>WQNJ02000035.1:730329-3218429 GCA_016584745.2 Phylloscopus trochilus trochilus
AGGCCAAGCAGCCCCTGGAGGAGCAGGGATGTGCAGGGGAAGGGGAGGGGATGGTGTCCCTGACAGCGCCGAGCTGTGACTCAGCCCCAAACCCTGCGGGACCAGCTGGGCCCTGCTGCCCCTCCCTGCCCCTCCCCGCCCTGTGGGGATGCTCGGGATGCAGGGACAGGGGGTTTGCTGTGCCCAGCAGCCCCGGGCGGGGTGGGAGCGGTGCCCCGGGCGGGGGATGCTGCGGGCCCCGGGCCGGGACAGGCTCTGCTCCCCTGAGCGCTGGGTGCTGACACAGCTCAGCCCCCGCCCGCTTGGCACCGGCCGTGCCCTGAGCGCCCCGGTCACACGAGTCCCTTGTCCCGCACTAATCCCCGCCGCAGGGCCCCAGGCTGGCTCTGCTCCTCCTGCTGAGTGAAGCTGATTTACACCTGCTCGGGGCCGCGCCCGCTGTTTGCTCTCTCGGACTCGTGTCCCGCTCGGTCTCTGCTGGGTTTGTTTTTGTTTTTGTTTTCCCAGAGTGTCTCCAGGGGATGAACCTGGCAGGGCAGGTTCACAGGTGAGCTCCTCCTCACCTGTGGCCAGGGCAGCTCCTCGGGCTGTGTTTGAACGGTCAGGGCATCCCCCTGCCTGCGGGGCTGGGGTGTCCCAGGAGCAGCGCCCACCCTTGGGCACCCCCTCACTAACCCAGCCCTGAGGGGAACCTGCAGAGCTCTGGGCTGGGCCCGTGGGGATCTCCAGGGCTGCAGATGCTCCCCCAGAGCACAGGAGACTCCAGGTGACCCCCCAGAAAAACACCTTAGGGAGGGAGAAGCTGGAGCCTGGGTCAGGCAGGCACAGGGAGATCCCCAGCCCCTGTGTCCCCCAGAGCCAGAAAGTCCTTCCTCAGCTCTCCCTCAGCCGGTGGGAGGGCATTTTGGGGGCAGAATGAAGTGCCTGGGTAAGGTGACTTTCCCAGCAGCCTCAGACAGGACCTGCCACCCCCCCCTGTCCTGCTACACAGAACCTGGGAGCTCCCAAACCACTCCTGTTATTTTGGAGCCTGAATCCTTTGTGTGCCCTCAGAGCAGCAAAAAAAAAAAAAAAAAAAAAAAAAAAATCAGAGGGAACTGAACTTCTCTCCCAGTGCAGCCTGGGTGCTCCTGAGCCGGGAGCTGCTCCCAGTTCCCTGCTGGCAACTCCTGATGCAGGAGCTGGGGGTTCAGATGCCATGGGCAGTGTCCCAAAGCTGCAGCTCACCTGTGTCACAGCAAAAAGAGTCATCCAGCTTAGCTGGCTGGCCAAAATTTAAGAAGGAAATCAAGCAGTTCGCTGTAGAGACATTTTAAGTGATGGATTTCCCAGCAGGAAGGAGGATGGGGCAGGGATTCTCCTCAATCAGGGACTCTTGGAGGACTCAGGTCCTGGAGAGCTGGGCCAGAGCCCTGAGGGACCTCGTGGGTGATTTGTGCCCAGGGCAGCACCTGTCACTGGGCCTGAACTGCCTTTACCTATGGAGGCCCAAAGAGTTTGATCTGGGTTATTTATAGCAGCTGCTAAAAATGTGCCAGGATGTGCCAGGGGCTGCTCCTCCTGCCCCATGGCCAAGGGGCTGGTCCCAGGGTGGGGGGCAGGGTTGGGGACCCTCAGTGTGGGAGTGGGGTCGCTGGGGACAGAGAGTGCTGGGCTGAGCCCTCACAGAGCCTGGGCTTGGTTTTGGGAATTTGGGAAGCCACCAGAGATGCCGGTGGCTGATCTCGGTGTGGACAGGGGATTGGCCCTGCCCCTGCTCCCCGGAGCCATCCCATCCTCTCTGGGTGGGCTCACAGCAGGACCAAGAGCTGCAAAAGGCCCCAAAAATTCCCATGCCAAGAGCAACACCCCCTCTGAGCCTCCCAGGTGCGAGCCCGGGCAGCGCTGCCCTGCCCCAGCATCTCCCCGGGTGGCTCCAGCCCGCTCCCGGTGCTGCCGGGCTCGGTGGCTCCGGAGGGGACCGGGGCAGCAGCGGGGCTGCGGCTGCTCGCCGCCGGGACAGGAATGAGCAGAGTCATGGGGCTGCGGAAACCCGAGCCCGGCGCTGATAGCTGGTGGCAGCTGGAGGCAGAGCCACCTCCGGCCGCGGGGACAGCGCTGGGCAGCGCCCGGGGCGAGCACGGCCCGGGGTAGCGCGGAGGGTGGGAGAGCAGCGCCCGGGGGGCAGCCCCTGAGCCTGGAAACACCTCATCATCACGGGATGACTGTCTGCTTTTATCGCTTTTATCGTGCTTTTATCGCTTTTATCGTGTTTTTATCGCTTTTATCGTGCTTTTATTGCCTTTATCGTGCTTTTATCGCTTTTATCGTGCTTTTATTGCCTTTATCGTGCTTTTATTGCCTTTATCGTGCTTTTATCGCTTTTATCGTGCTTTTATCGCTTTTATCGTGCTTTTACTGCTTTTATCGTGCTTTTACTGCTTTTATCGTGCTTTTATCGCTTTTATTGTGCTTTTATCGATTTTATCTTGCTTTTATAGCTTTTATCGTGCTTTTATCGCTTTTATCGTGCTTTTATTGCCTTTATCGTGCTTTTATCGCTTTTATCGTGCTTTTATCGCCTTTGTCATGCTTTTATTGCCTTTATCGTGCTTTCATTGAAGAGGTCTGGGAATCAGGGGTGCAGACCCAAATCTGACTCCGAGGTGGATTCCAGATGAGCATGTTTTATACCCTTTCTGTTATACACACTATACATTAATTATGAAACCCAGCTTAATAATTAAATAATTACATTTAATTCTTAAAATAATTTAAAAATTATTAACAGAACGCATTGTTCTATTGTGGACATTGATCCCAGACTTCTGTCATGAACCCATTGGCTAAAACCCCACTGAGCCCCGGCCACCAGAGGTGTTCCTGGGTGGCTTCTCAGACCCTTGTCCCCATTGTCTAAAACCCCGCTGAGACCCGGCCACCAGAGGTGTCCCCAGGTGGGTTCTCAGCCCCTTGTCCCCATTTGCTAAAACCCCGCTGAGCCCCAGCCACCAGAGGTGTCCCTTGGTGAGTTCTCAGCCCCTTGTCCCCATTTGATAAAACCCCGCTGAGACCTGGCCACCAGAGGTGTCCCCGGGTGGGTTCTCAGCCCCTTGTCCCCATTTGCTAAAACCCCGCTGAGATCCGGCCACCAAAGGTGTCCCTTGGTGAGTTCTCAGCCCCTTGTCCCCATTTGCTAAAACCCCACTGAGACCCAGCCACCAGAGGTGTTCCTGGGTGGGTTCTCAGCCCCTTGTCCCCATTGTCTAAAACCCAGCTGAGCCCCGACCACCAAAGGTGTCCCCAGGTGGGTTTCTCAGCCCCTTGTCCCCATTTGCTAAAACCCCGTTGAGATCCGGCCACCAGAGGTGTCCCCAGGTGGGTTCTCAGCCCCTTGTCCCCATTTGCTAAAACCCCGTTGAGATCCGGCCACCAGAGGTGTCCCCAGGTGGGTTCTCAGCCCCTTGTCCCCATTGTCTAAAACCCCGCTGAGATCCGGCCACCAGAGGTGTCCCCAGGTGGGTTCTCAGCCCCTTGTCCCCATTTGCTAAAACCCCGCTGAGATCCGGCCACCAAAGGTGTCCCCGGGTGGGTTTCTCAGCCCCTTGTCCCCATTGTCTAAAACCCAGCTGAGCCCCGGCCACCAAAGGTGTCCCTGGGTGGGTTCTCAGCCCCTTGTCCCCATTGACTAAAACCCCGCTGAGATCCGGCCACCAAAGGTGTCCCTGGGTGGGTTCTCAGCCCCTTGTCCCCATTTGCTAAAACCCAGCTGAGATCCAGCCACCAGAGGTGTCCCCAGGTGGGTTTCTCAGCCCCTTGTCCCCATTGTCTAAAACCCCGCTGAGATCTGGCCACCAGAGGTGTCCCCAGGTGGGTTCTCAGCCCCTTGTCCCCATTGTCTAAAACCCCGCTGAGATCTGGCCACCAGAGGTGTCCCCGGGTGGGTTCTCAGCCCCTTGTCCCCATTTGCTAAAACCCCGCTGAGATCCGGCCACCAAAGGTATCCCTTGGTGGGTTCTCAGCCCCTTGTCCCCATTTGCTAAAACCCAGCTGAGATCCGGCCACCAAAGGCGTCCCCGGGTGGGTTTCTCAGCCCCTTGTCCCCATTTGCTAAAACCCAGCTGAGATCCAGCCACCAGAGGTGTCCCCTGGTGGGTTCTCAGCCCCTTGTCCCCATTGTCTAAAACCCTGCTGAGACCCCACCACCAGAGGTGTCCCCGGGTGGGTTCTCAGCCCCCTGTCCCCATTGTCTAAAACCCTGCTGAGACCCCACCAGCAGAGGTGTCCCCAGGTGGGTTTCTCAGCCCCTTGTCCCCATTTGCTAAAACCCGCTGAGACCTGGCCACCAGAGGTATCCCCGGGTGGGTTCTCAGCCCCTTGTCCCCATTTGCTAAAACCCTGCTGAGATCCAGCCACCAAAGGTGTCCCTGGGTGGGTTCTCAGACCCTTGTCCCCATTTGCTAAAACCCCGCTGAGACCCAGCCACCAAAGATGTCCCCAGGTGGGTTCTCAGCCCCTTGTCCCCATTTGCTAAAACCCCGCTGAGACCCGGCCACCAGAGGTGTCCCCGGGTGGGTTCTCAGCCCCTTGTCCCCATTTGCTAAAACCCCACTGAGATCCAGCCACCAAAGGTGTCCCCGGGTGGGTTCTCAGCCCCTTGTCCCCATTTGCCAAAACCCAGCTGAGATCCGGCCACCAGAGGTGTCCCCGGGTGGGTTCTCAGCCCCTTGTCCCCATTGTCTAAAACCCCGCTGAGATCCAGCCACCAGAGGTGTCCTGGGTGGGTTCTCAGCCCCTTGTCCCCATTTGCTAAAACCCAGCTGAGATCTGGCCACCAAAGGTGTCCCCAGGTGGGTTTCTCAGCCCCTTGTCCCCATTTGCTAAAACCCCGCTGAGATCCGGCCACCAGAGGTGTCCCCGGGTGGGTTCTCAGCCCCTTGTCCCCATTTGCTAAAACCCCGCTGAGATCTGGCCACCAGAGGTGTCCCCGGGTGGGTTTCTCAGCCCCTTGTCCCCATTTGCTAAAACCCCGCTGAGATCCGGCCACCAAAGGTGTTCCCGGGTGGGTTCTCAGACTCTTGTCCCCATTGTCTAAAACCCCGCTGAGATCCAGCCACCAAAGGTGTCCCCGGGTGGGTTTCTCAGCCCCTTGTCCCCATTTGCTAAAACCCCGCTGAGATCCGGCCACCAAAGGTGTTCCCGGGTGGGTTCTCAGACTCTTGTCCCCATTGTCTAAAACCCAGCTGAGCCCTGGCCACCAGAGGTGTCCCCAGGTGGGTTTCTCAGCCCCTTGTCCCCCGCAGGCTGGGCGTGGGCGGCCCGGGAGCAGAATGAGAGGATGGCCGGCCTGCCGCACATCCCGGGCCCCGAGAACCTGCGCCCCTTCACCCCGGCCTCGCTGGCCGCCATCGAGCAGCGCATGGCCGAGGCCGAGGCGCTGCGGATAAAGAGGCAGACGGTGGAGATGCCCGAGGAAGAGGAGGTCAAGCCCAGCAGCGACCTGGAAGCCGGCAAGAACCTGCCCCTCATCTACGGTGACCCACCCCTGGAGCTCATTGGGACCCCCCTGGAGGACCTGGACCCCTTCTACAAGGACAAGAAGGTGAGGGCCAGGGCTGCGCCCGCGGTAGGCTGGCACAAAAGAAACGGCACTCACACGCTGAGATGTCCAAGGCAAAAAGGGGCAGTTTATTTACAAACTTCAACATTTATAGAATTCCAACAGTGACCATGGATTGGAGGAGGAAAATCTTCCTCTCCAACCACCCTGGTCAACCTAACAGCCCATCAATTCTCTCCTCCTTATGAGAAGAATACAAACATGAAAAGACAGGTACAACCATAGGTTGTTTATGTGAAAATCGTGAGAAACTCCATCACAAAAGGTAAATATGGAAAGCTGAAGTAGAACTTCAGAAAAACTTTAAAACAACAGAGGAGAAGAGAGAAAACCCAGGGCAACAGCAGGCTTGGCCTTGGGTGTAAGTCCCAAGCAAATGACCCAAGCAGGGACCTCCTGTGCTTTCCACCTGAGCCCATCTTGGTGATCCACCACCCCAGGCCGCTGTGGTTGCTTCTCTTCCAAGCCTTTGGAGCTCCAAACACGCAGAGATATCCCCTCTGAAGGCAGCCCTTGGTCTGTGGTGTTTGGGGGGGTGCAGAAGGACTAACCCACCCCTGCCTCTCTTTTCTCCACAGACGTTCATAGTCCTCAACAAGGGCAAGTCCATCTTCCGCTTCTCGGCCACCCCTGCCCTCTACCTGCTGGGGCCCTTCCACCCCATCCGCAGAGGAGCCATCAAAGTCCTCATCCATTCATATCCTTCATCTCTGGGATGCTGCTCCATGGCCAGGGCAATCCCTGGCGCTCAGAGTCCAATCAACCCCAGGAGAGGGACAAGGGAAGGGGTTCATGAGGGGGTGGTGGGGAAAGCCCCTGGGACCTCAGCAGAGCCAGGAGCTGCTGTGCAGTGCCTCAGCCCCAGGAGCAGGTGCTTGATGGGCACCTTGGGGGCACCAAGAGCTCGCCCTGGGTTGGAGAAGGGAGGAATCAGTTTGGATGGAGAAGGGAAGAAGCCCAAGTGGTGAAGCTTCCTAGGGAGAGGTTGAAGGGTTTTGAGGTCTGGGGAGACCTGGAAAGGAAGGGAAATATTCACGGGTCAGGGTCCCATGGGCCATCTGGTCCCACTGGGAAGGGAGTGAGCAGGGGAGCTCCAAGGAGGCTTTGGGAGAGAGAAGCAGAGAGGGAAAGGCAGGAAAGGAGCCCAAGAGCACGAGGGGCATTGCAGGGCGGGGTGGAAGCAATCCCAGCAGGGCTCTGGAGGAAGTGGGGGGTTCATGGCCATGAGGGAGGAGCAAGAGAGAGAGGTTTTGCTGCAGAGAGGTCTAAGCCTAAGAGTTAGAACTTTCTAGAAAGAGGTTGAAGGTTTTTTGAGGTCTGGAGGGACTATGAAAGGAAAGCTGTATCTCAAGGTGAGGAAGAGGAAGGAGCACAGGAGGCAGAGACAGCACCACAGAGCTGGGAAGGGGAGCAGAAGGGAAGGGAAGGGGCTGGGACCATGCACAGGAGCAGAGAGGAAGAGAGGGAAGTGTGAGCACAGGACTGAGGCAGGAGAGCAGGGCAGGGTGAGGGACCTAGGAGGCCTCCAGGACAAGAGGAACAGGGACACTTGGCTCCCTGGCCGTGGGAAGGGGGGATCCAGGCACCACCCAGAGCGTTTGTCCTTGACTAAGATTTAAATTATTCAGCATGTTCATCATGATCACCATTTTAACCAACTGTGTGTTTATGACAATGAGCAACCCCCCGGCGTGGTCCAAGAACGTGGAGTGAGTCCTGAGACCTCCCCCGGCCACGGGGACAGCCCAGCTGGGCCATGACCCTCAGGAGGGACACGTCTGGGGCAGGGGAATGGGGATCCAGGCTCCTTCAGAGCAGGAGAGGTGTCACTGGGAGGTGCTGGTGGCCCTCAGAAGGGATGTCCACACTCTCCATAGGGCATTGAAGAGTGGGAATGTTTCAGAGCTGCCCAAAATCTGGTGGGGTCCCCATGTCTGAAGAGCTCTGAAGGGCAGGTTGGGCTGGGGTGGGTCAGCACTGTCAGTCTGGAGAGGCTGAGCTGATCCACCTGTCCAGGGACCATGGACAACCCCAGGGAAGAGGGGAAATCCAGCATTTTCTGCTGTGGTTCTGCACAGTCAGGTCTCAGCAGGGCTTTACAGAGAGCCTGGGGGTGGTGGGACATCAGCAGGGACAGAGGTCTTGCAGAAGGGTCACCAGAGAGGCTGGTACCTCGAGGTGTCCCAGCCCACCTTACAGGGTGAGGTGAAAACTGTCACTGTTGGACACGAAGACACAAGTTATTAGAAGGCTGTTGACTCTTCGCAGCAGGAGGAGCCCCAGTTTATTGTTTAAACCTACTTTATACCTTTCTACAAATGCACCCACCTTAGAGGTGGGGACCTGGACCCACTGGTCACTTGAAGAGACCATCAAGCAAAGTCCTTCCTTTGGGAAAGATGTGGAAAAATACCTTAGTTTACAATAGCATGACCTTGTTTACCAGTTTCCTTCTCTGGGAAAAGAATTCCCTGAAATCAATGGCAGGCACGGACCATAGCTACAGAAAACCTCTCCCAGTGCTGAAGCACCCCAAAAACCCATCAGCCCCCGTAGTCACTGCTTGTTATGTTTGGGTTTTTCTCCAGTTCTTTCTTAGAGATCTAAAATGGTAAACGAGGTCACACTTTCTAAACTCTCTTGTTTTTCACATTTCTCTCCTAAGGAGGGACTTTGCTTGTTGACCCTTGGTGTGACCAATGGTTCAAAGGATCCCACCTCTTAGGTGGGCACATTGTAAAAAAGTATAAAAACAGCTTCTGAGAATAAACCAGCCCCTTTTCGGAGCATCAGCCTTCTGAAATCACGAGTCCACGTCTCATTCATTGTGTCCCACAGCGACATGCCCCCAAACTCAGCTCCTCAAGATATTCCCCCTGGCAGGGCTGGACAAAACCTTGGAGAAGGGAGGAATCAGTTTGGATGGAGAAGGGAAGAAGCCCAAGTGGTGAAGCTTCCTAGGGAGAGGTTGAAGGGTTTTGAGGTCTGGGGAGACCTGGAAAGGAAGGGAAATATTCACGGGTCAGGGTCCCATGGGCCATCTGGTCCCACTGGGAAGGGAGTGAGCAGGGGAGCTCCGAGGAGGCTTTGGGAGAGGGAAGCAGAGAGGGAAAGGCAGGAAAGGAGCCCAAGTGGGCAAGTGTGACCAGTCCCGTTTCAGGTACGCCTTCACTGGGATCTACACCTTCGAGTCTCTCATCAAGATCCTGTCCAGAGGCTTCTGCATCGACGACTTCACATTCCTGCGCGACCCGTGGAACTGGCTGGACTTCATGGTCATCTCCATGGCGTGAGTCCGGCGGGGTGGGCAGGGCAGGGGGGACACCTGAAGGAACGGGGAGTGCTCCAGGCAGAGCCCCTGGAGCTCTTCCCTCTCCTCTCCCACAGCTACATTACCGAGTTCGTGGACCTGGGGAACATCTCCGCGCTCAGGACCTTCCGCGTCCTCCGTGCCTTGAAAACCATCACGGTGATACCAGGTGGGACTTAGGGAAGGGGCCTCCCCTCCGTGCCTTCCCCTGAGCTCAGGTGCTCCCAGTGTTCCCAGCAATTCCTGGTTCTTTTGGCAGCCCCAAGAGAAAGCAGAGGAAATGAGGTGTTTGTTGAATTTTCCGCGTAATTCGGCTTTTTTGGGGGTCAGGTCCTGCTGGTTTTGCATCTTGAAATCAGCTGCACTCATCAGGTTGTTTGGCAGCCCCTGAAGGGGCAGATGTGGTGTTTTTAAGGCTCCTTGGAGATGAATTAAGGGAATTTGTGCTCCCAGTGGATTTGTGGGTTTGATAAACCAAGCCTCTCCATTTTTGAAGCTGAGGACTCAGTTTCGTGCCCATTGTTGGCTGTCCTGGTGCTGAGGTATTTGGCAGGCATTGGTTTAACATCAGCTGAAACATCCAGACTCGTGTGGGGAGCACCTTATCAGATCCTTCTGATTGCTGATGTCCAAGTTTGACACCATTTCAACACCGTGCTTTCAACACCTGGTGCAAGCAGGCAGAAATCTGAAGCATGAGATTGAACTGAAAACGAAAATCCCTTGTGGTGAATAAATCCTTGTGGTGTTCCTGCAGGCTGCAGATAGTGAGGGCTCACATTTGAATGTTTATTTTCCTTCATCAAACAGGCTAAAAATTGCATTGAGCAAAATGCGAACTGCTGCTTCTTTCTGGAATGACATCCCCAAGGGCTCTGCAAGAAATAGCAGTGGCAAAAATAAGCTGGTTTAGAACATCTGACCTCGGTCAGGCCCTTGGAGAACAGGATTTTAGCTAAATAGTTTGGGGAGCGAGGAGCTGGCAGGAGGACTGGGCTAAAAATCGTTTCCTTGGAGAATTTCTCCATGTGAGAAAGCTCCGGGCTCAGAGGAGCTCTGAAGATGAACATTGGGGTGTCCCAGCACTGCCCATTGTCCATGCAGAGCTTGGCTGGCAGAAACTCCATCCTCCACGGAAAAACCCCTCTGAGGGTCTGTGGATGAGCCTCCTCTGGGGAGGGAATGGTGATGTTGGGGGCAGAGATGAGTTCATCCAGGTGGAGATGTCACTTTGTCACCCTCACTTGGGCACACCGGGGACTTTCCAGCTCGAAGGGATCAGGATGAGGGGTCTGGCTGGGCTCCCAAGCACCCAGGGACAGCAGTTAGACCATGGAGGCTTTTCTGGAGCTGGGAGAGGTGCACAGCATCATCCAGCTGGGCCAGCAAAGAGCTCCTCCATGTCCCACTCCAAAGTGCTTCACTCCAGTGGTTCGGTGCCAAAAAAAATGCCAGATTGTGGGATTCAGGGAAAAAAAGAAAATCCAAAGGAATTGATGGTTGCCAGGCTGGGATGGGCTGTGGTTTGGAGATCCCAAGGCTGGGATGGGGAAGTCACCAGCACCAGCCCAAGGGTGACAGCTTTGGGGGGTCCAGCCCCATGTAGGGACAGAGCTGGGAGGGGATGTGAGCACAGGGGGCCTGAACTCGGCGGTGACACACGTCCCCAGCAAAGCCAGCACCTTCTGGGGGCAGCACAGCCTGCCCCCTGCAATTAACAAAGGAGCAATCAGCTCAGCAGCAACACCTCCCCCCCCAGGGCTGAAGACCATCGTGGGGGCTCTGATCCAGTCGGTGAAGAAGCTCTCGGACGTGATGATCCTCACCGTGTTCTGCCTGAGCGTCTTCGCCCTCATCGGCCTCCAGCTCTTCATGGGCAACCTCCGGCAGAAGTGTGTGCGCTGGCCGCCCCCCAACAGCACCTTCCTGGAGGACCTGGGGCTGGACAACGACACCTCGGCCAACTCAACCTTCTACGACTTCGTGGAGGACTTCACCGGGAACTTCACCGGGAACTTCACCGGGAACTTCACCAGCAACAGCACCTTTGACTTCGAGGCCTACATCAGTGATGAAGGTAAAGCTCCTGCAGCCCCTTCTCCCCTGAGCCCTCACCCTGGCTCGCTCCCCAGCTTCCTGCTCGTCCTGGCCCCTCCAAGGTTTGCTGGCGTGGACCTTCCTGCCGAGGCGGGTGGGTGGAACAGGCTGTGCACCCTCACAGAAGGGACAGACGGGATCAAATCCCCCTGCACAGGAAAAACGAGCTCCACCTGGGCAAGCTGAGCTCCTCCAGGCAGGTCTCACAACAGGAAAGGTTTGGATGGGCCAATGTCTCCATCTCTCTCACCTGCTGGTCAGGGCCAGTGTCCCATCAGAGTGGTTACAGCAAGGAGACCAAACCCTTGAGGAGGAGGTAGAACTTTGGGTGGAAAACCAGAGGAGAAGATGCAGGAATGACATTTTTAACCCACTTTCCACTATCTGGAACCTTCTCCAGGTACCACAGAGCCCAATCAACCCTTTATGCAACACCACAAAAGCCCGAGGAGGGGAGGTAGGGAGAGGTGAGACCAGCACAGGTCCTCAGGAAGGTCTAAGGTGCTCCTTTCTTACCCCTTCTTTGAAAACTTTGCCCAAAGTGTGGTGAGGTTTTTTGTTTGTTCTTCAGTTTTGAGTCCTTAAACTCCATGAAAATGTAAAAATCTCATCCAATCTGCCTGGTAGAGCTGCAGGGTGGCTCACAGGGATACTCCACATCTCATTCAGGGTGCTCAGCAGAGCTCAGAAGGCCGGGCTGGGTCTCAGCTGAGCTGGCTGACCCAACTATCAGCTCCAGGGCTCATTACCAGGAAGGTTTTGGTAGGGTCCATAGGATCTGATGAGCTCCATGCCCATGGCCACTGCCCCAGGGTGCAGCAGAGCAGCTGCTGGGGCCAGGCCACAACCCTGGAACTGCACAAACAGGGTATTCCCTCCCTGAGCCCACACGGGATGAGGAGCAGCCTGATGGCACAAAGGCAGGCAGAGCCAGGGAAGGTCCAGGAAGCTCCAGAAGTCCTGGGAGGGCCCTGCTGGATCCAGCAGGACTGGATCCAGCTGCCCTCTGCCCTGTCCAGGTGTGGCTGTCTGCAGGTGCTCCCCTGTGTCCCTGGGGCAGGTGACCTGTGGTGGCTCTGCTCGGCAGCTCCTGTGGCTCTGGATTTGTGCTGGAGCTGTAGGGAGGAGCTTTAAGGAGCCCTGGTCTGTGAGCTGCTGGGGTGTCCCCAGCAGCGATGGGAGCAGCAGGAGAAGGTGTAGCCATGGAGCAGGAGCAGCTTCCCCAGGTTTTTCTGGAACTCCTGCAGTGCCCCATGCTTGGTGCTTCCCTGATTTCCCAGGAGAACAGGCCAGCCCTTGATCCTTTGGCCTCATGCTGACCCATTTTCCAGGTGGCCTGGCCCTGGCCAGATCCAGAGCTGTTTCCAGGCTTGGGAGGGACCTGGTTGGATTGATGAAACAATCCCAGGAGCTCCCTGAGACAGGGCCAAGACAAACAACAAAGCCAACAGAGAGCAGACGCCCACGTGCCTGACACTGGAAGTCAGCAAATTCCCCTGGGATTCAAGGAATTTCCTTGACAGCAAGTTGCACCCAAGAGCTCAAAAATCAATGTTTGTGCTTACTTATTTAATTAATAATTAATCAATCAATTAATTAATTTTTATTCCTTGCTCTTTCCTCACCTGCAAAGCCAATCACTACTTCCTGGAGGGAGCCCTCGACGCCCTGCTCTGCGGGAACAGCAGCGACGCTGGGTGGGTGAGACCCCCTCCCTCTGGACCCTGGGGAAGGGACAGGGGGCTGGCACAGCCCGTGGGACCCCTGGTGCTTGGGATGGGGCAGGGCTGGGGCTGGGAATGTGGCTCTGCAAGGGATCAGTCCAGGAACCCCAATGGATCAGCCTGGGGACCATCCTGAGGGTGTCAGCTGGATCATCTCAATGGTGTCCCAGGTATCCCAGCTGTGCCAGCTTTGGGACATCAGCTGGAGCATCCCAATGGTGTCAGCTTGAGGGGTTATTGATCCAGGCATCCCAGCTGTGCCAGCTTTGGGGCATCAGCTGGAGCATCCCAATGGTGTCAGCTTGAGGGGATATCAGTCAGAGCATCCCAGCTATGCCAGCTTTGGGGCATCAGCTGGAGCATCCCAATGATATCAGCTCGAGGGGGTATCAGTCAGAGCATCCCCAGGGTATCAGCTCGAGGGGGTATCAGTCTGAGCATCCCCAGGGTGTCAGCTCGAGGGTATCAGTCTGAGCATCCCCAGGGTATCAGCTCGAGGGTATCAGTCTGAGCATCCCCAGGGTATCAGCTCGAGGGTATCAGTCTGAGCATCCCCAGGGTATCAGCTCGAGGGTATCAGTCTGAGCATCACAACTGCTTCAGCTGCAGGTGGAACCAGTTCAGGCATCCCGAACGGATCAGCCTGAGGGGTCTCAGTCTGAGCATCCTGCCAGGGTCAGCTCTGGGGCTCTCAGGTGTCAGACAGGGGCGGGTGGTGTCAGTGCAGGCATCCCACCTGTCTCACCCTGCAGGGGAGCGTCCCCCCGCTGCAGCCCCTCCCTGTAGGGATGGGTTTGGGTCTCACCCCTGCTGCCCCCCTGGCAGGAAGTGCCCCGAGGGCTACGAGTGCATGAAGGCCGGGAGGAACCCCAACTATGGCTACACCAGCTACGACACCTTCAGCTGGGCCTTCCTGGCCCTCTTCCGCCTCATGACCCAGGACTACTGGGAGAACCTCTTCCAGCTGGTAGGCGCCGCCCCTCCATCCCTGTGCAAGTGTTCCTCTGCTTTCCCTGCTGCCCCTGAGGGGAAAAGTCACTGGCTGGAAGCTTGTGGGTCCTTTTCCTGTGGTTTGTGGGCCCAGGCAGGATCAGTGGAGATGGGGATGGTCCCATTAACTACTCCCCAGGGTGCTCTCAGCTCTGTCATGGAAATCAGGGATTTATAAGATTGTCCAGAGCATCTCTGGCTCGAGCTGAGGGACAGGATAAAGAGGAGAAGCCAGGTCACTTGTCCCCTCATGGAGCTGTCCTCTAAGGAGGCACCACCAAACCCCAGCTGACCAGGGGCTGGCCAGGTAAAAGGGATCCTACACCTCAGGCTACCCCGACCCCTGGAAAGGTTTGCCCAGATCACCAGAGTCAGAGAAGGACCATGCTGGCCTGAAGGTGAGACCTGAGGAGGTGGGGGCTGAGCAAAGCCACCAGAGGTGGCCCCACCTCCATCACTCCCAGCTTTGGGAACCTCGGGAACAAAGGCTTCTCTCTGCCTCCCACCAGCCCCAACCCAGCGCCAGGACCTGCAGGAAGGTCCACTGGGCAATGACCAACCTTTGGAGAAGACAAAATATCTCCCCCCTACCACAACCAGGAGGGTGCCCCAGGGCAGCAGCTTCTCTTGGGAGCGTCACCCCGGTGACGTGGTGACATCCCTGCCACCCCTTCCCACAGACCCTGAGGGCAGCAGGGAAAACCTACATGATCTTCTTCGTGGTGATCATCTTCCTGGGCTCCTTCTACCTCATCAACCTCATTCTGGCTGTGGTGGCCATGGCTTACGCCGAGCAGAACGATGCCACCATGCTGGAGGAGCAGCAGAAGGAGGAGGAATTCCAGCAGCTCATGGAGCAGCTGAAGAAGCAGCAAGAGGAGCAGGAAAGGCTGGTGAGTGGGGGGAGTGGAGGCCAGAATGAGGGGCCCTGGGAATAGGGAGAGGACATGGAGGCAGCACCAAGCACGGTGTAAAATCCAAAGTAAAACTCTGTTTGGTCCATAGGAGGTAAAGAGGAAATGGAGTCACTATTTTGGGCATCACATCTGAATCAAAAACCTGAGATACTGTCATGGGTGGGGACAAAAAAAAGGCTGAAAATATCAAATTTCCCCATCCAAATCCCAGCCCAGGGTGCATTGGGAGGCAGCAGAGAGGAGCAGCACGGGGGTGAGGTGTTGTTTGAGAGGAGGAGCTGAGGGACATGAAAGGCCTGAGAAGGTCCAGGGGATCTCCTGGAGCTCAGTGTCACCAGGGCACAAAGGAGGCACTCAGGGAAGCTGGGGCAGCTGCAGCACAGCTCGGTGTGTCAGCAAACCCTTGGCTTTGGAGACACCACAAAGGGCTTGAAACACCCTGCACCTCCCCAGGGAGAGAGATCCTGGTATCCTACAGGAGCATCCTGGGGTGTGTCCTTGTGTCCACGCTCATTGCAGGAGGATTGGAGCTTCAAATTTGATAGCACTGTTGGAAAGAAAAAGACAAAAACAAAAAAAAAAAAAAACTAATCAACCAAAAAAAAAGGAAATAATTGTACGTGCAATGGAAATGTGATAATATAACATTTTGGGGGAAAAAAAATTAAATTTTGATCCAAAAATTCTCAAATTCAGCGCAAGTGCAAAAACCCTGGAGGTCACATTTCAGTAAGAGCCTCGAGGATTTTGCTTCTTTGCCATTTTGGATGAGAACTCATTGCAAAGGGTGAAGTCTCCTGCTGGAAGAAGCAAGGTTTGCTCAGTTTTGTGCTTTGGAATGATCCTCCCTGACCAAACCTGAACAGATCTAACTCAGCCGTGGAGAGCTGAGTGCAGGGGTCACGAGGGATAGGGAAAGGGAAAGGGAAAGGGAAAGGGAAAGGGAAAGGGAAAGGGAAAGGGAAAGGGAAAGGGAAAAGGGGAAAAGGGGAAAAGGGGAAAAGGGGAAAAGGGGAAAAGGGGAAAAGGAAAAAGGGAAAGGAAAATGAAAGGAAAAGGAAAAGGGGAAAAGGAAAAGGAAAAGGGAAAAAGGAAAAAGGGAAAGGAAAATGAAAAGAAAAGGAAAAGGGGAAAAGGGGAAAAGGGGAAAAGGGGAAAAGGGGAAAAGAAAAAGAAAAAGGAAAAGGAAAAGGGAAAGGGAAAGGGAAAGGGAAAGGGAAAGGGAAAGGGAAAGGGAAAGGAAAAGGAAAAGGAAAAGGAAAAGGAAAAGGAAAAGGAAAAGGAAAAAGGAAAAAAGGAAAAAAGGAAAGGAAAAGAAAAAGGAAAAGGAAAAGGAAAAGGAAAAGGAAAAGGAAAAGGAAAAGGAAAAGGAAAAGGAAAAGGAAAAGGAAAAGGAAAAGGAAAAGGAAAAGGAAAAGGAAAAGGAAAAGGAAAAGGAAAAGGAAAAGGAAAAGGAAAAAGGAAAAAGGAAAAGGGGAAAGGAAAATGAAAATTAAAAGAAAAGGAAAAAGGAAAAAGGAAAAAGGAAAAGGAAAAGAAAAAGGAAAAGGGAAAGGGAAAGGGAAAGGGAAAGGGAAAGGGAAAGGAAAAGGAAAAGGAAAAGGAAAAGGAAAAGGAAAAGGAAAAGGAAAAGGAAAAGGAAAAGGAAAAAAGGAAAAAAGGAAAAAAGGAAAAAAGGAAAAAAAGGGAAAGGAAAATGAAAATTAAAAGAAAAGGAAAAAGGAAAAGGAAAAGGAAAAGGAAAAGGAAAAGGAAAAGGAAAAGGAAAAGGAAAAGGAAAAGGAAAAGGAAAAGGAAAAGCTTGGAAATCCCAGGATGTCTTGGGTTGGAAGGGCCCTGAAAGCTCATCCAGTCCCACCCCTGCCCTGGGACACCTCCCAGTGCCCCAGGTTGCTCCAAGCCTCACCCATCCACCACTTCCAGGGACAGAAGGGATTTTCCCAGCCCCTGGAGCCTTCAGGCCCCGTGGGGCGTGCCCCAGCCCTGGCTGTGGCCCCGGGGGTGACGGGCTTGTGCAGTTGCAGGAGCGCGCGTCCAGCAGCGATTCCCTGCCCAGCAGCGTGGCCGGCAAGGGGCACGACTCGGACCTCAACAGTGACCAGGACAGGGCCAAGGACTGCAACGGGCAGGTGGTGCCCAAGATCACCCTGCAGCGATCCGACACCGTCATTGATGTAGGTGCCACCCCTGGTGCCCACCCTGACCCGTGGGGACAGGCCCCTGCACGCCTCGCTGTGGGTTGGGCCCTACCAGCCTCTTTGGGGTCCCCACCTTGCCCCTGGAGGTCTCTCCAGACCATTCCCTGTTTTCTGCCCTGCTCTGTCTTCCATGGGATAACTCTGCATCCCTCCCTCCTCTGCTCCCAGTTCAACCCCAGCTATGAGCCGGAGAAGCAGGACCTCAACCACCTCACTGTGGGCAACCAAGAGGGGCCAGGGCTGGAGAAGAGGGTGGGAAGTGCCATCAGTGTCATCTCCAATGCTGTGGAAGGTATGTCCCGCTGGGTGAGGGTCAGTGCTGCAGGGCCTGAGCTGCTGACAGTGGCTGTCCCAAATTCCCAGCCCCACATAAGGGATGACTCCAGCCCTGGGATCTCTGTGTGGGGTCAGTGATGCTCAAGCCAGACTTTTCACCCAAGCTCACTGGGATGATGCCTGGAGGCAATAATCCGGTGTTTCACACAAATTAATGGGATTGCAGGTGATTAGAGGAGTCTCTGGAGCCATCTGGGAACTGCTGAGCAGCTTCCCAGGAACTGCTGTGTCAGCTTCAGCAAAAAGCACCATGAACTCAGCAGCTCCTGTCCCCCCAAGAACGGGCAGGAAACCCTCTGGGTCAGCACAGAGCAGTCCCCTTGGATGTCCTGGCAATCTCAGGGTGGCAGGGACACCTCAAACTCTGCCCAGGGGCTGGGAGCAGGATTGGATCCACAGTTCCCTGGCTTATCTGCCTTTCCATCCCTCTCCAGAGTTTGGATGGGCAGGTCTGCACCATCTCTGTGCCTGGGCATGGGACGGCTCCTCCTTTTAGCCCCCGGGTTTTTTGGGTGCCACAATATTAAAAAAAAAAAAAAATCTAAAGCTTTTAGGAAGTGTCCAAAGGAGGGCTAAGAAGATGATGAAGGATCTGGAGAGTGGCTGAGGTCACTTGGTTTGTTCAGCTGGAGAAGAAGAGCCCGAGGTCAGACCTCAGCTCCTCCCCAGGGGCAGCTCCCATCTCTGCTCCTTGTGACCAAGGACAGGACCCAGGGAAGGGCTGGAGCTATGCCAGGGGTTGGGATGGATTTGGGGAAAGGTTCCTCCCCCAGAGGGTGCTGGCCCTGCCCAGGATCCCCAGGGAATGGTCCCAGCCCGAGGCTGCCAGAGCTCCAGGAGCCTTTGGACACCCAGGGGTGCCCAGGGTGGGGTTGTTGGGGGCTCTGGGCAGGGACAGGAGCTGGATCAATGATCCCTGTGGATGTCTTCCAGCTCAGGATATTCCGTGATATTTAAAATCATAGATCATCCAGAGCTGCTCCAGGACCACAGGAGAACTTCTCCTGAGGGTCAGCACTTGCCCAGCCAGGCGAGGACAAGACAATCCCATGCTTTTCCTTTCCCACCCCCAGAGCTGGAAGAGGCTCACCAGAAGTGCCCACCCTGGTGGTACAAATTCGCCCACACCTTCCTGGTCTGGAACTGCTGCCTGCCGTGGGTGAAGCTGAAGGAGTTTGTCAAGCTGGTGGTGATGGACCCCTTCGTGGACCTGGGCATCACCATCTGCATCGTGCTCAACACTCTCTTCATGGCCATGGAGCACTACCCCATGACGGAGGAGTTCGAGAACGTGCTGACCGTGGGGAACCTGGTAGGGAGCTCCATCCCTGCCCTTCCCAGCCCCACAGCCCCAGCCTGGAGGGCAGACCCCCTCTGCTGCTGTGGGACAGCCCAGCTGCTGAGAAACGCACTGCAGGGCTGCCCACAGCACCCCTGCCCACCCCACACTGATGTGGGGCTGGGATGCAGCATTCCCTGCTCCTCTCCTGCTGGCTTGGTGCACCCTGAGCCACCCCCTGCATCACAGCCCTTTGGACTTGATGATCTTGAAGGTCTCTTCCAACCTAGAAATTCTGTGACTCTGTGATTCCTGAGGGAACTCCACCCGAAACCAGGCCAGGAACTGGGGGGAAACTGAGGCACAGAAAGCACCACAGTGTCCCTGAAACGTTGGGTGGCCACGGGGCAGAGCAGAGGGTGTGAGGAACAAGCAGGTCCCCGCTGAGCAGGAAGCAACAAGGCAGCATTAAAATCGATAATAATCAGGGAATGTTATTATAATTGATAATATCAGGGATTTGCCCGGTGGGATCATTGCAGGTCTCAGCTGTCCTGGTTTCACAGGGGCATTTAGGGGCTGCTCCTGCTCGGAGCTGGTGACAAAGGGCTCAGAGCTGGGTGGATCTGCTGGTGGGACTGACGCTGCTCAAGATTACAACACAAATTAATGGGATTGCAGGTGATTAGAGGAGCCTCTGGAGCCATCTGGGAACTGCTGAGCAGCTTCCCAGGAGCTGCTGTGTCAGCTTCAGCAAAAAGCACCATGAACTCAGCAGCTCCTGTGCCCCCAAGAACGGGCAGGAAACCCTCTGGGTCAGCACAGAGATGTCCTGGGGGACTGACTCTGACTTCAGAGGGCTGACAATGGCTTTGATTTTTTTATTTGGGAATTTCTTCCCTTTATACTGTTTGACGAAGAGCCACCCAAGAGGTGGAAGAAAGACAAACCTCTTCAATCACAGTGGTCAAATCAGAGGGACATCAAGAAGTCCCTCCTAAGGAAAAAAAAACGTAAACATAGGTGTAGTCATGGTTGGTGCCTGTGATGTTTTGATTCCTCTGAAACTCTTTCCCAGGCACTGTTCTGTCAACAAGAGACACATTTTTTTAACTATATCTTTATTTTGCATTCTTTTACCTAGGAGGGACCTTTGCTTGATGTCCCTCTGACTTGACCAATGTGGTGGAAGAAGTTTGTTTTTCTTCCACCCCTTGGGTGGGTTTTTTTGTAAAACAATATAAAGAGAAGAATTTCCTGGGGAATAAAGATTTTGAGTAACTTCAGCCTTCTGAAAAGCTCGGAGTCCGTGTCGTTGTTGATCTTAAACAGCGTCACACAGGTTACAGTCAGGAAAACTCGTCTCTTGCTGACAGAACGGTCTCTGGGGAAAGAGTTTCAGAGAAACCCAAACATCCCAGGCACCAAGCAGTGATTGAAGAGTGCAGCGGGACAATCCCGGGAGCCGGCGGGCAGCGGTGGGGACGCTGAGGAAGGAACGGGAGCGCTCCCATCTCCTCTCTGCCCTGCTCCAGCACCTGCCGGGGCCTCGGGAAGCGCGGCCCGGGAGTGACAGATGCCGCTGCCCGGGGCTGGCTCTGGTTTCATTCAGGAAATACAAGGGGATTAATGGGCCGGTGCTCAAGGCACGGCCGGGCTGAGGCGGCTCCGGCCCTTCCTTCCAGCCGGGAGCGGATCCTGGCTGCGGGTGCATTCCCTGGGAATGAAGGGCCAGGTGGGGACGGGAGCAGAGGGGATCCCACCAGGGATGCGCTGCCCCTGCCCAGCTGCGCTGTCACAATCCGACACAAGAGAACGACAATCACACACCGGGATGTCCAAGGCAAAAAGGGGCAGTTTATTTACAGAGCTCGATATTTATAGAATTGCCAAAGTGACCATGGATTGGAGGAGGAAAATTTTCCTCTTCAACCACACTGGGCAACCCAACAGTCCATTAACAGTCTCCTCCTTATGAGAGGAATGCAAATATGAAAGGGCAGGTACAACAACAATAGGTTGTTTATGTGAAAATCCCTGAGAGACTCCATTAAAAAGGGTAAATACAGAAGGCTGAAGTAGAACTTAAAAACAAAACAAAACAAAAAAAAACCAAAAACAAAAACAAACAAAAAAAAAAACCAAAAAAAAACAAATCAAAAAAACCAGAGAAGGAGAGAGAAAAACCAGAGCAACTCTGCAGCCTGTGCCCTTCCCACCGCGGGGTGTAAAGGGCAGGGGCGGGATCAGCTGGGAGGAGCAGGTCAGGGGATGTTTGTGCAAGGGACACGTGGGGAGCATCCCCGGGATTCTGGAGCAGGACAGGGGACATTTGTGGGCTGCCATGCTGGGGACATGTGGGGACACTCCCCCGGGATGCTGGAGCAGAACAAGGGATGTTTGTGGCCTGCCCTGCAAAGGACGGGTGGGGACAGTCCCCCGGGATTCTGGAGCAGGACAGGGGACATTCGTGGGCTGGCCTGCAAGGGACATGTGGGGATCACAGGAGCAGCAGCCTCCGTGCTGCTCCTCCCTGCTCAGTGAGGGACAGACCTGTCCCAGCACCATCCCCAGCCAGGGCAGATCTGTCACCAGCCCCCTGCACCTGCTGTGCCATGGAACTGCAGCAGGGATGGCAATTGTCACCTGGCTGAGCCCTCCCTGCAGGGACACAACGCTGTCGTGGTCCCAGGAAAGGAGCAAGGTGTGAAATCCAGCTCGGCTGTCACAGGGCTCAGGGAGGGACAGGGGCAGCCCAGCAGCAGCCCAGTTCCCAGTGCTGGGCACCTGTGATTTCCCAGTCATTCCAAAGGCGTCTCTTTGCCAAGGAGACTTTTATTTTTTAATTCCAGCTGCCAACACTCACCTTTGTGTCCCTCCAGAGGAATCAGTCACCAGTATTCCCAGTCTGGCTTCACCTGAAACCAGACCAGGAACTGGGGGGAAACTGAGGCACAGTAAGCACAGTGTCCCTGAGTGTGCCATGATCTAGTTGAGGTGTTAGAGCATGGGTTGGACTTGATGATCTTGAAGGTCTCTTCCAACCTAGAAATTCTGCGATGCTGTGATTTTGTGATTCTGTGATTCCTGAGGGAGCTCCACCTAAAACCAGACCAGGAACCGGGGGGAAACTGAGCCACACTGGGCAGCATCTGGGGAGCTCATTCCCAACTGGGACTGACCCTGACAGTGTGAAATGCTTTGGGCAATACCCCAAAAAAGAGAGATGCTGCCCACCCCACCCCACCCCACAGCTCGGTTTATGAACAAGTGATCAAGGGTGCTGCTTCCCACAGGTCTTCACAGGGATCTTCACAGCAGAGATGGTGCTGAAGCTCATTGCTCTGGATCCCTACGAGTATTTCCAGCAGGGCTGGAACATCTTCGACAGCTTCATCGTCACTCTGAGCCTGGTGGAGCTGGGCTTGGCCAACGTGCAGGGGCTCTCCGTGCTCCGCTCCTTCCGCCTGGTGGGTGCCAGGGGACACCTGGGCGCTGGCAGGGACAGGGTGGGGCTGGCTTGTTCAGCCTCCTCCGTGCTGGAGGCTCAGCTTGGGAGGGAACCAGCTTGGGCCCTGTTAAAGACAAGGCTGAGCTGAGGAAATCCCCAGGATTCAGGATTAAACAATTCCCAGGAACTGAACATTCGGGGAATTGGGAGTCAGAGCAGTCGGGGGTTTAACCCACCGTGATCAAACAGCCCTGGCAGGGTCAAATGGCAGTGCCACAGCCTGGCTGGCTCCTTGTGGCAATGACACCCTGTCTTGGTTTGGAAAGACAGGTTTCTGCCAGGGAAAGCTGGAGTTTCCCTTGGAATGGGGAATGCAAACCCCTCATCCCCCCACCAAATTATAATTTTGCAATCGAGGGCTTTCAGGCAAAGATTTGGGAATAGGAATAGCAGTTCTTTACTAGGAGTACTAACAATACAAATGTAGTAGAAAAACAAAACCACCCAACCAAACCAGCAAACAAACAAACAACAATTTTGGAGAACCCTGACAGAGTCAGAGCTACAACCTGACACCCTGTTGGTGAGGGGGTTGGGAACAGCCCACAGTGAGTCCTCCTGGAATGGCAGAGGTGGTTCTGGTGGAGCAGAGATGATCCTGTAGAACAAGGGTCCAGTGATGGTGAGAAGGGTCCAGTAATGGTGAGAAGGGTCCAGTCTTCCTCCAGGAATCAGGTGAAGCTGGATACTTCCTGTTCCTATGTCTCAGTTTTTATCCAGGTGGGAATGGTTGGCTCCCCCCACTGGGTGGAGCATCTCACAATAGGATGATGGAATGTGGATGGTCTATTTTGGGGATGTGTGCTTTTAGGGGTGTCTGAATGGTCCATTAGCAGAAAATATTCCCCTGGAGTGAGGACAGGTGGTGGCAGAGATAAGAAACCCTGCCCCACCTGGTTTTATCAGCTGGCCCATTATCAGAAGGCACCCTCCCCCTCCTCCCAGAGTTACAAGAGATAAAGAAGAACATTTCCCCAGCTGCTTTCAGCAGATGAAATAGAACACACGCTTTTGGTTCCATAACCCAAGACACACCCCCAGACACCCCCCTTCTCTCCTTGCCCCCCCTCTGCAGCTCAGGGTTTTCAAGCTGGCCAAGTCCTGGCCCACCCTCAACATGCTCATCAAGATCATCGGCAACTCCGTGGGCGCCCTGGGCAACCTGACGCTGGTGCTGGCCATCATCGTCTTCATCTTCGCCGTGGTGGGCATGCAGCTCTTCGGCAAGAGCTACATCGAGTGCGTCTGCAAGATCTCCGTGGACTGCACCCTGCCCCGCTGGCACATGAACGACTTCTTCCACTCCTTCCTCATCGTCTTCCGCATCCTCTGCGGGGAGTGGATCGAGACCATGTGGGACTGCATGGAGGTGGCCGGCCAGACCATGTGCCTCATCGTCTTCATGATGGTCATGGTCATCGGGAACCTGGTGGTGAGGCTGGGGGGCCCTCGCTGGGGGCAGGGACAGAGGGGCTGGGGGGGTTGGGGACACCTCTGTCCAGCTCAGCTTCTCCACGGGGCTGTGCCTGTGGGCAGGGTCTGGCTGGAGCTGCAGGGAGCACAGGGATCCTCCTCCCTCCCCAGGCCTCGGGATGGGCTGTGTCAGCTCTGTGTGAAACACAGAGAGAAATGATTGGTTGGATATCGGGGAAAAGGATTTTCACGGAAAAGTGATAAAGTTCTGGGATGGCTTGCCCGGGAAGGTGGTGGAGTCACCATCCCTGGATGTGTTTAACAAAAGCCTGGGTGTGGCACTGGGTGCTGTGGTCTGGTTGAGGTGTTAGAGCTGGGTTGGGCTGGATGATCTTGAGGGTCTCTTCCAACCTGGAAATTCTGTGATGCTGTGGTTCTGTGATTCCTGAGGGAGCCCCACCTGAAACCAGACCAGGAATCAGGGGGAAACTGAGGCACAGAAAACACAAATGGGCTTTAGGCAGAGGCAGGAGCAACTCTGGGACAAAACAGCTCAGCTCCAAGCTGCCCTGTGTCCTCCACTTGGCTTTTCCAGCTTTCCTGCCCCATTTCCCAGTCTCCTGATGAGGCAGAGCTCCATCCATCCGTCCATCCATCCGTCCATCCATCCATCCATCCATCCATCCACCCATCCCACCACCCATCCCACCCTTTGCTCCAGGTGCTTTAGGGAGCAGCCCCCCCCACGAAAGGCTCCTGCAGATCCCCAACCTCCCCGCTCCTCACCGTGCTGCAGGTGGCATCTGGTGATGGCCAAGCTCCTTCTCGGTGTCTGTGGGACCCCCTGCTCCCCTCACCCCCATCCCACCCCCCCGGCTGCCTGTGCTGCCTGAGCTACAGGTTTGCGAGTTCCAGGCGAGCGTGAAATCCTTTCTAAACTTGGTAACCCCGTCGCTGGCAGTTTCGGAGCTTGTTTTGCAGCCTGCGTGGGCCCTGCTCTCCCTTCTGGAGAAGCGGGGCAGGGGAGGGAAGCGCCGGCTCGCTCCTATTACTTGCCGGGATTGTGTAATCCCTTTGGAATTTGCTTTGAAAAACTATCTGCCCCCGGGAGCTGCTGACCCCTGTCCCCAGGGAGGCTCTGAAAGGAGCCCGGGGAGAAACCCAGAGCAGCCCCCGGCTCGGGTCAGCCCGGAGTGTCCCACTTTGAGGGCAGAAATTTGGGATTTGGGTGCCTTCCCCGGCTCACGCCAGGGATTTGGGGCTTTGAAGGGAGAGCCCCTGGCTGCAGACCTCGCCCCAGGCCAAACGAGGGGAGCAGCCCCGTGTCCCCCCGGGCTGCCCAGCTCCCACCAGACAGCAAAGGTTTGTGATGCCACCTTTCCAGGGCACCGTAGGGCTGGGTCAGGCTGGAAATCACCCACCAGGATGCCTGTAAGGAGCAGGAGCCTCTCCAGAACTGTATGCAGGGAGTGCAGGAGTTTGGACTGGGAATCAGAGCTGGGGCTGCCTGCAGAGCCCCCCCAAAAGGGGCTCTGGAAAGTTTCCCTCTTCTGGAGCTCATTTGTGGAGTAGCACAGTCTACCCACCCCTCCAGGAGACTGCTCTGGAGAAGACACGGGGACAGCACAAATTCAGCAGGTGGGGTCAGTGACAGCCCTCCCCGAGGTCCAGGTGTCCCCTTCCCAGAGGTGCAGGTGTCCTCATCCCAGAGGTGCAGGTGTCCCCATCCCAGGTGTGAGTGTCCCCATCCCAGAGGTGCAGGTGTCCCCATCCCCGAGGTGCAGGTGTCCCCATCCCAGGTGTGAGTGTCCCCATCCCAGAGGTGCAGGTGCCCCCATCCCCGAGGTGCAGGTGTCCCCATTCCAGCGGTGCAGGTGCCCCCATCCCAGGGGTGTGAGTGACCCCATCCCAGGGGTGCAAGTGTCCCCATCCCAGAGGTGTGGCTGTCCCCATCCCAGGTGTGCAGGTGTCCCCATCCCAGGGGTGTGAGTGTCCCCATCCCAGAAGTGCAGGTGTTCTCATCCCAGGGGTGCAGGTGTCCCCATCCCAGGGGTGCAGGTGTCCCCACCCCAGGGGTGCAGGTGCCCCCATCCCAGAGGTGCAGGTGTCCCCATCCCAGATGTGCAGGTGTCCCCATCCCAGAGGTGCGGGTGTCCCCTCCCTGAGCTGCACCCCAGCCCTTGCACCCCAACCCCTGCACGGGCTCCATTTCCAGCCCAGCAGAGAAGCACGGAGCACAAACACGGCCAGAGCCCTCTGTGCCCTCCTCCTGCTGGTGCCTCCGGTATTTCCGAGCCCTGGAGCCCGGCCCGGAGGCTCCCAAGTGCAGGGAGGTGTGTGTTTCTCCGCGCTTCCCCCGCGCAGGAGGGAAGGTGACCCGTCCTTCCCTCTTAATGACACTTTGAGCATTTCCTTTGGGGTTATTCAGGGAAAAGGGAGGAAGTCGCTCGGCTGACGAGGGAACGGAGCCGCGTCCAACAAAGACGGAGCCAGCGGCGCCCATTAAACTGCAACTGGTGCTTAACGGGGCTGCTGGGCCCGCGGGGATTTATTTAAAGACGCTGGTTTAAGGCCCATGGCATGAGCCGTGCGAAAGCAGCAGTGTCCTTGGAGAGCAGCTAATTCCCGTCTCAGATGCGCTGCTGGCACCGCGCGGCGCACACCGACAGCTGTGCGCTGGCTCTGCCCGGCCCGCTCCCCCAGCGCTGCAGCTGCCTGGCAGGCAGCAAGGCCAGCGGTGCCAGCAGAGGCTGTGCTGGGGTCCAGGCACGTTTTGGGGGCGGTGGAGCAGAAGGGGAAGCACACGAGGCCACGCTCCTCGGAGTCACACAGAGCAATTTCTGGCTCCTGCTGAGGTGGCTTTGATGGAGCAGGGCAGGGTCTGGGGCACAGGGGTGGGGTCACAGCTGGGGTCCGGGCTATTAGAAAAAACGCTTGTAGTCCGGCGAGAGAGATGACCTGAAGATCAGGATTCTCTAGGACACGTGCTTTATTGGTCGTGGGAATGCAGCCTGACTAGGGAAGGGTCCAGGGATCCAGTGCAAAGTCCAAGAAGGTCCAAGGGAAGGCAGGCAAAGAGCGGGAACTCTCTGTTACATTCCATTTTAACCCCTTCTATCGTGAATATGCTAATGAACATTAACCAATCACCTCTAGATACAAAACCTACAGAATCTACATACAGCCTATGGGAGCTACAACATTACAATACTACTCTACAGACCAAAACCTGTGAAACCCACCTTATCCCTGATACCTGAGAAGGTGCAGCCTTTCATTCATCCTTTTGTCTTGGCAGAGGTGTCACTGACCCACCCAGCCAAGGCCTTTCAGCTGCTTAATCACCTTCTTCCTGTCCATGCTTACAGTTCAAACTTTGCTTTTAATTCTATTCCTCTTGTGGGTTTCATAGTTTTAGAATCTTTTACTATTAAATTATCTCTACAAGGCCTAGCTACTTCATCCTCCCCAACACCGGGCTCCTCCAGGGGGTGGGAGACCCCCGGGAGCTTGCTGGGCTATCCCAGCTACCAGAGCCAGGGAGGAGGAGAGGAGGAGCTGCAGCTCAGAGGACAAGCAGGAGGTTTCACTCTGGGGAGAGAAGGGACACAGTCACAGGATCGTGGAATCCCAGACCGGCTCGGGTTAGAGGGGACGCTAAAGAGCCCCCATTCCACGGCCAGGGACACCTCCCACTGCCCCAGGCTGCTCCAAGCCCCGTCCAGCCTGGCCTGGGACACTGCCAGGGCTGGGACAGCAGCAGGAGCAGAGCTGCATCCCTGGGGGTGGTGGGGAGAAGCACCAGAGGCTTGGGGAGAACCCCAGAGGAGCCCCCCCATGGGATTTCTGGAGCTCCAAGAGACCAAGGGAAGGCATGGTCCGTGGATCCTCATGGATCCACAGGGGAGCTTGAGAGGAGCTGAAACCATGACTGGCATCCTCTGCGGGATGGTGGGAGCCCAGGGTGAGGCTGAAGGCAGCAGAGCCCAGGGGGTTTGAGCAGGGGCATGTCCATGTCCTCCAGGAACTGGGACTGGCCCCCCTGCAGTCCCCAGGGCTGGCCAGGGCAGGGCAGAGCCCACGAGGTGCTCCATGGAGGGGTTTCTGCACAGCCACCAGTGATCCCTGCAGCTCCAGAGGGAAATCCTGAGACTTCAGTGCTGCAGTACCACACAAAAGAAATCGTGTTTATATATTGAGATGTTTAAGGTAAAAAAAAAAAAAAAAAAAAAAAAAAAAAAAAAAAAAAAGGGAAGTTTATTTACAGATTTTGATATTTATAGAATTTTAGCAGCGATAATGGATTGGGAGGAAGAAAATTTTCTTCTCCAACCACACCGATCAACTCAACAGTTTATTAACAGTCTTCTCCTTATGAGAAGAATGTAAATGTGAAAGTTACAACAACCATAGGTCGTTTATGTGAAAATCTGTGAGAAACTTTATTACAAAAAGTAAATAATCAGAAGGCTGAAGTAGAACTTTAAAGAAAAACAGAGAAGAACAAAAAACAAACCAAAAACCCCACAAAAACAAACAAACCAAAAACCAAAACCAAAACCAAACAAACAAAAACCAAAAACCAAAAACCAAATAAACAAAAACACCAAAAACAAACAAAACCAAACATACAAAACCAAAAAAGAACCAAAAAAACCGAACAAAAACAAAAACAAATAATAAAAAACCAACCAACCAAACAAACAAAAAACCAAAAAAAACCAAAAACCCAAAAAAAACCAAAAACCAAACAAAAAAAACCCCAAAAAACAAACAAACAAAACCCCCAGAAAACCAAAAACCAACCAAACAAAAACCAACAAACAAACAAAACCCCAAAAAACATGAGTGTCCCCATCCCAGGTGTGCAGGTGTCCCCCCCCAAAATAAAACAAATTTAAAAAAAAACCCAAAGCAACACTTCAGGACCTGCTGGACCTCAGGGCTGGCATTTCCTTTGTGCCCTCCCCCCCTTTCCCCAGGTGCTGAACCTGTTCCTGGCCCTGCTGCTGAGCTCCTTCAGCGCCGACAGCCTGGCGGCCTCGGACGACGACGGGGAGATGAACAACCTGCAGATCGCCATCGGCCGCATCACGCGCGGCATCGCCCTGGCCAGGGCCGCGCTGCCCGCGCTGCTCCGCCGCCTCTGCAAGGGCAAGAAGGTGGCGCCAGAGGAGGAGCAGGACCCCGGCAAGAGGGACAACACGGCCCTCAACCACCTGGAGCCGGCCCCGGAGGCCAAGGCGGGGTACCTGGACGGCGTCACGGGCAAGGAGCACATCTTCATGGACGAGCTGGACCACATGAACTTCATCAACAACCCCAACCTGACGGTGCAGGTGCCCATCGCCTCCGAGGAGTCCGACCTCTACGAGGAGACCAGCACCCAGTCAGACACCGAGGACACCGCCAAGGTGAGGCAGGCGGGTGGGAGGGAAGGGTTTCACCCCCAGAGTGGGACTGGCCCAGGCCTGCTGTGCTGCCCAAAGCATCGTGTTGGTTTGGACACAAAATGAACGACATTAACACACACTGAGGTGTCCAAGGCAAAAAAAAAAAGGGGGCAGTTCATTTACAGACCTCGACATTGATAGAATTCTAGCAGTGACCATGGATTGGAGGAGGAAAATCCTCCTCTCCAACCACACTGGTTAACCCAACAGCCCATCAATTCTCTCCTCCTCCAGAAAGGAACACAAAACAATCATTGTTGACATGGAAAGTCCATGAAAAACTCCACTGCAAATATGGGATAGTGTTGATGGCACTATTACCACATCCACTGCTAATCAGAAGGCTGTAGGAACTTTAGAAAAACAGAGAACAACAGGGCAACAGCTCCAGGTCACTTTTCTCACAGGGTGTGGCACGGGCCAAGCTTGGTGTTTTCCAAGCTGGCATTTCCCAGTGCAAGCTGGAGTGGGAGGGGAGGCTCCCAGCAGGGCTTTGGCAGGTTTGGGTCAGATTGTGGGGGCCCAGAGGGCCCCACTGCACCCCAGGGGCACTGCCAGGCTCAGAGCGCTCCCTTCGGGGTTAAAGATGTCCCGGAGGAATCCGATGCCAGGAAATCTGCTGATGGCACTATCATCGGATCCACTGCTAATGCCTCGGAAAGCATCGTCCTGGGACCAGATGGAGGAGCTTAGCAAGGGTGAACATGAAGCCAGGGGTGTGGGATCCAAAGCTGAGACAGCTGAGTCCAGGCTCCAGGGGACTGCTGGGGTCCACGGGGAGGAGCTGCCTGGGACAGCAGGAGGTGTCCCCTGCCCATGGCAGGGGGTGGCACTGGATGGGCTTTGAGGTCCCTCCAACCCAAAAAAACTTGGGAAGACCCAAGTGGACACAAAAGGGCGATGGTGTGACGTCGCTGTGGGACACAATGAATGAGACGTGGACTCGTGATTTCAGAAGGCTGATGCTCTAAAAAGGGGCTGGTTTATTCTCAGAACCTATTTTTATACCTTTTTACAATGTGCCCACCTAAGAGGTGGGATCCTTTGAACCATTGGTCACACCAAGGGTCAACAAGCAAAGTCCCTCCTTAGGAGAGAAATGTGAAAAACAAGCCAGTTTAGAAAGTGTGACCTTGTTTACCAGTTTTGGTCTCTGGGAAAGAACTGGAGGAAAACCCAAACATGACAGGCAGTGACTGCAGTGTGGTGGGAAATGACTGCTCACTCCAAGGTCCTGGGGACACAGGGGGCAGCTGGAGGTGCTGAGAAGGGGGCAGGAGCAGCTCTCCCAGCCTGTACAAGGTGAAAGGACAATTAGCAACCAGGTGCTAATCGGCGGCAGCCCCGCGCTGCTCGCTGGGGTTGGTGGCAGCCGGGAGCGCTCGCAGGCCGGGGATCAGCTCCAGGTGGAGCCGGAGCTCCAGGTGGAGCCGGAGCTCCAGGTGGAGCCGGAGCTCCAGGTGGAGCCGGAGCTCCAGGTGGAGCCGGAGCTCCAGGTGGAGCCGGAGCTCCAGGTGGAGCCGGAGCTCCAGGTGGAGCCGGAGCTCCAGGTGGAGCCGGAGCTCCAGGTGGAGCCGGAGCCCCGCGCTCCGCCCGCTCCGGGGGAGCCCCCGCCGCGACCACCCCGAACCGCTGCTCCCCACGGGAGACAGCGCTGATAAATCCTCTCCACTCCCAGAGCGGCTCCTTTCCCAGGAAAAGCTCCTTTTCCGGGGAAATGACAGCGGCGGGATCATCGCAGCCGCGATTTCGCCTCTCGTGGCTGATTTCTGTTCGCAGCTCAGAGCAGCCAGGAGGTGCCAGCCTGGTCTGCGGCTCTGCAGAATCGCTGCAGGGGCTCAGGGCTCTTCCAGGGGCTCAGGGCTCTTCCAGGGGCTTTTTCCGTGGGGACTCCATCCTGCCGGGCAGGGTGGTGTGTGCTGAGATGCTCCAGGCTGTGGTGCAGTAGGGGGGATGTTGCCAATGGGGCTGAGGGAGCTGGGAAAGGGGCTCAGCCTGGAGAAAAGGAGGCTCAGGGGGGTCCTTGTGGCTCTGCAGGGTTTTTTTGGAAGTTATTTTATTCCTTTTTCCAGATCAAATCCCACATTATATAAATATATTTATATATAGTATATATATATATATATATATATATAGTACTATAGTACTATATTCCTTTTAGATACATTTTAGGCAGGCATCCTGTGAAATTAGAAGTAGAATGAAGTGAACTGCGATTTTTAAAAATATTTTACTCAGCTAAGGTCCTTCAAAGTACAGTATGATACAACAGGGAATATAATTTTTGTAGTACCTTTTCTTTCAAATTGCTGGCAGGGTACACGATCTTGTGAGAGCTGGTGCCACCTCACCTCTGCTGCTGTGTCCTCTCCTGCCTGTCCCCAAAGGTCCCCCACAGCAGCATCTGATGGAGGTGTGGCCCCTGGAGCTGTGGGCAGTGACGGTGCCTCAGTTTACCCCAGAGGCTTTTCCCTGGTTTTTGGAGGATGGAGCAGCTCCTTTATGGATTACCAAAGGAGGGCAGGGATTATCTCCTTCCCATGTAAGCCAACACCTTCCCGTGCTGGAAATACCCATCCTGGACCCTCTGGTTCCTCCTGCTCCTAGGTGGGATGGGCAGGGCTGGGGACGTGCTCCTTCCTCAGCTGTTGCACGAGGGCTTCTCAGAAAGCCAAAAAAAACCCCAAAAAACCCAAAAAAACCCAAAAAACCACGGAGGAAAAAGAGTCCCAGGGGCTGGCCAAGGTTTTCCCTTGTTATCAGCCCCTCTGGCCTTGCTGGGTGGGGTCTGGGAAGGTGGCCAAGCTGAGCTGTGGAGCAGGATGGAGCTGGAGAGAGGCACTTGGGGTGCAGGTCCTGAACTGGGGTGAACCTCGGGCTGAGGGCCCTTCAGCACGAGCTGAGCCAGAGGGAGGAGGGAGGAGAGGCTGCTTGGGTTTCTACACCAAAGGGGGGGTTGGCAGAGCAATTCCTGGATGGGGACACATCCAAGGAGGAGGAGGAGGAGGAGGCGGCAAGAAAATCAGCCTGAGGTGGTGGCACAGGTGGATGGGAGATGGAGCTGCTGTGCTGGGAGGAAGGCTGGGAGCTTTTGTTCCTCAGAACCTGGGTGAAAAGCAGAGCTCAGGTGCCAACAGCCCTTCAAGGTTTTCAGCCCTGGATGACTGAACAGCTTCTGGGCCGTGTGTCCACAGCAGGGGGACTTGGAGCATCCTCCACACAACGGGGTCCCACCACCCATGGGGTCCTGCCCGGGTTCTCTGGGGCCAGGAGGAGCATGGCTGGGGGCAGCCAAAGCCCAGAAGCCTGTGCTGACCTGGTGCCCCTCTGCAGAACCTGACCTGGTGCTCTGCAAAGCCCCCTGACCTGCTGTCCCTCTGCAGAACCCCCTGTCCAGCGACAACGCCTCGTCCTTGTGCAGCACCGTGGATTACAAACCCCCCGCCCCCGAGGAGGAGGAGGTGGCAGAAGTGGCTGAGGAGAGCAACGAGCCTGAGGAGTGCTTCACTGAAGGTGAGGGACAGAGCAGGGCTGGAGACCCTGTGGGCAGGGGGAGGTGGGTGTGCAGAGGGGAAAACGGGGGTGGAGGGGCCGCTGCCAACCAGTTCTTGCAGCACAGGGACCCCCAGGCTCCCTGGGCTTAGCCCCAATCCCAAACCCTCCTGTACCACCACAGAGATGACCCCCATGGAGCTCCCCTCGTGCACTCAGCAGGATCCTGGCCCAACTTCCACCAGGGAGGGTTAAAAATGCCAATAAAACTGGGAACAGTGGGAACACGCCGGCCAGGAGTGACCTCCAGCCCTGTGTGTCCCCCAGGCTGTGTGAAGAGGTTCCCCTGCCTCTATGTGGACATCACCAGCGAGAAGGGGAGGATTTGGTGGAACCTCAGGAAAACCTGCTTCATCATCGTGGAGCACGACTGGTTCGAGACCTTCATCGTCTTCATGATCCTCCTCAGCAGCGGGGCACTGGTAGGTCCCACCTTTCCCATCCCAAGGGCTCTGCAGCAGCTTCCCAGCCTGAGGGAGCCCAGGGAGGAGGCAGAGCCCAGGCTCTGGGCATCTCCTGTGCCAAATATTCCACAGCTGGGGGCAGATGTTTGATTCCAAACCCCATCTGGCTCAGGTCTAACATCCTCCAGGAGTCCTGGTACCCCCTTGGTCACCCTCCCCAGCATCCCTGGACCTTCATCCACGGGCTGTGGTCCATGGGCTCGAGGGGATGCCACTGCCTACAGCCCCCACTCCCACTCCTAATGCCAACTGTGAACCATCTGAACCATTTGCTGAGCTTCCTGTGGTTCCTCGTTTCACCAGCACCATCACCGGCTGTCAGGAGGTGCTTGACAAACATCCATGGGTTTTACTTTGCTGGTCAGCACCTCCACCACTGCCTGGTGTCCCCTCTCAGAACCTGGGTGGTCCATTAAATCAATGTAATTAATCATCTGTATCGGCCTGGTGCTCTTCTCTGAGCATTTGGGCTGGGTTTAACCCAGGAAACACCAACTTCTCTGCAGGTTTTTGGAGGTGAAGAGAGAGGGAAGGAGAACAGAGGGGCTGAGCGGGTTTTCAGACACACTTTACGTGTCTGCAGCTCGCTCTGAGGTGCTTTGGGGATGTCTGAGGCTGCAGCTGGTGCAGGAATTGAAAGCTGTGCCAGGCCAGCTGTGCAACACCTGGTGACCACACCCCTACTCTGAGTGCTGACATCCAAACTCCTCAGGGCATTTCCAAAACTCCCAGTGAAGCACTATCCCCCTGCCCACCCCCCTGGCTGCTGGGCTGGCTCAGTTTCTGGGGAGCTTTGGGGGAATGTGCTTCAAGGATGGGGTAACAGATTCAAAAGAGGCTCCTACCTCAGGGGGATGTTCCAAGGCTTTATTCTTGAAGGAGATCCCAGGGCAAAGAGGGCGAACAAGGAGGAGCAGGGGTTTTTATCCAGTCCCTGTCTCGGGATGGGATAGCTGGCACAGAGCCATTGGTCAGAGATAAGGGACAGGTAGGGTTAAACTAAGAAGGTTACAGCTTCAGGGGGTCTCTGGGGAGAAACCATTTCCCCAGAGGAATACAACATCCCAGAGTATCCCAAGGTGTGAGTTGGTGTCCTGGGGTTTGAGAATTGGGATTGGGTGTTGGGAGTTGGATGCAGCTGGACTTTGGCCTCAGCAAAGCTCTGCTTTGGGTCCAGCCCCACAAAGCCAACAGGGACCAGCAGACAGGGGCTGGACCCCGTGTTGATCATGGACCTCATGGATCAGCCACCCTCAGGCTCCCAGCTGCCCGGGCCCTGGGAAAGCAGGGAGATGCCAACTCTGGGATGCCACAGGTCCCATGGAAGGGTGATGTCACACAGCTCTGTGGGGTTTTCCATGGAAGGATGATGTCACACAGCTCTGTGGGGTTTTTCCATGGAAGGATGATGTCAGATGGCTCTGTAGAATCCCACGGAAGGATGATGTCACATGGCTCTGTAGGGTTTCCCATGGAAGGATGATGTCACACAGCTCTGTGGGGTTTTCCATGGAAGGATGATGCCACTGTAGCTCTGTGGGGTTTTCCATGGAAGGATGATGTCACACAGCTCTGTGGGGTTTTCCATGGAAGGATGATGTCACACAGCTCTGTAGGGTTTTCCATGGAAGGATGATGTCACTGTAGCTCTGTAGGGTTTTCCATGGAAGGATGATGTCACACAGCTCTGTAGGGTTTTCCATGGAAGGATGATGTCACTGTAGCTCTGTGGGGTTTTCCATGGAAGGATGATGTCACACAGCTCTGTGGGGTTTTCCATGGAAGGATGATGTCATGTGGCTCTGTAGGGTTTTCCATGGAAAGATGATGTCACACAGCTCTGTAGGGTTTTCCATGGAAGGATGATGTCACTGTAGCTCTGTGGGGTTTTCCATGGAAGGATGATGTCACACAGCTCTGTAGGGTTTTCCATGGAAGGATGATGTCACACAGCTCTGTAGGGTTTTCCATGGAAGGATGATGTCACTGTAGCTCCATGGGGTTTTCCATGGAAGGATGATGTCACACAGCTCTGTAGGATCCCATGGAAGGATGATGTCACACACCTCTGTGGGGTTTTTCCATGGAAAGATGATGTCACACGGCTCTGTAGGATCCCATGGAAGGATGATGCCACGTGGCTCTGTAGGGTTTTCCATGGAAGGATGATGTCACTGTAGCTCTGTGAGGTCCCATGGAAGGATGATGTCACACAGCTCTGTAGGGTTTTCCATGGAAGGATGATGTCACATGGCTCTGTGGGGTTTTCCATGGAAGGATGATGTCACACAGCTCTGTGGGGTTTTTCCATGGAAAGATGATGTCACATGGCTCTGTAGAATCCCATGGAAGGATGATGTCACGTGGCTCTGTAGGGTTTTCCATGAAAGGATGATGTCACGTGGCTCTGTAGGGTTTTCCATGGAAGGATGATGTCACACAGCTCTGTGGGGTCCCATGGAAGGATGATGTCACACAGCTCTGTTGGGTTTTTCCATGGAAGGATGATGTCTCACAGCTCTGTGGGGTTTTCCATGGAAGGATGATGCCACTGTAGCTCTGTGGGGTTTTCCATGGAAGGATGATGTCACACAGCTCTGTGGGGTTTTCCATGGAAGGATGATGTCACTGTAGCTCTGTAGGGTTTTCCATGGAAGGATGATGTCACACAGCTCTGTAGGGTTTTCCATGGAAGGATGATGTCACTGTAGCTCTGTGGGGTTTTCCATGGAAGGATGATGTCACTGTAGCTCCGTGGGGTTTTCCATGGAAGGATGATGTCACACAGCTCTGTAGGGTTTTCCATGGAAGGATGATGTCACTGTAGCTCTGTGGGGTTTTCCATGGAAGGATGATGTCACTGTAGCTCTGTGGGGTTTTCCATGGAAGGATGATGTCACTGTAGCTCTGTGGGGTTTTCCATGGAAGGATGATGCCACTGTAGCTCTGTGGGGTTTTTCCATGGAAGGATGATGCCACTGTAGCTCCGTGGGGTTTTCCATGGAAGGATGATGCCACTGTAGCTCCGTGCCCCTTGCAGGCTTTCGAGGACATCTACATCGAGCAGCGCAAGGTGATCCGCACCATCCTGGAATACGCAGACAAGGTCTTCTCCTACATCTTTGTCATCGAGATGCTGCTCAAGTGGGTCGCCTACGGCTTCAAGGTGTACTTCACCAATGCCTGGTGCTGGCTGGATTTCCTCATCGTGGATGTACGTGATGAGCAGGGCCGAGCCGAGGGGCTTGGGGGTGTTAGGGGCTGTAAAGGAGCCCAGATTGTATTTTAGGGGCTAAAGAGGGGCTGGGGAATGAGGGCTCACACCATTACTTAAAATAATGGTCCCCCACAGGAAGGAACACTTCATTCCTGGTTGCAGGAACCTTTCAAGCCCTTCTGTTTGACAGCCCCTGCAGTTCCACCAGGCCCAGCAGAGCTCTGAAGGGACACAGGGTCTCTCCAAGGTGACAGAGCAATCTGTCCTTTCTGTGCCCCACATCAGTTACACCCTCACACTCAAGAGGAGTCATCCTGCCCCATCCCTGGAAGTGTCCAAGACCAGGCTGGACAGGGCTTGGAGCAGCCTGGGACAGCAGAAGGTGTCCCTGCCCATGGCAAGGGTGGCACTGGGTGGGCTTTGAGGTCCCTCCAACCCAAACCATTCTGGGATTCTGTGACCCTTGAGGTCACCAGGGACCCCAGAGACTCGGTGTGTGTGTCCCAGGGATGACCACCAGCCTGAGGGACTGGGGAGAGAGGGAAGGGCAGGAGCTGCAGTTGTGTTTCCACCTGAGGTGCCACTGGTCACTCGGGTTGCTCCTTCCAGGTGTCCCTGGTCAGCCTGACAGCAAACTGGCTGGGATACTCGGAGCTGGGAGCCATCAAATCCCTGCGGACGCTGAGGGCTCTGCGGCCTCTGCGCGCTCTGTCCCGCTTTGAGGGCATGAGGGTAAGTGTGTCCCCACGTGCTGCTGGCCCTGACAGGGACCTGAGAGCCTTCAGCAGTGCCCTACACCATGGACATGTGGTTTTCAGGGCCCTCCAGATCGGTGGGATCAATGCTAAGGCACCTTTGGTCCGGTCTGACCTCGCTCAGTGCCGCTGGGGAGGGCGAGGTTGGGGCACGGGGGCGTGGAGGTTCCATCCAGGTCCCCCCAAGGCCTCTCCTCTCCTTGCAGGTGGTGGTGAACGCCCTGCTGGGCGCCATCCCCTCCATCATGAACGTCCTGCTGGTCTGCCTCATCTTCTGGCTGATCTTCAGCATCATGGGGGTGAACCTGTTCGCGGGGAAGTACTACAGGTGCGTCAACACCACCACGGGCGAGCTCTTTATGATCGAGTATGTCAACAACAAGAGCGACTGCATGGCCCTGTTCTACACCAACGAGGTCAGATGGGTCAACGTCAAGGTCAACTTCGACAACGTGGGCTTGGGATACCTGTCCCTGCTGCAGGTGGTACGTCAGGGCGTCGGCTGCCACAGGTGGGGCGGGGAGGTGGGATGAGCACCGGGGCTGATGTTGGGTTCTCGGGGTCTCTGTTCACTCGAGATTGTGGGAGTCCAGGGCATTCCTTTGGAAACCCTGGACGAACACAAAACCTGTACAGGGGGGTTTAGAACCTGTACAGAGGGGTCTGGGATTTGTACAGGGGGGCTTAGAACCTGTACAGGGGGGTCTGGGATTTGTACAGGGGGGTTTAGAACCTGTACAGGGGGGTCTGGGATTTGTACAGGGGGGTTTAGAACCTGTACAGGGGGGTCTGGGATTTGTTCAGAGGGGTTTAGAACCTGTACAGGGGGGTCTGGGATTTGTACAGGGGGGTTGCAGACCCTGGCACAGACCCCAGACAGGCAAGGGCCTCGATTATAGTCCATGGGAAAAGTTACCAACACTATGGGAGGAATTGCAAGGCCTCAAAGGTAAAAGAAAATAATAATATTTTCACATTAGGGGTTTTAGAATAGGGATGACCAGAGACAAGATGGAGGATTCTGAATGTTGTCCTAGAGTCTTCTCCTTCTTCTTCTTCGTCTCCATCTTGTGCAGTGGTGATGTCACTAAGTAGATTTAGAGGGATTGGGTCAAAGTAAAAAACACCTGTTTGGTATAGCATGTAGATATTGGTTTGTAATTGTAAATAATGTGCAGGTAATTTTCTGTCTATAAGATGACGAGCCGTGGGCAGGCGGGCAGTCGTCACCTGTTGCCCCCAGGTGCTGTCCAGACCTCGGCAGAGCTCAGAGAAAATAATTGTGATGAGAAAAAATAAACAAGAGGAACAGCCTTGAAAATGAACATCTAAAGACCCCTCGTTGTTTCTGCGGGCAGCTTGGGGCTTTCCAAAGGACAAAGGGCAGCGACCACCCTGGTCTCGGGCAAGCAGAGACCCCGAGATGAGATCAGCGTGGTCTTTGCCCTTTGCCCTCTGAAAAGCCCTGAGCCGACCGCAGAAATAACACGGAGTCTTCAGATGTTCTTTTTCAAGGTTGTTTCTCTTCTTTATTTTATCTTGTCTCAGTTCTTTTTCTCTGTGCCCTGCCAAGGTCTGAACAGCACAGGCAACAGGTGACGACTGCCCCTCTGACCGAGGCTCGTCATCTTTTATACAGATAATTACGTGTACATTATTTACAATTACAAACCAATATCTACGCTCTACACTAAACAGGTGTCTTCTACTCTAACCCAATCCCTCTAAAGTTCCTTGGTGTCATCATCACTGCAAAAGATGGAGACAAAGAAGAAGACCCCAGGGCACCGACCAGAATCTTCCATCTTGTCTCTGGTCATCCCTATTCTAGAACCCCAAATGTGAAAATAATACTACTTTTTATGAAAATAATACTACTTTTTACCACCCCTGAGGGCTTGCAATTCCTCTCTTAATGTTGGCAACCTTTCCCATGGACTGTAGTCAAGGCTCTTGCCTGTCTGAGTTCTGTGCCAGGGTCTACAACCCTCCTGTACAGATCCCAGACCCTCTGTACAGGTTTTAAACCCCCCTGTACAGGTTTTAAACCCCCCTGTACAGGTTTTTGTTCATCCAGGTTATCCAAAGGAATGCCCTGGACATTGGGTGGGGTTTCTTAGCTGCTTCTTAGCTCCAAAGCTGGTTTTTAACACCGAAAAAAAAAAAGCCTTAGGAAGGGGTTTCCTCCTAGCCAAGGAGGAAAAGGGACAGGGTAGAGGACAGGAGGGGAAGGTGTCACCAGGGAACTGCTGGAGATGGGTGCAGACAGCACCAAGGCACCAAAGCCAAGCAGCCCCTGCAGAGCACGGGGTGCAGCAGTCAGGACCTTTGGGAAGTTCAGCCTGCTCCAGCCGTGGGTGGTGGGGCTTTGCGTGGGGTGGGTGACAGCTGGAAAAAGGGCGCACGTGTCCCCTGTGGGCACAGCCGGGTTCCACTGAACCCCCCACAGCTGGGCCAGGCAGCAAAGAGGAACTGCTCACCACAGCCTGAGCAAAAATATCCGTGTGGGCTCCGTGATGGGGCAGGCTGGGGCTACTCCCATCAGATCCAGGGGAAGCGGTGGCCGCAGGATCGGAAAACAGCCCCAGCTGATGGCCCTGCTGCTAAATTCAGCTTCCTCTTCAGCCTTGTTGTTCCATCACAGTCAGGAAACAAGATGTGCAGACCTTTTGTTTAACAAATCAGCAGCAAAAGGCTGTAAGAGGTGCAGTGGGGACCCTGTAAAAGATTTGGTGTAATCCCCACCCCGCTGGGATGGGAACTCAGCAGAACCAGAGGCAGGATATGGAAGTCAGGGCTGTGGAGGTGGCACAGTTTGGGACTGGAAAGGAGGCAGCTGGTTCTGGCACAGCTCTGCCTTTGGGAAAATGCCTTCAACATCAAAAGGAGAAGGGAGAAAAGGGTCAATTGCTTCTTTTCCCTTCCTTGTTTGCAGTGGTGTTCTGGGAAATCACTGGTAGCCTCATCCCCAGAATGGTCCATGCATATTCACATGGGAATTTCCACATTTCTGGGACATTTTTCTTGTGGATTCAACCCACATTCCTGTCCTGCCACTCCCAGAGAGAAGCTGGAGTGCTCAGAGATAAACCCCAGACACGCACCCATCACCTTCCCCTTCTTCCCAGCCCCAAGCAATTCCCAGAAAATATTCTTCTCCACTGCCACAGGATCACAAAATCCTTTATGTTGGAAAACCCGAGTCTGACCGTTCCTGTTCCCACAGGCAACCTTCAAGGGCTGGATGGACATCATGTACGCGGCTGTGGACTCGCGCGAGGTGAGGGGACACGCAGGGACACCGCTGGCTCCAGGGGGGACTCCCCTTGGCAGGCTGGGAACAGGAGCCCAGAGCTGAGGCTGGGATGGATCCTTGGCTACAGCATCCCCTCTGGCTCTGCCTTTTGGCGCTGGGGGCTGCCTGCATCCCACCATGGCTTCAGTCAGGACCTGGGCTACAGGGAGGAGAAACCCCAAAATGCATCAGATCATGGAATCCCAGCATGGTTTGTGTTGGAAGAGACCCTAAAACCATCCAGTGCCTCCCCCTGCCATGGGCAGGGACACCTTCCACTCTCTCAGGTTGCTCCAAGCTCTGTCCAGCCCAGCCTTGGGACAGTGGGAGGTGTCCCTGCCCATGGCAGGAGGTGGGACTGGATGGGCTTTAAGGTCCCTCTGACCCAAACCATTCTGGGATTCTGTGACCCTTGAGGTCACCAGGGACCCCAGGGACTCAATGCCTGTGTCCCAGGGATTGGACCTGGGCAGCCACAGCATCCCCCTGCTGAGGTGCACAGCCTCAAAAGGGGCAGCCACGTGTCCCTGTGTGATACCCGTGTCACTGTCACCTGCAGCCTGGCCCCACACTGGGCTCCCACCCCGCCCCACAGCTGGGGCTGAATCTGCTCCACTCAGCTTCAGTCCCAGGGGCCAAAATCCCTGTTCTGCCCCCACTGCTCCAACCTGGAGGGCTCCTCCTTCTGCCTGCTGTGACATGGTGTCCTCCATGACCCCTCTAGCTGGGAAAGCTCATCCCATCCTGGAGAAAGTGTCTGCTTGCCCTGAGCAATCAAGGGGTTATGAGAACAGAGCAGCCAGCATTCAGCCATTGGGTTCAACGAGTTATTTAAAACACCCAAGAGTTTGAAGAGTGTTGTGCAAAAGCTGTTCCTACTGTGATCCATCCCCAAAAGTGTCCCCACAGCAGAAGGGGTTCCCTACTCTTCTCCAATCACACTGGGGCTCACCCCACACACCCACAGGCCTGAAGGGGTAGTTCTCATTGCCTTTTTTTAGCACCCTCCCATCACCCTCTGAAAATCCCTCAGGCCTCTGCCCCACCTGGGGCAAAGCTGGTTTGGGAGAAAATCCTCCCTGTTCTGCCAAGAGCTTTCCTCGAAATGGGGGAAGCCAATGGGGTCACCTTGGGGTGTCTCTGGTCAAACACGGAGCAGGATTAAGGGACGCTCCTTGGGATGAGGAGCACTGTCCAGGCTTGTCAGGCTGTGTCACCCAGCTGTGCTGGTGTGACAAATTAATCCACTTTTCCCTTCCCCTCTCAGATCTATTTCAGCCCTTGGGATGCTGATTATTGGGAAGAAACTCATTTGCTCATTAATATCACTGCAAAGGACAGCTTTTCCCATTCCCCAGCCCATGCTGTGGGATCAGGGGTCAGCATGTCCTTGTCCCTCAGTCAGTGTCACGTGGATGTCCCTTCCCATGGCTGCTCCCATTGGGAACACACAGCCAGAAGTTTTGGAGCAGCCACCCCCTGGCTCTGTCCAAACACCACAAGCACCCCCTTGTCTGGGGGCTTGGGGACACCTTTGTGGGACAGGGTCAGCCTCACATTTCCTGTCTCTCCTGGCCAGATTGAAGAGCAGCCACAGTATGAGGTCAACCTCTACATGTACATCTACTTCGTCATCTTCATCATCTTCGGTGCCTTCTTCACCCTGAACCTCTTCATCGGCGTCATCATCGACAACTTCAACCAGCAGAAGAAAAAGATGAGTATTTCCTGGCCCCTGAGGTGCTGGTCTAGGCTGGAGGGGGCCAGCACAGCGGGGAGGTGGTGGCACCAGGGCCACCATGCCCAGGACTAGGGTGGGTCCCAGGATTCTTATCCATTTGTGCCTTCCTGCTCCAGAGGAGCAGCACATGGAGCTTTGTGTCCTGGTCACAGGACTTAATTTATGGGTGCAGAGGGAGGAAGCAAAGGGAGGCTGTATTTTCTCTGGCCTGGGCCATCACTTTTATTTTCTTTTCCCATCCTGGGATCATTTTCCCATGCACGAGGTTGAGATTCAATTTCTGCCTCCAAGCCAGTAGCTGAGCACCCTGGACTGGGTGGTGAGTGGGCAGGGCCAAGCACACTGGTGGTGCTGAGTGAGGTCTGCAGGACACAGAGAGGACACCTTGCTCCCAGCAGGATCTCTGAGGGGCTGGAGATACTTGGTGGGAAGGGAATTCCTGAGACTAACAGCAGTGATTCCCTTTATACTTTGGAGGCAAAGACATCTTCATGACAGAAGAGCAGAAGAAATACTACAACGCCATGAAGAAGCTGGGCTCCAAGAAACCCCAGAAGCCCATCCCCAGGCCAGCGGTACGTTGGGCTCATCCTCCTGGAGTGGAGCACGCAGGGAACACTTCAAGGCACCAGCTGTCCCAAAGGGAATGAGAAGGGTCCAGGGAAGACCATTTACCCCACTGTTACTCTTCAGACAAGACCTGGCCAAGAGCTGGGGGCTTCAGAAGAGGTTGACATCTCTTGACCCACCTCCTTTGGGTCTGCCTGTTGGGCCTTGGTCTGCTGGCAAGGGCAGTGATGGGGTTTCTTTTGCAGGAATTTGGGGTTTTTCCTAGTTTGGTCTCAGCTCCCCTCTGGAAGGGATTTGGGCTCAGGGAAAGCTCAGCTTTCAACCCCCCAGAAGGGACCCTGGTCAAGCCAAAACATCCTCAGTTGTGATTTGGGTTTTGTGGCCCTGCACAAGGGAGGTCCTTCCCATGTGTTAATTTGTGCCCTATTAGCTGTGGGTGTAATTAGCAAGTGGCTGAGCCCTGTGCCCACTCCTCCTGGTGTGGTGTTCCCATCCTGAGAGGTGCTGGGAATCCTCTCCCCATAACTTTTGGGGCTGTGAGAGCCGTGCTGGCCACAACCCTGAGGTTTCCCACACTTGTAAATATGGTTCCTTCTCCTCCTCCTGCTATGTTTCTGTTTCGTTGTGTCTGTCCCGTGTTCCCACCTCTTCTCTGGTGCTCCATCATCACCCTCGTGTCCCTCATTGCAGAACAAATTCCAAGGGAAGGTGTTTGACTTCGTTACCAAGCAAGTGTTTGACATCACCATCATGATCCTGATTTGCCTGAACATGGTGACCATGATGGTGGAAACAGACGACCAGAGCGAGCTCAAAACCTCTGTGCTCTACAAGATAAACCTGGTCTTCATCGTCATCTTCACCGGGGAGTGCGTGCTCAAGATGTTCGCCCTGCGCCACTACTTCTTCACTGTCGGCTGGAACATCTTCGACTTCGTGGTGGTCATCCTCTCCATCCTAGGTGAGTCCTGCTGCTCCCACCAGTCCCCCAGGGATCCCCCTGGACAATGAAGAGTGGAAGTGGTCTCACCAATCCACACCCACCAGGCTGTTCGCTGGACCCTGCTTGCACCCATCCTTTGAGCAGGGCCAAGCCAGCAGGACCCTGAGACATGACAGGTGTGAGGCCACTCCAGGCCACCAGGCTGGGCGAGGGGCTGGGGATATCTCTGCTCCTCCTTGGTGTTATTTCCCTTGGCGTTCTCTTTCTCTGAAACAGAGCAGCCAGAGTTTAACCCTCGGGTCTGTGCTCAGAGGTTATTTTTTAATGTTTTCCCTGTCCCTGGAGGAGCCATCAGAGGTGGCCTCACTTCGCTCTGTCTGCCCAGATGGAGTGGAGCAGCTCCCCTTCATCTCCCGTTGGTGGCATAGCAAACTCACCTGCCCTTCACCCCTCCACAGGTATCGTCCTCTCGGACATCATCGAGAAGTACTTCGTGTCCCCCACCCTCTTCAGGGTCATCCGGCTGGCGAGGATCGGCCGCGTGCTCCGGCTGATCCGAGGAGCCAAAGGCATCCGGACGCTCCTCTTTGCCCTGATGATGTCCCTGCCCGCCCTGTTCAACATCGGCCTCCTGCTCTTCCTGGTCATGTTCATCTACTCCATCTTCGGCATGTCCAACTTCGCCTACGTCAAGAAGGAGTCGGGGATCGATGACATCTTCAACTTCGAAACCTTCGGGAACAGCATCATCTGCCTCTTCCAGATCACCACGTCAGCGGGGTGGGATGGGCTCCTCAACCCCATCCTCAACAGCGGCCCCCCGGACTGCGACCCCGAGCTGGAGAACCCGGGGAGCTCGGTGAAAGGAGACTGTGGGAATCCCTCCATCGGCATCTTCTTCTTCTGCAGCTACATCATCATCTCCTTCCTCATCGTGGTGAACATGTACATCGCCATCATCCTGGAGAACTTCAGCGTGGCCACGGAGGAGAGCAGTGAGCCCCTCTGCGAAGACGATTTCGAAATGTTTTATGAAACCTGGGAGAAGTTTGACCCCGACGCCACCCAGTTCATCGCCTACAGCACCTTGTCTGACTTTGTGGACACCTTGCAGGAGCCACTCAGAGTTCCCAAGCCCAACAAGATCAAACTCATCACCATGGATCTACCAATGGTCGCTGGGGACAAAATCCACTGCCTAGACATCCTCTTCGCCCTGACTAAGGAAGTTCTGGGAGACTCGGGAGAGATGGATGCCCTGAAGGCCACCATGGAGGAGAAGTTCATGGCTGCCAACCCCTCGAAGGTCTCCTACGAACCCATCACCACCACCCTGAAGAGGAAGCAAGAGGAGGTCTGTGCCACCAAGATCCAGAGGGCTTTCAGGAGGTACCTCCTGAGGCGCTCGGTGAAGCAGGCGTCCTACATGTACAGGCACAGCCAGGACGCCCTGGGCGAGGACGCGCCCGAGAAGGAAGGGCTGATCGCCACCAGGATGCAGGAGATGTATGGGAACACTGGGACAGAGGTGGAGGCAGCCCCTGCCCTGGGCCTCGAGCCCATTCCCAGCTCAGAGACGCCCCAGGATGCTCCAGAGGAAGCACAGGTTTGGGATAAGGAACACGTGGTGAAAGAGTCGCTGGTGTAGCACACGGGGAATTCCACCTCTGGCCCAGCCTGAAGAGACTTCATTTGTATCTCCTGTTCAAAGCTCTCCCGTGCACAGATCTCTAGATCTTAGATATTGAGCTAATTTCAGATATTTCAAGCCAACCACTTGAATTTCAAAGCAGGATCTCCTCCTGGTCCTGGGTTTTACAGCCCACTGCACTTGCAAAGAGTTTAATTCTTCTTTCTTATGAGAACTCAAATGTGAAATCTGTTGTCGGTGAAAGAGAAACAAGTTACTTTTGAAATTATCTCAGCACAGTAACGATGGTTTTCAGGCATGAGCAGAAGAGTATGGCTGTCCTTTCACTTAAAGTAATTATTTATTAATGTTATTTCACAATTAAGAGATTTTCTTGTATTTTATTCTTCCAGAGTGCAGCCAAGCAACCAGTGAAAGATGAGCCAAGTGAAATAATATTAAGAATAATTACAGAAAACAGACAGTTTTGTGAACAAAAATCTCCAAAGTCTTAAAGTAGCACCTTTCTTTTGAACCTCTGAATAAGCTTGATGATTATTTTTTTGTTACATACCAGAGAAAGTGCAATTATGTCTTAAAAATTGGTTTGCAAAGCCAAAGCAAAGCATCTGCAGATTTTGTTCTCAGGGTTAAATATCAGGTTTTCAAGGTCTCTGAATATGCATTGAAACCAGAAATCATTCAGGTCTGAATGTAAACACTATTAATAGTCAGGTTTTACTCCGTTTTCCCGTTTCCATCCAGGTTTTGTGGCAGGAAAGCAATGGGCAAAGGTAGGGTTTGGAAAAACCTCCCCCAAGAATCCCCAGTGCCCGGGATAAAACTCTCCAGGGGTTTTTTCCTAGCCCTGTTGCAAGATGAACCATCCCACTGGAGTGCTTTTGGCTGGCGTTCCAAATGTCCTCTTCGTTAGTGTTAATTAATGAGATGCACCCCCAGGGATGGGAGCAGGTGCTTGAATGACCCTTTCTGCAAGGCTGCTTTAGGGGAGCCCTGAGTCCCACCCAAAGCCCCAGGGGGCTGCAGGTAATAAACAATCCCCTTGGGGTGTGGATCCCAAAATCCTCAGGGCAGAGCATCCTTCCCTAGGATGGGGCTGCAGAGAGGCCCCGGTGGCACATTCTGGGTGGGCCAGGCAGGTCCTCACCAGGAAACCTCCAGGCAGAGGAGCGTTCTCCCAGGGGGAAAAGGGATTTGCTGTTCTTCACACGGGTGAGCAAAAGGGAAATAAATCAAGGAAAATGGCCCTGGCACAGGTGTGGCTGCCCCTGGATCCCTGGAAGCGTCCAAGGACAGGTTGGACAGGGCTTGGAGCACCCTGGGATAGTGGAAGGTGTCTCTGCCCATAGCAGGGGATGAACTTTGAGGTCCTTCTCACCCAAACCATCCCCTGATTCTGTGAGAAATGGGCAAAAGGCCCCGAGTTCACCCCTGACCATCTTCTGCCTTCAAAAGGGGAAAAAAAAAATCCCCACAACCCTCTTGAGATCAAAACAAACATGAACTAAAACCTCTTCCAGTTCAAACAAGGGCTGTTCCTGAAGCCAAAGGCTCTGTCTTTTTGTACTCTGATGATTCTCTTCTCTTCCCGGGCTGCTTTGGGCGCTGCCCTCGGCGGCCAGGCTGGCCAGGAGCGGTGCTGAGCTTGGCTGGCACCCCTCGGCTGCCCAGCCCGGTGGCAGAGCCAGGGACACTCGGCTCCTCCAGTGGCCTTGTGCTCTCGTTCCCATGCCGATGCTCCCAGCAGCAGGAGCCTGAGCTGCTGCATGGCCTTCCCATGGGAAGCACACCCGGCACGGCGGCCCCTGCCCGGATCGCCCTTCACAATCGATGCTGCTTCTCCGTTTGTGTCGTCAGGGATGGGGAGGTGCCCCAGAGCAGGGTTTGTGTGAGCTAAAGCCGTTTTTCTTTGTACATTTCTTACAATAAACAACTGTAAATGATCTGTTATTACGATGCCAAGCGTGTCAGGGTGTCCTGGGGGGAGGAATGCTTTCCCTGTGAACACCCCTTCCCTTGGCTCCCCGTGCTTGGCCTTGGACCTGCCAACCTCAGCAGGACCTGGGGGTCTCATTCTGCACAGGAGGCGCCAGGGCTGTCCCCTGGGACCTCCAGCCCAGCTCCCAGAGCTTCTGCTCTGCTCATGACGCCATCCCCTGGAGCCCTGGGTGCTCGGAGCCACTGATGCTGTAGGCTCCACCAAGGACAGAGGAAGGGTTCGAGGAGGTTCAAGCCCCCGAGTTGCCCCACACAGGCTCGGCAGCCACGTGGGAGCAGCTGGACACGGCTGGCAGAGGACGGGGGTGGGTGCAGGAGGTTCTTCTGCGTCAGCCGGGAGGAGCCGCCCCCGGCCCCGCTGACGTCCCCGGGGCTCGGCCCCGCCGCTGTTCCCGGTGCCGCTGGAACAGCTCGTCCCGGGGCTGGCGTGACCCGGGCAGAGCCGGCTGTGCTCGGGGGAGGGCTGCAGGGCACGGGGCACAGCCCACCCCTGTCGCAGTCGACACGGACCCTGCACTCCAGGTGCTTCCTTAGAATCAGCAGACGGCTTCAAGCATCAGCACCTTGTTATTCAAAGAGTCTCCCACACCTTTTCTCTGTGTCTCCCAAGAGCAGCTCCACACAGCTCTGGCTCTGTCTCTCTTTCCTGTCCCTGGCACTGCCACCTCACCCTGTCTGTCCCACCTGCAGCAGCTCACCTGTGCTGGCCCTGGCACCACCTCCTGTCCCTGCTCTGCACAGCACAGCCAGCAGCCTCCAGCTGACCCTGCCCAGCTCACTCACTCCTTATGGCTGGGAGGGCAGGGCTGTTCCTACTCTGGGATAATTAACACAGCTGTAATTATCACAGAGGGGAGGCTGCCCTCAGCAGCATCTTCTTTGGTCTCCCCAATACTCCCCATTTCTTTTTATAATTAAAGATTTCTAGAAACACACGCTTATTGTAACATTCAAATACTGTAGGATACATTGACATTACAATATTCAAATACTACACAGAAATAATGTCTCCAGTTCCTTCTGTAAGTGGAGGCATTAGGCACAGATAACTCCACTTGATAAATACCAGTCTCATTTTCCCTGGTTGTACTTTTTCTCAATTGTATTTTTTCTATTTATTTCCTGACCCCTCCCAGCTCACTCACCCTTTATCCTGCCCATGGCTGTGAGGGCAGGGCTGTTCCCACTCTGGGATAATTAACACAGCTGTAATTATCACAGAGGGGAGGCTGCCCTCAGCAGCATCTCCTTTGGTCTCCCCACACACCCGCCCTGGCACGGCGCAACCCAGACCCCCAACCAGCAGGGGAGGGCCGGGGAGGGTGGGGAAGGGGCAGCTGAGGGGTCCCCACCTCACCCTGTGTCCTGCCCTGCAGGTCCCACAGCACCCGGGGGCTGTGTGGCCGCAGGATCTGGGAGCGGCCCCAGCTCTCACAGGCTCTGCTCCGGGAGCCCTGGAGCCAGAGTGGCCCTGGGGAAGAGGCTTGGGGACATGGGACCCTCCCCATGGGGCCACCAGGTTCCCCTAGAGCCCATGTCGTGGTTGCTGTAGGCACAGGGGTCTCCAGGGGAGACCGAGCCCCTTTGTGCCTTTCAAGGCTGCCAAGGAGCCCTCAGGCAGCACAGGGGCTGATCTGGCCCTGTCACTGCAAACCCTCTTCAGTTTGTGCCCCACTCCTGGTTTTACCTCACAGGGCTTCCCCACGCACCTCCAGCATCCCAGCATCCCACCTGCAGCCCCACAAAAACCCCTCCAAGCACGTGGGCATCCCTTTCCCTTCTCCCTGCTGGGATATCAGGGCCAGGCCCTGCTCCTCCAGCCACTCCCAGGGGTGATGGCAGCAAGGGCTTGGCAGTGCTGCCCCGATGTACAGAACCAGGAGAAGGCACCTCTCCCATCATCCTTCCCTCATGGAGCCAGTTCTTCTCTGGAAAACTTTATTTCTCTTGCTTCCTGTCTCTCTGCATGCAAAATCAGGCTGGGGCTGGCTCCCAGCACCCACCAGATGCTCAGAACTGGCAAAAAAAAACCCCACCCAGCCTGCAGAAGGTGAAGGTTTGGGGAGGCCCCGGACAGTGGCACCAGGCTCTGGGGACCAACAGGACTGGCAGAAGTACCCAAAGGTGTTTTTCTCTGGAGTTACAGTTCAGTGCTCACCCACAGCCAACAGCGAGCAACAGCCGGGGGTGAGGCAGAGCCCGGGGGAAACAGTTTCTGCATCAGAGCTCACCTTGGGGGCCCTCGCTGCGCCTCCCTGGGGCCTGGCTGTCTCAAAGGTTCCATGGAGGAGGCTCTTGGAAGTGGCAGCTGAGGTGTGGAGAAGGGATGGGCAGGGCTGGCATCCAAGTGACTCCTTCCTTTGACCATTTTCCCCTCAAAAAACACATGAATGTGGCACTGGAGGACGTGGGTTCGTGGTGATCATGGTGCTGCTGCTGAGCTGATGGTCCTAAACGTCTTTTTCAAGCCACAGTGATTTTGTGATTGACTCATGCTTCTACGATTTCAGATTTCTGCTCTCCCTGGGATGCAGGGATGGGAGCTGGGGGGCTCACCCCACTGCATCCCCCAACAAACAGCTCCACAAACATCCCCTGCTCTTACCCCATTCCTGCTGCAGCTCTTGGCTTCTGGGCCACCATCAATCCCTGCCAGTCCCCATCCCTGGGGGGATCTGTGGGGCTGGGGGGAAGCCCTGGGGGTCCCCCCCATGCTGTGCCCCCAGGGATGTGGCCAGGCAGCACCAAGCCCATTCCCTGGGCACTCCTGGTGCTCAGGCCAGGTTTGGCACCTCCGGCTTTGCAGGTGGGCTCATCCCCAGCTCTGCTGCAGGAGTCCCAGTCCTGGGGCCACCTGCAGGGAGCACTGGCACCACGGGGAGCCTGTAGGGGACAGGAGGGTGGGCAGTGCCCGGGGACAGGAGGATGGACAGTGCCCAGGGACAGGAGGATGGGCAGTGCCCAGGGGTGTGAGGATGGACAATGCCTGGGGACAGGAGGATGGACAGTGCCCAGGGACAGGAGGATGGACAGTGCCCAGGGGTGTGAGGATGGACAATGCCTGGGGACAGGAGGATGGACAGTGCCCAGGGACAGGAGGATGGACAGTGCCCAGGGGTGTGAGGATGGACAGTGCCCAGGGATGTGAGGATGGACAATGCCCAAGGACAGGAGGATGGGCAGTGCCCAAGGACAGGAGGATGGACAGTGCCCAGGGTGTGAGGATGGACAGTGCCCAAGGACAGGAGGATGGGCAGTGCCCAGGGATGTGAGGATGGGCAGTGCCCGGGGACAGGAGGATGGACAGTGAGTGCCCAGGGACAGGGGGATGGACAGTGCCCAGGGGTGTGAGGATGGGCAGTGCCCGGGGACAGGAGGATGGACAGTGAGTGCCCAGGGACAGGGGGATGGACAGTGAGTGCCCAGGGACAGGAGGATGGACAGTGAGTGCCCAGGGACAGGGGGATGGACAGTGAGTGCCCAGGGACAGGAGGACGGACAGTGCCCAGGGGTGTGAGGATGGACAGTGCCCAGGGATGTGAGGATGGACAGTGCCCAGAGACAGGAGGATGGACAGTGCCAGGGGACAGGAGGATGGACAGTGCCCAGGGGTGTGAGGATGGACAGTGCCCAGGGACAGGAGGATGGACAATGCCCAGGGACAGGAGGATGGGCAGTGCCCAGGGACAGGAGGATGGACAATGCCCAAGGACAGGAGGATGGACAGTGCCCAGGGATGTGAGGATGGACAATGCCCAAGGACAGGAGGACGGACAGTGCCCAGGGACAGGGGGATGGACAGTGCCCGAGGAAGGAGGATGGACAGTGCCCAGGGGTGTGAGGATGGACAGTGCTCAGGGATGTGAAGATGGACAATGCTCAGGGACAGGAGGACGGACAGTGCCTGGGGATGTCAGGATGGACAGTGAGTGCCCAGGGACAGGGGGATGGATGAAGCTCAGGGACAGGAGGATGGACAGTGAGTGCCCAGGGACAGGGGGATGGATGAAGCCCAGGGACAGGAGGATGGACAGTGAGTGCCCAGGGACAGGAGGATGGATGAAGCCCAGGGAGCCGGGGCTGGCTGCTGCCCAGCCCACAGGCACGGCCGCCCCGGCGTCTGCACCGCATTCAAAAGCAGCCCCGAGGGAAAGTCCCCAGCGGGGAGGATTTACATGAGCAGGAAAGGGGCCGCGCACGGAGCTGCGGCTTTGCCATTTTTAGGTACCGGGGCCAGGGCAGTGGGAGCAGCCGCTGCCTCTGCAGAAGCGCGGGGTGGATGTTTGCCTGCCCTGGGCGCTGAGATGGCCGAGCTGGGCACCAGGCTCTGGCTGCTCCCGGTGACCCTCTGGCTGCTGGCTCTGCTCACAGGTAGGCACCAAAACGGGGTTTGCACTTCAGAGCAAGGAGCCAGGACAGTGGCCTGGGGGTGCTCCCTGCTCGGGGGCTTCCCCCAGCTCTGCAATTTTTAAGCTTTGTGCTGTTCTCTCTCAGTCCTGCTCGGTGCTGGGAGCCTCCCGGGGAGCCCAGGAGGGCACACAGGGCTGGGAGCCCAGTGCCTGCCCTGGCTTTGGGGGTGCTGCCCTTGGGGGTGTGCAGCAGGACACCCCATGGGCAGGCAGGTGGCTTTGGCTGGGCGGCTGCAGAGCCAGCCTGGCTGGGGCTGCAGGTGGCAGGAAAGAAGGGTCATTGAGGTTTTTTTAACCCTTTATTGCTCTCAGAGGCCTGGGGATGGGGCTGGCACGTGGCCGAGGCCATGGCCAAGCCACATCTCTGCTCTGGGGGGTTCAATGCCCAGGAGCAGAGGAGAAATGGGAGGAAAAAGGCTTTTGGGGTGATTTGTGGGGTCTGTGTGAACATCCTTGTGCTGTTCCCCTTGGAGAAGCAGCAGCAAAACCCAGGACATGGCTCCTGTCCCCTTCCAGCTCCTCTTGCCTGGTGCAGGGACAGCTACAAGAACCTGCAGCAGATCCCACCCTCAGAGGGAAACGTGTACCCACAGGACAAAGGGCATTTAAAGGGTTCCTGTGGTGGCCACACAAGTCCAGTGCGGATTCAAGGCTGCAGGGTTTGAACTTGGCCCTCATGATGACTTTGGGGGAGGACAGGGCAAGTTCAGCCCACCTGCGGCTGTGGTGGAACTCCTGCCTTGGAGGGGTGTGAGGGCTTTCAGGTGAGAGAGGCTTTCAGGTGAGGTGTCCCTGGAGGGCAAAGCCTTGGCCAGTGGCACTGCAGGTGACAGGGACACACAGCCAGGACAAAGGGCATCTCCCATCCTGGAAAAAAAATGGAATGAATCTGGAAGGGAGGATTTGCCTGCAGAGGTGTTAGTGCTGAATATGGACAGGGCAGCAGGGACCTGGAGGGGGCTCTGGGGACATGAGAGGAGCCCCTGTCCAAGCCAGGAGGTCCCTGCAGGCTGGGAGTCTGCAGGAGCTCAGGCTGGGGAATTGAAAATTTCTTCTTCTTTTTCTGTTCCCTTCTTCTCCTTCTGGGGACGGGGGAGGCTTGCAGCTGCCCTGCAGGGAGGTGCTGCAGCCCCAGCTCCGTGCCAGCTCCTCGGTGGGGTTTGGTGACTCTCCATCGAGAGGAGGGAGCTGGGCGCTCAAGCGGGGCAGTAAACAGGGCTGGGGCTTCCTGCCCAGCTGCAGCAAGAGGAACCAGGCCCAGCAGCACTGGAGCTGTGGGCAGGGCACCCCTGGGTGCTGGGGGGGTCCCCACCTCACCCAGCTTCCTGCAGTGCAGGTCCCACAGCACCAACCCACAGCCCTGGTCCCGGGGGGCTGTGTGGCCACAGGAACGGCCCTGGCCATCACAGGGCTCTGAGGCCAGGGAACACCAGCAGGGAAGGGTTTCTGCTTGGTTCAGGGAGTGGAAATGCAGAGCTGGGAGTATCTGGAGCCTTCCCAAGAGGCATCAGCCTCAGGGACATTAGAGGGAGCAGGTGTCACTGGAGTATCAACCAGAAAACAACCTGGAAAGCTTTCAGAAGACAGGATGGAAATTGAAGGGTTTGTACCCAAAGCTGCGCTGCCCCAGGTCCTCTGAGAGGGCTCTATTGTTGCTCCTCAGAGCTCCATCCCATATGGAGTGGGCAGGAAGGGCCCAGGGCACATCCATCCCACAGGGAACATCCTGGTGGGCTCCTGGCCATGATCTCAGACCCTTCTCCTGTCTTGCAGGTGGGATCTCAGCAGACAAGAGCAACACCTGGAACAGCACAGGTACCCTCAGACCTGCTGGGCCCTTCCCCTGCCTGTGCCCCCCAGGGTCCCTCCTGTCCCCACAGAGCCACTGTCCCACCACCCACAGGTCCTTCCCCTCCCACAAAGGCCATGCCCAGCCTGTGACCTCCCCTGTGGCTCATCCCCAGCCCTGCACCTCCCTCTGCCTCTGCTTTGTCTTTCCTGAGCACCCACAGGTTTTTCCCTCTGTATTTGCTGCATGACCAAGTCTGGGACCAGCCCTGGGCTTGTGCCACAGCTCTTGTGCCACTGTCCTTGTGCCATTCCCACCCACGGGGCTCTGCAACCCCAACAGAGTCACCACTCTGGGACTAAAACATGGCCAGAAAAAAATACAAAATAAACCAAAAAGGCACAAAAATGTGGAAAGCAAAAGAGAAACCAGCTGGGATTGCACAAGCTGTAATTTTGGATTAGCTAAATGTGCACAGAGAGGGGTGGGAGCAGGACAAAAGTATTGGAGCAAGTATTGGAGCAAAAACATTCCCTCAGGAAACTGGAGTTTCCATTAAAGGCAGACTTCCACCAGAAGCCTCAGATCTCATAGAATCACAGAATATCCTGGCTGGAAGGGATGCACAGGGATCACTCAGTCCCACCCCTGGCCCTGCCCAGACCCCCCAACAACCCCACCCTGGGCACCCCTGGGTGTCCAAACCCTCCTGGAGCTCTGGCAGCCTCGGGCTGGGACCATTCCCTGGGGGAGCCTGGGATGAGGATAATTCACCCAAACCAAGCTGGATGCTCAAAGGCAGCATGCAGATGGGAAGCTCTTTGTGTGGGAAGTGCAGAGGGGCTCTCCTGGGAGTGGCTGCAGTGACAGCCTGGTCCCCTGCAGGTGCCACCTGTCCCCCGGTGTACCAGAACCTGCGGTACGTGGCCATCAAGAAGAACATGCCCATCTACCTCATCTGCTACGCCCAGGAGCCCCAGACCATGCAGTGGTACAAGACAGCAGAGTCCAGGGATGACCTCTCTGTGCTGGATCAGAACACATCCAGCTACAGCATCCAGAGGACCAGCACCTCCATCAACCTCACCCTCTTCAGGGCCACCCACCAGGACAGCGGGATCTACGTCTGTGACAGGAGGGGCCTGGTGCAGAAGGAGAACTTGCACTCGTGTGGGACAGAGCTCCAGGTCATGGGTGAGTGGCAGCTCCCCGTCCCCCTGCACCCCAGGAGATGCTTTTTCTCCTCCTCTCCCATTTCCCCCTCCATGTGAACCCCAGGTGGTGCTCCCACACCTCCTCCTCTCCCTGTGCTGGTGGGACCTGTCTCAGTATGACACAAATGAACGACACTCACACACTGAGGTGTCCAAGGCAGAAAGGGGCAGTTCATGCACAGACCTCGACATTGATAGAATTCCAACAGTGACCATGGATTGGAGGAAGAAAATTGTCCTCTCCAACCACACTGGTCAAACCAACAGGCCATCAGTTTTTTCCTCCTCCAGAAAGGAATGCAAAACAATCATTGTTTACATGAAAAGTGCCTGAGAAACTTTACCACAGAAAGTAAAGACAGAAAGCTGAAAGAACTTCAGAAAAACTTCAAAAAACCAGAGAACAACAGGGCAACAGGGACCCTGTCTGACCCAGCTGTGGGTGCTCTATGGCACCACAGAGGTTCTGCTCCTCACTGCCAGCCCCAAGGAGCAGGACAGCCTCCCCTGGGTCTGCCCTGGCATGTCCATCCTGCAAAAACCAGGGGCATGTTCCTCTAATCAATCAGATTAGTCCTGCTCCTGGTGAGAGCTGGGTGCTGCCCATGGCAGAGCTGGTCCCTGCTGCCAATCCTGGGGGCAGCTGCAGGGCTCTGGTCTCTCCCAATGCAGAGGACAGGTCACCCTGGTCACCCTTGGTGACACACTCTGGCCGTGGCGAGCTCACCCCTCTCCCTGCAGCCCAGCAGAGAGGTGAGACCTGGGCTCTCCCTGTGCTGTTGCTCCCAGGTACCAGCAGCATCAGGCAGATCCAGAACAGGAACACGCTGAAAGATGCCATCATCATCATTCAGTCCATCCTGCTCGTCATCTTCATCAGCATCCCCATCCTCCTCTTCCTGGACAAGGCAAGTGACAGTGCCTGCAGCAGCAGGGGTGTCCCCAGCTGGGCTCACAGCAGTGTCCTGCATGGGCCAGTGCTGGGCACGGGATGGGTTTGGGGTTGTGGGTGGGAACGTGGCTATCTGAAGTGGGAACACAGCCACCTCAAATGCTGTGTGGGGACTCCATGGATGTGCCTGTGGAAGTGGTAGGACCTGGCCTGGGGAGCCAAGGCTGGGGACAGGGCATCCTGGTGGGTGCTGACACCAACCTGTGACTCTCCACAGGGTGAAGAAAAGAAAAGCCCAGAGGAGGACCACACCTATGAGGTAATTAATGATAGCAGGACCTCCCTAACACCACCCTCAGCCCTGACACAGGGGGTTCTGCCCCTGCTGGGTGTGTGCTGGGGGGCACCTTGCAGCCCCTTCCTTGGGAGGAGGATCAGGGCACCTTCATCCCGAATTATCACAGAATCACAGAATTTCCAGGTTGGAAGAGACCTTTAAGACCATCCAGTCCAACCCATGCTCTAGCACCTAAACCAGTTCATGGCACCCAGTGCCACATCCAGGCTTTTGTTAAACACACCCAGGGATGGTGACTCCACCACCTCCCCGGGCAGGCCATTCCAGAACTTTATCACTCTTTCCGTGAAAAACTTTTTCCTGATATCCAACCTGTACTTATGCATCAGCTGTGCTGAGCTGCCCTAAGAAGCAGCCAGTGCACATCCTCCATCCAACCATCTCCATCCTCCATCCAACCATCTCCATCCTCCATCCAACCATCTCCATCCTCCCTCCCTGTCAGAAGCTGCTCCAGTCTCAGGGGGAGCAGCCTGGGAGGGTCCCCAGCGCTGTGTCCCAAGGGATGTGCAGTGGCTGGAACCTCCTCCCATGTCCCCCCCTCCTTGTCGTTGCTGCAGGGGCTGGAGGTGGAGCAGATGGCCACCTACGAGGACATCACTCCTTTCCGGGACGTGAAGGCCAAGTGGGCAGTGGGGGAGCACCCAGGTGAAGAGTGAGGGGTCCTGCAGCCTCTGCCAGCACCCTGCCAGCCCCCGTGGGGACAGATCCCCTGGAGCACAGCTCTGCCTGGAGCCCGGGCTGCCAACACCTGCACAGCCCAGCCCAGGGCTGGGATCCTGCTGCCCTGGGGTGCTCACCTGTCCGGGCTGTGTGTCCGACCCCACCCCAGCTGTCACTGTCCCCACCCCGCTGACCAACCCCTAAAGCCTCTGTAGAAATTAGGAGCCACCTGTGATCCCCTCAGAAACAAACTGGTCCCACAGCCCAGGCAGCCCCACAGCCAGCACTGAGCTCCAGCCTGGTCAGTGCCGTGGAAGGACTGGGAAGGAGGGATCTGCTCCAAGGCCACCACCCCGGGAAGGACAGGACCAGGCACTACAAGGACACTGCCAACAGCACCCTGTGGGTGTTGTGAGAAGCGGATTTGGGGCCACTCTTCAGCTGCCAAAGCCATGGCTGTGTCCACAGGCCCGGCTGGCAGAGGTCTGAGGTGGGGGATCCCCCCAAAATCACCTCTTTTTCTCCAAAGACTACAGAAAAGCTGGGGAGAAAGGTCTCACCCAAAGGCTGGCTGCTCCCCAGGCAAGAGCTGGCCCCTGTCACAAGGTCATCCCATGGTGAGGGAGAGGTGTGACCTCAGAACATCTGGGGAAGTTGTAAATTGTGGGACACAAACCTCCAACTGCTTTTGAAGCCCTAATAAAGGTAATGGGCAAATCCTCATCCTGCCCCATCCTGCCGTGCCCATTCCAGGGCTGTCCCATCACCCTGGTGCCCATTTCCTGGGAATAACAAGCAGCTTTTTGGGTCCAGCTTAGCTGGAAACCAAACTTCACCTCTTCAAACTTCACCCCGAGGGCAAGCAGGGATGGAAAACCAAGAGCAGATATGAGGCTCCCCACAGGGACCTCAAGAGTCCCCAAACATCAGTTTGGGATGGGACAAGGAGAATCACCAGGATCCAAAGCAGGAGAGCAGGGCCCAGGACCAGCAGCTAGATCTGGTCTTGAGGGAGAAGCTAAAAAACATCTGGAGATTGGGTTTGTAATTAAATTTCCTTGGCAGGGCAGCAGCAGGTGAGGGTGGTGGGTTCGGGCCCAGCTGGGCACCCAAACCAGGGCTGGGGGGCACGGGGGGGTGGGGGCTTGGCTGGATGAGGGTGACAAGGACATTGTGCCTCAAACTGTCCCCTCTCAGAGAGCCCAAGGCCTCCGTGTCCTGATGGTTCACAACATTTTGGGCTCCAAGCAGCTCCTTGCAACTGTTCTGCACCCCCAAAGCAGCAAGAGAAGGGTAAAATTCTGAGCAAAAAGGGGCATTTCAGAAGTGACAGGGTAGTTCTTTACCAGTGCAGCACCTCTGTGGAAAACTGGAATTCATTTTAAACAGCACAAAACCCAGCACTTTAAAATCGGTTTTTACTAGTTAAATAAAACTACCCCAAATTAGTTCTGCAACATATATATATAGAAGTTATTTAAGCACATTTTACTTATAAAATGGGTTGATTGAAAAAGGAGCATTCACAGGGAGAGAAAAGAACTGGCTGCTCCTGGTTTCCCTGTTTGCCAAGATTTTAGGACTAGCAGAGCTCATCCCTCCATTCCTTGTTTTCAGTTTCCAAATGGAAGATGGAAGCTTTTTCTGGCCTTCCCAGCTCCAGATTCCTCAGATCTCTGTAAACAGCTCACTCAAATGACTGAATAGAATAATAGAAAAAAAATAAAGAAAATTTTCTGTTTGCACCTGGTGAGGAACCAATGATGTCAAAAGCTGTTTTTGTGACCCCAGTCCTCCTCAGCCCAGGGCTTTGGCCTCCTTTAAAATGCTGTAAGTAAATAAATATTCCTGTAGTGTTGTTGGTTTATTTGAAATGCTTGGAGTAGTTTCTAAGGAGCCTGGGGATGGGGGTTGGTTTCATTCTATATTGAGAGTGGTCTGTGTTTAAAACTCATTGAATGTAAATAAATACATCAGTATTTACAGCCCAGGCTCCGTATTTTCTCCTGATTTCTGTCACCGACTCATGGAATCACTCAGGTTGGAAAAGCCCTCTAAGATCCTTGTGTCTCCCAGCACTGCCAGGGCCACCACTCGCCCCTGTCCCCAGGTGCCACATCCCCACGACTTTTAAATCCTTCCAGGGATGGGGACTCCACCCCTGCCCTGGGCAGCTGTGCCAGGGCTGGATGCTCCTTTCAAGCGAGGAAATTTCCCCAATATCCAACCTGAACCCCCCCTGGCACAGCTTGAGGCTGTTTCCTCTTGCCCTTGGGAGAAGAGACCGACCCCCACCTGGCGACAAGCTCCTTCCAGGTGACTGTAGGGAGGGAAAATCCCTGTTTCCCATCGGGGTGCTCAGGCAGACGGGGGAGGTTGCAGTCCTGGGGAACTGAACCTGGGGGTTCAGCCTCATCTTTCCTCATCTTTCCACAGCAGTTCAGTGAAACCCAGCAGTCCCAGCTCTGGTAAACAATCCCCCTAAATCTGAAATGGAATTTCACTCGGAGCAGTGGGTTAGGAGAGAGAATCCCCCAGACCCTAAACCCTCTGCTGACGTTATCCCACCCTCCGCCCTCCTCGCCCCGACTGCTAGCTCAGATTCTGGAGGGCTTTGGGCAAAGATCACTTCAGGAAAGGGGAAGAGACTCAAAAGAGGCTCCTTACCTAGGATTGTTCTAAGGCTTTATTCTTGAAGGGATTCCAGGGGCAAAGAGAGCGAACAAGGAAGAGCATGGGTTTATGTAGACCCTCTGTCCAAGGACAGATAGCTGGCACTGAGCCAGTTGGTCAGAGATAACGGGGGAAGGTAGAGTCACACCACACAGTTACAGCTTTGGGGCTCCTTTTGGGGTAAACCATCCCCAGAGGAATACAACACTCTGCAGGGCTGGCCTGTGGCTCAGCAGCAGCTCCTGGGTCAGGATTCCCCCAGGCTGGGGATCACCCGGGGTCCTGGAGCACGGGGTGCCTCCAGGAAAAGGTGTTTCATTTGTTTAAAAGCTCAGGGAAAGGGTGGGTGGACACGGAGCCATCCTGAAGAGAATGGATGTAGCCCTGGTTGGTGCCTGTGATGTTTGGGTTTCTCTGAAACTCTTTTCCCAGAGAGTTTCCTGCCAACAAGAGACACGTTTTCCTGACTGTAACCTTTGTTTGCATTCCTTCCCTAGGAGGGACTTCTCCTTGATGTCCCTCTGCTCTGACCAATGTGATTGAAGAAGTTTGTTTCACCAATTGGGTTGTTCTTTGTAGAACAGCATAAAAGAGAAGAAATAACCAGAAATAAACGGAGTCTTTTGAGTCGGTGTCCTTGTGGTCTTTAACAGCATCAGATGGAGGGGGGTTTTGTCTTCCAGGAGATGTGGAAATCACGGAGCGCGCCGCTGCTTTAGCCGGGATGCTGCGGGCTGGAAATGCAGGAGTCGGGAGAGCCGGGGAAGGAAAAGGCGGCTGAGGTTTGGGAGCCGCTTATGCAACCGCGGCTCTGCCCGGCCCGGCGCTCGTCATGCGCCGCTTCTGCCTCATTGACTGCCCCGACAGCGCCGGGGACAAAGGCAGCCCCGGGGAGCGCTCGGCCCGGATCGCCGCGGCCCCGGCTGCGGCACAGATCGTGCGGATCATGCGAATCATGCGGATCGTGCGGATCATGCGGATCATGCGGATGGTGCGGATCTGGCCCCGCTCTCCCCACGCAGCAGCCGCAGTGACACGGCAGCGTCACGCAGGGCAGGGCAGGGCTGGGGAGCTGCGGCTCCAGCGCTCATCCCTGGCCAGCGCTGACAGATTTAAGCACGACCTGGAGCAGAAAACACAAAAACACGCCCAGATGTTGCCGCTCTGGGGGTGACGGGACACCTGATAGCGGCAGGACCTGCTGTTCCCTCTGCTGCCGGCACTGACATTTCCCTGTGACACCACCGCGTCTCCAGCAGCAACACCCGGGGGCTTCTCAGAGCAGCCCCGCTCTCCCTCATGTTTATCGAGCAGCTCTCCTCGCTCTACTCCGGCAGCTCCGGCAGCTCCGGGGGTGATGCTGCTGCTTGGAGACCCAAGGCACACACAGCAACCCCGGGGCCTGGGGGAGCCAAATCATCTCCCAACATAGGCCATCCTCTGAACACCAGACAAAGGCCAAACCAGTCTGGTTTGGGGAAACTGGGGCTTTATGCAGAGTAAAAGTCCTTTAAATACCCCTCGAAGCTGCCCATCCCAGGTTCTGTCCTGTTTTTCTCAAATGCAGGGATGGGTAAGCTGTGTCCTCTCTTCTTCAAGGCCAGGTTGGACAGGGCTTGGAGCAGCCTGGGGCAGGGAGGTGTCCCTGCCCAGGGCAAGGGTGGCACTGGATGGGCTTTAAGGTCTCTTCCAACCCAAACCACTCCAAGATTCTCTGATTCCCTTCCCCATCTCCTCTCCCCCATCCCTCCTATCTCCTTTCCACACCTTTCCTCCTCTTAATCCCATAGTGTTTCACCTTTGCATCTCAGGCAGGAGCAGGAAGATGCACATGACCAGGTTCTCCCACAGCCTTGTCCAGCTGAGGACCAGAGAAAGCTCCCAGAGCTCTGGATTTGCACTGGGCTGGTTGGAATCCAAACCAGCACCAGGGCAGGACAGCTCCCTGTCACACCTGTGACAAACCTGCCCACCAAAAATGTTTGCTGAGCTTTTGATGTTTTGGGAGAAATTGGAAGCAATTCCTTGGCAGAAATAGGATTCATCTGACAGCATGCAGCCAGCTCTATCCCCACAAACAACAGAGAGGAAAATATCACAGAATTATGGAATCCTTTATGTTGGAAAAGGTTTCTAAGATCATCAGTCCAACCACTCCCCCAGCACTGTCAAGGCCACCACTAACCCATGTCCCCAAGTGCCACATCCACACAGCTTTAAATCCCTCCAGGGATGGGGACTCCACCACTGCCCTGGGCAGCTGTGCCAGGGCTGGACACTCCTTTCAGGAAAAACTTTTCCTTAACATCCAACCTAAACCTCTCCTGGTGCCACCTGCTTGAAGCCAGAAATGTCCCAAGCTGGCCGGTCTGCCCTGTGGGCCAAGGCTGCAGAGCCAGGCAGGAACACCAGGAGCACACAACCAATTCCAGCACCATCTGATCTGGGATGGCTCTTGCTGTGATGAGGAAACTTTTAATTGCAATAAACAGGAGAATATGGCGAAATCATGGAGCGCTGGTCTCATCCCGAGGCAAACAAAGCTCCCCAAGCTGCACATCTGTGGAAATGCCTGCGATGAGGTAGCACCACCGTGAACAATTGTGCATTTATGCAGGGGGAAGGTGCAGAGCTGTTGTTGTGATCATGGACACACAGATCCATTTTAAACAGACCCCCTGCTATATAAGGGGGGGCTCCACAGTTTCCTTCACCAGGTGAAAGGAGGAAACGTTCCCAACTAAGGCACACCTGAGCAGCTCACCAGCAGAAATGGCTCCAGGTACATTTTATTTCAGTTTTAAAGGATTTCCAGTGCTGGGTGTGTAGGGTGACAGGAGATGATGATGATGATGATGATGATGATGATGATGGGGTGGTTCTGTGGTGGGCTACACACACTCCTTGCCATCCCTAAATTAAAATATGGCAACTTTTAAATCCATGAAACAGAAAACATTTCCCTGCAGTGGGACTCTAATCTATGAATTAATCTTTAACCTAAAGTGGGCAGAGAGAGTGTTGTGAGCTTGAAGAACAAGACCAAGCCACAGTTACAATAGTTACTATTGCTATGATGAGGAAACTTTTAATTGCAATAAACAGGAGAATATGGCGAAATCATGGAGCGCCATATATATAAATGTTGGCAGGGGTAATAAAACTCATATTCCAAACTTCAGACAGGGATGAGGATGATGTCTAATAGTGTCCAATTCCCACAGGCTCCAGGGCATCCCTCCTCCTAAGGGCCTTTTTTTGAGATGAGCTTTGTGGTCTTTGTGGACACTTGTGTTGGATGTCATGGGCTGAAAACCTTTAGGCTTGACCAGGATCACCAAATCCTAAAGGTGTGACCCAGGGAGCAAAAGCAGCTGGTCACAGCACAGGTGATGACACCAGCTCTTGTCCCAGTGAGGGCAGGGACAAGGCCTAGACACATGAGTGTGTCAGGGAAAACCACAGGGACGCTCCTTAGAGTGGAGCAACCACGATTCCAGCCAGGAAGATGCTGCTGGTCACACTGGGAGCAGCCCCAGCTCCTAGGGCAGGTCCAGTGAGAGGCTCTCCCTCGATTTTGGGGAGGGCTGAGCCCACCCAGTGTCCAACAGGGCACCACGGAAGGTGAGCGTGGATCCAGCATGGGCAGAACAGGCTGGGAATGAATTCCCAGGTGCCACCTCCTCCTCAGCACAGTCCCCAAGGACTCCCAACACCTTCCTCTCCACTTTGCAGGGTCCTGGCTCTCTCCTCTGGCCATTGCTGTGATCACCCTGGGGCTGCAGTGGCCACAGCCAGCGGCCACCTTCCCGGCCGTGCCCCTGTCCAGCCTGTTTGCCAACGCCGTGCTGAGGGCTCAGCACCTTCACCTCCTGGCTGCCGAGACCTACAAAGAGTTTGTGAGTGCTGTGGCCTGAGGGCACCTCCTCTGTGTTCCCTTGATGGCTCCAGGACTGTAGAACTTCCCAGAGAATTCCCAGCTGTGGCTGTCTTTGCCAGCTCTCAGGGAGGAGAAAAGAACCTTGACAGGATAGGGCAGGTTGTGTCCCACCAGCCTCTCTGTCCCCCCTCTGATGCCTCCCTGGGGCCATTTCCACCTGTCCCCAGAGCCACCTCACAGGGCAGCTGGGAGGTGGCACGGATATTTTGCAGGACTTCCCTGTGTTGGTCACCTTTGTCTCTGGGAGGGTCTGAGGGCTTAAACCCAGCAAGTGTCTGCTGCTGCCCAGGAGCTGGCACAGGCTGTCCCTGGGGATCATCTCCTCCTTGGGAGAACCTGTCCCAGGTGTGTCCTGCTCCTCCTCCTCCTCCTGCAGTTTGCCTGGAGCAGTGTCTGCCCATCCTTGTGACACCCTGTGGTGACACTGAGTCACCTGCTGCCCTTATTGAAGAGCAGCACTTTGCCCTAGGGAGGGGGAGACCTTCAGGGCAGCTGTGGTGCCAACACACAAACTCCTGTTTCCCAGCTCTCCACCCTGTCCAGAGGCACCTCCTGTCTCCCATTAATTCCTTCCAGAGAGGAACCGTACAGGACAGCTTGGGAATTCTCTGTGGAATTCTCTGTGCTCTTCTCCAGTCCACGGGCAGCAGACCTGAGTGTGTCTGGGATGTCTCCACAGGAACGCAGCTACATCCCAGAAGACCAAAGGCACACCAACAAAAACTCCCAGGTAGCCTACTGCTACTCAGAAACCATCCCTGCTCCCACAGGAAAGGAGGATGCCCAGCAGAAATCGGTGAGTTCTGACCTGGGCCAGGCACAGACCTGTTTGTACTGCCCCCGCTGCAGGATCAGAGGGTTTCCACCTGTGAGACCTCTGGTGTTTTCACCCTCCTCTCTCTTCTTTGCTGTTCAAACCCAGCAGACTCCTCTGGGTTCAATCCCATTCCCAGCTCCAGGATGAGAACACTGCTGTCTGCACAGGACACGGGGCTGGGTGGTGCCCTCAGCCTGCAAACTGAAGCTGCAGGAGCAGTGTCCCTCTCTGGGTCACTCCAGGCTGTTCCAGAGGGAGCAGGACACTCCACCAAACACCACACCTACTCAGCTTTCACCCTTTCCTGCCTCAATTTCAGGACATGGAGCTTCTCCGCTTTTCCCTGGTTCTCATCCAGTCCTGGCTGACCCCAGTGCAGTACCTGAGCAAGGTGTTCACAAACAACTTGGTTTTTGGCACCTCAGACAGGGTGTACGAAAAGCTAAAGGACCTGGAAGAAGGGATCCAAGCTCTGATGAGGGTAAGTCCCAGCATGATCATGGAATAACAGAGGTCTCCCGGGCACAGGGCACTCTCAAGGATCCACACAGCACAAGAAATCTCCCTGCCTTCCACAGGGCATCCTTTGCACTTTGCTTCCCTTTAGATAACAAGATCCAGACCCCCTCAGTGCACAGGTTCCCATCACTGAGGAGGGTGAGAGCACAGGGCAGGTGTTACCAGCACTGCCACAACCCCTCAGGGAGCAGAATCCACCAGGAATCACAACATTACAGATCCAAAATCTTTCCAGACCCAGCTCCAGAGAATTCCCAGTTGCTGAAACACATTGGACAAACATTGTTACACCTCCAAGCAAAGTACTCTGAAATGGGGCAAACTTTGCAAGCTTTGCAACCTCATAACATTTTAAAAACACGTTTTTGTGCAGGGAAGGACTTGCTCTGATGTTTCCCTCTTCCATTAGTACAACACTCCAAGCTGAGAGCTGGAGGGTGATATCTCCAAGGAAGATCTTGTCAGAGAATCCCAGAATGGTTTGGGTGGGAAGGGACCTTAAAGCCCATCCAGCTCCAGCCCCTGCCATGGGCAGGGACACCTTCCACTGTCCCAGGCTGATCCAAGCCCTGTCCAGCCTGGTCTTGGTCACTTCAGGGATCCAGGGGCAGCCACAGCTGCTCTGGGCACCCTGTGTCAGCCCTGCCCACCCTCACAGGGAAGAATTTTTTCCTGAAACTTAACCTGAATGTCCCCTCCTTTAGTTTAAAACCATCACCCCTCGTCACTCTCCCTCTCTTTTATAAGCTCCTTTAAGATCTTCTTCATTTGGGGTTTGTTTTAAATTAAATTGCCCATTATCTGCCAGGACACCCTTCAGTTATGATTCTGTAAGTTTATCTGCCAGCATCACCCTGAAGCAGTAGCTGTGAGAAACGAGTTTGGGCCACTATTTACATCTCCCAGCAGTTAAATAACTCTGCAAGTCAGGCCCTGTGAGCAAACACAGACCCTCTGTGCTGGAGTGAGCAGGCAGAGGAATCAGGACCAGTGCAGATTTCGCTCTGCATTCCACGTGTGTTTGGGCATTGGGGAGCCACACCCAGAAATGACACAAATATTATTCCCATTTCACCCATTTGTGACACCTTTTTTTACTTCACCAAAACCATTCTGTGGCTGAGCACAGCAGGGGGAGGAGTGGCTGACTGCAGACCTCCAGATGGAGATGTGGGACAGGATCGGAGCTTTGGGAAAGCGGGGGAAGAGAGAATTATTTGTGATAATAATTTGTGATAATGATTTGTAATAATGATTTGTAATAATAATTTGTAATAATAATTTGCAGTTCCCCGTCTCCTCGGCTGGAGGAGCTGCAGAGAGACTGCTGTGATTTTGCTTTTCTTTTAAGCCCCCCGCAGGACACTCCTCCCTGCAGCCCCGCGTGTGTCACTGGCACACTCGGTGCGGCATCGCCTCCACCCGTGCCTTCTGCCACGCACACGCCCCAAACCACGTCTGAAATCCCATTTCAGAGCGGGGGAGCGAATCCCCCCTGACCTCTCCCAGAGCTCGGCAGGAGGTTTTCCCCCTGGGAGATGCCCCTGCCCGGCCCCGCCTCTCCCGGGATGTCCCCGTTGTCCCGCAGGAGCTGGAGGAGCGGAGCCCGCGGGGCGCTCAGGTGCTCAAGCCCACCTACGAGAAATTCGAGCTCCACCTGCGCGGCGAGGACGCGCTGCTCAAGAACTACGGGCTGCTGTCCTGCTTCAAAAAGGACCTGCACAAGGTGGAGACCTACCTGAAGGTGATGAGGTGCCGGCGCTACGGGGAGGGGAACTGCGCCCTCTGAGCCCGCCCCGCTCCTGGGAGAGGAAACTGGAGAATAAAACCCGCTACTGCCGACACCAGCCTGGCTTTTGGGGGCTACGGGATGTTCGGGGAGGTGGGATTCGGGGCTGGGGGGTGAGGGTTCGGGGCTGGGGAGGGGGGGATTTAGGTCTGAGAATTTGATTGGATTTGGAGCTGGGGGGAAATCGGGGTGGATTTGGGGCTGGGAGGTTGGATTTGGCGATAGACTTGGGACTATGCAGTGGATTTGGGGTGGAGGGGAAAAATGGGGGCTGAGAGGGGTGGATTGGAGGCTTTGGGAGAGGTTTAGGGGTAGATTTGGGACTGGGTGGTGGGTTTGGAGCTGGAGGATAAGGATTTGGGGCTGTGAGGGTGGATTTGGACCTGGAAGGGTGGATTTGGGGCTGGGGGGGATTTGGGAGTGGATTTGGGGCTGAACAGCGATTTGGGGCTGGGGGTGGATTTGGGGTGGGAAGGATGAATTAGGGCTTGGATTTAGGGTTGGGGGTCGAGTAGGGACTGAGGGGAGGGAATTTGTGACTTGGGAGGGATTTGGGGGTAAATTTGGGACTGAGCGGCAGATTTGGGGCTGGGAAAGTGGATTTGAGGTCTGAGGAGGGTGGGGCTGGGGACAGAATTTGGAAGGAGCTGAGTCCAAGGTGGTTTTGGTTGGTGGTGCTCACGAGATGGGTGCTGGGGCCAGCCTTGATACAAGCCAGCCTCGAGCAAAGGATTTTCCTGTCACTGAGTTTGGGAACATCACGGCTTCCCTGGGCAGGCTCAGTTTAGTGCCCAGAGCCCACTCACCTGGGCAGGTACAGGCACTTCTCAACACAAACCTCAGGGCAAAGGGGGAAAAGCTGACAGCAAGCAACGCCCTGGCCTTGCAGGGTCGTGTTTTGTTAATAAAGCAGCTGAAAGGAGGGCACAGAGAGGTGTCCCCAAACCCCCCCAGCTGTTGTAGCTCATTCCCAGTGCTCAGCTCTATCATCTCTTGCTCTCGTGGTGTCATTTCCTGAGACCCTGATGTGCTCCCACTTGTCCCACAGAAAGGAGGGGTTGCATTTTCTTGTCTGCTTGCAAGGAGCCAAGTCCAGGATGGCCTTGGCTTCTCTGGAGCTGCTCAGGGCTGGCTGCAGTGAGCCCCAGGGAATGGTCCCAGCCCCGAGGCTGCCAGAGCTCCAGGAGCATTTGGACACTGCTCCCAGGGATGCTCAGGGTGGGGTTGTTGGGGGATCTGTGCAGGGCCAGGGGTGGGACTGGAAGGATCCTTGGGGGTCCCTCCCAACTCAGGATGTTCCATGGTTCTGACTCGTGGAGCAGTCTGCCCACCCTTGTGACACCCTGTTCCCTGTGGTGACACTGAGTCACCTGCTCTCCACGGGCACAACTGCTCCTTACTGAAGAGCAGCAGCAAAACTGGAGCATTTTGGGGTGTGACACAACCAATGCCTGTCAGATTTTTTTTTGTTTATCAGTTGAGAAGATGGAATTCCTGCTGGTTTGCTGCCTCTCCACACTCCCCCTTGCAGCCCCTGCTCTCCAGCCCCTTCCAAAGCCACAGGGTGCTGACCTGACTGGTACTGCCCACAGGGGAAGTGAGCAGCAGAGTCAAACAGAAGCCTCTGTTGCTGCAGGAGCCATCCCTCAGCTCCCTGCCTGCTCGCTTCCCCTGTGACAGAGTGGGAGGGAACCTCGCTCTCCGCAAGGCACCGTCCAGCCCAGTGGAAAGGGGAACAGACAGGGATTTGGAAGGGCTTGCTCAGGATGAGGGTGGCTCAGTGTCCTTCTGGCTCATTGCCTCCTGATGTCAGTCAGTCCTTCCAAAGCAGAAACATTTCCTGTCGCTGTGGGACACAATAAATGGAGGCAGGGAGTGGACAGAAGGCTGCAGTGGACCCCTCATCCAAGGAGGAGCCACCGGTTTATTTTCCGGGCTTCTTTTATGCTTTTCCAGATGTGCCCACCTTAGAGGTGGGACCTTTGGGAACCATTGGTCGGTTCCAGAGACCACCACGCGAAATCCCTCCTCTGGGAAAGTGTGTGCAAAACAAGGTAGTTTACAATGTGTGACCTTGCTTACCAGAAAGAGTGCCTGGGAACAGAATTTCCTAAAACCAAAATATGGCAGGCACGAAGCGTGGCAACAATTTCCAAGTGGTACATTCTGGGGAAGCTGCCCCTTATATATGACAAAAATATGTGCATAGGGATGAAACTGAAACATGTTGCAGGGAGACATTTACCCTTGATTTCTCTCCCAGGCCAATGAATTGTCCTTGGAACAGTTTGACCTCAAAGAAATAATTTTGTTAGATCTCAGCTTTAATGATGCCACTGAATTGGAGCAACTCTGTCTTCATCGTTTCCAAAAGTTTTGCAGTGTTTTATTGGGGATGAAAGTTTAATGTTGTAAGACACCACGTGCGTCACATCCAACGTCTGCTTCTCCTCCAAATATGTAACAGCAACAGAAATGGGCAATAAAACTAAATGCTACTAAAATTAGGCCCCAAAATAAATGCTGGTTTCGGAAAGGAGGTGTTTCCCTGTCAGCTTATTGAGGTCAGCTATATCTGGAACCAGCAGAGCTGCAGGATTATTTAGACAGAGTATCAGATGTGTGCAGCACTTCCAGAACAACAAAAGGAAAGTGCCCTCCCTGCAGGAGCCCACGTAAAACCCAGAGCTGCTCTGAGAAAACTGAAAGTGGAAGGTGTCTTACCAGTAGGAGTAGCTGTGGGATTCGTTTGCACAGGCATGGGGAAAGTATTTCTCTAAGAAGAAAATAAATAAGTCTTATAATAAACGTGTTGAGCCACAAGAGCCTTGTGAACCACAGGCGTTGAACCCCAATGTTAATGTTAATGATGGGGCATTAACATTACATGAAACAAAGGTTCTTTCTGCTTTAATGTTTTCCATTAAATGAAATAAGGTTTTGTAACCTGGTAATGAATGAACATCTGAGGCAGCTCAAGCAATGGGAAGGGGCACCAAGCCCACCAAATCATGATGGGAGTGGGGGGATGTCTTGTTTCATAACAAACTCCTGCCCAGGTGTTTTGACCTCTCTTTGGAAAAAAAAAAAAAAAAAAAAAAAAAAAAAAAAAAAAAAAAAAAAATCGGGAAGAGCTCAGGGATGAGCCACAAGAGAACCCTCAAGAGAAATGCGAGAACTGTAGCCTGTTAAACAAAAAAGAGAGGAAAGGGGTGGTTTGCTACAGGAGATATCAACTGGCCCTGGTTCCAGCTCAGCTGGAACCACAAAGGCAAAGGTAAAGCCAAATCCAATGTCTGGATACAGAACTTGGAGAACGCCAAGTGGGAAGATATAGAGATTCATGAGGGGAGAGAGCACCTCCCCTGCTCGGGGGCATTTCAGCTCAGCCCAAGGAAGATGGGGACCGCAAAAAGGACATCCCTGGCTTGCCCAGCGCGCTCTCGCTCGAGGCCCCTTTCCCGGGGCTCCTACAAACGCAACGTGTCTAAAACACACAACCGCTCTCGGAGAGCGAGGGCAGCTTCCCGCAAGCCGGGCCGAGCTCGGCATGTCCGCCGGGAGAGGCTGAGGGAGCCGCAGCGCCGATGGCGGGAAGCGCCGGGAGCCTGAGGGGCGGCAGCTCCGCCTCAGCCTCAGCCTCGGCCGGGCCGAGCCCGCTGGAAGCGCCGCTGCAGCCCAGCCCCTGAGGCGAAGCGCTCCGGCCCCCGGGCTCTGCAGGCGGCAGCGCCGGGACACCGACGGCAGAGCTGCCGACGCGGCCCGAGCGCCACATGAGCGGCGGCACAGAGCGAGGGGCAGCTCGGCCTCAGCGCGGCCGCCCCGGCAGCGGCCCCCCCGGCCTGAGGAGAAAGGCGCGGGCGAACGGCCGGGCCGGGGCGGCTCGGGCAGCGCTTGGGCAAGGGCGGGCTCCAGCCGGGGCACAGAGTCACGGAGTCTCAGAGTCACTGCCGATGGAAAAGACCTCCGCGTTCAGCGAGTCCCTCCTGTGCCCGAGCCCCACCTTGGCAGCCAGGCCAGAGCCCTCAGTGCCACCTCCAGCCCTTCGTTGGACACCTCCGGCCGTGGGGAGTCCTCCACCTCCTTGGGCAGCCTCTTCCAAGGCCTGACCGCCCTTTCCATGAAGGAATTCCTCCCTGGTGTCTGTGTTGTCCATCTCACACACCCTGACACTATTTTAAGGCTATTCTGAGCCATATTAGACAAAGGTTCATTTCATGCATGTTCATTAAGCCTCCTCAAGAAGATGATTCTTGTCGATGCCAGCAGCCCTTCAGCAGGAGGGACAACAGTGCAGCCATCAGCCTGGGAGCCAGGCGGGTGTGAGAGAGGGCAAAGGGAAGGAGGAGGAGAAGAGGGAAACTTCAGGGGTGCAGAGGGGACAATGCTGCTTGTGCAGCTCCAAGCCAGCACCACGGGGCCACCAGTGCCATGGGCTCTGCCAGAGGACAGCGGCCATTCCCCTTCCACCCACCACCCAGAGCCCTTGTGCTCGCAGGGGACATTGGTAACACAAAAGTGTCGACCCTGGAAAGGTCGTGGCTGCCCGCAGCACCCTCTGGCCTTCCCTCAGTGTGACAGAAAGAAAATAACAGCCAAGGAGAAAGCATCCAAGGAAATAACAACAGTTTATTGAAATACTAACAGGTTCTAATAAACAATAACAAATGTTTATTTGGAACCCAATGAAACAGATTCCAAATAGAGCCTCAACAGTTACTAAAATTACAAAAATGGGGGGTAAAGAACTGTTGGCATCCCATTAACCTCTTCTTGAAAGTCTTCCACCTGAGTTCCTCACACTAGGTCTCTTCCTGGGATGCTTATCTCTGAGCTTCATAGGCATCCCTGATGCGGTGAAGCCACGGCAGCTCAGAACTTGTGAACGGGGAACAGCACTCGGAAGCTCCATGGCTGATGTGGGAAAAGGAGCAACACTCAGAGGAGCTCTCTGCCATTTTCAGCTCCAAATTCTGTGCCTCCTTCTTATCCTTCTTCCCTCTCTGTGGCAGTTTTAGAAAGAACCTGAAAAAACCAGAAAGGGAAAATAGGGAGAAAAAGAGAAGGCAGCTGGTGATGGGGGCTGTGGGTTGCAGGGCTGCCTGTGCTCTGCCCTGTCAGGGAAGCAGCCACTGGAGGAGTCAGGCAGTGGCATTTCCAGCACTGCAAACCAATGGAGTGTGCAAGGTAAATGGGAGAAAAAGGCTTCTGGGCATCACATCCCCAGAGGTCCCTGCTCCAGGTCCATAAGCAGTGAGGTTTGGCCAGGGGGAGCTGCAGCAGGTGCCAGCACCTCTCCCTGCTCCGGGGGGTTGTGTCAGCAGAGCCTAAGGAAGATGGGGAGCCCCAGCAGGGATGGCAATGGCGGGAGGAGCTGGGAATGAGCCCTGGATGCAACAGGCAGCTGGAGAGGATGGGAGTGAGTTCTTCCCCAGCTGCTCTGGGAGGGAGTGGGGAAAAACAGGGCAGAGCCACGGGCAGAGGAGAGTGTTCTGGGAACAGAGAGGTATTGCTCGTGCTCACAGAAATTTGGGACCGCCCTGGAGCCCAAGACATCCATCCCAGTGCTGCTGTGGGAAGGGCTGGTTGGGCTGGGAGCTCCTGGCCGTGCCCAGCGCTGGCGCTCAGGAGCCCCTTGCTCAGGGCTCCCCCAAAGGTGATGTGTTTGAAACAGAGCCAGGGGAGCCCTGGGCAGCGGCACCTGCGGAGCTGTGGGGCTCGGGGAGGAGCTGCTCTGCACAGGAAAGCCTCTTGGTGGCACAGCAGTGGCACCGGCAGGGAGCAGTTACCTTCTCAGGCACGATTTCCTGGTGTGGTCAGGTTGGGGATCAACTTCACGAGGTCGGGAGTGCTTCTGGGGATGGAAAATGGGAGATTTGTAACTTCAGTTTTCCTGTAATATTCTGCCAAACAGGAGAGGGCGAAAGCTCTCCCTGCATTGTGGCTGAAGGCAGGAGAGCAAAGCAAAGCTGGGAGAAGAACTGGGACAGAAGGCAGGACAAGCTTCCCTCAGGCAGGCTGAACCCTGCTGAGCTGGGTGCTGTGGGAGCTGCCACAAGCTCCAGGTCTGGGAAAACATCTCCTGTGGTACCCAGCACATGCAGGGGAATCTGCAGGGGCACGTGGGGCTGTGTGAGTACCAAACAAGATATTGGCTTACGTTCCAGACACACTTCAGTATCAGCAAAACGGTGACGAAGAAAGCCAGCAAAACCATGAAGGTGACCACGTACACCACAGCCTCCAGTTTCTGTAGTGAGGAAAGCAAGGAAGATCACAGGGGTAAGAGGATTGATCCTTCCCTTCTCCCTTGCCCAGAAGGACACATGCAGCTGTGCCCAGCAGCTCTCTTACCTTCCCTCTGAGCTCCTTGCCCTCCCCCAAGCCCACGTGAACCATCATTTTCTCTCGCTGAAGGCACTGCTTTGTGCGATTGGAGGCTCCCTGGGTCTCTTCCTTCTCCCTGAGCACTTTTAGAAGCAGCCTGGTCTTCAAGACCATCTTGGCACAGGCCTGCTTGAGCTGGGGCAGGCTGCAGTCCATCCTCAGGGCTTGCTCCACATGAGCCGTGAACGCCCGCAGGGCTTTGTTTGGCTCTTGCAAGGGCTGGTGATGATCAGCCGTGATTTCCAAGAGTTCTTTTGGGACTGCTGCAAGGTCTGGACTTTGGGGGAACCCAGGTTTATTGAGCATGGAGTCTTTTTTCTTTGTCTTGTCAGGGATGGTATGGATCTTCCCGCCTACAGAGGAATGCTTCTTTTTCTCCGTGGCTCCTCCTCTGCTGCTCACAGCAGAGAGGCTCTCAACCAATGTGTCAGAGAGATAATCCAGGTTCCTGTTTAGACCCTGGTCAGCTCTGGGCTTTCTCTCCACTTTCACAGGTCTCCAAACCTGGGGGAAATGCTGATTATGTCCAACCCAATTCCGGCTGTCCTTCTTGTGCCATCTGCGTGTCCTGATGTGTTTCTTCCTGGGAACTGGAATGGCCTCCTCATCTCTGTGGTGTCCAGTGATAGAGGCCTGGTCATAAGGGTTTAACCCACCAGCTCTATGCAAGGGCTTTAATCCTTGCCAATTCAAAGGTGACTCCCACTTCCCTTGATCCCAACTTGAGGGTGTCTTTTCCACCACTTCCTTCAGCCTGGCACGCTGGGGCTGCTGTGGGACAATGCTTTTCACATTCCTGGTCCTTTTAGACTTGTGCAGCTTCTTCTTCAGCTTGGCTCTCTGGTCATCAACACTTGTTTTGGGATAAGAATTTGTTCTGGAAGTGTCCAGGCTGCTGACATCAGCCTCAGTGCTCAGGGTCAGGTCAACCACAAGCGTTGCAGTTCCGTGACCTCCCAGTGAAGGCTCCTTGGGCTCGAGGCTCAGCACTAGGCTGCTGTTCAGCCTTCTGGCTTGTTCCATGTCCATTCTTTCTCCCTGTGCCTGCAGCAGAGTTGTCTGAGCTGGAGAACACCAAGAGAGCAGATCAGTGGCTCGGCACAAACACAGGCTCAGGGATTACCCCCAGCAGCAGGAGCTCGTCTCAAGGCCAGGGAGCACGAGAGCAGAGTGCAGGGTGTGTTGTGGAGAGGAGAAGCCCCCTTCAATCCACCCCAGGATCCCCTCGGGGCAGAGCAGAGAGCTGCTTCTTTCCTGGGGTCTCCTGGGGCTCTGTTTGGATGGGAGGGAAACATCCCTGGGGAATGGGGTTGCTGTTGGAGAGTTTCCCACAGCTCCAGGTGAGCCAGGCTTGGGTTGCTCTGCAGGAGCCACTGAAGGGCCAGAGAGCCCAGAGGAAAGCTCAGCACTGCAATGGGGGCACAGAGTGGGCAGGGAGAAAAGCCCAGGGACTCCTTTACTCCGGGGCCATTGGCAACAGCAGCAGCTCAAGCTGTTCCAGCCTGCAAAACTTCCTCAAGGGCACCACAGCTCTGGGACTGTGCGATGGGAAACCTGGGGCTGAGGCAGTGGGAGAAGCGAGCTCCCTGGGTTCCTGGGAAAGCTGGCTGGATCTGTTTGCAGAAGGGCAGCCTGGCCCTGCTGTGGAGAGGATGTTCTCTGCCCTGTGCCCAGCTAGAGCAGCACGCTGCTTCCTCAAGGTGTGCTGAGCCCAGTGAGCTGTTCCATCTCCAGACACTACTGGACACACCAGAGATGTCCAGTCAGCAGGAACCTCCCACCCCAAATGTGTTTTATCCAAGCCCTGAACTCCAAGGGGAGCTCAGGACCCCCCAAGACGGGGCAGGGCTGCAGCATCTCCCCAGGCTGAAGAGAAGTGGCAGCTGTGAGCTCCCCCCAGCCCCTCCAGACACCAACCGCACTGCGGGGCGCTGCTGCTGCACAGCTTCTGGCAGAGGAACTGGATGGTCCTGCAGGGGCTCGCGGGGCGGGGACGCTCCTGGCACAGGCAGCAGGCCACCTCCTTGGGCACTTGCCTGGGGACAAGAGGGCTTCATTGGAGGAGCACCCAGAGCCACCCGATCCAGGGCTCCGGGCCCAGCTCAGGGAACACACGGACACCACGCACGGGGCTCGTGCTTCACTGTGTGCCACAGCTCTGGGAACGTCCCCTCACTCCCCATGCCAAACATTCTACAGGGGATTTTATCCTGGAACGTGCAACTGCTCCCAAAACACCACCTGGCACAGAAATGCACCCACCAGGAGTTCAAACCCCCTTGGAGAAACCTGCAGCAAGGCACCTGAAAGGTGAAATTCTGCTGCCTCTGGCATGCAGAGTTGTGGCAGGTTCCCAGAAGGAAATGGCAACCCTTGAGCTTACTGGGCTCGCTCTGGTTTTGTGGCACACAGATTGGTTTCCCAAGCAGAGCCCTTGTCCCAGCACTCAGGGCCTGCTGGTGGCTGGGGCTCAGTCCCACACACTCACAGGGTTTCCAAGCTCATTGTGGTCTGCAGGAGCTGCAGCAGCGACTGCGGAGTCACTGGGGTGGCACTCAGGTCTCTGCAAGCATTGGAAAGACCTCATTAAATTCTCTGGTGACACTGCCAGGATTCTGCTCTGGGAGCAAGCCCAGGGCCCTGATGATCGTGGTGCTGTTGGCAGAGGCATCCACTTCTGCCTGATCAAAGAGAAGCCATTCTGGAGCCCAGCTTCTCCCTGCCTTGCCCTGCTCTAGACCAGGCTGCTGGAACCTGGAGGGCAATCCTGCAGCTCCTGTGGCAGACAGATGCCACCAGAAGGGATTGCCTCTGTCCCAGGCTCCCTGCTGCTCTCCCCTAAGGGCAGCTCCAGTCCCTGAAGGAGGCAGGAGCCTGGAGCTGCTGGCATGAGCAGGAGCTCAGTTCATTCCCAGAGCCACTCCACGGCCCCAGGCCTGGATGGGCTCTCGTCCCTGCAAGTTGGTGTCCCAGTTCCTGCCTTGCTTTGCAGCTGGGCTCACACCAGCACTGCTGGGCCTTTGCCTTGCTCTGCCGGAGCTGGGGCAGTTGTGTCTCCAGCAGAGTCAGGCTGGGCAAGAGGGAGATTGGCTCCTGCCCCTCTGCTGCTTTCCTGAGCACAGGGCACTCGGCAGAGACACAATCTCTGTTGCTCTGCTCCAGAGGAGCCAATACTCACAGAAAGCTCACTGAGGGCAGCTTGAAGAAGGCAGGGTCAGCAATGACAGCCAGCGGGTTGTGGCTGAAGATCCTGAGAAACAACAGAGCTCTGTCAGGGCTGATGGCAAGGACGTGAGCTGGGGCTGCCGGGCACGGGGGGATGGCCCTGCCAGTTGGAAGGAAGCCTTGCAGGGGACAAGCAGGGCAGGGGAAAGGGCCTTTGCAGCTGCACACTCCTGGGGCTCCCTGGATGACAGCCACAGGCAGAATCAGGACTTTGCACAGGGCAGATCTGCTCTTGCCACTGACCCTGCAGAGACCCTGCAGACACTCCCCCTGCCCTGACTACTTTAGCCCTGGGGCCACTTACAGCTCCTGGAGGAACTGCATCCCATGCCAGGCCTGGAATGTTCCACTGCGGATCCCCGTGAGGCCATTCCCGGAGAGGTTCCTGGGGAAAGAGGAGGGCACACAAGGGAATCGGGCCGGTCCTACAGGAGCAGGGGGCACAGCGGGATCCCTTTGTAGGAAAGGTGCAAATCCAAGGCGGAAGGGGGAGGGAGCTGCTGCTTTCTCTGTGTTTGGAAAGTGCCCAGGAGGGGAAGTGAAGGGCACCAGTGCTGACTCCACTCCTGTTGCAGGATGCAGCCAAGGCTGCAAGAAGTGGCTGCTCTGATGTCTGCGTGTGGACAACCCCGCTGGGCTCTGTCCCCCTGGCGTGGCCGTCCAGCCATGGGCATTGACCTCTGCAGCTCAGCTGGGCTCTGAGCAGGGCAGATTTAGGGACTGTCAGGAAAAGAACAGGAGCGTTTCCCCACACAGGAAGGGTGCCCAATGCCAAAAACACCAGGAAGAAAGAAACTTTCATCACTCACAGAAGCTTCAGGAAAGGCAGTGGCTCAAAAGCCCGTTCCTCAATGGACTGGATCTCATTGTCGGACAAATCCCTGTTCCAGTCAGAACAGCAAATGTCACTTCCATTTGCCCTGTCCCTTTTCCTTGCCTCTGCAGCCTGGATCCCAGCAGGGACAAAGGCCACGTGCCCGTGGCTGGGCTGAGCAGCAGGGCCCCAGGGAGGGGCAGGCAGGAGCCCCCCGGCGTGGGCAGGGCACGGTGCTTACAGGTGCTTCAGCAGGAACAGCCCCTCCAGGGAATGGCTCTTCACTGCCCGCAGCTCATTGTCCCTGAGCACTCTGCAAGGGGACACAGGGACATTGTGACAGCGGCCGCTGGCCAGCAGCAGATGGGATTGGCATGGGAAAACCTCCTGCAGCAGCTGCACTGAAGCATCTCTTTGGGTCACTGCAGGCACCGTGCCCACTCCTGGCCACAGCAGGCACTTGCTCCTGCCCGGCTGGGGCTGGCCACAGCTCCATCCCTGGGCAAACAGCCCCAGGGACGGTGCCCTGGGCTGCAGGAGATGCGGCTCACCGCAGTTCTTGCCACGCTGGGAAGCCGTGGCGATTCACAGCCCTCCTTGCAGAGCAGCCCAACTTTGAATTCCAATGGAAACGGGGGCTCTGGGGGCTGCTGCTGCAACCCCAGAGCAAAGGATGGAAAATGCCCAAACTCCTGACTTCTGAACTGCTGCAGGGCACTTACAAGGTCTCAGCCCATGGGTAATCCTTCCAGGCCCGTTTTCCAACAGCAGCAATGGAGTTTCCAGTGAAATCTCTGCAAAGAAACACAAAAGCCCGTCCCCTCTCAGTGAAGCCCATTTCCCTGCCATTGGGCTGCTGAGCTGGAAGCGGCTTTGCCTGGAGAGGGCCCAGCGTGCCCAGCCTGGCTTCACCCTCGTGCTGAGCCCTGGCCCCCAAAGCGCGCTGTCTCCAGCCAGGGAGTCCCCCAGGTGTTCCAGGTGGGGTTTGCAGCAACAGGGAGCCGAGCAGGGGGAGCTGCAGGGCTCTGGGGGGCACTGGCACTCACAGGATGGCGAGGGCCCGGCGGTGGCTGGCCGGGGGCACGGTGGCCAGGCCGGCGTGGCGGCAGTCCAGCCGCCCAGGCTCTGCGCAGCGACAGGGCTGTGGGCAGAGCTCCTTGGCCACTCCTGCCCAGGGGGCCACTGCCAGCAGCAGGGCCAGCAGGAGCAGAGAACGCACCAGACGTGTCACCAGGTCCATGGCGAGGCAGGACTGGCTGCAGTCACCTGGGACACAGACCTGAGGTGCAGCTCTGGCAGTTCCTGTGTCACAGTGGGTGCTGCCAATGTCACAGTGCTCCTTCTCATGTCACTGTAGCAATGCTCCTGTCACTGTGGGGGTGGCTGACATCAGAGCTCACAGCAACCCAGAGTTCAGGCCACGCTGTCCCCAAATGACTCTGTCTGAGAGCCATCAGGCTGGGGAATGATGGAATGGATTGGCTTGGAAGGGGCCTTAAGGATGAGCCAGTTCCAGCCCCTGCCATGGGCAGGGACACCTTCCACTGTCCCAGGCTGCTCCAAGCCCTGTCCAGCCTGGCCTGGGGCACTTCAGGGATCCAGGGGCATCCACAGCTGCTCTGGGCACCCTGTGCCAGGGCCTCCCCACCCTCACAGGGAAGAATTTCTCCCAAACACACGATCTAGCTCTGCCCTCTGTCACTGGGAAGCCATTCCCATTTGTATTGGGTTTGTGTGGCCAAGCTTTGGTATGGGTTTGGGGCTAGAGGTGCTGTTGAAATTTCTTTTGCTTCTCATTATCCTGCTTTGATTTTGTTGGTAATAAATGTAATTAGTATCCCCAAGTTCTGTCTGTTGTGTCCGTGAGGGTGATCGGTGAGGGATCTCTCCCTCTCTTTCTGTAATCTCCTGAGCCTTTCGCTGTGTTTTCTCTCCCCTGTCAGTGGCGCAGGGCGGTGCCAGCGCCGTTGGCGGCACCCGGCATCCAGCCAGGCCCAAAGGCCCGCCCGGCGCTGGGAGAGCGAGGGCAGCTTCCCGCAAGCCGGGCCGAGCTCGGCATGTCCGCCGGGAGAGGCTGAGGGAGCCGCAGCGCCGATGGCGGGAAGCGCCGGGAGCCTGAGGGGCGGCAGCTCCGCCTCAGCCTCAGCCTCGGCCGGGCCGAGCCCGCCGGAAGCGCCGCTGCAGCCCAGCCCCTGAGGCGAAGCGCTCCGGCCCCCGGGCTCTGCAGGCGGCAGCGCCGGGACACCGACGGCAGAGCTGCCGACGCGGCCCGAGCGCCACATGAGCGGCGGCACAGAGCGAGGGGCAGCTCGGCCTCAGCGCGGCCGCCCCGGCAGCGAGCCCTGGGCGGAGGAGGCCGCGGGCAGCTTTGGGAAGGCCGGCACAGCCCCGCAAGCAGCGCCCGGAGAGGCGGCCCGGGCCCGGGCGGGAAGCGCGGCCGCTCCGCCGCAGAGGCAGCTCCGGCTCCGGGCAGCGGCCCAGGCCGCGGCCCCTCTGTCCTGAGGAGAAAGACGGGGCAGGGCTGGCTCCCGTTGTGGGTAGAGTCACGAAGATTCCTTCTGGAAGAAGCTGCTGGAAGTTCCAGCTTCCTCCCCATCTGGCAGATGTCTCCAAGGATGGATGTGCTAATGGCCAAGGCTGGGCCAATTAGAACGTGTGGTCACACCTCTGTGGTAATAGATTTTAGAAGAAACCAAAATCAAGTTGTGACACATTTTTAATTTTGACTGGAGAAGAGCAGGAGTGAGAATATGTGGGGAGAACAACCTGCAGACAGAAAGGGTAGTGGAGAAGGAGGGGGAGAAGATGCTCCAGGCACCAGAGCCAAGATTCCTCTGCAGCCTATTGTGGAAAAGAAAGACCCAATGTTTAACATTTTTAAAGTTAATAGTTTCTTTTGTTAATCGCTAATTGTTAATTGTCAGTGTTCCTTAATAAAGTTCAGTTACTGTTTGTACTGTACCTGCTTCCCCTTTCTGGCCGATATCACCTCCCCTGCTCCCATAAGGACGTGTGCTGTGGACCGTATACAAATTAAGGAGCCTCCGGTACCAGTCAAGACCCAAAAACGATGAGCCGAAATAAGATTAGAGACTGGGAATAACCGCTCTGGACCAGCAGAACCGTGGGGAACTCCACACTGATCAGAGCTGGGCCTCACTCTGTCACCATGACTTGACCAGGACTCCGTCAGACAGACACCCCTAGACCATGAGCCGGCAAGCGTCTTCTGAGGGACTCCTGTGAGGACGGATGGCCCAGATCTGCTGTGCGATGGAGCTGATCTCCTCCTCCTCCTCAGCGTCATCCCAGGGAGCAGCGGTGGTGCACGCGCCCCTCCAGCCCCCTACCCAGGCTGTTCTTCAATAAGAAAGGCCTTTAAAAACAAGGAGCTGATTCCCTGGCCCATTTATAACGCTGTGGTGAGACTATGGTGAGGCAGCTGTGCTCCTGCAGCACATGGAGACCACGGGGAAGCAGAGATCCACCCAAATCCTGTGGAGGAGCCCCGCACTAGAGCAGATGGATAACTGAAGGAGGTTGTGATCCTGTGGGATACCCATGGAGAGAGAGGCCCTGCTCCAAGGCTGGAGCAGCCTGTCCTTGGAGGACTGCACCTGTGGAAGAGTGACCCATGCCGCAGCTGTTTTGGGAGCACTGTTGCCTGTGGGATGGAGTTTGCACTGAGCTGCAAATTCATGAGATGGAGCCATGTTGGAGAAGTTCCTGGAGAACTGTCTCCCATGGGAAAAACCCAACAGTGCAGCAGGGTAACAATTTCTCTCCCTGAGAGCAGGAGAAGCCTCAGGTGATGAACTGACCATAACCCTGATTCCCTGTCTCCTTGTGCTGCTGAGACAGGCAGAAGAGCTGGGAAGGAGGGAGGGGTGGGAGGGAACATGTTTTTGAGGGCTTATTGTACTTCTCATTATCCTGCTCTGACTGTGTTAGTAATAAATTCATTTTATGTCATTAAGTCGAGCCTGTTTTGCCCATCATGGTGTTTGATGAGTCTTTTCTCCTGGTCCTTATCTCAACTCATGAACCTTCATTCAATTTTCTGCCCTCTGTCCAGGAGAGAGTGAGCAGCTTCGTGAGTGCCCCACAACATCCTCAAAGTGAATTTGGCCAATGCCATAAGAGGGAACAGAAACGGCTTTTACAAATACGTCAACAGCAGGAGAACCGAGGACAATCTTCATTTTTATTGAATGCAGGGAGAAACACTGCCACAAGGGATGAGGAAAACCCTGAGGTACTGATGCCTTCTCTGGGTGTCCTGAGCTGGTGGCCGCCCGCAGCACCCTCCTCTGCAGAGAGGGATAAATGTGCCAGCTCTCGGGGTGCACCCCAGGGACTGGGCACAGTGTAGTGCTGTGTTTGATTTTCTCTGTTAAATAAATATGTGTTCAGACTGTTTGTTTGGTTCGTTCCATGTACCCCCGTTTAACCCCCATTTGTTTCATACCATGGTTGTTCACCCAGTTTCAGTTTTATGTCAGTCTTCTGCTCCCTACCCCAAGGACCTGTCCATCTTATCGAGGCCTCTCCCTGGGTCTAGAAAGTTCCAGGGAGGGCGTCGTGTGGTAGGCCAGGATGCGAGGAGGTCCCTCCTTCCCCCAGGGATTGGCTCCTGGAGGAGTCTCTCATCCCCACACCACTCCCTGGCCCTCCCTGCTTGGTCCTTCCCTGATCCTTCCCTCCGCTCCTGCCCCTGTTAAAAGCAGCTGGCACAGGGCACTCTGTGCTCTGCTGAGGCAGACTCCCTGGGCTGAGGCTGCTCCCTCCAGACCCTCAATAAACTTCAGTGGCCACTCCTCAGCAGAGTCCTCCTTGATTCTCCTCAGCTCCATCCCAGCTCTCAGCCCTGGAGCTGGGCTGTAAGGAACCCCCCGGCTGGGCTCAGTTGCTCAGCCTGCCGAGCTGCACCGCTCGCCTGCAGCCGCTGCCAGGGCTGCCCGGGGCAGGCGAGGGCAGAGACAGCAAGGCACTGGCACCTTGTCCTGGAGTGACAGCATTCCCTCACCATTGCTGCTTCTTTGGGGCACCTCCCACTCAAGTAACAGCAAAGAAATAACAGGGGAAGAAATATTAAAGGAAATGACAACAGCGGTCGAAGAAATAAATAACATTGAGGTAAAGTCTCAGCAGTTTCTGCATTGGAACAGGACGTCAAGGACAATCTTCTTGAAAGTCTTCCCACCTTCACTCAAGTTCTTCACATGGTATCACATTGTGGGAGACACATGCCTTGCCTCTCTGTGTTCCTCTTCTTCCTTCCTTTCAAGGTGCCCAGGTATTGAACTACCAGCACTCCAGCTTCTCTTAGATAAGGCAAGCCTGTTCGAGCACAGGCTTCCCACAGGATCACAGCCTCTTTCATGCATCCACCTGCTCTAAAATGGGTCCTCCAGGGGCTGCAGGTGGATCTCTGCATGCCTGCGGATTTCCACAAGCTTCAGAGGCACAGCTGCCTCACTATAGCCTACACTGTGGGCTGCAGGGGAATCTCAGCTCTGGTGCCTCGAGCAGATCCTGCCCCTCCTTCTCCTCTGACGCGGCTGTCTGTCTGCAGAGCTGTTCCCCTCATATGTTCCCACCCCTGTTGTTCTACACAAGTGATTACTCTTCCCTTGTTAGATATGTTAAGCCAAGTGCGTTACCACATTTCAGATGGGCTTAGCCTTGGCTGGAGGCAGGTCCACCCCGGAGGCTGCTGGCATTGGCTCTGCAGGACACGGGGGAAGGTTCTGAACCTTCTCACAGAAGCTGCCCCATGGCAGGGGCTGGAACTGGCTCATCCTTAAGACCCCTTCCAAGCCAATCCATTCCATCATTCCCCAGCCTGATGGCTCTCAGACAGAGTCATTTGGGGACAGCATGGCCTGAACTCTGGGTTGCAGGGAGCTCTGATGTCAGCCACCCCCACAGTGACAGGAGCATTGCTACAGTGACATGAGAAGGAGCACTGTGACATTGGCAGCACCCACTGTGACACAGGAACTGCCAGAGCTGCACCTCAGGTCTGTGTCCCAGGTGACTGCAGCCAGTCCTGCCTCGCCATGGACCTGGTGACTCGTCTGGTGCGTTCTCTGCTCCTGCTGGCCCTGCTGCTGGCAGTGGCCCCCTGGGCAGGAGTGGCCAAGGAGCTCTGCCCACAGCCCTGTCGCTGCGCAGAGCCTGGGCGGCTGGACTGCCGCCACGCCGGCCTGGCCACCGTGCCCCCGGCCAGCCACCGCCGGGCCCTCGCCGTCCTGTGAGTGCCAGTGCCCCCCAGAGCCCTGCAGCTCCCCCTGCTCGGCTCCCTGTTGCTGCAAACCCCACCTGGAACACCTGGGGGACTCCCTGGCTGGAGACAGCGGGCTTTGGGGGCCAGGGCTCAGCACGAGGGTGAAGCCAGGCTGGGCACGCTGGGCCCTCTCCAGGCAAAGCCGCTTCCAGCTCAGCAGCCCAAAGGCAGGGAAATGGGCTTCACTGAGAGGGGACGGGCTTTTGTGTTTCTTTGCAGAGATTTCACTGGAAACTCCATTGCTGCTGTTGGAAAACGGGCCTGGAAGGATTACCCATGGGCTGAGACCTTGTAAGTGCCCTGCAGCAGTTCAGAAGTCAGGAGTTTGGGCATTTTCCATCCTTTGCTCTGGGGTTGGAGCAGCAGCCCCCAGAGCCCCCGTTTCCATTGGAATTCAAAGTTGGGCTGCTCTGCAAGGAGGGGTGTGAATCGCCACGGCTTCCCAGCGTGGCAAGAACTGCGGTGAGCCGCGTCTCCTGCAGCCCAGGGCACCGTCCCTGGGGCTGTTTGCCCAGGGATCGAGCTGTGGCCAGCCCCAGCCGGGCAGGAGCAAGTGCCTGCTGTGGCCAGGAGTGGGCACGGTGCCTGCAGTGACCCAAAGAGATGCTTCAGTCCAGCTGCTGCAGGAGGTTTTCCCATGCCAATCCCATCTGCTGCTGGCCAGCGGCCGCTGTCACAATGTCCCTGTGTCCCCTTGCAGAGTGCTCAGGGACAATGAGCTGCGGGCAGTGAAGAGCCATTCCCTGGAGGGGCTGTTCCTGCTGAAGCACCTGTAAGCACCGTGCCCTGCCCACGCCGGGGGGCTCCTGCCTGCCCCTCCCTGGGGCCCTGCTGCTCAGCCCAGCCACGGGCACGTGGCCTTTGTCCCTGCTGGGATCCAGGCTGCAGAGGCAAGGAAAAGGGACAGGGCAAATGGAAGTGACATTTGCTGTTCTGACTGGAACAGGGATTTGTCCGACAATGAGATCCAGTCCATTGAGGAACGGGCTTTTGAGCCACTGCCTTTCCTGAAGCTTCTGTGAGTGATGAAAGTTTCTTTCTTCCTGGTGTTTCTAGCATTGGGCTCCCTTCCTGTGTGGGGAAACACTCCTGTTCTTTTCCTGACAGTCCCTAAATCTGCCCTGCTCAGAGCCCAGCTGAGCTGCAGAGGTCAATGCCCATGGCTGGACGGCCATGCCAGGGGGACAGAGCCCAGCGGGGTTGTCCACACGCAGACATCAGAGCAGCCACTTCTTGCAGCCTTGGCTGCATCCTGCAACAGGAGTGGAGTCAGCACTGGTGCCCTTCACTTCCCCTCCTGGGCACTTTCCAAACACAGAGAAAGCAGCAGCTCCCTCCCTCTTCCACCTTGGATTTGCACCTTTCCTACAAAGGGATCCCGCTGTGCCCCCTCCTCCTGTAGGACCGGCCCGATTCCCTTGTGTGCCCTCCTCTTTCCCCAGGAACCTCTCCGGGAATGGCCTCACGGGGATCCGCAGTGGAACATTCCAGGCCTGGCATGGGATGCAGTTCCTCCAGGAGCTGTAAGTGGCCCCAGGGCTAAAGTAGTCCGGGCAGGGGGAGTGTCTGCAGGGTCTCTGCAGGGTCAGTGGCAAGAGCAGATCTGCCCTCTGCAAAGTCCTGATTCTGCCTGTGGCTGTCAGCCAGGGAGCACCAGGAGTGTGCAGCTGCAAAGGCCCTTTCCCCTGCCCTGCTTGTCCCCTGCAAGGCTTCCTTCCAACTGGCAGGGCCATCCCCCCGTGCCCAGCAGCCCCAGCTCACGTCCTTGCCATCAGCCCTGACAGAGATCTGTTGTTTCTCAGGATCTTCAGCCACAACCCGCTGGCTGTCATTGCTGACCCTGCCTTCTTCAAGCTGCCCTCAGTGAGCTTTCTGTGAGTATTGGCTCCTCTGGAGCAGAGCAACAGAGATTGTGTCTCTGCCGAGTGCCCTGTGCTCAGGAAAGCAGCAGAGGGGCAGGAGCCAATCTCCCTCTTGCCCAGCTGGACTCTGCTGGAGACACAACTGCCCCAGCTCCAGCAGAGCAAGGCAAAGGCCCAGCAGTGCTGGTGTGAGCCCAGCTGCAAAGCAAGGCAGGAACTGGGACAGCAATTTGCAGGGACGAGAGCCCATCCAGGCCTGGGGCCGTGGAGTGGCTCTGGGAATAAACTGAGCTCCTACTCATGCCCGCAGCTCCAGGCTCCTGCCTCCTTCAGGGACTGGAGCTGCCCTTAGGGGAGAGCAGCAGGGAGCCTGGGACAGAGGCAATCCCTTCTGGTGGCATCTGTCTGCCACAGGAGCTGCAGGATTGCCCTCCAGGTTCCAGCAGCCTGGTCTAGAGCAGGGCAAGGCAGGGAGAAGCTGGGCTCCAGAATGGCTTCTCTTTGATCAGGCAGAAGTGGATGCCTCTGCCAACAGCACCACGATCATCAGGGCCCTGGGCTTGCTCCCAGAGCAGAATCCTGGCAGTGTCACCAGAGAATTTAATGAGGTCTTTCCAATGCTTGCAGAGACCTGAGTGCCACCCCAGTGACTCCGCAGTCGCTGCTGCAGCTCCTGCAGACCACAATGAGCTTGGAAACCCTGTGAGTGTGTGGGACTGAGCCCCAGCCACCAGCAGGCCCTGAGTGCTGGGACAAGGGCTCTGCTTGGGAAACCAATCTGTGTGCCACAAAACCAGAGCGAGCCCACTAAGCTCAAGGGTTGCCATTTCCTTCTGGGAACCTGCCACAGCTCTGCATGCCAGGGGCAGCAGAATTTCACCTTTCAGGTGCCTTGCTGCAGGTTTCTCCAAGGGGGGTTTGAACTCCTGGTGGGTGCATTTCTGTGCCAGGTGGTGTTTTGGGGGCAGTTGCACGTTCCAGGATAAAATCCCCTGTAGAATGTTTGGCATGGGGAGTGAGGGGACGTTCCCAGAGCTGTGGCACACAGTGAAGCACGAGCCCCGTGCGTGGTGTCCGTGTGTTCCCTGAGCTGGGCCTGGAGCCCTGGATCGGGTGGCTCTGGGTGCTCCTCCAATGATGCCCTCTTGTCCCCAGGCAAGTGCCCAAGGAGGTGGCCTGCTGCCTGTGCCAGGAGCGTCCCCGCCCCGCGAGCCCCTGCAGGACCATCCAGTTCCTCTGCCAGAAGCTGTGCAGCAGCAGCGCCCCGCAGTGCGGTTGGTGTCCGGAGGGGCTGGGGGGAGCTCACAGCTGCCACTTCTCTTCAGCCTGGGGAGATGCTGCAGCCCTGCCCCGTCTTGGGGGGTCCTGAGCTCCCCTTGGAGTTCAGGGCTTGGATAAAACACATTTGGGGTGGGAGGTTCCTGCTGACTGCACATCTCTGGTGTGTCCAGTAGTGTCTGGAGATGGAACAGCTCACTGGGCTCAGCACACCTTGAGGAAGCAGCGTGCTGCTCTAGCTGGGCACAGGGCAGAGAACATCCTCTCCACAGCAGGGCCAGGCTGCCCTTCTGCAAACAGATCCAGCCAGCTTTCCCAGGAACCCAGGGAGCTCGCTTCTCCCACTGCCTCAGCCCCAGGTTTCCCACAGCACAGTCCCAGAGCTCTGGTGTCCTTGAGGGAGTTTTGCAGGCTGGAACAGCTTGAGCTGCTGCTGTTGGCAATGGCCCCGGAGCAAAGGAGTCCCTGGGCTTTTCTCTCTTCCCACTCTGTGCCCCCATTGCAGTGCTGAGCTTTCCTCTGGGCTCTCTGGCCCTTCAGTGGCTCCTGCAGAGCAACCCAAGCCTGGCTCACCTGGAGCTGTGGGAAACTCTCCCACAGCAACCCCATTCCCCAGGGATGTTTCCCTCCCATCCAAACAGAGCCCCAGGAGACACCAGGAAAGAAGCAGCTCTCTGCTCTGCCCCGAGGGGATCCTGGGGTGGATTGAAGGGGGCTTCTCCTCTCCACAACACACCCTGCACTCTGCTCTCGTGCTCCCTGGCCTTGAGACGAGCTCCTGCTGCTGGGGGTAATCCCTGAGCCTGTGTTTGTGCCGAGCCACTGATCTGCTCTCTTGGTGTTCTCCAGCTCAGACAACTCTGCTGCAGACACAGGGAGAAAGAATGGACATGGAACAAGCCAGAAGGCTGAACAGCAGCCTAGTGCTGAGCCTCGAGCCCAAGGAGCCTTCACTGGGAGGTCACGGAACTGCAACGCTTGTGGTTGCCCTGGCCCTGAGCACTGAGGCTGATGTCAGCAGCCTGGACACTTCCAGAACAAATTCTTATCCCAAAACAAGTGTTGATGACCAGAGAGCCAAGCTGAAGAAGAAGCTGCACAAGTCTAAAAGGACCAGGAATGTGAAAAGCATTGTCCCACACCAGCCCCAGCGTGCCAGGCTGAAGGAAGTGGTGGAAAAGACACCCTCAAGTTGGGACCTAAAGGAGATGGATTCACATTTGAATTGGCAAGCACTGAACCCCTGGGATGTAGCTGGTGGGTTAAACCCTTCTCATGACAGTTCTGTTGAAAGACACCCCAGAAATGAGGTGGAAGATCCAGCTTCAAGGCAGAACTATGTCAGTACTCACAAACAGCCCAAGGAGGACAGCCAGTACTGGCTTGCACATAATCAGCTTTTCCACCAGTTTTTGAGCCCTGTGAAAGCAGGAGGAGAGCCCAGAGCCACCAGCAGCAAAGACAAGCAGCTCCTAAACAGGAATCTGGATTTTCTCTCTGACCCATTGGTTCAGAGCCGCCGCGCTGCCAGCAGCAGGGGAGAGGAGCATTCCTCTCTAGGCAGGCACCTCTTGCTCAGCCCTGACACCACACACACACACTGGAAGCAACAGCAGGAAGGCTCCAAGGTCCTCAATGAACCTTGGAGTCCCCAAGGCCCAGTTCTTGTGCCAGTTCCAGAAGAGCTCTTGGAAACCACGGCTGATCATCACCTGCATTTGCTGGAGCCAGACCATGCCCTGTGGATGTTCATGGCTCACGTGGAGCGAGCCCTGAGGATGGACTGCAGCCTGCCCCAGCTCAAGCTGTCCTGTGCCAAGATGGTCTCAAAGACCGGGCTGCTTCTGAAGGTGCTCAGTGAGAGGCAACAGACCCAGGGAGCCTCTGATCACATGGGCCGGTGTCCTCTGCAAGAGAACATTGCCCGACGCACGGCCTTGGAGGAGGATCAGAAGCCCACAGAGAAGGTAGATCTCACCAGCACTGCTGAATGTGTCTTTCTGGGCAAGGGAGAATGGAGGGAGCAACCCTCTTACCCCTGTGGTCTTCTTTCCTTTTCTCCCAGCCAAAGCCAGAGAGCATGGATGACACGGTCACGTTTGTCGTGTTGCTGTCTCTCATCGCAGTCATTTTGCTGATACTGAAGGGTGTCTGCCATGTAAGCCAAGATCTTGTTTGACACACAGCTGTCTATCTTGTAGCTGCAGTGTCCAGGTGACCAGCCCCACGTGTCCCTGCAGATTCCCCTGCATGTGCTGGGTACCACAGGAGATGTTTTCCCAGGCCTGGAGCTTGTGGCAGCTCCCACAGCACCCAGCTCAGCAGGGTTCAGCCTGCCTGGGGGAAGCTTGTCCTGCCTTCTGTCCCAGTTCTCCCAGCTTTGCTTTGTTCCCTGCCTTCAGCCACACAACAATGAGATTAGGAGCTCTGTGGATTCAGAAAGGCTCTTGGAATTCCTGCAGAGAGAAACTGGAAATTGGGAAGGAAGGACAGGTTCTTTTTAAAATCATTGCTGCTGGCACAGACTTGTACCTGTGCAGAATAGCCTGGGTTGGATGAAGGATCTTTTGGTCTCCCATGTTCCCTAGAGTATGACAAGAAAACTCTGATGTAACAAGTCTCTCTCCTTTCCAAGGTGTGTTCCCAATATGCTGCAGATATTTGCCCAGAGCTACTCAGCATGAAATCTTGGCTGGAAAGGTAACTGCTCCCTGCCCGTGCCACTGCTGTGCCACCAAGAGGCTTTCCTGTGCAGAGCAGCTCCTCCCCGAGCCCCACAGCCCCGCAGGTGCCGCTGCCCAGGGCTCCCCTGGCTCTGTTTCAAACACATCACCTTTGGGGGAGCCCTGGGCAAGGGGCTCCTGAGCGACAGCGCTGGGCACGGCCAGGAGCTCCCAGCCCAACCAGCCCTTCCTGCACCAGTGATGCTCCCCAGGATGGGATGCATGTGTTGGGCCAGCCAGGAATGTCCTTTCTGGGGCCCCCATCTGTTGGGGAAGATGAAACAGGGAAACCTTATGACTGCTTGGCAAAGATCCTGAAAATATGAAACCTACAGTTGAAGTAGAAATGAAAGGTAGCTTTGAGATGTAGGAGACCAAGCTGTTGGTTACTGCACAACCAGAAAACAATGATCTAGCCAGCTGAAGGAGAATCCCTTTTGACTGAACAACACCCTTCTGCTGGCTAAGGCATCCAAAGGTCAATGTAGCAGAAGAAAATAGTCTCAAAAGTAGTTTTTAGAGTTTAAAATAAATAACACAGTGTGGTAGTGTAGTAATTCTTGTAGGCTGTAGGTAAATTCTGTAAGATTTGCGTCTTGTACTTGTTGGTTAGTGTAAATTAGAATATTCAACACAGAAAGAGATAAAATGTATTGTAAGAAGACCTGAGCCCTCTTGGCACGCTCCTTCCCTCTTTGCTCCCCCTCTCTTAGCTCCTTCTCTTGCTCTCCTGCTCTCAGCTTGCCCTGTCCCCCTCTCTCCGCTCGCTCTCTCCTCGGGCACGCTCACAGCTGTGGCTGGCAGCTTGAGCAGAGCTCTTGCACCCACGACCTGTGCAATCAACTCATGATCCCAGAGCTGCCCTGGACCCCAGAGGTCTCTCGTTACCGCCCCGACCCGTCCCATCTTTTCCTACATCCACCTTCCTTGGGCTGAGCTGAAATGCCCGAGCAGGGAGAGGTGCTGCACCTCCTGCAGCCCTCCCTGGCCAATCCTCCCTGCTTATTTTCTTTGATTTTCAGCTTGTCTGTAAAACTGCAGCAGAGATGGAGGAAAAACAAGTACAGGGAGGCAGAGGATGTACAGCAGGTAAGGGCAGGGAGCAGATGCCAGCGCTGCTCCTCTGCCTGCACCACCTGCTCTTCCTCACCTCTCCAAACCCTTCCCTTCCATGGCAATTTCCAGGGCTTGCCTGAGCTCAGTGAAGCTGAACTGCTGTTGGTTCAATACATCCTGGATGCCCTTGATAAAGAGGAGGAAGAAGAACGGCAGAAGCAAATGCAGGAAGAGAACACAGATGTCTTGCAGGAAGACACACAACGTGAAGAACTTGAGTGTGAGAGAGAATATTTTTGAGATGTGGAGAAGTAGCAAGTAGGGTGCCAGCACCTGTTCTCCAGCTCCTATTCTGATACAAGAATTGCTAAAACTTTCCTTGGATGCTACTTATCTGTTTCCTTGCATCCAAGTTCTTGCCTTGGAGGCTATTTCCTTGGCTACTTCCTTCCTGCTATTTCTTTGACTCTTTTCTTGCCCTTATTTCCTCAGAGGTTGTTTCCCTGCTGTTCTTCCGGATGGAAGAAGTCTAAGGCAATGCTGTTCCCCAGAGACAAGATGCTCCTGCCTGGGCCCTGTCCTGCATCCAGCACCCCAAGATCTGGGCCACTGACTCCCTGAGCCCGCTCTGCAGAGGAGGAGGCTGCTGCTGGCTGCCATGCTTCGGACACCCCAAAGTCCCCTGGGGACTGGACAAGGAGGATCCAGGAAGGCCCGGGTGTCCCAAGCAGTCACCACAGCTCAGCCTCTGGAGCTGCAGCCTTCCCGGGGCCGTGGCATCCTGGGGGCACCCTGTGCGTGTGACAGGGTCCCCCTGCACAGCCCCCCGTGTGCAGCTGTTGGGTCTGTTCCCAGGTGGGAATGCTTTCCCAATAAATGTTTGTTTTTTACAGCAGAGTGTCCTGGAAGTGTCCACGTACTTGCTGAGCTGTGCCCATTTCTGTGGGGCTGCACACACGTGTACAGGGTTGTGCTTGTGTACTTGGTGCCAGAAGCAGGACTCATGTTTGAATTGGCAAGCATTGAACCCCTGGGATGTAGCTGGTGGGTTAAACCCTTCTCATGACAGTTCTGTTGAAAGACACCCCAGAAATGAGGTGGAAGATCCAGCTCCAAGGCAGAACTACGTCAGTACTCACAAACAGCCCAAGGAGGACAGCCAGTACTGGCTTGCACATAATCAGCTTTTCCACCAGTTTTTGAGCCCTGTGAAAGCAGGAGGAGAGCCCAGAGCCACCGGCAGCAAAGACGAGCAGCTCCTAAACAGGAACCTGGATTTTCTCTCTGACCCATTGGTTCAGAGCCACCGCGCTGCCAGCAGCAGGGGAGAGGAGCATTCCTCTCTAGGCAGGCACCTCTTGCTCAGCCCTGACACCACACACACACACTGGAAGCAACAGCAGGAAGGCTCCAAGGTCCTCAATGAACCTTGGAGTCCCCAAAGGCGCAGTCCTTGTGCCGATTCCAGGAGAGCTCTTGGAAACCACGGCTTGTCGCTGCCAAGACTTGGGGGTCTTCCCCCACCTTGCCCCGGCTCGCCCTGTCACCGATGACAAGTAGGCACAGCCCAGTTCGCCTGTGAACCAGGCTGTACCTGTGAGGCTGCCTAGCAGCAGCGGCGTGACAGCAGTGAGGACAGTTGAGAGGAGGGCACTGCAGAGGCTTCAGAACTGAGGTTTTATTGAAGCCACAGGGGAGACTACTCAGCCTCAGAGCATCTGCCTCAGCAATCTGTGCCCTTCTGACTGCCTGTGCCCAGCAGCTGGCCCTGCCCTGGTGGTGCAGGTACAATGAGCATCACCCAGCACCCTCAGTCACCTCTCTGCTACTCAGCACTTGGGTTTCCCTTCCAGGCCCCTGCTACAGCTGCAACGCGGTTTCTCATTCCAAGGAGCCCTTCCTGGGTATCTCTTTGGATATCAAAGTAAGAGGCTTTGCAGCAGTGCTGTTAAAATGTCCCAAGGCCTCTGTAGCTTTCCAGGGTCGACACTTTTGTGTTACCAATGTCTCCTGCGAGCACAAGGGCTCTGGGTGGTGGGTGGAAGGGGAATGGCCTCTGGCAGAGCCCATGGCACTGGTGACCCCGTGGTGCTGGCTTGGAGCTGCACAAGCAGCATTGTCCCCTCTGCACCCCTGAAGTTTCCCTCTTCTCCTCCTCCTTCCCTTTGCCCTCCCTCACACCCGCCTGGCTCCCAGGCTGATGGCTGCACTGTTGTCCCTCCTGCTGAAGGGCTGCTGGCATCGAGAAGAATCATCTTCTTGAGGAGGTTTAATGAACATGCATGAAACGAACCTTTGTCTAATATGGCTCAGAATAGCCTTAAAATAGTGTCAGGGTGTGTGAGATGGGCAACACAGGCATCAGGGAGGAATTCCTTCATGGAAAGGGCGGTCAGGCCTTGGAAGAGGCTGCCCAAGGAGGTGGAGGACTCCCCACGCTGGGAGGTGTCCAACGAAGGGCTGGAGGTGGCACTGAGGGCTCTGGCCTGGCTGCCGAGGTGGGGCTCGGGCACAGGAGGGACTCGCTGAACGCGGAGGTCTTTTCCATCGGCAGTGACTCTGAGACTCCGTGACTCTGTGCCCAGGCTGGAGCGCGCCCTGGCCCAAGCGCTGCCCGAGCCGCCCCGGCCCGAGCCGTTCGCCCGCGCCTTTTTCCTCAGGCCGGGGGGGCCGCTGCCGGGGCGGCCGCGCTGAGGCCGAGCTGCCCCTCGCTCTGTGCCGCCGCTCATGTGGCGCTCGGGCCGCGTCGGCAGCTCTGCCGTCGGTGTCCCGGCGCTGCCGCCTGCAGAGCCCGGGGGCCGGAGCGCTTCGCCTCAGGGGCTGGGCTGCAGCGGCGCTTCCGGCGGGCTCGGCCCGGCCGAGGCTGAGGCTGAGGCGGAGCTGCCGCCCCTCAGGCTCCCGGCGCTTCCCGCCATCGGCGCTGCGGCTCCCTCAGCCTCTCCCGGCGGACACGCCGAGCTCGGCCCGGCTTGCGGGAAGCTGCCCTCGCTCTCCCAGCGCCGGGCGGGGCTTTGGGCCTGGCTGGATGCCGGGTGCCGCCAACGGCGCTGGCACCGCCCTGCGCCACTGACAGGGCAGAGAAAACACAGCGAAAGGCTCAGGAGGTTACAGAAAGAGAGGGAGAGATCCCTCACCGATCACCCTCACGGACACAACAGACAGAACTTGGGGATACTAATTACATTTATTACCAACAAAATCAAAGCAGGATAATGAGAAGCAAAAGAAATTTCAACAGCACCTCTAGACACAAACCTATACCAAAACCTGGCCACACAAACTCAATACATATGGGAATGGCTTCACAGTGACAGAGGGCAGGGCTACATCGTGTGTTTGGGAAAAATTCTTCCCTGTGAGGGTGGGGAGGGCCTGGCACAGGGTGCCCAGAGCAGCTGTGGCTGCCCCTGGATCCCTGAAGTGCCCCAGGCCAGGCTGGACAGGGCTTGGAGCAGCCTGGGACAGTGGAAGGTGTCCCTGCCCATGGCAGGAGCTGGAACTGGCTCATCCTTAAGGCCCCTTCCAGCCAATCCATTCCATCATTCCCCAGACTGATGGCTCTCAGACAGAGTCATTTGGGGACAGCGTGGCCTGAACTCTGGGTTGCTGTGAGCTCTGATGTCAGCCACCCCCACAGTGACAGGAGCATTGCTACAGTGACATGAGAAGGAGCACTGTGACATTGGCAGCACCCACTGTGACACAGGAACTGCCAGAGCTGCACCTCAGGTCTGTGTCCCAGGTGACTGCAGCCAGTCCTGCCTCGCCATGGACCTGGTGACACGTCTGGTGCGTTCTCTGCTCCTGCTGGCCCTGCTGCTGGCAGTGGCCCCCTGGGCAGGAGTGGCCAAGGAGCTCTGCCCACAGCCCTGTCGCTGCGCAGAGCCTGGGCGGCTGGACTGCCACCACGCCGGCCTGGCCACCGTGCCCCCGGCCAGCCACCGCCAGGCCCTCGCCGTCCTGTGAGTGCCAGTGCCCCCCAGAGCCCTGCAGCTCCCCCTGCTCGGCTCCCTGTTGCTGCAAACCCCACCTGGAACACCTGGGGGACTCCCTGGCTGGAGACAGCGCGCTTTGGGGGCCAGGGCTCAGCACGAGGGTGAAGCCAGGCTGGGCACGCTGGGCCCTCTCCAGGCAAAGCCGCTTCCAGCTCAGCAGCCCAATGGCAGGGAAATGGGCTTCACTGAGAGGGGACGGGCTCTTGTGTTTCTTTGCAGAGATTTCACTGGAAACTCCATTGCTGCTGTTGGAAAACAGGCCTGGAAGGATTACCCATGGGCTGAGACCTTGTAAGTGCCCTGCAGCAGTTCAGAAGTCAGGAGTTTGGTCATTTTCCATCCTTTGCTCTGGGGTTGGAGCAGCAGCCCCAGAGCCCCCGTTTCCATTGGAATTCAAAGTTGGGCTGCTCTGCAAGGAGGGCTGTGAATCGCCACGGCTTCCCAGCGTGGCAAGAACTGCGGTGAGCCGCGTCTCCTGCAGCCCAGGGCACCGTCTCTGGGGCTGTCTGCCCAGGGATCGAGCTGTGGCCAGCCCCAGCCGGGCAGGAGCAAGTGCCTGCTGTGGCCAGGAGTGGGCACGGTGCCTGCAGTGACCCAAAGAGATGCTTCAGTCCAGCTGCTGCAGGAGGTTTTCCCATGCCAATCCCATCTGCTGCTGGCCAGCGGCCGCTGTCACAATGTCCCTGTGTCCCCTTGCAGAGTGCTCAGGGACAATGAGCTGCGGGCAGTGAAGAGCCATTCCCTGGAGGGGCTGTTCCTGCTGAAGCACCTGTAAGCACCGTGCCCTGCCCACGCCGGGGGGCTCCTGCCTGCCCCTCCCTGGGGCCCTGCTGCTCAGCCCAGCCACGGGCACGTGGCCTTTGTCCCTGCTGGGATCCAGGCTGCAGAGGCAAGGAAAAGGGACCGGGCAAATGGAAGTGACATTTGCTGTTCTGACTGGAACAGGGATTTGTCCGACAATGAGATCCAGTCCATTGAGGAACGGGCTTTTGAGCCACTGCCTTTCCTGAAGCTTCTGTGAGTGATGAAAGTTTCTTTCTTCCTGGTGTTTTTAGCATTGGGCACCCTTCCTGTGTGGGGAAACGCTCCCGTTCTTTTCCTGACAGTCCCTAAATCTGCCCTGCTCAGAGCCCAGCTGAGCTGCAGAGGTCAATGCCCATGGCTGGACGGCCACGCCAGGGGGACAGAGCCCAGCGGGGTTGTCCACACGCAGACATCAGAGCAGCCACTTCTTGCAGCCTTGGCTGCCTCCTGCAACAGGAGTGGAGTCAGCACTGGTGCCCTTCACTTCCCCTCCTGGGCACTTTCCAAACACAGAGAAAGCAGCAGTTCTCTCCCTCTTCCACCTTGGATTTGCACCTTTCCTACAAAGGGATCCCGCTGTGCCCCCTCCTCCTGCAGGACAGGCCCGATTCCCTTGTGTGCCCTCCTCTTTCCCCAGGAACCTCTCCGGGAATGGCCTCACGGGGATCCGCAGTGGAACATTCCAGGCCTGGCATGGGATGCAGTTCCTCCAGGAGCTGTAAGTGTTCCCAGGGCTAAAGTAATCAGGGCAGGGGGAGTGTCTGCAGGGTCTCTGCAGGGTCAGTGGCAAGAGCAGATCTGCCCTGTGCAAACCCCTGATTCTGCCTGTGGCTGTCAGGCCAGGGAGCACCAGGAGTGTGCAGCTGCAAAGGCCCTTTCCCCTGCCCTGCTTGTCCCCTGCAAGGCTTCCTTCCAACTGGCAGGGCCATCCCCCCGTGCCCGGCAGCCCCAGCTCACGTCCTTGCCATCAGCCCTGACAGAGCTCTGTTGTTTCTCAGGATCCTCAGCCACAACCCGCTGGCTGTCATTGCTGACCCTGCCTTCTTCAAGCTGCCCTCAGTGAGCTTTCTGTGAGTATTGGCTCCTCTGGAGCAGAGCAACAGAGATTGTGTCTCTGCCGAGTGCCCTGTGCTCAGGAAAGCAGCAGAGGGGCAGGAGCCAATCTCCCTCTTGCCCAGCTGGACTCTGCTGGAGACACAACTCCCCCAGCTCCAGCAGAGCAAGGCAAAGGCCCAGCAGTGCTGGTGTGAGCCCAGCTGCAAAGCAAGGCAGGAACTGGGACACCAACTTGCAGGGACGAGAGCCCATCCAGGCCTGGGGCCGTGGAGTGGCTCTGGGAATGAACTGAGCTCCTGCTCATGCCAGCAGCTCCAGGCTCCTGCCTCCTTCAGGGACTGGAGCTGCCCTTAGGGGAGAGCAGCAGGGAGCCTGGGACAGGGGCAATCCCTTCTGGTGGCATCTGTCTGCCACAGGAGCTGCAGGATTGCCCTCCAGGTTCCAGCAGCCTGGTCTAGAGCAGGGCAAGGCAGGGAGAAGCTGGGCTCCAGAATGGCTTCTCTTTGATCAGGCAGAAGTGGATGCCTCTGCCAACAGCACCACGATCATCAGGGCCCTGGGCTTGCTCCCAGAGCAGAATCCTGGCAGTGTCACCAGAGAATTTAATGAGGTCTTTCCAATGCTTGCAGAGACCTGAGTGCCACCCCAGTGACTCCGCAGTCGCTGCTGCAGCTCCTGCAGACCACAATGAGCTTGGAAACCCTGTGAGTGTGTGGGACTGAGCCCCAGCCACCAGCAGGCCCTGAGTGCTGGGACAAGGGCTCTGCTTGGGAAACCAATCTGTGTGCCACAAAACCAGAGCGAGCCCAGTAAGCTCAAGGGTTGCCATTTCCCTCTGGGAACCTGCCACAGCTCTGCATGCCAGAGGCAGCAGAATTTCACCTTTCAGGTGCCTTGCTGCAGGTTTCTCCAAGGGGGGTTTGAACTCCTGGTGGGTGCATTTCTGTGTCAGGTGGTGTTTTGGGAGCAGTTGCACGTTCCAGGATAAAATCCCCTGTAGAATGTTTGGCATGGGGAGTGAGGGGACGTTCCCAGAGCTGTGGCACACAGTGAAGCACGAGCCCCGTGCGTGGTGTCCGTGTGTTCCCTGAGCTGGGCCTGGAGCCCTGGATCGGGTGGCTCTGGGTGCTCCTCCAATGATGCCCTCTTGTCCCCAGGCAAGTGCCCAAGGAGGTGGCCTGCTGCCTGTGCCAGGAGCGTCCCCGCCCCGCGAGCCCCTGCAGGACCATCCAGTTCCTCTGCCAGAAGCTGTGCAGCAGCAGCGCCCCGCAGTGCGGTTGGTGTCTGGAGGGGCTGGGGGGAGCTCACAGCTGCCACTTCTCTTCAGCCTGGGGAGATGCTGCAGCCCTGCCCCGTCTTGGGGGGTCCTGAGCTCCCCTTGGAGTTCAGGGCTTGGACAAAACACCCTGGGGTGGGAGGTTCCTGCTGACTGGACATCTCTGGTGTGTCCAGTAGTGTCTGGAGATGGAACAGCTCACTGGGCTCAGCACACCTTGAGGAAGCAGCGTGCTGCTCTAGCTGGGCACAGGGCAGAGAACATCCTCTCCACAGCAGGGCCAGGCTGCCCTTCTGCAAACAGATCCAGCCAGCTTTCCCAGGAACCCAGGGAGCTCGCTTCTCCCCCTGCCTCAGCCCCAGGTTTCCCATTGCACAGTCCCAGAGCTCTGGTGTCCTTGAGGAAGTTTTGCAGGCTGGAACAGCTTGAGCTGCTGCTGTTGGCAATGGCCCCGGAGCAAAGGAGTCCCTGGGCTTTTCTCCCTGCCCACTCTGTGCCCCCATTGCAGTGCTGAGCTTTCCTCTGGGCTCTCTGGCCCTTCAGTGGCTCCTGCAGAGCAACCCAAGCCTGGCTCACCTGGAGCTGTGGGAAACTCTCCAACAGCAACCCCATTCCCCAGGGATGTTTCCCTCCCATCCAAACAGAGCCCCAGGAGACAGCAGGAAAGAAGCAGCTCTCTGCTCTGCCCCGAGGGGATCCTGGGGTGGATTGAAGGGGGCTTCTCCTCTCCACAACACACCCTGCACTCTGCTCTCGTGCTCCCTGGCCTTGAGACGAGCTCCTGCTGCTGGGGGTAATCCCTGAGCCTGTGTTTGTGCCGAGCCACTGATCTGCTCTCTTGGTGTTCTCCAGCTCAGACAACTCTGCTGCAGACACAGGGAGAAAGAATGGACATGGGACAAGCCAGAAGGCTGAACACCAGCCCAGTGCTGAGCCTCGAGCCCAAGGAGCCTTCACTGGGAGGTCACGGAACTGCAACGCTTGCGGTTGCCCTGACCCTGAGTACTGAGGCTGATGTCAGCAGCCTGGACACTTCCAGAACAAATTCTTATCCCCCTCAGCACTTCTTCAGGCATGAAGGCAAAACAAGTGTTGATGACCAGAGAGCCAAACTGAAGAGGGAGCTGCACAAGTCTAAAAGGACCAGGAATGTGAAAAGCATTGTCCCACACCAGCCCCAGCGTGCCAGGCTGAAGGAAGTGGTGGAAAAGACACCCTCAAGTTGGGATCTAAAGGAGATGGACTCACGTTTGAATTGGCAAGCACTGAACCCCTGGGATGTAGCTGGTGGGTTAAACCCTTCTCATGACAGTTCTGTTGACAGATACCCCGGAGATGAGGTGGAATATCCAGCTCCAAGGCAGAACTACGTCAGTACTCACAAACAGCCCAAGGAGGACAGCCAGTACTGGCTTGCACATAATCAGCTTTTCCACCAGTTTTTGAGCCCTGTGAAAGCAGGAGGAGAGCCCAGAGCCACCAGCAGCAAAGACGAGCAGCTCCTAAACAGGAACCTGGATTTTCTCTCTGACCCATTGGTTCAGAGCCGCCGCGCTGCCAGCAGCAGGGGAGAGGAGCATTCCTCTCTAGGCAGGCACCTCCTGCTCAGCCCTGACACCACACACACACACTGGAAGCAACAGCAGGAAGGCTCCAAGGTCCTCAATGAACCTTGGAGTCCCCAAGGCCCAGTCCTTGTGCCAGTTCCAGAAGAACTCCTGGAAACCACGGCTGATCATCACCTGCATTTGCTGGAGCCAGACCATGCCCTGTGGATGTTCATGGCTCACGTGGAGCGAGCCCTGAGGAAGGACTGCAGCCTGCCCCAGCTCCAGGAGCCCTGTGCCAAGATGGTCTTGAAGACCGGGCTGCTTCTAAAGGTGCTCAGTGAGAGGCAACAGACCCAGGGAGCCTCTGATTGCATGGGCTGGTGTCCTCTGCAAAAGAACATCTCCAGATGCACGGCCTTTGGAGCGGGCAAGGAATTCACAGGGAAGGTAAGAGAGCTGCTGGGCACTGCTGCATGTGTCCTTCTGGGCAAGGGAGAAAGGAAGGATCAACCCTCTTACCCCTGTGATCTTCTTTCCTTTTCTCTGAACAGAAACCAGAGCACAGAGAAGAAGTGACCATGTTTGTGGTTTTGTTATCTCTCTTTGTTATCATCGGTGTGATGCTGAAAATCTTCTTCCACGTAAGCCAAGATCTTGTTTGACACACAGCTGTCTGTCTTGTAGCTGCAGTGCCCAGGTGACCAGCCCCACGTGCCCCTGCAGATTCCCCTGCATGTGCTGGGTACCACAGGAGATGTTTTCCCAGGCCTGGAGCTTGTGGCAGCTCCCACAGCACCCAGCTCAGCAGGGTTCAGCCTGCCTGGGGGAAGCTTGTCCTGCCTTCTGTCCCAGTTCTTCTCCCAGCTTTGCTTTGCTCTCCTGCCTTCAGCCACAAAGCAGGGAGAGCTTTCGCCCTCTCCTGTTTGGCAGAATATTACAGGAAAACTGAAGTTACAAATCTCTCATTTCCCATCCCCAGATGCGCTTCCTATCTCGTGAAGTTGATCCCCAACCTGACCACACCAGGAAATCGTGCCTGAGAAGGTAACTGCTCCCTGCCCGTGCCACTGCTGTGCCACCAAGAGGCTTTCCTGTGCAGAGCAGCTCCTCCCCGAGCCCTACAGCCCCGCAGGTGCCGCTGCCCAGGGCTCCCCTGGCTCTGTTTCAAACACATCACCTTTGGGGGAGCCCTGGGCAAGGGGCTCCTGAGCGACAGCGCTGGGCACGGCCAGGAGCTCCCAGCCCAACCAGCCCTTCCCACAGCAGCACTGGGATGGATGTCTTGGGCTCCAGGGCGGTCCCAAATTTCTGTGAGCACGAGCAATACCTCTCTGTTCCCAGAACACTCTCCTCTGCCCGTGGCTCTGCCCTGTTTTTCCCCACTCCCTCCCAGAGCAGCTGGGGAAGAACTCACTCCCATCCTCTCCAGCTGCCTGTTGCATCCAGGGCTCATTCCCAGCTCCTCCAGCCATTGCCATCCCTGCTGGGGCTCCCCATCTTCCTTAGGCTCTGCTGACACAACCCCCCCGAGCAGGGAGAGGTGCTGGCACCTGCTGCAGCTCCCCCTGGCCAAACCTCACTGCTTATGGACCTGGAGCAGGGACCTCTGGGGATGTGATGCCCAGAAGCCTTTTTCTCCCATTTACCTTGCACACTCCATTGGTTTGCAGTGCTGGAAATGCCACTGCCTGACTCCTCCAGTGGCTGCTTCCCTGACAGGGCAGAGCACAGGCAGCCCTGCAACCCACAGCCCCCATCACCAGCTGCCTTCTCTTTTTCTCCCTATTTTCCCTGTTTTGTTTTTTTGTTTTTTCAGGTTCTTTGAAAAACTGTTACAGAGAGGGAAGAAGGACAAAAAGGAGGCACAGAAAGTGGAGCAGAAAATGGCAGGGAGCTCCTCCCAGTGCTGCCCATCTTCCCAGACTGTTTGTGCATACTTGCCTTTCAAAGTCCTTCCCTTCCTCCGAGCTTTCCGCTGCTTTTCCCTGTTCCGGAAATCCGAGATGGAATTGCTTCAACGCATCACGGATGCCTATGGAAGGGACAGAATAGCATTCCAGGAAGAGACATGGTTTGAGGAACTGGAGTGACTGGAAGATCTTCTAGAGCCTGAAAGATTTGATGGGATGCCAGCAACTGTTCGCCTCCTGAAGCTGCTGAGACGCTGCTGAGGCTCTCCTTGGATGCTTTCTCCTTGGCTGTTATTTTCTTTCTGTCACACTGAGGGAAGGCCAGAGGGTGCTGCAGGCAGCCACCAGCTCGGGGCACCCAGAGATGGCAGCAGGACCTCAGGGTTTTCCTCATCCCTTGTGGCAGTGTTCCTCCCTGCATTCAATAAAAACAAGGATTGCCCTGTGCGTGTGACGGGGTCCATGTGTGTCCAGCCGTTTCCAGCTGTGTGTCCACGTGTGGCCAGCTGTGTGTCCAGCCCTGTGTCCAGCTGTGCGTCCCTGTGTATCTCTGTGTGCCCATGTCTGTCCAGCTGTGTGTCCATCTGTGTGTCCAACTGTGTGCCCAGCCGTGTGCCCAGCTGTGTCCATGTCTGTCCCTGTGTGCCCAGCTGTGTGTCCATGTGTGTGTCCAGCCGTGTGTCCATCTCTGTGTCCATCTGTGTGTCCATCTGTGTGCCCAGCTGTGTTTCCAGCCGTGTGTCCATGTGTGTGTCCATGTGTGTCCATCTGTATCTCTGTGTCCATCTGTCTGTCCAGCCGTGTGTCCATCTCTGTGTCCATGTGTGTGTCCATCTATGTGTCCATGTGTGTCCATCTCTGTGTCCATGTGTGTCCATCTCTGTGTCCATCTGTATCCCTGTGTCCATCTGTCTGTCCAGCCGTGTGTCCATCTCTGTGTCCATGTGTGTGTCCATGTGTGTGTCCATGTGTGTCCATCTGTATCTGTGTCCATCTGTCTGTCCAGCCGTGTCCCTGCCTGTCCGAGTTCCCGCGCGCGGCTCAGCGGGGCGTGGCCTGGCGCTATCGCTCCCGCCCCTCCGCGCGATGACGTCATAGTGGGCGGGGCGTGCGCGCTCCCGGCACTTCCGGGTTTCCCGGCCGGAGACGCGGAGCCGGTGAGCGGGGCCGGGGGTGCCGGGGCCTGGCCGGCGGTGCGGGCTGAGGGCTGCCGGGGCTGCGCCGAGCCGAGCGCCGTGGGCTGCGGGCTGCTGGGGGCGCAGAGCGACGCGGTCTAGCCAGGGCTGCGGGGTGCAGGCGGTGCGGTCTGGCAGCGGGTGCAGGGTGCTGCGAGCGAGCGCTGCTCCCCCAGCTCCCCAGGGCCGGGCAGGCCTTGGTGGCTCCCCGGCCACCCCGAGGCCCCCAGAGCCACCCCCGTGCCAGGCCCCGCACGCTGCGCTGCCCAGCCGGCAGCCTTGGCCTCTCATTGCTGCTCTCCGTGTCCCCCCTGGGGAGGACGGTGGGTCAGAGGTGCCTTTGCAAGGGGCCCCACTGCCGGGTTGGTGTTTGGTTCTCAATTCGCCCCCACCCCAAAGCTCTCGGCCCGTTCCTCCCACCAGCCAGCGATCCCAGCACCTGTGGGATCCTTACAGCTCTCCCTGATTTATCATCTGTTACATTCTCAATAAATCACGCTTTCTCACGCCAAACGAGCAGCTGCCAACAAGCCCGGGGTGATTCTTGTGTAAAATGCAGCGATTAAAAAGCCCTTTCCTCCCTGCCTTCCCTCGCAGCCACCGCCGTCCCCCCGCCCAGGGGTGCGAGCCGCCCACCCAGCCGGATGGCACCGGGAACATCCGCGGGGAACCTCCGGCGCTGGGAATCCAAAGCAGCACCAAAACTGGCACTAGGAACCTGGGAACATCTTGCCTCAACACGCTGGGGCTTTCACAACCTGCTTGGCCCGTCCATGGTGGCTCCAGCACCACGGAAAATCAGCTCTCCCTGCGGCTCCGGCAAATTGTAGCCTGCTGCAGGAGCAGGTGAAGGAGATTTGGAGTGTTTGGGAAGCACAGTCTCCCCAGCCAGGCTGGGAGCTCAGTGCCTGCTCTCCCTGCCCGGGCTCATCGGCGGTGACACTTCTCCAGCTGCCACCAGGTTTGTCAGCTGTGACAAACGGGGGACGAGGGTGGTGTGATGGTGCCATCCCTGTGGGAATCACAGCACTGCTGCCCCGGGCTGGGCACAGGGAAGGAGCCAAAGTCAGACCGTGAGGGTCCTGCTGGGCTCGCTCCTGTCCTAACCCTCGCTGAGCTGTTCCCAGGGGTTTCCTGCTCCTGGGCTGTCCGTGGGCCCAGCCTGCACTCAGCTCTGGCTGGGGAGCTGTGTAGGAGGAGAGGGCTGTCCCCACAGCAGCCCTTGGGCCCACGGTGTCCCCAGGGAGGAGGGTGACAGGCACAGCACTCGTGCTTGGAAAATGACTTGTTCTGTGTCCAGCCCTGAGTCACCGCTCACGCTGCCGTCGTTGTTTTCCGTCCCGGAGCCCAGGCAGTGACCTGCTGTTTATTTATAACTCCCAGAGCCTCGCTTCTTGGGAGACCAGGGAGCCAGGCTCTGGGACAGGGGCTCTGCTCTGCTGGCACGAGCCTCGCTTCCAGCTGTTCCCAAAGGATCTGGCTGGGCTGCAGCGGTTTGGGAAAGCAGCGGCTCTGCCCTGGCACCGTGACTCTTCTCCTGGGTAGGTTCCTCACCTGTTTGCCTGTCCCTGTACCACCCAGGGAGCTCTTGGGATGGTGGCTGCTGGGAGACCTGCTGGGTTCTCTCTGCTGTAGCTGTGCTTGTCTCTGTGTTTGCACATCCATCCCATCTCTTTATCTTCCTAGATGACAAGGAACAGCCGTGGCTTTCCAGGATCTGCCTGGAGGTGCTCCAGAGCCCTCTGGGTCTTTCTAGACCCGGTGCCAGGGCTGCTGTTCTGATTTCCCTGTGTTTCACCTAAGATTTTGTTTGGTGAAGTCCTCCTCAGAGGTGCTTCCTTGTGCTCCCTGCTCGGGAAAATGCTGTCCCACAGAAGTGGTGCTGTGTGGGTTCGTGGCGCTGGAACAAACTGGTTGGACTGGTCGTGGTGGGAGTGGAGAGTCCCGTGGGGAAGGTGGCAGGTTGTCCTCCTTAGCTCTCACCTCCTGCAGGCACTGGGGGAGCTGGTGCTGGCAAAGGAGAGCGTTTTGGGGGAATAACTCTCACTTTGTGAAACTTAGACCAGGTCTTTGAAAAACTGAAGGTGAAGTATTTTCTTTCAGTCCCTTCTGCTGTCACCCCTTTCCCTGTGAGCAGCTCAGGGCTCCAGGGTGGTCCTGGAGCTGGAACACCTGTGCTGTCCCCCTGGGCATGAGAAATGCCACCCTGTGCCCCTTCTTGAGTCTCCCACCCTCGGGTCTCCCCCTCAGGACTCCCCCTCAGGACTCTCACCCTCGAGTCTCCTCCCACACCTGGGTCTCCTCTCACTCTTGGATTTCCCACCCTTGACTCTCCCATCCTTGGGTCTCCCACCTTCACTGTCTTGGGGAGTTTGCCTCTTGTCCTCAGGGTGTAGCAGGAGGTGGTGGGGAAAGGGGCAGAGGCTGCCCAGCCCTGAGGAGCTGGAACCTGCCGGCTGCAGGGCAGAGATGGGGGTGGCTCCCTGCAGTCCTTGTCAACCACTGCAGCCACTTGGGGAGCCCCTCACTCCCCCAGCCCCCCCAGCAGCCCCTGAGCCAGAGGTTCACTCTCCTGTGCTCCCCCATCTGTGTTGCAACACAGGGAGGGGAAATCTTATGACCAGCCACAGCCAAAGCAGTTTCATTTTCTCTGAAATCGCCTGTCAACCCTGGAGACACTGAGGATCTGTCCTGGGTTTGGCCCCAAGGAGTTCTTGTCCTGCTGCTGTCAGAAGGGCCAGCTGCTGTGGCACCTGCACAGGAGGCTCTGGCTCTGGGATGTTTCAGCTCTGGGGTGTCTGGATTTGGGCTGCTCCAGACATCAGCCACTCTGGGTTTGCACCACTGCAGATTTGGGCCGCTCTGGATTTAAGCTGCTCCTGATTTGGACAGTGCTGCCTTCAGGAGTGGCTGTGGCCATGTAGGAGCTGCTCAGCAAACCATGGTTCTGCCCAGGAGAGGGGCAGGTCGATGCTGTCAGCTCTGCTCAGAGGAAGCTTTGGGGATTTTGTGTTGGCTTGGAAATAAAATCTGAGACACCAATGCCATTCCAAGCCTGTTGTCTGCTGGAGGCAGATCCAACCCTGTGGCCACCAGCTGGGCTCTCCCTCTCCATTTGGATGGCAAGTGATTCCAGCTGAAGGGAATAGTTGGGTAGGAGAAGGTGGGATGGTTTCACACTGACAGGATTAGGTTGGATATTAAGAAGAAATTCTTCCCTGTGAGGGTGGAGAGGCCCTGGCACAGGGTGCCCAGAGCAGCTGTGGCTGCCCCTGGATCCCTGAAGTGCCCCAGGCCAGGCTGGACAGGGCTTGGAGCAGCCTGGGACAGTGGGAGGTGTCCCTGCCCATGGCAGGGGGTGGGACTGACTCATCCTTAAGGCCCCTTCCAGCCCCAACCATTCCAGGATTCCATAAATAAATTCCTTCTCCAGCCTCTCATATCCTTAGGAAGCCGTGAGCAGCAGCAGGTGCTGGAGCAGCTCTGGAACCCCTTTTCATGCCAGGCCCTGCTGTGTGGGGTCAGGGATCCAGCTGTGGGATCAGGGATCCAGCTGTGTGGGGTCAGGGATCCAGCTGTGTGGGGTCAGGGATCTGCTATGGGGTCAGGGATCCAGCTGTGTGGGGTCAGGGATCCAGCTGTGGGGTCAGGGATCTGCTGTGGGGTCAGGGATCCAGCTGTGTGGGGTCAGGGATCCAGCTGTGGGGTCAGGGATCCAGCTGTGTGGGGTCAGGGATCCAGCTGTGTGGGGTCAGGGGTCCAGCTGTGGGGTCAGGGGTCCCGCTGTGGGGTCAGGGGTCCAGCTGTGTGGGGTCAGGGATCCAGCCGGGTTTGGAGAGGGATCCAGCTGTGTTTGGGGAGGGATCCAGCTGTGATTGGAGAGGGATCCAGCTGTGATTGGAGAGGGATCCAGCCAGGTTTGGGGAGGGATCCAGCCGGGTTTGGAGAGGGATCCAGCTGTGTTTGGAGAGGGATCCAGCTGTGTTTGGGGAGGGATCCAGCTGTGATTGGAGAGGGATCCAGCCAGGTTTGGGGAGGGATCCAGCCGGGTTTGGGGATGGATCCAGCTGTGTTTGGGGAGGGATCCAGCTGGGTTTGGGGAGGGATCCAGCTGTGATTGGAGAGGGATCCAGCCGGGTTTGGGGAGGGATCCAGCCGGGTTTGGGGAGGGATCCAGCTGTGTTTGGGGAGGGATCCAGCTGTGATTGGAGAGGGATCCAGCTGTGTTTCACAGACAGCTCCGAGGGAGGAGCAGGGCAGGAAGCCAAGAGTCAGGAGTCAAAGGTCCCTTGTTGTCCCTGCAGTGGCAGGTGACCTGGCCAGGCTGCTCAGACTCCTCAGATCAGGTTTTTCCATAAGAGGAGGGTTTTTCCTCTGTCCCACCAAAGCAGCAGAGCAGCCCTGGGACCCCCAGCATGGGGAGATGCTGGGTTTCATCTGCCTCGTGGAGAGGCAGAAGCCTTCCAGTACTTAGAGGGGCTTATAAAAATTGAGGAGAAGGACTTTACATGGGAGGACAGCACAAGGGAGAATGGGTTTAAACTGGAAATGGAGACTCAGATTGAATATTGGCAAGAAATTCCTCCTGTGAGGGTGGGCAGGGCTGGCACAGGGTGCCCAGAGCAGCTGGGGCTGCCCCTGGAGCCCTGGCAGTGCCCAAGGCCAGGCTGGAGCAGCCTGGGGCAGGGGGAGGTGTCCCTGCCAGGGCAGGGAGTGAAACTGGCTGGGCTTTAAGGTCCTTTCCAACCCAAACCATCCTGGCTTTCCAGGATTCTTTCCCATCTCCCCAGACAGCTCTGTGCTGCTGGGTCTGTCCCAGCTGGGCTTGGAGCACTCCTCTGGCATGTGACAGAGCTGAACTGTGTCACCTCTCCCCAGGTTCTGCTGGGGGGTGACACCCCTTGTCCAGGCCACCTACTGCCACTCCCACTTGGGTTTTGGGTGCCTTTTCCAGGCTTAGGCTTTCCAGGTGACACAGGGACAAGGAGGTGACCCTGGCCATGCCTGTGGCACTGCTGGCAGCTCCCCCAGCCTGGGGGCAGCCTGAGGGCCCCTCACAGGGGTTCCTGACTCCCTCCTGGGCTCTTGGCCGTGCTCTGTTCTGCCTGGAACTCTCCTGCTCCCTGGGCAGGGTCCCTGGGCATTGTTCCTGGTGCCTTTCCATGTCACTCCCAGCTCAGATCCCACAGAGTCCTGGCCAGGAACGCCTGCAGGACGCCTCAGGGCAGGATCCATCCCTTCTGGGTGGCACCAGGAGCCCTTCCCCTGGCAGGATGGAGTGGGGTGGGACCCCTGGGTGCTCAGCCATGCCCTTCCCTGTCCCACAGGTGACATGTGAAGGCAGCAGCAGCAGCAGAGATGCATTCCAGCCACCCCGAGGAGCCCAAGGAAGCCATCCAGGTGAGCCAGACCCACCCCCCAGTGCTCCCCAGACAGCTCCCAGTGCTACTCCAGGCACTGCTGGGGACAGGAAGGAGTTGTGGGTGATGCCAGCTGGGATTAGGATGGTTTGTATTGGGGTTGGAAAGGGATCTTTGATGGTTTCTCTGGGTTGGGGGAAATCACACCTTGGCCTTTGCAAGACCTCATATGGGGCCAGGAAGGTGCTCAGCTCTGATACCTGGAGGAAGGAGTGTTGCCCCCCCCCAAATTTGGGGTCTCTCCACCCAATTTTGGGAGTCCAAACATGTTCAACAAGCCAAGTTCAACATCAGCAGTTAAACCCAAGTGTTTTATTCAGCCCATGGGTGAATCCATGCGTGACTGATAAAATCATCTGCACTCTTAATTCCTCTCAGCCCTCAGTGCTCCTTCCATGGAGCAGCAGACCTGGGGGGCAGCTGAAAAAAAGCTGGAAAACAGCACCCCAAATAAGGAACACGCTCCCCTGGCTGTTTTCCTTGAGCTACAGCTGCTGGGAATCTTATTTAGGTGCTGAAAAAAAATATCCCAGGCTGGTAATTTAATATGGGTTGGTGCAGCCAAGCCAGGCTGGAGTCAAAACCTGCAGAGCCCTGCTCAGGGAACATTCAGCATTTGCTGGGAGTGGGGCTGAAACACGGATTGGTTGGCTGGAGTTTGAGGAGGGATTCGTGGTGTTTTCCAAGCACCTGCTGAGAAACACAACCTTGATTTAAAATGAGATTGGTTGGGATACCCAGGCTCAGCTGCTTTAGGAAAAATTGTTAAATTCACCAAACTTGCTGCTTTGGACTGGTGGAAGAGGAAATAAAGCTGCTGGAAGGCAGAATTCCCACGTCCCAGCTTCAGAACCCCCTGAGTCTGTCTGAGGACAGCAGCTGAACCCCGCTGTCCTTCCAAACCCCTCTGTTTTGGGGCCCAGCCCCTGAGTGTTTACCCAGCACAGCCGGGGAGGTCGATGGCTTTGATTTCTGCTGGCAGGCCCCGTGTCACATGTCACATGCTGCTTGGGCTGACCTGGGGATCAGGGGATCTGCTCCCTCCACTGAGCTTCTCCCTTCTCACCCACACTTCATCCTCCCCCAGAGAGCGCCTGCAAAGAGCCAATTCCTTTCTTCCCCATCCCCTTAAGCCATCTCCTGTCTGCAGAGGAAGCTCTAAAGGCAAGCCCAGTTCTGAAACACCGGCTAAAATAGCATAAATTATTATTTTTATAACAAAACGAGCCGGATGCCAGGAGTGTGAGTCCCCAGCTTGACCGGTTGAGCCGCTCCAAAGGCCGAGGATGAGGCAGGACTCACATGGTGCTTCACTGTGGCTAAGCCTTACTGTTTTCTCAGCTCTTTTACATTCAGTCCTTCCTAATACTTTCATAATTCCTTTCACTTTCACCTCCTGTCTTGCAGCTCAGGGGATCTGCTCCCTCTGCAGAGTTTCTCCCTTCTCACCCATGCTTCATCCTCCCGCAGAGAGCGCCTGCAAAGAGCCAATTCCTTTCTTCCCCATCCCCTTAAGCCATCTCCTGTCTGCAGAGGAAGCTCTAAAGGCAAGCCCAGTTTATGCACCAGCTAAAATTGCAGAAATTATTATTTTTACAACAAAATGAGCCGGATGCCAGGAGTGTGAGTCCCCAGCTTGACCGGTTGAGCCGCTCCAAAGGCTGAGGATGAGGCAGGACTCCCATGGTGCTTCACTGTGGCTAAGCCTGACTGTTTTCTCAGCTCTTTTACATTCAATCCTTGTCGCTGTGGGACACAATGAAGGAGACACGGGCTCATCAGAAGGCTGCTGGACTCCCATGGAGGGAGCCCAGGGCGTTTATTCTCTAAACCTCTTTTATACCTTTTTACAAAGCACCCACCTCAGAGGTGGGACCCCTGGAACCATTGGTCACTCGTAGAGACCATCACACCAAGTCCCTCCCATGGGAAAGCGTGTGGAAAAACATCTTAAGTTTACAAACAGCGTGACTTTGCTTAGCAATTCTGTCCTGGGAGCAGGATTCCCAAAACCCCAAACATGACAGGCACAAACCGTAGCAACAAATCCTTCCTAATACTTTCACTTTCATAGTTCCTTTCACTTTCACCTCCTGCCTTGCAGCTGATCAAGAAGCAGCTGGTGAATGCCATCAAGGCCCTGCAGAAGCAGTACGTCACCTCGGACGCCGTGGTCACCAGCGACGATGGCAACGCCAACACGCTCTGCAGCGCCCTGGAGGCCGTGTTTGTGCACGGCCTGAGGGCAAAGCACATCAAGGCAGAGGCTGGGGGCAAAGGGAAGAAATCAGGGGCTCGGGGCCCCCTTCCCCAGCCAGTCTTTTGGGGCCTGCTGAAGAGCATCACACACCGGTGAGTGGCGCTTGCTGCTGACGGGGGGTGTCACACCCTCGCCTTTATCCCTGCTTTTGGTGCCCCCAGATTCAGGGAGTGAGGAGGATGGCTGGGGGGACAGATGTGTCTCTGGCCCATCTGTGTGCCCAGTGCCCTCAGCTGCAGGGAAGGATGCTCTCACAGGGCTTTGGGGGGCTGCCCTGGACCCCGGGAGATGGAGGAAGCAGAGTGGAGCTCCTGCGGTGCCGAGAGGGGCTGAGCCCCCACATCCCTGCTGGGGGTGAGCTGATGTCCCCAAAAAGCTGAGGATTGAAACTGAAGAAGGCACACCCCTTTCTTAGTGATTTCTGGGTGCCAAGCTGGATTTCTGGGCCCAGTGGAACCCCAGTGACCACATTGGTCTCCAGCAGCTTATGCACAGCACTGTCTTCGTAATTCTGCACAAAGAAATGACACCCACACACTGGGATGTCCAAGGCAAAAAAAGGCAGTTTATTTACAACTTCAACATTTATAGAATTCCAACAGTGACCATGGATTGGAGGAAGAAAATCTTCCTCTTCAACCACACTGGGCAACCCAGCAGTCCATCAGCAGTCTCCTCCTGAGGAGAAGAATGTAAGCATGGTTAGACAGTTACAGTAACAAGAAAGTTGTTGATGTAAAATGTGTCTGACTCCATTGCAAAAAGTAAACACAAAAAAACTAAAATAAAACTTCTAAAAAACTTCTTAAAAAGACAGAGGAGAACAGCAAAAATCCGAACAACACAACACAGGATCTGGGTTCTCTCCTGGCCTGGATCTGCTGGGACTGGTTGGCCCTGTTTCTCTGTGTCCCAGCCAGCCTTTGAGGAGGTCTCTCCCCAGTGATCACTGTTTACTGGGGTTTTCTAAGCCACTCCCTAAGTCAAGTTCACACACAGTAAATAACAGCCCACACAAATTGTTCTGAAAGCCTCATGCAGCTCCATCACCAACTCCTGAATTATGAAAGAGCGGATGAAAATAACTCTTTCACATGCTCTGGGGGGATATTTTTGTGCCCTTTGAAGGTTCCTTCTTCTGTCTTGAGAGACAGATTAGAAAAGAAATCTCAGACAATCTTTGCTCTGGTTTTTGAGGTGTGTGCAGTGAGCTGGGAGCAGGGAGGATCAGGGAGCGTGGTGTCGCTGTTGGATTTTAGGGGAGAACAGCTGAATTCAGGAGCTGGGATTACTTGAGCTCAGCCCCAGCCAGGTTGGTTTTTTTAGGGCTGCCACAACAGTTTTCACTTGGTTTTGACTGCTTTTAAATTTGAAGTGAGAACTTAGACACGTGGTTGTCACCGGGGAGAATCCAGCCAGCACAAACCCTGCAAATACACAAGGGCAGCAGGAATTCTCCCCTCTGCATCCTCTCCCAGTGCAGGCAGTGGGTGGGAGATGCCTCCAGTCAGAGAGAGGAGGGTCAGAGGAGAGGAGGACAGAAGGGCCTGGGGTCCCTACCAACATAACTTGGTTTGTGCCATTCAGGAGCCATCTCCCTCCGTGGAAAACCACACTTTCCATGAAGGAGAGAGATTTTCCACATTTGCTGGGAGTGGGGCTGAAGCACGGATGGGTTGGCTGGAATTTGAGGAGGGATTCGTGGTGTTTTCCAAGCACCTGCTGAGAAACACAACCTTGATTTAAAATGAGATTGGTTGGGATACCCAGGCTCAGCTGCTTTAGGAAAAATCTTCTCCACCGGCGTGAAATTGTTCAATTCACCAAACTTGCTGCTTTATTTCTAAAATAATGGATCATTTCTGGTCCATTTCTGCTCCCTGGCTTCAGGAATGTCACCTCTTCCTGGCAGACGCTGGGGGATGCTCCAGGGCTTTCCACAGGGGGAAAGAAATGAGTTTGGTCACAGGGATTGGGTGTTGGAGAGGAGGAAGCAGGAGGACCCTGCAGAGATAGTTTATTAGTGAAAGATTCTAAGAGTATGAAACCTACAAAAGAGATGGAATTGAAAGCAAAATTTGAACTGTAGGGTGCTGGGCAGGAAGAGAGTGATTAAACCAGCTAAAAGACTGGGCTGGGTGATTCAGTGACACCCCAGCCAAGACAAAAGGATGAATAAGGGGTTGGACCTTCTCAGGTAGCAGGGAAAAGGTGTTTTTTCAGGATTTTGGTGTGTAGAGTAGTATTGTAATGTTGTAGTTCCCATAGGCTGTATGTAGATTCTGTAGGTTTTGTATCCTGAGGTGATTGGTTGATGCTCATTAGAATATTCACGATAGAAAGGGTTAAAATGGAATGTAACAGGTAACTCGGGCTCTTGCTCCCCTGGATCCCTGTCCCTTTAGACCTTCGGGCTCTTCCCCAGTCAGGCTGCCTTCCCACGACCAATAAACCACGGGTCCCAAAGAGCATCCTGGTCTGCAGATCATCCCTCTCATTGGACACCACCAGCGCGTTTCCAATAGGAAGGGTTGTCATCTGCAGCTTGGGCAGCTCATTCAGAGAGGGAGGTTGTTGGTTTGTCATCCTTGTGATTGATTCCTGCCAAGCATCCAGCACGAATCCAGCTGGTTTCATCCCAGCTCCTGAGCTCCCTGCAGCAGAGAGCAGGCTGGGCTGTGTCCGACCAAAGCGGCTCCAGCTGATTTATTAAAAATATGAATATCGCCTTGTGCTGGTTTGAAAGCAAAACCAGTGAGACTCCCAGTCAGAGATACAATTTAATAGGAGAAGAGAGGGAAAAAAAAAGGGTAAAATAAAATAAATGGAACAATACAACCTGACACCCTGTTGGTCAGGGTGTTTGAAGCAGTCCGGAAATCCTCCTGGAGTGGCAGATGTGGTTCCGCTGGAGTAGAGATGATCCTAAGAGAGAAGGGTCCAGGGATGATGAGAAGGGTCCAGTCTTCCTCCAGGAATCCAGGTGAGATGTTCTTGTCAAAGCAGTGATTCCTGTAGAAACGTCTGGTAGCTCTTGTCTCCTCTGGGAGTCCAGTGGATAAAAGCTGCTTGTGATGTCTCAAACCCTGGATTATATCCAGGTGGGAATGCTTGGCTCCTCCCCCTGGGCAGAGCATCTCACAATGGGATGATTCCATCCTATGAGTCATGCAGTGGGTCCTTGATGGCCCATTAAACAGAGATAACTTCTTCCTGGAAGGCATTGTTGGGCTCGTTATCAGAAGATAAAGAGAACACTGCCCCACCTTGGCTCCAACGGCTCATGGGGATAGAATACAACCTTGGGCACAATTTTACATTGTAACCTAGGACACGCCTTAATACTGATATTTAACTGAGACAGACAAAAACTCTTTAACAGTTTAAAGTTAGAAAGTGTGTGTTTATTGCAGCGCTGGGCAGCGTGTGGGATAGCTCCCCGAAAACACAGTGCCCCTTCCAGAAAATCACAAAGCCATTTTATTTACAAAACTGTTGAATATCCAAAGTACAAATGCATATTCATAACCTTGGTACATTTTATTTCCCGCTTTGTGTGGTAATTAGCAAAAAAAACAATTAAGCATGCGTAGTTTGTCCTTTGAAATGGGTCGGTGGTCTCATTAAAGAGGAGTGGGTTTAAAATGAGGAAGTAAAATGACTCTTCATTGCTCTGAACTTTCTACCTTTTCAATGCAAATAGTGACAAATGAGTGTTGGTAGAATTTTCATTTCCATAGGTACAGTGACTTTTAATAAGTTTTAAGATTGAGAAGTCTCTGTAATTGCTTTGTGTCCCTAAACTTATTTATTAAGTTCTCTATTTATCGTTGCAAGCACCGCCAAGCAAACATAAAGTTGACAAGCAATCAGTTATTTCAAAAAGCTAACTTAAGCTTAGTCTTCTTTAGCTAACTACGAAGCTCTTAATTAACTTCAACAACCATAAGGCTTATTTCTAACTAAAATCTTAATTTCTTCAAAATCCCATATTCTTTAAAGTCTATGTCTCACGGCCCTCCTGCAGCGAGGCCGCTCACTCCTGTCCTGTCGCTGTGGGACACGATCAATGAGACACAGACTCGTGATTTCAGAAGGCTGATGCTCTGAAAAGGGGCTGGTTTATTCTCAGAACCTATTTTTATACCTTTTTACAATGTGCCCTCCTAAGAGGTGGGATCTTTTGAACCATTGCTCACACCAAGGGTCAACAAGCAAAGTCTCTCCTTAGGAGAGGGAAAAGTGAAAACCAAGATAGTTTACATAGAGTGACCTTGTTTACTGCCTCGATCCCTGGGAAAGAGTTTAAGAAAAATGCAAACATGAGAAACAGTGACTACAACACGGACTCGTGATTCAGAAGGCTGAAGCTCTGAAAAGGGGCTGGTTTATTCTTAGAACCTATTTTTATACCTTTTTACAATGTGCCCACCTAAGAGGTGGGATCTTTGGACTCATTGGCTACATCAAGGGTCAACAAGCAAAGTCCCTCCTTAGGAGAGAGAAAAGTGAAAACCAAGAGAGTTTACAGAGAGTGACTTTGTTTATGGTCTCAAATCCCTGGGAAAGAATTTCAGAAAAATCCAAACACGGCAAACAGTGACTACACCGTTCTGTTGTTTTTTTTCCCCTCCTTTCCCAGCAACGTTGTCTCGGAGCTGGAGCAGCTGATGTTCATCAGCACGGACGTGGGGCGCTGCCGGGCCTGGCTGCGCCTGGCGCTCAACGACGGCCTGGTGGAGTGTTACCTGAAGCTGCTGCTGCGCGACCGCGCCCGCCTGCACGACTTCTACCAAGCCCCGGCCCTGCTCCTGGACGCCGAGGAGTGCGAGTTTCTCCTCTGCTACTTGCAGGGTTTGTCCTCCTTAACCTTCCAGCTCTCCTACAAGTCGGCAGTGCTGAACGAGTGGACGGTGACCCCGCTGTCCCTGTCGGGGCTGTGCCCCGTCTCGGAGCTGCTGGAGCCGCTCACGGCCTCGGAGCCGCGCAGGAAAGCCTCGCTGGGCTCCATCTCCCAGTCCTCGGGCTCGGACGAGATCGAGATCCAAGCCCCCGCGCTGGCCATCGGCAAAGCCGGCAGCAAGGCCAAGCTGACCTCGTCCTCGCTGAGCTTGAACACCACCAGCTCGTCGCAGCTCTCGTCCAGCCTGGGCTCCGACAGCCCGGCCCCGGCGCCCGGCGCCCGCAGCCCCGAGCGCGCCGAGGAGCCGCTCTCCTGCGACTCCGACCTGGGCACGGCCACCGCCGACGACCTGGACAGGTCCCTGCAGGAGTGAGTCTCTCTCGCCCCACATCTCTCCAAAAAGGGATTTTTTTCCACCCTGTCTGGGCTCTCGTTATTGTCTCTCTATAGGCAGTGTCTTGGTTTGGAGAGACAGGTATCAGCCAGAGAAACTGGGGTTTCCCTTAGAATGGGGAATGGAAACCCCTCACCCCCTGCCAAATTATAATTTTGCAATTAAGGGCTTTCAGGCAGAGAGTTTGGGAATAGGAATAACAGTTCTTTACTAGGAATATTAATAATACAAATGTAGTAGAAAACAAAACCACCCAACCAAACCAGCAAACAAACAAACAACAATCCTGGAAAACCCTGACAGAGTCAGAGCTACAACCTGACACCCTGTTGGTCAGGGTGTTGGGAGCAGTCCCAAAGTGAGTCCTCCTGGAGTGGCAGAGGTGGTTCTGGTGAGGTAAAGATGATCCTGTAGAAAACAGGTCCAGTGATGGTAAAAGGGGTCCAATGGGTGGGAAGGGTCCAGTAGGTGGGAGGGGTCCAATGATGGTAAAAGGGGTCCAGTGGTGGTAAAAGGGGTCCACTGGTGGTGGGAAGGGTGCAATGGTGGTGGGAAGGGTCCAGTGGTTGAGAAGGGGTCCCAGACTGGTCCCAGGGGTCCCAGTCTTCCTCCCAGAAAATCGGGTGAAGCTGGCAGCTTTGGTGTCCCTGTGTCTCAGTTTTATCCAGCAGGAATGCCTGGGCCCCCCACCCACTGCCAGGGGAATGTGATGCATCTCCATAGGATGATGGAATGCAGGAGGTGTTAATGGCCCATGATCAGAAGGCATCCAGCCCCCTTTCCCCTTGAGTTACAAGGGATAAAGGAAAAAAAAAAAATAAAAATCTCCCAAACTGCTTTTAACGAATGAAAATAGAATACACACCCCTGGCTCCACAACCCAAGACAAGGCAGGAAGTTCTTCTCCCTGTTTGCCTTCAACGAGCTCTTTTTCCCTTCTGGGAGGAGCTTTTGTTCTTTTCACTGCTTGTTGAGACCCTGCTGCCACTGCAGATGAGCTCGTGGCCACTGAAGTGTGTGGTGTGTCCTCTTTACCGGGGCAGAAACGTCAGGAAAATGCTGCTCCCTGGCTTCAGGAATGTCACATCTTCCTGGCAAACGCTGGGGGATGCTCCAGGGCTTTCCACAGGGGGAAAGAAATGAGTTTGGTCACAGGGAAGGGTTGTAATTTGCAGCTTCGGCAGCTCATTCAGAGAGGGGGGTTGTTGGTTTGTCATCCCTGTGATTTATTCCTGCCAAGCATCCAGCACGAAGATTTCCAGGGTTATATAAACTCTGAGTAATCTGTAAATATTTTGCCTGTCACCTTTGGAGTGTGACTCTGAGGGAACTGAGCCTTGGGGTGGTGCCTCTTCCCAGTTCTCTTCAGGAAGAGCTGGAGCTGCAGGCTGTGCTTCCCCATCTATAACAGCATCATTCCCTACTTCCAGGATTTTGCACCTTCCAATGATCCTTGATTGGATTAAGCTCGTGATGGAGACACTCCTTTGAGTTTTAATCTTGGGCTGGCAGTGGAGTGGGACCTCGGGAACAGCAGGCTCCACTGTTAATTGCTCATTAATGAAAACACTTGGAATTTGGCATGTTGTCCAAGGCTAGAGATTCTTGTCCAGGAGTTCTACATGGGGCTGGGGCTGTGGGGAGCACCCAGTGCTGTCCCTGCATCCACCAAATTAAACCCCATTAATGGGTGTAACTGGGAAATGTTCCCTTCACAGGCAGGGTCCTGCTCTGTGCCACGGAGGGGGGATGCTCTGGGGGGCACAAATCCCACATTTTCCTGTGGGTATCACCGGGATTTCCCAGCCACGCTGTGCTGCCATCCCACAGAGGCCAGCGGTGACACAAACCCTTTTTACACGGTTACCATTTGCAATGATGGTGGGGAGGTGTTTGATTTTGGTTGTTGAGCTGCCTTCAAACCGATCACTTTTCCTTTTCAAGGGTGTTGTCCGAGTTCAGCAAGGCCAGGCCGAGCCCGGAGGCCGCGGAGGGACAGCCGCTCCCCGGCGTGCTGGGCTGCTCCCCTCGGCCTCCCACGGGCCCCCCGGTGCTGCCCACCTGCCCAGCACCCACCCACAGGACTCAGCAGCAGCCTCCCCCCGGCAGTGAGAGCTCTGCTGGGACAGGAGACCCCGCGCCCCCCGGCCGTGGGGATGGAGGTGCCGGCAGCGCGTCCGGAATTCCGGGGGATGATCCGGGCGGAGCAGGGAGCGGGGGCAGCCAGGGGAGCCAGGCTGGCCCCAGCCCCACGGCCCAGCAGCTGCTCTCTCCCCTGCTGGGGTGTCCGGTAGGTGCTACAGCTCCCTCCCTTCCCATCTCCTTGGGGTTGGGTGGTGAAGGGAAATGGAACTGGGGACAGCTCCAATAGGCGCCGCTTCTCTGGGATGGGTTGGGTTGGGAGAGACCTTAAAGTTCATCCAGTTCCAACCCCCCCTGCCATCAGCAGGGACACCTTCTGCTAGACCAGGTTGCTCCAAGCCCTGTCCAACCTGGCCTTGGACACTTCCATGGATAAGTTTCTCCAAGCTCCCATCTTCCATGCTGCTCCCACTTGGTTATCAGTGATGATTCCCACCCCACGGAGCTGTGGCCGTGCAGCTGCCTCAGGAGAAACTGGATCAAAGTCTGTATTCCCTGGTCAAAGAGCAGCGAAGCTTTTGAAGCCCTGCCTGGCCTGTCAGTCATCCCTCTCCAGGAGCAGCTGCAGCAGGAAGCTTTGGCTTTGTTAGGGATATCTGGAGAGGGGTGAGCTCTTGCACAAATCTGGCCGTGGGCCGTGTGCGAGCGATAAAACAGCTCCAGAGTCGAGGTTCTCATGGGGACTTTCCTTCATTTCTGGTCCACATAAGAGGAGGGAAAAGGGTTGACTGGACAGGAAACGAACTGGTTTCCCAGTGGGAAGATCCTCCTGCAGCCCATCTGTTCCCAGAGCGGGATGGCATTCCTGGGTGTTGGTCTGGAGCAGCGGCGGATTTCCCCTGCTGCCAGCAGAAGCAGATCCACATCCACTGGCTTCTGCTTTTAGGAAACCCTTTGAACAGCCCTGTCCTCCGTCTCATTTGTTACTGACTGTTCCATCCTGGTTCCCATTGTTCCCAGGCTGGTTCCCATCCTTCCCACCCTGGTGAGGGTAAGATGTCCCTCACACCCCCCCCCCCCAGACCATTTCTCCTTTTGCTCTCTGCTCCTCTCGCTCCCCTCCCGCTTATCCCATTTCCGCTGCTTCCTCCTGGCCCGGAGCCCTCATGTTTGACCTAATCTATGTATAACATACTGTGTCAACAGGAAATTCCCCCTGCTCTCCGTGACTCACGGAGCAACCTGCATTCCTGCCCCGGGAGTAATCCAGGAGCCGCCACCCCCTGATCCTCCCCGCAGGGTGGTGACAGCTCTTCTGCTGTCACTTCGGTTCTTATTCAAATTAAAAGGCTCTTGGAAGGCCAGGAAGGGGACTTTAAAGGACATTCCTGGTGGGATGCAGCCCTAGAATGGTCTAGGAGTGCTGCTCTCTTGTGCCAGGGCACCGAGCTGGGTTGTTTTTTCCTCCTGGTGTTTGCTCTGGCTCTTTGTCCCAGAACTTTGCTTCTTTCAGGAGGAATTTCTTCACTGAAAGGGCGGTCAGGCATTGGAAGGGGGTGCCCAGGGAGGTGGTGGAATCCCCATCCCTGGAGGTGTCCAGGGAATGCCTGGACGTGGCACCCAGTGCCCTGGTCTGGCTGCCAAGGTGGGGATTGGGCACAGCTGGGACCTGAAGGGCTTTTCTCCCTTAATGACTCTGGGATTCTTGTGGCCAGAAAAGCTCCTGGAGAAGCTACAGCCAAATATTTTTCAGCTCAGGGATTTCACCCTCTCCTGACACATGCAGACAGAGGCTGCTTCTGCTTTCCCTGCCTTATTTTTCCCCTGCACAGCCCAGGCCCCTGTAGCACCCTGTTGTGAGCCATAAGTCTCTATTTCACCCTGGACATCTCCGTGCCTCTCCCCATCTCTGTTCTTCCTGGTGCTGCTGCTCCAGCTCATGGCCTTCCAGGGCAGGGCTGGAATTTCATCTCCATCAGTAAAACTCCATGGACCTGTGGTCATTGCAGGGAATGTGCACTCCTTCCACCGTGATTTTAGGGGGAGAGAACAGGTTGATTTTTATTTTATTTTATTTTCATTTTATTTTATTTTATTTTATTTTATTTTATTTTCATTTAATTTTATTATATTATTTTATTTTATTATTTAATTTTAATTTATTTTAATTTTTTATTTTTATTTTATTTTCATTTATTTTATTGTTTTATTTTAATTTATTTTTATTCTATTATTTTATTTTTTTATTATTTTATTTTTATTTATTTTATTGTTTTATTTTATTTCTTTTATTTCATTTTATTTTTTATTTTTTTTTATTTTATTTTTATTTTATTTTTATTTATTTTATTGTTTTATTTTATTTCTTTTATTTCATTTTATATATATATATATATATTTATTTTATTTTATTTTATTTTATTTTCCCACTAGAACACAGTCCCAGTATTTTCCAGCTATTGATACAGTTCCATTGAACTGTGCTTGGAGGGAGCAGGGAGCCATCCCTCTGGGAATGGCCAGCAGAAGAGCAGACAGTCCTGGAGTGGTTTGGGGAGGAAGGGACCTTAAGACTCATCTCATTCCCAACCTCCTGCCATGAGCAGGGACACCTTCCATGAAACCCACACCCCAGTGCCTGGGAGTTGGAGTGCACAGGGCAGCCCCCAGGGAGGGCTTGCTGTGGAGGTGTGTGTGTGTGAGGGGCACAGGGTGTTTGATGAGCCAAATGATTGCTAACATTTCATTTTTTAACAGACCAGCTGGATCTCAGAAGATGATTTCTACAGACCTTCCCCGGGAGAGAGCAGCAGGAGCGCGGCCGACATCAACGGCTTCGGGCCAGAGGGGGCCAGCGAGGGGCCAGCCCCGGGCCTCAGCACTGCCCTGGACCTGGAGAGGCTCTCCGTGCCCTCCTCGGAGCCTGGGAAGCCCAAAATGTCCCCGGAGCGGGAGCAGAAGGGCTTCAGCGTGGTGCACCGCAGGCAGATGGGTACGTGGCACCTCCTGCTGCCCTGCTGCTCGGGGGCTGCCCCAGCTGGGCGTGGGCACTCTGGGGAGAGCTGCTGCGAGCTGCTGGCAGCACTGGGAGCTGCAGAAGGCAGTGGGGCAGCTTCCCAAGGCATTGCTGAGCTCTGGTGGGAAGCGTTTCAGTGGGAGAGGGTCTGTCCACCCTGTGGGATGCCTTTCCTTTATCCTGCTTGTTCACAGCCTCAAAACCCAAATGCAGGGGGGACAGAAACCTAAATGCAGGGGGGACAGAAAGCCAAATGCAGGGGGGACAGAAACCTAAATGCAGGGGGGACAGAAAGCCAAATGCAGGGGGGACAGAAACCTAAATGCAGGGGGGACAGAAAGCCAAATGCAGGGGGGACAGAAACCTAAATGCAGGGGGGACAGAAACCTAAATGCAGGTGGGACAGAAAGCCAAATGCAGGGGATACAGAAAGCCAAATGCAGGGGGGACAAAAACCTAAATGCAGGGGGGACAGAAACCCAAATGCAGGGGGGACAGAAACCCAAATGCAGGTGGGACAGAAAGCCAAATGCAGGGGGGACAGAAAGCCAAATGCAGGTGGATAGTGATGGAGACCAAGGTCCTGTCAGCTCCTGCCCCAGCCCACCACGTGCCAGCACTGGCTCTCCCCCCTGCCACGCCTCTGGGTGCTCGCTTTGAGCCCCTCTCAGCTTTCCTCTGCCCACCACCCTCCCCTCTCTCGCTGACCCTGAGCCATCTCTCGCCCCAGGCCTTTCCAACCCTTTCCGCGGGCTGCTGAAGCTGGGCAGCCTGGAGCGCCGAGGAGCCATGGGCATTTGGAAGGAGTTCTCCTGCGAGCTGTCCCCGCTGGAGCTGCGCCTCTTCCCGGAGCACGAGGAGCGGATCTGCGTGGAGACCTTCTCCCTGCTGCGCTGCGAGTCCCTGGCGCTGACCCACCCCGACGGCCGCTTCGAGCTGGTGTTCCTGGGGAAGAAGCTCTTCCTGCGAGCCCCTTCCCGCGACGAGGCCGAGGACTGGCTGGACAGGATCCGCGAGGCGCTGCGCAAGTGCCGCCCGCAGCTGGAGGAGGAGGACTGGGAGACTCTGGAGTGTTCCGAGGACGGAGGCGAAGCCCAGCCCGCCAAGGGCGAGCCCGGCGCTCTCCAGTACAGCGACGTGCCCGGCAACGGCCTGGACTGGAGTGCAGCTCCAGAGGCAGAGCTGGACGCCATCAAAGAGGCCGTGCTGTACATGGAGGTGGACAAAACCTGGCTCCCGTTCGTTTTTTCCCTGTCTCTGGAAACCCTGAAGTGCTTTAAAATCAGAAACAAGGAGAAAATTTTGAGCAACAGCTACGGCATAGAGACCATCCAGGACATCCTCCCAGACACCAGCCTGGGAGGACCCTCCTTCTTCAAGGTGATCACCTCCAAGGCCGTGCTGAAGCTGCAGGCTGAGAGCGCCGAGGAGGCGGCCTCGTGGCGGGAGCTGGTCCGGGAGGTGCTCATGTCCTACCTGGAGAGCGCCGAGGAGGCGCTGACCCTGGGGGGCAGCTTGGATGGGCACTCCCAGGTGGTCCTGAAGAACATCGTGAAGGAGAACAGCTTCTTGTTGCAGTACCTGGTGGCCATCCCCACGGAGAAGGGCCTGGACTCGCAGAGCTTCATCTGTGCAGGTACGGAGCCATGGAATGGTTTGGGTCGGAAGGACCCTAAAGCCCATTCAGTCCCACTCCCCCTGCCATGGACAGGGACACCTTCCACTATCCCAGGGTGCTCCAGGTTCTGTCCAAGCTGGTCTTGGACACCCTCAGGGATGGGGCAGCCGCAGCTTCTCTGTTTTCCCAGGGATCCCAGTAGCACAAGATGCCCTTGGTGGGGCTTCCTGTCCCCAATCAGGGCATCTTTGGTGTCCTGTGGGGCACAGGGTGAGGCCCCCACGCTGAGCCCCCGTCCCACCCCAGCCCAGTCCAACTGGGATGTTACTGGGCTCCCATTTGAGATGCTCTTGGTACAGACAGTGGGAAACTGGGCTTGAAGCAACCTTAGGTGGATCAGGAAGCTCAGAACTCTCTTCTTAGGCATTTGGAGGCCCCAGCCTGTGGGGAAAGTGCAATCTGGAGCAGTTTTTCCAGTAGGGCAGCACGGGAGCAGGGATTGCCATGGGTGTGACGGGCTGATTTTGCAAAACAATCATTTACCCTTCCCCTGACGCCTCTCGGCACGCGGGGAAGATTCTGGTGGCACCTTCACTGACCTCCACGGGAGCTGTAATTTGTTCTTTACCTTGCTAAGTTAATTAAATTTCAGATTTCTCTCCTGCTTCAATTATATTTCTTATACCCTCCAGCAGGTTGGGTTTTTTTCCTTTTAATCTCTCTCCTTTTTTTATATAATTCTTTTCCTGGTCTGTTTGGTCACTGTCCAGGCTCTGTCCTGCATCTTCCACCTCGCCACAGCTGGAAGCCACAAGCCAAAAAGACAAATTTGCAGTTTTTTTGTGTAGGTTTTCTTTAGGGATCTGCCTGCCCTGCTTTCACCCCCCTCCCAGCCCGACACCCGATGTGTTCCCTTCCATCTCAGAGTAATGAGCAATAAAGGCTGATTTTCCTTATTAATTCAGAAAGCAACACATGATCTCCATGAATATTTTGGGGAGATAAGCCCCAGCTATTCCAGAGTGCAATGGATGGGGTAGTGGGTTCCCCACTGGTATAATAAAGGTGTTTTGGGGTTAATCCATCCTGATCTCACCCCTTGCAGATGAGATTTTGGTACCCTTTGGCACCAGCAGAAAAGGGCTGAGCAAAGGCAAAATGCTGCAAAGTTACTGGTGGAGGTGACGGGACAGCAAGTGAGATTTAGGTTCTTCCCTAAACCACTGGGATGTGGCCAGAATTCATTTTTCCTTAAAAAAAAAAAAAAGAAAACCAAACAATCGAACCCCTGGATGGATAAAAGTGGGTTCACAGATAGTTCAGCCCCCTTTTTATGAAGAAAAAGTGAAGCAGCAACTGTTGAACCGTCGTAGGCTTAAATCCACGAGGAGGGGGCTGGAGGCCTCGCTCTGAGCCCCCTGCAGGTGCTTTGGGTGGTCTCTACCCTTCCCCAAAACTTGGTTGTTCAATTCCACGCTGCCAGAAGTTTCTCCCTCTACCCCGGCCGTGGTGGGCAGAGGCTGTGGGCAGCACAGCCCCCCTCTCACCCCCCTGCTCCCGCAGGCTGCTCCCGCCAGATCGGCTTCTCCTTCGCCAGGCCCAAGCTCTGCGCCTTCTCCGGCCTCTACTACTGCGACAGCTGCCACCAGGACCAGGAGAGCGTCATCCCCTCCCGCCTCATCCACAACTGGGACCTGACCAAACGAGGGGTGAGTCAGTCCAGCCTCTGCTTCCTGAAGGTCCATCTGTGTACTGTGTCCAGTTTGGGGCCCCTCAGTTCAGGATGGACGTTGAGATGCTTGAGCGTGTGTCACTGTTGGACACGAAGGAAAGACACAGACTCGTGAATTTAGAAGGTTGATGCTCCAAAAAGGGGCTGGTTTATTCTCAGCACCTATTTTTATACCTTTTTACAACGTGCCCACCTAAGAGGTGGGATCCTTTGAACCACTGGTCACACCAAGGGTCAACAAGCAAAGATCACAACGACACGGACTCCGAGTTCAGAGGGCTGACAATGACTCCAATCTTTTTTACCCAGGAATTTCTTCCCTTTATGCTATTTTACAAAGAACCACCCAAGGGGTGGAAGAAAGACAAACTTCTTCAATCACGTTGGTCAGAGCAGAGGGACATCAAGAAGAAGTCCCTCCTAAGGAAGGGAAGGTTACAGTTAGGAAAACGTGTCTCATGTTGACAGAACAGTGTCTGGGAAGGAGTTTCAGAGAAACCCAATCCTTAGGAGAAATCCTTAGGAGAGAAATGTGAAAAACAAGAGAGTTACAAAGTGTGACCTTGTTTACCAGTTTAGGTCCCTGGGAACAGAATTTCCTAAAACCAAAACATGGCAGGCACGAATCGTGGCAACAAACGTGTCCAGAGGAGGGCAAGGAGGCTGGTGAGGGGCTTGGAGCACAAACCCTGTGAGGAACAACTGGGGTTGTTCAGCCTGGAGAAAAGGAAACTCAGAGGTGACCTTATCACTCTCCACAAATCCCTGAAGTGTGGCTGTGCTCAGCTGGGGGTTGGTCTCTTTCTCCAGACAGCACTGACAGAAGGAGAGGACACAGCCTCAGGCTGTGCCAAGGGAAATACAGGTTGGATATCAGGAAAAAGAAAGAGTGATAAAGTTCTGGAATGGCCTGCCTGGGGAAGTGGTGGAGTCACCATCCCTGGGCGTGTTTAAGAAGAGGTTGGATGTGGCACTTGGTGCCATGGTCTAGTTGAAGTATTAAGCATGGGTTGGACTTGATGATCTTGAAGGTCTCTTCCAATCTAGAAACTCTGTGATTCTGTGTAGCCCTGGTTGGTGCTGTGATGTTTGGGTTTCTCTGAAACTCTCCCAGACACTGTTCTGTCAACAAGAGACACGTTTTCCTAACTGTAACCTTCCCTTCCCTAGGAGGGACTTCTTCTTGATGTCCCTCTGACTTGACCAATGTGATGGAAGAAGTTTGTCTTTCTTCCACCCCTTGGGTGGTTCTTTGTAAAACAGCATAAAGGGAAGAAATTCCCAGGTAAAAAAGATTGGAGTCATTGTCAGCCCTCTGAACTCGGAGTCCGTGTCGTTGTGATCTTGAACAGCGTCACATCTGGGCATTCCCAGGGCTGGAAATGCCCACTCCTGCCTCAGTTCCTGCACCCCTGAGTGTCCTGCCAGGCTGGCACTGAATCCTCAGAGGGGAAACTGAGGCCAGGACCAAGACAAAAGACAAAAGGCGCTCTTAGTCCCAGGAGCAGTCCCACAGTTTAATGCAGAACCTGCACCTTGGAGCCCTGAGGAGAGTAAGAGCCCGAGCAGGTGGCTCAGAGTGGTTTTCTGCCCTTTGGGAAGGGAGGGGGAGGTGAGGGGTCAGTGGGGCTGACCCAGGGCAGGTGAGGCACAGGGGGTGTCAGGTGAGGGGTCAGTGGGGGTGACCCAGGGCAGGTGAGGCACAGGGGGTGTCAGGTGAGGGGTCAGTGGGGCTGACCCAGGGCAGGTGAGGCACAGGGGGTGTCAGGTGAGGGGTCAGTGGGGCTGACCCAGGGCAGGTGAGGCACAGGGGGTGTCAGGTGAGGGGTCAGTGGGGCTGACCCAGGGCAGGTGAGGCACAGGGGGTGTCAGGTGAGGGGTCAGTGGGGCTGACCCAGGGCAGGTGAGGCACAGGGGGTGTCAGGTGAGGGGTCAGTGGGGGTGACCCAGGGCAGGTGAGGCACAGGGGGTGTCAGGTGAGGGGTCAGTGGGGGCTGACCCAGGGCAGGTGAGGCACAGGGGGTGTCAGGTGAGGGGTCAGTGCAGGGGTTCCTGGGGAAGGCAGTGCTGTACAGCATTTTGTGTGGATCTTTGGATATATAACCCAAAACACCCAGTGCAAATAGAACAAAACAGTGCAGTGCAACACACTCTCAACCTCCCTCCGAGCTCCAGGGCTGCTCCGTGCCCTGTGTCCACCTGTTCCCCCCTCTCCCTGTGGCCCAGGTGTGCAAGCAGGCCCTGAAGTTCCTGGGGCAGATCCGAAACCAGCCGCTGATTGACCTGAAGCTGGTCAACCAGAGCCTCTACGAGCACGTGGAGAGGATGGGGCGGATCCTGCGCAGCCGGGAGCAGCTGAAGCTGCTGGGGGATTATCTCATCATGTGCCGCAGCGGCGCCCTGAAGGAGCTCAGCAAGAGGTGAGGTCCCTCCCACGGTGACATTCCCCTCTCTTGGTGCTCTGGTGGTCTCCTGGTCCCCCTCCTCACTCGCCACGGGAGCAGGGAGCGGTGCTGCCAAGGCTCAGGCTGGTTTTTCCCTCGGTGTCATCTGCTCTGAGGAGTTATCCATCTGTTGGCTGGGTCAGCACAATGAGCTGTGACTCAGGAAACACCTTCCTGGCTGAGGAGCTTCTGGCTGGACAGGAAGCACCTGGCAAAATAGATGAGATATTTATTTTCTTTTTTCCCCTGCCCCCCCACTTTGAAATGCTCTCACATGATTTGCAGTGGCAGGATTGGGGATGTGAAAATGGGCTCTGCAGTGAATCACTTCAAGAGGCTGCTTCATCCAGGCTCCTCCTTGCTCCAAAGCTGTTGGAGGTGTGGTGGAGACCATCTACCCCCTTCCTCTCTGTGCTTCTTTGCAGGCTTGACCACAGGCATTACCTCCTGGAGTGTCCCCACAAATACAGCGTGGCTGATCTGAGCCAGGTGAGAGCTCTGCATGGTCACAGAATCACAGAATGCTTTGGGTTGGAAGGGTCCTTAAAACCCACCCAGGCACACCCCCTGCCAGCCAGGGGCGTCCCACTAGACCAGGCAGCTCCAAGCCCCCTGGCCCAGTTGTTGGGGTTTCCCAGGTGAAAACCTCCCCAGTGCCCGTGGGGCTGCCACGTGCTGCTCCTTCAGCAGGAGGTTCCCAACAGTTGGGCTTTCCAGTGATTCCCAAGCTGGGAGCCCCATCCTGGCAGGCTGTGGGTGCTGCTCCCACTGCACCCCAGGCGTGTGGGGTGGGGGCTGTTTTGGAGGACAGCCCTGCCTGCAGGTGGAGCCCACAAGGAACGGGTGGGACACAGCAAACCCCGCCAGGGCCGGGCTCCTGTTGCTGTTGGACACGAAAGAAAGACAAAGACTCATGATTTCAGAAGGCTGATGCTCCAAACAGGGGCTGGTTTATTCTCAGAAGCTATTTTTATACCTTTTTACAACGTGCCCACCTAAGAGGTGGGATCCTTTGAACCATTGGTCACACCAAGGGTCAACAAGCAAAGTCTCTCTTAGGAGAGAAATGTGAAAAACAAGAGAGTTCACAAAGTGTGACCTTGTTTAGCAGTTTTGGTCCCTGGGAAAGAACTTCAGAAAACCCAACCATGACAGGCAGTGACTGCACTGACCCCCGTGTCCCCCAGATCGCTGATGGCACCTTCGAGACCTTCCTGCAGTCGCTGCTGCAGTTTGCTTCCCACCACGTCTACAGCTGCGACCTGTGCACCCAGCGCGGCTTCATCTGCCAGATCTGCAACAGCAGCGACATCATCTTCCCCTTCCAGTTCGACACCACCACCAGGTGAGTGAGTGAGCCACCTCTGCCCCGTCCCACGGCAGCCAGGACACCCAGGGGCACAGCCTGGACACGGCCAGGAGCCCCAGCCAGCCCCTGGCTTCTGCTCTTCCAAGGCACATGGGAATTGGAAATGGTTCTGAGGTGCTTGTGCATCCTCGTGGTGCCCGTGACTTTGTGGTGCCCACGTCCTCAACCATGGGAACCATACTGTGGTGCCCATGTCCTTGTGGGAGCCACCTCCTGGTGGTGCCCATGTCCTCATGGGAGCCATGTCCTTGTGGTGCCCATGTCCTCGTGGGAGCCACATCCTCCTGGTTTCCATGTCTTCGTGGGAGCCACATCCTCGTTGTGCCCATGTCCTCATGGGAGCCATGTCCTTGTGGTGCCCATGTCCTTGTGGGAGCCACATCCTGGTGGTGCCCATGTCCTTGTGGGAGCCATGTCCTTGTGGTGCCCATGTCCTCGTGGGAGCCATGTCCTTGTGGGAGCCACATCCTCGTGGTGTCCATGTCTTTGTGGGAGCCACTTCCTCGTGGTGCCCATGTCCTCGTGGGAGCCACGTCCTTGTGGGACTCATCCTCACAGTTCCCACCTCTTCATGCCCATGTCTTCATGGAACCCATCAGCTCCAGGATGCTTCAACCCAAATCCGGGCTGTTTGGGGCAGGAGCAGAGTGCCCTCACAGAGCCAGGATGTCACCAAGAGAGGTGGCTTTGCAGACTGAAGATGCAGAGCCTCCAGCACCTTGCTGTCAGCCTGTAAAGGCCTTGCTGGGTGCTGGGTGCCAGGGCAGCCAAGGGGCTGGAGGGAGGAGGAGGAGGAGGAGGAGGAGCAAGGTTCTGTATGTCCCTGTCTTGCTTACCTGGCCACTGCCTCTCCCACTCAGGGTCAGTCTGACCCTTGCAGGGGCTGCAGGAGGGAAGGGGAAGCAGCAGTGGGGCTGCCCTACACCCCTCTACAGCCAGAGAAGGAAGAATTGGCACATGGACACAGATTTCATGGAATGCTAAAATGGTTTGGGTTGGAGGGACCTTAAAGCCCATCCAGTGCCACCCTCTGCCATGGGCAGGGCCACCTTCCAAGTCCTGTCCAGGCTGGCCTTGGACACTTCCAGGGATGGGGCTGCCACAGCTTCTCTGGGAGCAGAGGTGGATGTGGGGCAGCACTGTGGGATGTGCTGGGAGAGGCTGAGGATGTTCCCAGCAGGGGAGGGGTGATTCTGCCTCTCCCTGGGTTTTAACCCTGCCCACACAGCCTGGGCAGGGGAAACACTGTCCTGCAGTGGGGTTGGCTGTGGGTCAGGGTACAGCAGCTGGACAGAAGTTGGAATCAGGATGGAGATGGTGTTAGAGGGAAGATCTTATCCCCATCAGCATCAGGGCTTGCTGAAGGAGTCAAACCCTTCCAGCCAAGGAGCCTGCTCCATTGGAGGTGGAGAGATCCACATCTCCATGGTTATGTCACAGAATCATGGAATCATCCAGGTTGGAGGAGCCCTGTAAGATCATCGAGTCCAGTTCCCCCAGCACTGCCAAGGCCACCACTGACCCCTGTCCCCAGGTGCCACATCCCCACGGCTTTTAAATCCCTGCAGGGATGGTGACTCCACCACTTGCCTGAGCAGCCTCTGCCAGAGTTGGACAACTCTTTCAGTGAAGAAATTTTCCATAATATCCAACCTAAACCTCCCCTGAGGCAACTTTGAGGCCATTTCCTCTTGTGCTGTCTTAGCCTGTTTGGCATTGAGCACAATCCTGGCAGAGAGCTTTCACAGGCTCGGGGGCTGCGTGCCTTCGTTTTGCTGGCAATCCCCAAAAATGAGCAGCAACACCCAGAACCCGCAGAAAATAACCGAGGATCCGTGGGTGCTCCGTGTGTTCCAGGGCTGCCAGTGTTTCCGTGGAGGAGGAGCAGCGCTGCTCGCTCCCCTCCCTGCCGCGGGGACAGCGCTGAGCTCATTAGCGGGGACAACAACATCCCCAGGGGACCGATTTTTTTTTTCCCTGGAAAAAAAAGAGCAGCCGGGCTCTGGAAAGTGCTGGCAGGCAGGGCTGAGCTGGCTGCCGGCCGGCCGGAGGTCTCGTGTCCCGCCGAGCCGGGCTCTGAAGTTTGTTGACGTCTTTTCCCTCTCACCCTGCCGGAGGAGGGCTTGTGCGGCAGGAAAGCGGCTCAGCCGACATCCTCGCGGGGCTGAACGCGGCTTCCTGCCCCTCTGCCCGCCCCGGGAGCAGCGGGTCACACCGGCACTGCCTGCAGGATGTGTCTGCAACGCCTCAAACAATAACCCCGCAGCGCCGGACCCTCTCCTGCTCCGGCGGCTCGGGGGGAGGTGGAGACAGGAGATGCCACTTCCCACTCGGAGCCACAGCGCGTAAAACCCGGCTTCCCAAACCCCCCGGCACCTGGGGAGCAGCAGCCACCGCTGCTGATCCGGGGAGGCCGCATGGAAGTGTGTTCCACCGGGGAAATGCGTGTTTTCCATCCCGAATCCTGCCGCTCCGTGCAGAAACCTTTCCCTGTCCCGAGCCCCTCAGGGCTTGCAGCTCCTCTCCGGAGCAGGATTTGGCCCCAGCTGTGATGATGTGCTCCCTTTCCTGGCACTGACGGGGGTTTCTCTGCCTCTGTCCCACGCGTCCTTTGGGGAGTTAAGGTGTTTCGTGCTGTTCACACATGGATTGTGCACCAGGTATTTGCACAGTGAAGGTAAATCCTCCTGCCCCGCTGGCATGTGGCTGAGCCACATTTTACTGCCACTGAGGAGGTGGGGATCACAACCCAAAAATTGACCTCAGCCCTCGCAGCAGGGACATTTCTGCTGGTGACTGAGCAGTGAAACCCCTGCCTGAGCTGGGCAGGGTGTCACATTCCTGCTGCTGCTGCTGCTGAGCCAGATCAGGGAGCTCCGACCCTCCACGGAGCCGCCTGCTCAAGGGCAGCTCCCTCCTGGCTGCCTGTCCCTTCCCCGCAGCTTCACTGTCCCCACACGTGTCCCCTCCCTGCCACATGCAGGTCCTGCTGTCAGGGTGGGCTGTCCCACCCCAGCCGTGGCAAGCAGCAGCGATGCTGTCACAGGGCTTGGTGTCACAAGATTGGTGTCAAGGGATCAGTGTCACGAGGGTCAATGTCCAGGGCTCGGTGTCACAGGGTTCCTTGTGGCAGGGGGTTTTGTCACACCCTCGAGGCTGCGCCCGGTGCTGGGGGAGCAGGGCACAAACCTCAGCCCAAACCTCACTCCCGTCTCTGTCACACACATTGGCAGCTGCTGGCAGCACCCACCGAGCTCCTTCCGGCCAGGCTGCTGCACACGGAGCTGCTGGGCTGGCTGGGGAGCTGCTGGGCTGGCTGGGGAGCTGCTGGGCTGGCTGGGGAGCTGCTGGGGTGGATGGGGAGCTGCTGGGGTGGATGAGGAGCTGCTGGGGTGGATGAGGAGCTGCTGGGGTGGATGGGGAGCTGCTGAGGTGGCTGGGGAACTGCTGGGGTGGATGAGGAGCTGCTGGGGTGGATGAGGAGCTGCTGGGGTGGATGGGGAGCTGCTGGGCTGGCTGGGGAGCTGCTGGGGTGGATGAGGAGCTGCTGGGCTGGCTGGGGAGCTGCTGGGGTGGATGAGGAGCTGCTGGGGTAGATGAGGAGCTGCTGGGGTGGATGAGGAGCTGCTGGGGTGGATGGGGAGCTGCTGGGGTGGATGAGGAGCTGCTGGGGTGGCTGGGGAGCTGCTGGAGTGGATGGGGAGCTGCTGGGCTGGCTGGGGAACTGCTGGGGTGGATGAGGAGCTGCTGGGGTGGCTGGGGAGCTGCTGGGGTGGATGGGGAGCTGCTGGGCTGGCTGGGGAGCTGCTGGGGTGGATGAGGAGCTGCTGGGGTAGATGGGGAGCTGCTGGGCTGGCTGGGGAGCTGCTGGGGTAGATGAGGAGCTGCTGGGGTGGATGAGGAGCTGCTGGGGTAGATGGGGAGCTGCTGGGGTGGCTGGGGAGCTGCTGGGGTAGATGGGGAGCTGCTGAGATAGATGAGGAGCTGCTGGGGTGGCTGGGGAGCTGCTGGGGTGGATGAGGAGCTGCCGAGGTGGCTGGGGAGCTGCTGGGGTGGATGAGGAGCTGCTGGGGTGGATGAGGAGCTGCTGGGGTGTCTGGGGAACTGCTGGGGTGGATGAGGAGCTGCTGGGGTGTCTGGGGAACTGCTGGGGTGGATGTTCACTCGAGCAGCTGCTGCTCCTGCGCTCAAGGCTCCTCCTGGGCCGGGGCTCTGCTCAGTGAGTGCTCAAAGCACACCAGGACAGGGAACTGTTCCCGGCCCCAGTGGGGGAAGTTTGGTCTTTGCTCTGACATCACCAACACAGTGGGTTTGTTTTTTGTTTCGATTTTCCTTCTTTTCCCAGGTGCAGTGAATGCAAAACCGTCTTCCACCGGGACTGCCACGCCCGGGCCCCGTCGTGCCCGCGCTGCGAGCGGCGGCAGCGGTACCAGCGGCAGCTGGAGGCCAGCACCGAGCTCGGCAGCGAGCCTGGCACAGAACCCAGCACTGAACCCGGCACAGAACCCGGCACAGAGCCTGGCACCGAGCCCGGCACAGAACCCGGCACCGAGCCCGGCACAGAACCCAGCACCGAGCCCGGCACAGAACCCAGCACCAAGCCCGGCAGTGAGCCCGGCACAGAACCCGGCACCGAGCCCGGCATCGAGCCCGGCACAGAACCCAGCACAGAACCCAGCACAGAGCCCAGCCTGTAGCCCGGCACAGAGCCCAGCCTGTAGCCCGGCACGGAGCTCGGCACTGCCCCCGGGATGGGGATGGCGGGAGGGACGGAGCAGACCCCCCTGCCTGAGAGCCCGTCCTGCGCCTGGCCCTGCCCTGGGGACAGGGACGGTGTGGGGTGGGTGCTGCTGCCCCACCGAGGGACCTTCTGCCCACCCAGGGCTAAAGAAGGGGGGGCTGGAAAAATCCGTCCCCCTTCACACTAACCGGGTGCTGTTCCCTGTCACCCTGCTCGTGCCAATGTCCCCTCCCAGTGGAACCCAGCGGCTCTTCAGGGCGTCATCCCAGGGTCCCGGCCAAGGGTGTGGAGAACTGACACTGATCAAAGCTCTAGTTTTTTAGGATACTGAAAACCGGTATTTTTTTACACGGGGGTTTTGCACAACTGAGCTGCTCTGGGTGGTGGACCCATGCAGGGAGGGGACAAAGTGACACTTGTGCCTTTAGGGACCTGCGTGCCCCAGGGGGACTCTGGGTGCCCCGAGCATCTCCCGCTCAGAGAGCCCAGCCAGGGAAGAGCCGGGCTGCTCCTCCCCACCTGCTGCTGCTCATCCTCGGGAGAAATTTTATTTTCCTTTAACCCCTCCCCACGCAAAAGAAAAAAATAATTAAAGTCTATTTAACAACAAGTGACGCGATTTTTCAGTTTGCTTCTCTGCAGTAGGACCTCATCAGAGCTTGGACCTGACACAGCATCTGTGGAAGGAGGGTTGGGAATGGAGCTGCTGCCCGTCCCTTGTCCTCTGTCCTCCATCCTCCCTGCCCATCCTCCAGGGTTTCACTTGAGCAAGTGGTTGGGGGTCCCTTCCCCATTTTCCTTCCCGGTTGTTCCCCACCGCTCTCAGCCTCTCCCACGGTTGTTTTCCCCACCACCCACGGCCTGGGCCGTGCCCACCAACACAGCACAACTCCCTGGGATGCGCGGGGACAAAACCCAGGGCAGGGCAGCTCTCGCGGGGCCCCCCTAATGGGGTCCCCATCCCACTGCCCAGGGAAGCCGTGCCAGATCCGGCAGCAGCGCCGATCCCGGCTGAGCCGTGGGGCTGGGCCCTTCCTGCGGCAGGAACCTCCCGAGGAGCCGTTTCCTCGTCGGGCGGCAGCGGCTCCCCTCCGCCGCCGTCCCTTCCCGCCCGCCCGGGGGAGGAAAAGCGCCCCAGCACCCGGTGCTGCCGCCGGGGCCCGGGCACCCACCCCGCCCCGTCTCTCGTCGAGGCGGCGGCGGAAACCGGGCGAGTCGGGACCGGCCCGGCGCGGGCACGAGCGGCACCGCGGGCGCGCCCCCGCCCCAGCGCCGGCCGCAGGTGAGAGCGGAGCTCGGGGGGCTCGGGGGGCTCGGGGGGCTCGGGGAGCGGCGGCTCGGGGCCTTCGGGGGCTCAGCCGCTTCTGGCTCGGCGGCTCCGGGGTCTCGGGCGCGGTGGAAGGACGGCGGCGGTGACCCCGGGGCTGTCCCAGCAGGTTCGGGCGGTTCGCGGAGCGGCCGCGCAGGGCGGGAGCTCCGCGGGGACCCCGAGGGAGCTGAGCTGGGGGGGTTCCTCAGCCCAGGAGGGCTCGGGCGCTGCCGTCACCCTTTCCGTGCCCCGTGTGTCCCGCAGGCGGAGGCGCGGGCAGGCCATGGAGGCGGCGGGGCCGGCGGAGGAGGCGCTGGTGCTGGTGGAGTACGGCTTCGAGTACCGCGCCAAGGACGGCACCTTGGTCTCCATCAAACCCAACGAGCGCTACGTGCTGCTCAAACGCACCAACCCGCACTGGTGGCACGTCCGCAGGAGCGGGGACGCCCGGCCCTTCTACATCCCGGCCCAGTACGTCAAGGAGCTGCCGCCCATCGCCGCCCCGGCCCCGCTTGACCCGCCGCCGTCGGGACATGCTGCCACAGAGCCGGCCGCGCTCGTCCCTCAGCCCCCGCCGGCCTACGAGTATCGGTTCATCGGCGCCGCCGAGCCCGGGGAGCCGGCAGGAGGGAGCACGGTGCGCGGCAGGGACTCGGGGCTGCAGAGGGAATCGGTGTCCAAGAGAGACTCCGTGTCCAAGAGAGACTCCGTGCCCAGGAAGGACTCGGTGCCCAAGAGAGACTCAGTACCCAGGAGGGATTCAGTGCCCAGGAAGGATTCCGTGCCCCGCAGGGACTCGGGGCTGCAGAGAGACTCGATGCCCGGGAGGGACTCGGTGCCCAGGAGGGACTCGGTGCCCAGGAGGGACTCACCGCCATCCCTCAGCTCTTTTCGGGCCCTGCCGGGGCTGACCCCACACCCCGCTGAGCCTGTGAGACCTTCGCACTCCCTGGATGACCTGGCGCGGGTGACACCGGCCCCGCGCAGCGCCACCGCCATGGGGGGGCGCGGGGACCCCCCAGGACACGCTCGCCCTCTCGGGAAGAGCCGTTCCGAGACCCTCTGCGCCTCCGGCAGGGACAGGGACGTGGCCAGGAGGTGGCCGGGGGCCGGCCCCGCCGCTCAGGTACGGTGACATCCCCACTGCTGTCCCCAAAAGCTGCGCTGAGGGGGGGGGTTAGCGGCTGGGGGTGTTGAGCCTGGGCCCCTCGAGTGATTCAGTGGCCGTGTCCACTCACCATGACCCTGTGACCCCCAGCACAGAGTGTGGTGACACCCCGGCACCGCAGCCGCTGCTGGGACCCCCCACATCTCCCCCACATCTCCCGGACAAACCTGCAGTGACCCCATCGCAGGGGTTTGCCAGAATTAACCATTTCGGGGGTGTGAGTGACCCCCCCGCCCCCCCCGCACACCCTCAGGGACACAGGGACCCCCCCCACGCACACCCTGCACCCTCAGCCCCCTGACCCGTGCCTCAGTTCCCCCCCTTCATGGGCACCCCTGGGCTATCCCAGCCCCCCACTCTGCAGAACCCCGTGGTGCCTGGGGCGGGGAGATGCTCGGTGTCACCCAGGGAGCGTCCCCCTCGGGTTCCCGGAGCGTTCCGGGAGGAGAGGAGGCCCGAAGGGGTTAACAGGGAAGCGCGGCAGCTCCTCCCTGCCGGGGCGGGAGCCTCACCTGGGTGCAGCACCCATTGACCGAGGTGGGTGCTGGGTGCACCCCGGCACAGGCCAGCAGCGCCCCGACACCCCAAACCCACGCTGACCCCACACCTGTAAGTAGCAAAGGGCTCTGCCCGGCACCCCCTGGGCTGCACCTCCCGCAGGGGGCACCCAAGGGTGGCGCTGCCCCCCGGCCCTCACCTGCCACCAACACGGGCTGGGGCACCCCGGGTGAGGCAGTGACAGCAGAGGGGTGGGTGCCACGGCCTTGTCCCCTGCTCACTTGGCCCTGAGCACCTCCCTTTGGAGTAACCCCAGGCACCTGGAGCACCCCGAGCCTGGGTGTCCCCCACTTCAGGGGGGGCTGGAGGGATTGTGCCACCTGGGCATTGGTGGGTGGTGGGGCACCCCATTTTCCACCCCCTTTTCACCTTAATTTCCCCTCATTTTACACCCTGTGCCCTTAGCTGTGCCCTTTGCACACGTAAAGCCAATGACCCCCACTCTGGGGGGGTGACCCAGCACTGTCCCCAACCCCGGTGCCCCCACAGGAGCATTTCCCTTCCCTGCCCAAATCCAACCGGTGCCAAAACCATCCGGCATCGGGCATGGCAGGAGCACGGCAACCTCGGCCCTGCCACCACCTGCGCCCCCCACCCATGGCACGGGGTGGGGTGGGATGGGATGGGGTGGGATGGGGTGGGATGGGATGGGATGGGATGGGATGGGATGGGATGGGATGGGATGGGATGGGATGGGATGGGATGGGATGGGATGGGATGGGATGATCCCAGTGTTGTGGGGACGCAGCAGCCCCAGATCAGCTTCCCCTGGAGCAGTGTGACACCAGCTGAGCCACCCGAAATTTGGGGGGCGGGGGGGGGAATCCCAGTGCAGTTCCTGCTCAGCATCACCCTGGAGCGGTCCCTGCTGGCTCGGCCTCGGCTCTGCCAGGGCGGGCAGGTTGTGTGGGCATGGTGGGTGACAACAACCCCAAGAGGAGCCGGTTCCGCCCTGGGCGTCTCTTCCGCTCCCCGAGCCCCGGCAGGAAGCGCGGTGGGTGCAGGGCCCGGCTCGGGGCCGGCGGTGTCCCCGGAGCCCGGCGGTGTCCCCGCGGCTGTCCCCACCCCGGTGCCCCCGGTGCTGCCCCCGGTGTCACCGCCATGGGTGACCGGGCGCCCGGGGGTCTGCAGCGGGCCCGGAGCAGGGCGTTGCAGCTGCTGCACTTGGGGAAGGTAGGCAGCACCCAAGGGTGCACCCAGCCGAGGGGCAGGGGGGTGTTTTGGGGTCGCCCCTCGCCAAGCTCCCCCTTGGGGGTTTATGGGCACGGGTGGGTGCCACAGTGCCCATCCCAAAGCAGGGAGGGGCACCCAGCCACACCCCCCCGGCAGTGAGGAGCCCCCAGGGATGCACCCATGGGAGAGAGGGAGGTGCTGGGGGGGCTCCGTGCCTGGGATCCCCCATTGCCACCCCCATGTCCCTCATCCCCAGGAGGGGGGTGGGCCCCCCTGCTGGCTTCTGGCCCTGCTCACCAGGGTGGGGGGCTCATGGGGAAATGAGGGGGGGGTGAGGGGTGTCATGGAGCTGCTGTCCCACTCTGCCCCAGGGTGTCCCCAAGGACAGTGCACCCACCCAGCCCCGTCACCTCCCTCGGGTGGAGGCAGGGCTGGAGCTGGGACCTTTGTCCCCGCTGCCATCAGTGAGAGACTCAGGCTGTAAAACCAAAGGGTGACAGGAGGGGGTTCCCCGCTGGCAGCACCCTCCTGCTCCCAGGGGACACATCCCCCACCCCAGACGTCCCCACGGGTGGGAGCCAGCCAGGCTGCTGCTGGGGCTGCTATTTTGGGATGTGGGGATGGCACTGTCTGGTTCAGCATCCGGCTCTGGGCGCGACGCCAGGGCTGTGGGTGCTGAACGTGTCCAGGGCACAGGTGACGAGGGTGCTGGGGTGCAAGCGTGGCTGAGGTGGGCGTGAGTTTTGGGGTGCTGCTGATGGGGGGGTGGGAGTGAAGGCTGGGGGTGCAGGGGGTGAGCAGGTTGGAAGTGTTGGGACCGCAGGTGTCAGTGCAGAGGTTGGGGGGGTTCATGGTTTGGGTGCCAGTGATGTGGGTGCTGCACAGGGCAGGTGGTGCAGGTACCAGTGATGTGGGTGCCAGTGATGCAGGTGTGGGTGATGCAGGTGATGCAGGTGATGCAGGTACCAGTGATGTGGGTGCCAGTGATGCAGCTGCTATGTGCAGGGTTCCAGTGATGCAGGTGTGGGTGATGCAGGTGATGCAGGTACCAGTGATGCAGCTGCTGCATGAGTGGGTACCAGGGCCACAGGTGTTGATGATGTGGGTGACATGGGCACCAGTGCTGCAGGTGCTGATGATGCAGTGACACAGGTACCAGTGGTGCAGGTGCTGCATGCAATGGGTTGTGCAGGTGCCCCTGATGTGGTGCTGGTTGTGAGGCTGCTGCCAGCAGCAGGTGACACAGGCAGCAGTGACACAGGTGCTGGCACCGGGGATCTCGATGTCCCTCCGTGTGCTCATCCCTGTGTCAGTGGATGTTGCACTGCACTAAGTAGGTTTGTTCTATTTGCACTGGGTGTTTTGGGTTATTTATCTATAGATCCACACAAAATGCTGTACAGCACTGCCTTCCCCAGGAACCCCTGCACGCCCCTCACCTGACACCCCCTGTGCCTCACCTCCCCTGGGTCAGCCCCATTGACCCCTCACCTGACACCCCCTGTGCCTCACCTCCCCTGGGTCAGCCCCACTGACCCCTCACCTGACACCCCCTGTGCCTCACCTGCCCTGGGTCAGCCCCACTGACCCCTCACCTGACACCCCCTGTGCCTCACCTGCCCTGGGTCAGCCCCACTGACCCCTCACCTGACACCCCCTGTGCCTCACCTGCCCTGGGTCAGCCCCAGTGACCCCTCACCTGACACCCCCTGTGCCTCACCTCCCCTGGGTCAGCCCCATTGACCCCTCACCTGACACCCCCTGTGCCTCACCTGCCCTGGGTCAGCCCCACTGACCCCTCACCTGACACCCCCTGTGCCTCACCTGCCCTGGGTCAGCCCCCACTGACCCCTCACCTGACACCCCCTGTGCCTCACCTGCCCTGGGTCAGCCCCCACTGACCCCTCACCTCCCCCCTGTCCCTTCCCAAAGGGCACAAAACCTCTCTGAGCCACCTGCTCGGGCTCTTACTCTCCTCAGGGCTCCAAGGTGCAGGTTCTGCATTAAACTGTGGGACTGCTCCTGGGACTGAGAGCTCCTTTTGTCTTTTGTCTTGGTCCTGGCCTCAGTTTCCCCTCTGAGGATTCAGTGCCAGCCTGGCAGGACACCCAGGGGTGCTCCCTGCCCCACTTTGGGTGCTGTGGGTGCCCCTCTCCACCTGCTGGCCTCCTACACCCCATCACTGGCACCTTCTGCCCCACATTTTCGGGTGCCCAGGCAGGGGGTGACTGCAGCAACCAGGGCAGGATCTGGCTCCTGGCCACCTGGCCACCACAGTGGGGACATCCCCATCCCAGGAATGCCATCCCAGCCGCAGCAGTGACACATCCCTGTTCCCCCAGGCACACAAGGAGTCGGAGGAGACACCCGACCCCATCTACCTCAACATCCAGGAGCTGCGGGAGGAGGCGGCCGCCGCCGGCGCGGCCCCGGAGGAGCCCGGCGGCCCCGGGTCGGACTGGGAGACCCACAGGGACACGGGCAGTGGACATTTGTTTTATTATAACCCGGTGACGGGCGAGACCACGTGGGAGTGTCCCTTGGGGCAGGACGGAGTCAGTCCCGCCGCCTCTCCCGCCTCCTCGCTCGCACACAGCCCGGAGCTTCCCGAGTGGGAGCAGCACGTGGACGAGGGAAGCGGGCAGGCTTTCTTCTATAATTGGGTGACAGGTGAGACGTCGTGGGACCCCCCTGCTGCTGCGGGAGGCGCAGGCAGCCCCCGGGAGATGCACCCTGGGGGGACGCGGTACGGGCCCCTGGAGCAGAGGGTGAGCACCCGGCGGGGCGCGGGGGTGGGCTCGGGGTGGGGGCAGAGACAGGGGTGGGAACGGAGATGGAAAAGGGATGGGATGGAAATGGAGGCAGACTGGGGTTGAGAAGGGTGTGGGAGATGGAGATTGAGATGGAAACAGGTGGAGACAGATGGCCATGGAGATGAAGATGGACACGGGTATGGATACAGGGGTATAAGAAAGGATGAGAATGCAAACGAGGATGGGATGGAAATGGAGGCAGACTGGGGTTGAGAAAGGTGTGGGAGATGCAATGGAGATGCAGATTGAGATGGAGATGGAGACAGATGGAGACAGATGGCCATGGAGATGAAGATGGACACGGGTGTGGATACAGGGGCGTAAGAGAGGATGAGAATGCAAATGGAAACAGGGATGGGATGGAAATGGAGGCAGAGCTGAAGATGGAGAAAGGTGTGGGAGATGGAGATGGAGATGGAGATGGAGAGAGATGGCCATGGAGATGAAGATGGACACAGGTATGGATACAGGGATGTAAGAAAGGATGAGAATACAGATGGAAATAGCGATGGGATGGAAATGGAGACAGACTGGGGTTGAGAAGGGTGTGGGAGATGGAGATTGAGATGGAAACAGATGGAGACAGATGGCCATGGAGATGAAGATGGACATGGGTATGGATACAGGGGCATAAGAAAGGATGAGAATGCAGATGGGAACAGGGATGGGATGGAAATGGAGGCAGAGCTGAAGAATGAGAAAGGTGTGGGAGATGCAATGGAGATGCAGATTGAGATGGAGATGGAAACAGATGGAGACAGATGGCCATGGAGTTGAAGATGGACACGGGTATGGATTCAGGGGTGTAAGAAAGGATGAGAATGCAGATGGAAACAGGGATGGGATGGAAATGGAGACAGACTGGGATTGAGAAAGGTGTGGGAGATGCAATGGAGATGGAGATTGAGATGGAAACAGAGGTGGAGACAGATGGCCATGGAGATGAAGACAGATGAAGATGGACACGGGTATGGATACAGGGGTGTAAGAAAGGATGAGAATGCAGATGGAAACAGGGATGGGATGGAAATGGAGGCAGACTGGGATTGAGAAAGGTGTGGGAGATGCAATGGAGATGAATATGGAAACGAAGATGGAGATGGGAACAGATACAGGGATGTAGAAAGGGAGGGGAATGGAGATGGGAACAGGGATGGGATGAAGATGAAGGTGCAGGTGAAGATGGAGATGGGAATGGATACTGGGATTGAGATAGAGGTGGAAACAGGAATGGGAAAGGAGGTGGAGACAGGAATTGAGATGGAGATGGGAATGGAGACAGAGGTGGCAGTGGAGATGATGGAGATGGAGCAGCCTCCACCTGGATGAGCAGCACAGGGATGCAGATCTCTTGCTTGGGCCAAGACCTTGAACCGTCTCTTCTCTCCAGCCACCCACTCCAGAAACGGATTATCCCGACCTGTCTCCAGATGAGCTGGAGTGTTATCCTGAGGAGGACTATTCTCCCGTGGGCTCCTATGATCAGGGGGCCTCTCTCTGCCTGTCCCCGAGGCGCCCTGAGGAGCTGGGCTCACCCCCGGGCTGGTACGGGCACGGCCACGCCGAGGGAATCACCTTCTACCCCGAGCACTTCGGCCCTGAGACGGTACGGGATGGGGATGGGAGCAGGGATTGGGACAGGGAAAAGGACTGGGAATGGAAGATGGGACAGGAACTAGGATGGGGACAGGGGTGGGTTATGGATGGGGACAGGGTCAGGGATGGGGATCCTGATCCAGCAGTGGGGACGGGGACAGGATCAGGGACAAAGATGCAGACAGAGGTGGCTGCCGGGGATAAACACCCTCCCAAGGATGCAGAGCAGGGGTTACAGGGGCTCTGGGCTGCCGTGGGTGCACAGCACAGCCCCCTCCTGGCAGGGGCACCTTGGGCATCAGCTGACCCCTCCCTGCCCAGGTGCCATCGGGCGGCCGGCACGAGCGGGCCAGCAGCGGCTCCAGCCAGGACAGCGGGCTCCTGGCCTGGCACGGCGCCGTGTCACCGGCACCGGGCAGCAAGGAGGAGAAGGTGAGCGCCCCGGGAGGGGCACCCAGCCTGCCCTCAGCCCAGCAGCAGCCAGAGCCAGGGGCAAATCTGACATCCCCACTTTCACTCTGCAGTTCAAAAGCCTGGAAAAAGCCGGGGTGCTCAACAGGACCAAGACCGTGGACAGAGGGAAGCGGCTCCGGTAAGAACATCCCGGTGTCCCCTGGCACTGGAGACAGCAGTCCAGCAGGGGGGAGGAGCTGTGCTACCCCCCTGTGTGACCCCTGCTCTCCTCCCCAGGAAGAACTGGAGCTCCTCCTGGACGGTGCTGGAAGGGGGGATCCTCACCTTCTTCAAGGACTCCAAGCACTCGGCTGCCAGTGCCTTGGTAAGAGCCCCGGTGGCCTTGGGACAGGGCAGCACCCATGGGATGGAACCAGCACCCCTGGGAATGGGCCAGCACCCCTGGGAATGGGCCAGCACCCATGGGACAGGGCCAGCACCCATGGGAATGGGCCAGCACCCATGGGACAGGGCCAGCACCCATGGGACTGGGCCAGCACCCCTGGGAATGGGCCAGCACCCATGGGACTGGACAAGGACTCAGAGGATGCAGCCAACACGTGCAGAATGGGGGCAGCACCCACAAGGAACACGGTGCTGGCCTCACCTCTGGGGTGGGCGTTCAGGGCTCTGTCCAGGGGGTGCAGAGGCTCTTGGGGAAGGGGGACCATGGCCTGCACCCCCAGAATGAGGCCAGCACCCACAGGATGGGGCCAGCACCCACAGGATGGGACCAGCACCTGTAGGACAGGACAAGGATCCACAGGATGGGGTTGAAGCTGCAGGATGGGACCAGCACCCATAGATGAGACCCAGGGGACAGGGCCAGCACCCACAAAACAGGACCCCTGGCACAGTGGGGGGAATCAGCACTTGGGGGATGGGACCAGCACCCACAGGCCAGGGCAGGTGCCCAGCACTGGGTCGTGTCCACTCACCCCCCAGCACACACGCACTCCCTGCAGGGAGCACCCCGAGCTGGTTGGAGCCAGCGGGAGGAAGCAGAGGCGGCCCCAGCCCCCTCCCCGGGGCCAGCCCCACCCCCGCAGCGCCCAGCAGCTGCCGCTGGATGCAGAAGTTGCCGTGGGTCTTGCAACAGCCTGCGGTGACAGCGGGCGGGAGGGGAAGACAGGGAACCCTGCAGCTGGGGGAGGCAGTGCTGGCCTCACCTCGGGGCTGCAGGGCTCTGTCTGGGGCTGCAGAGGCTCTTGGGGCAGGGGGACCGTGGCCAAAGCACCCCAAAACCCGGGGTGTGGGGAGGAGCGGTGGGTCTGATGCTCTCCCACTGCAAAATTCCCCTCCTTGGGGGCAGCCACCCTCTCCCTTCCTGCAGTGACACCGAAAGGGACCCCAAAGCTGGAGCCCCTCGGGCTCCCTGGGGAGGGCTGGGAATGTCCCTTGAGGTGATGGCAGCCCTAGGACCTGGCTGTCCCCAAGCTGGTGGCCGTGACCCTCACCCCAGCACAGCAGTCCCGTGTCCCAGTCCTGCAGAGACCATGGGAGGAGACACGGGGGTCCCACAGAGCACATCTGGCAGCCTTGCCCTTCTGGAGGAGGGCAGCCCACACCCCCCAGCAGCATCCCGTGTCCCTGTCCCCTCTGGGCACGTGTCACCCCCATCCCCTTGTCCCCACAGAGGCACCCCAGCACCCTGACCACCCCCGAGCACACGGTGGAGCTGCGCGGGGCCTCCCTCACCTGGGCCGGCAGGGACAAGTCCAGCAAGAAGAACGTCCTGGAGGTGAGCAGGTGACAGCAGGAGGGACACTGGTCACACCCCAGGGTCCTCAGGTGGGCAATGCCACACCTGCCCAGTCCCTCCCAGCAGTGGCTGGAGGTGATGGGACACGCCCGAGCACATCGCCAAGATGTTGGGTCAGGGTTGGGCTTGGTCACTCAACCCGGTGTCCCAACTCCATCCCTGCCTGTCCCACTCCATCCCTGCCCGTCCCAGCTCCATCCCTGCCTGTCCCAGCTCCATCCTTGCCCATCCCAGCTCCGTCCCTGCCCGTCCCAGCTCCACCCCTGCCTGTCCCACTCCACCCCTGCCCGTCCCAGCTCCATCCCTGCCCATCCCAGCTCCATCCCTGCCCATCCCAGCTCCATCCCTGCCTGTCCCAGCTCCATCCCTGCCCGTCCCAGCTCCATCCCTGCCTGTCCCAGCTCCATCCTTGCCTGTCCCAGCTCCATCCCTGCCTGTCCCAGCTCCACCCCTGCCCATCCCAGCTCCATCCTTGGCTGTCCCAGCTCCATCCCTGCCAGTCCCAGCTCCATCCCTGCCCATCCCAGCTCCATCCAGGGGTGGGTGCAGGGGATGGAAGGGGGGACACCGGGGACGTGCCAGGGTGGGAGGGAGTACAGGGACACTGCACTGTCGGTCGCTGTCCCCTTCTGATGGGCACGGAGGGGTCACCAAGGGACACGGTGGCTCCCAGAGGGGCTTTGCAGAGGGAGGAGCCGCTCCAGCTCCCCGGCAATCGGCACCGTCCGCTGCCATCCGGAGCGGGCGCCGGGCTCAGCCACGTCCTGGTTCCCAAATCCGAGCGGCTGCGGCAGCCCCGTGCCCTTTCCCTGACCTTTGCCTGTTGCTCCGGCAGCTGAGGACGCGGGAGGGCTCGGAATTCCTCATCCAGCACGACTCGGAGCAGATCATCACCGCCTGGCACCGGGCCATCGCCGACAGCATCGGCCGCAGGGTGAGCAGGGCCCCCCCGCCCCGCGGCCGCCCTGGGGTCGGGCCCCCCCCGTCTGACGGTCCCGCCTTCCTTCCTTAGGGCTCCGACACCCCCGGAGAGGAGGAGGCCGAAATTCGGGCTGAGTTCGGCTCCCGGGAGAGGCTGGGCGGCGCCGAGGAGAGGAGGGCAGGTGAGAACCGGGATGGGCAAAACCGCCCACCCTGCGCGTCCCCGGGGGCGGCCGAGCCCCGGTGGGACCCTCGGGGTGGCGCTGATTTGTGCCCTGTCCCCACCAGCGGCCGGGCAGGTGACGGGCAGCGCCGAGAGTGACACCAACAGGGTCCGGAACAAACTCCGCAAGTTCCTGCAGAGGCGGCCGACGCTGCAATCCCTGCGGGAGAGGGGCTACATCAAGGGTGGGTGTGCGGGGCTGGGTCGGGGGCTGCTGGGATGGGGCTGGGTCGAGGATGTGTGCTGGCATGAGGGTAAATCCAGAGTGGGTGCTGAGGTGGGCTGCCAGGGTAGGGCCTATCAAGGGTGGGTGCTGGAATGGGCACCAGCCCCTCGGGATGTGTCCAGGTTGGAGGGAGGGTGGGGACAGGCAGGGATGGAGCTGGGACAGCCAAGGGAGCTGGGATGGGCAGGGATGGAGCTGGGACAGCGAAAGATGGAGCTGGGACGGGCAGGGATGGAGCTGGGACAGGCAGGGATGGAGCTGGGACAGGCAAGGATGGAGCTGGGATGGGCAGGGATGGAGCTGGGACAGGCAGGGGTGGAGCTGGGACAGGCAGGGATGGAGCTGGGACAGCGAAAGATGGAGCTGGGACAGGCAAGGATGGAGCTGGGACAGGCAGGGACGGAGCTGGGACAGGCAGGGATGGAGCTGGGAAGGGCAGGGATGGAGCTGGGACAGGCAGGGATGGAGCTGGGATGGGCAGGGATGGAGCTGGGACAGGCAGGGATGGAGCTGGGACAGCCAAGGGAGCTGGGATGGGGAGGGATGGAGCTGGGACAGGCAGGGATGGAGCTGGGACACCGGGTTGAGTGACCAAGCCCAGCCCTGACCCAACATCTTGGCGATGGGCTCGGGCGTGTCCCATCACCTCCAGCCACCCAGTGAGACACTCCTAGGGGAACAAGACCTTCTGTCCCCAAGCCTGTCCCCCAGCAGCCCCGCTCCTGGTGTCCCCTGGCCGTGCTGATGTCCCTGCTGTGTTCCTAGACCAGGTTTTTGGCTGCTCGCTGCTGGCGCTGTGTGAGCGGGAGCGGGGCACGGTGCCACACTTTGTCCTGCAGTGCATCTGGACCGTGGAGAGGAGAGGTACTGCCCTGGGGACAGGGACAGCCTGGGCCACTGGGGTGGGGAGATGGGGACAGCTCCTGGGGCAGTCCAGATGGGAAGTTCAGGTGTTCCTTGGAAGCCTGGTGCTGGCTGTACCGGTTGCTGTCACCTTGTGCCACCTGGCTGTGGCCATCCTCTGGGGACAGCAGGGACACTGGAGTGTCCTCGAGAGTGCCTAATGTCCCCTCCCGGGGTGGGTTGTTTAACTGGGAGCTTTCCCCCCATCTCCATCTGCCCAGGTCTGGACATCGATGGGCTGTACCGGGTCAGTGGCAACCTGGCCACCATCCAGAAACTGCGCTACAAGGTGGAGCACGGTACGGTCACCCGTGGGGACAGCGGGGGACAGCGGGGTACAACCCCCCTTCAGGGGCAGAGGGACCGGGGGGAGGGGGCAGCTGGGGACCCCCACCCATCCCTGGGGCTCTGGACACACCTGAGGTGCTGCCCCACCCGCAGACGAGCAGCTGGACCTGGATGACGGGCGCTGGGAGGACATCCACGTTGTCACCGGGGCGCTGAAGCTCTTCCTGCGGGAGCTGCCCGAGCCGCTCGTCCCCTTCAGCCACTTCGACAAATTCATCGCTGCCATCAGTGAGGGACGGGGACAGGGACAGGGTCAGGGACAGGGACAGGGACAGGGACAGGGACGGTGGGATGGTGGGATGGGGAGAGAGGAGAGGAGCATCAAGGAGAGAGGAGAGGAGAGGAGCATCAAGGAGAGGAGCATCAAGGAGAGGAGCATCAAGGAGAGGAGAGGAGAGGAGAGGAGAGGAGAGGAGAGGAGAGGAGAGGAGAGGAGAGGAGAGGAGAGGAGAGGAGAGGAGAGGAGAGGAGAGGAGAGGAGAGGAGAGGAGAGGAGAGGAGAGGAGAGGAGAGGAGAGGAGAGGGTGTTATGAGATGGGGATTGAGAAGGGATGAGATGTGATGTTGGGATGGGATGGGATGGGATGGGATGGGATGGGATGGGATGGGATGGGATGGGATGGGATGGGATGGGGACAAGGATGGGGTTGGAAGGGGATAGGATGGATACCAGGATGGGAACTGGGATGGAATGGAGATGGGATGGGGAATGGTATAAGGATGGGGTTGGGGACAGGAATGAGATAGAAAAGGGATGGGAATGGAGACAGGATTTGGGGCAGGGGGTGGTGATGGAGATGGGATGAGGATGGGGACAAGGATGGGGATGGAGGTGGGGACAGGGATGCTGAGACTGCTGGAGCCAGCACCCCACCGTGCCCTCCCTGCCCGGCAGAGATCCAGGACCTGTCCCTGCGGGGCCGCTGCATCCGGGACCTGGTGCTGTCCCTGCCACCCGCCCACCACGACACCATGAAGGTCCTTTTCCGCCACCTCTGCAGGTGACACCCCCTGGCTCCCCCAAAGCCAGCCCGGCGCAGGAAGGCAGGGCACCGCTCTGGGGACAGGCCCCGGGCTCGGTGACACCGCTGTCCCCGCAGGGTGGTGGAGCACAAGGAGGAGAACCGCATGTCGGTGCAGAGCGTCGCCATCGTCTTCGGCCCCACGCTGCTGCGGCCGGCCAGCGAGGAGGGCAACATGGCCATGCACATGGTCTTCCAGAACCAGGTGGTGGAGCACATCCTCAACCACTATGGACACATCTTCCCAGAGGGATAAACCCTGGGGACAAGCCTGGCAGTGGGGACTCGATGGAGGAGCGGCGTCTCCAGGAAGGACTCGGCCGAGTGTCACCTCGGTGGTGGCTCCGTGAAGGGCAGCGTGGTGACCCCGCTCAAGGCAGGGGAGGCCCACCTTGGCCACCCTGTCCCACCAGGGGGTGGAGTTTGGGGCTCGGTGGGGTCCCCGTGGTCAGTGCAGTGCCCATCTGGCCGAGGTGGCAGTGCCAGGGAGTGTCCAGTGCCCGCTGGACGGTGGCACCGGCGGGCGGGCAGGGAGAGGCCGGGCAGTGCCGTGCCTGGAGCCCCCCGGCCCCTTCCCCAAGAATAAAGAGCCCGCTCACACAAGGGTGAGGCCTTGCTGGCAGGACATGGGGACATCCCAGGGACAGGGGTGGCACAGCAGGGGCTGGGTGCTTCTTGGTGCCCCCCCCTGGGGACACCACGTGGCCTTTGTGCCCCGTGAGGATGAGGTGGCCTGAGAGTGCAGGACACGGCAGGGGCCTGGGACACCGTTCCTGGGTGGCATCACCAAACTGTGTCACCACAGATGTCACCACAGGCAGTGAGACGTTCCTGGGTGGCATCAGCAAACTCTGTGTCACCACAGATGTCACCACAGGCACAGAGACGTTCCTGGGTGGCATCACCAAACTGTGCCACCACAGATGTCACCACAGGCAGTGAGACGTTCCTGGGTGGCATCAGCAAACTCTGTGTCACCACAGATGTCACCACAGGCAGTGAGAGGTTCCTGGGTGGCATTACCAAACTCCGTGTCACCACAGATGTCACTACAGGCAGCGAGACGTTCCTGGGTGGCATCACCAAACTCTCTATCACCACAGATGTCACCACAGACAGTGAGACATTCCTGGGTGGCATCACCAAACTCTGTGTCACCACAGATGTCACCACAGACAGTGAGATGTTCCCAGGTGGCATCACCAAACTGTGTCACCACAGATGTCACCACAGACAGCGAGACGTTCCCGGGTGGCATCACCAAACTGTGTCACCACAGATGTCACCACAGGCAGTGAGACCTGCCGAGGGCCACACGGTCATGGGACATGAGTTCCCATCACCCAGAGCCACCTCCTGGCGGGGGGAGCACTTTGGGTCAGGATCGGGATGGGCTGGGACACAACCAGGATTGCCAAAGGGGATGGCAAGGGACACGACTGAAGTGCTTTGGGGACATAATGGGGACAATTAAGGGCAGGGCAGGGACACGAGGAGGAGGTGTGGGGACATGGGACACGTGCCCCTGGCTTTGGGACGCAGCAAGGACAGCACATGGCAGCAGCCTGGGACACAGGGATGGCCTGGGGTGCACTGGGGACACTTTGGGGTGCACTGGGGACACTTTGGGGCAAGACAGAGACACTTTGGGGTGCAGTGGGGACACTTTGGGGTGCACTGGGATCATTTTGGGGCAAGACAGGGACACTTTGGGTGGCACTGGGGACACTTTGGGGCAAGACAGGGACACTTTGGGGTGCACTGGGGACACTTTGGGGCACAAGGATTTTCAGGACACAAAGGAAAACCTCAGCAGTGCGGGGATGGTGGATTTGGGGCACAATGGGGACAATGTGGGATGCAACTGGGACGCTTTGGGACACAAGGGGACACAAGTGGGGACGGGAAAGGGCGGGGGGGGGGATTTGGGGGCACAAGGGGATACCTCGGGGGACAGGACAAGGCCTCGAGGGCGCAGCGGGGACACTTTGGGACAGAACGGAGCCTCGGCGGGGACACGCTGGGGCCGCTTTGGAGCGGGAGGAGCCGCTTTGTGACCAGAGGGGATCCTCGAGGAGCGCAGCGGGGAGCGCTTCGGGACCTTTTGGGGACACTTTGGGACGCACGGGGCATTTTGGGGACACTTTGGGATGCACTTGGAGAACTTTGGGAGGCGCAGGGGGACCCTCGGGGTGGGAGGGGGGCGGCGTCGGGGGCAGAACCCGGCCGATCCCCGCTCCCACCCCGATCCCATCCCGATCCCACCCCGCTCCCATCCCGCTCCCACCCCGATCCCACCCCGATCCCACCCCGATCCCACCCCGCTCCCACCCCGCTCCCGGCCCCGTTCCCATCCCGATCCCACCCCGCTCCCATCCCGATCCCACCCCGTTCCCATCCCGATCCCACCCCGCTCCCGGCCCCGTTCCCACCCCGCTCCCTCCCCGTTCCCATCCCGCTCCCGGCCCCGCTCCCATCTCGATCCCTCCCCGCTCCCACCCCTCTCCCAGCTCGATCCCACCCCGCTCCCGGCCCGATCCCACCCCACTCCCTCCCCGTTCCCATCCCGCTCCCGGCCCCGCTCCGCGCCCCCCGCCCGGCTCCATCTTGTTCGCGGCCGCCGCGGAGCCGCTCCAGGTGCTGGGGGGGATCGGGGGGGAACCGGGAGGGTCGCAGGAACCCACCGAGGGAGCTGGGAGGGGGTCTCCTGCCCGGGACCCCCCCACGGGACCCCAGGGGATGTAGGGTGCCCCTGGGAGCGATCCCGCCCATAGAGCCGTGCCGGGACCCCCAGAGACCCCCCAGCCCCACCTCGGGACCCCCGGAGCGACCCCCAGGGCCAGGCGGGGCCCCATCAGCCCCGTGCCGCCCCCCGGCAACCGGGGCTCTGCGGGACCGGGACCGACCCCCCTCCGCCCCCCAGACAAACACCCCCGGGTCCCCCCTCCAGCAGCGACCCCCACCCCCCCCCCCAGACACTCACAGAGCCCCCTGGGCCCACTAAACAGCAAAGCCCCCCACCAGCAGATCCTCCCAGACCCGCTCAGCAGCTCACCCCCCCTCACGGAGCTTCACGGGACCCCCAGCACCCTCCAGCAGCTCCCACTCCCCCCCCAGACCCTCACCGGGACACCCCCCAGCAGCAGCCCCCCTTCCCACATCCTCACAGCAGCAACGCCCCCACTCCCAGGACCCCCCCAAACCCCCCAGCAGTGACACTCTGGAGGCCCTGGGGACACTTTGTGGACCCTGGGGACACTTTTGGAAGCCCTGGGGACACTTTGGGGTGCTTGGGGGCACTCTGGAGGCCCTGGGGACACTCTGGAGGTCCTGGGGACACTTTGTGAACCCTGGGGACACTTTGGGGGCCCTGGGGACACCCCCGGGGCTGTGCCCCCCCCAGGACCGGGCAGCAGGGGGTTACAGCAAGAGCAGCTTTGGCAGCCAAAATCCCTCTTAAGGCTTTAATCGCAGTGAGAAAGTGGCCCGGGGGTGGGGGGTGGCACCCTGTCCCCCCCGTCACTGTCCCCAGCCCTGCGGGGTTGCAGGGACAAATGCAGCCGGGCTGGAAATTTAAACCAAATCCCTAAACCTGGCTTAAAATTCAATGGGGTTTAGGGGAGAAAAGAAAGGAAAGAAAGGGGGAGGGAGAGAGAGAGAGAGAAAGAAAGAAAGAAAGAAAAGAAAGAAAGAGAGAAAGAGAGAAAGAGAGAGAGAGAGAGAGAAAGAAAGAAAGAAAGAAAGAAAGAAAGAAAGAAAGAAAGAAAGAGAGAGAGAGAAAGAAAGAAAGAAAGAAAGAAAGAAAGAAAGAAAGAAAGAGAAAGAAAGAGAGAAAGAGAAAGAAAGAGAGAAAGAGAGAAAGAGAGAGAGAGAGAGAGAAAGAAAGAAAGAAAGAAAGAAAGAAAGAAAGAAAGAAAGAGAAAGAAAAGAAAAGAAAAGAAAAGAAAAGAAAAGAAAAGAAAAGAAAAGAAAAGAAAAGAAAAGAAAAGAAAAGAAAAGAAAAGAAAAGAAAAGAAAAGAAAAGAAAAGAAAAAGAAAAAGAAAAGAGGTGGGGGGCAGGAGGAGGGTCAGTGAGCAGTGGGGCTGGGGGGTTCCGGGGGGCCCACCCTGCACCCCCCGCCCTTGGAGGGGGCCCCGGGGTGAGTCAGGGGCCGAAGGTCGGCGCTGGCCGTGTTTGCACGCCCGGCACCGGCACGGAAGTGGCACGGTCCCGCCTGTCCCCGCCTGTCCCCGCCTGTCCCCGCCTGTCCCCGCCGGTCCCCGCCGTGCCTCCCGGCTGCAGCAGGTAGGGGGGGCAGGGACCGAGCCCCCGGCCCGCGGGGGGGGCACCGGGGGGGACCCCGCAGCCGGGGAACCCCACAGGGAACCGTGTGGGGACATGGGGGTCCCCTGGGCCGGCGTGGCCGTGGGGACAGGGACACACACACACACAGAGGCTGTGCCGCTGCAGCAGGGGGGGCTCCGGGGTCCCCATGGCATCAGATTTGGGGGATCCCCATGGAAAGGGGCCTCTGGAGGGCCGAGTGACCCCATAGGAATCGGAACTGGGGGTGTCTGTCTCCTTAGGGAGCAGGCTCTGGGAGCCCCCATGGCCCCAAAGGGAAAAGCCCTGTGGCCCCATAAGGACAGGAACTCTGGGGTCCCGACAGGGATCAGTCTCTGGGGTCCCCACGGCCCCAAAGAGAAGGGTTCTGGGGGTCCCTGTGGCCCCATAAGGACAGGAACTCTGGGATCCCTATAGGGATCAGTCTCTGGGGTCCCCATGGCCCCGAAGGGAAAGGTTCTGGGGGTCCCCATCAGGGTCAGGCTCTGGGGGTCCCCATCAGGGTCAGGCTCTGGGGGTCTCCATGTCCCCACAGGGACAGGGCTGTGGGTGGGGGTTCCCAGAAGGACACACTCTGGGGGTGCCCACTCCCCCCTATGACCCCAGCCCCTGTCCCCATGTCCCCATAGGATGGGATCAGGGCAGCCCCCCCCAAATCCTGCTGCACCCCACAGGTGACACTGCCCCTGGGAAGACCCCGGGGACAGGGCTCCCTCCATCTGGGGGTGACAGCAGCTCCTGGCCGGGCCTTTTGGGGTGTGGGGATGGAGAGGAGAACATCTGTGGGGTTGTGACCCCCTGGTCCCCCTGTCCCTGCAGCCCCCAGGCAGCGGTGATGGCCCCGGAGGCCTGAGCCCCCCGGGCAGCCATGGAGACCGTTGTCATCGTGGCCATCGGGGTGCTGGCCACCATCTTCCTGGCCTCCTTGGTGGCGCTGGTGGTGGTGTGCAGGCAGCGCTACTGTCACCCCAAGGACCTGCGCCACCACTACGACACCAAGTGAGTGACCCCGCGGGGGTGGCAGCGTCCCTGTCCCCTCCAGGGAGGGACCCCAACCCCCGCCACGGGCTGGGGACAGTGCTGGGGGCAGGTCCAGCATCATCAGGGAGATGATGTGGGGGGTGTGTCCATGGTCATGGAGGGGGGACAACGATGGGGACACACCCACCATCTTCAGGGGGCAGATGGGGACACCTCTGCCATCATCAGGGGGACAATGATGGGGACACACCCACCATCATCAGGGGGACAATGATGGGGACACATCCACCATCTTCAGGGGGACAATGATGGGGGCACACCCACCATCATCAGGGGGACAATGATGGGGGCACACCCACCATCATCAGGGGGACAGATGGGGACATGTCCAACATCATCAGGGGGACAATGATGGGGACACATCCACCATCTTCAGGGGGGCAATGATGGGGACACATCCACCATCATCAGGGGGACAGATGGGGACACGTCTGCCATCATCAAAGGGATGAAGCTGGGGACATGTCCAACATCATCCAGGGAACAAAGATGGGGACACGTCCACTGTGCTCAGGGGGGTGGTGCAGGGGACATGTCTGGAATCATCAGAGGGAGGGAGTTTGGGCTGCATCCACGTCACCAAGGGGACAAAGGTGGGGACAGGGCCACCAGCATCGGCCACCGAGGCTGTGGGGCAGCCCGAGGAGGTGGCCCTTGGTGGGATGTCCCCCGTGTCTCTGACAGACCCATCGTGGACCTGATGGGGACCACGGAGACACCATCAGAGCCCTCGGAGCTGGAGCTGGACGACGTGGTCATCACCAACCCCCACATCGAGGCCATCCTGGAGAACGAGGACTGGGTTGAGGACGCCTCGTGAGTGTCCCCTGTGTCCCCCCCACTGCTGGGCCCCCCTGTGCAGTGCCAGCCCCCCCAGCATGGGATGCAGGGGACAGATTTGGAGGTCACCAAGCCATGGGGATGGTCCTCCAGATGGTCTTGGGGTGGGAATGTCCCCACAGGTCTGGGGGACATGTGGGCTGGCGGGAGAGGGGGGACACACGGGGGACAGGGGCAGAGCAGGGGGGCACAGGGGGCTCACACCCTCCTCCCTCTCCACAGGGGTCTGGTGTCCCACTGCATCGCCATCCTGAAGGTGAGTCAGGCCAGGGCACTGGGGGCAATGGCAGCACTGGTGGTACTGGTAGAGCTGGTGGCAGTGGTGGCACCGGTGGCACGAGTGGCAAGGGTCACACTGGTGGCAATGGTGGCAGCAGAGCAGTGGCAGTAGTGACATTGATGTCAGTGGTGGGCAGCACGTGCAGGAATGATGGCAATGGTGACACTGTTGGTACTGGTGGCACTGGTGCTGGTGGTGGTATTGGTGGTGGTGGTGGTATTGGTGGTGATGGTGGCACTGGTGCTGATGGTGGCACCGGTGCTGATGGTGGCATTGGTGGTGATGGTGGCACTGGTGGTGATGGTGGCATTGGTGGTGATGGTGGCATTGGTGGTGGTGGTGGCATTGGTGGTGATGGTGGCACTGGTGCTGATGGTGGCACCGGTGCTGATGGTGGCATTGGTGGTGATGGTGGCACTGGTGCTGATGGTGGCACTGGTGGTGATGGTAGGTGGCACTTGTGGCACTGGTGTTGGCGCTGGCACTGGTGCTGACGGTGGCACTGGTGCTGACGGTGGCACTGGTGCTGACGGTGGCACTGAGCGCCCAGCACTGTCCCCCAGATCTGTCACACGCTGACGGAGAAGTTGGTGGCCATGACCATGGGCTCGGGCGCCCGTGTGAAATCCCCGGCCAGCCTGGGGGACATCATCGTGGTGGCCAAGCGCATCAGCCCCAGGTGACAGGGGATGCCTGGGGGGTCCCAGGGGTGGGGTCCTTGCCTCTGGGGTGTCCCCAGGGACTGGGGGGGGAAATCTCTGGAGGGTCCCCAGAGGTTGGGGACAGGGTAGGACTGGAGGGGCCATGGGGGCTCTGGGGATGTCCTGAGGCACTGGGGGGGACCCTGAGGACTCTGGAGGGACACCTGGGGGACTTCAGGGGTGTCCAGGGACTCTGGGAGGTGTCCCAGGGCCCTGGGGTTGGGAGGAGTCCTGGGGCTCGGGGTGTTCCTGGGGTTCTGGGGGGTTCCTGGGGCTCTGGGAGGGTCCCAGGGCCCTGGGGTTGGGAGGGGTCCTGGGGCTCGGGGGGTTCCTGGGGTTCTGGGGGGTTCCTGGGGCTCTGGGAGGGTCCCAGGGCTCCAAGAGGGCTCTTGAGGCCTGGGCTGGGTGTGCTGGAGGTGCCACCACAGTGTCCCCTGGGGCTCACGCTGTCCCCACCGCAGGGTGGACGATGTGGTGAGATCCATGTACCCCCCGCTGGACCCCAAGCTGCTGGACGCGAGGTGACAGCGGCGGGAAGGACGGGGACACCCCTGGGTGGGGGGATCCCTGCGGGTCACTGGGAGACGCTGGGAGTCACTGGGAGACGCTGGGATTCCTGGGGGGAGGGCCTGGCAGTCCTGGGGGAACGCTGGGAGTCCCCTGGGAGCCCCTGCTGGGAGCACTGGGAGCACTGGGACACCCCCCTGTCCCATACTGCACCTCTGGGGACACCCCTGGGTGACCCAGCAGGAGGGGGAGGCCCCTTGGGTGTGAGCAGATGACAGAATATCCCAGAATATCCCAGAATATCCCAGAATATCCCAGAATATCCCAGACTATCCCAGGTTGGGTGGGATCACCCAGTCCCACCCCTGGCCCTGCCCAGACCCCCCAAGAACCCCACCCTGGGCACCCCTGGGTGTCCAAAGGCTCCTGGAGCTCTGGCAGCCTCGGGCTGGGGCCATTCCCTGGGGAGGAACCTTTCCCCAAATCCACCCCAAATCCACCCCAAATGCCCGTGGCACCCCCTGGGCACAGGACCCGGGACAAAGGTGGATCCTGTCCCAGGACAGGACCCCCCGGGCAGTGGGGGGGGTGGGCACCCCCTGATTGCCACAAACAGGGGAGCTGGGGCCACCAAACTGCTGAGGGGGCCACCAGGGGACAGCGGGGTGACAGGGGGTGACAGGGCGGTGATGGGGGTGATAGGGGGGTGACAGGGGGGGTGACAGAGCGGTGACAGGGGGGTGACAGGGGTGACAGGGGGGTGATAGGGCAGTGACAGGGCAGTAAAAGGGGCGTGACAGGGCAATGGCAGGGTGGTGCCAGGGTGGTGACATGGGTGTGACAGGGGGGTGGCAGGGCAGTGATGGGGCAGTGACAGGGCAGTGGCAGAGCAGTGATGGGGGGTGACAGGGGTGTGCCAGGGCAGTGCCAGGGCAGTGCCAGAGTTCCAGGGCGGTGCCAGGGCAGGGACAGGGGGTGACAGGGCAGTGACATGGGTGTGACAGGGGGGTGACATGGGCATGACAGGGGTGACAGGGTGGTCACAGGGCGGTCACTGGGCGGTGCCAGGGCAGTGACAGGGCAGTGACAGAGGTGTGACAGGGCAGTGACATGGGTGTGACAAGGCAGTGTCAGGGGGGTACAGGGCGGTGCCAGGGCAGGGACGGGGGGTGACATGAGCATGACAGGGGTGACAGGGCGGTCACAGGGCAGTGACAGGGCGGTGACATGGGTGTGACAGGGCAGTGCCAGGGCGGTGACAGGGTGGTGACAGAGGGTGACAGGGCAGTGACAGAGCAATGACGTGGGTGTGACAGGGGGGTGACAGGGGGGTGACATGGGCATGACAGGGGTGACAGGGCAGTCACAGGGTGGTCACTGAGCGGTGCCAGGGTGGTGACAGGGCGGTGCCAGGGCAGTGACAGAGCAGTGACATGGGTGTGACAGGGCGGTGCCAGGGCAGGGACAGGGCAGTGACAGAGCGGTAACAGGACATCGACGGCGTGCCAGGGTGGTGACAGGGCGATGATGGGGTTCCAGGGCAGTGCCAGGGCATTAACGGGATTCCAGGGCGGTGCCAGGGCAATGCCAGGGTGGTGACAGGGCGGTGACAAGGCAGTGACAGGGGTGTGACAGGGCAGTGCCAGGGCGGTGACAGGGTAGTGACAGGGGGGTGACAGGGCGGTGCCAGGGCAGTGCCAGGGCATTAACGGGATTCCAGGGCAGTGCCAGCGCAGTGCCAGGGCAGTGCCAGGGCATTAACGGGATTCCCGGGCGGTGCCAGGACAGTGCCAGCCCCGTGTCCCCCCCCTCCTGTCTCCTGTCCCCGCAGGGCGGCGGCGCTGCTGCTCTCCGTCAGCCACCTGGTGCTGGTGACACGCAGCGCCTGCCGCCAGCCCGCCGCCCGCCACTGGGTCGAGCGCTCGCTGGCGGCCGCCGAGGAGCACATGGCCGTGCTGCGCCAGGCTGCCCTGGCCAGCGAGCCCGAGCGGCCCCCGGGCCCCGCCGAGCCCCCCCGCCAGGAGCAATCGGCCATCTGAGCCCAATAAAGGACCCCCCGTGCCCCCCACCCCGAGCCCGGCATGGGGGGGGCTCTGCCATGGGCGGCTGCTGCTGCTGTGCTGTCTGCACCCAGGGGTGTCTGGGGAGGGGGGCAACAGGGGGGGTGTGGAGGGGGGTTGGGGTGTTTAGAGGGGATTTTGGGGGGTTGGAATTGGGTTTGGAGGTGTTGAGGGGCTTGGGAGAGAGTGTGGAGGGGGTTTGAAGGGTTTAGAGGGGATTTTGGGGGCTGGGGGTGGGCTTGGAGGGGTTGGGGGGCTTGGGAGTGTGGTTGAGGGGTTTAGAGGGGATTTTGGGGGGGCTGGGGTTGGGTTTGGAGGGGTTGGGGGGCTTGGGAGGAAATGTCGAGGGGGTTTGAGGGGTTTAGAGGGGATTTTGGGGGGGATTTGGGGGACTGGGGTGGGTTTAGAAGGGATTTTGGGGGGATTTGGGGGGTTGAGGGTGTAGGGAGGGGGTTGAGGGGGTTTGGGAGGAAGTGTGGAGCAGGTTTGAGGGGTTTAGAGGGGATTTGAGGGGTTGGAAGTGGATTTGGAGGGGATTTTGGGGGGTTGGAGTTGGGTTTGGAGGGGTTGAGGAGCTTGGGAGGGAGTGTGGAGGGGGTTTGAGGGGATTTTAGGGGGCTGGAGGTGGATTTGGAGGGGATTTTGGGGGGTTGGGAGTTGGGTTTGGAGGGGTCGAGGGGCTTGGGAGGGAGTGTGGAGGGTGGTGGAGGGGTTTAGAGGGGAATTTGGGGGGCTAGGGGTGGGTTTAGAGGGGATTTGGGGGGGCTGGAGGTGGATTTGGAGGGGTTGAGGGGGCTTGGGAGGGAGTGTGGAGCGGGTTTGAGGGGTTTCAAGGGGATTTTGGGGCTGGAGGTGGGTTTAGAGGGGATTTTGGAGGGTTGGAGTTGGGTTTGGAGGTGTTGAGGGGCTTGGGAGGGAGTGTGGAGGGTGGTTGAGGGGTTTCGAGGGGATTTTGGGGGGGATTTGGGGGACTGGGGGTGGGTTTGGAGGTGTTGAGGGGCTTGGGAGAGAGTGTGGAGGGGGTTTGAGGGGTCTAGAGAGGATTTTGGGGGCTGGAGGTCGGTTCTCCGGGTGGGGGTCTGTGCCCCGGGCAGGGGTCGGTGCCCCGGGACGGGGTCTCTGCCTGGGATAGGGGGTCCGGGGCCGCGCAGGGGGGCTCAAGGCTGCAGGCGGAGGGGTCACCGCCCCGGACAGAGGGGTCACCGCCCCGGGCAGAGGGGTCACCGCCCCGGGCAGAGGGGTGTGCGTGCCCCGGGCAGGGCGCTCGGGGGCTCCATGCCCCGCTCCGTGCCCCGCTCCGTGCCCCGCTCCGTGCCCCGGTCACTCCGTGCCCCGGTCACTCGGGGCTCCGGTCGCTCCGTGCCCCGCTCCGTGCCCCGGTCGCTCCGTGCCCCGCTCCGTGCCCCGGTCACTCCGGGCTCCGGGGGGGGCGCGGGGGTCGCTGCGGTCACGTGAGCGCCCGTCACGTGACGGGAGGGGTGAGGCAGCCGCTGTGCCCGCCCTCTCACCCCGCGCTGACCAATAAGAGCGCGGCGAGAGCTGCGGGCGGCCAATGGGCGGCGAGGGGCGGGGCTTGCGGGCAGCGGCGGGGCGGGGCTTGCGGCAGGGCCCGGGAGAGCGAGCCGGGAGCGCCGGTGGGTGCCGGGGGCACCGGGGGGCACCGGGGGGCACCGGGGGGCACCGGGATCGGGGGGGGGAGATCGGGGACACGGGCAGGCACCGCAGGCACGGGGCTGACCCGCGCCGACCGGCAGCACCGGGAGTCACGGGCAGAGCTGGAAGGTGCCGGGAGCCACTGGGAGGTGCTGGGAGCTGCCGGGAGGAACTGGGAGTCCCGGGAGGAACTGGGAGTCCCGGGAGGAACTGGGAGGCACTGGAGGGACTGGGAGGCACTGCAGGGACCTGGGAGTCACACGGGCGACTGGGAGGTGCTGGGAGCATCGGCAGGAACTGGGAGTCACTGGGAGACGCTGGGATTCCCTGGCGGTGCTGGGGGAGCACTGGGAGCACTGGGAGCACTGGGAGCACTGGGGAGTCTGGTGCTGGGGGATGTCCGGGGGGGTAGAGCCCAGCCCAGCCCAGCCCTGCCCTGCCCTGCCCTGCCCTGCCCTGGGAGGGGTCTCAGGGGTGGCACCGGGGTCCCCCCGAGCAGCGAGGGCAGCAGAGCCCCCCCCCAGCCCGCCGTGACCCCCCCGTGCCACCGAGAGGGAAGTGAAAGTGATTGTGGCGGCGGGGCGGGGCGGGGAGCGGCGGGGGAGATCTTATCGGGGTGTCCTTGGGGTGCCGCACACCGCAGTGCCCCCCCCCCCGCTCTCTGTGGGGCACCCCCAGCACCCTGAGGTGCCCCTCAGCACCCCGGGGTGCGGGGCTGGGGGAGCTGGGGGGCTGGGTGAAGTGGGGGGTTGGGGCTTTCCCGGCACATGGCCGAAAGGAGAAGTGAGATTTTGGGGCCGGAGCTGCCCGGTGAGAAGGGAAACTGAGGCCAGGGTTGGGGGGGGTCCCGCAGGTGCCCCCCAGAGCCATGAGGACCCTGCTGCTGCTGCTGCTGTGGGTGGCCCTGGCCGGCGCGGGGGCCCCGCTGCCCTGTCCCCATGGGGGACCCTGCCCCGTCACCCCGGTGAGTGCCCAGGGTCTGGGGGGGTTTGGGGGGGTTTGGGGGGGTTTGGGGGGGCTCAGCAGGGGTGCTAACCCCCCCCCCGTGCCCCCCCAGGCCCTGCCTGCCCGCAGTGAGCTGGGCTGCCCGGCCAGCTCCTCCTGCCCTCCCGCCAGCTGCCAGCTGCCAGAGGTGAGCCCTGTCCCCCGTGCCTCAGTTTCCCCAGCCTGCTCAGTCTCCCTGCAGTTTGGGGAGCCCTCCCTGACCCCCCCACCCCGCTCTGTCTCCCCAGAGTGTCCCCTGCGCCGGGGGCCACCGCTGCTGTCCCCGAGGGTCCCGCTGCAGCGCCGACGGGGACTCCTGTGTCACAGACCTGGGTACGGGGACACGGCTGGCTGGGTGGGGGTGCAGGGTGGGCCTGGGGGGGACAGCAGGGACACGGGGACACCTGGCCTGTCTCCGCAGCCCCCCGTGCTGTCCCCTGTCCTGACGGCCGCTCTGAGTGTCCCGACGATGCCACCTGCTGTGTGACCGGCAGCGGCGCCTGGGGCTGCTGCCCCATGCCCCAGGTAACGGGGGGACACGGGGACACCCAGGGGTGGCAGCTGGCACCACGGCCAGGGCGGTGAGCAGCACGGCTGGCACCCCGCAGGCCTCCTGCTGCCCCGACAAGGTGCACTGCTGTCCCCACGGCACCATCTGTGACCTGAGCCGCGGGCGCTGCCTGTCCCCCGGGGCTGGCACCGATGACATCCCCCTGAGCGCCGCCTTCCCCGCCTGGAAACGGCGGCCCCCCGCCCCAGGTAAGGGGGGGGCCCTCGGAGGGCCCTCGGAGGGGACATGGTGACACTGTGTGTGCCCTTAGAAGGGACACGGTGACACTGTCTGTGCCCTCGGAGGGGACATGGTGACACTGTGTGTGCCCTTAGAAGGGACATGGTGACACTGTCTGTGCCCTCAAAGGGGACACAGTGACACTGTCTGTGCCCTTGGGATACGGTGACACTCTGTGTGCCATCAGTGCCCTCAGAGGGGACACGGTGACACTGTGTGTGCCCTCAGTGCCCGCAGAGGGGACATGGTGACACTGTCTGTGCCATCAGAGGGGACACGGTGACACTGTGTGTGCCCTCAGAGGGGACACAGTGACACTGTCTGTGCCCTCAGAGGGGACACAGTGACACTGTGTGTGCCCTCAGAGGGGACACGGTGACACTGTGTGTGCCCTCAGTGGGGACACGGTGACACTGTGTGTGCCCTCAGGGCCATCAGAGGGGACACGGTGACACTGTGTGTGCCCTCAGTCCCCTCAATGGGGACACGGTGACACTGTGTGTCCCCTCAGAGGGGACACAGAATGTCACCGTGTCCCCTCCCGTGTGTCCCCTCAGTGGCGCTGCGCCAGGTGCTGTGTCCCGACGGCCGCTCGGCGTGTCCCGACGGGGCCACCTGCTGCCAGCTGTCCCCAACGCAGTACGGCTGCTGTCCCCTGCAGAACGTGAGTGCTGCACAGCCCTGGGGGGCAGCTGCGCCAAACCTGCTGTGCCCCAAACTCTGCCCCTCCCTGAGCACCCCAAACTCTGCCCCTCCCTGAGCACCCCAAACCGAGCACCCTGTGCCAGGCACCCCAAACTCTGCCCATCCTACACCAGGCACCCAAACCCTGCCCCTCCCTGAGCACCCCAAACCGAGCACCCTGTGCCAGGCACCCAAACTCTGCCCCTCCCTGAGCACCCCAAACCCTGCCCCTCCCTGAGCACCCCAAACCGAGCACCCTGTGCCAGGCACCCCAAACTCTGCCCCTCCCTGAGCACCCCAAACCCTGCCCCTCCCTGAGCACCCCAAACCGAGCACCCTGTGCCAGGCACCCCAAACTCTGCCCACCCTCCACCAGGCACCCCAAACTCTGCCCCTCACTGAGCACCCCAAACTCTGCCCCTCCCTGAGCACCCCAAACCGAGCACCCTGTGCCAGGCACCCCAAACTCTGCCCCTCCCTGAGCACCCCAAACCCTGCCCACCCTCCACCAGACGCCCCAAACCCTGCCCATCCTACACCAGGCACCCCAAACTCTGCCCATCCTCTATCAGGCACCCCAAACTCTGTCCATCTTCCACCAGGCACCCCAAACCAAGCAGCCCATGCCAGGCACCCCAAAGTCTGCCCATCCTCCACCAGGCACCCCAAACTCTGCCCATCCTACACCAGACACCCCAAACCCTGCCCATCCTACACCCCCAAACCAAGCAGCCCATGCCAGGCACCCCAAACTCTGCCCCATCCTCCACCAGGCACCCAAACCCTGCCCATCCTCCACCAGGCACCCCAAACCCTGCCCATCCTCCACCAGGCACCCCAAACCAAGCAGCCCTCACTGGGCACCCCAAAGCAGGCACCCCACACCCCAACACACAGCCCTCACCCCGTGCCAGCCCATGCAGGTGCCCCATTCTGGGCATCCCAATGCCGGGTTCCCCCCAGGGATGGATGTTTTGGGCACCCTGTGCCAAGCATCCCACAGCAGATGTGCCCTGCTGGGGTGGCACCCCACCCTCTGCCCTGTCCCCACACCTGTCCCCTCTGCCGTGCCCCCCGTGCTCTCCTTGTCCCCAGGGTCCTTGGCACCCCGTATCTCCCCCCCAGGCCGTGTCCTGCAGTGATGGGCAGCACTGCTGTCCCCAGCACGGCCCCTGTGCTGGTCACCCCGCTGTCCCCATCCCCAGCGCCCCTGTCACGCTGTGTGTCCCCCCCCAGGCCGTGTGCTGCGCCGACAGGCAGCACTGCTGTCCCCAAGGCACCACCTGTGACCTGACCCACTCCACCTGCACCTCCCTGGGGGCCTCTGCAGCCCTGGCAGCACTGCCCACAGGTAAGACCCCCCCCACCCAGGGTACAGCCACCCCCTGCCCTGTCCCAGGGAGGGGACAGCAGCCCTGAGTGTCCCCTGTCCCCAGCTGGTGACGTCAAGTGTGACGAGAGGACGAGCTGTCCCGATGGGAACACGTGCTGCCGGCTCACCTCGGGGGCCTGGGGGTGCTGCCCCCTCGAGCAGGTATGGGGGGGTCCCCTGTGCCCCCCAGGACAGGCAGATGTCCCCTGTCCCCCTGGCTGGGATGGGGACAGCTGTGTCTGATTCCCCTGAGGAGGACAAGGGTGGGTGCTCCTTGTGCTTGCCCAGGGCGAGGTTTGATGTCCCCTGTCCGCCTTGGCAGGGACAAGGATGGGGGGGTCCCCTGAGCCTCTCCAGGACTGGGAGATGTCCCTCAGGAGGGTTCCCATTCCCTGATGTCCCCCCCCCAGGAGGGCTCCCATTCCCTGATGTCCCTCAGGAGGGCTCCCATTCCCTGATGTCCCCCCCTCAGGAGGGTTCCCATTCCCTGATGTCCCCCCCCCAGGAGGGCTCCCATTCCCTGATGTCCCTCAGGAGGGTTCCCATTCCCTGATGTCCCCCCCCAGGAGGGCTCCCATTCCCTGATGTCCCCCCCCAGGAGGGTTCCCATTCCCTGATGTCCCTCAGGACGGTTCCCATTCCCTGATGTCCCCCAGGAGGGTTCCCATTCCCTGATGTCCCCCAGGAGGGTTCCCATTCCTTGATGTCCCCCAGGAGGGTTCCCATTCCCTGATGTCCCTCAGGAGGGCTCCCATTCCCTGATGTCCCCCAGGAGGGTTCCCATTCCCTGGTGTCCCTCAGGAGGGCTCCCATTCCCTGATGTCCCCCCCCAGGAGGGCTCCCATTCCCTGATGTCCCTCAGGAGGGTTCCCATTCCCTGATGTCCCCCCCCAGGAGGGCTCCCATTCCCTGATGTCCCTCAGGAGGGTTCCCATTCCCTGATGTCACCCCCCAGGAGGGCTCCCATTCCCTGATGTCCCCCAGGAGGGCTCCCATTCCCTGATGTCACACTGGGGTGACACTGAGTCCCTTTGACACCCCCCAGTCAGACCCCCTGTACCAACTGGGACCAGTTTGGGGCTCCAGTGGCAGGAGGGACATGAAGCCACCAGGATGCTCAGGGACCTTCCTGAGTCCCCCTGAGGGGGGAGGTCAGGAGCGATGAGGGGTTCCCCATATTCCCCCATCCTCCCTGCTGGGGCAGGGAATGGGGCTGGCAGGACTGGGCAGGAGGGGACACATTTGTCCCCCCTCCTGTGGAGCTGGCAGCCCCTGGGGGGGTCCCCCGTGCTCAGCCCCCCCTCTTTGCCCCCCAGGCCGTCTGCTGCCCCGACCACGTGCACTGCTGCCCCCAGGGCTACATCTGCGACCCCCAGGGGGGCAGCTGCCTGCAGGGGGGGGACACCCGCCTGCCCTGGGTGCAGAAGACCCCGGCACTGCCCCGGGGGGGACAGGTGACATCGGGGAATGTCATCTGTGATGAGAAGACGAGCTGTCCTGATGGCAGCACCTGCTGCAGGATGAGCCTGGGCACCTGGGGCTGCTGCCCCCTCGAGCAGGTGTGGGGGGCTCTGCCCATGGCTGTGCAGGGTGGGGGGCCCGGGGGTGCACCCAGGGGAGCAGAGACTGAGCAGAGACCCCTGGGGTGTTCTTGGAGGGGTGGGGGACATGGCTCAGTGGACCCCAGGTGGGGCACCCGACTGGGGGAGGTGGGAACGTGCAGCAGGGCACAGCAGCTCCCTGTCCCCCTCAGCGCCCCAGGGACTGGGGGTCTCCTGTGCCCTGAGGGGACAAAGGCCAGCGTTTCCTTTTCCCCAGGAGGGTCAAGGCCAAATGTCCCCCCTTTGCTGCCTGAGGGATGAGGGCAGATGTCCCCTGACCTCCAGGAAGGACAGAGCACACCCCAAACCCCTGTGGGACAAGGGGCCCCTTTTGCTGCCCCCCACCCCCAGTCAGCCCCCATCTGCTGACTGGGACCAGTTTGGGGCTCCAGTGGCAGGAGGTGACAGAGGCACACAAGGCTCAGGGACATTGGTGCATCCCACAGAGGGGCAGAAGCATCACGAGGGGGTCCCCATATCCACCCCCCTCGAAGTGGGGATGGAGCCAGGCTGGGTCTGGGGGGGACACGGAACAGGCAGGAGGGGACTTGTCCCCTGCAGGTCCCCAGCTGTGTTCCTGGGGGTCCCCTGTGCTCAGCCCCCCCCCCTTTGCCCCCCAGGCCGTCTGCTGCCCCGACCTCGTGCACTGCTGCCCCCAGGGCTACATCTGCGACCCCAAGGGGGGCAGCTGCCTGCAGGGGGGGGGCACCCCCCTGCCCTGGGTGCAAAAGACCCCAGCGCTGCCCCAGGGGGCACAGGTGACATTGAGGGACGTCAAGTGTGATGAGAAGACGAGCTGTCCTGATGGCAGCACCTGCTGCCGGCTGAGCCTGGGCACCTGGGGCTGCTGCCCCCTCGAGCAGGTTGGGGGGGTCCCTGGGGGGGGGGGCACCCCAGGGGTGGGGGGTTGTCCTGGGGAATTGAGGATTTGGGAATGGGATGGAGGGGGGGTTGGGACAGAGCATGACTGTGGGGGTGGCCCTTTGGGGACAGAGCATGACTGTGGGGGTGGCCATTTGGGGACAGAGCATGACTATGGGGGTGGCCCTTTGGGGACAGAGCATGACTGTGGGGGTGGCCCTTTGGGGACAGAGCATGACTGTGGGGGTGGCCCTCTGGGGACAAGCAGGGCTGGGGGCGGGCAGGGCCATGGGCCACTCCCACATTTGTCACCAATCCCCCTCCCTGGTGGCTCTGTGGGCACCTCGGGTTTGGCACAGTCCGTGGGGCTCTGCCAGGGACACCTGGGTCCCTGATGTCCCTGTGTCCCTGGGGTCCCCCAGACACCCAGGTGTGTCCCCCCCCGCCCCACACTGAGCCCACCCCGCGTGTCCCCCCCAGGCCGTTTGCTGCGGGGACCACCAGCACTGCTGTCCCCGGGGCTACACCTGCAACGTGGCCACCGAGAGCTGCGAGAAGCTGCTGGCGCCCACCCCGCTGCTGCCCACCCCCGCAGCAGCAGCAGCAGCAGCAGCAGCAGCAGCAGCAGCCCCCCGGCCCCGGCCGCCCCCCGCCCCCCTGCGCGCCCCCGGCGCCCCCCCGGGTGGGGCCAGCCTGGTGCCCTGCGGCGCCGCCGGCTCCTGCCGCGGGGGCCAGCGCTGCTGCCAGGCCCGGGGCGGCTCCTGGGGGTGCTGCCCCTTCGCCCAGGTGAGTTGTCCCCTGGCTGGGGGTGAGGGTGGTGGCATCACCCACCCCCCCAGCTCTCCTGACTCGGTGTCTCCCCCACCCCGCAGGGCTCCTGCTGCTCCGACGGCCGCCGCTGCTGCCCCGCGGGCTCCCGCTGCACGGCGGGGGGCTGGGGCTGCAGCCAGCAGCACCCTTAGGTGCTCCGATGGCACCGGGGACACCGCCACCAGCCCCCCCGAGTGCCACCACCCCAATAAACGGTTTCTAGGAGGAGCTCCAGCTCGTGGCGAGGGGGGGAAACTGAGGCAGGAGGCGGAGGCAGGGGGGGTGTTTGTGTGTTTAATATATTAACGCCTCTAGGGAGCGGGCAGGACGTGCAGGCAGCAGCTCCCTGCCCAGCCTGGCACCCGGGGGGGGGCTCCCCATGGGCCCCCCTCCCCAGCTCTGCCAGCCTGGCCCCAATGATCCCCTCTTCATCCTCACCACGTAGAAAACATTTAGAAACACAGTTAAAATCCGAAGGGGGATGAGGGTGGGGGGACAGGGGCCCCCCCCGGCTCCTATGGCAGCTTGGAGGCACCGCTGGCTCGGGGGGCAGTGCCAGCCCCCCCTGTCCTGTGGGGACACAAGCGGGGACGTGGCTCAGGACTGGTGGAGCGTGCAGTTCCCACCTCCAAAGGCCAGGGTGGTGGCGTTGGGGTGGGACACAGAGGGGGACAGGGGGAGCAGGAGCCCGTGTGGCAGAGCCCGGTGGCACAGGGCGGGGGGTCCCAGGCAGATGGGGACACGGGTGGCCTGGGTGGGGTCTCAGGACACAGGGAGGGGCTGGGCAAGGAACAGGGATGGATGAGAGGAGTGGGAGGGCTGGTGACAGAAAGGTGACAGAGCGCGGTGGCGGGGTGGGATTGTGGAGGGGTGGGACGGTGATGGGACACGGCGGGGGCAGGACAGGGTGGTGGCGGGAGAGGACAGTGACAAGGTGTGGGGAGGGTGGTGGGATGGCTCAGCAGTGACAGGACAGGGATGGGAGGGTGGGATGGGGATGGCAGCGGTGGGATGAGGGATTGTGCTGGGATGGGATTGATGGGTCAGGATGGCGGTGGGATGGGATGGCACAGCGATGGGACAGTGATGACAGTGACGGGTGACAGCAGCGGTGTCCCCACCACCTCAGCACCTCCCCGGGACCAGGGCAGCGCCCTCCCCACACTCACTTGACGTTGAAGACCATCAGAGGCCGCTCCTCCCGCTTCTGCCAGGGGCTCTTGCGGTCGCCCCCCTCGTCCCCGGCGTCGCCCGCCTCGGCCAGCGCCTCCTCCTCGGGGCTGGTCAGGGAGTCTCGGGGGGCGTCGCTGGCGCTGCTGCGCCCGCTGCCCCCGCCTCGCCGCCCCCCGCTGCCCGCTTCCAGCAAGGGGGCCAGCGAGCTGTCCTCGGGGGAGGCTGCGGGCAGCGGGGGCCGCGGCCCCCCGTCCTCCTCCCCGCCTCCGGCGGCCCGGGGCAGGCGGGGAGGGGGCGCGGGGCCGGGGCCCCTCTCGCTGCCCTGCAGGTCGATGTAGGAATGCCGAACCTGGGAGGAGCGCCCGTCCAGGGACACGAACCAGGCTCTCGGGGGTCGCGGCCCCCCCAGTTCCAGGAGCTGCTGCCCCGCCAGCGCCTGCAGCTCCCCGTTGAGCTGGGCCACCGCCGACCCGTCCAGCAGCACCGGGATGGCCACCGAGCCGCTCACCGGCTGGGGGGCACGAGCCCCGCCCCAGTTCTCCCCCTCCTCGAAGGGCTGCCCGGAGGAAGGGGGGGGCGCGGGCGCGGCCGTCGCCGCCGTCGAACCGGGGCCCCCCTCGGCTTCGGGGGGACCCTCGGGCTCGCCGGGAGCCAGGCGCATGTAGCGGGCGGGGATCAGGAGGGTGGGCATCACCCCCCGGTAAACATCCTCGGCCCCCCCGGCCCGCTCCAGCGGCCCGCAGAGCAGCAGGGGCCCGGGGGGGGCCAGCGAGGGCGGCCGCGGGGGGGGCTCGGGCAGCGGGTGCTCGGCGGGCTGCGCCCCGTACCGGCCGAAGGAGGGCGAGGGCGGCCGCGGGGGGAAGGCGGGGGCGGCCCGGGGGTGCTCCTCGGGGGGCTGCAGCCCGTCCACCGAGCGGGCGGCCCGGAGGCCGAAGGCTTCGCCGCCGGGCCGCCCGTAGTCCTCGTGGGCGGGGGGCTGGCGGCGCCGCGGGGCCAGCGTGGCCGCCGGGGGCCGCGGGCCGGAGCGCAGCGGGGCGGGGGCCGGCGGCTGGAAGAAGTCGGGCCGGGCGGGGGTCAGCTCGCGGGTGGAAGGGGGCAGGCTGGGGGTGGGCAGCTCGGTGTCCCCTCCCGAGGAGGCCGTCTCCAGGTGGCTGCCCCCGCACAGGAGGTCCAGCTGCGACACCGAGGTGGCCTGGTCCCGGCGAGCCGCGTCCAGCGGCCCCGGCAGCGGCAGCTTGCGGTGCTGCGCCCGCGGCTTCAGGCACCGCCGCCTGCGGGGAGACCGGGGCGGGGGGGGCGGGCAGGTAGGGCCGGGGGTCCCCCTGCTCCTGCCCTCCTCCCTCGCCGGCTGGAAGGAGCTAGAGGAGGGGGCTGGAGGGCACCCAGGGGTGCTGGGGAGTGGTGTGTCACCCTCCAAACCCAGTTATGCGGCACCCAGGGGTGCTGGGGAGTGGTGTGTCACCCTCCAAACCCAGTTATAGAGCACCCAGGGGTGCTGGGGGGTGGTGTCTGGCTCCCAAACCCAGTTATGGGGCACCCAAGGGTGCTGGGGAGTGGTGTCTGGCTCCCAAACCCAGTTATAGAGCACCCAGGGGTGCTGGGGAGTGGTGTCTGGCTCCCAAACCCAGTTATGGGGCACCCAAGGGTGCTGGGGAGTGGTGTCTGGCTCCCAAACCCAGTTATAGAGCACCCAGGGGTGCTGGGGCATGGTGTGTCACCCTCCAAACCCAGTTATAGGGCACCCAGGGGTGCTGGAGATCGGTGCCTGGCTCCCAAATCCAGCTGAAGAGCACCCAGAGGTGCCACAGGCTGGTGCCTCCGCCCCATAGCCAACCCTAGGGCGTTTGGAGGTCCCAAGGGGTGGTGGTGACCGCCCCAAAAGGGCTGCAGGGCATTCAAGGGTGCCAGGAGGGTGGTGCCCCCCCTTCCCACAGCCAGGTCTAGGGCACCCAGGGGCGCCAGGAGGATGCTGCCCCCTCCCCACAAGCAGTTACAGGGTGCCAGGAAATGCTCCCCCCCCCCCAGCTCTGGGGCACCCAGGGGTGCCCGGTGGTGCTGGCCCCGTTCCCACACGGCACTGACCTGCAGTAGTAGATGAGGAGGCAGAGGAGGATGAGGACGAGCAGGGCCAGGGCTCCCAGGATGGTCAGCAGGAAGATGGTGTGGTAGGTGGTGATGTCTGTCACCCCCGCCGCCATCGCCACCAGCCCTGGGGACAACGGGGTCACAGCGGGAGCCCCTCCTAAGTGCACCCTGGGGACAGAGGGGCAAAGGGAACCCCCCCACCTGGGCACCTCAGGGGGCTGCGATGCCCCCAGCCTCAGACAGCCCCAGGACAACGGGACTGGGGGAGCCCCCACCCCACCAGGAGCACCCCAGGGTGGTCCCAGCCCCCCTCAGGCAGCCCTGGGATGGAGGGGGATTAGAGAGGGAAACGCCCCGAGGTGCTGCCACCCCCTCGCCAGCCAGCCTGTCCCCAGAGCCAAGGTCCACGGGCTGCGAGGGCACCCAGAGGTGTCACCTTACCCGTGCCGGGGGAGGGCAGAGCCGCTGCCCAGTATCCCAGCTGGGAGGAGACGAAGGTCCAGTACAGCTGCCGGCCCTCCTTGCGGATCAGCCCCGTCCCGTTCCGCACCCACAGCCCTGCGGGGACACCCCGAGCTCAGCCCGTGTCCCCCTCTGCTGCCCCCCAGCCACCCCCCCGGGCAGCACTCACCGCTCTTGGGGTCGAACCTCCAGGCCGGCACGCTGGCCGCCACCACAGCCGCGGCCTCGGGGGCCAGAGGGACGGACAGATGGACGGGGCCGGCCAGCGGCACCTCGGTGCCGTTCCCGGTGAAGAGGTGGATGCTGACGGCCGCCACCGGCGCCAGCTCCAGCCAGGTGCCATTGGCTGCGGGGACAAGGACGGGGACATTCCCAAAGGGGGCCACACGGGCTGTGCCCCCGCTCCCCGAGTCCCCTGTGCCCCCCACCACCCCGTACCGCTGCCGTCCTGCTCGGCCCCGAGGAAGGCGGGGAAGGCGCGGGCCAGGCTGGGGCCGGAGGCGGCGGTCAGGGAGGCGGCGAGCTGGCTGTAGGTGGAGCTGCGGGGGAGGCGGGCTGCCCGCCGCGGGAACTGCGCCCACGGCTGCCCACGGCCACCTGCGGGGACACGGCGGGTGGCAGCAGCCGGAGGGGCTGCGGGTGTCACCCAGCCCCAACCCCATGGCTGGGCTGGGTGGCAGCAGCCGGGGGGGTTGGGGGTGTCACCCACTGCCACCCCCGTGTCTCACCTGGGGATCCCAGGAGGATCTGGACCAGGTCCTCGTAGAGGATGAGCGTGGCCGGGCGCTCCGGGAGCAGGTAGAGGCTGATGGAGGCGTAGACTGCAAAGGGAAGATGGGGAATCATCCCTGGGATGGGATGGGATAGGTATGGGGATAGGGATGGGATGGGATGGGATGGGATGGGATGGGATGGGATGGGATGGGATGGGATGGGATGGGATGGGATGGGATGGGATGGGATGGGGTGGGAGGACTTGGGGGCCACCAGGACATGGTTGTCCCCTCCTGAAGGGACCAGACCCCCCCCGAACACCCCTGTGTAAGGGACTCCTACACTGGAACCTACGAGGGGTCCTCTGCAAGGAAGGGACTGAGGTCCCAGGAAGGGACTGAGGACCCCACACCAGGGCTCAGAGCCCCCCCAGTTAGGAACTGAGGACCTCCAGTCAGACCCAGAACCCTCAGGAAGGGATTGGGGACCCCCCCCCCCCCCTCCACAGCTCAAATCCCCTTAGGAAGGGACTGTGCCCCTGAGCCTGACAGCAGGGACAGGGACAGGGACGGGGACAGGGACAGCAGGGACAGAGACAGGGACAGGGACAGGGACAGCAGGGACAGGGACAGGAGCAGGGGCAGGGACAACAGGGACAGGGGCAGGGACAGAGACAGGGACAGGGACAGCAGGGACAGGGACAGGGACAGGGACAGGGACAGCAGGGACAGGGGCAGGGACAGCAGGGACAGAAGGGACAGGGACAGGGACAGGGACAGAGCCCACAGTAAGGGATTGGGGACTCCCCCACCCCCCGAGCCCCCCAGGCTGACTCACGTGGCAGTTTGGTGACGCGCCAGGGGACGGAGGCGGTGACGAAGCCGCGGCGCGCGGCGGTGACCAGCAGCCAGGAGCCCAGGCGGTAGGGCACGGGCAGCACCCCGGTGCCCGTGTGGTCGGTGCTCCCGGCCGCCAGCGCGCTGCGGGCACCGAACACGTCCAGGGCCGCCTGCGGCAGCGGGGCCAGCGTGCCGCTCTCAAACACCTGCACCCGCAGCAGCACCTCTGCGGGGACACGGACACGGGCATGGGCACGGGCACGGCGGGGACGGGGACAGCACGGACAGCAGGGACAGGGACAGGGGCAGGGGCAGGGGCAGGGACAGGGGCAGGGACAGGGACAGGGACAGGGACAGGGACAGGGGCATGGGCACGGGACCCCCGGGACACCGCAGGGACAGGGACAGCAGGGACAGCAGGGACAGCAGGGACAGGGGCAGGGGCAGCAGGGACAGGGACAGGGACAGTGACAGCAGGGACAGGGGCAGGGTCGGGACAGGGGCAGGGACAGCAGGGACAGGGATGGGGACAGGGACGGGGCAGGGACAGCAGGGACAGGGACAGGGACAGGGACAGGGACAGGGACAGGGACAGGGACAGGGGCAGGGACAGGGTGGGTGGGACACACCTCAGGAGTCACAGCCACCAACCCAGCGGGGGGTGGGAAACAACCCCAGGGGGTTACGGCCACCACCCCAGGGGGTCACGGCCACCATCCTGATGCAGGATGGGCACCACACCAACAGGAGGTGGGGCCTGTCCTGCTGGCTCATGGCCACCATCCCCATCACAGGGGGTCACGGCCAGCAGCACAGGGGGTCCGGTCACCGTTTCAGCAGGTGGTGGAACACCCTGCCAGGTCATGGCCACCATCCCAGGGGGCTCCTGGCCACCATCCCAGGCTTGTCATGGTCACCAGCCCAGCAGGGGGTGGGACCTGTCCCAGTGGATCCAGGCAGGATGGTGGGACCCACCCTGACAGGTCACAGGTGCCATCCCAGAAAGCCATGGCCACCATCCTGGTGGGGCATGGCCACCATCCTAGCTGGTGGTGGGACCCATCCCAGTGCCCACCATCCCCAGCAGGTCACGGCCACCACCCAGGGGGGTCACAGCCACCACCCTGGCAGGTCACAGGTGCTCCCCAGCAGGCACTGCCCTGAGGGGGTGTGAGCATCACTGCTGTGCCCCCCCAGTGACCCCTTGAGGGGGCCCTGGCCCCAGGGTGCTGTGCCCACCCGGGTGGGTGCACCCAGTCACGTCACTCTCAACCCCCCCAGCAGAGCCCACCCACCCCCAGGTGCTGCTCACACCTGTCCCACGGTCAGGGGGGCTCGACCCCGGCGGGCCCCACCAGCAGCAGAGGGAGGGATCCCCCCCCACCGCAGGGCCCGGCTGGAGGGAGGGGGGGACCCTGAACCCCCGTGTGCCCCCGGCCCCCCCGAGGCAGCGCCATCCTGCGCATGATCCGCAGCCCTTGGCAGCGGTCCCGGCTCCGCCGCCGTCACCCAGGCAACGACCTCCTTCATCCCGCCGCCCCGGGGCTCCCGCGCGGCCCCCCGCAGCCCCGGCCCCCGGGAACCCCCCCACCCCACCGGGCACTCCCCCCCACCCCACCCCGACCCGGCCCAGATGCGGCCCAGATGTGGCAATGGGCGAGGGGCGGAGGGGGGGGATTGGCAGCAGCTGCTCCGGCGATGCACAGGGCGGGGGGTGCGGGTTTCGGGAGCGGAGGGGCCGGGGGTGTCCCCCCGCGGGGCGGGGACAGGCGGCCCCCGCCGGCAGGAATGTCCCCGCGGCCACCCGCAGCTGCCGGGGGACAGCTGGCACCGACTGCCAGCGGCGAGAGGGGAGGGGGCCATTGTGCCACCCCCAGCGCGGGGGCACCGGCATGGCCGTCCCTGTCCCCACCCTCTGTCCCCCACCCCGCCACCAAAGCGTCCCCAGAGGGTGGCACGGCCACCGCGAGGGACAGCGGCCCCTCGCTGGCTCCCCAGTGGCTCCCAGTGTGACCCCAGTGGCTCCCAGTCTGACCCCGGGGCGGCGGGGGACGCCAGGCCCGGGGGGGGCAGTGAGGAGCGCTGCTGTCGCGTCTGTCACCCCGCGGGGACGGGGACGGGGACGGGGACGGGCAGGGCTGAGGCCAGCGCGGAGCGGAGCCAGCACGGACAGGCCGGGCCAGGGACCCCCCCTCACCCCACAGCCCCCCCCAGGGGCGCTGCCAGGAGGGTTTGGGGGTCACAGGGAACCGCGGGGAGCCCGAGGCCCACCCTGCCTGCCCCCCACCATCCTGCACCCCCGGGTGCTGCTCAGCAGCCCCCTGCCCACCCACCATCGTGCACCCCCTGAGCTGGGACCTCCACCCAGCACCAGACACCCTCGGGCTGTGCTCAGGACCCCCAGCCAGCCTCTGTTCTGTCCACGATCCCCACCCAACTTCCTGCACCCCCTGGTTTGTGACCCCCACCCACCAGCACGGACCCTCGGCGCTGCACGGGACCCCCCCCCCATCCTGCACCGCAAGGTCTGGGACCACCCCCACCCCGGGCCCTGTCCGTGACCCCCACCCGACCAGCTGCACCCCCGGGCCCCCCACCCATCACCCTCCGCCCGCCGGTGGCCAGAACCGCCCGGGGAGGGGGAGACAGACGGACAGACGGGGGTGCGGCCGGACAGACAGAGCCGGGGACGGACAAGGGGGATGGACGGGGGGACGTGGGCGCGGTGGGGGGGCGGCTGGGCAGGGATGGGGGTGTCGGGGGGGCCGGGGGGGGATGGGGTGTCGGGATGGTGGGGATTCGGGGGGCGGGCGGGGATGGGGCTGTGGGGGCCGGGGGGGGCCGGGGAGTGTCGGGGCGGGGGTGGGGAGGGGGCCGGTGCTGCTGAGGGGGTGACGGAGCCAAGGGATGCCGGGGGGGGGGGGTCGGGCGGGGATGGGGGGGTGGGGGCCGGCGCTGGGATCGATCGGGGTGGGGGGGGGCGATGGGATTCAAAGGATGCCGAGGGGATGTCGGTGCGGGGCTCGGGCGGGAACGGGGGAGCGGGGGCGTTGGTCGGGCTGGGGGTGGTGCGGGGCGAGGCCTGGGGGACCAAGGGATGCCGGAGGGATGCGGGCGCGGGGGTCGGACGGGGGTGGGGGGGGGGGGGGGGGGCGGGGGTGTTGCCGGCGGCGCCCCCCGCCCCGCACACAAAGGCCGCTCTCACCGTGCGCTCCCGGCTCCGCCGCGCCCCGCGCCCGCCGCCCGCCCGCGGCCGCCAGCAGCAGCAGCACCGGCAGCGGCGGCAGCGGCGGCAGGAGGCGGCGGGGCCGCATGGTGGCTCCGCGCCGTTACCCCGCCATGCCCGGCCCGCCCGGCCCGTCCGCCCGCCCGCCCGCCCGCCGCGGGGACCGGGCTCCACCTGCCGGAGCCGCCGGGCACGGCCGCCCAGCGCCCACCCCCGGAGCGGCACCGCCCCGGCACCGGGACCACCCCCGGCACCGCCCCGAGACCCCCGCACCAGCCCCCCGGCACCGCCCCGGACCTCCGGCACCGCCCCGCGCAGGGCCCCGAGAGCCGGGACCCGTTCCCGGTATGCGGCGGGCGCCGGCACCCCTGGCCGGGACCGCTCCGGGACCTAGACCGGGACTCGGTACCGTCACCGGCCGGGCACCGGGACTGAGCCTGGTATCGGCAGCGGCATCTCAGCACCCGGCCCCGACACCGGCACCGACCCCCGGATCCACCTCTGACACCGCCCCGAGCCCCGGCACCATCCCCGGCACCGATCCCGACCGCTGCATCCACCCCCGGGACCGCCCCGAGACCGGGACCGCGGCCCGGCACTGCAGGGCGCGCTCCGGTACCGGCACCGGCACCGGCAGCCTTGCACCGCCGCCGGTACCGCACAGGCCTCCCGGGACCCACTCCCGGCTCCGCTCCGAGCCCCGGGACAGGGACACGGTACCGGCACCGTCACCCCGGGACTGACCCTGTACCGGCACCGTCACCCCGGGACTGACCCTGTACCGGCACCGTCACCCCGGGACCGCTCGCGGTGCTTCCTCCCGCCTCACTGCCGAGCCCTGGTACCACAGCGGAGTTTTGGGACCGGCCCTTGGCGCTGCCCCGATCGCCGGGACTGACCCCGGTACCGTGACCCACCCGCGGTACCAGCACCGGCCCCGGTACGGAACCCCCGGCACCAACCCCGCCCCCGACCGCCCTCCCGGGGCACCCACAAGGGCGCAGGGGGTCCCCAAAAGCCTCCCTGCCCTGTGCCCCCCCCCCGGTGCAGGTCAGGGGGACACAACCGCAGCCCCACGGGCAGCCCCCGAGGCCGGGGCCGGGATTTATTGTCCGGGGGGAGCTGGGGAAGGGGAACTGGGTGGGCTGGGGCGCAGCGGGGTCCCGGGGACAGCGGACACCGCTACTCCTGGGCGCTCGCCGGCTCCTGCGCCTGGCCGGGCTCCTGCTCCTCCCCCTCGGCAGGCGGGCGCGTCCGCTTGAAGAAACCCGTCTGGAAGGGGACACAGTGACAGCCACCCCACCTTGTCACCCCCCGGAGATCCCTGTGGCACCACCGCGGGGACCCCGTGACGTCACTCCGGAGGCACGAGCCTCTGGGGACCCCACAGTGTCACCCACCCGGGCTGCACCGCGTCCCCCCGTCCCGCCCCGCAGTCCCCACCCCCAGCTCCGTGCCCCTCCGGTGACAGTGAGGCCCCAGCACCTTGGTGGATGTCCCCAGTGTCCCCAGTGTCCCCCCCCCCCGCGCCTACTCACCGTCCACATCAGGAGGATGAGGAGGGTGAGGAGCAGGAGCCCGGCCAGGACCCCCAGCACCACCCACCACACCGGCACGGCCCCCTCGCCGCCGGGGCTGGCGCGCACCACGCGGGTCTCGGTCTGCAGAGGGACAGCTGGGTGACACCGCTGCCACCACCATGGCCGGTCCCGGTGTCCCCAGAGCCAGGCCAGCCCTACCTCAGCCTGGCCGGTGGGCAGGAGCCGGGGCTGGACGCGGTAGGGCATGGACGAGGTGTTGAACCACGCGTGTGACTGGATGAGGAACTGCGTCAGGAGGTGCTCCCGCTGGGGACAGGCGAGGGGACACACGGGGGACACACAGGGGACACATGGGGACCTGGTGCTGGCAGCTCACAGGGCACCCGCGACCCCACACCTGGTACTCCCAGGGTGATCTCGGGTCCACATTGCAGGGATGGCCCGGGCCCACAGCGCCACCGCGTCCCCTCGGTCCCCAGGAAGGGACAGTACCTGCTGCAGGGTGTCCATCCAGAGCAGGGCGTGCACGCTGACCAGCGCCCGCTGCTCCCTGCCCAGGCTGGGCACGTGGCAGGTGATGTCCACGCAGGTGGCATTGTCACAGTTCTGAGGGACACGGAGGGTGTTGGGGAGGGGCGGCCCCACCCCAGGGACACTCCCAGCCCTGTCCCCCCAGCCCTGCAGGGTCCCCAGGGTCACCCAAGGGGTGCTGTCCCCCCAGCCCTGCAGGGTCCCCAGGGTCACCCAAGGGATGCTGTCCCCCCCAGCCCTGCAGGGTCCCCAGGGTCACCCGAGGGATGCTGTCCCCCCCAGCCCTGCAGGGTCCCCAGGGTCACCCGAGGGATGCTGTCCCCCCCAGCCCTGCAGGGTCCCCAGGGTCACCCGAGGGGTGCTGTCCCCCCAGCCCTGCAGGGTCCTCAGGGTCACCCGAGGGGTGCTGTCCCCCCCCCAGCCCTGCAGGGTCCCCAGGGCCACCCGCTCACCACACGGACGAGGTCCCCCAGCCCGGCTCCCGGCGGCGGCTCCGCCTCCCGGCGCTCCCGCTGCTGGCTGCGGTTCCCGGGCGCTGCGGCCGTCGGGCGGGGGATCTCCAGCTGGAAGGGGACACAGGGGTGACACGCACCTCCCTGGCATGTCCCGGCGGCCGGCGGCCGTCCCGCAGGGCCCTACCTGGGCGGGGTTGAGGGCGGGGTGCCGGGAGCAGTTCATGCCCCCCTCGGTGCCCAGCTCCAGCAGGTAGAGCAGGACGTGGTCGCCCAGCAGGTGGGGGACGGCGAGGCTCAGGGTGACCCCGGTGACGGTGCCGGGACCTTTGTTGTGGAGCTGCGGGAGGACGGTGGGATGATGCCCAGCACCGGGGAGGGGACAGAGGGGACATCCCCCGAGCAGGCGCGGCTGCCGTGTCCTACCTCGTAGACGTGCTCCACCTTGATGCCGTGGTCCTGGAGGCGCTGGCTGCCCTCCACCGGCTGCCAGCTGGCGGGCAGCACCGTGGCGGCAGGCAGGGAGTTGCTGGTGGGAGGGGGGGGGGTCAGTGTCGCCCTTTGTCCCCCCATTTGTCCCCACGTCCCCCAGAGCCTTACCCTCGCAGCTCCATCTCCGCCTCCGCCTCCACGGGCACCGTCACCGTCACCGAGGCGTTGCCGGGGCTGGGGCTGTTCTTGCTGTGAGGACACAGCGAGGTGAGGGATGGACACGGAGTTTGGGGACACGCTGAGCCCGCTGAGCCCAAGGTGTCCCAGCCTGGGGGCGGGGGGGGACAGGGGGACAGCCCCGTGTCACCTCCGCAGCTGGAGGTGGAAGGTGATGGCATCCCCCATGTCCTCCAGCCCGGACACGCTCAGCTCCATGTCCACGGTGATCTGGGGACAGCAGAGCAGAGGGGGTGGGTGAGCAGCCCCCGTGGGTGGGTGGCAGGCGCAGCAGGGACCCCCCCGTCCCCTTACCCGGGCCCCCGCTTTCATGGGGTTGCCCAGCTCGCAGAGCACCACGTGGGTCCCGTTCTCCTTCTTGGGGTTGCAGCTCAGCTTCTCCTGCCCCTGTGGGGTGGGGACACGGGATGGGGACACGTCATGGACCCCCCATCCCTGAACTGCCCCCCCTCCATGCTGGGGACCTGCAGGAGCTGAGGGCAGGGCTTGAGCCCCCCACCCCGGACACCCCTGAACACCCATCACCAGTGGGGACCCTGTGGAGAGTGACACCCACCAAGGGCAGGACATGAACCCCCCAAGCCAGGACCCCTGGGCACCCATCCCCACCAGGCAGCCCCGTGGAGGGTGAGGGAGATGAAGGCCACAGAGTGAGGCCCCCGATTTGGGTCACTCCCTGTGCTGGGCATCTCCTGACACCCAGCACCCCTGGGCACCCCCATGGAAGGTGACAGCCACCAAGGGCAGGACAGGAACCCCCCACCCTGGGCACCCCCAAAGAGGGTGACAGCCACCAAGGGCAGGACAGGAGCCCCCCACCCTGGGCACCCCCAAAGAGGGTGACAGCCACCAAGGGCAGGACAGGAGCCCCCCGCCCTGGGCACCATCAAGAGCAGAATTTGAGCCCCCCCAGGCCGGTCACCCCCCCTCCGCGGACACCCACCGGGATGGTGCTGCGGGCAGCCTGGTAGTGGGTGCCGGGGGGCAGCAGCACCCTCAGCTCGGCCTCGAAGGCGCCCTCGCCCGCGTTGGTGGCGTTGGCGCGCAGGGACAGCGCGGCCTCGGCGCCGATCAGCAGGCGCTGGCTGGGCCTGGGGGACACGGGGACAGCGCTCGGCACCCCGCGGGGACACCGAGCGCTCCCTCAGCGCCCTCCCCGCGCTCACGTGTCGGCGGCCAGGCGGAGCTCGGGGACACAGAGGTTGTCGTCGCCGCAGTCCTCCAGGATGATGTGGGTCTGGGACAGGGAGGGGACAGGGAGGGGACCCCCGTCCAGGGTGAGGAGTGGAAGGGGGAGTGACTTGGGGACAGCAGGGGGCACGGGAGGGACATCCCGGGGGGGGATTGGGCTGGTGAAGGGGCCGGAGGGGACATCCCAGGGAGAGACCGCTGATGGAGGGGAGGGAGGTGACATCTCTGAGAGGGAAGAACGGGGACAGCAGAGGGGACATCCAGGGGCACAATTGGGGCCATACCCTGAGACACGCCAAGGAGGGAGCAGGGACAGCAGGGGGACATCCCGGGGAGGGATTTGGGATGGCAGAGGGAACAGAGGGGACATTCTCAGGGCTGGGAATGGGGACAGTGCTGGGTGCAGAGGGCACGTCCAGGGGAGGAGGGGCTGGGGGCTGCGGGGTGAGCACGGAGGGCAGAACAGGACGGGCCTGCCCGGGAGTGGCAGGGACAGCGTGGGGACACATTCCAGGGGGGAGGAGGGACAGCGGGGGGGGGGGGGGGGGGGGGTGTAGGAGCCACATCCCAGTGGAAAATGAGGGGGAAACAGAGGCAGTGTCCCAGGGGGGTGTTGGGGACACTGGCACAAGCTGGGCACCCCGGAGCTGGGCACCCCGAGGCTGGGGGTGCCCCCGTGTGCCCTGGGGATGAGCCCACCCCGTGTCACCACGGTGACACCTCCCCACAGCCGTGTCCCCCCTACCTGTGCCTGCACCAGGGTGTCCCCGTAGAGCACCAAGCCCGGGGCCTCTCTGGGCAGCGCCAGGGCCACGCTCAGAGCCACCGGGCTCAGCTTGTCCTTGAACTCGGCCTGGTCCTGGGGACACCCACGGGCAGAGGGGCAGCTGGAGGGCATCCCGTGCCCCCCCGTGCCCACCCCGCCCAGCACTGCCCCCATCCCTGCTACCCGCCCTCCTGGGAGAGGGAGACACTGTTACCCCAACGCCTGTCCCCAAGCCTGTCCCCATCCTGGCTGGAGATGCCACATCCCCAGTCCTGTCCCCCACCCTCCGTGGGTTGTCCCCGCCCTCGGCGGCGCTGTCCCCGTGCCCGTACCCGCAGGTAGGCGGTGAGGTTGCTGCACACGGGGGCTGTCCCCGGTGCCACCAGCAGCCGCCCCTGCCAGGACGCTTGGTGTCCCTGCAGCAGCAGCACCCTCCGCGATGGCCGCGGCTTCAGCCGGTCCAGCTGCAGCTCAGCCTCCAGCTCTGCTGGGGAACAGGAGGGTGGCGCTGGTGGCACCCGCGGTGACGCCCCGTGTGACAGCGGCGCCCCCAGGGTGACAGTGGCACTCACGGATGCTCGCGGGGATGTGCTGGCCCGTCACGCTGACACAAAACACCACGTGGAAGCTGCGGGGGGACAACAGCGACAGGCGCTCGGGGACCTGCCCTGTGCCCACAGCGGTGCCCCACGGTCCCCGCAGTGATGTCCCCATAGTGTCCCCGTAGTGTCCCCACGGCAGTGTCCCCACGGCAGTGTCTCCATGGCAGTGTCCCCACAGCAGTGTCCCCATAGTGTCCCCATGGCAGTGACCCCACGGCAGTGTCCCCATAGTGTCCCCACGGCAGTGTCCCCACAGCAGTGTCTCCATGGCAGTGTCCCCACAGCAGTGTCCCCATAGTGTCCCCATGGCAGTGACCCCACGGCAGTGTCCCCATAGTGTCCCCACGGCAGTGTCCCCACAGCAGTGTCCCCACGGCAGTGTCCCCACAGCAGTGACCCCACGGCAGTGTCCCCATAGAGTCCCCACGGCAGTGTCCCCATGGCAGTGTCCCCATGGCAGTGTCCCCATAGTGTCCCCATGGCAGTGTCCCCACGGCAGTGACCCCACGGCAGTGTCCCCATAGTGTCCCCACGGCAGTGTCCCCACAGCAGTGTCCCCATAGTGTCCCCATGGCAGTGTCCCCATAGAGTCCCCACGGCAGTGTCCCCATGGCAGTGTCCCCATGGCAGTGTCCCCATAGTGTCCCCATGGCAGTGTCCCCACGGCAGTGACCCCACGGCAGTGTCCCCATAGTGTCCCCACGGCAGTGTCCCCGTGGCAGTGTCCCCACGGCAGTGTCCCCATAGTGTCCCCACGGCAGTGTCCCCACGGCAGTGACCCCACAGCAGTGTCCCCATAGTGTCCCCACGGCAGTGTCCCCATAGTGTCCCCATGGCAGTGACCCCACGGCAGTGTCCCCATAGTGTCCCCACGGCAGTGTCCCCACAGCAGTGTCCCCATAGTGTCCCCACGGCAGTGTCCCCATAGTGTCCCCATGGCAGTGACCCCATGGCAGTGTCCCCATAGTGTCCCCACGGCAGTGTCCCCATAGTGACCCCACGGCAGTGTCCCCATAGTGTCCCCACGGCAGTGACCCCATGGCAGTGTCCCCATGGCAGTGTCCCCATAGTGTCCCCACGGCAGTGTCTCCGTGGCAGTGTCCCCACGGCAGTGTCCCCATGGCAGTGTCCCCCCGGCAGTGTCCCCTCACCAGCTGACACGAACACTGGAGTCGGGCAGGACACAGTCCAGGCTCTCAGGGTTCAGCCCGTCGGGGGCACTCAGCTGGGTCCGGGCCACCACCACGGGCAGTCCCCTGGGGCACGGGGACATTGCTGAGGTGCCAGGGGACCGTGCAGGGAGCCCCGGGCCACCGCAGGGACGGGCACTCACCGGTACACGGCCACCTTGGCTGCCCCGTAAGCGCCCACCAGCAGATCTGCGGGGACAAGCAGAGGGTCGGTGCCGGGGTGGTGGCACGGGGGTGGCACGGGGGTGGCACGGGGGTGGCACGGCGGTGCCGTGCCAGGCCTGTACCCGCGTAGCCGTTGCCGTCCAAGTCGGTGGCACCGCGCAGAGCGAAGCCGAAGGCGGCGGGGCCGGGGAAGGGGCTGTTGAGGCGCTGGGTGGGCACCGGCGCCAGCCCCTCGCTCTGCCCGCGGAAGATGAAGACCTGCCCGCTGCCACTGTCACCCCCCTGCGGGGCGCCCACGGCCACGTCTGGGGACAGAAGAGACGTGAGCACCCACCCGCGCGCTCTTCTGCCTCAGTTTCCCCAAGGCGCGGCAGCGGGGGAAGCTCCTCCTGCCCGCCCCTTACCGCCGAAGCCGTCCTTGTCCAGGTCCCCGAGGCTGGCGATGGCGGCGGCGAAGCGGCCGTAGGGGTGGGTGCCCGTCAGGGTCTGGGGGGGCCCGGCCAGGGGCTGCTGTCCCCGGCCCAGGTAGAGGTAGAGGCGGCCCAGCTCGCTGCGCTGCCCGTCGGAGCGCCGCGCCATGTACAGCGGCGCACCCACCAGCAGGTCATCCCGCCTGTGCCCGCCGCGGGGTCACGGTCAGGGTCAGGGGCAGGGGCAGGGGCAGGGTCAGGGGCAGGGGCAGGGGCAGGGGCAGGGTCAGGGGCAGGGGCAGGGGCAGGGGCAGGGGCAGGGTCAGGGTCAGGGGCAGGGGCAGGGGCAGGGGCAGGGGCAGGGTCAGGGTCAGGGGCAGGGGCAGGGGCAGGGTCAGGGTCAGGGTCAGGGGCAGGGGCAGGGGCAGGGGCAGGGGCAGGGGCAGGGGCACGGTCACGGTCAGGGTCAGGGGCAGGGGCAGGGGCAGGGGCAGGGGCAGGGGCAGGGTCAGGGTCAGGGTCAGGGGCAGGGGCAGGGGCAGGGGCAGGGGCCGCAGCTTTGGGGACACCCGGTGGAGCGCCAGGCACGGGGCAGCACCCCTGGTGTCCCCATGGAGGAACGCGGGGGGGGGGGAACGCGTCTGTCCCTGCTCTCACCCGTCCCCATCGACATCGGCCACTGCCACCGTGTGCCCGAAGTACGAAGCCACCTGGAAAGGTCCGGGTAGAGGGTGGCACCGGGGGGTGCCCTGGCACAGTGTCCGGGGGGAGCAGGGGGTGCTGCGGGTGGCACAGGGCACGGGTACCTGCTCGCTGGCGATGCCCCGCAGCCGGTGCAGGGTGTCCCCCGCAGTGAAGATCTCCACCTGCCCAGGGCAGTGTCAGACGCCGGGCCCCGCCCGCGGTGACACGTGGCGGTGTCCCCCGGCGTCCCCTCGGCCGGGCACCGGCACCGGGCGCTCCGCAGCACTCACCTCACCCCTCGTGTTGCTCTTGTTGGGGACCCCCACCACGTACTCTGTGAGGGAGGAGAGCCCTGAGTGCCCCCGGTGGGACATTGAGGGGGGCACGGGGATGCCCCCGGTGCCACATGGGGACACGAGGGCACAGGGATGGACGGGACCCCCGTCCTGGCACATCCTGTCCATCCCCCTCGGCAAGGGGAGCAAGGTGACTCGGGAGCCCCGGGCTGCCCCAGGCCCACCAACCCCTGTTCCCTGCACCCCCCAGCCCTACCTTTGGTTTTGGGGTTGCCATCAAACTCGCCCACAGCCACCGAGTACCCTGCGGGGAGATGGGCACTGCTGACCCCGGGTATCCCAGCAGGGGCACTGGGGAGGCAGGGGAGTGCCCGTGCCCGCTGCTCACCCCGGTAGCCGTCCTCGTAATCCCCGAACAGCGGCTCCGTGGGGCGCCCGGGGCTCCCCAGCCACAGCAGCGAGGTGCCGAGGAAGCGCCTGAGGATCTTGTCCAGCTCCACCGAGTACACGAGCCCTGGGGGGGGAACCGCGGCGGGGAACGCCAGCACTGCTGGGGCACCCGCTGCCACTCCCCGGGCTGCCAGTGCCACTGCGGGTGGCACTTACGGGGTGCCCCATCCGCGGTGCCCTCCTCCCGCCGTGCCCACCCGAGGGGAGCACCCCGGGAGCACCAGCCGGGGGGGCAGCGCCGGCAGGAAGGACTCACCAGTGAAGTAGTACCCGCCGGGGGCACCCAGCACCAGCGTCCCGTCCTGCGGGAGGAGCTGGCTCAGCACCACCCCGGGGCATCCCCCCAAAGCATCCTCACCCTTGGCATCCCCCACCCCAGTATTTCCCATCCTGGCACTTCCACTCCAGCACCCACCCCCCCGTCACTCCCAGGACCTCTCCTCGCGGAATCCCCACTCCAGCGCCCCCCACCCCAACATCCCCCGCCGTGACACCCAGGTACCACCCCGGCCGCTCCCTCGGCATCTCTGTCAGCACCCCATGGGCGCCGCCCCCGGATCCCCCCAAGGTGCCCGAGCCCCCCGAGCCCCCCGAGCCCCTCAAGCCCGCCCTCACCGGGGTGACAGCGGCGCTGAAGCCGATCTCGCAGTAGCGCTTGTCGTGCACTGAGGGCACAGGGCAGGGTCAGAGGGGCGCGGGGCTGGGGGCACCCCCCGCTCCCCGCTGCCCCCTCACCGTAGTTGGTCTGGCGGTAGGTGCTGGCCATGGTCCGGTCGCGGCAGGGCGAGTACCACACCGAGCGCCGCTGGCCCGGGCTCCGCACGAAGCAGGTGCCCGTCGGGGTGCGGAACGCCTCGTGCTGCCCCTCCATGGCGTTCCAGTGCTGCAGCGGGGCACAGACCTGGGCACGGCGACGGGACAGGTCCGGTGCCCACCCCGCCGCCCCCCAAGGCTGCCCACAGCCCCCCCCGGATGCACCCACCACCAGTTTGCCGTCCCAGCTGGTGACGGACGCTCCCAGCCACTGGTCCGATTTGTAGGTGTGGAGCTCCAGGGTGCCCTGGCTCTCGCTCTCGTCCCCTGGGGGAGCGGGAGAAGGGGAATGTGCGGAGCTGGCACCCCCCGAGCCCACCCCCCCGGCCCACGGCGCCCACGCACCCGCAGTGTCGATGGGGAGAAGGTGGCAGGGGGTCTCGCCGGGGGGCCAGGAGCAGAGGAAGACGGCGCCGGGCTGAGCCACGCCGGGCTGGGAGGTGTTGGCACGGGGGGCCCCCACGGCCACGCCGGGCCTGAGGGGCAGAGCCGATGTCAGGGTAGGCGGGCGTGCGCCGTGCCCGACCCCGACAGCCCGCGGCCTCCCTACCTTCCCTCGCTCATGTGGAAATCCAGGGCGAAACCGAAATAGCTGCCGGGGGGTCCCTCGTAGATGCTGGGGGGCTCCTGGAGAAGGCCCAGCGTGGGGAGCAGGGGCAGCCCCCCGAGGAGCAGCAGCACCCGCAGCGGCCCCATCGCCACGCAGTGAATGCGGCCACAGCCCCGGTGCCGGGGCGCCCCTGCCTTATCTCGGGGGACGCAGCTGGGGACGGGGCCAGCAGGAATGGGGAGCACAGGAAGGGCCCCCCCGGACGCACATCCGCTCCTGCAGGGAGCCCGAGAGGTGCGGGGAGACGGATGCGGCCGGAGCGGGGGGGGGGACAGGAGGTGGCAGTGCCACCGGGTGACGCGGTGACGGGCTGGGGGGACACGGCCGCAGCAGCCTGAGCCCATCGCCCGGCTCTCGGGGTGGCTATTTCGGGATGTCCGTCTGGGGGTGGCTATTTCGGGGTGCAGGCAGTCCCCAGCAGCGGAAATGTGGCGAGGACAGGGCCCCTCCACGGCCCCCGAGATCCGCTCCGCGGCCGGATGGAGCTGACAGCACCGAGCCGGGCATCGGCCCCTCCATCGCAGCGGCCCCTGCCCAGCGCAGGGACACCCAGCACCCTGCCAGGGGAGAGGGGACACACCCAGCACCCCGCCAGGGGAGAGGGGACACACCCAGCACCCCGCCAGGGGAGAGGGGACACCCAGCACCCCGCCAGGGGAGAGGGGACACCCAGCACCCTGCCAGGGGAGAGGGGACACCCAGCACCCTGCCAGGGGAGAGGGGACACCCAGCACCGCGCCAGGGGACACACCCAGCACCCCGCCAGGGGAGAGGGGACACAGGGGACACCCAGCACCCTGCCAGGGGAGAGGGGACACCCAGCACCCCGCCAGGGGAGAGGGGACACCCAGCACCCTGCCAGGGGAGAGGGGACACCCAGCACCCTGCCAGGGGAGAGGGGACACACCCAGCACCCCGCCAGGGGAGAGGCAGCACCGGCGCTGTGCAAGGCACCGGGGGCAGGCTGAGGACAGCCCACAGGCCAGTGACAAACCCTCGTCCCTGTCCCTGTCCCTGTCCCCGTGAAGAGCCGGTGCCCGCAGGCGGTGCCCGCAGCCAGGCCCGGGGCAGCCGCGGGGGCCCAGCCCTGCCCGGGCAGCGGCGTCAGCCCCTGAACGCACCTGCAGAATTGATTTCAACTCCTTGAAGGACTCTCAGGCTGCCAACCCTGGGCCTCCTGGGTGCCAACCCAGCGCCGGTGGGCGGGAGAACCCCCGGAGCAGCTCCCTGGGGTTTTTCTCCTCTCCATCCCTGAAGCTGCAGGTGGGAAGCAGGACAGGGGAGTCGGGGGGTTTGGGGGGTCCCCACAGAGGCAAACGGCACCTTGGCCCCCCTGGCGGGGCACACAGTGCCCGGAGCGGGGGCTGCAGGTGGAAGGGAGCGGGACTTGCCCAAAGCCGCAAGAGCCCCGAGGCTGGGAAGGGTTTTGCTGAGCCCCGCAGAGCCCCGAGGCTGGGAAGGGTTCCGCTGAGCCTGGCAGAGCCCCGAGGCTGGGAAGGGTTTAGCTGAGCCCGGCAGAGCCCCGAGGCTGGGAAGGGTTTCGCTGAGCCCGGCAGAGCCCCGAGGGTGGGAAGGGTTTCGCTGAGCCCGGCAGAGCCCCGAGGCTGGGAAGGGTTTCGCCGAGCCCGGCAGAGCCCCGAGGCTGGGAAGGGTTCCGCTGAGCCCCGCAGAGCCCCGAGGCTGGGAAGGGTTTCGCTGAGCCCGGCAGAGCCCCGAGGCTGGGAAGGGTTCCGCTGAGCCCGGAGCAGCTCCGTGTCCCAGCAGAGGAGGACACCGCACTCAGGCGCAGCTGCTGCTCCTCGGGAGGTCTCGTCCCCAGCTGGCAGCAGCATCTGCACCCAGCTGGAGCCCACACCAGACCCCTCAGGGTAATCAGGATTCTTCCTTCTGTCCAATTGCTTCATTTCCCGTTTCTTTCAGCACTTCTGCACCAGCCCTCATCAGCCACCTCCTCCCAGGACAAGCAGGTGGCACCCTGGGCCCGACCCTGCTGGAACGCAGGGGGTGGATTTCTTTTCCTTTCATCAACCCAGGGCTTTGGTCAGGAGAGGAGAGGCTGGTGCTCCGCAGGGCAGCTCCCCACCACCACACGCCATCACGTCCTTTTTTTCCACAAATCATTGGTTTATTAGAAAGGTTTTTTTCCCTCATTTTACAGCATATATATATATTTATATATATATCTTATGTGACAAAGTTAAATACAGTCTGTTTATGCTCGTTAAGTAATGACAGGTTAATTATTTTAGCGCTAATCCTTAAGTCCAAAAAGAATCCCTGCCCCCAGCGTGATGGGGCCGGGGCACGGACGGGCCCTACAAAGCTCAGCTCTGACAGTAACACTGAATTGTTGGGTATTTACAGGAAATTTGAGTCCCTTTTGTGTGACTGCTGCCACTCTGACCTGCTCCGATGTCTCGTGTGCACGGTGAGGGAGCTCAGGGGGCTTTGATCCTTTGCCTGGCCTGGTGCTGCACTCCAGGAGGGGAGAGGGAAGAGGATGAGGATGGGGGACAGGGAAAGGGAGGGGGATGTCACCACATCCCCACACTGCTCTGCAATCCCTCCCTGCAGCGGTGGTGGCCCAAGGGCTGTGACAGCAGCAGCTCCTGCCCTGCCCTGGGGTGGGGAAGCTCCCACCTGAGCCAGGTGATGCAGGAGAACTGGGGAATCCCTTATGGACCAAACTGGGGTAACCTCAGGTGTGGGATGGGGACAGTCCCAAGGCTCCTCCTGCACCTGCACGTTACTGCTTGCAAAGGCAGGGGGGGAAGGAAAGGAAAAAGGGGAAAAAAAAAAAAAAAAAGGGCTCTCTCTACTCTGGGAGCACCCTGAATTCCTGCTGCTCCCCAGGCTGCTCCAGTGCCCGTTCCTATGGCAGGGAGAACGCAGCATTACCTGCCAGAGCCACTGCTACCCCCACACCCCTCACCTTGCCCAAGTCCCACCTGTTGATTTTTTTTTTTTCTTCTGCAAAATTCTAAATGAAGATCTTTTTCTTGTTTGTTTTTACATTTTATAGTACATAAAAACTTCAAAAATACATGAGCTTGATAAAATATACATGCTTAGCTGTTCTGCATCTAGCTGAAACTATAAATTGAACCTTTACAAGTGTCTTGGGTCACCTACAGCAAACATATTTACACAGAAGCCACCAGAACAAGTACCACTAAGAACTGGCTGTAAAAAATATTATTGCGATATACTACAAATGTAACCTTTGATAGGAGCTACAAAAAGCAGCATCTTTGTTTACAGAGTTCAGTGCAATTCTTTACATTAAAAAAAAAAAAATTCCTATAAATTAATAAGGAAAACCATCAGTGTTACAGAGGAAAGAACAACGCTTCGCACCCCGGCCGCGCTCCCCCGTCCTCTGTATTGCTTCAATTCCTAACAGGATTCTCCTTCTCTCTCCCATCCCAGTGCCTCTTCCCCAACACCACAGAAGATGGAACTCAGAGTGATTTTTTTTCTTTTTCCCCCCCTTTCAGGAGAAGAGTGGTCAAAGCCCAGGCTGGAATCCCCAACCCCTGACCCGAGAAGCTCTCTCCAGTCGGGGATATCCAGGCGTGGTCCCGGCGCAGGAGAACGCAGGTGCAGGGTGGAGGAGGACAGGAGCTCTGGGCACGCACACAGAGCTGCTCCTCCTCTTTACAGTAAGACCTTACTTCCACCTTTGCTGCTCACACCCAGAAAAAGCCACGTGTGCAGTGCCAGAGGCCAAGGAGGTTCCTGCAATGCCTGCAAACCGAGGCCTCCTTCACAGCCGACAGCTCCCCGTGTTCCGTCGCCGATCACAAGCCGGATTCAATCGTGCTACTTTAATTAGATGACCTCATTAAAAGGATTTTTAGAGATCCTATTAGTGTGTATGAAACCTCATTTATCATATACAAGGTGGCAGAAGGAAGATGACCAAGTGTGAGAATCCAGGGGGAGGAAAAAAGCCTTTCTAAGTGTGCCTCGCTGTTCTAAAGGTGAAATGGTTCTTCCGGAGCGCTGCTGCTGAGTGCACGGAGGAGTCGGAGCGAGACATCCCTGGGACACAGCCAGCAGCCCAGCCCTCCAGCCTCCGGCTTCTTTGGCTGCTCAAGAGTGAAAGGAAATGCTCAGGCCTCACCTGCCCTGCGCTGGCTCGACTCCAACCCCTTCCTGAAACGCCAAATATTCTCCTTCCTCCGAGGTTCCTTCGTTTCGTCCTTCATGTGCCGTGGCTGGGTGGATGCTGCAAGTCCTGTCCTGAGAAGATGGGGTGCAGCAGGGGGTGGAGGTGCAGGGCCGTGGCGGCGGCGGCGGCCGCGGGCCTGGGAGCCAGCAGGGTCGGGTAGAGAGCGTGAGGGACGGGGTGGAAGGTGAAGGGGCCCGGGTGGATGGCGGAGGCCGGAATGATGTGGATGGGGTGGCTGGCCAGGAAGGTGGCGGGGTGGCCCGGAATAATCGAGTGGGTCAGGTGGGACAGGGAGATGGGCGTCAGGTGCGGCTGGGGGATGTGGTGCACCTGAGCCAGGGGCTGCGGGTGCGGGTGCGGGTGGATGCCGATGGCGGCGGCGGCGGCGGCGGCGTGGTGCTGCAGGATGGCGTGCTGCACCGTGGTGATGGAGGTGGCCGAGGCCGCCGCCGGCTGCTGGATGTGGATGGGCTGGAGCGCGGGCGCGGCCGGCGCCAGGGCGGCCGAGGCCGGGAAGGCCTTGACTTGCTTGGCCAGCAGCTGCTGCTGGATGTGCTGCTGGGCGGCCTGCTGCAGCTTGCTGTACTTCTCCATCTCCTCGGGGGTGAAGGTGATGGGCTGGCTCTCCAGCGGGGCTAGGGAGGAATCTTCTCCCCCCTCCCGATCCCCTTCTATGCTCGGCTCCCCGCTCTGAGGCACGTAGCCAGGAAAGTGCTCTACGTCTGGAACTAAGGGCATCATACCGGTTTCCACCGGGACGGGCTGGTTGCCCCCATCCATAGGCTCCAGCCCGTCACCATCGCTCGGATCTGAGAGGAAGTTGTGTGGCATGACCAGATCTCTGGAGCCAAAGCACTCCGGGAGCGCCGGGGCATCCAGGGGAAGGGACGGCATCTCCACGGAGGCTTCGTCGCGTTTCTGCTCGTCCAGAGGCTTGTCCTGAATCACCATCACCACATCTTCCAGGAGAGACTGGCCGGCCAGCTGACCCTCCTCCATGCCTTGGGAACCATCCTCAGCATCTGACAGCTCCTGCTCCTCGCCCCTCTCCAAGCCAGACTCCTCGTATCTTTTGGAGTTTGGTTTCCGAACGGTTGGCAGCTTCCCAATTAAGGGCAGAACCGGTTTGTTGCCTAAGGAAGGAGGCAGTTTGGGGCCAAAGTAGCCCTGGGGAGGATCTTTGAGCTTTATGCCCACCTTGTTTGCCCCTGACAGCATCTCGTCAGTGACGCAGGGCTTCTTCTCAACCTTCCTGGACTGCACCTTTTCCAGCAGCAGCTTTGCAGTGACAGAGTTCCTCTCCTCAGGGCTGCAGTCCCCTTCCGAGGCCCGCCCCGTGCCAGAACCGCTGCTGTTCTGGGACAGGGAGCCAGATCCTTTCAGATCCTCCCCTTTGCCGTCCTCCTTCTTCAGCAGCGACCCCTCGCCTCGGCCCGTCCGGAAATAGTGAGGAGACTGGGAGCGATAGATCTTGGACCTGATGAAGTCCCTTCTGCCAGACCTCCTCTCCTCGGGGCTCTCGTGGCCCCGCGAGCCCTTCCGTGACAGGGACCTCTGCGAGTGGCTGCGGGTGCTGCGGCTGCGCTCCCGGCTGTAGCTGCGGCTGCGCTTCCAGCTGCGGCCCGTCCCGCTGCGGCTCCTCCTCTTGCTCCGACTGCGGCTGCAGCTGCTGCTGCGGCTCCTGCCCCGGCTCCTCGATCTCGACCTGCCTCGAGGGTGGCTCCGGCTCCTGCTCCGACTCCTGGATCTGCTCCTGCTCGAGCTGTAGTCGTCCTCCGACGAGGAGTACTTGCGCCGCTTCGAGCGGCGGGTCGAGCCGTCGTAGTCGGAGTCGTCTTCCGAGTCCTGGGAGCGCTTGGAGCGGCAGCGGGAGCGCTCGCTGTAGTCGCTGTAGCTGTCGTCCGAGTAGCTGCGGCGGCGGCTGTAGCGGCTCTGCTCCGAGGAGGCCTCCGAGCTGCTGGAGTAGGACCTGGCGGAGGAGCGCCTGCGGCCCGAGCGGGAGCGGCTGCGCGAGCGCTCGCTGCCCGAGTCGTACTCGTCGCTGTACTGCGACGGCGATTTCTGCCGGCAGCGCTTGCCGGGGGAGCCCTCGTCGCTGTCGTAGTCGCCGCTGCTCTGCCGGCTGCTGCGGCGGCTGCCGCGGGCCTGCGCCGGAGCCGGGCAGCGCCTCCTCGCGCCGGGCGCCGCCTGCAGCTCGGCCTTGTGCCTTTTGCTGCCGTGCTCTTGGCAGGAGTTACCCCCGTCCTCTTTTTTAGTGCTGCTCCCCTCCTCAGCGGACAGGGATTTCCTCTGGGACTCCTGGGAGCATCGCTGCTTCTTCTTCTGGAAATGGCTGCAGTCTTCAGACGGTTCGGGTTTCAGTGCTCGGTCGGACTCTGTCGAAAGGGAGGATTTACCTTTTTTGTGCCTGTGCCTTTTCCGTTTCTTGGGTTTCTCTTCCCCCAGCTCAGCCTTCCGGGCCTTCTCCTCAGCTTCCTCCTTGTGTTTGCGTTTGTGTCTGCTGGACTTTTTGTGCTTCTTTTTCTTTTTGTGTTTATGGGACCTCCCAGATTTACTTTTACCCGTTACGCTCTTGCTGCCGTCCTCCCCCTCTCCCTTACCGACGCTTCCCAGACCAGACTCCTGCTTGCTCTGGGATTTGTTTTCCATTTTTTGAGCAGAACTATTCCCTAGGTTTTCAGCCTCCTTGGCTTTGCTCACCTCACCGGGTTCTGTGCTCTGAGAGTTGTCTTTACAAAGCCCCCCTGGATCCTTGGATTTCTCTGCCCCTTTCCCTTTCCCATCCTTGTTCCGGGAGAGCTTGAAGTCGAAGTACAGGGGGTTGCAGCTGTAGGACACGGAGGGCTCAGCTTTGGTGAAGATGAGCAGCTCTGAAGGCCACTGCAGCGTCGTGCTCTCGTCCTTACTCAGAACAGGGAAAAAAGGTCCCGTGGGGTGCTTTGGTCCCTCAGAGCCATCTCTGCAGCCCGAGGCAGGAGCAGGAGCAGTGTCTGGCTCGGGGGGATTGCTCTCTGGAAGGTGCTTGCTCTCCTGTGCATTTTCATTCTCTGGGATGTCTTTTCGTTCTGTTTTGCCCTGCTGAGCTGCGCTTTCAGTAGTGCTCTGCTCCTTCTGCTGTCCTGTGCTCTCAGCAGCCTTTTCCGTGTGCTTGCTGGCTTTGGGTTTGGGGGAGCTCCCCTTTTTCACTTCGTGCGCGTTTTTTTTGTTCGCATTTTCCGCCTCCGTTTGCTCAGTAGCCTTCATGAAAAGCAGGAATTGGAAGTTGGGCTTGACTTTACAGTGGGCCGGGGGGATGTAGTGGTAATATTCTGGTTCCACAGCTGTTGGTCCATCTTCTCTCCTCATCTTCTTCAGTTTGGATAAGGTGCTGGCCAGAGCCCCGCTGTCCTTGTCGTGCTGGTCATCGTCCTCCGCCTTGCCATCAGAATTATTGGTGCCTTCACCCTCCCCAGACTTCTGCAGACTGCCACCCTCTGAGGAGCCCTTCTCATCACCTTTTGCCCCGTCTGCAGAACTGGACTCGTCCACGTGGTCCTTGAAAACAGAAGCAATGGTCTCCAGCTTCACCGGGGTCTTCTTGGCGAAGGAAAAGGACACCCCGATCTTCTGCAGCGGAGTTCCCAGAGAGCTCTTAATGCCAAAGCTGATGGCCTGTGCCCCCTGGGTGGGCGTCTGGCCGGGCACCGCAGTGCCCTGCCCGCTGTTCAGGAAGCCTCTGTCCGTGGTCATCTCTGTGGCCTGGCCAGAGCTCGTCTGGACGAAGGAGCCGCTGTTGGCTGCGGAATCGTCGTCGTCTCCGCCTTCCTCGTCCACAGCCACCGTGGTGGTCCTGAACATGGGCCCACTTCCAGGAGCACTGCAACGGGGGAGAGAGAAAACACAGCTGACTGGTGTCCCTGGCCCTCTGCAGGAAGGATCCACCTCTCAGCAGAGACAATCTTACCCAGCTCAAGTGCTCTCGCACCCAGACACGTGCATTTAAATATCATTCTCCAGCCACTCAAAGTTTTTTAATAATATGAAATGACTGAAGAAAATGCCTATTGCTGGATAAAGCAATTTGGGGATGCTCTGCATGATCAGTTTAGTGAACTCACTCCTACCAAAAGCACAGCATGAGCCCCAAACACAGTGTGAAGCTTTGCCCTCAAAGCCTGTACAGCATCCTAGGGCAGGAACGCCAGCCCAGCCCAGGGCTGCACCCCTGGGCTCCAGGGGACCACCCAGACTCACCACTCAGGCTGCCTCCTCTGCTCAGCCAGCTCGTGCAGGCGCCGCAGGGCTTTCTCCTGCTTCCTCTCATCTTTCCGGGATCGTGACGAGACGTTGCGAGCAAATTCCCTCTGCTTGAGATCTTTCAACCTCTGAGGCAAAAGAAAGCAGGGACCAATCAGATCAAAGGGGTTTGTGGTTTATCCAAAGAGCAGCTCTTTGCTGTAGCGCTGGAAATTGCGGTGTCAAGCCCCTCCCCAGGGACATTTACTGAGCCAGGATGGAGCAACAGCTCAATCTTAGCTCAGCAAACCCCACGGAGCACACCGCCATCCTCCCAGCAGCTGAAGGAAAAGACAACTGGTGGTCACTTCTGGCTATGACTTCAAGTTCTGTGTATATCCCCTTCCAATCAACACTACTGCTTTCCTTTAGCATGGACAACAAAGCTGATTTCGAAGCAACAAGCAAACTCTGGAAGGAACAGGGGAAAAGAAGAAGGATTGTTCACTTTGCCGCTCTCGCAGGGTGCAGATGTACTGGACAAACAGGGCATGACACGAGTCAAGAGCACAGGCCAAGGGACAGGAGGGATTAGCTGGTGCCAGAGTTACCCAGGAATGACATCTGCCAAAAGCAATGTGCCATTACATTGGAGAAGGAGCCAAAAATCCCATGCAAATGATTTCGTAAGCAAATCCAGGATACAACATACACCACAACCAGTTACTTGTTTTCCCGACAGTAGTTCTGTGAGGGACAAGAAACAAACTGCTCTAAAGGCAGGAGGGTCTCGGGGTTGAATACTTTGGGGGGGCAGAAGCACCAAGTTCCCCAGAAATCTCATCATGAGGGAGCAAACCCAATCCCAAGGAATTTCAAACATCCTAACACCACTGAGGACGTCTAGGTAGCCAATTCTAATAGAAAATAAACATCCAAGACTTCAGAACATTTTGGGAAGCCCTTGTCTCAGAGCACTAGGAGAAGAGGCTGCTGCTTTTCCTTGGAATATATATGGATATTCACAAACTTTTTTTAGAGTGCTCTACAGAAGTTTAAGTAAGAGAAAGCAACAAAGTCAGACCTCTACCATCCTGAAGGGACTCATTGTTCTTTTTTAGTGCACAATTCAAAACCCTTTCAAAGGGCCCCGTTCCAGAACGCATCCTGTGCGCAGCTTTTGGAAGAAGTTTCATGTTTTTCAGGCATTTCAGGCAGGGCCTGGGAGACTAACGGGACTCAGAGCAGGAGTCACTTTGGAACAATTCTTGTACAGGATGTGCAAATCACTGGTGAATTCTAAATACTTCTGGCTGGCTGACTCTGCCTCTTTCCTGGAGCAGAGTCAGACTGCCACACACAGAAACAGTGGATCTGGAAACCAACCCAAAGCTCAAATTAGAGGAATTAAGCTGGCCCAATGTAAAGAGAACATTGCTTTGTGGAAAAGGGGGAGATTGGACAAGACAGAGGATTCTCTTACCTAATTGTGTTTACTAAATGTGGCTGATTGTTACCAAAATCAGAGGGGAGGACACACGAAAAAGATACAACTACAGACACCAGTAGAAAGAAACTCACTCTTGTGATCTCGACTCCCAAATTAGAAGGGTTTGCTTTCAATACATCAGCTGAAAACGTCACACCACGAAGAAAGAAAGAAAGTAAAAATATAACAAGAGTGGAAGAGAGAAAAAAAAAAAAACCAAAAACCAAGCAAGCATTACTAGAGAGCTGTGGGGGAGTGTGCCAGCTATTCTAGAGAGCAGGAATGGAGCCAGTGGAGCCACGGGGGCTGGAGCAGGGGGACACACACGGACACGCACGGACACAGCAGTGATCCCACCTGGAACAGCAGAACTACTTTCACCAGGACAAGTAAAGGGCTCAAGGGTTTTGTGGTGTATGTTAAATGTTGAAGAGGAATTTTTTTTTTCCAAGAGGAAGGAAAAAAAAAAAAATAAATCAAATACATGGACTGAGCAACGCTATCAGCTTTTTCATGCTGATTTCGGAAGTGTGTCTGAAACGCTCGGGGAAGTTACAGCCACCAACAGCTGACAAAACTGTTTCATGGGGGCTGATGCCAAGGCTCGAGATCACTCACCCATTTGGAAAAAAGCATGACCCAGCTATTTACACCAGACATGAACTGTGACCTTTTCCTCCCAAGAGGAAGGTGTGATGGTGCAGGCAGAGCCCCCTGTGCCCCCAGGCACGAGTCTGGATCACCCCCAGGACACAAAGTGGCCTCAGAGCTGTGATGCAGCTGCCCCCAGGCTCTCCCACCTCCATTACATGGCAATCTGAATGCAGACAGAATTAAATGCCCACTATTAAATGCTGACCTTTGTTTGTGTCTCTGCTCCCCCAAACCTCTCACTCTCAACACTTCAAATTTGGAGGTGTGGAGCAAATGAACTACCCCAAAGCACTGTAACCCTGGAGTATGCACCACAGCAACTCCCAGCTGCACCCAAACCTGGGCCCTTTAGGCTGACAAACCACTGGCCCTGCTGCCAAGACTGCTGAGAATTTGGTACTTTCACAACTGGGGAAGAGTTGGTCTGGTTTCCAAAGGACCAAGAGATCTCAAGGCTGAGTTTCTTTTTGTCACACAGGAGTCAGGAGGAAAAAGAATAATCTTTCTGGGGAAGTAGAGGATAGAAAAGCTCACAAATGCACCATGCTAGCTCCTTGGAAATGTAAAATATGGAACAGAACATAGCTCAGCTTCTTAGACTGACCTCAACCAACACACCTAGCACCAGAAATGACTCCAGGTGTGCAAGAGACCTGGCTGGACTGCATTATCCTCCCTAAATGCATCCTGGGGGAGGGAAAGGGGGAAAACAGGAGCCCACACTGCTCATCTGTCAGAACAACCTGTTACAGGAATGAAACATTCCCAGAATTTTTCAAAATGACCTGTAACTCTCTCCTCACTTATTGTTTCAAATATGTCACTGAAAGCAGGGATTGACCCCCTCAAAGACTGGATGAGCAGCTCACTGCAGCCATGCCCACCCTGCTCCCCAGTCCTGCCTGGGAAGGAGCAATCTGCAGCCTGAAGCAGGATTTCCTGGGTGGAGGGAGCACATGGAATGCTGAAACGCTGCTCACACGCTTCCAGGCCTCAGCCTGCCCCAGAAATCGTTTGAACTAAACAGATATTTAAGCTCAGCTTACACTGAAGACATTTCCATCTAATCCTAAGGGGAGTGTTTGTTATTCTAATCCCCCAAAAACCTCTAAATGACTTTTTGGACCACACCATATGTGTGGGTGTGAGGGAGGCTGGAGGAGCATGGCACTGCCCCTTCCCCAGCACCAGGGAGAAATTCCAACAAGGACTGAACAAAGCTACTCAAGCATCCTCAGGGAGCTTCTCCCCTCCACAAGGAACCCTGGGAACTTCTACATTTGGGATGGATCCTCCCTTTTTAAGTCCTCCCATTGTGCTTAGCAAGACAATGATTTTTTTCAACAGGATCAGAGCCACCAAACCTGTGTTAAATCAAACACATGCCTCATGCTACTACAGGATTTCAAAATTAAGGGGCATTTTTCTTTTTTTCTCCACTGGCAGTGTGTTTTCTGAGGAAGCAGCAGTTTACCTAATCAGCAACATCCCCTCAAACTGCAGGATCATGGGATCCACAAAGCCAAGGAATATTCTGTTGGTTTAGTACTTCAGGTGTCAGAAGGGCCACACTGCAGTGACCAGCAGTGACACAAATCACCAGCACTTTTATATAAAATTTCTCCAGATTCCCACATACTGTAGGCAGTAGTTCACTACCTCCAGCCTTCCTGGGGTTTATTAATAGCTGCCACCCCCCTCAGCTTTGGAACAAAGAAGTGCATTTGAAATTTCCAGCCTTGTTTCGAACAAAATCCCAAACTCACTGGAGTGCAAATGGAGCTCCTGAAGAGCAGGGCTGCTATCAAATCTGCAGCCACCTCTGGACTGCAGCACAAAGAGGCCACAGGGCTGGATTATCTCCCAATCCCTGCACGGCTCAGGAGGGGCCAAACTGGCAACCACCACCAGCACCTTCCAATTCTCACAAATCAGCTTAAAGCAGCTGCCCTGCAGCATTAATGAAAAGCTCCTGAGAGCCCATCCCAGGCACAGCCAAGTGGGGAAATCCAGGGGGGTGGGCAGGAGTCAGCAACTGCTGCAACAAGAAAACCACTGGATCATCACAGGATGTCCTAAGTGGGAAGGAACCCCCAGGGATCATCCAGTCCCACCCCCCTCCCAACAACCCCATTCTGGGAGTGTTGTCCAAGTGCTCCTGGAGCTCTGGCAGCCTCAGAGCCATGAAAAACACTCAGCACACCCCAGATTTTGCTGATGGTAGCAGGTAAGGCCTCCCCAGGACTCAGCTGGGGGGCAGAGCTTTACAGGCTCAGGAGCAGCAGTACACGGAGTTTCTCTGTTTAAGGTGACAAAGCCACAGAGCATCACTGAACTGAGGCCCACTGAGAGACACTCTCAGCCTGACAGTGCAGAGCAGGAAGAGCCCCTGTTGTTCTCACAAGACAAAGGCACTGCCACGCTCTCACCAGACCTGAAGATGGGAGACTTTCCTGCCAAACCTCACATTGAGATGGGTCAGAGCAGCTCCACCTCTGGGGCTCGAGGCAGCTCCCATGACATCAGAGCCCCCTCCTCCCTGGCCATTGTTCTCCTGTCTCTCTGCCAACCCACATTAAATAAAATAATAATAATAAAATAATAATAATAATAATAATAATAATAATAATAATAATAATAATAATAATAATGTACTTTTCAATCTGTGCCAGCAGATTCCTGGCTTTCTCAACTTTTGATGTCTGCTCGATTCTTTGCCCCAAAAGCTTCTGGGAGTGAACGACACCATTAAACACAAGCTCAAAGGAGGGAAGCCTTGATCATTTTATTGAAGTGAGAACACAAGCCTGGCTTATCTTTGGTCATCAACATTCCTTGCACACTTATAAACGAAATGAAAAGAACAGAGGGGAAATGGCCTGCAAATGCTGTTTTATTTCATCTTAATTTCCTCCCTGGAAGGAAACTTTTCTTAGCTGGGTTAAGAAAAATATAGAATGGGTTGGGTTGGAAGGGACCTTAAAGCTCACCCAGTCCCACTGCCCATAGCAGGGACACCTTCCACTATCCCCTGTCCAACCTGGACACTTCCAGGGATGCAGGGACAGACACAGCTTCAGCCTGTGCCAGGGCCTTTCCATCCTCACTGGGCACAATTTCCTCATCATCTCTAATCCAATCCTCCTCCCTTTTCAGTTAAATCCATTCCCCTTTGTGTTATCCCTCCATGCCCTTGTCCAAAGTCCCTCTCCAGTTCTCTTGTAACCCCTTTATTGTGAACTGGTGGATTTTCTGAGGGCAAAGCACTTCTGGAGCAGAAGAACCTCCCATGTAACACCAAGCACCTCAGAGACATCCCACCCTTCAGTCTTTCTCCATTCAAGCTGTGATTGGAGGCCCAAGGTTTTGGAGATCCCCAATCTCCCCAAAACACAAAGTTCAGGGTTCATATTCAGGGTATTCCTCAACCCCAGCAGTGACTGTCTTGGTACCTTTATTGTGCTTGAACAGATCCCTCCCCCTCAGCAGGAGAAGGAAAGATGCAGCTCATTAGGGCACAATGAGAACTGCACATCTATGCTTTCAGCTCTGAGTCCCACCCTCTTTCCCAAAGAACTTCTTTATGGAATACACTCCCTTTGTCCTTTTACAAAGAGAATCTAGGCAGAATTAATCACCTACACCTCCAAAACACCACACACTTAGGGGAGAAAAAAAACCAAAAAACCAGCTACATAAAAGTTTGCATTTCAATGCTGGTTTGTGTTCTCCCAGGGAGCCTGGCACAGGTTCACTCAGGAACACATTTGTTTTTCACAGGGAATGCAGAAGGGGAATGTTTTGACTCTGCTGGGTCAGTGACTCAGTGAACAGCTCGAGCCCTCAGCAGGCACACGAGCAGAACGAGGTGATGGTGGGAGATTCTCCAAGTTCTTGGACTGTTAAAAACTCCCCAGAGTAAAAGCTGACTGCCAATGCTACAGAACTGACACACAAGGTAATTCCAGCCATAACCCTTGCAGGCTGCTCCAGGTGCTGGGCCCTGCACATACAGGTTTATCTGACAGGAACACACAGACTGGGCTCAACCCAGGTAAGGAGCCTGCACTCATCCCCACACAAATCTGACATGAGGCTTTTATCTTCATGTCAAAACCCCAAACCAAGTAAGGAGCCCTCACAGGTGTAATGCCTTAAGGCCACATTCCCACTGAGTCCAGAGTGTTCCCAGGAGTGTGGGAGCTCCCAAGGATCAGGACATTGTGCATCTGCAGGACAGCAGAACAAAAATCACGGAATCACAGCCTGGCTTGGCTTAAAAAAGATCCTGAAGATTATCTTGTTCCACCTCCTGCCATGGGCAGGGACACCCTGCACTATCCCAGGTTGCTGCAAGTCCTGTCCAACCTGGCCCTGAACACTTCCAGGCACATACAAAGGGTCCAGCTTCACCACCCAAGCTCCTTCTTAGCTGCAGAAGTTTTCTTTCTACATTTGCCACCTTTTGTCTTTTGATTATTGTTAATTATTACTCTGCTGACTGTCAGGGCTGGGCACCATCAGGAATGGGGGCCCTTCACAACCTACCAGGCCTTCAAGATCAAAATCTACAGCTAAAAAACCCCACCACTAAAGACACCAGCAGCTGAACAAGAAGTTATGAGCTGCAGCCTTTCCCAGCTGCTCACTGAAGGGTGTGTGAGAGAACTGAGCTCACTGTCCCTCCTGCAGGGCCATCTGCACCCACTGCAGCTGCCCTCAGCCCCCTGAGAGGGACAGGCCATGTGCTGACCAGAGGGTGACTGCTCCTTCAAACAGCTGCACTTCTCATCTCAAGCATCAGCCTAATTAAGAACAGCTCCAGAACAACACTGCACACCTCCACCACAATGGCTAAACCACCTCTCCAAAGCGGTTTGGGAGAATAAATGCTAGAATCCTTTTCCCAGGTAAGGGAACACTGCCTTTTGGAGAGACTTGCTGTTGAAGTCGATTCAGAGGTAGCCAAATGCTCTATGAAACCAGGACAGGCAGGAAAGAAAAGAGAAGAAACCTCCCCTTTAATTGTTTGGTGTTGACACAATTTTGGTGGGTTCCAAAATTCATCCGGTTGGGATCAGTACACTTACCTATCATCCCTGTGGGGCAATAATCCCGAGTTCCTTCCTGGAATACAAGACAGTGTCTTTATAACTCGGGAGTGGAAAGGGATCTGAGGATGGAACAGCTATTTACAGGGACAGCCTAATGCTTGCTGAGCCACAGAGGGATAACCAAACACTCCGACGTCAGGGGGACGTGGAACTAAAAATACTTTAAAGCAAAAAGTGGAAACTGAGCCAAGAGGAAGGCAAAGAAGAGCTTCTGTTGCCACAAAAATTACCACTGAGACAACAAAACCTCGCAGATGATGTACACCAAGCTGGGCTGCTGTACCTAAGATGCTGCAATGGCCTTTCTTTCCAAGAAAGCCAACTGATGGCCTACTTTTAGGAAAAAAAAATCTTTCCTCAAGAGCTTTAGGCTCACCTTTCTGCAAGCTTGCCTTCTTGTCCAAAGAGACAAACTATAAAACATCAACATGCAACGTATCAAAAACACAGATATTTTTTTTTTTTCTTTTTAACTGTTTTAAAATTTAGACTGGACTGCTGGAAATGAGCCTCCCTGGGGCAGGAGATAATGTTACTTATGCAAATTCACCATCACTCTGTCTCGGGGGTTTCAAGTTCACTCCCTGACTGCTGACCCAGTGGGGTCACACACATTTCAGCCCGACAAAGCTGCACAAGCAATTTTTTTTCCCTAAGCAAAGCATGATTGCTTCTTTGTTTAAATCCCTCTGTAACTAGAAATTAATGCTGGGTGATGCAGCCAGAGTTTGGAGGCTCATTTTCTCCAAAGCCTGCCTGAAGTGACTGCAGAGGATGGAATTATCCAAGAACATAATTCCTCTCAACATAATCAGCAGTACCAAGCAACCTCCAAACTCTTTCTCCTGGTGAGATGACCCCACCCTGTGGGTGCACGAGACATTTTTCTCTCCAGGCCACTCCTGCTGGTGACTCCTTTGATTGCTTTCCACAGGTTGGTTTCCTCCTCCACAGCACCTGCAGCTGCTGGAAGAGCTCTGAGCCTGGCCAGGCTCACGTCAGTCACCGAGGAGGGTTGGAGCAGTTCATGGAATCCCACAGCCTCAGCACACCAAGAATGTGACACAAACAGGTCCTGCCACCTCCCAGAGAAATGCAGGTCACTGCACTCAGCTTTCAGCCCAACTGATGGAGACCTTCCAAGGAAGTTCTCTGCTCTCAGGTGTCACGACTGAGCTCAGCCAAAACCACCCCTCTGCCCAATAACCACGGGAATAAGCAAATTTCTGCTCTTGATTCTACCAAACCACACCTCTTTACAGAGCCCAACAGCCCTGCCATGAGAATTCCTGACAAGAGTCCCTCAGTTCAAAGCAGATTCTCTGTCACAACCTACACTTCATAGGCACACACAAAAATCATCCTCTAAAGCCACATTCTTGTTTTTAAGCTGTTTCCACTGCCATTTTGCAGCTGCACAGCACATCTTCCTCGAGTTAGCAGCAGTCTGAGGATTGTGTTGTCAGAATTTATGACTAGGAACATCAAATCCCTCCTCTGAGCCCTTCCAGCCCTGGAGGAGCCCAACACTGCTCTCTGCTGTGCAGTTACATCTCATTCAGCAGTTTCAATGGTCAAACAGATCAGGCTAACACAAGAACCTCTTTACTTACTGTGCAGCATGAAGACACTACAGTACACCCCTGCCTTGGGAAAAAAGCCAGCTCCACAGAGGCTCTGCACCCACCTTTACTGAGAATGACAGAATTTGGGAAGTGCTCCTTTCTTAGCACTCCTTTGACACAGCCCATTTATTTCCTACTCTGTTTTCAGTAACTCCACAGAACACAGACAGTCAAATGCTCACACGTGGGGAATCACCACTCCCCAGAGCTGTGCTAATGCTCAAAGCAAGCTGGGAGGCACCCACCTCCACTCTCCTCAGTTTACCACCAGCACATCCCTGCCCGTGGGTCTTTCAGAACTGGGGCTCCTTGCTGCCAGCCATGGAGTGGGGCGTGGGGTTCTGTTCTTGTTTTGTGTCCTTCAATGAATGATGGGGCATGAAAATCTTACCCAGAGACATAAAACACCTATTCCTGGACCAGTAAGGAAAACAGATACACCAGGGAAACTCCAAGTATTAACCACAAACAAGAGCACCACAATGAAAACCAAAGTGATGAACTGTGCTGTCCACAACTGGTTACCTGCTTGTGAGCGTGGTCGTAGGAGTTGATGTGGTTGTCAAACTCCTGGTGCTTCTGATACTGCTTGTCACAGAGTTCACAGTAGAAGTTTGCTCTGAGGTCTTCCAAAGCCTTGGCAATGGCCTTTTCTTTATCAACATAATCCTGAAAAATTAACAACAAAAAGCCTCTGTTAAGTGTCCTGTAGAACAGACTGGAAGACGATGGATTAATCCTTTAAGGAAAAATAGTGCTTAATAAAAACTCAGTGTACATTGATTATATATAATTACAGAATCACTGAGGCTGGAAAACATCTCCAAGATCACTGGGTCTAATCTGTGCCCAATCCCCAACTTGTCTCCAGCCCAGAGCTCTGAGTGCCACCTCCAGGCCTTCCCTGGACTCCTCCAGGGATGGGGACTCCAAACCTCCCTGGGCAGCCCCTTCTAAGGCTTGACCACCTCTTCCAGGAAATTCTTCCTGCTGCTGTCCACCCTGAGCCTGCCCTGGCCCAGCCTGGGGCCGTTCCTTCTCCTCCTGTCCCTGTGCCCTGGGAGCAGAGCCTGACCCTCTGGCTGTCCCCTCCTGGCAGGAGCTGTGCAGAGCTCAGGTCCCCCTGAGCTTTTCTCCAGGCTGAGCCCCTTCCCAGCTCCCTCAGCCCCTCCTGGGGCTCCAGCCCATTCCCAGCTCCATTCCTTTCCCTAGGCATGCTCCAGCCCCTCAGTGTCCTTATCATCATGAGGTGCCCAGAACTGGACACAGCACTTGAGGTCCCTCAGCAGCGGCAGCTCAGGGGACAGTCACTGCCCTGGTCCTGCTGCCACCCCACCTGGGACAGCCCAGCTGCCACTGGCCTCTTGCTCCTCCTGGGCTCCTGTCCAGCCCCTGCTGACCAGCACCTCCAGGTCCTGTCCAGTTTTCCAGTCATTCTTCCCCCACCAGGAACATCCCATGGGGTTGCTCTGACCCAAATGCAGGTCCCAGCACTTGGATTTACTGAACCCAGCTTACTAAGCTGAGCAACCTTTGCAAATTCACAGGTGGGATTCCAGAACTTGACAATGCTCCATTTGTCACCCAGAATCACAGAATACTCTGTGTTGGAAGGAACCCACAAGGACTGAACACCCCCTGGTCAGAGCAGAAGTATCACCAGAAGGAGACTGCTTGAAACAAAGCCTGCAGTGCTGATGAGGGAAGGCAGCTCTGCCTCATGAGAGCCCCCTGGATTGTCTGTGCTCCACGGAGAGGTTCAAAGCTTCAAGCTAACCCAGAGACCCACTGGCATCAAACCTTGGAGGATCCCTGCAAAAAAAAGCTGACACTGCTCCATTCTGAGTGCTCAGAGATGTCTGCTTGATCTTGGTTTGGCTGCCTGAACTCCAGCAGGAGGAACATGGCTTTGGCTGGGAGTTACCCTCCAGAGCCTGCTGAGCCCACTCCAGGGGAATATTCCCAGGAGCAGAGGTGTCCCTCAGGCTGGGCTCAGCACAGGGAGCTGCATTTAATGGACAGGGGAGGCAGACAGCTCCCCTGGCGTGCTGAGAGGCTCTTTTCCCTTCTAACAAATGAACATCTGGTTGTGCAGGTCCCAACATTTGTCATTATCTTTTTAAATAGGCTCAATTCTCTTTTTACAGAAGTAGTGTTTTACAATCAACTGATTGTTAATCACTGTGATTTCTGACATACTATTATTATTTTTTAATATATATTTTGATCTCATATATTAGTGTATTTTGGAACTTAAAATCTAAATGGCTCCTCTGGACCTTATGTAGTAGAACAGAGGGAAAGTATTAGGAACAATTATGATAGGTAGGGTATTTCTAGGCAAACTCCCTCCAGGAACACCTTCATAATTTTCAGTGGCACAGGAATTTGATAAACAAGAGGCTTCATGGAGCATAATGTGTGGAAATAATATGTTTTCCAGGTGGAAAACCAAACCTCCAGGCAGAGATGAGGTGCCTCACCTGGCAACAGCCACATCCTTCCCCTCTTTTGCTATTTGGTTTTCAGTATGCACTGAGCTCTGGGCCTGGGGAAATCCCAGTCCCTCAAGTGGCTGCACTGGCTGGAAATCCAGGTGTGCAAGGAGCCTGTGCTGCCCCCAGGGCTGCTGCACATCTGGGGGGCTCCGAGACACACCTGATGCTGGGACACAGGAACCCCAGGGCTCAGCAGCTTTCCCTCTTGCCAGGCTGGATCAATTACAACCCCACCAGCAGAATTAATAAAACATCACCACTCTTCAGGAGCTCCCTGGGGGAGGTTTACCCTGAGGAGGTGGAAGCTTTTACTCAAAATCAGCTACAAATGCTGCATCACAAAGCCCGCTGTGCTCACTGCAGCACTCCCCATATAACCATTGACCACAGGCATTTCAACTGGAATCAAGAGAAATTGGGTAAAAAAACAGCCTAACATTAGAGAAAAAACACTTAAGGATCTTTTTTTCCATCTTTAATACAAAGTTCCTATGGGAAGCTTCCTTCCTCAGCAAGAGGAGGCAGCAAACATTTAAGACAAAAAAAAACCCTGAAAGGTTTTTTCCTTTGAATTTCAGATCTTGTTCAAGGCAATATGGTTTATCTCCTAGTTACCACATCAAAATGGCATTAAAATAACATTACTGAGCGTGTTTGACGATGCAAAATTTATATAAAAAATTTCAACACCCCAGGACAGGGAAAAAAAAAATCTAAAAAATGTTAGTGTCCATGTTTGGGATTGTTTTCAATTTAAAGCACTGTTCACATAAAAAAAGGAAGCAACTTCCTGCTTCCCTCTATTACCAGCTGCCCTTGTTAAGGGGAAAAAAAAAATCAACAAATCTGGAGTTTTGAGCCTGAAGCAGGTCCCCAGAAGACAAGAAAGGAAAACAGAGCAGCGTGAGCTCCACAGAACACGGACGTTTCAAGTTCCTCTGAATCCCAGACAAGCTTCCTGTGCCATGGGTAGGGGTTTTTTTGAGCAAGCATCCTGTGGCTAAACAATGAAACCCAGCCATCTGAGTGATCAGAAATCGGTACAAAAGAAGGGAATTAAAAAGCACTGCTTGGCTGCAGAGTTATCCCAAATTCCTGGGAGGCTCCCTGACGGGCTGATCAGGATGCACGGCCAGCAGCAGTTACATAATGGCCTCCTGTGGAGCAGCAAAAAGCAACGGCTGCAGAGATTTTGCACAGATTACTACCAAAATACAAGGGGCTAAGGATGAACCCAGCTCATAAAAACCCACTGGGGCTGGGAGGGACTGCTGCTGCTTCAGAGCTCCTGAGAAAAACCTGTGCTGGATGAGGGCAGGAAGAGGAAAGAGCCTCAGAGCAACACAGTTTGCTCTGTTTTCCAAACTGTGTTTGGAAAGATAATTGCAAACCCCAAGAACTCCAGGATGACAAAGTTGTTTTGGTTGGGAGGGACCTTAAAGCTCCCCCAGGCCCACTCCCTACCGTGGGCAGGGACAGCTCCCATAGACCAGGTTGTTCCAAGCCCCATCCAACCTTCCCAGGGATGGGGAGTGCACAGCTCCTCTGGCTACCCAAACACCTGCAGTTCACTTACCAAACAAGTCAAGGTCTCAAGGAAAAAAAAAAAAAATAAAGAGGAGAGGAGGCTATAAATTTTCATAGCTGAACAAACTGCCTGAAGAATTAACTGTTCAACTGGGGAAATGGAATTTTAGATTCGCTGAGGTTATGTTTAATTTTAATGGCATTGAAACTACTTTCCCATTATTTCTCAAATAATTAAAATTTATGCAAGACTGACACTTCATTTGGATGTCTTGGGCTCTTCCTCAACCTTGGTACTCCCCAAATCTCCAGACAATTGAACAAGCAGGCTTTCCTAAGAGCTGATGGACTGCAGGGGCTGGGAAGCAGAAGAGTGGATTAAAGGATGAGCAGAGACCATGTCTCCACAGAGAACCCAGTTACAGCTAATCCAAGAATGCTCCTGCATGTCACGCTCACTCCCAACACCACAGCTCATTTTTGTCAGCCCCTGGCTTACAAAATAACCCCCCAGGTTTTGTAAATCCCATAGAAATACAGAATTTGTCCATTTTTTAATGCTGCCTGAACAATTCTTCCAAAGAGCTCCAGCCCATCCACTTCTCCAAGCTGGAGCCATGTCCTACCTTTCCAAAGCAAGCAGGATTTATGCCATAACATCCCAGTGCACTGCTCACTCCTCACTCAGTACAACACCAGAGCTCCTCCTCTCCAACTGGCAGCTGCCCCTGCAGCACCTGCAGGTTCTGTCCTGCCATGGGAGGCTCACTGGAGCAATCTGGCAGCCCTGGGTGTAGGGAAGGCAATGCCCTGCTCACCCCCCAGGACTGTTCCTTCCAGAGCAGGAGCAAAGCACACAGAGAGAGCCCCACTGCTGTCCTGGGGCTCTTCAGCAGCTAAACAAACAGGAAGGCTGATGCCAGGGAGTGAATCACCAGCGTGTTCCAACAGAAAACATCTCCACAACGACCAAACCCAAGAGCAGTGAACTTCTACCACCACCACTGCGGCAGGAGGAGGAGAAGTCAGCCCCAGCAGAAGAGATCTTTTCCCACCCAGCCCACAGACACTGGGATGCTGATGCCCCTCTCTCTGTACCTTGTACTTCTGCCTCAGCTCCTCGGTGTCTTCCTTCTCCACCTCCAGCACTCGCCTCCGCTCCGTGGCATCCTCGGCGTAGTCAAGCTGTTTAAAAAAATAACCAAAAACCAGAGAAGAGATGCAATTTGGCCAATAAACACATTGCACTATCAAATCTACCAGAAAGCACAACTTAACAACTTTAACTGAAATCGGATCTATGCAGGTTTTTACTTTGCTTTGCCCTATTTTGTCACCCCAAGTGCAAAGCAGGTCATTAATCCCCCTGAGTGGAGGGCCCATGGCAGCTTTGGGGAGGGGGAATCTCAGAGCCCAGGGATTTTGGGGAGCACCCAGACCCCAGAACTCAGGCTGACGGGGACAAACAGAGGATGCATTTTGCAGACAAGTGTTTTCTCACTGCACTGATTTAAGAGCAGGTTGCTCCTCACTCTGGCTGCACAAACTCTCCCTTTTCCAGTCCTTCCCAGCCCCTGCCCAGGAGCCCTGCAGGGCTGAGGGGAGCTCACCTCCATCTCCATCCTGCCCATGCCCATGACATCATACTTGACGACGATCGGGATGGGATCCGTCCTCCCTGGAAGAGGAACACACAGAGAAGGCTCAGCAGCAGCCCAGCACCCCAGCTGAGTGTACACATTGGGTTTGGGTGGTTAGAGATCTTGCCTTGGAGTGCAGAGACCAGAAAGCTACAGTGAACCAAACACGAGCCATTCTCACAGCTTACAGCCAACCCTGAGCCCAGCTCCCCATGGCACCCAGGGTGATAAATGCACTCTTGGTGCATTTAAAACGCCTCTCATGGGTCATGTTCCCCCATGATGAGCCCTGGGGCAGGGCTGATAACAGGACTTGAGCCTTCTCCTCAAGGCTTCCACATCAGGCTCCTCATCTCCCCATAGGAGTGAAGCAGCTGCTAATCACATCTCACTGCTGCATCGATCAGAACTTCCCTGTAAGGGGTGTGGAAGCCTCCCTCCCACCAGCTTTTGCCCTCCCCAGGAGTAAGGAATGCTGAGGAGACAGAGATGGCACAGAAGAGCCAAACTTGCCCCATCCCAACCAGCCAGTCTAGGGCAGGGGTTGGTGCCTGCTCCCCCAGCCCTGGAGCGACGCTCTGGCCCCGCCGTGTCACCTGTAAGCTGTGAAAAGGACTGGTTGCGAAGAAAATTGACTTTGAACTAATCAAACTATGCTGGAGATTTATTTCTTTTTAAAAAAAAACGTATCTTTAATCCACTCATAACCAGCCAAACAAAGCAAAATGGGGCAGACAAGCACTTTACTACCACAGCTTTTTTTTTTTTTTTTTTTTTTAAATTATTATGATTTTGATTTTTACATCACAACTGGCACTGGTGGTTGTGATGTAACCCACTGACAAAGTACTTACCTTCTCCAGTGCAAACCTTGAGTGAAAAAACAGAATGTTTACTTCCCTTACTATTGCTCTTGTTTGGTGTAAACAACTCTTTTGTTATACACACATACACAGGTATTATACCTTTGGGCTAAAGGATTGGAGTCATGCCAAAATATTTCACTGCCATCCACATGTGGAAAAGGTTAAAGCCTTTAAAACTACCTCAGAAAACCCAGAGAGGTGTGAACTCTTTGCCAGCATCAGCCATTAATTCCTGCCAAAATACACAGCCCCAGAGGGGCTTTTGAACCTTAAAGTACAGACATGTGGTTTTATTTAGCAATAAATCAATTTAATTAATTGCTTTACAGTTTCATTGATACGCCCAGGAATTTGACAGGCAGGTATCCAGCAGGTCCAAAAGTAGTGATCACATTGATCTGAAATGGTTTGGATTGAGAGAATTTCCTTTGGGTATTTAATGCTCACCTTTGCCAAGGTTTCTCTTATGCCCAATGGTATAATACAGTAAGCAGTGACTGCAATTTTTAGCAAAAGGACCAAATTCAAGACAGGTTATAAAAATGACTTCCTAGGTGCAATATCACTTTCATAACGTCTCAGCCAGGGATTTACTGGTAAGTGGTGAAACCAAATGGAATGGCTGGCACCAAGTGCCAACAATTTATTATTCAATTTTTTTTCAAGCTTTTCTCTTTTCGGTTTCGTTTTGGGTATTTTTGGTTCGTTTTTGTTTTGTTTCTCCAGCAATTGAGATCTTTTGATGCAGCCTCATTGCCCTGGTAAACCCCTGTACATAAACAATGCATCAGTACTTTTGCCTTCTAAGGCAGTCAAAGTTTTTTGGGTTGGTTCTTTTTAATTCAAAATCTATTTGGAAATTGCAGTAGCAAGTGCTAGTGCCCATCGTGTTGGGGGAGGGGGGGGGAAATCAAGTTTGGACAGTATTAAAAATTTATGTTTAAACTGATTTTGGCAGTTCTAACACAAACAGAAACATCCCTTCTTAGCAATACCCTTTAATGAACAAGGATCAGACAAGTGTGCATAAAGAAAGGAAAGGAAAGGAAAATGAAAGACCAAGCAGAAGGATGATGGCTACAACAGAGAAAGTAAGCCTAACATTGGTGCACTGATGACAAAAGGAGTAATTCAGTCTGAAAATAAAAAATTACCACTGCTAAGTTTACCATCACCACAACAAGTCCAGGATCATAACGCTGTAAAAAAGAAACACCATTTGTTAGGCAGAAACCATTAGGGGCAGAACATAGGCCGTTTGGCAGGGAGGATGGGTTAAAAAAAACAAATAAAAAAATAATAACAGGAGGCTTCTTGCTCACCCCTCCACCCCATGCCCGTGCTCTGCCCTGCAGAGCCAGGGAGCCACTGGAGCAGCTCTGGCTCCTGCTGGCCTTTGGGAGAGCTCCTGGTGACAGCCCCCCTCCGAGGAGGCACTGAGGCACAGGGAAGCAGGCAATTTAAAATGGAAACAAATCAGGATCTTAAGGAAGCACCAAATCCTCTGGGCCAAAAGGAGCTCTGCCTGCAGCTAAGAGGAGAATTTTCCATGCGAAAGGTGATGCCTCTGTTTTAAACTGAACCAGCATTTCATTACGGATGGAACCTCATGTGTGACACCCAGGTGACAAGTGGCACGGCCAGGCATGTATGGCAGCAGTGCCAACCCCACGTGGATCCCCCTGGAGCCAGCTGGGGCAGCAGGACATGCTTGGGGTAGGCACTGGGGTGGCCTGGCTCCATGTCCAAGGAAAGGCACGAGAGTGAAGGGACAGGGACAGGCTCAGGGCCACCCCTGGCCCACTGCCTGCCAGGTGGGACACGAGCAACAGCCCAAGGGGGAAATGGTGCTCTCCAGGCTCAGCTCATTGCTTCTCCTTTGAAGGAACTTCCTGGAGGAAGGTTTATCCTACTGCTGGCCGTGACAACGGGATCCTTCCCAGCAGGTAAACGTGGCTTGGAGGTCAGGAGCCCCCCAGGTGTGGGGTCCCTGCTGAGCCCTTCCTGTACACCAGCATGCTTTGAAGGGAACAGAAGCTCCCAAGGCCCAGAATTCCCACCCTTCCTGCCACCCAGCAGGGTGCAAGCAGTGCCACACATGTCTAATTCTCAGGGTAAATCCTGCTGTGTCCTTGTCCAGCCCCCCACACCCCACTACACTGATTTTCTTTTTAAGGCAGGTCACAAATTCCTTCACAGACTGCCCACTGCACAGGCTGCAGACCCCAGAGCAGAGGGTTATTGCATAAAACACTTCCCCACAGAGGGAAAACCTCGTGGAGAGGACAGAGCAGGAACCTCCAGCAGGATGGGAAAAAGAAACATCTCGCACAGGAATCACACCTTAGAAAACCCAATCTCCAAGTGGATTAGGTTAGTAATGATTCCCTGGACTCAGAAACGAAATGAGATTCCCAAACTGACTGGCTGTACTTGTTTTGCTTTCCTCTCCCCAAGAAATGGGAAAACCTTTCTCCCAGCTGATGAAAAATTGCTCAGACCCAACAAACCCTGAGAGCCACCCCTTCCCAGAGCCCTGCAGGGGCAGGGAGAAGGGAGCACGTGGCCAGGCAGGCTTCCCCAGATTCCCTCCTTTTTAGCTGCACAAAGTTATTGGATACAAGCAAATACTTGCCCCCCAGTGCTATAAATTAATAAATCTTGGGAAGATTCATCCTAAGGCTTCAGGGCTTTGGTATCAGACACAGGTCATGGTCACATGGAGGACTATGGGGTGGATTCCCTCTGGAATGGGAATATCCCAGCTGGAGCTGCCATCTGAGCCTGCCTGGAAACACCAGCATTGTCAACACCAGCCCATGTTTTATTCTGTTTTTAACAAGTCAAAACAGAAAACAGTTTTCATCAGATTTGCAGATTCAGAGGAACTCCTCCCTCCAAAATCAGTATCATGGCAACAGAATCCCAGAATGGTCTGGCTTGGGAGGGAATTTAAGAGCCAGTTTCTCCATGGAACAGGGACACCTTCCACTCAGCCTGGTTGCTCCAAGCCTCCATCCCTTTGACCCTTCCAGGGATGGGGCAGCCACAGCTGCTCCGAGCACCCACCACCCTCACAGGGAAGAGTTCCCTCCCAATATCTAATGTAAACTGATCCTTTTTAAAATTTATAACATCTACTCCTTGTCCTACCCCAACAGGTGAAATTTCTCTGTTAAAGAGACATTCAGATAGAACAGGATGAAAAAAAAAGTACCCCAAAAATTCTATGTTAACATAATTCAATCAAATCTCTTTCAGTGTGTCAGCATCACAGAAGTAACAACAACAACAACAACTGCGATTCTGCTTGTTTTGTTGACATCTTCATAGGAATTCCCCCCAGGTACAAAAGCTTTGTAGGATCCAATCCTAGAAGACTGATTGATATCACATTTGTCACCAGAGGAGAATTTCATTAACTCAGCATCTCCAGAGGACACAGACAACAGCATCTGATCTTGTTGGACACAGAGGATTTCTCCTTATTATCTTTCTGCTGCAACTGAAACCCACAGCAGGACACAGCTTTCCAGAGGCTTTTACTGCTCCTGGGAAGGGACCATCCCTCAGCTGTGTGCAGGGCAGTCTCATGATCACAGCACTGGGCTGCTCTGCTGGGTGAGGGTTGCTTTGTTCAGTCACTACAAACCCCACTGCAGGCTCTGGAAGGGAACCAGGTGCCTGGAGTCAGCAAGCAACACCTGCAAGAATGGATCCACAGGGACAGGGCTCACCTTCACTGTCTGGGAAGAGGGAGACAGGGGGAAGGCCCTGTGCTCATGAATGAGTTGCATCCTCAAAGATGAGGATTTTGCAGCACTCAGCACTCCTGGGATTGTTTCAGTACAAGGCAGGGCTGGGCTCTGCTTCCAGGGAACAAGTGACAGGACAAGGGGGAACAGCCTCAAGTTGTGCCAGTGAAGGTTTAGGTTGGGTATTGGAGAGATTTCTTCATGTGAGGGGTTTTCCAGCCTAGGCAGAGGCTGCCCAAGGCCGTGGTGGAGTCCCCATCCCTGGAGGGATTTAAAAGCTGTGAATGTGGCACCTGGGGACAGGGGTGAGTGGTGGCTGTGGCAGCACTGGGCTCCCTAAGAGTCTGTGGGAAACCAAGAGCTGTCCTGTTGAAAATTCAGACTCCTCATTCAGTAAATCAAAAGGGGAGTGGGGAGAAAATCCACTTGTTTTCACTGGTGCAGAAGCCTGGGGTGCTTCTCACTGGCTAAGAATGACACCACGTTATCAAACTCATTCCAACTGCTGCAAGAAGCAAATGAACAAACAAGGGCAAGCTTTAATCCCTGTCCCCTTTGGGAATTAGATTGGTGAGCTCATCCTGTTTATGTCAGATTTCTGGAAGGGGTCAAAACAATCAAGAGATTCAAACAAAGGTTCATCATCCTTGGTGGCAAACAAAGTTCCAGAGAGGAGAAAGTGTTTTCCAAGAACACAGAAACTGCCCTGTGAATTTAATCCTTACTAAGCAGGGGAGAAATGAGGAGAGAAAGTCAAGTTGTAAACACCCCAATCACATGGAAAGCTTCCAATGGGAGCTCAAAACTTCACAGAGACACAAACCAAGGGTGCCACTTGCAGAAAACCAAGCTGAGGTTTGACACTGAGGCACCAAGCTGAGCTCCTTGAACTTCTGCAGGGGAAGGAACATTGTGGAGTCTGGGTCAGAAAACATCCCTACCCCGAATGCTGAGCAATGGATTAAAGAGCAACACAAAAGGTGTTGGAGCAAGAACACAACTCCTGGTTGATTTTTAGGATAGGAATTCAAGGTAAGAGTTGCTATCTGTGTTCATCTGGGGAAGTGGGCAGGGCTGAAGGGTCTGGTCTGAGTCAGGGCTGCTCTGAGGAGCGAGGCAGGCTCTGCATGGCCATGGCCTCTCCCTTCCCCACACTCCTCTCTCCCAGTTTAATAAATCTGCTCTTCAGCTGCACCAGCACAAAGGGCCAGGAGGCCTCGTCCCAGGCCAGGTGAAGGCTGTCTGTCACAACAAACACGTGGCACTGAAAGCACAATGATTTCAGATTTCACTGCCTACACCCACCCGAGCAACACAAACTCTCCACCTGTAATCAAGGGAAGGATCTTGCACCTCCAAAAGCAAACAAGGGGGCAACAGCTTCCCCCAAAGGACACTGAGCAAACCTCCTGTTCAGTCTGTGGTCTTCTGGGTTTTAACACAGCAGTGAAGATGGGTATGATGACAGCAGCCACAGCAGCCAGGTTTTTCAAGCTAAGTTCACTCATAAAACTCCTGGCGTGATTTGTGCTGCAAACACAAGCATGGAAATGCTTGTGAGGAGGTTCCTGTGAGGACATGTGAAAATAGAAGAAGAAAATTATCACAGCTATTTCTTGGGTAAGAACCAACCAAACCAACTCATACCTAATGAATAAAGGCACTGTTAAGCACTTTTATCTGCCTCTCCTGTGTTTCCCCGTATTTATTACAAAGCTCCAAAACCCAGAAAGAAACCTGATGCCCCTCAGTCCCTCAGATGCCGATTGTTCAACGTTCACAGCCTGACACACATCCACCGGCTGCCTCCAGGAGATCAGAGGAGCCAGCAAATGGAGAACACATTAACAGCTGAGCTGAAGCCATTTGGCGAGCGGCTGCCAGCGCCAGCATCCAAGACCCTGGAATTCAAACCCTGAGCTCATCTCTCCGAGCTGCAGCTGCCAAGTGATCACATTTGTGACTGATCTCAGTTGCTCCAGTGGTCACAGCTCTGTTCCTTGCTGCCCACAGCCCGAGGAACATCCAGCAAAGGCAGCACCTGCAGCCACCTGGCACTGCCTTGGAATGGGGACTCAGAGTTGGCTCCATCCCCCAGCCAGGGATCAGCCCAGGGGCTGCCAGGAGAGGAGATTTCCTGCCTGAGCCGTGGGATCACGGCTTCACCTGCAGCTCTGAGCAGCTTCCAGCACTTGCCAGACGCTGCTGCTCCTGCTCCCTGCTCAGCCCTTGGACCAGGAGGGAATGTTTTCCCTTTTGTGAACAGATTTGGGGAGGAACGTGCCAAAGAACTGCACCACAGCGAGGCTGAGGGGGAAAGTGCTGACTATATTTATCCTCACGGAATTTGCAAGTCAGAGCACAATTCCACTTATGCTTTTTCTTTTAATTGAAAACCATGCAACAAAAATACAGCTCAATGAAGGAACTGGATTTTAGCATTTGCTAACAAATTTGCTATGCCTGACTTTGCTACCTAGCTGGATGTACTCATGGAAGGATAAAATAAACCCAAAGCACTTTTTATTAACTTCTGTTCCCTCTACCACCAGGATGATTTATACAATCAGTGTGGGGCAACAGGAGCAGCACTGCCCTGACAGTCTGTGCAGGTTTATTGCTCTCAGCCTGAGTGGAAGGGAACAAGGATGCAGGAAGGGTTCCCAGCTCTGCATGGCACTGCCAAGAGCTCCCGAAACACAGGAATGGCCCTGCCCTCTCCTCACAGCGTTACATCAGCAGAGCTGCTCCCCAGGGAGATGGCAGCAGCCCTTCCAGAACAGTTACACTGAAATGATGCCAGAACCTGGCTAAAAACATAAGCAAACATGAAGGAAGTTGTTACTAAATAGGCAGAGGAAGCAGGGGACAGGAGGCATTTCTTCAGGACCAAAGGCTACAGGGCAAGTTCCTGCCCCTGCAAGGACCTGCCCCAAAGGGGACGTCCCTGCCCTAAACAGCACAACCTGCTGCTCCTATTTCCTGAGTACTGGAGATAATCCAAGCCCCAGCACAGACCAGCAGGCAGCCACCTTGGAACTCCTTTTGGTTTCACTCCCAGCATTTTCATGGCAATAACCAAGCACTGAATGAGCTGCCTCAGCCCTCGAGGAGCAAACACAGAAATTCTGAAATACACTGAGCCCCACGTTACCTGAGCTGTTTGATTCACAACTGAGACCCTGAGGAGCAGCTCTGCCATGACAAACCGTGGCATTTCTGTTGCCATAGCAAAGCACTACATTGGGATTCACCTCTCAGAGATACCACAAAAGATCAGGATAATCTCGGTCTTGGGAATATTGGGGGAATGTGCAATAAATCAATGCCCTTAAACATATCAAATTCATCATACAGGACACAGTTTGTGGTTTAGGGGAACTTGTAACTGCCTCTATACAGGTGGTGGGGCTGTTTTTAAAGGGTCAAGGCTGCAATCAGACAAGAATGTTTACAAAAGAGAACTTTAGAGAGGCAAATCTGTGTTGAATAATCCCAGCTGTTACCCAGGCTGGCTAAGGATGAGCTGGACCTGTCCACCAGAGCTGGTCAATCCTTCCTCACAGTCCCCTCTCTGGGGGGTAGTTAGGCCAGCAAACATCAAACCTTCCTCCTGTCCTCTCCAAACCCTCCCTGCAGAGCTGCCCACCCTCCTCAGGCCCTGCTATGACCCAGGAAGCAGCAGAAGAACCTACTCAGTTTTCCCTGGTCTAATTAAATGAGATTAAACTACTGATTTTAGTCTTGCAGAGGTACCTCTAGAGTACTACTACTTCATATTAAACACACAAGTCCAAAAGAAAAAAAAAATCCAGAAGTTTTCAGCACAATTATTTTTCAAACAAAACTTGTTAAAAAAACCTGACAGGGCAAAGGCAAAGAGCTTATAAAAACTATTTTCAAATGTACAATTCAAATTATCCCACTTCTGCACGTCAGTCTCCTGGCTTTTCATAATACTACTTTAGCTTGATGGGAAATACTCATTCCAAGAGAAATCATTAGAGTGTGGTTGAATTCAGATTTCCCTCAGCCCTCTCATTCCCCTCCTGACTTATGTAACTCCTGATTTATTCACAATCCTTGGGCTCATTTAGCACAGGACTTCACACAAAGGTCAGGCAATGCTTTTAACCAATCTTTTGCTAGTTTCATTCTTCCAGGAGACCACAAAAAATCTGGATTATCAACTGCAGGCGTTCCCCCAAAGATAACAGAAGCTACAATCACCATTTTCTCACTTGTCAGTGCACAACCATCATGTCTCTCTATGGAAAAGTGGCTCCCAAAGCCATTTTTTCCAAATTAAAAAAGATCCCTGTCAACTGGCAACCCCCTCTCCTGCTTTTTCATATTCACCGGCTGTTAGCAAGCTGAAGCACCATTTCCAAATATAACACAAGTTGTTTGTGGGGAAAAAAATCATGAAAAACATCAGGGAAAGAGCTGAGCTGAAGGATGACTCTGCTGAATTCCTTGTATCTCTGAACCAGGACTCCAGCACTGTCCCTGTCGGATGCTCCACTCAGCACACCCCCCAAATTCAGTGAAAGGTGCAGATGTCTCAGCCAGAGCACAGCTGGTAACAGCCACAGCACTCAGGCCATGGGCTCTGTGCTTTCCTACTGAAGGGCTCAGCTCTTCTCAGAAACAAGATTTACACCACAAGGCAGCTGCCCCAGGGGGTACAAAATGCCTCCACCTCTGGAATGTTCCTGAGAATAAGCCACCTTGCCCCAGCAGATTTTTACCACCAGCAGCTGGCAAGTGGAGATTTTAGGCCGTTGCAGGTACCAGCCAGAGGCAGCTCAGCACTCTCACCACTGGAGTCCATCCCCCAGTGGGTAGTCAGGGTAAGGTCCTGCAGTGTCAGGTTCTTGCCCAACACCACCACAAGACTACAAGAAAGAAACATTTCTGCCTGGCAGATGTAACACAGCATCACTTTGGGATCCAACAGGACAAAAGAGGGAGCCCCAGCTCAGATGAACAGCTAGAATTAAAAGCAACATCCCAAAAACTCAGCACACTGAACTCAGCCACTTCCTTTTGAGTTAAACAGCACAGAAAGCAGCTGAATGTGGTATCAATTCCATACATGCAACCTAGAGTTTTTGAGAGTTTGATGTAAGGGCCTTCTGCAGGAGGTCAGACACCACACCCACAGCCCAAGGCTGCTTGAAGGGATTCTGTTTCTGCTGCATCTCCTCATCACAGGCTGTGTAAGATTTTAGGCTCAAGCAGCACCAAGCAAGAAGAGTTTAACAGGAACACACCTCCATCTCTTGAGATCTCCTGCTCTTTCCTGAACAAGGGAGTGCAGAAGAGGGGAAGAACTTCTGTTCTGCTCCTCCCTTCTCACTGCACATCAAATGACTTCACTCTTCAAACTCTTAGAATAAGATTAAACTTGGATGCAAATGCTTCCTTCCTGACATTTTATATTTGGATTTTTGGGCCAATCTAAGATTCATGCAGAAAGGTCACTGGATAATGAATTAAACACTCCCAACACAATCATCACCAATGCCACAGGCAACAGGCACAGGCTCTGTCTGCTAAGAACTCAGAGGGGAAAAGCTGGAGCAGCAGCAGCCTCCCTTCACATCTTCTGCCTGCCCAGACCTCTGGAGAACATGGCTGGCAGGTGGACAGGGCACTTCTCCCTTCCAAAAGGGCTGAAATTCCTGCACAGGCTCCAGAGCCTACATTAGGAAGGCTTCAGCACTGAACTGGGTTAAACTGGGGGGGTTCTTTTCACTCCTGTGACCGTACAGGAGGCACAGGAAAGCCCTCAGAGCCACATCCATGATTTGCCTGTAGCTCCCACACAGTCCCAATCAGCAGAGCTCCAATGACACATGAGAGATCCAGAACAGCTCCAGCACAAGAGGCACAGTGGGAACATCTAAATCTGGACAAGACTCAAAGTGCAAATTCCTGCTCAGCCCAGGAGACATGGTGACACCACCAACCCTTGCCCCCACTCCAGACCTAGTCCCATGAACCATGTTCATTCCATCACATCTGAGCCTGCAGCACCCCGGGCCCTTGGGCTGTGCCTTGGCATCCACCCAGGGCTGGGACAAGGCCTTTCCCTCTTTTCAAGTCTCTGTGTTTCCACACTGGTGACACCCAGGGCAATACAGGGCACCCAAAAGAGAGACCACACCAAGTTCCGCCCCGTGATGCACACCCCACATGCCAAAGGAAAGGCCCAGAGGTGACAGCTACAACCCCACCCGAGGTCCTGCCCAGGAGAGCACCATGCATCAACCAGAGAACTCCAATGAAACCATGTTAGAGGAAGCCAGCAGCATCAACCAGCAAGGCAGCTCTGTCTGAGAGGTTAGAGAGCCTCAGTCCGAGGGATTAACAAGCATTCCCAGAGCTTGGGGAACTCGTTACCTCTGCACAGTCCTCCACAGCACAGCCAGCCCCACCTCTAACGGGCTCACTCATGGGAGATGGGTTCCACAAGCTCCCAGGTCTTCAGACTACGGGCATGGGAACACGAGTGAGTTACGGAGGGGCTCAGGGCACACCTGAGCTTCAAACGCTTCCAGCAGGTTTCTACCGAAACGGGGTTTAGTGCCACAGGAAGAATTCAGGCTCAGGACAGCAAGGTCTGCTGTGTGCCAGTTAAACCAGCACTGTGGTGTCCCAGTGAGATTTGCTAACCCCTGACAAGCTGCTGGGAACAGCAGCAAGCCCAGCCTGTGCCAGTCCTGTGGAGAAACCAGGAGCGAGCCTCTCCCATGCAGAGAGCGTCTGCCACCGCTTCCCATGCGCGTGGGCCCTCTCCTGGCCTGCTGAAGGCTCCTGACCCCGGTGAGCACTGACAGAGCACGGCAACCACCTCCAATCTTCAGCTCTTCTCACACCAAACATCAGCACAGCTGGAAGCTGCACCGCTCCCTGTCAGTGTGGGAAGTGACTCATCCTCCCTGCACGCTGCCTCTCACACGTGCACCACACACACAGCTCTAACCTGTCACCACCAGGTGAGGCAGCAGCTTCCACCTGCCAACCACGAGACTCAACAGTGCATTCCTTTGGCTAGAGTAATAAGGGAAAGAAAAATCTAATCTAGGAACAAAAAGCAGAAATCAATTTGTTAAAGACCGAGGCTGGAGTTAAGGTTTCAGACACAAGGGACTGGACTTACCCTGCAGTGACTTTCCCAATCCCTGGCCCAGCTTCCACCCATGTTTCTGGAGTAAGCGGTGTCCAATATTATCCTGACAGACAGAACAGAGAAAACAAACCAAAAATATTCCAATAATATATTCTTCCCTTCCCGCTGACATTTAAACATGTGATGAGCAAGAGATTTTTTTTCTACATATATATGCATGCAAAAAAATGCTACTGAAAAGGCAATATATGCCCAATAAAGGGAAAGACAAATGTCAAAATTTGCTGGCTAGAATTTTTTCCAGGGGGATGGGTATTGGGGACGGCCACTTTCTGATGGTGTGCTGGGCAACTTTTGTGCATCACGTTTAAAAGAAATTAAAAAGTAATAAAAATAAAAAGCAATGTGGGAGAAAATAAAGTGTACCAATAAAAATTGACAGTAAAAAGCATAAAATCAAGCTATTTATACAATCATATCCATCACCTAGACAGCACCACTTTAAGATTTTTTTTTTGTAAAGAAAATCTACAATGTGTTTAGTTGTTTTGTTTGTGTGTCAGGCTTTTATAATACTGAGTAAGTTGTAAGTGCAAGACTGCCCCACCACTAGAAACCAAAACACAATCAGAGCAAAATCCAGGCTAGACTTGATTGGGTTTTTTTTTTAATATATGTATATATATATATATATATAAACTAGCATGCAGCCAATATTAAACTGAAAAAACAGTGAGGTTAGTAAAACAAAACAAAAAAAAAAATCAATTAAATAAAATGAGCTCAAGCACAGACTGGGTGATGCATTTCACATGTAAACTAACAAAAATACTAAGATGTTAGAATGAAACAGGCCTAGCAATAAGTTAACAGCAAGGAACCATTAGTGCATGTAGGGGAAACAATAAGCATAATGTCTCATCTTCCTAAAAAAAAAAAAAAAAGAAAAAAAAAAAAGCTATTTTGGAATAACTGGAAAAGTACTGACGCAGCAATTAAGTGTCAGCTCTTGGCAATGGGGTTGAGCAGGGCTCAGTGTGGAAATTGTTGTGTTTTTGTGCAAGGTTTCTGCCCCCAGACAAAGAGCAGAGCACTCACAGCACCCTGGAACCATCTCAATCTGCCAGCTCGCCCTCAGGGACCAGTGCACCCAGTTACAAGCAGTGACCAGCTCCTCAGAGAAGGACTCTTGGCTGGGACCACGTTCGCCTTCTAATCACAAAAAATAAAAATCAAAATCAGATAGCAACTTGTTGATTATTAATTATCATCAGGCAAACCACAACCCCAGGTATCACAGAAATATCCTGAATTGTAGCAGGATGTGACTCCAGAACACTGAGTGGTATATGGAATCCTAAAAAATAATTATATCTATATGCTGCAGGTCTCTTTAATTAAATAACAGTCCTCAACAGAAACCAGAGTAGGTTTTGTCACTCCACAGTGAAGAAAATGACCACAGGGTTTGCACAGCTTTGGTGAACCAGCTTGAAAGGCACATCCTTCCCAAAGATATTGGCTGCATGGATACATTTTTCCTCAAAAAGATGTTATCAAGTACAATTTTTGGCTTTTTCTTCTGATATCCTAATGAAGTCAGACATTTTGTATTCCTGTATCTCCCAAGGAATAATGTACATTCTCCCCACACTACCAGCTCTGCCCCAGGACACAATGAGGGCTACATGGGAAAAAAAAAATTAAACTGAGAGACATAAGGAAACTTCTGGGGATAAGAGGTTAAATTAAAAAAAAAAAAAAAAAAGGAAAAGCAAAAACCCAAAGCAAAAACCCCCAAGGATGGATCCCCACCCCAAGCACCATGGAGAAGGCTGGCTGTTGGGAAGACAGCAACACTTACCTGCAGGCACACCAACCCCAATGGCCACAGAGGGCCCTGTCCTGGCACAGAGGGGCTGCAGCTTGGGATGTGGCTGGGATCAGGCACTAACTGCCCTACCCTGACAAAGGATCATTGAATCTAAAAGCCACTGCTGACAAAAATGGCTGCGTTTTCCAAAAAGAAAAAAAAAAAGAAAGGAAAAAAAAAAGAAAAAAAAAAAAAAAAGAAAAAAAAAGAATCCAAAGGACAAGGAGTACTTTGCAGTCTTGGCCAAGTGGAGATGAGACATTGTGCTGACTGTGTGTGTTATGAATGCACTAAAATAAAGACAGATGAAGCAGAACGCTATTCCAAAAGCAGTGCAAGTGGAGTGAAAGCATTTCCATACGAACCTGGCTTTAAAAACTGGGCTGTCAAAAGAACAGTTAAATGTAACACAAAGTAAGAAACTGTCCAATCACTAATGGTAGTTTTTTTTTTTCTTTTGCTTTGTTTTCAATTCACTGCTTGCAAGTAATGTATTTATTAAAGAAGAGTGAAAGCATAAAATAAATTCAACAAGTCAAGACCAGCTGGGAGAGTCAAGAGCGGTGTGTTGTGACTGACAGTGAAGGGGGAAACAAATGTTAAAGGGAAAAAGAAAAATTTAGAAAGGTTATACACATTAGCACCACTTTTACAGACCCACTCAAGAGGATGGTCCCAAATTGTTTGACATAAATTGGAATTATGCCTGAATGCTGCCCTCTCAGTTCCCAGGAAGGAGATGTCTCCCCACAGACTTTTCCATTTGTTTGTTCATGCAGTGGAACTACTCCCTAATTTTAGATCCTACTCAATTGAAATGGAGCATCTTCTGTTGCACTGAATGAAGAGAACAACTCCAATAATTTAAAATCAACTTTTGAGTTGGGACCTGGCCATCACTTTGCTTCTTTCTGGCCATGTTCAGCTCCTCCCTCCTTTTCCAATGGCTAACCCAGACCTCTGATGGAGGCAGACTGACAGAACTGCTCTTCAGTACAAATGCTGCCCTAAAAATCAAATTCTGGAAGGCTAAGCTTGCTTGATCCCACGTGAGAGCCTGTCTGCAGAGCCTGGGGAGTAGCCAGGGATACTGGGACCAAAATGTCCCATGGGACAACAAACGTTGCAACAGCTGACAGCTTTTTTTGTTTTTTGTTTTTTTTGAAGTGCATTTTTAAGTGCAAGTTCTGTAAAAGTACAGCTACTTTCATATAGAAGAGATGGGGCTTTTCACAGCAAGCTTCCTACCCCTGTCAAGAGCTGTCATTCCTTTTGAACAGACTATCCTCACACTGCAGCAGTTTTCCTACAGAAGAGCTGCAGTGATCCACAGAAACACCTCAGCCCTAGGAGGACACTCCTCATTTCTCAGCACAGGGCTGGCATGAATCTCCTCACTTTCCTCCTCTGCTATTTGGGAGCTCCTTGTGTTACAGCCACAATAAAAATAATTGAGGCACCAAAAGAAGTCTCCTGAAAGGTGTCTGGGTGTGCAGGGGAGCTCTCCTGGGCCATGTGGGCACAGGCTGTGGGATGCTCCATGCAGGGAGCAGGGCTCAGCACCTCGGGGTGGGACAATGCCAGCTCTGCAGTTGGGCAGCACTGATGGAGAGCTCTGCTCTAATGACCAAGCACAAAGAACTTTTCCAAAGGTGTAGGAAATGCAAGGCCTTGGGTCCGCCAGACCTTCACAGAGCTGGGTAAGCTGCTTTGGAAAAGCCTCATCCAAGGTGACCAGGCTCCACCAGCTCTAACTGGCCTCCCCAATTCCCCATCCTGTGCCCTGACAAGATGCCCTTGTTTGCTTTCCATGGGGATCAGTGATTCCTGAGCAGGATATCCCCAGCCCAAATTTCTGATAATGGCCCTGGCCAATAGAGAAAAAGGAGAACAATCAAATTTCAATTAAAATACAGGTAGAAGAAGCCCAAGGTTTGGTGATGCCTGTGGGATGTAACCCACAGCAGTTCTGCCTAGAACAGGTTTTCCATGAGATCCCCACGATCCCACTGCTCATCCCAGCACGGGCAGGAACCATTCCTCTCTTGAGTGAATTGTAAACTGTGCTGACTGTGTATGGAGGAATCTATAAGCAAGGATTGGATGCTACTGGGTGAACCCATGCAAACAAGAGGTTGAAAAGATTCCCAAAACAAAACCTAGAGCTCACTACAGATGACACAATGAAGACCAGAGAGAAAAGCCAAATAGTAATGCTACACCATTCAGCTTCCAGAAGCACATTATTTATAGCGCTGTCCACATATGGCTGCTGCTAAATGTCAAATCAGCAGCCTCATCAAATGACACTTTGGAACTAGTGGAGTCCACAGATCCGTACAGATTTCCAGTGCCACAGCCCCGGCTCCAGCTCGGCCGGGCTGTGCCAGCCCCTGGTGTCAAAGCACGGCCGAGTGCAGCCTGACCCGGGGGGCTCGAGGCGCTCCTCGTGGCACCGAGCAGCATTAGAGAGAGGGGGAAAGGACATTTGTTAGTCAGGACAAGGACAAACTAAGGAGCTCCAGGATAAGTGGGGGATTCCCAGGCTGGCCTCCAACCTGCAGCGGTGACGGCGTGGCTGGACCCCTGACACTGCCTGCACAGGGCCAGGGCTGCTCCTTGGGGGGCTCTAAGGGTCTAGCGCTGTCTCCTACTCCATCTGCACTGCTGGGATGAGGAAAACCAGGAATTCACAGCAAAGAGACTCAATAAACAAGTAGAGATAAGGAATTAACGTGAAGGCAATCTGGATTCTATTAAAGCTGCAATAATTGGTGACTTCCCGTTCAAGTACCTGAACTCAGTGCACTCAAAATGCCCCGAAACAAATGCATGCAGCTTCTCGAATTTAGAAAAAAGGGTGAAGTGCTCTGATTTTTCAAGGCCACCAGTGATTGCACTGACATGAACAGCCAGTCCAAGTGCAGCATCTTTCAAAGCACAACAAGAAAAAAATGTTACTTGTGGCGGGGGGGAAAAATAATCAGTATTTGTAGCTCTGAAGAGTCCATTGATACGAAATATTTTCTACAATTTAGTAATGGCAAACAGCTGGCACTGGTTCAGGCCACGTCCATCCCTAGCTCCTGGCAGCTCTCTTTTCCATAAATGTACTCTGGTTCGAGTCGCATGTTTCAGCCCAGACATCTTTGGCCTAACCAAGCTGTACACAGCAGGATTTCCACAGGAACAACAGCATCAGTAGGCTAATTGAGGACACGTTTCAACATTGTAATGATCTGTAGACTCCCAAACCTATTTTTCCAGCCACCTTTGAGTTGCATGCTGTAGCAGTACAGTCAGCACCTCTCAACAGATAATGCTGCAGAGATGGATGTCACTCACATCACTGGGGACTGTCACAGGGACATAGCACAGGAAACCCTCCCCCATCCCCAAACACCTGCAGGCTTTGGAGCACCTCCCTGTCACTGAGATGTGGGAAGCTGCAAGGAGCACATTTATGAGAATATACTTCATCCACTCTTGGTTCTGAAGAACAACATTTTAACTGGGAAGCACTTTGATCTGCCATGGTTATAAACACAGGATGTTCATCACCCAAACTGCTTCCATACCATGAAGCACAGGCTCACTCATGACTCTGAGCAGATTCCTTGGAAAAAGCCAGCTGGATTGCTAACAGAGAACTGGTTAAGGATTAAAACCCAATTTGTTGACATTGAAAATACTTAGATGTATGGTAGTTCTAAAACATAGATTTGGCTTTCCTCCTTCCCTCTCAATTTTGGTTCTGGGTGAGCAAACAGCATGAAAGAGAAGGGGAAAAAAAACCCAAAAAAGCAGAATGAACACTCCTTTCCTGGTGAAATGTCTTGCAGGAGAGGTGCCCCACTGAATTCTGCCAAGGAAACTGTCCCTTCTGGTAATGTGTGTAATTTGCCAATTCAAAGAGCACACTTCTCATTAATAGTGTGGAAGCAAAATCACCTCCACAGGTGTCAGGAACACAACAAATTCCTGCTTCCCAGATGGGGAATTTAAGAATCACAAGGTATTTTTACAAAGACCATGTGAAACCTCCGAAGTGACTACTGCGTTTCTGACACTACACTTGTTCAGGAGGCCAAAACCCCACCCTGAGCAGCAGCCACAGCTTGGAAATCCTGGGGGGGACTGGCACGGCTGCCCTGGGAAGTGCTGGAGTCACCATCCAGAAAGGCTCACAGGCCATGGGGATGTGGCATTTGGGGACATGGGTCAGGGGTGGCCTTGGCAGTGCTATGACTCAATGAGCTTAGAGGGCTTTTCCAACCTCAGTGATTCTCTGATTCTCTTATTTCAGACAAAAGACGAGTGGAACAGACTCTATTTTAAAGAACAATCTGAGGTTTTAACTCTTTCTCCTCCCAAAAGAAGCCATTCTCTTGTCCTCTTCATCCAACCGCTTTCAATTAGGTTGAACTGTACCTACCAAGGAGTTGTAAAGATTAAAAATGTCCTGACATTTGGATGGTGAGACATACATGAATAAAACATTAAAGCCATAATTTAATTGATTTTTTTTTCTGCTGCAGCTCAGCATTAATCAAACTGCACAAAGCATTACTCCTGTGGATGATGAGAGCTGCACAGTGAGCCCACGTGGCCCGGGGTACCTGCTCATGCTTTACACACTTCCATAGGCATCGCTCCCTCTGGAACACCAGAGCTGTAATCCCTGACCTCTTCTACTCCTCTCTTTGGGAAAGCACTTTTGGAAATCAGGTAACCAGTCTAGTCTGTAAGCAGCACTTGAATTATTTTGAAATGCTAATTTCCAGTGTAGCCCAGGGTAGGCTCCCAACACGTATTTCCCATGATGTTCCCATTCAGCTTGGCATTTCAATTCCAATCCCCGTGTGCCAAGGTAAGGCTGAAGTATTCAGGAGAACAGTGAATCCCAATTCCCATCTCTGCAGCATTATCTCATGCGTCATCAATTACTGCCATGCCTAAATCTAGCATCATGCCAGCACATTAAGACAGTAGGTACTATATGCAGTGTTCACTGGACCAGAAGAACAGAAATAAGAAGGGGAAAGGAAACCCTAGAGAAGAAATTAAAAAAGGCAGACCGTGCAATACAAACCAGATCATGGCTGCTTAGCTAATATGGGCCAACTGCTGCGGAAGAAAAATGTCGAACACCCCAAGTTGTGTAAATCTTTGGTAAACATCTAAACACGCACACAAACACACACAACACCGACCTACACACCAACAAAAATACATAGTGGGCTTTGGCTAACACTGCTTCTTCTAGGGGCTAAGGTGGAGAAACTTGAACTTCAATTAACAGGCAAAAAGAAACACTTGACAAGTGCTTTCGTAACAAAAATCTAGACTTAATCAGAACACCACTAAGTGTCCCTTGATTATTCACTACAAGTTTCCTTGCTTCTGAAGGAAACTGCAAATGAAACTTAGCTAAATGCCAAACGTGGGTCCAGTTTAGGCTGAACAAGCTGTTGTGCCTAAAATCACCACAGGGTGCTTTGCAAAGAGAGAAATTAAAAAGCTCTAAAAAGCTTAAAAAATTAAAATTAAACGAAACCTACTTTCTCCCCATCTTACAGCAGGAGTCTTCACACCTAACTCAAGGTTAAGCAACCTTAGAGAACAGCTCAGGGCAGTTTCAGCTCCACGGGGAAGGACTGCTGGACTAACACTGATCCCTCTCTTCATTCTGCCAGGTGTCATCCTAACGCTTTAAACACACTGGTACTTTTCCAAAAATATAAACTAAAAAGGATCAAAACGTATTTTGCTATACTATTGCATCGGGCTCACATTAAAATTGAACTGATTCTTCAAAGGAAAGCATCAAAACTTAAAAATAAACATCTACGAATGAATGTCTTATTTTAAATAACTCCTGAAATATCGTGCTGGACTCCAATTTCAGATTTTAGAGATTTTAGATTTCCAATTTCAGTTTTAAGACTACTTCAAGGTTAAATCCCAGGCCCACTTAGATCAGCATGCAGTTTACCACCAATTAGCCCTCACTGCCACCAAGGTGCCCACTGCTATCAGCTTTTGGCTGCATTCACATCAAGGACCATCCGAGCACGGGCTAACTCCGGGGGAAGGCTGCTGGTCGGGGGGGGCCTTACCGATTCGATGGGCTTGTCTAGAGACGCCTGCTCGATCTCCAGGTGCCCCTCTTCATACTGATCAAAGTGATTGCCCTGCAAGAGAGAACCACGGTCAGCTCCACAGCACAGCACAGCACGCGCTTCAAACAGTTCAGCGTCCAGACAGGTTTGGTTACAGTGTTATATTCCGTATAATTTCGCTAAAAGAATGAACTTATTAAAAACATTGTATCAGATATATAAATATATCAGATATATATATAAAAAAAAACACCCTAAAAACGAAGTCAATTACATGACAAACATAAACTATTAAAGTTGGCAAAGCACCAAACATTTACAATGACAATGCTTCTGGATTTTTTTTCCTTAGAAAGGCTATGAAAACACTGAGCATAAGCACCGCTGCCAGCATAGAAACCACACGCGACAAGGAGCAGCAGGAATGGGTGGCCCCACCACTAGAAGGCTTTCCCTGAACCAGGAATTTGCTTGAGGGATACACCTTAAGCCAACAAAACCCCACAGTGGTACCAAAAGAAACCTGTTCCTGTGCCCACAGTGCTGGTCCATGGTCAGGAGAACAGGAGCACAAATCCTGTACCCTTCCCACAAATCTGAGCAGCGATCTGTCTGGGGAAGTGATCCCCCAACACACCACACAGCCTTAGAGTCCCGACCTGAAGCAGTCCCCCTGCCAGCTGAGCACCATTCCCCTTGGAAAAACTGCATCTTCCCACATTTTTGGGTGGATCTGAGAATGGAGGCTCATGAGCTAGGAAGGCAATGGCAATCTCTGTTCTCCAGAACAAGTGTTGGTGCTGGAACACATCAGTGAAGGACATTTCAGTAAAAACAAACACCTCCACTGCAGCTCTGCCATAATCTGAGGTTTCTGAAACCTCCAGTTCCTGAGATTTCAAACATGGGGAACCATTTTTGGCTGTTCAGCAGGTCCATGACGCAGCACATCCACTGTCACATAGCACAGACCTGGAAAGGAGACGCTCGGACTTTCCAGCTGCAAACTCTGAAGCAAAAGAAGTGAGATTCCCGCAGCTGGGATGAGATCAAAAGCCACTGAGAAGGGTGTGGTTTCCTTGGGCTCTCCTCACTCCCAGGGCCTGCTCAGTGCCACAGGAACTCCAGGAGGTGCCACACCTTGGCTGTCACCTGCCACTCCCCCCTCAGGCCCTGCAGTCCCACTGGAACCTCTGGCTGCTCTGTGCACACCAAACCCCTGGCAGGTTCTATTTGCATCCCAGCTCCACAATCCTTGGAGCAGGAACACGCAGAACTGCTGCCAAGAAAAACATGTTGTCACCCTCCTCCTTCCACCAATACCAACTTCTCCTTCTGCAAGAATTTTAATGGAAGCCAGCACACGAAAGAGCAAACTGCAGTTTTAACAGGCTGACAGTTGGACTATTACAAGCCAGACACCAGCCTCCAAAAAATCCCCTGGAAGGAGTGTTCCTATGCAGCAATGCAAATCTGCAAAAGGAACATCTTGACTAAAACCTGGTGCCAAGAGAAGGTGCTTTGATGCTGGTGCCCCAGCTTCCAGCCCATCCACCATCTGCAGGCCCTGGTGGTAACTTCACCCTGCCCCTGCTCTGCTCCCGGGCATTGTCTTTCCCATGGTCTCTCCAGAGTGAATTTGGGGTTTCATCTGCAGCAGCAATCCACCCCCACTCTTTTTTTTTTTTTTTTTTGGACAGCCTTCAAGGAGCAAGCTGAAGGCAAACTTACTATGCACAAGCAGTCGTTGAGCTGCTCTGGAAGGCTAGCAACACTCAGAGACAGCGAGGTGTGAATGCACAGACTTTGTGTGTGAGGTGTCCAGCAGCCCACACCAAAACACACCAAAAACCTGCCTCACTGGCTGGGGGACAGCCCAGCCTCCCAAAAAACAGTGCACAAGAGAACCAGGGCAGTCAGGAGTGCACATGCTGTCAACACTGGCAAGAACTCATTGCTAAACTTCACCTATTAAAAGATTAAACCCACATCATGTTCAGTTAACCAACAGCTGTAACCCTCTCAGCACGAACCCAGACACCTCCCTGCGCCTCCTTTCACCTGCTGCCTGCAGGTAGCTCAGCACACACCACTAAATTACCTGGAACAGCTAAATGCTCCTGCCAGCTCCTCTGGTGGGCTGCCTGCCAAGGCACTGAAAGCTGTTTTTACCGAGGCAAGGGTCAATCCCAGTTCGAGGGCAGCACGCCTTGCTGCTCTGAGGCTTCACAAGTCACTTTGCCGGTGCTTAAAACAACATCTCCTCCCTGAAACTCTGCAAAAGGCTGAGCACTCCCTGTGCCACGGCAGAGAACCAAAGGGCAAACAAAGCCTTTATCTCCAAGTTCTGGTGATCCCACCACTACCCACTCCATGTATTTTGGGGGTTATTTGATATATTCATATTCTTTGGGATTTATTATGTACTTCATCTCTACTTGTTCCTGGTCCAAACAGCTGCAATACTAAAACTGGAGCTTCCCAGAGAGGCAGGTGCTGCCTGTCAGCTGGATGTCCTGGGCAAAAAAAAAAAAAAGGCCATGGAGCACAGGGAACAGGCCCCATGGGAATGCTGCCAGCCTGCTCCTGGGTCAGGAGGGTATTCCAGGCTTGGAAATTCAAGGCTTCAAAATAACAAACGGAGCTGAAATCAATACTCATCATAGAGACTGCTCTTTATTAATATTTAGAATAAATGATAAAGGGAAAATTCCCTTCCACCATAAAGCAGCTCATCCTGGAAAAAGGCAAGCAGACAATCCAGTGGTTATTGTGAGGTTGGATTTATGGGGGTTCAGGCCAGTGATGTTTAATCAGGTAAGAGAAAAATGCTTCATGGCTAGGGCCACAACAATGCTGCTTGCCTTCGTGGTGATCCCAGGCCCTTTGGAGCTGGAGGCAGCACACTCTGGCCCTTTGCTTCTCCATCACTGGAACTGGCTAAGGAACAAGCTGGGGGGAATTCCATGTTTCCTCTTTCCAATTCCTACATCGAATGCACCATAAAACATTTCTGTTTTGCTGTACCTTAAGACAATGAATCAGAAGAACACTAAATACTTTAATACTTAAAGCCAACAATTAATTAAACCCTAAATGCTGGATCTGTTGAGAACACATTTCTGGCAAACATGAACCCCAAGCACTGACCACGTTTCAGTATGATTTTGAAGCGTGTCTTCTGCAGACTGGAGGGATGTTTCCCACTTCAGAGGAAACCTCTATGTGAAAAGAAGAATTCAATCCCTTGGATTCAACCCCATGGATACCAGGACATGAAATAACAGCTGCATTAAACCCAGCAGTACTCATAACTTATTCCCAAAGCTTCTTCCTGTATGACTTTTACAGAGATGCAGTAAATTTCTAGCCCTGGGAGCTAATGGCAAAGCTTCCACCTGCTCCTGCAGACAAGGATTTTGGGGCTGACTGCAGCACCCTCCTCCCCCTCATCCTCTGCCCCTCCATTTTACAGCTGCTTGTATCAGGGTCTCTCACTTCTGCTTTGTGAAACAAGATGTGTTGCCCTGCCCCTTTCTCCCAGACACTTCTCCATCCCCCCTGGAACAGCACAGCAAGTAAGATGCATTTATTGCTCTCCCTTTGTGCTACACCGAGCGCTCCGACACTGGTGCTTCCCTACAACCACACTGAAACTCAATACATTTTCCTACTCCATGAGAAGCAAGGACAAGCCTCCAGCATGCAAACACTCCTCATTACACACCACACACACCACTTGGCTTCCTTATGCATTCATCTCCAGGAGCCAACATGTTTGTACCCTGTAATTTTTGTGTAATATCATCTGAACTTTGGCTCTCTCCCCGCTCTGGTTACTCACAGTCACATGTTCTCTGCTCTCTCCTCCACTTTCCCATTGTTTGATCTTTGCTCCAAGCTCTTGGCCAAACCTTCTTAGAGCTCTCACACACTGAATACGGCATTTGAAAAGTCAACCAACAAAAGCTGCCTCCATGCAGGATTTCAACTCTTTTTTCTCCCTTTTTTGGACTTTAAATACTTTGGAGCCCTGGCTCGACAAATGCCATATTGTCCCAGATCATACCCAGTACAGCCACTGCATTTCCTGGGACAATTCAAGTTAATAGCTCAGGGGAAGTGCATTGCTGCTTCTTTCCTACTTACAAAGTCCCAAACATTGTAGCAATGAAACCAAACCCAGTCAGCCTAGAAAAAAAAAATTAAGAACTTAACTACACTTTCATCCCAAAATCCTTAGTTGCAAGAACTGTTGCCAATAAATCACTCAATGCAAGTGTAATGAATTGTTGATTAAAGCTCATTTATCACAGTTCAGTACCACAGAATTCACTCCTTTACGTGAAGCCCCTCTTCAGGAGGGTGGGTTACCACAAAACCCATAGGACACACAGAAATCACTGAGAGGGGGAGCCCTATAAAAGCACCTTCACAACGACAAGCAGAAGAAAATACAATCTCTGCTTCCCTCTCACACCCCAAAGGGTGTATCCAAAACTAGAGCTGGGTCATGAGCACTGCCTGAACTTCTAAGTCACCTAAAGCAGCACCAACACAATGACAAAATAAGGATGAGTCACTTCAAGTGCTTTAGGCCCATTAGACCTCCCTGGATATTAATTACTGGACTGCTCTGTGCAATCTGCCTGAGCACAGAGCATATTAAGATGTCAGCAGGCAGAACACATTCCACATCGTGCCCATTCCTGATGGGAACGAGTGGTTTCTTTGATGAACAGCCCTAAGTTATCCATGCATTATTCCCAAAGAAAAGGTGGCAGCCTCCAGCCCAGCAGCTGGGCCGGAGCTGGGGACAGGAGCTCAGGGACACAAAGGAGCAGGACAATGGAGCTTGGGGATCCTTTCACAGCCTCACTCAGCTGTGCTTGGGCTCCTGCTCCAGCAGAGAGAGCCCTGTCACAGCAGCCAGGTGTTGTTAACACCAGAGAGGATAAAGGGAGTTATAAGCCCAACATAAGTCAGATAGCAAGAGCCTAGGATTGGAAAATGCTGCTTTGCTCCAACCAGAGGGGCAACACCTTCAGTGCTGTGAATGGAGCAAAACAGGAAAAGATTCTGGCATAAAACCCTGCGGCTCTGCCTGGGAGCATTAAAGCAGGGATGGCTGCAGAGGGAGCGGGCAGAATGCAGCTGCTGAGACGTCACAGCAGAAACAATCTATTTACGTCCCTACTGGATTTCAGGACTGGCTCAGGAAGGCACTGCTTCAGGAGACCATGCCAATAACAATCTAAAGAAAGCAATTTTGTAGGGAAGACTTACTATACCCACTGTTATTATTTCTTAAATGCACTGGAAAAGAGCACAGCGTGATCATAACTGCTTAACTGCACTTGAAAAGAGTGCAGTGTGCTCCTCACATATTCAAAAATTAGTTTTACACTAGAAGAGCACCAGAAAAGACTCCAAAAAAAAATCGCATTTATATTGCTTTTACCTCAGAAAATGGAATTTTAAAACACTAAAGCGCATCAGCACCACTTCTTCATATTCTATTTATCCATCAAATCAATCAATAAATCTTAAACTCCCAAAAATATTACGTCAAGCCATAAAATTCAGGATTGTTACCCACAAGTATCACTTGAAAGCATTTACCCAAGCCCACTCCTCACTCCCAAAAGCCCTGCAGGCATTAGGCTGAGAACAGCAGCTGAGACACAGAAAGAGAAATGAGTCCCCCCCAAAAGGCCATTTTCTAGTGTGGACAGAGCCAGGGCAGACCCGGGAATGTTTCGCTCCCGCGGCTGGGAAGCGCCGCTGACATTTCCTGCAGCCCTCGCGGGACGGGGCAGCACAGATGCAAGGGCTGAGCACGGGAACTGGAGCAGCGTCTGAGCACAAGGGAGCAAATGTCATCTTGCCAAATCCTCCCTCCCTGCATGCACACAGCACTCCCACGGAGCAGGGGAAAAAAACCCCTCTGGTTCCAGAAGGAAATATCCTGTTAGAATTGAAATTCTCTTTTTTAAAAGAGATGGAGCAGTTACAAAATCTTTAGATGGATAAGGCACCCTCATATCTACCCACTTTACCCACAGCTGGCTCCCAGCACCCTTGCAAAGATCCCATATCCAGGACACCTGGGTGAACACTGCCTGTCCAGCACCAGCACAGCCACCAAGAGGCTCAGGAATGGCTCTGCTAAGCTCTGATGGAGCACCAGCCTCTTGCCTGACCCAAAGACCAGGAATTTCAGCAAACCCACCATCACCATTCATCTCATTTTGTATTTAGTTCTCTTTTGACAAACCTCTCCAGCTCGGGCAGCTGCTTCCAGACGTGCTGGTTTCACTTCTCTGCACGTGGCCCGAGGGTGAGACACCCACCACCTGCAGCTGCAGTGTGGGACAGGCAGGATAAAAACCCACACCAGGCATGGACGAGAGACAAGAGCTGCAAGTGCCAAGATCTGCCAGTGCTCTGATTTATTTGTGGGGCTCTACCACCACCATCACCACGAACCTCACAGCGAGCTTCAGCCAAGACCAGCGGGGGAAGGAAGGTGTTAAACCCAAACGCAGCTCCCCAGGACTGATGGTTGTGTTTATTACACACAATCAAAATGTAACGGGTTCCTAATACCTCTGCAAGATCCACACAGCAGTAATTCATGCTGCCCTTTGCAGCTCGGCAGGGCTTGATGACTCTATACCATGGAAAGGCTCCAAAACGTAATTGATGCAGACAACCATGTTGATGTTTAGAAATCCACCCAAAGAACTCAAAAACAACTCCAGGAAAGTGTAGCTTATGGTGTTTTTCGAATATTCGTTATGCACCCAGAAAAAAAATGTATTTTTAAGATCAACATGCACCTAGGAGATGGCTCCACCCAATCCTGGAAACTTAACTGGATAATTTTAAAGGACACATGGGTTCTCCAAGCTATAAAAAGCAATACAAAAGCAACTTTGTATTGGCACCTGAAAAGCCTTTGTTAATGCTTCCCAGAACAAAATCATCCTTTTTCCTGTTGTTCCCTGTAGTGTCTGCAAAGACACAAAAAACCCCACAGATTCTTTCCTAGCAACACAGAGGTGAAGCATTCCCAAACAACAGGCTCTCAGCACCCCCCACACGTTAGGAATTGCTTTCCCAGACCTTTCCCTGCAACACAAGTGGGAAGTACGGACATGGCACATCTGCACACCCCCAGAAAAAAACAGCTGAATATTTACAGTCAACATCTTGTGAAAGCTGCAGCAAAACCTCATTTTCGGCAGACACACACATCAATTATTCTGAGAGTACTTAACAGGAAAATCCTCTCAAGTCAATACAACAAAAGCAATCACTTGAGACTCGGAGATGAATTTAAATTGGCAAGGTTTGAAAGAAGCACCTTGGAATTGCACATTGAGAAGTTGACGGCACCTTTTGTTTACCAAACTAAAAACTAATTTTGACAAAACTCCTCCTGCTAAGTCCAAAAACACTGAAAACTCACTCAGCAGAACACATTTAAGATTAGTCACAGGTCAAGAGGTTTAAACCAGGAAAACGTGCATATAAATACCCACTTAGAGCTGTCCAAATAAAAACATGTTCTACAGTTCAGAGATAAACAGCTTGTACCACACAAGGAGTGAGAGCCAGAGGCAGGTCTCTGATTTGCATACTTTGGCACCAAACGAGAACAATTTCATGTCTTTCAGATTCCTTCTGCCGCACCAACAGCAGCTGTGGAGCTGTTCCAGCACACGAGGAATGCTCTGCAGTCCTTCAGCAAGCTCTGCCAAGGAGCCAGCACCGGCCCTGCTCCCCCAATTTTCTCTTTGCCACGTTGAAGGTGCCTTAATGCAGAAGCTGCTGTAGCTTCTAGCACCCACATCTTCATGGCTAACCAGGACCTTCAAACAACCAAAGAATCGTGGAAGGGCTTGGGGGGAAAGGACCTTCAAGATGATATTGTTCCATTCCCTGCAAGGGATGGACAGGACACCTTCCACTGTCCCAGGCTGCTCCACCTGGCCTTGGACACTTCCAGGCAGCATCAGTTTCTCTGGACAACCTGTGCCAGGGCCTCACCATCCTCTCAGGGAGGAATTCCTTCCCAATATCTCATCTAACCCTGCTCTTTGTCTGTGGGAAGCCAGTTCCCCTTGTCCTGTCCCTCTGTCCCCAGTCCCTCTCCAGCTCTCCTGGAGCCCCTTTGAGCCCTGCAAGGGGCTCTGAGCTCTCCCTGGAGCCTTCTCTCATCCAGATGAACACCCCCAGCTCTCCCAGCCTGGCTCCAGAGCAGAGGGGCTCCAGCCCTGGGAGTATCTCCATGGCCTCCTCTGGACTGGCTCCAGCAGCTTCACATCCTTCCCGTGCTGGGGACCCCAGGGCTGGAGGCAGCTCTCACCTGAGCAGGGCAGAATTCCCCTCTCACCTGCTGCCCGTGGGTGGTTCCTGGGCTGCAAGAACACACAGCTGAGTCACAGAACTTCTCATCAAATAAATACCCCCTGTCCTTCTCCTCAGAGCTGCTTTCAATCCATTCTCCCCCAGCCTGGATCTGTGCTTGGAACTGACCTGACCCAGGAGCAGGACTGTGCACTCGCCCTTGCTGAACTTCATGAGGTTCACATCACCCAGCCTGTCCAGGTCCCTCTGGATGCCACCTCTCCCCTCCCATGTGTGACCACAGTACAGAGAAATCACCCTGGGGGGGATAGGGTGCTAACCATGTAATATTTAGGGTGTAATCTATTTACCACTGCTAACTTCCAAGCTTCCATAATATTATCTGCCTTGTCTTTCTTACTACGGTGTCTGACTTGATAAAGAATTGTTTCCAAACCAAAATCTCCCAGAAAATCTCCCTCAGGAGCACGCTAACAGGATTCCAACTCCATTCAATACTGTTATCAATGATCAGAGGAAACAGAGCACCTGCCAGCTCAGTTTGCACACCAGGCAGCCCAACAAAGCGAGAGCAACAGGGAGGATGTGTTTGTACAGAGCAACCTGACCCATGGAAGAGTGGCTTCAACTCCCTCACACCACGTCTGCTCTCACAGAGCCCTGTGCAAACACAGCCACAGCACAGGGCTGCAGCCAGCAGGCTGAGAAATCCCAGTTAAAACCTCCTCACGCAACATGGTAGCAGAAAGGGTAAAAATACGGCCCAAGGGTGTGCAACAAAGGAACAGCAAACACAAAAAAAAAGAGTAAATAGATGTTTATCTCTCAGTAAAAAAGATGTTTATCTCAGTATGTTATACCAGGTAAGAGTCTGCTCTGGACTCCTCTGAGCAAGTTTTCCAATCACAAGTGTGGATAATTTAGGATGCAGAAAGCAGTAACAGCACAAAGGGAGAACAGTAACAGAATTCAAAGCCATCTCAGAAGAAGCTAAAATTGAGCAGAAATGCAGAATATGCCTTCACATAACAGGACACAGAGTAGTAATGTGTGCTTTGGCATAGAAGAGAATGGCATAAAGCTCAGCTAAAAGCTGAAAATAAAGTAAATCTAGAAGAAAAAATTAAGGAAAATGCAGCTTTCAATGGCTAAGCTACCAGAATCTACAAAGGAAAATGTTCTTCATCACCAGTTGTCTTCAAGGGAGAGATACTGCAGCCAAACACAAACTCCTGGACTCAGAACTGGATCAAACAATGGGAATTGAAACCTAAGTGATATCTGGATATTCAAAGGCAGCATCCTAATATTAACTTCTGGCTTTTAAATTGTGAATGGCCAAAATCTCAAATTAACTGCCCACAGAAAGGAGCAAGCAGCAAGAATTACTACAGGTTTAAGAACAAGTGGTAGGAGAACAGTTTCTTCAGCTGAGGAAGTGCTGCCCTAGAAGTGCAGCAATGCTTTTTATCAGACGAGCTCCTGAAGCTCCACGTTCCCACACAGGGGGCGGCAGGAGTCTGGTTAGAGGGGTGGGTTTTGTCTTCCAGGGGTGACTCAGAAGAAGCTGAGGGAGCTCAGCAATGGCTTGTGGGACTGCAGGATAGTGTTTCCTTTCCCATTCACTCGGCCTGGCAATGGAGAACATCACTGCAGGAGAAAAGTGCCAACACAGACTGGGGGAAGGCACAACCAAGACAGGAAAGGTCTATACAAAACTACCTCACCACGCGAGCCCCAGAAATCCACACTGAAGTACAGACCCTACTACCATGCTCTAAAACTGGAACAAGTATTACTTGATCTACTTTAGAAGACATTTTCCCCCAGACTTCTCCTGCCCTCCTCGCTCACACAGGGAGGTTAAAAAAAAAACATCACAGTCCTGCTGTTCCTGCTTTGCTCAACTGAGAGGTCACAATGTCCTGCCAGGGAGGTAAGAGCTGTATTCTTCCTATGATGGGCCCACACCAGAAATATATCCCAAAATTGAACGATAAATTAAGATCTCTAAACAATTCTAACACATCTTCTAAAATCTCAGATTTGTTCCTCAGCTAGAAAACGCTCCCTGAAAAGGCACAGGCTGCCTCCTGACTGCTTGCAGCTCCTCCCGCCAAAGGCAAACTCACACCCCAGGATCTTGGATCAGCTGAATGCTCAGCGTAACAGATTTTGCAGAGATTCCAATCCTCGTTCCCCCACATTAAGTCTTTCTTTTCCCAATTAGTAAAGGCAGGCAGAGAAAATGACCCTCTTTATCTCTCTGCAGCGCAGAGCACAGGCATCAGCTCCCGGTGCCACATTGCCCCGAGCAGCTGGGCCTGCTGAAGGACATGAAAATCAACTGCACTTCCCTGAGGCAGCACCTGGGAAGTGAAGTGAAGCTGCAGCCATGGCCACACTCATTAAGGATGGATTCTAAACCCCCTCGCTGCTGGCCCAGCTGTCCAGGAAAGCGCTGCCTAAGCTGCTTGGGAACAGAACTTATCCCTGACATTCTGCCAATTAAAAAGCATAAAATCCCCCTGCCAGCAGCACTCAGCTCAACCTGCTGGAAGCGGACAGGGCCAGAAGCACAGCGATGTGCTGGCTTAGCTCTTCAAATCCTTTGTGGAGGGAAAGAAAAAAAAAACAAAACAAAAAACAACACCTATCTTCCTGGAATTAACAGGAATACCCGAGCTGAGATTCAGCCTGGCCACGCTTCCACCCAGCAGGGAAAAACCAGGCATGGTTCTTCCTGCTGGGTGGAAGTGTTACTGCACTGCACAGACTACACAACACCAAAAACCAAGAGACAGAACAGCCTGTGTTCCGTCTGGCTAATGGTGCCAGTAAGTGCAATGTACGTAGGAAGAGGAAATTATTGTACACATAGACACATATGGCTGGTAATATTTCTGCTTCAACAATGAAAAGGAGAAAAATGCAGCAAGAAAACATTTTTTCAACATCTGGGAGTAAGTGGGAGCTCCACTGCATTTCAGCAAGAGAGACATCTACGATATTTATTCTTTGAGCTTGCATACCTGATCTGAAGAATAAAATCATTGCAAATGCACAAATAGCACTAAAAAATACATTTACTTACTGCAGCAGCTTCATATGTTCCTACAGCTTTCATTAATGCTCCTACAGTGCTCTGTTAGCATCATCTACAGCTATTGTTCAGAACTGTATTGTACAGAATTCCTCCGTTACTCCCATTTGTCTCTGCCAGGGAAGCCCGTCAGTCCAGGGGACACTGGCACAGACAAGTGACAGAGCCTGTGACAGACAAGCTCCCCAGTCCTTCACCCCAAGAACTAAGCATGTCAGAAACCCAAAAATAACCTCTCTTGGATAGAAAACAGAAAAAAGATGGAATTTATTTAGATGAGCCACCCAAGACTTCACTTGCCATTGCAGAGCCTAGAAGAGAGGCAAGAGAAGGAAGGTCAGGGATATCCCTTCTCCTCCACTCATCCATTTCCCTGTCCAAGGCTCCCAAACGAAGCCCTGTGCTGGCCTGGTAAGGCAAAGATCCCCCATGACAGGCAGAGCACAGCTCAAGGCCTTTCTATGGAGCTGCCCTCACGTTCAGCACCTGCGAAATACCCTCAAAACCAGGGCTTTCCAAGTTTCTCCATGGTTTCAGAGCTTAAAGCATAAAGCGAAGAGGATCTAAGCTTTCACTGTGGCTTCTAAAGCCACAGAGCCGAACAGCACAACAATCCTGCGAGGAAAAACCTAAGGGCTGCCTCATCAGCTCACTGCAGTGAGATCCTCCAGCCGTTCCTGTTCCTTTGGCAATTTCAACTTCCAAATCACCCTCAGCTTTGAGCTTCCTTCCACCAAAACACAGAGAGGAGACACAACAACTTCAGGGTACACAAGCTTTCTCCCTCCCTCCACACCACCATCTTCCTCCTTAGGGATAATATGACTTTCTTACCCTTTCCCAAGCCACTCTTCTCCACAGGGCTCCCTGTAACTCCCTGGGAGGAGCATCACTCCCTCTGCAGCTCTCTTCATGCCCACCACACCACTGTGGCTGCAGTTATGGGAAGATCCCTCACTCCCTCCTATCTCTCCAGTTCTCAGCTGACCCCTCTGCCCAAAAACCCTTCTCCCCTCAGCACCTTTCCATGCACCTCAGACCATGGTCTCCTTCTCCTTCTCAGCTGTTTTAGGTCCTCCCTTCCTGATTTTCCATTCCTGCCTCCCCTGACAGCACTGATCTTTCCTCAGTCAGGCACAGGGGAGGCAAGAACAGCTCCCAGCAGCTCTCACCTTTAATCCACTTTTCTCCAGCATGTCAGAAGCTCAGAAACGCGAGGATCACCTCTGCTAACCCTGCACTGCCAGCTCTCCCCTGCCTACCACGCTCAACTCGCACTCTTGCCAAACTGATCCTCCCAATCCCAGACTCTTCCCAGCTTCTCTCCAGAAAGGCAGCTGATAACAAGAATGAGAACTCTGAAATGCCTTTTTTTCAGCCAGTGACTTTTCCATTAGCCACATCACTAATCCCAAGATATCTGCCTTTCTTCCAAACAGCTCAAAGGCTCCTTTGACCTATACCCTTTACTCCCGACCTTCTGCTTCTCTCTCCAAACTGCTACACATTCTTTCACTTTGAGAAGATCACAAGTAGATCATCCCAGAACAAAACCCAAGAGCTCTCCACAGCCTCCCTCCCTACACTGCATCCATCCCTGCTCAGGCTGTGTAATTTTAGAGCCTGTCTCCTCTCCCTCTGGCCATGCTCCCTGCGACTCACCAGCCTGGCAGGGACACGGGATCACATCTAGAGTCACACCTGCTCCAAGGACAGAAATTTCACCTGCTAAAGAACTGTAACTGTGTGAAAAGGGCATCCCTAGCACGGACAGAAACACTCCTGTTTTAGGTATATTTGCAGGCCAGGATTTTCTACAGAAGCACAGGCAGGTGTATTTTTACCTCTGGCCACAGCAGCCCAGTAAATACCCAGCACAGCAAGCATTTCCTGTATTCCACACCCATGTTACAGTCAAGCAATCTCTGCCTCAACATGGAGAAGAAAATTCAGGAAATTCTCCTCTGGAAGTGACTTTAAACCTTATTTTTCCTTCCTCTTCATCAAAAAGCTTTCCTCCATCGATACATTTTGGAAAAACTGTTAGATTGCCCAGCTGTCAGGGGTAGGTGCACAGGCCCTTGCCTCCCAAAATTCAGCGTGACCTTGTCCCAGTCCCCCCCAGATCATCTCTTCCACAGCTCGCTGTTTTCACCTTCAGTCCTCTGCAGCCTCAACCAGCTCCAAACTGCTCTTCCCAGGGGACCAATTCCACTTTTCCCTCACCGGAAGCTTTAACATAAAATAAAATTTCTCTCTTCTCTCTGGCATATTTTCAGGCAGGGAAGAACAGAGCAGTGACCCTTGCATAAAACCAAACCCTATCTTGTTATTTTTCACTCTAGTCCATAGGAAAGACAAGGAAAGGCTGGTATTTAGCACAGATAAATCCCAATTTAGAACAGTGCCCTTTCTTAAAGTCAAGGGGAACCAGGGTTGTGACTTGAGTTATTGTCCCCGGGCACACTCAGCAGCTTCCAAGATCTCAGGAGCAGGTAATGGAGCCAAGTTTCCTCCCTGACATCACCACACATTCCCCCTGCCTGCCCAGAGCCACCACACACTAACAGGTTTTGCCACTACAATTCTTTCTCTTGCCATGGGCTTTCCCCACAAAGGGACAGGAACAAGGAGACCCAAAGGCAGATGTGGACACAGCTGCAGAGCTCACCCGTTCCCTGGGCACAGCCACAGGACCTGACTTGGTTTAGGCTCCTCATCTCTCCCTTACCAAAGGATTACGTGAAATGTGTTCTCAAGTCCAAGATCTGGCTCGCTCCACTTCCTGAAATACAAACTTCAAAGCCAAATCAGACTATTTCAGCGTTAATTAGGGCTCATTCCTTCACTGAAGGAAACGAAGGATGCAAACGAGCCCGTGTTTGGGGCTGTGGCAGGAGCCAAACCTCCATGCTCAGAGCAGGTGATGCCCACACTGCACACAACCACGCTGGCATTTATTTTGTGTTTCTAACACAGCTAAATGACCATTTTTGAAGCGTGCACCCCTTAGAAGCAACATAAATTAAGTCACTCCTGGATGTCCTGACTGCTTCCAAGACTGCACCCTAATGCCAGATTAAGCAGAATTACACAAGTCCCACAATATAAAAACCCTCCCAGGTCTTTGGGTGAAAGGCCCGAGTGAGGATGAACGGCACCATTCCAACGCCAAGCTCCCAAAACAAGGACCCACAGACCAGCTCATGCACGGCTCTCCTCGAGCAGCATTACCTTCGCTCCTTTTGTTTTCCTTCCTAACCCCGAGCCTCTCGGGCTGAAGTCAGAGAACAACATGTCATTGTTCAAGCTTAATGAGTCAACGTTAATTTTCCCATTGTTTATTTGAACCCCCCTTTCAAACAGCATCAGCGGCGTTAATTACGTCGAAACACTGATGTTTTGGCGGGGGGGAGGACCGGGTGGGAGAAGGAAGAGGCGTTTTCCACGCAGAAGGGGTCTACGGCTAGCAGATGTTCGGACGGCGTGGTGCGGGTCTCGGGGGGAGTGATCCGAGCCCTCACCGCACGGCGGGTGATCCCCTCACCGCAGGGCTGGTTCCCTCACCGGGGAGGGGCCCAACCCCTCACGGGGGCGGTCGGTCCCATCACTGCTGGAGGGTTGATCCCCTCATCGTCTTCCCTCGCCGGTCCCTCCGCGGGGTCGGCCCCTCGCCACCGCCGTCACTACACGCCGCCCGCTGCCCACCGTGCTCGGGCCGCTCTCCCCTGCCGCGGGTCATCGTGACAGCCGGCCCCGGCCCCTCGCGTTCCCCTCCGTAGCGCTCCCCGCCGCGGCGCAGCGCCGGGCCCTCACACAAAGCCCCGGTAGCGGGGGGGGAGAGAGGGGGGGAAGGCGGCGGAGCCCGGCCTAAGGGGCTGTGGCCGCGCGGGGCGGCGAGAGGAAAGTACCTGGAAATCCCTGTCCTCGTTGAAGCGGGAGAACCTGTCCGCCATTTCACGCCGGCCCCGCTCCGGCCGCCGCCGCCTCCGCCCTCAGCGCCGCCCGCCTGCACCGCCCCCGCCGCACCGCGCATGCGCCGCCCACCGGTCACGTGCGCAGCAACGCTGGTCACGTGATCGATAAGGAGGTGGTCCCTCACGACGGCGCCACCGCGCGGAGCGGAGTGGCTGCTGCAGTGGGACCGAGGGGGCGGCGGCGGCAAGACAGCCCCGGAGACAGCGGCACACCGGGGGTCGGCACACCAAGGGGGCAGAACCGGCTCGCACGGCCCACCGCGCCCTGCGGCCTCCGCCGCGACAGATCACGTCCCACCGGGCCTCGCTGCGCATCTGACTGCAGATGGCGGCGCGCCTGCGCGCCCTGGCAGCCAATGGGGGCGCAAGCGGCGACACGCGCGCGCCCGACAACCAATGAGGGCGCGAGCAGCGCACGCGCGTGTCTAGCAGCCAATTAGGGCGCGAGCTGCAGCGCAGCGCGGGGCACCTTTTCCCGCCCCCTTCTCCGCGCATGTGCAAAAGCGTCACACGGCGAGGGCTGGACTCGGAGAACGGGAGAGCGCGAGCTCCGCTTCAGCCTTCCCGCTCTCCCACCCGAGCCAATGGGAGCTGCCTCAGTCGTTTGAGTGATGGCCGTGTGAGCCAATGGGAACGCGGGCTCGCTGGGGCGGCGCATGCGCAGAGCCAGCTCGGCGGGGCCCGCGCGGGGTGTGGCTGAGGGCAGCCCGGGCTCCTCGGCGCTGGGGCCGGACCCGGGCCCGGGGTGAGCCGTGAGGGGGATCGCAGGAATCGCGCCCAGCCCTGAGGTGGTGCCCAGCACAAATCCTGAGCCGGATCGCGGCGCTCAGAGCCAGCCCCGCGCTGCAGCCCAGAGCCCGGCAGAGCCGTGCTCGCATCCCTGTCCCCTGCCCCAGCCCTCCGGCCGGGCTGCGGGGACAGCCTCGCCCTGAGTGGGAAGTGTGTGCCCGGCTTGTGCAGCCACAGCCCTGTCCTTCTCTGCAGTGGCACAGCAGCAGTGCTGTGGGCAATACCGGCGGGCTGGGGGCAGGTGCTGTGTTAGGGTCTGGATCCTGTTTGGGGATTGGGGTCGGGTCTAGGATCTAGATCTGTGTCTGGATTTGGGGCCAGGACTGGGGACTTGGGGCTGTGGGATGGATTTGGGGTCTTGGCTGGGTTTGGGGTCCAGGGCTGGGTCTGGATTTGTGGGCTAGGGTTGTGTTTGGAGTCTGGGTCTGGGTCTGGATTCGAGGTCCGGCTCTGCAGAAGTCTCTGCTCTCCATCCCCCAGCACAGCTGTCACCAGCTGTCCCTGAGCGCAGTGCCCTGTGTCGCCGGCCCTCTGCCTGCCCTGACAGCAGGAAAAACGGATCCCATCTGTCTCTCCATTCATTCATTGCTTTCCCTCTCTCCACAGCAGCCTCTCTGCCCGGGCCCTGCTGCCCTCTGCTGCCTGTCAGGGCCGAGTGAGGCAGAGTTGGGGCTCGGGGCTGTGTGCAGGGTGTTCCCTGAGCCTCCCTGTGCCACCAGGCCTGGCCCTGAGGGGACACCCGTGCCCTGCGCAGTCAGGCAGTGAGTCCTGAAGCACCGGTTGTGCTTTGTGCTCCACGGGGTAGCTCTGGACTCGATTTGGTCCCACGGAGAGCCAGGCTGGCCTGTGCTGCCAGAACTCCTGCCTGGAACACGTACCCCTCGTTGGTTAGGAGGGAATGCTGTGCCCAGCCTGCTGCCCCACTGCACGGGAATTCCCCTGGGATATCTTGGACATGAAAACCTCCCATGAAAGTGAGGTTGTGGATGTCCCAACCCCGGCACTGTTCTAAGCCAGGCTGAGTAAGGCCTTGAGCAACCTGCTCTGGCGGGAGTGACCCCTGCCAGTGCAGGAGGGGGTGGGACTCAATGGCCTTAAAGGCCCATCCCTACCCCTTAACATCCTGTGGTTCTAATCTTGGCTCTCCCCTGGGCCCAGCCAGCCCTGTGTGCTGAGAAGGGCTTGCTGGCTGGGAGCTGGGGCCTCTGCATTGCAGGGTGGCCGTGTTTCTGTCTGGTTCTTGCTGGGCAGAAACGCTGGAATTTGCTCCTCATTGCCCTGGGAAAGCCCTGTTGGTAAAGCTCTGCCTGCTTTACTCAACTCCCTGCAAGAGCCCCAGTGTCCCATGTCAGGTCTGTGCTCCCCTCCTTGCCCTCCCAAGGCATCCAGGTGGGTCCATGGGCAGGACTGGACCCGGGATCCGTGCCCAGTGGCCATGCCACGTGGAACAGCCCTGTGGGTGACTTGGTCACACATGTCCTGTAGCCCAGCCCACCCATGGGTCCCGTGTGGGCACCCTTGGGCCCAGTGCAGGGGCTGTGCCCACAGCAGGGAGCTCCTGCCCCACCCAGGGGCTCACTGGGACCCCCAGGCACACCCTGGACCCCCACCCACCATGGGGTGCTGAGCCAGACAAGGTTCTGGTAGGAGATGGGGCTTTGTCAAACCAGGTGGGATGAACCTGGGAGTGTGGGGACCCCTGGGGAGGGTGGCAGCTCTGCTGGCAGGACCTTGCTGTGCTGGTGTCCTTTGCCCCTTCTCAACATCCCCCCACCCCACTGGGTGCACAAAGCTGGTGCTCATCATCACCCATGGGTGGGGGCACCCAGCCCTGCCGGCCTGGGCGTTGGGGGCCTGGCACTGCAGGGGTGCTGAGCTCAGAGCAGGGGTGGTCCTGGGGCTGGGTGCCCACAGTGCTGCCCAAGGCCCCTCAGCCCTGCCTGTGTCACTTGGTGCCATAGGGGTGAGCTGGGACAGTCCCTGGAGTGTGGAGGGGCACCCTGAGGTGCTGGAGGGGCACAGGGGACCCCAGCCCCCAGCATGGGCAGAGGCCCCTCGCTGCAGGGCCAGGAGCCCGTGCTGCACTCCCCAGGGCCCCTCTCCTGTGGGGAGCCCCGTTCTCTGTGGGGCCCTCTCTGGGCTGTGCTCCCCAGCCCTGCAGTGGCAGGAGCAGCAGGGGACAGGGATGAGTGCCTCCCTCTGGGCATGGCCCTGTGCCAAGGGCCTCTGCTGCTGGGGACCTGCTCACCAGGACCTGTGGCTGTTGGGGGACACATCTGCCCCACTCTGGTGCCGTCCAGCCTGGAGGGGCTGGCACGGGGACAGCTCTGTGTCCCACTGGGCACAGGGACAACTCAGTGTCCTTGTGGGGAACAACTTCACGCCACTGTCAGACACAGGGACAGCTCAGGATCCACACTGAGCACAGGGACAACTCCAGCCCTATTGGGCACGGGGTCAGCTCAATGTCCCCGTGTCAGTTCTGTGCCCCCACTGGGAGAGGTGACTCTGTGTCCCCAGTGGGCTGGGGACAGTTGGAATGGCTGTGTGACACCATGGAGTGTGACACTCCTGGTTGCACTGAGCCCACCCCTCCCCACAGGGGGATTTCGTTGGTGCTGGGGGACCCATGGGCACTCAAGGAGCCCTGAGAATCCCCATGGGCCAGTGGCCTGGGCTCACTGATGTCCCCACACCCAGCCCTGACACAGGAGGGTATAAATAGCACCTCTGTCACCTCCTGTCACATGCCCAGTGCTGGCAGGTCCCCTGCCCCCAGCTGGGGGCACAGCTGTTCCTGGGAGAGGGAGGGATGGCCAGGGGGGCACCCCATCCCTCCTGCACTTCCACCACAGAGGCCACCCCACAGAGCTGGGACAGTTCCTGGGGGGCAGCCAGGGTTCCAGGCTGTCCTTGTGGGGACATCAGTGTCACTGGCCTGGGGACATCAGTGTCACTGGCCTGGGAACACAGACCCCAACTTGGCATGGGGACAGAGCTGAGAAGGCTGCACCATGCTCACCCCCACCCTTTATGGGGCCCCTGCACTCCATGGGAACCCATTGCCAGCTCCAGGTGCTTCCCTGAGGACTTGACGGCCATTTCCAACCCCAAAGCAGAGCAAAAAGGGAAATTTGTGCCCACTTCTCCCCCTCCTCCCCCGATCCCATGCACTCCATGGGCAGAAACGGTCACTGCGGTCCTAAAAATACCCAACCCCTGACAGTGACAGCTGCGGCCGGGCCGGGGGGACCCGCAGGGGGGCCAGGGCTGCCAGCCCCGGGTGTCCCCTCCCTGCCGGGACAGCCACAGAGTGCCTTTTCTCCACTTTGGGGACCCCCAGGGTCCTGCCCTTCTGCCCCGGTGTCCCAGCGGGGCTGTGCCCGTGTGCCCAGCGTGGCGGGCCCGGCGCGGCGGGCTGGTCCGGCGGCACGCGGCTGTCGCGGCACGGTGGCTGCGGCGCTGGCTGTCCCCCGGCCTCCCCGAAGCCCCTAATCCATCTCTCGCAGCAGGAGATGCCTAAGCTGCCTTTTCATGCCGGCTCCTCGGCGCGCGGGCTCGAGCGCTCTCAATGCCGGCGCTGGCAGGAGATGTGTCCGACAAGCTGAGGGGATCCCTCCCCCGCCAGCAAGGTCAAGGTGTGCTTAAAGCCACTTTGCCCCACTCCCGCCCCGGTGGGCTCCGTGCCCCGCCGGCACCTGGGCTGGCTTTGGGGGACACTGCAGCTTTGGGGGACACTGCAGCTTTGGGGGATACTGCAGCTTTGGGGGACACAGCAGCTTTGGGGGACACAGCGGCTTTGGGGAACACTGCAGCTTTGGGGGACACAGCAGCTTTGGGGGACACAGCGGCTTTGGGGGACACAGCAGCTTTGGGGGATACAACAGCTTTGGGGGATACAGCAGCTTTGGGGACACAGCAGCTTTGGGGGACACAGGAGCTTTGGGGGACACTGCAGCTTTGGGGGACACTGCAGCTTTGGGGTCTCACCACCCCCGAGGCAGCCAGGCAGCCAGACCCGTATTGTGGTGGGGGCTCATCCCCCAGCTCGTCACAGCCAGTCTCGGGGTCACCCACCAGCCCCCCGATCCAGCTGGGGACCCTCTGTGGTCCTTGGCTAAAGCTGTGCCCACTGCCTACCAGGGCACCCCGGGGCTCATCTCTGCCCCCAGCCCCCCGGGGCAGGGCTGCTCACAGAGCTCACAGATGCTGCAGAGCATCACACCGACCAGTTTAGACCAGTACAAACCAGGCCTGAGCAGTACCCTCCCTAGGCCACGGGGTAGGGAGCATCTGTGTCTGTGTGTGTGTCTGTATGTCCGTGTGTCTGTATGTGTGTCTGTGTGTCTGTGTGTCTGTGTGTGTGTCTGTGTGTCTGTGTGTCCATGTGTCCGTGTGTCCATGTGTCCGTGTGTCTGTCTGTGTGTGGGCACTCGTGTGCCCGCTCCTGCCCAGGCAGGCGGGGCCCCCGCAGTGCCCACGCTCAGCCCCCCGTGTCCCTGCTGTTCCCTTGGTGACAGACCCCCGTCCGTCCGTGCTCTGCTGGCACCTCGCGCCCGCCGCCAGCCAGGCCCTTTGTGCCTGCTTTTAATTAGAGGCTCTTAAGTGTGAAACAAAGCCGAGGGCAGGGCCGGGGGGCCCTTCCCTTCCTCTGCGCTCCTGGGGGACCCCCGAGGGCCCCGTCCTGCCTGGCATCGCCTCCCTCAGCCCCTCCACTCCCCACCTCTGCTTTGCCACCCTCTGTGCCCATCCCTAAGGGACACTGAACTTGCACACCGGTGCTGCCAGTGCCCCCTCACTGCAAGCACTGCCCTCCGAGTGGGGTCTGGCCATGCACAGGGCCTGTGCCAGGCATGGTGCCACCCCCCGTGTCACCCCCAGCGTACCTGTCCCCAGGGAGGAGGCTCCGAATGAGGCCAGCCAGCCCTGGGGCTGGGCTAGGGTGCTGCTGGGTGTGACAGGGGTGTTCCCAGCTGGGTCCCCCCATCCCTGCTGTTGGTGGGTGCAGGGAGGACCCCACAGGCACCTCATGGTACTGGAGGAATCCCAGGGAGAGGGGCTCCATGAGCACCATGTCCTGCTGCTCCACGAGGGACACAGGAGCCACCAGCCTCTTGGAGGTGGTGGTACCCATGGGCCTCCTCCTGGGGACCCTTGGGTGCTGGGAGCAGGGGGCCGGCAACACTGGGTGCTCACCAGCATCGCCCAGTGCCGTACTGGGATGCAGTGGGAGTGGAGCAGTGGGAGGATGGGGACTCCTGGGTGCCCCCCACCCTGAGCAGCTCTGTGAGGACACGAAGGGGGGCTGGGGGAAGGGCTGGGCTTGGCCCCATCCTCCCAGTAAAGCCCAGTCTGGGCAGCACCCACTGGGTGCAAGGGTTGGTCCTTGTCTTCATAGTGCCCCACCCACCCAGGACACCAACCCCAGACCCCGCTGGGAAGTTTTGGGGCGGGGGCAGCACCTTCTACCACCCCTGATGGCCCTGGCAGGGCCTGGGGCTGGGTGCCTGGTGACAGGGACACATGGTATCAACAGGATTCCCTGGCCACCCTGAATGTCCCTGTGAGGGGACCCCCCTGAGCAGGCAGGACCCCACTGGCTGCTTCCCTGGGGTGTCCCCTGACACCCCAAATCCACCCAGGGGCTCCTCTGCTGGGTCTGCTCTGGGTTTTGCCCTCCCCACGAGGGCTGAGCACCTACTCAGGGTGGAACCATGGTCCCAGTGTGTCCCTGGAGGCTCTGGGGACAGAGCCACCAGCACCCAGGAGGGCAGGGAGCACGGGGACAGCCTCTGCAACCCCTTCTGGTAGTGAAATCCCCCCACCTCCGGAAAAAAAAACCAAACCCAAAATCCGGAGTGTTTAGGAAGCCAAGATCCACGTGGCCGCGCAGACATCCTTGCACCCTCTGTCCCCGTCCCTGTGAGCTCGGGGGACACGGCGGGGGCACCCAGGCAGACCCTGCGGCCACGGGGCCGGGAGGAGCTGCGGCCGGAGCAGCCGGGGAGCGGGAACGGGAGCGGGAATGGGAGCGGGAACGGGAGCGGGAAGGGGAACGGGAACGGGAGCGGAACGGGCCGGAGGCAGCGCTGGCCCCCTCCGGGCTCGGCCCCCACACCGGCGCCGTGCCCCAGCCTCCCTCCGCCGCCTCCCGCCCGGGACCACCGGGCACCCACCGAGCCCGGCCGGGCCAGCGGCAGCACCCCTGGGTGCCCCAGCGGGGACAGCCGGCCCCGGCTCCCCTCTCACACGGCCGGAGCCTCCGCCATCCCCGGGAGCGGGGCTCTCCCCCGGCAGCCCCACCGGGACACCCGGCACGTCCGGCCCGGGCCGGCTGGGGGGGCAGCGGGGGCCGGCAGCATCGTGTGTCCCGTCCTTCCCCCCCCCAGGCTTTGATTTTGGAGCCCCCCCTGCCCTTCCCCCTCGGCCAGGAGCCGCAATGGTTTCAATTACGCTGTGAAAGGCGGTGGGGCCCCCTCTTTTCACGGCAGCCCGGGTCTCCTGCTCACAACAAAAGCTTAAGTTACAGGAAAGGGAGAGAAAGGGAGGGAGAAGGCGCGGGGAGGGAGGGAAGGGGGCTGCCAGGAGCCCCCCAGCCCCCCAAAACGGAGCGGACGGGAGCAGGGGGCTCCCCAGCACAGCCCCCCCCGGCTACCCTTGGCTTGGCAAGGGCAGCCCCCCATCCTGGTGCCGGGATTTGGGGCGATCGCCTGCAGTTTCCTTCCCCGATGAGGGTCTGCAGAGGGTCCCAGTCTCTCCCAGCGTGTCTCAGTCCCCCCAGCGTGTGCTTTACTCCCGGGTGTGCCCCGTGACCCCCCTGTGCCTGACCTCCCGGTGTCCCAGCACTGGCAGTGTCCCCTGGGTGCCTCTGGCACGTCCTGGATGCTCCTGCTGTGTCCCAGTGTCCCCCCCAGTGTGTCCCAGTGTCCCCCCCAGTGTGTCCCAGTGTCCCCTCAGTGTGTCCCAGTGTCCCCCCCAGTGTGTCCCAGTGTCCCCTCAGTGTGTCCCAGTGTCCCCCCCAGTGTGTCCCAGTGTTCCCCAGTGTGTCCCAGTGTCCCCCCCAGTGTGTCCCAGTGTCCCCTCAGTGTGTCCCAGTGTCCCCCCCAGTGTGTCCCAGTGTCCCCCCCAGTGTTTCCCCAGTGTGTTCCAGTGTGTCCCAGTGTGTCCCAGTGTCCCCCCCAGTGTGTCCCAGTGTTCCCCAGTGTGTCCCAGTGTGTCCCAGTGTTTCCCCAGTGTGTCCCAGTGTTTCCCCAGTGTGTCCCAGATCCCCCCAGCACGTCCTGAATCCTCCCAGTGTCTCCTGGTTCCCTCCAGGCATATCCCTGTCTGCCTCTGCCCTGTCCAAGACCCTCCCCCAGTATGTCCCAGTTCCCTGCAGTGCGTCCCAGTCCCCCAGGCCTCTCCCACTGCCCTGGTTTTGGGGACAGAGGTTCCCTTCACCACAACCCCAGGTGGGATGGGAGGTGTGGGATTGGGGTGGGGGCAGGGTGCAGGATGTTTCCCACCATCCCTCACTGATTTGAGGACATCCCTGGCTGTGCAGTGGCCTTTTGGGGGGTGCAGCACCCCAGGGTGGCCATGGGCTACCCATGGGCTGGTGGCACTGCCTGACTGACCCCTGGGGACAAGGGGTGTTGGGGCCAATACCCCCTGCTTGGGGGTCTCCAGTGGGGCACGGGAGCTAATCCTGCTCCACTGCACCCTAAAGTGGGGCCTGGGGACAGTGGGGGACATCAGGGGGGCTGTGGGGCTCGGGCTGGGAGGAGCAGCCCCACAGGCAGAGAGAGCCATGGTGGGGGGATTAGGGGACATGAGCAGCGCAGGGGACACAAGGGGGGCACAGGGGACACAGAGGGGCAGAGGACATGGAGGGAGTGCAGAGGGCACAGCAGGGCTAGGGAACACAGCAGGGAGTGCGGGGAACACAGGGGCAGGGGACACGGGGGCAGGGGACATGGGGACAGGGGACACGGGGACAGGGGACATGGGAAGGGGGTGCGGGGGACACAGGGGCAGGGGACACGAGGGCAGGGGACACGGGAGCGGGGTGCACAGCACTCGGGGGGCACGGAGTGCAGGGGGAGCCGCAGGGGACAGGGGAGGGGCGCAGGACAGAGGTGCAGCGATGAACGCGGGGGTGGGCAGGAGGCACGGGGGAGAGAGAAGTAGGGGAGCACGGGGGGACACGGGAGAGCAGGGCACTGAGAGCGGGGACACGGGAGAGCAGGGCACTCAGAGCAGGGACACGGGAGAGCAGGGCACACACCGAGCAGGGACACGGGAGAGCAGGGCACTGAGAGCAGGGGACACGGGAGATCAGGGGACACGGGAGAGCAGGGCACTCAGAGCAGGGACACGGGGGCACAGCGGGGACACAGGAGATCAGGGCACTCAGAGCAGGGACACGGGAGATCAGGGCACTCAGAGCAGGGACACGGGGGACACAGCAGACACGGGAGATCAGGGCACTCAGAGCAGGGACACGGGGGCACAGCGGATACAGGAGAGCAGGGCACACACAGAGCAGGGACACGGGAGAGCAGGGCACACCCCGAGCAGGGACACGGGGGCACAGCGGACACGGGAGATCAGGGCACACTCAGAGCAGGGACACGGGGGCACAGCGGACACGGGAGATCCGGGCACACTCAGAGCAGGGACACGGGAGAGCAGGGCACACACCGAGAGGGGACACGGGAGAGCAGGGCACACACCGAGCAGGGACACGGGGGCACAGCGGACACGGGAGAGCAGGGCACTCAGAGCAGGGACACGGGGGCACAGCGGACACGGGAGATCAGGGCACACTCAGAGCGGGGACACGGGAGAGCAGGGCACACACCGAGAGGGGACACGGGAGAGCAGGGCACACACCGAGCAGGGACACGGGGGCACAGCGGACACGGGAGAGCAGGGCACTCAGAGCAGGGACACGGGGGCACAGCGGACACGGGAGATCAGGGCACTCAGAGCGGGGACACGGGAGAGCAGGGGACACACCGAGCAGTGACACGGGGGCACAGCGGATACAGGAGAGCAGGGCACACTCAGAGCAGGGACACGGGGGCACAGCGGACACGGGAGAGCAGGGCACTCAGAGCAGGGACACGGGGGCACAGCGGACACGGGAGATCAGGGCACTCAGAGCGGGGACACGGGAGAGCAGGGCACACCCCGAGCAGGGACACGGGGGCACAGCGGATACAGGAGATCAGGGCACACACAGCGGGGACACGGGGGCACAGCGGACACGGGAGAGCAGGGCACTCAGAGCAGGGACACGGGAGATCAGGGCACACCGAGCAGGGGCACAGCGGACAGGCAGGGCCGTTTCCCCGCGGCCCCGGCCCGACCCCGCCCGCGGGGGGAGTTTGCCCGACTCGGAAAAAGTTTGCGGGGGGGGGGCGGTGACCCCCGGGACGGGGCGTGGCCAAGGGGGCGTGGAGTGGGCGTGGCGGCCGCGCTTTTTGAATGTGATTGGCGGAGCGGGCGGGGCGGGCCCGCGGGGGGCGTGGCTCGGGGCGCTGGCCCCGCCCGGCGGGGACGCGGCGCTGCCCCGCACAAAGGCGGCGGGAGCGTCCGGTGCGGCCGCTCCGCTCCCCGCGCCCCGGGACCCCGGCACCCCCCCGGAACCCCCCCCGGCACCACCCTCCCGCCACTCTCCCGGCACCACCGCCCGCCCCCGGCACCGGGAGCAGCAAGGAGCGCCAAATTCGGGCAACGGGAGCAGCGCCGCGGAGCACCGGGAGCGCCACGTCCGAGCACCGGGAGCCGTCCCGCCACGCACGGTAGATCGGGACTCCGGGAGCCGTCCTGCCGGCCACGGGGTAGGCGAACAGCGGGCAGCGGGAGCAGCGCCGGGTGCGGGGGATCCGGGCACCGCTAGCCGACCAGGCGGGACCTGAGAGTGTCCAGTCACCGGGGATCGTCCGGCCAGCACCGGGCACGGCAGAGCTGATCCCGGGGAGCCGTCGGGGCAGCACCGGGCACGGCAGAGCTGATCCCGGGGAGCCGTCGGGGCAGCACCGGGCACGGCAGATCAGGCCACCGGGAGTCATCCAGGCGGGTCCCGAGTGCATCCAGTCCCCGGGAGTCGCCCAGGGCAGCGCCGGGCACGGCCGGTCCGGCTGTGGGAGCCATCCGGGCAGCACCGGGCACGGCAGACCGGGACGGGGGGACTGGCCATCGGGCCGGGCAGCGGGCACGGTAAATCGGGGCGCACGGCTCGGGGCACCATGGGCCCCCCCGGCGTGCTGCCCGCCCTGGCCTGGCTGCTGGCGGGGCTGAGCGTGCCGGCGCCGAGCCGGGCCCAGCTGCACGGCGAGAAGGGCATCTCCATCCCCGACCACGGCTTCTGCCAGCCCATCTCCATCCCGCTCTGCACCGACATCGCCTACAACCAGACCATCATGCCCAACCTGCTGGGTCACACCAACCAGGAGGACGCGGGGCTGGAGGTCCACCAGTTCTACCCGCTGGTGAAGGTGCAGTGCTCGCTGGAGCTGAAGTTCTTCCTGTGCTCCATGTACGCGCCGGTGTGCACGGTGCTGGAGCAGGCCATCCCGCCGTGCCGCTCCATCTGCGAGCGGGCGCGCCAGGGCTGCGAGGCCCTCATGAACAAATTCGGCTTCCAGTGGCCGGAGCGCTTGCGCTGCGAGAACTTCCCCCGGCACGGCGCCGAGCAGATCTGCGTGGGGCAGAACCACTCGGAGGACGGCGGCTCGCCGGCGCTGCTGACCAGCGCCACGCCGCTGGCCGGCCAGGGCACCCCCGGCGCCCCCCGCTACGCCACCCTCGACCACCCCTTCCACTGCCCGCGGGCGCTGAAGGTGCCCAGCTACCTCAACTACAAGTTCCTGGGGGAGAAGGACTGCGCGGCGCCCTGCGAGCCCGCCCGCCCCGACGGCCACATGTTCTTCAACGAGGACGAGATCCGCTTCGCCCGCATCTGGATCCTCATCTGGTCCGTCCTCTGCTGCGCCTCCACCTTCTTCACCGTCACCACCTACCTGGTGGACATGCAGCGCTTCCGCTACCCCGAGCGGCCCATCATCTTCCTCTCGGGCTGCTACACCATGGTGTCGGTGGCCTACATCGCCGGCTTCGTGCTGGAGGAGAGGGTGGTCTGCAACGAGCGCTTCCAGGAGGACGGCTACCGCACCGTGGTGCAGGGCACCAAGAAGGAGGGCTGCACCATCCTCTTCATGATGCTCTACTTCTTCAGCATGGCCAGCTCCATCTGGTGGGTCATCCTCTCCCTCACCTGGTTCCTGGCCGCCGGCATGAAGTGGGGCCACGAGGCCATCGAGGCCAACTCGCAGTACTTCCACCTGGCCGCCTGGGCGGTGCCGGCCGTCAAGACCATCACCATCCTGGCCATGGGGCAGATCGACGGCGACCTGCTGAGCGGCGTCTGCTTCGTGGGCCTCAACAACATCGACCCGCTGCGGGGCTTCGTGCTGGCGCCGCTCTTCGTCTACCTCTTCATCGGCACCTCCTTCCTGCTGGCCGGCTTCGTCTCGCTCTTCCGCATCCGCACCATCATGAAGCACGGCGGCACCAAGACGGAGAAGCTGGAGCGGCTGATGGTGCGCATCGGCGTCTTCAGCGTGCTCTACACCGTGCCGGCCACCATCGTCATCGCCTGCTACTTCTACGAGCAGGCCTTCCGCGAGCACTGGGAGCGCAGCTGGATCAGCCAGAACTGCAAGAGCTTGGCCATCCCCTGCCCGCTGCACTTCACGCCCCGCATGAGCCCCGACTTCACCGTCTACATGATCAAGTACCTGATGACTCTGATCGTGGGCATCACCTCGGGCTTCTGGATATGGTCGGGCAAAACGCTGCACTCCTGGAGGAAGTTCTACACCCGGCTCACCAACAGCAAGCAGGGCGAGACCACGGTGTGACCCCCCCGGCCCCGCCGCCCTTCGGCCTCAAATGGTTGTTTTTTGGGAGGGTTGAGGGTGGGGGGAGGAGTTATTATATATTTTTTATTTTTTAGATTTTATTAACGTCGAAAAGCGGGGGGGGGAGGGGGCTCTCTTTCTCTTTTTTTTTTTTTTTTTTTTTTTTGTAATTAAACCTGTAAATAGCATTTGTAAATTTAAACGACACGTTTCTGTTTGAAAATGTGGGCGAAAAAGAGAGGGAGAAAGGTGGAGGAGAGGGAGGGAGGAATAGGAGGGAAAGGGAAGGGGGAAGAGGGGAGGGAAAGGGAGAAAAGGGTGGAAAAAGGGAGGAAAAAAAGAGGGAAAGGAAAGAGAAAAGGAGGAGGCGAAAAGGGAAAAATGAGCAGCAAAGGATGAAAAAAGGAGAAAAGTGAGGAAAAGGGGAAAACGAGAGGAAAAGGAGGAAAGGGGGAAAAAGTGGGAGAAAGGGGAGGAAAAGGGGAAAAGGGAGGAAAACAGAAAAGGGCGGAAAGAAGGAGAAAAGGGAAGAAAAATGAGAAAAAGAAAGGGAGAAAAAATAGGAGAAGGAGAGAAAAGAGAAAAAAGATTTAAAAGGAGGGGGAGAGAGAAAAAGGGGATTTAAAAAACGAGGGGAGAAAAAGGATTAGGGAAAAGGAGAAAGAGGTGGGGAAAGGGAGAAAAAAAGAGGGAAAAAAAGGGAAAAAGCCCTGGGAGAGGACCCTCGGCCCCCTGCTCCCCCCTTCCCGCTCCATCCTGGCTCCCCAGGAAAAAAGGGTGAGAAAAGGCAAACCCCCCCCAATAACGAGCCCCTTTTTCCTGCTCTCCTTTCGAAACTCCCCGAGAAAGTGGATTTTTCCTTCCCCACCCCTTTGCTCCCACGAGACCCCGGGCTGGGGCTGCTCCCCTCGGGGGCTCTCCCTGGACCCCCCCCCACCCTTGGCCGATGCCTTTTCCTCCCAAATCCCTTTTTGAACAATCCTTCCCAAATACAAACGAGTCAAAAAAAAAACCAACAAAAAACAAACCCAGATTTGGTGGGTTTCTATTCCTTAGGGCTTTTTTTTTTTTTTTTAATCCAAGAAAACCCCCCCAATAATTAAATTGTGGGGGATCCCTCGTGGATTCTGCCGGGCCCCACTTCCACCGCCCCGTGCCTCCCTCCAGCTGGAGCAAACCGCTTGGAAAGGGGAAAAAAAGAGACTTTTAACCCCCCAAAAAAGGAGGAATTTTCAGTTTGCAGTGGGAGGGGGACCTCTCCTGTGCCCCCCCCCGGGAGGAAATAGCTCACATTTTCTCTGGGATTAGGGGTTTTGGTTGGGGTGGGCCCCCGATCCCAAAGTTCCCGAGAGGAGCGGGTCCCGACTCCGGTTCCATCTGTCGGGGTTTGGGGGATGCTGCAGGGGGGGATGTTTCAGCTGGAGGGGGAACAAGCTCAGGGCAGGGGTGGTGGGTGGAAGGATGGATTTAATCAGCTGGATTTAATTGGAATGAAAAAAAAAACACCAAACCCAAAAAACAACAAAAAAATACTCTTCCCAAAATGGAGAGAGAGACCTGGCCGCGGGGGTGCCCCAAAACCGGCCCTGGGGAGCCTCAGCTCCCTCATCCCGGGGGATTTGGGGATCCCTGGAGCACCAAGAGGGATTGCAGGGGCCTTGTGCCCTTCCCCTTCCCCCAGCCGAGCCCGGGGAAATCCCCAAACCCCCTTAAAAATCCCAATCCCGCCAGCAGGGCCGGCCGGGAGCCGAAGGGGTTAAGGCAGCGCCTCTCCAGCACATTTTGGAAAGGAAAAACTCTTTGGATCCGGTTTAATTTTCCAGCGATGACTTGGAAGGGGGAGAGAAGAGGGGGAGAGACTTCTCCAGGGCTTCTTTCCCCCCTCCCCTGTGCTTGGGAGAAGCCGTTCCGAGGTCGGGCTGGGCTGCTCGGGACCCCCTCAGCACCCCCAGGGCACCCCCCAGGGCACCCCCCAGGGCACCCCAGCACCCACTGTCACCCCCACCCCAGCCTTGGGAGCCTCTGGGAATGGGAATTCAGGCAGGGGGGATTCCTGCTGTCTCTTCTGCTGGTGGCATGGGCAGGGGGAGCCTCAGCCAGGGCAGGATCCCCCCTGCACCCCTCAACGCCCATCCCGAGGGTGCCACTTCAGGGGGGCTCCTTGCCATGGGGGTCCCGGGCCCTACCCAGCTCTGGGTGCTTCAGCTTCGGGGTCCTGGCTGGGGCAGGAGGGTCCCAGGCCCCAAAAAGCAGCTCCCCCCCCACCCCAGGCTGCTTTGTTTTCTGGAGGCGAAGCGCGGATCACGGGGGACGGGGGGAATGTAAACTCTCCACCCAGGAATGCAGGAGCTCCGAGAGGAGAGAGGGTTTTTTTTAAAAAAGGCTTCATGTCCTGGCTTTGGAAAACAGAGCTGGGATTGCTGGGGCTGTTCCTGTGCTCCTGTGCTGAGGGATCTGGGGGTTCTGGGCAGCCCACGGGCACTGCTGGGACCCACCGGGCTCCCTGTCCCCCCTCCCTGCTCCCCCAGGCTCCTGTGATGGGGTGGGAAGAGCAGGAACTGCTCCAGGTCTGGGCCGTGTGGCCCTTTCCAAGCAATTTTTTTGAGGGGTTTGGAGGTTTTTGGCTCTCAGGGATGGTTGCAGCCTGAGCAGGAGGAGCTGGAGGGCGTCTGCAGGCAGAGATCAGTGAGTGTCCCCTCTGTCCCCTGCTCTGTCACCCCAGGGATGGGGCACCCCGGGAAACACCGGGGACAGGTCACCCACAGATGGATCTCAGGGAATGGGTCACCCAGGGGACAAGTGACCCTGGGGACAGGTCACCCCACAGATGGATCTCAGGGAATGGGTCACCCAGGGGACAAGTGACCCTGGGGACAGGTCACCCCACAGATGGATCTCAGGGAATGGGTCACCCAGGGGACAAGTGACCCTGGGGACAGGTCACCCCACAGATGGATCTCTCAGGGAATGGGTCACCTGAGGGACAACTGGCCCTGGGGACAGGTCACCCCACAGATGGATCTGTGGGAATGGGTCACCCAAGGGACAATTGACCCTGGGGACAGGTTACCCCACAGATGGATCCCTCTGGGAATGGGTCACCCAAGGGACAAGTGACCCTGGGGACAGGTCACCCCACAGATGGATCCCTCTGGGAATGGGTCACCTGAGGGACAAGTGACCCTGGGGACAGGTCACCGTGGGAATGGGTGACCCTAAGGATGGCTCACCCCAGGAGCAGGTGATGGATCTCTGGGGGGAGATCACCCCAAATCCAGCTAACCCCAGGGAGGGGACACCCCATGTCCAAGTAACCTTGGGCGTGTCACCCAAAGAATGGGTGTCCCCAGGTGCCACTAACCCCAGGGGCAGGGGACAAAGGCCTCCTGGCTGAGCAGGGCTGTCCCCAGGCCGGTGACTCCCTTCCCCTTCTCAGCCCGGTGAGGAGGGGGCCGGGTCGAGCCGGGTCCCCGCCCGGCCCTGCGGGGTCGGGGGTCCTTTGATGTCCCCTAATGAGCCCCGCTCTGTTTTCACAGCTGCCACCGCCGCGGGGGTCAATTAACGCCCCAAGCCGGCCCGAGCACCCGCAACTCATCCCAGCAGTGCCACCAGTGCCACCAGTGCCACCAGTGCCACCAGTGCCACCAGTGCCACCAGTGCCAGCAGTGCCCGCGGGGCTCGTGCTCCTGGGGATGGGGACAGGGTCAGGTCAGCCGTGGGGTGACAGCCCCGGCGGTGAGAGCGGTGCAGGGAAGGGAGAGGAGGAGGAGGGAACTGGGAGAAGGTCACTGGTTGTCCCAGTGCCCCTGGGACCCAGGCCGTGGTCACTCCTGTCCCCTGGACCATGGGCTCTCCTGTCCCACATGGGGGCTGTCCTGTCCCCTGGACCGTGGGCTCTCCTGTCCCCCGTCCCCCATGGGGGCTGTCCTGTCCCCTGGGGCTGCTCTGTCCCCTGTCCCCATGGCCCCCAGGTTCCTCTGTCCCCAGACTGTCCCTTTCTCAGCCCGGGGTCACAATTCCCTCAGGGCAGTGGGATCCATCTCCTCTGTCCCCTGCCCTGCCCCTCTTGTCCTGCTCTCCAGCAGTGACACGGGGGTGGCAGAGGGAGGTGACAGAGCGCAGGGATGTGACAAGGGACATCTCTTTGCTGCAGCCCACCATCATCACTGGGTATGACAGGTCCTGAGACTTTGTGGGGACATCTCCGGCTGTCCCCACCCTCCGGCTCCGTGCGCCTTCACCTCCAGGGGGACAGAGCCAGCAGGGACCCAGGGGTGCCAGCGGGGCCCCGGGTGTCCCCGGCCCCCCCGGCCCCGCTGTCCCCGGCGGGCGGGCGCTGGAGCGGGATCGGAGGCCGAGCCGTGGCCGGACGCCAGCGGGGACAGGCGGCCGCCGCCTGAATTCGGCTCCGCTCTTAAAGGAGCCGGAGCCGCCGGGAGCGGCCGGGCCGGGAGCCGCGGGACGGGACCCGGCACCTCGGGGGGCTCTGCCGGGGGGATCCCGTCCCCATCCCCCGTCCTGCCCAGGTGTGCGCGGGGGGGTGGGATCCATCCTCGCCACTGTCCCCGGAGCCGTGAGGGGCTCTGCACAGGGTCACACCCTAAGGGTGGGGGAGTGGGGAATGTGGGGTCACCTCCACTTCCCGTTGTCCTGGAGAGCTTGGGGTGGGTGGGTGTGGTGAGCTGTGTCATTCCCACTGTGTCATTCCCACTGTGTCATCCCAGGGATGTGGCGCCCTGGCTCCATCCCAGCACCCCTCCTGCTGGGTGGGGGATGGATGGACACAGCTGGATGGGACCCCATCTCCATCCTGGGTAACTCCTGGAGAACCTGGGACGGATGGACACACCCCAGCACCCCTCCTGGAAAACAAGGGATGGATGGACACAGGGTGGGTGGGCACAGGCTCCCATCTCCATCCTGGTGCAACTCCTGGGGGAGCTGGGACCCCACCCACATCCAGGGCCCATCCCACAGAGAGTGTGGGGTGAATGGACAAGGGCTGGGTGGGCATGGATGAGGGGATGGATGGACACAGGGTGGGTGGGCACAGAGGAGATGGGTGGACATGGAATGAGGGAATGGATGGATGGATGGATGGATGGATGGATGGTCATGGAGGGAGGGATGGATGGATGGATGGTCATGGAGGGAGGGATGGATGGATGGACATGGATGGATGGACATGGATGGATGGAGGGATGGATGGACATGGATGGATGGACATGGATGGAGGGAGGGATGGATGGATGGATGGATGGATGGTGGATGGATGGATGGACATGGATGGAGGGATGGATGGATGGATGGATGGATGGATGGATGGATGGTGGATGGATGGATGGACATGGATGGAAGAATGGATTGATGGATGGACACAAATGGATGCACGTGTGTGGAATGGGTGGACATTTGCTGGATGGACTTGGGGTGGATGGACACGGGTGGAATGAGCAGGCACAGGATGGATGGACACGGGTGGGATGGATGGATGGACACGGGTGGGATGGATGGATGGACACGGGTGGGATGGATGGATGGACATGGGTGGGATGGATGGACACAGATGGGATGGATGGGTGGACATGGACGGATGGCCATGACCTCCCCCAGCCCCCCCAGGAGCCCTCCCTGCCCTGCCCTGCAGGGCTCTGCCCGGGGCTGCCCCTCGGCCCCATTTCCGCAGCTGCCCCGGCTGGGAAGGGTCGGGCCGGCCGGGGGGCCCAGGGGGGCTCCGGGGGAGGGTCGGGCCAGGGGGCCCAGAGGGGGTTCGGGGGAGGGTCTGGGCGGGCGCGGGGGCGGCTCCGGAGGCGGCGGCGGCTCCGGGTGCGGGAATGTTTGTGCAGCTGGAGCCGATTATGGGGCGGGAGCGGGAGGGGGGAGGGGGGCGCGGGGGGCGAGGGGGTCGTGCAGGGGGGAGAGGGATGTGCAGGGAGAGCAGAGCCTGCGCAGGGGGCTCCCCACCTGTGCGGAGGCTCCCCAGGCACCCCCGTGCCCACCTGGGGTGCCACCCACCCCGTCACAGTCACCCCGCGTGTGCAGACCCCACACAGCAGGGACACACCAGGGACACACCACGGACACACCAGGGACACACCACGGACACACGTTCACACCCTCGGGCCGTGGGTGCCCCTCGGGGGCTGCGGGGGTCACTCCCCCCACACTGGGGGTCCATGTGGGGAGCTCTGGTTCCTGTGCTCACTCCGGTCCCTGCTGACGCCCTGAAGGCTCCTGGGGAGCCACACGGGGCCAGTGAGGTCTGAAGGCCATTGATTGTCCCTGCCCTGTCTGGATGGGTGGAGGAGCCACCACTGTGACCCCTGATGTCTGCCCAGCCCTGCCCCCGTGTCCGGCTCTGATTGCCCCTCTGGAAATGGAAGGAGGGGAAACCTGGGACAGGGGAAGGGGGGGATGGCACCCTTAAAACAGAAAGTTGGGAGTGCCCCTGTGTGGCACCTGGGGCCACCCATCAGAGGACACCCCAAAGCCCAACATCCCCCCCATCAGGGTTTAATGCCTGCACTCCCAGGACCACGGTGCCGCCTGATCCCACTCCCCGTTTCCACTGCTTTTACCCCGAAGCACCTGGTTCAGGTGGGACAAATTATTCCCTTAGCTCAATCTCCCACTTCTCCTTCATTATTTTCTTCATTATTCAGTATTTTTGTGAGTTGTTGTCATTATTATTAATAAAGGGAAAGAAATCACCCGTCCAGCATGGCAAACGATCTGCTTGCCTTTGGATGGATGGTGGATGGATGGTGGATGGATGGATGGATGGTGGATGGATGGATGGATGGAGGGATGGATGATGGATGGTGGATGGATGGATGGATGGTGGATGGATGGATGGATGGTGGATGGATGGATGGTGGATGGATGGATGATGGATGGATTGATGGTGGATGGATGGAGGGATGCATGGTGGTTGGATGGATGGTGGGATGGATGGACAGATGGATAGACAGATGGATGGATGGATGGACAGACCGTGTCTCTACCTGCACCACCCTCTGCCACCACACTCCCCCTGTGCCCACTGGGTTTCAGGGGTGAATGTGGTGTTCAAAACCCGTGAAATGTTCCTTTTGGGGGGTGGATTCCTTAAACCCAGTGGCTGGTTCAGTGCCAGGGTGGGCAGAATGCCAGGATGTGCCTGGTGCACACAGGCTCCTGCTCATGGACCTCGAGGTTCACCCACAGAGCCCTGGCTTTTCCTTCATCAAAACCCCTGCTGCATTACCCACCTGAAGCCTCCTTTTGGGGCTTTTATGCACCATCCCTCCATTTTTGAGGGTTTTCTTGAGCGGTTTTTGGAGGAGCACAGGGCTGGATCCACCCCGGTGCTGCAGGCTCTGGCTGCCATCAGCGTGATGAGCTGGGGCTGGGTCAGCTCTCAGCGCCAGGCTCTGCTCCCCTGGCTTTTCCCACTGCAGGGAGGCAGAGGAGGGGGTTGAACGGACCCCTCAGCCCCCCAAAATTCCACACAGGTCCCCCTGACCCGTTAAACATCCCCTGCTGGGCACCACACCGGGGCTGCTGAGGGGGGACAGCAGTCACTGCTTCTGTCCCCAGGGCTGGCACCCCGGGGGGGTCCCGCTGTGGTGGGACCTCCCAGGAGCAACCAGGAGCAGGGGTCTGCTTTTATTCCCCGTTTCATATAAAACTGACCCTGCCAGGCATTAAATTGGCTTTTCCGGTGGCACAGGAAGGCGCTGGTCTGGGGCTGCTCCTCCTGGCTTGCAGGACGGGGTGGGTTTGGGGAGCTCAGGGGTGATTTTTGGGGGGCTCTTTTCGGACCAGCTGAGGGTGCAAGGCCGGGTTTCCCCCCAGGCCAGCCCGGCAGCGCTCCTGGAGCAGGAGAAAGGCCGGGAGGGGAGGTGTGAACAGAGGGGCAGCACAGCGGGAAGGGCCTTTCCCACCGAGTGAGGGTGGATGGGGCAGGGGCATGGGGACAGGATCACCCTCGGGGACACAGGGACAGGCTCCCCTGGAGGTGCCACGTCTCTGCTGGGCTCTGCTCCCTTCCCGAGGCTGTCTGGGGCGCTGAGGGGGCCGTGGGGATGTGGATCCTCGGGGACCCCCCCGCAGGACGTGGCCATCGATGTGGTCCCTACACTCCAGCCCCCTCCAGCACTGGGCCCACGGCTGGGGGATGTTCCGGGTGGGACCCCCATGCCAGCTCCCAGCCCCAGCGGCTCTCCCGGTGCCCAGGACCCCGCTGGGGGCCCCTCGTCCCGGTGTCCCCCGTTCCGACCCCCGCGGGCCCCCCCGAGAGAGACCGCGACACCCCCGGGGCGCGCCCCATTGGCCCCGCCCAGTCAAAGACCACGCCCAACAATGACGACATCCTTCCCATGGACCACGCCCACGGCCCCGGTGACGCTACAGCGTCTTTAAAGGCCCCGCACCTCGGCCCTCGCGCCCTCTGACTGCCACGCCCCCTGGCCAAGGCCAGACCACGCCCCGCGGCCCCCCCAGACCACGCCCCAATCCTCTCGGTGTGCCCGGCGCAGACCCCGCCCAAAGCCCCGCCCCTCCACAGGCCCCGCCTATTCCCGCTCATCCAGACCACGCCCCTCTCTGACCACGCCCACATAACCGCCAAACTCGCTGTTCAGGCCACGCCCCTTTCCCGGCTGAAACCACGCCCCCGGCCCGCGGCGCAGGCGTCGTTCAGCCGACCTCGCCTCAGCCCCGCCCCCTCCGCACTCCCCGCCCCTTCCGCCGCCCGCGCGCCGGGACTGCAGTTCCCACCATGCCGCGCGCGCGGAAGGGGCGTGGCCGCGGCGCCGCTTCCGTGCTGGCGGCGAGGCGGAGAGGCGGCAAGATGGCGGCGGCGGCGGTGCTGGAGCTGCAGCGCGCGCAGTCCCTGCTCTCCACCGACCGCGAGGCCTCCATCGGCATCCTGCACTCCATCGGTGAGCGCCGGCCCGCCGCCCGCGCCGCCCGCGCCCCGCCGCCGCCCGCGTCGCGCGGAGCCCCGCGCCGCCGCCGCTGCTGACTCACCGTGCGCGCCGGGCGGGAGCGCGGCCTGGGCCCGGCCCCGCGGCGCTGCACCGCGCCGGGACGGCACCGGCGGCGGCCCCCGCGCGCGGAGGCACGGGCGGCAGGAGCTGTTGGTGCGGGGCGGAGCGGCTGCCGCGCTCCGGGAGCCCGGCGGCGGGGCCGGTGCCCGGTGCCCGGTGCGTGTCCGCGGAGCAGCCCCGGAGCCGGGCCGGCCGCTCCTCCCCGTCCGGCTGGAATGAACCTGCCGGCCCCAGATCCCCGATCGGCGTGTGCGGGCCGCGGCGGTGCCGGTACCGGCGGCGTGTCGCGGTTCTTTGGGTCGGGGCGGTTCGGGGCGCGGTGTCACGGCCCGGTCCGGCCCGGGCCGCTCCGCCGGCAGCGCTGCCGTTCCTCCCGGGGCTGCCTCGCCCTTCCAGCGCTGCTCTCACGGAGCCGGGGAGCTGTCCCGAGCTCCGCTGCTCGCCGGGGAAGTTCCCTCGGGGTTCGCTGCTCGCTGTCCCGGCCGGGCGCTGCTCCCTCGGGCCGTGATACCGGGGAGGTCTCGGTGCTCCGAGGGCCCTGCCCGCTGTGAGGGTCGGGGCTGGGCCGCGCTGCCCTCGGTGCTGCTGTTTAAACCGGGAGTTGTTGTTTCTTGCGCTGTGTGGTGACTCCTGCAGAGATGCTCTGAGCTGCTGTCGCGCTGCCGCGTCGGGAAAAGTTTCCTGAGCGTCCCCGTTGGACCCTGGCGGGGCTGTCCGGGCTCCCGGGGCTCTCCGGGCTCCCGGGGCTCTCCGGGCTCCCGGGGCTGTCCGGGCTCCCGGGGCTGTCGGGGCTCCCGGGGCTCTCAGGGCTCCCGGGGCTGTCCCGGAGCTCTCAGGACTCCCGGGGCTGTCCGGGCTCCCGGGGCTGTCCGGGCTCCCGGCGCTGTCCGGGCTCCCGGGGCTGTCGGGGCTCCCGGGGCTCTCGGGGCTCCCGGGGCTGTCCGGGCTCCCGGGGCTCTCAGGGCTCCCGGGGCTGTCGGGGCTCCCGGGGCTCTCAGGGCTCCCGGGGCTGTCGGGGCTCCCGGGGCTGTCCGGGCTCCCGGGGCTGTCCGGGCTCCCGGGGCTCTCAGGGCTCCCGGGGCTCCCGGGGCTCTCAGGGCTCCCGGGGCTCTCAGGGCTCCCGATGCTGTCCGGGCTCCCGGAGCTGTTTGTTTTGCCCCGCGGGTTTTTTGCTGCTTGTTCAGCAGGCGGTGCAGCTCTCAGTCAGTCAGGACTCTGTGAGTTGGCAGGGTCAGGAGTGGCCCAGGCAATGTTGCTGTGATGTTTTTCTCCTTGAGAGCAGAGTTCCCTCGCTTTGGGTGGGGAATTGCAGGGGGTGAGAGCTGCAGTTTGAGTTCCTTAGAGCCGGGATTTTGGCTCTGTTGATGTGGGAGCTGGAGGAGCTCCCTGCCCCGGGGCTGGCAGCAGGGAAGGAAGGGCACGGTGTGGTGGGTAACTCATGGAACTGGTGCCGTGCTGCTGGCTGCCATGTGTCCCTTTATCTGCCTCGGAGCAGAGGGTGGTGGCACTGCCAGGACTCAGCCCTGGCAGTGGGTGTGACACCAGCCTGGGGAGGGATGTCCCTGGTGTGTCCCTCTGGGGGTGGTTTACCCCAAAAGGAGGGATTACCTCGTGTCCCCACCTCGCTGTGCTGATTTGTGCTGCGTCTTGTCCACGGGATCTCAGCTTAACACACCAAGCAGCACCATCAGCAGCCCCAGAGTGGAGTTATCCAACCCCAGAAATGCCATGAAATGTCTCTTGTTTGGCTCTGTGGCTCCAGTGTGGTCTGTGGTGCTGTTTGTAAGTGACACTTGCACGGCTGGGCAAGCTGAGCTCGCTCAGACCTGGAGCTGGAGTCAGCAGGAGGGTCTGTGGGCTGGCAAAGCCCCTGTGGAGCACAGACAAAGGACTGCAAACTTCCCTGGGCTGGATTGAAACTTCCCTGGGCTGGATTGAAACTTCCCTGGGCTGGATTGAAACTTCCCTGGGCTGGATTGAAACTTCCCTGGGCTGGATTGAAACTTCCCTGGGCTGGATTTAAACTTCCCTGGGCTGGATTTAAACTTCCCAGACCTCTGGGGCCGGGCTGAGCTCCCTGGTGCGTGTTGGGGCAGGTGCTGGGAGCTGAGCAGCAGTGATCATCTCCCACCTGGAACACCACTGAAGGCCCCTCTCCTGCTCTTTCTCTCCCCAGTGAAACGTGATGTCCAGGAGAACGATGAGGAGGCGGTGCAAGTCAAAGAGCAGAGCATCCTGGAGCTGGGGTCGCTGCTGGCCAAGACTGGGCAGGCAGAAGGTGAGCCTGGAATCAGGGACTGAGCTAACAGGAGGTCCTGCAGCCCATGGGTTTAGTCTCCTTGCTTAGTGGGATAGCTGGGAAAACAGCTTTGGGCAGGAAATGTTCTCTCAGAGACAAGACAGAAACTAAAAAGCAAATAAAGGACATAAATACTAATCTGGTGTTGCTTGGCCCAGTGTTCCCAACAAAGCAGAGTTCAGTCTGTGGCCCTTTGACACGGGGCTGTTCCTGTCTGAGTGACTAAAATTTTGCCAAGTTGTTGGGTTTGACATGAGAGGTGTCTCCTGCTTTGTTCCAAATGGGAAAGTTTCTCCCATAAAATACTTTTCTCACCAGCAGCTCCTCTCACAATCAATTAATTGATTCATCTGGGTTTAATGGACCATTTGATCAGCAGCCCCTACCCAGCCCTGCATGGGACAGTCCCTGTGTTGTGAGTGTGTGAGGGGACGGGGATGGGGTCGAGTTCAGTGATGGTTTTGAGTCTGTTCCTGGAGCTCCAGGTGGCAGTTGGGTGTTTTGCACTCAGCAGTTCAGGGCTGTGCCTTTCCCCTGGAGCATTTCAGGACAGCCTGTGTCTGTCCCCAGAGTGTTCTGTGGCTGGGCTGCAGCCCTGGGCAGTGGGAAATGTTTGCTTGCAGGTCTGGCACAGGCTGGGGAGAGCACCCAGCAGAAGGTTCAATCACCCTGGGGGTGTTGGGACACCAGGCCTGGCTCTGGAGGAGCTCAGGAAGCTCTGTGAGGGCTCAGCCACGGGTCCAGATCACAGTTTTGTGTCTGTTGGGAAATGTCCCTTGCTGTCCTGGGCCATTTCCCTGCTCTGCCCACATCACACGGGCTGGAATCAGCATCCCAGCCCCTGGGCCCACTGTGGGGTGCAGTTGGACAGGGCTGGGGACAGTGGCTGACTGCCTCTTGTCCCCTCACTTAGCTGTCCACCTCTGATTCCTGCTGGGGGCTGCTTTCAGGGGAAACACAAACCCTTCCAGCACGGGATTCAGCTGCTCCTGCAGGACAGAGGCAGCTGCTGTGCAAGTGCCCCTTTCCTGGCTGAGCTCAGGAGCTCAGTGTGGGTGTCTCTGCTGTGCCAGTGCCCTTTGCACCCTGGTGTTTGCTCACCAGAGATCACCAAAGGTGGCTGGGCCCTGCAGCAGGGCAGGTGTGGGTGTTTGGGTAGAAAGGGGGGAGCCTGAGTCTCTTCAGGTCGGTGTGGATGTGCTGCTGGTGGGCAGAACTGAGGGCAGAGTTCTTGTGGCCACCTCACCTCTGCAGAGCTTGGGGCAGCGTTGAGGTTCAGCTGAACTTTGGCACAAGGGTAAAGAGCTCCAGGGGTTTCCCAGAGGGTGGGAATTGATAGATTTGGTTTTTTATTGAAAATAACACTGTTAACTCATTAAACTCAGGCTTGTGAGGGGGCAAACGTGGAATGTATTTGTGGTCTATTAAAGGTACCACTGAACTGCAGAGTGAGTGTGTTCTGCAGGGAAGAGAATGGACAGTGCCATCCAGAAGCCAAGTGTGTGTTTGTGCAGCTCAGAGGGAGATCAGCAGCATCTGGAGGGGTTTTCTGGACTTGTGGACCTGGGGGATGAAGGACAGGGTACCCTGGTAGACCACCCTAGGGTGGTGCTGGAACTGTGGGAAGGGCTCTATCCCTTCTCCTGTCAGCAGCTCAGGGGCAGCAGCACCATCACCAGCTGCTCTCAGGGACCCCAGTGCTGGGCAGACACTGGGATTTCATCCTGTGCCTGTCACTGCACAGGCTTTAGTTTTAGCCAGTGGAGCTCCTTGGGCAGGTTTGAGGGGTTCCAGTGCCCAAAGAGGTGGTGGCTGCACTGTCCCTGGGAGTGGATATTGACTGGGCAGGAATTGTTCCCTGGCAGGGTGGGCAGGGCTGGCACAGGGTGCCCAGAGCAGCTGGGGCTGCCCCTGGAGCCCTGGCAGTGCCCAAGGCCAGGCTGGACAGGGCTTGGAGCAGCCTGGGGCAGGGGGAGCTGTCCCTGCCAGGCCAAGGGGGGGCACTGGATGGACTTTAAGGTTCCTTCCAACCCAACCATTCTGTGATTCTGTGACTCTACTGAGCTGCAGTCTTTGTTTACAAAAATAACAACAATAGAAGCGAGCCCCTTAAACCCTTCATCTTTCTCAAGCAGAGAAACTTGCAGATGGATTCGTTTTCTTTATGACAGCTCCAGGTTTTGATAGCATTTCACAGAACTATAGGCTTGGATCAGGAGTTTGGGTTATGTGGAGTGTTAGCTGGTGGAAGCACTTCCCTGAGGATCAGCTGCAGGCTTCATTTTCCAGAGCTGCTGCTCATCACTCCTGCAGAGCTGTCAATCCCCCTCCTTTAGCAGGCATTGCGTTTTCTTTAGAAAAATAAAACCCTAAAAATAGTTGGTGGTTACGTTGGTAGGAGAGAGAGATTTCTGTGGGAACTTTGAGCCTGCATGGCTGAGTGTGGGGTTTGCAGAGTGCACAGCTGCATTCCAGCTGTTGCCTTCTGGGGAGTTCTGGGGCAGCTCTGGAGCACGTCAGTGGGATGATGAACAGTGCAGTGTGTTCCACTGGAGCTTTCCTCCTTTGTTCTGAGGTTCCTGTGGGAAGGAGTGTGTTGGGCACTGGTTCCAGAGGTGCTGAGGAGCTGCTGGGCTGCACAGGAGGAAGGTTCCTGGTGGTGCCTGAGAGCTGATGGGTCTTGCAGAGCCTCCCTGAGAGCTGCTGGGGAGGAGCTCTGTGCAGGGCTGATGGGTTGGGTTGGCCGTGGTTGTTTGTTTGCTGTCTGTGAGACCCAAGGGTTTGCCTTGGATTAAAATGGTTGGGATTTGCATATGGGAGTTGTGCTGGGGATTGAATGGGCCCCAGAGCTGGAGGGTGTGGGAAAAGTCCTGGAGCAGCAGGTTCCTCGTGGAGTAACAACTGTCAGCCTGCAGGTTGCAGTTTGAGATGTTAAAGTAGCTGCACCTTAAGTGCAGAAAATTAGAAAGTGCAGAAAAAGCTGCCTGTTTATGCTCTGGCAGAGAGAAAATCCAGCTTTTATGGAAGCAGGTGTGGCAGTCAGGGCATCCTGTGGTGCTCTTGTACTGAGTCCAGGGGGTTTGATCCTGGGATCAGGATCTGTGCTTTGCTGGGCTTGGCATCTCCTGCACTGCAGTTTGGGAAATAAAGCTGAGGGTCACACTTGAGATAAGTTCTGTTTGTTCTAAATCTGCTCTTTGAGATGTTTGGAAACCTCCCAGTGCCTTGAGGGGCTCTAGGAGCTGGAGTGGGACTTGGAGAAGGGCCTGGAGGGACAGGACACAGAGAATGGCTCCCAGTGCCCAGGGCAGGGCTGGCTGGGAGCTGGGGCAGGAATTGTTCCCTGGCAGGGCTGGCTGGGAGCTGGGGCAGGAATTGTTCCCTGGCAGGGTGGGCAGGGCTGGCTGGGAGCTGGGGCAGGAATTGTTCCCTGGCAGGGTGGGCAGGGCTGGCTGGGAGCTGGGGCAGGAATTGTTCCCTGGCAGGGTGGGCAGGGCTGGCACAGGGTGCCCAGAGCAGCTGGGGCTGCCCCTGGAGCCCTGGCAGTGCCCCAGGCCAGGCTGGAGCAGCCTGGGGCAGGGGGAGGTGTCCCTGCCAGGCCAGGGGGGCACTGGGTGGGGTTTGAGGTCCCTTCCCAACCCAAACCATCCTGGGGTTCTGTGATCCCTGTGAGTGATTGGAAAAAAGTGAGTTCCACATGTGAAGAGTGTGATAATTGAGGTGTATCAGGCTGGATTAAACTTCAAGTAAATAGGTTAAAGAAGTTGAAAACAGAAAGAATCATTTTTAGATGTTAGTAAGATGTTGTTATAACAATTAGCATTAAGCATTCTTTAGCATTACTGCTAAATGAAATACAGAAGAAGCCTTGTTTACATTTGTTTTTATTGGAATCCTTCCAAACTGAAATTCTCCTGATACTCCTCCATATACTAATTGAAACAAAATTAGACTAATCTCTTATTTTAGTTTTGATTCGGTACCAGTTTGGGGTAGAAGATTTCTGAATTACTCATTGCCAGCTTTGTTTTGCTTTTTCTTTTCTGTGGAATCTTGTAAACACAGTAGTATTGAGATCCCACCTGATATTTGGGTGAGACTTGGAAATCTGGGGCAGGGAGCTGTGATTTCAGTGTGCTGATGAGTCAGCACTGAACCCTGCCCCTCTGCAGGATCATCTTTCCCAAACTGGGAGCAGCCCTGGCCAGGACCTCCCCAAAACCACGTGGTGTTTGTTGTAGGAGAATTTTCTCTTGTGCTCTGCACTTCCAGCATGTCCTGAGTGGAGCTGCTGGGCTGTGACTGCCACATTGCTCTGCTCCCTGGGAATAACACCTCAGTGTTTCTCCATAAAAAAAAAAAAATTAAAAAGACATTTCCTTTTTCCACCTCTTGTAAAGACAGGTTTTGTAACTGGGAATTAATGAGGAGGCTTAGAGGCAGAAATGTAGTTAAGTGAGGTCAGAGCTGACCTGGTAATGGTGAAGGTGGAGTTGGAGTGTTAAGAAATGTGATTTTCCAGTGGTGGAGAACAAGGTGGATCCAACATCCCGAGCTTGGCTGTGTGGGGCAGATTAAAGCATGAAACTGAGTTACTAAAATTCACCACACCTAAATGATAAACCATCCCTCATTTTACAGAAAAATCTCAAAGCATTTACCACATCCTCACATTTTCAAACGTGCCTGAGGCAGTTGCAGCTGGTGGCTGCTGGGGAGCTGCAGTGCCAGGCAGAGCTGTGGTGACCTGGAGCCCCCAGTGCAGCCCCTTGTTCCCTCCAGAGCTGCCCTGAAATTCTCCCCTGCCCTCCCTCCTGGGCTCCTGTGGCTGGCTCAGTTTCCTTGAGGGGCTTTGGAGGAATATCTCAGGGGAACAGGGTAAAAGATTCCAGAAAAGGCTCTCACCCCAGAGAAGAGTAATGGTGATCCAACCTCAGGGCTTGTAGGTGCAGCACTGGGAGTGTTCTGTGGTGTGGTCAGTGCTGGGGATGTGTTCCCAGGGAGCTTGGAGCAGGAATGGTGGGGGTGGTGTGGGATGGCCCAGAACTGGAGGAGCCAGTGCTCAGGATGGACACACCTGGGATGGGTGTTCCACTGCACAGAGAGAAACACAAAAGTTACTCCTGAAGTGGGAGTGGAAAGGGTTTTGCAGCTACCAGGTGCCAACTGCTTCAGAGGATGAGCTCCCCCACCAGAAAACCAGGATCAGTCCAGGGCTTTGTTCTCCAAGGGTTCCAGGGCAGAGAGAGGGAACAAGGAGGAAACAGGACTTTAGCTGGGATAGCTGGGCCTGAGCCAGTGGGGTCAAGATAGGGAGAAGGGTCAAACTCCATGGTCACAGGCTCCAGGGGGTTCTGGGGAATAAAACATTCCCCAGAGGAACACAACACTGCCCTGCAGGTGACATTTGCTGCTCTGTGCTGTGGGTGATGCTGAAAAGCCACTGAGGAAACATTTGCTGTGCCATGTCCTGCTGGCACTGGTGATGTGGGGCTGCTCCAGCTGGGTGCAGCTCTTGGCTGGAGGGGTTGTATTTCAAGTTTGGGGATTTTTTGCAGAGCTGAGGGTTCTGGGGGGCAAAACCATTCCCCAGAGGAAATGAACACTGTCCTGCAGGTGACATTTGCTGCTCTGTGCTGTGGGTGACGCTGAAAAGCCACTGGGGAAACATTTGCTGTGCCATGTCCTGCTGGCACTGGTGATGTGTGTGCAGCTCTTGGCTGGGGGGGTTGCATTTCATGTTTTGGGGTTTTTTGCAGAGCTTGGAGGACTCCTGAAGTACGTCAGGCCCTTCCTGAACTCCATCAGCAAAGCCAAGGCCGCGCGCCTGGTGCGCTCCCTGCTCGACCTCTTCCTGGACATGGAGGCAGCCACGGGACAGGAGGTGAGGCTGCCCTTCCAGCACCAGGCTGTTCCTCAAAAGCCTGCACAGCACCACCATTATCTGACCTAGTTTGCTGCTCACTGAAGAATTATTCATGTCAGGAAGCAGGCTTTTAATGCGTTTTGGGTGTATTTTATAAATAAAACATCAGGTAATTGAATTCATAACCGTGTTTTTTCCTGCAAGCCTCTCCCTGCCTGCTGCAGGTTAGGAGGGACTCCCACCACAGGCATTTGTCTTAGATTCAGGTTGCTCCCTCAAGTTGTGCCAGGGGAGGTTTAGATTAGATATCAGGGAAAATTCCTTTACTGAATGGGTTGCCCAGCCCTGGCCCAGCTGCCCAAGGCAGTGGTGGAGTCCCTGTCCCTGGAAGGATTTAAAGCTGTGTGGATGTGGCACCTGGGGACAGGTGCTGGAGGAATGGTTGGACACTGTGGTCTTAGAGGGCTTTTTCCAACCTCAGGGCTTGTAGGTGCAGCACTGGGAGTGTTTTGTGGTGTGGTCAGTGCTGGGATGTGTTCCCAGGGAACAGGAGCAGGAATGGTGGGGGTGGTGTGGGATGGCACAGAACTGGAGGAGCCAGTGCTCAGGATGGACACACCTGGGATGGGTGTTCCACTGCACAGAGACACAAAAGTTACTCCTGAAGTGGGAGTGGAAAGGGTTTTGCAGCTACCAGGTGCCAACTGCTTCAGAGGATGAGCTCCCCCACCAGAAAACCAGAGGCAGTCTGAGACAGTGCCCATTCACTCCCTTCTCATCAGCTCCACAGGATACTTTTGTCTTAGTTTTTCCTTTTTTCCCCCCGCAATTGTTGTTTTTTGGGAGGGGGATAAGGACAGGAGCACCTTGGGAGTGCTTCCAGGCTGTGCTGGCACAGGAAGGGTCTGAGCAGCAGGGCAGAGGCAAAACCCACGTGAAACCTGCACTCAGGGGCTGGCAGGCTGCAGGCTGGAGGGGTTCTGCCATGCTGAGGGGCAGGTGACGTTCTCATCAGCCAAATGAGCACTAAATTAGCCAAATGAGCACAAAATTAGCCAAATTAGAGCTGTCATCCTCTAGTACAGGTGACCCAGCCCATGTCCCTTGTTTGCTGCTCAGTCCTTGTGGCTGATGGATGGTGACAGAATGCTTTCCCCCTCTTTCTTTAACAGAGGAGGTCAGAGGGTGGGATGTGCAGGTGAGAAGGGAGAGCTCCTAAAAGTGTCAGGAGGGAATGAGCAGCTGCAGCCTTTTCTCCAGGTCATTTGGTGTTAACTGCATTTGGATGCAGTTGCAAGGGAGGAGCAGGTTGGGGTAATGGTGATGCAAATAATAAAAGTCAGTCAAAGTAGTCACTTCAGAGCATATGCTGAAGCTAAACCCAAAACCTTAAGGAGGGATGACATCAACCTGTGAGGTCCTTGATGCAGCAATCTCAGATCCTTTCAGCAATGTTCTGAGGATTGTCTGCTTCCTCAGGGTAACTCACATCCAGAGTGCTCCCAGGAGCCCAGTAAAGCAGTGAAATTGGAGATTTCTCCAGCTCCTAATGCTCCAGCTATCGCCCTGTAATAAATTGAAGCTTCATAATGGCTTTTCATAAAATGTTCACGTTTATTGAGCACTGAGAGGGGGCTGACAAGGCTTGCAGTGTTCAGCTGCAATCCAGAGCTTTTGGGAGGAGGCATTCCTGAGCCTGGCTCCACAGGATGGCTTACTGGGCATTGTTGACCAGATTAGATACAATAACACCTAACTGAGATGGAGCAGCTCTGCTTTATCCATCAGGGGAGTCCCAGCCTGAAAAATGTGGGAAGATTCTGAGTTTCTTTGCTGTGCTTTAAAGTGATGGATGAGACCCCCAAAGCAGAGCCCAGCACCTGTGCTGCTTTATACAGATGACATGATCTATCTAGGCCCTAAAGCACATGAAATTTATTTTTCTTTATTGAAAATACACCATGACTCTGGGTTTCAACTCTGGGAAAGCATTAGTGCCTCCCCCAAATGTCTCCATTTGACACCTCTGGTGTCCTTGGGAGGCCTTTGGGGCGGGCACTGACAAAATGTCTGGGGTTGACTGATTTCTTTCTGCTCCCTTGAAGGTTGACCTGTGTTTAGAGTGCATTGAATGGGCCAAATCAGAGAAGAGGACTTTCCTACGCCAGGCCCTGGAGGTAGGTCTCAGATCCCCAAGGTGTGGAGCCAGCACCATCCCCTTGTCACAGTTGGTACCTGTGAAAGCAGGGCACTTGTGTGCTCTTCAGCTCTTTCTCTGTGTCAGGGGAGGGCATTAATTACACCCAAATTCTCCTGGAGAATTCAGGGTTTTGCTCCTTGTGCAGCAGGCCTTGCACAACTGGACCACACAAATGTGACAAATACAGATTAATACAGCAAAGTCCGTGGAGAGAAGAGTACAAAGCTTCATTTCACAAAACAAAATCTGTTCTGGCTTTCCTCACAGCAGTTCCTTTTCTCTTCTCCAGGCGAGGCTGGTCTCTCTCTACTTCGACACCAAAAGGTACCAAGAAGCTCTGCAGCTAGGTGAGGCTCCCACTAGGTGGTGGTAAATCTTTGCTTTTCAGTTACTCCTGACAAGGAAAGCTTGTGTCACCTTCCTTGGGAAGTTTTGCAGGATTTGGGTCTCAATTTCTCCGTGCTGCTGCAGTTCTGCCACCTTTTGCTGTAGCTGGGTGCTAACAGCTCTTAGGGGTGTCTTTGTTTTCGCTGTTTCACCATCCTTACCCATCCCAGCTGGGCCTAAGGCCAGTTTGGATGGGGTTTGGAGCCCATTTAAGGGTGCAATGAGATGAGCTTTAAGGCCCCTTCCAACCCAAACCACTCTGGGATTCGGTGATTTGCTCAGTGCAGATAATTTTGGGAGCTGTATCCAGCTGAAGGCCACAGGTTTGGCTCCTACTGGAACACTCTGCTGTGGCCACAGAGGCTGAAGGGAGAAAGCAGCTTTTTTTTTTCCAATTTGCTCAAACACAGCCCCAGTAAAACCAGGAAATGGCAAAACATCTGTGGGTGTCATTAGCCAAGGTCCTTTGGAGGCTTCAAGAATTTGCCCTCTGCACTATCTGAGGGGTGGTGATGAACCAGTGAACTCCTGCTCTGCCCCAAAGCAAAGCACAGCAGGACCTCTTACAGCTCCCCTGGTGCTTTTAAAATGCTCATTTTGCAAATGACTGCAGTGCTGTAAGTGAGGCTTAAGCTGTAACTGAGATTTAAGCTTTAAGTGAGATTTATCTGTCAGTGAGTTTAATCTGTGAGGCTGAAGCTGTCTGAGGGGTGTTTGCACAGCCTGCTCTGCCAGGGCTGGGGGGCAGTGCTTGGACACTGCTCACCTGGGACCCAGAACTTGGTAACCTGTGTGGTAGCAGAGCCTGGGTCGTGTCCAGAGTCACCTGGGTGACATGAATCCCATCAGAATGTTGAGTTCATGGATTTGAGTATGGAATTAGATGTTGTTTGCACAGGGATAGGTGATGAACTCAGGTTTAAACTGATCAGAGGCCACGCTCCAAAGCTGTGCTGAATTGATTTAATCCCTTGGCTGGTGGTGATTCAGCCTGGGGAGCTGGGGGGCTCTGTACCTCCAGGGCAGGCTCTGATGGGCTGTCAGGCTGTCAGTGCTGTGCACAGCATTGCTGAGGAGGTGCTTGTGGCCATGGCTGTGGGGAGTGGGTGCAAGCAGAGTCTCTTAGGGATGTTTCCATAGAGAATCCATTTGTTTCTGTCCAGCTCTGCTGTTTCAGCTCTGGTTAGCAGCTCCTGAGCACAGCAAGAGAGGAGGAGGAGGTTTTTATATCTCCTCACCATAAGTTACCTCTTCAGTGGGGGAAAGAAGGGGACGAGTTTCCTCCAGGACTGGCTCATTCTGTCCTCACAAGGCTGTGATGTGGCAGCTTGTCTTGGCATTTCTTAGGCTGTCCCTTCCTGCCTCCTAAATCTAACCTGTAGATGTCCTGTGTTGAAATCATTCCTTCCTCAGCCACGTCCTCAGGAGTTTCTTGAGAACGCTCTGTGATGCAGAGGGGGCAGTCCTGCAGGAGCTCCCTGAGGGAAGGGCAGATCACCTGGGAGCAGGTGCCAGAGGTGACCACCCCAGCTGCCCAGCCCCTCCAGGACACTCTGCTGCCCACACACCACCTCTGACACAAAACTGCTTCATCCTCCTGCTGTGCAGGACCAGCACTGTCCCACCTTTATTCCCTCTCCTGGCCTTTTTTTCTTGGAAGAGCAGATTGTGTGAGCGCTGGGGGAGGGCGGGTGGCCCCTGGAGAGGCTTGGCTTTGTGTGGGTGCTGCTGCTGCACAGCAGGTCCCAGTGCTGTCCTTGCCCTCTGCCAGGCTCCCAGCTGCTTCGGGAGTTGAAGAAGATGGATGACAAGGCACTGCTGGTGGAAGTGCAGCTCCTAGAGAGCAAGACTTACCACGCCCTGAGCAACCTGCCAAAAGCGAGAGCAGCCTTAACCTCGGCGCGTACCACGGCCAATGCCATCTACTGTCCCCCCAAGCTGCAGGCAGCGCTGGACATGCAGTCAGGTGAGGCCTCTGGGACAAGGACAATGCCCAGGATTTGTCCTGGCACATCACTTGTCTAATAATTGTTTTTTTTCTGAGGGAAAGTGGTGCTCAGGGTACCACGGTTCAGCCTCGGGTGGTGTCAGCTGCAGTGACATTGTTCCTGACACTGCTGTTTTCAGCCCATTTTTGGAAGCTGCCGCTGGTGGAGGGTCCACAAGCTCCCCAGGGGCTGCAGTCCCAGCCTCACACTGTGTTCCTGACCCATTACACGTTGTTCCTGACCCAGTTTGCAGGCACTTACCTGAAATGCCCCAAACCTGTCTGTCTAAAAGTGGCCTCGTAAGAGAGGGTGTGGGTTTTCTTCTGCTCGAGATGAGGCAAGGGGGGCACGGGAGGAAAGGATTCCCTTCACTGGAGTCACAGATGAAGCACTGAACAACCAAATCCTCCTCTCCCAGCCATGCTCAGCATTAACCTGTTTGTGCCTCTCCCAGGTATTATCCACGCAGCAGAAGAGAAGGACTGGAAAACAGCCTATTCATATTTTTACGAGGCGTTTGAGGGCAATGATTCAATTGACAACCCCAAAGCCATCACTGCCCTGAAATACATGTTGCTGTGCAAAATCATGCTCAACAGGTAGGTGGCAGATGGTTCTGGGAAGAACATTTCCTGCATTTCCAGGGGAAGGGCTTTTTGTTTATGGCACTCTGAACTGATGGGCTCAAGCAGTGTCTTTATCACCTGATCAGTGCTCCTGATGTGGTGTTATTTGGGTTGTTGTACTTTGCTGTCAGCTGAGGGTTTTTGAGGTGCTCTGAGGTTTAAGTTGACCCTGTTCCTGTCTAAATCTCTGCTCCCTTCCCTCTGCAGCCCAGAAGATGTGCAAGCATTAGTGAGTGGGAAGCTTGCCCTGCGGTATGCAGGAAGACAGGTATAGAAACTTAAGCCTTCTCTATCTTCCTCTTACTTTTTCTCAATGCTGGCTTATTCTTTTTGTCAAACACTCTTCACACCAAAATACCCATCACTCCTGAGTGTCCTGAACGAGATCCACGACTGATTAAATTACCAGTTGCCTTCAGAGGGCTTTACAGTGATTTTCACAACCAGAAATGCTCGCTCCATTCTCCCTGCTTTTCTCCTTCCTGCTGTTCTTCAGCTGCAAGCTGCCTGATGCCATCAGGTCCTTGTGTCCCTGCTCTCAGCAGCTGCTGCAGGGTTGAAACCCCAGTTCCTGTTTGTATTTCATTGTAGCCACTCCTGAGAATCCATTCCTGGCAGTGCAGCTGAGCAGGTGGAGACCTGGCTGGCTGCGAGGAGGGGGAGCCAGGCAGGCAGGGAGGTGTCAAATCCACTGCTTATTCTGACATGGGAACGTGCCAGGCTGGGAATGCCCCCCCAAATCCAATCCAGGGCTGCCTGTAGAAGGTGCAGGTGTGCCAGGGGCTGGGCCAGGCTGGGATCCTGCTGCCCTCAGGGGCTCAGCCTGGGCTTTGCTGTGACGCAGGAGCTGCTGCTGCCCACAGGGGATTGGGAATTAGCAGAGCTCAGGGAGCGTGGAAAGGCCTGAGCTGGGGATATCCCTCCTGGATCAGGAAGGGCAGCCCCAGTCCTGCCTCATTCATCCCTTTGCCCTGAGTGGCAGCTGGAGGCTCCTCTCCAGAGCAGAGGAGCCTGGCTGTGCCCACACTGTGCCCCTGAGCCAGCCCTGAGCAGCAATTCCCACAGCCCCTGGGCAGCCCTGGGGCAATCCTGGGATAATCCTGGGATATCCCGAGTTGGAAAGGACCACAAGGATCAAGTCCAGCTCCTGGCTCTGCATGGGACAGTCCCAGAGGAGGGGACAGCAGAAATCTGGGCCTTGTGCACCAGAGGCACAGGGCTGTCCTTGTCCTGTCCTGTCCTTGTCCTGTCCTGTCCTTGTCCTGTCCTGTCCTTGTCCTGTCCCCCCCAGCTGGGCTCTGTTCTGCTGTTCCCTGCTGGGCTTGGGTGTAATGTGCTCGTTTGAGGATGTGGCTTTTGCTTCATTTCAGCAGTTATGGGGTGGAGAGGACTCATCCCTGTTGCTGTCCATGGTGGGGTGTCCCTCGGAGCTGCTGCCCTGCCCCTTCACTGCCCACTGTGCTGAGGGGCAGAGACTCAGCTGGAGGAGCACTAAGCAAGTGCCAAAATGTGCACTTCCCTTAAAAACAGCATCCAGCTCACCCTCAACCTGCAGCTGCTGCTGTCAGGCCTGGGTGCTTTTGTCCCTCTGGAGATGTTTCATCTCATGTCCTGCAGCTGCCCAGCTTGTCCTTCCCTCAGCAGCTGCTCTCCCCCTGCCTGTGGCAGTGACAGGGAACATTCCTGCTTTGCTGTTGAAGCACGTTCCCAGGGTGCTGCACAGTTGGCAAATTCACCCTCAGAGGAGGATCCAGAACGAAATAACCTCCCTTGGTTCTCTTTCCCCACAGACAGAAGCACTAAAATGCGTGGCACAGGCCAGCAAGAACCGGTCGCTGGCAGACTTTGAGAAGGTGAGTCAGGGACACACAAAAGATGGGGCCTGGCTGGCCAAAAACCAGGCAGAAACGCCAGGTTTGGAAAGTTGTAGGAGCTGTTACATCCCACAGGAGGAAACCATGGAAACATTGATAGAAAGCAACAGTGCATCAAGAAATACCCCCCGAAACTGGTTACGTTGTAGTGCGTGGGGGGTGGACTTGCTTGAACCCAGTTTCTTCTTTTTTTTTTGGGAAGCCAACTCCAAAGCAGTTTTCCTTAGGGGTGTGTATCTCCCTAAACTTTTTCCTGGTTTCAGCAGGAATTGTGCAGAGCTCAGGGAGAGAGGATTCCCATGTCAGGATCCAATCCTGTCGTGCTCTGCTGCCCGTGGACAGAGCTCGCTGAGCTCAGCAGGGTGAAGATAAAAGATGCTGGGAATCTGGGCTGGCTGTTGGATGCTGGGCTGTGTTTGACCTGCTGGCTTTTAGCTAAGTTAGGGCTTGGATTAGCTTGGCTGGGCAGGGAAGGGCTCTCATCCTCAGAGGACCTTGAGGAGCTGCTGTTACTGGAATGATTTCCTCCCCCCAGGCTCTGACAGACTACAAGGTGGAGCTCAGGGACGACCCCATCATAAACACTCACCTGGCCAAGCTCTATGATAATTTATTGGAACAGAACCTGATCAGAGTCATCGAGCCCTTCTCCAGAGTACAGGTAAATGTTTGCAGCAGCACCTGGGTGGGCTTGCTCCCTCTGGCCCTGCTGCTGGGGGTCAGGGGATTGTTCCCTTAGGGAGCACTCCTTACTCTGAGCTGTTCAGCACTTGGAGAGAGCTGGGGGTTAAAATTGCAAGGAGGAGGCTGAGGGGACCTTTGGAAAACCACATTCCAGAGTCACTGCCCTTTCCACCTGTTTCTCTCTGGCTTTTAACCCTGAAGGTGACAGGATTTGGCTCTGAAGGCCTCTGCCAGGCAAGGCTGTGCCATGGTCTTGGAGAGGAGACGTTTCACCTTTCAGCGTGAAATGGCTTTAGGGGTCCAAGTCCATCTTGGTTAAAATCAGTGTGATTTTAAAAAAAATCAGTCCATCTTGGTTAAAATCAGTGTGATTGAAAAAAAAAAATCAGTCCATCTTGGTTAAAATCAGTGTGATTTTTAAAAAAATCAGTCCATCTTGGTTAAAATCAGTGTGATTTTAAAAAAATCAGTCCATCTTGGTTAAAATCAGATCCTCCAGCACTGCCAAAACCACCCCAGGTGCCACATCCAGATGTGAAACCTGAAGGAGCTGAAGCTGCAGAGTGGAGAAAGCCACTGGAGATTTCCAGGCCCTTGAGCATTTCCAGGGAAGAGCCCCAAACCTCTGTGCTGTGTGTCCAAAGTGCAGCTAAAGATTTACCCAGGTGTTGATCTTTCTTACAGATTGAACACATATCCAGCCTCATCAAGCTCTCAAAGGTAAGAACCTCACCAGGAAACAGTGCCACGTGTTCAGAGGGCAGAGGAGCTGGGGTTAAGCAGCATTTGTCACTAGCAACTGAACCTGAGGGGTGACAGATGAGTTCTAATTATAATTAATGTCTAATTATAATTTAAAAAAATATACAATTTAAAAAAAGGATGCAGTGTGGCTGTTTAAGTACATACATTAACTAATGAAGGAGCATATTTAAAAAAAACCTGTAACTGACATTTAATTTAGAAATATTTTCTTATTCAGCACAGCATTGTAAATGTGCTGAATTTAAGAGGTTGCTTTGTTCTCAGTCTTGTGGCTACTAATATAATTTGGGGTGAAAAAAGAAGCCAGCTATGGTTCTAGATAGGAAAGGACCTTGTTTCACAGACAGCTCCTCTTACTCTGAGGACTTGAGCACATTCTTGCCCCATCCAGGTGAACCTCACCCTTGGGAATAAACTCTGGCACAGGCAGCTCCTGGGAGCCCTCGAGGCTTCCTGTGACTCCAGACTCTGCTGTCCCCTTCCCTGCCATGGGTTTTATTCCCTGTCCTGGCTCTTCCTGTGGATTGGAGGCAGATTTTTCCTCTGTTCTGTCGTGACCAGCTCAGTCTTCCCCCCGTGTTTAATCCCCTGAGTGCTCCCAGGGGAACTTTACTTAGACCCTTAAGATGCAGGATCCAGCTAATCACCCTGCAGCCTCACTGGGGAGTGTCTGCCACCCTGACTGTGCAGATAATCCCAGACAGATTCGGTGGCAGGAAAATCCCCTCTAATCCCAGCCCAGAGTGCTGTTGTCTTGTGCTGGCATTGGTTGGGAAGTGAGCTGAGCTCAGCCTTGGTGGTCACAGAATCACTGAATCATTCAAGGTTGGAAAAGGCCTCTGAGGTCATTGAGGCCAAATATTCAGCACAGCTTTTTTGTAAATGTGCTGGATTTAAGAGGCTGCTTTATTCTCTGTCTTGTGGCTACTAATATAATTTGGGGGAAAAAAAAGAAGCCAAATATGGTTCTAGATAGGAAAGGACCTTTTAGGCCAGAGGGTGGGAAGTGAGCTGAGCTCAGCCTTGGTGGTCACAGAATCACTGAATCATTCAGGTTGGAAAAGGCCTCTGAGGTCATTGAGGCCAAATATTCCTCCAGCACTGCCAAAACCACCCCAGGTGCCACATCCACACATCTGTTAAATCTGGTGATTTCACCTCTGCCCTGGGCTGGACAACCCTTTCCATGAAGAAATTTTCCCTAATATCCAACCTAAACCTCCCCTGGCACACAGTCTGTTCCCAGACTAGCTCGTGCTGTTTAACACATCCTTAATATTCAGAGTAAAAGCTGCTCTGTGCCCCCTCTGCCCAGAGAGGAGCTGCCCCCTCATGTGGGCCTTCCTGGGCAGGAGCTCAGCTGGGTCCTGCATGGATTAAATAAAACCTGGCCAGCTCTGTGTCTAAATCCTTGCTGAATTGAGTTAGAGAGGTCCAGAACCTCCACAAGTAAAGCCTGTGTGAAGTGACAGGTACAGTGTCACCTGTGGGACAAGGGACATGCCTGTGCTCCCTCATTAACAGCTGCTCCCTAATTTCCTGAGGCATCTCAAGCAGGTGGTGGTGTCCAAGCCACCTTCAGGGAGGAGGAGCTGCTGTTGAGCAGTGCTCATGTCCCACCAGGGCTGTCAAGCAGTGAGATTCACTTATTTTTGTGCTCTGGGAAACTTCTGATTTTTCTGCTTCCATTTCAGGCTGAGGTAGAAAGGAAACTGTCACAGATGATCTTGGACAAGAAGTTTCATGGTGAGTCTCTGCATCCCTCAGCTCTGCCCTGTGTTTGCACGAGCTGGGGCTGGACCCCCCTTCCTGCTCTGAACCTGGTGGTGCTGCTCAGGTGTGCAGGTGACAGCCAGGAGGGACAGCCAGGAGTGACAGCAATGCTGTTCCTGCTGCTCCACTGGAGGTGACATCAGGAAGGCCCTTCCTGCTGCCCCATCCACCTTCCTTGACCTGAGGGTTGGTTTCAGAGATGCTCTTGGGTCCCTCTTGCTGTGCCAGCATCCAGGGACAGTGTGGGACCCCCAGGTGGGCTGCCTGGCCAGGCTGGGCTCTCCATCTTGGACCTTTCCCAGCTGTTGGTGTCCAGAGCACATTCTGTGGGGGCCCCCCATGGCCCAGTGGGTGCTGTGGCTTGGCTGGGCCCCAACACCTGCCCAAGGAAGCAGCTCTGCTCTTGGCTCTGTTCCCCCTGGATGTGGCTGGGCCAGGGGAATGCCTGGGGGCAGCAGGCTGGGCACAGAGCACTGGGAGGGGGCAGAGCCCACCTGGGCACAGCTGCAGGGTAAACCAGCTGTGCTGAGCCATCCTGCTGGCCACAGGGCCTGAGGAGGCAGGGAGGTGGTCGGGTGTTGGAGAGGATGAAGTAGCTAGGCCCTGCAGAGATGATTTATTAGTAAAAGATTCTAAGAGTATAAAATCTACAAGAGGAATAGAATTAAAAGCAAGATTTGAACTGTAAGGTGCTGGGCAGGAAGAGGGTGATTAAACCAGCTGAAAGACTGGGCTGGGTGATTCAGTGACACCCCTGCCAAGACAAAGGGATGAATAAGGGGTTGGACCTTCTCAGGTAGCAGGAAAAAGGTGTTTTTTCAGTATTTTGGTCTGTAGAGTAGTATTGTAATGTTGTAGTTCCCATAGACTGTATGTAGATTCTGTAGGTTTTGTATCCTGAGGTGATTGGTCGATGCTCATTAGAATATTCACGATAGAAAGGGTTCAAATGGAATGTAACAGGTAACTCGGGCTCTTGCTCCCCTGGATCCCTGTCCCTTTAGACCTATGGACCCTTCCCCAGTCAGGCTGCCTTCCCACCACCAATAAACCACGTGTCCCAAAGAGCATCCTGCTCTGCAGATCATCCCTCTCATCGGACACCACCAGCGCGATTCCAATAGTCGGGGGTGGGCAGGAATGCTCCTCTCATCTCCTGGATGCTCATCTCCTGGATGGCTTCTCAGGCTCTTCTCTGGGATGTGTTTTTCTCTGGGAATGCTGAAGCACTCCTGACCAAAATCAGCCCAACACCTTCCCTTCCCAAACCCTGCCCAGCTGGTTGCTGGGGTAGATCCCTGCAGCCCTGCTGCCTGGGAGCTGGGATCCACGGTGTTGCTGTGGGACACAATAAATGGACACACGGAGTAGTGATTCTCAGAAGGCTGCTGGACCCCTCCTGGTTAGGAGGAGCCACAGATTTATTTTCCAGGCTTCTTTTATACTTTTTACAAATGTGCCCACCTTAGAGGTGGGACCCCTGGAAGCATTGGTCACTCACAGAGACCACCACGCAAAGTCCCTCCTCTGGGAAGGTATGTGGGAAACAAGGTAGTTTACAAGGTGTGACCTTGTTTGCAGTAAAAGTGCCTGGGAACAGAATTTCCTAAAACTAAAATATGGCAGGCACGAATCGTGGCAACACCTGGATGCTCATCTCCTGGATGGCTTCTCAGGCTCTTCTCTGGGATGTGTTTTTCTCTGGGAATTCTAAAGCACTCCTGACCAAAATCAGCCAGTCCAGCCCTTCCCAAACCCTGCCCAGCTGGTTGCTGGGGTAGCTCCCTGCAGCCCTGCTGGCTGTGATCCATGGAGAATCCATCCCAGCACCGACAGCAGCTTTGTGCCCGCAGGAATCCTCGACCAGGGCGAGGGCGTCCTGATCATCTTCGACGAACCCCCCGTAGACAAAACTTACGAGGCCGCCCTCGAGACCATCCAGAACATGAGCAAAGTAGTGGATTCGCTCTACAACAAAGCCAAGAAGTTGACATAGGTGAGTGGGGGCCTCCCTGGGGCTGCCAGGCCCCTCTGTGTCTCCCGAGCCTCCTCCCCTCTCCCGCCGGGTGACGCGGCTCTGTTTTCTCTTTGCAGAGTTGAATTTGCTAAGCTGTCATTTGGAGAGTGTGTGTGACAGGAGAGTGAAAACCTTTGGGAAAAAATGTTAGGAGATTTTTTTTTCTTATTTTTTTTTTCTTTTTTTTCTTCTTTCTTCTTCTTGGTTCTACTTTTCGCTCGGAAAGTTTTTAAACTTCCTCATCCGGTGCATCTTGTATTGCAGACGATGCGTGTTCCAGTTTCCATGTAATTAATCTTTACTGGCCACTTTGTATCTGGGGTGGGGGGGGGGGAATATTGTTTAAAAAAAAACAAAAAAGAGGGTATTCTAAATAAAAGAAAAAAGGCTTACACTACCTAAACATGTGCTTTCCACTTCCTGAGGGACGGCAGAGTTCAGCAGGGACAGCGTTTTTGTTACCAGTAGGTGCCCGAAACCGCTTTTGGTTCATCTCCTCCGCCCCGAAATCCGAGACGTGCTGGCCGTGTCCGAGCAGCCACCTCGATTCCATTTGTACTGAACCAAACCAACCCCCCCCCCAAAAAAATATAAAAATGTACAGACTGCTGGTTTCTTTGCCATCCTCGATGCCCCTGGGGAGCAGCCCCGCGATGATTCTCCTGCAGCCCCGGCCCCGGGCGGCCGCTCTCGGCGAAGGGAAGGGCGCAGCTTCCCCCGGAGCCTGACTTGCATGCTCTTGTTTGCAGATAGACTTTAGAGTTTTTCAATGTTTCCTCCCTCCCCACCTGCGGCGGCAGGAGGAGCAGGGGGAGCCGCCTCCAGCCGTGCCCGGGCTGCGGCAGCGCTGAGCTCTGCCGGGCGGGGCAGCCCGGCCCCTCTGGAACAGCCCCGGGGGGAGCTCCCTCCTGGCTCCCCAAAAAGTCCCTGGGGTGTGTTCCAGCGTGCTCCCTTCTCTGGTGAGGTTTCCAGTCAGTTTTAACGCCATTTGGGCAGTGTAAGCTTCAGCATCTCTGTCCTGCTCATCTTTCTTTTTCCTTTCCCCCCTCTTGTCTCTTCTCTCCCTCTTCCACGTTTTTCTTACAGAATTTATATTTTGTAAAAGGATTCTGTTTGATCAGGAAATACTTTGCCTTCACGCTGACTTTTAGACTGGCGGATTTGTTTTTTTTCCCCTTTCTGTTCACATTTTGACCTCTCCGACCTTTTATTTTATTTTATTTTATTATTTTTAATTTCCATCTCCTCCAGTCAGTCGCTGTTTGGGTTTTTGGCACCATCAATATCAAATGTACAAACGGTTCTTGCTAACCAACACCAGGTATATCTGATGTTCAGATGAGTTCCAATAAAGAATTTTTTTTTCAAAAACCTCTGTCTCCTGTCTTCAGCCGTGAGGGCAGAGCCTGGGCTGGGTGCAGCTCTCCCTTTCCTTCAGGAAGGGTGGGATCATCCCCTCCCCAGAGCATCGTTGGGGATATTTTGGAGACAGCAGATGGGAATATTTGGGGCAGCATCACCAGAGATTTATGGATTGTGATTGTTCCTGGCACAAGGAGTTCTAGTGCTACTGAATGTGTAATAATAATAATAATTATTATTAGCACTGTTATTATGGTGAAGAATGGATTTAATGTGGCCTCTCCCCCCTCCAGCCTTTCCTGCCCAGGCCCTTGTGCTTTGTTGGAGTCTCTCACTGCACAAGGCCAGGCCCAGATTCCTGGAAAGGCTGGGGAGGAGGTTTAGGGTGCCACTGATAAAATATCTTTTATTTTCATGTCTGAAACTCCTGGGACACCAGGTGGTGCAGGAAAGAAAGCTGCCCTCAGAGGCAGGAGGATGTGAAGGGTTTCACTCTGTTACATCTCAGGCAGCAGAGAAGTGCATTTCTAATTTTAATAGGTTTTTTTTAAAACTCTTAATTCCTGAGATCCTTCCCCAAACATCTCTGTCCAGGTCACCCTGATGCCCCTGAAGTGACATTTTCCCCAGGGATGTGTCATTGGGATGGGATTTGCTGAATTAGGTGCCAGCTGTGGGTGAAAGGAGGGAAATTCGTGCCTGGAAGCAGAGATGGAGCAGGGGCTGGGGTGGAGTCACAGAATCTGGGGAGAGCTTGGACTGGAAGGGACCTAAAACCTCACCCAGTGCCCCCCTGGCCTGGCAGGGACACCTCCCCCTGCCCCAGGCTGCTCCAGCCTGGCCTTGGGCACTGCCAGGGCTCCAGGGGCAGCCCCAGCTGCTCTGGGCACCCTGTGCCAGCCCTGCCCACCCTGCCAGGGAACAATTCCTGCCCCAGCTCCCAGCCAGCCCTGCCCACCCTGCCAGGGAACAATTCCTGCCCCAGCTCCCAGCCAGCCCTGCCCTCCTGCAGCTCCTGTCCTATGTGTCCCTGCTGGGCTTGTGTCCAGCTCCAGCTGTGGGGACAGAACTGATCCTGACCCCGCAGGTGACAATGTGGGGGGGTGATGCCAGGTCCCTGCTGGAGGCTGAGGGGGGCTGAGCAGGAGCAGGGAGGATGCAGGAGCTGTGGTGACACCACCTTTGGTGCCTTGTGTGGGGTCAGGGAGCTTTGGTGACACGTCAGGCCCTGGAATTGCCTTTGGAACAACGGGGTTTGCTGAGGCACCCCCAAGCACCCTCAAAGTGTAGAGTCTGCTTTTAACCCTTTGGGCTTGAATGTCATAAGGCTGAGCTCAAAAGCCGACTGCTTGGATGTGGGAGATGTTTGAATGGGCAGAGGGAATTCTCGGTGGCAGCAGTGCCCGGGCTGGGCTGTCCCTGTCCCCAGGGTGCAGCAAAGCCAAAGTTTGAGAGGAGAGAGCCCTGACCACCCCCAAAAACCAGCTCCCACCGAGCCCTGAAGGTGCTCTGAAGGACAGGCAGGTTTTTGGGACAGGTCTGTCCTCACGAGAGATTTGGGGGTTTTTTTGACGTTTCCCTGCTGTGGGAGTGGGATTGGCAGCCGCAGGTCCGGGGCAGGGCACAAATAGGTATAAATGAATATAAATGAATATAAATGAATAGAAATGAATAGAAATGAATTTGGGTCCTTAGCGCAGGGCCGGGATGTGCCCGACCTTTCCCTGCTGCTGGCGGCAGCAGCTCCTGGGCCACGGGGTCCCTCCGGGGGCGGCTCCGCTCTCCGTGGCCGGAGCCGGTGCCGGCAGCCCCGGTGGCGGCGGAGCGGCCTCTGAGTGTCGCTGCAGGTCTCGCAGAGCCCGGCGGGGCCGGTGCTGCCGGCGCCTCCCGCTCCGGTCCCGCTGGGAACGGGATGCTGGTCCCGGTGGAAATGGGATGCCGGTCCCGGTGGGAATGGGATGCCGGTCCCGCTGAGAATGGGATGCCGGTCCCGGTGGGAATGGGATGCTGGTCCCGGTGGGAATGGGATGCTGAGCCCGGTGGGAATGGGATGCCGGTCCCGGTGGGAACGGGATGCCGGTCCCGGTGGGAATGGGATGCCGGTCCCGCTGGGAATGGGATGGTGGTCCCGCTGGGAATGGGATGGTGGTCCCGCTGGGAATGGGATGCCGGTCCCGGTGGGAATGGGATGCTGGTCCGGGCGAGGGGCGCTGGGCTGCGGCTCCGAGCGGAACCGTGGGACCCGGGGGGCACGGGAGCTGCAGGCGCATTCCCCAAAACCCGGCCCGGCCTCAGAACGCCGTACCGAGCATTTCATTGCCCCGGTACCTTCGGGACGGTGTCCCGGAGCTGGGGAGGCACCGCCGGGCGCGGGCGGTGCGGGGCTCTGAGCGCGGGATGTGGGGCCCGGGGGCGAACCCGCGGTGCGGCTCCGGGATGCCGGTGGAGCAGAGTTTTAAATCTTAAGTCTGGGGTTTTTTTTAAAAAAAAATTATTTTTGTTGCTTTTTATTCTTTTCCCCTCCGTGTCGTGCCCGGCCCTGCCCGGGGTCGGTGGCACCGCCGGGACCCCAACGCGGGCAGCGCTCGGGGGCGGGGCCGGCGCGGGGGCGGGGCCAAGGGGAGGGGCGGGAGGGGCGGAGCTCACGTCATTCATAAACAGCGGGAGGCGGGGCCTGTGTTGTGTGGGCGGGGCCTGGCGGGCTGGGGGCGGGGCAAACGCCATTCAAGGCCAGGAGGGGGCGGGCCCAGGGCGGTGGGGGCGGGGCTCTGCCCTCCGCTGTGGCGCGGGGGGCGTGGCCTGTGCCGCTGGGGGCGTGGCTCTCCCCATCAGCGGCCACGGAGGGGGCGTGGCCTCAGCTGTCGCGGCGGGCGCACGTGTCGGCGCGGGGCGGGGCGGCGGGGGCGGCGGGCGCGCGCACTGCGCCGGCGGGAGCGCGCGCGGCGCGGGGCGGGTCCGGGCGCGGCGCTGAGCGGCGGCGGCGGCGGCGGCGGAGCAGCGAGAGCGGGGCCGGCCGGGCCGGGCCGGGCCGGGGCCGGGGCCGGGGCCGGGGCCGGGGGCGGGCGGCGGGGGCCCGCCGGGCGGCCGGCGCCATGGGCACGGTGCTGTCGCTGTCGCCGAGCTACCGGAAGGCCCCGCTGTTCGAGGAGGGGGCGGCCACGGTGGGGCACTACACGGCGGTGCAGAACAGCAAGAACGCGAAGGAGAAGGGCCTGAAGCGGCACTCGCTGATCTCCGTGCTGCCCTGGAAGCGCATCGCCGCCGTCTCCGCCAAGAAGAAGAGCTCCAAGAAGGTGCAGCCCAACGGCGGTTACCAGAGCAACGTGACCCACCTCAACAACGAGAACCTGAAGAAGTCGCTCTCCTGCGCCAACCTCGCCACCTTCGCCCCCCCGCCGCCCCCCGCCGCCGCCGCCGCCGCCCTCGCCTCGGCGCAGAAGGCGCCCCCGGCCGCGCCCGCCGCCGCCGCCGCGACCCCGCGCCGGGTGGTGGTGCAGGCGTCCACCAGCGAGCTGCTGCGCTGCCTCGGCGAGTTCCTGTGCCGCCGCTGCTACCGCCTGAAGCACCTCTCGCCCACCGACCCCGTGCTCTGGCTGCGCTCCGTGGACCGCTCGCTGCTGCTGCAGGGCTGGCAGGACCAGGGCTTCATCACGCCGGCCAACGTGGTCTTCCTCTACATGCTGTGCCGGGACGTCATCTCGGCCGAGGTGGCCAGCGACCACGAACTGCAGGCAGTGCTGCTCACCTGCCTGTACCTCTCCTACTCCTACATGGGCAACGAGATCTCCTACCCGCTGAAGCCCTTCCTGGTGGAGAGCTGTAAGGAGGCCTTCTGGGACCGCTGCCTCTCCATCATCGACCTCATGAGCCCCAAGATGCTGCAGGTCAACGCCGACCCGCACTACTTCACCCAGGTCTTCGCCGACCTCAAGAAGGAGAGCGGCTCCGAGGAGAAGGGCCGATTGCTCATCGGCCTCGACCGGTGAGCGCCCGCCGCCCCCCCGCGCCCCCCGGACACGCCGCGCCCGCCCGGCCCGGAGCCGCTTCCCGAGGGGATTTGCCCGGCGGGGAAGGGCGGGAGCCGCCGCCGCCGCTCCCCCCACCCGGGGGGGACACGGGGGGGTTCGGCCGGACCGGAGCGCAGACCCCCGGTTCCCTGCCGCCGCCGCCGCTTTCCAGCCGCCGCCCCCTCCGCAGGCTGCGGGCCCGGGGATGCCGCGGCTCCGCCACCGGATCGATCCCAGCCAGTGATGGATGCGGGCACAAGAAACGCGCCCCCCATCACCGATATCCCCCGGGAGCGGAGCGGGGCTCCGCGGGGCCGTCACCGCATCACCCAGACAGAGCCCAGGTAGGGGGCGGGGAAAAAAAAATAAAAGAAAAATAAAAGAAAAAATCCCATAAAGGCTTCAGCGGAGGCGGCTGAACCGGCCCGGTCGGGACTCACTGGCAGCACCGGAACAGAGACGCGGGCACGGCCCGGGGCCCCCCATCCCCACCTCCCCTTCCTCCCTCAGCCCCCCCCCATCCCTTCCCCTTTATTTATTTTCTTTGAAGAGACTCGAATTCCCGAGCGGGTCCGGGTGACGGGAATCACCGCTACTGTTCATGAGATCAATGTGAAATGTCTTGTTCCCATCGTGCACTGATCATGAGTATTGTGTAAAGGATCTACTTGAGTGTGCAAAGCAAGGGGAGCCGCCACATGCTGCTATCTGAATTCTTCTAGAACAAACCCAACGAACTGCAAAACCTGCGGGGGGGGGAAAGAGAAAAAAAAAACCCACAAAAAAAACCCCAACAAACAAAAAAACCCTTCTTCTTTCTTCTGTCATTGTTGCTTTTCCAGTGGTATTGCGCATGCAAACAGGAGCATTTTGTGTCTTCGGGGGAAAAAAAAAACAAAACAAAAAAAAACCAAAAAAAAGGAAAAAATGCATAAAAAATAATAATCAAAAGAAAAAAAAACAAACCTTAAAACGAGAGATGGCTGTAAAATTACACCCATGCACAAAGACCCGCCACCACCCCGACCCCGCAGTCTCGAGCCGGTATTCCCGTATCAGGCCTGGGGACTGACTGAGACCTTCTCTTTGGGTTTTATCGTTTCCTTTTCTCCGTGTGCTCAGTTCTAGTTTAGTTCTGGTCCATCGGGCGTTCAACTGGCGAACGAGAGGGAGAAATAACGTGCCATTTATTTTTATTTTGATTTTGATTTTTTATTTTTGATTTTTTTTTTCACTTGAAGCTCTTCATGGCTGTACATTGGACCCTGCTAATGATACATGTGTACGTACGTTTTTTTTTTTAGTGCAATCTCTTCCGTAGATCTTTGTTGACCAAATTGGTGGGTATTGTTACTTAATTAATTTATATTTCGTCTCATTTTTGTATGTATGTGTATAGTGTGTTTGTAAGTATGTGTGGTTTATAACCCGACCGACTGTGTCATGGGGCTCAGTGTGCCTGTAATTTAATCCCCCCCCCTCCCCCTTATTTTTATTTATTTTTGTACTGTGCTGATTAAATAAAAATGCACTGACCATCCATTACACGGCAGCGGCTCGTGGCCGAGTCTTTCCTGCGCTCCCGGCCCCTCGGAGGCTTTGGGGATGGGATTTGTGGTGACGACAGAGCAGAGGGGGTTTAACGCGGCCGCCGCTTTAATCGCGTTACCGGCGGGGGAAAGTCGGGATACTGCGAGAATATCGCGACATCCATCCCTCTGGGCATCATCGCCCCTCCGCCCACCCCCCGAGCCGGCAGGAACGGGCAGTGCCATGCTGGGATGCAACGAATTGCTTTCTTTTATTCTTTATTACAGTGAATTATGTAAACAAAACCCAGGTCCGTTATAGTAGGTTGGTTTGTTTTTGGTTTTTTTTTTTGGTTTTTTTTTTTCTGCTCTTTTACACATAAAATATCAGCGATTTATTAAAAAAAAAAAAAAAAAGGAAAAAAAAAAAGAAAAAAAAAAAGGGTTCATTGCATTATCGCCCCCGGCTGAGAATCGAAGTATCAATTTAGAAATAGTTATTAATTTATGGGAAAACCAGGAATATATATATTTTATATATTTATATATATATCTATATATATAAAACCAGAGCAGGAACAGATAATATATTTCATAAGACACATCCCGTCACGTACAAATATTGCCATCTCATGGTAGGAGAAATTTCCCAAGCCTGCGATTTGTTGCTGTCCAGCCCAATTCCAGCCCGGCATTCTTTTTTTTTTTTTGGAAGGACAAAGGTACGAAAGTGCTGATCCCAAACCCCGGGGCGGGGGTTTGCACCAGGACGCGGAAAGCGAGAGAAGTGCAAATCCAAAGGCACGGCCAGGCCGGGAGCTCCCCTGCGGGACTGGCCCGGGGTTTGGCGCTGGGGTCGCTCCTCCCGAGGAGCCGATGGGGGGGAAAGGAGGCGCTGGGGGGTCCGCGGTGCTCCCTGGTGGTCCCGGGGTTGTCCCGAGGTGGTCCCTGGTGGTCTGGGGATGGTCCCAGGGTGGTCCCGAGGTGGTCCCTGGTGGTCCCTGGTGGTCCCAGGGTGGTCCCTGGCGGTCCCGGGGAGGTCCCAAGGTGGTCCCAGGGTGGTCTCTGGTGGCCCCAGGGTGGTCCCGGGGCTGTCCCTGGTGGTCCCTGGTGGTCTCGGGATGGTCTTGGGGAGGTCCCAGGGTGGTCCCAGGGCTGTCCCGAGGTGATCCCTGGTGGTCCCAGGGTGGTCCCTGGTGGTCCTTGGTGGTCCCAGGATGGTCCCAGGGTGGTCCCGGGGTGGGCCCTGGTGGTCCCTGGAGGTCCCTGGTGGTCCCAGGGCTGTCCCGAGGTGGTCCCTGGTGGTCCCTGGAGGTCCCGGGGCGCTGTGTGAGCCTGGCGGGGTCGGGGCTGCCGGTGTCACCTCCCGACCCAGCTCCTCGGGTTCTTTGGCGTCTGGAAGAGCCCAAGGGCAGAGCCCCCCAAGGGCAGAGCCCCCCAAGGACACCCCAGAGCAGTGAGAGGGGCACCGGGAGCTGCCGGGGCTGCTCCAAGGCCAGGGACAACGGGAATGTCCCGGTTCATGCAGAGCCAGAGCTGCTCCACGCCCGTGTCCCCTCTCTGGTCTGGGACACCGAGGCTGCAGTGACCTGTCCCCACGCCCCTTGTCCATGGCACGGCTTCAGGAAACCTTTTGTTGGTGAGGAGCCTCTTCCAGGCTTTCCAATTCCCAAAATTGCTCCATCAAAGGAGGGCTCCCCACCCGGAGGTGGGGTCCCCACACAGCTCCCCCATCTCCAGGGCTGGGGATCCTGGCCTGACCAGCAGTGCCAGGACAATCCCAATGGACAATCCCAACAGCCTGGGCTGCTCAGGAGCCACGGCAGAGCCCAGCACAGTGGGAACAAACCACTGGGGAGATCCACGTCCCTGCATCGAGCCAGAGCTCGGGGTCATCTGGGCTGGGCAGGACGAGCCCTGCACCCGCAGCCCACTGCTGGGGAGAGCCAGGAAAACTCTTTGGAGAGAGGAGCCTGGGCCCTGGCAGCTGGGGCTGTGCCAGGTTAATCATGTTGGATAGTGCAAAGCTTGGCCCCCCAGAGCTGCCCCCGTTCCTGGGCTGCCCCCTGCCTGCCAGCCCTCCCTGCCCCCAGCGCTGGCACAGCCACCCAGCCACGTGGATCACCTCGAAATCCAGCAAGGCCACATGGTCCCAATGGGAACCCACCAAGCCACGTGGATCACCTCGAAATCCAGCAAGGCCACATGGTCCCAAGGGGAACCCACCAAGCCATGTGGATCACCTCGAAATCCAGCAAGGCCACATGGTCCCAATGGGAACCCACCAAGCCAGGTGGATCACCTCGAAATCCAGCAAGGCCACATGGTCCCAAGGGGAACCCACCAAGCCATGTGGATCACCTCAAATTCCAGCAAGGCCACATGGTCCCAATGGGAACCCACCAAGCCACGTGGATCACCTCAAAATCCAGCAAGGCCACATGGGAACCCACTGGCTTTAGGCTCCTGGAGGGGGTAATTAAGGCAAAAAAAGCAATGCAGGATTAACAAAACCAGGCCCTGCACTGCGAAGTCCCCTCTCCAGCCAAGGTGCCTCGATGGGTTCACGAATTCCCAAGGGAAAGCAGCAGGAGTGGAGGTGTCTCCATGGACCTTCCCAGCCCCGTGTGCCTGGAGGGGCTGGAGGAGTGTGGGGTGAGGAAGCCAGCCCCCCCTGCCCAGCCTGGCTCTGCTCCCCACAGAACCTGGCTCCCTGAGCCGGGTATCTTTGGTTCCTCCAGAGGAGGCTGCATCGTATTGCAAAAACTGACACGTGGGGAAAGGAGCAGGGAAGGGAAAATGGGAGAGGGGGTGAGGAATCAATGTGGGAAAGGGTGCAAGTACCTATAAACTCTTTTTTTTTTTTTTCGGACTAATCCCAAAGGAAGCACTTTCCTGATCTTCCAGCCTGGTTTGTAAGATGGAGGAGAAGAGGTCACCGGCTGTTTTAAGCCTTCATTCCGTGTGAATTTTGGCTTTTCCAAACCCCCAGGATTTGGGTTTCCCCAACCTTGAGCTTCAGAGGCTGCTTTAGGCAAGTTCCATGGGAGAGGCTACCGAGCATCTCCCGGTGGATCCCGGCGAGTCCCAGGCGGGGAGGGCCCCGCTCCGAGGGGAGGGAGGGAGGGAGGGGCCGTTAATTGCCCGGGGCCGTTAATTGCCCGGCACGCAGAGGACGAAGCCGGAGCGGTGCTTGGTGAAATCCGGTTGGGATTGGTTGATCTTGGTCTCCACGGACACGGTGCATTTCCTGCCGTGCAGGCTGCACTGCACAGGGTTGGTGACGGCCACGTGCAGAGAGCGCTTCTCCCTGCGGGGAGAGGGACACGGTCAGCAGGGTGGGCTGGGGTGGGGTGGGATCCTTGGGATGGTTGGGATGGGATTCTTGGGATGGGATGGGATGGGATCCATGGGTTGGGATGGGATTCTTGGGATGGTTGGGATGGGATTCTTGGGATGGGATGGGATGGGATGGGATGGGATGGGATGGGATGGGATGGGATGGGATGGGATGGGATCCATGGGTTGGGATGGGGTTCATGGGATGGGTTGGGATAGGATGGGATGGGATTGGATTGGATTGGATCCATGGGATGAGATGAGATGGGATCCATGGGATGGGGTGGGATGGGATCCTTGGGATAGGGTGGGATGGGGTGGGATGGGAGGGATCCTTGGGATGGGATCCATGGTATGGAATCCATGGGATAGGATCCATGGGATGGGATGGGATGGCATCCTTGGGATGGGATGGGATCCATGGGATGGGATCCATGGGATGAGATGGGATGGGATCCATGGGATGAGATGGGATGGGATCCTTGGGATGGGATCCATGGGATGGGATGGGACGGGATGGGATGGGATGGGATCCATGGGATGGGATCCATGGGATGAGATGGGATGGGATCCCTGGGATGGGATGGGATCCATGGGATGGGATGGGACGGGATGGGATCCATGGGATGGGATCCATGGGATGAGATGGGATGGGATCCTTGGGATGGGATGGGATCAATGGGATGGGATGGGATGGGGTAGGATGGGATCCTTGGGATGGGATGTCCACAGCTGATTTTGGGTCAAGCACATCCCACAGCCATCCCCAAACTCTGTGTTAAGCCAGGCCTGAGCTCTGAGCCCAGCTTTGGGCTTGTGCAGCCTCGCACTCTGGGATTGGGATTGGTGGGAGGACTCGGCTCCATGGGCAGAGCTCAGGCCGGGTCAAAGGGCCCAGGGGCTGCTGCCAGCTCAGCCACTGCCCAGTAAATGACCCCACAGTGACCCCTCCCAGCTCTGTGCCTGCAGCAGTGACGGGGACATCCCTGGGCTGAGCTCAGAGACTGAAATAGAGCCTGGAGCAGTGAAAGGAGCCACACGCGGGGTGGTGGCTGTTCCCAGTTCCCTCTCAGATGGACAGACTGAGCTGGCTGGGACAAAACTGTGTCCCTGCAGCTTTTTGAACCCCCTCAGCCAGTTTTGGCACTAAAAATGATTCCCACGAGTGAATCAGGACTTTCTGTCCCCCACATCCATTTGTCTGTGGCTGTTGGGGTCGTTGCCAGTGGGGACACGAGGACAGCAGGGCCAGGATGCCTGGCAAGAACAACCCCTTTGCCAAAGGCCATAAAGGCTCCAAATCCCAAATAATGATCCTTGTGCCATAAGCAGAGAAATCATAAATCATGGAATCCTTCAGGTTGGAAAAACCCTCTGGGATCATCAAGTCCAAGTGCTCCCCCAGCACTGCCAAGGCCACCCCTGGCCCATGTCCCCAAGTGCCACATCCACGTGGCTTTAAAATCCCTCTGCCACTGCCCTGGGCAGCTGTGTCAGGGCTGGACAGTCCCTCCCATCAGGAAAGTGAGGAGCTCAGCACTGCCACGGCCCGGGGCTGCTCTGGGGGCTGGGATGGAGCTGAGGCCAAGTCGATGCCCCAGCTCCAGCCCTGATCCCTTGGGACCAGCCAAGAACCTCTGGAGGTCCACCAGGAGAGGGGATCTGCAGGAAAAACCTGCAGCAGATGTGTCCCCATGAGCCACCACCAATGGGAAGAGCTGTCCAGGGGCTTGGCCTCTGGGAATTCTCTCCTGTGACCTCACCCACACTTCCAATTCCCGTATTCCCAGCATTTTTAGTATCCTACTGAGTGGTTTAGGATTGCTGACATTGACCCTGCTGCCTCCCTGGATGCTCCAAACACCCCGGGGGGGATGTGCTGAGATCCCATTCCCTGTGTTTGGCTCCCACAGCCCAGCTCCTGCCTTGCCTGAGCCATTTCAGCATTTCCAGTGCCAGAGCCCAGCTCCTGCCTTGCCTGAGCCATTTCAGCATTTCCAGTGCCACAGCCCAACTCCTGCCTTGCCTGAGCCATTTCAGCATTTCCAGTGCCACAGCCCAGCTCCTGCCTTGCCTGAGCCATTTCAGCATTTCCAGTGCCACAGCCCAGCTCCTGCCTTGCCTGAGCCATTTCAGCATTTCCAGTGCCACAGCCCGGCTCCTCTGTGCAGTTTTCACTCCATCCCCATGAACAGACCGTTCAGGTGGTGTCACATCCCTTCAGCTGCTGTTCCCAAATAATTCAGATTCTCACCACTTCCATAACAACGCTTGGGTGGCTGGAGGGGCTGGCAGGGTTGCCCCAGGTATTTCATGTTATTTAATAACATTTAATAACTCCTGCCTGGCTGAGCTGGGGCTGCAATCCCAGCTTAGGTTGCTATTTTTGCTGTGTCTTAGTGAACTGAGCTGCACACACAGAGGAGCCTCTCGGAGATCCCTTGGGAAGAACTTCAGCATCAAGGGTCCCTAACAGGGATAAGGGGGAAGAACTTCCCTCTCCCCTGCCACCAGTTCCAGGTGAGCAGGCAGAGGACTGGGGAGAGGAACGTCAACAACCTGAATTTTGAGCCCAAGCAGGACTCAGGGAATGCAAACGTCCTGGATGCCCTGTGGGGCCTGCAGGAAGCTGGAGCAGTCTTGGTCTGAGCTGAGGAGAACCAGCTGAGCACGGGGGTGATGCTCACGCTGCCCTGGGTGGAGGGATGTGGACAGGATGCTCTGATCTTTGCCACCTGGGACAACTCCCATTAAATTCAGGCTTCCCTCCCCCTCTCCCACTTCCCAGATCCCACCTTGCCAAAGCCCCTCCACTCATCCCACGTTGCTTCTCTGCCTGTGAGGGTTCAGCCTCAAAGCCTTTTGCTGGGGGAGCAGGGCAGCTCCTGGATGGGGCAATCCCAGGGGTGGCAAACCCCTCCCTGGTGTCCCTGCTGGGCACCCCACCACCCCAGCCCTGCCACCAGCCCCAGGAGCAGCTGGACCTGCTGCTCCAGCACTTGGTCTGAGGCCAGTGAGGGAGAGGGGGGAGGAAATTCCCGTTTGGTTTCCAGCCCACCAGGCAGAGCAGCCTCGCTCCTGGAGCAGCAGGGGCAGAGGGCTGGCAGCTGCTGGCTGCCCTGGGCTCCTCAGCTTTGCTTCTGGGCCCCAAGGGAGGGAACAGCTGCTGCAGCAGCTGGAAACTGAGACCTTCCCAATCTCACTGCTACCAACGGGGCTCGGCTGGGGAGCTGCTTCCCTGAGCTCCTGCTGGATTTACATCCCAAAGGAAGGGGCTGAGATGGAGATGGACCAGAGCAATCCTGGAAGACAACAAAGTCTCTCATAGACAAGGGCACCACCCAACAGAAATGCCCTTTGGGTATCAGTGATGCTCTGCAGGACCCTGAGGCAGCAAAGGCAGAGACAAGTCCCACTTCCAACCAAACTGGAGCTGAAAAAGGAATTTTCATGGCATAAACCTGTCCCACCACCTTTTGGGGACTTTGGGCAAGTGCTGGAGGGACAGGAGCCAGGGAATGGCTCCCAGTGCCCAGGGCAGGGCTGGCTGGGAGCTGGGGCAGGAATTGTTCCCTGGCAGGGTGGGCAGGGCTGGCACAGGGTGCCCAGAGCAGCTGGGGCTGCCCCTGGAGCCCTGGCAGTGCCCAAGGCCAGGCTGGAGCAGCCTGGGGCAGGGGGAGGTGTCCCTGCCAGGGCACAGGGGTGGCACTGGGGGGGCTTTGGGATCCCTTCCCACCCAAACCACTCTGGGATTCCCTGTGGGTACCAGGCACTGCTGTGGCTGAGTCCAGCCCTGGCTCCTCACCAAGCCCTGGTGTAACCAAACCCTGATGGAAGCCAAGCCCACCAGGACAAAGTGAAGGATGCTGCTGCCAGGCTCCTGCTGGGAAATAACCCCAGTTCCTCTCAGCAGTGATCCCATCAGAAGTGACAGTGGGATGTGAGACTGCCAGGGAAGGGAGCCCAGCCCCAGCACCCCAGAGGGAGGCTGCTGGGCAACAGGGAGAAGAGATTCTGTGGGGAAGTTGGGATCCACCCCAGCACTGCTCCCGTCCTGCCAGGGAACCACCTGGGAGTGTCTGCGTGTGATGAACCACCGAGTAATTTCTGTTGGTAATGAACACCAAGGTGTGGGTGCTTTCTGCAAACTCGGGGCTTCACACAATGCAGGGAATGTTTTGGGGTGGAAAGAGCCTCTCCTGACAGCCAAGCAGTGCCAGCCACAGCTGCTGATCCCAGGCTGGGGCTGCTCTTTTGCCTTTTCCTGGCTCAGGGAACCCTGCAGGACTGGGGCACTTCTCCTCCACCTCACCCAGCCCATCCCAGCACCCAAAGGGCCTTCCCCAGCTGCCCTGGCTCTCCTGGCTCACAGGAAGAGTTAAAGGCTCCAGGTGAGCAAGGTCTGTGTGTGGGAGGCACATCCCCCAGCCCCAGCAGACCCTGAGACACCTCAGGAGCTGGGCAGGCACTGGGGGAACGCTGGCAAAAGGGAAAGCAGCAGAGAAAGGAGGACTCTGAGTGGAAGCAGATCACTGGCCCATGAAACACGAGAGGTTTGACTGAGCATTTAATCCAGGACCTCGGGGGAAACACAAGGCAAGTGGCACAGAAATGGCCACAGACATCTGCCAGAGCTGCACAGAGCACGGAAACATCCACGGCTCCCAGGCCTGGTGGGAGGGAAAGGGGCAAGGAAGGGGTGCAGAAAGATCAGAGGGAGGAGTTCTAGTGAGGATAAGCAGTGGAAGGCTGAGAAGTTAAATAAATAAATGTATTGTTAAATAAATGTAAATACAGGGGATGCCAGGTTGGATGGGCCTTGGAGCAGCCTGGGGTAGTGGGAAGAGTCCCACCCATGGCAGGGGTGGAACTGGATGGGCTTTAAGGTCCCTTCCAGCCCAAACCATCCCATGACTCCATGCTTAAGAACAAGCCCAGATGCCCTGGAAGGAGCTGTTAGAGGCATGAAATCACAGCAAAGACTCTTTGCTGAGATATTCCCCAGTGGTGGCTGTGAGCTCCATCTGGAAGCACAGCAGGGTGGGGAGCTGGGGACATCCCAGGGACAGAGGCACCAACTGAGGATGGGGAGCTGGGGACATCCCAGGGACAGAGGCACCAGCCAGGGATGGGGAGCTGGGGACATCCCAGGGACAGAGGCACCAGCCAGGGATGGGGAGCTGGGGACATCCCAGGGACAGAGGCACCAGCCAGGGATGGGGAGCTGGGGACATCCCAGGGACAGCAGCACCAACTGAGGGTGGGGAGCTGGGGACATCCCAGGGACAGAGGCACCAACTGAGGATGGGGAGCTGGGGACATCCCAGGGACAGCAGCACCAACTGAGGGTGGGGAGCTGGGGACATCCCAGGGACAGAGGCACCAGCCAGGGATGGGGAGCTGGGGACATCCCAGGGACAGAGGCACCAGCCAGGGACGGGGAGCTGGGGACATCCCAGGGACAGAGGCACCAGCCAGGGATGGGGAGCTGGGGACATCCCAGGGACAGAGGCACCAGCCAGGGACGGGGAGCTGGGGACATCCCAGGGACAGAGGCACCAGCCAGGGATGGGGAGCTGGGGACATCCCAGGGACAGAGGCACCAGCTGGGGAGCTCCAGAGCTGCAGGCCCATCCCTGACAGGGCTCTGGTGGAACAGGGCCTTGTGCAGCTTTCCCAGGACCTTTGAATGACGTGCTGTCCCATGGATGCAGCCAACGCCACCACAGAGTGGGAAATCAGCTCTTTGCAGCAGCAGAATTTGGGGAGAGATGGCAAAGCCAGCGCAGTAACTGCCTGATTTTCATGACAACAAACCAGAGGGATTTCAACCAAGTGTGCAACCAAGTGTAAAATGAGGGCTCAGCAGCAATGAACCCACTGGGATGGATTCCAGAGGGGATTGCTTTAAACCAGCAAACTTGCTCTAAACCTTTCCAGAGCTTAGACCAAGGCCTCTTTCTGGAAAGGCAGGAGCGCTGTGGGCTCCTGGTTGGCTTCCAGCTCAGGATATTCCGTGGTTCTCTGGCTCCAAGAAGAGCCTGCAGCTGCAGACGAGCTGTGAGGATGGTGAGGGGCAGCAGGAGGAACACCCCATGGTGGTGACACCTGATGTAAGTCAGGGCTGCAGCCTCATCTGGATCCTGGCTGCAGCCTTTGAGAGGGCTCAGCCATGAAAAAAAATAAAATTAAAAAGGCTCCCAGATGAAGGGAGGCTGTAGAAAAGAGCCCCCAAAAAAGCAGCAGCTATATTCTGCATGAAGAAAATACACAGGAAGCGAGGAGAGAGAAACTCGAGAGGTCTAAAAAAAGGCAGCAGCTTTCAAGGCTCTGCTTCCTAACAGGAGCCAGGAGACAAACAGGGATACTGGAAATCTCATGGGGGGTTAAATCAGCTTTCCAGGCTCTGTGAGGTGTCCCTGCTGGGGGGGAGGACTCCAGGCTGTGGTGTCAGAGAGGTGACAAGCACGGAGTCACAAAATCCTGGAATGCTTTGCCTTGGAAGGAACCTTCAAGACCATCAAGTTTCAACCACGTCCAGTGCCAGCCTGCCATGGCCAGGGACACCTCCCACTGCCCCAGGTGGCTCCAAGCCCTGCCCAGCCTGGCCTTGGGCACTGCCAGGGATGGAGCATCCATGGAATAACCTGTGCCAGGGCCTCCCCAGCCTCCCAGGGAGGAATTTCTTGAGCAGGGTCTAAAGAGACAGAGGACACGAGGTGGGTAATAAACAAGGACATATCTGAGTTACTGCAAGTGTCATTTGGGGACAGATAAGTGCTCTCTCAGGAGGGTTCAGGGCCCAGCAGGGCAGGGATCGGGGTGTATCTCACCCGAGCACTCGTGGGTTTCTGCAGCTTGCAGGACAATGATACTGAGGGTAAGGGGCTCAAAGGAAAGCTGACAGACCTCACTGAGAAAATTATTCCCACAGCAGCTTTAACAGAGAGAGACAGGAAGAGCTGGATTCCCAAAGGGGACAGGAGCAAACCCTGCACTGAAAGCTTTGTGTGACCTTTGTGTCCCCCCTGTACCCCCCAGCGTGTGGGAGCTGCTCCCAGGGCAAGGCCTGACACTTGAGGTGGCCACAAGAACCCCCAAAGCCCCTGTCCCCAGGGAGCCAGGACACAAAGGCCATCACATCAGTAATCCTGGGTGGATATCTCAGTCCAGCACCTCAGCTTTGCCTCTGCCTCTCCCAGGGCAGCCACACCTCGAGTGTGGCAGCTCCAAAGCACCAGGTCCCACTGCCAGAAGAGATTTACACACTCTGAGCATAAATCTCCCTGGGTAAGGCTCAGATGACTTTGACAGCATCATCCCTGTGACTCCTTGGCACTCTCCATCCCACTCAGGAGGAGGAAACACCTTCCCCATCCAGCTCTTGTTAGAACACCCTGGCCCTGGTGAGAGGTTAAAAGCTACAATTTACTGTCCTGTGCAATCCAGGAATTACTTAATATCCTCTTTAAGGATGTTAAATACAGCTGGGCTGTATGGAGAACCCCCCTCCACCCCTTTTTAGGACCCCAAAAGCCAGAGCAGGCAGCTCCATCCCTGGGGAGGGGAGGAGATGAACCAGGAGCCCTTTTTGGGTGCAGATCTCTCCCCTCTGGAGGAGGCAGGGGCTGCACACACACACACACACACACAGGGCAGTCTGTGACTCACACGTGCCACGAGGGAGATGAAAACATCTGAAACCACAAGGGCTTTGCAAAACCTGCCTTGTGAAAGCCTCTCAGGGCTGACAGGATGTTTTTCTCCCAGCGTCGGTGGCTTTTCGGAGCTCAGGGCCTGCCGAGCTCCTCAGAGCCAGGTGGCCTTAGCAGAGATCAGACTTTAAGAGGGATCAAAGCCATGGTAAAAGAGACTGCAAAGAAAGTCAGACACAAATCAAGGGGATCTCAAGGCAGGATCAAAAGGAGAATTTCCATAGTCAAAGGTCAGACCGAGTGCTCCAGGCATTTTGATGCCGGGAAAGGTCACTGAGCTGAGCACAGCTGCCAGCTCCTTCCTCACCGTGTGATTTTTCACAATTATCTGCAGTCAAGTCACAGTTGAGACACTGAATTCTATTTTTTTTTCCCCATCTTCCAAACCAGCAAATATTTACAGTCCATTCCTTTTGTGCCTCGTTGCCCTGCTCAGGCAGATCACCTCGGAGGCTGCGAGAAGTGGCTTTGCAAAAAACAATTTGTGAACGTGCAGGGGAAGCACCAGGCTAAACTGTGTGACCTGAGAACTTCAGGAGTGGCTTCCAAGCCTTCCTGGCTCAGCCTTGCCCACGTGCTGTCAGTGCAGCTCAGGCTGAGGCTGAGCTCCCAGAGCAAAGCACGGGCTGGGGTTGGGACCTGCTGGCTGACAGGCCTTTCATCATCACCACCACGCTGCTGAGCTGTGGCAACAAGGCTGGTTTGGCCCCTTGAATGAGCACCAGGAATTGTTAAAATGTGCCTCTTCTCAGTGCAAAGTGTCCCCTGGCACAGGGCAAGGCAGAGCCAGGCACTGGGATGGTTCCTTCCAGTGGTGGCTGAGGCACAAAAGCCACTTTCCTGAGAACACTTCCCGTGCTGTGTCTGCAGCACTTCCAGGTGTGTTCCCTCCCCTCTGGCTGAGATGCAGACCCAGGCCATGAAGTGTTTGGCTCTCTCATTCTTGCAATGCATTTACTCCCATTGATCCTGGGGCTGGGAGGAGGTCCTGGAGCAGCTGCACTCCCTTCCTCACTGACTGAGCACCCGAAGGGTGTTTGTGCATCCCTCCTCAGGAGCCAGGGAGAGCTGGGAATGCCAGCTGGGAGATATTTCCAGCAAACCCCTTTGGTTTAGGTGGACAGGGGGATGCTGAGGTGATGGGGCAGGGGCTGCTCCTCCCCTCCTTTCCCCAGAGCTGCTCTCCTGCTTTGGGGGCTTGGGCCAGCAGCCAGGCTGCTGTAAAACACCCAAACAGCCCAAGGGCAGCCCAGAGGGGCAGGGCCCAGCCATTTGATGGTGGGAAAGCCCCCCAGAGTGGCTTGAGGCATCCCTTTGTGTGTCACTGCATGGTGTGTCCCTGCTGCCCTGCCTGCAGCCTGGCACAGGGAATGTCACTGCTCCCAAAATGGGACACCCAGGAGAGGGATCACAACCCCAGCCAAGCTCCATCCTCCTGCTGGACCCTGAGTGCCTGAACCCCCAGCCCAGCCCAGCCCTGCCCAGGGTGGGGTTTGGGGTGGGAGGGATCCATGAGCTCAGCTAAAACCATGCCTGGGTTAATTAATTCCCTCTGGTTAATTAATTCACCCCAGGCCAGACTGGACAGGGCTTGGAGCAGCCTGCTCTGCTGGGAGGTGAGATGCTCTTCAAGGTCCCTCCCAACCCAACCCATTCCCTGGATAAATTCAGCCCTTCCCTGCCCTGCCCAGCCCAGCACAGGAGGCTCCAGGCTGCCTCAGTTCTGCTCCTTTGGGAGCTGGGAATTCATCTTTGTCATTCAAAGCCTCAGGTTTTCCCACCCCTGACCATCACCTTCCAGTGCCAGGTGCCATTGATCCCTCCATGAGCACTGCCTAAAGCTGCTCAGGGGTTTTGTGGAGGAAAAACACTCAACAGGGCATTTCCTGGGAACCTGCAGTAATGAAGGAGCTTAAAAAAACCCCCAAAATCCAGTAAAAAAAGCACCAATAGTGTGTTAAATATTTCATTTCCTCCAGCAGGCAAAAGGAAAAATTTCCAATCCCCTGAGGTGGAGGCAGCTCCCAGCCCCCAGGGCAGCCAGGGTTTATGGATGATGGATGGAACATCCCGGCAGAGACCCCCAAAGCTGCCACACGCCCCCATGGAGAGAACCCTAAAATCCACAAAGGGATCCTTCCCTGATCCCTGCCACAGCACAGGAATGGGGGGTGGATTAAACACCTGTAAGGTCCCCTCCAATCCAAACTGTTCAATGATTCTGCGAATTAAATTCCTTCAGAATTCAATGTCATTTGAGTTTTTGAATTCAATGTCATTCGAATTTTTCAATTCAGTGTCATCTGAATTTTTGAATTCAGTGTCATTTGAGTTTTTGAATTCAGTGTCATTTGAGTTTTTGAATTCGATGTCATTTGAATTTTTGAATTCAATGTAATTTGAATTTTTGCATTCAGTGTAATTTGAATTTTTGAATTCAATGTCATTTGAATTTTTGAATTCAATGTAATCTGAATTTTTGAATTCAGTGTCATTCGAATTTTTGAAGGGAAGGAGGAGGGTGGGGAGAGCTGGGCCAGGGCATGTGGGGCCTGTGGCTCCCAGTGACAGCAGGGGGATGATGGGGACACGTCCCAGGCCAGCACCAGGGGCTGCTCCCCTTCACCTCCCCATCCCCAGCCTGCTCTGACAGCACCAGGGAGAAACTGCAGCTTCTCCTGCAGCCTCCAGTTCAGTCCCATCTCCGAGCTATTCTGAGCCTGGCAAAGCTCTGGGGAGTCAGAGCTCATCCTGGCTCTGCTGCAGCCACAAGGTGCTGGAGCCTTTCATGTTTTATAGAAACCACCACGCCAAAAATACGATTCCAAGTCCTTGTCTGGAGCAGAGGAAAGCAGCACGTGGGGGTGATGCCAAGAGCCTGGCATTAGAAATGCACCAGCACATAAATAAAAGAAGAGCACTTAGGAAGATGAAGGCAGAGCTGCCTCCTGTTTGGGGCATCAGGAGCCCAGTTCCTGGGCAGGCTGAGAAACAGCAGAAGTCTTTCCTTGCATTCTCTTCCCAGTGGAATTTTGTGGGAATTCTGGGGGAATGAACTCACCAGCCCCACACTCACTGGGGCACATTTGCAAAGTCCCCCCCTCAAAGGATGCTCCTGTCCTGTCCTGTCCTGTCCTGTCCTGTCCAGCAGCTGCTGTGATCAAATCCTGCCAGCTGCAGCTTAAGGAAGGTAAAAACTCCCCCTCAGAAAATACTTCAAAGGGAATCCAGCACCTTTCAGGCACCTGGGATGTGTTGCTTCAACATCTGCAAGACTGGGAGGTGCAGGGGGCTGATGAGAGGACAAAGGTGTGGGGTTATTCATCTGTTTGCCACTCACATTTTACAAGGGGCAAGGGTTTTGGAGTAGCAAGGAGTGGTTGGAACAGCTGCTGGGTGCTTTGCACTGGAAAAAGCACAGAGAAGCTCTGCTCTTGCTTTGCTACAGAGAAAACCTCCAGCCATCCCGAGGGATGAGCAGCTCTGCTTTTCCCACTGCAGGGCTCCGAATTAAATGGGTATTTTTAGAGCCTGGCAGAGGTCTGGAGCCACAACAAGAGGGAAGCTGCCACAGAGCTTCCCAGAGATCACCCAAAATCACGACAGGAAGACAAATACCACGGACACTTTTGAAATTCTCTGGTTGCCTTTTTTTTCCCCTCATTACTCCTCGGGCTCGACCTGTGCCAGTGAAACCGCCGGGAAGCAGCAGCAGCAGCTGGGATAAGAGAGAGGCTGATTTGCTGTGGTGAAGTCACCAGCTCGGCTTGCCTGGCTCCAGGGGCTGGGAGAACAGCAGCAGCAGCAGCAGCAGCAGGGCTGTGGCCAGGCAGGGGGGACGGGGACAGCGCTGTCACAGCTCGGCCTCGGGGCCAGCCCAGCCCCGGGGAGGCTCCCCCTGCACCGCCGGGGCAAACACCTCAGCTCCCTTCCATTCCGAGCTGCTCACAGGAACTGGGAGCTGGGAATGTGCCGGGAGGGCTCTGCCGCCCCGGGAGCATCCAGGGCCGGGAGCGCGGGCACGGGCAGCGCCCGGCAGCCACGCGTGGGTGATGATACCCGCGGGGGTGATGGATGGGGGGTGATACCCGCGGGGGTGATGGATGGGGGGTGATACCCGCGGGGGTGATGGATGGGGGGTGATACCCGCGGGGGTGATACCCGTGGGGGTGATGGATGGGGGGTGGTACCCGTGGGGGTGATGGATGGGGGGTGATGGAGGTGGAGGTGATGAGGAGGGGTTTGGGGTGCTGGAGGGGCTCTGGAAGGATGCTGGAGAGCCGCCGCTGCCAGCGCCGCAGCTCCCGGTCGCTATAGCAACCTGGGCATCCCTGATCCCAGCGATGCCCGAGCGTTGCCAGCCCAGCGCGGCTGCTGCTGCTGCAGAGCAGCGCCGTGGGTTCATCCATCCCCGCACCCGGAGAAGCCCCGCATCGGCACAATCCGGCACAATCCGGCACAACCCGGCACAATCCGGCACAATCCGGCACCGACCCCGCTCTCGGAGGGGTTTTTCACCTGCCCCGGGGGTGGCCCCGTGTGGCTGCAGCGGCAGAGCGCCGGTGTCACCGTGACCTACTTAAGGCAGGACGCGGTGACATCATGTCCCAGTGCCAGCGGCTCCCCGTGCCGGGTCCGGCAGCAGAGCCGAGCTGATCCGGCCCCGAGGGCACCGAGGGCCCGGGAGGCGGCTCCGGTCACCTCGCTGTGCCCGCTGGGGATGCGCGGCCGCTCCGCCGGCCTGGAACAGCCGCGCCGCTCCCGCCTCCTATTGCCAGAGCTGATCCGAAAACCCAGATCTTTCTCCTTTTCTAGCGGAGAGAGAAATCAGCTGAAGCTTCAGGGGACGCAGAAACGGCACGAAAACAGAGCCGCCCTTGTGCCGAGCCCTGCTGCGGATTATTTTATTTTATTTTATTTTTTCCCCGCGCCCCCTCCCCGTGAGCAGCTTCGGTGACAGCGACCCCGACACGGGGCTGAGAGCCCACGGGCCAGCAGTGACACACGCCGGCACATCCCCACGCCTTCGGGGCGTTAAAAATGCAGGTTTTGGAGTTGGCTTTTTGCACACAGCAAGCTGATTGCTTCGTGTATAACATGGGAAGGTTGTATTGCATGTTCTTTTATGAACAGAATTCGAAAAGTGCGATAGATGAATATTCTTAGATTGTAACAAAGTAGAGATGGGATTGTTGTTTTTTTTTTTTTTTTGTAACTCCTCAAATAGACAGAAGACAGGAGGGGCATCTGGAATTCCTGAAGAGAAGGAACAATTGAGCCTTTTTTAAAGAAGACTGATTTACCACCTCCATCCAGACTGCATAGAGCCCCATAAATAAACTGTGTACTTAAGGGGGGGGGGGGTTGAAACCAAAATGAATATTTGAATCATGCATTAGCTCATTTAAATATGTAACACAGAAACCCTTAAAACAAAGGATCTGAGAAGAGATGACGTGCTGATCTCGTTGGTACCAGCACCTCGGCCGAAAAGAGCTTTTTTTTTTTCCTGATTGTCTATTCTATTTTACTTTTATTAAACTTATAAATTTTACATAATAAGTGAATCGTGGTGTTTTGGTTTTTTTTCCACAGGGACCACCCTGCCCGGCTCCTTCCGGGCTGTTAAACCGGGATTGGGGCGGAATTGGGGCGGAATTGGGAGCGCAGAGCTCGGGGGTGCTGGCGGCTCGGTGCCAGCGAGGAAGGCGGCTCCTCCTCCTCCTCCTCCTCCTCCTCCTCCTCCTCCTCCTCCTCCTCCTCCTCTCCCAGCATCCACGCGGTGACACTTCAGCTGAGGAAGCTGAATCATCCCCCGGTTAATTCCAGGCTTTTACCCTGATGCTGAGGAGCCTGGCGGGGGTCTCTCCTCTCTCCCCTCTCCCCAATCGCTGCCCCACGGGGATTGTTTGTTCCACCCGCGGGTTCCTGCTGTCCCTGCTGGGAGCCCTGCCATGGGGAGGACCTGGCAGCTCCCTGCAAACGCTGTCCTGGCAAAGCCACGTCCCCCAGGCTGCGGGACAGGGCAGGGCAGGCTCGGGCCAGGAAGGGGAAGCAGCACGGTCAGGGTGACTCAGGGCACAGCTCTCATTGCTCCAGCGCTGGGAAAAAACGCGATTCACTTATTATGTAAAATTTATAAGTTTGATAAAAGTAAAAGAGAATAGACAATTGGGAGAAAAAAAAGCCCAACAAAGCTCTTTTCGGTGCTGCTACCGACGAGATCAGCACGTTGTCTCTTTTCAGAGCCTTTAAGGGTTTCTGTGTTACATATTTAAATGAGCTAATGCATGATTCGAATATTCATTTTGGTTTCAAGACCCCCCCTTAGGTACACAGTTTATTTATGGGGCTCTATGCAGTCTGGATGGAGGTGGTAAATCCAGGAATTCCAGATGCCCCTCCTGTCTTCTATCTAAAAAAAAAACAAACAACAAAACAACAATCCCATCTGTACTTTGTTACAATCTAAGAACATTCACCTATCACACTTTCCAAATTCTGTTAACAAAAGAACACGCAATACAACCTTCCCATGTCATACATGAAGCAAGCAGTTTGTTATATGCGAAAAGCCAACTCCAAAACCTTTATATTTATATATTTAATATATTTATAAAAATATATTTATAAATATATTTTTATATTCATATATTTATCTAAACCTTTGCATTTATAGCAGTCACCACAGCCAGTGTTCACTTCTGAACCCGCTCTGCTTCCCTCTGACCCCCGGGGCAGAGCACACCCAGGGCTCTTTGGGAGAAGCCTGAAGAGACACAGCAAAGGTGAGGGGCTCAAAAACGAGGGGCAAAGACAGGAGGAGGTGGGAAGGAAGCCAAGGAGCAGCTTGGGCTGAGGTTGGTGCTACTGAAAAGCCCCAAGCAGAGCCCAGGGGGTCTCAGGAAGGAGAACCTGGACCCTGAAGTGACTCAGAGCACTCAGGTTTGGCTGCTCCTGGGATGATGATGTTTCAGGGGGGATGTCTGAGCAGCTCACAGCTCTTCTCGGGGTGTTGGGGGGCTGAGGAATCTCATTGACACCGAATTCCCCACCAATGCCGGTCTGTGAACGGCCTGAGGCAATCTGGCCCTTTCCCAGCACAAAGGATGGGGATGGCTGGGCACTGAGGAGAATTCCAGGGCAGGAAAGAGGAGAGGAGCAGGGAATGAGGATGTGGGAGGGTTAAGGAGGAAGGAGGGGTTTTCAGGAAGGAGGAGTGAGGATGATTGGGCTGCACAGTCCCTGGTCCTATAACAAAGGGAAAAATTGGAAGTGAAATTCCTCCACCAGGTGAAACTGTCCATGAAGGAAAGCCCAGCTGGAACCAGCACTGACACGAGCTCTGGATCAGCATTACAGCAGCCCAATGCCACACCTGGAGTCTAATCAAACCTCAGGCATGATGGAAACCATCCCTGCTCCCCTTGGGAGCACTGGGGTGACTCGGGATTGGAGACACAAAGCCTGGGGAGAACGGAGGCTGGGGCACTTCTGTAAGGAGGATTTTCCTGCCATCACAAAACTTCAAAGTCAAGGAACCAAGTCCAGCCACTGGTGCAGACATTTAAAAAAGGGAATTTCATTGTGGATTCCAAGGAGCAGGAGCAGTGAGATCAGCCTAAGCTGAGGTGACAGCCGGCCTGGCAGGAGGGTGGCACCAGCCACAGGCACTCCTGGAACACAGAGCCGAGCTGAGAAATCCAAACCCACCTCAAACGACCAAGGGCAGCCCTGTCGTCTGCATTTCAAGCCAGATGACTCCTGAGAGCACCCAAATTTCCCTGTGTTGCCTTAACATTATGCATTCACGACACTGCAAGGCACCAAGGATGAGGCTCTGAGCCAGGAAATCAGTTTTTTTATGTGACAGCAGAATGACAGGCGGGATTTTAAGTGGATTTCGTGTATTCAGAGAGGCTGAGCAGACAGTTTGGGGGGGGGGGTTATTATTTCAGGAGCATTTGCTGAGATGTTCCAGAGTGGTCTCAGTATCACTTCTGCAAAGTAAAGGGCTCTGAAGCTGCTCTGAATCCCAGAATGAAAACGCTGGCACTTCTGCTTCCCTTTGTTCTCTTTATTCCCTGATACATTAGCACAATTCACATACGCAGGAAAAAAAAAAGGCAACTTGCAGCGGAGAGAGACAACTACATCTTATTTAAATACCTGACCTATTTCTACTTTTCCTTTGCCTGCCTGCACGAGGAGCCTGGATTTGCAGGGAGAGCTGAGAAAGTGTGTCGGATCATGTGAAAAATGCTCTTCCCTCTGGCAAAGCTGGCATGGGAACCAGGTGCAGAACCAAAGGGATCCCTGCCTCGAGAAGTGCAGAGTTTGGAGGGGAAATGCACATTCCAGCTGCTGATTCCCAGTGTCACAGGATGGTGGGAAGGGACCACAGAGCCCATCCCATCCCACCCCTGCCCTGGCAGGGACAGCTCCCCCTGCCCCAGGCTGCTCCAGCCTGGCCTTGGGCACTGCCAGGGCTCCAGGGGCAGCCCCAGCTGCTCTGGGCACCCTGTGCCAGCACTGCCCACCCTGCCAGGGAACAATTCCTGCCCCAGCTCCCAGCCAGCCCTGCCCACCCTGCCAGGGAACAATTCCTGCCCCAGCTCCCAGCCAGCCCTGCCCTGGGCACTGGGAGCCATTCCCTGGCTCCTGTCCCTCTGTCCCTTGTCCCCAGCCCCTCTGCAGCTCTCCTGGAGCCCCTTTGGGCCCTGCCAGGGGCTCTGAGCTCTCCCTGGAGCTTCTCCTCTCCAGCTGAGCCCCCCCAGCTCTCAGCATTTGCACAGCAGTTTGATTTTCAGGCTGGGGTGTTAGTGCAGCTCCACAAAGCCCAGGTGGACACACAACCCCCCAATGCCTGCCAGCAGCTGCCCCTCCTGGGAGCACAGCCAAGGCCCTGGGGCCTGCCCCAGCCCCAGCCTGCCCAGCAGGCAGCTGAGCTCCTGCTGGATCCACATCCCTGCCCTGTCACACTGGGGTTTAATCATCCCAGGAGAATCCCATCCAGGTTTTGGCAAGGTGAGGCCTCGGGAAGGTGCAAGGAGGGTTCAGCCTGAAGGGAGAGGGACAGTGAGGGGCTGGTGACCCCCTGTGACCTGGCAGTGAGGCCACTGGAGCTCCCATGTCCCTGGAATAACCACAGACAGCTCCTGAGCAGGTTTGGGATGCAGCCTGAGAGCAGAGCCACGTCACCAGGCACAGGAAAATGCCTTTAATGACTGTCTGGCACAGCTTGCATCCTCAGCTGCAGGAGAATTGATCCTTCCTCCTATCTCTGATTGCAGGGAGGGCAAGTTTTCCCTGAAATGCTATTTTTGAGCCTCTTCCCTTCCCACAAGGGACCTGCTGCTCCGTGTAGAGTCACTGGCAGTGCCACTGCTGCAGCTCCAGCAGCACGAGCATCATCCCAAACAACCTGGGGCCCTCTGGATTCATCCCTTTGGATTCATTCACCCCTCTGGATTCACCCCTCTGGATTCACCCCACACCTTTCACTGACACCCCACAGGGATTTGCTGCTGCTGCCAAGGTTGCCAGCAAATGGACCTGGTGATGTTGCAGGGTTTTATGCTCCTGTATCAATTCCTCCACAGACAGATGCATTTATCTAAGAATATGACATGGCAGGGGATATCCTGAAGGTTTCCAGCCCAAGAGGGTCCCTGCTCACTTCCCAGGGCTGTGGCAAGGACAGGAACAACAAACCCTGTCTGCAGTCACCCAAAGCTGGTAACCATCAGCAGCTCCCTCTCTCAGCAGGCAGAATGATCACTATTTATCAGAATTATTCCTATTTATCAGAATTATTACTATTTATCAGAATGATCACTATTTATCAGAATGACCACTATTTATCAGAATGATCACTATTTATCAGAATTATTACTATTTATCAGAATGATCACTGTTTATCAGAATGATCACTATTTATCAGAATTATTACTATTTATCAGAATTATCACTATTTATCAGAATTATTACTATTTATCAGAATGATCACTCTTTCTGCTTCCATGTTTCGAAGCTGTGCAGGGAGGAATCAGCACTTCTGCCCATGGCACTGAGAAATTTGCTACATCAACCAAATGCCTGCAAAGCCAAAGCCATGAACAGCTCAAACACCACGGCTCAGGCATTCAGCATGAATTCATTCTGCTGCAGTCATTCCAGCTGAGCAAAATCTCTCCCCCCACCCCAGTTGCTAATCAGCCTCCATCCTCCTCCAGGCACACCACAGTTAAATCTTTCCCACTGCTCCTGAAAATTTGAGGAATCGAGCCGTGGACAGGGGACAGAAATGAGTTGTAGAGCAAATGTTTCCCCCAGAAGCAGACGAACTCTTTGTTCCAAGGCTGTCACGTCAGTTCAGCTGCTCCCTGTATGTTTTCTGAAGAGCCTTTGCAGTGACAAGAGAAAATGTGAAATGATCTCTGGGGAAAGAGCCCTCCCTGCTGCCCGAGGGCTCTGCCCCTGAGGTGGCTGCAGAGATGCTGGATTGACCCTTCAGCTGGGCACAGCCTGCCTGGGGAGCACCCAGCTCCCATCAGAACTGTCCCAAACACCTCCCACTGCCACCCCAGACATGGGACACCCCTCAGCCCAGCAGAACCACTGCACCCCAGGGTCCTGCTGCAGACAGAGGAGGCTGATGGGCCTTCCAGTGCCAAAAAAAGGACAAACCTGAGCTTTTTGTGAAACTGTGCTGTCTCGTGACTCTCCCTTCCTGTGTGCAGCACAGTGAACTGACCTCTTCCCCTTGGCAGCCCAGAGCTTCTCTGCTGGCAGCTCTGGGGGCAGAACTCCCTCAGAAGAGCTGACCCTGGCGCAGGGGACACGGGGACACAGTGACAGCACACCCAGAGCTGCCACACTCACCAGCACAGGGCGTGGAAAAAACCCAAAAAGCCCAGTGGGAAAGGCCAGAGGGATCAAAGGGAGCAGCAGAGGTGTGACCCTGGCAGGGCAGTGCCCTCTTGGCACAGACCCTGCTCTTGCCAAACGCTCTCAGTCAGGTCCTGTTGCACCACAAGCTGGGAATTGAGCAAGGCTCTGCCTTGCTGGGTGAACCTCCACGGCTTGGCAGGGCAAAGGATTTGTTCAGTGATTAGAGAGAGTCTGCCAGGCTCTGAGAGCCGGGAAAACCCTCCTGAAGTCAGGCAAATTTCTCCAGCGCTGAAATCCTGCCCCAGCCCCAAGAGCCGACAGCTTCTTGGGATCCCTGAGGAACAGAGGGCACAGAAACCTCCTGCTGCCAGCCCAGGTGAGCCAGGCTCTGAAAAACCCACCTGAGAATGACCTGGCAGCTTAGGAATCCCTCCTGGGCTTTGGTGGGAGGTAATGCCTGTGGTGCAGCATCATCCTTGCAGCTGATGCTGGAAGGAGATCACAGAATCCCTCAATGGTTTGGGTTGGAAAGGATCTTAAAAGCCATCCAGAGCCACCCCTGCCATGGGCAGAGACACCTTCCACTGTCCCAGGCTGCTCCAGCCTGGCCTTGGACCCTGCCAGGGCTCCAGGGGCAGCCCCAGCTGCTCTGGGCACCCTGTGCCAGCCCTGCCCACCCTCATGTGGAAGATTTTCCTCCCCATCTCCCAGCCAGCCCTGCCCTCTGGCAGTGGGGAGCCATTCTCTCTTGTCCTGTCACTGCAGCTCTTTGGACCAGCCTTTCCCAAAGGTGAGGACACTCACCTGACTCTCTGGGTTGATGCATCTTCCCATGACTCCACTCAGGGAAGGACCAGCCACCCTTAAATTGCTGCCTGCAATTAATTACTGCACAATCCCTGCAGCAGGAGAGGGGAACAGCTGGAAGTGCTGGCTCCACCTGTAAGCACTGGTGACCAGGAGAGGGGAGCTGCTGACAGGTCAATCTGAGCTCCCTGGGCAGAGCCAGCAGTGAGGTCACTCCCTGGAGCTGCTCTTGGCTCCCTCGGTCCCTTCCACAAGAGCTGAGTAATTAAGGGTAATTAATCTGCAGTGCTGAAACCTTTGCAAGCACTGCCCATCATCCTGGGGGGTCTTTTCCAGCCGAAATCACCCTGTGATGCTTCACATCCTCCATCCTCTCTGCAAGTGTGACCCACGTGTGCTGCTGCAGGGGGAGAGCAGAGCTCAGCCCCAGGGGAGAGCTGGGGATGCAGGAGCAGGACCTGGGAACGTTGGGATCCCATGGAACACTCAGCAGCCTGCAAGTGTGTCTGTGACTTTAAAAAGTGGAATTATCCTTCTCCTCCTCGGGTTTATTTGATGAGGGAAAAGCCAGAAGGCAAATGATGGGATGGTTTGGCCACGAACAGAATGACAGCTTTGAAAAGGACTTTCCCCAAATTCCACTTTGGTGTCTGAATGCAGCTCCTGAAGGGCAGATGTTGCCTGTGAGGTGCCACCACACAGTCTTTAAGGAAAAGAAGATGTTGATACCAATCCAGATGAATTTAAGATTTTCCAGCCACAGGACCACGAGACATCAACAGCCCCACAAATGCTGGAATTAGAATGAAGAAAAAAGTCCCAGGAGCACCCCACTGCCCTTGGGAGAGAGCATGGGGAGCTGCACAGGGCAGCACATCCCACAGCCCAGTCCTGGGCCACAGGGAAAAGCAGAGACTGGGAAAATGGAAATGGTTGATGGATTTACTGCTGAGCCAGGGATGTGCCAGTGCTCACTCCTGGTGCCCTGAGCTCCTCCCGAAGCAGGACCAGCAGGAAGAGCAGGGCCAGGGAAGGGCTGTGGTGCCTGGAAAAGGGGGACAGCCCTGGTTCCAAAGCCTAGGGCAGAGGCTCTGGCTCCAGGAGCCCTGCAGGAGATGGGATGGTGCTGCTGGAAGAGGATTGTGGCACCTCCTGCCTGTGGAACTCTGGCCTGGGGCTGCTCCTGCCTCTCCTCCTCGCCTTCATCTCCTCATCTGCAGGATCCAAAGGAGAGGAAAACCAAGGGATGAGCTGTCTGCTGCCTGCTTGCACAAGGACAGGGAGAAAAGGGAGAAGAGGGTGCTGTGCTATTTTGAGCTGCCTCCTCCTCAATTCCGAGGGGTGGAATTTTACCTCTGGAGTGTTGATTGCTTTGTAGGAAGGATTTAAAGACTACTTACACAAAAAAATTATAATTAAAACCTAAATTAAACCTAGGCCTAGTCAATACTTCCCATTTCCATTGTTCTCAAAATCCAAAATAGCATTTCCAATTTGCCATAGAGATTTACTGGCCTTTTTCTACCATTTCCACTACAACAAACTCAAAATGCTGGCTTTGAAAATGATAAGTCTGTTGAAAGCTCCACTGGCAATAAACTTCCAGCACGATTCCTTAACTCTGCAGCATCCAGAGTGACTTCAAATTAAAAGAATTTTGAAGCACTGTCATTACTTTGATTATTAAATCAACGACTTGATTTAGTAAAATCACTAAATGCAGCTCACAGAGCATTAACAGGAACAATTAACAAGTGTTGGCAGTTTTATTTCGTGTTTGGGAACTGTATTTACAAGCTGAACTCAGCCTAGAGCCAACACAGCTGAAATCCCACCTGAAGTCTTTTAACATTTCTGCTTTTACTTTGGAAAACCAGAAAATGCTCAAAATAAGGGGAATATCCTCTAAAGTAGAGACTAAACCAATGGCTGGACTCAATGATCTTGGAGATCTTTCCCACCCTCTGTCTGTGGTTCTGTGGAAGTTTGATGCTCATTACCTGGGACAAAATGCCTTTGGCAAATCAAGAGTCCAGACAAACCATCCTCCAAACAACTTTTTCCAGCCCCCCTGCCCTTGTGCCAGTGGACAGGAGAAATTAAATTAATAAGTGGATATTTAGAGCTGAAAACTGGGGTCAGCAGGGCTTGGCAGGTTGGGAGTGGAAAGGGCTCTGAACAGAGCTGAGCCCAAGCTCTGGTTGAATTTAATGAGCTGTTGGGTTTGGATAATGTCAGGCAGTGCAGACTGTGCCTCCTTATGTAATCTTAAGTGCAAACAGATTTTGTGAATAAGCACTTTCAAGTCATAAGTGGGCTTTTTGTTAATAAATGTCAATAATCAGTTGCTGTAGCAACGGGGATTGATCCCCTGGCTGCAGGAAGCTTTTCTCTTTGCACCATTTCTGTCCATCTGCTCTGCCCATGGAAGCGAGGGGCTCTTGGCATGTGGGTCTGGGATGGCTTCACCCAAACCCTGCTGGGCGTCCTGGGAGGGGATGGTGCTCCCAGGGGTCACCCCATGGGGCAGGAACATTGAACTGCTCTGCTCCTTTCCTGCTGGGAAACTCCTTGGTGCTGCCCAGGAGCCAAATGAACCTTGCCCAGGTGACACCTCACAGGTGACAGGGCCAGGCTCCTGTTTGGCTCCTCTGCCTTCGACCACAGCTGCTCAACCCAAGCACCAAAATCTCTTTTGGGCAGTGCTAAAGCGGTGCTGGCTGTGGCTGGACAGCTCAAGGAGCTCCTGCACGGAGGGAAAATGAAAGCAGGCACAGAGCCAAGCCCTGACGCTGCCCAGGTCCATCTGTGCTCCCCCAAACACTCACAAACAGGGGGTTGAAAATAAAAAAGAGTGAACGTGGCTGTCGGCCAGCAAGAGATGGAGCAGTGGGCAGCAAAAGGCTGGGAGTGTGGTGGGAAGGAGGGGAGGAGGGACAGGACAGGGGGACACCTGGGTGGGCTCCACCCCACATCCTCCCCCTCTGCCACCCTGATGGGTGCTGGGCAGGAGTAACTCACCCTCAGCTCCGCTCCTTTGGAACCACTCAGGTGGCACCAGGGAGGAAAAAAGGGACAATTTTATCCCTGTTCTCCAGAGCTCTGAAGCTCCATCAACTCCTGCTCCCCCCATCCTGCCTCTCCTGCAGTGATGGCTTCTCCCCACAGCCCCCTTTCAAACACAAACACCTCCTGCTCCTTGGTGCCTGTTCCAGAGCCAGACACCCCCTGGAAACTTCTGGAAACCTCCTTTGTCACCATCCCTCAGCATTCCAGGCAGATCACACTGAATGAACTGAAAAGATTCTGCTGGAGTTTGGCCCCAAGGTTCAGCAGATTCTGGGGCTGTCTGGCATTCCCTGGGCTGGGCATTCCCTGGGCTGTCCATTCCCTGGGCTGTCCATTCCCTGGCATTCCCTGGGCTGGGCATTCCCTGGGCTGTCCATTCCCTGGCATTCCCTGGGCTGTGCATTCCCTGGGCTGGGCATTCCCTGGGCTGTGCATTCCCTGGGCTGGGCATTCCCTGGGCTGTCCATTCCCTGGCATTCCCTGGGCTGTGCATTCCCTGGGCTGGGCATTCCCTGGCATTCCCTGGCATTCCCTGGCATTCCCTGGCCTGTCCATTCCCTGGCATTCCCAGGCCCTTCTCCACCTCAACAGCAGCAGCACAAATGTGGGATGTACAGGACATGGGATGGTTTGAGGTTGGAAGACTGGGAAGTGAACAAAAATGTCTTGACTTGGTGTCAAGGTTTCAGCCATGGCTCTGATATTGGACAAACGGGGAGGATGTTTTTGTGTGTTCACAGGTAACATTCAACCCAGCTCTGAGAGGAACCAATAAACTGACAGAGTGATCTGGTCAAGTGCTAACATGGTTTGGTTTTCTGCATTTTAAATCACTTCTGTAGCTCTTCTGTGAAAGCATTTTCGTCACACCCTTACCTACGTCCCTGTGCGAAGAGCAGCAGCCAGTCCCATCCTCTAGGAAACGTTACTGGGATCAAATACACTGAAAATCCCCCCTCCCATAAATACACAGAATTTCTTGGGTCATTTTGTCAGGAGACCCTTTCTTGCATCCTGCAGTTGCAGGGGCACGATGCTGTGATCAGGAATTGCTGGTCTGAGAGATCAGAGAACTCTGACCTGCCACCGTTTTCTTCTTTGAGGATTATCAAGGTGTCCTAGGTTTCAATGTAAAATTGTGCCCAAGGTATGTATTCTATCCCCATGAGCCTTGGAGCCAAGGTGGGGCAGTGTTTTCCTGATCTCCTGTTAATGAGCCCAACAATGCCTTGCCACATGACTCATAGATCACTTCCCCCTGGAGTTATCTCTGGTTAATGGGCCATCAAGGACCCACTGCAGGACTCATGGAATGAGATCATCCCATTGGGAGATGCTTCGCCCAGGGGGAGGAGCCAAGCATTCCCACCTGGATAGAATCCAGGGTTTGAGACATCACAGGGAGCTTTTATCCACTGGATTTCCAGAGGAGACAAGAGCTACCAGACGGAATCGCTGCTTTGGCAAGAACATCTCATCTGGTTCCACTGGATTCCTGGAGGAAGACTGGACCCTTCTCACCATCACTGGACCCTTCTCACCATCCCTGGACCCTTCTCATCATCCCTGGGCCCTTCTCTCTCAGGATCATCTCTACTCCAACAGAACCACATCTGCCACTCCAGGAGGACTCACTTTTGGACTGCTTCAAACACCCTGACCAACAGGGTGTCAGGTTGTATTGTTCCATTTATTTTATTTTATCTTTTTTTCCTCTCTTCTCCTATTAAATTGTGTCTCTGACTGGAAGTCTCACTGGTTTTGCTTTCAAATCAGCACGCAAGGGCTTCCCAAATCACACATCTGCCCAGAATCACCTTTCTCTGATTGGAACTCTCTGGATAATGTGTTTAAGTTCCTCCAGCTCAGCTGGCAGCACCTCCCTGGTTTTCTCCTTGCCAACAGCACACGCTCCAAGGAGATGTTCTGCTCAACACCCTCCTGTGATCCTGGAGAGCGACCCAGGGTTGCCTCCAGGCAGCCCCGAGAGGTTCCCCCTCACAAGGCCTGACTCAGGCAGCTTTAGAATTTCCAATGAAATCAGCCTGAGAATGAGTCAGGAGCTGGTTCTGAAGGCCTTGGCTGGGCCTCAGCTTTTGAAGGAGCTGAAGCTTTAGCAGAGGATGTTCACGGAGGCCAGGGGAGCTGGAAGGGCTTTGGTTGAACCACAGGAAGCTTTTGTGTCCCAGTCCAGAGCCTGGCACTCCCTGGATCACCTCCAGACATGGGATATGAACCCAGGCCTGAGAGAACAGAGGTGGAGCTGTCATCAGACATGAAAATCAGGCAGAGAGCTGGGGGCATCAGCAGGAGGGAAACCAGGACAATAAAAACATAATGTGGGCTGTATAAAACCTGATTTTAATATCATAGAAGCACAGAATATCCTGAGCTGGAAGGGACCCATCAGCACCACCCTGAGCTGAGGGACACAAGTGACCAAACCCAGTGGCTGCAGGGGACAATTGGCACAAGGGAAAGGACCTCAGCACAGGGAGAGGACCTCAGCACCATCCACCACCTTAGTCTGGGAGCAGATTTCCCCTCTGGATATCACCTCTGAACCCTTCCAGCAGCTTCTCTGGCCTGGAAGACCCCTGGGAGAGGATCTCAGCTGCTTCCTCCTGCTGCCTGTGGAGCCACCTCCACACTTGCTCCTGATTTTTATGTAGAAGGAAGTCGATTAAAAGGAAGTTGGAAACTCTAGAGAGAAGATTTTGGCTGAAAAGCAGAACTGTGAGAGCTCAGTCCTGGAGGAGCCCAGTTGGAATTCTGGAGGCAAAGGAGTCTGGAGGGGTTTTTCCAATGTACAGCAAACACTCCTCCAAGCCCAGATGTTTCCCAAGCATCCCCAACACATCTACTTCCAGGCTTGGGATGCTGAAGCAGTAAGTCCTGGTGGGAACACCAGCAGTCTGATATCAGAGTATTATCATTTGTTTGAAAAGAGCTGCAGGACAAGAGCAAAAAGCACCCATCAGCTGGGATTTTTCATCCTTTCCACTCCTAATTTGCTGGGAAGTTTCTGTACCACAAACTCTGCACTGATTGCACCACCAGGGACAGCTCACCAGGCTCTCAGCCCAGCCTGGGAGGATTTTGTGTGTTTTATATATTTTATGTATATGTATTTTAATTTCCATCATCCCAAAGATGGAAATTATCCCGCTTAGTTACCTGAGAAATTGGAATTTATGAAGACACTGGAGAGAAGAAACCACTTGCTGGACATGTCTCTCCTAATGCTGGAGGATTATAAAGCAGGAATTTATTATCCCATCTTCTTGTTTGATGCTGATAATTAATATTTATCATATGAACTGCAGAGAACCTCTCTGCCACATTTTGCTTCAGCTCCAACAACCACCTCCAGTGCCAGGAGCTGAGGCTGCTCCAGCAGCAGCTCCCTGTGGGCTCACCCTGAGGACACCCCTGACCATCCACATGGGATTTTGGAAGAGGAAACCTCCAACATCTGATCCCAGCCAGGAGGCAAAGCCAACCCTGCCAATCCAAACTGGGACTGCTGTGTACCCTGCAAACAGCCTGGGTTTGTTCCCAGCAGAAATTCAGACTCGAGGATGTGAAACACATCCCAGCCTTTTCCATCCCAGCTCTGAGCACTGCACATCCACAGCTCCCCCACGCAGGACCTGGGGAAGGTGGGAGTGTCAGCACACTCTGGGAGCTCTTGGAGAAGCTCAGGATCCTGTTTTGACCAGCTGAGCTCCTGTTTGCATCAACAAATGGACACTGGCAGTGCCCCAGGCCAGGCTGGATGGGGCTTGGAGCAGCTTGGGGCAGTGGGAGGTGTCCCTGCCCAAGGCAGGGAGTGGGACTGGATGGGCTTTAAGGTCCTTTCCAACCCAAATTGTTCTCTGATTCTGTGATATTCAATCATTTTTACACATTCACTTGAGTTGTTGCTAAGCAAATAATGAAATATCCAAGATAAAATAATTTATTGTGGGTTTTTTTTTTTATTTTTTTAAGCCTTACTCCACTGGCAAGCAACCAAACAGATTTTGGCTGCTGGTGTCTCAAACCCTTCATTTTGGGAGTTTCTCAAAGGATCATTTTGCTCTGGAACACCACGGTGGCTCCTGGTGCTCCTCACACACGGGGTGAGGCTCCAAGGCTCATCCCTGCAGAGCTGCTGTGCCAGGGACAAGGACAAAGCCCAGGGCTGTGCCAGGAGGGATGCTCCAGGGCAGGGACACACAGGAGCAGTCCCACCAAAATCCCTCCTGGGAGAAAAGAAACCCAAAGGGGGGCAGAGCTGCAGAGAGAGCACAGTGATGGGGGGAACCAGCACTGCCCATAAAGGAGAAAAAAAAAAAACAAAAAAAAAAAAAAAGAGGAGCCCTGCAGGAGATGGGATGGTGCTGCTGGAAGAGGATTGTGGCATCTCCTGCCTCTCCTCCTCACCTTCATCTCCTCATCTGCAGGATCCAGAGGAGAGGAAAACCAAGGGATGAGCTGTCTGCTGCCTGCTTGCACAGGGACAGGGAGAAAAGGGAGAAGAGGCTGCTGTGCTGCTTTCAGCTGCTATTTTGAGCTTTAGGGAGCACAGGAGACTCTGCTGGGGAAGGACCTTCCACCAAGAGCTGTCCCCTGGCCCTGGCCTGGCCAAAGGGCCACTGTGGCCACGTCTGAGGCAGCCCAGGCAGGGCAGCCCAGCCTGCCCTGTGTCTCCCCACAGCACCTGCCCAGACCTGCAGCTCTGAGTGTTCCAGGCAGGAATTATGCTGCATCCCAGGTGCATCCCTTCCCCTCCAGCAAACACTGCCTGCTTTCATGTCAGAGCTCAGGTCCAAGCAAACACGCTGAGGTAATTGCAGGGACACAGAAAAATCACCCAGGAAAAAAAGCAGCGTTGGGCCAGGCCTGAGAGACAGAGGTGGAGCTGTCATCAGACATGAAAATCAGGCAGAGAGCTGGGGGCATCAGCAGGAGGGAAACCAGGACAATAAAAACATAATGTGGGCTGTATAAAACCTAATTTTAACCTCACAGAAGCACAGAATACCCTGAGCTGGAAGGGACCCACCAGCACCATCCAGCCCAACTCCTGGCCCTGCACAGACACCCCAACAATGCCACCCTGGGAGCGCTGGGGCCATTCCCTGGGCAGCCTGATCTCTGTTTATCTCAGCAGCAATTTCCTCCTGGCCTCTGCTTCCTCCTGGGCATGGACACAGAGCTCCCACTGAGCCAGACCCTTGGCAGAGCTGTGACCTGGGGGAGGGCAGGGAACGCTCTGTGTCCCAGGCAAGGGCATCACACGTAAGGAGTGAAGCAGCAGCAACACAGAGAGGAAAATATTTCCACCCTGAAGCTCAGAATCCAAGTGGAAAAGAGAAATATTCCTACACTGCAACCTGCTGAGAGGTCTGGGCCATGGCAGGGGACACTGGGGACCTGGAGCTGGCACCTACAAGCAGGCAGGAAGGGGAAATTTGTGAATTAAACTCGCTTTAGTCTTAGGCCTGAGACTGAATTCTGAAGTGAAATAAGTCAATTAAATAAGAGTTCAAAGTATTTATCCTGTCTTAGCCTAAATCAGTTTTAATAACAGGTTTGTGTGCCAAGGGTTTAATGGCTTCAGCGAAAAATATCTCCAATGCACCAGATGAAATAACTCCGTGTAGGAGCCCTACAAACTCCAACCCACCTTCTAATAATAAACTGTTTCAGGCTTTCATTTTCTAAATTGTTCTGTGTCCTCTGGAGAGGTTCCCTTGAACCTGCTGCATAATGAGAGCTTGCAATAAATCTTGTCAAACCAGACAAACACCACGAAATTTTAATTTTACTTTTAAATTGCAGCTGAGTGCTCCAGTGGATGTTATTTTTTCGGTAACCGCCACATAACTGAGGCGGAGGAGCTCGCTTATTTTTAACAGGAGAGTGTTATTGTCTCCATGTGTTAAAATATTTAGTTGTCTATAAAAAATTCAACCTTTGTAGATGCAGAGATGGATTTGCTTCCCCTGCTGTAGATCTGGCCAGCAAGGGAGAGAAAATACAGGAGATAAAGGGCGGGGGGGAATACAATAATTGGAAAGGATGCTTTGCCCCCAGGGTAAGAGAGGCTGCTTTTTTTCAATTTGGAAAATTTTCTGTACCAAAAATCAGATTTTCAGCATGGAAAAAAACCAAAAAAATCCCTCCACACCTGTCCCACTGTGGTGCTGCACAGCCTGAGCCACAGCTAAAGCTTGGCAGGGGGCTTAGAAATTTAACAACAAATGACTTTTTTTTGTTCAATCACACGGCACAAGGCCTCCCCCAGGTTGTTGGGACTTGTCAGAAATGGGCTTTCTGCTGCTGTTCCCCCATTTCTGCTGAGGGGAGTTTGCAGGGTGCTGAGCAGTCTGCACGCTCAGGGTTTCTCTCCAGGCTGTCCTGAGCACTGGAGCTAAAAATGAGGGACAATGGGACAATGCCCTCCCCCCTGGAGCCCAGGAGGATACAGGAGGGCACCCACCTCCTCCTCCTCCTCCTCCTCCTCCTCCTCCTCCTCCTCCTCCTCCTCCTCCTCTTCCTCCCTGCTCTAGGAATCCCCTGTGTGATTCCTCATGGAACAAGGGGCTGCAGGGATGCCCCAGCCCCTTGCCCACCAAGCATTTCCAGATTATTTCTGTTTTAGTTGCTGTTTTTCAGGGTTTGGAGATGAACTCATTCAATCACCCAGGCGGTGCGACAGCGGCTGCCTGGGATGCTGCTGCTGTTGCCATGGTGACTGTCCCTGCTCTGGGGACCCCAAAATCCCCATCAGCCCTCCCAGGCACCCCCTGTGCTGCACACAGGATCCCATTTCCCCTCCTCTCTGCCCCAGGGGAAGCACATCTGTACCCCCAGGCCTGCTGTCCCCTCTCCCATCCCGTCCGTCCTGGCTCTGCTCCAGCTGTTTCCTAGAAAGGCTGAAACAAGAGCTGCTCTGGCTGTCACAGGAGATCCCTGCAGGGCATCACCCTTGGCCCAAGTGACAGGGTCACCCCCAGGGCCACCAGCAGCCATCTGACCCACTGGGCCACCTGGAGAAAAAACATCCTGAGCTTGAACTGGCACGGCCTCCCCTCCTGTGTCTGCAGAGGTAGGGGAGCTGGTTCAAATATTCCACACAATACTAAGCTTTAAAAAAAAAACCAAAAACAACCAACCAAGCACAACTTGAATTTGTGTTTACACTTAATTCAGTCACCTCAATGAACCTGAGCTCCCCTGGACTGTGCTGGGATGCTGTGGCCATTCCAACACATCCCTGTGGGCAGGGAGAGGGACAAATGCTGGAATGGGGATGCTGGAGAGGAGACTCAGCTGGGCAGGACAGGCAGGGACAGGGAGGGCAGGGAGAGACAGGGAGGGACAGGCAGGGACAGGCAGGACAGGGAGAGACAGGCAGGGACACTGCAGGCAGGGACAGGCAGGGATAGGCAGGGATAGGGAGGGACAGGGAGGGACAGGCAGGGACACTGCAGGCAGGGACAGGGAGGGACAGGGAGGGACAGGCAGGACAGGGAGAGACAGGCAGGGACAGGCAGGGACAGGCAGGGACAGGCAGGGACAGACAGGCAGTGCAGGTAGGACAGGCAGGGACAGGCAGGGACAGGTAGGGACACTGCAGGTAGGACAGGCAGGGACAGGGAGGGACAGGCAGAGACAGGGAGGGACGGACAGGGACACTGCAGGTAGGACAGGCAGGGACAGGCAGGGACAGACAGAGACACTGCAGGCAGGGACAGACAGGACAGGGAGGGACAGGCAGGACAGGGAGAGACAGGCAGGGACACTGCAGGTAGGACAGGCAGGGACAGGCAGGGACAGGCAGGGACAGACAGAGACACTGCAGGCAGGGACAGGCAGGACAGGGAGGGACAGGCAGGACAGGGAGAGACAGGCAGGGACACTGCAGGCAGGGAAAGGCAGGGACAGGCAGGACAGGGAGGGACAGGGAGGGACAGGGAGAGACAGGCAGGGACACTGCAGGCAGGGAAAGGCAGGGACACTGCAGGTAGGACAGGCAGGACAGGCAGGGATAGGCAGGGACAGGGAGGGACACTGCAGGTAGGACAGGCAGGACAGGCAGGACAGGCAGGGACAGGGAGGGACACTGCAGGCAGGGCCTGAGCCAGGCTGCAGCTCTGCAGCTGCTCCATCCCAGCCCCTGCCCAGCCCAGCTCCTGTCTCAGAGCTGAGTCAAAGCTGTGAGAGACAATTCAATAGAGAAGCTGAGGAGCAAATTCCACCTGTAGGGGCTGACCCCCAGCCCTCCCACACTAACTGGGACAGCTGCCAGCTGCCTGAAGGCCTCACAGACACAAGTGACTGGGCCTTGACCAGCCTGTACTCCTGAGGATCAGCCTGCTCCTTGGGGAGCCTCAGGAAAGGAATCTGCACCTGTGTGAAAAGAGACCTGCACCCGTGAGAACTGATCTGTGCCACGAGACAAGAATGGAAACATCTCCAAAAATGAAAACCTTCAGCAAGCACGTGCACGAGCAACTACTGACCGATGAACTGAGCAGCAAGAAGTTACTGACTGATTAGAATTAAACACAATGCTTTCAGAAACGATATAAATGTGAGCAATAAAGTGGAACTGTTTGTTGCATGGAAAAAAGGTGGCTTGTCCATCTCTACAGCCCCATGCCAGGCTACAGCTCCAGAGCCTGCCAGGATTATTCCCAGAGCTCCAGGGCACGCTGGCATCTCGGTGAGTGGATCTGAGGAGCTGCTCACAGAACCATCTCCGGTGCTGGCCTCTGTGAAGTCACCATATGAGGAGGAAGTGAAACATTTGCATGAGCTAAAAATGTTTTTTCCTTTGCTGTGCTTGTGTGAGGCTGTGGAGCTGCAGCACGCCCCCTCTGCCACCCTCCTCACCACGGGAACGTCCTCTCCTGGCTGGATCATTCCTATTTGTGCTCCCAATCCCCAGGCCTGAGTCATGGCAGAACAGAACAGCCTTTCTTTGCAAAAAATACATTTTCCCCAACACATGCAGTTACAGGATGTGCCCGACTCCACAAGCTCCCTGAATATTTTTAATGATGCTGAAAGGAATCATTAAATCCGGAGTTAGGATTAGGATGCCCTCGTTCCTAATTCTCAGGCAGGCAGGCCTTGGCCTCCAGTTCCTGCTCTCTCAAGCTCAGCTGACAACACTCAGCAAACCCAGCAGGACGTGGCTGCTGTCAGCAGGTGAAATGAAAACAAGCCCCAGGATTCCTCAGAGGTGGCTGTTCAGGAGGAAATTTGGAGATGTGGCAGGGCCCGGAGTCACTGTGCTGCTCTCTGGGGTGGTGACAGCCCTTGCCCAGCCCAAGGCAGGAGCTGGCAGCAGCCTGGCCTCGGCCTGGCTCTCAGCGCTGAATTTTGGCACTGCCTGGCTGAACAGCCCCTTCCAGCACAGCGATGCTGCAGGGCTGCAGGATGCTGCTGCTGGCCTGAGCTCCCACAGGGATCTGTGCCTCCCTCCCTCCCAGCTCCTGGGGGAGAACCCTCTTGAAATGAATATTTAAACCCCTGGAAAGCCCAGGATTGATTCCTGGGTCAGGTCTGTACTGCTGTGATTGTTATTCCAGCAACAGACGGAGGGAGCATCCCCTCCTGCTCAAAGGCCTGTGCCAGCAGCCACCCAGGGAAGCTCCTTTCCCAGCCTGATGCTGCTCCCCTGATCCTCCCTTCAGCACCTTGGGTGAGCCCAGTGCAGTCACTGCCTGTCATGTTTGAGTTTTCTGAAGTTCTTTCCCAGGGACCTAAACTGCTAAACAAGGTCACACTTTCTAAACTCTCTTGTTTTTCACATTTCTCTCCTAAGGAGGGACTTTACTTGTTGACCCTTGGTGTGACCAATGGGCCAAAGGATCCCACCTCTTAGGTGGGCACATTGTAGAAAGGTATGAAAATAGGTGCTGAGAATAAACCAGCCCCTTTTTTAGAGCATCAGCCTTCTGAAATCACGAGTCTTTGTCTTTCTTTCGTGTCCAACAGCAACAGCCCAGTCCTGGATCTCCCCCAGCACTGTGGGATCCCCAGCCTCAGTTCCAGTCACTCCTGATGGATCTGTCCTTCCCCGAGCTGCTGCTCCTCCTGCAGGCTGGCCTGCTGCCTCTCCCCAGCCTGCTGAAGTACCTGAGCACTTTAGGATATTACAGCCTGTCTCCAGATCCATTTTATTTCCCAAGACAAAAGCTTTTCCACTAATTTGTGCTCTCCTCCCTCCCCTACCTCCTTACCCTCATCCTGTTGCAGACCACATCACACAAAAGCAAGAGGCTGAGCCCAGCCAGTGAGGTGGTTTGTGTTCAGTGCTGCTGCATTTAATTGCCTGCATCCCAGGGATCAAAGAGGCTGCAGTGGGAAATCCAGGAGGCAGCAAGCAAGCGTCAGTGTAATTTGATGGCTGACTTTCTGCTCATTAACCCAGTTCCTTTGAACTCAGGCAGGAGATGCAGTAACACAGCACTGGCAACCAACCTCGAGGGGATGCCAGAAGGGATGAGTCCTGGGTGAGCTGGGGAGGGATGAGCTGATGATGCTGGAATTTCCCAGCCTAAATGGAGTGCTGAGCCAGTGTCAGGCTGCCCAGGAGGCTGCTGCCATGGGGGACCTCACACCATCCCTGCATTCCAGGCACCCTCCTTTTGCATCCCCTCCTCTTTCTTTGGAAAAGGGCTTGTGCATTTGATAATCAGATTTATTGGTATCCTGCATCCTCACCTACAAAAAGGCTGGAGAGGAACAGGGAAAAGCAAGGGTGTCCTAGGTTCCAATGTAAAATTGTGCCCAAGGGATGTATTCTATCCCCATGAGCCTTGGAGCCAAGGTGGGGCAGTGTTTTCCTGATCTCCTGTTAACGAGCCCAACAATGCCTTGCCACATGACTCATGGATAACTTCCTCCGGGAGTTATCTCTGGTTAATGGGCCATCAAGGACCCACTGCAGGACTCATGGAATGAGATCATCCCATTGGGAGATGCTCTGCCCAGGGGGAGGAGCCAAGCATTCCCACCTGGATATAATCCAGGGTTTGAGACATCACAAGCAGCTTTTTATCCACTGGACTCCCAGAGGAGACAAGAGCTACCAGACGGAATCACATCTCATCTGGTTCCACTGGATTCCTGGAGGAAGACTGGACCCTTCTCACCATCCCTGCACCCTTCTCACCATCACTGGACCCTTCTCTCTCAGGATCATCTCTGCTCCAACAGAACCACATCTGCCACTCCAGGAGGACTCACTTTTGGACTGCTTCAAACCCCCTGACCAACAGGGTGTCAGGTTGTATTGTTCCATTTATTTTATTTTACCTTTATTTTTCCTCTCTTCTATTAAATTGTATCTCTGACTGGGAGTCTCACTGGTTTTGCTTTCAAACCAGCACAAAGGGGATTAGAGATTGGTCTTCAAGTCCAAGATCACTTCATCACGGAATTCCAGACTGGTTTGAGTTGAAAGGCAGCTTAAAGATCATCCATTCCCACTCCATGCAACGAGCAGGGACACTTTCCACTGTCCCAGGCTGCTCCAAGCCCCACCCAGCCTGGCCTGGGACACTGCCAGGTGGGCACTGTCACCTGGCATGACCTGCCCTGGAGCTGCAGGAGGAGAGGCAGCCTGGCTCACCCCACAGGATCAATGGCCAGTCTGGGATGCCAGCAGGGAGAGGGCAATGCAGGAAGGTGTGGCTGCATAAAGCCATTTCCCTTTCAACCACTCTGCAGGAAAACTCCTCTTTATTCCCCTCTTTGAAATTCATGACTTGGCTGAAGCTCTGCAGAGTCACCTGCCCACACCTGAGGGGTGAGCAGAGCCCAGCCCTCGGTGCAGTGCCCACAGCCAGCAGGGCTGGGCTGGCACAGAAAACAACACTGGCTGCCTCAGACCTGGAGAAAGGGGCCCTCACACACCAGGGATCTCATCTGCTTCTTTGCTCACCTTTTTTTCATCACCTGCCACCTCTTCCTTGGCTTGTTACCTCTGATTAAATATTTAATTTTAATCCCTGCTTGAACAGCATCCCTTGTCTTTGCTTGCAGGGACTGCAGAGATGTGGCTCAGGACTCAGTGCACATTTAGGGACATTCCAGCTGGGCAAGCACCTTGAAAAAGCAGTTCTGAGTCTGCTGGGAACAAAACAAGGGGGATGACAGTGCTCTAAGTGAGACAAGAGCAGCCAGCCCACCTGGGCTCTGTCAGCAGGGCCTGGGGGAAGCAGGGCACACCTCAAAGGAGCTGGGGCGAGGCTGTCACCCCACAGAGCTCCAGGCAGGGCCTTCACTCACTGCCCTCACCCTGAAACCCACCCCACTCACCTGTCCAGACACAAATAAACCTGGGACTAGCAAAACCCACAGAGGCACCAGTTCAGGAAGGCTCAGACTAAAGACAAACTTTCCCAGGAGGAGCTCTCAGCCAGGGGTGGGGAGAGGCACCAAGGGACCAAAAGCTGTGCTGAGAAAAGACTTTTATCAGCCACAGCTGCACTGGCAGAGCTTCTTGGAGAGGAGGAGGGAGATGTGGGCTTCAACACCTGTTCTGAGGTAAAGAGAAGGGCGAGGGATGGATCTAGGGAGGGGTGGTTGTTGTCCCCTTCACAGCAGGGCCCCTCCACCCCACAGCTTCAAGCTTCCATCTCCCCTGACACTTACACCTGCTAAGTCTCTTGGAATCCCAGCCTGCAGGCCCAGTCCCTGTCAGATCTCTGCTCCGAGGAAAGGAGATAAGCTGTGAGTGACAGGATCTTCAAAGCACAGAGAAAACTGCAGTAACCCAAGGCCTGATGGGCAGGAATTCAGTTTAACCCCTGGGAATTCACCCTGAGGCTGCCCCAGAAGTCAAGGGCAGCTACAAGGCTGGTGAAGGCTCCAGCTGGGAGCAGGACTGCAGTGGATTCACAGCCTGGGACAGGAGGTGACCTTTATCAACTGCAGAGGAAAGTCAAGAACCTTCCCCTGGAAAGTTTATGGTTAAAAATAAGCTCTTGGTAAAAACCACAAAGCTGCTGCACACTTAACCTCTGCCACCCCAAACTTCCTCTGCTGATGGCTGATATTTGGGGCTGAAGGCAGAAATGCAATTCTGTCCTCTGACAAGAGAGGTGCATCTCAGCCTGGTTCCCTCTGCTGTCCCCACTCCACCCCCAGATCTCACAGACAGGGAGAACATTAATAAATAAATCAAATGCAAAATGCAGTGCCAGGATACCTGAGTGAACCCCTCTGTGGGGGAAGGCAGATCAAACCCAGCCCCTGGCTCTGCCTGGCTCCTGCCACACGTGAATTCCTCTGCACTGGCCACGGAATGCAAATGCCAAGGAAGCTCCAGTGGGAGGGCAGCAGGCAGGAGGAATCAGCTGCTCTGCCAAGGGTGGTTTTTAGAAGAAAAGGACTCAACCCTCAGGCAAGGTGCTTTCATCCATCCCCTGCTGCTGGGAGCGAGGGATGCTCTGCTGGAGAGCAAAACAAATCCAAGCCCAACCTGCCCTGTGCCTTCCCCAGACTTGCATCTGAATCCCTCCTCTCCCTACTCCAATCCACCTCTGACCCAGGAGTGAAGATGTTTTTCTCTGGGTTAATGAGCTTTGCAGTTGGGAGTTAATTGATTTCCAAGCTTCCAAGGCTGCTGCCCCGATGGCCAAGTGCCCAGCTCGGGGTGCCAGGGCTGTCTGTGGGGTCCTGCACACTCCCACCTGCTCCCTGCACATCCTGCCTGTCCCAGAGAGGCTCAGGGACCTCCCCAGCAGTGACAGCAAAGCAGAACATAGGACAGGAGACCACTGAAGCTCTCAGGGATTTCCATGCTGCCTGCAGCCAGGTTTGCATTGAGCTGAAGGTGGTGAATTCTTTAAGCAAACCTGGAGGAAGTTACCTGGCCAGGGAACAATCTCCTGCACACAGAGCATCCCCTGGAAGCTAAGCTGACAGGCAGGCAGCTTTTCTCTCTTTGATTTTTAGAAAGCCAAGCACACCAAACCCCAGAACTAGGTCAGTGGTGGCCATCCTGCCCTTTCCCACTCTATTTTTAGCTCCAGCTACAACCACAACACAACATTGCTGTGAGCTACAGGAGATGTGTGATCACAACTGACACGAGGCTTGCATGACCTACACCAGGAATCCAGAATCCCAGGGAGTTTCTGGACACTGGGCCAGCAGCACTGACCCCTCTGTGTTCAGTCATTGATTTTGCTGGTCTTCTCCACATAAATATGAGCAAACCCCACCTCTAACCCTGTGGGCAAGATCATGGAATGGTTTGGGTGGGAAGGGACCTTACAGCCCATCCTGTTCCACCCTCTTCCATGGGCAGGGACACCTTCCACTGTCCCAGGCTGCTCCAAGCCCTGTCCAACCTGGCCTGGGACATTTCCAGGGATGGAGCAGCCACAGCTTCTCTGGGCACCCTGTGCCAGGGCCTGACCACCCCCACAGGAGGGAATTCCTCCTCAATATCCCATCCATCCCTGTCCTCTGGCAGGGGGAGGCCATTCCCTGTGTCCTGCCAATCCCTCCAGCCCAGCTGAGCACAGCCAGTGCTGCTCCCCTGGCCAGGGCTGGATCAGCAGCACCAAGGGCATTCTGAGGAGATTTGCCCCTGGGGAGGATGAGGCAGCTCAGGCCTGGCAGTGCCACCTAAAGGAAGTGGAAGAGTTTGGGGTGTAACCTCCAAGTCATCAATCACAGCAGGTGATTTGATGAATACAAAGGCCTTTCCAATTTATTCAAAGTCAATAACGTGGCCACAGCCCAGACAGGAATGACAGTGATGAGCCAGCCTTGCTCACCTCAGTGTCTCCCCAAGCTCTGTCACACCTGGTACCCACTGACACTGTTCCTCCTCCTCCTCCTCTGTGTGCCCTGTGGCTCCCCAAGCCTGTTTGGCTGCTCAGGCTGGGAGTGCTGGGTTGTTGGTTGCTCTGGAGCAAAGGAGGCTCAGGGGGGCCCTGGTGGCTCTGCACAGCTCCCTGTGACAGGAGGGGACAGCCAGGGCACAGGGACAGGAGGGGAGGGAACGGCCCCAGGCTGGGCCAGGGGAGGCTCAGGGTGGGAATTTGTTCATGGAGAGGGTTTCTCATCCCTGGCATAGTGGGGGAGTCCCCATCCCTGAGGGATTTAAAAGCCCTGTGGACGTGGCACTTGGGGACAGGGGTCAGTGGTGGCCTCAGCAGTGCTGGACTCAAGAGGGCTTCCCCAACCCTGATGATTTTATCACTCTGTGATGGGAACCCTCAGGCTGAAGCCCCCAGCAGAGAGGAGTCACCAGCACTGATCCCACCCCCCTGCAGCTCCTCAGGTCCCTCCCAGCAGTGGGAGATCCTCGTCACTGTCACTGGGAGGTGACACATCCCAACACCTCCTGCTGCAGGGGGCTGTGAGCTACACCAGGCACTAAACCCTCCTTGAGTCACTCAGGTGTGAGGGCTGCACCAGCCCCAGCTCCCTTTGAAACTCTCTCTCTTCTGCCCTGTTCCAAGCTCATCCTCAGCCTGTTCCTTTCTCTAGCTCAGGACTCTCCTGGCCTGCAGGGTACAGCACCACTGGAGCTGTCAGCGAGGCACAAGAGGATTATTAACATTCAACATCTTCATGTGATTCCTTATTATAAAGCAAATTAATTCCAGCCTGAGCCAAACCCAGCCCTGACCCAGCAGCTGGGCAGACACCTCCCTCACGCTGCAAATGTACAACTCAAATGTACAAATGTACAACTCAGGCACATCCAGGCAGGGGGGAAGGCTCTGGGAACTGGCACCCCCATCCCACCTGCCCCAAAATGGGACCTGTTCAGCTGCTGGAGACACCTCCTGCTCTGGTTGGAAGGTGGATGGTGGAATGGAGGTCCTGACCACAGAGCTGTGGTGGCATTTCAGAGTCCCTGGGGACACCCCCTGTCCCTGCAGAGGGGCAAGGGGCTCCTGCACGTCCCACCTACAGCCCCTGGCAGACTCCTGACACGTCATAGGGGATCTAAAAATCACCTCCCTTGGTTCCACTTCAACCCTCCCTTGACACCAGTCATGCCTGCTCTGGGATGCACCTTTTGCTCCCTGGCTCTGGAAAACAGGATCCTGTCCTGCCTCACTCCCCAGCTGATGCTGAGCAAGGCAAAACACAACGTGCTGCTCTTTGAGGTGACAAATTGATGAGTAAGTGTGTTAATCACCCATTCTGCTCCCTTCAAAAGCTCCTGGGAAGGAAATGTCACCACCTGGATTTGGATGTGAGCACCAAGCCCAAGTGGGTGTGTGGCTGAAAAGTTTGCAGCAGCCCAGGGTCACTGGGCTCAGGCACTGAAAGAGCTTTGCTTTCCTCTTTTCCACACTGAAAAAAAGGCAAAGGATTCATTCAGCAGATGCTGCTGGACCCTGCACATGGCTGGAGGCTCCACAGAAACATCTTTTATGAAGATGTTCTCTTCCATGAGGAGCATTCTGTGAGATGTTCTGGAGTGGAGGAAGGACCACACTGCGCTTTCCCAAAAAATAAATAAACCCCCAAAAAATCACTCCTGACACTTGTCCTGTCCCTCAGCACCCTTTCCTTTCCCATGCTGGGATAATTCTTGGAGGGCTGAGGAAGCAGCAAGTGACTGCCCAAGGCCTGGGGACACTGAAACTCCCTGCATGGCTGAAGATTTCAGGGCTTGTCTCTTTAATCAAAACGAGCAATTTTCACCAAAAAAAAAAAGTCTCACAGAGAAGGATCTTCACTACCTCTCTCCCTCACTGTCAAATCTCAGGATACAGCAGCCACAGAAAGCCCTGTTTCCCTGGGAAACCAGGCTAAAAATAGTGAGGCTGCCTGAGGAGACTGGGCCTGGGGTTTGGAGGTTGCACTTGGAGATGGCACCAGGGTCCAGCATCCCCCTGCTGAGCCTGGGTGCTGAGGGCCCCGTGGAAAGCCCTGCTGTCCCTGTGCCACACGGTGCAGAAGGACCCCCCTGCATGGACAGGGAGAGCTCAGCCCCTCCAGCCTCCCTGGGCATGCAGCAGGGCTGGGAAGCATCCCTGGGCCAGGCTCAGCTTCCAGCAGCTCTGTGGGGCTGCCTGGGACCCCCAGGCAGGAGCTGGACACAAGCAGAGGTGGGGACCAGCACCGTGGGGACCTGGGAGGATCTGTCCCCACGGTGTGGAGGAGGTGACAGCCCAGATCCTGCTGGATCCATAGCTCAGCTGCTGCAGATCTGCTCCCATCTCAGTGAGGACAGGGGCAAAGGGATGGGAGCTGGGGGGCACTGAGGGGGTCTGAGGAGAGGTTGACCACAGCAGCTGTGGCTGCCCCATCCCTGGTGTCCAAGGCCAGGTTGGACCAGGATTGGAGGCACCTGGGATGGTGGGAGGTGTCCCTGCCCATGACAGGGGGTGGAACTGGAGGGGCTCCAAGGTCCCTTCCCACCCAAAGCATCCCCTGATCCCTGATCAGCACAGATGGGGCTGTTTGGCTCCTTGGCTGCCTCTCCCAGGAAACTTCCCTGTCTGAGTGCTCCACCCCTGCACACACACACAGCCCTGGCTGGAGGAAGGCTCCCCAAGGCCTGGCTGCAAACTGGGATTCTGGAAGGGAGCCTGGCCCGTGAACATTCCCAGGAGGGTGGCACAGGGATGGAGCCATCCCTGTAAATCTTCCCCAACTGCCCCTCAGGCTGCCAGGCTGGGGTGATGCACAATGAAAAACACCTTTCCTTCTCCAGTATCAGCCCATCTGAGTTCACAGAAGGAAAAGCAGGAAGGGAAAAAAAAAAGAATCATCTTTTGTGCATTTAATTCCGAATCTAATTACTCGGTATAAATTAGTCAGCTGGCTTCACCTCAGCTTTGCCATGCAACAGCCCATGAATCACAGCCCTGCTCCAGGATGGATGGTGCCATGTGGATGTAAAAATGCTTTATGGAAGGCACCCTGTGCCTGGGAATATCAATTCATAGCACAGGCTCTGGTGATGAACTGAAATGAAGGCAGATGAGGAGATGAGACACAAGCCCTGATGGATACCTGAAACAGGAGCAGGCTCTGGGTGCTCTGGAAGGGGGGATCAGCCACTGGAGCTCATGGACAGCTGGGACACGTGGAGATGGTGGCACTAAAACCCACAAACATTCTCTGGACAACAGCGCTGTCGTGGTTTCCTTCCCCTGCTTGCTCTGTGTCCTGCTAAACATTCCAGGTACTGTTCCCAGATGAACTCCCACGGACACAGACCTGGACAGACCATACTCCTGTCTGTAATTCCCACATTTTGTGGCAAGAACTTCTCTGGCAGCTCTTGCAGTCAAGCCCAGTTTATTCCTGTGCTTGGTGAGGGCTGAGGGCTGTCGTGCCTGGGAACAGCACACACATCCCAATTTCCCAAGGGAGGCAGCAACACCCACTCCAAGGGCTCCAAACTCACAGAGCTCAGGGGTTCTCCCAGCTGAGGGGACAGCAGGGATGAGCTCCTCCCCATGAAGCAGCACTGAGCTCTTCCCATGTTTGTGCTCCTGACCAGCTCCTCCTCACCACTGGGAGGAGAACTAAACTGACCTCCAGCCTCATCTGGAGCCAGTGCCCTGGAGGCAGAGACTGAATTAACTTCCAGGGATCCTGAGGGGTTTTTACAGTGGAGTTGATTCCCTCTTGTCCTGTCACCTCTGTGGGGACACCACAGGGCAAAGTCCTGCCCTGGGAGGGGAGCACAGGGCAGTCACCCCGAGCTGGCTGGGAGGGGGTGACAAATGTTCCCTCAGCACCTCCAAGCCCCTGGCCACCCTGTGAAAATAACCCCCAGGGCAAGGGGGTTTGCTGAGAAAACAGGAATTGTCTGAATTATCTGGAGAATATCTCCACAGGCTGCCCAGGGCAGGGCTGGAGACCCCATCCATGGAGGGCTTTAAAGACCCTGTGCATGGGGCACTTGGGGGACAGGGGTCAGTGGTGGCCTTGGCAGTGCTGGGGAAACAGCTCATATCCTGGAGGATTTTCCAACCTGACTCTGTGATCCTTGTGAACTTCAGGACCCTGAGTTTGTTATTTACACCTAAAGCCAGGGCTTTGCTCTGAGAGCACAGTTCTTGAGAGCCAGGCAGCGCAGAAGGCATGGAGTAGAGTTTATTTTATGCATTTTTATCCATGTGCTCAGGAATTCTGCTTGGATTCGAGGTCAGGGAATTTAGGAAACACAGCCTGCTCCATGTGACTGGGGTGTAAACCCAGAAGGATTCTGGAGTCACCAGAAAAGAACATTTCAGGTATGATCCCTTATCCATGGGTTCAGTGGATCCCTACATCCTGATATCCATGGAATTACAGACCCAGGGAGTGGTTTGGGTTGGGAGGGACCTCAAAGCCCATCCAGTGCCCTGGGCAGGGACACCTCCCACTGCCCCAGGTGGCTCCAAGCCCCATCCAGCCTGGCCTGGGGCACTGCCAGGGATGATATTCTTTGCAATGGCAGGGTTAATTCACCATTCCATGGACACACTCAATCCTAAATTCCTAAATTAGAGCAAACACGGCCCTGTCCTTCCCAACCACAGCAGTGCAGGGCACTGGGGAGTGAGCAGGGACATCCAAACCTCCAGGAAGACTTGAGAGGTGCAATTAAAAAGCTGGAATGGGTCCAGGTGAGATCACAAATCTGCTCCAAGGGCTGGAGCCCCTCTGGAGCCAGGCTGGGAGAGCTGGGGGGGCTCAGCTGGAGAGGAGAAGCTCCAGGGAGAGCTCAGAGCCCCTCCAGAGCCCAAAGGGGCTCCAGGAGAGCTGGAGAGGGGCTGGGGACAAGGGACAGAGGGACAGGAGCCAGGGCATGGCTCCCAGTGCCCAGGGCAGGGCTGGCTGGGAGCTGGGGCAGGAATTGTTCCCTGGCAGGGTGGGCAGGGCTGGCTGGGAGCTGGGGCAGGAATTGTTCCCTGGCAGGGTGGGCAGGGCTGGCACAGGGTGCCCAGAGCAGCTGTGGCTGCCCCTGGAGCCCTGGCAGTGCCCAAGGCCAGGCTGGATGGGTCTTGGAGCACCCTGGGATAGGGGAAGGTGTCCCTGCCCTGGCAGGGGTGGGAATGGAAGGGCTTAAATTCCCTTCCCTCCCTCACCATTCCATGATTCCATGAATATTCAAAATGCTGATGGCTTCCCATCCTGCACTGCAAACCCAGTTACAACAACCCTACAACAACGTGGCAGAGGAGGTGTAAGGCATTTGTTAAATAAATCATCACCTCTGCTAGAGTATTTTCACCAGAAAAAAAAATAAATGCTCGACACAAGCCTTTGACAACACAGGTCAGACTCTCCAAGAGAGAGCTAAAAGCCTAATTTTGCTGAAAAACAAACAGAAAAATTATCAAAAGACGAAGGCATCCCATGATTTAACGGCATCACCTCAAACAACAGCACTGCCTGCAGTCAGAGCACGAAGCAGGGAGACCAAAAATGGGAATAATACATCACAAGTGGGGGAGAGAAAGGAAGCCTAAATGATGCAATAAAAAATAAACCATGTCTTTGAGAGACTCCAGCTAAAGAAGCGAGGGGCCACGTTGTGCATTCATTATCATTCCAGCAGCAACCCCCTGGAGACTCCAGCCAGCAGCACTGCAGCACACACCAAAGCAGCAGCAAAGAGCATTTTAAGTAGGTCACCAGTAAATATGATCATGATGGAGCTTTTTTTTCTGTTGTTGTTGGGTTTTTTTGTTTGCTGTCAGTCACTGGGGCCCTGGAGTGAGGGAGATGCTGGGGAAGGAAAGGAAGGATGGAAAGGCAGGGAGATGGGCAGAATTCCAGGGGAAATGTGGCTCAGCTTCCTGGGAGCAGCTGTGCCCTGCTGGGACCAGCACCAGCAGCACACAGAGCAGCTCCTGGGTTCCCAGAATGGAACTGGGTGCTCAGAGGAAGGAAAAGGGAAATTCAGGGTGGGATCTCAAGGCCCAGGGATTTAATGGAACCAGAGCATTATCCTCTTCCCTTTAGGATTCCTTTTCCCCACCTCTCAGGGTTTTTGTGGTGAGGAAATGAACCTCAAAGCAGCCACCCCAGTGACCCCCTGCTCAGGTCTGCAGTGGGGTTTGGGGGGAAGGAAGAAAAGAGAAAGAAAGAGAGAAAGGGGGAAAGAAAGAGAGAGAGAGAGAGAAAGGGAAGGGGAGGGAAGGGAAGGGAAGGAAAAGGGAAAGGGAAAGGGAAAGGGAAAGGGAAAGGGAAAGGGAAAGGGAAAGGGAAAGGGAAAGGGAAAAGGAAAGGGAAAGGGAAAGGGAAAGGGAAAGGGAAAGGGAAAGGGAAAGGGAAAGGGAAAGGGAAAGGGAAAGGAAAGGAAAGGAAAGGAAAGGAAAGGAAAGGAAAGGAAAGGAAAGGAAAGGAAAGGAAAGGGAGAAGGAAGGAAGGAAGGAAGGAAGGAAGGAAGGAAGGAAGGAAGGAAGGAAGGAAGGAAGGAAGGAAGGAAGGAAGAAAGGAAGGAAGGAAGAAAGGAAGGAAGGAAGGAGAGAAGAGGGAAAGAGAGAGAGAGAGAGAAAGAAAGAAAGAAAGAAAGAAAGCGAGCAAGCTGCCCTTTGGAGCTCTGGGGAGCACCATGTGCTGCGTAGGGATGGGACAGAGCTGGGAGAGGGAGAGGGAGGATGCCTGTGGCTTCACATGCTGGGATGGGAGGGAGGGATGGGAACTGCAGGAACCCCGTGGGGACCCCCAGGTTGTTCCCGTGTGCCCAGAGGACACCAGGGAGCTGCCCCAGAGCAGGAGATGGGGCTGGTGAGGAGATCAGCTCTGCAGCCCCTGCCTGGCACACCCAGCACCAGGATGTGGATGTGGCACCTCCTGGCAGCAGCAGCTCAGGTCTGAGCCTGCCCTGCTGCCACTTGGATCACTCCCAGCCCTGCCCTGTCCCTCAGCCTGGGGCCAGCAGCACTTTCCCAGGCCAGAGCCTTTAAGGTGACATTTTCCACCATGGAATTGTTGTTGTTTTGGGTTTTTTTGGTTTTTTTTTTTTTTTTTTGTGTGTTTGGGTTTTTTTGCTTTTTTTTTTTTTTTATTTTTTTTTAAAGCACCTTGAAGGGATCCCACAGCTCAGAGGCCAGCCTGGAGCAGGAACTGGGAATAACAATTCCCAGAGCTTTGCTGGGAGTAGGACAGACAGACAGTCCCAGCAGGATCCTGCCACCACATCTGCTGAGGAGAGGAGGCCAAACTCCAGCTGGCTGCTCTGGGTGGGAATTATCCCAAAATCCCAGGATGGGAAGGGACCTTAAACCCATCCAGTGCCACCCCTGCCCTGGCAGGAACACTTCCCCCTATCCCAGGCTGCTCCAAACCCCATCCAGCCTGGCCTTGGGCACTGCCAGGGCTCCAGGGGCAGCCCCAGCTGCTCTGGGCACCCTGTGCCAGCCCTGCCCACCCTCACTGTAAAAAGCTTCTTTATTTGGGGAAAAAAAAAATTAGGTTTTCTACACCAGCACTCCCCTCTGGTGGTTTTTGGTTTTTTTGTTTGTTTTTGTTTGGTGGTTTTTTTTTTTTTCCCTCATTTAATTCAGCACTAAAACATCAGATTTGGGTAATAAATTATTACAGCCAGCTCCCCAGCTCTGGGCAGGAGCACAGGCTCCCAGCCTGACTCCAGGAACAAAGCAGATTTACAAGAAATTTCCCTCGTCTCATCCTCAATGCATCTGTTTTCAAAAAGGGGCAGGGGGAGAAAAAAAGCAATGTTTAAGCAACAGCAAATCAAAAGTGATTTAAGGAACCGAAGGGCTGAAATGAAGCCAAGACATTAAAACTCACCACCAAATTACCATAACTACACTCATGCAAATCTTTCTTATGTGACATCAAAAACCCCAACACAGCTTAATTTAGGAATTTGGCAGAGCAAAGGGGAAAGAGGAGAGCCACGGACCAAACACACTCAGAAATCTGGGTAAGAGATGACAACCTGGTGTAGGAGGATTTGTACAGAGAGCAACACCCCAGGCTCAGTAGATTAAGTTGATCTACTTCAGTTTTTACACTTTCCTGTTCAGTTTACAGGAATATGATTTTTTTTTCCAGCCTGCATGAGCTTTAAACCTTTAGCTCACAGATTCAGTTGTGTATCTGCAGCAAAAAATGAAATAAAAGCTCTAAAATTTAACAAGCAATCAACGGTTTTGCCTTGTTTTTCCAGCACAGCCGTGTTTAAATTCTAATTTATTTGACCTCATCTTCAGAAGGAATTGTTGGGAGCCAGTATTTTTGCTAAATGTTTAGTATCTGATTTAAAAGGCCCTCAGACATTTCCAAAAATGCCAAGGCCCAAGCTGGGGGTCTTGGGCACACTCAGATTTTATCAGTGAGATCCTCCACACCACCCAGAGAAAAACCCAACCCCAAACCTCCCCCCCTCAGCATGACACTTGAATTATGTGCAAAATCATTAATTGGCATCACTAAATAGACTGAAGTCATTAAACAGAACAGGATTTGGGGTGATGTTTGTACCTCCCAACACGTTTTAGGAGACACTTCCTGTCTCTGTCAGGTTGTGAATGGGGTTGGGGTGATGGTTCATGGGACCACAGAATCATTAAAGCTGGGAAAGACCTTTGAGATCATCAACCCAGCACCACCACCCTGCTCATCCCTCCAGTGGCCACATCCACGTGGCTTTTGAACATTTCCAGGAAAAGAAAGAAGAGTGGATTTGTGTCCAACTTCCCAAGCGTTGAGTGAGCGCCGAGAGATGGAAAATAAGAATTTGTGATGATGAATAAATGCACTGAGCAGAGCCCAGAGCCAGAAAGAGGGTGGTAACGTGAGAACCTTCCATGTTCCTGTGCCCAGTTCCCCAGTTCCCAGCACCAAATGGGAAGCTGGACTGGGCAGGGCAGCTGTGGGATGCAGGAATTCCAGCTCCTCAGGGCTGATTACCTTTAATTGCTTTAATTTCTGATCATCAATGTCTCAAGGAGAGCAGGGAGCTGGACAGAGCCTCATAAAATGACACAGAAAATGTTGAGGGCTCTAAAAAAGTTCATATTTAGGGGTCTGAGGCCTCTGAAACCCTGAGGGAGGAGCAGCTGGAGGAGGAGGAGGAGGAGGGTGGCTTTGAATTTTCTGCTCCAGGACTGTCTCACCTCTTCTGAAAGTCTCAAGGTTGGTTTTTTTTTCTCCCCAGACCACAAAAAATCCAGTTTCACCCTAGTGCTTTAGCTTGTCCAAGGATGGGGAAGGATTCACCTGTTTAACCCAGCAGATCCTTCAGATGGAGACAGGGAATGAACTGGGAAAGCCAACTCCACAAAAGGTCAGCGAGAGCAAACATCATTTGTGGGATGTCACAGGGATGAGCTGGGCTGGAGAGCACCTGTGCCCTCTGGAGAGGACTTCTGCACCTCTGGGGAGCACCTCTGGACACTGGAGAGGATTTTTGGGTCACGGAGATCTATTTCCCAGGAATGACAGTTACTGAGTGTCCTGGGTTGTGGGGCCGGGTTTTGTGTGTTCTATTTCCATCTGTTTCTAGGCCTCACCTTAACAGGCCATGAGCACCTTTCCCAGCCTGTACCTTCCCCTCCAGAGCGGTGCATCTGCATTTCCATCACCCCATGGTGAGATACATCTCATCCCCTGGCAGTGGGGGGAGCAGGCAGTTTGGATAAACAGAGACTCACAGACAGGAGAGCTGCTGGTTTCTCACCCGATTTTTCCTGGGAGGAAGACGGGACCTCATCTCACCAGACTCCATCTCACCATTCCTGGACTCCCTCCTCATCATCACCAGACCCCCTCCTCACCACCCCTGGATCTGCTTTTCCACAGAATCATCTCTGCTCCAACAGAATCACATCACTTTTGGACTGCTTTTCATCACCCTGAATCACAGGGTCAGGTTGCGGCTCTGACTCAGTCAGGGTTCTCCAAAATTGTTGTTTATTTGTTTATTTGCTTGTTTGGTTGAGTGGTTTTGTTTCCTATTACATTTGTATTGTTAATATTCCTAATAAAGAACTGTTATTCCTATCCCCAGCATCTTTGCCTGAGAGCCCTTGATTGCAAAATTATAATTTGGCAGGGGGTGTGAGGGGTTTGCATTCTCCATCCTAGGGGAACCCCAGTTTCCCTGGCAGAAACCTGTCTTTCCAAACCAAGACACTGAGGAAAACTGGGTCCAAGTTCCCAAAGTAACCCACGATTTTGAAGTGCCCTGGGGAAGACTTTCTGAACACAAAACTATTCCAGGAAACCCCAAGAACTTCGTTTTTTACCAAGAGCTCCCTCCCAGGAGGGCCCTGGGCATGGAGCTTTGGCATCCAGAAGCTGCTCAGAGAAGGGAAAGCACCAAAGTTACACAGAGACGCTGGAATAAAAGATGAAAAGGAATAAAACAGAATCCTCTTTCCAGAGGGTTTTGGACAAAATTGGTGCTGACAGACAATGGCAGCAGGGCACAGGCAGATGAGGGAAGGAAAGCTGACCAATAAACCTCTCTGGGCTCAGAGGAAGGCCACGAAATACAATTAATTGTTACAATTTCTGTTATCAGACACAAGAATTGACTTGTAGAGGCTGGGACTCAAATAAAGGATTCACACAAACTCATCAGCTTGGTGAGAGCCCAAACCCCTCCCCAGGGCTCACTGTGCTCTCAGTATCACAAATCCAGGACTGAGGGAGACAAATATTCTTTTCCATGTCAGGAACACATTGAGAAGTGTAACAAAAAAAACCTACTTTTCCATGGGAATGTGAGCTGGGGAGGCTTCCCTGGCCAGGGACCTACTCAGAGGTGGAGGATGAGCAGCAGCAGCAGTGGGAAGAGGAGTTTTAAGGAAGGGAATGTCAGGGAGATGGAGAACAAACAAACACCCCAGAAATACCCATTTCCAGGGGTTTGTCAGGGAGATGGAGAACAAAGACCCAGAAATACCCATTTTCAGGGGTTTGTCAGGGAGATGGAGAACAAACACCCAGAAATACCCATTTTCAGGGGTTTGTCAGGGAGATGGAGAACAAACAAACCACCCCAGAAATACCCATTTTCAGGGGTTTGTCAGGGAGATGGAGAACAAACACCCCAGAAATACCCATTTCCAGGGGTTTGTCAGGGAGATGGAGAACAAACACCCCAGAAATACCCATTTCCAGGGGTTTGTCAGGGAGATGGAGAACAAACACCCCAGAAATATCCATTTTCAGCCCACTGTGCCAGAGCAGGAGCGTTTGGTACAGTTCTGCTCTGTAAACAAACCAGAGGAGAGTCAACTTGAGGTGATTTTGATTGTTTAGGAAAAATAAAAAAATGCTCAGGTCAGTGATGAGCCTGGTCTGGAACACAAATCATTTGATGAAAATAGATTCAAGATTTTTTTAATTTGTTTTTTCTTTCACTGATGGAAACCCCATGGCATTGGGTGGGCTTTGAGGTCCCTTCCACCCAAACCAGCCCAGGATTCTGGGATATGTGCTGATCTGTGTATGTACATGGGTTTCCCCCAGCTGATGACTGGAATTTATGGATAAATCCCACCTGCACAGCCACATTCCTGTGGTACAGTGACACCAAACCCAACACCCAAACCTCTCCACTTCCCCAGCCAAGGAAATTGCTGCCCCCTCACTCCTGCAGGGATGGAGCAGAAGGGCAGCAGCAAGGACAGGCAGGGAATGGAGGATCACCAGGAGCCCTGTGTGGAGCAGGACCTGGAGCCACAGCCCCTGGGGCAGCCTCAGATCCCTCTGGGTGAATTCCTGCTCCACCAGCACTGGGAACACACAGCCAACCCTCCAGGGCAAGGCCCCAGAACCAAGGAAAAGGAATCCAGGGCACACCAATGATTAAAATTGGCTGACAGGTCCCAAAGCATGATGGAAAATATAAAGTTATCCTCAGGCAAGTGATTTCCTGCTGGAGCTCTGCAGGGATTGCTTTGGACTGCTCTTTTAACTCCCCCTTCCCTCCAGGAATCCTGGAAGGAGCCCAAGGGCTGCAGAGAACGTGGGGCCTGGGGAACAGAGAGCACTGCAGGGCAGGGCAGGGCAGCAACTCCCTGATCCCAGAGAGAACAAACCCTGCCCGCTCCCCCCGGGCAGGGAGGGACCCCTGGGGACAGGGTGGGCCTTGGGAGCCTTCCCTGGGGGCACCTGAGCACCCCCAGGGCTCAGAGCACCCACACGGGGAGCTGGCACAGGTGGCACCCACAGCCTGGTGACAGCACAGGGAGGTGACCGTGCTTGGGTCACCTCAGGTGAAGGGCACCCCAAAAAATCCTCAGTGCCCTGCACTGATCCCTCCAGGCAGCTTCTAGAGCCTGAGGGGCTGTGAGGATGGCAAATGGAGAGGGCAAACAGAATCCTGCCCTTCTGCAGCCACGCCCTCACCTGCAGGAGCCCCACACCTACAGGAGCCCCTCACCTGCAGGAGCCCCACACCTGCAGGAGCCCCTCACCTGCAGGAGCCCCACACCTGCAGGAGCCCCTCACCTGCAGGAGCCCCACACCTGCCCCAGATCTCACCTGCAAGAGGCTGTGCCCACAGCCAGGGCTGCCAGGGCACTGAGCCCTGAGCTCCTGCACAGCACCTCTGATACCTGCTGGGCACCTGGGGCACAGACCTGCTCCAGATCTCACACACCTGCCCCAGAGTGCACACACCTGCTCCAGAGAGCACACACCTGCTCAAGAGTGCACACACCTGCTCCAGAGTGCACACACCTGCCCCAGAGTGCACACACCTGCCCCAGAGTGCACACACCTGCTCCAGATCTCACACACCTGCCCCAGAGTGCACACACCTGCTCCAGGTTTCACACACCTGCTCCAGATCTCACACACCTGCCCCAGAGTGCACACACCTGCTCCAGGTTTCACACACCTGCTCCAGATCTCACACACCTGCCCCAGAGTGCACACACCTGTTCCAGAGAGCACACACCTGCTCCAGAGTGCACACACCTGCCCCAGAGTGCACACACCTGCCCCAGAGTGCACACACCTGTTCCAGAGAGCACACACCTGCTCTAGAGTGCACACACCTGCCCCAGAGAGCACACACCTGCCCCAGAGTGCACACACCTGCTCCAGAGAGCACACACCTGCCCCAGAGTGCACACACCTGCCCCAGAGTGCACACACCTGCTCCAGAGTGCACACACCTGCTCCAGATCCCACACACCTGCCCCAGAGTGCACACACCTGCTCCAGAGAGCACACACCTGCTCCAGAGAGCACACACCTGCCCCAGAGAGCACACACCTGCCCCAGAGTGCACACACCTGCTCCAGAGTGCACACACCTGCTCCAGAGTGCACACACCTGCTCCAGATCTCACACACCTGCCCCAGAGTGCACACACCTGCTCCAGAGAGCACACACCTGCTCCAGGTTTCACACACCTGCTCCTGCAAGGGACCCCTGGATCCTCCCAGCTCTGCTGGGCTCTCTGAGGTGGGGACAGCCAGGAAGTGCCCTGGGGCCTCAGGCTCCTGGCCATCACACACTGCTCTGCAGGCAGACCTGAGCTTACTGTGGCCCCCACATCAACACCTCATCCAGCTTCCCATCATTTCTGACTTGGGAATTGTAAAAAAACCCCAAATCCAGCTGACTCAGTAGAGTGTGACCTGAGCTCCTGCTAACTCCACTAAAAACATTACAGCTCACAGAAGCCCCGTGTTAGTTTTCCCCTGCATAAACACCTATTTGTGAACCACAATCTCCAAGTAGGACAATTCCTACCAGGAGTAACTTCAAAAAGACACAGCTTCCTGAAGCTTTCATGGATGATGGAAAGAAATGTGAACTTCAAAGAGCACTGACCTCTTGAAGTGACTGGCCAGGACCCCCACGAGCTCCCCGATCCTGCTGTCGTTGGAGGGGCCGTTGCTGAAGAGACAAACGATGAGATCCTTGTTGTCCTTGGTGTGGAACACCACCAGCTGGTCCTTCCCATTGGAGACACTCAGCCCCACCAGCTGTGGAGAGAAAGGGAGAACAACATTGGGTGTGCTGATATACAAATGTTGATGGCCCATGGAAGCATCCCAGGCTGGACAGGGCTTGGAGCAGCCTGGGTGTGGTTGTTGGACATGAAAGAAAGACACAAACTCGTGATTTCAGAAGGCTGATGCTCCAAAAAAGGGGCTGGACTATTCTCAGAACCTATTTTTATATCTTTTTACAATGTGCCCACCTAAGAGGTGGGATCCTTTGAACCATTGGTCACACCAAGGGTCAACAAGCAAAGTCCCTCCTTAGGAGAGAAATGTGAAAAACAAGAGAGTTTAGAAAGTGTGACCTTGTTTACCAGTTTAGGTCCCTGAGAAAGAACTGGAGAAAAACCCAAACATGACAGGCAGTGACTACACCTGGGACAGTGGGAGGTGTGAGGGGTGGCCCTGGATGGGTTTTAAGGTGCTTCCAACCCAAACCATCCCATGATTCCACGATTCCCTGTGCCTTTGCCACTGCCAGGCTGATCCTCTCCTCTCCTCTCCTCTCCTCTCCTCTCCTCTCCTCTCCTCTCCTCTCCTCTCCTCTCCTCTCCTCTCCTCTCCTCTCCTCTCCTCTCCTCTCCTCTCCTCTCCTCTCCTCTCCTCTCCTTGATGCTCCTCTCCTTGATGCTCCTCTCCCAACCTCCACCAGGGAGCTGAGGGGTGGCAGTGGCTGGGTGCTCCCCCAGCAGCTGAGCAAGGTGAAACAACAGCAGCTCTGTGGAGCTCAGCAGCCTGGGAGGTTGTGAGGGAACGTCCCCAGGCAGCCTGGAAGGGTCACTGCCAGCCTGAGAGGGCTCCCAGCAGCTCCTGTGTCCCTGCTGTGCCCCTCTCCCTCCCCAGGGCCGTGGGGCACCCACCAGGGATGGCCCCAGCTGCTCTCCCAGCAGCTCCAGGTAAAAGCTCTCCCCAAAACCTCCCCTGGGTGACACCACAGAGTCCCACACTGCCCAAGAGCATCTTCAAACCCACACGGGCTGGGAACCCAAAGGTATCTGACAGCCTCAGGCTGTGCCAGGGGAGGGCCAGGTGGGCTTTGGGGAGAATTTCTTTACTGCAAGGGGTGCCCAGGACAGGGGTGGAGTCTCCACCCCTGGAAGTGTCCAAAAGATGTGTGGGTGTGGCACTGGAGGACGTGGCTTGCTGCTGGGCTTGATGATTTTAAAGCTCCTTTTCACCCTGAGCAACTCTGTGCCCCTGTGATTTGCAGGTAACACAAGAATTTAGGAAGAATTTGAGTTGCAAACCCTGCAAAGCCGTGGATTTGGGCATGGATAGAGGTCTGGCTGTTGTGACAAAAGGAAAAGTCGCAAGGGTTTGGTTTGGGTTTTTTATTTTCTGGCATTTTCTTTTTTGTCTGTTAAGTAACTGCACTTGGCTCATCAAAAGCTTTGTCATCATCTCACAAAAGACAAAAGAGGGAATTTTTAGGAGGGGCAATCTGGGACCACAGGTTCTCAGATGAATATAAGAGAGAGCAAAAAAAAAGGAGCTGTGCCAGGGAAACAAAGTGTAAGGAGGGCAAAAAAAAAAACCCAAAACCTCAAAAGGCAAGTACAGCAAAGCAGAGGTAGGAGAAATGAAAATAGAAGAAAACAAATAGAATATAATAAACGGGATAAAATACATAGAATATAACACATGGGACAAAATAAATAGAATAAAAGAAAGTAAATTGAATAAAAAGAAAGTAAATAGAATAAAATAAAGAGAATAGAATAAAATAGAATAGGATAAAATAAAGTAAAATTAAATTAAATTAAATTAAAAAATAAAATAGAATAGAATAGAATAAAATAAAACAAAGTAAGATAAAATAAAATAAACCAAAACAAGAAAGGTGAAAGGATGAGTACAGAGAGAACACAGAGGACCTTCCCTGTCCATTAAAGAGCTCCTTTGAGCCATCCAGGGATTTGCAGAGGGAAGCCCCATTACCCTCCAAGAGAGAAGCACCCAAAAACCATTTTATTGAAATGGAAGTCTCCTTATTCCCTTGTTTAGGGAAAAGGCTCCTGTGTCCCCCAGAGCTGTGTGAGCACCAAGCCAGCTGGAGGCTCCTGACTCCTGCCAGCCCACAGACCCTGGGGGCTCAGGCTGCTCCCTCAGTGATTTCCAGGGAAGCTGCTCCAGCAGCTCTGGGTGCCTCACACATCCCAGCACAGCCCAGCCCACAGCAGCCTGGTCTGTGCCCCATTTTTTGGGGTGAGACTCCACACAAGGCCCAGTCCCTGGGATTTTGTTGTTGGTTTGTTACCCCAGGAGCTGAAGGGCAGCAGCTGCTGACCCTGGAACCCCGGGCAGGACCCTCCTGGACCAGTTGCACCAGCACAGGTGGAGTTCACCCCCTGCTCAGGCTGCTCTGGGGTTATGAAATGCTTTCCAAACAAGCTCCACCTCATGCACAGGCATTAACAGCTGCCTGGCTTTATAGTGTCCCTAAAAATTAATTTGCATGCTTAAATACCCTCCCGTGAGCACAATAGCACCACAGGGACTGCTGCCATCAAGGTTTTAAATGTGCAGCCAGTGTGAAAGATGAACAAGTCGCAGCGTCGGATTTGAAAAGGCAATTTAAACATTAATTATTCAGCAGAACCCTGTTAGGAGGCCAAGAGCCCTTCAAAATCTTCCCATTTCACCCCTCCCCACTGTGAGCGAGGACTCTGAGCGAGCAAGTGCAACACAAAGGAAATCATTTCAGAGAAGGTGCTTATCTCAGTATTTACCAACATTAATATTGGCCCTGCTTGAAGAGCAGGAAAAAAATCCTCAGCTTCTCCAGAATATCCTTTATTGTGCTCACCACTGCAGGGGAGATGTGGCTGCAAGAGCCTTTCTGCTGCTTGGGTGCCTTTTAATTCCTCTCAGCCATTAAACCGGTTTTAATTCAGGTGAGAAGAGAAAGGTCACAGTGTGTTGGCACTCTGAGGCAATGTCAGAGCGCTGGCAGAGGAAAAACCCACGCAGAGAATCCCCCCAAGCAGCATCTCCACCTGGAGAAACCAGCCAGGCTGACAGGGAAGCTGTTGTTTGTCAGGCTGTGTAGGGAATGGCACCTTCCTCACCCAGAGCCGTGGGATGCTTTGGGTGGAAGGGACCTTGAGGGTCACCCAGTGCCACCCCTGCCCTGGCAGGGACACCTCCCACTGTCCCAGGCTGCTCCAAACCCCATCCAGGGCACTGCCAGGGATCCAGGGGCAGCCCCAGCTGCTCTGGTGTCGCTGTGGGACACAAAGGAGGAGATGCAGACTCATCAGAAGGCTGCTGGACTCCCATGGAGGGAGCCTGTCAGGTTTATTGTCCAAACCTATTTTATACCTTTTTACAAAGAGGTGGGACCCCTGGAACCATTGGTCACTTGCAGAGACCCTCACACAAAGTCCCTCCCATGGGAGAGCGTGTGGAAAAACATCTTCAGTTTACAAAATAGCATGGTCTTGCCTAGGAATTCTGTCCTTGTCCAAGGTTACAATGTAAAATTGTGCCCAAGGTTGTATTCTATCCCCATGAGCCTTGGAGCCAAGGTGGGGCAGTGCTTTCCTGATCTCCTGTTAACGAGCCCAACAATGCCCTGCCACGTGATTCATAGATCACTTCCTCCGGGAGTTATCTCTGGTTAATGGGCCATCAAGGACCCACTGCAGGACTCATGGAATGAGATCATCCCATTGGGAGATGCTCTGCCCAGGGGGAAGAGCCAAGCATTCCCACCTGGATAGAATCCAGGGTTTGAGACATCACAAGCAGCTTTTTATCCACTGGACTCTCAGAGGAGACAAGAGCTACCAGATGGAATCACTGCTTTGACAAGAACATCTCATCTGGTTCCACTGGATTCCTGGAGGGAGACTGGACCCTTCTCACCATCACTGGACCCTTCTCACCATCCCTGGACCCTTCTCTCTCAGGATCATCTCTGCTCCAACAGAACCACATCTGCCACTCCAGGAGGACTCACTTTTGGACTGCTTCAAACACCCTGACCAACAGGGTGTCAGGTTGTATTGTTCCATTTATTTTATTTTACCTTTCTTTTCCCCTCTTTTCTCCTGATATTAATTGTATCTCTGACTGCGAGTCTCACTGGTTTTGCTTTCAAACCAGCACAGTCCTGGGAGCAGAACTCCCAAAAACCAAACCATGACAGACACAAACCGTGGCAACACTCTGGGCACCCTGTGCCAGGGCCACCCTCACTGTAAAAACCCCTTCCCTTCCATCTAAGCCAAATCCAAGCTGGTTCAGCTCCCAGCCCTTCCTCCTGAGGCAGTGCAGGCACAGCAGGGACTCCCAGCACGGCCAGGCAAACCTGGCTGTGGGAGACGGGCAGAGATTTCCTTGGCTGCCAAGGAGTTTGTGTCTGCAGCAGTCAGCCATCAGCTGACTGTCTCCGGTGGGATCTCCATGGAAACACCCCCTGAGGATGCTGCTGGGCTGGCAGGGTGCTGCTGGGAGGCTGGCAGGGAGCAGCAGAGGCAGCAGGCAGAGGGTTCCAGGCTGCTTCACCTCTGTGCACGGGGAGGAGGATCCCTCTTCCCAGAGAACACCCACCCACAGCTGGGGCAGGGCTGCTCCATGGATACACAGCACTGCTGGTGTCATTCATCCCTGCCCATTTGCTCCTCAAAAAACCTTCAGAGCGTTTCAAACCATTGCTCTTTCCCCAAAAAGGAAGGGATTTCTGTATCACTGATCAGCTCCTTCCACTGTCTCTCTCACATGGGTGGAAGGGCTTCCATGAGAGGAGGGATCAGGCACAGAAAAATGGGGAGAGTGCAAGGCAGCTCAGCAGGGGAAAGACAACTGCTATATAAAATATAAATTTTATATTTTTACCTAATAAATATTAGGTAAAAAATTAAAATATATAATTATTTTTATATTTAATAAAAAGATTTATATAACAAATAAATATTTAAAATATTTAATATTTTAATTTAAATTTATTCTAATTAAAAATACAAATAAAAATATAAATTCAATATAATAAAAAGATATTTTATATTTTTACCTAATATAAATATTAGGTAAAAAATAAAATATACGAATATTTATATATTTAATAAAAAGATGTATATAATAAATAAATATTTAATATTTTAATATTTTAATATTTTAATTTAGATTTAATCTAATTAAAATACAAATAAAAATATAAATTTAATATAAATTTAATATAATAAAAATATACTTTATATTTTCCCTAATATAAATATTAGGTCAAAATATAAAATATATAAATATTTCTATATTTAATAAAAAGATTTTTATAATAAATAAATATTCAAAACATGTAATATTTTAATTTAAATTTAATCTAATTAAAAATACAACTAAAAATATAAATTTAATATAAATTTAATCTAATAAAATATATTTTATATTTTTCCCTAATATAAATATTAGGTCAAAATATAAAATATAAAAATATAAAAATATTAGGTAAAAATATAAAATACAACTACAACAAGGAACAAACAACTGCTCCATAGGATTGACTGTTTGCCAGAGTTAAATCTGAGAAATCCTGGCAAGAGAAAGGCAAATGGAGTGGCTTCAAACTGGAAGAGAGCAGGTTTAGATTGGAAATTGGGAAGAAATTCTCCCCTGGCAGGGTGGGCAGGGCTGGCACAGGGTGCTCAGAGCAGCTGGGGCTGCCCCTGGATCCCTGGCAGTGCCCAAGGCCAGGCTGGAGCAGCCTGGGGCAGGGGGAGGTGTCCCTGCCAGGCCAGGGGGTGGCACTGGATGAGCTTTAAGAGCCTCTCCAATCCAAACTCAATTTCTTTATTCTATGAAATGTTCTGAGTCCTGTGTATAAATCAAAGACACCCCAAACCCTCCTCCTGTTCCCCTCCTGCAGCTCAGGGGGCTCTGGATCCATCAGCAGGATCAGTGCCCAGCCCAGCTGGGGACACAGGGCACAGGGCAGGAGCAGCAGCTACAGGGAGAGGCTGTGGCCAACAGAGCTGGAATTTTACACCACAGATTCTACCAAAGCTTGTTTAAAGCAAATTTCCACCCTGGAATGTTACCTTGAACACCTGCATGGGACAGCAGTGGATCTCCTGGAGCCATCCCTCCTGTGCCAGGCACTCCAAGAGCCCTGGACTCTCAAGGACTCCTGCTCAGGTCAAAGAAATTGTCTGGCCAAGAATCCCTGTGGTAAGTTACTGAAGGGAGTAACTGCAGCTCTGCCAATAAAACTGATTTATAGCTGCAGAAATGTGAGAGTTCTCAGAGCTAGAGACCGAGCTGCACAGACCATTAACTGCTCTTGTCCTGAGGAACTGCAAAGCAGCCACGCGACCAACACGGAGCCAAAACACAGCCAAAAATACAATAAACACTGAGCCAACAATACAACCACCACTGAGCCAAAACACAGCCAAAAATACAACAAACACTGAGCCAAAAGTACAACCAACACTGAGCCAAAACGCAGCCAAAAATGCAACAAACACTGAGCCAAAAATACAACCACCACTGAGCCAAAATACAGCCAAAAATACAACCACCACTGAGCCAAAATACAGCCAAAAATACAACTAACACTGAGCCAAATATAAAACCAACACTGAGTCAAAATACAGCCAAAAATGCAACAAACATTGAGCCAAAATACAGCCAAAATAAAACCAACACTGAGCCAAAATACAGCCAAAATAAAAACAATGAGCCAAAATACAGCCAAAAATACAACCAACACTGAGCCAAATATAAAACCAACACTGAGTCAAAATACAGCCAAAAATGCAACAAACATTGAGCCAAAATACAGCCAAAATAAAACCAACACTGAGCCAAAATACAGCCAAAATAAAACCAACACTGAGCCAAAATACAGCCAAAAATACAACGAACACTGAGCCAAAACACAGCCAAAATAAAACCAACACTGAGCCAAAATACAGCCAAAATACAACCAACACTGAGTGAAAATAAAGCCAAAATAAAACCAACACTGAGCCAAAATACAACCAAAAATACAACAAACATTGAGCCAAAATACAGCCAAAAATACAATAAACACTGAGCCAAAACAGCCAACACAGGACCACCACAGAGCCTGCCCTGGGAGTCTCTGGATATTCTATTTTAGACACACCTTTTATTGGTGAAAAAGCACCAATAACTGACATTTCTCAGTAAGAGATCTCCTGTGAGTAAGCTGAAATTGTACCTCCCTTGCTCACCCCTCATTTTTAAGGCATTAAGGATTTCAGAGGGGAATGTCCAGGTGACCAAGAAATGATCTGGTGCTGTGCTGCTGTAAATGTACAATCTGCACCATTACACCCATCAGGTGAAAACAGACCTTGTTCTAAACCTGGGATAAACCCAGCTCTCAGCAGTCCTGCAGTCAGTGAACTCCAGGGACCTGCACACTCTGGTGAAGGTGAGGGTAGAGAAACCAGGAGTGAGAAATCCTGATGGACAAAATCCCACCTCGTCCATGTCACCAAAAAAAAACCACCTGTCTGGGGAATCAGGTGTGGAAAAGCCCTCTGCTGAAAGGCTGGGAGTGAGTGGGTGTCTGAGCTCTGCTGGGAGGCTGGGGGTGTTTGTACCCCAGTTTGCACCAGGCTGGGGGTGTTTGTACCCCGGTTTCCACCAGGCTGGGGGTGTTTGCACCAGGCTGGGGGTGTTTGTACCCCGGTTTCCACCAGGCTGGGGGTGTTTGCACCAGGCTGGGGGTGTTTGTACCCCGGTTTCCACCAGGCTGGGGGTGTTTTCACCCTGGTTTGCACAGGCTGGGGGTGTTTGTACCCCAGTTTTCACCAGGCTGGGGGTGTTTGCACCCCAGTTTCCACCAGGCTGGGGGTGTTTGTATACCCTGGTTTGCACAGGCTGGGGGTGTTTGCACCAGGCTGGGGGTGTTTGCACCCCAGTTTGCACAGGCTGGGGGTGTTTGCACCCTGGTTTGTAGAGACTGGGGGTGTTTGTACCCCGGTTTTCACCAGTCTGGGAGTGTTTGCATCCCAGTTTTCACCAGGCTGGGGGAGTTTGTACCCCAGTTTTCACCAGGCTGGGGGTGTTTGCACAGGCTGGGGATGTTTGCACCCCAGTTTTCACCAGGCTGGGGATGTTTGCACAGGCTGGGGGTGTTTGTACCCAGGTTTGCCCAGGCTGGGGGTGTTTGTACCCCAGTTTGCACAGACTGGGGGTGTTTGTACCCTGGTTTTCACAGACTGGGTGTGTTTGCACAGACTGGAAGTGTTTGCACAGGCTGGGGGTGTTTTCACCAGGCTGGGGGTGTTTCCACCCCAGTTTGCACGGGCACACAGCCCCTGGGCACACAGCAGGATGTGCTGCCAGCCCCTCTCTGAGCACGGAGACACGGGTGCTGGGACAGAAGAGCAGCCAGGAAAAGCTCCCACAGCTGCTGAGGGCAGCTTCCTTTCAAAACAAGAGGCACTGCCATGGAGACACTGCCTGCTGCAGCCAGGATTCCTACTGGGAGTAGCTACTCCATGGATACACGGTGCTGGCTGCCCAGCTGAGGCTGATGCCCAGCGAGGAGGGCAGGAGGAGCCTCTAAACCCAACCCTGTGGATGCAGCCAGAGCCAATCATCCCCTCCACATCTGCAGATGAGATTCCACCCTCACCCTAATCCCATCCCTGCCCTCCCAGCAATACAGAAACGCTGGGTTTGTCATTTCCATCCCAACAAAAACATGCAGGGCATTTCCCAGCAGCCAGGCAGGCTCTGGAGGTTGGAGATAACCAGAGCTCTGTCACCTCAGGCTGAGGGAGACGAGCAGGCAGCTGAATCCCTGCTCCAGGATGCTGGGGAGCAAAGCTGAGGTGCAGCCCACCCCCCTCCACCCCTGATAATCCACTGCAGCCCCACCCTGCTACCCCCCAAGGCCAGACCTGACTGTAATTCCGAGTTTAGCTTTGGCAAGATTTCCATGAAACATGAACAAATATTAAAAATAATAAAAATCAATAAATTCAAGCACGACCTGAAGGACCAAACCAACCCTCAAGAGACACAGGTGCAGCTGCTGGGAGATGCCAACCCCTCCCAGGGCCTGCATCCTGCACACAGCAAAGAAAACTGGAACAGGGAGGGAGCAGAGGAGTGGAAGAGGCAGTTTGGGGTTTAGCTTTTATTTTATGCACCAAAATTAAAAGCTGATATGATCACAGGATCACAGAACCATGGAATATCCTGAGTTGGAAGGGACCCACCAGGATCATCCAACCCTGTCCAGGACACCCCAGCACTCCCACCCTGATGCTTTGGTGTTGCAATAACTCCACTGGAACTGTTATAAAGACATTAAATAGATTAGAAACTGCAACCCAAGGACTTTTTTTCCATTTCATGGATAAGAAAATGGAGCCACAGAGGAAAGAAAGAGCCCCAGCTGAGGATGCCCAGTGCTGTACTCACGTTGTAGAGGGGGATGGTCTTCATCACCTTGTACTGCCTCATGGGGTCCATCTTGTACAGGTGCCTGTCCGTGATGAAGATGGCCCTGTCCTCCACCTTGTTGAAGCGATTCACCTGCAGAGAAACACCTTGTCAGTCCCACTGAGCCCTGCAGGAGCACAGGAGACAGAACTGTGCAGTGCTGAGGGCCAAACTCACACAAAAATACCCCAAAGTTACACAAGAATACCCCAAATTTACACAATAGCACTGCAAACTTGTACAAAAACACCCCAAAGTCACACAACTAACATTTTAAACTCACCAACAGCCAAAACTCACACAAAAATACCCCAAACTCACACAAAATGAAACACCCTAAACTAACAAATATCCCAAATTCACACAAAAATGCCCCAAAGTTACACAAAAATACCCCAAACTTACACAACAGCACTGCAAACTCATACAAAAATATCCCAAAGTCACACAACTAACATCCTAAACTCACCAAAAGCCAAAACTCACACAAAAATACCCCAAACTCACAAAACAAAACACCCTAAACTAACAAACACCCCAAACTCACACAAAAATACCCCAAACTCACAAAACAAAACACCCTAAACAAACACCCCAAACTCACACAAAAATACCCCAAACTCACACAAAAATACCCCAAACTCACAAAACAAAACACCCTAAACTAACAAACACCCCAAACTCACACAAAAATGCCCCAAATTTACACAATAGCACTGCAAATTCATAGAAAAATACCCCAAAGTCACACAAGTAACATCCTAAACTCACCAACAGCCAAAACTCACACAAAAACACCTCAAACACACAAAAATATCCCAAACACAGAAAAATACCCCAAACTCACAAAACACCCTAAACTAACAAATACCCCAAACTCACACAAAAATGCCCCAAACCCACACAGCTCCTGAACAGGTTTTCTCCTGTTCACATCTTGGACCAGGAAAAAGGGAACATGGTCCCTGTAATCCCATTTTACAGAGACAGAGGAGCAACGAACACTCCCAGCCCTCCAGCAGAGCTGTGGCACCCAGGGAAGTTCCAGGGCTTCACTCAAACCAAGGGCAGATGCTCTCCCCAGCCACCTTCAAGCCCAAGAGGAGCCAAATCCCAGGCTGTCCCCACATTATCCAGGAGCTTTTGGAACCCCAAAGATCCCATGGAGAACGCTGCCCTGCAGAGCCAGGCTGCACCACAGCCCAGACCTGAGGCTTTGGGCCATCCTTGTCCTGGGTTCTGCCCCTCCATCCCTTGTCCCCAGTCCCTCTGCAGCTCTCCTGCAGATCCTTTAGGCCCTGGCAGGGGCTCTGAGGCTCTGCCTGGAGCTTCTCCTCTCCAGGTGAGCTCTCCCAGCCTGGGAGAGCTCCAGCAGCTCCAGCTCACCCCAGGCTGCTGGATGCCCCTGAGCACTAAACACTCTGCAGGCAGGATGCAAAGTTTTGTCAGAAGTTGTCCTGGGTTCCAATGTAAAATTGTACCCAAGGTCTGTATTCTATCCCCATGAGCCTTGGAGCCAAGGTGGGGCAGTGTTTTCCTGATCTTCTGATAACGAGCCCAACAATGCCTTCCTGGAAGAAGTTATCTCTGGTTAATGGGCCATCAAGGACCCACTGCATGACTCATAGGATGAAATCATTCCATTGTGAGATGCTCTGCCCAGGGGGAGGAGCCAAGCATTCCCACCTGGATAGAATCCAGGGTTTGAGACCTCAGGAGGAGCTTCTATCCACTGAACTCTCAGAGGAGACAAGAGCTATCAGATGTTTCTACAGGAATCACTGCCTGACAAAAACATCTCATCTGGATTCCTGGAGGAAGACTGGACCCTTCTCATCATCCCTGGACCCTTCTCTCTCAGGATCATCTCTGCTCCAACAGAACCACATCTGCTGCTCCAGGAGGACTTACCTTTAGACTGCTTCAAACACCCTGACCAACAGGGTGTCAGATTGCATTGTTCCATTTATTTTATTTTACCTTTTTTCCCTCTCTTCTCCTATTAAATTGTATCTCTGACTGGGAGTCTCACTGGTTTTGCTTTCAAACCAGCACAGAAGTGCACAGGAAAAATAGGACACAAAGTAGAAATTGTTGTTTTTTTTTACTGAGGCGAAGCCAGAGCCACGGGTGTATCACAGTCACTGAGATATTTATTAATCAGCTGAGAAGGGGAGACAAGGGGAAGACGTGACGAGGAGGATGAACATAAATAGGATTTTCCGGGGTGAAATCAGGAGACAACAGGGGAACTTCAATATCCTCAGTCAGGAGGCAGCAGAGTGACAAAGTTCAGAGCAGATAAAGGCAAAAAAAAAAAAAATGCAAATTGGGGAGCTCTGTGACAGCTTTACATTAATGGCACTGACTCAGAAAAAGCAGCCGGGGATGATTTCAGGCAGCTCTGGAGAGATCTTGGCACAACGACATGAGGCAGCTCAGGAAGAGCAGAATGTTGGCACAGCCAAGGAATAACCTGGGAATAATATCCTGGGAGCCAGGGGCTCACCTGGAACAGCCTGTGAAGCACCAGGGTGAGCGAGGAGGAGACTCCAGTGGTTCAGAGAAGGTGAAGAACATGATTGAGGGCCTGGGAAATCTCACAGGAAGAGATGCTGAGTAACCAGGATTATTTTAGGAAGCAGATGAATGGGAGAAAAAAAGCCTAAAGGCTGGGAAACCACTGAATGGCCCAGAGAAAGTAGGTTAGGAGTGCCTGGTGCCACATGTCGGGTGCTGGAGCAGAGCAGCACCAGCTCAGGTCAGGATCTGGGGCAGCTCTGGGCTCTCCACGCTCCACGTCCTGGGAGCTGAACCAAAGTCCAGGCCCTGGGGCTGGATCTGCCCCTCAGAGCTCAGATCAATGCTGGGGCCATTGATTGACTGTGATTTGTTTGGAGAGTCTGACCCAGTGAACGCTCCCTGTGCACTGCCATGACCCTGCCTGGCTGCTGTCCATGGCCACCCCACCCCTGAGCCCCTGGTGACAAAGGGAGCAGATTTCTGCTGCTGTGACACCAGAGCCACCCCAGAACAGGAGCTCCTGTGGCTGCTGCCTGGGAGGCAGAGAGGGGAAGCACACTCAGCTTGCAGAGAGTCAGAAAGGCTGGAAAAGATCTCAGAGTCCAACTGCTCCTCCACTGACCCCTGTCCCTGGGTGCCACGTGGCTTTGAAACCCCTCCAGGGATGAGGACTTCACCCCTGCCCTGGGCAGCTGGGCCAATGCCTGACCACTCCTTCTGTGAAGAAACTTTCCCAAATATCCAATCCAAACCTCCCCTGGCCCAGCCTGGGGCTGTTCCCTCTCCTCCTGTCCCTGTGCCCTGGGAGCAGAGCCCGACCCCCCTGGCTGTCCCCTCCTGGCAGGAGCTGTGCAGAGCCACCAGGGCCCCCTGAGCTTCCTTTGCTCCAGGCTGAGCCCCTTCCCCAGCTCCCTCAGCCCCTCCTGGGGCTCCAGCCCCTTCCCAGCTCCATTCCCTTCTCTGGGCACTTCCCTTATCACGTCCTTATCATGAGGTGCCCAGAGCTGCCCCCAGGACTGGGGGTGACAGCAGTGCCAGCTCAGGGGACAGTCACTGCATCCAAGCCAGGTGTCCTTGGTCTCTGGCAAGCTGGACTCACCTTCAGCCACTGCTAGCCAGCAGCACCCCAAAGGTGTATTTCAGGCCAGTGGAATATTGTGGGAGTTCTACAGGTCTGCTTTAAATTCCACTTCTCTCTCATGGCTCCCCCCTGGTTTTAGTATGAAAATTCAGCTAAAGAAATGTACCACAGGAGAGGCCCAGCACTTCATCTCACCTGAGGAGCCAATTCTCACGTCCTTCCAGCTCTTTCCAAGCAAAAGAAGTGCCTCGTGCACCTACAGTGCATTTATGTAAATAATACCTGCTGTGGGTGTCTTGGGTTATGGAATCAAAAGTGTCTATTCTATTTCATCTGCTGAAAGCAGGTGGGGAGATGTTTTTTTTTTCTTTATCTCTTGTTATTCTGGGGGGAGGGAGGCAGGTGCCTTCTGATCCTGGGCCAGCTGATAAAACCAGGTGGGGCAGGGTTTGTTATCTCTGTCACCACTGTCCTCCCTCCAGGGGATATTTTCTGCTAATGGGCCATTCAGACACCCCTAAAAGCACACATCTCCAAAACAGACTATCCACATTACATCATCCCAGTGTGAGATGCTCCACCCAGTGCGGGGAGCCAACCATTCCCACCTGGATAAAACTGAGACACAGGGACACAGAAAGGATCCAGCTTCACCTGATTCCTGGAGGAACACTGGACCCTTCTCACCATCCCTGGACCCTTCTCACCACCCCTGGACCCTTCTCACCATTACTGGACCCTTGTTCTACAGGATCATCTCTGCTCCACCAGAACCACATCTGCCACTCCAGGAGGACTCACTGTGGGCTGCTCCCAATCCCCTGACCAACAGGGTGTCAGGCTGCAGCTCTGACTCTGTCAGGGTTTTCCAGGATTGTTGTTTGTTTGCTGGTTTGGTTGGGTGGTTTTGTTTTTCTACTACATTTGTATTGTTAATGTTCCCAGTAAAGAACTGTTATTCCTATTCCTATCTTTGCCTGAAAACCCCTAATTGCAAAATTATAACTTGGTGGGGGGTGAGGGGTTTCCATTCCCCATTCCAAGGGAAACTCCAGCTTTCCCTGGCAGAGACCTGTCTGTCCAAACCAAGACTGGGTTAAAGCAAAAAGTGCCCCACTGGGACTCCCACAGCAGTGCAGATCCCACTGCTGGGCTTGCAGGAGTGAGGACAGACCTCCTGTTCTCAGCTGCAGCTCATTCCCTCCCCAGCACTGTGCTCTCTGCACCTTCTGGCCATCCTGTATTTATACATTGTTGATCCAAATGAGAATCACTCCTGATTTAGCTTCCTGACAAGCTCGTGGGAGAAATGAAGGTCTGGCCCAGAGCTGGAAAACCTTCAAGGAAGTTTTTCAGGTCTCTGTCAGTGGCCTCTGCACACCACAGGGCACTGGCCTTTGGAAGAGAAGATCCTCTCAAGGGAGCTTGGTGCCACAGGTGACAAGGGAAAAGTGGGAAGAAAAAAACTCTTATTCTAAAGAAAATAAAGAGAGAGAGTTGTTTCCTAGGTGATCCAACAAAATCTGGAGGTTTGCATGAAATATGCATTTGGTTTCTCCCAAGGCAAAAAGCTTGAAAATTTCCTTTGAAAAAGTGAGGAGCAGCACAATGCTCAGGAAAGATGGATTTTTCCGTGGGCAGGAATGACCTGCTTCTACCTGTACCTACTGCAGGGAAGCAACCACACAGCCCATTCCCTTCCCCCAGTGAGGCTTCAAAGCCTCTTCACAGCCCTGCTGGAAAAGCTGCTCCAAACAGAGCCCCTGTTATTATTCAGCTCAAGCTGCTGAAATCGAGCCCCCACACAGGCAAAGACAACTTTTAACAGCAGCTCAAAACTTGGAGGGCAGTTTCTGGACTAAATTTACTTCTTAGACTTAGATAAAACATGGAATTATTGAGGTTGGAAAAGCCCTCCCAGCCCACTGAGTCCAATCTGTGCCCAAACCCCAGCCTGGCAGCAGCCCAGAGCACTGAGTGCCATGTCCAGGTGTTCCCTGGGCACCTGCAGGGATGGGCACTCCAAACCTCCCTGGGCAGCCCCTGTAATGCCTGACCACCCTTTCCAGGAAGAAGTTCTTCCTGATCTAAAACCTTCTAAATTCTTCCCGAAGAATTCATTAGATCAATGTCAGTCGTCAGCTAAAAAAATTCTGTCTCAACAAATTTAATGAACCAGTATCTGACAGGGTGTGCTCTGCTCATAAATGTGTTTAAATAGGTGAGCTCTGGGCTCAACATGTGTCTGTTCAAGTATTTATGCTTTTAATGTGTTTTCTGTGAGAAGAAAGAAGGGAACATTTCCAAGAGCTGACACCTGACATTGCTGTTGACAGTCAACAACTACTCACACTTGGTTTGGTGACTCAGTACCTGAAGGAAGCCACAAAGGCAGGCTGATGCTGCTTCAGAAATAAAACATTCAGCCCAGCTCACCAAAGTGCCCTTTAACACCTTCCTGCCTCAGGGAAGAGCAGCAGCAGCAGCACAGTTTTTGCTCAAGAATCCTCAAATAAGCTGAATCATGAAAACACACCACGGATGAACTTCAGCAGCCTGTTTTTTTTTTTTTTTTTTTTTTTTTTTTTTTTTTTTTTTTGTGAATTGCTGCTTTGTTCAGGAGAATTATTTAAGGGAAGTGATGAAATCACCTGATAATTACAATTTCATTTCTATAATTCACTCTGCAGGCCCCTGTTAAAGCTTCACGTGAACCAATTTTCAGCAGAGAACAAACACAACCTGCAAACCCACAAAGAACCAGGTTTAATGAGAGATGTGACAAATCTGCCCTGAGCTGCACGTGCCAGCACCAAGTGTCACCCTGAGCCAGTAAGGTTTGGTAGGACATGGGGAAGCCAAGGCTAAAGAGAAGAAACCTGATGATTTATTTGTTAAAAATTCAAAGGGAAGAATGCAGCAGTGAGGAGAGATTCCCCCTGCCCCAGCACTGAGGGTCACCCAGGGACTGCCCTTACTCTGGGGTAAGAGGCAGGATGCCAAAACTTCTGTTGCTGACAAGAAACACCTTCATTTTAAACAGCTTAGGGTGGAAATTGTTTCCTGTGAAGGGCAAAGGGAGGCTGAGGCTGCTCCCAGCCTGTGCTCCTGCAGTCAGAGCACGGAGTCACTCCCCTGCTCCAACAGCCCTCACTGGTGCTTGGTCTGCAGGTCCAGTGTTAAAGCCAGAACAGATGACCTGAGGAAGCGCCTTGCTTGGAAAGGGAAATGCTAAATTCTCAAATGTCAAATCCTTGTCCTGTTAACCTTCAAATTCCAGCATTGTTTGTGTTCCCTGCTCTGTTCACATCAGGCTCACTCAGACATTTCCTGGCTGCACCAGCAGGAAGACAAACGGGTCCCTCAGGGAGAGGTGACATCCCAGAGTGGGTTTGGATGGGATCCTTGGCATTTCTGACGTGGAGATGCCCTGGAATCACCAGGCTGACACATCCTTGGGGATGGCTCAGCACTGCAGTGCTGAGACCACGGAATCATGGAGTGGTTTGTGTTTGGAGGGGTCTTAGAGACCCCTCAGTGCCACCCCAGCCATGGCAGGGACACCTCCCACTGTCCCAGGCTGCTCCAAGCCCTGTCCAGCCTGGCCTGGGGCACTGCCAGGGCTGGGGCTTCCTTGCTGATGGCTCCAAAGCCATGCCAGGAACCCCTAACTGAGCAGGCCAGCAGGGGATCAAGTCCTACCTCTCTGTGAGAAGAAAGCAACAACAATTTAACCTTTCAAAAGTTAAAAGAAGTTCAAATATAATTTAAAACCCACAAGGCTGCAATATTTGTGATTTCAGCTGAGCTGCCCTTTTAATGCACCCACAGTCAGGTAAAGCTTTGCCACTAAAAGCACTGAAAGCCTTTCAGGCTCGGGAGGAATCCATTTTATGGTGGGTAACACCTATTCCATCCCCATTCTGCTTCTACTGTTGAAATGCTGGCATCTCCATGCAACAAACCCCAAAAAACTGGATTTTTCCAGCACAGTCACAGTGCCTGTTGGAATGCTCAGGGATTCCTCCATCCACCAAACCCAACAAATGCTGCTCTGGCACTTGTCTGAAGGCAGGAGCTCTGTCCTGGCAGGTAGGGAACAGGGAAAAGTGTGGATCTGTGCTTCAGGAATCTGCTTTGCCCTGTGCTTGCACAGGAGATTATCCTTGAGAGCTGAACCAGGAGCCAGAGAAACACAAGGACTTCAAGGCTGGAGAGCTGCAGAACAGTGAAGCAGATAAAACTCCCACAGTGTCCATCACACACAGACCCCAGAGGTTCCCCTCACCACCATTCCACTCCCATCCAAACCCACAGCTCCCACCATCACATCCATAACTGCTGGATGTTGTCCTTTCTACATTATCCCAGTTTAGCCAGAAGCTGCAACAGGAATCAGTTCATTAAATGAGTCAGAAGAGGAATTCTTTTCTTTCCAGTTGAACCTGAAAAAAGCCAGAGGAATTCTGCCTTTCCCTGTCCCTCAGGGAGGTTCAGCCCAAGTGCTGAGGTTGGAAAGAGGAAGTTTGGATTCAGACTCGCCTGCTCCTCCTTTAATCCTGACACCACCACTCACCCAAACCACTCACTCCAGCACTGAACCCCATCCTCACAGAGAATGTGCTCACAGCAGCACCAACCTCCACTGAAATATTTTGGCTTGGAAAGCAATTAGAGATTTCTATTTTTCTAAACACAAATCACTGCTGAATAAACAATACAACTCCAAACTACCACTTGCAAGGCTTTATTATAAAGTGGGGTTTTGTGCTGCAGAATGAATTGTGTAGATCTGTAGAATCATAAGGAATAACTGTGCACGTGGGGATCAACTGCAACATTTACAAAAAAAAAAAAAAAAAAAAAAAAAAAAAAAAAAAAAAAAAAAGAGAATATACAGCTTCTTAAAAACACCTTAACATCCAGTGCTGGCCTGCCACTAAAATTGGGTTTATCTGTTGGCTTTGTAAAATATCCTTCTCTGACAGAAAGAGTGATAAAGTTCTGGAATGGCCTGCCCAGGGAAGTGGTGGAGTCACCATCCCTGGGTGTGTTTAACAAAAGCCTGGATGTGGCACTGGGTGCCGTGGTCTGGTTGAGGTGTTAGGGCTGGGTTGGACTGGATGATCTTGAAGGTTTCTTCCAACCTGGGAATTCTGTGAAATTCTGTGATTTCAAACCAGCATCACTAGGAGCTACCCACAACAATTAAGCAAATTTGGATTTTTAATTAGTTGCCTAAACTTTCCAACCAAAATAACAAAAAAACCCCAGTTCTGCTACAAAAAATGCCAGACCCAAACCAGTTACGCAGAACGAAGTGATTTTATAATGAAATGATAATTTTATCATGGAATGCTTGGAGGGTCCTTAGAGACCATTCAGTCCCAACAACCTGCATGGGCAGGTGTCGCTGTTGGACACGAAGGAAAGACACAAATTCATGATTCAGAAGGCTGATGCTCCGAAAAGGGGCTGGTTTATTCTCAGAACCTATTTTTATACCTTTTTACAATGTGCCCACCTAAGAGGTGGGATCTTTTGAACCATTGGTCACACCAAGAGTCAACAAGCAAAGTCCCTCCTTAGGAGAGAAATGTGAAAAACAAGAGAGTTTACAAAGTGTGACCTTGTTTAGCAGTTTAGGTCTCTGAGAACAGAATTTCCTAAAACCAAAACATGGCAGGCATGAACCGTAGCTACAGGCAGGGGCTCCACAATTCCTTTGTGCCTCTGATCCTGAGGCCCCCCACGGCCACCCAACCTTGCTCCACCCAAAAATCCCTGAGGCAGCTCCCTGGATCTGCTCTGAAGTCCAGGCACCCCCAGGGTCACCCCCAGCCCGTTACCTTGCGCACGTGGCAGGAGAAGAGGATGCTCATGTACTTGTCCTTGCGCTTCAGCTCGTTGGCCACAGGCGTGAAGGAGCCGGAGCTCTGGGGGCTGTCAGGTTTCTGGAAGAGCAGAGACAGGCTCAGGACTCTCTCCTTGGGCTGAAGGAAGAGGGGCTGGCAGTGGCATGGCTCCCCCCACCCTTCTGTGCTTTGGGAAACCGAACCCTGACACGCCAAAATGCTCCAAGGAAGGATGGAGTAAAGGGAGGCAATCAAACCTGCCTAGAGAGAATTTCTTTCTTCCTGTTCAGTCTCAGCATTTTCATCTCCCCGTGAAGTCTGGCTCTGCCTGTTTGCAGAGCATTGCTTTAATGCTGCTGGTGCTGCTCAGGATTCACAAAAACCCCTCCTAGGGCAGTGGAAGTCAAGGTTCTGAACCCACATAAACAGAAGAAACTTCCAAGTACTTCTCTTCCCAAGAAACCACCGCTCGTTTTCCCGCATCTCCCCCTTTCAGCCCCCCGAGCCCCCCTGAGCCCCCTTCACTCACCAGGGCGATGTAGTTGCCCTGCCAGGCTCTCTGGAGGCCAATGTCAGCCCTGTGGCCCTTCAGCAGCTCCATGGCAGCCACCTTGGCCCTCAGCTGCGGCAGCACTTCTGGGGGCACGCTCCGGATGAGCTCGGCCGCTCTCCACCTGCCACCACAGCAAAGCCTGGCTCAGCCCCACGGCCTGGGGCTCGCCCAGGAAGGACTCCTGCTGCCAGAGCAGCACCACAAGGACGCCCTCAGAGTCCTGCCTGGGCATTCTCAAAGCTGCAAAGGTCAGTTGATGGTTTAAAGTCACGTCTCAGCTCCAACCCTGGCAGGTCTGGGTGTCACACTCCCCATCCCACACCCACGAGTCAACCAGTGGGGCATCTGTAATAAAGTGTTTGCAAGCCAATTTTGGGCTCATTTACAGCACCATTCTCCTGTAACAGCTGAATTTGGCCCCTCAGCTCCAACTGCACCATGGAACAGAGCAGGGCAGCCCATCCATTGCTCCCCACCACACCCCAGCCTTCAGCAGCAGCACCAGAGCTCCAGGATTAATGCCATAAAAAAGACTTTAGCAACTGAAATTCCGTAGTTCTGATAATTGAGCTAATTCTGAAAGCAGGACTCTCTCCCCAGACAGGCTGTGGGTGGATGGATGTCTCCACTGAAAGAGACAGTTGGGGAAAATAACAAAGCTGACTTGATCTAGAGCTGCTGGAACTGCCCTGCAAACTGATGGCTGGACAGGAAGTCTCTGAAAGCCCCTCCAGCCAACATTTCCCTTGTTCAGCCACTTTCAGAAGTCATCATTTCTCAAACTGGAATGGTAACTAGTTTCCCGACAGCTTCCCAGAGGAAAAAAAATCACCAGCCTTTAGATACTGGGAGGTTTAATGAAGGTACAAACACCTGTTCTGCACACAGAACATGGGTGACAAGGGAAACATCGCTCATTTTACTGCAGAAAAACACTGGCCTGCTATGAGAAGTCTTAAGGTAATCAAGAAGGTTCTTTTTCTCCTCCCCCTCATCCAAGAGCAGCTGCTCTTTCTTTTCAAAACCAACCAGAAAGGCCAGGAGGGGACCAAGGAAGGAAACACAATGCCCTGGTCTGGTAGAAGGTGCCCTTGCCCATGGCAGGGGTGGAACTGGATGGGCTTTAAGATCCAAACTGTAGCTCTGGTTGGTGCCTGTGATGTTTGGGTTTCTCTGAAACTCTTTTCCGAGAGAGTTTTCTGTCAACAAGAGACACGTTTTCCTGACTGTGACCTTTGTTTGCATTCCTTTCCCTAGGAGGGACTTCTTCTTGATGTCCCTCTGCTCTGACCAATGCAATTGAAGAAGTTTGTCTTCCTTCCACCCCTTGGGTTGTTCTTTGTAGAACAGTATAAAAGGGAAGAAATAACCAGAAATAAATGGAGTCACTGTCAGCCCTCTGAGTCGGTGTCGTTGTGATCTTTAACAGAGTCACCAAACCACCCTGGGGTTCTGTGAGCCAACAATAAATCTCTGGATCGGGATCATCCCCACGGTCAAGGACACGACACCAGCGACACCCAAACTCCGTCCCTCAGCCAGACGTCCCTTGTTGTGGTGTGTTTTTGTGTGCTTCCAATTTCAGCTCAATTTTGATGGTCAGTTTTATACCCCTTCCATATTTTGTATTGTAATACTATATTTTATTGTTTCTTTCCCCCTGTATTGCTGGTTTTGCCCTGGTTGTCTATCTTCCCTAGACCTGCCCTTCCCTTCTCCTACAGAATTGTCAATCCTTCCCTAACCCTGCCCCTTCTTCCAGACCCTTCCCTGTCAATCCTTCCCTAACTCTGCCCCTTCTTCCAGACTCTTCCCTGTCAATCCTTCCCTAACTCTGCCCCTTCTTCCCTGTCAATCCCCCAACCTTCGACGCCCCAGTGGTTGGTTTAAACTGTTCCCTCCCCTTGTGTTCTTTCATTGCTCTGTGCATTGTACTCCCAGCCTTATGTTCCTCCCCCATGTCACCCTCATTGGTTGGAAATTGTATCCTCTCCCCAGACCTCCCCCACTTATAAGCCCCTGCAAGCCCAGGTTCTGTGCCTTCTTCTGTCCCTGACTCTCGGGGCAATAAACACTTTTGGAAATCACACAGAAGGCCTCTCCCTGTCCCTGCCCTCGGCGCGTGCCACCTGTGCTATAGAGCAGCTGTGCCCCGGATTGCCTGGCTCTCTGTGTCCCACAGATGCACCCCGGATTGCCTGGCTCTGTGTGCCCTGCACCCCGGATTGCCTGGCTCTCTGTGTCCTGCACCCCGGATTGCCTGGCTTTCTGTGCTCCGCACCCCAGATTGCCTGGCTCTGTGTGCCCTGCACCCCAGATTGCCTGGCTCTGTGTGCCCTGCAGCTGCACCCCGGATTGTCTGGCTCTCCATGCCCTGCACACGGGATTGCCTGGCTCTCTGTGCCCCGCACCCCGGATTGCCTGGCTCTCTGTGCCCTGCACCCCGGATTGCCTGGCTCTCTGTGCCCTGCACCCCAGACTGCCTGGCTCTCTGGGAGCAGCCCACTGCTGGTGCCGGCGCCGGGAGCTGGCTGGGCTGAAGAACACCGTCCTGGCCTCAGCCCCCCGACATGAGCAGCGGGGTGTGACGCGGGGACAGGGTGGGGGCCGTACCTGTGGTAGATGTTCTGCAGAGCCTCCTCGAAGCGGTGCAGCACCTTGGGCGGGGCGGGCCAGGGGATGGAGCGGCCGCGGTCGGGCAGCAGGCGCACGTCGCGGAAGCGCCGCAGCACCTCGCGCAGGTAGGCGCGCACCTTGTGGCGCCGGTAGTGCCGCAGGATGGTCAGCGCCGCCCTCGTCCGCCGGTAGCGCAGCCGGGCCAGCGTGCCCCTCCACACCTGCGCCAGGTGGTAACCGTGGATTAATTCGTGTTTGTACAATGAGGTGATGCTGTGATGAATGAATTCGTGTTTTCCTAATGAGGTGATATTGGTGAAGGGGAGAATATGTTTGTGGGGAGACCAAAGGAGATGCTGCTGAAGGCAGTCTCCCTCCTGATACCTTACAGCTGTGTTAATGATCCTAGAGTAGAAACAGCCTTGCCCTCACAGCCATGGGCATGATAAAAGAGTGAGTTAACTAGCAGGAGCTGGAGTCAGTTGGAATCTGCTTGCCATGCTGTGAAGACCCAGGGACAGAAGGTTGTGCAAGGGCCAGAAAAGGTAAGATACTGTACGTAGGACAGACAGGGTTAGGTGGCCATGCCAGGGTCAGGAAGGAGCGAGCCAGAACAGAAGGACAGACAAAGCCAGAGCTGTGTGGAGCTGCTCTGAGAAGATACAGAGGAAAGGTCTGGGAGACTTTTTGAATATCAAGATACTGATACTTGAAGCCTTCTGATGATTCTAAAGAAGCACCTCGAGTGCAAGTGCAGTGTCCATGTCGACTGCCACATATAAAACATATAATCTTAAAGAACTTTCTCAGCACAGAGAAACTCTCCAGATCCGGGCAGGAGACAAAGAAATTACAATACCAATGAAGGGAGTGAAGGCATGGAAACCAGGAGCAATCGGTATCTGATAAGAGCTGATGGCCCAGAAGAATAGATCCTGACCGGGACATCAGGGATGCTCAGGATACACCCTGCACACCCAGGAAGCCCATTCATGCTGGCTGCTAGGAACTGTGATTCCATCAGCAGCACCATCATGGAACAAAAACTCTACAGAAATCCTGGACTGAGCAGTGGCTCAGTAAACCCCGAGATGTTTCAAGCTCCCCTCGATACCGGGACCACAGAACTTGCCCAGGCTTGCCCGATGAGTTAAGGGTGTAAGAACAGCCCTGGACTGGACCCTTGTGAGACCTGGGGGGTGAAGTGTCACTTCACAGAGGTCTCACCCAGTGTGTACTCTTTCCTTGCTCCGCTGACTCTGTCACTTACTGTATTGGCTTTGTCAGTTTTGGTTCTGTGATTTTTCACTGGCAATCTGGCAATGAATTCTATTTTATTTTAAATTGGCTTTCGCTACTTATTACAGGTGATACTGGTGAAGGGTAAGACACGTTCTTTGTGATAGCTGGCTGTGTTACACCTTGTGTTACAGGTGAACTAAGAATAAAGTTTATAAGTCTTAGAGGCACTGAGGGCCCAGGCAGACGCTGGGATCTCCCTCATCACCAGAGACCATCAGCAGATTACAGTACCAATGAGAGGTGGAGAGCCACAGAAGCAAAGGACAATTGACATCTGATAAGGACTGGTGGCCCAGAGAATACATCCCCCCTGGGACATCAAGAGTACTCAGAACACATCCTGTACACCCAGGAAATCCTTTCAAGCCCGGCCATCGCTCTCCTGATTCTATCAGCTGCACCATCAGGAAACAAAGAAACCTAAAGAAATTCTGCACTGAGCAGGGAGTCCAGCCCTGGAAGTTTCAAGTCCCCCTCGATACCAGGACCATGGAGACAAGTCTAGACATGTACACAGAGTTGAGGGTGTGAGACTGGCAGACCTGGACTTGTGTTTTCCTGAGACCTTGGGGGCATTGGGAGACTCACCCAGTGTGCACTGACCATTTCCTTGCTTGGCAGACTCTGACAATTTCTTTATTGGCTTTGCAGATTTCTTGTCCGTGATTTTTTTTTTGCTGGCAATAAATTCTATTTTATTTTAGATTGGCTCTCTCCATTTATAACACCAGGGACACACAGCGGGGCCTTCAGCAGCGCAGCCGCTGGCCTGGCAGGTGTTGTGTGATTGGTTAATTCACGTTTTGATGATGATGTTGTGTTGGTGAAGGGTGAATTATGTTTTTTATAATAACAGCGTTGTAATAGGTTAAGAATAAAGTTTACAGTTCTCAAGGAACGAAGAGCCCCAGATTTATTATTTACTATTAGCAATTATTTGATTGTATTCAATTTTCGTATAATCGAGCTGCTTAATTAAAATTGCTGCTACGTTTAAATTTTGTTTGGTTTTTATTATTGGATAATTGGGCAGCACATTTATAACATCTATTTCAGCATTCTGTGTTTAGCTTTGCAATGGAGTCAGATACCATTTTACATCAACAACTTTTCTTGTTACTGTAATGGTGTTACCATGTTTACATTCTTCTCACAAGGAGGAGGCTGTTGATGGACTGTTGGGTTGTGTGGTTGAAGAGAAGATTTTCTTCCTCCAATCCATGGTCACTGCTGGAATTCTATAAATGCTGAAGTTTGTAAATAAACTGCCTCTTTTCTGCCTTGGACATCTCAGAGTGTGGGTGACATTTCTTTGTGTTGTGTGGGACAGTATTGCACTAAGTAGGTTTGTTATATTTGCACTGGGTGTTTTGGGCTATATATCTGTAGATTCACACAAAATGCTGTACAGCACTGCCTTCCCCAGGAACCCCTGCACGCCCCTCACCTGACACCCCCTGTGCCTCACCTGCCCTGGGTCAGCCCCCACTGACCCCTCACCTGACACCCCCTGTGCCTCACCTGCCCTGGGTCAGCCCCCACTGACCCCTCACCTGACACCCCCTGTGCCTCACCTGCCCTGGGTCAGCCCCCACTGACCCCTCACCTGACACCCCCTGTGCCTCACCTCCCCTGGGTCAGCCCCCACTGACCCCTCACCTGACACCCCCTGTGCCTCACCTCCCCTGGGTCAGCCCCACTGACCCCTCACCTCCCCCTCCCTTCCCAAAGGGCACAAAAGCCACCTGCTCCACTCTCCTCAGCGCTCCAAGGTGCAGGTTCTGCATTAAACTGTGGGACTGCTCCTGGGACTGAGAGCGCCTTTTGTCTTTTGTCTTGGTCCTGGCCTCAGTTTCCCCTCTGAGGATTCAGTGCCAGCCTGGCAGGACACTCAGGGGTGCAGGAACCGAGGCAGGAACCAGGCTCTTCCTGTGCTACAGGGATTTATCACTTCATAGCCAGGGAAGGGCCTTCCCAGTGCCAATCAAATTCAGGCAGAACACGACTGAAAAACGTTGTGTTTGATGACTGAGGTCCCCACATGAGGAAGGTGTGGACCTGTTGGAGCAAATCCAGAGGAGGCCATGGAAGTGATCAAATGGCTGCTCTGGCTCCCCTCTGCCATGGAGCCAGGCTGGGAGAGCTGGGAATGTTCACCTGGAGAGGAGAAGTTCCAGGGACAGCTCAGAGCCCTTCCAGTGCCAACCTGGGGTTCTGAGAACAACCCAACACACCCAAGGTGACTGAAGGCAGTGAGCTCCACACCAGCCCAGCCCTGCCAGGGCCACTCTCCCACAGAGGCTGAGGGAATGGAGAGCATCTCAGTGGCTGAGGGAAGAGCTGGGGAAGCAAGGAAGGACAGTGAAGGGAAAGGCAAGAGCAGGAAGCACAAAAGCCATAGCAGAAAGCAGCAGTGCTGGACTGAGCACACCAACCAAACCCAGGGAGCTGGGACTGAGAATCTCATCCCTGTGTGCAGATAAAATAACAAACAACACGTTCCTTATTTATTCCTGAGGCCATCAGGCAGAGAGAAGGCAGCAGCCCCTGGCCAGCTGTGCTCAGCAGTCACTGCTGCCACACTCCTAAACCACACTCTGGTTTTAGCTCAGCCCCAATGCAGCTTCAGCCACGCAAAGGCCCTCAGAGCTGCTGGGAAAAAGCTCAAGGCTCAAAGCTTCCTGGCTAAACCAGACCTGCACAAGGCCTGGACTTCACCCAAAGTGTGTAAGGATTGAAGCTGATATTTCTATGTCTGAGGGCAGAGCGGGCTCTGAACTCTGCATTTGACAGAATCATCAGCTAAGATCCGAAAACTGAGCATCCAAAGAGTACTGGGGAAATTTTTTTAAAGGAAAGCAAAGAAGGTTTAGATTGCTTGAGATAGTTAAGCATAGACTGAAGAGGCATAAAATGCACCTCTAAGGGATGTATGGACAACAAACAAAATCAACTGGGCAAAACCCTACTGCCAACTTCTCCTTTTTGAATTTAGTAAGAACAGAAATGAGGATCAGAGGGCTCCGGGCCACAGTGAAACAGTCCTTGGGCACTCCAGAGGATCTCAAGAAAAGAACACACACAGTAAATCCCTGTAAGCTGCTCGAGACTTTGCAGAGCTTCACTTCTCTCAGCTGTTCCCTGGACCATGTAAGACACAGAACAAGGTCTTGGTTTTGCTTCCTTGGGCTGGGAGCAGACACGCTGTCGAGGGAAGCCTCTCGCTGTGGTTACTTTTTCCACCAGTCAGACACGCCTGGAACAAAGGCTGGAACAGATTGCCCCGATGTTGTATCAGCTGCATCCCTGCAGAAATTGGCTGCACAGCGAGAGGTGTCACAATTGTACAAACACTGGCCTCCCAAATCCAATTATCCAGCCCGGGCGTGCCCCTGGCTACACACACAGCAAACTATTAATGAAAAGCATGTCCTCAAATCAAGTTGTCATAACTGGAGAACCCCCTGCCAGTGAGGACCTTCCACAGCACCATGGCAGCCCCTCAAAGGTGAGGAAACAGTCAAAGGGAAGGAGAAACTTCTCCCAGGGAATGAGGGAGAAATATCTTTTAAATTAGCTGTTTTTCTGGCTTGGTGGCTTTCTTTTCCACTGCAGGGCTCCTTGCAGCTCAAAGCAGCCCCTCAGTAATGCTGAGCTGCCCCCATGGAGCCTTCCAGAAACATGGAATGGTCAATCCCAGGGATAAGAGGAGGTGTCAAAGCAGGAAACTCCCTGCTGGGCAGGTACTTTGTGCAGCTGTGAGCAGCAGGACATAGACCAGACAAACGAGGATCACAGAATCTTGGAATCACAGGATGGTTTGGGTTGGAGGGACCTTAAAAATCACCCAGTTCCAACCCTCTGCCTTGGGCAACCTTCCACCATCCCAGGTGGCTCCGAGCCCCATCCAGCCTGGCCTTGGACACTCCCAGGGATCCAGGGGCAGCCACAGCTGCTCTGGGCATCCTGTGGCAGTGCATTTCCAGAACAAGCAGTTCCAGGATGCTGGAGGGTTCCTGCCAGCTCACACCTTCCTCAGGCTGGAATATGGGGAGAGCTCCACCCAATGCACCTTTTCAATTCTCCCCCACCTCCAGGTCATAACTCAGGAACATTGAGCCCTGTAAAATGAAATGGAACACATCACATTTCCAGAGGGAAGCTTACATGGCCTGTAGCAGATTCTCCTGTTGCAAAGCTCTGTTGTGTTTTGGGGGCCAGGAGGGCCAAACCCCAACAGAAGGATTTGTGCATCCAGGGTTCTGCTTCTCTCCTTTATGTCTCTGCACCCAAGATAAGATCCAAGGGATTTTCATGGCCAGTTCCAAAGGGATCCAGCAGATCATCCCTCTGAGACCTGACAGCCACAGGCACCTCATAATTCCCACTTCAGCCACATCCCAGCCAGCTGGGGGCTTCAGGACTTGCATTTGCAGAGTCCTTACAGCCAGAGTAAACCAGCCTGGGACGGCAGAGGCCTGTGTCACAGGCAAGAATAAATCCATACTTCCCTTTCCCCCCTCCTGTGGCTTTCCCTGCTTGTTAACCTGATTTCCCATGGGAATGAGACTGAAGATCACCGTGTCCCTGCCTGACCTCCTGAGATTGTCCTGACAGCTCCCCAGTCCTGAGCCAGCTCCCAGCCAAGCTGACAGAGGAGCAGGAGCCTCCAGGAGGCAAAGCCCCTCTGTCTTTCGGGAAGAATCAGCCACGGGGCAGAAGGAGCCTGAAATCAGAGTGACATTGCTGGAACAGCTTCAGCTCCAGCTCCAGAGCCATCTGCCTCCCCAGACCCCAAAGCCCAAGCAGCAGACACGGAGCCACCGACTGCCAGGCAAGCAGCACAGGCAGAGGAGCCCAGGAGGGTCTGGCAGCATTCCAGAGGGATGAGGGAGTGGGAAGGCGTGTGGGGCACAAGGGAGGGGGCAGAAGATGCCAAAAACCTGGTTTGATGACAGTTTTCCAAGTGACCCCTCCAAGGCAGTCGGCTGTGCCATGGATCAGAACCCAGCCCGGGGACAGAGCAGGAGCAGAGGGACAGGAGATGGGGTGGATTGTCCCTACAAGGAGAGCCCAAGGGACACGGCTGGGGAGGGGAATAACCAGCAGCATGTGTTGATTCCTCAGTGTCAGCAGGCAGGGAAGGGCCCAAGAGCAAACCACAGACAAGAGCAAATGATGATTATGTTGAAAATGGAAAGAAAAGAAGTTTTTTGGCTTAAAACCTCACCCCCAAACAGCAAACCAAACAACATTCCCCCATCGCCCCCAGTCTCTCCTCACCTCTTTCAATATCTTTGCCTTCTCTATGCTTTGTCCTCCGAAAATTCAGGGGAGGAAAAATTAAGAGGGAAATTGAAATCAGGACTATAAGAAAGGGATAGAGAGAAAGGAAGAGGTTGGAAAAGCGAAGTCTGAACACAGCTCAAACCCCTGACCACTACAAAGAGTATTTATTTCTACAGCTGCTCCCAGTGAGGGGGTTCCTTGCTGTTCTCTCTTCACTCTCCAGAGACCTCTACCAATTCCACAGCCTTTTAAATGGGATGTTTCATAGAAACATCAACCATGGAATCCCAAACCCCAGCTGGAAGGGACCTTCAAGCCCATCCAGTGCCATCCCTGCCATGGGCAGCTTCCACTATCCCAGGCTGTTCCAAACCCCATCCAACCCAGCCTTGGATACTCCCAGGGTTGGGGCAGCCACAGCTTTCCTCCAGTCCCTTTTATTCCCTCAGTTAAGGCCACCCCAGAGGTGGAAGTGACCTCTGGGGACATGAAAAGCTGCAGACCAAGGGATCTCCTCCTGCACAGCCCTGGGTTCAGTGATCCCAGCAGTGTTCTGAGGGATGATCCCACTACTCCCCATGCAGGAGCTGCTTTGGCAGCTTCTAAAACAGGGACTTGCACAAACAGCATTCAGCCAAAGCAAGAGACACATCCCAGCTTAAGGGATGCAATGATTTTTTTTTTCCTAAAGAATGTTTAATTCACGTGTTTTTTGATTAAAATTTAATAAATTAAATTTCAGATGAATGGCAGGGGAGATCTGAACACACCTTTAGACTCTATTTAAAAACCTCGTTGAGCTTCCAACAGAGTTTCTAAGATGAAAGAAACCTCACCCAGATCACATCCATCACCTCAGCAGAACATAAATCCTCCACACAAATCTATGCATTCCAGCCTTGTCTGCAGGCTGCTCCATGCTCTGAATGTGCCATGAAAAAAATGAGAAGAGAAAAAAAAAGGAAGAAAGAAAGGAAAACAATTCACTGGGCCTTGCAGGGAACAGGGGAAGCCAGCAGAGCAGCCAGGGTGGGCCCAGGATGCAGCGACAGCCTTGCCTGTACATCTCCCATGGAAAAAGGGATAATCTAGATTTGACCTAGATGCTGCAATCCCTGCAAGTGCAGGAGAAAACCCACACAGCTCCCAATCCAAACACAGGAGCCAGCAAACAAATGCCCAGGATTCAGCAAACAACCCCAGCTTGGCTAAATTAAACCCCAGAGGTTTATTTTGGAGCAGCTCTGCAAGGAAACAAACCTTGGCAAACTCCTCCATTCCGGCTGCACCACAAACACCTCCTCCCACCACCCTCCTTCGGCCCAGTCCAGGCTGCTCCATCATCAATATTCCACGTGCCCCAGCCCATGGTTTGCCCTCCAGGCAGCCCAAGTGGTGAGAATCAAAGCAGCCCCACAATTCACGCAGGCACAAAGCTCCCTGCTCAGCTCTGAAGGCTCTCACACGGGCAAGGTGATTAAATATTCACGTGCCAGCGCAGAGGAGCCGTGCACGTGGTGGCTGTGGGGCCTGGAGAAACATTCCCATCTGCAGGGATCCCAGCCCTGACTGCTCCAAGGGGTCACTCCTCGCAGAGCAGGGCTGGCTCAGACCCCACTCACAGCCCCACTTCGTGATCTGCCTTGTCCCAGTTTGACTGAATGAGGATCCCATAAAGGTTTGGGGCAAAGGGTTTAAATCAAAGGCTCCCTGTTCTCCCAGATCACCTCAGAGAGCAGCGAGGGGCAAGAGCTGCTGCATCTGCTGAGAGCAGTTTTCTCTTCTCTGAGAGCTGTTTTCTCATTTCACAGAACAATGTTCATTCTATTACTCTACTTATGTCCTGGGTTCCAATGTAAAATTGTGCCCAAGGTCTGTATTCTATCCCCATGAGCCTTGGAGCCAAGGTGGGGCAGTGTTTTCCTGATCTCCTGTTAACAGAGCCCAACAATGCCTTGCCACATGACTCATGGATAACTTACCCAGGGAGTTATCTCTGGTTAATGGGCCATCAAGGACCCACTGCAGGACTCATGGAATGAGATCATCCCATTGGGAGATGCTCCGCCCAGGGGGAGGAGCCAAGCATTCCCACCTGGATATAATCCAGGGTTTGAGACCTCACAAGCAGCTTTTATCCACTGGACTCCCAGGGGAGACAAGAGCTACCAGATGGAATCACTGCTTTGACAAGGACATCTCATCTGGTTCCTCTGGATTCCTGGAGGAAGACTGGACCCTTCTCACCATCACTGGACCCTTCTCACCATCACTGCACCCTTCTCACCATCCCTGGACCCTTCTCTCTCAGGATCATCTCCACTCCAACAGAACCACATCTGCCACTCCAGGAGGACTCACTTTTGGACTGCTTCAAACACCCTAACCAACAAGGTGTCAGGTTGTATTTGTCCATTTATTTTATTTTACCTTTTTTTCCTCTTTTCTCCTATTAAATTGTATCTCTGACTGGGAGTCTCACTGGTTTTGCTTTCAAACCAGCACAGCTTATTAACAAGAATATTCCACAGGCTGGAAAGAGAGAAGGGTCCCACTCTGAGATTAATTAGCTGGCACTAACAAGAGCGTGTTCAACAAGGAACATAAAAACCACCAAAGGAGCCATGCCTCAGCAGGTCCCAGGTGTGGGATGCAGCCACATCTCAGCTCCAGGTCCCTCCTGCAGCTCCTTCTGCAGTTCAGCCACAGCTGCAGCAAACACTCCCCGTGCTCTGGGATAGGGAGAGATTCTCAACCCTGGGAACGCTCCCAGTCATCCCCCCACGTGGAGCTGCTGGTCCATGGGTGCCCTTTGTGGTGTCCCATGGGCCTGACAGGGCACCTCAGTAATTCTGGCTGCACTCTGCAGGATTCCCTGCCTCTGGCAACACCAGGAATCACAGCATCTCCTGAAGGAGTCCACAGGGATCATCCAACCCTGCACAGACACCCCAGCATTCCCACCCTGTGCATCCCTGAGAGCTCCTGGAGCTCTGGCAGCCTCAGGGCTGTGACCACTTCCCCTTCCAGGGAAGGAAAATGGTGGATTTTTTTGCCTCAGTGCTTTCACTGGAAGCAGAGAGGGATGCTCCTGGCCCAGGGAAGGGGAGCAGCACAGGAGGAGCCGTGGGATCAGTGTTAGTGCAGGGGACAGAGCCAGCTCTTCCTCCTTCCCTCCACCTGGTCCTGGCAGCTCCCAGCCCCTGCTCCTCGGGAAGGAGTCACAGCATCTCCAGTCACAGCTCCTCCCTGCCAGAGCCTCTCCAGATGAAGCCTGGGTGCAGGATCCAAACCCACATGTCCCTGCCAGGGGAAGGAGAAGACAACTTTACATCAACAGATTATGGGAACTGCCAAAGCTCCAGTGTCAGGGAAGCAGAGAAGCTTCCAATCACCAGAACAAAGCTGCTGCCATTAAAAGGAGGCAGAACATTCCCTCATCCCCTGAAAGTTCAAGGGAGAGTTTTCCATGCTGAAGGTATTGAACTACAGCCCATTTCCCCACCTTCAGGGTTTAGTGCTGGTAAAGGCTGCAGGGACAACCAGAAGCACCTCCAAACTCGGAGAAATTAAATTACCTGGGATGCTTCTCGTGGGGAGAGGACTGAGAAGGGATGGTACAGATGTGCCCAGAGACATGGAATCACAGAATGGTTTGGGTTAGAAGGGACATGAAAGGCCACCCAGTTCCACCCCCTGTCCCAGGCAGGCACATCTTCCACTATCCCAGGTTGCTCCAAGCCCTGTCCAACCTGGCCTTGGACACCTCCAGGGACCCAGGGGAGCCACAGCTGCTCTGGGCACCCTGTGCCAGGATGTGTCCCCACCTTCACAGAGAGGAATTTCTTTCTAATGTCCAACAAAATCCTTCTCTCTTTCAGCTCAAAGCCATTCCCTCTTGTCCTGTCACTCCCTGCTTGTGCAAAAAGGCCTTTTCCAGCTTCACAGTGGGAGTGAAGCTGGAAGTCCCTCTCCACCTCCCCTCTCCTCCACAGCTTCCAGTGCTGATGAAATCCTGCTGTGTTGGTGCAGGACTGGGCAGGTGTCACGTGAGGCTGGTGCCTGCAGGGACCCAAACCCAGCCAGGTCCCTCCCTGCAGTGTCCAGCTGAGCTTGCCAAAGGTGGCTGCAAAACCTCAAACCTGGTGGGACACGTCTGCAGGGTCATGGAAAAGAGAAATCCAGGGGGTGTTTGTCGAATGGAAAAACCCATTCCCAGCTCACATCATCCCAAATCCAAATACCCAGTGGGACTGAGGACGTGTTCAGGAGAGGTGGTGCACCCTGGCCCTGCTGCTCTCCAGGCACTGCCTGGTTGTCCCTCTTGGAGACACAACCATGGTGTCCATGGACCCTCCATCTGATGGCAGCTGCAGCAGCCTAAAACCTGCATGTACAGAGGGAAAAACCCTCACCCACTGAGGGAAAAACCCTACATGTACTGAGGGAAAACCCTCACCCACCGCGGGAAAAATCCTACATGTACTGAGGGAAAAACCCTCACCCACTGCGGGAAAAATCCTACATCTATCGAGGGAAAAACCCTCACTCATTGAGGGAAAAACCCTACATCTATCGAGGGAAAAGCCCTCACTCATTGAGGGAAAAATCCTCACCCACTGAGGGAAAAATCCTACATCTATCGAGGGAAAAGCCCTCACTCATTGAAGGAAAAATCCTCACCCACTGAGGGAAAAATCCTACATCTATCGAGGGAAAAACCCTCACTCATTGAGGGAAAACCCCTCACCCACTGTGGGAAAAACCCTACATCTATTTAGGAAAAACCACACACGTATTGAGGGGAAAAAAAATCAAACCAAACATCTATTGAGGGAGAAAAACAAACCCTACATCTGTTGAGGGAAAAACCCCTATGCCTATTGAGAGGGAAAACCAAACCCCACTCTCCTGAGTGAGAACACCCCTGAGTGAAGCAGTTGAGGATTCAGCTCCATCTCTGGAGCTGTGGCAGCCCTGCTCTGGGGAGAGCTTTTCCAGAACAAAGCAAACAAGGGAAACCAAGCATGCAGAGAGCTGGGAGATGTTACACAAACCCCAATGACATGCTCTGCTGCTGGGGACAGCAGTTTGAGTCATGAGGGAAAAGGAATGAAACCCCCAGAAGCACAGGAGAGCTGGGGTTGGAAGGGCCTCATGGAGATCATGCAGTCCCAGCCCCCTGGAACACTTCAGCAAACACAGATCAAGCACCAGACCCTTCTTTTTCCCCTCAAAGCCCCACAATGAGCACAAGTGACAAACTCCCTTCCAGGGATTGTGATTTATCCCTAAGTGTCCTGTTGGGAATGAAGATCCACACAGAAGTCACGTCCCCCTCACGTGATCCTGGTATTTTTGCACCCCCTGGAATCCAGATCTTTCCCAAGTTCAGGTCACTGAGCCCCAAAAAATTGTGCTTTTTGACCTTTTTTTACACCACACTGGCAGCTCTGTCACAGCTCCAAACAGGCTTAGAGACACCTTGAGGTGCAGCAGATCAGAACTTTAGAAAAGGTGGAAAGCTCAGGCACAACAAAAGCTCATTGCCTCCCTTGATAACAACGTGGAGGCAGCAGCAGCAGTGGCTGAATCTGCTCTTCCCAATTTGCCTGTGGTTCACATGGATGAGCATGGAAAAAAAATCCTCCAACTGTGAAAGGCAGAGAGGGAACCTGGAATGATTTACAAGATCAGAGCCACCAAAGGTTGGTTTAGCCAACTCATCAGAGCACAAACGTTCTCTCTGATGCTGGCAACAGGCTCAGGGAAGAGTCTGGGGTTTTCTTTGTGTTTTGTTTTCCTCCACCTGTACTGGAAATACTGAGCCAAGCTTTGAGGTGACTCCAACAGCCACGAAGCTCCAGGTGTCCAAGCTGGGACACCAGACCCTGGAACAGGCTGTTTCCCTGCTCTCCATATTCTGCTGGGCTGTATTTTACACAGTGGTGCACGCTCACAGCACCCTCTCTCCTCCTCTCTTGCTCAGCAATAATGGATATTTACACCTGTTTAGGTCACAGAGTGTTTCCACAGCATTCCCTGGAGCAGAAGGACATCAAGAAGGTATTCAGGTGTCTCCAGGCACCTGCTGCTGAAAGGGCAGGACCCAGCTCTCCTGCTTTTCCTCCACAGGAAAGTCCCCAGTTCCTGCCAGCATGACCATTCCTCTGAAGGCAGCTGAGCCGTTGTGGGGATAAACTGGCAGAAAATTCCCTCTTTTCTTTCAGTTTTTTGGTAAGAGGTAAAGCAATTTTTAAAATGCTTTGGCATTTTCTGGGCTGGGCAGGGTGGATTTTTTGCCTCAGTGCTTTCACTGGAAGCAGAGAGTGATGCTCCTGGCCCAGGGAAGGGGAGCAGCACAGGAGGAGCCGTGGGATCAGTGTTAGTGCAGGGGACAGAGCCAGCTCTTCCTCCTTCCCTCCACCTGGTCCTGGCAGCTCCCAGCCCCTGCTCCTCGGGAAGGAGTCACAGCATCTCCAGTCACAGCTCCTCCCTGCCAGAGCCTCTCCAGATGAAGCCTGGGTGCAGGATCCAAACCCAGAGAGGCCATTTCAGACCCGTTCCTGCTGAGAGCCAGCATTGCCTCGGGATGGAAAAGCCCTGGAGCCCAGAGGCAAATCCACTGCATCCCTTTTATCTAGGTCACTGGCCCAAGCCCCCAGTGCACTGCTTCTGCCCCTCCATAACCTGACAGGAAACACCTCCTGTGTCCACGGAGGAGCTTCCCTGCCTGGCTGAGGCCTCCCTGTGTCCCGAGCTCGCAGGGCTGGCGGGGCTGGAGCTGGGGGAAGGTGAAGCACAGAACGACGATGCCACGGAACGATGACACATCAGCCACGGCTCTGTGCTGCTCTCCCTGCGGCTTGGGGAGGGTTGCCATGGCGATGGCAGCTCCCGAGCCTCTGCAGAGCCCACCGGGGCTCCACGGGATGCCCAAGGACACCTTGGGACAGCCAGGGCATGTCCCACTGCCCCTCGCAGCCCCGCTGCCCCCCTCCCCCAGGAGGGGCCAGGCTGCACTCAAGGACATCCCTGCTGCCTCCGTGCCAGGCAGGAAGAGATTTCGGGAGCGATTTGCAGCCGCAGCTGTGGCGGCCTGATAAAGGGCAGGGAAATAGTGCGGTAAATTACAGTGACAGCAGCCATCATCTGCACAGCCCGCACGTGCTGCCTGCCCGGGCTTTCTTCCCCCAACAAAGCTCTGTGCTGCACAGCTAATGAGCCTGCGGGAGCCTTTCCAAGGGCAGGAAAAGCAGCACAGCTTCATGGCAGCTTTTTTTTTTTTATTATTATTTTTTATTTGCATGATTAACATGAGAGCTGCTCCATTTTGCGTTCAGGGTGACAATCACAGAGCACAGGTACAGCGAATAAACCCTCAAGCACCACCTGAAGCAACCTGGGCTGGGGCTTCTGGAGTGACCCTTTGGTGTGAGGTCCCTGCTGCCATATGGGGTTTGTGACACTGGACACAGCTCTCACTTGCTGAATTCTCCTGGAGCCAGCAAGTTGCCACGGTTAAATCACATCACATCTGCTCACTGACTGCGCTGGGGCAGAAGGAAAATTACAGCCTGGAATCTCACTGACATTTTACCACGGGGAGAAAAAGGAGCGTGAAAGATAAATCTAGAGGTGAGGACGTGCCAGAGATGCGGAACAAAAGAAAGGAAAATTATCTATTTGAAGTAGAAGTCAGTTTTAATTCAATTTAACCAAATTCGTTAGCACCATTACACAAAGGCAGCAGCACTGTTTGGAGGGGTAAGGGTCACTGGATGATGGAGCTCTCCAGATAATTACTGAATCCCTTCTGGAAAGCCTCGTGATTTGCAGGAGAGCAATAAGCCACACATCATTAGAAAAAGAACTGCTAAATGTGGATTCTTTCATTATACTCATTCCTGTGCAGAGGAAAACACCCCTGGGCCCCAGGCTGCTCCAAGGCTGCCCCTCTTATCTGCCTCAGCTTGTGTCACACAAGTGCCCATTGTCACAACACCACATCTCATCTCCTCTTGTCTTTCCCTTTTCCTAAATTCCAATTTGAGCAACTCCAATGCAACAGAAGGCTCGGTTATTTAAAAGAAAATCAAATCCTTCTAGATGTGCTCACAGTTTGCCTCCCTCAGCCTTTGATGCTCACAGGCAGGACTACAGAAGGAAAAAAAGAGCAAGAATTAAATTTCCCTGTGAGTTGTCAATGAACAATTGAAAGCAAGTTGAGAACAGAAATGACAGGCAAAATTGCCTTGATGCTTTCAGAGCTCAGAGAAGGCTTCATCAGGTTTGATTTTGGATTGTTGACTGCACCTCTTCCAGCACTGCCCGACTCCACCGGCCCCATCTGCCGGCAGCAGAGCAGGGCAGGGAGCAGAGTTAACAGGAAACAAGAGAAACTCTGCAAATGGAGACAAAGTCAAGCTTTTTCCAGGTCCATTAACACTGTACAAGGTCTCCAATCCATGCCTGTAGATACCAGCTCAGCACCTGCTCTTTGCCTGATGGGCTGTTTAACAAGCATTCAGTGATTCATTGAGTGTTTCTTGGTTCAGCTGCAAGTTCCAGGACTCTGAAAAGCTTCTCAGCAAGTTCCAGGACTCTGAAAAGCCTCTCTGCACGGCTGAAGAACCTCCAGTGAGTGAAAGCAGGAAAGGAGCTCCAGGAGGACATCCAGGTTTCTCCAGAGTCCTCACTGCCTTGAGCACTGGAGAAGGAGTTTGTCTTTTCCCCCCAAATCCTTTATGAGGTAAGTTAGAACTCCCTGAAGATTTCTCACAGAAAAATAACAAAAATGTGCCTCCATGTCCTGCTTCAGCCCTCAGGCAGACTCATGTTGGTTCCTCCCCACCCCAGGGAGAGCAGAACACAGCACTGGGAGGTTTGGCACAGGACAATGGGCATCAGCATTTTCATTTCTATCACTTTTTGCTGACTGTGGCAACAAGGAAACCCCCAGAAGCACCACAGTGATTCTGCACCTGATGCCACACAAACCCACTGCAGCAAAAGGAAAAAACCCTGCATGGAGCAAAGGGGTTGATCCATTACACCTAAGCAGGCATTTACCTTCCAGGGGCAAAGAAATCCTTTGCCCTGCTGTCTTTGATGCCAGATCCCAGCCCAGACAATGTAATTCTGGAGCTGGCAGCAAACTCACAAAACTGACAAGTTGCTGTTAAAATTGTGCCTCTCACTGGATTTATCTGAAGGAGGAGTTTGGAGCTCACTGAGCCATGATCTGCTCCCACAGCAACACAGCCCAGGGCTCTGAAATTATTCTCCAGTAGCTGCACCTTGCAGTTTCCAAAAAGGTCACCCCTCAATTGCTCCCTGGTTTAATGTGAAAGCTGGAGTCACCTGGGAGCAAACTGCAGCTTTATTCCACGAGGAGCTCATTAGCTCACCCCATTCCTTGGGAAGAAAGAGACTCTGGGTTAGAGCTGTGGCCCTGTGACCTCTCTGAAAGCACCAAAGTGGCTCCAGGCAGGAAATTCCTCCCCAGAATCCTGGTGAGCACGGGGAAAGCACAGCTAAGGATCCAGCAACACCTCCCAGGGGCATGGGGGCCCCACGGATTAGCCCAAGAGAAGAAACCAGATGGAGAGTCTGGAAAAGTGCTCCCCTTTCCAGGGAAGGAAGGTAGGAGATGTTGAGTAGTCCAAGGAAGCTCAGCAGCAGGATGTGCTCAGGGCAGGGAGCAAAACTCAACCACAAAGCTTAGAGAAAGGAGGGCCTGCATCCTCCACAGCCTGAGTTTGGCCTTTGCAGAAAAACTCACTGCACACAAAAGCTGCAGAATTCCCTACTAAAGACAAACCATCCAGCACAACAAATACCAACAAAGAGACCAACCCTAGACTTGACACTTTCTGCTCCCACACTGGCCAACCTGGTTGGGTTTCCAGGAAGGGAATCACACCCTATGCACTGCAGACACCACAAATGTGAGTGTTCCACAGAACTTCCCCTTCAGGCTCTTCCCCATTCAGTCCACGAAGTCTGGAGAGTTTGTGCAAACCTGTGTTCCCTGCAGAGCTTTTGCTCTGTCAACTTTTTATACCCAAATGTCAGCAGTTTCTATTTGTGAGGGACAGGAATGGGTTCAGAGGTTCTGTTCTTTCCCAGGTTCCAAGAATTTCACAGAAGATCAAGCATTTGAAGAAATTCATTTCTAAAAATCTTGAACTAATCTACTTTGCCTGACAGGGTGAAGTCAGCCCCACCATTTCTGCTCTTTGCCAGCCAGATCTCACTGGTACAGACAGTTTCCAGCAGGTGCTGTCATCAGAGGATCACGGGACAGTTTGTGTTAAAAGGGACCTGAAAACTCCCCCAGTCCCATCTCCTGCCATGGGCAGGGACACCTTCCACTTGACCCCATCCAGCCTGGCCTTGGACACTTGCAGGGATAGGGCAGCCACAGCTTCTCTGGGCACCCTGTGCCAGGGTGTGGTGGGGCTGAGCTTTAAGGTCCCTCCTGATCCAAACCCGACTGGAATTCTGTGATTCCACACTTCAGCCATAAAAGTCCCTCAAGCTCCCAGGCATCCTCATTCCACTGAGAAAAGAGCAAGTTTTTAAACAGTGATGAACAACCTTTTAGGTGCTACAGCTCCCACCACACCGAGGCTACAGAGAGCACCATGGAAAGAGCCCTGAAAACATCCAGCAGAAGTCTGGAATCCGTGCAGCAACAGAGCCAGGAAGGAGAGCAGGGGAGGTTTAAGGAACTTGAGCTGAGCTTCTGAGGCAGTGGGAGCTTTACCTTCTGCAGGAAGAGGACGATCCTGACGAGCATCTTGGCGTGCAGCTCCTCCAGGGTGAAGAGCGTGCGCGGTGTGCGGATGAAGAGCTTGGTCTTGCCGTAGGCCACGTCGTGCTGGAAGCCGTGGCACTCGATCAGCTTCCTCACAGCCTCCTTGTCCGAGGGGAGCTCGTGGTTGGGCCAAGTGAATTCAGAGATCATCTTGTACCTGGAACCAAAAGGTGTTGTTTAGAAACGTGAGCTTGCCCATCATCGCTGCACAAAGTGGAGATGAAGAAGAAGAAGACCCCAGGGCAACACCCAGAATCCTCCATCTTGTCTCTGGTCATTCCTATTCTAAAACCCCAAATGTGAAAATATTATTACTTTCTATTACCTTTGAGGCCTTGCAATTCCTCCCATAGTGTTGGTAGCTTTTCCCATGGCTGAAGAACCTCCAGTGAGTGAAAGCAGGAAAGGAGCTCCAGGACATCCAGATTTCTCCAGAGTCCTCACTACCTTGAGCACTGGAGAAGGAGTTTGTCTTTTCCCCACAAATCCTTTATGAGGTAAGTTAGAACTTACCTCATAGTTGAGGCCCCTGCCTGTCTGAGGTCTGTGCCAGGGTCTGCAACCCCCCTGTACAGATCCCAGACCCCCCTGTACAGGCTTTTGTTCCTCCAGGGTTTCCAAAGGAATGCCCTGGACTCCCACACTTGCCACCAAGGTGCCCGAGAAGGCCAAATTTCAAACGGTTTTTTTAAAAAATTATCAACTAAATTGTAATAAAATTGAAATGGAAGAGTCTGAAGATGTCCTCTGTAAGAATCATGATCCTCAAAATACAAGGAAAACTACTAAAGGAGATGCGTGATTTTGTGAGATGCTGCAAAATAATATTGGGAGGAGCTCAGTTCATCAGCACTGAACTGATGCAAGGGGACAAACTCAGCAATGGCCTCCTGCAGATTTGTCTGTTCCATTTTTCACGCCTCCAGTATCCAATTTTAATTTTTATTTGTTTGCTTGGGCTTTGTTTGTTTGGTTTGGTTTGGGGGGAGGGGTTTGTAAGGAAGGAAAGCTTTGTTTTGTTCACATTCTGCATGAGAAGCCACATGCAACCACTTGCTTTGTCAGAAAACCTGGATTTAAAAATTCTGCAAATGATTCTTTCCTCATGCATCACTTTGGGAGTAATTTCTGACAAACTCTGTCACTTCCCTTTGCAAACACTGCCTGTAACCATGGGCCAGCCATTCCTCCCATCCTCACTACCCAAACTCCCTTTTCCACTACAGAGAAATGCAGATTGGAACTAAGACATCAACAAATCAGACCCGAAGTAGCGGGATCAGCCCGAGCTCTGTCAGATTTACCAACCCAGGAAACGCTGATTAAGGGAACAGGCATTTGCAAAAAGCAACAATGAATTTTCTGCAAAAGATTTATGGACATAATAGGAGCTGTAATAGACGCTTCCCCTGGAATGGAACCCGCAGCCGTGTTCTAAAATAAAACAAGCACTCAGCGAGCTCAGCCACTTGGTACTTCAAAGCCCCAGCCAAGGCAGGCATCAATCTCAAAGCTTCAGACACTCCCAGCTCTCAGTTACACTTAAAGGGTCTCACAATCACCCTTTTCCTGGGAGCAGCGGCACCGCAGGAGGCTCGGAACAGCCTCAAAGAGCCTGAATGGAAGCACATCCCAGCTTCATTCATCAATTAACCTTGGGAATACGCTGTGGAAGAGGGAGGAGTGGAGGTGCACACTGAGCCTAAGCAGGGAACACCATCCCCGGGGGTTAGAGGGAACTCACTGATAAATAAACAGGATTAAAAACCTCCCTTCGTTCTCCCAGGAGAAGATTCAGCACGTGCTGGCAAAAGCATTCCTGCTCCCACACACACGGACACACGAGACAACAGTGCTGCACACTGGATTCTCCTCCCTGCTCTCATCAGGAAAATGTTCCTGCAATAATTCACTCACTGGGAAAAGTCTCTCACCTCGAGACAGTTATGTCGGGAAAAAGAAAAAATAAAACAAAAGAGCAAAGCAGTGGCAGTGCAACCCCCTGAGCTGAGCACAGGGCTGGGAAAGAGGCTGGGACCAGGCTGTGGATCAGGTTTGGATCCAGGCTATGGATCAGGTCTGGATCCAGGCTATGGATCAGGCTGGGATCAGGCTATGGATCAGGTTTGGATCCAGGCTATGGATCAGGCTGGGATCAGGCTATGGATCAGGTTTGGATCCTAAGCTATGGATCAGGCTGAGATCCAGGCTATGGATCAGGTTTGGATCCAGGCTATGGATCAGGCTGGGATCCAAGCTATGGATTAGGTTTGGATCCAGTCTATTGATTAGGTTTGGATCCAGCCTATGGATCAGGCTGGGACCAGGCCTGCCCCACCAAGGAGCTCAGGAGAGAAGGGATGTCACAGCACCAAAAACCTGCCCCAGAAATTACCCCCCCTGCTCCTTTCCACAGGCATTAAAGACACCCCAGTGCTGATGCCCCCCTCCCTCCCTCCCAGCCCAGCAGGTGGAACATCCCAGCTGTCCCTGTTGTCCCCACACGTGTCACACAATGCCACCAACTCCTTCCCCGCAGCACAGGGCACAGCCTGGATGCCACAGCCACTCACAGTCCTGGCCTGGTGCTAATTATAGCCAGGCAGAGTCTGGAATAACTCTGCTCCCTGACACCACAGCCCTGCCCCTCTGCTGCCTGCGGATCCCCACAGCCCCCAAGGTCACTCAGACATGGACACCCCACTCCAAACACCCTTCTCCTTCCCCTCTGTACCTCCCTGTGGCAACACCCAGCAGGGATGAGGCTGCTCCTGGAGTTAACATTTCCCACTCCAGCTCTCCTAAGAACCAAGATTGCTGCAAGCCACTAAATGGTGCAGCTTTAATCAACAATATTGGGTGTGCAGCTGCAGCTGGGCCTCTGTGATTGCACAGGCAGTCCCTTTGCAGCCTGCTGTTCACAGCTCCCAGTGCTGATCCCATGCTATGTTTGACATGGCCTGGGACAGGCATATGGATGCCTCTGTGTGGAAAGGGTTGGATTACACTCACAAACCCCTTCCTGAAACCCAATCAGCTTGGGTTTTTGTTTTTGGTTTTTTTTTTTTTTTTTTTTTTTTTAATGGTAATTTATACATTCCACCAAGAGAATGCACCCCATCTGTGTAAGTGCCATGGGTGTCACTTGCTGCCATCACCACATGAAGGGACAACTTCCCCATGTCCAACAGAAAATACTTCAAATTGGAAAGCTCAGCCTGGCTTGCACAGAGCTCAAAGGAAGGTTTTCTTTATCCAAGAAAAGCTTGAGAAGGACATTTGTAATGGTCTTAACTGTGCTTCACTTCATTCCCTACTGAGAGAGAGGAGATACCCACTACCATACAGGATTTAGGGCTAAGTATCAACAAGCTTTTCTACAGAAAGAGAAAGATGTTTTTCTGGGTTTATTTTTTCTCCTTTTTTAATTTAGAAAAGCCATTGCAGACCGGGCTTGGAGCGACACCACACACACAAGCAGTGTCTGATCCCTCACTCTGGATGTCAAATCCCACCCCAGGGCTGGGCAGGACTCCTGTTCCAGCAGCCCAAAAGCTGAAGCAGTTGCCATGTGCTGATTTGGTTTCCTGGCTGCAAACACTGTGGGGCTGGAGCTCACGGGAGCTCATCAAACATTCATTAAAAACAAAGCAGCTGTTTATATTAATAGTGATTACACAAATCTTAAGAGTAAATTGTAATGAGTTCCACATGTGAGGTGAAAGTACATTTTATCCACTGCAGAATGGTTCAGGAAACTGATCCCCAGTGCTGCAGACTGGATTTAAGAAGTCAGAGCCTTTCATTCCACCTTGGGTATTATGATATATCCAGGCAAATCTCCACTGTGAACAGCAAAAGATCTTTCACCAGCACTCTGTTTCTAGCTCATGACATTCCACCTGTTTGGATAGTTTAATTTTTTTTCAGTTCTCACAGCTCTTTTCTCACCTGATTCAATAACAGAACAAAAACTCCATTCACTGTTCCATCAGAGCAGGTTGAACTCGCAGGGCCCACATTAATTTAGCAAAGCCTTAAGACAAATTTCAATCTAAAACATGTCATTTGTCACAAGTCTGGCAGGAATTAAGAGGGCAAGAAGAATCAAAAACACATTTAATGGGGTCATGACACCATCCCCCTTTCAGACTTCCATTTTTCAAGTCCAGGGGGTTTTCCCCACATAATGTCACCGTGCACCATCACGTGCTCCCCCAGACCACATCTTGCTGCAACAATTAGACAACGCAGAGAGAAAACACCAGCTAATTAGCTCAGGTTTTAGGGTGATACTCAGGGGAAGCCCCTCATTACACATTCCTGCTGCAGAGCAACACAGCCAGCGAGTTCCAGCAGATGAGGAGCTGAGCCTGAGCAGCACAAACACCTCAGCAGAGCTGAAGCTCAGCAGCCAGGGGTGAACCAAAGCATCCACGCTGCCGTGGGACCTGCTTCAGCTTACCCAGGAGCTGATTTAAAGCAAGCAGACCCCGAGGAGCTGGGGCAGTGCCTGGCAGCCTCTCTCACCTGTGCAGGAACTTCTGGTAGGTCTGGCGGTAGGCGAAGCCGGCGCGGCGCACCCGCACGTTCTCCAGCAGCCCCAGGTACTCCACCTGGTGCCGGCAGCGCTCCTCGTCAAAGAGCTGCGGGGACTTCTTGTCGTTGGGCTTGATGCAGCGCACGTAGTAGGGCTCCTGGGGACAGAGCACAGGCTGTCACCCCGGCAGGACACTCTGCAGACAGACACAACCCTTCCTGCACTCAAGTGTTCCCCTTCCCTCTGTCCCCCCAGGCCGGCTGCTAGCTCAGAATTCAGGGGGGTTTGGGTGAGGGGATCTTCAGGATAGGGGAGTGATCCAGCTGGGTGCTGGGGTCTGCAGCTGGGACCCAGGAGGCTTCAAGCCACCCCGAAAGGTATCCCGCTGGAGACACCCTGGGGGTCAAAGTGACTCCTCAGCTGGTGGAGAAGGCCTCAGCAGAGGGGCAGAGCAGTGATTCTCAGCTCTTGTGATTTCTCAGCTCAGTGATTGTCAGCTCCTGCCCTGTGAGGTAGCTTCTCTCTTAGCTGGCCCAGGGATGAGAGAGTGAGGGTCCATTTAGCAATTCCACATAAGGTAACTTTATTAGCAAGTCCCACGCGAAGGGAACCAGGGACGGGTACCCTGGAGACCAGGGAAAACCCAGGGGTTTTTATGGGGAACTGAGGTAGGAGGGGAAGGGGTACAAAGCCAATAGTTTGCAACAGATCTACATAAAATCTCGTAGGGGATTGTGGTGCTCTTTTTGGGTCGCCGTAACTAAAGAGCTGTTCTTATCTTAAGGCTCTGGCAGAGGAGGTTGTGCAATTCTTCTTATCTTCTCCAAGGCAGAGCCACTGTCCACCCCCACAGGGGAGTAAATCCAAAAGAGGCTCTTACCCTGAGATGTGTTCCAAGGTTTATTCCATGAAGGGATCTCAAGGCCAAAGAGAGAGAACTCGGAGGGATGGGGGGTTTTATCCATTTCAGGGTAGGGGCAGGGTTACCTATGGCCAAAGGCCATAGATCAGGGTCAAGGGGCAGGTGGGGTTTCACAGGGGAGACCAATGCCAGGGGGGATACAACACTGCACCAGCCAGCCCACGAGGTCTGCTGTTGCCACGGTTGGTGCCTGCCAGGTTTTGGTTTCTGGGACAGAAGTGCTAAACAAGTCAGGCTATTTGTAAACTAAGATGTTTTCCCACACGCTTCCCCATGGGAGGGACTTTGCGTGATGGTCTCTACAAGTGACCAATGGTTCCAGGTTCCCTCTGAGGTGGGGGCTTTGTAAAAGAGTATCACAGAATCACAGAATCACAGAATTTTTTATGTTGGAAGAGACCTTCAAGATCATCCAGTACAACCCATGCTCTAACACCTCAACCACGGCACCCAGTGCCACATCCAGGCTTTTGTTAAACACATCCAGGGATGGTGACTCCACCACCTCCCCGGGCAGGCCATTCCAGAACTTTATCACTCTTTCTGTGAAAAACTTTTTCCTGATATCCAACCTGTATTTCCCTTGGCACAGCCTGAGGCTGTGTCCTCTCCTTCTGTCAGTGCTGCCTGGAGAAAGAGACCAACCCCAGCTGAGCACAGCCACCCTTCAGGGAGTTGTAGAGAGTTACAAGCTCACCCCTGAGTCTCCTTTTCTCCAGGCTGAACAACCCCAGCTCCCTTAGTCATTCCTCACAGGGTTTGTGTTCCAAGCCCCTCATAATATAAATATAAAATAAGTCTAAAATAAGTTTAGACAATAAACCTCTGGCTCCCTCCTTCTGATGAGTCTGCATCTCCTCCTTTGTGTCCCACAGTGACAGTCTGGCTGCTCAGCAGGAACCAGAAGGTTCAAACAGGAGTGTGACAATGGGAGTGTTTAAGGAAAGCCTGGATGTGGCACTCGGTGCCATGGCCTGGGTGACAAGGTGGGGTTAGGTCAGAGGTTGGACTCCATGATCTCAAAGGGCTTTTCCACTCTGGCTGATGTCGCTGTTGGACACGAAATCAGGACACAGACTCAGAGAAGGCTGATGACTCCAAAAGGAGTGCTGGTTTATTCTCAAAACCTATTTTATACCTTTCTACAATGCACCCACCTTAGAGGTGGGACCCTTTGACCCATTGGTCACATTAAATGGTCATCAAGTAAATTCCCTCCTCTGGGAAAGCACGTAGGAAAATGTATTAGTTTACAATAACATGACCTTGTTTACCACGAGATTCCCTGGGAAAGAAATTCCCCTAAAATCAAAACATGGCAGGCACGAAACCGTGGCTACAGGCTGATTCTGTGATTCAGTGTTCCCTTCCTTCACACCCTGCCAGGAGCCCTTACAGAGCCACATGTTCCTCACTGGAGCTCCAGTGGCCTTTGCTGTGCACCTGCCCAGCCCCACGTCCCCCTCCTCCCCTACCATGAGGATAACAACATCAGTCCAGGAAAGACATCAAACCCGTGGAATCCATGGGATTCACTGCCCTGTTGGAGATGGCTTTGCCTGCAGCACCTCCAAAAGCAGCCTGGTCACTCCATCACTTTGATTCATCTGTGCTGAGCCAAGTCAAAGACCCCCAGTTCCAACAGGGCTGGATGATGGAAATGATGGAGCCCCCAGCCCAGCTGCCTCCAGCCCAGCCCTTCCTCAGAACAAACACAGGCCACCAGCACGTGGGTTCCTCTTTCTGCACCATCTGGCACTTGCAGGGGGCAGGGAAGGTGGAATGGGGATGGGTGGCTTTACTCCACCCTGCAGAGGGCCTGCCCTGTGCTGCTGGGGCTGGCCCTGGATGCTCAGGTGAGTCCCACAGGGTCACACTCCTTTCCCTGCCAGCCCTCCTGCACACTCAGATAAGCCCCACACAGGCCTCTTGGAGCATTTTGATGTTTACTTTCATTTTTATGAGATGAAAGGTAGTTTTTGTTGAGGCCAGTATGATCTGTAACCAGCACCAGCTTGTGAGGGGTGGCTGCAAAGCCTTTAAACTTCTGTACTTTCATCCCACTGGCTTTTGGAGCTCACTCATTTCTTCCCACTATAGCTTTTCAAATTGTATTCTTCTAACATTAATAGATGAAACTTTTTAAGCAACCCTTGCAAAAGGAGTGGCAGAGCCCACCCAGCCTCAGACAGAACTCCAGGAGAATCCCAGTGAGCTCAGGAGGCCCCAGTACAGCCAGAGGCCCTCAGAGGACATCACAGACACAGACAAACTGCAGCATTCCAAAGGCAGATTGGGGATAAAGGGAGAAGAACAGCCTGGGTGACATCTTAATGTGACCAAATGTCACCTCTGCTAACCAATAACCAGCAATGACCTTTCAGCAATCTGGACCAGATGAAAGCACCTCCAACACTGCTCTGAGGGACCTGAGGGATCCCAAAAGGGAAAGCCCAGGAATTCTCCAGAGGAGAGGAGCCTGCTCTGTTCCAGCACTGCTGGGTGGCCACAAGTACCCACAGTGGTAACAAAGGGGAGGAATGGTCTGGAGGGGAAAAAAGGGGATTAATTTAGTGAGAACAAAGGCAAAGTTCCACATTCAGCAGAAATAGTTGGTTAATAAAGAATGAAGAACTGATTTGACCCTGGTGCTAAAGAGACCCAGGAGCTCCAGCTGATGTGAGGCAGATCCACGTTTCCATGTTTTTCTAGGAAAGGGCACAGGGACAGGAAAATTGCAAGACAAAAGAACCCAACACATTTTTAATTCTCTGAGCATCTCACACAGCCAGGGCACTGCAGTTCAAGTGGGAATGTGAGCCAGGGCAAGAAAGAAAAAGGAAGATCAAAAATCCAGCAAATGTGACTCAGAGGAACTGTGGGTTTAGCCCAGAATGACCAAGGAGGCACAGAACCCCCCTGGTGGAAGAATTTGTGTATTTAAAGGATGGATCTGAGGAATACAAACATTCACCTTTGGATAAAGAAGTCATGGCTTTAACCACAGTATAAAAATTCAGATTAAGCTCCAGGGAAACAAGGAGTGGGAACAGAATGTCTGAGGGAAGGAGGGAACAGCCAGCAGTGGGGAGAAGAGCCTGCAAAAGGAAGATACAGGAAGAGGCATCCTCAAACAGGAGGTGAATTAGGTGCACTCCCAAAGTCCCCCTCAGCCCTGTTTTCTATGATTTGTCTACTCAGCCTCATTTCTGTGATTTGAGGCCACTTACCCAATCTCAGGATAATATGGAAGGCCCCAAATTGCCATTTCCCTTCAGTAATGCTGAGGGAACAGGAGCATCCGTGGCTGTCCTGGCTGGTCCTGACACAACCTGAAGCTTTGCAGCACCATGGACCAGCCCAGGGATGAGTGTGAGCCATGAATGGGCCAAAGAGGGAAAGCAGAGCTTCCTATCCTGAAAGCTGACATGAGCCACTGGATCTCCTGGGCTGGAAGGTTTCCCTGCTTTCCTAGGGATGGGATCAGCAGCACCAGGCTGTGATTTCTCCAGGAAATCCTGTCCTTGGGCTGGGAACAGACGGCAAAAGCTGAGCCAAGCACCCACAAGGAGTTGGCAGCATCCTGGCACTGCCCAGGAGCAGGGATGGGTGTGAGGAGTGCAGGAGAAACAGGAGGATGCGTGGGCAGCATCTGCTCCTGCACCATCTCCCTCCTCCCAGCGACTCCAGCGCTCCCCAAGTGCGTCAGGAGCTGCTCATTCTGGGAATGAGCCTTGTCTGCCTCCTCTCCCTCCCAGAGGGAAGCAGTGCCCAGCTCCCAGCTGAGCCCCAGGGCAGCGTCTCCTCCTCGGGCTCTTCTCAGAGCAGGGGGCACCACGGACACGGCTCCCCCAAGGCCAGCTGGGCAGGGCTTGGAGCAACCTGGGAGAGTGGAAGGTGTCCCTGCCCATGGCAGGGGGTGCAGTGAGATGATCAGGCACTGCAACACCTCCCCAGGGAATGGTCAGAGCCCAAGGAGCTCCAGGAGCGTTTGGACAACGCTCTCAGGGGTGCACGGGGTGGGACTGTTGGGCTGGATCAATGATCCTTGGGGGTCCCTTCCAGCTCAGGAGATTCCATGATTCTGAGATGAGCTTTGAGGTCCCTTCCAACACAAACCATGCCATGATGGTTCCACGGTGTGACACCAGGCAGCTGAGCAACAGCTCCTTTCTGTGCAAGGCTGTCTCCAAGGTGCCCACCACTGAGCCATGGCAATCCACAGACTCACAGAACCATTAAGGTTGGAAAAGACCTTTGAGGTCATCAAATTCAACTGCTGACCCAGGACCACCATTGTGGGATTATCCCCTTTTCTGACCCAGAGATGGGGCTCCTGAGAGGCATTTTAAAGGCTTTTACTCATTTTCAGTCTCATGTGAAGGGTGAGACGATACAGATGTTACAATTCACACCATCACAATCAGAAGCCAAAATATTTTCTAATTACAATACATTGTAAGCACTTTTTGGCCTATCAGCTTTTGCCACACCATGCTGCCAATGCCTTAAAGCCAATCATCTAAAATTACCCCTCGTGGCTCCTACTACAATACATCTTTCACAGTTCTGTTTCTCCAAAGTATCTGGCCTATTTGCAAGGCCATCATTTGAAACTTGTTTCCAGTTCCATTTCTCTCTCAGCAATGTCTGTCCCACTCCATGGCCTAAGTCAGCATGTTTTATCTCAGAGTTTGCACACAGATCCATACTATATCAGCCTTCTGTCAGGCTCTGAGAATTCTCTACAAATCTGTTTCCCACACACCATCAGTTCACCACAAAACCATGTCCTCAGGTCCCACATCCACAGGTTTCTGGACATTTCCAGGGTTAGTGACTCCACCACTGCCCTGGGCAGCTGTGTCAGGGCAGGACAACCCTTTCAGTAAAGAAGTTTTCCTGATATGCAATCTAAACCTGTCCTGGCACAATCTGAGGCCATTTCCTCTTCTCCTGTCACCTGTCCCCTGGGAGCAGAGCCTGAGCCCCACCTGGCTGCACCCTCCTGTCAGGGAGTTGTAGAGATCATTCTTTTCAACTCAGCCCATCCACCTGTTCTCCTTTCCTTAAGGAGAGGAAGGTGACACATAATCAGCTGGGACAATTTTAAGAGATTTAAGGTATTTCCATAGTCACTTTTTTGGCTTTCTCCTGGAAATCCTCTCTGCAGGGAAGGTTGAGAAGGTTTCCAAGGCTCTTCATCCATTCAAGAGCCTCCTGGCAGCTCTCAGAACTCGCTGTGAGTGTGGCTGCCCTGATCTGCTACAGCCTGGCTCCCATCTGACTGGGAAGGGGCTGCTTAGGGAAATGTGGGATACACAGAGAACTCTGAATTACACCTGGCCTTGGATGCTGGGAAAGAGCCCAGAGCTGTGAAGGTGAATGAGCAGCACTATTCCCCTTCCCCTCCTGCTGATCTTCACCCTGGGCCACCTCCCCATGCACACTATGAGGGACAAACCTCTCTCCGTGTCAGGGGCAGGGTCACCAACACCAGCTGGTGCCAGGCCAGGCCTGCCCTGTGCTGCATCTGCTGGCAGGATGAATACAAATCATTGACATCACAAATATTCCACATTCAACCCACAGAACTGCTCCGCCTTGGGAACAGAGCATCCAAATTAAAGAACCATGGGATGGTTTGGGTTGGAAGGGGCTGTGAAGATCACCCAGAGCCACCCCCTGCCATGGGCAGGAACACCTTCCACAAGCCCAGGTGGCTCCAAGCTGGCCCTGGACACTTCCAGGGATGGGGCAGCCACAGCTGCTCTGGACATGTCATTAGGAGCAGGAATTCCAGGGAGTGTCACTCATTCACTGCTGACACAGCAGCAGGCAGTTCTCAGCTGCTCCTCAGTGCTGCCCCAGAGCCCCCCAGCACAGGCTGGGCTGTCAGGCACAGCTCTGCCACTCAAAGATGCAAAACCCCTCCAATCTGTGCCTTCAGGTCCAGCACAAAGGGCACTGACTGGGATATATGACTGCATTTGATATAAAAAGGCTGAAATCCTTTGGAAAGCAGGAATTGGAAGTGCCTGTGCAGACAGGAGATCATCTATCAGAGCAATTACAGTGTAATTAAAGCCTCTCAGAAATGACAGCTCCTGGAGTAAATTCTAAAGTAGATTATTCCATGCTTCCAATCCCCCCAGCCCCAGCTCTTCAGGGGGATAATTATGCAGCTCCCATTCTTGCTGTCAGATAACTGCACTTTGTAAAGGGAAGAACTGAAATGCAGAGACACAAAGGCCCCAGCTTTGAAAGCTCTTTAGATGTCTAATTGCAGCTAATTTTATTTTTTTTTCATCAAGCTGAGCGATTTTTAGATTTTTAAGTGTTAAAAAGGAACCAAACCAGTTTTAAACCATTGCACCCTAAACAAACTCTTTCTTGAGGGTTTTTTTTTTTTTTTTTCTGTACTTTATAGCTCCTTACATGAGAGAAGGGATGGGACAGGACTGACAAATCTCTGCTGGATGTGTCCAACCCATCACAGTGGTGACATTATCACTCAGCAGAGGTGAAGCCTGTCAGCCTGGATAGGAGAGGGGAGAGGTGGAAGGAAGACTCAAACAAAAGGAGCTACAGAAGAGGAGGAAAAAAAAAAAAAAAAAAGAAAAGAAACAAAGAGGAGATGCATGTCCAGAGAGTTCCCAGAGAAGATCATCAGTCACAGCAGCCACAGGGCTTCCCCTGTCAGGGATTTACAAAAGAGCCACCCAAAATAATCCACCACAGAGAAAAGAGCTCGGCCAGTAAAACATGTTCTTGAGAAAGGGAACGTAGCAACTGGAAAAGCCAGTTTTTGTTTTGAGTGGTTTGGTTTAGGAAAAAACATAGAGCACTTTTTTCTACCTATGGGAAGTTTTTGCCTAAAAGATTCTGGAAATCTGGAGGATTTCAGCAGCGTTGAGATATTAGTGCTGATAAGCACAATTTAAACTCAGCGTGCTCCAAAAGCCAGATTTCATGGAGCCACAGAATTGTTCAGGCTGGAAAAGCTCTCTGAGATCATCAAATCCAGCTGATCCCCAGCACTGCCAAGGCCACCACTGACCTCTGTCCCCAAGTGCCACATCCACGTGGCTTTTAAATCCCTCCAGGGATGGGGACTCCACCCCTGCCCTGGGCAGCTGGGCCAATGCCTGACCACCTTTCCATGAAGGAATTTTCCCAGTTCCCCCCCTGAGCCTCCCCTGGCCCAGCCTGGGGCTGTTCCCTCCCCTCCTGTCCCTGTGCCCTGGGAGCAGAGCCCGACCCTCTGGCTGTCCCCTCCTGTCACAGGGAGCTGTGCAGAGCCACCAGGGCCCCCTGACCCCCCTTTTCTCCAGGCTGAGCCCCTTCCCAGCTCTCTCAGCCTCTCCTGGGGCTCCAGCCCATTCCCAGCTCCATTCCCTACCCTGGACACACTCCAGCCCCTCAGTGTTTTTGTTGTTATGAGAGCCCCAAAACTGCCCCAGGACTGGAGGTGTGGCATTTCCAGCCACATTTCCAGGGTCTCCATATGGACTTGTGTTTGCAGAAGCTGAAATTAAAAGCAGATTTGAGAACAGCCCCTGCACTGCTAACAACACCAGTGCCCTGGCACTGACCCTGGCCTGAGGACGTGGGTCAGTGGTGGCCCTGGCCATGCTGGGGATCAGATGGACTCAGCCCCTGAGGGCTTTCCCAGCCTGAACAATTCTGTGACTCCATGAAATCTGGTTTTGGAGCACGCTGAGTTGAAGTCATGCTTATCAGCACTGATATCTCAATACTAATGAAAACTTCTTTCCTCCATTGCTATCCAACAGAAAATCAGGAAAATACCAACAGCTTCAATACAGATTTCTCAATGAAAGTTTAGGACAGGTAAAGAATGGGAAAGGACTACACTGAGACTCACACAGGAACCTCCCAGTGAATCTGACTTGGAAACAGCTCCTGGTTGTGCCTTCCCATGGAAAAGGCTGGTATTTGTGATGGAGATACTGATGATAAATGGGCTGAAGGAAATTAATTCCACCCAAGCCAGGCAGCCTTCGGTGAGCAATGCTGGCACCCACTGATTCAAGATGGATAAGGTGGGATTTAAACTCTCCATGGCCTACTGGGAGCTGCAGGGATTGTTCAAACCACCACAGTGCACAGCATTCTCTGGACTATTCTATTTTTACACCTCCCAGGTGGCCTGGAATCATTTCTCCAATAAACAAGGAAAGAAAGGTTTTCCACGGATGCCTGCTGAACCTGCCCACTCGCAGCTCCCTGCTGTGGCCTGATCACAGCCCTCCCCACACCACCCCCAGTGATTCTTGCTGTCCTGAGCCCCCTCCTGGGCTGCCTCAGGCTCCCCACACTGGGCTGTGACCATGGCCACTGTGTGGGACCAGACCTGCAATCAAACTGCTGCCAGCAGCACCAAGGAGAAACTTCTCCTTCCACAACTGCTCCTCTCACAACACAAAGCAGCTCCCTGGCTCCCTGGCACCTCCTGACACCTCTACCAGGTTCAGGTCAGGGCCAGCCAGCAGATTATTTGGAAGATAGATCAGATCAATCCTGACTCCTTGGGAAGCAGACTGAAGTCTGTTCCCATCCCCACCAGGGTCACGGACACTTTCCCAGCTCCCACAGCTCATGATTTGCCATCCAGGAAAGTTCCTCCCCCTCTGCCTACACAGGCACTCTCTCAGTTTTGATTACTGGTGCCTGTTTTAGCAAGGCCTGGCCTTGGGCTGGGCTCACAGGGGCATCTTCTCAGGTGCCCTGAGGCAAAACATTCTGGGGGGAGCCACGGGGCTCAGCTGGCACCCCCAGACAGCTTTGGTGGGTCCCAGACCCTCCTGCAGAGCTCAGATCAAAGCCACTCCAGTACAGACCCATGGAATCACAGAATATCCTTAGTTGGGAGGAAGCCCAGAGATCATCCAGTGCAACTCCTGGCAACAATCCCACCCTGTGCATCCCTGGGAGCATTGTCCAACTTCTCCTGGAGCTCTGGCAGCCTTGGGCTGGGAGCATTCCCTGGGGAGCCTGGGCAGTGCCCAGCACCCTTTGGGGAGCCCTATAAATCTGCTGTGATTTCATGGCCTAACTCTGGAAACAAGAAGTGAGGGCAGCTCTCTCTCCCTGTGCTCTGACCTTTCCTTTGCTCCACAGCTCCCGAGGAGACACTCAGAGCACTTTGCCCTTTATTGCTTAATTATTCTGCATGTGAACACAGCCCAGCACCCTGGGCTCTCTGTTCATCTCTTGTGGGCTGTACCCCAGAGCCAGCACTCCAGCAAGGCCACCCAGCTCCAGTAACACCCCAATATTCCTCAGGGATCTCAGCTCACATGAGGGATCCCAGTCCTTGCCTGACTGTGCTGCTCCATCAGCCCCTCCCCAGAGCGTTCCCTTCCCCACACAATGTGCTTTCCATCACACAAAGGCTTGCCCAAGCAGTGCCTTCTGCCATAAAACTGAAATATTTGGTGAAATAAAAGCTTTCCCTCCTCACCCTCTGGCATGGCAAAGAGGAGGAAAGAAGGGACTCACACAGGTCAGTCTGCTTTGTATTCCCATTGGCATGGGAAGCCAGAGAGGATCTCTCCACCATGAACAGCATCCTCTGGGCCCTCTGCCCAAAGAGCTTTGCTAAAGGTGATTTGAAATAATAATTACCTAAGACAGACTAGCTTTCCTAGGAGTGAAAGATGCACTGGTCATGGAGGAACCAAAAATCCACCTTCTTCATGGGGGGGTGGAGGTGACCCTCCCTTGCAAGCTGCCCAGCCAAAAGCTTGTTTGGCACAGCCAAGGCTCCTCTGCCTTTGATCAGCTCAGCTCCTGATGGATGGCAGCAATGGAAAGGTGGGATTCTCTCCAGGGAGAAGCCACACTCTTCCCCTCAAAAGTCAGAGTCGATTTTGAAACTGGAATCTTTACCTTCAGTGTCAGGTTGTCCACCAGTGCAATCATGGAGTTCTTGAACAGAGTAGCTGCTGTCAGAGGTCTCTTGGTGACCTCGGTGATGCTCAGTTTCCCTTCAGGCCACATCATCTTCAACACAGGGTTGGAGCTACGAGAGAATCTCTTTAATTGCAGCACTTCCACTGCACTGACAATCCAACAGTTGGTTTCTACCCAGACCCACTGCTGCTTCCAGCTCACAGGGCATCACCCACGCCAGGCTGACACTCCTGGGCACAACATTTCGTGCTCTTAACAGCAAGTTCAAGCCTACAGCTGAACCTTCTGGAAAACCAGCACATTCTCCCTTCAGGTCAGGGGGTGCAGGAATAGGGCAGTGAAAATCCCACTGAGTGATGCATCAAAGGCAGGGGCTGCCTCACTGGCACAACAGAAAGAATTTAATCAACACGGAGCAGAGTGAGACCCACACCACCCTCCCTTAGAACCTGTCACCTGTGTTCAGGTTGCATTTCTCCACCTTGATATATAAAGTAATTTATACACTTTAGCCTGTATTTTTGAAGCTTTCAGGCTGAGGTAAACTGGCCCTGATGGATGGCAAGAGTTCAGGAAGAGACAAAAAAATGAGCACATTTACAGCAACCCAGTGGCCAATCTGTCACAGGCTTTAATGTGCTGGAAGTGGTGTTTGGGAACAGGATTTTCCAGACACTCCACAGAAAACAGGCTAAATTGGATAAAACCACACAGCAAATATTTTGCAAGGTTTCTGGTCAATGGGAAGTGTTGAAAACAGGAGCAGTGGGAACTGCTCAGGGGAGCACAGCCAGTCAACCCAAAGGACTGCAGACCAATTCACAGATAAACAGTGCCCACCACTGCAGGGTGTTTATGCCCACTGCCCTCTGAGCAGAGCCCCTGAGAGCTGCAGATTACAAAATAAAGACATGTTTAATGAAGAAAAACAGCTCTGTGGGCACTTCCACCCCCATTCTGATAGGATTTCAGATCTGCTGCTCAAGGCAACTTTTGCTTGCCCAACATGTGACCTCATGGTTTGCACTTCTGACATCACTGCAGACATGAAAGGATTCAAACCTATCTCCCTCCCCATTTTCTTTCCAAACAGGGTGTTTGAGGTGAGGCCAAGGGTATCTGTTGCTGCCCAAAGCTCCCCAGTGTCTTTAGCACTGGTTACAGCCAGAGCAGTGATGGTAAACCTGCAATGGGTTAATGACAAATCAGGCAGCACAGGCAAGCTCTGCACTATCTTGATTGCACAATCAGTTGGTTTAAAAAAAACAAACCCACTTTAAATTCTGTTCAATTAAAGGCTGCATCAGAACAGAAGCAACATGTACAGAATAAGGACTTTAACCTGAAAAATGCAACTAACAGCCTCTGGGTCACGGGAGGTGTACAAAGATCAAATCCCAAAGCAACGTGGTTACTCACACACACCAAAGACAGGATCACTGAAAACCTGAGTCTCTGAGAGCACCACTCCACAAAAAAGGATTCTGACAAATCAAACTTCACCTCATTAATGTTCCTACCTGTTGTACATGAGGCGTTTGAAGTCTTGAAATAAAGTGTCCTTGTTTTTGTCAATAAATCCCGTGACTGAGTAACTAAAAAATAAAGGAAAAACAGAGTTAATTGCAAAGTAGCCAAGTCCCTCTGTGAGCTGCTGGTAACTGTGGAATCAGCATCCCTGCACTCCTACAGACACAGCAGATGCTAACCCAGCCCTGCTCCCAGCCTGTCACTAATTGCTGCAGGAGCTGAGTGTCACACTTGGGTCCTTGGGTCCAGCTCCCACCTCCAGCACAGGAACAACACACCTGGCTTCAGAGAGCTCCTGGAGCTGTGCAGGTGCTGGCTGAGACACCTCACAGCACCTGGACAAGGGGCAGATGGCCCAGATTCAGGAGTTACACGCAGGATTCTGTCTCCAAACTGAGTGTGTGTGTTTGTGTTAAATCCCAGAGAAATTCAGGTTTGTTTGTCAATCTGTGCAGTCTGCCCCTCTCTTGGTGGAGAGAGTCTGAGTTCCAAAGCAGCCTTTGAGTAGTGACTGAGGAGCTCCCCTGGAAATCAACACACAGACACACACACACACACACACTTTAGATTCCTTCCTTCCTCTATTCCCACAGGAACACCACTCCAGGAGGTCACTGTTTCAGTCTTTCATCTCTTCTCCAAGCCTCAAGGCAGGCAGTGCTCTGTCCTCACAGAAAAGCTCCAAAATCTCCCCGTTCAGTGACTCCCATCCAGATGTCTCCTGAGCTCCAGATCCCACCCTGGGAAGCTGCACCCAACCTGCAGGCTCTGGGATCAACCCACAACCTGCAAATCCCTGTACAGAGCCATCCTCAAATCACTGAGTCATGGAATGGGACCTTTTAAAAGGCATCCAATTCCAGTCCCATGATCCCAGGGTGCTCCAAGCCCTGTCCAACCTGGCCTTGGACACTTCCAGGGATGGGGCAGCCTCTGCCAGGGAAGGGCCTCCCCACCCTCAACTCTTAGGACTCCATGTAAGAACTGAACCTGAATATCTGATTTCTCCCACATTTCAGTTTTCTTTTACACCATCTGTCAGCCAGTTCAGAAGGTTCAACCACTTGGACAGCACCTTGTATTTTCTCCTCCTAAAATCCCCTGAAATCAGGGATGCCTGTCAGGAATTGCTCAGCAAAGACTCCAGAAGATAACCTGCTTGTGCTACCTGGGCTCCAGTCTGATCACACTGGTTGTCCTTGGAAATGAAAGGTAAAATTAATCCCAAGGTAAAAGAAATCATTAATTATTCCCCCAGTAACTCCCCTTCTTCTGCCATGGGAAGTTACACAAATCCTAAACCACTAAATGACTCCAGTGATACTCCACACCACAGCCTTCCCAGCAAATGGTTTCTACCACGTGCATCCTTCACTTCCACTCACACTCCCTTCCCCCTGCTGTCCCCTCCTGCACTTGTTCCTTGCAGGCTCCAGGCAAGCACTTCCCAGCCCTCCTGCCCTGATGCCTCCTGCAGGTTATCACTCCCCTGTGCTTCCAGCCTGCTCCAACTGATTGGAGAATTTAAAGCCAGAGTTACATAATCACACCAAACAGATGTCTAAACCAGATTTTATTAGCTCAGTGTAGCTTTCTTGCATAAACACTGATGCTTTTTTTCCCTTTTTTCCCCCCCTGGAGCACTGCTCTCCCCTCACCCCCCACGCCTTGCTCTCCTTTTATTTCGCTCCAAGTACAAATTCCCACTCTGTAGAGCAAGGCACCAGCAGAAGATTTAATTGATAAGCAAGGGCTGCACTCTGTAATTGTGTGTGACAGCTATTCTGGCTTGCACCAGAAGCAGCAGTAAATCAGAATATTGTACCACTTCCGAGCTGCTGGGAAGACAAAAATAGAAGGAGCAACTTCATTTCTGAAGGGAACTCACATCACATCCCCGGCGTAGTGCTTGATCCGGAAGTCTCTGTCGAACTCCAGAGTTTTGTCTGTGGCACAAAGCTGGAAAAAATTCACACACATTAAAACACCACCCATGGACTGATATTAAAACACCACCCCTGGATTTACAAGCTCCGTGGAAGAGCGACCTGCCTTCAGAATAGCTCTGGGAACTACAGGAATTCCACTTTCTATCTGCATGTGCAGATGTGAAACCCACTGCTGGAAAATGTTTTCATGGCTGCACTGTAAGAACATGTGCTTGTACAAATGAAGCTGCAAGAGCCTATAATTTTATGAAGAAATTGATATTATCTCAGAAACACCATTATGCAAAAAGAACATTCATGTCTGTAGAGAAACATTGCACCCACCAGTTAATTTATGACTTTTTTTAAGTCTTCCTTTATGTTTTTTTTTGCCATTGCAGAGAAATGGGCCAGGCTGCTGTGACAACAGCAAGGCTTGTTCAGTCCCAGATCCCTCCTGGTCATCTGACACCCCTCAAACAGGGACCCTCCTGCAGATCCACTGCTCCAGGCTCAAATTCCCATCCCATTCCTGCTGCACAACAGAAGATGTCCAGTGCCCACGTGGCAGCTGTTCAGCAGCAGTGGCTGCAACACACTCATCCCTTCAGGAATAGCAGGAGCCAAAAAATCCATCAGGGTTGGCTTAATTAAAAAGAGTGTATGAGATAAGAATGAGGATTTTGTTATGGGCAAAAGGAGCAGGAGATGAATTAAGCAGGCAGCATTTAACAGCACTGAGGGCTGTGAGCAGATATCTGCTATCCACAAAAAAGTCTTGGAGAAATAAAAGAGAAAATCATCATGGTTGAAACGCAGAGCAGGAGGAATGATTAGGGGCGAGGAGATACACTCCAAAAATTCACCTGTGTCCAAGAACTCAAAATAGATTGGCTCAAACTATAACAACAGGTGAAAAAAAACCCAGAATTTATTTTACACAAAATTAATCCCAAGGAGGAACCCAAGGAGTGTGAGCACCAAGGTCCCCAGGGGGTCCCAGAGGTGTGGGAAGTCCAGCATGGCAGGAGCAGGGAGCACCAGGAGCTGCAGCAGAGCTGATGGATGACCAAGGTGCAGCAGAACACAGAGAAAATGAAGAAAACGAGGCAACACCAGGAAAACAAAACCATTTTTGTTGCTGCAGCTTTGTTCCCAGCACAGGGCTGGGAAGTGGCCATTTTCAGCCACCCAAACACACAGCTCAAACCAACAGGTCACTAGAAGGGGTAAATACCAAATGGCAAAAGCAATGTGTCTGTGCTACCAGACAGGGCACAGCTGGCAGCACAAGCTCCTCCTAAAGGTCACACAGCTCTGGAGAGGCTGGAAGGAGCCAGAGCACAGCAATCAGGGATTTTGTTGTTTGCTGGTTTGGCACTTTCCAAAGGAGCAATTCTCTCCAAACCTTGTGTTTCCTGGACAAAGCAGTTGAAATTAATGAAAGAAAAAAAAATACCAAAAATCCCACTAGATCATCTGCTTTGGGTTTCTGTGAGCCCTTCCACGAGGCTCCTCACTGACAGCTGACAGCATCTGAGGGCGAGTAAAGACAGGAGAAAGGTGTTGGAAGGATGGGAATCCTGTGGGAGCCTGCCCTGGGTCTGAGCTTTCACAGCAGCTGAAATGAGCCATAATCTGAGGGCAATGGGAAGGTCGTGGGGCTGGGTGGGTGGGGGCACTTCATCACTGAGGGCTGGCTGGGAAGAGCTGCAGGAGACACCCGGAGCTAAATGAGGGCAAAGCAGAGCAAATGGAACTCCCCCAGCAGGGCAGGGATTCCCACTGAGAAAGGGCAAAGTTCACGGGAACTGATGGGCCCCAAACTGTCCCTTCCTGACTCAACAGAGATCTGAACTGCTCTCCTTCATCTCAAAAAGGGCACAGAGAACTGGGAGAGGCTTAAAGGGCAAAACCCATCCCCTGCTGACTGACTGTCCTGGGAAGATGGGCCAAGGAACTTGGTTTCCCCAGGTTAGGAAAGAAATGCCCAGAGATGATGGCAAAAAAAGTGGAGATGATGTGGTGGCAGACAAAGAGAACTGTGTTTTGCCACTTAAAAACTAGAAAGTGAGAGGTGTCATCTGAAATGGAAAAGGGAGGAGGGAGGGAAGCAGGGAGGAAGGAGCTCTTCACTTGAGTATCTGAGCTGTGGAATTTATCTATTTAAAAACCAAGACCACCATGCAAAAAACCCTATTAAGGAGACCAGGAGGTTCCTGGGCTGCAGATCCCTGGAGAATGGGAGCATGTCAAGTTACCAGTACACATTTGTCCCATACTGGGCTCTCACTTGGGCATTCACCACTCTCCAGTGTCTTGGGAGACACAACATCAGCTGGACTTCACAACCAGTTTGTTGAGATTGATGCTCTCCACAATTTGAAGACTGAGGCATCCATGGACTGTCTGTCACTGCACTTGATCCTTTCAAAGGATAATATCAACAGAAAAGAAACGGAACTTGGAGATGTTGAGGATACAAATGGTGATGTTGGCAAGGGCCACCAAAACAGCTGGCACATCTGCACATCCAGACTGGCCTTGGACAAACCCGAGGAGGACCCCCCATGCTCCAGGAACACAACATTCTGCTGGTGGAAGCGTTAAGCAGCATTCCCCTGGCTCATTTGGCCTTGCCCAGGACTCGGGCGCCGGCAGCGCGGAGCAGCCGGGTACACAAAGTAGGACACGACTATTTAGGGCACCACAGCCCCCCAGAGCTTCTCCACATGGAGCCCGTGTGCAGCATGCTCTGCAGGGAGCAGTGGAGCATGAACTGGGCTGAGGGACGGGAGCTGTTCCCAACACAAGCACTTTAACTCTTCGGGAACAGCTCGTGTCTGTGTGGAACTTTCCAGGATCTGCATGGAACCACTGCAGTCTGCAAAGGCAGGGCACGAGATGGAATCAAGCCCTTTGTTTGAATCCAAGTTAGAAGAGCCTGGCTCAGAAGGCTCAGGCTTCCCACAGCAGTTCTGGGTGGGACTGAGGAAGAGCTCTGAGGTGCTGGGACGTCTGCAGAGATGCGACGGGGAGAAAAAATAATAATTATGCTGGGAGGTTTATGGGTCAGTGTTTTCAAGGCTCTATTGATTTAACTAGAAATCAGTAAGGCAGGCAGCTCCATCAGCCCCTCCATATACATTATTTATAGCAGGATTCCTTGCCTCCCTCTCAGCCTGTGCAGGCAGTTTCTGACAACGCTGCAGCTGGCAATGCTGCCCTTTAATGTCTCCTTGCTGGGAGGGGACTCCCAAAGGCAAAGGCTCGGGCAGATTTTATTTTTCAATGTTCATTTGATAGCCTCCCATAGCACCTCCTGAAATTCCATCCCCTTCTGCCACTGCACTAAAGGACCACCTGCTCCCTCTGTGGCAGAGCCCCTTCCCCCTGGGCAGAGGTGGGAGCAAAGACAGAACAGAAACCAAACTCCTCTCTCGACATCCACTGAGCAGACAGCTCCAGAAACTGGACCACTCCCCCAGCACCCCACTGCAGAGGATCCCAGCCTCCACCCCAGCAGCAGCAGCACTGAAGGAAGCAGTCTGCATCCCAACAGGAACCCAGGCCAGGCCTCACACTTGTCTTCAGGTGGGTTTTCTCAGCGTGTTCCACGTCACTGCTTGGGCACGTGAAATCTGGGTCAACACTGGAACCAAGCTCCCTGTCCCCCTCCCTGAGCTCGGGTGCACGTGGCAGGTGAGACATCAGGTGTGCTGCAGCAAAAGGGCATTTAAGGCAAGCAACATCTGGGAGAAAAAAAGTGGTTTTGGTTTACTTTCATCCTGGCCTCTCCTCAGACAGCCCCAGCCAGATCCATTGTTTATCCCAGGCCTCCCGGAGGCAGCCTTTAGCACATATCTTACACAACCAGGCTAATTTGGTATTTCTGACCTACATAAAATATCGTGCTGGGGCGGGAGGGAGCAGGGGGGACCAGCACTCTGAGCCATACATTTCAGACAATGTTGCTGAGTCGAGAGACATCAATAAACTAAAGGCCCTTATTTGATTACTACAGTGTGAAAGATTCTCAGATTAATCAGGCTGGTGACCATTTTGCAATCTGCTGCCAAGTGAGGAATAAATGAAGCCTTTTAATTCGCCCATTGTAGCCCAGACAAAGCCAGGCGAGGGGCCTGGGTGCTCGGAGGTGCAGTGGGAGACGAGCACATTCTGCAGCCAATGACGATGGAAAAAAGCCCAAATCACAGCGCTGGAATAATGCAGGAGTGTGAATAATTTCACTGTCACTATGTATTAGAGCAGCCTGGGAAGAACAACACGTGGGCCGAGCCGGCGCATCGATTGGTTCCAGATGACATCATGATCTGTCAAGGCACGAGCCCAGCTCCTTTTATCCCCGAATCCGAGGGAGGAGGCACCGCGTGGGCTGGAGCTCCCTCTGCCGGGTTCCTCTGCGGCTGGAGCCGCTCCGAGCTCCTCAGCTCCCGCTCAGCCGCAGTGATTGCAACCCAGCCACCCCTAAACCCCTTTTGTAGTCGCTGCCTGTCGTGTTTGGGTTTTTCTCAAGTTCTTTCCCAAGGATCTAAACTGGTAAACAAGGTCACACTTTGTAAACTCTCTTGTTTCTCACATTTCTCTCCTAAGGAGGGACTTTGCTTGTTGACCCTTGGTGTGACCAATGGTTCAAAGGATCCCACCTCTTAGGTGGGCACATTGTAAAAAGGTATAAAAATAAGTTCTGAGAATAAACCAGCTCCTTTTTGGAGCATCAGCCTTCTGAAATCACGAGTCCACATCTCCTCCCTTGTGTCCCACAGCGACACCCTTTTCCTCATCCCATCCCACCTCAGAACATGGGGAAGGGGTGGCACAGGACAGCAGGTTCTGTGGGTTACCTTCCTGCTGGAGAAGTGTGCGTGCTTCCCCAGTTTGCTGTTGAGGGCCTCGAGGAACATCTCATCCGTGACTTTCCCCACATTCATGCAGGCATCGTCCAGAATGGCAATGATGCCTTTGTGCTGCTGCTCCACCAGGTCCACGATGACCTGGTTGTTGAAGTAATCAATCTGCAGGAAACAGGGGACAGGGGTGTTGGTGACCTTGGCTGCAGAAAAGGGAGGGTACCTGGTCATAGCAGCCAGTGTGACAGAGGAGCAACCAGCTCTGAATTGCAGATCTCTGACTCCAGATAAAGCAGGCTGCTCTCCTACACTGAACTGCAAAGAAAGTGATTTTTCAAACCCTTCAGATAAATCTCAAGACCTCTGCTGCAGAATGCCCTTCAAAATGTCTTTTACAATTCAGCTGTGTGCAGTCACCACAGTGACACTGCACATCCTGTCCTTGGCATTCTGAAGAGAGTTGAAGGGGAAAAGTCAAGATTTCTACGTGTTACTATCAACAACCAGAAAAATCCACAAGCACTCAGCACAGAAACCCACAGTTATGTCTGTGGCATCAGGGAGGTGCCACAGCAGGTTTCATCTCAGACCTGGAGTGCCTTGTTTTCCCAAGGAGACACGTGGTGAGGTGACTGGGGAGCCCCTGCCCCAGCCTGATGCCAGGCCTGGCAGGGACACAGATGTCCCATCGACTGGAGCGTGCGTGTGGAGCAACTTCAGATCCAGGACTTGTGCTGCTACACTGACCTCACAGCGACCTCTCCCTCCCCTGCCAAAGCACTCACATGCTTCCAGGGAATTCCCTCTCGCTGGTACTCCTCCTGCTCCTGCTTTAGAACCAGCTGGATGAAGAGCTGCTGCAGCTTTTCATTGCAGTAATTAATGCAGAATTGCTCAAAACTGCAAAAAAACACGAGAAAAAAAGGTGATGAGTGTTGTGGGGAAGTCGAGGGCACAGCACTGGGCTTCAGGAGGTGGTTCACCTGTTATTGTCAAAGATCTCGAAGCCATAGATATCCAGGACCCCAATGACTGTGTTCTTGCCATGCACGGTGGTGTCGTAGTTCTTCACCTCGATGACATCGTTGATGTGTGTCACAATCCAGCAGAAGAGACGCTCGTAAATGGCCTGCAGGAAACACAGACTGAGGGCTCCTGCCTGCACCCGCCTCAGCTCTGCCCAGGAGATCCAACACAGCTCATTCCAGGCCTCCACCAAAGCTGCAGGTCATGTTCTGCTCAAAGGCAGCAGCTACTGACTGCAAGAAAATATTCTATGGAAGTATTTCTTTTCTTTCTTCCAAAACTCATTTATAGCAAGTCAAAATCCCAGTGAGGTCGCTGGGTGCAGCAGTTCCCTAATTTAATTCCAGTCAGCTTTTCAGTGATGCCTAATGAGTACCATTCCTGAGAATTATTTAACAATAGTGAAGAGCAAGAGAGAGGTCAGTCACAGAAACCCAACAACTGAACACAATGACAGGAAAATAATCCTGTTCACCTTTCACAAAGATCATGTTCTGTAGGCAGAGGTGTCTTCAAAGCCTTCATGTTCAGAATGTGCTGTGAAGCTGGGTAAATACATTATCTCAGGAAAAGAACTCAAGTTAATAATCAATGACCTTCATAATTTCATCCATTCCTCCCTTACAATTTGATTTCTTAGCAGAGGAGGAACAATTGTCACTCCTGCCATCAGTACTCATTTTTCCCGTGGAAGGTGTCCCTGCCCGTGGCAGGGGGTTGGAACCAGATTGTCTTTAAGGTCCCTTCAACCCAAACCATTCGACAATTCTTTAAAAAATAACACTTTGTGCTTCCAACCTGAATTCTAGATGTACAGTTCCACTTCCTACTCTTTCAATTTAACTTGAAAGTGAAGTTGAGGATCCCATTTCACATTTCGAATTCCTCCCTGTATGACACATCTGCAGATGCCAGCCCAGCCTGCAGCCCGTCCCCTCCTCGGTGTGCCTGGCACTGCTGGCTGTGGGAGCTGGATCCCTGCGGGAAGGGCAGGGCTGGGGAGGTGCCACAGAGCCCTGCAGAGCTCAGGGGCACGTAGGTTCAAAGAGAAACCTGCAGGATGTTCAGCAAGCCCGGTGCTCACTGCCCTACCCAGGGATCCTGCCAGGACTGGGCACTGAAAAACTGCAGTTCTGGCAGCAGTGCCACCCTTGGGCACTGCCACGCACTGCTCACACCTCAACCACGGGCAGAGGCAGCAGAGTGTGTCTGGGTCACTGTCACACACCTGGGTGAGTGTCACACACCTGTATGACTGTCACACACCTGGGTGTCACACATCTGTGTGAGTGTCACACACCTGGGTGAGTGTCACACACCTGGGTGAGTGTCACACAGCTGTGTATCACACACCTGGTGAGTGTCACACACCTGTATGAGTGTCACACACCTGTGTGAGTGTCACACACCTGTGTGAGTATCACACAGCAGCTGAGTGTCACGAGTGTCACTCACCTTGGTGAGTGTCACACACCTGTATGAGTGTCACACACCTGTGTATCACACACCTGGTGAGTGCCCCACAGCTGTGCAGAGGAAGGGGCTGCACTGACCTTTGCGAAGGCGTCCCTGCCGTAGGTGGCCTCCTGCTCGGTGTGCTGTTTGTCGATGATGTCCCTGCCCGTGGCCACTGTCCGGAACAGCAGCGCCTTCTCCACCAGCTCGGCCTTGGTGGACAGGAGCTCAGCGATCACCGACACCACCTTGCTGTTCTCGATGATGGGAGTGTCTCCATCCACGGAGAACTTCAGGTTCCCCTGCAATCAGCAGCATTTCTCTGTCTGCCCTTTACTAAGGGATCAGCACACCCCAAGCCCACCCATCTTCCACCTGCTGGGAATCTCCTGCCACACTGGAAGGTGGGTCTGGCACATCCACACCCTCAAACCTCCAGTGGCAGTGGCAGCAGCAAAGGCTTTCTCAAAGCAAAGCGTTCCTGCTCAGCTTTTGGGACAAACGACATCAAACACTCCCTGAGACGGAATCAAACACCATCCCAAGATTCAGAGTCCAGGGATAAGGAATTTCACCATGTGTGCAAATACTGGATGTAGCATTTCTCTTCACTGCAGCTCACCATGAAACCACGGGCTGCAGTTCCCCTGGCAGTGCTACTGCCACAGAGGGAATGGGATTGGGAATGGGGATGGGAATGGGGATGGGAACGGGGATGGGAATGGGAATGGGAATGGGGATGGGAATGGCGTGGGGAAACCGAGGTCAGTGCCAGTGGGACTGGACTGGCGACCCCACCACCACAGCTCTGCTCCTGGGCACCTTCTGTGCCAGGATTGAGCAGTGGCACCCCTTGGTGACCCACAGCAGAGGGTTGTCCCCCAGCCTGCCTATATGGCCTCACTCTGCTCTGTCTCCCTTCCTCCCCAGCACTGCCACCTCAAGGAGGAGAAGGAACTGGAACAAAGTTGTTCTTTGCCACCCTCCTCCTGCCCACCTCCTTCCTCAGGGAAACACGAGAGCTGAGCTATAGGGACACTGTGCAGGGGAGGAGGCTCTGCGGCTTCCAGGAGGATCCACGAGAAGGAAAGATCTCCTTAGCTTCACAACACAAAGGATTAAGAGGTCTCCTGTGTTTCCTGGGCTCAACCTTCACCATGAAGTGAAGCAGAATCACTGTGGTGAAGGTGAGTGTGAGGGCACACCAAGGGACAGAAGCTCCCTATCCCCTCACTGCCAAACCCCAACAGTTCCTTTTCCAGAACATTTAACAGCTGCCAGTACTTAGTGGTCTGCCTGGTTTGGGATCTGGAACATGCAGGGATACATGTGATCATCACTGCAGTGCCCTGTTCCAGCAAGGACTGCCTCTCACCACTGGAGCTCTGAATTGGACACACCTTCCCTGCCACCAGAGCTTCCAAGGGCTTCTGCAGCAGGAAAATCAGAGCTGCTGGCAGTACAAGCCCTCCTGAGGAACAGCCCAGGGATGGGTTCAGGGATCAGGGATCAGGGATCAGGGATCAGGGATCAGGGATCAGGGATCAGGGATCAGGGATGGATTCCCAGGGACAGGGAGCTTACCAGGTGCAGAATGGCTGCCACGATCTTGTAGACAGTCTGGATCTCCTCCTGCTTGAAGCCAATCACCTTCATGGCATCAGCAACTGCCTTGAACTCGGCCCCGTCATTGATGGAACACTGAGGGGAGAGGGAAGTTTGGGATGAGGGGGATTTAATGGAAGTCAGCTGTGGGGAAGCAAGGATTTCACAAGCCCATGGGAAACAGATGCACTTTGATGTTTCTTAGAGGCAAGACACTGCCATGAGGTTTCCCAGGTTGTTCCAATGCCATCCTGCATGCCTGGACACTGAACCCTGCGTTGCACACACGTATTCTGCCAGCAGGAGACACCAAAATCTACCACAGCACAATAAACTTCCCAGTGGAATTTGCTGAGAAAGAGTTCATTAAAAAAATCCCAGAAGAACAGGACAATTTATGCAGTCACAGACCCTCTGATCAGAGGCTGCAGAGCATCAGTGGGAAACCTCTGTTCTCCTCCCTCTCCAGATCAGCCTCTCCCTCCCTCCCTCCCTCCCTCCCTGCAGCCTCCTGGGTTTGTTTTCAATGCACATTTTTCTCTCTCACAGAGAGAATCATCTGGCATGGGAGAAGGTGTCTGGGTTTCTGTACCAAAGTGCATCTCACAAAAGACCTAGGAAACCAGAGAGCCTTTGGTCTGCACCCTGCCTCAAAGGGACAACACTTGGTACAACTCAGCTGTATCTGAAGTGTTCAGGATTTTGTTTCTAAAACTTTATGGGTATGTTCCCTTCTTTCCTGCTTAGAGTTCCTCCTTGAGGACAAGCCAGACTCAGTGCTTCAGTAACTCAAGGATCCTGCTGCAGAAAAGGATCACACACACAAGGATCCTGCTGAGTCCTTCTGGCTTTTTGCTCCAGAAGGCAGTTAAAGGTACCCATTATGGAGCATGGAATTTCTGCCACTGGTAATAATGGGTCAAATATCCACACCTGCATTTATTAATAAAACATTTCATTGCTGTTTCTAAGCAGACACAGGCAGCATGCACAGGTGTATTTGTATATTTTAAGCAGAATTGAGCTGTATCTTTTCTGTGATTCTAAGTGCACTCACACTTTATCTTGCAGCACCAGAGACTTCATGACAAACAGCACGCCAGTGTCACCTTTCCATATTCATCCCCACTGATCTCAGCTTCTGCTAGCTCAGTGCTTGGAGCATTTCCAGCAGCATTTCCAATGTTAAGCTGTCCCTGGGTCCCTCAGACCCCTCACCTTGAGCTGTGCCTCAGGGCAGATGTAGCTGTAGGCTGACACATCCTTCTGGAGGTGCAGAGAACGCAGGAGCTGCTCAGAACCTCCCTGCAGGAGCTGCATGAAGAAAGTTTTAAGAAATGGTGGCTGAAAAATAGAAAATCCTTCTTTTTTCTGTCTCTTATTCATCTGCTTGACAAGCAAAATAATGAAAATATTACTTGCTGCTGCAATTATCTGGAGCACAACGTGCAGGATGCAGGGCCTGCACTGGTGCAGGGCTCTGCCACCACAAATCATTGTCCTTTAGAGTCACAACTGTATAAAAAGCAGCCTGGACCCCTCACAGACCTGGTCACACCTGTGCCATGACACAGCTGTGCCTTGGCAAGCACACTGCCCACACAGAGAAATGACACATCCCTGAGGAAAGTGCTAACAGGCCATCATGGAGCACTGAAAAAGTGGGAAAAAAATAAACAAACCTCCCCTTCCCTCAGTGCAGAATCAAGGTTATACTAATTGGCTGACCATACCCCCCAAAGGACACACAGGGAACCACCACACAATGTGGAAGACATTAAAGAACATCCAAAAACCCAAAAAAGTCAACTTGGTGTCATAAAATTACTTCCATATGGACTAAAGGCCTCGAGAGAAAACAGAGGGATTAGGCTTACTACAAATAAAACAGTGAGTCAAAGTCCAATGTCCTACCATATTTGTTTAGTCAGCCCTCCTTTAAGTTTAGAAATGTGTTAATATGGGACTGGAGGATGGAAAACAATCCATCTTCCCAGGCTGCCTCCCAGCCCAGGCCCCCGCAGAGAACTGAGGAACACAAGATCACCCAAGATGCTGCAAAAGGGAACCCTCTGCAAAACACATGAGAGGGGGGGAAAGCCCTGAGTGCTCTGCCCAGCGTGTCTGGGAAGCTGGGGACAAGTCACTGCTCCAGCAAAGGAACACAAACCTGGTAGAAGGAGTGGAAGCTTCGCTCCCCAGGCTGCTGCACGATCACACGGGACTGGGGGAACAGAGCACAGAGCTGGGTGTTAGTGGGACTCCAGCACCTCCCCTCAGACACCCACACCACCAGGGCACCCCAAATCCATCCCACCTCACACTCAGGCTCTGGGGAACACCATCACACACTGTGTGACCCTGGAGCTTGATGTCTACAGCCAAAAGCACCAGCTTGTGTAACAGCTCCAATGCCCTACTTCCACCCAGGAATCCCATGTGGGAACCACAGGGTTGCTTTCATGGAAGAGGCAAATAAAACATCATTTTAGTTTTTAGAGTGATTTAATCACTGGAAATGAAAACCAGGACTCTGTGACTCCAAATAAATGCTCAGGGCCTGGTGGTCACCACTCCTACACCCCCAGGAGAGGCTCCCCACAGCACCCAGCTGTGTAAGGGAATGCTCTGCTCTGACACAAGGGCCTTGTTTAGGGAGCTGTAGCTCCATTCCTGAATCCTTATTCCAGACCAGAGTAAAACAGCACAAAAAAGGGTGAAATGCAGCAGACATTAATTCAGCCAACAAGCATCAGGTCCTTATTTTATGCTACAAGTTTGAACGATGAAGAGTGATGAGAAACAAAGCTGTGTAGGGGAGGGTCAGGGAAAGGTTCTTCCTCCAGAGGGTGCTGGGCACTGCCCAGGCTCCCCAGGGAATGGGCACAGCCTGAGGCTGCCAGAGCTCCAGGAGGGTTTGGACAGCACTGCCAGGGATGCCCAGGGTGGGGCTGTTGGGGGGTCTGTGCAGGGCCAGGGATGGGACTGGATGAATCCTGGTGGGTCCCTTCCAACCCAGGGTATTCCATGATTCCATGTGTTCCTGCTGCAAAGCCACTGTCTGTTACCACTTGTATTTGGGCCAGAGCCTCCACTGCTTTCAAATGGAAACAAATTTAACTTGGGAGAAGTCAAGAATATGAAATAAACAATCAGGATAAATAAATCATCAGGATTTAAGTCACTGCAGCTGCACTCCCCAGTCCTCTTTTTACATCAAAGTATCCCAAGTTAAATGTTTGGGTTTGTTGTTTTGTTTTTTAAAATAAAGTGTTTACTCTGAAAATAGACGTCAGGGAACTAAGGGGAAAAGTAAAAAAGAAACACAAACAAAAAAGGGTGTTGGCAGATGTGGTCAAACACATAATCAAAGGCAGACGTGTCTCACACAGCAGAACTGTTAATGGCTCACGCCTGAGCTCTCCAGTTTTGCATATTCCAGTGTTTTCAGACACCACTTAATGACACAAAAAAATAATTATGCTCAGGATCACTCGGAATATATAAAAACAACACCACCAACAGCTCACCCAAGGCTATGGCATTACTCCAAAACAACACTTCTCAAGCACACTTGCTCCCTACAGCCTTGGAGATCTCCCTCTCCAGGGAGAGCTCAGCGCAGGAATTACAAAGCAGGAGCTGTGCAGAGGGTAAATTGCATCCAAAATAAAAACTGAGGTTAAACTTCACACACCCACACACATAAAAACCTTTGGGTAACACAGCCCCATTGCTGGTGAGCTCTGGAAGTCGTGGTGCTCCAGGAGCAAGCTGCTGCCAGCACTGCAGTGGCTCTCCTGACTCCTGAGGAAAAACTAAGCCCTGGATTTATTTTCTGTGCCCTCACACCTCACCTGCTGCCCGTGTCTGAACAGAAAACTTCCCACTAGCAAAGCCCAGACTGCCAAAGTAACTGCAGCAGAGGCTGTGAGCGTGGAAGGGAGGCTGCCTTACCTTTTCTAGCAGGTAGTTATTGATGTGCCCCCCGATGGGGTCTCCCTTGAAGTCGAAGTTGATGTCCATGTACTTCCCGAAGCGGCTGGAGTTGTCGTTGCGGTTTGTTTTGGCGTTGCCAAAGGCCTCCAGCACGCAGTTGGATTTCAGCAGGATGTTCTTCACTCTGCAGCAGGGGTGGGTGGATGGAAAAGGGAGCACGGTAAGACTTCAACACTCACGCCATGGGATTTATTTTCGCAGTTCAGAAGAACTCAATGACAGCAGTGATGCTCTTTGATGGCAGACTTGGGCAGATGTGGATGACATCAGCAATCCCATGGGAAATCAGCTGGGAGCTGTCAGCAATGCTCCTCAGAGAAAGCAAATGCTCTTTGGTTCAAAGACCAGACCCCCACCCTGAAATCAGCACCAGAATTTCAGTTTCTATACACAGCTGAATTCTGAAACCAATTTTCTGAACTCTTTTTCAAGTCATTTTCAAAAGTTCATTTGGGGTAGGTTTAAGTCTGTTTCTGCAGAAAGACACATTCTTTGCTCCAAAACTTTTACTCCAGGACAGAGAGGGACATTTTGCATCTCAGAATCATGTGAGCCTGGAAGGTCATGGAACACGCTCCTTGCACTCCACATGGTGTTCTAGCCCACCCAAATTTCAGGTAATTTGTCCCAGGAAAAGTGATTTAGAATCATTTAGGTTGGCAAAGACCTCTAAGATCATTGAGTTCTGCCATTAGATGGTTGATACTGGCTGGATGGTAGTTCTAGATGCTGTTTTGATTTTGAAAGTCTGAACTTTCAAAATAAACTGTTCAATGTGATTTCAGCAAGTAATACTGCAAAATTCCCAGAGTGAAAGCAGTACCTGGGAAAGTTCAGTATAAATCAGCATGTACAAGAGACCATCTGATAACGTGGTGCTACAGAGCCCACAGAAAGAGATCCACCAGCAGGAGAATTTCCCTTCTTTTCCAGCCCAGGCCTTACCTCTCCACCTCAGCCCTCTGCCCAGGGTTGGTGATGGCTGCTATGTACTGCATTATGTATTTACTGGCCTCAGTTTTCCCAGCCCCGCTTTCACCTGGGGGCAGAAACACCACGGTGACCAAACAGATTAAAAAAAAAAGGCAAAACAAATCATTGGACAGAAGAGCTCAATTCTACCCCAACAGTGCCTGGGCACTTTGATTTTTTTCTTTTTAAAACAATCTTTGTGTGCACTTGGGACATTTTCTAAACACAGGCCATAACCCTGCCTGGCTGCTGCTGCTGCTGCTGCTGGGCTGACTTTGAGCAATTGTGCTGTGAGATTCCACAGGTCGGGAAAAGGGCTGGCACACAGAGGATCAAAGGAATATTGTTAGAGGAGAAAGCCTGGCCTGCAGCAGCACAAGGGGCCACTGTTCAGCACCCCAGCCCGGGGCTCTCTCCTTTCAGGGCTGCCCGAGCACGGGGACATCAAGGAAACGAAGTGCCAGGATCCAGGCAGGGATCACTCTGGTACCAGCCCTGCTCCCACTGCTGGAGCCGTGGCCTCTCCAGTGGAGCAGGGAACAAACAGTGGCCAGTCAGGGCAGCTCCTGAGGAGAGACAAGCCCAGCTCTCCTGATCCCAGCTCTGCTGATCCCAATCTCTCCTGATCCCAGCTCTCCTGATCCCAGCTCTCCTGATCCCAGCTCTGCTGAGCCCAGCTCTGCTGATCCCAATCTCTCCTGATCCCAGCTCTCCTGATCCCAGCTCTGCTGATCCCAATCTCTCCTGATCCCAGCTCTGCTGAGCCCAGCTCTCCTGATCCCAGCTCTCCTGATCCCAGCTTTGCTGATCCCAGCTCTCCTGATCCCAGCTCTGCTGATCCCAGCTCTGCTGATCCCAATCTCTCCTGATCCCAGCTCTCCTGATCCCAGCTCTGCTGATCCCAATCTCTCCTGATCCCAATCTCTCCTGATCCCAGCTCTGCTGATCCCAATCTCTCCTGATCCCAATCTCTCCTGATCCCAGCTCTGCTGATCCCAGCTCTCCTGATCCCAGGTCTGGAGCAGACACAGGGCTCCTGCTCACATTATCCCTCTGCAGGCACAGATCCAGCTCCCGGCTGGCACCGGCTCTTGAATGAGATAAGAAATAATTGTGCCGGTCTCCACACATGGATTCAAATGCAAATGAGCAGCTTTAAGATTAATGAAGTTTCTTTTATAAAACGCTGTCATCAGCCAAACCATTATTCTCCTTCCGCCTGGAATTTCACACAGATCAAGTGCTCATCACCATGCAGAGCCCTCGCAGCCTACCTGAGATGACAATGCAGGTGTCTTTGGATCGTCTCTTCATGGCTTTGTAAGCAGCATCGGCGATGGCAAAGAGGTGGGGAGGCCTCTCGTAGAGCTCCCTGCCCTTGTACTGCTCGATGGTGTCCCGCCCGTAGATGTTCAGGTTCTTGTAAGGATTCATGGAAACCACCACTTCCCCAATGAAGGTGTAAATCCGGCCCTTCTCGAACCTGCCCGGAGGAGACAAAAGGCAGAGATCAGAGAAATGCAGAGGTTCAGGAGTGCCCAGGCCACCGGGTGAACTCTGCCATCCATCACCCGATGGAAACACGGCAATAAAACCCTGGCTCTGGACACTCCCAGGCAGGGATGGCACAGAGCAGAGACCTGAGTGTACAAGGACAACAACCCAGGGCTGGCTCGGAGTTCCACCACCTACAAAGGACATTTCTACCTCTGTTTCCCTTCCAGATACGTGATACGGAATTTACAGTTTCTACACCTGACAATAACTGAACACAAGTGTGAGGAGCAAATCTAATCTGATCCAGAAAGAGGATTTACAGGCAAATTCTTTTTTTCACATTCTGTAGTTGCCCATTGCCCAGCTCAGGCCAGAGGAGCAGAAGTTCTGAAGCCCTTGATGAGAGGTCTAATCACACTTCAAAGAGAACCAAGAAGCCCAGGAGGGGATTGCAGCCTCTCAGCTCCAGCAATGAGTCCTTTTTGCTGGAAGGCACTTCAGTATCATCACTGCTGCTACACCAGAGAGGAAAAAATTTCTAAGAATGTGTGCAAACAACCCTAAACAACACCATTCCTATCCCTACCTGGCTCCTTGATTCTTTCTGCAAACAAGACAAAAATAACTTAATGTTAGTTAAAAAAAAAAAAGTTTAAGTTAGAAGATGTTTCCAAACAAACTCCCATTTTATTGAAAGTTACCTATGAAGAGAGCTCAGAATAATTCCAGATTAACAGCTGAGGAATTCACAGAGCATTTGCTTCTCGGGAGGAGAAAGGACAACAGGTTTAGGGATCAACACGCAGACCCTGGATTTCCAGCGCCAGTGCCTGTCTGCAGCTGTATTTAAACCTCAGGACATTAGATGGCACCAGAACCCCTTCACAGAGCCCGGGAGCCTCGAATCCTGATGGACTCTGGCACAAATTCCAGCATTACTTTATTGAATTTATTACCACCCCCATGTGGTGACAGCCCTGACATTTTCTATTGTTCATTTGAGAATTTTCTGCAGCATCTTGGCAGAGTCGGTTTTTAGCAGGTGTAATAAAACTCAAGAAATATCATCCAGCATCCAAGCATTCCACTTTCTACAAGTGTTGGTGCCTCCCACTCCAGCTTCCTCCTGGAACACTGCACTGGGAAGACACAAGAACTGCAAAACATCCTCTTGTTCCTACATCACTTTTAACTGAAAGTGTCCTGCTATGCATTTCCCAAACGATGGGAATGATGAGCTGAACAATAATGAGCTTAAAATGCAAAGATCTTTTACATTTTTGAGATACATGCTGTTTGAAAGGTACCAGTAATGTTTTAGAAAAGATAAGATCAACGTAATTAGCAATACCAATACCCCTAATTTTAATTTTTTGCAAGACCCTGAACAGGTAGAAGTGCAAAGGGATCAGATACCAGGCTAGGAGCCTGTGAGGGACTCTGCATACACAGAGGAGAGCTTGAAAAACCAAACCCACACAACACTGTTGGTATTAAGGAGATCAAGTCACACGGGGACATCAATATGTAATGGAAACCACAAGGACATCACAACGAGCAGAATCATTCCCACCCTCTGGAGATGGACCTGCAAAAGGTGAGTTACCCACTGGAGAACACCCAGCCTGCTCTCCCAAGTCCCTGCCCAGCAGCACAGAACTGCTGCTCAAGGCACTGCTGATGCAGAAAAAAAGATCCAGCAGAGTGTGGATGAGGTTTTAAGCCCCATGAGCAGCTGGAGGGTTCATGGCCACGGAGAGGGTGAGGGGGGTTGTTTCAGCTGGGGAGAAATAAAGAAATAAAGGCCATTCCTGCTGCAGTGCCACCATCACAGCACCCAATACTCTGACCTCTTCCTTAAGTAATGAATTATGTAAACTTGAACTGCCAGAGCCCAGTTTAAATTTCCTCCCGTGACAGTTCAGCCTCCCTGAGCGAATCATAGAATCAGGGAATGTCCTGAGTGGGAAGGGACCCCCAAGGATCATCCAGTCCCAGCCCTGACCCTGCCCAGGCATCCCAGCACCCCCACCCTGAGCACCCCTGGGTGTCCAAAGGCTCCTGGAGCTCTGGCAGCCTCGGGCTGGGACCATTCCCTGAGGAGCCTGGGCAGTGCCAGCACCCTCTGCTGCCAAGCAGAACCTTCAGATCTGGCCCTGCCAGCCGGTCCCTGCAGAGCCCCCGCTCCAGAGGGGCTCCAGCTGGGATGCTGGCACAGGCAGCAGCCTCACATCCTGCCTGCCACCTCCCCACAGCTCAGCTCAGATGGCAGAGCCCACACCGGGCCTCCAAGCCAAGATCTAAAAGGTTTTGCTGGGCTCTGATGAGCTGTGTCTTGAGCTCTGTGGCAAAAGGCAGATGGAGATGAGGGGGAAGAAGGATCTGTCTCCAGGCTTGACAAACAGGCACCTCTCCAGCCTGCCTTGGGGGATACAGAGTTCATGAACAAGTGACTCCCCCATTTACACCTCAGTTCACTTCTCTCTATTTCGCAGCAGCAGAGTTAAAATGGCAGAGCTGTGCTCAGATGTTCCCAGCAGGAGCTGCAGCTCCTTGCCCCTCGTTGCTGATAAAGCCCCTTTTCATCCCTGAGCGTGGCTCAGCACAGCAGCAGGCCAAGAACAGCAGGGCCTCTCTCCCTGGCTGCACGGCTCTGGTGGGAGAGAGAGCCAGGTTTGCCTTGCCCATGGAGAGCTCAGGAAAGCTTAAGAAAACATCCCACGAGGGCAGAGCAAACGGGGAGCTTTGAGCTCTGTTAGACCCACGGTTCCTCTGCAGGGCAAGGTCACAGAACAAGACCACTAATCCATTTGATGCTTTTCACAGCCAGCACAGGCATTTTAGTGCTGAGGTGCAGAACTGGGGGTTTGTTACTCAAAGCAACAACAGTGCAGTTCCTTGGGGGAAAAAAAAAAGTTCCTTAATAAAAGGAATCCCAGGGTCCACTCCTGGAGCAACACCCCTATGGTCAAACCTTGCTTTGCATCTCATGGAAGTCACAGCTTGTGCCACAACAAAACATTTCCCTGCAATAGTTCCAATTGAATCATTTCTGTATCAATGCCATAGAACCATGGAATATCCTGAGTGGGAAGGGGCCCCCAAGCATCATCCAATCCAACCCCTGGCCCTGCACAGACCCCCCAACAATCCCTCCCTGTGCATCCCTGGCAGTGCTGTCCAAATGTTCCTGGAGCTCTGGCAGCCTCGGGCTGGGACCATTCCCTGGGGAGCCTGGGCAGTTCCTGGGCAGGTTCTTCTGGGGAGGAACCTTTCCCTGATCTCCATCCCAACCCTCCTGACACAGCTCCAGCCCTTCCCTGGGTCCTGTCCCTGTCACAGGGATCAGAGATTGGAGCTGGGGAGGAGCTGCAGCCCCAGTGAGTCTCCCCTCAGTCCCCTCTCTCCAGTAGCTCAGCAGCCAAAAAGCAATTCACAGTATTTAATCCTTGTGGGTTATTTTGAGAAGGAACATCAGCTCTTTCATGAGAAGTTTTTATTACCTCATTAAAACATCAATTGATAATGAGAAAATAAAAACCAGTGAGTCACAGAATATAAATCATTTTAAGGGAGAGAAATTCTTCTCTAGGAAAGAAGTCCACAAGGCAGGAAAAAAAGCTTTTACTTTGTTTTGTAGTTTTTATTTTTAGGAAAGGAGTTTTAAAAAAAGTATCTTTAAGTCCAGACAAGATATATTCACACGCAGTTGCTCCTGCAAAATACACTGCAGAAATGGGAACACTGAAGCAGAAATCTCCACCACCAGAGAGCACTCACATTTAGGATTTCCCCCACCTGACAAAAAACTCCAGTCAAAAATAAAACTGTTCTTACCGAGGAAATGATGCAACTTCAAATGCACTCAGTACAAATAAAGAAAAGTTAGCTGGCAAGACTTGGAAGCCACACTCCCAAACAACATCTGCAGGACCTGCAGGACGGGACCCTTACACAGAGACCCCCACCAGGCCACCCCGCTGGGGCACCTCAGACAGGGAATTCCTAATTAATCACTGAGATGGAACTCCTCTGCCCTCGGGGGAGCACTGCCAGCCCTGAGCACCGGGCAAAGGGCTCCTCACTAATCCACTTTGCCACCCCATGCCCATCTGTCCAAGCTCCGAGGGACGGAGCATCTGCTGGAGAAACACGGCCAGTCACCGGTTTGCTGTTCCTCTAGGAGAGCTGAAGTGGAGGTTTTGCTTTTCTACTGGAAAAAGCCCTTCTCTGGTCCTGAACTGCTCTGTTCTCAGCACTGCTCACATGCTGGCAGCACATTGTGCCAGTCTTTACAATCACACCAGAGGTTTACCCGTTAGCCAGGTGCTTCCTGAGGCTCCTGGGCTCAGCCCTTCCTGATGGCCCAAGTTCCCCAGGACAGACCCTGCTCAGTCAGTCACAGCACAGACACCCACTGAGAGGGGCTTTCAGTCTGCCTGTGCTGCACTGCCTTAAAAGAAAGGAAATGTTAAGGAAAAGCAAATAATGCAGGACAGAATGGGGAGTGCTACAGCTGCCACAGCTGTGCTAGTTAGCAGCAAACTTAGTCCCACCAAAGATTAAGAGAATCAAAACTGATGGTTTCAAACTATTCTCTATTTCCAGCTTATTTGTGAATTCCAAAGCACAATGTGAAATGTTGAGTATGAGCACATAGCCTTTTCTTCCTCCTCTGTGCTTGGGGAGAACGATCCAGGAGCTGCACACCTCTAGTACATGGAGCAGGGACAATTCCTTTTCCTGCTGTAAACACCCCACGTGGTTTGGGTTACTCTCCCAAATGGGGTAACGAGCCTCAGTTATTTTTTCCATGAAATATATACATCAAAAATCCATGACTGCAGGCTTTGAGTCCATTCTCTTCGCAAACCTGCATGGAGACATTTAATTAAAACCTGTGCTCATGAAGAGCCAAGGATGAGCCTTTAGGATGTGTTCACTAAGGAAGGGAATTTAAGCAGACTTCTGGCAGTGAAACCACATTTACCTGGTTTGGAAGTGCAAGAATGAGTAGCCTGCACTCACCCAAGAGGAAAAACCCCATTCTCCTGCTTTGGGAAGTGAGTGACTTTCCTAAAGCAAAGTTCATGCTGTGCCTCAGGTACTTGGGCCTTTCCTACGTGATACCAGGTCTCTCTACTGAGAGTTCAGTGCTGCTTAAAGACTTTATTTTATGTAAATCTCAAAATAAACTCAGCTGTCAAGCAGGACTTCAAGTCTTTCAGTAAATTGTTCATGAACTGTCTCAGAGCGAATCAGCCTCTCACAAGAGCACTCAGATAAACAGGATTTGCGTTGGCAGAGCTATGGCTAAAATATTCCTGCTGCTCTTGGAAAAACAGACCAAAAAACTGTCCAGTCAGTATAACCTCCCCGCACCAGGAAAACGATCCAAGTCTGTGCTGATCATGAATATGCATGGCCACAATATTCAAAACATGCATGTCTACAAGGTTCTGATCCACCCTGAGGGCCAGAAAAACTGCAATTAAATTCATGTCGGGTGCAGGTGAGGTTTTTGCTTGCAGCTGGCCTGCATGGACTTGGTGCTCAGATGCTGCCAGTTGAACAAAATAGGAAATGCCATTTGGAGCACACTCTGCACCACTCCTTTCCTGTATGGAGGAAGCAGACAGGGCAGGGTGAGGAATACTCCATTCATCTGCAGCCTCCAGCCAGCTTGGAAATTAGGTTAAAAGAGTTCTTTGTAACGATGTCATTTTTTTTTCTAAATAAAATTAGTAAACTGCAAGTGACCACTGCCACATCTTCCTCAACAAACCAAGGTTTAAACAAATTGTCTGTAATTTGATGGGACTGATCCAGCTCCAAGCCAGCTGACCCTTGAGTCATCCACCAGCACTGCAAACCCACTGGGTAAGCTCAGGGGAAGGAAAATGGGAGATGGATGCTAAGCCAGCTCTAATGAACACTGAAAAAATGTCTAAAACTGGGAGATGTAGGACCAGGAAGAATATTAAAATCCCTCTCCTTAAATATAAAGGGCTAACCTTGCACTGAAAAAATGCCAAACCACTAAACACAGGAGTCACTGAACTTTCATTGCTGTTTGCGTCAGAGCGGCCGAGCTCCCTCTGCAGCAGGGGAGCCCTGCACACTCCTCCAGCTCTGGAGCACAGCAGAAGGCACAAGCAGACTCAGGATAGAGAAGGAGTCAAAGGGAAGTTCTTGGAAAAGCCTCCACACAATGCTTTGTGGTCTATTCCAGCCCTCACATGGGAGGAAGTGGCTGCCAGCACAGGTAGAGGGAAGCAGTTTGCTCCCTGCGTGTGGAGCAGTAGAACATTCCCAGTTTCCATGTGAAACTCTGCCCTGGGACATGGTAACATCTGAGTGCAGTAAGCACATTGCTGTGCTCTGGGCAGAACAGTGCCCTGAGTGCTGTCCTGAGGGGGGAATTATCCTGGGATCCCAGATCTAACCAGGAAAGAGCAGAACAGGCTTGGCATAGCAGCAAACAAGAGACTGCCATCTGCCCATAATCTCTAACTTTTCATCTGCCAAACAAAAGCACATAACCTCTAAAGGGACAGTAAAAAGCTAAAGAAAGTTCAGCAGTCAGGTAGGTTCTCCTCCCTGCTCCCATCACACCCTGAGCCAGCTGGAGCACTGAGCCTGTCATGCAGAGGAACTCATTTAAATGAGACTCACAAAACTACTGAGGAGGAGGAAAAAGTGGAAGTGATCACCTATAAATACTTGGGGAGAGGAGAATCATCCTGCCAGGCAGCTGGAAGAAAATATTAATCAGAACACAACACAGGCCCATACAAAGGGAAAATGGGAGTGGAGGACCCTGGCCAACACGGGCTGGGGATGGAAAGCTGAAAAGCAGTTCAGTGGCAGCTGCAAGGACCAGGGAGGCCTGATGGATATGGCTGAGCTTATTTTACAGATGTATTTAGGAGATTTGGCTTCCTGCACTGACCAACAACTGACTTCATGATCCATTATGTTCCTTCCACTCTGATGTTACAGCACTCAGGTACTTAAAAAGGACATTTTACCTTCATTCACCTCCTCTTTCCAAACCTCATATCCATATTAACTCTAAGCTGCCACATCACGATTATCCCAGCCTTCAGTTTTGGGAATTCAGCTTTGCACATTGGACTGTACACCCTTGTGTTAAAGGGTTTGCTACCTGCAGGCACTTCAGGGGACAAAACTGCAGAAACACCTGCCCAAAAGGCAAACACTGGATGGATAGATTTGAACCATGAGGAAGATCCCTCGCCTTGGTTCAGTGGGGTGTGAATTCTGCAGCTGTGGCTTTGTCCCAGTGCTGTCCAGGCAAGGTGATGCTTCTAAATAACCTTCTTGTGAGGGATGCTGGAAGGGCTATAAAACCCTTCAACCCAGCAGAAAGATCCAGAAACATGCAGAAAAACAAAGCCCATGACTGAGCCCCTATTCCTTGCCCCCAGCTCTCCAGTAACTCAGGAAACAACCACCACTCACAAACAGCATCACCTGAAACTGCATCAGCCCCTGCACTGATGATTTGCAACCTTATTTTCTAAGCCATGGTCTAAGACACACCTGGGGTGACACTTTCCCAACTCTGTCCACACTCTGGCTGAACTGGGGAAGGAGTGTTTGGTTATAAACTGTCTGGTTTAGAGGGCATGAAGGGGAAACCCTGACAGGCCTTCAGGTGTGGGAAGCTGTGGAGAAAGGGAGGGAGGAGCCATGGTGGACAGGTGAAGGAGGAATGGATTTGGGTGGTGGGGAGGGCACTGCATGAAGCCCTCCGCAGATTCAGCTTCCCTCTCCTCCTGTCGTCCCTTGAGCCCTTGGAGTGTTGCTCAATCAACAGAACCTTGTGACACCTCACTCCACAAGCCCAAGTGCCAAGGTACAGTCCCAGGATTCCACAGGTTTTCTTTGGAAACGCCTGGAGACTCCTTTAGCAGTCAGCTGGCTGGGAGCTGCTGATGTTCAGCTGCCTCATTGTTCTGCAGGGAAGGAAAATTCTGATTTGTTAAGCTCGTGGCCACTGCTGATCCGTGGATGCTACTGGAGCCCCTGAATGCAGCATTGTTTGGGACAGGGCTCAGAAAACCCAAGAATCATCTTGCAGCATTAAGACACAGAACCCCATCTGCCAGCACTCCAAAAGAACATCTCCATGCTCTGGTAATGTTGCATTTAAAACAAATTAGGGGCCTTATTTATACAAATACAGGCCACACAAACCAGGCAAAAATAGTAATGCAAAACATGCAAATAATGTGTTTCTGCATCACTAGGGCTCCCTTTGGAGTTGTTATCAGTGATCTGCACCACGACACCCCAAAGCAGACACTGGCAGCCCTTACACAGGCCTGGGTGCTGCCTGGCTGCCAGCGAGTGACACTGGGCTGTGAGTGACAGAGGGATGTCACACTGGCTGTGACACTGGGCTGTGAGTGACAGGGGGATGTCACAGTGGGCTGTGACACTGGGCTGTGAGTGACATGGGGATGTCACACTGGCTGTGACACTAGGCTGTGACACTGGGATGTCACACTGGCTGTGCCACTGGGCTGTGAGTGACACGGGGATGTCACACTGGGCTGTGACACTGGGCTGTGAGTGACACTGGGCTGTGAGTGAAACAGGGATGTCACACTGGCTGTGACACTGGGCTGTGAGTGACACGGGGATGTCACACTGGGCTGTGACACTGGGCTGTGAGTGACATGGGGATGTCACACTGGGATGTCACACTGGCTGTGACACTGGGCTGTGAGTGACACTGGGATGTCACACTGGCTGTGACACTGGGCTGTGAGTGACACAGGGATGTCACACTGGCTGTGACACTGGGCTGTGAGTGACACAGGGATGTCACACTGGCTGTGACACTGGGTTTCTCCAGGCACCCAGGCCTTTCCAGCACGTGGTGGTGACTCAGCTCCGTGGTTTGGCCCACAAGCTGTCCCAGCCCTTCCAGTGCCAGCCAAGGGCTCTGCTGGACAAACCACGGAGTCTCCCAGCAGCAGATGAGGACATTCCACCTCCAGCTGCCCATCCTGCCCCTCAGTCAAAGAAACCCTTCTGCCACGTCTGCTGCGGGGACAATGAGGGACAGCTGCGACCTCGGCCACCCCCAGAGTGCCACCAACTCCTTCCAGACACCAACGGCCTCAGCCAGAGCATTTGGACAAAGAACCACAAGCAGTGGAGGGGAAAATTAAGTTTGTAAATCACAAAGCAAATACGTTTCAACAGTATGTCCATGAACTGCTCAGGCTGAAAGGACTTTTCCTCGTGCTCCCTTTTCAGGTCAGGAAAAGCTTCCCAGTTTGGATACAGGTTTGGCTCAGGTTTGTTCTGGGGCTTTCTTTCAAGTATTTTCTGTTTTGTACTGAAAAAGCTTCATGTCCCTAATGGAGATCTGAACAGAACTGCACCGAACCCCCTCTTCTCCATCTCCCAGTCTCTCCCATCACCAGGAATGGAGCAGGAAGACAAAACCCCAGGCTCTGTAAGGGTCCGGATCACGGCAGTGTGAAAAGGCCCAGTAAACACACAAGGTTTGTTCTTCCAATTAAAGAGCAACTAATATTTCACAGAAAGTTTGAGTGGAAAACAAAAGGGTTTTAACTACAACTAAGTGCACTGGGTTCACTTAAATTCATGAGTGTGACTGAGCTGGCAGGCTCAGTATCAGGATCTTTCTCCCTCTTACTGAAAGTCAACTTCAAAAGGGAAAAAGAGAAGGAACAACACGGGGAATGCTTCAAACACCCTTGTGGGGTATGAAAGTGCAGGGCAGAACTGGCAAGATAACCAAATGAATTTGCACAGTGGCCTGAAGTACCTCACTTTACATTCTTTGAAAGGAAAAGCAGCTGAGCAGCAGGAGAGCTGCTATTTATGCATTCATCATCCACTGCAAAAGGAGTGAATTCCTAAATGGCAACTGTACACAGATAACCCAGGGGAACATTAGCAAGATGGAAAAGGACTTAAAAGGTTTGATTAGTAAAACAGATTACTTGATTTACATGCTGCTTGCTTTATCGGTTCAAATTATCACCGGAAAGATTGAGTTCATTCACTTCCATTTGACATATTTTTTTTCTGTCAAAGACAGCTCCCACTCAGAAGCTGAAAGACTATTCAAGTAACAATAATGTGAGACAGCACAAATACCACACAAATCAGAATTAACATGCAGCTAACCTGAAAAGCATCTTCAATTTATCTGCCACAAGCCAAGCTGGCTTTGACCACACCATCGAATTTTTAATCCTAGGCCAGTGGAATTCAGAGGCCTGGGAAATTATTTAAAACAGGATCTTCTGAAGGACAAATCAGCCAGAGGATTTAAGCAGGCTTCTACTTCTGTGACGTATCAATTGCCAGGAAATGAGCATTAGTTAATGACAATCTCCAAAAGTCAGATCAGTGCTACAGTTTACCAGAAAGTTCAATAAAGATGTTTTTGGCCACTAATTATTTAGTGAAAGCACTGATTTAGCCCGGGGTGGTGGTGAAGCGACCCTCAGCTTTGGCAGACCCAGTTACACACTGAGAGCAGCACGGAGTGATGATCACTCTGTTCACAGCCCTGTTCACATCCCAATCACATCCCTGTTCACACCCTGTTCATACCCTGATCACATCCCTGTTCATACCCTGTTCACATCCCTGTTCACATCCCTGTTCATACCCTGATCACATCCCTGTTCACACCCCAATCACATCCCTGTTCATACCCTGTTCACATCCCTGTTCACACCCTGATCACACTGTGATCACACCCCCGATCACACCCTGTTCACAGTCCCGGAGCCGCCGGCCCCGCTCAGGGCAGGGCACTGCCCCCTCCCCAGGTGCTCTCAAACAGCCCCTGCCAAGCTCTGACACACACGGGCAGCTCCGGGTGACAGCTGAACAGAACTGTCATCCTCCAGGAAGAGCAGCACAGCTTTTCCAATGAATGTTGCTATCAGCTTTATTTAGTTTTTTTAAAAGAAATTAGCTTAATTAACAGTTCAGAGCTGACACATCCTCCTCCAAACCCAGCTACCTCCCTCTCTCCTTCCCTCCCCTGAGCAATCAGCTGCTGAGCCCTCACAGAACAGCATGAAACACAAAAAAACACTTGGAATCAAAAAGCCTGGCAGTCACAAACTGTTAATCTCTTTACACCTTTTACAAACAAAGAAAATCATCTATTAGATGGAAAACGTATTTTCTACATTATTTTCTGTGATTTTTTTTTTAAGTGAAGTGGTTTGTGTTACCATTCTCACACTCATCCCTGCTGCACAAAAGATGAATGGATATCTCACCCATACCCCTGTTGCTAGAATAATTAAGATCTTCTCGAATTACCAACATTTATAAACATAAGAATGATGATTATCAGCTCCTCACACACTCAGTACTCAGCCTCCAGCAGGCAATGGCAGATGAGGGGAATGGCTCTACTGCCAGTTTTCCAAGGACTCCTGGAAACAATGGAGTGCTTCAGGTTTCTCAGAATATTTTGCTGTGTCAGTGGGAAAGCACTGACAATCCATACATTTAGGTGGAATACAGCTGCCAATCATTATGTATCAGCACACACATCCTGACATCAGCTTACCCATGATTATCCATGAGCAGCAAAGCTGCCACCCTCGCCCCAAAGCAGCCTTTGGTGAGCTTAAGAAATTCTGCTTTGAATGCATGAATTTGAACCCACAATAAACACAACTCTTACTACTTCCATTTTAGATGTTGTATGAAATGTAATGCAACAGTCACTAACACATGGCTCTGTCACACATCCCAATCCTCAAGGATTTTAGTATTTTCATGTTCTTTTTATTTAATGTAGCCATGGCTATAAGGTAAAGGAGGGCAGGGTTAGATGGGATATCAGAAGGAAATTCCTCCCTGTGAGGGTGGGGACAGACTCTGGCACAGGGTGCCCAGAGCAGCTGTGGCTGCCCCTGGATCACCCCTGGCAGTGCCCAAGGTCAGGTTGGACAGGGCTTGGAGCAGCCTGGGACAGTGGGAGGTGTCCCTGCCCATGGCAGGGGTGGAACTGGATGGGCTTTAAGGTCCCTTCCAGCCCAAAGCATCCTGTGATTCCATGATTCTTTATTTTTGATATATGTATGTAAAATTAACTTAAAATGTTTACACCAGGCTCCTCCTAACAAATATTGTCCACACTCTTCTGACTGAATCTAAGGAATAAAATGGTCACTCAGAAAATCCAGTCAGAAAATGCATCTGTAGCTTTGGATCCAATGGCATGGCCCGATGGACCTGCAGATAAAGACAGGGTTCAAGTGTTTCAGTCACAGCACTTTCATGCAGTGCCAATAAAATTACTACAGATCCTGGTTTTGTCAAAAGGAGAGTGGAATGTATTTATGAAATTACTCTTTTCCTCCTAAATATATTTAAGAGAGACTTACAGGAAAAGAAATAAAGCTCAGTTATTTCCTGTTCACATCTCGGTCCTTTGAGCAGGAGAACAAAGGAATTTGACACTTCGTATCTACACTCATCTTAAACGCCACTCTTTGGCCTCTAGCTGGGTACAGAGTGGCACTGGCAGTTAAGGAAATGCTCCTACATATAGAAAATCAGCAGCTTTGATATGCTGCACGGGTCATTGCACTGATAAGGACAGTTACTATCACCTTATCTACACTTCTTTCAAAGTCCCAGGCCAGAGAAGGTAAAACCCAGATAATTGTCCTCCCTCTTCCTTCTATCTCATGCAAGCATGAGTCATCTTTTGAAGGTATTTGCTTGAGGAATGAAATGTCTGTCTCAGTCCTAAAATAATCACAGTTCAGCAGTGGAAATGCCAGCAGTTCCAGGAAATGGGCCATGCAAAAACCCTCCTAAACTGTCCAGTAACCTGAGACAAGAAAAATCCTTCCCTTAGTCCAGATCTGTTGATGTAACCTCAAGCAAGACAGACCAGGGATCCAAAACAATTTAACACCACTCGAAGAGATCTCTGGAAAGATCTCATCTGGGCTGTGGCTCATGCAGCTCCTGAGAAGGGAACAACAGATCCTCACTAGCTGAGGATGAAGGAATCCTGTGTGGCCTCTGCAAGCACTGAGTGGAAGCCCCAGGACACAGGGTCAGTCTGTCCAAACAAACAACTCACCTGTGCACCCAGCCAGCAAGGAGAGCTCAGCATTTCCCCTCTCCCACCCAATGCTGCTTCACCAGTGTTAGGCCTTAAATTCTTCCTCCTTCCATTTTTTTTTTGGTGGGGATATGAGGAAGGAGCAAAGTGGGGAGAGAGGCTGGGGGAGAGGCAATAACAGATACAGTGTAATTCCATCAGCTCAGGTTTGGGGGTTTGCTTCCACTTTCAGTTTATTAATTCAGACTTGATTTACTGTTCTCCACAAACCACTCATAACTGTACACCCCATTCATCATCTCCATTTCTTCTCATTTATCCTGTATTAAATACAGAGACACAAACCTCTTTACAGTTATTATAACAAAGCCTGCTTGTCTCTTATGAAGTCATAACAACATTTCCTCCACTTCTTTTAACAGCATCTCCTCCCACAGCATCCAGGCACCTCATGCAGCTCCCTGAGCTGGTGCCTGGTGTCACAGGGTTCGTGCAGTGTCCTCTCATCACCCTCTGCGCTGATCCGTGACCCTGCCATTCACAGCCCATTACTCAGCAGGCAATGCATGGCTCAGCATTCTGGATAATTGGGTTGCATCCACTGGGATCCAGCATCTTCGGCAGGGGCACCACCACCTCCCCGGCCCGGCACCGCTGATGTTGTGAACCTTGTTTTTACAGCTTTGTGATCGCTGCGGGAGCCTCCTGTTCCAGTGTCCCCAGCAGCCCCTGGCCCAGCAGAGGTTTCAGCAGCCACTGCCCAGCACCTGCAGCAGTCCTGGACAGGGATCTGTTGGGGAGCTCTGTCACAGTCCCACGCTCTGCTCCCACAGGGTACCTGGGTAGCCTAGGGTTACATCTCCTCCACTTGAGCAGCCCTGCAGGACAAAGCTGCTTTACCAAACCACTGTCAAGTCCCTGCACTCCCAGCTGCCAGCCCTGCCCTGGCTCACCAGGATAGCCTCCCTGGATACCTGCATCCAGGCAGCTGAAGTTTCGGGGTTGATTCATCAGCTGAACTGACCAGGTTTCCACTGACTGGATAAAGAGATTTTTAACACCAGTAGCTCCTGTACAGTGCCCACACTGCAGAAGTGGGGATCACCTCCTGACAGATCCCCGCAGGTTCCTCTCCAGGGTTCCTGCTCAGGGAATATGGTGACAAAAGGCCAAAACCTCTCTGCATAGAGCCCCTCCTCAGCTCTGCAGCCCCGTGAGCTGGAGCTCCAGAGGCTGAGGAAGCAGCACGGGCACGTTCTCCCAGCTCCACACCTGGGCTGCTGTGCCTTGCCAGGACCCAGCTGCCTCTGAATGGAGCTCACATGCACCTTTATCAGTGCTGTGGTTAATCTGCAACTAGATCACCCACTGCAGGGCAGCTGAGGATTAAATGTACAGGAAATAAACCAGATATTACTACAACTAAACATTAACTCACTGCTGCTGGACTATCTTGTTTTAAGCCCCTCATCTTCCTCAGTAAGTCAGGAAAGAAGAGGGTGCTGATACCCAGGTGTTACTGAGAATGTAAAGCAACATTTCAAATTTTGTAAAACGACACACACAACATAAACCATCACCTCCATGAACCAGGGGCACTTGCAGAAACCTGGGGTCCTTTTTGACCAGTTATTGCCTCCTCACATAGTGATCACTGCTTCCAAACGAGGGCAGGACTCGTATCCCTGGTTTAAGTGGGCGGGTTCAGATTGTTTTGCTCCTAAAGTCCTTCCTGCTCACCTCTTTGAACCCTGTTTCCAAAGAGACCTGGGAGAACAGGTACCTAAGATGCTCTGGTATGAGCAGCAAGGTGAGACCGCCCTGGCTGTGCAACACTTGTGCCTCCAGGGGTATCAGACAGTTCCTTCCCCCTGTTCCAGCAGCCTCCCCTGGTAGGGAAAGCCCCTCAGTGCCGGGACAGCAGGTCACAAACCACCGAGCAGCTGCTGACACACAGCCCAGCAGGCAGCATATGGCACGTGCAGGAGCTGAGTGTGGGACTGCCTGTTCAAACACAGCCTCCTGCTGCACTTTCCCCACAGCATCGATTGTTTGGAAATGTGTAATTACAAGGCAAAGGGCACGTGGGAGGTTTTCATCACAGCCTGATCAGATACAAGCACTGTGTAACAAAACAAAGGGATCGGTATTTTAAAAGCTTCCAAACTACAGCGCCACGTTGGCCAAGCAGTGGGGCCCATTTTCAAATTCCACCTCGTTGGGTGATAATTGCATCAACACCACGGCAATTACTGGGGCTGTGATCATCCCACTTTGATCAGGAACAGCAGCGTGCGCTGCAGCTCGGTGTTATTGCACAGGTTCTGCAACTGGAAAAGTGACCTGGAGAAATAATCCAGAATGCACAAGGGACCAACTCCTCACAGTCAAGCTGAAAGGACTGTCAAAACATCTAAGCAGACTAAAGAACCGTTATTAAAGCAATGGTATCAACCCAGTAACCTACATTAGCAGATTGGAGCCCTTTACAAGCCATTGCTCATTCACAATAGCACTTTTATTGCTGCTTCTTGAACCCTGAATTGGTTCGTGGCCCCCTCATGTTCCTGCCTCTTTCACATTGTACCCAAGCTTAATTAAAAAAAAAAAAAAAAAAAAAAAGGAAAAAAAAAAAAAAAAAAAAAAAAAAAGAAAAAAGGAAAAATGGTTAGAGACAACTGTCCTCACACCACAGCTGACAGCAATGAAGAGGGAAGTGCAGCTAGGCCACGATTTTAGCCCCAGTCAGCCAGAATTTGGGCAGCTGTCTGTGCTGCTGCTCCCAGGATGAAGCCACGGCTTGCACCCACCCCAGCAGAGGGAAGCCCCGGCCCTCTGAAGGCACGGGAAGGGCAGTTTGGGAGCACCAGGACAGGTTATTAATTAGCTGTGACACAGGGCCAGCCAGGCCAGCCAGAGGCATTTCTGGCAGCACCACTGGCTCTGGGCTCAAGGTATTATTTCAGCTATTGACAGATCATTCAGGGAGGCATCCAAACAAGGGCCTGTCTCAAACAGAGAGGTTGACACGGCAGCAGGACACAAGGTGCTGGCACTCCCAGCAGAGCTGCAATTACAGCAGTGCCTCCCTCACAGCTGGCACTCACAGCATCACAACAAAACTAGGACGTTAAGAGCACAAGCATCCTGTATAGATCTGAAGGAAATGAAGGCAATAAAAATAGCTGTAAACCAGAGGTTCAGTGACTTGTGACCACAAAAGCCTCCAGCAGAAAGACTTGCACCTTCCTCCGCTGCAAAACAAGTGTCAGGCTGGTACCTTCAGTAAAGGGACGTGACTTTGGAAATCAACCCCTCAGACACTTTCGGTGTTCTGTCAGCAGTCACTGGCTTGGTTCATCCCTACAGTACCTGACAAATCGGTAGTAAATACATGACAAGTACTTAGACCATACAATACTAACCTGAGCTCTCCCAAGATGAGAGCTGATGCCACCTCCTGGAGTCATAAAAGCTTTAGACAGGAAAAACACTTTAAAGCAAGTTAATTCCTGCACTGTTGGTAACATTCCCTGCTTTGTCTTAGGACAGAGAAGCTTCAAACGCTCACACAGGAATGTAGGACTGTTCTCTGTTGTTAGGACAGAGGGATCTTTGTGCCAGAGCATCCCCCAGGACTGCTCCTGCCAGGAGAGCCAGGGAGGAAGGTGCAGGAGGGGTTGGCTGAGAGGAGCTGCAGGGAGAGCAGCACTGAGCCCCAGGACCATCCCTGTTCACTGCTATGGATGTGAATGCTGGAGAACTCAGAGGAAACCACAGTTTATGCTCAACACAGCAGTGAGACATCATGGGAACAGTGCATCTAAACCGTAAAATGGCACAGGAGGAGGAAAAGGAAGTGAGTTTCCAAAACAGGATTAGACACTAAAGTGAAACTTGGAGTTGCACTGACAAGCTCCTGATAAAATCAAGCTCCTGCCAAGCTCTGCTGTCCCAGAATTCCACGTTTGAGGGAGAGGGACAGAATGACCCAACAGGGACCTGCCTTCTCCAGAGCCTGAGCAGGGCATGAGCAGGGCACCACTCCTGTGTCCCCTGTCACTGTGCTCGGGTGTCCCTGCTCTGCCCCACGCAGCTCCTCAGCCCAAGAGCTGCTGCTGCTGCTGCTGCTGCCACCTCTGAGAGCAGCCCAGATTGGAGTGTTGGTTGTGTGAACTCTTGGATGACACACAAGAAGGCAATTTACTATCAGAAAACAAACACTGAAAATTCTGATTCTATCTCAGCTTTCCCCCCCCCACAATAATATCCAGGAGGTCACGGATTCCCTAAATGGAAATGCAACTAATACAAGGCTTAAAGGTCATCTCAAAGGAAAGCTGTGTGTGACAGAACATGGCCTGTCCATTCCACACACATTATTCCAGACTGCCTCCACTGACTCCATCTAGGGCAAAGGAAAAAAAAAAAACCAAACAAATAACAAGGAAAATGAAGTAGCTGGTTAAAGGGAATTTAAGGAGGTTCCTAACAATTCTTTTCAATATCAGGAAAACAGATTTAAAAACACCTCAGCTGTGGCTGCTGTGCCAGCAGAACCAGAGTGCTTCATTCTCTGAACACAGCTCTGGTCAGACCCAGACAAAAAGGGTGGCAAAGGCACCCAAGACATTCCCCAGGGGCTGCTCTGGATCAGCCCTGGCTGTGGCACCTCTTGGAGCATGTCCATGAGAAGAAGAGTTGCATGGGAGTTACCAGCTGCAGCCACAAAGCCCTTCAGAAAACATGAGAAAAGGTTTTCCTGGTTGTTTTCTGATTTCCCTGTTTGCACTGAGAACAGCCACAGGCACCTGGAGGGAAGCAGGATCCAGGCAGCAAGGAGCCCGAGCCTTGATGGCCACACCTCACCTGTGTCACTTGCCATGGTGCTGCCACAACACAGCCCACAGCCAGCTTTACACTGCTCCCTTCCTGAAATCACTACTTTGAGGCCAAATAATTATATCTTACATAATGTGGCCACTAGCCAAACTAACAAAAGCCTTCTGAGGAAACCAACATGCCTGAAATTAGACTTGCTGTACGATTTTAAGTAAACTGAATGAACTCTTAAGCCGTGACTGGGCTGTCAGACCTGTGCTGTGCCTTCATACCTTATTAAAAACCAAGGAACAGCGTCTGCCAGCTGCTTCTCTGCACTAGGAGCTGCAGCCATCATGTGCAGCCGTAAAATGTGACTTGGAAAATTATGTACAGATGGGCCCAGAAGTTTAGCATTTGTAAGTTCTCTTGATAGCATGCATTTGCTGCAGATAAAAGCAAATCACAATCTTTTCACAAATATCCTTTGGCTGAATTACTCACAAAACCACCTTAGAGTCAACATCAATCCAGCACAAGAGCAGTGACGAGCTGAAGCACAGACAGGCCAAAAGGAAATCAAACTACTCAGGAAAATGGAATTACATCCTGCCAGACTAACAGCTCGTCTGTGTGCAGAGAGATTGACTGTCTCAAATCTGTGCTGCTGGGTTTTTTAAAGGCAAACACCAGCTCAGGGTTTTTGGTGGTGTGCAGTTCCTGCCTGCTGATGCCTTCGCTTCAGCACAGGGTTGGAAGCAAACAACACTGGTACCACTCCTGCTGGTAAAGAGAAAATTAATTTAAATAATTAAGAACACCCCCATAACCACAGCCAGTGCAGGCCACAGACATCTTGAGCAATGGCAACGTGATAGAAACAGCCATTTTTAGTCCTACCTAACCACTGCAGTCTGAAAGAGAGGCTGAAAGTTTTCTAGAGCATATAAAATTAAGGTTTAGGTATGTACTTTCTGCCCTGAACAGAGCCTCAGTAAAATAAACAAACTTCCATGAAATTTATGGGTACACCAACAAAACTCACGTTGGCCAAGAAGGTTAAAAAAGAAAAAAATCCAGCAAACTATTCCTCAAATCAAAACTAAATTCCAATTCAAAATATATTGAAAAAGTGCTGAGAATTTGGAGCTTTGGAATAAAAAATAATTCACATATTGAGTATTATTAAAATTTTCAGAGTAATCAATTCTCCCTTATCACTGGCTCATCAAGGATCTTTTAAAGGTGGGTTATTACTTTACTAAATCTAAACCCCAATCTTAATCCAGGACACTCTGAAAGAACTCTCTGATGAGCCCAGTTACTCACTCACCTTCAGGAAGATTATAACAAGAATATTTGAAATATTTGGTCTGGCAGGCTGGTACATGACTTCATCCTGCCCAGTCTCCCAGAGGACATCCGGGATTATCTGCAGTGCCAAGTGCAGAAGGTTTGGAAAGACAAAGCTGAGCCCACATCCAGCTGTGGCTGTCCCACATCCCTGCAGAGGGGACACTCCAGCCCTCAGCCGCAGGTACCAGCGCTGCCTTCCCTGGAGCAAGAAGCAAAGGCACTTCTGCTGTTCACTGAGGGTCTGAAATAACATCACACCCCTGACCTGGGGTGGGAATGGTGGCACAAAGATGTGGAAAAAGGAGATTTCAGGGCAGTGGTAGAAGTTTGAGGCCGGAGAAAGCGTTAGGGCAAACAAAATGTGATCCGAGCGCTCGGGAGCTAACGCTCCCTCCGTGGCAGCAGGGACTTTTCTCAGTCTCCACCTGCCAAAATAAATTTGCTGCCATTTAAGGTTGTTAGATGTTTCCCCGATTAATCACAGCCGCGGAGCTGTGTCCCGGAGCCGGTTCTCCTGCAGGACGTTACACAACCCAGGCGGCCCTGCCAGCGCCGGGGAAGGGCAGCGGCAGCAGCCGCGGCTTCCAAGGGTGGAGCGGAGCTCAACCCCAGCGCCGCAGAGCTCCTCCCTCCCGGGACTCCACCACCGCGATCCCGGGAAGCCGGACCACCGCCGGGCAGGTGGGACCCTGCTAGAAACCTTTCCCTACCCCAAGGAATTATTCCCGTTTCGACAGAAGGAATTTGAATTGGGAGGAATGAACCCGGTTAGGTCACCCTGTTGCTGCAGCCCTGAGGGGGCACTAAAGCATTGATAACAATCTCCTTTTAGGAAGTAATATCTGTAAATATTAGGAAGTAACTCTCTAAATTGGGCGAGGAGGAGGGGGGAAGCAAAAGAAGCATCATAAACAGGGCGATTTCATCCTGGGAAATGCACAGTTCACACTTTTGTTTAGATCCAAGTGTTTTAACTTCACCCACAGAATCCCTAAGTGGAGATAACTGTTTTCCATTGAACCTTTCCTTTATTTCAAAAGGAATTCTGTAAACACCTGTGATACAGACGTGGCAAAGCAACTGCTCCTGGCTCCACACGAACTGCTTAAAAAGGGCCAGAGGCTGGTGGACAAAGATGTCAGCAACAAAATGCTGGAGAAAAAAAAATGGGAAAGAATGTCTTGAGCTGAAAAAAAAAAGAAATGCAGCTACAGATCTTTTCCACTTCTATTCCCGTTGTGTGAAGTTCATCACAGCAGTACTGACAGCTGCCACCCCAGGCCCAACCGCAGGGGCTGGCTAAAGATCCTGCAGGAAGATCTTGGTTTGGATAAGGCATGAGGAACTTTGCCCCCCAGCCCTGCACGCCTCAGGACAGTGGCTCTCAGAGGAGGTGGCAGTGCTGATAGCTGGGGGACAGCTGTCTGCCCTGATCAGAGCCGTTCTGCTCTCTGGGGAACCCACAGCACACAGATTCCAGGCGGAGAGCTTTCCCCCGGCCCATCCCATCCCATCCCATCCCATCCCATCCCACCAGCTCACCACCCCCAGCCAGCTCCTTGCTGCCGCTGAGGCTTTGCAAGGCGAAACTCTGACTGCAATGGAGATAAGCCGGCACTATCTAGGAAATTAACACTCATTAACCACCAGGACTCCCACGGGCAGTCCGAGGTGTACAGAAAGAAGCCAGGAGGCAGAGGGCTGGCAGCAAGAACAGCGTTGCTTTCTCAAAGGTGACCTTGGGCAATTTCCACTCCCAGTTACAAAAGCAAGGCAGAGGGGAGGGCAGGGGAGCCTCAAAACCCAGAATGGAGACGCCCTCCACCCTCACACGGGGGTTTTCAGGCTCTTTGGTGGACAAACAGCAGAAGAAAAGCAAACTCACCCATAGAGGCTACCAGGGAAAGTTCACTGACTACTGGATAAAATACTCAGTAGCCTAAATAATACACACTGGCTTATTTTTGCTGTAGGTGGATCTGGCAAATGTGAGTCACCTTTGGAGGAAATCCCAAAGTGCTCCCCTACCACAGTCATATCTGTACACAGAAAACAAGGAACTAAGCCCAGAACCAAAAAAAGCCACCACCTTCACATTGCCACTGGTGTTGGCCAAATTTGCCAGGGAGTTAATTTCCAGCTGGAAAATTTTAAAGCAAATGTTGATTAAAACCACAGGATGGTTATATTTGGAATTAGAGGAGCAAAGCACCTAAAGTATCTTCATAAGTGTGATCTAACAAATGAGTTTTCATGAGATCCCACAACATACTTAGTAAGAAAGCAAGTCACAGTGAGACAAGATGGTATCCACTTAATAGGAAGTGGTTTTTATTGCTATTTCAACTTCTCTGTGATGCCATTCAAGGCAAATGTAACAAGAAAAATCCAAGGCACGTTTAAGAGTGGCCAGTCACACTCTGCAAATGTGAAACCCCTGAAGCAAATGAGTGACAAACAGTGCAGTGGCATCCAGAAGCACCAGAAAGTGATTAATCCTGAGCATAATTACAGAATGGAAGAGCACAGCAAGGACTGGCACTGGGGTAGAGACTGCTGGGTCTCTGTGGCTCCCAGAGGAGCAGAAGCTGGCTGAGGGCAGGGCCCTTCAGCCCTCCAAGACCAAACCAAGAAAATCATGCTGGAAAGGAAACTTTAACCCAATTAACACAGCCTGGGGAGGGGAGGGTTGTGTGGAGACCTCACAGCACCTTCCAGTGTCTGAAGGGGCTACTGAGAAGCTGAAGAAGGACTCTCTGTCATCAACTGCAGTCACAGGACAAGGCAGAATGGGTACAAATTGAAAAAAGAGAATTTCAGGTAGATATTAGGAAGATTATTTTTTTTATTTGCAGATAATGAGACATTGGAACAGGCTGCCCAGGGAGGTTGTGGAGGCCCCAGCTCTGGAAATGTTATAGGCCAGGCTGGATGAGGCCTTGAGCAACCTGGTCTAGTGGGAGGTGTCCCTGCCCATCATGGGACTAAATGATCCCCTTCCAACCCTTTAACATTCTATGATAAAACAGCTCAGAAAAGAAGATGTCCATTGAGACTTTCTCCAGGATCTCTAATGGGACAGGTAGGAGAAGGAAGGGGGTCAGTGGGAATTGAATGCTGAGGAAGGTCTGTCACCCTGCACCAGCATCGCTTTGTGCCACCAGCTCTCACCCTGGAAGGCACCTGGGGATCCTGAGCAAAGAAGCAAAAGATTATTTTCCCAGCCAAATCAGTTCCCAGGCATTAACACCAGCACCTGAAAGCACCTAAGGACAGTGACATCCCTCCTGAAACCCCTCAGTTCTTGTGTGAGAATACAATTCCTGTGAAAAGCAATTCTGACATTGCCCACTTGGTAAAAATCCACCTGCTGCCATTACTTTTTTGGTGCTCATTCAAAATTTCTGTGTGAATGAAAACTACTCCACTTTTCCCCTCTGAGTAAAAGATGCAATTTCAAAGTCAAAATCCTTGGTGTAAAAACTCCATGGAAGCAGCAGTTAATCCCAGACAGCCCAAGGGGACAGTGGCAGTAACACAGAGCAGGGAGGGAAAAACAAGTCTGAGAAATAAATTTCACCACTTGTGATTTATTCCATGTGTATCATGATAACTGTTGTTTCCTCTTAAAATACTCCCTGTTAAGAGTAAAAAAGAATACAACCACCCTCACCCTCATTAAGGGGTTTTTAGCTTTCATCACTGCGAAGTTGGAAACAACCACAGAATATCTGAAAGGTTTAAACATCAGAGAGCAGAACCAAACCAGGAAAAGCTTGCACTTGCCCATGCTGCTTCACCACACTGTCCCTCCCCTGTCCTCGTGGATAAATGGATGGTTTGTAGCTGATGTGGGATTCGATGTTTTTTCAAGCTGCTTTCTCCCCCGACGAAAAAAAGAAACTATTTGGCACTCATAACAGTGGAGGGTACAAAGAGTATCAAAACCCAGGTCAAAACACAAAGAAATCTCTGTCTTCAGCGACAGAAACTTTTCGTTTGCAAAATATCCATTGCACTCCCTTACTCAGGGAATGAATCAAAGGCTCCCACTCTCCATGTGACACCCAGGGATGACCAGATGGGTGGGCACAACTGGGCAATTTTCCTACACAGCAAATTATTTGGGATCCGACCATTAGTGCTATCAGTTTCCACATCAAGTCCCTCATTAGAATAAACAGAGGCTGCTCCTTTGTCCCGAACAAGGCCAGCCAGCACATCTACATATGAAAGGTAGGAGGTGGGGATATTTTCCCCGGAAAGCTTTCCCAGATCGGTTCTGGGGCTTACCCTGCTCATCAGGACACGAGAGAATTTGGCAGTTGAGGTGAAACATCCTTTGGCACGGCACAAAGGATGGGAAGGTGCTGTGGGAATTACTGCCAGCACAAGAGTTATGTCACATAACCAGGGACAGGTAAAGAGGAGCCCTCAAAAAAGCAGCAAAGGTGCCTTGATAAAAAAAAAAAACCAACAAATACTGATCCGACTACTTAACTGTTTGATCTTCCCACATCCCTCGTACAACATAAACCTCACACACACCAAGCCAGTCCTTCTGTAAGAACCTGTTCACTTATCCCTCCTATTTTATTGTGGTTTAAGTGCACATTAATAAGTGTAACCCCAGCAAATGATTCCTTTCATTTGGTCAAGGTGCCACAGAATGTCTTCAAAATCCACCAAGTTTACTGCATTTAACTGCTGGTTGTTTTTTTTTTTTTTGTTTGTTTTTGGTTTTTTTTTTTTTTTTTCTTGGTACAAGGACAATACGGGAAAGGCAGAAGGTTAAAATGTATCAGATGGAATTTAACATTTTGAAATATTATGTCCCAATTCCACAGTTTCCATGATTCAGCTACAAAGTTTGCAACACAACACATTTTTGTTTGTCCACCAGAACAAGTGATCTGTCCATCTGCACTGGGTCTGCTCTCTAACTTTCATAAACAGCCTTTCAGGAAAGAGGCTGAGCAGCCAATTGCCAACCAGTCACGGACAGAACTCCTGGGAGAAGACCAAGACTGACACAAATTTTGTCCCTAAATTCAGTAGCAACACATCTGGGCTGGCCCTGAAGTCAATCACAGCCTGTGGTGTGGGAGCAGAGCCCCAAAGCCACATTAGCCCTTAGAGCAGCCCTGGAACAGTGAGCATCTTCCTGCTCCAATGGCTCATCCAAAGAGCAGCGGGTGCCACCTTGGCTCCTCCACGAGAGCATCCAAGTTCCAGAAACCCAGCAGAAAAACAGGACAGAAACAATCAGGCATTCTTCAGGTTTATGAAAGAGCTGAGATCTGAGGTTTCGTGCATGGCAGGACATGGTACATGCAGCATCTTTCAGGAGCTGGGTGTCCCCCATCCCTCTTTCCTGGCTTTCCCACTCCTGCCAGCCATCTGAGGCTTGGCACTGCTCCTCAGGGCACAAGCACTCCTATCCAAACCCCACAGCACCCATGATTCCAGCATTCCAGGTGACAGCCTGGCACCAGCTCCCCCACCACTGCCTGCAGGGATGCAGGGACAGCATCAAAAAATCAAACCAGGCATCTGGTGAAAAACAAGACTTGTTTTGACAATAAGCAGCGCCCCCTTTAAGTCTCCAAAAATCTAAGTCCATAATGGAAAACATGTTTTCTATCGACTGATTGGGAAAATGAAGCCAAATAGTCCCAATAATTTCAAAATTGTTTAGGTTTCCTTCAGTTTCCTACCGAGCCCAGCTCTCTGGGTTTCATAGCAGGTTTAAAAGCTTTACACTTCACACAGATCTGCTTTTCCCTGGCGTTTCCTCAGAGGGGTTTAAGTTCTGTAACCAACACGAAGGCAGAGAACCAGCTGCCAGACACTGGAGATGTCTAGCTCAGGAATGTCTGCATCCTTGAAAGCCAGGATGCAGCACGGCCCAAAAAACAAGAACAAAGACAAGATTTCCACTGTTTGTTTTGCTGGAGACACAAATGCCACATTTATCAGGAAAACAAGGGAAAGGGATACTCCTGTTCCCATCCCAGTAGCGCAGCACAGGCGCTGTTTGTGTTCTCCTCACCTGGGACAGGTCAGAAACCACACAAAGCAAAGCTCCTTTCTGACTGCGACACAGGCAGGCTCAAAAAAGGAAACGCTGATTATCAAGCAGCACTGTCCGCAAAGTCAAACATCCAACCTCGGGCTTATTTTAGAAAGGCTCCCTGGTAATTTGCCTGTGCTTTTGAAAAGCAAGGAATATGTTTTGAATTATAAGAGGTTACAGGGACATTTTTGTGGTAAATTTGGACTTTCATTTGCAAAAAAAAAAAAAAAAAAAAACAAACCTCAATGCTACAGAGATCCTTTCGGAAATAACATTTTTTTGTCATTGCTAAGCACTTTTCAACAAAGTTTAACAGCTACTGTTCCAAGGAGGTGTTTACATCCAGCTTTAAGAGAATCTGGGGGTTCCTGTGTCCCTGGAAGCACAAAGAAAAGCAGCACGGTGTCCTCCTGACAGTCTGAGAAGCAAACAAGGGAGGACATTCTCTGCAGGGTGCAGGGGCAACAATTTTCCTAAGCGAGTTCACTTGGAGACTCCGGTGCTCCAGGTCTGGTGTTTTGGGATTCCTCTGGGGCCTGAAGTGTATTTACAGCTCTTTGAGCCTGTTTTCATTCACTGCCCTGGTCTTTACACCCTGGATCAAGAAGCAACAACACACAAAGAAGCTGGTATTACGGAGCAGTGGAAGGCACCATTTTCTGCCTCGGAAGTTTATAAACTCCATATCCAGTTCCTTTCTAAACAGTGCAGGGGAGGGGAGGCCTTCAAAGAACCAGAGCTGGAGTTTCCTTTTGAAGGTGAAATTTCCTTTATCATTCGTTCTTGTAAACAAAACAACCTATTGAGCTGCAGCCTAGCAATCTGAATAACAGCAAAAGTTTTAGTGTAAACATCTCCGAGATGTGATGAGGGGAATGAAAGCTTCATTGTGCCCCTGATGGCCGTGGCGTGAAGGCTTTCACAGCCACCGAGGTTTTTACCCCTCCAAATGCCACGGAAGAGCTCTCCCCACAGAAAGCTGTGCAGTTCCTGCAGTGGGAAAGGGGATTTTTTTTGTTTCCATTTGTTTTTCTTTGCTATTCATGGTGAGACAGCCTTTGCTGCCATCCAGTAGCTGTTAAAAGTTGGGTTCTCATTCCTGCCCGGCTGTTGAGCTCCCTGGGCTGCAGTGAAGTGCTGGAGCTCCCTTTGGTTCCCCTGCTGGGAGTTTGTCCTGGGCACCATAAACAAACCCCAGGGCAATGATGAAGACACTGATGCTGTAATGGGAGGCAGATATTTAAGGGGAACCTGTCCTGAAAGTTTCAGCTGGTGCCTCAAAGCAAAATTCATTTGAGGAGCAGCCATGCACACCTGCTCTCCATTAAAATGGGACAGAAAACCTTCTTGTCAGGGGCCCCAGAACAGAGGGATTAATTCTGTCAGAACTTCCAGTGAAACACGGATTGAGTTGGCTTGATGTGAATACAGCTGCAGGGGCAAGGACAAAAATCCTTTGTGTCTGGAGATGGGGCTAAGCCCCCCACCCCAAACAGCACATCCAGCCCCAGCAGCCCATCACACCTCACATATTGCAGAGTCCTGCCACAGATCTCTAGCTTTCCTTTCCCAAGCCACTCAGGCTTCCCAAGTTAAGTTACATCAACCCTAAACAGGAACATATCAAGATACTCTGATCAGATAATTTTCTACCTGATCAACCTCAGGCAGGATAACATCAGGGCAGGCTCTGTCCAGACCCAAGAGAAAAAGAACTGCAGTGGGCAGGGATCCAGCGTGGAGCCAGGAAAGGAGCTGAGCAGATGAACACGATAATCAGCGATTGCAGCACTCCACACCTCCTGCCATGGCACACTTTGTGTGGGCTCCATAATTTACACAGGCAAGGAGGAGGCAGTGTCTGTGCTGGAAGTTTTATTTCTTGCATGCCAAAAGGAGCATCTGAGGGAAAAGCACAGGAGTGCTGGTCAGGAAGTTCTCAGACAGACGTGGCACAGATCAGTCCTGCAGGAGGAACTGATAAACACGGGGAGGAGATAAGCTGTGTTCTGAGGTGGAACAGGAGAGAGGCACGGAGATTGAGGAAGGAGACAGAACTGAGAGCAAAAGCGATCTTTGTAGATAACTCTGAACAAGCTCTGTGGGAAAGGGGGTTTGTCAAGGCACAAGAGAAGGAGCGAGTACAAAAATCAGTGTGAGGTGACTCTGGGCAAGCCTGGGCTTTTTGTTTGGCCCAAGCCTGACCCACCACAGGGAAATAACAACACCTGACTTGGGATGCAAGAGCCTAGAAAGGACTGAGTCCAACAAGTGCAGGTGGAACAGGGGAACTGCTGTCCAGAGGAGCTCACTGGCTCCAGCCCCAGGGAATTCCAGCTGACACAGGGCAAGGCTGGGAAGATCAGCCCAAGATCAGAGACGACACTGGGGAGCTGAAGGGACATCAAGAGCAAGGGGGAAGGCTAGGCAGAGGTGTCCAGCTGCACACAGAAGGTGCTGAAAGAGGAGAGAGGAGTCATTCAGGATGATCAGGAGGGTACTGCAGTTACAGGAGTATGGGAAGTCAGCAGGAGAAAGGAAGGTCAGGTGGGACAACACTTCTTGGAGGGACAGTGGGAGTCAATGCCTGACATGCCAGAGTAGAGCAAAAAACATCCAAGGTTGAGAAATGACACCGTGGCAGGTGAGTGGCTGCCCAGGCACATGGAACTGGTTTAATGCCATATTTTCACCCAATGGTACATTTTTCTGCAAATAAAGCTCTGGATCAGAGCATCCCAACAGTCACACAAAAACTGTTCTCTGAAGTGTCACTGGGCAAGTGGCAGCCATAGGACAGGGCACTTTTTAAACCCAGAAGGGAAGGTCAGCAGCATCCCAACAGCCAGGAAATGTGGGCAGAATGCTTCAGCAGAACAGGACAGAACTGATGAACAAATATCCCAGCACTGTTCAAGGAGAAATTTTGAAATCTGCACAGAAAAATGCTCAAAAACTGTTGTGGGCAGAATGGAAAATACCACCACCACCAAGAGTTAGAGCAAGAGCAGGCTTGCTATGCCCTAGCTGAGCCTGAGAAATTGAGCACTGCAAGACCATCAGTGGTGACAAGGTTGGATGCTCTGGCTTATCCTTAACAACTATTTTATTTAAAAGGTCTTTCCAAGATGTCCCCCTCCTCCTGCCTCAGCTGGGCTCTGACAGGACAGTTATCTGCTGTCCACCTAAACTATCACCCAAAGGAACCACACAACAACTCAGAGACCAGAAAAGCCTCATTCTTAGCCAAAGATAAAGGTTATCCCAGAAGCAGTTTAATGGCTTAGGTTTGAAGAAAAATAAAGTCTTTTCAAAAAAAGTTAAGTCTTTCTAATGCTCCTTTTTCACTCCCAAGGACACAATATCCTCACAGCCAGGCTGTTCTTTCAGAACTTGGAAACACCACAACTGAACACTGCTACACCTGGTGTAATACAGGAACATCAGCACGTGACAGCAGCATCAGGAGTTGAGATCTCATCACCTCTCACCAAAAAGCCCTTAAAGAAACAGAAGTCATCTTTACAAATTGTACTTTTGCTTCAGAGAACTGGAAATGGGCATTTGCCACCAGGGGACACACAGCTCCCCTGCTTCACACTTACAAGGCAGGACTGTGTGCAGACATCTGTCTCCTTCTCCCCACCTCAGAATTCCTTCATTCCATAAAAAGATGCAATCACGACTGAGGGATGCAGAGAGAGATGATGTAACTCCAAAAACTTTGTGAGATCTGCATCTTCAAAGGAATTCCTGTAAATATCACTGAGCTCAGGTGGTGTCAAAGCTGCTCAGCCAGAAGAAATGCAAAGAGTCAAAGAAATGCAAGGGCTCAGTGAGTGTTAGATCAGTAAAGCCACCTGGAGAGGCAGATTTTTGAACAGAAGTCAATGCAAAGGACCCTTGACTAAATGAGGCCACGAGACTTATTGCAAGTATTAGCAAATATTTACTGGAGTTTAGCAGATCTTGGAGTCAACATTCATCAGGTGATGACAACTTCAGCAGGTGATGACAAATCAGTTAAGATGATGCAGGTTACACAAGCCACCTCAAACATGGGGCAGTCAAAAACCAGAACAGGATTCCACTTGACAGCATCCCAAACAGATGCACTGCAACTCCGAGGAGCTTCAGGACCCACAGCACTTCATAAGAATCTACAAAACTATTGCAGAGTAAGGATGAAAGCCAAAAAGCTGCTGAGGAATTCCTAAATTACCAGCTGATTTTTGTAGATGTACTTTGTGTAAACAGCAGGAAAAAAAACCAACTTTAAAAATGCAAGAAAGAGCATTTCCTATTGAGCTGATCTCCCATAGTTGTGGTTACTTCATTTATTCAGGTTACTTTATTTACTTCAGGTTTTTGTTTCACACCCAATGCCCCGAGCCATGGATGTCCCTCCCCAGGCTGGTGCTACCTACCCACAATTAAATTCTATCTGTATCTGTATCTGTGGGTTGTTATCTGTGCTCTGGCAAGGACCAGAGGCAGCAGGAGGAAGGACCAGAGGGGCTGGGGCACAGCATCAGCAGCCTCAGAATTTAAAAGTACAAGGCACCCTGAAAGACTGATCTCATTCATAAATCTGACCTCGTATATTATTCAACACCCAGGTGCTAAAATGATTAAACACTCCCCCACCCAGCTGCTATAAAAAGACTCCTGTAAAACTCCCCTCTAAGGAGGCTTTCATCAGGCAGGGAGGGCAGATGTGCTAGGGAAGGTCCAGTGAAACCAGATCAACTCAGCACATATGGAGGCAAAACAAACTCCAGCCTGGACATCACCTCATTCAAAGCCCGGTTCATGGGAATTCCAGTCAGGAATCCTGGAGCACACTTGCAGCAGCTCCAGGTGTCCATGGGCTGAAGAGTCCCTGTGGAGTCAGGAAGCTGGTCTGGATTCTCCCTTTGCTACTTGTCTGCTTGGGATTTGCTTTCTAAGTGAGATCCATGGCCTTTTCCATCTCTGAAGATCAGGCTGGCCCCAGGCCAAGCTCGTAAGTCAAATTTTGATGGACTAAGGGGAATTTTCATTCCATTCATTCCAAACTGTGACACGAGGCGGCTTCTGCAGGTTGAGCAACTCCGAGGAAGCCAAGAAGGGCTGATCAGACTCAACTGCTGCTGGCCTGAGTAGAGCAAGGGGTGTCCTGCAGCACCCAGGGGCAGATGCCCCTCTCCAGGGAGAAAGCAGCCTCCTCCCAGCAGCTCTTTAATCCAACACCACATGAACAAGTCAAATATTTATAACTATTTAAAATGAGGAAATTAAAATGGCTTAAAGGCATGAAAGCTTGTTTATGAAGCATGAATATTTCATTAGGAAAAGCACAAATGAAACCAAGCATTCACATAATATTTCTTCTGCTGGGATTAAATACAGTTTATTACCTCATGGGAAGCCAAACCTCTCCCACTGCAATTTCAACCCCAAATATGAATGGTTAAGACGGTGCTCAAAAGATAAGGAAGTCAGTGTAAAAATATCTGTGTAATACAGACAGCACCCTCCACTCCAAAGCTGCAAGTGAGGCTCATCAAGGGAAGAGCAGAAAGGGTGTGGTACCGAGCAAGGACAAACGGGACACACAGCTGGGCTAAGAATTGTTCCTGATGGGGCACAGGGACATCCCTTCCCTGAAGATGGGGACAAATTAAAGCTGTTCAACCCCAGGACTTGTGCTTGCTTTTCCAGACGTGAAAAAGGAAAACAACTCAGCCTGCAGATCTAGGAGACACTGAGTGGCAGAACAGAAGTTTGGCCTTTCAGAAATTAAAGTTCTTCCCTGGAAGTGTCCTAGGCCAGGGGCTTGAAGCAAACTGCTCCAGTGGAAGGGACATGGGAGTGGAACTGGATGAACTTTAGGGTCCCTTCCAACCCAAACTATTCTGTGATTTTTGGATTCTAGAGAATGGCCTCAACTTGCCACATCATCCAGAAAAACAATGGGGTTTTTTGACAGAGGCCCAAAAGGTACAACCTCCACACAACTACCTCAAGAAAACCCCTTTGAGATACCCTTCTGCAGCATTTAAAGCCCAGCTCCCCATTCAGTTTGCTCCAATCTTTTTCTAGGACTCCAGCACATGCCTCAGCCCTGCCTGCACAGCAAGCACTTCCCTCAGAACCAAAAACTTTCAGCACGTTCTCAGGAGAACCAGACTTTCAGTACAGATTCTTGATGCCAAAACTACTAATAACCATAGCAAATATCTATGTTTCAAATGGACCTGCAATAAGGACAGATCTAGAACTGTTGCCTTAATCTGAAAATGCTGCCTTAATCTGAAATTGTGAGATAGTTGAGGAACATTAGAAAAATCCCTTTTGTGTGTGTTTTAAATGAACACAGAACTGTGTTTTGATGAAATGCTGCTTTAGGAGGCCAGAAGTCACCACGTGTACAGAGAGACAACTGCAAGGACTGTTAACCCACAGCTCTTTGCAGCACTCCAGGCTCAGGTGAGTTGGGATGAGCAGGAACTGTCTGAGTAGCAAGTACAGCCTTCCACAGCTGCTTTCATGCTGGAAGTACTTAAAAGAAGAGGAAAACAACCCCAAATTCATTTTACAATCATTACACATCACCAGGTGCTCTCACTGTCTTCCTTCCACACATCCTTGAATTCTTTAATAAGGGTGACACAGATCCATTGTGTTCCCGGGGGGGTTTGCACAATGCTCATGAAAAATGAGCAACTCACCAGAAATCAGTGGAGGGTGAATCAGGGAGCACCTGCTCACAATGCAGATGTGGGAACACAAACACCAGGAGCACACAGCTCACATCAGGGCACCCCAAACGCTGCCCTGTGTAATTGTCTGCTTTGCCCTGCGTTTCCATGTGGTTTCCCACTCCCAGTGGTTCAGGGGTGCTGGGTTTGCCCCCACAGGATCCAGCTGCCTGGCACAGAGTGGGTGGGTCACATCTGACTGTCCTGGCACACACCTGAGACCCTGGAGGAGCAATGCTCTGCAGTGACTCCCAAAGGCACAGCTAAGGCTGCACAACAGACAATTCAACAACCCCCTCTTTACATTCCACAGATCCCACTTTGAACACTCTGAGCTTTGAGCTGTTTGTCAAGACAAATGCAAGCTGCAGAGAAGAGCGAGTGGTCTTTGCAGTGTAATACAAGAAATCACCTGATAAACCAGAATATTTCATGAAATATTCTGAAAAATAAGCTTCCTTATGAGGAAGTAAATTAAAAATGGTAACTTCTACTAGTTCAGATATTCACTATGGCATGATGAAAATGAGGTGGTGCAGTTTCCTGCTTCAATTACTCAATAGTTTCATCTACACCATTTCTGCAAAAGCTGAGCAGCTCTGGCCAGACCAACACTCCTTTTCCATGAGCACCACCTCACTCCACCTGCCATGGAATAGGCATGGTCATGTTCAGTCAAAAGCAGTGAAATAAAGAGTTTTACCAAGTCCAGAGTGTTCTCCCATCACTTACAGCTGGTAACACTTGACTCCAGATAAATTCCTGCGTGCCAGGGGCAGGACCTGAGAACTGCTGGACACAAAAGGATTCCCTGTGTTAAGGAGCCCTTCAATTAACTGATGTCCTGGGACTGGATTGCCAATTACTCCTGCAGCAGTGCAGAGATGAGCAGGCACTCACTGAAGGGATGATGGGCAATCGCTGACACACACACCACTCAAATACAGCTGGTTAATAATGCCCATTTATGAGCATTTATGAGCATTCCAGAAACAATTGTCTGTTACAGTTTTGGAGGTTACTATAAAGAAACAAAGCTACTGGGCCCACAGAGACCATTCTCACAGTCCTGCATTTTTTTTTTTTTTAATTATTCTGATGACTAAGAATCACAACCAGACACTTGGATGAAGCACACTCAAGACTAAGGAAATCAAGAACAGGATGACTTTTATTTACAATAAAGTGTAACACGCAGTAACTGCCGAGTGTCCAAAGAAACATTCATGAAGTAGCTGTGAGAAGCAGCCACGAGAAGATGCTGACACGGTGATCTCCCTGCTGAATCATCACTCAGATCTACAAATCACTGGGCACGAGCACCGGGGCTGGCAGGTGAGGTAGTAAATTCACACTGCACCCACGCACCTACCCAGGCACCCTCATCCAGCCCATGTCAACACCACCAAACTCCAACACTACACTAACGAAAAGTGCAGCTTCACCGTTCCTCTTTTTCCCACTAGAGACATCCTTGGGGAAATATCCTTGCATGCACCGAAACTGGTATGATTTCAATTCCACCCACATCTGGGCTCACTTGGGAACTAAATCCAGCACAGCCCGTCTGGGGTCAGGCAGTGACCCCAAACAGAAATAGCTCTGGCAGAAAGCTGGATTTCTGGACGAGGGTGGAGCCCAGCCCAGTGTAAACTGAACAAACCCTCCGCGGGCACTCGGGGACGGAGGAGCAGCCACTCCTTCCCTCTGCTCAGCACACCAGCAGCACCGAGGGGACTCTGCCACCTCCACAGTGACACCACCAACCCTGGGCAGGTCCTGAGCTGGGGCTCACGCAGGGCTCACGTGGCAGCACCAGGAGCCAATTGCCCTCTCCAGGGCAGTAAAATGGGAGCAGCAGGTGCTGCCCGAGTGTTGTAAAACACCAGCAGCGGGGCTGGGGTGGCAGCCCCAGGGTCACACACAACCCAGCAGGGCTCGGCAGCTTTCACTGAAAGGCCACACTTTTGGGAAATCCACAGCAGCTTTCCCAAATGTCCCAGTGCAGACAGACCTAGAGGCAGCGGATGACAGCACCAAGGTTGGAAAAATTAACAGGATCAGTTAGCTTTTGACAAAAACTTGTTCTGCCCACAGCAAAGGCACCAGATGGCCTTGAAGCTCAGGCAGAGCTCAGGGCCAGGTGAGAAGAACTCAAGTCTGAACTGCTGTCAGAGGATAAGCCTGGGTTTGGATAGGTTTGAGTGCCAGTGACCAAGGCACTGCAGTTAAACGGGGCCTCCACGGTGTATCAGACACAGCAGGGATGTCCTGGCAACACCCTCAGGCACCATCAGCAACAGCACAGCGAGAAAAAATAAATAAAGTTGCACATTTATTGTAAGGATCCAGGACTGCTGGCTTGTTCTTCTCACACCTTCATTCAAAATCAGCAAAGTCTGTCCCTGGAAGGCACCTCTCAATGGATTCCTAAAGGCAACCAACATGCCACATTGATTTTTAAGCTATCAATTCATTTCCAATACTTCATTTAGATTTCTAGTACACATTATTCAAGGAATAAACCCCCAAGAATAAACCGTGACACACAAATTTCCTGCTAATTACAAACATACTGCATGCAAGCCCTTTCTAATACAACTACAGCGTGATGGAATGAACAAACGAGAAGCAAATTTAAATTTTCAGAGGCACTGCAAAATTCATTTAAATCTGAAACCACGTTCAAAGCTCAACCATTCTCATGATGATTTTCTTATATTCAAACACAAATGCCCTCTCTGCCCAAACAGAAATCCAAAGTATTAAAGGAAAAAAAAGTATAAAGTGTGCTGGCTGTTATTACAGCCCACAGGATCTGAGCCCTCACCCTGCAGCATCTCAGGGCACAGGTACACCCTGTGGCTCAGAAATTCCTCAGCACTCAGTGGCTGAAGCAGCCAGATCTCAAAACCTGCAGATTTCACCCAGAGGAGGCAACACAATTGTCTGAAAAAAGTTTAGTATTCTCCTTCCTCAATAGTTTGAAGCTTGCTGAGGGAGCTTAGCCCACCTCCCATCTAATTGCCAGAGCCACTCTCAGGTGCATCCGACATCACCAGGGGCCTGACAAGCGACTGATTCCAACACCCACCAGGACACAAGTGAACAGACAGGAAAACCTGAGCAGAACAGGGATGGGGCACAGCCACCAAGTCACATTTTGATGCCAAAGGCTTCCCTTTGGCAATTCTCAAATCCTTGCACAAGCAGGGGCATAAGAGTTTATCAGGAGGAGCTCCCATGAATGTTTTATGATGGAAAGTGAAAAGCAGCTGCAGACTTAGGGTCCCCCGGCTGTCCTCTATCAGTGCTGCCCAGGATTTAGTTGTGCTGGAGAGGGAACAGGCAGGGAGATGTGTATCCTCCCAGCACCCACTACAAGGGAAATAAAACCATAAAAATCGTGAAGTGTTAACGCAGCAAATCCACACCAGCCAGCGGCTGCAATGCCCCCCACGGGATGGAGCAACTTTGGACTTGGTGACTTTTATTGCTCTTTTTATTTTTTTTTTTTTCTCCAAAGCAACTTCGCAGAATGTCGGCATAGGTGAGAAACCTGGCAGAGGGGAGTGGGACAGGCTGCCCAGAGCAGCTGTGGCTGCCCCTGGATCCCTGGAAGTTGTGATGCCTTAGGGCTTGGAGCAAACAGGGACAGTGCAAGGTGTCCCTGCCCATGGCAGGGGTGGCACTGGATGGGCTTTCAGGTCCCTTCCCATCTCAACCCACACTGTGTTTCGGTGATATAGAGGAAGATCAACAACATACTGTTCTAAAGCAAAGTCCTTAAGGTCCCATCGCTCCTAAACCATCCCACGATCCCATGAGGGCGGTGGGCACTGAGGCAGGTGACTCCGGAGGGAGATTTTTCCAGAGGGGGAACTGCGAGCCCCCGCAGCCCCCAGGGCTTGGTGCACCCTGAGCACCCCGATCTTTACCCGGCTCTTCCATCTCATAGAAAAACCCGCACTTCTCTGCGGGTTTGCTCAGTCACGGAGGGGCGGCAGGCGGAGGAGGCTCAGGGAGGGTCTGGGTTCCCTGCCCACCCTCAGAGTGCATCCCAAGCGGGCCGTGTGTGAGGGGAAGAGCCGCGGGGCAGGGGGGCCGCGCCGCCCGCCCCTCACTCACCGCAGCCGGAGGTTCGCCATGAACTCGGGCATGGTCACGGCGTCCATCAGCACGAAGTCGGCTTTGCCGAACTCCAAACTCTCCTGTTCCGCCATGGCGGCCACTGGGACGAGCGGGACGCGGGCCGGGCTAGGAGCGGGCTCGGGCCAGGAGCGGGGCAGGAACCGAGAGCGGGCTCGGGAGCGGGAGCGCGCCCGGCGCTGCCCGGCCGGGCTGTGGGGCTGTGGGGGTGTGGGGGTGTCACCTGCGCGGGGCGGGGCGGGGCCGCGCCCGTCAGCGCTCCGCGCGGCGCCCCCTGCCGGCCGCGGCGGGAACGGCGGCCCCGCGCCGGCCCGGCCCGGGAGCGCCCCCTGGCGGCGAGAGCCGCGCGCTGCAGGCGGGGATCGCGGCACGGCTCGGGGGGACCCCGGGACAGCGGGGCCGTGGGTGCTCGGGGATGGGCCGTGGGTGCTCCGGGATGGGCCGTGGGTGCCCCGGGATGGGCCGTGGGTGCTCCGGAGCAGGGGCTGTGCTGCCTGGCTCGGGGGGACCCCGGGACAGCGGGGCCGGGAGCGCCGGGGTGGGCGGTGGGTGTTCGGGGGTGGGCGGTGGGTGCTCCGGGATGGGCAGTGGGTGCTCCGGGATGGGCAGTGGGTGCCCCGGGATGGGCCGTGGGTACTCCGGGATGGGCGGTGGGTGCTCCGGGGTGGGCGGTGGGTGCTCCGGGGTGGGTGATGGGTGCTCCGGGATGGGCCGTGGGTGCTCCGGGATGGGCCGTGGGTGCCCCGGGATGGGCGGTGGGTGCTCGGGGATGGGCGGTGGGTGCCCTGGGGTGGGCCATGGGTGCTCCGGGGTGGGCGATGGGTGCCCCGGGATGGGCGGTGGGTGCCCCGGAGCAGGGGCTGTGCTGCCTGGCTCGGGGGGATCCCCGGGACAGCGGGGCCGGGAGCTCCAGGGTGGACCGTGGGTGCTCCGGGATGGGCCATGGGTGCCCCGGGGTGGGCGATGGGTGCCCCAGGGTGGGCAATGGGTGCTCCGGAGCAGGGGCTGTGCTGCCTGAGGTGTGTCCTGCACCCAGAGGAGCCCCCCTCACACCCCAAATATAAGGTGTGCTCTACCCCCTGCCAGGGCAGCAGGGACAAAGCAGACCCTGCACCCAAGGGAACCCCCCCATGACCCCACCCGGCAGGGTCAGTCCTTGTCCCACCTCCCTGGGCGCCCCCCCAGACCCTGCTCACTCTGGCATTTACTGAAACCCCAGAACAGCCCAAATTAATGCAGAATAAACCACACGAGAAGTCCCCCTGCAACACCTGGGCACCCCAGAACCAGAACCAGCCTCGGGCTATTTCCATTGCTCTGCACATGGGGAGACCCTCAGGGTGGGGGGCTCCAGGGTGCTCCAGGGAGGGGAGGATGTGATTAAGAGGGGAACAATTCCTTCCTGGGGTGTATCCTGGACCCAGGAGAGTCCCCTCTCCTGCAAAAGCGTCACATCCTGCACCTGAGGGGGACAGGGTGCTAAGGGGCCACATTCTGCAGCTGGAAAGACCCCCAGGATGAGAGGCTGCAGGGTGCTGTCCCCCTCGGGAGGAATCCTCCTTCCTGGGGTGTATCCTGCACCCAGGGGAGCCCCCCACACCTCCCACACAGGGTGCTAAGGGGTCACAGTCTTCATTTGGAGAGACTCCCCCTTCCCACTTCAGGGCAGGCCCTGCTCTGGGATGTGCTACAGGGCCACATCCTGCACCCTATGGAATCTCCATCCCAGAGCAGGGCTGGATCCTGCACCCAGGGGACACCTTCTCCTTCCCCTCCCTCCGGGACAGATCCTGCATCCCAGGACTCCCCACCCCTCCCCGCAGTGCCCTGCAGGGACACCCAGCCCCACCCCATATCCTGCAGGAAAAGCTGCTGCACCCCAGGGACCCCCCACAAACACCCTTTGGGGTGGGGGCTGCACCCGAGGGTCCTCTCCCTCAAAAACTCATCCCCCTGAGGATGGGGCCCCATCCAGAAGACACCGACCCCCTTTTGCTGCACCCCGATGCCACAAACACCACAGAACAGGGTCCAGCACTGAGACCCCCGCCAGGACAGGAGGAGAGGGCAGATCCTGCACCCACAGTGACCCCCACCCCAGGGCCCCACCCTGCCCCCAGCATCCCCAGCCCAGCCCTGCTCACTCTGGGGGCTTGGTGAGATCCTGCAATCCCCTCAAATTAATGCAGAACAAACCACACAGAAAGTCCCCCCAGATCCAGCATTGAGGGCTAATTACATTACTGATACTAATTAGGGCAACGGGGCTGGGCTGGGGGGGACCTGGGAGCAAACACAGCCTCACCAAGAAGAATTTTGGGCAAGAATGGCTGGTTTGGGTGCAGGGTGCAAGTGTGAGATGGTGTGGCCATCCCTGCCGTTGTCTCCATCCCTGTCCTTGTCTCCATCTCCACCCCACCCGTGCAGCTGCGGGCGCCCCCTCCCCTCCCCTCCCCTCCCCTCCCAGCTGCAGGCAATGCTCCCCCCTGGTTAAAGGCAGCAGATCCCGGCTCCCTCTCTGCTCCTGGGGGAGGACAGGGCTGGAGGAGCTCTCAGAGGTGAGCTGGGAACAGACAAACCAACAAACCTCTTCAAATGCCCTCATTGTGCTTTGCTTTTCTGATGCCTTTAGCTTTGCGGAGGGGGTGGCTTTTATGCAATGTGCTGAATGGCTTTGGTGTTATTGTACGTGTCTAATTTGCCTGGTGCTAATTAGCGCCCTGGCAAGGAGTGGTGTGTCCAGCCCCTGCGTGGCTCTCTCTCAGCAGAGGTTTTGTAGCCACGGGAAGTGTGTGTGAGCCCGGCAGCGATGGAGCCGGGACCCCCTGCCCTCCACAGCCCCTGCGATCCCTCAGCCCTCCCTGAGTCCCCGAGGGCAGCGGAGGGGTGTGCCTGGCAGAGCCTGCGCTGCCTCCGGCTCCCCCGGCAGAAGAAGAAAGTGGCTTATTCTGCCCACATCTGCAAGCTCCTGAACCGGGTGAGTCCCGGCGGGGCAGGGCACAGCCTCCCCCGCGTGTCCCGGGCTGGGCAGGAGCTGAAGGCTGTGAGGGTCCCTGCTGGGGGAGGTGGTGACAGCTCTGCCCACCCTGGAGGCTGCACCACTCACCTGGTGGGCACCCCTGGGCTTTGGGGGGACTTGCTGGACTCTGTGGTGGCAGATCTGGTACAGCTGGGCGGTGGCTGAGCAGGGCTGCCCAGGGCAGCGGTGTCACCAGCCCTGCAGGGGTTTAAAAGGTGTGTGGGTGTGGTGGGTTAACAATGGCTTTGGCAGTGCTTGGATTTGATCTTTGTGGGGTTTTTTCCGACTGGAATGATTCCGTGATCCCAAACTGAAGCTGGGGCTGGGCAGTGCCTGCTGTGCTGAGCTGAGCTCTTGGTTGCTCTCCCCACAGAGCTGTTCCACTGGGGATTCCTGCCTGGTGCCATCTGTGCTGGCCTGGCTGGGCAGCCCCCAGCTCCTCGGGGACGTGGCCCTGGAGGCCTCCCGGCTGTCCCGCTCTGGCAGGAGGAGCCACCTCGGCCACCGTGAGGTGCTGCTGGCCACCAAGCTGGTGCTGCTGCGTGAGCTCTACAAGCCTGCTCCAGGATCGTGAGCCGTGAGCTGAGGCACGATGGATGGGACAGTGTTTGTAGCGTTTTAATGTGGTTTTGGTCAATAAAGTATTCCTTGGCATTGTTTAATGGAGCCTCTTCCCTGGGCTGGCGCTCCAGGCTGGGTACCTGTGTGCCCCAGGAAGGGCTGCAGGATGGGGCTGCTCACACACACCTGCCTCAAGAAACACTCCCAGGGCAGCCTCCTGTCTCTGTCAGCCCAGGCTGCCCGGGGAGGCAGGGGGGAAGGGGCTGTTGGGCAGCTGGGTGCATCTTTGCAGCCTATTTGGCCAAGGAAAGCAGAAGGAGGAAAGGTGGATGTTATCCCAAGCCCTGGGGGAATGGCAGCCTTGGAGCAGCAGCGTTCCTGGTGAGGCTGTGCCAGGTGTTGGCACTGAATGACCCGTTTGGTTTCCAGGCTCTCCGTGGAGCCCCTGCACCTGCCAGTGCCAGGGATGTCTTCAGCTTCCTGCCCTCAGCTCCAAATGCTGCCGTGGGCATGGGCAGGGTAGAGGGCAGTGCCCACCCACCCACCTTCCCAGAGAGGGTTCTCAGTCCCAGTGAGGTGCCACCAGCTCCTGGCAGCACTGGGGGAGCCTCTCCAGCTGCTGAGCTTGCCTTCTCAGGAGCATGGGCAGGAGGCTGGAAAAAGGGATGGATCCTTCCACAGGGACTGGGCTTTGTAACGTTGGCAGGAGCTGAAGGCTGTGAGGGTCCCTGCTGGGGGAGGTGGTGACAGCTCTGCCCACCCTGGAGGCTGCACCACGGGGATTTGGGGGGGGCTTGCTGGACTATGTGGTGGCAGATCTGGTGCAGTGATGCTCCAGTGCCACCCACACAGGAGCTGTGGGTGTCACTGGTGGGAAGCAGCTCTGGCTGTGTCCCCAGGCTGCTCCTGTTTGCCCTCTCCACCCTCCTGGGTGTACCCAAGCCCCGTGCAGTGCTTGGACTGTCCTCTGCCGGTGCCCTTTGGCTGTTTCCTTGCTCAACAGCAGGATCCCAGCTGCCCTTAATGAGCAAGCCCTGCCCAAGGGCTGAGGGTTGAGCTCTGCTGTCCCTGCTGCCTGCACTGCCCCGTTGTCACACCCTCTGCTGAGGAGCTTCAGCTCAGTGCAGTCCCTTTTCTGGCAGCCCTGACTCTTTAGGTTGATTAGGATTGGCTCAAAGAGATGGGTTTGGAGCCAAATCCTACAGGAAAGTCCTAGCCTTTGAAGAAGTAAGAGCTGCAGCTGAACCTGAGGGCACACCCAGGCTCCTGCACAGCCCCTGCCAAGGCTCTTTTTACCTCCAGCATTCCTGGCTGGGGTCTGCTCAACCTGCCCCAAGAGCTCGGGGAGGGTTCTGTGCCTCTGGTATATCTGGTTGGGAGCTTCATCATCCTGTCAGTGCTTTCTCTTGTGTTACAGCAGGAAAAACCCAAGCCAAGCTTTCATTCAGTGCTTCTTGTCCCTGCAGACAGCCTGGAGCCATTGAGCCCTTCTTCTCTCCTCCTTATTTCTGTATTTGGAGCCCCAGGTGCTGCTGGGAGGGTGACAGGGGGAGCTGCTCTTGTGCAGTGTGGCTGTCTGACTTCTTCACCCCTGCAGTAATTGTGTGGGATCACTGCCTGGAAGGGAAGCTGAGCCTGGAGCCATCCCTGGCTCTCAGGGGAGGCAGCTGGAGCAGAGGAGGTGCTGGGAGAGATCACCAGGGGAGGTTCCTGGCTGGGGCAGATTTGGTGTTGTCAATGGACCTTCCTCAAAGCTTGTAGCTCAGCTGGGCTCTGGAGAGGCAAAATATTGGCTGGCACAGAGTGCCCAGAGCAGCTGTGGCTGCCCCTGGATCCCTGGCAGTGTCCCAGGCCAGGCTGGACAGGGCTTGGAGCAGCCTGGGACAGTGGGAGGTGTCCCTGCCATGGCAGGGGTGGCACTGGGTGGGTTTTAAGGTCCCTTCCAACCCAAACCATTCTGGGATTTTATCAGGTTGTTCTCTGATGCTTTAACTGCTCATCTGCCTGGTCTCTCTTTAAAAACATGGATTTTGCTTTGGTCATTTATATTGATTCTTCATTTCTTCTTTCTTAGCTTCCTCTGGTGTTTTTTTTTCTATTTCACAAGGCAGGGCCTCTTCCTCCTTTCCACAATTCCCCTGCTGGTAAATGGCTCTGTAACCGTTTGTGAGGGGATAACTGTGCCCTTTCCTCTTCTCTATTTTTTCAAAAAGGGAAGTAATAAAGAAAATTAGACAACACATCAAAATTTCCAGCCCAACACACACACATTACTGTTGTGGTCTTGAGCCAAGGAGGATGTCAAACTGTAAACAAACTAAATATTCACTTCCCAGGCTTTTGTAATTAAAGTGTTTTCTTTTATTGAGTTTTCCAGGAAGTTTTAGGGCGACCAAGATGAGACTTCCCAAGAGTGCAGTGTGACTGTTGCACAAATCCATGAACATTTGTAGTGGGAGAACATTAACATCCCCTCTAAGGTCAGTGTGTGCACAGCCAGACACCCTGCAAAAGAACACAGATGAAGCAGAGTCCTCAAGGCTTTTGCTTCCCATAAGGGGAAATCTTTCCCAAAGCTGTTCCTGAGAATCCTCTTGAGGATGTTTTTCTTCCTGAGAGCAGAGGGTGGAGGAGCCTGAGGCAGCATGAGGGTTTGTGGGGCTGCTGTGTCCCTCAGCAGCATCCAGCAGCTTTGTTTCCTCTCAAGGAAGGAATTGCCCCATGGCAAAGCTTCACTCTAAGCCACTTCTGTTTACATCCAGGTCTGTGATTCCCCAAACTGACGAGGGCTGGGAATCCAGCCAAAACCACCAGACTCAGTTGAACAGAAGGGAAACATCTTGAGATGTTCACCAGGTCTGACTGCAGCTGATTCTGCAGCTTCCTGGATTAAAAATCCCTCCCCGCTCTCCTGGACATGTGGTTGAGCCGTGGCCAACCCAAACCAGCACAAACCAGGCTGTTCAGGAGAAAAGGACTCCAGGCAGAGCTTAGAAACCCTTTCCAGTGCCTAAGGGGGCTCCAAGAAAAGTGGAGAGGGAATTTGGACAAGGCATGGAGTCCTAGGACAAGGGCTTCCCACTGCCAGAGGGCAGGGTTAGAAGGGATATTGGGATAAATAGTTCCCTGTGAGGGTGAGGAGGCCCTGGCACAGGGTTCCCAGAGCAGCTGTGGCTGCCTCTGGATCCCTGAAGTGTCCAAGGCCAGGCTGGGCAGGGCTTGGAGCCACCTGAGCTACTGGAAGGTGTCCCTGCCCATGGCAGGGGGGTGGCACTGGATCATCTTTCAGGTTCCTTTCAACCCCCACCATTCTGGGATTCTGTGACAAGGGATGGAAGCCCAGGCTGACCACTGAAATCTCAGGCTCCTGTACTCTGGCTTCACAGCAGAGTGTTGAGCAGTTGTTACCCTGTTAGCCCAGGGCATAACATCCATTAAAATCCCTTGAAGAAACAAAAAGGTGAAGGTGAAACAAAAAGCGTGAAGATCTTTGACAACACTCACCCAGCTCTACGGTCCCTCCTCACTGTCCCCAGCACGGTTCCTCATCCTTCCCCACCTGCTGTGGGCCTGGGGCAGCCCAGCAGAGCTGCTCCTGCCTCCAGGCAGCTGGAAAGTCACAGGGATGGGAGCAGACCCCTTCTCCAAACATCCACGCCTGGAGAGGAGGCTCCGGTTCCAGGCCGAGGGCAGCTTTCACCTGCCTGCAGCCACGAGACTCTTGGGAACAGCAGCAGAGCAAGCAGAGTTGGAGGGGTGCCTGGAGCAATTGCTGCTCACCCTGATCCAGTGCAGGGTAAGCACAGCTTCAGCCCCTCATGATGGATGTTTGTTTAATTTGTGCTCTTCCCTCCTAAAGCTCTCCCTGGCGCAGCCCCGGCACAGCCGCTCTGTCCTGGCCCCGGGCTGTGTTTACACTCAGCCAGTCCCCAAAGTCTGACTAAAGCTCTCACTGCAGCCTCGCTCTGTGGTTCCTCATCCTCTCCAGGCAGACACAGAGCAGTTTATTCCCTTCTTTTCCATGGCAGCCTTTTATTTATTGGAGGAGGGTTATCCCAGAAGGGCAGGAAGTGCAGCTGCAAAGGGGAGGCTGGAGGTCAGCTCATCCCAGCTGTCCCAGGCCCTGCTCCTCTGCACCAAACAACCCAATTCTTTCACTCCTCCCTCAGAGATCACATTTTCTAGATTTCCTCTAATCCTCACTGCTAACAAAACAAGGGAGGTTTTTCAGGATATGCTGTAAGAAGGAAGGAGCAAGGTCCCATCCCAGTCCTTGCAGGTGGGATCTGCTGTGGGATCTGCTGAGGAATTCCAAACCCACCTGGCATTGTGTCAGGGTTGCAAAAGCACAGGATGGGAAACAAAGGCAGCAAAGCAATTCTGGAAGGACCAACCACCTTTGTCCAAGCTTCAGAAACCAAGAGTGTTGCATCATATAAATACCCAGCTCCATCAGAATTCCTCATCCCTACCCATATGACCTAATGAATTCTGAACTTGGTGGGTTTTGATAAATAGGTGATTTATTGGGTCCTCCTTGTCCATCAGCTCTCCTGCTTCTGCAGATGTCTCAAGCAATAGCACAGAACACCTTCACCTGCAGCAGCCCCCACATTCCCTGCCCTCCCCCTGGGCCAAGGGAGGAGGTGCCAGACCACACCATGGCCCCTGGATATGATACTGCTTATCCTGACCATAAAAAAAAATTAATAAAAATAATAAAAATAAATAATAAAAAAAAAAATCAGCTCCTAATTTGCCTATCAGAAAAAAAAAGCCTTGAAGAATAATTACAGTCTCCCTGTATTGCTTTTTCCCCCCTGGAAGTTATTCCATTCCATTCCATTCCAATTTTATTCTTCTCCATATCTCTTCTATTTTATTCTGTTCTGTTCCATCCCAGCCCAGGTTAGGCCAGCTGCAATGACGTGCCATCCCAAGTGGGAATGCTCATTTAAGGGACAGGTTTCCAGCTGTCTAAGATGCAGTGAAATGCTTGGGAAAATCCCTCACAGACACCTGGGCTCCCGATGCCAAAAGAATGTCAAAAATCTACATGGGTGTTGTCTTTATCTCAAAATCTTCAGAATCCCTGGGTCTAACACAAACTGGCACCCTGAGCTCAGCTGTGTGGTAGCAGCAGAATTCAGTGTGACAACCCTCCATTCATCATCCAACACCGTGTTACCCGAGCAAAAGGATTCCTGAGGGCACGATCTTTCCTGATCAGTCATTTAAAAATGTGTTGCAAACATTAAAAAAAACTCTTCCCAGCCACCTCAGTGAGGCATCCAGGGCCTGGGGCTCTCCTGGCTGTTTGAGAACAGTCCCAGACAGGAGCTGGATGTGGCCAAGTGCACCGGAACCTCCAGTTCCTCTGTGCTCCAGTTCCTGGGAAAAGTGTCAATGGCTGGGCAGGAGAGCAAAAAAACCAAAAAAACCCCAAGATCAAGGGTGGTGAGGCTCTGGCACAGGGTGCTCAGAGCAGCTGTGGCTGCCCCTGGATCTCTGAAGTGCCCCAGGCCAGGTTGGACAGGCATTTATTTGACTGCTCTGCTCTAGTGGAAGGTGTCCCTGCCCGTGGCAGGGGGTGCAACTGGTGATCCTTAAAGTCTCTTCCAGCTCATTTTGGGATTCTGTGGGCACAGCTCAGCAGAGATTCTAAAGAAACAGAACAGCCAAGGAGAGGTCCTGGATGCCCACTTGAGTGGTTTCCAGCCTGGCTGGAAAGGGTTTTGCCTGGACCCTGAAGTCCAGGACTCGTCTGAATTTACTTCTGGCTACCAGAATTTGTGAACAGCAAATATTTGATGGGCCCAGGCAGAAAAGAGTTTTGTGGATTGAAAGTGAAGTGATCCAGGGCAGTTGTTTGAGAGGGAGCTGGGCTCAGCCTCCCCAGGTCTGTGTGCATGAGGCAGCCAGAGCTTGCTGAAGCAAGGTGAAGCAAGGACAGTGTGGTACAGAAATGACACAAGGACGGTGAGTCTGACCTAGAAGAACCCAAGGGCCAGACGAAAATAAAAGAGAGGTTGAACTGCAGGAAGTTCCTGCCTGCTCATTTCTTCGGGTCCCTCTGGATGGCAGCACAACCCTCTGCTCCATCTGTGGCTCACCCGGGTTTGTGCCGGTGGTAAATGCTGTGTCCCATCCCCAGATCATTAATGGTGAGAGTTTCCCAGCAGGAAGCACGGGGGAGGAGTGGCAGTTAAATGTTTAAGGTGGAAGGAGTCAAGCAGCAGGTACTGACTTGCTGGGCTCCAGACAAAGCCAGACCCATTCAAATGTTTGGTGGGTGACTCCCATTGTGGCTCAGCCAGCAGCTCCTGCAGCCTCCCTGTGACTCCCGGGGGTGTTTGGGGTTACAGGGTTGGGATCTGGACCCACAGGATGGACAGCTGACACTGCAGTGACTTCTTCCTGGTGTCCCCATCCCTGCTCACTGCCCTTGTCCTACAGGCTTGCTCTGGTCAGTGCAAGGCCACCCAAAGAGCTCAGGAGGTCATTAACTCCCAACACCAACACACAGAAGTTTCTCCTCAGGCTATTTTCTCTTCCTGTCCCCTTTCTCCTGGTGCCACCAGGCAGCAACGACTGGAAAAGGCTCAGCAGACCCCCCCAACTGGTCCTCAGCACTCTGATCTCCCCTCCCTACATTCCTCCATGTCAGGGAAGCCAGGACAGCATCCTGCATGGCTGCTGGCCTTCATCCTCACTAAAAGAGTCAGGAGAAGCTTGTGCAGCCTCTTCCTTGGCACCAGCTTGCTCTGATGCCTGCAGGGATAGAAACTGTGGACAGTGGGACCTTCTGAGGGGATGAGCTGCTGCATGTGTCCTGGTCTGACTCGGGTCCTTGGCTTGGCCACCCCACCCTGACACCAGCACTGGGGCAGGGCTGGGTTCATGCTCTCCCACCTGGCTGAGGATGGCACAAGATAGAGCTGCTCCATCAGGAAATGGGGCTGGGGTCCTGCCCTGGGATCTCCTTCAGCCTGCGAGGGGGCTGCAGCCCAGGGCAGGATGGGGCAGCGGGGATGGGGATGCCTGGGGCTGAGTTTGGATCCATGCTGGGAGGCAGCCAGAGGCTGTGCATGAGACCAATGCCACTGCTGTCACTTTGGGAGCTGGAGGTGAATGAAGAGAAAGTATCTGAGAGGGTCACACAAGTGTTTGTGTAGCTCAGAAGAGGAGATGGATGGGATGGGATGGGATGGGATGGGATGGGATGGGATGGGATGGGATGGGATGGGATGGGATGGGATGGGATGGGATGGGATGGGATGGGATGGGATGGGAGGGGATGGGATGGGATGGGAGGGGATGGGATCTACAGTGACCATCTACTCCAATGCCTGAACACTTCAGGGATGACCAGAAGTTACAGGACATTGTTAAGGGCACTGTCCAAATGCCTCAACACTGACAGGTTTGGGGCATTGACCACCTCTCCAGGAAGCCCATCCCAGTGCCTGACCCACCCTCTTGGTAAAGATGCTTCCCAGTGTCCAGCACAACCTCCCTCTGTGGAGCTTTGAGTCATTCCCAAGCATCCTGTCGCTGGATCCCAAGGAGAAGAGCTCAGCACCTCCATCTCCACGTCCCCTCCTCAGGAAGCTGCACAGAGCCCCAAGGTCACCCCTCAGCTCCCTTCTCTCCATGTCTTCCAGCCCATCACTAGCTTGGTTCTCCTCCTCTGGACACATTCCAGGGTTTCCCCATCCTTCTCAAATGTTGGGACCCAGCACTGCACACAGTTCCTATGTATAGGATAGGATCAGAGTTACAATAAATTTGTATAAATTTGACTTAGGATGGGAAAATCAGGAGCTAGAAATGGGATGAGGGACCACAGCCAGCTTGGGAGCTCACATCAGTAGGTTGGGAAACCTGGAGCACCACTGGGATCCCACACCTGTGGTGCCACCCACGGCTCAGGAAAGACTGGAACCCTGGCAGATTCATGGGGGAGCAGAAGTTTGACACGGGAGGGTTCTTCCATCTGGCAGGGAAAAGGAAGAGCACATGCCAGAGCTGTTGGCCAACAGAGACATGTGGGACTGGGAAACAGCACATTCTTTACAGGGGAGGTAATTAATTGTTGGAGCCGCTCATTAAGGCATTGGCAGACTCAGTCCTGACAGTCACAACTGGGGCTCCAGGCCTTTGCTATAAGAGGTTTTTCTTCAAATCTGAGTAATTTCAGTGCTGTCCTGCATCACCCAGTGTTTTCTTCAGTCAGTCCTGGGTTGGCACACTGGGTTGAAGTGTGGCCTTAGGAGCTGGGGAGTTGGAGCTGATCATGGCAGCCCTGCAGGTGTCACACCTGGGAGGGCAGGGTCCTCCAGTGATGGCTTCTGGGCAAACAGGTCTTTACTCCATCTCTAAGTGACGGAATCCTCTGAAGCTCTTGCTTAGTCCCTGTGTGGTTGCAATCAAATCCTTACCCAGTAACAGGCTGGGAGAGCTGGGGGTGTCCAGCCTGGAGAAGGGAAGGATCCAAGAAGTACTTAGAGCCCCTTCCAGGGTCCAAAGGGGCTCCAAGAGAGCTGGAGAAGGACTTGGGACAAGGGATGGAGGGACAGGAAATGTACACAGGGAAAAAAAAAGAGTACACAGGAAATGGCTTCCCACTGCTAGGGGGCAGGGCTGGATGGGATATTGGGATGGAATTGTTCCCTGGGAGGGTGGGCAGGCCCTGGCACAGGGTGTCCAGAGCAGCTGTGGCTGCCCCTGGATCCCTGGCAGTGCCCAAGGCCAGGCTGGATGGGGCTTGGAGCAGCTTGGGATAGTGAAAGGTGTCCCTGCCCATGGCAGGGGGTGGCACTGGATGGACTTTAAAGCCCCTTCCCACCCAGACTGCTCTGGGATCCCATGACAGGTTAGATCTTCTCTCACCTCACTCTCCTATCACACACAGCAGTTCCCAGTGCCATAGTAGGAACTCTTGGCCACTCGGGCCTGGATTGAGCCTTGACCATACATCAGCTTCTACTGTGGCCTTTCACATTTCTTACACCTGGCACCAGCAGACTTTGTCTTTACACTGGTGGCCATCATGCACTTGGAATCCACAGGTATGAGAAGAGCATCTCCCAGTTCACCCCTTCACTTGTTTAGAAAGGTGGGAAAACCAAAGTACCGGTGTTGTTTCAGGGGTGCAAGCTGAAGCTGTGCTGGCCCTGCCCGGGCTGTCTGCAGTTAACAGCTTCTGTGTGAGTGTGAACACCCAAGTGCCACTGTGAGGTGACCTGTGCTCTCCCCACACGGAGCGGGTGCCAAGAGGCTGCACCTCGCCAAGTGTTTACAGTAATCCTTGGCAGGGGCCCAGGGCTCCAACAAAGACATCTGCTAATCTGCAGAGAGGAGCTTTCAGGAAAGAGAAGCTTGAGGGTTTCAGGGAAACTCTGCTCCCAGCCAGGCTCTGCCAGTCACAAACTTGCCTGTCCCGGCTGGAGAAGCACACCTGAGTCTCCCGAGACTGGGATTTGTCTCAGACAGCAGTTCCCAGTAGGTTCCCTCTCTTGGATTAATTATTCTGCAGCACTCGTGGCCTCTGTCCTCATTCCTGGAGCCTCCTGGCTGTGCTGGGATCAAAGGGGATCCTTGTGAGACATCCACGTGGGACCTGAGCCGGGCCAGGAGCTCAGTAACCAAGCAGAGCTGCTCTCTCCTTCCCTCCCCGAATCACGAGGCTGAGGGAAAATGGGACAAGGAATGAGGTGCTGGTGAGAGCCTGGCAGCAGAACAAAGCCTGATCCTGCTGCCGTGGAGCTCAGCCACACTGTCCCCATCAGAGCCAGGTGCTAGGTGCTGTACAGACTTTGGGGCTCACCGAGGTGAGATTTCCTCACATTCCCTCACCTCAATGTGCCAAACCAGTCAGGTGCAGCCCCTCTGCCCCAATTCAAACTCCCTCTTTGGAAATATCCATCCATATTTTTACAGCTCTGAGAGAAATACGCCAATTTCCCAGGAAATGAGCTCAAAATCCAGACAGCTCTGAAGTTTTAAGGTGCTCAAAATCCAGGCAGATCTGAAGTTTTAAGGTGCTCAAAATACAGACAGATTTGAAGTTTTTAAGGGCTTTCCTTCTCTGAAGGGTGCAGTCTGCTTCCTGCATGGAGCCTTGGCAGTCCCATCTCCTGGGCAGAGTCCTGCTTGGACACCATGTCCTTGGAGAGAGGATAAAGCCTTTCCTGCTGAATCCCGGCTGGCTGCTGCACAGCTCCTCTCCCCCTGGAGGAGGGAGGCTCTCAGTGTCGGGCTGGGAAATCACATGCTCGATGGCTTCAACATGAGGTCATTGTTTTTGGAAGAGACCTGGGCGCTGGTTGGGTTTGCTGCTTTGTTAGGCACACACGGATGTGGGGCAGGGCCACCAGTGACCAGGCCTCCCCCCCAGGCGCCTCTGGGTGCAAATACCCCAATGCTCATTTGCAGCATCAGGAATTCCTGCAGGAATGGCTGAGAGGGGCTGGTGGGTGCAGTGCCACTGGGGGATCCCCCCATGGGGGTCACTGGGACCTCTGAGTCCCCTCTGTGCACTTGTCCCCAAACCAGGAGATAGCATGGGGGCAGCACCAGTCCAGGGACTGCCACAGGGAGGGGCTTCAGCTCCAGAAGGTTCTGCTGGGGAGTCCTTGCTCTGCTGCCAGTTGGTGCCAAGGTGCTTTGTGAGATGATCATTGATCTACCCCATTAATGGATCTGGTTCAAGCTGCCTCATGAACGAGCAGCTTTTAATGTCAAAGAACATGAACTGGGGCACAGCCCCCCCATCCATCTCTGCCCACAGCTCACAGGGGATTGATTGGATGGGTCTGTCCTCACCTGCTTGAGATGTGACATAGGGAAGCATGTCCAGGACAGCCATCTGCCATCCTTCACCTCTCTGGACTAGAGCCATTGTAGTGGCCAGAAATTCAATATCCAGCCATGAAATGAACCTGCAGTGGCTGAACCAGCCCTCCCAGCTCCAGCTGACCTGTGACTGAGAGCTGGGGTGGACACAATCTCAGAAGCTCAGGCAGGTTTTCCAGCACCATCCTGCCCAAATCTTCCTTAAGGATCACAGACTCATAGAAACATTTCAGTTGGAAAAGCCCTCTAAGACTGAGTCCAACTGTTCCCCTGGCACTGCCAAGGCCACCACTAACCCATGTCCCCATAGGCCACGTTCACTCGCCTTTTAAGTCACTCCAGGCATGGTGACTCTGCCCCTGCCCTGGGCAGGCTGTACCAAGGCTGCACAACTTTCCTAGGATGAATATTTCCCCAACATCCAACCCGACCCTTCCCTGGCACAACTTGAGGCTGGTTTTTTTTGTCCTGTTCCCTGGGAGCAGAGCCTGACCCCTCTGGTTGTCCCCTCCTGTCAGAGAATTGTGCAGAGCCACAAGGTCCCCCCCTGAGCCTCCTTTTCTCCAGGCTGAGGCCCCCCAGCTCCTTCAGCTGCTCCTGGTGCTCCAGACCCTTCCCCAGCTCTGTTCCTTTCTCTGAAATGCTTTCCCTGGAAGGTGTGAACCCTCTGCAGTTCTTTGAGGAAAACTCAAGGTATCCCTTGGACACATCCTTGTGCCATGTGCAGGTTGGAATGGTCACAGCACAGGTGATTCAAGGGTCAGACTCCCAGATCAGCTCATGAATTGGACACATCCCGGTGGATGATGCTGCAGGAAGGTGGGAAGAGGATCCATCCTAATGGCTGCAGCTGTTTGCAGGAGCCTTTCACTCTTGACTGGACAAATATAGAGCTGGTAACAGAGATTCCCAGTGCCCAGGAGCTGAGGGCACAATCCTAAAAATGGTATCACTGGCAGAAGTGATCTCTGAATTTTTGAAAATCACCTGTGCAGCTTTGGTGAGACAGGCAGTGAAATTCTGCATGCTGCTGTAGGAACATGGGACAAGACACGTGGCTCCAGGTGACACAGCCCTGTCCAGGCTCCTTTCCCAGCTGTCTACAAAATGCCTCTGGAAGGGGGGGAGAACGAGTGTCCTGTGAGCAGGAGGGGATGAAAGCTTCTCCTCAGACCTCTTTTTCTTAAGGAAGACATTGATTTCTTATTTTTTTAGAAGTGATTTTTTAAAGTGTGCATTTACAATAATAATAATAAAAAAAAAGAACCTTTTCCTTAACCTCACAGGCCAGGAGCTGCTCCTATCCAATACAAGTGTCTGCTCTTATCTATGCCAATTCTTTGATCTGTTAAGACTTGCCTGAGCCTGGTGCACAGAGAAGAGAATCAGGTCCCCGTCTAAACTTGGCAAAGCAGCAGCTTTTCCCCGTGATGTTGCAAGAGCATCTTGGGATCCCGTTGATGAATGAGCTCTTTTTATGTCTGGTGTTACAGGAGCCAAACTGGAGAGTTTGTCTCGGAGTCAAACCAGTGACACTGTAACACGACACGGCTGGGGAGGGGACACAACTGTGAGCTTATCCCGTGCTGCAATTCCATGTTGTGGCAGGAGCCGTTTATTTTAATGCAGGAATTACTGTGGGAGATGGTCAAGCTGAGACAGACACTTAATTTTGGTTCACTGATGGAGTTAAAGTGGATTCAATGAGCTTTTCCTGCTCTTTTGCCAGCCTGGATTTGCCTCCTGCCTCCTCCTGGCTGTTGGCACTGGTGTTTCTGTTGTTAAAATAAATGTCCTGTAAAACATGGGAATCTCCACTGGAGACCACAATCGAGTCATTGCTTAACCTTTCCTTAGTTAAACTCACTCTAGAACCATAGGATGGTTTGGCTGGAAGGGACCCTAAAGATCATCTTGTTCCCACTCCCTGCCATGGGCACCAACACCTTCCACTCCTGCCTTGAGCACTTCCAGGGATGTGGCAGCCACAGCTGCTCTGGGCACCCCCCCTAATTCCACCCCAATATCCCATCCACCCTGACAGAGGGAAGCCATTCTCCCCTGTCCTGTCAATCCAGGCCTTTGTCCAAAGTCCCTCTCCAGCTCTCCTGGAGACTCTTTAGGCACTGGAGGAGGCTCTGAGGTCTCCCTGGAGCTTCCTCTTCTCCAGGCTGAACATCCCCAGCTCTCCCAGCCTGGCTCCATACTTGAAGACTTCAGATTTGTAACAGTCTGAGCTGACTCTTTCCTGCATTTATTAAATAACCAACAATTCAGGCAACCTTCCAAAGACAGATGGAAATATTTTTCTGACCAAGAACTCCCCAGGGAGAGGAGGAGTGTCTAACCAGTAGGACATGGGTTTAGGACAGCAGAAACCCTGGAATGGGCTGGTTTAGCCCTGGGGCCAACAGAGTGTGAATTTGTTTGTCTGGACACCCAGCAGATTCACCACGGGGGTCCTTGTTGTGTTTTTCCAGCCCATTACTGTTTTGTTGCTCTTGCTACTGGGTTTCTTGGGTGAGCAGCACAGCCTGTGAACACAAACACCCCAGCTTTGCAAAGCTGGGAACAGAGGGAAAGGTGTGACTTCACCTGAGTGTGCTGTGGGAAATCAACACGCTGGGTAAAGCCCTGCTGGGCTGGGCTGGAACTGTGGGCTGGAATTTAACCCATTAGGGGTGTGGACCTGGGTCACCTTTATGGTTCTTTCCAAGCTAAACCATCCTGTGATTCTTCACAGGCACACCCAGCCCTGAGCTTCTCCTGGAAGCTTGACAGGTCACGGAATCACCTCTGTGGTGCACACACTGCTCCCACCACCAGCTCTCATCTGTGCTACCAACGTCAATGGCAGAACGTCACACCTGAGCTCTGGAGAGCAAGTAGAGGAATCAAAAGGTTCCAAAGGCTGAGACATCGCATCCACCTGGCTGTGCTGAAACATGCCTGGGATGTGCCATGGAATCACAGAAAGATTGGGGTGGGAAGGGACCTCTGCAGGTCATGGCATGGGCTTTGCATGGACAGGTTTTGGTAGTGAAGGGCTACAGGGGTGGCTTCTGTGAGAACCTGCTGGAAGCCTCCCCCATGTCCAGCAGAGGCAATGCCAGAGGGCTCCTTGTGGCCAAGGCTGAGCCCAGAAACGATGGTGGCAGCACCTCTGGGAAAACAGAGTTAAGAAGCAGGGGAAAATATCCACCGGCAGAACAGCAGCCAGAGAGGAGTGGGAACATGTGAGAGGAGCAGCTCAGCAGACCCCCAGGCCAAAGGAGGAGGAGCAGGAGCTGCTCCAAGGCTCCAGATCTGAGATTCCTCTGCAGCCCATGGTGAAGCTTGTGGTGGGTCAGCTGTGCCCCTGCAGACCACAGAGGGTATGAGGGTGCAGGGATGCGCCTGCAGCCCCTGGAGGAGCCCAGGCTGGAGCAGGGGGATGCCCAAGAGAGGCCCTGTGTGAAGCCCATGCAGGAGCAGGGTCCTGGCAGGGACCTGTGGCCCTGTGGAGAGCAGAGCCCACACTGGAGCAGTTTTCCTGGCAGGACTTGTGACCTTCGAGAAACCCACGCTGCAGCAGCTGGTTCCTGAAGGACTGACCCTGTGGAAAGGAACCTTCACTGGAGCAGTTTGTGAAGAACTGCAGCTTGTGGAGAACCTCTCATGCTGGAGAGGTTCCTGTAGGATTGTCTCTTGTGGGAGGGACTCACACTGGAGCAGGAGAAAAGTGTGAGGAATCTTGCCCCCGAGGAGGAGGAAGGAGCAGGAGAAGCAATGTGTGATGACCTGGCTGTAACCCCCACTCCCCATCCCCCTGCACTGCTGGAAGGGAGGTGTTGCCACGGTTTATGCCTGTCATGTTTGGCTTTTTGGGAATTCTGCTCCCAGGACAGAATTCCTAAGCAAAGTCACGCTGTTTGTAAACTTAAGATGTTTTCCACACGCTTTCCCATGGGAGGGACTTCGCGTGAGGGTCTCTACGAGTGACCAATGGTTCCAGGGGTCCCACCTCTGAGGTGGGTGCTTTGTAAAAAGGTATAAAATAGGTTTGGACAATAAACGCCCCTTCCTCCTGTGAGGAGTCCAACAGCCTTCTGAATGGGTCCACATCTCCTCCTTTGTGTCCCACAGTGACAGGGAGGAGATGGAGAACTGAGGAGTGAAGTTGAGCCTGAGAAGAAGGGAGTGGTGGGGGGAAGGTGCTTTATGATTTGGCTTCATTTCTGATTTGATTTGTTACAAACTCATTTCCCCAAGCCGAGTCTGTTTTGCCCACGCTGAGTGACCCCTTGCTGAGTGACCCCTCCCTGTCCTTATCTCCACCCATGAGCCTTTAGCTCTATTTTCTCTCTCCTGTCCAGCTGAGGGGAGCAACAGAGTGGCTTTGGGGGCACCCAGTGTCCAGCCAAGGATCCAACCCTCTGAAAAGAGCAGGGACAACTTCAGCTGCATGAGAATCATAAAACAGAGTCATGGAATGGTTTCAGTAGGAAGGGACCTTAAACACCACCTAGTTCTACCTCCCTGCCATGGGCAGGGACACCTTCCACTACCCCAGGTGGCTCCAAGCCTTGTCCAACCTGGCCTTGGACACTTCCAGGGATGGAGCAGCCACAGCTTCTCTGGGCAGCCTGTGCCAGTGCTGCAGGAGCCCAGGTGTGGGGCAGTGGGAGCCCAGGTGTGGGACAGCGGGAGCCCAGGTGTGGGACAGCGGGAGCCCAGGTGTGGGACAGTGGGAGCCCAGGTGTGGGGCAGTGGGAGCCCAGGTGTGGGGCAGCGGGAGCCCAGGTGTGGGACAGCGGGAGCCCAGGTGTGGGGCAGTGGGAGCCCAGGTGTGGGACAGTGGGAGCCCAGGTGTGGGGCAGTGGGAGCCCAGGTGTGGGACAGCGGGAGCCCAGGTGTGGGACAGCGGGAGCCCAGGTGTGGGGTCGTGGGAGCCCAGGTGTGGGGCAGTGGGAGCCCAGGTGTGGGGCAGTGGGAGCCCAGGTGTGGGGCAGCGGGAGCCCAGGTGTGGGGCAGCGGGAGCCCAGGTGTAGGCAGGCAGTCTCAGAGGAGCAATGACAGGGAGGTGGCTCCCTGTTACCTTTGCCATTTAGCTGAATTTCCTCTTTATCTCCCTAGGGATCCCACCTCCAGACGGAATCCCCATCCCACAGGATGCTGTTATTTTGACCAGATTATTATATAATTCCCTTTAAAGCATCACATGCATTTTTCTGTTGGATTAATATCAAATATCTGATGGAATTTTTAGCCCATTTCCATTTTTACACATTTTTAAAGTCTAGTTCAATTTCATTAGAACTTCCAGTCTTTGACACTTGATTTATCTTAAGAAACTCCCAAAGCCAAAGCTGAGCTGGCTGCTATTGCTGGAGAGCTGCTGCTCTAGGGGTGTGTGTAAAACTGACTTTGTGCCGTGCCCCTGCTCCATCCTGGGCTCTGGCTGACCAGGCTCCTGCTGAATTATTCCTACCAGGATTTACTGTCACAGCAGCTGAAGGTGCCTCACAGGCCCTGCATTTCTCAGCCCAGATAATGCTGCCTGTAAGCTCACAGGCTCTTCAGTGAAGGGACATTTTCGGTGTTAGGAAAGCAAAGATTCTGCAGGTGTTGGGTTTTGCAACCTAATATTAATTGTGGTTCTGCCTTCAGCCCTGATGGATCTGCCTGCAGATATCTCCCCAGTGACCCCACATCTTGCTGTCAAGCCTGGTGAAGGAAATCGTTCTCCTTTTTAGGCTGGAGAAGGAATGGCTTCTTGTAGGCTCCTGCAGATGGGATTACTTTGGACATGCTGCCGGTGTTTCATGCCCAGCTCTGGGCCTCTGGATGTATTTCTCTCCATCTCTCTTCACACATGACAGCAGAAATGAGGACCAAGCCTCCTCCTTTCTGGGAGCTGGGCTCCCTCCACCACAATCATCCTTCTCCGGGGAAGTTAAAAATGAATCACAAAGAGTTAAAGCTCTGAGGTGTGTGAGGGCATTCTATGGGCAGGGGGGTTACTGGGAAATAAAGGGAGGGAGAGACAGATGGATGGATGGAGGGATGGATGGATGGATGGATGGATGGATGGATGGATGGTGGATGGTTGATGGATGGATGGATAGATGGAGATGGATGGATGGATAGATGGATGGATGGATGGATGGATGGATGGATGGATGGATGGATGGTGGATGGATGGATGGTTGTTGGGTGGATGGTGGATGGGTGGTAGATGGACAGATGAATAGATGGAGGGATGGATGATGGATGGATGGTGGATGGACAGATGGGTGGATGGACTGTGGGTGGATGGATGGATGGATGGTGGACGGACTGTGGGTGGGTGGATGGATGGATGGATGGTGGATGGAGGGATGGATGGATGGATGGATGGATGGAGGGGTGGATGGATGGATGGACAGATGGATGGATGGACTGTGGGTGGATGGATAAATGGTGGATGGATGGATAGATGGATGGATAGATGGATGGATAGATGGATGGATGGACTTAAGACTTTAACAGCAGGAGATCAGCAGAGTTGTGGGAGAGAGAACAGAGAGAGCACCAAGGGAGGTGTCACTGGACTAAGGAGCTGTGTGAGAGGCTGGGGACATCAGGAGAGGCACAGAATACCCAGAGTCAACACTGACTCAAGCTCTGGAGCTGGAATGTCTCTAGCAGGACTGTAAGTGGGAGGAAGGGAAAATCCTCTGCCCTTTTTTTTTTGTCTGTTTCTCATTAGCCCTTCCCACCACAGATGAGAAACAGGAGGAAATTTGTGATTATTTCCAACATTTTCTCGTATTTCCAATCAGAGAAAATTAATGACTGGCATCAGAACTGTAAACAGTGCTAGTGAGGTCCCAGGTGGTGGCAGAGGTGTTCAGGGAGGTGACAGCCTGGAGTGGGGCAGGAACTTGGGAATGGGATGTAGCAGCCAGGTAAATAAATCTGCTCGGAGGATATCGAGCATGGCAGTTCCATGTCCCTTCTGCAGCTCCCGGGGGGCTTGGAGGAGGTGCGGGCAGCGGAACATGGAGATGTGCCGACCTCCTCACAAGGCAGGGGATGAGCACTGGGCAGAAACGGCGGCGAAGTGCCTCACACAGCAGCTGCTGGGGTTCAGCTGAGACCATCTGAATGCCTGTCAGAGCAAAGAGCTTCTCGGCTGCTCGGGATTTCAGACGGTTCAAGTGGAGGCCAGAGGCTGGGATGAGAGGGGACATTCCAGAAGGGAGGCTGCACAACAGCAGCTGCCGACAGCTGAGCCCCCGCGGGGCTCGCTGTGCCGGCGCTCTCGGGATTTCCTCTGCTCTTGTTCCACTCGGCTGGGGCCGTGCCCGGCACAGGCAGCGTGTTCTGCTGCCCACCCTGCGTGAGGGCCTCGCAGGAAGCTGAGCAGGGATTCCAGGAACCTGGGGCAGGTTTCCCCGACAAGGTGAGAGGCTGTGCACAGGCAGGGGATCCCGCACACCTGGCAGACACGGAACTCAGGATGTTTTGCAACAAGATCCCACATTCTGGCACTCGACAGCGACTGCAGAGCTGGAATGCCTGGAGCTGTGGGGGCTCAGTCCCACGCTGTTTGTCCATCTGAGATTTGTTCCCAAGCCCACATCTGCAGTGCTGGGAGCAGAGGGGCTCCCAACGCCCTGCCCTGGAGCCAGCCCTGCTGCTTCACCACAGTGTGAGCAGGGGATGAGGGCTGAGCTCAGCCTGGCCAGGAAGGGAACAGCACTGAGAGGGACGGTGGGCTCTGGTCACGGTGCCTAAAGCCCCAGCCCAGGGCAGCCCCCCAGCCCTGCCCACAGACACGGCTGGGTCTGACACCCAGGTCACCCCACACTGCCCAAAGCTGCCTCCCTCAGCCCCTGTGCTGGGGCTTTGCTCCAGGTAACACCAGCCCTGCACACCCGTCCCTGGGATCCTGTCAACCACAGAATCCCAGAATGGTTTGGGTTGAAAGGGACCTAAAACACCCCCCAGTCCCACGCCCTGCCATGGGCACTATCCCAGGTGGCTACAGACCCCATCCAACCTGGCCTTGGACACTGCCAGGGATCCAGGGGCAGCCACAGCTGCTCTGGGCACCCTGTGCCAGGGACTCCCCACCCTCACAGGGAGAAATTCCTGCCCAGTATCCCATCTATCCCTGCCCCCTGGCAGTGGGAAGCTATTCCCCCTTGTCCTGTCCATCCAGGCCATTATCCCAAGTCCCTCTCCAGCTCTCTTGGAGCCCCTTTAGGCACTGGAAGGGGCTCTGAGGTCACCCTGGAGCCTTCTCCTCTTCAGGCTGAACCACAGCTCTCTCAGCCTGTCCTCACAGGAGAGGTATTCCAGCCCTTGGCTTCATTGTCCAGCAAGAATCAGTCCCAGTATGATGACAAAGTCTTGCCTAAGATGCAGGAGCACAGATGAGATGTTCACCTTCTTGCCCTCCCTCTGGACTGAGGAAGGAGAGAAATGGATATGAAAATGGTAATTTATTCCTATATTGTGTCATTATTTGTCATATGTATTCATATTAAAAATCATCATATTTGGACATATATATGGTCATATTATTCATGTAAGTGACCATTTATTCATGTATTACAGTTCTCTGGAAGGTTGGATGGGACTTGGAGCAACCTGGGATAGTGGGAGGTGTCTGCCCATGGCAGGGGGGTGGAATGAGATGGTTTTTAAGGTCCCTTCAATACAAACCACTCCATGGTTCTATGATTTATAGATTACTGCAATTTGGGGAAGAGGAAACTTTGAAACCCAAGTAAAGCCACTCAGTTTGTGTCCTCATCCTGTGGCCCTTAAAAATTGCTACCTGGATTAATTCTTGCAATCAAATGTGCCTCTACCCAGCCTGCCCAGTTCTGCTGTGGAAGGAACAAACCAGATGCAGGGAATAAACCCAGTGCTGTCCAACACGAGGAGCCCTGCAAAACTGGGAGGCTGCAGCCAGGTAAGGATCAGTCTCTTCTCCCAGGTAACAAGCGATGGGACAAGAGGAATGGCCTCAGGTTGTGCTAGGGGAGGTTTAGGTTGATATGAGGGAAAAGCTATTCCCAGAAAGGGTTGTCCAGCCTTGGCACAGCCTGCCCAGGACAGTGGTGGAGTCACCGTCCCTGGAGTGTTTGAAAGCATGTGGATGTGACACTTCAGGCCATGGTTTAGTGGTGACCATGGTGGTGGTGTGGGGTTGATAGCTGGACTTGATGATCCTAAATGAATGATTCTGTGATTTTGTGAAGTGCTGCCATAACCCTGCAGTGGAAGCTCAACCACCAGCTCTCTCAGCTGAAACATAAAGCCAAATTCCTTTTTCCAGGTGTCTTGCTTGCAACAAGCTGTGGGTTATTTTGGAATGACCTGCACACCTCAGCTTGGAATCCCAGCAAGCCAGGATGGCTTTTGGACCCTGCCTGGCACTTCTCAGCTCAGCTGCATGTGACATTAACAGCAAACTTTTCATCTGCTCATAGGGAAACCACAGCGGGATGTGAGCAGAGCAGCCACCTGTGGACAAAGTCCTCTTTGTACACAGAGCAAACCTGCAGGGAATATCAGTGCTGGCCCCTCCTGCTACTGAAATACTCTGTGGAGTATGAAAACTCCATAAATACTGTGCACAGGAATCTCTACTGACTTCCCATCCCGGATCTCTTCAGCAAAGACAAAGTCCCTTGAGATGCTGGTTACAAAATCCAGCACACTTTTCCCTCCCAATGGGATGGATATGTAGATCCAAGTGATAGTAAGTAAAGGTTTTAGCTGGGACATATTTTTGACAAATGACTACAGAGAGTTCAATTAAAACCAGCTCCCTGGGAGGAAGGTATTGCTCATTTTGGATTAAGAATCACCAGTTAAACCAAATTCAATCAAATAGAAATATCGACCTCTTGACTTCTCACAATTCACAAGCCTGATCTCTACAAACTATGTATTAACAATGACTTTTCAAAAAGCACTATCTGAATTTTTCACTTACTGCTTAATTATCAGAGCTGGGGCTTAAAAAGAAAACCACTACATGTCTATTGTAATATTCTGACAAAGATTTGGGGCTTATTCTCTAATATATTCCTAAATATCTGAAATGAGTTACATCTGTTTCTGATGCAACCTGTGACTCCCAGAAAAGTGACTTTTAGGGAGCTGAGTTTGGAAAAGTCTTTAAGGAATGATCACAATCAGAGAAATCCTGTAATCTACAAGGACATTCAAATTTCTTAAACTAAGCACTCACGACCCAAAATCAGAGGCTACTTTTAATAATCTCAGTTTTGTCATCCCAGTGCTCATTTCCTCTTCGATAAGGGCAGTGCCGGTGCCTCTGCAGCAGAACCTGATCAAGAAGACTCAGCTCCACACAAGTGGGTCAGAGGAGCACCGAAATCCCCAGCTGAGCTGGCAGCAGAGAGGGAAAACTGATGTTTACTGATCCTCCTGCCCATAAAGGAGCACCCAGGAGGAGCTGTGGCCCCGCTCCCCGCTCCCCGTGCCCGCCGCGGCTCCCGACAGGCAGAGCTCTGCCGCGTGTTTCCTGGTGATAGCCCCGCACCGACAGCCGAAAGCAGAACTGAGTCACAAACACAAGCGGCCGGATTGTGTTTTGGCAAAGACAAGAGGAAGCTGTGCAGCAGCGTATTCCCTGCAGGGCCAGTCTCTGATTAATTGGAACTGCTTGGCATTCAGAAGAGCTGATGAAAAACTTCGGGAAGCCGTTGAGGCATTTTCACTGGCACAAGCACTTGGGAGGGATCACATCCATGTCATGTCACTGAGATTAGAATCAGAATCCAACCCATTCTACAAAGGCCTGAATTTGTTTAGTTTTCATATCCCCCACCCCAGGGAGATGAAATCAGCCCATTTCTAATGCTAGGATTCATTTCTCTTATAAAGCCATGAATATCCCAAGACATTCTCTCACAGAATCGTGGAATATCCCAAGCTGGAAGAGACCCCCAAGGATCAGCCAGTCCAATCCCTGGCCCTGCACAGACACCCCAACAATCTCCCCCCCATGCATCCCACTCTGGCCTTGGGGCTGCAACCATTTCCTGGGGAGCCTGGGCAGTGCCCAGCACCCTGTGGGAGGAAGAAGCTTCTCCTGATCTCTGACCTAAACCTCCCAGACACACCTTCACGTCAACCCTTTCTGCAAAGTCTTTTAAGCACCAGACAAACACTCACATGCCAACATCAAACACTTCTAAAACCTCGAGCTCCATTACCTGCAGAGGAGCAGCAGCAGCACTGGGCTGCTCTGATAATCATGCTCTTGACTTGCCCTGACACACACCTTGCTTGAGGTGAGGTGATGCAAGGGGATGAGATAAGATGACCCACTTCTTTTAAAATCTACCCATCTAGGTGACTTCAGCTCTTTCTCAATAAGATACATTACAAACCTATGCCCATTGAGACATACGTATACAGAGAGAGAGACAGAGAGGATATTTATATATTTCTATAGTATATTTATAATACATCAGCACCCCAGCACTTCAGTCAATGCACCCTATAGAGCCTAATGATAGAATTTGTAATATATATCTTTATTCTATCTGTCTGTCTGTCTGTCTCTTTCTGTCTCTCTCTCTCATATATAAATGATCTTTAAGGTCCCTTCCAAGAAAGAAATTGTTCGCTGTGGGGAGGCCCTGGCACAGGATGCCCAGAGAAGCTGTGGCTGCCCCTGGATCCCTGGCAGTGTCCGAGGCAAGGCTGGGTAGCACCATGGGATAGTGAAAGATGTCCCTGTACATGGCAGGACGTGGGGCTGGGATGGGCTTTCCATCTTATTTTGGGTTTCCATCCCAGACCATTCCATTATATATACATATATATATACAAAATGTAAAGAACAAGAGAAAAGCAGTTACCATTTGTTTTATACGGAAATGAAACCAAGGAACTAAGAAATTTGTCAAGGATCATAAATCAGTTGCAGAATCAGATATTAAAGCAAACTGACTTAAGTACTTCTTTGGTTTGGACAGGAAAGTGCTCCGAGATCAGTTGATAAGAGTGGAACAAAGCACTAATATTCCTAAAGCAACATCTTCCCTCTGTGATGTCCAAACAGCTGGAACAAGTGAGTTTTTCCAGTCTAACTCCAGTAACTCTGTGTGCAATTCCCCTCCCATTTCCTCTCCAGCAGCCCAGTGCAGCTCGCAGGCTGCAACACGAGTCTGTCCCGCAGGCTCCTTACCTTGTGTTCACTCAAGGGTTAAGGAGTTTGCAAGTTACAAAGCCCGCTGTGTCTAGTGTGGGAGTAAATGTCATATCCCACTGCACAGGGTATTTATAGCACTGCACTATTTGGGAAGTGAAACTTTTGAATGGTGAAGTTTTCATGCAGTTGCTTCAGGATGAAGTTCTGAAGAGCGGAACAGCTGAGAACCCGTTGGTCACTCTGGCTCGAGGTGGCTCCAAACGTCACAATGAGAGCAGCGGGGTCAGAATGGGGCCACCTCGGGTCTGAGGGTTGCAGTGCCCACTCACAGGGAGGGTTTGTGCAGCAGGGACATCAATCCCATGTCCCCACAGGAGGACAGAGCGCTGCTCTGTCATCATCACCACAGTACTGGTGGAGGAGCTCTTCCCACAGATACGGTTCCCAGTGCTCCCTGGAAGGGTCACCCTCCACACGGATTCTCCAGCTGCCATGGCCAGACACCAAACTCCAACAGAACCTGAAGGAGGCGAGACCTTGACCCAAAAACAGAGACTCTGGGAATGCCAGCACATAAGGCATGGTGGCCCTCATCCCTCCTGTGCTCCAAGCTCAGCAGCACCAATGAGGGCTGGACCTCAGCTTCCAGGAGGAGTAATTTGGACAAGAGAGCATGGACTGGAGTGGCAGGGGGAAAAAGTGGTCAGAATTCTCCTTTGTTAAAATGGTGACATGTCACTGGGGTTGGTGGGATGATGCTGGAGACGAGCCAAGGTGGAATGAGCTGTCTCCATCTCTGGATCCAGACTGAAGCTGCCAAAGCCCTGCCTAGCTCGAGTTCTCGTATTGTAACACGCTGCTCTTGGCTCAAACACGTGCAATGAACAATGCAATGTGGAGTAAGAGATCAAGAACTCCCAGCTAAGAGCTCTTCCTGACCAGTGGTCCCAGAGTGGATCATCATAATCAATCCAGGCAGGAACAAAAGGTTTTGGTGAGGCCGTGGGTGCTCTCTGAACTGTAACTGTAATCACCGAAGTAGGTCTTGACACTGCTGGGGCACCCAAAAGGAGGACACTGCATATTTCACAGCAATTATTAATGCAGCTATTTGTGCTAACTCTCCAAACCAAGTACAGATACGCCCTGTGCTATTTCCATAAACAGCAGCACAGCTGTATTTGCTTTCTCTCCATGTGTGCTGGTGCTCAGCGCTACTTGTGGGTTTGATTGCCACAAGAGAAACCCAAGCGGGCCGTAGGAGCCCGTGGAACCAGGACGGAGGGGCAGAGCAGAGCTGGGAGGGGCAGAGCAGAGCCGGGCCCAGCGCTGCTCCTGCCCCGGTGGGTGGGAGAGGCGGAGCTCTCCCCCTGCTCCAAGCGCTGCTGGGGCTGCAGAGGTGTCGGGAGCTCCGAGTGGTCAGGACGTGCTCCTGCTACCCCCAGCTAAAGAGCTCTTCCCAGCTCTGAGCTGTACCTGTGCTGCGAGCCTGGCTCGCTGACTGCAGCATCATTGTTACACCAATCAAACGTCATTCCTGCCTTCAAGACGCTCTTTACAGCTCCAAGAGTGACAAATTTCTCTGCCAGTAACACCGAGAGCGTTGATTTATTTTGCACAATTTAACCACGAGAGAAAAGTGGAGTGTTCTGGATTTCAGTGTTGAACCTGGGCTTCTGACAAGCTCCACATGTGCTTCTCAGTCCTGTCCACTGCCTGTCCTCCTTCCCCAACAGCTACAGAACATAACTCCAATGGAAAGTGTGGCTTGTTCAAACCCACACCATGGGTATTAAGGTCTTTTACATTTTGTCAAAAGCCTTGTTTGTTTTTCCTTGCACTGTGATAAAAATATCAAGGTCATAACTACCCCTAAAATGCAACACCACAATCACCTCAACTACTCTGGCAAAAATAGCCGCAGACTTCTAAAGGCAAATTTTGTCAAATGTCGTGACCAGCTATTATCACAACTCCTGCCTCACTTCTTTCAGCTTGAATTAGGAAGAAATGCTCCCCTGGGAGGGAGGTGAGGCTCTGGCACAGGGTGCCCATAGAAGCTGTGGCTGCCTCTGGATCCTTGGAAGTGCCCAAGGCCAGGCTGGGCAGGGCTTGGAGCAGCCTGGGGTAGTGGAAGGTGTCCCTGCCCAGGGCAGAGGAATTTTCAGGTCCCTTCCCACCCAAACCAGTCTCTGACTCTATAAGGATGATTCTTTACTCAGAGATGTTGGAGGTTGCATGGATCCCAGGCTCTGTGACTCTAACACACTCTGCCCAAACATGAGAGCACACAGAACATGAACCCAAACCTCAACTCTCTCCATACCCTCAACCCAGAGCTGCTCCAGGGAGGACTGAAAACCACCTTCATCCACCGGCTCTCTCCTGGGAGGGCTGACCTGATAATAGCAACCCCACTCTCCATATTTTCCATGCACACTTTAACCAATTCCACAAGTTCTGGAGTAACCTGCAGAAAATCCTGTCAACTACAACACATGACAGTAACCTCCTGTGACGGGTTCTGTTAACTCAGGGTTCACACCCAGAGTTAAACAGACAGCTTGGGGCTGTTGTGCAACACAGCACAGAACCACACAACCCTTCTGGTTGGAAACGACCTCTAAGATCATTAAGTGCAATCCCTCCATCACCTGACACAGCAGTATGAAAGAGCTGTTGGGAATTAGAATTTCTGTCCAAACTATGCAAGGAGTTTGAGCACGAGGCCCCTGTGACAGAGCTGGTGTGTGTGCTGAAGGTGAGGGATGTAAGGTGTTGTACCAATGCCCATTCCAAGGCTGCTCCAAGCACCATCCCTGTGGTTCTCACACACAGACTCTGCCAGAGCCCTGAATCATTCCCTGCTTGTGTGTCACACGTGGAGTCTAAATCTAAAAGGAATAAACACTGGAAGAAATTCTTCCCTGCAAGGGCAGTGAGGGTCTGGCACAGGGTGCCCAGAGCAGCTGGGGCTGCCCCTGGATCCCTGAAGTGCCCAAGGCCAGGCTGGAGCAGCCTGGGACAGTGGGAGGTGTCCCTGCCCATGGCAGGGGGTGGCACTGGATGAGCTTTAGGGTCTCTTCCAATCAACTCCATTCCATGTTTCTTTGATTCTCTAAGTGCATCAGAATCCTTTCTTGAAAGCTCTGAAACTACCTCTGAAATGATCTATTTCCCATGGCTCCCCCACTGAGTCAAGGACCGAGTCACCCACACCCACCCCTTCCTTTAGTGTCTAAGCAAAACATAACCGTACTTGGGCAAAGTATAACCCGAACAATAAAGTGTCGTTTACTGGGGAGATGAAAGTTATCATAAACTTATACTGCTCGAAAATCTCCCCACAGCAGGTCTGACACTTCCCACTCCCCATCACCGGAGGGGGAGCGCCAGCATGGGGGGACACACTCCTCCGGCCCTTCCCATTTCACCGGAAAGGGCGATGGAGTCTTAGACAAGGAAAAAAAAAATCAGTAGAAAGTCTCAGCTTCCGGAGCCAATGGCAACGTAACGGGCGAGTCTCTGGAGCGGCTGCTGACAGGGAAAACGCGCTACTGCAGCACCAAGGTACCTCCGAGGTGACTCCGAGGTGGTCTCAGCACGTCTGTCGCCCCCTGCCCGAAGGAACCGAGAGACCCTGCGGGACCCGGCACCGGCAAGTGACAGCCAACATGGCGGACGATCGTGAGGGGACCGGCGGCCGCTCCCAGCCCCGCCCCCCGTGGCCGAACACGCATGCGCAGCGCGACGGCGGCCGGCGAAGCCGTGGGGCGGGGCCTATTTGGGGGAAAGCCCCGCCCATTCTGGGAAACCCAGCCGGCCGAGGCCGCGCTGGGGGGCGGTGCCAAGGCATGGTCCGCTCGGTGATTGGGTGCGGCGGGAGGAGGGGCGGGGTCACTCGGCGAAGAGGGGCGGTGATTGGCTGTACGGAGACAGGGGGCGGGGCCGTCGCTGGGTGCCGCCTGTCAGTGAGCGGGAGCTGCCGAGGAGGCCTGAGGGGCCGCGCCGGGCTGCCCCGGCCGAGCTGAGCAGAATCGGGCCGGGCTGAACCGGGCTGGACCGGGCTGAGCCGAGCCAAGCCGTGTCGTGCCGTGCCGGAGCGGTAGGTGCGGGCCCGGCCACCGCCGCGGAGGTGGGATCCGGGTCCGGGGTGCGGCGTTCGGTCCGGGAGCTGCGGGGTGCATCTGCCCGGTAGGGCCTGGCTGAGCTTCCGCGGCTGCCGGCGGGAGCAGGGTGTGAGGAGCCCTGGGCCAGCCGGGGGGTCCGAGCGGCTGATGGGCTCTCCGGGCCCCGCCGCAGCCGCTCCCGCCGCAGCGCTGTGTGTGTGTGTGTGTTCGGAGCGTGGATGTCACTGCTCTGCCCGGCACCTTCTCGAGTCTGCGGCTCCCGGCGCCCCGAGCTCCCGGTGCCCTGGGCAGCCCGACTTTCTGATCTCCTGGTGCCCCTCAGTTCCCTGAGCTCCCGGTTCCCCGGGCTCCCGGTGCAGGGACTTCATTGATCGCTGGCCCCGGAGAGGGGAGAAGGAGGCAGGGATTAGCTCAGCTCATCACAATACAACCGATCCAGGCCTTACTTCACCTGAACCAGCAGGTCCTTTTCTCTCTGAGCGTCTCTTGGACACAAGTAAATGCCTAATTATTATTTTTTTTTAAGGTTAAAATGTTTGTTTGCTGATTACTAAGTTGCTGCTGTGGCTGATCTCAGATGCTTCCTGTCAGCTTTTAACTGGTTACATTAGAAATGTGTGTTGAGTGCTCTGCACATGCACGCCTCAGCAGTCTGAAACCAGCACCTATAAACAAAGTCTGAATTTCTTTTTCGACTGGCTTTCTAAACACTTTTATGAGTAATAACTCGAGCTTCTGCGCTGTGACATTAGTGATAAGAATAGCTGAATTGAGTGTGTCTGTAGTGAGCTGCTTTATTGCATTTTACCTCAGTTGAAATCTGTTATTGGCACGGCCACCGGATTCCTTGGGAATGAGTCACTTGCTATTAACCATTAAATTTTAACTGTATTAAGAGACTGAATCTCGTAGAGCGCTGTGAAGGAGCATAACAAACAAACATAACTGAAAACCTGAAAGGGTTTGTGGGACCTCATCCAACACCACTGGAGTTAATGAACTTCAAGTTAATGAGTGTCCTGAGTCTTCTTTCTGTGTTAAATGGGAGGGGGTAGAGCTGAGCTGTTGTAGCAATGATGAGGTGCTGAATTATTATTATTATTGTTGTTATAATTGCCAAGAAGATGGAGGCAAAGTGAGCATTAATCAGCTTTCCTTCTGTGACTTTTGAACTTTGCTGGCAAGTGTCAAATGTGTTGGTGGAGGCAGAGGGTTGGAGGCCTGGAGGACAGGAAGATTTCCAGGTTCTGAGATGAGCAGCTGGCTGGGAGTAGAAGAGCCCTGAGTTAGGAAAGGAGATGCTGGGAGGGAGAGATGAGGATGCCTGGAGGGACCAGGAGGAGGGACAGACATGTGGGAATTGGGTCTGTAGGAGGCTGGGATTTGCTGATCATGGTTTAGTGACCTAGTGATCAGGGCCCTGAAGAACATGGGCCTTGTCTTGCCTAAAGGCAGTTCTGTTCCAAGTTCATGTGGGAGTTTGTCTCTTGAGAGTCTGCTCAGGCTGGACAGTTAGAAATCATCCCAATCAGTTCATATTTTGACTTCATAGTATGCAATCATCACACCTGAATTTGCAGGACCAATCATAAATTAAGATCATGTAGAACTGCTTCCACCTAGACTAAATTTAACTGAACTTCTGGGTTGGTTTTGCCTGGCATCCCAGCCTTACTGCTCCCCCATAGGTTTACACAGATTTTATAAATATGATTGAAATGTAAAGCTGCAAAACAGTGTAAAATAACAACTGGTGACAGCCTGGCTCCACCTGCTCGGGCAGAATCGATATTCAGGTGTGTCTGGTAGGTGCTTTATTGTATCATTTTGTTGTAGTTTAGGAAATAACTTCACAAGTGGGTTGTCAAAGCCAGGATGTTGTTAAGCAGCGGCCTGAGAGCTGTGTGAGGAAACAAGTCCTTATCAGGCTGAAGTTTGTTCTGATTATTCCTGTTCTCCTTGTTTACAAAGGGGTGGTTGGGAAAAACTAGCCATTCTTTGGGTGAATGGGCTTGTGGTGCTGTTTGTAAACACCGGGCAAGTGGTGGTGTTCATATTTTTGTTCAGCAGCATGAAAAGAGTTGTTCAGGGCTGAGCTGTGTGCTCAGGCCATCCTCGAGGAAATGAGGATGAAGGTGTGTGTGTGGGGGGGTTCTTTTAGAAATCTGCTGATAATTAAACCCAGTCAAACATTTCCCTGTAGATTTTGTAACCAAACTGCTGCAATATCATAATGTCTGGCAGCTAAAAGACAACTGAGGCTCATTATCCTGGTGTTTACAGTAAGCAGCAGCAGTGGCTGCAGCGGGATTTGGGAGTATTTACTATCAAACCACTTTAAAGAGCGTGTTTACACGCTGCCTATCGTTGGTAACGTGACGGGCTCCTACACAGGGCTGCCAGTGCAGGGCTTCGACCAGGGGGTTGGTGGTGCTTTGGGGGGAAGGGTTTCAGCTTTCCCTGGTGCTCCTCAGGTGAATCTGTGGCCACACATGAGAGGGACCAGAGGGGATTGTGCAGGAGCCCCTGGAACGGCCGGATGGGTCACAGTGGTTATCGAAGGGGAGGTGAAGGCTGAGAACTCCCTGGAATAGCAACTGCTGCTCTGACTCACCAGGATTTTAATCAGTCAGGCATTCTATTTATTTTCACTTTGAAGCTCTTAGATACACAAGGGAAGTATTTATTTTTTTTTTTTTCCCCTTAGACATGTCCACTTAAAGCAGCATTAAGTGTGTGTTGAGCTCGGGGGGGCTGTTGAGTGCTACAATTGGTTTTTTTTTTAAGTCCCTTCTGACACAAACTGAAACTTGTCCTGCTGACAGCTCTGAGCAGTTTAAATCTCCACCACAGGCCTGGGCTACAGGCCTTAAACTGCCTCGGCCAAAACCGGAACTGTCTGAATTTCAGTTCCATCTGAAACGTGGGCAGGCAAGGGAGGCATCCAGGGACGGAGGGCAGTGGTGCCCGGGGTCTGAAGGCCTTGTACAAACAATTATGGAATGGTTTGGGTTGGAAGGGACCTTAGAGTTCATCCAGTTTCACCCCCTGCCATGGACAGGGACACCTTCCACTATCCCAGGGTGCTCCAAGCCCTGTCCAGCCTGGCCTTGGACACTTCCATCTATCTATCTATCTATCTATCTATCTATCTATCTATCCATCCATCTATCTATCTATCTATCTATCTATCTATTTATCTATCTATCTATCTATCTATCTATCTATCCATCCATCCATCCATCTATCCATCTATTTATCTATCCATCTATCTATCTATCTATCTATCCATCCATCCATCTATCCATCTATTTATCTATCTATTTATCTATTCATCCATCTATCTATTTACCTATTTATTTGTCTATCTCTAAAGTATGTATACAAAGTATGTACATAAAAAGTATATATGTATATACATGCCTTTGGCCCTCAAATTTTTAATGTGATCCATCCATGTAACAAGTATAATCTATTATTATTTTTTTTTCCTTTGGAAGAACCTGTTCCTTGACAAGGTTTGGTGGATTTGCACAAAGGTTTTGCAGCTAATACCCTGTGTATGTTCTTTTGGCACTTTCTGCCATACTCACTGACAGCTGTTAGGACAGGATGGTCCCCAAAAGGTGTGCAGTGTTCTCAGTTGACATTCCCTGCTCTGGTGATGCAGAAATTCCTGGCTCTTCCCAGTTGTTGCTTTGTTGTGGTGGTCAGCAGAGCAGCATGGCCAAAAATGCTCCTTGTGTCTGATCAATCCAGCAGCAGCTGCAAAGGCAGCCTGAGTTAGTGCTCTGTGCACAGAACTCCTCTCCATAAGGAAGTGGGAAACCTCACTGAGACAACATATTTTTTTATCTTCTTCTTTCCTTTCAAACTAAATGTCAGGGTGAAACTGCTGCTCAATGCGTAGACTCTGATAACAAGAAATCTCCCTTCTGTGTAACTGACTTAGGAACTCTTACATGTATTTTAAAGCTCTTTCCCAAGTCTTTTTTGACCAAATGTATGGGCTGGTCCACAAAGCATTACCTGAAATTCTCCCAAAAGCTGTTGTCCAGGGATGTTGGAGCCAGGCACATCAAGCAGGACCCCATGTTATGGTGTGGAGTGGAGTGGTGCAGGGCTGGAAAGGTGTTTTTGTGGCTCTTGTCCAGCTCTGAGCTTCTCTCACAACCATTTCATGAAACACAGAAATACTTTTTTAAGCTCCCTGCTCCAAACATCTTCCAGTTGAGATGGAAGAGCTGAAGAGGGACTTGGTTAGGGAAGGGAGGAGGAGGTTTTAAAGGAGGACAAAGCATGTGGTTATCTCTTACATTAATAATGTTTGAAGAGCTCGTTAATTCTGACTCCCCTCAGGTCTCAGGTGACCTGATCCGGGATTTTAGTTTCTCCCACACGTTAGCTGAGGGAGGAGCTGCCATCGGAGCGGTGCCTTCACAGCACAACTGAGACTGTTTGGCTTTCATTCTGTAAAAACACACTTTCTGTTTTACAGCAGTGGGAACTAACATTAGTTAACCCAAGGTGAGTAAACTCTTAGTGAAGATAAGGAGCTCTGAGCTGGTATCAAAAGCCCATTGTGGGTTAGGAGGGCAGTATCCACTCTTATCTCTTGCATCAGTACCTGCCTTCTCCTTTCTGCCTTGAAAACAACGAGCCCATCACATGTCCACAGAAGGAAGAAAGTCCAGGATATGGAAATCAAGAGTTACAGCTGTAGCTAAGGGAGCTGGCTGAGGGAGAGGAGGTTTTGAAAACCAGAGAAGCAGCTCTGAGTAGGACATGAGCACCCTCCAGCTCAGGAACATGGAGCTCCTCATGCTGCTCATCTGTGCCTTGTGTCTGTACAGGAAGCTGTGCTCATCCTGGAGCACGTAACCAGGCAGGGGAACTGCAGCTCCAGAGTGTCTCACCTGGGTCCATCCTGCTCTTACTGGGCTTCCTGTGGATCCTCAGGTACCCATTTGCTGCTCCCCAGGCTCCCTTTTATCTGGAGCTCCCTGAGAAGGGCTGTGGGGTGGGTCTGGGCAGAGACCGAGTGCCTGTGTCTGAATTAATGGGACTCAGGAGCTCTTTGCACCTCTCTTTGCCCCCTCCACATGCACAGAGATGAGTCAGGCCTCTTCAGTTCTGAATCACAGAATCACTGAGGCTGGAGAAGACCTCCAAGGTCATTCAGTCCAACCTTCAAGCAAATCCCACCGTGCCCACTAAGCCATATCATGAAGTGCCATGTCTGCTTGGTTTTGGAGCACCTCCAGGGATGGGGACTCCAGCACTGCCCTGGGCAGCCCATTCCAATGCCTGAGCAGCCTTTCAGTGAAGAAATTTTCCCAGTGTCCAACTTGAACCTCCCCTGACCCAACTTGAGGCCGTTTCCTCTTGTCCCGTCTCTTGTTTCTTGGGAGCAGAGCCCAGTCCTCAGCTGGCTTCACCCTCTTGTCAGGGAGCTGTAGAGGGCAATAAAAGTCTCCCTTGACCCTCCTTTTCTCCAGGCAGAAGTTACACTTCAAAATCTATTTAAAAGTTCTGATTGCTTATTTTTAATCACGGCTTCTGCCCGCCATGCTTTGCCGTACACACCATAAAAATAGTTGGCATTTGACTTTTCCAAGGACTGAAAATGGTGCAGCAGCAGTTAAAGCAGGCTGGGCGTGCAGGTTCTGGTCCTGCACAGCCCCACAGACCTGAGTCACACATTAAACTGCCTGAGCTCTGCCCGGGTCGAGGCCGTTGCTCACAATTGCTGCCTCGGCCTCTTTGAGTCTGCCAGTGAGGTAGAGCTTTGTTGACTTTAATCTCAGTTATGTTTCCTTGTTATTCTTTGCCATTTCAGAGGGCAACAAGGACTTGCAGTTTTGTTTCTCCCCTCTCTCTGTTCTCCATTGACTCAGCCAAGGAGGGACTTGTGTTTTTGGGCAATGGGGACTGGTTTGTGCTGAAGGACCTTGAAGGTGAGGGAAGGGCAAGGAGAGACAGAGTTAATGCAAGTCAGGAGAGAGTGAGGATAAAAATAACTCTGAACTTGTCAGTTTGGTCACTGGTGGCTGGGTTAGTCATCTGGCAGGCTCTGCTCCTGCTGCTCCAAGGGATTATTTTACAGCACTGAGAATTGACATAATTTCTGTAGAGGAGAGGGAGCGGGAGGGCCCTAATGAGTGGGATACTGTCATCAGCACTTCTTTTGCACAGCAGCTGTTCTCTGTTTGGCCGCTGAATGTGGTCATTGTTGACTTTCCTTGTATACCTGCCAGGTTGTTAGGTGACTCACAGCACCAAGGTTCATGGACTTGGCTCCCCAATGCCTCCCCTTTTCCTTGGTGGTCCTTCAGGCATGGAGCACCACCCACTCATTTTGTCCTTTTCCTGATTCATCTCTGTTGCCAGGAGCCTGTTGGAGTAAATGTCCTGTTGGCCCAGGCAGCTGCTCAAGGTGGGGGAAAAAAGGAAAAGGAAAGGAAAAGGGAAAAAGAAAAAAGAAAGAAGAAAGATTTGTGCAGATTGAAGCTAATGAGCCTCAAGGTGTGCTCCTGTAATGGTGCTGATATCTGTTTTCCTGGCCTCTGTTAAAATGTCCCTCCTTGTCCTATCCTGGGTTTGTGGTACTTTACATCCATGTATACACTGCCCAAGGTTTCTGAACTTCCATGGGTTGTTTAAGGGAAGAAATGTTCACTTTAAGGTTTTATACTTGTGCCTTGGGAGGACTGGCACAAGAAAGGCATCTCTGCACCTAAGGGGCAACAGAGCACTTTGTGGTTTATAAGGAAACAACTGGTTAACTTATCCAGAATCCCAAGTGAGGGGATCAGGGGCTACACCAAAGCTATATTCCCCAGGGGCTCGTGCTGTAGGGGACTCCTCATTCTCCACGTTGCTGATTTTCACCCCTGGGTGTCCCCATCCTGTCCCTCAGTGTTTTGCTTCCATGCTGGGTTATGCTTCTCCCTTTACCCCCAGCTCCCTTCCACCTTTCCCTGTGCTGCCAACTGGCCAAGGTTTGGCCTGTGCTGGGACTTGTTTGGAACTCCCTTTGTGTTCCTGGGCAGCTCACAGCCTGTGCTGATCCCCTCCCCAGCAGAGGGATCTGTTCCAGCACCATCACTGTCCTCTATCCAACACCAGCTTCCATGGATCCTGCACTCAGTAAGAGCTCCACTTCTGATGGGCTTGGGCAAGGCTTGCAGAAGTTGGTGGTGATGTAGAGGAGGGAAGGGAGTGAGGGAGGATCTGTGGATGGGCAGGTTGGCTGCTGAGCCTGGCTTCACTGAGGGAGAATGAGGAGTGGCTTTGAGGATGACTGAGCACAGGGAAAAAGGGAATTAGCTGGGTTCATGGCCATTCATGTGGTGTGAGAGCACAGTGTAATTCCCCCCAGGTGCACTCTAGGAGAACTTTCATGTCTTCCCTTTTTCCCTTTTTTGGGGGATGAATATTCTTCCTGTTTAGTGATATGGGAGTTCCTTCTTCTCCTTGGTTTTACTGTTTACATTGAAACTAAGGGAATATACCAAGAATTAAATTTATCTGAAACCCATGTCGTTGTATGTTTTCAGTCATGAGAATGTTGAATATTCACATCTTCAGTGGTCCAAGTCAGAAATGAAGGACTGGCACTCCAGGGTTCTTCTCCAGCTCAGAACATGGGGAGGACCTTGATTTGAATCATTTATTAATCTGATACCTTCAGGAGCCTCCTGTTTCTCGTGGACTTGAAGCTGCTTCTGTCTGTGAAGTATTCTGAGGGGTGTTTTGTTCTTCTGTTCCTGCTCAGTGTCTCTCTGAAGCTGGGAAATGGCAGTGATGGGAATTGCATGCCAGGGAGCTCCTGAGCCGGCCGTCAAGCACCAAAAGGAGCTCACGGCTGCCGAGGGCCTGAAGGAGACAGTGAGTGAAAAGCAGAGCAGTGTTTGCAAAGTAGAAGATTCAAAGAAGGTCATCTTTCACAGTCAGTGGAAAATCCTGAATGATGTAATCACCAAAGGAACAGCAAAAGAAGAAACAGAAGGAGGCTGTGCATCAATTTCTATTATTGCCCAAGCAGAATGTGAGTAGCAGAGCGGGCTGCGCTTCATTGAGAAAAAGGAATGTGTAAAGAGGGATGAGATTTCACTCCCCCGGCGCTCCTGGAGAGCTGAGACCACATCTATTTGTAATCCCTGGCGGGGTGGAGCTGATGACACATCCCAGATTCTATTTAGGAAGCTCATGAAATCTCCTAATAATGTGGCAGCATCCACTGAATAAAGCATAAATTAGAGCCCAGCATGAGGCCTGTGCACCTGGCCCAGGTCTGGGTCCTGTGGGTCACCTGTTCTCAGCTGACTTCTGAAAGGTGTTTAAAAGAGGGGATAAAGAGGAGGAAACCAAAGTAAAACTGTCATCTGGGAAAGAGCTGGGGGATCAGGAGATAGCTGGGAAGCCTCTTAATTGTGGGGGAGGAAGAATGTGGTGTGGGTGGTGTGACATGACTGTGCAGTGATTGTCTGGATCACTCATTTAGCACAGTGGTAAAGCTGATTAAGTCCAGTTGTTACTAGGAGAGACTTTGCCTGGTTTAAGACAAGTGATGATCCTGGTGTTGTTTTTTTTTCACACAGGTGAAAACAGTCAGGAGTTCAGCCCCACTTTATCAGAGAGATCTTTTATTGCCCACAGTAAACCTTACAGGTGAGAAACCTCTTAATACAAACACCCCTCTTCACTGTTGTGCCTGCTGACTTGTCCTTGTTCCAAATCACCCTGGCTCTCTGCACTTAACATATTTTTCCAAAAGCACTCCTGTTGGAGTTAGCTCTTCAGTCTGAGGCCTGGTAAGAATGTGTCTTTCCTAAAATATCTTCTGTCAGGAAAAAAAATAAGTTTAGGCACAAACTGCTGGAAACACCTTGCATTGTCTTATTGTCAATGCCTGCAGATTTACTGCCCTTGCAGCCTTCTGCCTCTGTTTCTGGGTGGTCACATTTGTTTTGAAATGACTGATTTTTTTTAAGGTTCGTAGGCTTGAAGTAGAAGGATGCAAGGAGAAATTTTCAGTCTTTTTTAACTGAACTGTATTGGTGCTTTTGAAACTGTTACACCATTTGCTGAAAAGCTGAGTAAAACCTGGGCTGCTGCTAGAAAGAGTCCTCAGAAAAGGGAACAGCTTAATTTCTTGCAAGGATAAAAGGGGATGAGAGAACCTTTGCTTAACGACAGCACCAAAAACAGAAGCTGTGAACACAGAGAAGCTGCAAGTGGTGAAAGGGACAGTGACACTTGTGATGGACAAGTGGAGGCCTGGGAGTTGCTTTTCTGGAATCACCTGGGAGTGAGCTGCCTGTTCTTCATGAAGAATATCTCCCTGCTGGGGCACATACTGCAGCTTCCTTATGCCCTGGAGCCCTGTGAGGCAGCCCCAGTGCCCTGGAATGGGTGACTGGGGTACAGAATCAGGTGCTGCCTGTCTCCTGGTGGCTTCAGGCACCTTGTGGGGGGTGTGGTTTAACACTGCCCAGTGACTTTATTATGTGGTCCCGTGAACCATCTGAAGAGGTGCAGAGTGACCCATTTCTGAGGGGTTTTGTGTGGGACCTGGGCTTTCCTGGGATGCACAGCAGCTGTGTGTTCAGGCTTAAGGCACTGTGCTGATGCCATCAGCCAGAACTCTACTGATGCCATCTTTTAGCACTAAAACATCAGGAAAAGATGGAGAGCGTGCCTGTGCCCTGCATCACTGGTCAGGAAGGGCAGAGCAATGTATCAGAACTGTTCCAAAGTCAGTGGAACAATTGCTTCATTTGAAGATCAAAAATCCTGGTTTAGAGCTTAATTTAAAAAAAATCAAACTGCTATGATTGGTATTGAATCATAGCATCACAGAATGGTTTGAGTTGAAAGGAACCTTAGAGACCATCTCTTTCTGACCCTGAGTAACTGCAGGCAAATATCCCTCTTGAGAGCTCATCTCTTTGTGCAGGCCCCAGCTGGAGGGCTGTGTATATCTGTGCATTCTTAGAAATCACGTTGTAGTATTGGGCTTTACAAGCCAGCACATTTTGGCTTTTTGAAGCTGTTTTATATGAGTGCACTTAGTCATCCCTCTTCTCTGTGCAGAGTTTTTTTTTTTCAAATTAGAGCAGGCATTGATATTATGAACGCTTTTATTAATTTTAATTTTTTTTTTAAATAGACTGCATTTATACATCATCTCTGTGTTCACTAGAAATCAACCACAAACTGTCTCAGAGCAGCCTGGAGACACGCAATGCTTTTCTCTCTACTTTGCTATGTTCAAAAAAGAGACAAAAAAGAAGGCTGGAGAGGGACTTGGACAAAGGACCTGAAGTAGCAGGACAAGGGGGGGAGTGCCAGAGGGCAGGGCTGGCTGGGAGCTTGGGCAGGAATTGTTCCCTGGGAGGGTGGGCAGGGCTGGCACAGGGTGCCCAGAGCAGCTGGGGCTGCCCCTGGAGCCCTGGCAGTGCCCAAGGTTGGACAGGGCTTGGAGCACCCTGGGATAGTGGAAAGTGTCCCAGGGGGTGGCACTGAGTGGGCTTTAAGATCTCTTCCCACCCAAACCACTCTGTGACTGCACATTCCAGTCTTGTTCTTCCAGAATTTGTAAACCCTGGGACACTTGAATGTTTCACCTCCCCCATACCCCACCATTTCTTTTATACAACGCCAGAGGTGCTGCTGTGCCTGGCCCTTGAACTTACCCCTATCAGAAGACAAGAAGCAGTGTTGTAGTTCTCTGCTGAGTTAGCAGAGTTGCCAATTCTCTTTCTGTGGGTCAGAGGGGACACATGAGCTGTGCTTGCACTGTCCTGGCTCAGAGCCCTGCTGTTCTTCCCAGCAGCCACTCAGACAGTCTCGATCACATCCCCAACAATGTGGCCCACGCCACGGAGGGCAGGATGGCCCCCACCTGCAGAGGGAGGCACCAGGGCAGGGCCAAGAAGAAAAGGCACAAGAAAAGATCCAAGCTGAAAGGACAACCTGTGGCTGCTGGCAGGAGAAGTCCAAGAACTCCAGAACAGGAGAGCTGCACCCCAATTCCTGTCCAGGTGAGAATCTTCAGTCTTCCTTTTGTGCTTTCCCTGCAAACTCCTAACAGCTCCTGGCTGAGTTTCGGTGTCTATACTGAGGTTCCTGCTCAGCTGTTTGGTTTTGTTTTCTAGGAGGATGAATCCCACCAAAGTACTCTTTACAGAAGCAGTTTTTGGGTTCCTGAATTTCACAAGGACTTGGGCTATGATCCACTCTCTTTTGAGAAGCCTGCCCATGCCCCTTTGTCCATGGGCAAACTCCATTCCCCAAGGAGCCAATACAAAACTGAACTGCACAAGCTGATCAGCCCTATTCAGTGCCTTAATCATGTTTGGAAACAGAGGGACACTGTTCCCCAGCCTGAGACTCTCCATCCCTTTCCCTACAACATCCTTCCCCCCCATTTCCCACATGTGGACAATCCTCTCCATGCCATGAAGCAGAACGCTCTGGACAAATACTTCCATGGTGACCTCAACTATCAAGACAGTAGTTTCTCTGGCCTAAACTTAGAATATAATTTCACCAAATGCATCAACCAGTCTGTGCAAACCAGTTCAGACAAGCTTTCTGTGGAAGAATATTTGGTAGATGCCTTGAAGGGGAGCGTGAGTTTTGGTGAACCACAAAATCTGGCCAGCCTGGCCAAGACGTGGAGAGGAGGTGGGCTGGAGCTGAAGGAACAATTCCATGAAGCGAGTGAAAATGAAGGCGTGCTGCTGAACGAGGTGAGCTGAGCCACACTCTGGGGTGTGGGAGGCAGAGTTCCTCCTGGGCTTTGGGAGAGGGATGATCTGCATCCATGTGCTTGCTGCTGTCACTGCGATTTCTGAATGGTTCTGGATCTGGTTGAAGCTGCCAGATAACGATGCAGAGTTGGTTTTCTGCAGGAATTAAAGCCCTGCCTGTCTCAGAGTGCTGGCTCCATGCTGTGCTCAGTCACCAGACGTGCAGGCCTGTCTCTGAGTGGTGGTTCTGTGCTTAGTCAGTCTTCAACCATGTCCTCTGCTTGCTGGGGAAGAGCCCAATCTGTTCAGCCAGGCTGCAATATTTATTGGCTCTGGATGAGCTGGAGTGTGACAGAAACCAGGGCTGGGTAGAAGGGGAGGTGCAGGAGGCCAGTCTGTGCCTCTGCTGGGACCAGCAGCTCCTGCAGCGTCCCCTGCAGCATCCCCCAGCCCCTGGGCACAGAAATGCATTTGAATCCTAGGGACATGATTCACTTCTTCTGAATTCAGTTCTCTCTCAACACCTTGAAGTCCTCCTGGACCCTGTCAGTGTGCTCTGTGAAGTTCAAGGTGTCCCTGACCTGCCTGGATGTGTTCCCACTGACACCTAAGGCACAGTCTCCATCTACTGACTGCAGAGGAGCTTTAACACAGTGTCTGCATTTAGTCACGGGAATCTGGGTCAGTTGTAGGATTCAGCTTTGTAGTGATGTCCTGCATGAAGGGAGGAACACAGAGCTCCAAAGCCATCCAGGTCCTGGTGGCCTTTCTTTACAACACTTGTTTAGAACCAGCAGAGCCCACAGAAATCAAGTAGGTTGATCCTTTATAGTTTCACCTCAAGCCTGTGGCAGAAGTAATGTTGTACTGGGATTTCTAGAGAGGTGGTGTGGTATCTGCCCTTGTGCTGCTTCTGAGAATGTTATCTCTGTCTGTGCAGCTCCACATTGAAGTGTGTCTTTCCCTGCTTCATCCTGTGCTCTGTTTGGACTTGCAGAAGCTGAAGCCGGTGGATTATGAGTACCGAGAAGAGGTTCACTGGACCAAGTGCCATGGTTCCTTGGGCATTGGCTCCTTTGGGGAAGTGTACAAGATAGAGGACAAGCAGACAGGATTTCAGTGTGCTGCCAAGAAGGTAATTCTGTGTGAGAGAAGGGGAGTCCTGGCAGGACAGCACACGGAGAGAAATCTCTTCCCAGGTCCTCTTTAGGACCTTGTGCAGTCATGGTGAAGTGCTGCTGTTGTGTCCAAGTTAAAACATCAGGGTGATGGCAGAGAGAAGAGCAGATGGGGGATCTGTGTGTGCCCAGGGGCCAAGCTCAGCAGCCAGAAATAAGCTCGTTTGGCTTTCAAGTGTGCTGCAAGGGATCCTGAGTGCTGAGGCAAGAGTGGAGATTTCTGAATGATTGTGAGCAACTGCGGGGGAGCAGCAGCCACGTGGGTTGTCTGTTATCTGACTGTTCTTATCTCAAACCATGTCTGGTCTAAATGGTTACATGGCAGGTATTTACTTCCCTGTTGGAAAAGAAATAAAGTAGGAAAAACCCAAGGCAGTCAGCAGGCTCTGAAAACAGAGCTTTCATCTCCTCAGTGTTAGCTGCAGTGCTGGCACAATGGTTCTGAGGGGATGCTGTTCCAGATGCAGCAGAGAATGTGTGTTTTTCCAGAAGCTGGCACTGTCATCTGTTGTACTGCAGGATATGTCATTGTCACCTGATGTGGGAAGTGTGTGGAATATAACTTGGATCAGGGCATTGATTTGTGGGCTGCTGGGGATGCAAGACAGAGGGATAATGCAAGGAGATGAGGGAAATGTAAACTATTTTATTTGAACTTACACTTGTATAGTTTCATCACCCCTGTGAACTGATGTTTCTCACATTACTTCACAAGAAAACTTCACCAAGCATGTGGGAAGTGTTTGCCTTGAGTACAAAAATATTATGTGCAAAAGGAACCATAACTTTGGATTTTTCAGTTTAAAATGTTCACTTTTTCCCCCATTTACACTGGACCCAGCTTGCTGTGCTCCCTGTGGAAGGATGTAAGTGGCAAGACAAGCCAGGGTGTGTATTTATTTAACCATTTCACAACCATTCAGTTGGCAGCTGCAGAAACAAACACCTCTCAAGCATGTGGGAAATTAATTCCTGTTCTGCATCCTCACAGTTCAGGTGTGAAATCTGGTGGTGATACAACCAGCCTGTTTCCTGTCAGTGTGTAGCTATTTAAATGTATTATCCATTTGGCAAATCCACAGTCTTGGGAGAAATAGCTGTTCCTTGTGGGGTGGATTTTCAGGAAGGAGGATGGTTGCGCTGAAAAGGGAAACATGGAAGTAGGAGAAGCTGAAGTCTCTCAAAATGTCATTTCCCCCCCAATTACTGAAGGATAATTGATGCTTCTTTATATCAGAAATGCATCTTCTTGGATCACACTCTGAGAGCAGAGAGTTCTAACATGCAAATTGGACACTCCTCTATGCTCTCTTTAATTTTCCATGAGTAACTGTCTCCAGTTCCTGCTGCCTCCCTGTGACAGGAGGGCACTACCTCACCTTCTTTCACCAGACTTGGTGTTGGAAGCACCTGCTCTCCAAATTCTTGAGATGAAAGAAAACCAGCTATGGCTGGATTGCTGACAGAGAAGAAACATGATGCATCTTTTTCCCACCAGAATCTCCATGACTCATGTTTTCCTCCTGGACTTCAGCAAAATCTTATTTAGTTTGGCTGAACTTAGAGAATAAAGTTTTTCTTTAACCCTTTGCAGGATGAGCACCACCTAACAGGGTGATCATGCAGATCACTACCTGTGGACATATTTTGTATGTCTCCCCTCCTGCTTTGGGGGAGTTGAATTTTTGCCAAGTTTTGCACCATCCCCAGGTTTTTTTTCCCCCCTCTCGTTCATAAAAGCAGAATGTTCAGTTGTCAAGATTATCTTTTTGCTGAGACAGAAATTACCTTCCTCCTGAAGGGTACCTGTCCTCAGCTGTAATCTGGAGTTATTGCAAGCTGGCATCTCTTGTGATGGATCTTGGACATTGGACATTGGACACTGAGGGTTTATCACCCCGAGCCTTCCCACTTCTTGCTGCACTCCCCGAGTTCTGTTCGGGAAGGTCACAGAACTGAGTTTGGAAAGCACCTCCAAGGCAATCAACCCAATTAACCCATCCTGTGCCTCTGCTGTCACACAGCCACCAGAAGAGGGGAGGGTTGTGCCAGGATCTGTCTTGGTTTGGAAAGACATCTGCCAGGAAAAGCTGGAGTTTCCCTTAGAACAGAGAATGTAAACCCCTCACCCCCTCCAAATTATAACTTTGCAGTTAAGGGCTTTCAGGCAAAGATTTGGGAATGGGAATAACAGTTCTTTACTGGGAATGTTAACAATACAAATGTAGTAGAAAACAAAACCAAACAAACAACAATCCTGGAGAATCCTGACAGAGTCGGAGCTACAACCTGACACCCTGTTGGTGAGGGTGTTGGGAGCAGTCCAAAAGTGAGTCCTCCTGGAGGGGCAGATGTGGTTCTGTTGGAGTAGAGATGATCCTGTAGCAAAAGGGTCTGGTGATGGTGAGAAGGGGTCCAGTCTTCCTCCGGGAATCCAATGGAACCAGATCCCTGGTGTTCCTGAGTCTCAGTTTTTATCCAGGTGGGAATGGTTGGCTCCCCCCACTGGGTGGAGCATCTCACAATGGGATGATGGAATGTGCATGTCTGCTTGGGGATGACTGCTTGGGAAGTCTTAATGGCCCATTAGCAGAAAATGTCCCCCTGGAGGGAGGACAGGTGGTGACAGAGATAACAAACCCTGCCCCACCTGGTTTGAACAGCTGGCCCATGATCAGAAGGCACCCACCCCCCTCCCCCCAGAATAACAAGAGATAAAGAAAAAAAACCATCTCCCCAACTGCTTTCAGCAGATGAAATCGAACAGCCATTGTTGGTTCCCTAACCCAAGGTGGGATCCATGGCAGGATTTGCTGTCTCTGCAGGTGCAGGTGGAACACTTCCGTGCCGAGGAGCTGACGACGTGCGCGGCCGTGAGCAGCCCCAGCGTGGTGCCCCTCTATGGGGCCGTCAAGGAGGGCCCCTGGGTCACCATCTTCATGAAGCTGATGGAGGGTGAGCAGGGCACAGCACCACTGGCACTGCCCAGTGCACGCTGAGCTCCTCTTCCCCCTGCCCCACGATGAATCTGTTCATTCACTCGGAATATTCCCGGCGTGAATTCCCGGGTGGGTTGGGATGGGGGTGTGGTAATCCCTGCAATGGGCCTGCTGTGGGGGGAAAGAATTCCCAGTCCTGCCTCACTCCAGTTCAAGGTGTGTCTCTTTTTCACAGTCAAACACAGCTGGGGCTGGTTTGTGCTTCCTGACCATTTGCAGGACTCCAGTGGAGGGCATTGCCCTGGAAAATGGGATACTTACTGTCTAAGCAAGCCTAGGGGATTCCATTGCCTGGTGCTCTTTTTCTGGCCACAACCATGAAAGCAGGCTGTGAAGAATGAGCTGGTGACCATGTAGAAATGCCTGTTCTGATCACAGAGTTGCTTTTGCTCCAAAACAACACTTTTTATAAACTGACACTAAACAAAAAACCATATGAGCAAGGCCTGTTTTTATGGGCAGCAAAAACTCTGGAAATAAACAAAAGGAACAGAGCCACGTGTGGAAGATAAGTGCTGTCAGACCTGGAAAATCTCATTTTTTCAATGGAAACAACCAGGAATGCTAATGATGCTGGGGAGAATTTAAAGATAAGCTAACATGGACTCCCTGGGTTCCTTTCTAGGTGGTTCATTAGGGCAGCTCATTAAACAGAGTGGCTGCCTGCCAGAGGACAGAGCCCTCAGCTACCTGGGCCAGGTGTTGGAAGGTTTGGAATATCTTCATGCTCAAAACATTCTCCATGGAGATGTCAAAGGTAGGAAGGTGTTTGAAGTACCTTGTTCTCCCCTTTTCTTAGAAGAAACAAATTGCTTGGAGATTAAATTATGGGATTACTTACTAAAGTTATGGGATCTACTTACTAGATTTCCAGATCTATGTTTGAAATTAAAGTATCCCTTGGTTCTAGACTGCTGGCAATATCATACTTGTCACCTCTTCTTGTCACCCCATTGGTCTGCCAGGCTGCTTGCCCAGGCTGCCCCACTGGGCTACAAGAACCTCCAGGGCAGATAACTGATAGTTTATAAGAGATAATTACAGATCTGTACTCGCTTAAGCCAGTGACAGGAAAAAAAAAAAAATTCCTTTAGGCTTGAAGACCTGCAGTTCTGTGTGCTTTTGACTGTTTTTCCCATCTGCTGATCCAGAGGAGATTTAATGGAACCCTTCTCGTTGGCAGCGGAGAACGTGCTGCTGTCGGACGACGGGAGCAGGGCCCTCCTGTGTGACTTTGGCCACTCTGCTCACCTGCACCCAGACGGGCTGGGAAAGTGCTTGGTCACAGGTGAGGCTTTGCTGCTGCTGCTCTGCTGAGGAGTTGCCCTTTGTGGCTCATTCCTGCTCCTCAGCATTATTTACATTGACATTATTCCCACTGATTTGCAAGCGGCCGCGTTTCCCGGGCTGAGCGTCGCTCAGGGTGTCTCAGTGATTGGTGTTACTGTGAGGCATTCCCACTGGCAGCCAAAATGATGTGAAATTTGGGAAGTGATGGTCCTCATCTCCCAGGTTACTGTGAGGCATTCCCACTGGCAGCCAAAATGATGTGAAATTTGGGAGGTGATGGTCCTCATCTCCCAGGCCAGTGGGGATTTTGTAAGATTATGTCAGCTTGCTGCATTCAGTGTTTTATCCCTGCAAGAAACCACAGTGAAACTTTCAAATCTTACTCTGGCTTGTTGTGTAACCTCACTAAATAGTGGGCAAGTGTCCTGACCTGCACTAAAGTAAAATTCCATTTTTTTTGTGACAATTAAACTTAACCCTGCTTCTTCATGCAGCTGTTGAAAGAGAAGGGTACGTTTTCTAAAGTCAAGCTCATGTTTTGCCTCCCAGATTTGCTTGAAAGGGAAGTTTAATTCCTATTCTGTGTATAAGGGATGTGTCTGAGAGGGAACAGCTTTTAAGAGCACACAGTGCTGCTTTTTGGGTCAAGGTGGAGCCTCTCCACTATGGAGAAAAGCTGGGAGAGCTCAGATTGTTCAGCCTGGAGAGGAAAAGGCTCAGAGGAGACCTCAGAGCCCCTTCCAGTGCCTAAAGGGGCTCCAGGAGAGCTGGAGAGGAACTTGGGACAATGGCCTGGAAGGATAGGACAAGGGGAAGTGGCTCCCCACTGCCAGGGGACAGGGATAGAGGGGGATACTGGGAAGGAATTCCTCCCAGTGAGGGTGGGGAAACCCTGGCACAGAGTGCCCAAAGCAGCTGTGGCTGCCCCTGGATCCCTGGCAGTGTCCAAGGCCAGGCTGGATGGGGCTTGGAGCAGCCTGGGGTAGTAGAAGGTGTCCCTGCCCATGGCAGGAGGTGGAACTGGATGAGCTTTAAGGTCGCTTCCCACCCAGACCATTCTGGGATTCTCTGAAGCTGACAGGTCTCACTTTAGCTGAAAAGAGAAGGATTCTGCCTTAGGCCTCCTCCCAGTGGCACTGGAGCAATTCTCTTGCCTGCATGCAGTGAGTTTTCTCCTGGGTGCTTTTAGGGAACTACGTGCCTGGCACTGAGACCCACATGGCCCCAGAGGTGGTGATGGGGAAGCGCTGTGACTCCAAGGTGGACGTGTGGAGCAGCTGCTGCATGATGCTGCACATGCTCAACGGCTGCCACCCCTGGACCCAGTACTACAACCACCCTCTCTGCCTGAAGGTGAGTGAGCCAGCCCCTCTGCAGTGCCAGCCAGGTGAGCAGCCAGAGCTTGTTGCTGCTGGCCAGGGACCACTGGCCTTGGGCTGGATGGCTGGCAGCCAGCTGGGCATCTGACAGGATGCCAGCCTTGCTCTGGGAGCTGAGCATTCCCTGTTCCTGCTCTGCTTGGGCTGTTCTTCTGTACCCTGCTCATGACTTGGGTGTGACTTTTGAACCATTCAGCTGTAATAAAATTACTGTTCAGGTCTCACTTAATGCTTTCATTTCAGTTGGAAACGCTGCCGGGGTGGGAAGAACCTTCCTGAAATCAAATTAAGCCTCTCTGGTGTAACCTCTCTCACTTCCTGTTTGTTACACAGATCGCTAAAGAGCCGCCTCCTCTGAGGGAAATTCCACCTTCCTGCAACCCTCTCACTGCTGAGATTATTAAGCTGGGGCTGGAGAAGGAGCCTCTGCACAGGGCATCTGCATCGGAGCTCAGAACAAAGACCAGTGTGGCACTGGAGGAAGGTAGAAATGTCCTGATGGATTGACATAGCTGAACCTTCATATTCCCACTGGCAGGGAAATGTCCTGATGGGACTGACATAGCTGAACCTTCATATCCCCACTGGCAGGGAAATGTCCTGATGGGACTGATGTCCTGATGGGACTTCTCCCACTGGGAGAGTTGCTGGTGCTGTTCCTTTGGGAAGCACCAGTCTGTTTTCACAGAATCACAGAATTTTAGGTTGGAAGAGACTTTCAAGATCATCCAGTCCAACCCAGCTCTAACACCTCAGCTAGATCATGGCACCCAGTGCCACATCCAGTCTTTGTTAAACACATCCAGGGATGGTGACTCCACCACTTCCCTGGGCAGGCCATTCCAGAACTTTATCACTCTTTCTGTGAAAAACTTTTCCCTGATATCCAACCTGTATTTCCCTTGGCACAGCCTGAGGCTGTGTCCTCTCGTTCTGTCAGTGCTGCCTGGAGAAAGAGACCAACCCCAGCTGAGCACAGCCACCCTTCAGGGAGTTGTGGAGAGTTATAAGATCACCTCTGAGTCTCCTTTTCTCCAGGCTAAACAACCCCAGCTCCCTCAGTTGTTCCTCACAGGGTTTGTGCTCCAAGCCCCTCACCAGCCTCGCTGCCTCCTCTGGACACGCTCAAGCATCTCAATGTCCCTCCTGAACTGAGGGGCCCAAAACTGTCACAAAACTTTTTTATTGCCCAGTGTATCATTTTCACAGTATTGATGCATTTTTTGGGTTGGTGGCTTTTGCCTGCAGCCGAGTGTTTGTCACCCAAATAAATGATCATTTCCTGTGTGCTGTCACGTGCTCTTCTTCCTTCTCTGCCGAGGGAGGTGAGCTCGCTGTGGGTTTGTTCAGGTGCTGTGCCTGGGCTCCTGTCAGCTCTCCACACCTGGAGAGCCTGGTGTGCAGCACAACTGCCAGCAGAGGTTCATTGCATCCTTAGCTGTAACTCATACTTGTGGTTCAGTCTTGCCCCTGGCACCACCACTGATTTATTTCAACTTCTTCCTGCTGAGTGGTTCTGTAACACAGCAAGAATTTGTGGAGGTGATCTGGTTTTATCTTTTGGAGGAGCTTGGATGTTTTACTTCAAAAATTCATGCAGCAAAGGAAAACTTTTACCTCTTTTATTGCCTTTTTTGATAATGTTTGTATCCTTTTTTTTTTGTAGTGGGAGGTGTGAAAAGCCCCTGGAAAGGCGAATACAGAGAGCCCAGACATTTATTTTTGGATAAAGAAAACAGTGCACAGACGTCCCTGTCCCCCCTGAGCCCTGTTTCTCAGACTGATTCTGACCCAAAACTGTCAGCCAAAGTTTCCTGTGCCAGCCCAGTCCTACCACCTCCATCCCTGGAGCAAACAGAGGGGGTTGAGGGAACCCACTGGAATGAGTGCAAGGAGCTACCTGAGACCTGTGATCCCCCACCTCTCTCCTCTACCCCTCTGCCCCTGAAGAGCTGCAGCCCCGTGGAAAGAGCCACAAACATTTCAGAGCAAGAACTTCAGCAGCTGGAAATTGGTGAGCACTGGGCTGGGGGAGGAATTCAGCTCTCTTTTTGCTTGAAAGCAGGATAAAAATACTGCTGCTTTCTCTTGGCTTGTTGACAGTTATTTCTGGGGTTTCAGCTTGGATGTCATTTTGCTCATAGTTCCTTTCTTGTTACACAAATTGCTCAGCCTTCCTTCAAACTACTAAAACTAATAGCTCCTAACCAATTAAATGTGCCATGAAGGGAGTGAACAGAATTTCCTTCCCCCTGAAGAGGGGGGAACCTCCTGAGAGAGGTGCAGGAATCTCTTAGAAAACAGCCTGTTTCAGACTTGTGCTTGTTTGCACTGTGTAAACAGTGTCAGAATTCCAACTTCATCTGGAATTTTAGGTTTAAGCATCTTTTTTTTTTTTTTTTTAATTGAGGTAAGCCAGGATAAAAATAAAGGAATGGCAGATGTCAAGCAAAGCAGTGCAGTTAAAGTCAGCCTGCAACTGTTTTGTTCTGGGCATTGGAAAACTTACAGCCATCAGCCAAAGGAATTATTGTTACAACAGCAATCCAGAGTTTGAAAATCAGCAGTAAATTCAGTGTGGAAATCAGTGATTTGCCCAGTTCCATTTCCCCACTATAGCTCTACATTTCACTTCTGTTTTTTTTTTTTTTTTTTCTTCCATATTTTCTAGTCCTTTTGAGTGAATTGAAAGCTTCCAGTTAGGAAGAAAGTGGATTGAATTGTCACTGGGTCAGGAAACTGAGGAATGAGGAATTTTAGGGGTTGCTGATGGGCAGCTCCTTTCTCAAATGGCTTTGGGTCTCAGCAGCATTCTGAGAGCTGGTTATGTATGGGATATCTGGATATTATCAGGAATATTTCCAGTATTTCTAAGTACTTGTACCCAGATAAGGGAGTACAAACATCCAGATACTTGTGAGAGCTGAGTTCATGAGTTTGACCTTTCCCTGATAATGTGGATGGATCTAGAGTGACATCTCACAGTAGACATAATGGGCAGGAACTGGTAAATCTGGAGTGCTGTTTTGGATGTTGTTGCCCAATCCATCTCCTGTTGGCTCAGTTTCCCTCTGTCACAGTGCTGGCCGTGGCCTCTGCGTGGCAGAGTTGTGTGTTGAGTTTTGCTGGCACCGGTATGAATGTTCATGAAATATTGCTGAAAAGCTTTGGGTATTAATTGCAGAGCAGTGATTAGAGCAGGGAGGCGTGGAAGGCAACACTGGGAATGTCTCCCTTCTCTTCCTTTTGCTGCAGAACTGTTTCTGAACAGCCTTTCCCAGCCTTACTCTCTGGAAGAACAAGAGCAAATGCTTTCGTGCCTCAGCATCGACAGCCCCTTTGTGTCAGACGCCAGTGAGAAGGTGAGTGGGGCAGGCTGGGGGGTGGCTGCCTGGCCCCCTCAGGAAAACTGGAAGCTGTGGCTAATGGAAATCTGGAATTTCACCTTTGCTGCTGCTTTCTGACACCCAGTTTGCTGGGGAGCACCTTGGGGAAAAAGCTTTGCTCGTGCCCAGCTGGGAGGCTTGAGGGTTGTAGCTGTGCTTTGGTTCCCTGTCCAGCAGGGATCCTTTCCTCCAGAGGCTCTCCTGTGCTGTGTCCTCACCACAAGCTTCAAGTGTGTGGATACAGAAAATCCCCAGCAGCCTCCACCCTCCCTGTCTGTGCAGGAGAAGGGAGCTGGGGAAGCAGTGATGGAAGTAGGAGCTGCACCAAGCAGCTGTGCAGGATCTTCTTCCTGGCATGGCCACCAGTGAGAGGTTTAGGGAAAGACCAGGAGGGCAGGACAGGAAAACAGAGACCCAAGTCTTGGATATTCACTCCCAGCCTATGGATCTATTCTCCATGAACTTATTTTAACCCATTGATGCTAATGAATACACAGGCCTAATTATTTAAATAGCAATTTCAGTTGGATTGGTTTGCTCTCTCTGGTGTTCCTAGGGTAGGGAATATCAGTGAGGAACACTGAATAAGCCTTGTTGGACCAGGGAAGGACAAAGCCCTTCTATCACAGTTTTCAAAGACATTGAGTCCCAAATTTGTGCATCCTGGCATCTGCAGGAGTCAGTTCTGATTGGGAGCAGCTTTGTGTCCTATTTTTGTCTCTCTTCTCACTCTTCCAGTGCTTTTTGAGGAGAGCTGAGGGAGTTCTGCACAGCTGAGCTGTTGACACACAGAGTGTGCAGTGTGGGATCTGGCTCTGCTTGGTTTTTCCCTCTAACACCTACCCCATACCTTTCACTTGGCTTTTGACTGGGTCAGAGCACTGTGCTGATGTCAGATGGACTGGGACAATACAGACCCTTCCCAACAGTGCACCAGCACAGGGTCTGTGGTTGGTTTCGTGCAGTTAATTGTTTTTTCCTGCGTGTTTTCTAATGTCAGTAAGTGACAAATATTTTAACTGATGCTTAATTCTCCTGCCAGTCAGCACAACCCCTCTTTTCTCATCCAGCTTTTCAGCTCATTACTGATTTAACTGTGGAGAATATCTGGTAAGATCTGCCCACTGTTGCAGTGCCATCCTTTCCCAGATGCCACATAAAGGTTGACTAAGGCCCAGCCTTAAATCCCTCTGGATTTCCACCTTTTTCCTCCTGACCTTATTTTTAACGCTCATCTCCTGCCAGCTCATTTTCTTTCAGAGCCTCAGACAAACTTGTGCTTCCTCCTCCTGCAGAACTCCATGAAGGCTTCCCACAGCTTGAGGGACACCATGAGCTCTGGGATCCATTCCTGGAACAGCCAGGCCGAGGGGCAGAGCTGCAGCTGGAACAACCTGCTGAGCCGTGGCCGGCACACGGACACTCCCAGCTACTTCAACGGTGGGTCTGCCCTCCCACACCTGGCAGAAGTGGCCAGGAATCACTTCCTCACCTAGCTAGACAGGCTGGATCTGGAGTTTTTGAGCTCCTTTTGTCCTTCATTGCTGTGCTAGCACAACCCCCCCCTAAAGATGGGCTGTGAGGAGGCCTCGTCTGCCCCAAGTCACAGGTGGGTGGAAGGCACTGGGGCTGTACAGGAAAATCCAGGGAAGTTTCTGAGCACACAGAGCCTGTGTGCCCTCCCTCATGCAGCTTCCATATGCAAGGAATGTTTTATAACCACAAACATCTACCCAGAATTTTGAGGGCATATTGTGCAAATTAATACATCGCTTCAGCTGCTTTCTAGCTAAATGCAGCTCTACTCTGTGAGTCATTGCTGTCTGCAGCGAGCTCCATGCTCAGCAAAAAAAACCAAAAAACCTACATAAATTAAATCCTTAATGACAAAAATGAGTTTTTCCCCATGTGTGTGCCTTGTCAGTCAGTTTTGCTGTGGACTGTGAGGTCCTTGTGGCTCAGCAGAAGTCAAAGAATCTCTTGTGCATTCCAGGAGTGAAAATCCAGATCCAGTTGCTGAGTGGAGAAAATTTGCACATCAGGGATTTCCACAGGACAAAGGTGGGAGACATTGCCACGGGGATAAGCAGCCAGGTGAGACACAGACTGCAGTTCAGTGCATCGTTTGATTTCTTCCCTACTGCAGCCTTGAATGCCAGGGAGACCCAGGAGTGGTTCAGGGATCCTTAGGACACCTTTGGAAGCAGAACCTCAGTGCTGCTGTTGCCAGTGTGGTAGCAGAGGATGTTTTCTGAATCACAGAATCATTAAGGTTGGGAAAGACCTCCAAGATCATCAAGTCCTACCTTTGACCAAATCCCACCAGGCCCACTAAACTATATTTCCAAGTGCCACATGCACTCATTTTTTGAACCTTTTCAGGGATGGTGATTCCACCACTGTCCTGGGCAGCCTGTTCCAATGCTTGTCCACTCTTGCAGTGAAGAATTTTTCCTTAATATCCAGCCTAAACCTAGTACCAAACCTGAACTGTAACCCAGTGCCAATTGTCAGAGTGACATGGGGATCTATATCTTAGAAAGCATCTGTGCTGAAGCTTAAAAAATCCTTCTCCTCAGTTATAAACTCTTTCCCCTCTCTCTAAAGAATCATTATATAACGTTTTCATCATGAGCAGGAGCATCAGCTCAGGGAAATGAGCTGTGTTTGGCTGGGGTGCTTCCAGCTTGTTCTGTTGGAGATGCTGGCACACTCCTGTGAACCTCACTGTGGGCTGCTTTGGCTGTTCCTGAAAGAAACCCTGGAGTGTCTGTGGGACTGTGACTCATCTGAGTGTAAAATGGGATTATCTCTCAAAGATGTTGCTCCAGTCCAGAAAACGTCCCAGTGGTGCTGGTTGTCTCTAGAATCTGTTCTTGTGGACATCACAAAGCAGAATACCTGGAGAGGAGCTCAGCTGCCCCAGCATGGGCAGCTCAGGACCCCCCAGCCGTGGCCCAGAGCTGGGGGAGGCACTTTGGCAGCAGGGTGGGCACTGCCCGCTCTGGTTCTGAGGTATTTTCTTACCAGAGGAGTTCAGGGTGTTCTGCCAAGCACGAGCCCCTCCCTGGGAGCTGTCCTTGTCTTGGGAAGCTGGGTGTGACGGAGGGCTGTGATCTTCTGGAGGAGGCTGCAAGTGCCACTGAGCTCTGTGTGACGCTGTTCAAGATTAACAGCGACACCGACTCCCGAGCTCAGAAGGCTGACAATGACTCCAATCAGTCTTTATTACCTGGGAATCTCTTCCTTTTGTACTATTTTACAAAGAACCCACCCAAGGGGTGGAAGAAAGACAAATTTCTTTGACTGCATTGGTCAAGTCAGAGGGACATCAAGAAGAAGTCTCTCCTAGGGAAAGGAGTACAAAACATAGGACACGGTTAGGAAAACGTGGCTCTTGTTGACAGAACAGTGCCTGGGAAAGAGTTTCAGAGCAACCCAAACATCCCAGCACGAACCATAACGACACTCTGTGTCTTCTCCACAGATCCCCGTGCCTGCCTTCAGCCTGGTGACCAAGGAGGGGCAGCCTGTGCACTACGACATGGAGGTGCCTGACTCGGGCATCGAGCTGCAGTGCACCCTGGCCCCCGACTGCAGCGTCAGCTGGGCCTGGCGCGTCAAGCACGGCCAGCTGGAGAACAGGCCCTGAGGCCCTGCCTGCTCCTGGAGGTTTGCACCTCGTGCAGAGAAGGAATTGCAGCAGCATCTGACCTCCCCTGCCGTGGAGCGCCGAGTGCAGTGGCTGGCGTTTGGTGCTGCGGCTCGCTGCCCTCAGGCCTCGCTTCTGTCGGCTGTTCTGATCCACTTCCGAGGCACATCCTGAGCTGAGACGTTCCCCAAGACATTGGGAATTGCTTGTTTGGGGTGTGGTAGAGCTTGAGAATGGTAGGTGGAAATTCCTCGCTTTTCAGAGGCAGGAGGTTGTGCTTTTCAGGAGAGCAGGGGGATTGGGTGAGAACTCTGGCTCTTGCTCCCAGGTGAGGTCGGTCCTCAGAGGAGGAGGTTGGGTGCCCTCGGTGCTGCTGGGGTTGGTTGTGCCAAGGGGAGCTGGCTGGCTGGCTTCCTTCCAGCTGGAGGAAAAGACATTTCCGTAGGCTCTGGGGAGCATCATCTCCACCTCAAGCTTTTTGCATGGGGAGAATCGACAGCAGTCACCGGCTGGTTCTTGGTTTCACCTCCCACCCTTCCCTGCAGTCGCTTCCTTCTTGAATCAGAAAAGAACTTGGTTCCCAGAAAGAGCTTTGCTTGCAGCTCCCACCTGCAGTCTCAGAGGAGCTGGTGCTCTCTCTGGTGTCCTGGCAGGCAGGGCAGGAGGAGGCTACAGAATCCCTTGGTGGGAGGGTGGAGGGGTTGCTCCTTCATCCTGTTCCCACCTCTGATGTGGGACTTCAGGTGCACTGTCCCATCCTTGGGGGAGTAAGGGGCATCAGCTCTGTCAGCTGTGACAGGGCTGAATTTTACTGCAGAGTTTATAAAAATCTCCCTCCCAGCTCCCAATCCAGCCCAGTGCCCCAGTTCTGTGAGCTCAGCCTGGCCTCACAAGGCTTCCCACTCCTCCCTTCGTTTCAGACTGGGTTCACTGAGTGGGATGGGCAGCTGGGCCTGGAACACCTTCAGCTTTGAACTGTTTGTTTTACCGATTTGTGAATGTTTGGAACACACTGAAACCTCACAGGTCAGGTTCAGGTGGGCGGCTGTCGTTGGCCCTTCTCCCTCCCAGAGCAGATCCCGAGGGAGGTGTGAGCTCCCAGTGTCTTTGTTCAGGGCTGCTCCAAGGCCTGGCACACCAGGAAATCACAGTCCCTCTCTGTGCCTGTGGCTCTCCCAGAGCTCTGTGGCTGCCTCTGAGCAGGGATCCAGCATCCAGCCTGGGCAGAGAAACAGCTCCCAAAATCCGAGGTGGGCTCTGCCAGGTCTGGGCCTGGGAAACACAACGGGGCAGCAATGCTGGCAGTCTTCCCAAGGGGAGTTCACTTAGCAAAAAAGCTGGGAAAAGCTGAACTCTGAGCCTCCCTTTTTGAGGAGCAGCACTCCTTCAACAATGGATGCTCTTTCCCTTTGGTCTCCCAGAACGTGGGCTGGTTTTGCTCTACCAGACAGTGACATCCCCTGAACAGAAAACTCAAGTTTGTGATGTAATGAAAAAGTGAAACTCAGAAAGAAAAAATGAAAGCTGTCACCACTCTGGGTATAGTTTTTATAGCACTTTTTGTTCTAAAGCACTTAATACGTTGTCCAAAATAGGCACCTAATTATATCTACAATGCCATAGTCAGAGTCTTCTTAGTAAATAATTAGCACATTATGCACATGTCTTCCAGGAGGGAATGGGGAAAGAGGGAGGTTGGCTCAATTCTTTTCAGATGCCATAAACTACTAAGAGTTTAAGCTCTGGAGCAGGAGGGATCAAAGTGCCTCTTCCAGGGGTCCCAGGAGCTCCTGAGCACAGGTTCAGTGCCTGCCTGGCTCCTTTCCTGAGCTTCCTCCAAAGGGGCAGGAGGAAAACTGTTGGTTGTTTCTGTGAGTCTGTGATGTGTCAATCCCAAAGGGTTTGGGTTCAATCCCAAAGGCTGCCCCTTGTGCCTCTGTCGCCTGGGGGATGCTCCCATGGCCTGGTGTCTAATTCCATGCCCGGGCACTGGGATTGAGCCCTGGAGCAGCAGGGAGGGAGCAGCAGCACTGTCTGCAGGACTCCTGGGCCCTGCATCTGCAGCATTAACCTGAACTCAGGCCACCTGCACCAGGGCAGGGAACCCTCCCAGGCCCAGGGTGTCCTTGCAGGGCCCATGGAGATGTCCTTGTTCCTTGGTCCGTGGAGATGTCCATGTTCCCCTGGTCCGTGGAGATGTGTGTGCTCTCCAGCTCTATGGAGATGTCCATGTTCCTTGGCCCAGGGAGATGTCCATGCTCTCCAGGCCCATGGAGATGTCCATGTTCCTTGGTCCATGGAGATGTCCATGGTCTCCAGGCCCATGGAGATGTCCATGTTCCTTGGCCCGTGGAGCTGTCCATGCTCTCCAGGCCCATGGAGATGTCCATGTTCCTTGGCCCGTGGAGCTGTCCATGCTCTCCAGGCCCATGGAGATGTCCATGTTCCTTGGTCCATGGAGAGGTCCATGTTCCTTGGCCCATGGAGATTTCCATGCTCTCCAGGCCCATGGAGATGTCCATGTTCCTTGGTCCATGGAGATGTCCATGCTCTCCAGGCCCATGGAGATGTCCATGTTCCTTGGCCCGTGGAGCTGTCCATGCTCTCCAGGCCCATGGAGATGTCCATGCTCTCCAGGCCCATGGAGCTGTCCGTGTTTCCCGGTACCCTCACAGCAGCATTAGCCAGGATTCACCCTCTCTGTTTTGTCCAAAGCCTTCAGCCCTGTTTTGCTGCCACACCACAAGTGCCCAAGTGAGGCTGCAGGTTCCCAGCCACCAAGCTTGGCCGTGTCACTGCCCTCAGGGTGGTGTCACAGTCCCTGCCTGGGGACAGGCACCTGGGCAGCCCCACAAACCACTGGTGCCTTCCCAGTCCTGAGCTGGGGTTCTCCTCTGGGACGATCTCCAGGCTGTGCTGCCAGCCAGCCCGAGCTCTCCCTGGCTCTCTCCTGCTGCCAGGACAGTTTCCTCTTCCCTGGGCTTGTCACTTTGCTGTGACAGGCACAAACACCCCGGCTTCCAGATGACAGCAGAAGAGCTGGGGAAGAGCTGCATTCTCCTCATTCAGATTTGGCTGGGACTGTCAGGTTTCATAACGAGTGTTTAGAACAGAAGCCCAGCTCGGGGTGGGGAGGACAAGTAGGAGTGATAAACACAGATGGCTCTTGTCGTGCAGCTCCTTCCGGGAGTCTGGAAAAATCCCTGGTGGTGAGGCGAGGTGGAGCTGAGGATCTCTTTGGGATGGGCACTGGGGGAAGGTGCTGGAACGAGGAGCTTGTGTGGAACGAATGACACTTTATGAAAACTGTGATTTCTTGAAGTTAATGACCTGCATTTCACAGGGAAAAAAATAAAGCTAAAAAAAAACAAACAGATTTTTTGTTGTTGTCGTTGCTGGTGGTTTGAGGTGTTGGCCCAGAGAACAAGATGGTGATGCTGAGTAAGACATTTTCCAGGAAGAGGAGCCTGGTCTGATTAAACTCTGCTGTATAATAATTACCCTTGGGTTGGGGGAATGGAGGAGCAGTCAGGGAGGGTGCTGGGCACTGCCCAGGCTCCCCAGGGAATGGTCCCAGCCCTGGGGCTGCCAGAGCTCCAGGAGGGTTTGGACAGCACTGCCAGGGATGCCCAGGGAGGGATTGTTGGGTTGCAGGGCAAGAGTTGGACTGGATGATCCTTGAGGGTCCCTTCCCACGCAGGATATTCCAGGATTCTGTGATTTCTGGGGCACAAGAGGCAGCACTAACTTTGATGGATCCAAGCCCAGGCTTTGCTGAATATTCTGGCATCTCTCCTTCCAAGCAGACAGCCCCTTGTCCTCCCTCTCTCCTGCTGTGGGGGATTTGCTGCACTGGGAGCTGCTCAGTCTTGCCTCGGGAGGTGCAGGGGTGAGGCAGGCCGAGCTCTGGGGATCCCCCTGCACCTCCCAGCGCTGCAGCCCCTCTGCTGCAGGAGCTGTTCATCTGCACGGAGCTGAACCCTCCCAGCAAAGGAGCCCAGCGGGCTGGGGGGGCTGTGCCCGGGCTGCTGAATGAGGACAGTTGTCCTGAAAGACATTTTCTGTGCTGTCATGCACCCACACGTCTGTGCTGTGAACAGACCTCAGCTCTGTTGTCCTCCAAGGAACGGTGGGTGGTTTGTTGCTAGAATTCCAGACTGGTTTGTGTTGGAAGGGACCCTCAAGATCATCTCATTCCACCCTCTCACCTCCCACTGTCCCAGATTGCTCCTGGGAAATGTCCAAGCCCCTTCCAAGCTGGCCTTGGATATTTCCAGGGATGGGGCAGCCACAGCCCCTCCCTCTGTTTTTCCATCCGTCCCTCCCTTTATCTTCCCCCCTTCCTCCCTCCTCCCCTCTCTTCCTCCCTCCCTCCATCCTTCCCTCATTCCATCTTTCCTTCCTTCTCCCCCTCCCTCCCTCCCTGACAGCATTGCCCCCCGCCCAAAGCAAACCCCTCTCCCGGACAATCCTTTATTCTCGAAGACTTTTTATTACCGCTTCTGCTTTAGAATAAACACACCTTCGGAATATAAAAATAATGTATACAAATGAGCAGTTAATGGTTTACACCTGCCCTGAAGGCAATTCCTATGTTACACATTCATTTCCCATCCCTCCCCGGACATGGAGCCGGCGCTGAAGCGGCTTAAACACAGCAGGAAAGCAGCGGCTGCTCGGGCTAAAGCTGGGTCGAGCGAGAGAGGACGGGAGCAGGGACAGCAGGAGGAGGAGCGCCCTCGCATCGGGACGAGCGGGGCGCGCTTGGTGAAGTAAACGCACCGAGAGTTTTAATTGCGGGGTCGGGGTTCCTCGGGGCAGCGGGGGCAGCGACAGCCGGGTCCGGCGCGGCCGCGGGAGGCTCCGCGACTCTCGGGACCCGCAGCCTTTGGGATCGCGGCTGCTGCGGAGCTGGGGGCTGCCGGCACCTCCTGCGGGTCCCACCCCACGAAACGGGGCTGACAGCCCCGGGTTGATCCCAGAGGCTCCAGCCCCGGGAGTGCAGGGGGATGCTGGGGATGCAGGAGGATGCTGGGGATGCGGGGGATGCGGGGGGATCCTGGGGATGCTGGGAGATGCTGGGGATGCGGGGGGATCCTGGGGATGCTGGGGATGCAGGAGGATGCTGGGGATGCGGGGGGATGCGGGGGGATGCTGGGGATGCGGGCGGGCGGAGGTGCCGCCACCTCGCAGAAACTCGTCCCCGCCGCCGATCGCCGCAGCTACGGAGCCTCCCCCGCGGCGAGGAACAGCCCAGCGCCGCTCGCCACAGCCGTGGGGACACCCAGCTGTGGGGCTGTTCCAATCCCTGCTGCCGCAGCACAGAGAAATGGGAAGGAAGACTTCTAAAATCATGTTAAAATAGCACCGCTGCCAGCCCCTGGGGCCGGGAGGTGCCCGGGGTGGGAGTTTTGCACCAGGAGAACGAGGGGGTCGGGGGGCTCTGCGGGGCCGGGGGAGGGGTGGGGAGATGTGCGGGGAGCTCTGTGCCCCCGGCTGACACCCCCTCCCCTCCCGCAGCGGCGATCAAAGGCACCAAGCAAGCTGCGGGCTGGGACACACCGCTGCCAGGGAGCAGCGCCGGGCTAGGGATGGGATCGATATTCGTTCATTCCAGGAGAAGTTGTGGCCTTTTCTGGGCTTCACTATTCCTGCCCGTAGCCAGGAGGGCCCCAGAGCCCTGCCAGCCCGGGGAGAGCGGCTCGGGGACAGCACCAAGCAAGCGCCGGGGGTGGCCGTGCCAAGCCCCAGGCAAAGCGAGTTAAGCGGCTGCAGCAGCTCGGAGCGGGCACTGTCCCTCCTCCCCGCCGAGCCCCGGGCCGAGGGACCGACATCCTACATCGGGAGATGGTCCTGCCCCGGGAGGATGGTCCTGCCCCGCTCCCGGAGCTGCAGGGACGGCGCCGGTCACAGCGCGATGTCCGGCGTCGCCTGCAGGCTCTGCCCCGCCGCCCGCTTCTTGGCGCTGCCGCGGCCCTTGTCCCCCCGCCGGTACGGGTTGTTCCGCAGATCTGCACCGGGACAAGCGCAGGGCCCCGTGAGCTTCACTGCCCGCCCGGGACGGCCGAGATCCCCCACCCAGCACGTTAACGTGGAACGGTTTGGGTTGGAGGGACCTTAAAGCCACCCCAGCCATGGGCAGGGACACCTCCCACTGCCCCAGGCTGCTCCAAGCCCTGCCCAGCCTGGCCTGGGGCACTGCCAGGGATCCAGGGGCAGCCACAGCTGCTCTGGGCACCCTGTGCCAGGGTCCACCCTCACGGGAATAAATTTTTTTTTTCTGAACCTTCAACCTAAAACTCTCCTTCGCTCGTTTAAAACCCCCGCCCCCTGTCCTGTCCCCTCTGCCCGGGGGTCGCTCCTCCGGGTGCGAGGGCGCTCAGGAGGAGCCAAGGGCCGCCCTCGGTGACGGGAGGAGCAGCAGCTCCGAACCACCAGCCCGTGGGACCGCCGGCTCCCGGAGCCCAGCACCGCAGCGGGGGCTGATCCCGGGGCCGGGGTTCAGCCTGGGGCACAAAGCCGGGCACAAACAGCTGGAGAAATCCCGGCGGGGACGGGGAGGGGGGAAGCCCGGCAGCCCGGCCCCGCGGCCCCACGTTACCTACAGAGGGCTCTCCTCGGTGAAGCTCACGTCGCAGAAGAGCCGGGACGAGCGTTTGCCCGTCCGGGCCGTGAAAGGGACAGTTTTGAGAGCTGAGCAGAGCGATCCAGAGACAGCGAGGAGGAGGAGAGAGGAGGAGGAAGAAGCAGAAGAGGAGGAACAGATATGAGACGGGGGAGGGAGCACTCGGCAGCTTTGCCGTGTGGGATGTGAAGGTGCTTGCAGATAGGTTTGGTCCCTGCCATGGGGCTTGGTGACCCTCCAGCTCCTGTGACAGCCCCTGCAGGCCCCAGCACTGGGTCTGTGATGTGGGGACACCTGGATGCTCACCTGACATCATCTCTCACCTGAAATTATATCCTCAATGGCCCCGTCTTTGCCTTCGTAGATGAGCGGCTCCTTCACCATCTGCCTCTTCTTCAGCTCAGCAATCATGTCCATCTGCTGCCTCCTGGCCTTCTGGACAGGCAGCTGGGGAGGGGACACGCAGCTTGAGTGGCGGGACCACACCCCAGAGGAGATGGGGTGCCCTCACCTCCACCTCCCACCCAGCTCTCCCCGCTCCCCAGGATCTGTTCAGTCCTTCCCCACTGCTCAGCCCACTCAGGGCTGGGGCTGGGAGCCCACCAGGACACAGATGTGGGGGCTGGGGCTGGGGGCCCACCAGGACACAGATGTGGGGGCTGGGAGGCCACCAGGACACAGATGTGGGGGCACCCTCACCTCGGGCTGCTGCTCGCTGCCAGGGGAGCCGGATTCTGCCTCTTTGGCTGCGGCCTCCTGTTTCTTCCACAGCTCGATGTCCTGCTCTGCTTTCTTGGGAGAGGGGCAGCAGGAAGGGTGTGCTGAGCCAGGGGAGCTCAGGACCGCAGCCTCCTTCCTCCCTCCCCTCACAGCCCCCAGCTCACCCCAGCCCAGCTCCACAGCCTCTGACCACCCCAAAGGCGTTCCTGAGCCCCAGCATTGCCCGTGACTTCTGCTGATTGCTCCAAAGTGGGGTGGGGTGCCCCAGATCTCCCCCCAGCCCCCAGAAACAGAGAGCCCCGTGCCCCCTCCTACCTTGTAGGCTCTGATGAAGCGCATGAACATGGGGAAGAAGGTGGTGGGGGGACAGGTCTTGGGGTTCTCCCCGAAATACTCCACAGCTGACTCATACGCTTCCTGTGGGCAGAGACACCTGATCTGGGGGCTGGGCAGCAGTGCCCATCGCCCACCACCTCCTCCCACATCCCTCCTGCCCATCCCACTGGAGCCACATCCCAAGCAGGAGCCTCTCCCATGGGGCAGAGATTTGAGCAGAGGGCACCCCAGGGTGCCCCCACGACCCCACCCCAGCACCCACCTTGGCAGTTTTGCTGTCAGCCTGCAGCTTCTCCATCACCTCCGAGTTGACCTTGAGGAAGTCCTTGAGCACGGGGCTGTCGTCCTGCCTCATGAACTCCCTGCGGGTCAGCTCCATGCCCTGCTGCAGGCTCCGCACGTCCTGCAGGACACCCTCCAGGGACACTGCGGGAGGGGGGCACTGCGGCCTCAGGGCAGGCTCCCAGGGCCAGGGGCTGCCCCGAGCCCCAGCCCCGGGCCCCTGGGCGCTACCTGTGCCTGCCTTGTCAAGGAAGTGCAGCTCGGTGTGGAAGCCGGTGAGCTCCGGGTACTTCTCCATGATCACCCGCACCAGGTAATGCAGCAGCGTCTGCTTGCGGTCTGTCGACTTCATCTCCAGGAGCTGGGGCAGGGCAGGGTCAGCCCGGACCCACCGCACCCTCCCCCTGCTCTGGGCTGCTGCTGGTGGCCCTTTATCCCTCTGGCTGGGTCTGTACCACCCCAGCCCTCCACTCCCACAGCTGGATCTGCACCCCTCCATTCCTCAGCCAGGTTCTGCCTCCCTCCATTCCTCAGCCAGGTTCTGCACCCCTCCATTCCTCAGCCAGGTTCTGCACCCCTCCATTCCCCAGCCAGGTTCTGCACCCCTCCATTCCTCAGCCAGGTTCTGCACCCCTCCATTCCTCAGCCAGGTCTGCCTCCCTCCATTCCTCAGCCAGGTCTGCACCCCTCCATTCCCCAGCCAAGTTCTGCACCCCTCCATTCCTCAGCCAGGTTCTGCACCCCTCCATTCCCATGGCTGATTCCCATCCTTCCCCATCCCCATGGCTGGGTCTGCATCATGCTCTGTCCCTGCAGCTGGTTCTTCATCCCTACATTCCCGTGTGTGAGCTTCCTCCCTCCATCCCTGCAGCTGGTTCCCACCTTCCTTCATCCCATCAAGGTCCTTGAATCCTTTAACCCCTCCATATCGGGTCTCCACCCTTCTGACCCCATTGCTGTGTATCTCCACCCCTCTGCCTCCTCCCCCTGCCTCTCCATCCCTCTGTCCCCCACAGCTGAACCTCATGTCCCTCCATCCCTCCTGCTGGTCCTCGCATCCTTCCACCCCCACAGCGGGGTCCTACATCCTTCCATCTCTGGTCCTGGTGTCCCTCTGTCCCCAGGGCTGGTCCCTGGCAGTGACAGTGCCCCTGGACACCCCCACACCGGACACCCCACACTGGGCACCCCCACACCGGACACCCCACACCGGACACCCCACACCAGGCACCCCAAACCAGGCACCCCCACACCAGGCTCCCCACGCCGCCCCTACCGCATCGAGGCTCTGCAGCCGGAAGCCGTAGGCAGCCCCACGCTTGCTGCTGTTCATGTAGTTCCCGAAGGCCAGGACGATCTGCAGGGACACCAGGGCTTGGGGACACGGGGCCAGGAGGGCACGGTGCCCACAGACACCCTGCCAGCGCCCCGTGCTTTGCCCCCTCCCCGCAAAGCCCTCACCTCGAGGATGTGGCGCAGCTTGCTGGAGGCCTTGAGGGACATGGAGGCGGCGATGATGGCGTTGAGTTGCTGTGCCAGGGAGGGAGGGAAGGGTGTGAGTGCCGCCGCAGCAGCCGCCCGGCCGCAGGAGCAGCCCCCGCCCCGCCCGGCCCCGGCGCGCACCGGCATCAGCAGCTGGGCGGTGTCGCCGAAGCTGCCCAGGTAGATCATGACGTTCATGCGCTCGGCCAGGCGCGGGATCTTGCTGAAGCGGATCATAAACTGGTCCTCGTCCGAGAGCTCCTCTGCTGGCTGCTGGTCCCGCTCGAACTTCCCGATCAGGGTCCGCTCGTACTCGGTGGGCAGGAAGCGCAGCAGCAGCTCCAGGAAGTCGAGGCTCAGGGTTTGCTGGTCGTACCTGCGGGGAGGGGACGCCCCTGGCACTGTCAGGCCCTGCCGCAGGTCCCGAAGCCCCCGTGTCACCCCCAGGTGGTTCCATCATCCCTCCACCCCCACATCTGGTCCTTCCTCCCTCCATTCCCACAGCTGGTCCTTCATCCTTCCATCCCCACAGCTGGTTCCTGCATCCCTCCATCCCCACAGCTGGTCCTTCCTCCCTCCATCCCCACAGCTGGTCCTTCCTCCCTCCATCCCCAGAGCTGCTCCTTCATCCTTCCATCCCCACAGCTGGTTCCTGCATCCCTCTGTCTGTCTGTCTGTCTGTGTATGGCCCCCACAGCACCTTGTCTCATATCCTGTCCCTCAAATCTTGATCTCTCCATCCCCACAGCTGGCGCCTGCATCCTTCCACCCCTCCACACCTGATCCATCTCTCTGCATCTCACCCCTCCATCCCTCCCCACCTCTAACCCCTCCATCTCAGAATCACAGAATTTTCTAGGTTGGAAGAGACCTTCAAGATCATCCAGTCCAAGAAATTGGAAGAGACCCTCAAGATCATCCAGTCCAACCCATGCTCCAACACCTCAACCAGACCACGGCACCCAGTGCCACATCCAGTGTTTGTTAAACACACCCAGGGATGGTGACTCCACCACCTCCCTGGGCAGATCATTCCAGAACTTTATCCCTTTGTATCTCTCTCTATCCTGTCCCTGCAGCCCCGGTCCTGCCCCAGGCCAGGGGGGAGCCCTCACGTCTCGATGGCCGTGCAGATGTCCTGGACGCTGCGGCCGCCCTTGCGCAGGGTGATGGCCAAGTTCTTGGCCCGGTTGGACTCCATCAGGGTCACCTTGCTGGGGGCCTTCTGCGTGGCCTTGGCCTTGAGGGCGCTGATGTCCAGGGCGGGGCCCTGCGCCTTGGTCTTGAAATGCTCCTCAAAGTCACTCATGTCCAGCTCCTGTGGGGACACAGGGCTGTGGGCACGGCGGGGAGGTGGCAGTGGGACATCGGGGTGGGGGGGACGGGGCCAGGGGACCACGGTGAGGGTGAGGAGGGAGGATCAAAATGAAGCAAGAGGATGAGGATGGAACGAGGGGACAAGTACGGGAGCAGACAAGGGGATAGGGAGGGGTAAGGAGGGGGTGAGGGGAGCAGAGGATGGAGATGAGGAAGAAGGAAAGGACAGGATGTGAGGATGCAGAAGGAGCAAAGGGACAAGGGCAGGGTGAGAGGGGAAGCACGCCTGATCCCGTGTGCCTCTCCAATGATGGACATGGGAATTTTCCTGACCTCCAGCTCCTCCTGCAGCCCAGGGGCATGGCCTGGGGCGCTGAGCCCCCCCAGGCCCCCGTGCCCGGCCCCCCTGTGCTCACCTCCAGCACCTTCTCGTCGTTGAGCTCGGTGAAGACGGTGCCGTCGATCTGGCTCGGCTTCAGCGCCACCCAGTTGAAGACGGGCATGCGGAACTTGGTCTGGATGGGCTTCTTCACCTTCACTGCAGGGCCACGGGGAGGGGGGCACGCCATGGGGAGGGGTCCCAAACCCAGCCCAGGGTGCCCCCAGACCCTTCCCAGGGAACGTCCCCGCCACACTCACCTGAACCGTTGGCAGTGGGGGGGGGCACCGGGCCCGGCTGGGGGCTCCCCGCCGAGGGGTGGGGGTGGTGGAGGGGGGGGCACGGGGCCCTCCGGCCCCCCCGGGAGCGGTGGCGGGGGTGGTGGCACCGGCGCACCCGGGAGTGGGGGAGCTGGGGGGGGGGCGGTGCCGGCGGGCAGAGGGGGGGCGGGGGGCGGGGGGGGGATGGGCTCAGCCCCCGGCAGGGGCGGGGGGGGCGGAGGGGGTGGAGGCGGGGGGGCAGCAGGTGCTGGTGGGGGCGGGGGGGCCGGAGCCAGAGCCGGAGCATCTGCAAGGGAAAGGAGAGGTGGGTGAGAGGGTGACACGGCAGGGCACAGTGACACGGCAGGGCACGGTGCCACGGCGTTACCCCGAGTCCCCGGGCACATCCCCACAGCCCCGCAGCACTTTCTGCGCCCAGAGACTCCCTGCCACCCCTCCTTGGTGCCGGGAAGGGGGACATCCCCTCGCACCCACGGTACCTGTGCAGGTGGCGTTGGTGTCGGTGGTGGCCTCTCCACAAACCGCGGGCGCTGCGGGGGTTTCTATGACAACGGGGACAATTTCGATGGCGACGTCTCCGTCGGGCCCACGCAGGATCTGCACCAGCCCCTTCTCCTCGAGCTCCGCCAGCCGCCGCTCCAGCGCCAGCCGGTAGCACTCCTGGGGCTGCGGGGACGGCGGGCTGGGCGGCCGCGGGGGGCTCAGCTGCTCCTGGAGAGGCGACAAGCGCCGGCAGGTCACCGCTGTCCCTCTGTGCCCCTCGGACCCCGCGGCACCCCCGGCTCACCCGCAGCGCCTCCAGCTCCCGCCGCGCCTGGCTCAGCTGCTTCTCCAGCTCCGCTATCTTGGCCATGGAGTCGTTCTCCGCATCCTGCAGCTTCGCCGTCAACTGCGGGCGACCAGGCGCCGCCGCTCAGCCCCGTCCCTCATCCCTCATCCCTCCCTCGGGGCTTGCGTCAGCGGCTCTGCCCCCGCGCCCGCGGCCCACCTGGCTGACGTGCTCCTGCAGCTCCTCCATGTGCTCCAGCGCCTCCGTCCTGGTCTCCGAGTCCTCCAGCATGGCCCCCACGTCGAAGACGTTGTCCAGGTAAGCCTGGATCTGCACCTGCAGCTTGTCGCTCTCGGTGAGGCGCAGGGTCTGCGCAGGGACAGCCGGTGTCACTCGCTGGTGGCACCCCTGGCACTGCCCCCCTGCCCACCTTGGGGTCACCCACCTGCAGGTACTGGTCCAGCCCCAGGTGGGTGAACTCGTACTGCAGGAACACGCGGAAGTTCATGTTCTCCACCGAGTGCACCACGATGTTGATGAACTGCATGCAGGCCACCTGCGGGGACACGGCGCAGTGCAGGGACACCAGGGGGGGACCTTGGGGACGTCACCCCGGGGGGCTGCAGGAGGGGTTGGTGGCCCTCAGGGACACGGTGCCCCTGGGGAGGGGCGTGGTGGTTTACACAGTGCTGGGGACATGGTGGCCTGGGGACAGCACAGCGCCCTTGGGGACACGATGGTCTGGGGACAGTTAGAAGCTTTGGGGACACGATGGTCTGGGGACAGTTAGAAGCTTTGGGGACACAATGCCATGGGTACAGCGTAGTGGCTAAGAAACCCTTGGGGACAGCAGAACAGCCTGGCAGCCCTTGGGACATGGCAGTTCTTGGGACATGGCACCCCTTGGGACATGGCAGTTCTTGGGACATGGCAGCCCCTGGGACATGGCAGCCCCTGGGACATGGCACCCCTTGGGACATGGCACCCCTTGGGACATGGCACATCTTGGGACATGGCATCCCTTGGGACATGGCACCCCTTGGGACATGGCACCCCTTGGGACATGGCACATCTTGGGACATGGCATCCCTTGGGACATGGCATCCCTTGGGACATGGCACCCCTTGGGACATGGCAGCCCCTGGGACATGGCACCCCTTGGGACATGGCACCCCTTGGGACATGGCACATCTTGGGACATGGCAGTCCTTGGGACATGGCATCCCTTGGGACATGGCACCCCTTGGGACATGGCACCCCTTGGGTCATGGCAGCCCCTGGGACATGGCAGCCCTGGGACATGGCAGCCCTGGGACATGGCATCCCCTGGGACATGGCACCCCTTGGGACATGGCACCCCTTGGGACATGGCAGCCCTGGGACATGGCAGTCCTTGGGACATGGCACCCCTGGGACATGGCACCCCTTGGGACATGGCATCCCTTGGGACATGGCACCCCTTGGGACATGGCAGTCCTTGGGACATGGCATCCCTTGGGACATGGCAGTCCTTGGGACATGGCATTCCTTGGGACATGGCACATCTTGGGACATGGCATCCCTTGGGACATGGCATCCCTTGGGACATGGCACCCCTTGGGACATGGCATCCCTTGGGACATGGCATCCCTTGGGACATGGCAGTCCTTGGGACATGGCACCCCTGGGACATGGCATCCCTTGGGACATGGCAGCCCTTGGGACATGGCATCCCTGGGACATGGCAGCCCCTGGGACATGGCATCCCTTGGGACATGGCAGCCCCAGGACAGCACGGTGGCTCAGCAGCCCCCGAGGACACGGTGGCCTGGGGAGAGTTTTGGTGGCTCAGCGTCCCTCGGGACACGATGCCCTAGGGACAGTGTGGTGGCTTAGGAGCTCTTGAGGCACAATGGCCTGGGGACAGCGCAGCAGCCTTGGTGACACGACGTGACACCCTGAGCGTGGGCCCCAGCAGGCACTCACCATGAAGTCGATGTTAGTGTCCTCGTTTCGGAAATACTCCATCAACTTCTCGAAGCGGTTCTTCTCCCCGCAGACCTGGGGGGGAGCAGGAGGCTGAAGGCCAGGGAGGACAGCCAGGAGGGTGGCAGGACAGGAGGTGTCTATTGGTGACACCAGCCCAACCCTGACCGGCACTGCCAGGCTGGGACATGGCCCTGGGGACACGTGGTGGCACGGGGACATCAAGCCCAGTTCCAGTGGGTGGAACCAGAGGTTGGAGGGTGGTGCAGGGCTCTGCCACACACGGGGAAACCCAGTGCCAAACCCAGCTGGAGCACCGGTGTTCTTGTGGGGTCTGAGTGTCCCTATTGGGGTCTGGGTGCCCCTGTTGGGGTCTGAGTGTCTCTATTGGGGTCTGGGTGTCCCTGTTGGGGTCTGGGTGTCCCTGCTGGGCACTCACCTCCTTGAAGTTGTCAAAGGCAGCCAGGATGATGTCGTGGCCGCCTCGGACCAGGCAGACAGCGGCCAGCAGCTCCAGCACCAGAGCCTTGGTCCTGCAGGGACGCGGGGTGAGGGGGCTGAGGCCGCGGGACCGCGGGGCAGGGACAAGGGACAGCAGGGGGCAGGGACAAGGGACAGCAGGGGACGGGGACAAGGGACAGCAAGGGACGGGGACAAGGGACCACAGGGGGCAGGGACAAGGGACAGCAGGGGGCAGGGACAAGGGACAGCAAGGGACGGGGACAAGGGACAGCAGGGGACGGGGACAAGGGACAGCAGGGGGCAGGGACAAGGGACAGCAGGGGACGGGGACAAGGGACAGCAGGGGCCGGGGCAGCTCCTACCTGGCGCTCTTGTTGTTGAGGCTCAGCGTGATCTCGTTGACACAGGCTGGGTGGTTCATCACCAGGCTGAAGCCAGTCTTGGGGGAGGGAAGGAGCGTTAATGGGGTCGTGTGGGACACCCCAGGACCATGGGGGTCGTGTGTCCCCCTGGAGACACCCCAGGACCGTGGGACACCCCCATGGCACGTCCCCACCGGGCAGGAGGTTGAGCGAGGACACCTCAGAGCCGGGGGCACCCAGAGCCGCTCCCAGCCCGCTCCCAGCCCGGCAGGCGCGGGGGATCCCGGCGCAGCCCCCCCGGGCGGATCCCCGCCGCTGCCGCCCACTCCCCACCTGGTAGTTCATGATGGCGCGGAGGCACATGATGCACACATGGACATCGTCCTTCTGGCTGACGAGCCGCGAGTTGCGCAGCGCCTTCCTGCTGTGCGAGGGGTTCAGCCTGCGCGGGGAGAGCGCGGCTGAGCGGGCCCGGCGGAGCCGCGGGGGCAGCGCAAAGCGGCGAGGGGACAGCGCAAGGGGATGGCAGCGGGGGCGGGGAGCCCACGGGAGAAACCCTCGCGTGAAGCCCTGGGTGTGTGTGGGGTGGGTTTGGGGCCCCCCTGGTGCCCAGGGATGGTCTGGGAGGCTCACCGGGGCTGGCAGGAGCTGCCGGGTGACCTGGGGGCAGTGTCCCCATCGCTGCCCGGGGCACCCCAGGGGTGGACGTGGCGGAGGAGGGTGTGGATGTGCTGGTTCGAGAGGCAGCAGCTGGAGGCGCGTTAGGAGCCTGCAGGACAGGAGGGAGAAACGGGGCTCCCGCGCCGCCCCGGGGACACCCGCGCTCGGGGAGCAAGGGGTGGGACCCCCCTGCGGGTGCCACGTCCCTCCTGACCTGTGCCTGGGGGCTGGGAGGGACACCCCCGGCTCCTCCAGAGCTGCTGGCGGGCGGCGAGGGACCCCCGCGGTCCCCGGGGTGCCACCTTACGGCTCCTGGGGTGACCGCGGCGGGGTGTCCCTGGGACCCCCACACCCCCCGCCCGCCCACCGGGGATGCCCCGCAGGCCCTGTCCCCAACAGCGGTGACCAGCAGCGGGGTGTCCCCGTGCCGCCAGTGCCCCGTCACCTACCGTCAGCGCGTCCCGGCAGCGTGCAAGAGAAGAGCGGGGTTAGACGGGGCTGCGGCGCCAAGCGAGAGCCACCGGCCACCGGCACCGGCTGGCGGGGACACAGGCCCGTCCCTCCGCCCCGCCTTTACACCGGGGGGCTGCCACTTGCTCCCCCCCAAAAATCTCCAACCCAGTTTTTGTGTATCGCTGAGGTTTATTTAAGCGGTGCCGGGGTGGGGACGCGGCTCCAGCCCAGCCCCGCGCAGAGGGGACACACGGGGGGCGGGGGGGATGTCCTTTTGTCCCCACCCTCAAACCAGAGATGGGCACTCATGTTTAGGACCGGGCCTGCGTCTCCCTGCCAAGCCCCTCTCCAAGCGCGGCGCGGCCGGGGGTGGGGGCAGCGAGGCGAGAGCGGGGGACACGGCACGGGGACAGCTGGGGACAGCTGGGGACAGTTGGGGACGGGACCACACGTTACCTTACAGTGAGGGGCCGCATTTTGGAGGAGCCCTGGGTGGGGGACGAGGAGGTGCTTTTGTTCAGATCCTCCAGCGACCGCTCCTTGCCCTTGTCCGAGCCGGGGCTGTGCTCTGCGCTCTCCATGTCGTACCTGGTGGCCCGTGGGGACACGGGGACACGGGGTGAGGCACGGCGCCCCAACACGGGCAGGTGCCCCTCAGGAATGCTGGGGATGTTCTGCTCAGCCCCAGCCGTGGAGCATCGCCCTGATGACAGGGAAGGGACCCCCAGGGACCCCCCCCAGCCCCACGGAGCCCCGGGGGGGGGGGGGGGGGTGGGGCAGATCCCAGCCTTGGGGACAGGACAGCCGGCGGGGACATACGCGACAGAGCACTGGGCAAAGGCGAGGTACTCCAGCAGCACGTCCAGCCCCTTGTTCTCCTCGTTGAGGAACTCCTGGACCCAGCTGGAGGGTGCAGAGGGTTAGTGGGCTCTGCCAACCCCCACGTCCTCTCTCCCCCTGCCCCCAGACACTCAGCGGAGCCTCCCCCTGGCCAGATGTCCCCAGCAGTGGCGGAGCACACGGTGGACATGAGGTGGCACCGTGAGCTGGCGTTTCTCTGAGGCCAGGTGGGTGCCATGGTGAACTTGCTACACGGGGGACACAGCCCAAGGGCTCTGCTGTCACTGCTGCCACCACTGCCACCACAGGACAGCCTGGCCCTGGGGACCGTGGGCACTCCAGAAGGAGTCAGGACAGCCAGGGTGGGGGCAGGGTCCCTCCTGGCACCCAGGGGGTACCAGAGACCCCAAACGGGGTTCCGACCCCACAGCACCCCCAGCTGCCTCCACACAGCCCCTCTAAGGGGGCAGGATGAGGCCACAGCCTCCACCCCCAGCTGTCCCCCTCCAGCCAGAGCCAGCAGCACCATCCCCGTCCCATCCAGGTGGCAGCATCAGGTGACGATGCCACCCCCACCCTCACCCGATGTAGTTGGTCCTCAGGGAAATCTCCAGCTCCCGGAGCACCTGCGTCGACTCCTGCACTCTCCTCTTGAACTGTGGGGTGGGGACAGCCATTGGCACCGCCCCTGTGCCCAGCCTGGCACGGGGACACGGGGACAACGGGGACCCCTCACCTTCCTGCTGACACCACCCGTGTCCAAGTAGCTCCTCAGCTTCTGGATGTAGGCAGAGGGGGGGTTCTTCACCTGGAAACGCTCCTGCGAGCCCCAGAGAGAGGCTGAAGCTGGGCCAGCTGCTGTGGCAGCACGGGGACGTGCCACTGTCCCCACAGCAGCCACAGTGTCCCTGTCCCCACCCCAGGCTGCAGCAATGCTTAAGGAGGTTGATAAGGTGCTGTGTCGGTGATGGGATGGATGTCAGTGCTTGGGGCAGCCAAACCGTGCCACGAGTGGCACTTTGGGGACAGGGACAGCACAGGAGTGGCACTTTGGGGACAGGGAGGGTGTGAGCTTGGGCCTCACCTGGTCACAGATCAGCTCCCACTTCTTCTCGTTGTCGTACTGGCTGAGCAGCTTCATCTTGTCCGGGGGCAGGTTCATGGAATTCTGTGGGGGAAGGGTGTCAGCACTGGGGGTCACCCCAAAACCACCCCTGGGATGTCCAGACACCCCCCTGCTGACCCAGCACTGGGTGGCCTCGCTCAGCAGGGGGAGGTGGGGATACCAGAGGGAGGTGGGGATGTTGGTGGAAGGATGGGGACACGGGTGGGATGGTGGGGACAGCAGTGGGAGGCCGGGAACAGCACAATTCCCAGGATCTGAGCATCCCAATGACCCAGCAGTCACCTGAGGGTCCCCAAGGGGAGGGCAGGGGGTGTTGGTGGAGGACAGGAGGGCGAACTGGACACATCCACCACGTGCCCAGGCTCAGCCAGCCCAGCCCGGGATGAGGGATGGGGACACCAGCTGGGGACACAGCTGAGGCACCCAGGAGCCCGGGCCATGCTTGAGGGGTCCCTGCTGAGTCCCCCCCACCACAGCCCATCTGGGAAATCAGGGTTAATTGAGAGACAATGGTGTCAGGGCCTGGCAGGAGCCCACAGCCCTCGGTGCCAGCGTGCCACCGCCCCAGCCCCTGCTGCCACCACAGGACGTGACGTGGTTTCCTCTCTCCCTGAGTGGGAGGCAGCTTCTGCCTCTGGGCTGCTCTGCTGAGGGACACCACGGGGGCACCTTCATGGGACACCCACCAGGGCCTGGGCCAGGCTGCAGCTCAGCTCAGCTCAGCTCAGCTCAGCTCACAGGTGATTTATTTTGCTAAAAGACCCAAATGTTGGTGCTCCAGCTCAGCTGGAGAGCACCTGCAGCCTGGCACGATGGCACGTGGAGCAATGCAGAGCCCCAAGCCACCCCTAAATCCCAGTCTCGGGGCTCCCTGATGAGGAGGACGGGGACGTGGGGTGCATGCCGTGCTGGAACAACCACATCCTTGGAGGAAGGCATCTCCCAGGGGTTTTGGTTGCCCACAGAAGAGCAGGTCCAAGGGGAGAGGTGCCACTGTGGTGGGCAGGAACAGAAACCTCTCCACCACCTCCAAGGAGGACCTGTCAAGCTGCTTTCAGAAGGAGCCAAACCAGGAGCTGTGGGTGGGGAGGAGCTGGGTTTGGCTGGGGGTGGCTGGCAGGGAGAGCTGGGCAGGGGCTACAGTCAGGCTGTGGGGTCAGAAACGGCCTCACTGAGAAGCCACCGGAGCTGCTGGGTGGGTTCTGGGATGGGCAAGGTGACAGCAGCACCTGGCTGTCCCCACTGCTGGTCCCACCCTTGGGGTGGATGAGGGTCAGACAGGGACAAGAGGCACCACACACCCAGAGAGCCCAGCCAGGACCCTGTCACACCCCTGGCACCCTCGGTGTGACACTGTTGGGTGCCCTCAGCCCAGCCAGGACTCTGTCACACCCCTGGCACCCTCGGTGTGACACTTTTGGGTGCCCTCAGCCCAGCCAGGACTCTGTCACACCCCTGGCACCCTCGGTAGGACACTGTTGGGTGCCCTCAGCCCAGCCAGGACTCTGTCACACCCCTGGCACCCTCAGTGGGACACTTTTGGGTGCCCTCAGCCCAGCCAGGACTCTGTCACACCCTTGGCACCCTCAGTGGGACACTGTTGGGTGCCCTCAGCAGAGAGGGGATGGTGGCACCTGCCCCATGGTCCGGCTTTGAGCCATCACAGGTGGGACCTGCACAAAGCAGGACCCTGCAGGAGGGTGGGGCTGTCGCTGTGAAGGTGACCCTGCCCCGAGCCCCAGGGCCCCTCAGGATGTGGCACAGGTGGCAAGCTGGGTGGTGGCTGCCTGCTGGGTGTGTTTGTGGGGCCGGGGCGGGTGGTTTGCGCTGGGGAGCCTCAGCCGGCAAATTCAAAAAACGGCAACAACGAAACCGCCGCGGTTTCCATTTCCTGCCGGAGGGGAGGGGAGGGGATGGGCAGCGGGAGGTGGGTGACGTGCGGCGGGGAGGGCGGTGTGAGGCAGAGAGAGGGGGTGATGTCGACACAACTGCTGGGCAGACAGCGTGGCGCAGGGCAGAGCACCCCGCAGGTGTCGGAGGAAGGACTTGGTTCTCCTCCTCTTCCTCCTTTGGGGACGAGCGTGGAGGAGCCACAGCCACTTGTCCCCAGCAGCCACATCCCGACCTGTCACCATCACCCAGCATCCTGATCCCACCCCTGCCCGGGGCTCCCCACGTCACTGAGGGGGTGCCACCAAATGTCCCCCAACAACCCTGCTGGGACACCAAGTGCCACAGGGCCAGCACAGGTGCCATCCTGGCCATGCCCAGCACCAGGGTGAGGGGCCCAGCTGTGGGGTGAGCCAGGTTTTGCCTTAGACTGAAACCAAGCCCGGGGGGGCGGCGAAACAGCCCCAACACCATTTTCTGGTACAAAACATCCTTTTCCTGCCAGGGCTGGGGGGGACGGAGCTATTTTGGGTGCCAGGCGCTTCGTTTCGTTCCGCACGTGAGCGGGGCCGGGCTGAGCCCAGCTCTGCACCAAACCTGGCACAGAATGTTCCGGCATCCTCCAGGGAAGTGTCTGTGCTGCAAACCCCGCCAGGCTGAGCGTGAACTGGGCTGAACCCTGGCACAGCCGTTTCTGGGGCACGGGGGATGTGCAGCCACAGAGAGGGGAGGGAAAGCCTTGGCTGCACGTGGGACGGGGACAGCATCCCAGTCCAGACACCGGGCACCAAATCCTGCCACGGGGAAGGGGACAGGGCAGGATTTGGTGCCCCAGGTGGTGGGTTAGGGGTTCTCTCCAGCTGCAGGAAGGAGCATCATCTCCAGGTGCCCAGCTGACTGACTGGCTGGCTGGCTGATGTGCCACTCCTGGGATGCTCTGTCACTCATGGCCACCAAACATCCCTGGTGGTTTGGGAAGTGCCCAGTCCTGCAGTGCCAGCTGTCCCATGGTGTCCCCTCCAGTGCCCCCCACTGCCACTGGATTTCTTCTCCTGCCTCTTCCCAGGGCTCAGTGGAAGGCACAGAGCAGGACCAGGCCCAGCCAGGGCTGCCTGACCTCCCTCATGCAGCAAACTGGGCTGGGGGACACTGCCAGGACCAGTTCATCCCATCAGGGATCCAGCCAGACCCAAACCCAGGGAGTGTCCGGCAGGGAGAGCAGGTGGAGGAGCAGGATGTCCCCAGGGTGGCCAGGAGGGCTGGCTCCAGCTCTATTTTAAGAACAAGCAGAAGCTGCTGCAGCTCAAACTGGGGAGAGGAGCCTGATGCCACCACTGTGCCCTCATCCCTGCTGGGTGCCTGCCCACCCTGGGATGTCCTCCTGGTTCACCTGGGGCTGGATCCAGCAGCACAGGGGGGCTCCTGCACCAGGACACTCTCCAGGCCCTGATCCAGCAGCTCGTGGCTCACAGACAACTTCCCAGGCAGGACACACGTCCCCCATGGGGACAGCCCACGGGGACAGGCCACTGCAGCCCAGCCAGCCTTGGCCACCGGGCTGGAGGTGGATCCAGCAGGAAGCTGAGGACCAGTTTTGTTTCCTGGTTGAGCCAAAGCTGACCCTGTGGCCCCATTCTGCTGCTGGGGCCAGCAGCACATCTGCAAACATCTGCAAACATCTGCAAACATCTGCAAACATCTGCAGTGGTGACGTTGGCCTTGCACTCCCTCAAGTCCTGGGAGAAGAGGCAGCAAAGCCCCTGGGTGGAGCAGCCCCAGTCAGCCACTGCTGGGTTTTGACTCCACCACACCTCGACTCACAATTCCATTTACACGTTCCCAATTAATGTTCCCAATTAATGCCTCTTGACATACATAGAGGGGGGGAAATCCTGATTGCTCCAAGCAGGAGTATCTGAGCATCCCTTACCCCAGCAGCAGAGGTGCTCTCCCTCTGCTCCATCCCAAAAATCCACCTGGTCACATCCCAAACCGCTTGGCACGGGACAACCCTCCCATCGCTCTGCCAAGGAGGCATCTGCCACAGTGCCCCAGCTGGGAAGAAGCCAATTTTTGAGAATAAAGTTTTGGGAAACTCAATTCCCATTTCTTGGCACGGAATGGGGGTATATCCATCCCCTTCCTGGCAGCAATTTGCATCCCCCAGGCTCCTCCCTGGGCTTGTCTGCCAAGGTTTTGTGCCACCAGCTCTCCCCGTTTTGGGATGTCCATCCCAAAACTGATTTGAGCTCTGACAGCATCACTGTAACCACGGCAACGTGTGAGGTCTGGACCGTGTCCCGCCAGGAGATTCCCAGCTCATCACCACCTGCTCCACCGCTGAGCTCAGGGGGTAGAAAAGTTGAAGCCAGAGTCAGGGAGCGTGTTTGTGGTGGGTGAGGGACCCCCTGTCCCCATCCCCCCGGGGCTCTGCTGCCCCACAGCCGCAAGAATGGGGAAGGGACTGCGAAAGGAGGAAGCGGGATTGGGACAGCCACTTTCACAAGACACCCGCTTCCCGTCGGGGCACATCCGCCCCCCGGGCGCCCCTTCCCCTGGAAAAGGGCTTTCCCTCGGGATGAAGGCAGAGGAGGTGGTGCTGAGGGTCTGGAGCAGCGCTTTCCCCTTCTCTGACCTTTTTTTTTTGGCTTAGGATTTCCACCCCGCTGGGCCCAGCCCGGCCGAAAGTGCTGATTCCTGCGGCCTCGGCAGTGGAAACACCCCGAGGTCTCTTCCTGCCACCGCTGCCGTGACAGCCGGAGCCATCAGGGGCACGGCCACCGCCCTCAGCCACCTGCCACCACCGCTGTCCCACCGGGCTGTCCCCCCGGGACAAACCCCCTCCCCGGGGGTCCCGCCGGGCAGAGCCCCTCCCCATCACCCCCCTGCAGCTGCGGCGGCTCCGGCTGCCCTGCTCATCCCCAGACAACCCCACCAACTCCACGGGATTAAAAAGGCGGCCAAGTCATTTGTGCTCGGGGCTGGGAAGGGGGGGGTCCCCGCCGGGCAGACCCCGCAGGTCCCACCGAGCGGATCCGGATGCGCCGGCACCGCGGCGGCTGCGGGCACGGGAGCGGCGGAACGGCTCCGTCCCCACGCCAGGGGCTCGGGGTGGTGGGGGTTAAAGCCGCAATTCTTTTTTGTCTCGGAGCATTTTTTGGGGAGGGCAGGGGTAGGGGCTGCAGCGGGTGTTGCGCTGGCGGGACCCGGCCCTCCCGGCGCGAAGGTCACGGCCGGCCCGGCCCGCTCAAGGACGGAGGCAGCGAGCGGGAGCCGCTCTCCCGCAGTCCCGCGTGTCTCCCGGAGCTGCCTGCCTGCCATCCATCCATCCATCCATCCATCCATCCATCCATCCATCCATCCATCCATCCATCCATCCAGCCATCCCACGGGAAGCCGGCTCCGGCATCGCCCGCTGCGCACCGGCCAGAGGCCGGCAGCGGTGCCCGGGGCTTCTCCGGCTCCGAGGAGGAGGAGGAGGAGGAGGAGGAGGTGAGCGAAGCATCGCCATCCGCAGCCCCGGCTGCCTGCGGCGCGCTCCGGCCCTGCCGCCGATCCCGCCATGGCGGAGCCCGCCCGGGCTGCGGGGCTCGGGGTCACCCCCAGAATTTGGGGTCTGGATCCCACCCGGGGGAGGGGAGCGGCTGCTGGGGTGGGTGTGGGGGGGGGGGGTTCATCCCGGGGCAGGGCTGAGCGCCCCCAGGGAAACGAGGTGAGAGCGGGGCACTCATCATTCTTAATAAGAATATCAATTAACTAAGAAATCAAATCGTTAACAGCACCATTAAACAGCAACAGTACGATCGTTACAACGATGGTAACGCTGCTAATAATGATGCTGATAGCGGGAGGGACGCTGACAGACCCCCCCCCTCCCCTCACGGCGGGCCGGGGGTCCCCTCTGTCCCCCCCCACCCTCCCCGCCGGACCCCCCTGCCCGGCCCGGCTCCCCCCGCTCCTCACCAGGACGCGGCCGAAGCGCTCCTCCAGCTCGGCGGCGGCGGGCATGGGCTGCCGGGGGGGCGGCGGAGCGGCGGCGGCGGCGGCGGGGGGCGGCCCGGGCTGCGGGCGGTGGTCGCGGGGTTCCCGCGGGGCCGCGCCCCCCTCCAGCCCCCCGGCCGCGTTGCCCATGGCGGGCGCTGCGGGGCGGCCCCGGCTCGCAGCCCGGCTCGGTCCGAGCCCGTGCCCGTGGCCGCTCGCCGCCGTTCGGAAGTTCGGGACGCGGGGCGCTAGCGCGCTATAAAGGCTCCGCTCGGCCCCCCCCCGGCCCGGCCCGGCCCGGCCCCCCCGCCCCGGCCGCAGGCAGAGGCGGCCCCGGCACCTGCTCGGCTGCGGCGAGGGAGCGGAGCGGCGCTGCCCCGGCACGGCTTGCTGCAGCTCAGTTATTTTATTTTATTTTATTTTATTTTATTTTATTTTTGCTTTCTTTTAGACTTACCTTTTATGTCTATTTTTATTTTATTTTATTTTATTTTTATTTTACTTTATTTTATTTATTATTTTATTATTTTATTTTATTTTTTATTTTGCTTTATTTTATTTTTTATTTTATTTTATTGTATTGTATTGTATTGTATTGTATTGTATTTTTTTTGTTTTTACTTTCTTTTAGACTTGCTTTTTATGTTTATTTTATATTTTTATTTTATATCATTTTTTCCTTCATTTTAGGCTTACTTTTTATATTTATTTTATGTTTTTACTTTATTTTATTTTATTTTATTTTTACTTTATTTTAGACTTACTTTTTATTTTATATCTTTATTTTATTTTTTATTTTATTTATTTTACTTTAATTTTATTCATTTTTTAAAATATTGTTCTTGAGTTTTTTATTTTCTTACTTTGCTTTATTTTTTACCTGTTTTTCCCTTTATTTTATCCTGCCTTCTTTATTTCATTTTATTCTAATTTTTAAATTTATTTTCCTTCTATTTATTTAATAATTTTTTCCTTTATTTTTTATGCTCTGTGTATGCATTATTTCATTACATTTTATTTAACTATTTTATCTCAGTCTTATTTCATTCTAGAATTTATTTTATTTCTTAAATTTACATTTATTTATTTATTTCTTTCGGCTTTTTGCTTGACTTTCCTTTTATCTTACGGCAATGTATTCCTATTTTATACCGTTTCTTTTTATCTAATTTCACAGATAAATTTTATTTTATTTATTATTTATTTATTTTATTACATTTTGGTTTTTATTTATTTTTTTATTATTATTATTTATTTATTTTATTAAATTTAGGTTTTTATTTTATCATTTTATCATTTTATATATTAAGCTTATTATTCTTATTATGATACTTACTATTTTATTATTTTTAGTTTCCACTGACTCTCTGATTCCTTACTATGCATTATTTTATTTTAACTTATTTTCTTATTAACTTAACTTTCCTTAATTTTTTTTACCTTATTTTTTTACCCAGCTGTCCCGGGGGGGCACAGAGGCCAAGCCCCCAGCAGAGCACCCTGGGGTGCTGGGAGATGTGGCACCCCGGGCACACCCAGGGACCCTGCTGTGAGCCGGGAGAGCGGGGCACTGCACAGCGCCGGTCTGCTGAGGTGCGGTGAGACCTGCTGCTGTTTGGTGAGGTTTGGTGAGATCTGGTGCTATTTCATGAGATCTGGTGAGATTTGGTGCTATTTGGTGAGATTTGGTGAGATCTGGTGCTATTTGGTGAGATTTGGTGCTGTTTAATGAGATTTGGTGAGATTTGGTGCTATTTGGTGCGATTTGGTGCGATTTGGTGATATCTGGTGCTATTTAGTGAAACTTGGTGCTGTTTGGAGAGATTTGGTGAGATTTGGTGCTATTTGGTGAGATTCAGTGATATCTGCTGCTATTTGGTGAGATTTGGTGCTATTTAATGAGATTTGGTGAGATCTGGTGCTGTTTAGTGAGATCTGGTGAGATCTGGTGATATTTAGTGAGATTTGGTGAGATCTGGTGATATTTAGTGAAACTTGGTGCTGTTTGGAGAGATTTGGTGCTATTTAGCGAGATTTGGTGCTATTTAGTGAAATTTGGTGAGATTTGGTGCTATTTAGTGAGATTTAGCCAGATCTGGTGCTGTTTAATGAGATTCAGTGAGATTCACCAAGACGTGGCCGAGACCCGGTGAGCCCCCCCGAGTTCTGGTGACATTTGCTGAAAGCCCAAGGTCCCAGCAGAGAGGGGCTGAGGGGTGGGCACGGATCCAGAGGGGACCCCAGCACCCCCAGCACCTGCCAGGCTCTGACCCCCCTGCCCAGCCCAGCCCAGCCTGGCTCCTGTGGCACCTCCAGCCCAGCAGGACCTGCCAGGTGTCACCCACAGGGACCAGGGGAACGGGCTGGACCTGTTCTGCCAACCTCCCCCACCCTCTGCAAACCCCAAACCCGGGGCAGGGGATGCCTGAGGAGAGCAGGCACCAATCCCCTTGGAGCAGTGTGTCCATCCCGTCCTGCCTGGGGGGTTTGGGAGCTTGGGAGGGGACTCAGGGACAGCTCAGCAGCACCAAAAATGGGGTCACCCATAGCTGGGGTTGTTCTGGTGCCCCAATGTCGCTGTGGGACACAATGAATGAGACACAAACTCGTGATTTCAGAAGGCTGATGCTCTAAAAAAGGGACTGGTTTATTCTCAGAACCTATTTTTATACCTTTCTACAATGTGCCCACCTAAGAGGTGGGATCCTTTGAACCATTGGTCACACCAAGGGTCAACAAGCGAAGTCTCTCCTTAGGAGAGAAATGTGAAAAACAAGAGAGTTTACAAAGTGTGACCTTGTTTACCAGCTTAGGTCCCTGGGAAAGAACTTGAGAAAAACCCAAACATGACAGGCAGTGACTGCAATTTTTGCAGTCAAAATCTCTTTAATAATATTAAATTATTTCAGCTTCTCGTTAAATATTTTACATTTCCTTTCCGGATCCAGGGATTTTAAGGGAAGGCACTCCAGGTCCTCTGCGGGCACAGGCACGACCATCCTGATGCAGCCATGGCTCGTGCTGGGATGTTTTGATTTCTCTGAAACTCTTTCCCAGGCACTGTTCTGTCAACAAGAGACACGTTTTTTTAACTATATCTTATGTTTTGCATTCCTTTCCCTAGGAGGGATCTTCTCTTGATATCCCTCTGGTTTGACCAATGCAGTCGAAGAAGTTTGTCTTTCTTCCACCCCTTGGGTGGGATCTTTGTAAAACAGCATAAAGGGAAGAAATTCCCGGGTAATAAAGATTGATTTAGAGTCATTTCAGCCTTCTGAAAAGTTCAGAGTCCGTGTTGTTGCTAATCTTGAGCAGTGTCACCTCCTGAGGTGTGTCCAGGGAAGGTCATTGTCCCCTGGGCCGTGTGTGGGGCTGGGGCCTCCACCCCACCCTGAGGACAGGCTCTGCCCTGGGGACTCCAAGGTCTGGGACCTCCAGGAGCACCTCGCTGCATGCCGGGACGGTGGGATGATGGAATGGTTTGGTTTGGAATGGGCCTTAAACAGCATCCAGAGCCATGGGCAGGGACATATTCCACCACAGAATCACAGAATCACAGAATTTTAGGTTGGAAGAGACCTTCAAGATCATCCAGTCCAACCCATGCTCTAACACCTCAGCTAGATCATGGTACCCAGTGCCACATCCAGGCTTTTCTTAAACACATCCAGGGATGGTGACTCCACCACTTCCCTGGGCAGGCCATTCCAATCCTTTATCACTCTTTCTGTGAAAAACTTTTTCCTGATATCCAACCTGTATTTCCCTTGGCACAGCCTGAGGCTGTGTCCTCTCCTTCTGTCAGTGCTGCCTGGAGAACGAGACCAACCCCAGCTGAGCACAGCCACCCTTCAGGGAGTTGTAGAGAGTGATAAGGTCACCTCTGAGTCTCCTTTTCTCCAGGCTGAACAACCCCAGCTCCCTCAGTTGTTCCTCACAGGGTTTGTGTTCCAAGCCCCTCACCAGCCTCCTTGCCCTCCTCTGGACACGTTTGTTGCCACGATTCGTGCCTGCCATGTTTTGGTTTTAGGAAATTCTGTTCCCAGGGACCTAAATTGGCAAACAAGGTCACACTCTGTAAACTCTCTTGTTTTTCACATTTCTCTCCTAAGGAGGGACTTTGCTTCTTGACCCTTGGTGTGGCCAATGGGTCAAAGGATCCCACCTCTTAGGTGGGCACGTTGTAAAAAGGTATAAAAATAGGTTCTGAGAATAAACCAGCCCCTTTTTGGAGCATCAACCTTCTAAATTCACGAGTCCATGTCTTTCCTTCATGTCCAACAGTGACACACGCTCAAGCATCTCAATGTCCTTCCTGAGCTGAGGGGCCAGAGCTGGACACTGCACTCAATGTCCATCCTGAGCTGAGGGGCCCAAAACTGGACACTGCACTCAATGTCCATCCTGAGCTGAGGGGCCCAAAACTGGACACTGCACTCAAGGTGTGGCCTCACCAGTGCCAAGCACAGGGGCAGAATGACCTCCCTGCTCCTGCTGGCCACACCATTCCTGATCCAGGCCAGGTTGCCATTGGCCTTCTTGCCCACCTGGGCACACTGCTGGCTCATGTCCAGCCGGCTGTTGACCAGCACCCCCGGGTCCCTTTCTGCCTGGGCACTGTCCAGCCACACCATCCCCAGCCTAGAACATTCCAGGGGGTTATTGTGGCCAATACCAGACCTGGTGGCTCCAAGCCCTGTCCTTGAGACACTTCTGCTCTGGGCAGCCGGTTTGGGATGAAACCCCAGAGCTCTGGGAGCATCCAGGCAACGCCTTCCCGAGCCTGGCTGGAGAAGGGTGCCAGCACCTGTGAGCAGGGCCCGACTGAGGCTCTGGAGCCCCAGCAGAAGCAGGGCTGGGCCAACAGTACCATCTCCTGGCTGCGGGGAGGGCTGGCAGGGTGGGGAGAGCCGGGACAGCCCCGGAGGGCCGGGGCTCCTTTGCACGGGGAAATGTTCCCTATGAGGAACGACTGAGGGAGCTGGGGTTGTTCAGCCTGGAGAAAAGGAGACTCAGAGGTGATCTTATCACTCTCTACAACTCCCTGAAGGGTGGCTGTGCTCAGCTGGGGTTGGTCTCTTTCTCCAGGCAGCACTGACAGAACGAGAGGACACAGCCTCAGGCTGTGCCAAGGGAAATACAGGTTGGATATCAGGAAAAAGTTTTTCACAGAGTGATAAAGTATTGGAATGGCCTGCCCAGGGAAGTGGTGGAGTCACCATCCCTGGGTGTGTTTAACAAAGACTGGATGTGGCACTGGATGCCGTGGTCTGGTTGAGGTGTTAGAGCATGGGTTGGACTGGATGACCTTGAAGGTCTCTTCCAACCTAAAATTCTGTGATTCTGTGATTCTGGGAGGGGTTTGCATCCTGCTGGCTCCCACAGGCACAGAACCGAGCTGGAAACGGAGCCCAGGCTGGGTTTTGGGGCTGCTGGAGGTGTTTGGGACAGGGCAGAGTCCTTGTGATTTATTAAAAATAGGAATATCGACCTAATACTGATATCCAACTGAGACGGACAAAAAAAAAAAAAAACTCTAAGAGTTTAAAGTTAGAAAGTTTGTGTTTATTGCAGCGCTGGGCAGCGTGTGGGATAGCTCCCCGAAAACATACTGCGCCTTACAGAAAATCACAAAGCCATTTTATTTACAAAACTGTTGAATATCCAAAATACAAATGCATATTCATAACCCTGGTACATCCCATTCCCCGCTTCATGTGGTAATTAGCAAAAAAGCAATTAAGCATGAATAGTTTGTCCTTTTAAATGGGTCAGTGGTCTCATTTAGGAGGAGTGTGTTTAAAATGAGGAAGTAAAATGACTCTTCATCACCCTGAACTTCCTACCTTTTCAATGCAAATGGTGACAAATGGGTGTTGGTAGGATTCCCATTTCCTTGGGTACAGTGACTTTCAATGAGTTTCAGCATTGGGGAATCTCTGCAATTGTCCTGTGTCCCTAAACCCATTTATCAGGTTCCCTATTTATTGTTGCAAGCACAGCTAAGCAAACATCAAGTTGACAAGCAATCAGTTATTTGAAAAAAGTTCACTCAAGCCCAGTCCTCCTTAGCTAACTACAAAGCTTTTAATTAACTTCAGCAACCACAAGGCCTATTTCTAATTTTATTTTAATTTTCCTAAAATCCTATATTCTTTAAAGTCTGTGCTCGCAGCAGTGACAGCAGGAGGATGAGCTGGGGGAGCATCCTGCCCACCCCTCATCCCAGCCACAGGCACTGGGATGTCCCTGGAGATGGGAAACCACCCAGACCGTGGTTGGTGAGGGCACTTCAGTGCTCTTCTCCGGGGTGCTGCACCTTGGGGTGATGGTTCCTGAGCTCCTGGGACCTCAAGGAGCCTCCTGACCCCTCAGAACCTGGCTGGGACCTTTGGAAAGCGAGGACACCCCACTGGGTGTGCTCCTCAGCTGGGGAGCTTTGCTGGGAGGCGAGCAGATCCCAGCTCAGGTGTTCCTGATGTTCCCTCACCCTGCACAGCTCCTCCCTCACCTCTGGCTCCATGTGGACACCTCCTCCATGCCACCACCCCGTCCTGGTGCTGTCTCCTCTCCTTTCCTGGTTTTTGGTACACCAGGGGGTTTACCTGACAACTCCACTTAGCCCAGGGCTGCTTACTTCCTGTGATAAAAGTCCTTAAAAAAAACCATTCTGGTAAGGACACACTCAAATAATCACCTTCAGTACGTGCCCAGGGGTAATTTTTTTTTACATTAAGAGTGAATTCAGACCCTTGAGTTTGTTTTCTTAATTAATTTCAATTCCCTGGAAAACATGAGCAGGAATGGATTGGGGTTTTTTCCTCTGAATTTGCAGGTCCACAAAAAAAACACAAAAAAACCCCAAAAAAACCAACCAACCAACCAACAAACAAACAAAAAACCAACCAAAAAAACCCCACAAAAACCACAAAAAACAACTATTTCTTGATGTTAGAGCTACCCAGGCAATATTCCCTCCTCCAAACAAGCATCCCCAGGTTTAGATTGTGCAGCCTGAAGTCATCTGATGCCCTGGCATTGAAGGAAAAAGCTCCAGAAACTTGGGGGTGTTTGGACAGCTGAGCCCACCTCGTGTTCCTCAAAGACCTGGACCTGGGAGCACCCGAAATACTGAGATAAGATACCTGAGATAGATAAGATACCTGAGATAAGATAACCTGAGATAAGATAACCTGAGATAAGGTGGGAACCACTTCTCAAGAGTCCCCAGGGGACTTCACTCATCTCTCCTGCCCCTCATGGAGGATTCCTGAGGATTTGAAGATGTTCTCTGGGGTTGTGTGGCTGAAGTGAAGGTCAGCCCCAGAGCCTGTCCTGATGGAAGGACAAGATCTTCATTCCCTTTTTGCCTGTGAGATCCTGAGATTAGAATTCTATTTTCAGCACTGCTGAATGTCTCGGTGGCTGTAATGAGCTCCAGGTATAATTCACTCTCCGTTCCTGCCTGAATTGCAGAGTTTAATGTGTTAAGCCACAGCAAGCAGCAGCAGCAGGAGAGGGAGCACGTGTTTCCTGTCAGCAAATAAGCTGCTTCTGCAGGTAAATCAGATTTTTACGGCGTGAAGATGGGTTAAGAGGGAAAAAGTTGGTGCCTGGAGTGCTGGGACTCGGATTTTCAGGGCCACGAGGAGTTTGGGAAACAGAGGAAGATAAACATCGCTCCCCAGCAGAAATATTTTGGTGATATCACATGGTGAGTAGCTCCTGGAGGGGATTGATCACACACAGCTCGGTGTTTGCTCATCATCTGCAGCTTGAGCACATTTCAGGGCTGCTCCCAAGGGATGGGCTTGGAATCCGTGTGAGGAGGAAAACGTGGAGCAGGCAGAGGGTGAAAACCAGGCTGTGACGGGTGGGAAAGGGGCTCCTCGGCCTCCCTCTGTTCCCCTGGGATGGGAAATGCAGAACGGGGAATGTTTTTTGTTTGTTTATTTGTTTCCAAGGAGTTTCTCCTCCAGCGAGGAGCAGGGAATCCACAGCTCCTGCTGCAAACAGGGGAGGAGGGAGAGGAGGCAGGTGAGTTCTGTCAGGGCGTCTCTCACAGCTGCTGGACCCTGCCAGGAGTCACTCAGGTTGGAGAAACCCTCTGAGATCGGGTCCAGCCATTCCCCAGCACTGACCCACATCCACGGAGCTTTTAAACCCCACCCCTGCCCTGGGCAGCTGGGCCAGGGCTGGAAAACCCTTTGGCGGGGAAGAAATCTTCCCTAATCTCCAACATAAACCTCCTCTGGCACAACCTGAGGCCTTTTCCCTGTCCCTGTTCCCTATTGGAGCACAGCCCAAGCCCCCCAGCTGCCCCCTTCTGCCAGGGAGTTGTGGAGAGCCAGGAAGTTCCCCCTGAGCCTCCTTTTCTCACTGGGGGGTTTCCAAAAGGGCTCCCCCCTTCTCCAGCAGCACACACAGGTTTCCAAATAAAGCTCCTTCTTGAGTTTCATCCTCCATTTCCAACAAGAGACAAGAGCGGCAAGCCCTTGCTGCCTTAAAGGCTGAGACAGAGGCCAGGCAGAGTTATAAAAATAAGGGCGAACATTTATTATTCATTTATTATTTCCTCACCCTGGGTGACAATCTGCCACCCACCCCCCCACAGTGCTCTCCTGCTTCCTGTGGTCAGAGGGACCCATCAGCCACTGACATTATTAACAGGAACAGCCTTTGGCCACAGGAATTCTGATAAAGCCCTGGCAGTCTGTCCCACGAGGAGGGGACAGGGGAGGTGACAGGGGAGGGGACACATCCCCCTCCCCACGAGCAGAGCCACAGAGCCCCCCCCAGCCAAGGGCTTCGGGCACTGGGGCTGCTCTGCCACCTCTGGAGGCTGCAGGGTGCCTGATCCTGCCCTGGCTCCTCCTGCTGTGGCTGCCACCAACTCCCAGAGGTGTCCAACATGGATTTGTCACCAGTGCTCCAGCAGCAGCAGCTCCCAGGGCAGGGCTGGTGTCCCTTTCAGCTGTGTCCCGTCAGTGCCCCCCAGGCAGAGCCCCCAGCTGTGCCCCCCCACCCCCGGCGTGGCTGGATTCGGTTCTGTTTAACAAAAATAGCAGTTCCCTCCTCAGCCCTGCTGCAGGAAGAGGAGGAAGGCTCGAAGCCCTCCGTGCTTTATTTGGCACAGGCGGACCCTGCTGGGCTGCTGCAGCCAGGGCACCTCCGGGAGGTGCTGGGGGAGAGCAGCCCCCGGCCCCGGTTATTCAGCAGGAGGAGGGTTCGGATGGAGCCAGACCGCGGTTAATGCTGGAAGGAGCCTCTGGAGGGCACCTGGTGCCCGTCTCTGCTCCAGCCGGGGCGCCAGGACGGTGCCGAGACAGATTTTTAATAGCTGCGAGGATGAAGAGCACACAGCCTCGCCCTGAGCAGTCTGTGCCAGTACTCCACCAGCAGCAGGAAAAAAAAAAAAAAAAAAAAAAAAAAAAAAAAAAAGAAAAAAAAAAAAAAAAAAAAAAAAAAAAAAAAAGTGGTTTCCTGAGGTTCAGATGCTGTTCCAGGTGGTGCCCACGGAGAAGATCCTGCTTTCATCCTCCCATTCAGGTATTGATGTGAGGTGATGAGAAACCTCTCAGCCTCCTCTTCCCTAAACAACCCCAGCTCTCCAGCCACTCCTTGTGGGTGAGGGACTCCAGTTTCCCCCCTCATCCTCCACCAAACTGTCCCCTGAGTGTAGTGGGGCCTCCAGAACACAGCACAGTCCTGCAGGAGTGGGAATGATCCTCCTCCCTCCTCCTGCAGCCCAGGGCCCATCCCCACCTTTTCCCAAGGGCACAGTGATGGTTCATGGTCACCCCAAGGGCCCGGCAGGACCCCCCAGCCCAACCTCTGGCCCAGCTGGGTCTCCCCCAGCACAGCCTGGAGCCTGGGCTTGTTCTTCCCCAGGGCTCCCAGACACCAAGTTCTGCCTCCTCAGGCCAAGGCTGGAGGTCCCACAGCACTTTCCAGCCCTCCTGGGAGCAAAGCTGGCCCAGAAATGGAGAGAGCAGAGGTCTCAAGGCTCCTCCAAGCTCAGGACACGATGCCAACCCCCCTTCTGAGCAAGGAATCCCCACGGCTGCTGTGCCCAGGGCCAGCATCACCCCTGCAGAGGACAAGGCTGGTGGCCCAGGTGGGCAAGAGCCTGATCCCAGCTCCCAAAGGGTGGGCAGAGCTGGAGCAGCTCTTTCCCAGTGAGTTTTGGGGGAAACAGGAGCAGCACAGGGAGTGCAGAGAGTGTCAGTGCTTTATTGGCCTGGAGCCCCTGCAGGGACAGCAGCACAGGGAGTCCAGGGCTCACCCTCAGGGGGGTCTGGCTCTGCCCCAGGCTGGCCAGGTCACTCTGGAGGGGGCACCAGCCCCAGCTCTGGGTGGTCCAGGGCCAGGCTGTCACTGCCCTGAGGCTGCAACAGCCCCACCATCCTCTTCCTCCTCCTGGTCTGCCAGCAGCTCCGAGGGGTTGGGACCTCGTTGGGGCAGAGCCCTGGGGGGTTGTTCCTCCTCCAGGCTGCAGGCCAGGCCTGCAAGAGATGGGCAGAGGGAATTGGTGAGGAGCTGGCTGGAGCCAGCCTCGCCCTGTGCTGGGGAGAGGGGCAGGAGGCACCCTGGGGATCACACAGGGTGGGATGAGCCCGTCCAAAGCTGCATCAGAGACCACCCCACAGGGAGGGGGACGCAGAGAACCTTGGGCCCTGGAGCAGAAACACCCCTGTGGGGTCATGGCTGGGTGTTTAGTAGCACCCAGGGTGTGGCAAAAAGAGGAGGAGGCTGCTCAGGAGCACAGGGTGGAGATGGCAAAGCAGAGAAATGGGCTGTGGGGGGTGGGTGGGCATTGGGAATGGTGCCTCAGGGGCCATCACCTTCCTCATCCTGAGCCTCTGGTGCCTTCCCCTCCGGGCTCTGGGACAGCAGGGTCAGCCTCTGGAGAGCCAGCAGGGCTTTCCCTGTTTTCTGCAGGGAAGAGTGTGGGCACTGAGCCCTTCCAGCCACCCCCATCCCCACGTCCCCATCGCCCCAGCCAGGTACCTGCCACTTCCGCCGTGCCAGGAACTGCCTGATCCTCTCCTTGGACAGCACCTTGGGGCAGCTGGGCTGGGGCTGCTGCAGCCAGGGGTGCAGCAGAGCCCCTGCACTGGGGAGCCGCCGGCTGCAGCACAGAGAGGGGGTCACAGAGAGGGGGGTCACAGAGGGGGGGGCTGCTCCACCCTCAGACCCTCACCTGGAGTGTCCCCTCCACCAAACAGGCAGAGCTCCCCCCCGCCCAACCCTCCAGCACTCCAAAACCCAGCCCAGCTGCAGCTGAGCAGCCCCACAGCCACCCCCTCCAGGCCCTACCGGGGCTCCTTCTGCAGCAGTTGGCTGATGAAGTCCTTGGCTGGCTGGGAGATCTCTGAGAAGGTCTCCTCCTCAAAGCCCCACTGGGCAGCGGTGACGTTGCTCAGCGTCTCCAGGTCAGTGTCCCCCTGGAAGGGGGACTCCCCGCTCAGCCTGGAGAGGTGAGCCCAGGGCATTCAGTGACAGCTCAGCCCCCTCCAGCCCGGCCTGCCCTGCCCAGGAGGGCACTCACAGGATGTAGCAGATGACACCAACGCTCCACATGTCCGTGGAGAGGCTCACGGGCTCGAAGGCAACCACTTCTGGAGCCATGAACTCGGGGGTGCCGTGCAGCACCTTCACGGGGATGTCTGGAGCTGCAGAGAGGATGCAGGAGGCCGCTTGGGATCTCCCCGGGGCAGAGGAGACACCAACACACCCCAGGGGGACAGAGCCCCTGTGCCCAGGGGGAGCTGCAGAGAGGATGCAGGAGGCCACTTGGGATCTCCCCGGGGTAGAGGTGTTGCCACGGTTTGTGCCTGTCATGGTTTGGTTGTTGGGAGTTCTGCTCCCAGGACAGAAGTGCTAAACAAGCCATGCTGTTTGTAAAATTGAGATGTTTTCCACACGCTGTCCCATGGGAGGGACTTCACATGATGGTCTCTACCAGTGACCAATGGTTCCAGGGGTCCCACCTCTGAGGTGGGTGCTTTGTGAAAAGGTATAAAATAGGTTTGGACAATAAACCTCTGGCTCCCTCCATGGGAGTCCAGCAGCCTTCTGATGAGTCTGCATCTCCTCCTTTGTGTCCCACAGCGACAAGAGGACACACCAACACACCCCAGGGGGACACAGCCCCTGTGCCCAGGTGGAGCTGCAGAGAGGATGCAGGAGGCCACTTGGGATCTCCCCAGGGTACAGGACACACCAACACACCCCAGGGGGACAGAGCCCCTGTGCCCAGGTGGAGCTGCCACCCTCCAAGGCCCAATGCAGACCTTGGTGCTCTCCTAGAGCATCTCTGAGTGCCAAACACCCACAGGGGGGCACCTTGGGGGTCTGCAGCTCAGGGGCAGGACTGGGGACACACAGCTTTCCCCCAGAGTGGGGCTGTCAGGAAGGGTTTGGTGGCCCAGGCAGGAGGACACCGAGCTCCTGGCTGCTGTGCCAGGCCAGATCCTGTCCCTGTGCCAGTCCCTGGGGCCCCTCCTGGCTCACCCAGCCTCCGTGCCAAGCCGAAGTCGATGATCTTGATCCGGTGGCTGCTGGGGCTGACGCAGACGATGTTCTCGGGTTTGAGGTCGAGGTGGACGATGGCCTGGCCGTGCATGAAGCACAGCCCCTCCAGGATCTGCCGCACGTACTGGGCGCTGCTGGGCTCCGTGTGCTCAAAGTCGTCGTCCACGATGCGCTCAAAGAGCTCCCCACCTGCCACGCTGGGGACAGCGAGGTGCTGGGGGCCCTTTGGGGTCTCACCAGCCCAGAGGAAGGGAAATCCCACCAGAGAACCCAGACCCAAGGGTGTCAGATGCAGATGCACTCATCAGCAGCACCCAGAGTTTTGGGGACATCTCTCCACCCTTATCTCCAAGAGTTGCAGGTTCCCCATCCAGCCCACACCAGCACCCCATGAGTGCCCAGAGGGACTGGGGTCACTTTGGGGTGACACTCTGACACTTTGGGGTCTCGCCAGCCCAGAGGAAGGGAAGCCCCACCAGAGAGCCCAGACCCAAGGGTGTCAGACAACAGCACTCAGAGCTCTGGGGGCATCTCTCCACCCTTATCTCCAGGAGCTGCAGGTTCCCCATCCAGCCCACACCAGCACCCCATGGCTCAGGGACCCCTCCCCACCTGCCACACTGGGGACCTTTAGGGTCCCACCAGCCCAGAGGAAGGGAAGCCCCAGCAGAGAACCCAGAGCTTTGGGGGCATCTCTCCACCCTTATCTCCAGGAGCTGCAGGTTCCCCATCCAGCCCACACCAGCACCCCATGAGTGCCCAGAGGGACTGGGGTCACTTTGGGGTGACACTCTGACACTTTGGGGTGACACTCTGACACTTTGGGGTCTCGCCAGCCCAGAGGAAGGGAAGCCCCACCAGAGAGCCCAGACCCAAGGGTGTCAGACAACAGCACTCAGAGCTCTGGGGGCATCTCTCCACCCTTATCTCCAGGAGCTGCAGGTTCCCCATCCAACCTACACCAGCACCACCCCATGGCTCAGGGACCCCTCCCCACCTGCCACACTGGGGACCTTTAGGGTCCCACCAGCCCAGAGGAAGGGAAGCCCCACTAGAGAACCCAGAGCTCTGGGGGCATCTCTCCACCCTTATCTCCAGGAGCTGTGGGTTCCCCATCCAGCCCACACCAGCACCCCATGGCACAGGGACCCCACCCCACCTGCCACACTGGGGACCCCTTTGGGCTCTACCAGCCCCACCAGAGAAGCCAGGCTCAGCGCTCTGGGAGGACCTCACCCCTCATAACTCCACTCACCAGGCTCCCCAGCCATCCCACGCCCCCCAGCACAAGGGGGGTGCTGAGTGCCCCCCTGGCAGAGCCCAGCACTGCCCCACCACCCCCAGAGCTGACTGCCCCCCTCACTCACTACTCCATCACCATCACCAGCTCGGCAGGGCCCTGGAAGGCGTCGAGGCACTGCACCAGGCGGGGGTGATGCAGGAGGTTCATCAGCTCCACCTCGGCCCGAGCCGCCTCCTTCTCCTTCGCCCGCCGCGTCCGGAAATACTTCCCAGCCCGGATTTTGCCGGTGGCCTTTTCCTGCAGCCTGTACACCGTCCCAAACTTCCCCCTGGGACAGAGGGAGGGTGAGGGATGGAGGATGGATCCCAGCAGGGTGGACAGCCACGGGCCATCCCCGGGTGCTGGGGACACGGGGCCACCATCGCTTACTCCCCCAGCTTCTCCAGCTGCGTGTACACGTCCGAAACCTTGTCCTGGCTGTTGATGACCACATCACGGTGCTCAAAGGCCTCCTCAGCTCCTGGGGGATGGATCAAGGTGGGCCATGCAGGGACCTCCCGTGCTTTGGGGACCAGGGGCCTGTCTTCCCCCTCCCCCAGTGCTAATTTCTGTGTCCCCCCCGCTCCATCTGGCACCAACCACATAACGTGGATGGCACCTGGGGAGAAGATGTGGACAGGAGCTCCTGGGGCAGCCCAGCGCTCTGCAAGTCAGGTTTGGGGTAAAAGGTGCTTTTAGGATCCAAACCCCAAGAGAAATGGGGGCAGGATGGGATGGAGATGGGTGCTGTAGTGGGGAGGGATGGGGGTCACACCATTGCTGGGGTGCCCTGTGCCTCGCTGGGAACAGACCCAGGGCTTTGCTGTACCTTCTGCCTGGGACATGGCGGTGCCAGGGGCTCTTCACGGGGTGGTGGCACAGTCAGGACGGGCGCTGGATGTGTCCCCCAGGCTCTGGGACAGGCTGTGTCTCTGCTCCAGCTGCTCCCTGGGGTCTGCACCTTCTCCCTGCCGTGGGAGACCACCAGCAGGGTTCCACCAGCACCCACACTCCCCATCCCCCCTGAGGGCACCCTCTTGATGGTCCCCAAAAGGGCCCAAGCCAGATTTTAAAGCAAGGCCCCTTTTTGGGGTGGGCACAACCCCTTCCCAGGAGCGCTTCAGGCTCCCAGCCGATGTTGTTCCCATGCACTGTCTTACATCAGCCAGGAAATCCCCAGGAAAACCGCACTTGTAGGGCAAAGGAGCTGTTTCCTTACACGGCCCCTCCACGCTCTGTCCCCAGGAAGGCTGGCAGGACAGACAGTGACACCCAAGGGTGTCAGGCAACAGCACCCAAACCCCAACCTGAGAGCCACAGCACTGACCTGTCACTGTCCAGTCCCTCCTGTCCCGGGCCACCTGCGGGTCCCTGACCCTTCCCAGTCACTGCAGAGCCACCGGGGAGCTGGGCAGGGAGGGAAGGGGTGATGCCAGAGGCTGAGGACAGCTGGGACCACCACCACCCGTCTTGGGGTCCAGCTGGGAGCATCCCTCCCACTCCAGGGCTGGGAACAGCCCCGGCTCTCCCCTCCCTTTCCTTCCCAGCAGAGCCCTTCCGGAGCTGGGGGATAAACAACCCCCGCCACCCGTGAGCTGTGCCCAGATCACGCCCCAATGCCCCGTTTAGCACCGTTTGCAACGCGGGGGAGCTCAGGCAGAGGAACCCCAGGGCTGCAGAGACCTGGCACACCTCATCACACAGCAGAGATCCCCCTGCTCTGCCCTCCCAGCCCCCATGCAGCACCTGCAGCCTCTCACGGGTTAAATCCGCAGCCCCGGCCAACCCCCGCCTCCGCCCCACCCATGGGTGGGCTCCTGCAGAGGGGCTGAGCACCCGCACCTGCCCCCCCTGTCCCTGCTCCACCTGCAGTCAATCGCTCTCCCCAGCACAAGCCCTGGGCCTCGGCTTCCCGGGAGAGCTCGGCCCGGTTTTGGGGAAGCGGGATCAAGGTGAACGGGGAGTTACCAAACTCCTCCAAAGCAGGTGGTTTGGAGGGAAAAAAAAAAAAAAAGTGTTTTCTCAACTTTTATCCCCCGAAAGCAGGAGCGTGTGGCTGCCCTGGCGCCCGGTGCTGCCCAGATTTAAATTTGCCCAGATTTAAAATGGGAAGAAGGCCGCGATTTCCTCCCGGAGCTGACTCCGGACCCGGGGATCAGGCAGTGGTACCGCACAGGGAACCCGAAATGCCCGGGGAGCCCCCGGTGGCACAGCAGCCGGGGCAGAGGGGCTGTCACCTGCGGTTACCTGCTGTCCGGAGCCAGCTCCCGGCGAGATTTGGGGCCGTGCCAGCACCGCCAGACGCGTCCCGGTGCCGCTCCCAGGCTCGGCACAAAGTCCACGGTCTCCGGCAGGCAGTAGGGGACAAATGTCCCCAGGGCGATGGCGAGGTCACCACGACCTCGCCGCGCCTTTGTCCCCAGCGGCGGGGCAGAGCTGGGGCCGGGTGTGCCCGGGCAGGGTCCCCCCGGGGCAGAGCTGGGGCCGGGGGTGCCCGGGCAGGGTCCCCCCGGGGCAGAGCTGGGGCCGGGGGTGCCCGGGCAGGGTCCCGGTGCCCGGGCAGGGTCCCCCCCACCTCCCGGGGCTCAGGGATGTGCGGATGCTCCGGGCTCGGCGGTGCCGCCAGCGCTCGGCTCGACCCCGCTGCGATATCGACTGCCGGGGACAGGACAGGATAGGACAGGACAGGACAGGACACGGGGGTGGCCTGGCTGGGGACAGCAGACGGAACACGGCTGGCTGCATCCCGCCCGCACCGGCGGCCGCGGCTCCCGGGGCGCTCGGTGCCGCCCCGGGCAGGATGAGGCCGGGCGGGCGGTGCTGGGCAGCTCCCGGAGCACCGGGAGAGGAGCCAGCCGGCCCGGGAATGCCAGGGATGCCGGCAGCCGCTGGATGTCAGTGTCGGGCTGAGGCTGGGCCCGATGACAGCGGGGACAGGAGCAGGAAAAAGGCCCGGAGGGGACAGAGATGTGAGGTCTGGGGGATGTGCGGAGGGCTGGCAGCACCCGCGGCCCTGCGGGGTGGAGCGCTTGGCTGGAGGGTGAATCCCTCGGCAGCCGCATCCCCTCTGGGGGCAGCGTCACATCCACAGCAGGGAGAGCGGGCTGCTGGTGCAGGGATCGACGAGCAGATCAATCCGTCCTTCGGGATCGCCTCGTTACCGACAGCGCTTCATCCACCGCCCACCGAGCCGGGCCTGCCCCACGCCTCTGCTTTCGGATTTGGGAAGGTGACCCATCCGAAACGCCCAGCGGTGCCATGGACACCCTCTCCTTGTGCCTTATAAAATTAATTAATCAATCTAATTAATTAATCATTAGTAGTCGCACCCAGGCAGCCGTGTGTTCCTGCTTTGGGAATCAAGTTGTCCCCATCTGCCCGGGGCATCCTCTGGCACGGCCGGGATGGGATTCCCGGGTGACTCCCCCAATCCCAAACCTGCTGGTGCTGCCCTTGGGGTGCCCACCAGACCCCCCCCTGGTTCACCCCGACCACCGTGCAGCCCCCCTGCCCCCCTTTGGGACCCTCCGTGCAGATTCAGCTGCCTCTGCTTTTTTGTAGGTCCTACAATAAAGGGTGCCACCGCAGGGCTGAGCTGTGGACCTTGGTGCTGAGTGACAGCACAGAGGGACAGGGTCACATCAGTGGCTCCTGGGTGTCCCTCTGATTCCCTGGTGCCTGAGGGAAGGGCTCGATGACCTCAGGGGACACGGCCCCTGCTCTCTGCTATCCCAGGGGACACAGCCCCTGTTCCCCATTTCCCCGGCAAGGAAGACTCCTTGTGACATGTGACAGGCGTGGGGACACGGGGACACGGAGGGCACTGAGGGGTTGGGAGGTGCAGGGGACACAGTGGCACATGGAGAACGCGGCAGCACATGGAGGACACGAGGACAGGGGACACCGCGGACACGGGGACGCAGAGGCCTTGCGAGGACCAGGGGGACGTGAAGGGGGCACAGAAAAGGCGGGGGACACTGGGGACGGGGGAGGTGGGAGGCACAGGGGCGCGCAGAGGTCGTGGAGCAGCCGGGGGGATGCGGAGGAGCACGGGGAGCACCGAGGTGTGGGGACAGACGGGGGGACTCCGGTGACAGAGGGACACCAGTGATGGGGACACCAGGGACACCGCGGACGGGGGCACAGGGACCCGGGGAGGTCTGGGGACACCTGGGGGACACGGAGGCACAGAGAGGGACGGGGGGCGCGGGGGGGACACCCGGGGGACATGGGGGGGGGCGCGGGGGGCGGGGCCAACAGCCGCGGGCGCCGCTGGTGGGCGGGGCCGGCCGGGCACGTGCTGGGGGCGGGGCTACGGTGAGGGGCGTGGACGTTCGGAGCGGAGCTTCCGGGTTGGGCGAGGCCGGCGGATTGCGCAATGCGGTGGGCGTGGCCACGCCCTTATCGGGTGTGGTGGGCGGGGCCGGGGCGCACGTGCCCGGCTGTGGCGCCCCGCAGCGCTGGGGGGCGGGGACTGGGAGCACTGGGAGCACTGGGAACACTGGGGGAACTGGGAGAGCTGGGGGCACTGGGAGCACTGGGAGCGCTGGGGGATCTGGGAGCACTGGGAGCGCTGGGGGCAGTGGGAGCACTGGGGGCACAGGGAGTGCTGGGAGAGCTGGGGGCACTGGGAACAGTGGGAGCAGTGGGGGCACTGGGAGCACTGGGGGCACTGGGAGCACTGGGAGCACTGGGAGCACTGGGGGCACTGGGAGCACTGGGGGCACTGGGAGCAGTGGGGGCATTGGGAACACTGGGAACACTGGGAACACTGGGAGCACTGGGGGCACTGGGAGTGCTGGGGGCATTGGGAGCATTGGGGGAACTGGGAGCACTGGGGGTGCTGGGGGCAGTGGGAGCACTGGGGGCACTGGGAGCACTGGGAGTTGGGGGCACTGGGAACTTGGTGCAATGAGCACTGGAAAATGGATGCTGGGGGCACTGGAAGCATTGGGAGATGGGTGTGGAGAGCTGGGTGCTGGCAGCACTGGAGACACTGGGAGATGGGTGCTGGGAGCACTGGAAGTACTGGGAACTGGCTGTGGGTGCTGGGAGTGATGGCTGATGCCTGCTGGGAGCACTGGAAGCACTGGGAGCTGGGGGCAGGCTGCTGGTAGAAATGGGAGCACTGGGAGATGAATGTGGGAAGGTGGGTGCTGGAAGTCATGGGTGATGCCTGATGAGAGTGCTGGGAGCACTGGGGGCACTGGGAGCACTGGGGGAGCTGGGGGCACTGGGAGCACTGGGACATGGAACAGCACATGGAACACTGGGTGCTGGATGTGAGACATGGAATGCTGGGTGATGAATGTGGGACATAGAATGCTTGGTGATGGGTGCTGGGACATGGAACTCTGGGTGCTGGGACATGGAATGCTGGGTGATGAATGTGGGACATAGAATGCTTGGTGATGGGTGCTGGGACATGGAATGCTGGGTGCTGGGTGCTGGGACATGGAATGCTGGGTGCTGGGTGCTGGGTGCTGGGTGCTGGGACATGGAATGCTGGGTGCTGGGACATGGAGTGCTGGGTGCTGGGATGCCGGGAGCTGGAGATCTGGCCTGTGGGTGCTGGCAGCTCAGTGCTGGGTGAAGGACCCTGGGAGGTGGGAGCTGGGATGGTGGGTGCTGGGAGCTGGGTCCTGGCTGCTCAGTGCTGGGGTCCAAACCCCATTCTGCAGGATCGAGGTTGTGCAATTTCCTGAGAGTGTGGAAAGGTTTGTGGCACCCTGGCTTTGGGATGCCATGAGGGCTGGGAGGACCCAGGGGTGGCAGTCGGGGCTGGTCGTGCTCACCCAGACACAGGGCGTGGAGGAGCTAAAATACAGCTGGAAAAGACCCAAATACAGGGGAAATAAATCAGTCTGGAGCTATAAACCACAGTATCTCTGGCACCAGCTCAGGAATCAGCCTGTCCCTCTGTGGGGTTGGCTGATCCAGCTCCTCCAGGCAGCCTCAGGACCTTGGACCTGTTCCTCCAGCCCTGGGAAGGTGCAGCAAGTTGGGGACGGCACTGACGGTGCTCCCACGGCCAGGAAGCACCCTGGGGAGTGGGATTGCCTCTGGATCCTGACAACAACCCCATGGGGGTGACAAAAAATCGGTCCACGGGACCTCAGGGAGCCTCAGCGTGGCTAAAGGTGCTGCAGGGCAGTGACGGAGGGGCCGGAGCTGGGCTCAGAGATAAGCCCAGTGCCTGGAGGGGTGGGGGTTATCAGCAGCCCGGGCTGCTCCGGCCTCCTCCAAACACTTCCGTGCTCCCCTTGGGCTCTGCTCCGGGCAGCAGCAGGCAGGGGAGGGCAGGGAAGGATGGGAGCAGACAGGGACAGGCAGGGGAGGGCAGGAGCAGGCAGGGAATAGCAAGGGCAGGCAGGGGAGGACAGGAGCAGGCAGGGAAAGGCAGGAGCAGGCAGGGAAAGGCAAGGGAGGGCAGGAGCAGGCAGGGAATAGCAAGGGCAGGCAGGGGAGGACAGGAGCAGGCAGGGAAAGGCAGGAGCAGGCAGGGAAGGACAGGGGAGGGCAGGAGCAGGCAGGGAAAGGCAGGAGCAGGCAGGGAAAGGCAGGGGAGGGCAGGAACAGGCAGGGGAGGGCAGGAGAAGGCAGGGAAGGACAGGAGCAGGCAGGGAAGGGCAGGAGCAGGCAGGGAAAGGCAAGGGAGGGCAGGAGCAGGCAGGGGAGGGCAGGAGTAGGCAAGGAAAGGCAGGAGCAGGCAGGGATGGGCAGGAGCAGGCAGGGAAGGGCAGGAGCAGGCAGGGAAAGGCAGGAGCAGGAAGGGATGGGCAGGAGCAGGCAGGGAAAGGCAGGAGCAGGCAGGGAAGGGCAGAACAAGCAGGAAAGGGCAGGAACAGGCAGGGGAGCCCATGGCTGAGGAGGCTGTCATCAGGCTCTGTCCCTCTGAGAGCACAAAAGCCCAGGAAATGGGACACGCCGGGAGTCCAACCCCACCTGCACCAGCTGGGGACTGCTGTGGCCTTGAGGGCTGATGTCACAGCCCCTGCCAGAGAAATCCCCCCAAAAGGAGTGTTTCCTGCTTTGTAGGGACGGGTCAGCACAGGGAAACAGGGACAAGCCCCGTGTCCCAGGAGCATCTCAGAGCACGTGGCTCTGCCTCCCAGCAGAGCGGGGTGGGGGACAGGGACAAACCCCCTGGAGGGGCAGTGCCAGGGCCAGCGCCCCCACCCTGGGCCTGTGGGGACAGGGACAGTTCCCAGGGGCTGGGGTGATGCCTGAAAGCCCCTCTGCTGGGATGTGGCACCATCACCAGGCCCCCAAGCTCTGCAAAAAGGGTTCTGTCCCCCTTACTACTGCTCATGCTGGGGCAGTGCTGAGGGAAGTGGATTTGTCCCCTTCCTCCCCACTCAATCCCCAAAACTTGGCCCATTTTACACCTCCCCATCCCTTTTCCCACTCAGGAACAGCCAGGCCATATCCAGCATCAACCCTCTGGCTGGAAAATGTTTGGCATAATTAATCCCCAACTCATTAAAATCACGTAATGGGGAAAATTTATGATGGGGAAATTTATGATAAATTTTATATTTATTATGGGGAAATTTTATATTTATTATGGGGAAATTGATGATAAAATTTATAATGGGGAAAAATTAAATCTGGGGATTTACCACCCCAGAAAACAAACAAACAAACAAGCAGCAAATCTCTTTGTCTTTTTGTAATATCAGAGCTCAATTCCAAATGCTTCAAGTGGCTGCTCAGCCTCATTCCCTGAACTGTTCTTCCCAAAAATCACACAGGGACAGGGTCTGGGCCCCATCCTGCTCCAGAAAACAGGAGATCAAGATGACCAGCTTTGAAGGGAGAGATTTTTTAGGTTTGTAGTGAGGGGCTTTCTGCCTTTTGGGGGTTTTTTTTGAGAGGTTTTTGTGTGTGTGTGTGTTTTTCTTTTTACATTTGCAAAATGTATTGCCTATTCTTTTTTTTTTTTTTTCCCTGCCTTTTATGTGTCCTAATTCCCATTATACCCTCAAAATCTCTGCTGACTGAACCCCCTGTCCACACCCCACGGGGCTCAGTCTGCAAGGAGTGCAACCAGTGGGGGGAAAATTCCTGTGAACCCCTTGGGAAAGCTCACGGACTCTGCCTTTTGGGTCACTGCTCTCCTGGAGATCTGAGCCCAGATAACCCTGTGAGGAGCCCTCGGCAGGGCTGGATTTGGGCAAATGGGTGATTTGGGGGGGAGAACTGTCACCCCCTGAGCACACCGAGCTCCCACCGTGAGGGGACACGCCTGTGCTAATTGTGATTTACCCAACTGCGATCTGTGTGTGCCAATCGTGATCCTGAGCTGCGTCTGCCGCTGCCCGGGAACGGCTCTGGAGAAGGACACAGGCATTAGGGAGTTGAACGCCAGACGGCTGAAGAGAAAGCCTGGCCTAGAGCTGGGCACCCTCATTTGGGGCGGAACATCCCTCTTTGGAGCCCAACATCCCCCTTAGGGGCTCCCCCTCGATCCAGGCCCCTGAGCAAGGCCTCGGCCCCCTGGGCCGCCCCGGCCGAGCAGCCCTCAGGGCCGGCTTTCGGTGTCGCCATCGCGGCCACAACCCTCCTCCCGCAGCCCCACGGGCCCTGCCCGCCCCGCCGAGGGGCTCCGGGGACTGCGGGCCCTGCAAGGCCCTTCATGTCACATCAGGGCCTGCGGGAGGCCGCGGGGCGCGCTGTTCCGCCCCCGCGGCACCACCGGGCCCGGTGCGGCCCGCTTCCTCCGCCCACCGCCGTGACACAGCGCCCGCCACGTGCGGCCGCGGGGCGTGCTGGGGCGGCGAGTCCGCAACCGCCGCGGTCCCACCTGCGCTACGCTTACGGTGGACTACAACCCCCACAATGCCTCGCGCTGGATGCACGCACCGCCTTTTCCTCTGCGATTCGCGTTTCCATTGGCTGAACCGAGCCGTCACGCAGCGGTACGGCGGGTTCTGATTGGCGGGACGGCGGCGGAGCCGGGACGGCGGCTATGGCGGCCGGGCGGGCGGAGCGGGAGCGGTGCCGCCGCCGCCATTTTGTGTGTGAGGCGCCGGGCCGGGCCTACTCCCGTCGTGGACCGGGGTTCCCTCTGCGGCCTCGAGCCGGCAGCGCGGGGCGGCCCGGCCGGGGCTCTGTCCCGCGAGCGGAGCGTGGGGTTCCCCGCTGGCCCTAATGGCGGGGGGAGGCGGTGCCGCGGCGCCATCGGACTCTGCCCCGTCAGCGCTCCGGGACCGGAGCTCAGCGCTGCCAGGCGCCTCACGGAGCTGCGCGGCCTCCCTGGGGTCTGAGCCGCTGGGGCGGAGGAGCCCGGCCCGGCCCGGAAGGCTCCGGCTGCACCTGCATTACTGGGCGGGGGCTGGGGCTGTTTTTCTATCAATATTAAGAGTTAAACGGTATTTTAACGTTTGTGGACAGCCTCAGCGCGATCTCGGGCTGGCCCTGCCTGACCCCCGTGAGCAGGGAGGGCAGGAACAGCGCAGTCTATGGCAATCGGGGCTGGGAAGCCCGTCGGGCTCTGCCGGTGTCCCGTCCCTCAGCTCCCTCACACACCGCGCTTTGGGTCGGGGGGGAAAAATAACCCCCGGTGTTTAATCCTTTGTTTTCCACGCATTTCAGCCCCGGCGGGATCCCGGCCGGATCCAGTGGATCTCAGCTAACATGGCCTCCCCGCCGGGGAGCTCCGAGACTGAAAAACAAAAGCGTTCGGCTGCTGCCAGGGCCCGGGGGAACTTCTCGGGCGGTAACAAACCCCAGCGACCCCGGCCTCGGAGGGAGCCGTGCCCCTCCGGTGCTGCTGGAAGCACCTGCGGCGTTGTTTTCCCCCCGTGCAAAGTCAAAACCTGGCTCTTTCGAAACTAAAAATGGCTTTTTTTTTTTCTTTTTGGACGTGCTCAGCTGGCACAGCCTCCCCACGGCTCCTCAGTGGAGCTCCCAGCCCCGTTCTTGCCTCGGCAAAGGCCGATAACAGCAGCTCAGCCCCTGGTATTTGCTGGGGCTGGGTTTAGGTTTCAAACAGGGAGATCTGAGAGCCTTCTGCTCTAAGTGCAGATTGTGCTGTCAGACGTAGGGCAGTCAGTTAAAACCAGATTATTTCACGTTTAGGCACTTGGTGAGGTTTGTGTTTTTTTTTTTTAATTATATTTGTTGCTATGTCTCTGCCGATGTTGCTTTAGCAGGTCCTGAATTCCAAAGCTTCATATGGAAAGGTGATGGCTGCCCCATCCCTGGAAGTGTCCAAGGCCAGGTTGGATGGGGCTTGGAGCAGCTTGGGGCAGTGGAATGTGTCCCTGTCCATGGCAGTGGGGTGGAATGGTCTTTAAGGTTCCTCCAACCCAATCCATTCTGTGACTCCATGTTATTTTTCTATCCCAGCTGCATTTGCAGGGCTGGGAGGTTTACTCTGCGTGTCTGCAAATGCTTGTGACAGCCCAAAATGCAGTTTCAAGCTGATTTTGTCAAACTAACGAGGGTCACGCTTTGGGCTGAGCTGCGAGCTTTGCACCTGCCCAGGTGTGGCAGGGTTTGTGGGGAGCAGCAGGGGAGCAATCCTGAGGGGCTGGAGCTGCCAGCCAGGGGTTTGTTCTGGTGCTGATGCACCGAGAGCTGCAGGTTTTTTGGTGAGGGCCCCACCAGCTGCAAGGTTCTCCTCTTGTTTCACCCAAATGCCGCTTGTGTGACCCAGAGTCAGCAGGAAATTCCCTCCCAGTGGCTTCGTGAGCTTCTCCTGGGGAGGTGCAGCCAGTGAAGGGGAGTGCAGTGCACTGGTGGCACAGAGGGGCTGCCAGGGCCATGTCCCTGGCTGGAACCCTGCCCTGGCACCAGGGAGCTGCTGGATTTACAGGGCTCAGGCCCAGAGAAGGAGCACCAGGAGTCACTCCCAGGGCAGGATTTGGGGCTGGCCTCACCCCAAGGCTGTGGCATGAACACACACTTCTTGGATTTGCAGTGTTTCCAGGGAGCTGCTCTGTCCCTGCATTGCTTCTGTCCAAGGACAAAAGCCATTCCTGCACGTGGGATGGAGCAGCCTCCATTTTTTTTTTTTTTTTTGTGTTGGTGCTGTAATTTCTGCATCTCTCCAGGACAGGATTTCAGCCTTTCCCTCTGAAAACAAAACCCTTGGGAAGGGAGGAGCTGGGAAAGCCCTTTGCCAGGGCCCCCCAATGCTCTGTGTTTCCAAGTGCCCCAAGTCCAGCGTGGTTGTTGCCCTCCCACAGCCAGGGAGCCCTGGGGAGGTGACTCCTGCCTGGCCTAGTGCCATCCCTGCCCAGAGAATCACGGAATGGTTTGGGTGGGAAGAGACCCCAAAGCCCATCTCATTCCATGGCAGCAACACCAGCTTGCTCCAGGTTGCTCCAAGGCCCGTCCAACCTGGCCTTGGACACTTCCAGGGATGGGGCAGCCATCACCTTTCCAATATGAAGCTCTGGAGTTCAGGACCTGCTAAAGCAACATCGGCAGAGTCATAGCAACAAATATAATTGAAAAAAAAAAGTAAATAAACCTAATCAAGTGCCTAAATGCGAAATAATCTGGTTTTAACTGACTGACCAGGCATCTAAGGGCAGCTTCCCTGGGAACCTGTGCCAGGAGGGCCTGCCCACCATGGTCTTTAAGGTCCAACATCCAACCTAAACCATTCCATGACTGCAGCCTCCGGGCCCCAAGCTGAGCTGATCCCTGCTGCCGTGAGCTCTGTGCTCACACAGCTCCACTCAGCCCCTCTGCTCTGGAGCTCCTGGGAAGGCTTGGGATGGAGAGAGCTCTCCCCCCGGCCAGGTGGGAGCAGGGCTGAGCTTCCTGCCCATTACTGATCCATCCGGAGGTTCCAAAGGTCCCTGACTGTCACTGGTGTGTGTCTGCAGGAGGTTTGGGCACAGGAGCTGCAATGGGCCCTTGGGATCAGGAGAACTTGGTTCCTAGGGAGAGTCGTTAAACAGCAAACAGAATAAAGCAGGAGAAACTGGTGGGGGCAGAGCAGCTTGGAGAGTTGATCATTATGGCCCTTTTAGTTGGTTTGTTTGGGGTTTGTTTGTTTGTTTGCTTGATTTTTTTTTAAGTTGTATTTTTTAAAGCATTTGCAGAGAAAACATTTATTCCTTGAACCTGAGAGGTGTGGGTTAAGTGGATGAGGGCAAAACCCGACTGAGAAGGTTTAGGCTCAAGGTTTCCCCACGAACCAAGTGCCGGGAGCTGCATTTCACAGAGCTGGGACCCCCGTCGGTGCCATGGGACACGCGGCCTGCCCCGGGAATCCCGGAGAGGGAAATGAACGGCGGGGCAGCAGCGGCCGGGCCGGAGGAGGACGCGGGGCTCGGCCCCATCCCGGCCCGCAGGAGCCCGCAGGATCCCCGGCCGCCGGCGCTGCGCTGATGTCAGGGCACGGCGAAGGAGCCGCTGGCTCCCGGGCTCTTGAGCAAGTGGCCCTGGCTCGTTTCCTTCCCCTCGCCGGTGCCCCAGAGCTGGGGGCGGGGGTGGGGATGAAATCGCAGTGATGGCCCCTGCAGCGGCTCCCTGGGCCGATGTTACACCACCTCACGTCCCCGTCCTCTCCCCCCATCCCCCTGAGCTCTGTTCCCTGATAAAAGCTGCTTTTCCCCCCGTGGAGCGGCAGGGCTTTGGCCAGGCCGGGGTTAAACCTGGTGGGACCTTTCCAGCCCCGATCCGGTCCCTGTCCCTCCTGCCCTCCCTCAGCCGAGCCCTCCGGTTTGGTGGCCAGGGCCGATTCCCCCCCTGGCTGCGGGCAGTGCCCAGGCCCAGCCCGCCTCGCTGCCTCCCATGCCAGGTACGGCTTTCATCCCCTCCAACTGCTGCGGCTCGGGCCCAGCCCCTCCTCCCCCCCTGCTTCACCCCTTCACGGACCTGTTTGGCCCCCCCCCAAAAAAAGGCTCCAGCGCTCGGAGCTTTTCCTGCTTCTTTCCCTCCTCCTCCTCCCCCTCTCAGGTGCAGCAGGAGGGAGGTTGAGCCATCGCCTTTCCCTACTCCCTCGTCAGCCATTTCGGAGGCCAAGTGCTGACTACCAAAACTTTTCCTCGGGCTGCTCCAAAACTTGAAGGTTTTTCCTCTCACTTGTAGCTCGAAGTAGATTTTTTTTTTTAAGGCAGTTTTTCAGTTAATGACCTGGATTCCTACAGAGCTGCAGGGAAACAAGAGTCAAGTTGAAGTGAGCCTTAGGCAAACAAGACAGACTTGATGCTACTCCTACCTCAGTGAGGTGCCCTCTGTGTCCATCACACACCATTTTACCCCCTTTCCATGTACTTTTAACTATTTCGGCTCGTTAAGCAGAATTCAAATTGAAAACAAATGGGGGAGAATAATAACAAAAAGGTTAAGCAGGGAATTACAACTAAGTTTAATCAAACAACAAGTTATAACACGATGAAAATAATCCAGGACGTATTCCCTGGTGGAATGCCATCCTGATTATTTTCGAGAAATCACACCAAAACTATTACAGTTACAAGTAATTAAATTTATTAGACCTCTATATTTTTTTTATAGTCAGTTTTGGCCAATTTACAGCTTTCCTGGGGATTTAAATTTTTTTTGGTTTAGACACAAAAAAAAAAAAAAAAAAAACCAACCAAAAAAAAAAAACAACCCCAAAACCCAAACCAAAAAACAAAACCATAAACCAGATATCACCAATACATCAACCCCCCCCTCGCCCCGTGACAGCCACCTAAAAAAGGGGGAGCCCTGGGCGCCCCCAGCTGCAGTTTAGCCCATAAAAAGGGTCCGCGGCGACTCTGTACAAGGACCGAATGTTCCACCCAGCTCTGTAAAAACCCCCCCGCGCCCCCCTGCCCAGTGTCACTCCCCCGGCTTGCAGGGGCCCTTTTCCTGCCGGGGCAGCTCCTGCTCCCTCAGCAGCCGCAGGTTCTCGGCTCGCAGCCTGTCCACCTCCCGCTCCAGCGCCTGCACCCGCGCCGGGTCCGCCGCCTCCCCCCCGGCTTTTTTGCTCTCCATCCTCAGCCGGTTGTTCTCCTCCTCCATGCGCGACAGGCACTTCTCCAGCTCCAGGTACTCCTTCACCAGCTCCTGCTTGCTCATGTTCTGCAGGCTCTCCACATGGTACCGCTCGTAGGTCTCCGAGAAGTCCCTCTGCAGAAACTCGCTGCCGTCGCCCCCCATCCCGTCGCTGCCGCCGTCCTCGTCCGCCGCGTCGTCCAGGAAATCCTCCTCGCTCGTGTCGTCCGACTTGGCTGCCGCTCGCCGCGGGTACAGCCCGGTTTTCAGGTCGGGCTCCTCCTGGTCATGGTCCTCCATGAGGAACTGCGTGGTGTTGTAGGGAGCCACCGGCTGCCCCTTGGCGAACATCTCCGCCCGCAGCCGGGAGGCGCGGAGGCTCTGCCGCTCGTCGAACTGCTGCTTCTCCTCCCAGCTCAGCTTCGAGTACGGCTTCCAGCGCCGCTTCTTCTTCGACGGCCGCCGACGGTGCTTCTTCTTCATCGGCCACTCCTCGGTGCGTCCCACGGCCCGGTACCGCGGGCCCAGGCCGGGACGCCCCGCTCCACCCGCCGGCGGCCGCCCCTCGGCGCCGCCCGCCGCCGCCGCCTCCGCCCCGGGGGGCGGCAGCCGCCCGGCATCGCCGTCCTCCGCCGGCGCCTCTCCGCGCTCGGGCTGCGGCTCGGGCTCAGACTGAGGCTCGGGCTCAGGCTGAGGCTCCGGCCGCGCCTCGGGCTCGGAGGGAAGCTCCGGTTCGCACTGGGGCTCCGGCCCCGGTTCAGCGGGCGCCGCGTCGGCCATAGCGCTGCGCTCGGCTACGCTCGCTGACGGGCGCTACCGGCGCCTCATGGGGCCGGCCCCGCTCAGGCCGCCCGGGACATGGCCCGGGGGAGGGAGGGGGGGGGGGGGGGGGGTTGACGCCGCCGGGCCCGCCTCCCCGCGCGCACTGCACGCGCCGCCGCCGCCGCTCCCGCCGCAATCCCACCCCACGCCCCAACCCGCGCCCGCCGCCGCCCGCTCCCGACTGCCTCTCCTCGGCCGCCGCTGCCTGCTTTATACCCGCGCGAGCCCCGCCCCGCCCCGCGCAGGCGCTTTGAGCGCCCCGCCCCGCCGCGCGTCGGGACCCGCCCCCGCCGCGCGCCCCGCGCCGCCACCGCGGCCCCGCGCGCGCGGGCGGTGCCGCCTCGCGGCCAATCGGCGGGCGCGGGGGGCGGGCCCGCCCACCGGGACACGCCCCTGGCCGTTGCAGGGAATGGCCGCCATTGGCCGGGATGGACGTCACTCATGTCCGGCTCCACGAATCGCGAAGGGTCGAGGGCGGGATCGGGCAGTACCACGCGGCGGGGGGAGTCCCCATCCGCGGGGCCGCGCGCGCCCCGCGACCTTCAGGCCCGCGCCGAGGGCAGCGCGCGCGCCCTCCCCCCCGCGGCGGGGCGGTGGCACGGTCCGAAAAGAGTCCCCGCGCGGCGGAGGCGCCGCCGGCGGTGCTGCGGTCCCGGGACCCGGGGGGTTGTACCGGGCCCGTCCGGGCCGGGCCGGGCTGTGGGGGGGCCGGGAGGCGCTCCGGGGGTGCGCGGGCCCGGGGGGAAGGCGGCGAGCGGAAGGATCCCGGCGCTGGGCGGGTGCGGCGGTCTGCAGTTGGCGGAGGGAGATGTAAACAAACCGAAGAGGAAAGAAGATCTTTCTTAAAGGCGCCGCGTCCCTTTTTGCAGGGGCGGTGCGGGGCTGCGCTCCCGAAGCCTGGGGGGGTGCGGGGGGAGGGGGAAGGGGAAGGAGGGGGATGGGGAGGCCCTGGGCCTTGTGCCGGTCCCGGTACTGCTCCCATTCCTGGTCCTGTCACCCTCACCCACGGTGGCGATGTCCCCCTCGGGCCTCACGTTGGGGGGGGTGGGCCCTGGCGGCCTTGGGGGGGCTGGAGGGGCTTGGGGGGGTCCCGCTGAGGGACACACGCCAAGGGGGGACACACGGCTGAGGGGACACACGGCTGGGGGGAGCCATGGACGGGCCGGGGGCCGGCCCCAGGTGGGAGGCCTCCTGGGGCTCCGTGTCTGAGGGGGGAACAGGACAGGGGATCCCTGTGGGACCCACGCCCCGGAGCCCCCCGGCCGGGCGGGGCACAGGAGCGGGGGGGGCTCTGTGTCACCGCTCTGTCGCCACCGGGGGGAACCTGCCCTGCCCAGCCCCCACACCGGCGGGGGGGGGCGCGGCCACCGGGGACCCCCGGGGTGGCACCGCTGGACCCCGGGCCGGGGAGGTCCCGGGGACCCCCAGGCGCTCCCTCCCCGCCGCGAGGTCCCCGTGGCTTCCCCACCGTGTCCGGAACGGGGCCCGGTGGCACAGGGGGACCCTCAGGGTGGCCCTGGGACAGGCTGGGGGCTGGACAGAGCCTCCCGGCACGGGGACACGGCAGCCACGGCCACCACCGCGTCCCTCCGGCCAGCAGGGACCGGCGGCCGGGCCGGAGCAGGTGGCCGGGCCGCAGCGTTCCCCCGCCGTCCCCTCCCCTGGCAGGGTGCAGGCAGCCGGGCTCAACCCAAAAGGCAACTTTTAATTGAGGCAGATGAATTCGGTGATGTCCCAGCACCCCGTGACCCCGCTGGCCGGGCCTGTGGCTGTCCCTGCCCACCCGCGGGGCCGCAGCTGCTGGTCCCGGTCCGTTCTGTGCGTGGCTCGGTGCCGGTGCCGGTGCTGGCCCTGAGTGTCGGTGCCCGGGGGTGCCCGGCCCGCAGAGCCCCGTGGCCGCTGAGGCGGGGGCTCCGCGGCGCTTCCCCGGCTCGTGCGAAGCGGGATGGGGAAGGAGGGGTGGCGGTAGCGGCGGGGACCGGGTGGTCAGTGGTCACCTCTTCCTGCCCTGCCAGTGGCGCAGCAGCCACTGGGTGACGAAGGGCCAGGTGGCCAGGAAGAGCAGCGTGCGCGGGGACGCGCTCAGGCGCCACGGGGACATCGCCTGGCGCGGGGAAGGAAGGGGACAAAGGTGTCACCAAACACCCCCCAAGCCCTCTGCTGAAAGGAACCGCTGCCCCTGCTCGCTGGTTCTGGTCCCATCCCTCCTCCCCTGGAGGGGCATCACACGTGTCCCCACGGAGGTCACCTGCTCCCCAGCTGAGGGTCCCTCCCCTGACCTCCCCCAGGTGTTGTCCCCAGGCCCCGGGGGGCTCTTGGGTGGGCGGGGGGACAGCGGGGCCACCCCGCAGCGCTTCCGGCACCCCCAACTCACCTGTGGAGCAAGTGCCTGGCCGGGGTCTGCTCCAGCTGGGTCCTCCTGCAAGACAGGAGAAGGTTTGGGGTGCAGGTGGGGCTGGCACCCCCCTTCCAGCCCCCGGGGGAGGGAGGGGATGGCCCGGAGAGCCCGTGCAGAGCTCTGGGAGGGATGCAGATGCTGCAACTGGGCCAGGACCCCGGCGGGAATGAGGGAGGCAATGGCAGCGAGGGGGAGCACCAGCCTCGGCTCTGCCAGGACGTGTCACCAACCACCCCGGGGATCCCGGGGCCCGGAGTTGATCCCTGGTGTCGCAGCCCTGCCCCCGGCCCGTACCTGGGCAGCGCCGAGCATCTCCAGGCGGCTCAGCCGCTCCTGCACCCGCCGCAGCTCCTCCTGCAGCGCCCGCACCGTGCCGGCCACCTGCGCCTCCAGCTCCGCCGCCAGCCCCGGCGCCGCCCCGGGGCCGCTCCCGGGCTCCCCCCGGGCCGGCCGGACATCTGCGGGCACAGGGACGGGCACACGAGTGGCGGGGCGGGCACACGAGGAACCCCGGGGCTGTCACCCAGGGGTGAGCAGCAACTCCCACGGGGCACAGCCGCTCCCAGCCCAGCCTGGTTGTCCCCAGGGCCACGCTCCGTGTCCCTCCGGTGCCGTGGCGGTGGCAGTGGGTGGCCAGCTCACCAACAGGGGGTCGCGTGAGCCACCTTGTGACACCCGGTGAAGGTGCCACCGCCGGGCAGGACACCCAGGGCCAGGTCAGCTCCTCCCTGTCCTCCCCCCGGCCCAAAAAAGTCCCCAAACCAGCCCAGCAAACACCTGGAGATCTCAGGCTGGGAGTGGGACACAGGCAGGGACTCCCTGCCAGCCCCTGGGGACAGCCCAGCCCGGCCTGAGCCCCGGGACCAGCTCAGTGCCAAGGCCAAGCAGCCCAGAAGGGAACCAGGTGAGAGGGTGAGTGAGACACGTGGGCTGTGCCCAGGTGAGGCAATGGCAGCAGCCCCACGGGTGAGGGTGGCAGTGCCACCCCAGGGCAGCCCAGCATGCCTGGGGACAGCACAGAGGGTGGCAGGAGGCTCCTCTCTGCAGCGAAGCAGCTCAAGGCTGTCCCCAGCCACCAGCAGTGGTGCCACCATCAGGTGAGTGGCACTGCTGTCCCCAAGGCCTCCAGGGCACAGGGCCCAGCTGCACCCTCTGCTCTCCTGGGCAGAGCTCACCCCTGGCACCACCCAGATCCAAAGGCACCGCTGGTGTGGTTGGAGCAGGGGCAGGAGCTGGGCACGGGGAGCCAGGGACCTGCATTCCCTGCCTGGTGCTGAAGGGCCAGCACAGCATCCTCCAAGTTCAGGCAGATTAGCACCACTGCAAGAAAGGGGCAAAGGAAGGGCTGTGTCCTGGAGCACCAAAGCCCCTGAGCTGCCTGGGGACCAAGGGACGCAGAGACAGGACACTTGGGACTCTCTTCAGCCACTGCAGGTGCTGGAGCCAAACTCGGTCCCCTGGGGGTGCTGGGGGCTGCCCACCCCCAGAGCCCAGCCCAGCCCACAGGAGGTGGGGCAGCACTGGGATCAGCTCTGCACCCACCTCTCTCGGAGCCCAGGGCTGGCAGGTCGGTGCTGCTGCTCCCCTCGGCTCTTCTGCCTTCGCCCCGCTGGCCCTGCCCAGCCCTGCGGGGCCCTGGGGGCTCAGCCCCAGCCTGGAGCCCCTTGGGGGTGAGCCCCCGCACCTGCCCAGCCTGGGAGATGGGAGAGAAGGGCCCTGAGAGCCCCACTCCCCTTCCCAGGGCAGGGAGGGGGCTGCCAGGGCAGCAGGGGAGTCCTTCTCTGCCCTGTGGTGGGATTTTGGGGGGTGGAGGGTGCGTGGGACTGAGTGAAGCTGAAATCCCAGTGGTAGCACCAGGCAGCCCCTGGCTTGGGAGGTGACCCCTGAGGGGAGTGAGGTGCCCAGACTTGAGGTGGCAAAAGAGGGGGAGGCTCCCTCCCTCCTGCCACCAGATCCACCAGGCCTCACCACGGCGGCTCAGGTGCCAAGGGTGGCCTGTGGCAGCAGGGAGAAGTGGCAGGGGAACAATCCCACGTGGAGCTGCTGGTCTTGCCCAGCCCCAGGAGCCCCCAGTGCCCCATCAGAGCAGCACCAGAGGAATGGGGGGGCTGGGGAGGCCCCTCTGTGACAGGGACCAGGCTGCAGGAGCGACACGAAGCCCAGGGAGGTGCAGGAGGGTGTCCCTGTGGGCTTTGGGAGGCTGCCAGGCCGGTGGTGCTGTGCAGCACAGGCAGGGCAGGGATGGCAAAGCCTCCAGCGCTTCCTCCGTTACCTTCTCAGGCTCCATCTGCTCCAGGCTGTCACAGAACGTGTCCCCCTCAGAGTCACTCGTCACCTGGCTCCCCTCCAGCGCCTCGGGGGCAGGAGCCAGCCCAGCTCCTGGAAGGGAAGGGAAGCACAGGGCTGGCAGGGCAGGGCAGGGCAGGGCAGGGCAGGGCAGGGGGTCCTGGCTGTGCCTGCAGGGCAGCAGCTGGAACGAGGGATGTGCCCTGAGAGGGAAACTGAGGCACTGCTGGGGCGGGGACACCTCTATTAACAAGGCCCAGATGTTGGTGGCCACGAATCCCAGAGCTGAATTCCCCCAGTGGCAGAGCACCCACGGCCCCTGGGGCAGCAGTGGCACAGGCAGGGAACCTGCCCAGCTCCCCGGGCACTGCCAGCCCCAGCACTGGCTGGGACACCCCCGCTCGCTCCCTGACCATATTTGCTGCTGGAGGGAGGGAGGCTGGAGCAGCAGCGGGAGGAGGAACCTCCCTGCAGCACCCTGCCCACCCCAGGGGCCCTTGCAGGGGGGCACAGGATGGCAGAGGGTGACGGTGAGAGAAAAGCCAGGGCTGGGGCGTCACCAGTGCTGTGAATCCCAGCGCCAAGGAAGCAGCAAACGTGGCTCGAGCCACGGGAGAACATCCTCTCAGGGATCAGGGACCTGCCAGGGGGGTGTTCTCCCAGCCCAGGGGGCAACAGCCTCCCCTTGTCCCCGCAGCCTGGGAGAGTCAGACCCCTTGGCACAGGCAGAGCCAAGCCCAGGGTCACCCCCCAGCAGCCCCGTGCCCCGGGCAGGGCTGGAGCAGAGCTGCCTGAGGCCAACAATCCCAGGGTGGATGGAGGCCCAGCCCCAGTGCCTGCTCCACAGGCTCTGCCAGGCGCTGGCCACGCCAGGGACACCAACCTGGCACGGGCTGCCCGTCCTGCTGCTGCCCAGGCACTGGGGCTCCGGGGCTCTCGGGAGCCGGGCTGCTGCCTGCGGCGTCCTGGCTGGGGCCACCCGGCTGCCCCCGGCGCTCTGCACGGAGGGAAGAGGAGAGCAGGGTCACTTTGTGGGGTCAGAGGCACAGCAGGGTCACTTTGTGGGGTCAGAGGCAGAGCAGGGTCACTATGTGGGGTCAGCGGCACAGCAGGGTCACTCTGTGGGGTCAGAGGCACAGCAGGGTCATTTGGTGGGGTCAGCGGCACAGCAGGGTCACTTTGTGGGGTCAGAGGCACAGCAGGGTCACTCTGTGGGGTCAGAGGCAGAGCAGGGTCATTTGGTGGGGTCAGAGGCAGAGCAGGGTCACTTTGTGGGGTCAGAGGCAGAGCAGAGTCACTTTGTGAGGTTAGAGACACAGCAGGGTCACTTTGTGGGGTCAGAGGCAGAGCAGGGTCATTTGGTGGGGTTAGAGGCAGAGCAGGGTCACTTTGTGGGGTCAGAGGCACAGCAGGGTCACTTTGTGGGGTCAGAGGCAGAGCAGAGTCACTTTGTGGGGTCAGAGGCACAGCAGGGTCACTTTGTGGGGTCAGAGGCAGAGCAGGGTCACTCTGTGGGGTCAGAGGCAGAGCAGGGTCATTTGGTGGGGTCAGAGGCAGAGCAGAGTCACTTTGTGGGGTTAGAGACACAGCAGGGTCACTTTGTGGGGTCAGAGGCACAGCAGAGTCACTTTGTGGGGTCAGAGGCAGAGCAGGGTCATTTGGTGGGGTCAGAGGCACAGCAGGGTCATTTGGTGGGGTCAGAGGCACAGCAGGGTCACTTTGTGGGGTCAGGGGCAGAGCAGGGTCACTTTGTGGGGTTAGAGGCAGAGCAGGGTCACTTTGTGGGGTCAGAGGCACAGCAGGGTCACTCTGTGGGGTCACAGTCGTGCTGTCCTTGCAGTGCTGCCCCCCTGCACAGCCAGGGGACACGCAGGTGTCAGGGGCCAGCCAGGGAGCAGCAGCCTCTGGAGGTGCCAGAAGCTGGCAGGGACAGAGAGGAGCCAGCCCTGTTTGCTGACAGCCCAGGACCCCACGTGAAACTCCTGTGGGTTTACCCTGTGCAGCCCACCCTGCTCACCCAGGGGAGGCTGGGGTGTCCCTGTCCCCTCTGCCTGGGGCAGCACTGGTGAGTGACAGTGAGTGACAGTGAGTGACAGTGACAGTCCTGTCCCCTGGCAGTGCCCATGGCCCTGGGCACACCCACAGCAACAAAGTGCAAGAAGCATTGGCTGGAAGAGCCTTGTGTGGGCAGCAGCACCCTGAGGAGCTGGGGCAGCAGCACCCCGAGGAGCTGGGGCAGCAGCACCCAAGGACCTGGGGCAGCAGCACCCTGATCAGGCCTGAGGGGGCCCAGCCCTGCCCAGCACCCACGGGGTTAATCCCAGCCACATTTCCAGCCGCCCCCGGGACTTTGCTCCCTGCTCCAGCAGTGTGGCAACGCTGCCCTGCTGCTCCTTGCCTGCACCTCTCTGCTGTCCCCAGCCTGTCTTTGGGGACAGGGGGACAAGGGCAGCTGCAGCCCTCACAGGGTGCTCTGGGACCCTCCCCAAACCCGCCCCAGGGTGGGCTGTGACCCACAGAGTGCTGGGGGCAGGCAGGGTCCTGCCAGCTCCCACAGCACCAGGGCAGAGCTGCCTCCAGGTTCACAGGGCTGCAGTGAGAGCACCAGCCCTGCTGGGACCTGGAGCCACCCACGGTTTGGGCTCCAAGTGCCACTTTGGTCACGTGCTGCCTCTGCAAATCAACAAAGCCAAAGCTGCCCAGACTCCCAGCTCTGAAACCTCTGAAATCCCCTTTCTGCTCCGCTCAGAGAGCGACCAAAGCTGCGACTGCAGCGGCCGAAGGAGCCTTTGGGAACCTTTAACACAAAGGACCCAACGCCTTCCCCAGCTCGGGGACTCACAGACTCGCAGCGTGGTGGCATCCCTGCTGGGACAGGGGGTGACAGGCACGGGACAGATGAGCCTGCTTGCCAGGGCTCTCCCAAACCACTGACAGTGAAGAAGCCGTGAAGAAGCCCTGCAAGCCCCTGTGCTGCTGAGCTGGTGCCTTCCTGAGCCCCTGGGTGCCCCGGGTGCTCCTCACCCAGTCAGACACACCCAGGACAGCCCTGCACCGGGGGTGGCACCGCTCCCCAGCCCCCCTCCCACCACCAGGCCACAGCCAGAGGCAGGGAAAGGGCTGGGAAAGGCTCTCCTCTAAGCACAAACCGGTCCAAACAATCCCATTTCTCAAGCCCCGTTTCTCCACATCCCCTCGGCGCGGGAGCTGGCCGGCCCGTCCAGATGTTTACAGCAGCTGGGGCGGCGCCAAGGGGAAGCAGAGCCTCCCCCGGGCCGATCCCTGCCCCGCTGCACACAGGGACAGCCGCCAAGGGCCGCCGGCAAAGCCGGAGCTCCGGCTCTCACCTCGAGAAGTTTTGAGGAGAGAAAGCCCAGAACGTGTCAAAGGCAAAGGGGACACCGGCGTCACACAGGGGGACACTGAGCACACGGCACTGTGCCACACAGGGGGACACCGCTGTGCCCAAAGAGCCCCTCGGCAGCAGCAGGAGGGGCTCGGGGGACCAAAGGGGACCCGGGAGGCGGTGCCGGGACAGCGGGAGCGCCCAGGGCAGGGATGCTCCGGGCGCAGGGCAGGGATGCTCCGGGCGCAGGGCAGGGATGCTCCGGGCGCAGGGCAGGGATGCTCCGGTTAAGGGCAGGGATGCTCCGGGCGCAGGGCAGGGATGCTCCGGGCGCAGGGCAGGCATGCTCCGGTTAAGGGCAGGGATGCTCCGGGCGCAGGGCAGGCGGGCAGAGCCCAGGGCAGGGATGCTCCGGTTAAGGGCAGGGATGCTCCGGGCCCAGGGCAGGCGGGCAGAGCCCAGGGCAGGGATGCTCCGGGCCCAGGGCAGGGATGCTCCGGTTAAGGGCAGGGATGCTCCGGGCGCAGGGCAGGGATGCTCCGGGCGCAGGGCAGGCGGGCAGAGCCCAGGGCAGGGATGCTCTGGGCGCAGGGCAGGGATGCTCCGGTTAAGGGCAGGGATGCTCCGGGCGCAGGGCAGGGATGCTCCGGGCCAGGGCAGGGATGCTCCGGGCCAGGGCAGGGATGCTCCGGGCCAGGGCAGGGATGCTCTGGGCCAGGGCAGGCGGGCAGAGCCCAGGGCAGGGATGCTGCGGGCGCAGGGCAGGGATGCTGCGGGCGCAGGGCAGGCGGGCAGAGCCCAGGGCAGGGATGCTGCGGGCCCAGGGCAGGGATGCTCCGGGCCCAGGGCAGGGATGCTGCGGGCACAGGGCAGGGATGCTGCGGGCCCAGGGCAGGGATGCTCCGGGCCCAGGGCAGGGATGATCCGGGCCCAGGGCAGGGATGCTCCGGGCCCAGGGCAGGGATGCTCCGGGCACAGGGCAGGGATGCTGCGGGCCCAGGGCAGGGATGCTCCGGGCACAGCGGCCCCCCACTCACCCCCTCTGCTCTTGAAGAAGGACTCGGGGGGCCGGGGCATGTCGTGGATCACCTCGTAGAGCGGCTCGAAGTAGCGGAACATCTCCTGCGTGCTCTCGTCCATGGGCACGGTGTCGATGACCTGCGGAGGGCCGCGGCTGGACACGGGCACCGAGCAGCGCCCGGCCCGGCCCCGCCGCCCGCCCCGTTACCTTCTGGGCCACCTTCTTCATCTCCGCCACGTACGCGGCCATCGCCTCCTCCTTGGACATCGTGCCCAGGCTGTGCCAGGCATCCCTGCGGGGCCGGCGGCCGTCAGCGCGGCTGGGGGAACCGGACCCGAACCCCGACCGGAGCGGAACCGGGACCCCCCCGCCCCCCGCCCGCTCTTACCACTTGTAGCGGCCGATGGGGTCCCAGAATCCGGGCCGCGGGCCCTGGCAGCACCCCGCCGTCGCCTGCTTGTAGTAGCTGTAGAAGCGCAGCATCTCCTCGTAGGAGGGCCGGTAGGCACCTGCGGGACACGGTCAGCGGAGCCGCCGGTGCCGCGCCTGCCCGGCCCCGGTCCCGGCCCCTACTCACCGCTCCGCGGCAGCCCCTGGATCACCTGCACGGCGGCGCGGAACTGCGCCCCGCAGCCCGGCTCCTCCATGGCGGGACCGGCCCCGAACCGGCCCCGGACCGGGAGAGCCCTCTCCGTGCGGGGACAGCGCGGGGCCAATCAGCGCCCGCCTTCCATCGGCCCCTCCGCGCCGCGCCCAATCAGCGCCCGCCTTCCATCGGCCCCCCCCCCCTCCTCGCCGCGCCCAATCAGCGCGCGGCTCCCTCCCCCCCGCGCTCCCGGAGCTGAGCGCGGCGCGCGCGCCCCCTGCTGGCCGGACTGTGCAGAGCGGGGGGGCGGGGCGCCGCCTGGTGGGGATAGTGGGGAACTGCAGCGCTGGGGACACGGAGGGACAGGGACAGGGACAGGGACAGGGACAGAGGGACAGGGACAGGGGGACAGGGACAGAGACAGAGGGACAGGGACAGGGGGACAGGGACAGGGACAGGGACAGGGACAGGGACAGGGACAGGGACTGGGACAGAGGGACAGCGGGACAGGGACAGGGACAGGGACAGAGGAACAGCGGGACAGGGACAGGGACAGGGACAGGGGGACAGAGACAGGGACAGGGGGACAGGGACAGAGGGACAGGGACAGGGACTGGGACAGAGGGACAGCGGGACAGGGACACGGACAGGGACAGAGGGACAGCGGGACAGGGAAAGGGACAGGGACAGGGACAGGGACAGGGACAGTGGGACAGGGACAGGGACAGCGGGACAGGGACAGGGACAGGGGGACAGCGGGACAGGGACAGGGACAGTGAGACAGCGTCTAAGGACAGTGTCCCAGCACCTGGAACAGCGAGGCTGAGCCCCAGGGCAGAGCCCAGGTATGGAGCAGTGGCACAGAGCCCCGGGACAGTGCTGTGGGACATCCTCTGATGCACCAGGGCAGTGCAGTGACACTGCAGCCACCTCCCAGGACAGGGACCCCGAGGACAGAGCAATGGGGCAGTGGCTGAGCTCAGTGACACTGCAGGCACAGGGACAGTGCTCAGCCACTGGTTTCACCCAGCTGGGCTGTGCAGCAGGACAAGGCAGGGAGGAAGTGCCAGGGCACAGGGATGCTCTGGGACACTGGCACAGGGTGCCCAGAGCAGCTGTGGCTGCCCCTGGATCCCTGGCAGTGCCCCAGGCCAGGCTGGACGGGGTTTGAAGCAGCCTGGGACAGTGGGAGGTGTCCCTGCCATGGCAGGGGTGGCACTGGATGGGCTTTGAGGTCCCTTCCAGCCCAAACCATTCTGGGATTCTGTGATAATCATCCAGGATTCTGGGGCCACGTGTGGGGACACTGGGGCCACGACACCAGGACAATGCACCAGGCACAGGGACCATGCAATGGAGCCACGTACCCAAAATCCCAGGGGAATGCACCGGGAGACTGGGACACTGCACTGGGACGCTGCACTGGGACACTGCACTGGGACACTGCACTGGGACACCTGGCAGTGGGACAGTGGCACTGGGACACCTGGCACTGGGGCACTGCACTGGGACCCTGCACTGGGACCCTGCACTGGGACAGTGGCACTGGGACACTGCACTGGGACACTGGCACTATTACACCTGGCACTGGGACACTGGCACTGGGACACCTGGCACTGGGACACCTGGCACTGGGACACTGCACTGGGACACTGGCACTATTACACCTGGCACTGGGACACCTGGCACTGGGACCCTGCACTGGGACACTGGCACTGGGACACCTGGCACTGGGACAGTGGCACTGGGACACTGCACTGGGACACTGGCACTATTACACCTGGCACTGGGACACCTGGCACTGGGACCCTGCACTGGGACACCTGGCACTGGGACACTGGCACTGGGACACTGCACTGGGGCACTGCACTGGGACACTGGCACTATTACACCTTGCACTGGGACAGTGGCACTGGGACCCTGCACTGGGACACTGCACTGGGACACTGCACTGGGACAGTGTCCCCAGGAGCAGGGTCCCTGCCTGGGGAGGGGACAGCTGGGTCAGGCAGAGCCGTTGTTCATTATTACCCGACTTCATGCACTGTTCTTTTATCCGCTGTTCATTGTGATCCAACTTAATTATGATGGCAAGGAAGCGGCAGAATTTGGGGTCTGTGAGCCCCCAGGGTGAAGCTCCTTCCCCCCCTGCTCTGAGGGCAGCTCCTCGAAGCTGTGGGGACGTGGGGACGTGGGGACATGTGTGACCTGGCAGAAGATGGGGGGCTCTGGGTGCCATGGGCACCGCCTGGGTCCCGGGGCTGGGATGCAGAGCAGCTTTCACGTCCCTGTGCTGGCTCCAGCCTTGCCTCACGCTCCCGTTTTCCAGCCTTAATCCCGCCTCCAAATCCCAAATCCGAGCGGGTCAGCATCCCCGCCCTCCCTCACCCTTCTAAACCTCATCCACATCACCTGGGGAGAAACATTTCCTTGGCCAACGGAAGACAAATAAACAAAACGAAATAAATATTTTTTTAAAATAAATATATTAAATAAATACATAAATAAATAAATATAGAGCTATATAATGTATAAATATATTTATTATATATAATATATATTTATTATATATAAAAACGATATCATATATAATTATATAAAAATACAAATAAATAAATATATTAAATAAATAAATAAATAAATATAGAATGATATAATATATAAATATATTTATTATATATATAATATATATATTTATTATCTATAAACATGATATCATATATAATTATATAAAAAACTATAAATAAATAAATGTCTTAAATAAATAAATAATTATAGAATGATATAATATAAAAATATATTTATTATATAAAATATATTTTTAATATAAAAATTATATCATATATAATTATATTAAAGTATAAATAAATATATTAAATATATAAATAAATATAGAGCTATGTAATGTATAAATATATTTATTATATATAATATAAATTTATTACATATAAAAATGATATAATATATAATTATATTTAAAAAATTATAAATAAATAACTAAATATATTGAATAAAAGCAGCAAAGCCTTTTTAAACCTCCAGCCATTTCCAAGCTCTGACTCAGGATCCCTGGCCGGAGCGGCGGCGGGGCCCCGCTGGCTCCGGTGCCGAGCCCGGGCGCTGACTCACGGCGCACGTGCTGCGCTATAAGCGGCCGGGAATGCGCGCTCCCGCTCGCTTCCCGCGGGATCGCTTCCAAGCCGCTGGCGGGCGGCAGAAAATAGCAACGCCGCGGGAGAGGAGGGACCGCGCGGGGATTTTCGTGCTGCGGATTTTGCAGCCCGAGGTGTTGATCCCGGTCGCCTCGGCGGGGTCAAGGCGTTTGCTGTCGAATTCCTGGGAGACAACTGGGAGCAGAGCCCGCTTATGACAGCTGCAAGCAGATTTTTTGGGGGTGACTCTGGTGTCCCCCCGTCCCCAAAATATTCAGGAAGAGCTTTAACACCCCCCCTGCACCCCCCAAAACAGCCCAAGGGGCTGCAGAGATGTGTCCCCAGCTGTCCAGATGTTGCAGGAGTTGCCCAGGTCTTGAACTGCAGCACTGAAGTCCCGTCCCAGGCTGCCCAGATGTCTCCCTGCACGTACAGATGCTGCTCTGGGATAACCAGAGGTTGTCCCAGGAGTGCCCATTTATTGCTCTGGGTGCCTGGGTGCTGCTCAGGACACACAAATACCACTCAGGATGCCCAGATGTCTCCCTGCACGTACAGATGCTGCTCTGGGATAACCAGAGGTTGTCCCAGGAGTGCCCATTTATTGCTCTGGGTGCCTGGGTGCTGCTCAGGACACACAAATACCACTCAGGATGCCCAGATGTTTCCCTGCACGTACAGATGCTGCTCTGGGATAACCAGGGGTTGCCCCAGCAGTGCCTGGTTGTTGAGCTCTGGGTGCCCGGGTGCTGCTCAGGACACACAAACGCCACCCAGGCTGCCCAGATGTCGCCATGGATGCCCCAAAGTTCCCTCAGAATATCCCAATATCCCCCAGGGTACCCAGATGCTGCCTTGAAGTGTCCAGACATCACCCCAGGACACTCAGGTATCACTCAAGGTGTCCAGATGTTGCCCAGATGTTGCTCCAATCTGCTGGCCCTGGCACCGGAGAAAGTCACCTTCCTCTTCCTTGCCCTGCAGCTCCTGGTCCCCACAGCCCAGCCAGGCCCGGGATGGCCTCCCTGCTCCCCGGACGCTCCGGATTTTTGGAAGCAGCCTGAAGTCACCCATCCCTTCCTGCCCCACCCACCCTCCGCGGCGGCTGCGGGAAAACGGCAGCCAGGGGCAGGGCAGGAGGAAACGGCCTCGGGCTGAGCCAGGGGAGGCTCAGCTTGGACATCAGGGGGAATTTCTCCCTGGGAAGGTGTGGGAAGAACCTGCCCAGGGACGTGGGGGAGCCCCCATCCCCGGAGGTGCCCCGAGAACAACTCGGTGCCCCGGGCTGGGGCCGCGGTGGGGCTCGGGCACAGCCGGGACTCGATGATCCCGGGGGGTCTTTCCCACCCTAAACGGTTCTGGGGTCGGTGTGTCCAGGGCTGCACACACACGGGGGACTCTGGGACTGGCACTGCCCAACTCGTGCTGGCTGTCCCACCGGCGGGGACAGTGGGACAGTCACCTGGAGGTGCCAGCACCGGCCACCCGGCCCATGAGCTGGGGACAGGGCAGGACTGGGTGCCCCAGGTGCGGTGACAGCAAAGGGGGTGCCCCGGGTCCCCACTGACACTGCCAGGGTGGCACCGGCCCCGGGCAGAGCGGCGTTCCCTGGCGGTGACCGCTGTGTCCCCTGGGCCGGTCCCCGCTGCAGGCGGACCCGGGGACTCCGGTCTGTCCCGGTCTGTCCCGGTCTGTCCCGGCCCTTCGGACAGAGCGGGACCCACCGGACAGAACGAGTGCCCGGGCCCCCGAAGCTGAAGTAGGCCCGGTGCAGAACGAGCCCGGTGCAGCTCCGGACGCCGGATCCGAGCAGCCCCGGTGAGCAGCGGCAGCCCCGCCGGCCCCGGGCCGGCACAAATGGTTAACAGCGCCCGGGCTGCGATGTGGCTCCTCCCGCTCCCTCCCCGCGGCCAGCCCCGCTCACGGCCCGGCCGCCCAGCCCCAGCCCCGACCTCCGCCACCGCCCAGCCCGGTTACACCGGCCGGGAGCCACAGAACTACCCGGGGCACCGGGAGCACCGCAGTCCCGGGAGCAGCGGGAGCACCGGCGGTCATGATCTGCGGCAGGAGGGCGCGTCCCGCCGCCGAGCAGCTCCGCGCCCCGTCGGACGGAGCCGGTGGCTCCCGCCGACCCGGGAGGGCTCTGAAGAAAATGGGTGAGTTCGGGGGCAGAAACTCCGTCAGGGCTGTGCCAGAGGGGTCCGGGTGGGATCTCCCTGGCTGGGAGGGTCCCCGAAGTGGGTGGGGGCTCTTGGGGCAGGAATAAGCCCCCATGGCAGAGATGGGTGCCCAGGGACAGAAGGGTCCCCTGGCAGGGAGGGTCCCCCAGGCGGACGGGTTCCCCCACAGGGGAATGGTTCCCTGGGATGGGAGGGGTCCCCAAGGCCACCCCAAAATAGCTGTACATGGCCCCAGCCGTTGGGGGACAGCGAGGTCAGGGTCTGGCCACATCACAGGTGACAGGAGCCCCCTTGCTCAGGGTATTTATTGTCCCCAAGGCTCAGGTTCCACTCCAGGGGACCCTCCCCAACAGCCTGCCTCAGTTTCCCCCCCAGGGGTGCTGCCCTGGCAGGGTGGGCACCCTGGGGCTCCCAGGTCCGGGCAGGGGCAGTGCCTGCCCGGCAAGGTCAGGGTGTGTCCGTCCCTGGGAGCGGCCGGGGCCGGCCGGGAGCGGTGGGAGCGGCGGGAAGGGCCAGCTCTGGCCTGGTGCCCCAGGGCTTGGGACAGGGGGCAGTGTGCCTGGGGCTGCTGCAGCTCCCTGTGTCCGTGTGTCTGTGTCCGTGTGTCTGTGTCTGTGTGTCCCCGTGTGTCTGTGTGTCCCCATGTCTGTGTGTCCCTGCACCTCTATCTCCATGTGTCCATCTGTCCCTGTGTCCCAGCACCTGTGTGTCCCTGTGTGTCCCTATGTGTCTGTGTGTCCCTGCACCTCTCTTTCTGTGTGTCCGTCTGTCCCTGCATCCCTCAGCTGTGTCTTGGAGCACCCACCCCTGTGTCCCTGCACCATCTGTCTGCCTGTGCATCCCAACACTTGTGCATCCACACGTCCGTGTGTCCTGGCAGCAGTGCAGCCCTGCACCTGTGCATCCCTGCACCTGTGCATCCCTGCATCCCTGCATCAGTGCATCCCTGCACCCCTGCACCTGTGCATCCCTGCATCCCTGCATCAGTGCATCCCTGTGTCCGTGCTCACCTGTGGCTCCACCTGGCCGAGCCTCTGTGTCCATGCATCCCATGCATCCCTGTGCCCCTGCACCTGTGCATGCACCTGCCTGCACATCTGTGTGCTCATCTGTCCCTGCATCAATGGATCCACCTGTCCCTGCATCCCTGCACCTCTGGATCTGTGCATACACCTGTCCTTGTGTCTGTGCACCCCCCTGCACAGTGCACCCACACACCTGTGCCCATGGATCTGACATTCCAGGTGTCCATCCCCGTGCCCATGGACCTGTGTCCACGTGTCCACACATCCCTGCTTCCCTGGGCTCGTGCAGCCATGTGTCCCTGCCTGCCCTGCACCCTGGGCAGTTTGTGACCATGCAGGAGCCATGGCTGCCTTGGGATGTCCCTGGGAGCCCCAAAATCGCCCTTTCCCAGCTCAGGAGTGGAATCTCCAGAGCAGGATGTGGCCACAGGGGATGTTAGGAATGGCTGCCAAAGCAAAAAAGGGAGGAAATAACCGCTCCGTGAATAGATGGGAAAGTCCTGGCTGAGGCCTGGGCCTGTGAGTCCCCCGAGTCCACCCTGTCATTGTTCCCAGCCTGAGCTCCCCTGCTGGCACCCCTCTGGCACTCTCCATGCAGGATCCGGGCAGCTTTCCTGGGATTTAGCAGCTGGGCTGTGCCACTGCTGTGTCCTGTGCCGTCCCCACTGCCGTCCCTGTGCCACGCTGCTCCAAAGGGGCTCAAGGGCAGCTTCTGTCCTCTTCTGCCTGTCCTGTGCCATTCCAACCCATTCCTGTCCCATCCCATCTGTCCCATCACATCCCATCCTGCCCTGTTTGCCCTGTCCTGTGGTGTCCTATCCCATCCCATTCCATGGATCCCATTCCATGGATCCCATTCCATGGATCCCATTCCATGGATCCCATGCCATCCCACCCCATCCCGTTCTGCCCCATCCCAACCTTGTTTGTTCCATCTCACCCCATCTGCTCTGTCCCATCCCATCTGTCCCATCTTGTCCCTGCCTGCCCTGTCCCATCCTGTCCTGTTTGTCCTGCCCACTCTGCCCCATCCAATCCAGTCTGCCCCACCCCCTCCTGTGCAGTCCTACTTGTCCCATCTGCATTGTCACATTGTGTCATTCACCTCCCATCCCATCAGCCTCTCCTGTCCATCTGTCCCTGTCCTGTCCCATCCCTCCATCCTGTCCCACACTGTGCTGTGCTTTTCTGTCCTGTTGTGTCTGTCCCATCCCATCCCATCCCATCCCATCCCATCCCATCCCATCCCATCCCATCCCATCCCATCCCATCCCATGGATCCCATCCCATCCCACCCCACGGGACACAGATGTGCACACAGATGTGCACACAGATGTGCACCGAGCCCCCACTCCCAGCCCCAACCTCCAGGACCCCTCAGACCCCCCAGAGCCCCCGGAGCCCCCGGTAGCCCCGGGCTGTCCCCGCAGGGCTGACGGAGGACGAGGACGTGCAGCGGATGCTCCGGGGGTCGCTGCTGTGGAAGGTGAAGGCCCGGGGGGGCTGCAGGGAGCGGCTGCTCCGCCTGCAGGAGGACGGCGTCACCGTCTGCTTCGAGGGACGCTCGGGCCGCGCCCGCTCCCCCCAGAGCTGTGAGTGCTGCCCCTGTCCCACGGGGGCTCCGGGGCACATCCTGCACTGCCATCAGCTGCAGGGAGGGCCAGGAGCTGGGCAGTGCCCCAAGCCCACCCCTAGAGCCCCACCAAGGACCTAGACCCTTACCCAGACCCCCCCTGGATCCCAGTGCAGGACCTAGTCCAACCCTGGACCTGGACTCCCACACAGAATCCAGACACCTTGTGAGACCCAAACCCCAATCCAGGAGCCGCACCTGGGACCCAGACCCCACCCCAGGACCTGGACCCTCACCCAGGACCCAGATCCATTCCCAGAACCCCACCTGGAGCCCCACCTTGGACCCTGACCGCAGCCCAGTTCCCAGACCCCCACCCAGAACCCAGACCCCACCTGAGTTCCAGACCCCACCCCAGGACCCAAATCCCCCAGTGGGAACCAGACCCCACTCTGGTACATGGGACTCCACAATCCAGACCCCACCCAGACTTCCACCCATGTCCCAGATGCCCCCTCGGATGCAGATCCCTGCCTGGATCCCCACCTGTGACCTGGACTCCAGATCCACCCCCAGGACCCAGACATCCCCCAGCACCCAGACCCCAAACCCGGACCTGCACCCTGAGCCTGGGATCCAGACCCTCACCTGAGATACGAACCCACTCCAGAATATGGACCCCCACCCGAACCTGAACCCCAAACCACTCCCTCCAGCAGCTCCCAGTGCCTCCCAACACTTCCCAGTGCCTCCCAGTACACCCCATGCGGAGCTGTAAGAGCGCCCACCCTTCCCCACCCCCCTGGGGTCAGCACAAGGTCCCGCCTCAACCCCGGCCAGACTCTGTCCCCCTCCCCGGCGTCACCCGTCCCTTTCCACCCTCTCATCTGGGATGGGTGCCTGGAGCTGGCACCGCTGCCAGGCGGCTCCGAGCCCTGCCAGCGTCCCCGTCCCCATCCCCGCGGGGACAGCGGCCGCGGCTCCTGTCTCGCCTGGGATTAGCGGGCTAAGCCCGGCTGCGGCAGCCGCAGGAGCCGAGCCCCGGGTGTTCCATCAGCAGCCCCGGGTGTTCCATCAGCAGCCCCGGGTGTTCCATCAGCAGCCCAGGGTGTCTTGCAGGATGCTGGCGGGTGGGTGACCCGCCGAGGGAGCGGCGTCCATGGTCCCTCCCCACCCCCGCGCGTGTCCCCGCAGTCTCGGTGGCGCACATCGAGCGGGTGCGCGAGGGTCGCCAGTCCGAGGGGCTGCGCAAGCACGGGGCCGCCTTCCCCGAGCGCCACTGCTTCACCCTCGCCTTCAAGGGCCGCCGCAAGAACCTCGACCTGGCCGCCCGCGGCGAGGAGGACGCCCGGCACTGGGTGCAGGGGCTCACCAAGCTGATGGGGCGGCTGCAGGCCATGAGCCAGATGGAGAAGCTCGACCAGTATCCTTTGAAGGAGCTCTGGGGGCTTGGGATATTCCAGGGAGGTTGCAGGACTCCATCCAAAACACCTCCCAGTTTAACCTTGCTCAGGGGACCCACACGCTCCAGCAGCTCCAGAGGCTGCAGAGCAGTGTCCTTCTCTGATCCCTGTTCCTTTCTCACCCTTGTGCCCTCCCAGTCACCAAAAAGATCTAAAAATCCCAGCCACAAAGAGCACAAGCTGACGGTGCTGCAGGCTTTCTCCCAGGATTCCCTCACAGCTGTGGGATGAGGTGGCCTGTCCTTCCTTCCAGCTGTTGAATGGCTTTCCCAGAGGTCCAAGCTCCAGGAGGGCGCCTTCTCATGTGTTTTTCAGAGCTCCCACTTGTCAAACAGAACCCTCTGCTCAAGGCAGGGAGTGATCCCGTGCTTCATTCCCCAAGGCTTTGTGCTTCCTCCCCTCAGCCCTGCAGAGGAACGGCAGTGCCAGTGCCTGGCCTTGCTGAGGGAGAACCGATTCCCCTTTCCTTCCCTCTTCCCTTTGCCCCTGATCCCGACTGATCAGCGAGTGACCCCGGGCGGTTTCCTTATCCCGGCACAGCTGGATCCATGGGGTCCTGCAGCGAGCAGACAGGGACAAGGACAACAAGATGTCCTTCCGGGAGGTGAAGAGCATGCTGAGGATGCTCAACATCGACATGGACGATGTCTACGCCTCCAAGCTCTTCAAGGTACCTGCCCTGGGCTGCACCGCCCGCTGTGCCCGCTGCTGCCACCGCCTTCCCCAGCACAGAGAGCTGAGAAGCTCCTCACACCAAAAGCCACCTGCTGCCACCAAATGGCTGGGTCCCACCAGGAGCACACGGTGGAGAGGGATGAGGTGGGGTGAGGAGGTGAGGTGGCTGTCCCAGCCACTGCTCCCCAAGGTGGGGCATCTCTCCCCCATGGAGAGCTGTCCCTCTGGGCATCTCCCAAGGTCCCTTTCCACCCAGGCAAACTGAGGCACAGAGCTCTGCTCTGCTCCACCCCAGAGGGGAGGGTCAGAGGGCTCTGCATGGGGGAACAGAGGGGACAGGAGAAATCAAAAAGTGTTGGAAACCCCAGAAACAGGCCACCCAGCCCAACAGGGAGAAGGAGGCACAGCTGAGGGGTCCCCAGGCTTGGTCCCCTCTTCCAGGCAGTGACAGCCACTCACTGTCCCCACAGCACCCTCTCTGTCAGCCCCCCCAGCTCCATCCCGTGACCCACCTGCAGAGGTTTGATCTCTCATCCCAAACTCATCCCAAACTCATCCCCACCAGCACTGCCAGCTCCAGGGGACGGGCAGGACGAGGCAGGGGGTGGCTGTACCCCGCCCACCCAGGGGAGGGGACAGCCCCTGAGGCTGGGCCGTGTCCCACCAGGAGTGCGACCGCTCGGGCAACGAGCGGCTGGAGGGCCGGGAGCTGGAGGAGTTCTGCCGGCGGCTGCTGCGGCGGCCGGAGCTGGAGGAGCTCTTCGGGCGCTACTCGGGCGAGGACCGGGTGCTGTCGGCCGAGGAGCTGCAGGATTTCCTGCGGGACCAGGGCGAGGAGTCCAGCCTGTGCCAGGCCCGCAGCATCATCCGCACCTACGAGCTCAACGAGAAGGGTAGGGCTGAGGCTGTGGGGTGACGGGACGGGCGCTGCAGGAGCCACGGGGGGTGGTGGGGGTAGGGATGGGGCTCTGATGGGTGGCATCCCCCCTCCCCCCAAATGGGTATGGGGTCGCTGTGGGACACAATGAAGGAGATGTGGACTTGTTCCGAAGGCTGTGTGGACTCCTAACAGGAGCTCCCAGGTTTATTTTCCAGCTTGTTTTATACCTTTTACCAATGTGCCCACCTCAGAGGTGGGACTCTTGGTCACTCATAGAGACTCTCACACGAAGTCCCTCCCATGGGAAAGTGTGTGGAAAAACATCTTTGTTTACAGATAGCATGACTTTGTTTTCCCAGTTCTATCCTGGGAACAGAATCTCCTAAAACCAAAACATGGCAGGCACGAATTGTGGCTACAGTATGGGGTCCTCCAAGGCTTCCCTTACTGTCCTGGTGGCCATTCCCAGCGGCAGCCACCTGACACGTGGCCTGGCTGGCACCTGGTGGATGTGACACTGTGGGGACAGGGGGTGTGAAGGTGGGGATGGGCAGCAGGTGGACTTCCACATCTGGTGGGTGATGTGATGGCAGCTCTGGTATGAATGTGATATTGGAATCGCGCTGGTGGTGTCCGATGAGAGAGATGATCTGCAGAGCAGGATGCTCTTTGGGACCCGTGGTTTATTGGTCATGGGAAGGCAGCCTAACTGGGGAAGAGTCCAAAGGTCTAAAGGGACAGGGATCCAGGGGAGCAAGAGGCTGAGTTATCTGTTACATTTCATTTTAACCCTTTCTATCGTGAATATTCTAATGAGCATCAACCAATCACCTCAAGATACAAAACCTACAGAATCTACATACAGCCTATGGGAACTACAGCATTACAATACTACTCTACATACCAAAATCCTGAAAAACCACTTTTTCTCTGATACTTGAGAAGGTCTAACTCCTTATTCATCTTTTTGTCTTGGTTGGGGTGTCACTGAAACACCCAGCCCAGTCTTTTCAGCTAACCTAATCACTCTCTTCCTGCCCAGCACCTTACAGTTCAAATCTTGCTTTCAATTCTATTCCTCTTGTAGGTTTTATACTCTTAGAATTTTTTACTAATAAATCATCTCTGCAGGGCCTAGCTACTTCATCCTCTCCAACAATGTGACACTGCTGAGGGACTTCTGTCATCCTCAGGTGCCACCATGGCAGGTCCAGGGTGAGCACAGCACTGGGAGGACAGGGGACATCATGGTAGGGATGAGGGACCTCCATGTCACAGTAGCACCCTTAAGGTAGATGTGACACTAGGAGGATGGGGGACATCAGAGGGGAGATGGGACACAAAGGGGACCTCCCCTGGGTGCCACAGTGCCAGGTTTGGGGTGACATGGCACTGGGAGGACAGAGGGCATCAGGGTGGGGACAGGGAACCTCCACGCCTCATGAGTGTCACCGTGCCACATCCAGAGTGAACGTGGCACCAGCAGGATGAGTGACACCAGGACGGAGATGGGACACTTGAGGGAACTTACATATCCCCTGGGTGCCACTGTGCCAGGTCAGGGGTGAACATGGCGCCAGTGGGACCTCCAAGTGGGGAAAGTCCCCAGGGTGCCACCCTGCCAGCACCATGCCAGCTCTCTGTGACACCTGCCACCGCCGTGTCCCGCAGCCAAGGGGCAGGACCTGATGATGCTGGATGGCTTCATGATGTACCTGCTCTCAGCTGCCGGTGACATCCTCAACCAGGAGCACACCAAGGTGCACCAGGACATGAGCCAGCCCCTCAGCCACTACTTCATCTCCTCCTCCCACAACACCTACCTGACCCGCAACCAGATCGGCGGCAGCAGCAGCACCGAAGCCTACGTCAGGTGGGTGTCCTGGTGCCCCTGGAGCCCCAGAAGGTCCCAGAAGGCTCAAGGGTGACAGGGACTCATCCAGTGTGCTGGCAGGGCGCTGAGGGCAGGGTGCCGCTGTGTGGAGCTGGACTGCTGGGAGGGCTCGGACGGGGAACCCGTCGTTTACCACGGCCACACCCTCACCTCCAAAATCCTCTTCCGCGACGTCATCGAGAGCATCCGCGACTCCGCCTTCGAGGTCAGGCCGGGGCCGGCAGCCCTGGGGGATCTGGGTGCCAGCTGTGGGGTGCTGGGTGCCGGCTGTGGGGTGCCGGGTGTGGAGTGTTGAGTGCCAGGTGTGGGGTGCTGGTGCCAAGGGCTGCGTGCCCAGTGCCGTATGTGGGGTGCCAGGTGTGAGCTGTGGGGTGCTGGTGCTGAGTGTGGGGTGCTGGGTGCCGGGTGTGGGGTGCCCAGTGCTGTATGTGGGGTGCTGGGTGTGGGGTGTGGGGTGCTGGTGCCAAGTGCTGCGTGCCCGGTGCCCGGTGCCCAGTGCCCGGTGCCCGGTGCCCGGTGCTGAGGGCTGCCCATCCCCACGCCCAGAACTCCCCCTACCCCGTCATCCTGTCCCTGGAGAACCACTGCGGGCTGGAGCAGCAGGCCACCATGGCCCGGCACATGAAGGCCATCCTGGGGGACAGGCTGCTGACACAGCCCCTGCAGGGGCAGGACCCCCACCAGCTCCCCTCGCCAGAGGTAAGGCCACCTGCACGCCCACCTCAGTGTCCCCGTGTCCCCTGCCGAGCCCTGAGCTCGCACCTGCCTCCTGTAGCAGCTGAAAGAAAAGATCCTGGTGAAGGGCAAAAAGCTGCCAGAGCTGTGGCAGGAGCCCCAGGGTGTCACCTCCCTTCTGGACCCTGAGGAGGAGGAAGAGGAAGAGGAGGAAGAAGAAGAGGAGGAGAAGGTGCAGGAGAGAAGCCCCCGGCGGGTAAGAGACTTCCCCAGGGATGTGGTTCTGGGTGGCCATGGCATCCTGGTGGTGGTCCTGATGGATCAGAGCATCCTGGTGGTGCCAGGGGACCATGGCATTGTGGCACTGTCCCAGCTGAGCTCTGCCAGCTCTGCCATCCCCCTCTGCAGCCCTGCTCTCTCCTCTTTCAGTCGCTGCAGTCGCTGCAGGAGATCAAACCTCTGCAGGTGGGTCACGGGATGGAGCTGGGGGGGCTGACAGCGTGGGGACAGTGGGGACAGTGAGTGGCTGTGACTGCCTGGAAGAGGGGACAGAGCTTGGGGACCCCTCAGCTGTGCCTCCCTCTCCCTGTTGGGCTGGGTGGCCTGTTTCTGGGGTTTCCAACACTGACTTCTCAAGTTCTCCATCATTTTGGGCCTCCATCACATCCAGGGTGACCTGTTGGGGTCTGCATCACTTTGGGGTTTCTGTCACCTCAAGTATTCCATCACCTCAGGGTGCCCATCACCTCAGGTTCTCCAGCACTTTGGGGTCTCCCTCATTTGGGGTCTCTAACCTCTTGGGCTGTCCATCCCCTTGGGTTCTCCATGACCTCAGGTTCTCAGCCTGCCTGGGTTCCCCATCACCCCGTGGTCCATATTTCCATTGCCTCAGGTTCTGCACCACCTTGGGCTCTCCACTGTGGCAGGGTCTCCACTGCCTTGAGGGTCTCCATGGCCTGGGGGTCTCAGCACTCAGCACCAGCAGGGGAGGGGGTCTGTAGAGCGTTGGGTCAGTGGGTGACCAGCTTGTCCCTGACCCCGTGGTGGCTCCCGCAGGCCAAGGACGCGTCGCAGGTGTCCCCGGAGCTGTCGGCCTTGGTGGTGTACTGCCAGGCTGTCCCCTTCCCCGGGCTGGCCCAGGCCCTGCGCCACCCCCAGCCCTGCCAGATGTCCTCCTTCAGCGAGAGGAAGGCACGGAAGCTCATCAAGGAGGCAGGTGAGGGCCACCAGCTGGGGACAGGGGTGGGGACAGGGTGGGGCCGTACTCCTGAGTCACTGGGATGCAGGATGGGCTGGGAATGACGGGCTCTGTCTCTAGGGTGGCTCCATGGGTGCTGGTCAGGGTCACACTGGCCTCACCCAGGCTGCCCTGGGTGGGTGAGACTGGGGTCTGCTGGCAGAGGCCAGGGTTGGGGTCACACGACCAGGATCAAGGTCTGGGATCAGGGTTTAGGATGTGGCATCTGGGTCCAGGGCCTGGGAATAAGGTCTGGGTCAGAGTCCAGGAACGGAGATCTGGGGTCAAGGGCTGGGGGTCAAGGTCAGAATGTGAAGTCAGGGCCTGAGATTAAGGTCTGAGTCAGTATTCAGGGTCTGGGCTCCAGAGTCAGAGTCTGGGGCCAGGGTCAATGTCTGGGGTCAGGGTTAATGTCTGGAGTCAAGGATTAGGATCTGGGTCAGGGCATAGGCTTGGAGCTTTTGGTTTGGAGCCTGAGGTCCAGGGATCAGGGTCAAGACCTGGGTGTAGGGTCTGGGTTCCATGGTCAAGGTCCAGGGTCAGGGGTCTAAAGTCAATGTGTGGGGTCGAGATCAGGATCCAGGGCCTGAGGTTTGGGGTCAGAGGTCCAAGTTCAAGGTGCAGGGTTGGGGTCTGAATCCCAGGGTCTGGTTTCAGGGCCTGGGTCACATTTCAGACTCAGGTCCCCCGAGCTGGGAGGGCTCTGTGCGTGTCCCTGGGCCCATCACCCGCTCTTAGGGCCCCCCAGCAGCACCCGAGGGCGCAGTGGCCCCGCTGAGCCGTGTCCCCCGCCCAGGCCCGGCGCTGGTCCGGTACAACGCCCGCCAGCTCAGCCGCGTGTACCCGCTGGGGCTCAAGATGAACTCGGCCAACTACAACCCCCAGGAGATGTGGAACGCTGGCTGCCAGCTGGGTGAGACCCCCAGGCCCCGCTCCGATCTGGCACCCGCCCCTGGAGCCGCCACCCACCCTGACCCCCCCATCCTGCTGTCCCCTCAGTGGCCCTCAACTTCCAGACGCCGGGGTGGGAGATGGACCTGAACGCCGGGCGCTTCCTGCCCAACGGGCGCTGTGGTTACGTGCTGAAGCCCCTCTGCCTGCGCAGCCCCCCCGGGGAGGGCTCCCGGCGCCTGGCGCTGCACGTCAGGGTGAGGACACCCCACCAGCCTGGCCCCAGGCCCGGGTGGGTGCCACCCATGTCCCTGCTGGGTCACAGCCGTGATGTGCCAATGCCTGGCCAAGTGCTACCAGCATCTTTTCCCCAGTGGCAGCAACCCTGGTCCCAATCAGGTGCCACCAAACGTCTTCTGGGTGACACCAACCGGGTGCCACGCATGTCACCTCAGGGTTTTCCCAGCCCTGTGTTCAGCCTGGTGCCACTCACACACCTTCTCCTGGGTGCCACCAACCTCTCTTTTGATGGGGATGCTGACCCTCCCCTCTCATCTGTTTGGGTACCAGCCATGCCTTTACTCCTGGGTGACACCAACACTGTCCCCAAACCTAGCTGGTGTCAGCCATGTCCCTTCCCTGAGATGGCATCAGCCACCTCCCTCCTCCCCACCCCTCCCCAGTCCCAGCCAAGTGTCACCCACATCCCTTCTCCTGGGGACCCAGCCACATGCCACTCACGTTCCTTCTCCTGGGTGGTGGCCACCTCCCTCCTCTTCACCCCATCCCCACTCCTGGCTGGGTGCCATCTGCTCCCTTCTGGGGACACCAACCCTGTCCCCAGCCATGTGCCACCTATGTCCCTTCTCCTGGATGGCACCAGCCACCTCCCTCCTTCCTCCTCAGCCCATCCCCACTCCTGACTGTGCCATCCATGACACTTCTCCTGGGTGACACCAACCCTGTCCCCAAACCCAGCTGCTGTCAGCCACTGGGTGTCAGCCATCTCCCTCCTTTTCACCGTGTCCCCAAGCCCAGCCGAGTGCCACCTCCATCCCTTCTCCTGGGGGCACCAGTCCTTTCCCCACACCCACGTCCCCCTGCCCCACCCCGTGGTCCCTGTCCCCTGTGCCACAGGTGATCACAGCACAGCAGCTGCCCAAGCTGCACAGGGACAAGGGCAGCTCCATCGTGGATCCCTTCGTGCGTGTGGAGATCCACGGCATCCCGGCCGACTGCGCCAAACAGCAAACCCACCACAAGCTCAACAACGGTGAGTGCTGGCACCTGGGCACCCCTGGGGACACCTGGGCACCCCTGGGGACACCTGGACCCATGGGGACACTCCGGGGCACCTCCCAGGGACATCCTGTCACTACTCACAGCCCTGTTACTCCCTGAATCCCAAGGACAGCCTGGTCCCTGGGGTCCCTTGGAGCACCCTGATCCCTGCAGACACCCCAGGGAACCTGATCTCCAGGGGTGCTCCAGGACACCCTGACCCCCAGCCACACCTCAGGGCCCCCACGAGAGCCCCAGGACACGGTGACCCCAGGGCTCCTCTGGACACCTGGTCCCCAGGGACATCCCAGGGCACCCTGATCCAGGGATACCCTGATGCCAGGGGCACCTTGATCCCTGTGAGGGACAGTGCCTTGGGTACCCACAACCCCCAGCCAGTTGAACCAGTGCCCAGGACATCCCAGTCCCCTCCATGCACCACAATGCCCCCTCCCCAGCAGAGCCAGATCCCCACCAGTGACAAGGTCCTTCATGTCCCAGTTCTCCCCAGTGCTGCTCCCACCCAAGCCCAGTGTGATGCCCATTCTCCCCAGTATCCACAGCCCCAGCCTGACCCCCATTCCCCCAGTATACCCCACCACAGCCCCCATTCTCCCAGTCTGGTCCAGCCCAGCTCCAACATAACCTCCATTCCTCCAGTCTCTCCCACCAGAGTCCCAGCATGATCCCATCCCTCCAGTGTACTCCACCACAGCCACTGTACAACCCCCATTCTCCCAGTACAGCCCAGTCCAGTACCAGTACGGCTCCCTTTCCCCCACTAAACCCATCATGGCTCCAGTACCACCCCTATTCCCCCAGTATGACCCCTTTCCCCCCACTGCAGCCACAGCAGGGACCCCTTTTCCCCAGCACACCCCATCGTGGCCCCAGCATGACTCCCAGTCCCCTCCTGTGACCTCCATTCCCCCAGGACAGCCACTGTGACCTCCATTCCCCCAGTATACCCCTCCTGTGACCTCCATTCCCCCAGGACAGCCCACTGTGACCTCCATTCCCCCAGGATACCCCACCACAGCCCCCTTTTCCCCAGTACACCCCACTGTGGCCCCAGCATCACCCTCAGCCCGGCCCCATCCCCACATCCCCCAGCAATTCGGCAGCTCAGCTGGGGCAGGGGCAGGACGGGGCGGGTCCTGCTGGTCCCTGCTGGTCCCTGGGTGGCCCTGGTGGCCCCGGTGGCCGCACCCACCCCCCCACGCCGGTGCCGCAGGTTTCAACCCGCGCTGGGAGGAGACGCTGCGGTTCCAGGTGCGGGTGCCCGAGCTGGCCCTGGTGCGCTTCGTGGTGGAGGACTACGACAGCACCTCCTGCAACGACTTCGTGGGGCAGTTCACTCTGCCCCTGCCCAGCATGCGCCAAGGTGGGTGCAGCCACCACCCCGCTGAGCATGGGGGCATGGGGACAGCCCGCTGCCACCCGGGCATGGGGACAGCCCGCTGCCACCCTGGCATGGGGACAGCCCACTGCCCTCCGGGCATGGGGACAGCCCGCTGCCACTCGGGCATGGGGACAGCCCGCTGCCCTCTGGGCATGGGGACAGCCCACTGCCACCCTGGCATGGGGACAGCCCGCTCCACCCGGCCATGGGGACAGCACGCTGCCCTCCGGGCATGGGGACAGCCCGCTGCCACCCGGCCATGGGGACAGCCCGCTGCCCTCTGGCCATGGGGACAGCCCGCTGCCACCCGGCCATGGGGACAGCCCGCTGCCCCCGCTGAGCCCCGCTCTGTCCCCAGGGTACCGCCACATCCACCTGCTCTCCAAGGACGGCGCGTCCCTGTCCCCCGCCACGCTCTTCGTGCACGTTCGGTGCAAGAGCCTGTGAGGAGGGACAGACATCCTGGTGTCCCCAAGGTGCCCACGGGAGGGACAACAGGCTCCTCCTCCCTGGGTGGGGACAGTCCGAGGACACCGCTCACCCGTCGGTGGTGACAGCCAGGCTGGGAGCACCCAAAGGGGTGGGGGCTCCCCTGCCTGTCCCCCAGTGCCACCCAAGCTGCTGGTGCCCTGCTCCTCCCCTCCCTGAGGGGACAGAGATGCTGTGACAACCAGGATGGGTTGATTGGGCCAGCCACAGCCCAGCACAGCCCCACAGGGGTGACATGGGTGAGGGCAATCACCAAATTCCACCAGTCCTGGCCACGCTTTGATCCCAGGCCCTCTCTTGGGGTGCAAGGACGGTGCCATCACGCCTGGAGTCCCTGAGGGGACCCTGCCACCACACACTCCGTTGTGCCCAGGTGGGGACACATTCCCTACCTCTGCCCTGGCACCAGTGACAGTTACAGATGGACACCCTGGGATCAAGCCAGTCAAATAAAAGTTTTATTTTAACAGAGCCTGTCCCAGTGTCCCTGTCACCCCCCAGAGCCCATTGTGGGTGGATCAGGGCTGAGCCCACCCCCAAATCAGCAGAGCCCTGGGGAGCTGCCAAGCACCCATGGGTACTGCACCCATGGAAGCTGGGGGGATTCATTGCAGCAGCCCTCAAACCTGCCATGGGGACAGGGGGAGGGTCCCCCACACCCAGCCTCCCCTAGCCCAGGACAGCAGGGACACAGGAGGGGACACAGAGGTACTTGCATAGGTGACACAGGACCCCGAGCAGGGGCGATGTGATGGCACTGCCAGGGGGGATGTGATGGGCTCCTGGTCCCCACCAAGGCCCCACAGGTCCAGGCTGGGCTGGGCACAGGCTCTCCAGGGTCCGTGGTGCCACGGGGTGTGACAGGGACACGCAGGGACAGGGAGGCATGAGAGTGCATAGACGGGGTCTTGGCCTTGGTGTGCAGCTTTGGAAACCTTTGGCTGGGCGGGCAGGAGCATCTCGGAGCTCTGGGTGGACGAGGTTCGTGACACGGCAGGAGGCTGTCCGGGCTCTCCTTTCCCACAAGATCTGGGTGGGATGAAGGTTTTCCATGGAAACATTTCCTTTCTCTCAGCGGATCCCTCAGCACCCTGTGGTGGTGCTGGGAGCTGGAGGCACCGGGGGCTGGGGAGGCTGAAGCTCCGGGGCGATGCCGAGGGCGTGGATCCACATTTCCGTGCTTCCAGAGAAAAGCAGCCGAGCAGAGAGGCCCGAGGGGTGGCAGTGCAGCGTCCCCCGGTGCCTGCAGCCCCCTGGGGGAGGGAGGAGCCCCAGCAGCCTGAGCAGAGCGGGCTGTGCCGGACACGCTCCGGAGCCGAATCCCCCCCTGGATCTTCAGGCGCTGCTGCCCCTGGGTTCAGCGTGGAGCAGGAAGGCTTGGAGTCTCCGTGGCTGGGCAGGAGATGGGACAAGGCATCGCTTGCACAAATAGCCCTTTGAAAGGAATCTCGACGTGCTCCTCAGCCTGCAGGGGGGGGCGGCCCCTGTTGAATGGAGCCAGGAGCGAACAGGAGCAAAGAGCCGAGCAGGGGAGAGCCTGAAGCACCCTCGGGGCAGGCAGGAGGGTTTGGCCAGCAGCCACCACGTCCCAGCACTCCAGCAGGCTGGCGCCACAGCATCAACCTCAGCTGTCCCCACGGAGAAAAGTCCCGGTCGAGCAGCCCCGGTGGTGACCTTCGGCAGCCGAATGCGACTCGTGGCAGTTTGGGAACAGGAAAGATTTAAAATATATATAATATATACTTTTATTATTCACCCGTGAAATCCATCATATGCCAATCATGATCTAGTTTTTCAGCAGTTAACATTTCCTTGATCATGCCTTTACCAGGATGCAGTGACATGGAAGGAGGAGATGGCTGAGGGCGGCGGCGGGGGCGGCGGCTCCGGGTCCCCCCTCTCCCGGCGTGGCTCCGGCTTTGGCAGAAAGGATGAGGGCAGCACCGCCGCAGGCCCGGCTCCTCCACGCTCTCCTGGCAAGGGCTCCCTTACTGCAGCACCAATCCAACCTGGGGGCAATGGAAAGAGGGGTCAGGAGGTGCCCTCTGCTCCGTTCTCAGCTGGGGCGGGGCTCGGTGCTGTCTGTGCGGGTTTCCCCCGCTGGTTTTGGGATGTTTGAGAGGAGCAGAGCCCTGGGTTGGTGGTGCCCATGTGATGTGGTGATCACATCCCTCTGATCTGGGCAGGTGACCAATGTTTGGGGTGTCAACAAGCCCCGTCAGGTTATGAGACAGCCTTGATTCACGAGCCAAGGATGTTTCTCAGCTCACGGTGAGTAGAGGGATAGAACACTTCTCCCATGAGCTGGGGTTGTTTAGCCTGGAGAAGGCTGCAGGGAGGCCTTAGAGCCCCTTCCAGTGCTGAAAGGAGCTCTGAGAGGGACTTTGGCCAAGGGCCCGGAGTGACAGGACACAGGGAATGGCTTCCCACTGCCAGGGGGCAGGGATAGATGGGACACTGGGAAGAAATTCCTCCCTGTGAAGGTGGGGAGGCCCTGGCACAGGGTGCCCAGAGCAGCTGTGTCTGCCCCTGGATCCCTGGAAGTGTCCAAGGCCACAATGGACAGGGCTTGGAGCAGCCTGGGACAGTGGAAGGTATCCCTGCCTGTGACAGGGATGGAACAAGGTACTTTTTTAAGGTCCCTTCCAACCCAAACCATTCCATAACTCTGTGACTTGGGAGAAGCTGCTTACCAAGAGCCTGGTCCCTGGACATGTCCCTCTGCAGGCAGCTGGCACTGCTGGGACTCTCCAGGACGTGCTGGGGACTCTCCAGGATATGCTGGTAGCTGGTTGTGCCCTCTGACCCAGCAGACCCAGAGGCAGCCCCACCACAGGAAAACACTCCCAGCATCAGGCTCTCCCACAGCCCAGCTCTCCCAGTGAAAGAAGGGATTGCTGACACCTCCTGGGCCTTCCTAGGGGCTCAGCAGGCAAGTGAGGCTGGTTTAAGGCACAGGGCTTGTGCCCAGAGACACACCTGGCTTCACACCAGGGAACCAAAGCCCTGTGCCTGCCATCAGGGCATTAATTAGCTGTGATGTGGCTGGGCAGGTTCAGGTTCTCAAGCACCATCCTCTGCCAGGTGGCTGTGCACTGGACAGGTGCTGAGTCACATCCCTGGCATGGAGGGACAGCAGCAACCAGGTGCTGCTTCAGAACAGCCCAGGGCAGGCAGATGGGCCTGCAGCACAGCTCTGGGAGCAGCTCAGTGGGGAACAGGCTGCTGGCCCAGGGGACAAATGACATCCTGGGATGCCATGGCTCAGCTCCCTGCATGTGATGGCAGCAGAGCTCCTTTGTCACAGGTCCTGCTCCAGCCTGTCTGTTCTCTCCAGAGGGGTGGCTGCTCCTCCCACTCCACCAGGACACACTGACACCCAGGACTGTGCAGGGACACCCAGGACTGTGCAGGGACACCTGGGTTCTGTGTGGGATCACAGGTGACTGCCACAACCCCCGGTGTCACTTCTGTCACCCTGCAGCCCTCTGCTGTCTCCTCTGTGCTTGGCCTCAGAGGGAAGAGGTTGGTGTGAGGGGCAGGACTGAAGCTGCACTAGCCCAGGAATAAAGCCAGCTTTGGAAGCTGAGTGTGGAGGGGTTTTCTGCAGGGACAGGAGGTGGCACAGGGCCACCCCTCACCGTGTGACACTGCAAGGACACCGGCTGGGCTGCAGTGCTGAGCTGTGGGTGACAGCAAACCCCATGTCCCCAGGGCTGTGGGGATGAGGCCCCTCCTGAGAGCACTGACCTTCTCTGGTGCCATGCTGGGACACTTCCAATTGTACAGGTAATACTGCAGGTTCCCATCCCCGATCCCAAACTTCAGCTTCTCCAGGAAGGTTTTGTTCTCCATGAGATCCAGTGCATTGAAGACGTCAAATCCTTTCTGCACAGGGAGACATGAAGCCATCAGCTCCTGCTTTTGTGCTGGGGAGTTCCTCCCACCTCTGAGCAGCCTGGCCCCCTTTCCTGCCTGGCTTTGAATCCCAGAAAAAGGGAGGAGCTCAGCCTTGGTGTCCTCACCCTCAATCCAACTGCTACAGGGCTGTTTGCTGTAGGACATGAGTAACAACATCCTGAGCTCTGCTCACCACAAGCTGCAAGGTTCAAGGTACCCCTGCACCCCTCTCTGTGGAAAGAGCTACCAGCAGGCCTAGTTAGCTAAAGAAAGCTGAGAGAAAAGCTGAGAAGCAAAAAGATAAAGAGCCTTTTTCAAGGCTGTTACTAAAGAGACCAAGAAAAAAAATGTATTTTTAAAAGTTACTGTTAAGTTTCACCAATGGTGTTATGTTAATTTACTGTATCCAATAGTTGAAATAAAAAAGAGTGAACAATTAAAAAGTGTATAAAAAAATCAACCATCTTTACTAATAAACAGTCGCTACTTAAAAACTGTTTAAAGTCTCTTCATTGTGTCTACAACAACACCTCTCCTGGGTGACAGATCCTTTTGGATTTGGATTTCTGGGAACAAACTCTTCCCACAAACCCAAGGGTGGCCAGCCCATCCCTGCCTCCCTCACCTGCTGGAAGCAGACAATTTTAGGCTTTCTGTGCTGACAGGCACTGACCCTGAGAGAGCACAACATTTGACCTGAGGCTGTGGAAGAGGCTTCCAAAACTGAGTGACAGCACTGGGATTGTGAGTGTGTAGTTTGGATAGAAGTGTGTGATACCACAGGGTGGAAAATTTACAGTTTAAGGTTTTAGACTATAGTAATACATATAAAGCAAGATGGAGGGTTTAGGGTGTAGGCTGAGCTCTTCTTTCTCCTTCTTCTTCATGGGTTTGGGTGGTGTATTAGAAATGGGTAGGAAAATCTGCATTGCAGGCCACGGGTGGGTGGTTATTGGGTTAAAAGTAAAAATTATCTAAGTGTCATTTCACAGTTGGACAATTTGTGCTCAAAAGACCTCAGAAAGAGCTGGAGACAGAGCCATTTTTCACTTTGTTAGCTACAACTCACAACTTGTGAGCCTGCACTATGGATAAGAACTAATAAACAACTGAGTCTGATTTCATGATTGGACAATTTGTGCTTAAAAGATCTCGGGAAGAATTAGAGACAGAGCCACTTTTTCACTCTGTTAGCTACAATTTGTTATAAATGCAGGTTTTGGAGTTGGCTTTTCACATATAACAAGCTGATTGCTTTATGTATAATATGGGTAGGTTGTATTGCATGTTCTTTTATTGATAGAACTTGAAAAATGTGATAGATGAATATTCTTAGATTGTAACAAAGTACAGATGGGATTATTGTTGTTGTAACTCCTCAAATAGACAGAAGACAGGAGGGGCATCTGGAATTCCTGAAGATAAGGAACAATTGAGCCTTTTTTAAAGACTGATTTACCACCTCCATCCAGACTGCATAGAGCCCCATAAATAAACTGTGTACTTAAGGGGGGGGGGGGGTTTGAAACCAAAATGAATATTTGAATCATGCTTTAGCTCATTTAAATATGTAACACAGAAACCCTTAAAACAAAGGATCTGGAAAGAGACAACGTTCTGATCTCGTTGATACCAGCACCTCGGCCCAAAAGAGCTTTGTTGCTTTGTTTTGTTTTTTTTTTTCTCCTTATTGTCTATTTTATTTTACTTTTATTAAACCTTTAAATTTGACAGAATAAGCGAATCGTGTTTTTCCACAATCTCACAACTTGTGAGCCTGCACTATGGATAAGATGCAGATAATCCGAATGCAAACTGCATCTCCTGAGCATTTCACCCCTGCCTCTAAGAACAGAAGAAAAGAAGATAAAAGATAAAAAGATAGAAAGATAAAAACCCCTGTCCTGGGTTGTGGAGCCAAGTTTTGTGTGTTCTATTTCCATCTGTTTCTAGGCCTCATCTTAACAGGCCATGAGCACCTTTCCCAGCCTGTACCTTCCCCTCCAGAGCGGTGCATCTGCATTTCCATCACCCCATGGTGAGATACATCTCATCCCCTGGCAGTGGGGCAGGGGAGCAGGCAGTTTGGATAAACTGAGACTCACAGACAGGAGAGCTGCTGGTTTTTCACCCGATTTTTCCTGGGAGGAAGACGGGACCTCATCTCACCAGACTCCATCTCCCCATTCCTGGACTCCCCTCCTCATCATCACCAGACCCCCTCCTCACCACCCCTGGATCTGCTTTTCCACAGAATAATCTCTGCTCCTACAGAATCACATCTGCCACGCCAGAAGGACTCACTTTTGGACTGCTTTTCATCACCCTGAATCACAGGGTCAGGCTGCAGCTCTGACTCTGTCAGGGTTTTCCAAAATTGTTGTTTATTTGTTTATTTGCTTGTTTGGTTGGGTGGTTTTGTTTCCTATTACATTTGTATTGTTAATATTCCTAGTAAAGAACTGTTATTCCTATCCCCAGCATCTTTGCCTGAGAGCCCTTGATTGCAAAATTATAATTTGGCAGGGGGGGTGAGTGGTTTGCATTCTCCATTCTAGGGGAACCCCAGTTTCCCTGGCAGAAACCTGTCCTTCCAAACTGTGAAAAAGGCATATCGTGTGTACAGCTCTGCACTGATATTTACTATATATATATATATAATAGACTAGTTAGAAAAGTTATGCAATATTAACATTTGAGTAATATAATAAATGTAGTTTTTAACAGTAAGTTTTAGTAAAATGTGTGTGCAAGGTATTTTCTTTAGCTCAAGGAAAGAAAAGCATGTTTCACAGAGATAAGATTTACAACAGAAAAGAAAGACCCCCTCGTCTCGATCTGAATCCACAAAGACAGGGCTCCCTGTCTCCAGGGAGCTTAGCAGTAACCTTGGAAAACAAGTTTGTCTTAGATAAAGCATGCATAATTATGAAGTTTTAGTCCTCAAAAAGGGAAAGATTTCTACTGGAGGTGCCTTTCTTTCTAACCAGCAGGTCTGGGAGGGAAGGAAGGACGGTAGTCTAGGCTGCCTACTTTGCCTTTTATTGTCCCTCTTTATTTGTCCTGTCTCTGAAAACTTTTTAAACTTTTCTTTGTATTCATTTCTTTGTAACCAATTTTCATTCTTGATTAAATTTTCATAAAATTCTAAGAGTGAGTGATTGGCATTTCTCACACAAACCAAGGCAACCCCCCGCTCACCGACTTGGCGAGGATGAGCGCGTCGCTCATGAGGTCGATGAGAGGCGTCTTGGTGTGAACGTTGTAGAAGGAGTAAGCAGCTTTCAGGCTCTTGTGAGTCGGGTGGTTCATGATGGTGGAGGGCAGCGTGTAGAAGCTCAGGAAGTCTGTCACCTCTCCCGAGGCACTCTGGAAGGCAGGAGTTTTTCATGAAAAGCTGCAATTTTCTAATCCTATAAATGCACATTTTAGAGTTGGCTTCTCCCAAATATCGGGATGAACGTTATGCATTTATAACGTAAGGAACTGTGCTGTGTTTCTTTTTATTTGTGGAATTTAAAAATGCAATGATGGTGTATTTTTTAATGGTAACAATATAGAGATGGTTTGTAGTTTTGTTTTGTTTTGTTTTGTAACCTCTAACAAGATAAAAACCAGAAGATCCATCCTGCACTCCTGTGAAAGATAAAGAACAAGGAACTTCTATAGTTAAGAAGGATTTATGACACCTAACCTGGCTAGAAGGTGCCACAGATAAAGGAACTGCAAATTTTGGGGACCCTTGGAACAGATAAAGAAAACAGATGTTTAAATATGCATTAGTCTCTTTTTGAATATGTGACATCAAGACTGATAAATACCAAAGAATTTAGAATGGGGGTGTGTTGCTCTACACCCTCAGAAGATTTTCATAAAAGTTGCAATTTTCTGGTGTTATAAATGCACATTTTAGAGTTGGCTTCTCCCAAATATCGGGATGAACGTTACGCATTTATAACGTAAGGAAGTTGTGCTGTGTTTCCTTTTATTTGTGGAATTTCAAAATGTAATGATGGTGTATTTTTTAATGGTAACAATGTAGAGATGGTTTGTAGTTTTGTTTTTTTTTAGTTTTTTTTTTTGTAACCTCTAACAAGACAAAAACGAGAAGACCCATCCTGCACTCCTGTGAAAGACGAAGAACAAGGAACTTCTATAGTTAAGAAGGATTTATGACACCTAACCTGGCTAGAAGGTACCACAGATAAAGGAACTGCAAATTTTGGGGACCCCTGAAACAGGTAAAGAAAACAGATGTTTAAATATGCATTAGTCTCTTTTTGAATATGTGACACCAAGATTGATAAATACCAAAGAATTTAGAATTTACACCCTCAGCTGAGAGCTAGCTTGTTCTGTCTCCTTAATTGTCTATTTTTATTCTATTTTATTTTATTTTTATTAAACTTATAAATTAATATAAAAAGGCGAAACGTCGCTTTTCGCACTAGTAATAACACTTCTTTGAAAGAAAAACGTTTGATTGTGCCCAAAAGACCATGGCTGATTTTCTTCCTGCTGCTTTATTTACAAAAGCTAGACTGCTACATCTGCATTTTACCCCGTTCATGTTTCTCTCCTTACCCTGTTTACAGCTGTTGAAAGGGGCATGCATAAACTATGCTGGGGTAGGAACAATTAAGTGAAGATTTTTTACTTAAAACATTTAAGTAAAAAATTTAAGTTAATGTTAAGTTAAGTTAAGGTGAAGTTAACATTTAAGTAAAAAACTTAAAACATCACAACATGTCAGGCTGGGATAAAGCCTGGCCAGAGCCTTAGAGGGGCTCTCCCAGTTGGAATAAAAACTGCAGGGAGAATCAGGGCCCAGGATGGAGGAACCATCCTCCAGCAAATCCCCATCTTGGAGGAGCATGGAACTCCTCCCTGATTGCTCCCACAGCTCCAGCAAGAGGCAAAAGCCCAGGGAAACACCCTTCCCATGTGTCTTGGGTTATGGAACCAAAAATGTAGTCTATTTTCATCTGTTAAAAGCAGTTGAGGAGATGTTTTGAGAGGCCTGACACCTTCTGATAACGGGCCATTAACACCTCCCCAGGCTATACCCCAGCATTCCATCATCCCATTGTGAGATGCATCACATTCCCCCTGGCAGTGGGGGAGCAGGCAGTTTTCTGTCTGGATAAAACTGAGACACAGGGACATGAAAGCTGCCAGCTTCACCTGATTTCCTAGGAGGAAGACTGGACCCCTTCTCACCCACTGGACCCTTCCCACCACCACTGGACCCCTTTTACCATCACTGGACCCTTCCCACCACCTCTGGACCCCTTTTACCACCACTGGACCCGTTTTCTACAGGATCATCTTTTACCTCACCACAACCACCTCTGCCACTCCAGGAGGACTCACTTTGGGACTGCTTCCAACCCCCTGACCAACAGGGTGTCAGGTTGTAGCCCTGACTCTGTCAGGGTTCTCCAAAATTGTTGTTTGCTTGCTTGTTTTGGTTGGGTGGTTTTGTTTTCTACTACATTTGTATTGTTAATATTCCCAGTAAAGAACTGTTATTCCTATTCCCAAACTCTTTGCCTGAAAGCCCTTGACTGCAAATTTATAATTTAGCAGGGGGTGAGGGGTTTGCATTCTCCATTCTAAGGGAAACCCCAGTTTCCCTGGCAGAGACCTGTCTCTCCAAACCAAGACCCCATGCTGCTCCTGCCCCTCACCTCTACCACGAAGGTGTCGATGATGTTCTCCTGAGGGACAAACCAGTGCTCCACCTCCTCTCGGCTCATCACGGGTGTCAGGTGGAACTGCTTCAGGTACTCGGTCAAGAGCTTGTGCACAGCTGAGATGTCCTTGTGCTCCATGGGCCGCAGGCCGGGAGTCTTGGGAGTCTGCAGAAAGTGGGACAAGTTGTTTCATTGCTTGCACGGTGGTTTCCATCACCCAAGGGCTCTCCAAGGAGCAGCACAGAGACTCTCTGCTTACATCAGCCCATTTTCAGCCCCAGCGAAGGATGGATGTGATCGGCCGTGACACTGATGGCAAAGATCACAGAGAGCACAGCATGTCCCAAATCCCCAGGTGCCAGGTCAGGTCCCACTGGAAGTGGTCTCCTAGCCTCTAATGACACGAACTCTGCTTCCCTCCAGGCTCCTGCTCCCGCTCAGAGCGGGCACAGGCTGGGAGACGTGTCCCAGGCTCCACAAGATGTTATTCCCAGTTGGCCTCAATTACTAATCTAGGGTTGGGATGGCTCAGCAAGCCCAGATCTGCTCTGGGGCTGAGTTTCTGTGCAAAAACCAGTAGCTCCAGCCCAGCAACTGCTGTCTGTGTGGCTGTGGGAGGCAGGAGCTGGGAGCTGCCCAGCATGAAAGCAGCATCTTCCACTCCAAAGGGGCAGCTCTGCCTGACAGAAAGGAGCCAACAAGGTCGGGGAGGGTGGTGGCAATTTTAATGCAGTTTGTTTGTTTCTCTTCCATCTCCAGCTGGGGAGCTTCCCCAGCAGGACAACTGCAGTGCCAGAAGTGATCAGTGTGACTGAAGAATGAGGGACTAACCCGATCCAAGGTCACACCGAGGCTGTGTTTGGACAGATGAAGGCTGTCACATCTGCCTGCTCCTTTTACCAGGACGACAGCAGATGACTCACCAGCAAACAAAAAGCTCACGGGGTCCTCTAACTGCAAGAATTTGCCCTTAAAATGCAGGTAACCCAGGCAAAAAAAAAAATACATAAAGATTAAATAAAGCACCAACTGCTTGACAAGAGTCATTTACTACATGGAACAAACCCTGGGTCTCCTGGCAGAGGACTTGACCTCGACCAGGCCGTTTGTGCCTCTCCCCTTGCCCAGAGAGGAGCAGCAACTCCTGAGCTCTGCCCCCGGCTGGCACCCACCTCGGGCAGCCGGTAAAGCTTCGTGGTGCGTTGCATAGTCATGTTCCTGCTCAGGTGGGAAAATTTGACCTCGATGAGTTTCCGAGGGTTCAGGGAGCGGTGCCAGTACCTGCAGAAACACACTGGCAGTGGGAGACTTGTCCTGGGGCAGCTGCAGGGGCACGAGGTTCCCCTGGCTGCCACGAGAACATCAGGCCAGCAGCTCCTCATGGAGAGAAACACGGCTCTGAAGTGCTTGTGCTGCCAAAGCCTCCTCTCCTGTGTTGCATGAGCAGCTTTGGCAAAGCCACTGCACTTAATCCTGGAGGGACAGCGTGGGAGGAGAAACCTGGGCTGGGATCTCTCCTGTCCCGGGGAATCCCACACACTCTGGCCATAGAGGGGACCACGGGAAGGGAAGGTCTGCAGACAGAAACCCTGGGAGAGCCACAGACACTGACCTGCAAGTCCCCACAGGCTTTGGCAGCACCACTCCCGCAGTGTAAACAGCCTGGAAGATCCCTTCGAGGTGCACCCTCCGCGTGATCTCACGGATCAGCACCGGAGCCACCCGTTTGGAGCGCAGCTTTTTGTGCACACACAGGAAGTTTATCTCCACCATCTTCTTCTCTCTTGGGGAGGAAACAATGCAGAGCATGAGGCTTGACTGTCCTGACCTGGGAGGATCAGACCAACACCCTGGGCAAACTACTTCCAAGCCCCTTCAAGGGAATGAGGAGTCACCACCTCAGGGAAGGGGCAGGGGATGGGTTTGGAGAACCCTCCCTTGAGCTGGGACCCCTTACCCAGGGATTCCCAGGGAAAATGGTGTCAGGGGAGGGTCAGGTTCCATATTAGGGAAAGGTTCTTGCCCCAGAGGGTGGCTGGGCACTGTCCAGAGATTGGTCACAGCCCCAAGGCTGCCAGAGCTCCAGGAGTGTTTGAACAATGCTCCCAAGGTGTAGTCATGATTCGTGCCTGCAATGTTTTGATTTCTCTAAGATACCTTCCCAGGCACAATTCTGTAAACAAGGGATGTGTTTTTCTACACTATCCTGTGCTTTTCTTGCATTCCTTTCCCAAAGGAGGGGCTTTGCCTGATGTCCCTTTGACTTGACCAATGTGGTCCAAGGAGTTTGTCTTTCTTCCACCCCTTGGGTGGGTTCTTTGTAAAATGGTATAAAGGGAAGTGTCTTGAGCAATAAACACAGATTGGAGTCATCTCAGCCTCCTGAAATCACGAGTCCGTGTCCTATTGCGACACCAAGGCACAGTGTGGATTGTTGGGCTGCCCTGTGTAGGGCTAGGACCTGGACTGGATGATCCTTGGAGATCCCTTCCAGCTCAGGGAAGGGATCCACATCCCCATCTAGCCCTGGATGATTTCTGTAGCTCTAAGTTAACCTACCTCGCTGAGGAAAACAGCCTTCACAACGGTTCACTACAAGATGTCCCTGCTCAGAACCTCCCTGCCAACCCTTAAATATCCCCCATCTTCCCCTCCAAAGCTGAAGGGTGCAGGGCTGGCTGTGGGCTGGGCAGGACACTGCAGCCAGACCCCCTCAGCACTGCCAGGTGCCAGCAAGGGGCAGGATGAGAGATGCAGCAGCACTCACGTGTCATAGATGTGGATGGTGGCTGGAATGGCGCTGATAAATCCCACCAGCTTCTTGCTGGAGACCACTCGGACCCCACAGTGCCACTGGGGCAGCCAGCCTGGAGGACGCAGTGCCCTGGGGAGGGGACACAGCTCAGCAGTCACCTCCCACTCAAGGTCTGTCCCTGGGGTACCTGCTCCTGCCTCCCACCCTGCCCTGGGACATCCTGAGTCCTGCTGGCCAGCAAGAGGGTGAGAGAGTGACAGGGATGTGACAAGGACTGTTGGGATCCAGGGCAATTCCTGCACCCCACAGGCAGTCCTCACTAGGGACATGGGAGGAAATCCCTGCTCCTCGATTCAGGAGCACCCTGAGGAAAGAGCAGCTCTGCTGTAACAGGACTCCAAGGATAATTGCTGGCAGCTGCCTTCATCCCACAGCTCCAGGGCACTGCGGAATCCCCCAGCTACTGTGATTTTTCACAAACTAAAGGGATCAAACCAAAGAGGAAAGAAACCCACATTTAAGCTCCCATATCTTGAAGGAGCCAGAGGCAGGCAGGGCTGGGTGACAGCCCCTCTCACCACCTCCCTGGGACACTGAACACAGTGACAGATGGGGAAGGGACACTGCAGGAAGAAGGGAGATGGGCTAAGCAAAGGCAGCTGCTGCCCTGTCACCGGGCTCAGGCTTGTCAGCATCCCACAGCCCCTGCTCTGCACTGCTGGTGCCACTCACCACAGCAGGAACTCGGGCGAGTAATCGAACCGGAACATGTTGTCATCGTCCTCCACGTAGTTCTCGTTGAGCAGCGTGTAGAGCTCCTTCAGCTGCAGCAGCACAGAGCACACGGGTTAAGGGGGTTACTCAGCCATCAGCTGCCCCCAGACAGGACCCTGAACACTTTGTGTGTGGCCACAGCACTGGGGCACCATGTGCAGCCATGTCCCTGCTCTGGGGTCCTGGGTCAGTGCCACACAGAGCAGGGGGAGCAGCAGGACACGGGGGAGCCCTGTGTCATCTTCCAGAGAGGTGGGTCATACTCTAAAGGGTCTTCCTACAGGAGAACTTTGGGTTCCAGGCATCCTTACATCCCCCTGAACAACGCAGGGTTTTCAGGCATCCTTACATCCCCCTGAACAAAGGAGGGGTTTCAGGCATCCTTACATCCCCCTGAACAAAGCAGGGGTTTCAGGCATCCTTACATCCCCCTGAACAACGCAGGGTTTTCAGGCATCCTTACATCCCTCTGAACATAGCAGGGGTTTCAGGCATCCTTACATCCCCCTGAACAAAGCAGGGGTTTCAGGCATCCTTACATCCCCCTGAACAACGCAGGGTTTTCAGGCATCCTTACATCCCCCTGAACATAGCAGGGGTTTCAGGCATCCTTACATCCCCCTGAACAACGCAGGGGTTTCAGGCATCCTTACATCCCCCTGAACATAGCAGGGGTTTCAGGCATCCTTACATCCCCCTGAACATAGCAGGGGTTTCAGGCATCCTTACATCCCTCTGAACAAAGCCGGCCAAGCTGCCCAGTGTGGGATGGGTAAAAGGAACTGCAGCAGGGGGGTTCAGACCCATCCAAACCCAAGGAGATGGTGTGACAGAGCCAGAGTGTCACCTGCTGTGGTGGAAGGACACGTTTCCATCCCCAAAACCATCTCCAGGAGCTCAAGCATTGAACTGCCAGCCAAGACACTCCAACACGTGCGTGCTGAGCTGCCTGTACTCACCACACCTCTATCCCCCAGGTCCAGGGCATCCCAGGTGAAGCCCTGGGGCAGGGTGTAGGGCTCCTGGCGGATGTTGTCCTTGTCTGGCTCCACGGGGCCGTGGGTGTTCACCACTTCTCCTGTAGGACAGAGCAGATGTTCTCTACTGTGTGAGGCCAAGCCCCCACAACACCTCAGTCTGGTGTCCTACGTGCCTCATGCCTCCCCACCCCTGCAGTGGCAGACAGGGATTTGTCACTTCACCCACCCAATTTGGGATATGACAATGGGCAGAGAACCAAAACTCCTTCCAGGGCAGTGGTGGAGCCCATTGGGTGACCAAACACAGCCACAGCTACATCCTCCAGCTCCACAGGTGATGCCTGATCCTCCCCCATCCCCACAATCCCAGCCTGGGCCAGCACTTCCCCATGAGCCCCTCCATGGGATGGTGATCTCCTGCCAGCTCTGGCCACTGCCACTTGGCAAGTGTCAGGGTTTCCTGCCCACTGTGCCTAAAGAAGAGCTGCAGTGAACAACACAACTTTTGTGGTAAAACCACTGACTCCCAAAGGCCCTGACTCAGCCAGGAGATGTCAGCTCGAGCTTTGGCTTTCTCGGGGATGTTGGTCCAGCAGCATCACTGCAGTGCTGCCAAGAAAAGCAAGTTGAGCTAATTAGGAATTCCCTTAAAAAGGCATTGAAAAGGTTTCCAAGCAATGGGGAGGTGATGAAAGCCCGGAGCAAAAACTTCTCCCTTCACAGCCACCCCAGGCAGTTTCCAGAAACGCTCACCCCTGGCTGCCCTCTCTGTTTCTAGCAGGTGCTGAGCTGTTTTGAGATCTGGCCCCAAAAATCCCACAGCACTTCTGTTGTCCAGCCCTAAAGAGCCCCGTGTCCGTAACGCCGTGTGCCAGGACCACAAGGAGCGGTGGAACACGGCCAGTGGCCCCAGCCAGGCACAGCCACCACCGTGGTGTTGGGAGGAACGAGCTGCTTCGTGCCTCCCAGTCCCCAGCAGACACCTTCCACCCTTTTCCCCAGGGTTTTCCCAAGCAGAAATGGTGTTTCCCATGTCCAGCATCCTTGGAAAAAAATGCAAGACCAGGCTCTGCTGTCTCACGTGACCACGTGCCATCTCACTGTGATTTACCCAACTTAAAGCTGAGATTGTTGCTCCCAGCAAAGATTTTGAGACCCAAAAAGGCCTCAGAGTGGTGTAGACAACATGGAATGGGAATCAAAGACTGCACCTGCAGCAAAAGGGACACAAACCCATGAAGGAAAATACTGAAGAGCAGCAAATTTGAAGCCATGACAAGTTTTGGATAAATCTAGAAACTGTGGGCTTGGACTCACTCCCTAGTTCCCCTGAGCTCTAGGAGATGCAGATGAGGAGAGACTAAAGTAAAGTTATCCCAGGCACCCCAATCAGCCCAGGAATGAGAGCCTTCCAGCCAGGCAGCCCTCCTGGCACACCTGCTCTGAGAGCTCCTGCCAGGGTGTCAGTGGCAGATCACTGCCACAGGCTGTCAGGAGCAAGGACCAGAGCTGGGAAGCACCACTGGGATGTTCACAGGGGTAAAAGGGGACCAAGAGATGGGGCTCCCCATCCTTAGATGCTCATGGCAGCTTGGGGTGGAGATGCTTTGATGTTTGTGCTTCCCCTCTCCCGGCTCAGCTGCAGCTCCTGCCCGTGCCAGGGAGGGATGTGAGCCCAGCAGAACAAGGATGTGGCAGCTCAGCACTGGATCTGCTTCCCAGAGGTGCTCCCAGCACCATCCAGGCCCAAGTTACCTTCCCCACCAAGGATCCCTGTCTGCAAGGCTTCGAGAGCTCTGAGTTCACAGGATGTGGCAACACCACACACAAAACTTGAGTGCAGAGGGCTGGGGAGACCCAGCTCCAGGGCTGAGGACTCAGATTAAGGGATGCACAAATGCAGGAGGCATCAGGTCAGATGTCTGGAGTGGTTCCTTGTCCCCCTGTACCCCCTGAAGGGCTTGTACAGCTCCTCAGACCCACCTAGCCCACGCTGCTGAATGGTGAAGTGGGTTTGGTGCCTTTGAAGCCCAGGCCAGGCAGGGACTCACTTGGTGGCCACAGATCAGCATCTCCAGGCTTCTCTGAGGGTTTCCTGGAGCAGCCTGGGGACCACAAGGCCTCCCCCAGGGCCCACAGGACATGGAGGGGCTGCACATACCTAACTTGGGCACTGGCTGTGTGTCCCAGAACTGGTAGCTCCTCTTGCTGGCTTCCTCCATGGTTTTGGCAGGGCCCTGACCTACAGAGAAGAGCTCGATGGCTTTTTGAATCTCCTGGATCCTCTCAGCAGGTAAAGAGTTCACCTGAGGGCAGAAAAGAAGGGTGCAAAGACAAAATGAGTAAGCTGAGCCACCAGGTCTGGACGTGGGCTCCTCCAGGGGAACCTGGAGCTGGGGTGCTGCCAGGAAGGAAAGGGAGAGCAGGCAGGAGCCTCCCTTCCCTCCTCAATCCCTGACAGGATGGATGAACCCTTCCACCAGCCACCTGCCACTCACCTAGGTCTGCTTTCTAGGCACTCCTAGGATAAAGGGGAATGGAAGAACTTTCTGAAAATGCTTTAAGCTTCGGTTAAGTGGGTGCTGTGCACCCCAGGAGCAAACCCCCTGTGCAGAGACAGATGGATCAACCCACACCCAGCACTTGGGATTCCTTCAGCAGCTTTTCTCTCTCACTGTTCAGCCTCCTCCCTCTGAGCTGGATCTGTATCCACAAACTGCAGCTTCCAGAGGAGTCCCTGGACACCAGGGACTGGGACAAAGCAGAGAGGTTGAGTCAAGATGAAAGCCACTTTCATCCTCCTCTTCCTCAGGGTGGATGGCTCTGCCGAATTCCCAACCCCAGCTCCTCTCTGATCCCTGAGGAATTTAGTTTGAAAAACACAAAGCCCCAGTTTAAAGCTCTGCACAGTCAGATGGGCAAAATATTCAAAATATTTGGATGGGAACTGGGCATCAGACAGAAAAACAGCCTCTGCTGATGTGTGTCCTCTGCCACAGGACCAGAGGGGACAAGAGGGCCAGGAGGGTCAAACTCTGTGTGTCCCATGCTGCTGGAGAGGATCAGGCAAGACCCAGAGGGATAAGACAGACCCTGCCCTCCCCAGCTGCTGCTCTGGAGATCATCAAGCAAAAGATCAACACCAGCAGATGTCAGCGCCGTGCTGCTGGGCAGGACTCAGAGCTGGCAGGTGGCAGCTCCTGCCTGTGACAGGCAGCTGGTGCCTGGGAAGAATAACTTGGAGGCGCCAGTCTGACCCTGGAACTGGCTGGGACATCCAGCCAAGGACTGCATTATCCCCAGAGTGCTCTGCAAACACTTTCTGCACCAACAGCGATTCCCACACATGGAGCCACGCTGGGAAATCGCCCTGAATCTGAAGTTTCTTGAGCAACCAAGTGCCTAAAACCAGGGCTGGGAACTCCTTCCTTAGCCTAAGCAGCACTGGAGAGGTTTGGGATGGGGCTGGCTGTTGTGGGGGAGCCAGGATTCCGGGAAGGGGTTGGTCACCTTCACTGGCTGGTCCTGAGCCTGGTCAGACTGGTCTCCTCCTCCTTTCTCTTTCTTCCGTTTGGGTTTCTTTTTCTTCTTTTTGGCTCCGCTGTCATTTGCTGGACTCAGGCCCCTGAGGAACAAAAGAAAGATCATTAGAGCCTCGGGGTTTTCTTCTGGGAGAATATTTGTTTGGTTTCTGAGGCACTCCAAAGAAAATGCAGGCTCCCTGCTGAGTCCGAGTCTCCAGGAAGGGGAATACTCCGTGCACGAGGGTGCAGCCAAGCACCCACCCCAGGGCACAGAACTCCCTGAGAGCTCCCAAAAAGGGACCAGCACCAATAGCTCCCACCCCACAGCTCTGCTGGGCAGTGGGGACTGTGCCCTGTGCTGCCACACCCCCACTGCCACATCACCTGCTTTGCCACCCGTGCCCAAATCCACCCTGGGGAGTGGAGGGATGCCCAGCTTTGGCTTTTTCCTCTTCTCCAAGCCCAAGGACGGATGTGGAAGCAGCAAACACTGGTCCAGCCCCAGGGATAAGGCCCCACAGCAAGTTCAGAGCTCGCTGGCCAAGGACACTGTGCCTGCCAAGTGTCACCTCACCCACAGAGGTGATGCTCTAGGGAGACGAGGCTGTTTATTGGAGAATGATTACATTGTTCTGCTGGAGCTGGGAAATTGAGAGCAAGGAGCAAATCTCTGGGAGTGCAGGGTGGGGAGTGCCTGCACCAGGGCACAGCTCCTCCTTCCACGGATGCAGGGCAGCCCTGGACATCCAGCTCATCATCAACCCTGAACAGCTGCTGGTGTGAAACCTCTCACTGAGCCTGGCCTTTGTTCCAGCACCATCCTGATGCCAAAAGACAGGAGAGGTGCCTGCTCCCAGCATGGCAGATGGGACCTCATGGTGATAACCTCGTGATCCTGCACGGGATGACCTGACACAGGACAGGCAATGTTATGGGGGAGCTGGCTACAGCCTCCAAGACTGTCAGGGTTCAGGGGGAAATTCAATCCTGGAGAGGCTGGAGAGGTCTGAGCAGAGGGATGAGAGGGGAAAGGCAGGGACACAGGGCCAGGAGAGCTCTGCCAGCTGCCAGCACATGAGGGGTCTCCTGCAAAGCAAGCTGGGCTCAGCAGGTGCCAGCACATGGCTCAGCTCTGTCCTGTCCCTCAGTGCTGCCCAGCAGGGTCAGGATACAGCCAGGGCATTTGTACTCCACAACAGAGGTGTCCCCTTCCTTGCACCCCAAAACAACCCCACAGATCTGACCTGCTCAGAAGCACCAGGCTGCAGTCTCCCCACAAAAGCACTGCTCACTCCTGGAGCACTGTCACCAAACACAAGATAGTGGTGAAGTGGATGGAGCAGGACAAAAAGATGAAAAGTGATGGAAAATATGCTGGAGCAGCATCCAACTGTTTCAGCAAGGCCAGGACAAGGAGGAGCTGGGAGGAGAACAGAGCTTGAAGAAATGCAAGTGGAAGGTGTCCCTGCCCAAGGCAGGGGGGTAGAACTGGAAAATCTTCAAGGTCCCTTCCAACCCAAGCACTCTGTGCAACCCCTAGGCTGAGCAGCAAGGTTATGAAACCTGGGAAAAGTGGATGGAGAAATGTTTCTTGAGGGATGACGCTGGGAGATGCCTGAGGATGCAGCACAGAAAGCCAACGTGATGGGCTGCACTGCCCTGGGGAGCAGAGAAGGGTGGTCTGCAGGACACAGAGCTGCTGGGCTGGGGGAAGCTTTTCCTCTGGATAAAACCTGAACAGCAGCAGAGACCCTGCAGACAGCACATGCTGGGGAAAAGGGCTCCCATCTGTCAGCAGAGCCTGTGTGGAACACCAGGAGATGGGAAGCATTCCTGGTGTGGGAACAAGCAGGGGTTCAGGGTGAGCTGCTCCACTGAAGGGGTGAAGGGAAGTTCCCCCTCTTCTCCAGAAGAGCAGGAAGGGGAGCAGGGAGAGGAGCAAAGGGCAGCCCTGAGGACCAGCAGCCAACAGAGCTGCTGAACCATCCCTGGGGGGAATCTCACCTTCCCTCCCACTGCCAGGAAAGGGCTTTGCCTCCACTCAGGAGATGCTTCTTGGACATGACAGCAGCAGCAACCCCAGCACAGCGCTGCTGACACCACTATTGATTTTAGTGACAAATGTGTGATGGCTTTTTTAACTCCCTGGGGAGGAGCACGGGCAGAGCCTGGCCACGCTGAAGTCCTGGGATGAGCAAAGCCACCTTGGAGCTGCAATAAACACATCCAAACTGTTTCCTATCAATTTTAACAGCACAAACTGACAGCACCAGAATTCCTGAGCACACCTCAAGGGCTGACACAGGAAGATGCCCCTTCCAAAGGGGATGGACACGTGTTCCCAGCTCCCCTGCACATTGGGATGCTGCAGGTGTCAGTTGTGACAGACAAAATGCTCCCCTCATACTCTGCTTGCCTCATAAATCAGAGCTGCCAACTCCCAGCTTGGTGCTAATGAGCTCAGCCCAGCCACACCAGGCTCACAGGTGAAAGCGCTGAGAAAATTCCTCCCTGATTTATGAGCAGAGCTGTCGTGACCTGGAAGAAATCAGGGCGGCAGAAGGTGGGATGAGGTTTTGCATTCCAGGTGGGAAAGGGCCCTGCTGCAGACAGGAGATGAAAACCAACCTGGCAGAGGAGTCACCAGCATGCAGGAAAATGCTGGAAAACCCAAAGGTCCCACTCCTTGCACACAGAGAAGCAACAAATTACAGGTATTTTCTATTTTAAATCTATTTAGGAAAACAAGAATCTTCTTTCTTCAGGGTAGCTGCACCCCCTAGATACTCCCCAAATTAATGACACTGCCCCACTAGTGTCCTGGGAAAAGCCTCCACCATCAAAAATCTCAGCTACTGCAGCTGTCCTGACCCACAAAGCTGAGAGGGCTGGAGCAGTTTCACCCCCAGAAGGGTGACCTCCCAGCCCAGCTCACATCCAACAGCCCACAGCCTTCCCAGCTGCACTTCAGGCCTTTTTCCTCCCATATCCCTTTGCATTCCCAGGTGCATTGAGAGATGAAGTAGCTGGACAAAGGCACCTTGGCTGCACTGTGCAAAACATCTCCAGATCCCTGTGGGATCACCATGGTCTCTTTTCTGGCTGAGGAAAACGCTTTTCCCTTCTCCTGGGAAAGGCATCCCCACCATCATGGCACTCCAATCCCTCCTCTCCCATTACCCAGTGAGTTGAAGGCAAAGGCTCCAGCACCAAGCACTGCCCAGAAAGCCACCTCTGTAACCTGAGTGATCTTGAAAATACATCTTTGGAAGCACTTAAAGACAACAGCCAGGCTTGTTCAGGGTGAGACCTGCTCAGACTGACTGTGCTGCACCAGCTCAGCCCCTCCAGAGGCTGGAAAACACCAGGCTCACCCAGCAACAAACTGGTGCTCAGCACCCACTTATCCCTCCCTGGATCCATGGGTGTTCCCAGCCCTGAGGGAGGAAGCACAAGGGGAGCAATTCCAGCTGTGGGTGGCTCCCTCTGCCCGGTGAGAGGCTGAAAGTGTCACAAGATGAGCAGCAGTAGATCCCTGCTCCGTATTTAGGGGCTGGAAAATCCTTCTGCCATCCCAGGGGCTAATCAGGCACGGTGCTTAGGCTGTAATCTCTGTAATCTCGTTAGGGGCTGTGGCAGGGAGGGAGGATCTCCAGACAGCAGAGCCCAGCGTGCCACCAGCATGCTCCCTACACCTACAACTGCATCCCACGTGCTGGAGCTCAGGGCTTGTCCCAGGAACCCCTTCCTGTGGCTAAGTGCAGGCAGGGATTGCCAAACCCACAGCTGCCCCTTTGGAAAAGCCCCCTCACACCCCATCCAGCAACAACCCAGCTGTGCCACAGGGTGCTCCCCAGCTCTTCCTGCCTGGAACAGCTTGCCCAGGTGGGTTTTGACAACAACAGAACCGTTTCACAGGGCTGGCACACTCCAATCCTTGCTGTCACCACTGCTCTCGCTGCCTGTGAGGTGACAAATCCCACCAGGCTGAGCCCACGCAAAGTTCCTGCCTTTCCAGAACCAGGGAATAAATCCTCCACAGCCACCAGGGACACAGCAGAAGCTCCCTCCACACAAAGGGAACTATGAAAAAATAACAAAGTGGGATTATTTTCTTTGGAAAATCAGCTTGGACAGCCACAGCAGAGATCAGTGCAGCCACATCCCAACGCTGACACACGACTGAGGCTGAGGAAACTCAATTCCTCTTTCCTGCCCTTAAAAGGAAAGGAAGTATTGCTTTCACTAAGGAATACTTTTATGTTTGAAACCTCAGCGCCAAGATCCAGCGACTCCCAGCACAAACTGGCAGGGGCAGGGCTCCGAGTGTGGCACTACAAACCCTGGCAGCCCAAAGCCCTTCCCCTGCCCTGTTTTTGGGGACAGTGTCACTGGGGTGACAGGAAAACACTCCCACACGCTGATTGTAATGGGATGGTATGGAATCAACAGAATTAATGACTGTGCATCCAGTAAGAAAACCATCCTCCTTCCCCCTGCTGGGTCCCTGCTGGGTTTTGGGGTACACAGGAGATTTGCCAGCGAGCTCCAACCCTGCCTCACACTCCTGATGGCTGTGCCCACCAGCCACGCTTTTGGTGTCATTTCCCAAGCTACCCAAGCTGTTTCCTGCTGGATATTCCCCAGCTTGCTTGTGGTTCTCCAGCTGCTGGAGGTGGCCAGGACCCGAGGAGGGCTCCAGAACACACCTTTTCCTGGCAAAGGGCAGGAGGAACCGCCGGGCTGGGGAGCAGCAGTGATTGAGCACCACGTCTCCTCCGCTCGGCTCTGCCTTCCACAAACCTAATCATGTCAGAGGGAAAGAAAATAAAAACCTCCCCGAGCACGGCTAAACCGATTAAACTGAGACACGGTGCCACATCCGGGAGGCAAATGAAATATAAATGGGCAGCTGTGCTGTCATAAAAAAAAAAAAAAAAAGCCTCTGTGATATTTCTTGTGTGACCTTTCATTCGCTTCGGTTCCCGGGCGGGCGGGATTGCCCACAGAAAGCTGCTGATGGAGGGAGGAGGTCTCTCCAAGCCCATGGTCTCTGCTGGGCAGGGCTGGGGAAGCAGCACCAGGTGAGCAGGAGGAGCCCAGCGAGGCACAGGTGCAGGAAGAACAAAGTGCAAAACCGCTGGAAGCCTCTGGAAAGCCACACGTTGATGCTGCCATTCCCATTCTCATCCCAGCAGGAATGAGGGCGAAGCCTCTCCCCGCAAATCCCAGGCATGGTGAGGCAGCTCTGCACCGTATTAATTAAGGCAGTGAGTAATGAGGGTGCTACGTTAAGCATTCCAGCTCTTCCCTACTGAGATAAGAACCTGTCTCGCTGCCTGTGCCCGCTCCCTGCCCTGTTGTTGTTATTCCACCATTCCATACCTCCGGAGGCTGCGCCCCTCCAACCACGAGACAATGTAGGCAGAGCTTTGCAAAACCCTGAGCTGTGTTTAGGATAACGACGGGATGAGTGTGCAGAAACCCGGGATCATTCCAGGGCATAAGGATGCCACATGCTCCGGAAAGCAGGATCGCGCATCCAACCGAGCCACCACCCTGGGTGTCACCGCGGGGATGGAGATGCCACGAATGGGCTGAGGCTTGCGCGGGAGGGTAGAGGGAATGTGGGGAGACACACCCTAACGCAAGGCCAGGAAGAGCCTCTAACTGGGCTTATTTCTGCCCGAAAAAGGCACTCGCGGCCCCATCCCGGCCGCCCCACAGCCACCGCAGCCGTCACCCATCCACGCCGCGGCCGCGCCCGACCCTGCTGAGCTTCGGACACGCTCCCGCAGCGGGCGTGAATGGGCGCCAGCGGCACCGCCCCCCCGCCTGACTGACCGGCGCCTCGACCAATCGCTGCCCGGGATGCTGCCCAGCGACCAATCAGCGCACCCGAGAGGAGGGGCGCCTCTCACTTCCCGGCCGCTCCTCGCCTCAATGGGCCCGGCAGCCGCCGTGGCACGCGGTCCCGGCCGCCGCTCACCCCCGGTTGGAGCCATGCTCCGCCTCGTTCTCGCAGTCGCTGCAATGCTCGTGGTCGTTCTCCTCCGCCGCCGGCCGTGGAGACCTCGCCGGTGGCCGCCTCACTGCTGTCTCACTGTCGTCCGCCATCTTGAACGGGGCCTCGGCGCGTGCCGCACCCCCGCAACAAAGCGCGCGGCGATTGGGCGGCGAGCCGCGAGGCATGCCGGGAGTGGTAGTCTGCGTGGGCATGCGGGGGCCGGGCTGCGCTAGGGGCCAGGACTACAATTCCCGTCAGTCTCTGGTGGTGTCCAGGGGCGGGGCCCCGGTGGCGGGAGGGCTCCCTGACACCGGGCAGCCGCGTGGATGCCCCGCCGGGCGGAGAGCCGCGGCCCGTCCCCCCCGCTCGCCCGTTCCCCGCCGAGCCCGCGGTGCTCGCGTCTCCGCCCGCTTCCGGCTTGAGGAGTGGGTCGAGTCTAATGAGGGCGGCGCCGATTGGCTGGGAGAGACGCCCCTTCTCCCTTCAGCCAATAGGCGCGCGGGACACTGCGGCGCGTGTGAAGCCGGGCAGAGGGTGAGTGGTGAGGGCGGCGGGCGGGGGCCGCGGTGGCCCCGCCACCCCGCGGGGTGGGTCGAGGTGTTTGAGGCGGCAGCTCTTTCACCGCCAATTAACGATGTGTTTGGTCATCCTTCCCTTTAATTGCAGCCTCCTCGAGCCAAAGAGCAGCTCTCTCAACCCCAGCCAGAGGCGAGGATGGGCTTAGAAGGAGGGCCGGGTGTAGGATGATGCTGGAGGACACGGTCCGGCTTTATCCCCAATCCTTGTGCTTGCCGGATGGATGGATTGAGGCTGACAGCTTGTGCTGTGCTCAAAACCCACAGGAGTTGGGACAGAGGAATTTTTGGGCACTTAATTCTTTGAAAAATGTTTCCTCAGTGCCCTGGGTGCATCTCCCCGTTCCTCACTGCAGCAACAGCTCACTGAGTTTTCCAGCCTGACCAGCCTCTGTGGCTCGTGTTCTGTTTTTGCCCATGTCTGGTTTAGCTGGAAGAGGCCAAATAAATCCCCCCAAAAATGGCATATTTGGGGGAAAATCTGGTTCTGGCTCCTGCCGGTAGCACCTGCAGGAGCGGGCTGGCCTCTCCCCTCGTGTGCAGTTCAAAGCCGAGCTTGTTAAATATTGATGCCTGAGATCTGTGCAGGCCCTTGGACAGCACGAGTGTGCAGATCCCCGGCTGGCCCTGGTTTTTCCAGGATAACCCTTCCAAGGGCTGCTTTCCCCCTGCAGTAATTCCTGTGTGCAATGGAGGGACAGAAATAGCAGGGGTTTGGGAGCAAGCCCCAGCTGAGGCTGGAGGCCAGAACGCCGGGGTTACTGCAGTTAAAGCCCTGTGTTTACAAGGACAGGAGAGTTTTTGGGGTATTTTTTACAAACCAGGCACATGGAGCTGTGATCCGGAGCCTCCTGGTGCAGGGTTGCCCCTCACAGGCTGCAGCAGTGGGAGTATAAAGTCCTGTATAAAGTATACAGGATATAAAGTACAAAGGGCAGGATTTTAACCTGCTGGGGTAAATAAACAGCCCCTCTGTCACTCCAAGCCCCAGTAACGCTGGAGAGGCTTGATGCCTTAGGAAGGCTGACCTGAAACAGAGGCTGGGCAGAGCTAGGGAATAGAGATGTTTATTAAAAGGCTTCCAGGAGCCACCCTGGGCATTACAGGAGCCTGACCAAGGCTGCATCCAGGGTGGGTCAGAGAGCCACACAAAATGGCTGCCTGACCACGAGATTTTACATTTTTATAAGTTTTGGTCCATTTGCATATTGGGGTTTAATTGTCCAATTACAGCTTCAGGTTGTGGGGTCCCATCCTTCTTGTTCCTGCCTTCAGTCCACCCTTGTTTGTGCCTTTTGGGCTGAAAGTTGTCCCTGGTCCTCAGCAGGAAAAGATTTGTTTTGTCTACTTATTCTGTGAAGAGAGCTGCCTGACACTTAATATGAGGCTCAAAACTACATCCTTAGGGGGCACAGAATCTGAAACTACGAAAGCTGAAATCTCAGGCAGCAGGCTCCCTGTGGGGTCCAGGTCCTACATCAGCCTCCCCAGTCACTGCTGCTTGCTGTTAGGATTTTGGCCCTCTCTGATTCCTTTTGGATCCCCCCTTGTTGCTGCTGGAGCCATCCCCATCTGTTGTCCTGGTGTCTGGACAAGGGAAGGAGCACGTGGTGCTGCTGCAGGCTGGGTTGGAGCTCGGTGGAGCTGTTGGCAGAGGCTGCTGCCTCTGCTCCAGCTCTGCTCCTTCCCTCTGCTGAGCTGCCTCCAGCTGCCACAGGACTTGCCCACCCCCTCCTCCCCCCCCAAACTGTGGGTTTGGGTCCTGTTTGTAGGACTGAATTACGACCAAAGTGCCTTGTTTTGTTGTTTTCTAGCCAAAGGGTTGCAGTGCTGTGTTTCCACCCACCCCCAGCCCCCCAGCAGCCCCGTGTTCCCACCCGCTGTCCTTGGGTGCCGCTCAGGGGACAGCGTGGGCAGGAGGTACCTGTTCCTTCGTGTGCAGTTTTTTGGGGGCTGGTGATTGCTGGAGGGAGGGGGGAGCCCAGAGCCAGGTTAGGCAGAGCCGTGGTGACCGGGATTGTTGGGGTTGGGCTGCCAGGAGGGAGCAGGATTTAAATGAGGGGGAAGGCAAAGGGTGACTGGCAGCAGCCTGTGGCTCCTGGCCAAAGGTGATGGAGCCAATTCCTTCTCAGGTGCAACAGCCACGGGCTGGCCTGGGGGAGGTTTGGCCCCTCACCCATGGTGTCACCCTGGATGAGGTGACAGCAAAGTCAGAGCTGCTGGCCTTGGCTGCACAAAGGCCTGGACACTCTGGGCTGGGGCTGCAGGAGGGACACTGCAGTCTGTACGCAGCCTGCTGAGGCTGCTGTGTTTTTTGGGATGCAGATGCTCACAGTGGTCCCCTCAGCTCTCCAGAGCTGCCTCTGTGTGGCTGAACCTTTTGTTTTGGAGAGCACACCAGCAGGGTGTGAAGGCTCTGGATTGAGCAGGGAGATGTCCGTGCAGGAGCTGGGGGAGCAGAGTTACCAACCCCATTCCAGCCTCGAGGGCAAGGCCAGCACAGGTCTGTGCTCAGGGCCGTGGTTGGCAGCTCACAGACACCAGTTTGCTGCTCAGAGCTGTGGATTCCCTGTCCTTAGGGCTGCCAGGGGTGTGGGAATGGGATTCACTGAGGGCCTTGGGGGTCCCGATGGTGTCAGAGGTGGCTGAGCTGTGATACCCCCCTGCAGGGATTGAGCAGGGCTCTTCCTCTCAGGCCTCGTGTGTCCCACTCCTGGCTGAGATATTGTCTGGATTCTGCCCTTTTCCACTGCTCCTGGCTCACCTGGGACAAACCTGCCAGAAATTGCCTAATTTCTCTGAGCAGGGCCACAGGGTGCTTCAAGGGCTGGAGCACTCTGCTCTGCATCCAGGATGGGAGACCTGGGGGTGTTCACTTGGAGAAGGGGTGACCAGGGACACCTCAGAGTCTCTTTGAGTGCCTAAAGGGGCTCCAAGAGGGACTTTGGACAAGGGCCTGGAGTGCCAGGACAAGGGGAAGTGGCTCCCCACTGCCAGCTGGGATACTGGGAAGGAATCCTCCCTGTGAGGATGGTGAGGCCCTGGCCCAGGTTGCCCAGAGAAGCCTTGGAAGTGTTCCAGGCCAGGCTGGACAGGGCTTGGAGCACCCTGGCATAGTGGAATGTGTCCCTGCCCATACCAGGAGGTGGAGTTGGATGGGCTTTAAGATCTCTTCCAATCCAAACAATTCCACGATTCCACGACTCTCAGGGTGCTGCAGATGGGACTCTGGCTTGCTGAGTGGAGATGCTGAAGGGGAAGGAGCTGCAGATAAACCAGCTGGAGGAACTTGGGGCTGGCTCAAGTGGCACATCCAGAGCTAGGGGGGGTCCAGAGAAGCCTTGTTGAATCCAACACTGTCCTCACCCTGTGGAACAGGGACACCCAGCTCAGAGGGTGCCAAAATCCTGCTGACGTCTCACTGACACCCTGAGAAAGTAGGAAAATGAGCTCGGAATGAAGCTGCCTGTTTGGGCAACACTAAATAATTGATGTGCTCAGCGTGATGAACACAATGGCCTTGTCCTGGCACGTTTTCCAGCTCCTCTCCTTCCCTTGCAGAGCACGATGTTCCTGGTGGGACTCTCGGGTGGGATCGCATCGGGGAAGAGCACGGTGGTGGCGGTGCTGCGGGAGCTGGGCTGTGCCGTGATCGATGCCGATGTCATCGCCAGGCAGGGTGAGTTCTCCAGAGCTGCTGCTGCTGCCTCAGGTTCCCCTGACAACCGGGATCGCTGCCGGGAAGCGCTGACGGCAGAGGGTGCTCTGGGTACATCGGAGAAGGGTTTTTTTTTCCTTCCCCAGTCCGCGGGGCTGCGGAGCAGCTGCCCCGGGAAGGGGGGGGGGATTGGAATTAGGATATATTTTTAATAAAGAAAAAAAAGAATAAGATCATGACCTAATAAACACCGTGGGGAGATTGTGCTCTGAGTTTCAATCCCCTGGCGTGTGTTGTTTTCCAGCTGTGAAAGCCAGCTCTGGGCAAAAATAAATATTCCCTGTAAAGTGGGATCCCTTGGTGAACCCAACACAACCCCTGAGCCCCAGGACACCCATCCTGTCACTCAGTTACCTTGGTGGCTGAAAGAAAATGTCCCTCTGTGCTGGGTGTTGTTTTTCTGGTGATACCGAGAGATCAGACCACAAAATTAATGTGCTCAAAAAAAATTAATAATAACGTGCTCAAAAAAAAATAATAATAAAAAAAAAAAAGAGGCTCCAGAGATCCCAGGTCAGGGGGAGTTTGGTTCGTGTTCCTGCACTGCACAACTGCCTCTTGCTGCTCTCAAAATGTGCTGCTTGGGCTGGAGAAAAGACCCAGAATCCCAGATCTGAGTAGGAGCAGAGCAGACCTTGTTTTCCCTGATTACCTGTGAGATGTTAATCCTTTCACCCCACCAAGGCATCGAGGAGAGCAGAGGATGCCCAGAGAAGCTGTGGCTGCCCCTGGATCCTTGGAAGTGTCCAAGGCCAGGCTGGACAGGGCTTGGATTAACCTGGGATAGTGGAAGGTGTCCCTGCCCAGGGCAGGGGGTGGGACTGGATGAGCTTTCCCCAAAAACCAATCTGGGATTTGGGGTCCTGCATGCAGCAGGTCTGGGGTCTGCTGCTGAGCCACGCTGCAGTGGTGTCATTTGGAAGTGTCTGAGCTTTTCTGTTTGGTGAAGAACTTACTCTGTAGCCACTCAAAGCTGTGATGCTTTAACATTTTATTGCACTGTAATTCCCCTGGAGGTGCAGGAAATTTGCTGGAGGTGCTAAAAGCCCTCGGAGATGGTAGGAAAACACTACAGATACTCTGTGAAAGTTTTCTGCCAATCACTTTATTTTGCACCAATTCCTTTTTTATATGTGTTTGTTTACTATATGGATTTCACCCATCCTGAAACTGCCTCCATGTGATATTCCAGGGGAGAAAAAAAAAATGGTCTTAAAGACTTTTATGAGGTTGGCCTGAGGTTACAACCTGTGGCAATGTTCCTGGATTTGGGAGAGATGATTATCTGCGGTCTGTCCTTCGCTGTGGTTACCCTCAGCTGGAGCTTAATTATGGTTTTATTGCTTAATCCCTTTTGTTGGTGATTTTTTTTTTTTGGTGGCTTTAAAGTTATACACTCCTGTAACGTCAGAGCTCCTGCAAGGGCTGATTGGGGATTGAGCTTTTAGAAGGTGTTTGTGTTCATTTTCCTGAAGAATTTAGTGACTGATGTGAAAGACAGTAAAAAAAAAAAACACAAAAAACCAAACAAAACAACACCTCAGCAGCATCCAGAGCCGAGTTGCAGCAGTGAGTATCCACACAGTGCTGAAGTTTTCAGCTGGTCCTGGCCCCTTTAGGATCTCCCTGCTCAATCCCTGGTGGGAATGGGCTCAGCCCAGCTCCTGCCCCAGCCCTGGCCTGTGGCCATCCCCGTGTCCTCCTGCCCGCTCTGCTGACTTGTCACCCTGTGTAGCAGCGTGTGCCAGCAGGGTTGTGGTGCTGAATTCATGGCTGCAGGGCTTTGATCTCCCAGGTGTCAGCCCTCAAAGGGACCCTGGGCTGGCAGGAGCTGCCTGGCTGTGCAGATGTGCTGCCAGGCCAGATGTGCTGCCAGGGGAGCATCAGCTCTGTTAGCTAACGAGCAAACCCCATCTGAGGGTGATTGCTGATGCAAACACCGACTGTGCTGTAAAAGCAGCTCTCACCCTGGCTGTTTGATGTTCTCAGTGGTGCAGCCCCACTCCAAGGCCCATCAGCAGATCCTGCAGCACTTTGGCACCGAGATCCTCCTGGAGAACGGCGAGATAAATCGCGAGGCTCTCGGCAACATCGTCTTCTCCCAGCCGGAGAAACGGCGGCTGCTGAACTCCATCACCCACCCTGAGATCCTGAAGGAGATGCTGAAGCAGGTCCTGAAGTACTTTGTACTCGGTAAGAGGCCACGTCCAGCCTGCCAGGACTCCTCCTCGGGCAGGAGCCATCCCTGGTTTGAATGTGAGCAGAGGGACGGGGATGACAGGGAAAGGGAAGGGACACTGAGTGACAGCCTTTGTGCTCTGCCTCCGGCGGCCTTTGGTGTCAGTGCTTGGAGGATTCATTCCTGATTCACCCCTGCCTTTCACTGCTGCCCTTCACCGCTCTCCTCTGCGCTTTACAGTGTATCTGTAGGGCCTGGGAGAGCAGCTTTGCTGAGATTACCCACCGGATAATGTCACACTCCCAAACATCCCTCCCTGCCCCCCGCCTGCTCCAGGAGCAAGCTGTGGAGCCCTTTGAGCGTCGATAAGGTGAGGGATGGGCTGACAGCTGTGGCTTCCAAAGTCCCCCGTTGCCCCTGATAAATGGAACAAATGCAGCTGTCAGGCTGGGCTGGGGAATCGCCAGATAAGATCACCAGCTGTTCCGGAGCTCTCCGTGTAGACAGACGGATGCTTTCATAGAGTCAGTCTGGATTCGTGGGGCTTATCAGAGCTGAGCCCTGTGAGAGCTGAGCAGGCTGGGGCACCACAGGGCCAAGCTCTGCTGCGGGGTGAGGAGGAGGAAGCACAAAGGAAGCAACAGGCAGGAATGCCAGGAGCCAGAGATGGAGTCTTGAACTCGGGGCTGCGGGCTCAGGAGGCGGATGCTGTCCTGGCCCTCGGCGAGAGAGCTGCGTGGCTTCAGCAGGCTGCTTTGTCCTCATTAGTCAGGATTTAATGATTTGGGATAGCTGGATGTTGTCTCTGAGGATCGCTGTGTAAGGAAAGCTCGGATCGATCAAACCAGAGGACAGCGAGAAGCCTCTCAGGGCAGAGATGCTGGTGGAATGGTGGCTCCTTGGATGATGATGATGTCTTTGTCAAGACTTCACTTGCTGTGGGCAGGTCGGTTTGAGGGGGGTTATAAAGAGGGGACACCAACAAAACCTAAGGTGTCCCCATGACGGGAGAGTCAAGTCCTGACTTAGAGCTTTCCCCTCCCCTCACCCTCTCCCCCATACTCAGCAGGGCATCTCCCACCTCCCCAAACACTGGCCAAGGGCAGAGGTATGGGCAGAACCAGGGGGACAGCGAGTGACTGTGACAAGCTCTGTTCCCTGTGGTGGCAGAGGTTTTAAACCAAACCCAGCCAGTTTGGGTGAGGGTTCAGCCCTTGGGCTGTGCCTGGAGGCTCCCCCCTGTGTTTCGGTGTCACAGCTGCAGGAGGTCTGCGGGGCTCTCCTTGCTCTCCTTGGAAAAATGGAGCTGTTTAGCCAAAGCTTTTCATAAAGGGAGGAAATCTGAGCTGGGAAATGTTGGCTCAGATGGCTGCAGCCTGGTGAAGTCTTGGACAAGAGAAGGAGTGGAGAGCAGATCCTGCTGTGGGCACTGCTTCCCGGGAGAGGCCAGCACAGCGCACGGCTGCTGCTCTTGCCAGCCAAGCACTGCTCCTCTCATTTCAGCTCCTCTCATTTCAGCTCCTCATTATATTTCTGCAGTTTCACCTTTGGTCTGGAGCAACCAGGTTAGGGTTGGTTTTTTTTTTTCTGGTGTGGTTTTTTTTTCCTCTGGAAACTTGGAATGAAACCATTTCCTCCCTGTGAGAGGGAGGAGGGCCAGCAGGCTCTGCTCTGCTCAGCTGTAATCGTGGAGCTGTAGAGCTCCAGCTTGCTTTGCTTTTCCTGGCCGTGGGGTATGTGCAGCATGAGGGATTTGGGAACGGGGGTTAACACTGTTCCCTTTTTTGGGGAATGTTGCCATTTCCACAGGCTACCGCTACGTGATCCTCGACATCCCTCTGCTCTTCGAGACCCGTGGATTGACCAGGTTTATGAAATACACAGTGCTGGTTTATTGGTAAGTGCTCTGGGAACCGTGGGGACAGGGACAGTGCCACGTCTCTCACAGGGGACCCTCATGTACCTCCACTCTGGTGAAGGTTCAGCCTCAGCCCTGGTGCAAAGCCCATTGAGAGAGGTGACACCTCCCTTTGGAGTGCACCCTGAGCGTTCCCTGGAACCTGGCACCATCCTGGAGGGGAATTCACTGCCTTTGGGCCCTCCACAACCCCTACTCCATCAGGGCAGCATTTGGGGCACCATTACAGGCTGTGCCAATGCTGAGAACAGCTGAGGCAGCGATGACTCTGCTGATCCAAGTGCAGGCTGACCATGTCAGAAGTGACAGGGGGCACCTCTCTCATTCCCATTTTACCCCAGTAAATGTTGGGGAATTCACTGCCTTTGGGCCCTCCACAACCCCTGCTCCACCAGGGCAGGATTTGGGGCACCATTACAGGCTGTGCCAATGCTGAGAACAGCTGAGGCAGTGGCGGCTCTGCTGATCCAAGTGCAGGCTGACCGTGTCAGAAATGACAGGGGGCACCTCTCTCATTCCCATTTTACCCCAGTAAATGTTGGGGAATTCACTGCCTTTGGGCCCTCCACAACCCCTGCTCCACCAGGGCAGGATTTGGGGCACCATTACAGGCTGTGCCAATGCTGAGAACAGCTGAGGCAGTGGCAGCTCTGCTGATCCAAGTGCAGGCTGACCGTGTCAGAAGTGACAGGGGGCACCTCTCTCATTCCCGTTTTACCCCCCTGGTGCCCGAGGAGGGCAGAGCCCCCGTTCCCTGCCACCCCCAGCCCAGCCCCGTGCTCCCCCGGCAGTGACCCCCCGACGCAGCTGGCGCGGCTGATGAAGAGGAGCGGCTTGGGCGTGGCCGAGGCCGAAGCTCGGATCAGCTCTCAGCTGCCCCTGGAGGAGAAGCGCAAATGGGCCACGCACGTCATCGACAACTCCGGGGACCGGGAGAGCACCCGCCGGCAGGTGCTGCGGCTGCACGCCCGCCTGGAGGATTCCCTGGATTTCCTCTGGGCACGGCTGGCCCTGGGCACGGCCCTCGCCGGCTTCGGGGGGCTGGTGTTCCTCCTCGTCCGGCATTTCATCTCTTAATTCACCTTTTCTCTTAGTCAGGGAAGGGGCCTGAATTTCCCCACTTGAAAAGGGCAGTGAAAGGCCACCTCTGTTAATGAGCTTCGCCAGCTGAATGCAGACAGCGGCAGGAGGCGTCTCCTTGCACCCTTCCCAAGGTGAACACCACCAGAGGGGTTTTTTCAGGCACATTCTCCCCTGCTCAGGTTCTCAGCCACCAGCCGTGCTTGTGGAATGAGACCCTTCTCCCCGTGTGGGTCTCTGTTGTGGGACTTCAGTGAGCTGAGGCACTTTAATCTGGGACAATCTCACTTTAATCTGGGACAACCTCGAGCACAATCTCACTAATGTCTTCCAGGACAATCTCCCTAGGGCTGGGTGCCTTCTCAAGGCCCTGTTATTGCCTCCAGTTGTCCCCTGGGTGATGCCTCAGAGCTCAGCCCTCCTAATCCCTATTTAGACTTGGGATTTCCCCTCTTTCATGTTGATTTAATGGAAGCTTGGGGGAGGACAGCACCTCGTTCACACGGATCGGGTGTTCAGCTGGCTGCTCCTCCCCCCTGCCCTCTCTTTCTGTGGCCTTCTCTGGTGGGTTTGATCCACCCTGGAGCAGGCTGAGGCCTGGGCTTTACCTCCTTCCAACTCATTTCCTGCTGTTTGAGCTTCCTTCGGCGGCAGTTTCCCGGGGGGAGGGGGAGAGCCGAGCCTGGGCGAGGCGAGTGCTGGGTTCTTCACTTTTGTTTTAATAAAAGCGAGCAGCAGCAGCTGCTCTGCATCCCGTGGCTGCTCCCAGGTTGTTCCTATGCCGGGGCACGGCTGCGCTCTGTAAAGTTCAGCACACGCAGGAAGAGCTGCCCGCCGCTCCTGCTGTTCCCAGTAAACATCCCCCGAGCTGCTCCAGGAGCTCCTCGGAGCATCAGCTCGGCCGTGACCTTCCTTGGGAGGGACGTGGCTCAGCCTTGGCCCTGGGGTGGGTCTGGCTGGCCAGGATGTGATCCCGGACCTGCTGTGGTTCTCACGTTCCCTCTGTCCCCACTGCTTGTCCCCCACGCTTTGAGAAAGGTGGGTGCTGCCAGCCCCTGGCCACCTCCCTGCCCGTGGTGATCCCTGGGATCCTCCAAGCTGCTCCCACCCTCCTGCCTGGCCTTGGTCCTGCGAGGCAGTGCCCTGCCTGTTCCCTGTTCCATCCTTTAGACACAGGGACCTTCCCAGCGTGTCCCCAGCCAGTACGTGCCCCTTTTTGGGGCCAGGCACTCTTCCACCCGTGCCCTCCCTCCCCTGAGCCCTGGTGTGCACCCGCAGGTGCCATGTCTCACCCACCTGAGCACCCACAGGTGGTCCCTGTACATCCCTCAGGGAGCATGGAGCGCCCACCTGGCCACCCACAGGTGGTCCCTGGACATCCCTCAGGGAGCATAGAGCGCCCACCTGGCCACCCACAGGTGGTCCCTGGACATCCCTCAGGGAGCATGGAGCGCCCACCTGGCCACCCACAGGTGGTCCCTGGACATCCCTCAGGGAGCATGGAGCGCCCACCTGGCCACCCCGCCCCTTGCAGCCGTGCTGGGGGAGCCGTCCTGGAGCGCTGCCCCCTCGGTGCTCTAAATGCTCCGTAATTGCGCCGTGCCGCTGGAATCCCTCGCAGCCAGCCATAAATCAGGGCCGGAGCGGGATTTCTCTGCCGAGATAAGCGCCGGTTCTGCCTCCCTCCTTCCCTCCCGCCCGCCTCCGCGATAAATGGGGCCGGGGGTGGGGAAGGAGGGAGCGAGACGGGGCCGTAATCGCATTTGGCGCTTCGCTCCCGCCCGGCTGACGTTCGGCCGCCGCTAACGAGTTTAGCGGGGCCGAGGGAGCGAGCGGCTCCAGGGGCACGGGCAGTGAGGCGCAGGGCTCACAGCCCGGTGTGGGGGCCCTGGGCTGAGCTGGGGGCTGAGCCCCCCGCGCTGGGCTGCGTGGGCACCCACAGGGGAAGGGCTCTGGAGCTTGGCTATGGAGTTGTGGCCATAGGAGATGTGTGTGAGAGCTGCCCCAGCGCTGGCTAAGCACCGCCCGTCCCGCTCCTGCCCCGGCCAAACCCCCTCGGGGACAAGCCTGTGGCCGCCTGTGGCCGTGTGGCCGAGCCTCAGCCATGCCCTGCCGGTGGCAGATGGCTCAGCTCGCTGGGCCGGCTGCTATCGGCGAGCAGTGGCCATGGAGGGGGCCTGGAGGACGCCCTGGCTGAGCCCCTGCGCTGGTGGCACAGGTGCTGCCCCCTGAGCGGGCTCCCCACGGGCTCCCAAGGCCCGTGGGTGCTGATGGAGGATCGTGGGTGCTGCAGCACGGCACCTGAGGCCGGTCCAGCTCGCCGCACGTCCCGCCATCGATCGCGGAGCAGCCGCCCCCATTGTCACCGCGGGCCCCCGCGCCCACCGGGCAGAGCCGGCCCCGCGCCGCGAAGCCAAATATTTGACTGTGCAAATTGGCGGCCGGATCGATTCCGCTGCGGCTGCCGGGGGCTCGTGACAGGCGGGCATTCCTCTGCTGCACCCCCTGCTCCTGCACCCCCTTGCAGCCCCGACCTGGAGCAGTTCTTTCCACGGTGCACCCCCTTCCTGGGGCACCCCCTCTGCGCTGCACCCCTTCCTCAGAGCATCCCCTTCCCCAGGGCGCCCCATTCCCAAAACCTCCCTTTCTTGGGGCTCCATCCCTGGAGCATCCCCGCCTCCCCGGGGAGCCCCTGTCCTCAGAGCACCCCTTCCCTGGTGTACCCCATTCCTGGAGCCCCCTTTCCCTGACACACCCACCGTGGGACACCCGCTGGGGCAGGGGGTGGGGACAGATGTCCCCCCACGAGGCTGCAGGTACAGGGTGATGTCCCCAGGGTGCTCAACACCCACAACGGGGAACAGGCCAGGAGACCCGAGCGTGGTGTCACTACACGGCACTGGTGTCACCAGTGTCACTGCACGGCATCTGTTGTCACAGGTGTCACTGTCACTGCTCGGCCCCCGGGGGGTGTGGCACAGTGTCAGTGTCACTGCACACCTCCCTGCGGTGTCACCACAGTGTCACCACGGCTGCACAGCCCCACTCGTGTCACACGGAGCTGCTGCGCAGCCCCGCGGTGTTGCACAGCTTCACTGTTGCTCCCTGGAGTGTCACATGGTGTCACTGTCACCGCGCAGTGCACAGGGTGTCACTGTCACTGTGGGGCCGCCGGGTGCCACGCAGTGTCACCGCAGCTCCCGTGGATTGTCACACAGAGTCACCGTCACTGCCTGGTGCTGGGGCTGCCACACAATGCTATGTCACCGCGTGGCCCACGGGGTGTCATCCACTGTCACCGTCACTGCCGGCCCACAGTGCATCACCCAGTGTCACCGTCACTGCATGGCCCACGGGGTGTCACCCACTGTCACCGTCACCGCACAGCCCGGGGTGCCACGCACCGTCACCGCGCAGGACACTCCCCAGTGCCACCCCCTGCACACCCCATCGCTGGCACCCCCTTGTCACCGCGCACCTCCTCCGTGTCACACGCCGTCCCCACCGGCCGCGGGGCACCCCCGCGACAGCACAGCTGCTTCCAGCAGCCCAAATCCCTGCTGCTCCCACCCCGTGTCCCCCCTGGAGGGGACACGTCCCCGAGCCCGTCCCCTCCGCCAGCCATGCGGCCATCACCTCCCAGCACTCACCGCTGGCGCTAATTAACTGCCGGTGTTGGCAGCCCTTAATTGCCGCGCGGTGGGAGGGTGACGGGCCCCGCCGTGTCCGTAATGAGAGGCAGCGTGACGGGGACAGCGACGGCGGATGTGCCACCCACACCTCGCCCTCCCCCTGCCTGCGGCCGGGCTCCCCCCGCTGGGCGAGGGACGGTGCCTGGGGTTGGGCTGGGACACGCTGGGACGTGGCTGGCCCCGGGGCCAGGGCTGACCCGGCCAGCTAGCCAGCCCCTGGGTCAGCTGGCTGACCACCAGCCAACTGCTCAGCCGGCCAGACAAGCAGACAGACAGCTGGACAGGCAACCTGACTGCTGCTCTACTGGCCAGGCAGCCAACCAGCCAATGCCTCAGCCAGGCAAACAACTGGCCAAGTGGCCAGCCAGGCAACCAACCCAGCCAGCCAGGCAACCAACCCCTGGCCAGCCAGCCAGCCCACCCTCCAGCTATCCACCCACCCAGCCCACCCCCTGGGTGTCCAAGCAGCCCACTCACTGCCAGTGAGCACCAAGCCCCCAGCCCACCCATCAGCCACCCAGTTGTCCTTCTAGGCCACCAGACCGTTGGCTCTCCCTGCCCACAGTTGAGTGTCCCCCTGCCATGGCCCCTTCTGAGCCCATCCTGGGGACACAGTTGGAATTTGGGGGACAGCATCCCAACTCCCCGGGCAGCCTCCAAACGGCCACTCCCTCCCCAGGCTCCTCATCGTGGGCTGGCTTTGGGCTCCTTGGTTGTGTCCAGCTCTGTCTCAGTTCCAGTTGAGCCACTCCTGGGCTGAGCCACGGTTGCAGGGACAGGTGGCAGGTGTGGGGGGCACGATGTCCCTGTCCCCCTGGCCAGGTGTGGTCCTATGGGCAGTGTCCGCCGCAATGCTAGGAAGGGAAACTGAGGCACAGCACAGTGCCGAGCCCCCTGCCCTGGCCCGGCCACCCTTGCCCTTCCCCAAATCCTACTCCATGAATTCCAGAGGGAGCAGGGGGTGGGGGGGCACAGCCACCCCCCGGCCACACCTGCACCCCTGGAGCATCGATTGTCCCCCTCCCCGCTGGCGTCCCCAGCACGGCCCGCCCGCCCCCGCGCCGCGCTGCCGAGGCAAACAGCCGAGGGCTCGGCCGGCATCGATTCTGCGGGAGCTGCTGTTTGCTTAACCTTTGCAGAGGAGCGGCGGGCGTCGAGCGGAGCCGCAGCCGCTGCCACCGCCACCGCCACCGCAGCCACCGCTGTCACTGCTGTCACCACAGCCACTGCAGCCACCGCCGCAGCCACCGCTGCCACTGCTGTCACCACAGCCACCACAGCCACTGCAGCCACTGCCACAGCCACCGCTGCCACTGCAGCCACTGCTGTCACCACAGCCACTGCAGCCACTGCTGTCGCTGCTGTCACCACAGCCACTGCAGCCACCGCCGCAGCCACCACAGCCACTGCAGCCACTGCTGTCACCACAGCCACTGCTGCCACCGCTGCCACTGGTGTCACCACAGCCACTGCAGCCACCGCCGCAGCCACCGCTGCCACCACTGTCATCACAGCCACTACAGCCACCCCAGCCACCACAACCACTGCAGCCACTGCTGCCACTGCTGTCACCACAGTCACTGCAGCCACTGCTTCCACTGCTGCCACTGCTGTCACCACAGTCACTGCAGCCACCACTGCCACCACTGCAGCTGTGACAGCCACTGTTGCCAGCACTGCAAGGGCCACAGCCGCTGCCACCAGCATGACCATTGGAGCCGCTGCTGTCACTGAAACCGCTGCTGCCATCGCTGCCACCACCACCATGGCAGCTGCTGCTGTTGCTGCTGCTGCCACCTCCCACCTCGGTCCCTTTCCTGGCTCCTTTGGAGCTTTGCTGATCCATGCCCGGGTGGATGGAGCTGGTTTGAGGGGCTGCCCTGCACTCCTTCCTATGCAGGGCTTGGGGACAGGGACAGGGAGCACCTCAGGGGCTGCAGCCAGTGTCACCTGGGCTGTTGGACCCACCTGCCCATACCCACCCACTGCTGTCCCCCGGTAGCGCTGAGGCTGTCCTGGCTGTCCCAGCTGTAGGGCCACATGGTGGCCGAGGGTGGTGGCCTTGCCATGGGGACAGGGTGGCCCAGAGTGATGCAGTGGCCTGCTGTGGTGGCTGTGCCAAAGGGACACAATGTCCTGTGGCAACGAGGTGACTGGGGGCTGTGTCCCTGCCACGAGGATGCGGTGACCAGGACCAGGGATGTCCCCTGACCCTCCAGGTGAGATGAGTGCCCTGATGCCACCAGTGTGGGCCTGTCCGCCCTGTGTGTCCCTGCCATGGCCACCCCGTCCCCACGCGAAGCCCCCTGCCCACCCGGGTCACCCCCTCCCTGCTCTGAGGGTGACTCACGCAGCCCGTGACCTCGCCAGGCGTATTTTTAGGCACTTGTTAAAACAGAAACATAACGAGGAACGGGGGGTGGGGAGGGGGGCAACAAAAATGACGGAGAAAAGAAGCGGGGAAACAGCTGGTGACATAATGGTGACAACTTTGAGGGGGGGGGATACGGTGCTGGCAGCACCCCCACCCCAAAATACTCTCCCCCTCCCCAGCCTTGTTAAAGCCCCCAAGAATAATTGTCTCCTTAAAGGCAGCTAATTGATTTCTGCTCGCTGATTAAAGCCTCTGCAGGAGCCGGGGGACATACGGGGGCGATCGATGGCTGTCAAACGTCCCCTCGGTCCCCCCTCTTTTGGGGCGGGGGTGGGGCTTGTCCCCCGTGTGTCCCCTGGGGTTTGGGGCCATTGCACAGGCGTGAAGGGGGTGAGGGGATGCACCCCCAGGGTCTTTTTCGGGGGCAGAGGGGATGATGACCCTACGGGCCTCACAGGTGCCACCGAGGTTGATGCCACCTCGGTGTTGTCACCCGGGGCCACCGAGCCGCCGTGGCGGGCGGCACTGGGAGCGGCCGCGGGCCGCGCTGTGCCTGTGTGTCCGTGTCCCCCTCCCCCGTCCCCGCGTCCTTCGCTCACCCCCGGCGCTGGCGGCGCCTGTCACTTGCCATCGCGTCCTGCTGTCCCCGCCGAGGCTGATGGAGATGGCAGGCGACGGAGCGGGCGCAGCCGCGTGTCCCCGTGTCATGAGCCCGCCGGTGCTCGGCCCTCGGGGGCGGCTCTTTGGCGCGGCCCGGCCGTGCCCGCGGTGGCACCTGCGGCTGCCCCGTTGTCGCTGTGGCCTTTGCCACCAGCAGTGACATCCCAGCCCAGCCCACGGCTGACCGCCATGGATGCTCGGTCAGGGGGTATCACTCGGGCCGTCCCAAAGCCTTCGTGGTCCTTCGTGGGAGGGGAAACTGAGGCACGGAGTAGGGGCTGGCCCTGGGGCCCATCCTCTGTGCGCGTTCTTCTGCGGGGACACAGGGGACGGGTTCCGGGGATGTCCCCAGCGCCACGGGGACGCTCGGAGTGCTCGGGGTCCGGCGTGGGGACAGGGCGTGGCTCGGGTGACCGCGCGGGGCCGGAGTCACCGAGGGGTCCCACGCCCTTGGGGGTCAGTGGGGCAGCCGGGGCCCATCCCACCTCCCTGCCTCAGTTTCCCTCCCTCGGAACGGGGGTGCTCGCGGGTGGGCGGGGCGCGGGCGTTCCCGTGGGCGTGGTTAACGCCGCCGGAGGCGTGTCCGGGTTGGATGGGCGTGTTCGGGGGCGTGTCCATCGGCCGGGTGGGCGTGGCCCGGCGGGGTGGGCGTGGCCCGTGCGGCGCGGGGCGCACCGGAGCCAGCGGAGCGCAGCGGAGCCGCCGCCGCCGCCAGCCCGAGCCCCCCCGCCGCCGCCGCCGCCCTGCTCCCCCCCGCCGGCACCATTCCCTCCCCGGGGCGCCAGCGCGCCCCGGCCGGGCGGCGGCTCAGCCTGGGCCGGAAAACTTTGCTGGCGGCCGCGGCGGGGGTGGTGATGGTGCTGGTGCTGGTGGTGCTCATCCCGGTGCTGGTGAGCTCCGCCGGTACCGACGGCCGGTACGAGATGCTGGGCACCTGCCGGATGGTCTGCGAGCCCTACGGCCCCGCCGCCCCCCCGCAACCGGCCGAACGCGGCCCCCTCCCGCCGCCCTCCACCCTGGTGCAAGGTCCCCAAGGCAAACCGGGGAGACCGGGGAAACCGGGACCACCGGGCCCACCCGGGGAACCGGGACCGCCGGGGCCGGTGGGGGCGCGGGGTGAAGCTGGAAGACCGGGACCCCCGGGATTACCGGGACCGGGGGCTACGGGCGCGGTGAGCGCGGCCACCTACAGCACCGTGCCGCGGGTCGCCTTCTACGCCGGCCTCAAGAACCCCCACGAAGGCTACGAGGTCCTCAAGTTCGACGACGTGGTCACCAACCTGGGCAACAGCTACGACGCCGCCTCGGGCAAGTTCACCTGCGCCATCCCCGGCACCTACTTCTTCACCTACCACGTCCTCATGCGCGGCGGCGACGGCACCAGCATGTGGGCCGACCTCTGCAAGAACGGGCAGGTAAGGGCTGCCCATCCCGCCTCCCTCCGCGGGAACGGCACCTCCGCTGTCCCCAAGCACGGCAGAAGGGCTGTGGGCGCTTCCTCGGGATGCCCCTGGAGGTTTTCCTGGCCTCAGCGATGGGTGTTCCAGGCGGGATGGGCTCGGCGGGATGTGGGGAGCGGGGAGGGGGAAGGATGGAGCCACCATCCTGTCCCTGGCCCCAGCAATGCACCCCCCAGCTGGCCACGTCCTCTTTGTGCTGCTGATGGACTGCGGGTGCTTCCCCAGGGGCCCCGTCCTTCTCCCGGCCCCAGGGATGCACCCCCAGGGTGCCACATCCTTCTCCCAGTGCTGACGAGGGGCTCTGGGTGCTTCCCCAGGGGCCCCATCCTTTTCCCGGCCCCAGAGATGCATCCCCAGGTTGTCACATCCTTCTCCCAGCAGCAATGACGGGCTCTGGGTCCATCCCTGGCGTGCCACATCCTTTTCCCAGGCGCTGACGTGCACCCCGGGGGTGCTTTGCCCTTCTCCCGGTGGGGAAGCTGGGCTCTGTGTGCACCCCCGGAGCACCGTCCTTCTCCCATCCCCGGGGATGTACCCCCAGGATGCTCCGTCCCTCTTTCCATGACAATGGTGGGATTTGGGTGCCGTTTCCAGGGTGCCACATCCTTCTCCTGGGCACGGAGGTGTAACCCCTGGGGTGCCCAATGCTCCTCGCAGTGACGTGATGGGCTCTGAGTGCACCCCCGAGGGGCTCTGTCCTGCCCCCATCTCTGGAGCTGCATCCTCAGCACCCCCGAGGGGCTCTGTCCTGCCCCCATCTCTGGAGCTGCATCCTCAGCGTGCCCATCCTTCTCTCCCGTTGCTGGAGATGCTCCCCCCAGGATGCTCCATCCCTCTCCCCGTGGCAATGACGAGCTCTGGATGCGGCCCCGGGGTATTCCATCCTGCTCCCCGCCCTGAAGCAGCACCCCTGGGGTGCCCTGTCCTTCCCCCAGGGACAGTGCAGGACTCCGGGGTGTCCCATCCTCCTCCTCCTCCCATTCCCAGGTGCTGCCCTGTCCCTCTCCCGGTGCTGGGGACAGTCACCATCCACCCTGAGGTGTTTCCAGGGGTTCCCTCAGCTCTTTCCTCGGCCTCGGAGATGTTCCTTGGGGTGCCTTGGGGCACCCTCACAGCGTCCCCGTGGTGTCCCCACCCCAGCCATGCCATTGTCCCCGCTGAGGTCCCGGGGGGGGCAGGGCTCCTCTGCAGGGACGGTGTCCGCCGTGGCCTCCAGGGGGGCAGTGCTTGCCCCGCTCTTGGGGGGCTGCACCCCCAGCCCGGAGCCGGCTCTGCTGCTGCTGCTGGGTCCGGAGAGGCGGGCGGCGTGGGGACACTGCGGGGGACACAAACCCCGAGGGTGGCTCCAGCCTTCCCCCTCCCCGCTCCCACATCCCCCCGAGCCGACCCCGTCCCGCTGGAACCCCCAACGCCAGGACTCAGCCTCGCCATCCACACGCTTTTCGGGTGCCCCTTTTCCACGCCATGTCCCCCTCCGGGCCACCACTCGAGGGACAAGACGTGGCTGTGACCCCCGGGATGTCACCCGAGCTCAGTTCCCCTGGATGTCACCGCGGCCGGCGTTCCCGCGGGATCCCTCCACTCCGCTCCCGCTTCCCATCCTTTCCTCCGGCATCACAACCCGCGGCGCAGCCTTGTCCTGAGGATGCAGGACCCCAAATTAACCCAAAACGGAGTTACCACCCCAGAAACAGCCGGGGTGTGAGGCAGCGAGTGGGAGCCTTGTCGCGACCATCGCGCTTCAGCCCCCGGCTCCGAGCCCTTCCGAGCAGCAGCGCAGCAGGAGCTGCTCGGCGGCTTTTCTCCACCCAAACAGTTCAAATTTCCTTTTATTCGGATTGTTTTTGTCCTCCCCCGCCCTCCAGCCCGGAATTTTGGGGGGTTCCAGCGCCGCTTGGCGCTTCTGGCTCTTTTCTCCCAAGCAGCATCCGGACTGAGCACCCCAAAAACTCACCTCAAGCCTTTTTCCTCCCCTAAAATATTTTTGGGGACCACCCCAAACCATCCTACCCCCCCAGCTCTGCGGGGCATCGACATTCCTGGATGAATTTCCAGAAGCTATGGAGCCCCTCGTCAAGAGGAGCCGCGCTCAGGCGGGCGATGCAACTTAATTAACTGCTTGTTAATTACTAACAAGGCATCGCCGCATCGATATCTATAAAGAAGATCGCCCCCCGCAATGCCCCAAATAATTTAAAAATGGGGTTATTTAGAAGGTTGCTGCCAAAAATCCCCCGTCCTTGGCATGGTCTGGGGTTCCCAGCAGATAAAGGTCGATCCTGGCATCTTCAGAGCCAGTCAGAACTTGGGGGTCCCCCCCTGACCCCCCCAAAATCCCCGGGGTGCTGCCGCTTTGGGGGCCGCCCATCACCGGTGGGTCGGGGCTGGAGTTAATGAGAGCCAGGGGAGCTGCTGCCGGTGGTTAATTAGCATTAATTATTATTTGTATTAGCCCGTAGCTGAGGCGAGGGCAGCGGGAGGGGGGAGGTGGACAGACGGACGGATTGATTGATTGACTGATTGACTGATTGATGGATGGATGGATGGAGGGACGGACAGGGCTGGTGCCGGGTGGTTTTGGGGTCCCCATGCTGTAGGAGGGCCATCCCCAGCCCCGGGACGGTCACAGCCCCAGGGGACTGTTGGGGACAGTCCCCAAGGGTACACTGGGGGGCACCCACTGCCCTGTCTGGGGGGAGGGTGGGGGAGCATCTGCGGATGCACCCAAGGGCCCTGCAGCTGTGCCCGGGGGGGGTCTGAGCGGGGGCACCCCCGGCTGTGCTCAGGGGGGCTGGGAGGGCACCCAGAGCTGTGCCCGGGGGGGCTGGGAGGGCACCCAGAGCTGTGCCCGGGGGGGCTGAGGAGCACCTGCCGCTGTCTGCGGGGGTCTCTGGCGGCCGCTGCCCCGCCGTGGGCCGTGGTGGCGCGTGGGGCACACGGTGTCCCCGAGGTCCCGCGTGTCCCCGAGGTCCCCGGTGTCCCCGAGGCCCCGCGTGTCCCCGCACCGCGCTATCCCCCCTGCAAGCTCTTGGGTGCAGCCACCTTGGGGACCACTCCGGAGCGTCCCCAGCACCGGCGACACCTCCAGCGTTGTCACCGCGGTCAGGGACAGCGGCTGCAGCAGAGTCCAGGCTGCGGCCATGCCACCCCCGTGGCCCCCACCTCCCGGCTGTGCCGTGGGGAAACTGAGGCACGGAACGGGACGAGGGGGTGAGTCCATGGCGGGGGGCCGTGGCGGCAGCCCCCCCTGCGCTGTGCCACCGCGGTGCCGGCAGCGGCTCAGCCCGGGCCCAGCGCTGCCATTTATCTTCCCTGGTTAGCCGGGGCTGGCGGGCCCGCGGTGACGAGGCGGCTCCCTAACGAGGGAAGACGGATGGCACCGGGCGATGGCGGGGGGAACGATGGTGGCAGCCCGGCGCCAAACGCCTTTTCCTGCTTCTCCTGCCTCACGGCTCCTTCCCGCGCTCCTCTTCCTCAGCGGAACCCCCAGGAGAGGCATCGGGGGCGCTGTGACTGACCGGGAGTCAGGGTCCCCCGGCAGGAATGGGGACCCTCGCGGTGGCAGGGTGACTTTTAACGGGGTGAGGGTTGCTGGTGGCATGAGGGACACGGCTGCGTGGGGGCGAGCAAGTCCCGTGGGGTCACCAGCCTGGCCGGCAGCCGGTCCCGGAGTTCGCAGCATCTGACCCCAGCACCGGAGGCCGCCCGGTGCGGCTGGGGAGGAGTTGTCCCCTGAGCCTCCTGTCCTGGGGGCAAAGGACAGGACTGCATGGGCTTCTCCCAGCGCTCCGGGACACCGCAGCCGCTCGCCGGTGCCTGCCCGCCCCGCGCCAGCCAATTAAGAGCCGATTCTCGTCGGTTGTAATTAGCGGCACCTCTTCCCGGCGCAGCGCTTCTGCATTTCACTTGGGATTTCACCAGCCGCCTTGTCACTGTCACCCAGCGCCGCGATCTCCCCGCGAGGCGCCGGCGGAGATTTGATTACCCAAAGAATTCTGCAGCGGCAGCGGGCTCCAGCCACGGAACCGCTTCTCCAGGCGGTGACGGCTCCTCTGGCTCTGCCGGCACCCAGGGAACCTTTGTGGGGGGAGCATCCCTCCCCGCAGTGGCTGCGGGTCCGTGTGACGGGGGGGGTTGAGTTCAGCCCTCGGCACACACTCACGGTCCCTGTGCAGCTCCTGGGAAGCGCTGGGTTCAGTGGTTTGGTTTGGGGCTGGGCTGGGAGATGGGGTCCTGTGTCCAAACCCAGAGACGGGGTCCTGTGTGTGAGCTGGGGTCCTGCATCCAAACCTGGATCTGGGGTCCCATAACGGGGCTGGGGTCCCGCATCCGAGCTGGGAGCTGGGGTCCTGTGTCTGAAACGTGGTCCCATATCGGACTGGAGCTGGGGTCCTGTGTCTGAGCTGGGGTCCTGCATCCGAACTGGATCTGGGGTCCCATAACGGGGCTGGGGTCCCACATCGGACTGGAGCTGGGGTCCTGTGTCTGAGCTGGGGTCCTGCATCCAAATCCGGAGTCAGGGTCCCGTGTGAGAGCCGTGCCCCCCCCCCCCCCCGTCTGAATGTGGAGCTGCGGTCCCTCCTTGGAGCCGTGTCTGACCCGCGGTCCTGAATCCCGACCTGGATTTGGGGTTCCGTGTCAGAGCTGTGCTCCTGTTCAGAGGGGTCTGGGCTGTAACCCTGCCTCTGAATCCAGGCCCGCAGCCACGCCTGTGCCGTGCTCCCCCACCCAAACCTGGTCTGTGTCTGTGCCCGCCGGCTCAGGGAGGGGCTCCGGGCGGTGCTCGGAGGAGCCGCCTCTCCCGGGCCCGGCTCACCCGCGATGGGGGACCCAGGGCACCCCGCGCTACCCCGGACGGGTGGATCTGATGCGTGCGAGGCGGGAGCCGACGCGTCCCGCGGCATCCGCGGGCAGAGGCGCGCCCTGAGCCGCTCCCGCCGTGTCCCCTGGGCAGGTCCGGGCCAGCGCCATCGCGCAGGACGCCGACCAGAACTACGACTACGCCAGCAACAGCGTCATCCTGCACCTGGACGCGGGGGACGAGGTCTTCATCAAGCTGGACGGGGGCAAAGCCCACGGCGGCAACAACAACAAGTACAGCACCTTCTCCGGCTTCATCATCTACTCGGACTGAGCCCGGAGCCGCGGCACCGCCCCCGGCACCCCCGCAGTGACCCCCCCCAGCCCCACGGCATCCCTGTGCCGTGGTTTGGTTCCCCGCTGCCTCCCCAGCTGCCCTCGCTCCTGCCCAGCCCCGCGGCACCCCCGCCACGGTCCGGCCCACGGATCCCCGCTCTCCCCGCGCTCCCGGCTGCCCTCGGCGCCCAGAACCCCCCTTCTCCCCTCCGTGTGCTCACACCAGGGCTGCCAAAGGAGGGCTTGGGGCTGCAGAGGGTTGGGGGTGGCAAGAGGCCGGGGGTGCCCCCCGCGCTGCCCCACGGCACCCCCATCCCCGGCTGTGCCCCCCTTGTCCCGCCCCTGCTCTCTCCCGTGCCGGGGGGGCTCGGGGCGGCTCCGGCTGTACAGACGCGCGGTGTCCGCACGGCCCCGGGCCGGGGGGGCTGTGCTGGGGCGGGGGGAGCCGCCGTCCTGCGCCCCCCGCCCTCCGCCGGGGTGACAACATGGTAAAGCAGAGCTGTGATCTCTCCCTGTCTGCTGTGTGTGTCCCCCAGTGTCCCCCCCACCCCGGGGACAGGGTCTTCCTGCCACCCCCGCCCCCCCTCCAGCTGGGTTTATCAAACCAGCCCAGCCACAAGAGGCTCCTTGTCCCCCCGCCACCTTCAATGGGGCCGCTTGGGGTGCCACCACGACCATGGCCCTGTCCCCAGAGGCCATGAGGGGGTGTCCCCTGGGTAACACAGCATTGCCACTGTGAGGGGAGGGGGCACGGGCGGGCCGCACAGAGCCGCTGGGACCCTCGGGCACACGCGCCCATCACCGCTGCCTCGGCACGGGCGGGACGTGGTTCAATTAGAGGTGACAATTAGGTGGTTCAATTAGGTGACCCTCGGCACGGGCGGGACGTGGCTCAATTAGAGGTGACAGAGCGTGCCCGGGGCCAGCGGCCGCCTCCGGAGCGGCTGTGGTGGGATCAGAGGATGGGAGCCCAGGGAAACGGAGTGGCCTTGGGGACAGGACGGGGCTGGGTGTCCTCCTGGCTGTGTGTGTGTCCTGGGTGTGCGTGTCCCCTCAAGAATGAGTGTGCGTGTCCCCAGGGGTGTGTGTGTGTCCCTAGGTGTGTGTCTGTGTCCCAGGGCTGTGTGCCCCTCAGGTGTGTGTGTGTGTGTTCATTCCAGGTGTGTGTGTGTGTGTTCATTCCAGGTGTGTGTGTGTGTGTCCCAGGTGTGTGTGTGTTCATTCCAGGTGTGTGTGTGTGTTCCAGGTGTGTGTTCATTCCAGGTGTATGTGTGTTCCAGGTGTGTGTGTGTGTTCATTCCAGGTGTGTGTGTGTGTTCCAGGTGTGTCTGTTCCAGGTGTGTGTGTGTTCATTCCAGGTGTGTGTGTTCATTCCAGGTGTGTGTGTGTGTTCATTCCAGGTGTGTGTGTTCCAGGTGTGTGTGTGTCGCAGGTGTGTGTGTGTTCATTCCAGGTGTGTGTTCATTCCAGGTGTGTGTGTGTCCCAGGTGTGTGTGTGTGTGTCCCAGGTGTGTGTGTGTGTCCCAGGTGTGTGTGTGTGTTCATTCCAGGTGTGTGTGTGTGTCCCAGGTGTGTGTGTGTTCCAGGTGTGTGTTCATTCCAGGTGTGTGCGTGTCCCAGGTGTGTGTGTGTGTTCATTCCAGGTGTGTGTGTGTGTTCATTCCAGGTGTGTGTGTGTGTTCATTCCAGGTGTGTGTGTGTTCATTCCAGGTGTGTGTGTGTTCATTCCAGGGGTGTGTGTGTGTGTCCCAGATGTGTGTGTGTTCATTCCAGGTGTGTGTGTGTGTTCATTCCAGGTGTGTGTGTGTGTCCCAGATGTGTGTGTGTTCATTCCAGGTGTGTGTGCGTGTCCCAGGTGTGCTCCCCCTCCCAGCTCTGTGTGTGTGTCCCAAGCCCCGGCGGGTCCCGGCGCTCTTCCCCAGCACCGATCCCAGCCGAAGGCGGCAGCGGGGCCGGGCTGAATCGCAGCCTCAGGCAGAAGGTCCCCAAGAACAGTGCGGCCGAAGCCCCGCCCGGGGACCCTCCCGGACCCTCCGGAACCCTCCGGAACTTTCCAAGCCCCCTCGGAACCCCCGGGACCCCCCGGGACCTCCCAAGCCCCGCCGCCCGTCGGGGCTCTGAGCCGCTGCTGCTGCGGGAGCCGCCGGCAGGGGGCGCAGACGGCGGCGAGACTGCAGCTCCCATGGCGCCTTGCGCGGGGTTCAGGACTACAACCCCCATGAGGCACCACGTGGGGCACAGCCAATGGGAGCCGGAAGGCGGCGCGGGGCCAATCAGGGAGCAGGGCGGGGCATGGCGGGCAATCTAAAGCTGAGGCGGCGGAGGGAACCCGCCGGGAGCAGAGTGAGGGGGGCCGGGGCCGGGGCCGGGGCCGGGGCCGGGGCCGGGGCCGGGGCCGGGGCCGGGGCCGGGGCCGGGGCCGGGGCCGGGGCCGGGGCCGGGGCCGGGGCCGGGGCCGGGGCCGGGGCCGGGAGGGCACGCAGTGGGTGCAGCGCCCTGTGCGAGCGGTTTTGGACCCCCAAAGGAGGTGCAGGCACACCCCAAACTGCGACAGAGCAACGTCCCCCGACACCCTCAGCCACAGCTGCCCCGCAGGCCGGAGCTCCCTTTATCCCCTTTACAAACTCAGCTCACCACACGCTGCCCCACAGGACATCTCCATCCCTGAGCTGGAGGAGACACGGGCCTGAGGGGTGAGTGAGGAAGGGGCTGTGGGAGGGGAGGGGGCCGTGTCTCAAAGAGATTTAGGGTCTTTGGGGAGGCTGTGGGGGTCCAGGGGAGCTGTAGGAGCATGAAGGGCTTTGTAGGGCCATTTGGGATCCAAGGAGCCCCGATGCAGCCAGAGGGTTGTGGGCAGCGGCCCCGTGTCCTGGGGCGAGCAGGGGTGTCCCTGAGGGCTCTCGGTGGCACCAGGGCTCTGCAATCCCTCCCTCAGTGACCTTCTTTCTCCAACTTCCTTCTCCAAACCACTGATGCTGGATGAGTTCACCTGGGATCCTTGCAGCAGGGAGGAAACAATCACCTCAGTGACACGGGCAGTGCCCCGAGCCCACCCCCTGCACCTTCACCGAGGTGACACCTTGTGGTGCAGGTGACATCCAGGGGGACCTGGACAAGCTCGGCAAGGGGGACCAAGAGGACACGATGAAGTTCAAAAAGGGGCTGCACTGCTCAGGGACAGTCCCAGGTACCAGCATGTCGCTGTTGGACACGAAAGAAAGACACAGGCTAGTAATTCAGAAGGCTGATGCTCCAAAAAAGGGGCTGGACTATTCTCAGAACCTATTTTTTTATACCTTTTTACAATGTTCCCACCTAAGAGGTGGGATCCTTTGAACCATTGGTCACACCAAGGGTCAACAAGCAAAGCCCCTCCTTAGGAGAGAAATGTGAAAAACAAGAGAGTTTAACAAGAGTTAAAACAAGAGTGAAAAACAAGAGAGTTAAAAAGTGTAACCTTGTTTACCAGTTTTGGTCTCTGGGAAAGAACTTCAGAAAACCCAAACATGACAAGCAGTGACTACACCAGCACATGTAGAAGAGCTGAGAGCTGCCCTGCAGAGAAGGACTTGGGGTGGAGGAGAAGCTGCACCTGAGCCAAGAGCGAGCACAGGAACCCAAACGCACCCTGGGCTGCAGCAAAAGAGCAGCGGCCGGAGGGGGGGCGGTGAGAGAGTGCATGCTGCCCCTCTGCTCTGGGGAGCTGGGACGAGGTCACCTTCCCGGGCTCCGTCCGACCCAAAGCCGTCAGTAGTTCCACGGTCACGGATCCTCGGGGGCTCCGATGGTCCCAGCACCAGGCACAGACCCCGGGGGTTCCAGCGGCACGAGCGACAACGCTCCGGTGTTGCCGGGCACCGGCGGATCCCCGAGCGCGAGTGGCCGCGGGCAGCTGTCCCGGTGGGTCCCGGCTACCCCGGAGGGTCCCGGCTGTCCCGGTGGGTCCCAGCCGGTCCCACCTGTCCCGGCTGTCCCGGCTGTCCCGGCGGAGGCGATTGCCGAGCCCATTCTGGGTGCCCCGGGCTGTGCCTCGTCCCCCGCACGGCGCAGGCACTGCGGAGCCCCCGCGTGGGTGCCGCCGTCCCCGCTGTGCCGGCCCCGCTGTGCCGGTGCTGCTATGCCGGGCTGGGGCCGGAGGGGCGGAACGGGGAGCGGAGCGGGGCCGGCTGTGCCAGGGGGATCTGGGCCGACCAAAGGAGCGATGGGCTCCTGAGAGGGGCCAAAAGGCGGGGAGACTGAGTGGGCTCGAAGGGGGAGGTTGGGACCCTTGGGCGGGGAGGGGGCTGTGTCTCAAAGGGATTTAGGGTCTTTGGGGAGGCTGTGGGAGTCCAGGGGAGCTGTAGGAGCATGAAGGGCTTTGTAGGGCCATTTGGGATCCACGGAGACCCCAAGGGGGGTCAGGGTTTTGGCAGGGTCTGTAGGAGCCTGAAGGGGGTTCAGGCTCAACGGGGGCTCCAGAGGCGCACCTGAGGGGATTGGCACGGGGTGGGGGAGGCTCTGAGCCCTCGCCCAGCCTGGGGATCTCTCTGTCCCCATTGCACCCCCAGATGAACCTATTCCACCCCCCACCCCAGACCGCATGAGGACCCAGCTCATCGCATCGGGAGCCGTGTCCCCCGGCAGCCCCACGCCCCAGCCCCAGGTGCGCGGTGGGGAGCAGAGCCCCCCGCCCCAGGAGGGCTCCGTGGCCGTGGTGCTGCGTGTGAGGCCCCCCAGCCCCCGGCAGCGAGCTGCGCCCCCGTCCTGCAGGTCCTGAACCAGCACGGGGTGATGCTCAGCCCCGAGGAGCCCGGAGGCATCTCAAATTTGTGTTGGACCGTGATTTTGACGAGGGGGCCGGGCAGGAGGAGATGTTCCAGCACAGCACGCTCCCTCTGCTGGACACCCTCCTCGCTGGCACAGCTGCTCCGGGAAGTCCCGGCGCACACCTCTGATCCTGGGAGGGGATCCTGCCCCATCCCCTCCCCTCCCAGGCTGGGTGGGCTCAGCGGAGCTCTGGATTTAATTTGGAAGCCCCCACGCATCTTTGGGAGCCGGGTGACACGACAGCAACCCAAACCCGCGCCTCCTGAAGCTCGTTGGTTCCAGCGGGCTCGGCACTCTGGGAGCCGGGCTGGAGAGGATGGCTGTGGGCGCTGCGGTAGAGCTGAAGCCGGGCAGGAGCCGTCCAGGCATTTTGAGGAGCAAGGATCACTGGCTCTTGTGTGTCCTGCCTCAGAAGGGTAGGAAGAAATGTGGTGGGTGCGTGGGGAAAGAGCCCCTTGGCTTTGCTTTCCCTTCCCAGGCTGAGTGGCTCTGTAGAGCCGGTCCTGGGCAGCTCCCACAGCCCCTCGCTGCTGCTGCAGCCCCCGAGCTGTCCCCAGCTGTTGGATGTCACGGGCACATTCCCGGGAGGAGCCCAGCGCTCTCCAGGCTCACCCTGCACCAGGTGCTTGGACCAGGGGATGCTGTTCCAGGCCTCGGTGGTTCCTGAGAGCCACTGAAGGGCTGCCCCTGCCCCCCGGCCCCAGCAGAGCGAGGCTCTGGCTGTCACCTCAGCCTGAGCCTGCTGCCTGGCCCCTCGCTACTTGCAGGGGAGCAGCCCAGGTGTCTGCATGCTTTTGCAATCCCTCTGAGGGCCTGCCCAGTCCTACCCCTCTCCATCATCGAGCGTGGGAGATGCTGGTTGTTCCCATAGCTGTCCCTTCCTGCCAGATCCCTTCCCTGGCTCTGCTCCCTGTGTCATCACCAGGTATTTGGCTCATCCTCTCGACGTGCCCGGTTCCTCTCCTCCTGCTGCCTCAGGATCCCCGCGGGATTCACTGCCTCTTCCCCTGCAAACACAGAGCCCTGTCCCCCGGAGCGCCCGTGTGGAGGCGCAGTCCCAGCCCCCTCGCAGACCCAGGTGACACAGTGGCACCCTTCTGGTGGCCTCACCAGGGACCTGCGTGTGGCCAAGCTGAGCTTCACCGACCCGGCGGGCTCGGGGCGAGCCTGGGACAGCCCGGCCCGGGCGCTGTGGGAGGGACCAGCAGCCACCGCTCGCTGCTGGCCCTCGGAAGCATCGTCCGTGCCCTGGCCGGAGCCAAGGTGGGGCGGCTCCCGGCCGGACCCCGGCTCTTCGGATGGGTCCGGGAGGGTGTCCCCAGGGCCCGGAGCTGAGCGGAGCCTCGGTGTCTCGGCACAGAGCCTGTGCCGTCCCGGGACAGCAAACTGAGGCGCCTGCTGCGGGGCTGGCCGGGCAGCCTTCACATTCCAAACTCCTCCAGTTCCTCTCTCCCCCGTTCCTCCTGCAGCCCCGTGAGCATCCCCTCCTGTCCCCTGTGCCCTCCTGTCCCCCTGTGCCCTCCAGCCCCCTGTGTCCTCCTGTCCCCTGTGCCCTTCGGTCCCCCTGTGCCCTCCTGTCCCCCTGTGCCCTCCTGTCCCCCTGTGCCCTCCTGTCCCCTGTGTCCTCCTGTCCCCAGTGCCCTCCTGTCCCCTGTGCCCTCCTGCCCCCAATGCCCTCCTGCCCCCTGTGCCCTCCTGTCCCCTGTGCCCTCCTGTCCCCAGTGCCCTCCCGTCCCCAATGCCCTCCTGTCCCCTGTGCCCTCCTGTCCCCTGTGCCCTCCTGTCCCCCAATGCCCTCCTGTCCCCCTGTGCCCTCCTGCCCCCCAGTGCCCTCCTGTCCCCTGTGTCCTCCTGTCCCCGTGTGCCCTCCTGTCCCCTGTGTCCTCCTGTCCCCGTGTGTCCTCCTGTCCCCGTGTGCCCTCCTGTCCCCTGTGCCCTCCTGTCCCCCTCTGCCCTCCAGCCCCCTGTGTCCTCCTGTCCCCTGTGCCCTCCTGTCCCCCTGTGCCCTCCTGGCCGTGGTTCCAGCTGCCTGCCTTCATGGAAGCATGTGTCCCTTCTGGCTCAGTCCTGTTTGTGTGTTTGCAGGTTATGAGTGGCTTTAGGAAATAAGCTATTGTGTTTTTAATAAATTGTTCTGTTCCAAATCCAAGGGCCAACACATGGCTGTTCTCTTGCCTGGAAAAGGCTCTTGCTCTGGGCTCTTGCTCCATCTCCCTTCTCCATCATCCAGGGCCTGTGCCTCTGCACCCTTTGCTCTGGGGGGCCTGAGCCCTCTGCTGAGTGTCCCAGAGTGCAGGTGAGGGGTGGGGGGACACATGGCCATGGCCATCCATGACAACATCCCAGTCAGCTCAGCTGTCCCACAGTGTCTCTGTCACTGCAGTGGGATCAAGGCCCTGCCACTGCACATCCACATCTCTAGCTCTTGTTTGGTCCCCACGCTGTGACTCTTTGTGTCCAGGCATTTCAGACAGGGGTTCAAGAGACCGTGTGGGGTGTGAGAGGTTTCACCACAGGCACACAGCACTGATGAGGTTTGCCCTGTGATTTGCATCTTGAGCCAAGCAACATCAGGAGGAACATTCCTCCCCAGGAGGAAGCAATGGTGTTGTCTGGGTTTTTGCTGTTCTCTTCTGTCTCCTTCAGAAGTTTTTCTAAAGTCCTATTTCAGCCTTCTGTGTTTGCCTTTTGCAATGGAGTCAGACATGATTTTACATCAACAACTTTCTTGTTATTGTCCCTGTCCTTTCATGTTTGCATTCTTCTCACAAGGAGGAGACTGTTGATGGACTGTTGGGTTGACCAGTGTGGTTGAAGAAGATTTTCTTCCTCCAATCCATGGTCACTGCTGGAATTCTATAAATGCTGCAGTTTGTAAATAAACTGCCTCTTTTCTGCTTTGGACATCTCAGCGTGTGGGTGTCACAACAGCACAAGCACTGCCACTTTGGAACCCACCCCCAGACCTTTCCATGTAAAGCCCTGTCTCTGTTGGACACAAAAGAAGAGACACGAGTCTTGATCAGAAGGCTGATGCTCCAAAAAGGGGCTGGTTTATTCTCAGCACCTATTTTTATACCTTTCTACAATGTGCCCACCTAAGAGGTGGGATCCTTTGAACCATTGGTCACACCAAGGGTCAACAAGCAAAGCCCCTCCTTAGGAGAGAAATGTGAAAAACAAGAGAGTTCAGAAAGCATGACCTTGTTTACCAGTTTTCGTCCCTGGGAAAGAACTTCAGAAAACCCAAACATGACAGGCAGTGACTCCAAAAGCCCCTCTCAGCAGATTGGCCAGCCCACGGTCGAAGGTCCTCTTGCCCCCTCTAACAGGCCCCAGTTATTAGAGCACAACCCAATGCCCCAAAAGCCAACACCTTCTCTGTGGCACCAGCCAGGAAGATGCTGATCTGCACTAGAGATCCTCTCTAAGTTCCCAACCACAATGAGGTGTTGGGGATTCCACTTGTCCCAGCACAGCTCCATTGTTGCCAGGCACGTGGGTGACAACGCTCCAGAGCTGCTGGGGACGGGCGGGTTCCAGAGCGGGTGACAGAGGCTGGGCTGCTCCAGGGCAGGATGCTCCCAGCAGATCCCTGGCTGGGCTGTGTGAGCTCTGCTGGGCCAGAGAGCACCTGGAGCCATGGGAACGAGGCTGCTGGGAGCCACCATGCTCCTCTCCCTAGTGGAGGTTCTCCAGGCCTTCGCCATTGAGAAGAAAGGGGACGTGTTCAAGAAGACGGCGTGTCCTGCCTACCTGATATTCGAGAACGTCGCCTACCTGGCGGACATGACCTTTGAGCTGCCCTGCAAGTGCAAGCCCGAGGAGGCCTCCTCTGTCGTCTGGTACTTCCAGAAGAACCTGCACAGCCACGAGACCACGGTGCTGACAGACTTCAACGGCACCATGACCGTGGACTCCAGCCACGTCCGCGCGGGCAGCGACCTCCTGAAGCGCTTCAGCATCCGCATGTTCAGCCTGATCGTGTTCCGCGCCCAGGTGAGGGACTCGGGGCATTACCTGTGCGGCACCAGGGAGGGGCTCTTCTTCTACGGCTACGACGTGGACGTGCAGCCCACCCGGCAGATCAAGGTGGCCTTCCTGGACAACGACGAGCACGTCCAAGAGGACTACGCGGGGAAGGAGTTCACCCTCTTCACCACCTTCTGGGACTGGACGGGCTGTGACCGCTGCGGGGTGCGGGGCGAGCAGCGGCGGATCGGGCTCTGCTACGTGCAGAGCGCGCGGCTCAAGCCCCGCTACCGCACGGCCCTGCCCAACGTCACCTCCTGTGGCTCCAGGGCCGTGCCCTCGCGCTTCCACCACCTCCTCCGCCTCCGCAGCCCCGAGGTGGCCATCCGCAGCTGCCTGGCCCCCTGCCCGCAGAAGGAAGCCCCCGAGGAGGGCGTGCAGTCCATCTCCAACATCGTTTACAAGCTGGGCGAGAAGCCCCACCTGCCCAACGTGCCCATCCAGTACCACAAGCAGCCCCCCAAAACTGACCTGGTCATCAGGTGCCCGGGAGCGCGGCCCGAGCACGCCGTGGCCTGGGACAAGGGCTCCGTCCGGCTCTACCGCTCCCACTACCTGGTGGGGGTCAGGAAGCACATGAGGCTCTTCATCGACCACGGCAACCACCTGCACCTGCAGCGGGTGCGCAGGACGGACAAAGGCACCTACTTCTGCTGGCGGGAGGGCGAGCTGGTGGCCGGCTTCCAGCTCAGCGTCGCCGTCCAGCCGCGGCGCCAGCGCAGCCCCTCGGACCCCGAGTCAATCTTCGTCATGAGGGCCGTGGGCATCGGCTTCGCCATCATCATCGGCCTCTTCTTCCTCATCCACCTGTCCCTCCACCTCCGTTGGGTGCTCAGGAAACCGCCCAAGCTGTAGCAGCTTCCCCAAAGGACACTTGGGTCCCTTGGATCGACCTCACGTGGGGAATTTCCCCGTGTGAGGACCGTTTTTGGATATTCTGGTTTCGATGGTTTTTTTCAATGTCTGGTTTCAACTTTTAGAAGGGAAAATATGGTTTTTTGTTTGGTTTTTTTTTTCCAAATTAATCTGGCAATTTTCTTCAGAGCTTCTCTGCTTTTGAGGTGTTTTTTTAACTCACCCAACTCAGCATAGAGCTGGGAGTCAGTATTTGTGCCTGACAGAATTACCCAAAGGGGGGTGCGTAAGGTAATTCTGTAGGGTTTCAGCAGGGAGCAGGATGTGCCCTGCAGCCTCATCTCCTTTGTTTGAGGATGTGACTTGAGGATTTCAGCGTTCCCAAAAGAAATCCTGCTGCCCAGGAGGGCACTGTGGGTCCCGGCCATGCTCTGGCACTCGAACCACGATGATGATGGTGAGCCAAGCACCCGGTGATGACACGAGAAGCAAAGCCAGGGAGGGAGGCAGGAAGGAACAGAGCTATGGAAAACAATCTGCATCCCTGCACTCAGGGATGGAGCAGGGTGCAGCTGGTTGGGTCCTTGAAGGGCAACAAACGTACCCAAAGCCCCAGCACGAGCTGGGATGGGCTCACACACAGAGGCAGCTCCAGGCCTGACTCTCCCTGGGGGCTCGGGCACCAAAGTCAGCCCCCAGGCAGAGCCTGAGTGTCCCAGGGAGGCACCAGCCAGGGCTGTGAGTGCCAAGCCCAAGGCTGGTGCAGGCCAGGGGGAACACGGCCACCAAGCCTCACCTGGCAGCACTGCTCTGTGCCTTCCCCTCTGAATCCCTAAAAACCCACCAGTAGAACCTAACCTGCTTCCCCCACTGCCCTGTAACCCCCTCACCCCCCCCCAGGAGCAAACCCTGCAGGGACAGAGGTGCTGGAAGCTCAGGGCTGCTCCTGCAGCCTCAGCAGCCCGAGGTTTGCTTGTTGGGAGGCAGAGCTGGCAGCGGGAAGGGCAGAGTTCCAGCACAGCTCAGGGATTTGTGCAGGCAGGAATCCAGGAGCCACCAAGCAGCCCAGCTGGGAGCTGGCTGCAAAAGCATGCAGACACCTGGGCTGCTCCCCTGCAAGCAGCGAGGGGCCAGGCAGCAGGCTCAGGCTGAGGTGACAGCCAGAGCCTCCGTCTGCCCGGGCAGCCGTGACAGCCCTGCCAATTGAAACCACAGACAGCTTTGCAGGCAGAAAGCAGAGAGCTGATGGGCACAGCCCGTGGGGAGCAGAATGCCCAGCTCAGCGCTGAGGGGGACAGCCCCGGGCTGGGGCTCCTGGCACGGGTTTCCAGCCCCGTTTGCAGCAGCGATGGGAAGGAGCCCAGAGCCGGCAGCGGGAGGAGGTGGCCTTGGCCTCGGGGTGAGGCTGGGCCGGGTTTTTCTCGCCCTTGGGCAGCACGTCCAGGAGCTGCTCTGGTGCCGTGGGCTGGGGGAGGAGGGGCAGGGCCCGGATCAGCAGCTGGACACAGCAGGGGGACTCCCCGAGGCCGAGCAGCCCCGGGCAGCGGGGCCGAGGCACCGGCAGCTCTGCGGGGCTGGGGCAGCTCGAGGTCACGGCTGGGGCCAGGCAGGAGCCAGGAGGCACTGGGACCTCCCCAGCCCCGTGTCCCCAGGGCTCCCAGCCGCCCTCAGCACCAGTGCAGGCACACAGCAGTTTCAGGTTGTGTGTTTTGGGGTTGCTGTTGTGTCTCCCCACTTCCCCAGCTGCTTGGGATGGGGTCACGGAGCTGCTGGAGGACACAGCTCCAGTTCCAGTGGTCTGGGTCCTCATGCACTCCTTGAGGTGGGAGATTGGTTCAGCTGGAGGGTGCAGGGACAGAGATGCCCAGGCTGGGAGAGGCCTCAGGGACTCCCCCTGGGCTCTGCTTCCCACTCCCTCCCCGTGCCAACCCTGGCCAGTGCCTCCCATGAGCCTGACCCCCTTCAGGCTCCCACAGCCTCCCCTACAACGTCTGACACCCCCTAAAACCACAGCTTCCCCAATTGTTCTGCAGCCCCTGTTGGCTCCCAAAGCCCCCTCTCAGCTCCCCTTTGGGCTCCCACAGAACTCCCCATGGCGGGAGCTCGGATTCAGGAGCTGAGCTGGACTGAAAAAGGCTCTGGGGTTGGGCTCCACTGTGGCTCCCCCCTATCTCCATCATCCCAGGGTCCTGTGGGTGCCTCTGCACCCTCTTCTGGGTCTGGGGATGTCTGGGCGTGCTGCTCAGTGTCCCAGAGTGCAGGTGAGGGCGGGGGGGAGCCACCTGCCCTCCTGGCAGTGTATGTGGCACTATGGCACTATTTTCCCCATAGTGATGGGGAAAAGTCTTTGTTCTGTGTTTCCCCCCCTGCTGCAACCCCATCACCCCCACCCTGAGACAGAGACCCCCGAGCATCCAACCCAGGGGCCAGAGCTCCCAGCAACCCTGGGATCCCCTTTCCTGCCGTGCCGGGGCACATCTGGCACGGACACATCTGGTACCCGGCACCAGTTCCTCACAGCCACCCTCGGTGGTGACCGCGCGTGGCAGCAGCGGGGCCGGGACCGGGACAGCTCCGGGGGCCGGGACCGGGACAGCTCCGGGGGCCGGGACAGCTCCGGGGGCCGCGGTCACCGGCTCCTCCCGGCTCCTGCCCTGCCCGGCAGCAGCTGAGCTCACCTTTGCCTCCTTGAGCCTGGAAGCTTCCAATTAAAGCTCCCAGCCCGCTCCCAGTTCGTTTGCCTCATTAAGGAGGGGCAGGGAAGGGGAGAAGGAGAAGGAGAAGGAGAAGGAGAAGGAGAAGGAGAAGGAGAAGGAGAAGGAGAAGGAGAAGGAGAAGGAGAAGGAGAAGGAGAAGGAGAAGGAGAAGGAGAAGAAGGAGGAGGAGGGGAGGGGGAGCCCAGCCCTGCCCCCGCCGCTGCCGGCAGTGGCCGCTCCCCGTGCTTTGATCGCGCTGCGTGGGAGAGAATCAATCCCTGGGGAGCAGCGGCTGCCCACGCAGGACCCCAAAGCTCCCCAGCCCGCGCTGTGTCCCCGCTCCACCCCGCTGTGCACCCCGGGGAGGGAGGTTCCCTGTCACCAGAGCTGTCACACGTGTCTCCAGGGACGCCACGGTCGTCTGGGGACACAGGAGTCGCTGGGGATGTGCAGGCGCCCCAAACCCTTGGTGACACCAGCGCAGGACAGCCGGGGAAACACGCGGCTGGCAGGAGGCAGGGAGCTTCTGGGGACGAAAGAAGGATGTGGGAGCTGTCCCAGTCCCACCAGTCTCCCCAGTACAGTCCCCCGTGCCTCTGGATCTCCCCAGACCGCACCCACAGGGCCGCAGCTCGCCCCACTGGCCACTGTTGATGGCCCAGCGCTGGTGGCCGTGCTCCAGCGGGGTGTCCCCGTCCCGCGGCAGGCAAGAGCCTTTCCCGGCCATCGGCTGCCATCTGCTGCCAGCGGCGGGGCCAGCCCCCGTCCTTGCTCCGCTCCCTGGCCCTGGCCCTGCAGAGGAGTCCCAGGGCCCCCCACGTCCCCCCAGCTTCACCCCGGCTGCCTTTCGGGGCACCGGCGCCGGTGCCACCACGCGTCGCTCGTGTCCCCACGTCCCCAGAACAGCTCCATCCCCCGCCAAGACCCACCCAGGTCGCAGTTTGTGCCCATTTGGCTGTGCCTGGGAGGGGCTGGCGGTGGCGCCGTGCCCGCTCCTGGATCCAGCCCCCCGCGTTTCCCGGCACTGCCGTGCCCTGGCACAAAGGCCCCTCCCGGCCGTGCCACGGCTCTGGCTCCGCACAAAGCCCCTTTCAGCGGCTGAGGAAAGCCCCTGGCAGCCGGTCCTGGCCCCCACCACCCCCTGCCATGAGCCACCAGAGGCAAAAGGCCCCCCAAACTCCGTGAGTGTGTGGGATGAACACCTGCCCGGATTTGGGACAGGGACCGGGGCTCCAGGGCCACCAACCGGTGCTTCCACAGACCCACCGGGATGGGAAGGACTTCGGGAGGCTCCAGACACCCAATTAGCAGCCGGTCTTTGTCGCTGTGGGACACAATGAATGAGACGCGGACTCGTGAATTCCGAAGGCTGATGCTCCGAAAAGGGGCTGGTTTATTCTCAGAACCTATTTTTATACCTTTTTACAATGTACCCACCTAAGAGGTGGGATCCTTTGAACCATTGGTCACACCAAGAGTCAACAAGCAAAGCCCCTCCTTAGGAGAGAAATGTGAAAAATAAGAGAGTTTACAAAGTGTGACCTTGTTTACCAGTTTAGGATCCTGGGAAAAAACTTCAGAAAACCCAAACATGACAGGCAGTGACTACAGGTCTCCATTAGAAGCACCCTGCAGTGCCCCCGTGGCATCCTCTGTGTCCCCACCCCGGCGCTGCAGGGCCCAGAGCGGGGTGGGCAGGGGCTGTGCCGCGCTGCCCGGGCTGGCTGCCAGGCCACGGCCACCCCTCCGGGCGCCACAGCCTGGCTTGCTGCCCCCGCTGGCAGGACAGGAGCTCCCGGGCTCCATAAAAACCCCCGGCCTCGCACATCGCTCCCACCCGTCCGGCATGGAGAGCCACCGCCCGTCCTCCTCCTCCTGCGGCCGCCGCTTCGGCCCCTCCAGGCCCGGGTACCGGGTGCTCCCCGGCAGCCCCCCGGGCCGGCTCCGGGCTCCCCGCAGCACCCAGCTGAGCCCCCGCCCGGGTCCCCGCCTGGCCTCGGGCGGGATGGACTTCTCGCTGGCCGCGGCGCTCAACTCGGAGTTCAGGGAGACGCGCACCAACGAGAAGGTGGAGATGATGGAGCTCAACGACCGCTTCGCCGGCTACATCGAGAAGGTGCGGCTGCTGGAGCAGCAGAACAAGGTGCTGGCGGTGGAGCTGAGCCAGGCGCGGCAGCAGGAGCCCCCGCGGGCGGCCCAGCTCTGCCAGGAGGAGCTGCGGGAGCTGCGGCGCCGCCTGGAGCTCTTGGCCGCTGCCAAGGCCCGCCTGGAGGTGGAGAGGGACAACCTGGCCGAGGATCTGGGCAGCCTCCAGCAGAAGTAAGGCGCTGTCCAGCTTGGGGTGGCTGTGGGGACCAGGGTGGCTCACTTGGGGTGGGTGTCAGGGTGACTGCCAGGACCAGGGTGGCCACTGGAAACAAAGTGGCAGCAGGAACCAGGAGGGACACCAGGACGGTGATCAGGATCCTCCTGGTGATGGGAACCGTGGTGGTGACAAGGACCAGGGTGACCCCTGGGACAAGAATGGAGTCCAGGGTGTACCCAGGGGTCAGAGTGGCCCTGGGGAGCAGGGACTGGTGGGCACCAGGGCTGTGGTGGGATCTGGGTGACCCCTGGGAACAGTGTGGGATGGCGTGGGGGTGTGTGGGGTGGGCACACGAGCTGACCTGGGTTTGGAGGGTGCTGCTGCTCTGGGGCTTGGGGGGGTCTGTGTGTCTGTGGGCTGAGAGTGACCAGCCACGGTGCCAGACACGTAACTGTGCCTCTGCCCTGGCACAGGCTGCAGGACGAGGTGACCCTGAGGCTGGAAGCTGAGAGCAACCTGGCTGCCTACAGGCAGGTGAGGGCAGGGGCCAGATCCCAGCTTGGCCTCCCTTGGGAATGGGCAGGGATGGGGTAGGGATGGTCAGGGAGGCAGCGGAGACAGGAAGGGATAGGCAGGGAGGCAGCAGGGATGGGCAGGAGCAGGAACTGAGGGACTGGTCTGTCCTTCAGGGACATGGGCAGGTAGGGAACAGAAATGGATCAGGGATGGATGGGAAGGGCAGGGATGGACAGATATGGAGCACGGATGGGCAGGAATGGCAGGAGCAGGCAGCGAGGGACTGGGAAATGCTATGATGGGCAGAGAGAGGCAGGGCTGGGTGACAGCAGGAGGGAAAGGACGTGACCAGGCAGCTCAGGGCAGAGGAGACCCAGGTGGCCAGCTGGGACAGTCCCTTCTATCCCCCCTCGGTGACAGGACGTGGACAATGCTGCCTTGGCTCGCCTGGACCTGGAGCGGCGCGTGGGGACCCTGCAGGACGAGATCGCCTTCCTCCGCAAGGTCCACGAGGAGGTAACCCCGCTCTGGGGCTGGGGTCCCGGGGCTCAGGGGGCTGCCCTGACCCCGCTGTCCCCACAGGAGCTGCGGGAGCTGCAGGAGCAGCTGGCCAGGCAGCGGGTGCAGGTCCAGGTGGACGCCAGCAAGCCAGACCTGACGGCCGCCCTGCGCGACATCCGCGGCCAGTACGAGGCCATGGCCGCCAGCAACGTCCAGGAGACCGAGGAGTGGTACAAATCCAAGGTGCAGTGGGAGCTGCTTGCCCCACAGATGGATGGCCTGGCTGTCCCCTCCCACGGTGTCACCATCTCAGGGCTGGGTTGGGTTCTCGGCGGTGTGCGGGGTTCGGGATCTCTGCTGTCCCCACCTGTGCCAGGGATGTTTGTCCTTGCCACCTGTTCCTGGGGCCACCTCCCTGCTGTGGAGCAGAGCAGGGCTGTGCTCCCACACCGTGTGCCACCAGAAGACATCCCTGCCCTGTGGTCCCATCCCGTGGCACGTGTCCCCTGTCCCAGTTCGCAGACCTGACGGACGCGGCCGCCCGGCACGCCGAAGCCTTGAGGGCGGCCAAGCAGGAGGCCAACGAGTACCGGCGCCAGCTCCAGGCACTCACCTGCGACCTGGAGGCTCTGAGGGGCTCGGTAGGTGACAGCCCTGGGGTGCAAGAGCAGGGACACGGCCTCAGGGAGCTGCCACCATCAGGGGCTTCCCTGGCAGGACCACCACCCAATACTGGGGCTGTTAAAGATCACAGTGACACAGACTCCGACTCAGAGGGCTGACAATGACTCTGTTCATTTCTGGGAATTTCTTCCCCTTTTATACTGTTCTACAGAGAACAACCCAATAGGTGGAAGGAAGACAAACTTCTTCCATCACATTGGTCAAGTCAGAGGGACATCAAGAAGTCCCTCCTAGGGAAAGGAATGTAAACAAAGGTTACAGTTAGGAAAACGTGTCTCTTGGTGACAGAAAGCTCTCTGGGAAGGAGTTTCAGAGAAACCAAAACATCACAGGCACCAACCAGGGCTGGGCCCCAAGGGTGGGGGATGGATGGGCGCTGGGGAGAGCCCCCAGCCCCCAGGAGAAGGTGCCCATGGAGGGTGTCACGGCCCCCTGTGACCCCCCAGAACGAGTCCCTGGAGAGGCAGCTGCGGGAGCTGGAGGAGCGCTACGCCCTGGAGATGGCTGGCTACCAGGACACGGTGGTGAGGCTGGAGGAGGACACCCACAGCCTCAAGGAGGAGATGGCCCAGCACCTGCAGGACTACCAGGACCTGCTCAACGTCAAGCTGGCCCTCGACATGGAGATCGCCACGTACCGCAAGCTGCTGGAGGGCGAGGAGAGCAGGTGACAGCTCCACCCTGCCCCTCACCCCAGCCATGCCCCTAAACAAGCCCAAGCCCTCGTGGTCCCTCTGGGATGCCCAGCTGGGTTGAGGATCATCCTCCAGGATGATCAGGTCCAGGAGGACCTTGTGCTCTTCCCAATGTTCCCGTTGTCCCTGCAGGATCACCATCCCTGTGCAGAGCTTCTCCAACCTGCAGATCCGAGGTGAGGCTCTGCCCCACGTGTGGGAAGGGGCAGCGGGAGGGTGGCACAGGCAGGGGTGGCTTCTGGGGGCTCTGTGGCAGGAGAAGCCACCTTGGCCATCCCTGCCCAGTTCAGAGGGACCAGGAGGCTTTTCTCTGAGTCTCAGAGAACCTGGGTGCTCCCAGGGTGGGGGGGGGGGGGGGGGGGGGGGGTGCCATGGCCATATCCCCAAGGCTAAACGTGTCCCCAAGGCCAGTGATGTCCCCAACACTGATCACATCATCGTGTCCTCAATGACAACCACATCCGTAAGGCCAACTGTGTTCCTCAGTGACAACTGTGTCCCCAAGGACAAACCTGTCCCCAAGCTCAATCACATCCCAAAGCCACCCATGTCCCTGTGGTCGACAGCATCTCCAAGGCCAGAAATGTCCCCAGCTGTCCCCGCAGCCCAACTGTGTCCTCCGGGTGCATCAGATCCCACAGCCTGCTACATCCCCAAGGCCCACCCTGTCCCTGAGGCCAGCCCAGTGGGTGGAAGGAAGACAAACTTCTTCCATCACTTTGGTCAAGTCAGAGGGACATCAAGAAGAAGCCCCTCCTAGGGAAAGGAATGTAAACAAAGGTTACAGTCAGGAAAACGTGTCTCTTGTTGACAGAAAACTCTCTGGGAAAAGTTTCAGAGAAACCAAAACATCACAGGCACCAACCCTGTCCCTGAGGCTGGTTGTGTCCCCAGGGCTGCTGTCTCTCATGGTTCAGGGGTTTCCAGCCCAATCCGTTTTCTTTGGGCTTCTCCTCCTGAGTGTGGCTGGAAGGGCCATACCCTGGGCAGGGCAGGGTGTCACTGCCTTGTCCTGCCCCTGTCCCCCAGAGACCAGCCTGGACACCAAATCTGTGTCAGAAGCCCACGTGAAGAGGAGCATTGTGGTCAAAACTGTGGAGACCCGAGATGGAGAGGTGGGAAATCCTCATCTGTGTCCCCTATGTGCCATCCCCACCTCCCCACAGGGTGTGTCCCCAAGGGACTTGCACATGGGGCCACCATCCCTGCACCCCACACGCAGGCAAGGCAGGGAGCCAGTGATCCCTGAGAGTGTGGTGTGGTCATGGTGGAGCTGAGGCTGGCAGCTCACAGAGAACACTGTCCCTGTCCCTGTCCCCATCCCTGTCCCTGTCCCTGTCCCTGTCCCTGTCCCTGTCCCTGTCCCCATCCCTGTCCCTGTCCTTGTCCCTGTCCTTGTCCCTCCCTGTCCTTGTCCCTGTCCCTGTCCCTGTCCCTGTCCCTGTCCCCATCCCCGTCCCTGTCCCTGTCCCTCCCTGTCCCTGTCCCCGTCCCTGTCCCTGTCCCTGTCCCTGTCCCCATCCCTGTCCCTGTCCCTGTCCCTGTCCCTGTCCCATCCCTGCCCCTGTCCCCATCCCCGTCCCCGTCCCCGTCCCTGTCCCTGCCCCTGTCCCTGTCCTTGTCCCTGTCCTTGTCCCTCCCTGTCCCTGTCCTTGTCCCCGTCCCTGTCCCTGTCTCTGTCCCTGTCCCTGTCCCTGTCCCTGTCCCTGTCCCTGTCCCCATCCCCGTCCCTGTCCCTGTCCCTGTCCCTCCCTGTCCCTGTCCCCGTCCCTGTCCCTGTCCCCATCCCTGTCCCTGTCCCTGCCCCTGTCCCTGTCCCTGTCCCTGTCCTTGTCCCCGTCCCTGTCCCTGCCCCTGTCCCTGTCCCTGTCCCTGTCCCTGTCCTTGTCCCCGTCCCTGTTCCCGTCCCTGTCCCTGTCCCTGTCCCCAGGCTCGTTCAGAGCCCAGGCAGGCTCGGCCGGTGGCAGAACCCGGTCCCGGGCTGACGGTCCCTCCGCCCGCAGGTGCTGAAGGAGTCCAAGCAGGAGCACAAGGAGCTGCCGTAGGGCGGGGGAGCCGCAGCAGCCGCAGCCCCGTCGGTCCCGCCCGGTGCCCCGCGGGAGCCCCGGGCCGGGCGCGGGGAGCGGGAGGGACCGGGGGCGCTGCTGCGGGAGCATCTCCCTGCCGTGCACCCCTCGCCTCTCCCAGTTCCCCGTGCCCGGGGCCCGGTGGCACCGCGTTAGGGGCTGGCAGCCAGCAGAGCACCCGTGGGACCGTGCAGCACCCGGGGGAGTCCAGCGGGTCCGGGCGGGGCTGGGCTCGGGGATGCTGCCGCATTCCCTCAGCACGGGGTGCCGGGGGTTTGGGGACCCTTCCTGCCTCACCCTGGGTCTCTAGGGAGAGAGTCTGCCCTGTTCCCATCTCCGTGCACCGTCAGACAACACGATGGCGCCCAGAGCATCTCCCTGCACCCACCCCCTGCTCCGGGAGCCCTCCCTGGATCTCCCCAGTGCATCCTCGGGTGGGGGGGATGCCGGCTGGAGAGGGACATTTCCCTGTCCCTGGGTGAGCTCGGCTGGGATGCAGGGGCAGGAGGAAGGGGAGGGTGGAGAGGTGGGGGTGGAGGAAGAGGATGATGAAGAGTCAGGGGCAGGAGGAAGGGGAGGTGGAGAAGCAGGGGCAGGAGGAAGGGGAGGGTGGAGAAGCAGGATGCTCTTGGGATGGTGTCAAGGGGTGACAAAACGGGCATCAGGAGGGGTTCCTGAGGGTGCTGGGGTGTCTGGGGTGGGTTGGGGAGCTACACAGTGGCCTCAAGGGCTTCTCCTGACACAGAGCCATGGGACTGTCCTGATCCCACTGGGTGACTGCCACCAAGGTGTCCCCAACACCAGCAGGAAAAAACAGACCTGAGGGGCTCCTGGTGAGGGGTGACCCAGGGCCCTGTGGCAGAGGAACCTCCTGCAGGTGAAAATGGAGAGGAGAGGGGTGCAGGGGAGGGGGAGAGCGCACCTGTCAGGGTCTCACAGCACAAGGTGCCACCTGCAACCACGGAGTGACGGGGGAGTCTCGTCACTTGGGGGTCACACTGGGAGCCAGGGGCTCTGGGCAATGGGGCTGCCTCAGCCCCACACAGAGCCTGCCCACCCCCTCCACGGGCATTCAGGATGGGACTGGAAGAAATCCCTTGTCCCCCACTTGTCCCCTCTCCCAGGGCAGCACCGGCCCCCAGGGCCATTGCCCAGCTCCAGTGCTTGCCCACAGCCCCATCCCCACCTTTGCTGCAGCCACTGACCCCGAGCAGGACCTGCCTGATGCCACCTGACACAGCCACAGTGCCCTGTCAGCCTTTGGGATGAGCACACAGCTGCCCTCGGGTGCCACCCCCTCGTCCCCTCTCTGTCCCCTTGGTCAGGTGCTGAGCAGCTTTGCTCTGACTCCAGGAACACAACACCCGGCCCCAAAACTGCCATTGCCAGGGCAGGAGGTGTTCTGGGAGAGCTGGGGGGTGCCCAGGGAGCAAAAAAGGAGGAGCTCCAAAGGAACACTGAAGGGTTTGGGACACATGGCTCTCAACATGGAAAAACAAGGCAAACAAGGGTGAGAAAAGCGAGTATTAATTGGACTAAAATAGTTTGATGGATGTTTTCAGTAGCCTCTTAGAAAAACAGAATGCAGGGGGATGGTGCAGGGCTGGGACACTAAGAGCAGCCTCCCTTGCACGGGATTAATGCACTAACACAGCTTGGGATGAGAATAAAGCTAACAAACACACTGAGCTTCCATGGCTGTGCCTGCATCCACCTCCCCACAGCCAGTGCTGGGGGATTTGGGGATTATCTGGGGTGGTGGGGACCTCTGGGAGCCCAAACCAACCCTGATGGTGCAGGGGTATGTGCTCAGGGCTGAGCCCCAGGGCACGAGTACATCCCAGGGGCCAACCAGAAGGGACGGAGCAGAGGGGAGTGGTGGGGTGGGAAAGATCCCCTTCCCAGGATGGGAATCAGGGATCTGCTGGGGGTTCCTCACCCTCAAACCCAGCTCCTTCCCCTCACAGCCCCAGGCTGCAGCTCTCAGGATTGGCTGCAGATATTGGGGTGAGGGTGGATTGGGGATCCTGCACATCATCCCAACACGGTTCAAGGGCCAGAGCATCACTGGGGCTCTCAGTGCCCTTCCTGGACAGAGGGATTTTTCCTGAAAGCCCCAAGCCACATCCTCAGAAAAAGGAGATGAGCCTGGAGGACACATCCTGCTCCGTGCTGAGGAGTAGGTGTCCACCAGAACCCTGCAGAGATGTCGTAGCCTTTGGGAGGTGTTTGAGAAGACTTTGTCAGGCACAAACATTGACTCCCAACTGTGCTGAGCAGGGTGAGCTAAAAACACCCTGAAAGCAGCCGTTTCTGAAGAAAATCACCAGATCAGTTTGAAAAGTATTTTTTCTTTCCCAAATTAAAAAAGAAAAAACAAAAAAAAAGCCACCCCAAAATTAAAAGGTCTGGGTTTGCTCCAGCTGAGGAGCTCCAAAGGAACACTGAAGGGTTTGGGACACATCGTTCTCAACATGGAAAAAAAAGGCAAATAAGGGTGAGAAAAGCAAGTATTAATTGGATTTAAATAGTTTGATGGATGTTTTCAGCAGCCTCTTAGAAAAACAGCTGTAATCAATCACTGGTGCAGATCAAGAACTCTACAGACTTTGGCCAGAACATCTTGCACCAGCTCCAAGTCATCTTTTGAAAAGGACATTATTGAGCTTTTAACCCTCACTGCCAACGAGTGGCTGAGCCAGGAACGACTCCTGGCAGCGTGAGATCCCTGCTGGAGCAAACCCTGACACTGTCAAACCCTGCCTGTCCCTGCTGAGCTGTGCCAGCAGGGAGTTTCCCACATCACTCCTTGCTGTCCCACTCCCGCCCCGAGGGGAGGGAGAGCAGGGGGACTTGGCAGTGTTTGACTGCTGCTGGCCAGAACATCGGGGATTTTCAACAGGAGGATGGCCCAGGGTGTCTGAGTGCCCTGTGGGGGTGATGTTCCAGCCTGGATGGGTTCTTGAGTGCCCATGCGGGCAAGGAGGATGATGATGATGATGATGATGATGATGATGATGATGCCCATATTTCCTCCCACAGACTCTGACTGAGTGCCACACGAGCAAGGAGGATGATGATGATGATGATGATGATGCCCATATTTCCTCCCCACAGACTCTGACTGAGTGCCCACACGGGCAAGGATGATGATGATGCCCATGTCTGCTCCCTGTGGACCCTGCCTGGATGCCTGTCTTGGTTTGGAAAGACAGGTGTCTGCCAGGCAAAGCTGGAGTTTCCCTTAGAATGGAGAATGTAAACCCCTCACCCCCTGCCAAATTATAATTTTGCAATTAAGGGCTTTCAGGCAAAGATTTGGGAATAGGAATAACAGTTCTTTACCAGGAATATTAACAATACAAATGTAGTAGAAAAACAAAACTAACCAACCAAACCAGCAAACAGACAAACAACAATCCTGGAGAACCCTGGCAGAGTCAGAGCTACAGCCTGACACCCTGTTGGTCAGGGTGTTGGAAGCAGTCCCAAAGTGAGTCCTCCTGGAGTGGCAGAGGTGGTTCTGGTGAGGTAAAGATGATCCTGTAGCAAAAAGGTCCAGGGGTGGTGAGAAGGGTCCAGTCTTCCTCCCAGGACTCGGGTGAAGCTGGATGATTTCGTGTTCCTGTGTCTCAGTTTTATCCAGGTAGGAATGCCTGGCTCCCCCCACTGCCAGGGGGAATGGGATGCATCTCACCATGGGATGATGGAATGTGGATGCACTGCTTTGGGGAGGGTACAGTTTGGGGAGGTGTTAATGGCCCCTTATCAGAAGGCATCTGGCCCTCTTCCCCCTTGAGTTACAAGAGATAAAGAAAAACATCTCCCCAACTGCTTTTAACAGATGGAATAGAATACACACCCCTGGCTCCACGACCCAAGACAATGCCCAGGTGGATGAGGATGAAGATGATGAAGATGATGATGATGAAGCTCATCTTTACTCCCCATGGACACCACCTGGCCCCTCAGCTGAGCTCTTGGCAGCTCAGGTCACACCAAGAACTGACCTGGAGAGGGTCCCAGTGGGTCTCACAGCCTGGTTCTCTGTCACCACTCACACAATTCCTGCTCCACTGCATTTCTCCCGAGCCTCCCCACCAAACCCCAGAGATTTTGCCTTTCCCAAGAGGTGGGGATGCAGCAGGCTGCCCCCAGCCCTGACACCCTCACCCTGAGCCTTGGCACCTCTTCAGCAGTGTGCCTGTTCCCACCAGAGCTGTGACTGTTGTGCCAGGGCTGTTCTGGCACCAAAATCCTCCATCCTGATCTTGGGTAGCTCCAGGATCTTTCTTGTTGAAGTCTCCATCCCTCAGCTGTCCTCAGGTGTGCAAAGGCAGGAGGAATGGCACCACAGCAGAGTGCAAGGACACACATGTCCCCTCAAGTGGTGCCCACAAAGCCCAATATTCCCATGCCAGGCCTCAGGGATGGACCTGGACCCTGCCATCGGGTGCCTGGTGGTTTCTCCAGGGCAGGTGGGAGTCAGTGGTTCCAGTTCTGCTGGGGTGACTCTGCCATTTGCTGCACTGGCTTTGGGAAAAAAATGGACCTGACAGTTGTCATTGCCATTGATTACATCTCCTAAAACCCCTCAGTGACTGTGGAAGAGGAATGAGACTATCTGGGTTTGTGTTTCTCCTTCAAAACTGCCACCCAATGTTTTCTTTCCCTTGGTTGTCTCCTTATCCAAGAGACTGTCTGTACCCATCTGTGAGGACACCCTGCTCAGAGATCACAGCACCACAGCTTGGGAGCCAAACTTTATTTGTGCAGACCTTGTGCCCTGGGTAATGCCAAAGTCAAGCTTTGAATGTTTTCTGAGCCTCTTTTACCCTGCTTCTGCTCAATCCTGGTGCTCCTGCTCCCTCAGCTGACCTGGTAACACTTCATCAGCTCCACCACTGTCCTCTCCTCCTCAGCTTCATTTTCCAAGTGGGTCTCCACGGGATGGGCTTCCCTCCCTGCCTCACAGCTGGCTGAGCTGCCTGGCTGGCCAGCAGCCTGACAATCCCTGCTCTGCAGCTTCCTGAACAGATCCTGGCTGCTCTCCTTCTCCGCCTGGCTCAGGAGAGCCACGTTCAGCCCGAAGCGCTTGGTGCCCGCCAGGCTCCGTAGGATCTGAAGGACGGCAGCTCTGTCTCTGGGATGGATGTTCTCTGCCAGCACTGTCAGGAACTCCCCCAGGAGGCCAAAGCCCACATCTGCCTGGAAGATCCTGCCCAAGGCCTCCCCTCCCAGCTCCAGCAGAAACTGGTATTTCTCTGTCCCACTTTTCAAGCATCTGTGCCAATCTCTGTGAAATTCCGCAGCAGTCCCGGGCAGCTGGTCCAGCTCCTGAAGGAGAAAGGAGACACTCAGCTCCTTTTGTTTTGTTCCCACCTGAAGACTTTGAGCCCCTTGCCCCCATCAGCTGAGATGTTTTTACCAGAGCAGCATGAGGAGCTGCTGAGGGGGAAAAGGGGAAGATGAGGAAGTGCCAGGTGGCCTTGACCCCGAGAAACCAGGGAACTGCAGGGGGAAAAGGGAAGCCTGGATGGGATGTGACACCCAGTGTGAACACAGATGGTTGTGGAGTGACCCCAGCCAGAGTCAGACTCCCTGCCCAGCCTGGATCCACCAGCACTGCCTGGGAAGGGACCTCACAGAGATTGGGGCAGGTCAGGGAACACTTTGAGCACTGGGAGGAAAAACCAAGGAGTGGCAGAGAAAAGGTGGGAGGGATGCAAACCCCAGGAGATGTGCAGGTGCCCTGTGTGGTACCACCTGACACTGGTGGGGGAGCAGAGGCTGAGAGCTGAGCTCCGAGTGGCATTCCCAAGTAAAGGAAATCCCATTTTACACCAGCTCTAATTAACTCTAATTAACTGCTGAGCCCTTCCCCGCTGGGTCACTGATGCACAGGCTGAAGGAGGAGGCAGATGTGCAGCTTTCCTACAGCCAGGGAACAAGGCAAAGTGACATCAGCTGGGGCTGAGCACAGAGGGAAGAGCTCTGGAGATCTGAGCCTGGTGCTGATGGGACCAGGAGCAGGATTTGTCTGGGGAGATCACTGCTCAGTCCAAGGAAACACAATGCTAGTCAAGGGAGTGGCAAAAGATCTGCTAATGAACACAGCTCAATGAAATCCAGCATCATAAACAATCCTTGGGGCTGTTTGTAAGGCAATCCATGAAGCTGCCTTATCCTGGGAAACATCCATGGGAGACAACCAGGGACAAGGACACTCCAGCATGGACAGAGCCCACGGCAGGGGCAGGGCTGAGGTGACTCCAGTCACAAATGGCCTGGACAGAAAATGTCCTGTCCCTGTTTCCCACCACTGAGGGACTCAGTGAGCCCATCAGGCTCAGGATTAACCCAAGCCAGCCCTTTTCCATGGTCATTAAACCAGGAACAAAGCACCAGCTGTGCTCAGGGACTCTGCAGGCAGAGGCTGCTCCAGGGAGGATCCTGGTGCACAGCCCTGGCTCTGGGTGCCAGGCTGCAGCTGCTGGGAGCTGCTCAGGGCACTGGGAGCTCTGGGTGCAGGGTGTGCATTCCCACAGGGGTGGAGCAGTCGCTCCCTGAAGGGGCCCAGCCTGACCCTGTGCTGATCCAAACCCCGATATTCCAGGGGCTGGCTCACACCCAGAGCGAGGCCTGAGTAACTTTTGCATTCCAATTAACACCCAGCTGATTCCTGAGTCACTTCCAGCTGTGGATGAGCCCCTGGCAGCCTCTCCCTCACCTGTGGGATCTCCACAGCGCGGGCAGGTGCTGCCGTGGCAGGGGCTGCACAGGGATTCCACAGCACATTCCTCCTCTGTCCCAGCCTGTCCTTCCTCTCCAGAGGCTTCAGGTGCGAGGCCAGCACCATCTCCCTAAAGGGAACAGGGGACAGGAGGGACAGGTGGCAAGAGAAGACACTTTGAGGCTTCAAGCTGCTTCCTTGAGCCAATTTCTGGCTTTGGGCTGGATGGATCACCCAGAGGCTGGAGGAGCAGGCCCTTACCAGGATAAACCAGCCTAAAATCCCCTGGGAATCCCATCAGAGGGACTGGCAAGATATTTGGGGGGAAAGCCACTCGAAAGAGGCAGTTTTCCTGCCTCTCAGGGATCAGGTGGCATGGGGGAATGAGACAGACATGAATGGAATTTGATCTGGTCCCAGAATGGCTCCCAAGCATGGTCAGAGCCCTGGATCTACCTATGGACCCTGGATGTCAACGGGCAGGGAGCCCCCAGACGGATCCACAGGGGATCCAGGAGCTGGGAGGGCGCTGGGAGTGCCCAACAGTGCCCCGCGGAGCAGCCCTGCCCTCCCGAGCCGCCCACAACCCCCGGGACAGAGCAGCGACAGGCCCGGGAGCAGGAACGGGCTGGGACGGGCACAGGGGACAGACACGGCACCCTGTCACCCTCTGCCCCGGCACTCCCGGCACGGCCCGGGGGGTGCGGGAGACGGGGGGCGGGAATGGGAGAGGGGACAGTGTCCTGAGGAGGGGACAGTGCCTGGGGAGGGGACAGTGTCCTGGGGAGGGGACAGTGCCTGGGGAGGGGACAGTGTCCTGGGGAGGGGACACTGCCTGGGGAGGGGACAGTGCCTGGGGAGGGGACAGTGTCCTGGGGAGGGGACAGTGCCTGGGGAGGGGACAGTGTCCTGGAGAGGGGACAATGTCCTGGGGAGGGGACAGTGTCCTGAGGGGACAGTGTCCTGGGGAGGGGACACAGTGTCCTGGGGAGGGGACAGTGTCCTGAGGAGGGGACACAGTGTCTGGGGAGGGGACAGTGTCCTGAGGAGGGGACACAGTGTCTGGGGAGGGGACACTGCCTGGGGAGGGGACACAGTCCTGGGGAGGGGACACAGTGTCCTGGGGAGGGGATACAGTGTCTGGGGAGGGGACAGTGTCCTGAGGAGGGGACACAGTGTCCTGGGGAGGGGACACAGTGTCCTGGGGAGGGGACACAGTGTCCTGGGGAGAGGACAGTGCCATTGCACTGCTGGCCACAGCTGAGACCGGCCACGGAGCAGGGACAGATCTCGGCCCACACGGAGGAGATTTGTCCCAAACCCGAGGAGTTTTGGGACAAATCTCAACCACGGCCGAGTGTCCGCGCCTGCGGGCTCTGTCCTCGGAGCCGGGGCTGTTCCGGGCATCCCGAGGCTGCTGCCCCTCGGGGTCCCGGAGCCCCCAAACGAGTACCCCGGCTCCTCCCGGGCCCCTGGGGCCGCTCCCCGAGCCCCGGACCTGAACTGGCCGTAGTCGGGGACGCCCTGGCGCAGCGCCCGCAGCTTGGCCTCGCCCTCCCGCTGCCGCCGCTCGTCCTCCGCCAGCGCCGCCCGCAGCTCCCGCTCCAGCGCCGGGAGCGCTCCGGCCGGATCCATCCCCGGATCCATCCCCGGGTCCATCCCCGGATCCAGCCCCGGATCCATCCCCGGTCCCACCCCCGGGTCCTGCCCCGGAGCGGCGCCGCCGCCACCTGCGGGACCTGGGGGCACTGGGACCCCTCCTGTGGAGACCGCCCTGCCTGCGACGGTTTCGAGGAGGCCGCTTCTGTCAGAACAGCGCTGCCAGGACTGGCCCGACAACCCCGATCTTATCGTGACAGTCCTGCCTTGCGGACCCCCGTAGTCCAGCCTAAAGGCCGCGCACGTGGATGGCAGCTGCGAACCTCTCCCCTATCGCGAAGCCCCCAGGCCCTGACACACCGCCGGCCCCGGGGCCCCTTGCTCTGTCGCGACAGCCCCGTGGGGGGATGAACGCCTCGGCCCCAGGGCCGCTCTCTCTATCGCGACAGCCCCGCTCCCGCCGCCGGAGCGCCGGGGCCGCGCAAGGTCCCCGGGGCTGCCCCGGCCGCGCCTGCCAGAACCGGCCCCGCCGCCCCGCGCTGCCCCGCCCGGCCCGCGGCCCCCGGGACGCTCGGGGACCGGCCCCGGCCCGGCCCCGGACCCGCCCGGCGCTTCTCCAGAGGGCGCGGCGCTGGCGGCGGGCGCGGGACGCTCTGTCGCGACAGGCGGCGAGGGCAGCCCGCGGGCCTTCGGCAGCGGCGGCGCCGGCGAGAGCAGCGGCGGGAGCGGAGCCGGGGCAGGTGAGGGAGAGCGGGGCCGAGCCCGGGCCGGGGCTTGGGACCGGGGCAGGGACAGGGCCGGGGCTTGGGGCTGGGGCAGGGCCGGGCCCCCCGCTGCCACGGGCCCTGAGGGTTCGGTCAGCGGCCCTCGGTCTCTGCGCCCTCACCGACCCTCTCCCCGCCCCCCAGCATGGACACCGACCTGTACGACGAGTTTGGGAACTACATCGGGCCCGAGCTGGACTCGGACGATGACGACGACGAGCTGGGCCGAGAGTCCAAAGACCTGGACGAGGTGAGTGGGGTGGAGGGGAGAAGGGGCAGCGACCCCCGGAGCCGGCGGGGCTGGTCCGGCCCCGGCCCCAGAGCGGGGACGGGCCCGCGGCTGCTCCTGCCCCGTGCGGGCTCTGAATCCCGAGGGGCGGAGTGGGCCTGGTGTTTAAAGAATTTACAAAATCTGTTGCTGGGGTAAAGAGTTCTTACCGGAATGGCGGTGGGAACCGGGAGCTCCTGCGGCTTTGGCTGGGTTTGGTGTCAGTCCCGTGTCCCTTCGGGAGCCCCTCAGGATGGAGCCGGATCCTCGCGGGGGGAGGCAGAGCAAGAGCCCACGGACACGGGGGGGGAGCAGAGGGGCTGGAGCCCCTTCCCATCCCCTGCTGGTGCGTGTGGGGTGGGGGTCGTGCTGCCCGGGTGTGGTTCTCGGGTGGGGTTGCCGTCTGTGAGTCGCTGCCTGTGCCGCTGTCCCTGCACGTCCCGGGGCTGCTCCTGGTCCCGGTGCTGTGGGAAGAGCCGCAGTGCTCCCCCGGAGCTGCTCCCAGGGCACCTCCGTGGCTGCTGGGGCTGCCCTGGGGCTCCCTGGCTTGGGGGTGACCCCAGGCCTGTCCCCTCTGAGCTGAGGGTGAGCCGTGGTTGCAGCTGGAGGACGATGACGATGACGATGAGATGGGGGAGCACGACGAGGAGCACCCCGGGATGGAGGTGGTGCTGCACGAGGACAAGAAGTACTACCCCACAGCAGAGGAGGTCTATGGGCCTGAGGTGGAGACCATCGTGCAGGAGGAGGACACACAGCCCCTCACTGGTGAGTGGGGAGGGAGCTGTGGGAGAGAGGAGAAAGCTCTTAATGGATCCTGGGGAAGGGGGGATAAATATTCCCTTCTGTCCTGCCCCTTTGGAGTCCCCTCACAGCCTCAGGAACTCTGCCTGGTGTGTGCAGATCTGGGCACTTGTGATTTGTGCAAGTCCAAACAAACGTGTTTTTGGACGGGCAGGAGTCAGCAGAGACAGGAAAGCTATTTAAGGGAAAAGAGAATGCATTTCAGTGATCTCCTTTGATCCCTAAGTGCTGGAATGGTTTGGCTGGAAGGCCCTGCAGTGACCATCTCCTGCAGCTTGGACAAACAGCTGAGAGAATCTGTCAGCTGGAAAATTGAGGGGTTGTCAGCAAAGCACCCCATTCCTGGGGGCCACTCCTGACCCTGCTGGTTCAGGGGCTCTGGGGACAGTTTGTTGTTCTTTCTCTTGTTTCAGAGCCCATTATTAAACCTGTGAAAACCAAGAAGTTCTCCCTGATGGAGCAGACGCTGCCGGTCACTGTCTACGAGATGGAGTGAGTGTGGGGCTGGGGGAGGCAGCTCTGGGGGCTCTGGGTTGGTGTCTCACTGACCCCAGCACAGAGCTGAGAGCAGCCAAGTCCCAGGTTCTGAACCCAAAACAAGGGGAAGTGCAGGACAAGCCATTTCACAGACATTTTCTCTCCCCACCAGCAGCACAGGATAGGCTTGGACACAAAAGGGGAATCTCACCTCAGGGGCTGAGATCAAGCTCTATAGCAACAGCCTGTGGCTCAGGAAATGTTCTTGGAATGCTTTGGGTTGCAAGGGACCTTAAAACCCATCCAGTCCCACCCCTGCCATGGCAGGGTCACCCCCCACTGTCCCAGCTTGCTCCAAACCCCATCCAACCTGGCCTTGGGCACTTCCAGGGCTGGAGCAGCCACAGCTTCTCTGGCCAGCCTGTTAAATATCCACGTGGTCAGTGTGCAGCACACATCACGTTGGGACATTTTGGGTTGATCCCAGTTTCAGATTAGGTTCTTATCTATTCCAGTTCCCACTGGGAATTTTTGTGCTGCTGGGTGAGTGCCCAGTGCTGTGCAGTCAGCAGGACACTGCAGCTGTGCTGGGTGGCTCTACTGCTTGTGTCCCAAAGCAGCTTCTTGGACACCAGGGCTGGGAGAAAACCTCCTGGGGAAAAAAAATCCAAATGCATTTAAAATTGGAGATGTAATATCTCAAATTTCTGTGGAGTAAGAACCATCCTTTGCTTTTTCTGGTAAAAGTCTGATGTTGGAGCAGGGTCTGTGCGTTGTGCTGGGTGGTGTGTCCATGTCCCTGAGTGTGCAGTGTGTGTGTGTGTCTCTTTGGGGTGAGCAGATGGAGCTGTGGGAGTCTCCTTGGGCTCACCCCTCCACTCATGGCCTGCCAGGGCTTTGCCCAGTTGTCAGTGCTCATCTCCAGGTGTGGCTGAGCAGCAGTTCCCTGGTGCTGAGCACTGCCTCTGCCTGGCACCCTGCAGCCTCGTGTTCTCCAGGAGGGACAGGATGTTCCTGGAGCTGCTGTTCCCTCAGGGGTCCCTCAGCTGCCTGGGGCTGTGCTCAGTGCTTGGGGGGTTCAGCAGAGCTGGAGCAGAGCTCCTGGGGCTGGTTTTTCTCAGCCCTTGCTTTGGCTCAGTCCCTGACCTGGGCTCTGCATTACCCACCACTTCCCTGATCCCTGTGTATGCTCTGCTCATTCCATGTGTAATTAATTCATTTCCCTCCTGTTCGTTGATTATAAATGCTTAGGATGGGCAAAGAGAAATTCCTTGTGGGATGTAGCCAGCAACCTGCAAGCTTGGTATTGATTTCCCATTTAGCCTTATTTTCAGACCAATTAGGAAGGTTTTAATCAGGGTTAGTATTGATTGCTGTATTTTTTAGTTCTTAATCAAAACGTTTTACATTAAGAAGTCTATTGCATCAGTGAAAATTTAATTGTTTAAAAAGGAAATTATTTGACAGCACTTATTCTCTGCGGGCCTCTGGCAGTGGCTGCATGTTTTATAGCCTCCCATTATTTTTTAGGGTGGCAATTTAGGATCTCAATTACCTTTTGGCCAGCATCCATCCAGAAGTGACCAGCTCATCATTACCCAGCTCAGCTGCTGGTTTGAAAAAGACTTAATTCCTCGAGTCCCTGGCATGTCACTGTTTTAAGACTTGAAAATCAGAATTAATGGTCTGTGGAGCCCTGGCTGCTTCCAAAGCTCCGTGGGGTGCTTGTTATCCAGCACCACGATCTACCTGACTGCCTGCCATGGTTTGAGTGGAAGTGCTTCATCATCCGAGGACATGGATGTGATTTTTTTTTTGCTCCAGCACTGACTGGAGAAGAGAAGGAAAATATTCAATAATATTCCATTGCTGGCAGCTTTGCCAGCTCCATATCCTCCCACCCACTGCCATCTGTCTGGGACTCCAACTCTCTTGTCCTCCCCATCTGGAAAGTGGGATTCTTCCTCCGCAGGGCATTGGCAGAATAAAAGTTTGGCAAGGGTTCAGGGGGGCACCTTGGATAGAAAGTAGAGCTGAAAAGCAGCACCTGCTTTTCTTAGACACAGCAGAAGCCTCCCAACAGCCTTTTGTGTTTTGTTGCTGCAGTTTCCTGGCAGATCTGATGGACAACTCGGAGCTGATCCGGAATGTGACTCTGTGTGGGCACCTGCACCACGGCAAGGTACTGGGAGTGTCCAGAGCACAGCAGTGGTGCTGGTGACCTGTCTGCTTGCTTTGCCAGCCCTTCTGGCCCCTGGTTCTCTGCAGCAGCACCTTCTGCTCCTCCTGCTCCTGCACTTATTTATAGAGTTCAGGGGTGGGTTGGGTTGGAAGGGACCTTAGAGCCAATCCAGTCCCACCCCCTGCCATGGGCAGGGACACCTCCCACTGTCCCAGGCTGCTCCAAGCCCTGGACACTGCCAGGGATCCAGGGACAGCCACAGCTTCTCTGGGCACCCTGTGCCAGGGCCTCACCATCTTCATCCCAATATCCCATCTGACCCTGCCCTCCTCCAGCCTGGCCTTGGGCACTGCCAGGGATCCAGGGGCAGCCACAGCTTCTCTGGGCACCCTGTGCCAGGGCCTCACCACCTTCTTCCCAATATCCCATCTCACCCTGCCCTCCTCCAGCCTGATGCTGTTCCCCCTTGTCCTGGCACTACGCTTCCCTGCGGAATTTCTAGATTTTTTTTTTGTAAGTTGAATTTGTAGGTTTTACAATAACCTGCTCAGCGTGCTCTGTGCTGCCCCTGGAGGGATGGGGTTGTGTTTGTGTCTGTCTGTCTGTCTGAAGAGAGGCACCTCCTCTCCCTGCTCTTTTGCAGACGTGCTTTGTTGACTGCCTGATAGAGCAGACGCACCCGGAGATCCGGAAGCGCTACGATCAGGATGTGAGTGAGCTGCTGGGGAATTCCTGCCCTGGGGAACATGGCCTGGCTTTTGCATCCTGAGGGAGGATGCATGGGGACAAGGTGGTTCAGTGACTGGAATGTAGGATGGGGAAGCCAGAGCTCAGTCCTAGTTCTGCTTCTGTCCCTTATTTATCACCTTAGTGATGTGCCAGAGTTAATTGTGTCCTGCTTCAAACTGAGGATCTGGTACCAAAGTGTGAGACTGATTTTTGGTTTTGCCTTTGCAGCTCTGCTACACTGATATATTGTTCACAGAGCAGGAGGTGAGTGGTCTTGTAGTGAGTTTATCCAGTTGTCTCATGCTTTACTTACAGTTGTTGCAGGCAGTTTCCTTGTCCATTTTAACACCTTTCTGTGCCTTCCACATTTTGGTTATTTTCTTTATCAATAAAACAACCTGCTCCTCTTGTTTGCCTCAGGAGGATTCCTGATCCAGCTTCCTTCCCTCAACTCCATGTATGATTTTATATCCTGTGTAATGTTAAATCTACAGCAGAGTCACCCCAGTCTGGGGGTAATTCTTGCTTTCTTTGAGAGAAAAAGGAGGAAGATGTTTGCAGCAGTGGTAGATGAGGAAAAAAATATTTCAAAATAAATGCATTTCTCCTTGTTTCCCTTAGCTCTGACTCCATGTGTCTGGGCATGAATAGGAATGTTATTTTGTGTCATGACCAGAACAATCCTTAAAAGCTTTTTTTTTTCACCTCTCAATGTTCTACTTCATACTCTGTGTGATCAAGTCTTGTGCTTTGAGGTGTAACTTGGTGGCAGCAGAGGGTGAAAGCACCAACAAACACCCACATTCTGTCTCAGGTGTTGCCTGTAGTACCTCCTGAGCTGAAATCAAGTGTGGAGGGTGCAGTGCTGCCTCACCAGTCTGACCAGTACAGATGGGAGAGCTGGGCTGGGTACTTTGGTGATCTGAGGTTACTGCTCTCTTCCAGGATGAATGTTTACTTCTTTCCATCTTTCTGATTTTTTCCTTGATCATCTTCCACATCTGTATGTGGTGATCCTTTGGTTTATTTTTTATCTGCCTGTAATCCTGGTTTCCTGTGTTTCAGAGGGGGGTGGGGATCAAGAGCACCCCAGTGACCATTGTTCTGCCAGACACCAAAGGAAAATCTTTCCTCTTCAACATCATTGATACTCCAGGTGATTTTGCAGTCCTGAAAATCCTGCTGTGGGAAGCACTTAGCTTTGTTTTGTACCTTTTATAGCTGATCCCAGCCTAGTCCTGAGCCTTCAGCTGAGTTCATTCCTGTGAAGTCACTTCCAGCAGTACTGACCCATAATCACCCAGGATGGTTTGGGGTGAAGGGACCTTACAGTCCATCTAGTTCCACCCCCCTGCCATGGGCAGGGACAAGTCAGGCTCATGTTTGTGATTAGCTGGCCTACTTGAGGCCTGCTGGGGCTGAAGAGGTGTTTCACTCAAGCAGCACAGGTAGAATTTCCTGTCCCAGGCATTGCCATCTGCAGGGGACCCTGCTTTGCTCTAATGCTGTTGTCCCACAATGAGACCCAGCAAATTCCTCAGGCCTCTGGCAGGCTCCTGTGAGGGGAAAATAATCACAGATCAACTTGTAAGAAACTTCAGGGAAGAGGGTCTTGGGACACATCTGCTAAGCTGCAGCTCAGGATGAGGGAGGTTAGAGCACAGGAGGAGGCTGGGGGGAGAGGCATCTGTTGTCTCTGAGAAGAAAGCTTCCTCCTTTTCCCCAAGTACTTGCACAGAGCTGTGAGAAAAAACCAGTCACAAATGTGAGGAAAAGTGCCTGTTAAGCAAGTTGTTGTGTGCATTCTCAAAAAAGAGCATTAGAGCTGAGGCTGCATCCCCGTGGGGAGCTCTGGCAGCCGCTCCCAGGTCCCCGTCTGAGGAGGAACCATCTCCATCCTGCCTCTCTGGGTAGCAGCAACCAGAGGAATCTGCAGGGCCCCTGGGTGCTGCTGCTGCACCAGGGCTCCCTGCTTCTCACTGCCCACCTTTGTGTGGTTTTGAAGGTCACGTGAATTTTTCTGACGAGGTGACAGCCGGCCTTCGCATCTCGGATGGCGTTGTGCTCTTCATCGACGCGGCCGAGGGGGTGAGTGCCACCTTCTCCTGGGGCTTCCACCCCTCCCTCTGGACTCTCTGCTCCTGCCTTAGCCTGAAGGCCTGGGGTGGGTTCAGCTTTCTGGGGTGAAGGGCTTTTGGAGGACGTGTTTTCCATCTGAACAGGCAGCCAAGCCTCTGGCTGCTGTGTCCAGGCTGATGCCATGCTGTGGCCCCGTAGGCTGATGATCTGAATTGTGTGCATCTCCAGCCCCATGATACCTCAAACTGAGCAGGTTATTTATATCAGGGATGTCCACAGGGTTTGGATTCAAGGAATTTGGTTGGGTTAGCACCTATTTCTGCATTGCAGGAGGGTTAGCTGATTGCTGAGCTGGGGCTTTTTCTGCAGCCTGGCAGCCGAGCAAGGGTCACTGGTTGCCTCTCACGCCCCAGAGAGCATTTTGTGGAGGCTTTCCTGGGGCTCTGAGCTGGCTGCTCCCCGCAGGTGATGCTGAACACGGAGAGGCTGATCAAGCACGCCGTGCAGGAGAGGCTGGCAGTGACTGTGTGCATCAACAAGATCGACAGGCTCATCCTGGAGCTGAAACTGCCCCCCACAGATGCTTATTACAAGCTCAGGCACATCGTGGATGAAGTGAATGGTCTGATCAGGTGAGGGTGCTTGGGCTGATGCATTGATAGTGCTTGCTGTCCCTGTCCCACGGCTCTCTGTGAGCCCTGCATGTGCCTGGCAGCTCATCACTTTGTCTCTTGATGTGTTGAGTCATAGAAAATGAGGAAGAATCACTGGAAATTCTTCTCAGCTAATACCTTGAATTAAGCAGGATTGCTTCTTCCTGGTAAAGTCCAGGGGATTTCATTTCCCCCACCCCATTTCATTTTTCCTTCATTCAAAAGTAGAGGTAGTGGACATAGGACCAGAGCAGGGAATTTGTGCTCCCAGATGTCTCAAATACACTGAAGTGATCCAGGTTGTATCCCAAATTGGAGGTTGAGACGTCTCAAAGCTCCTAAAAACTAAAAGAGAGTTTTGCTGTCTCCACTCCTGAGCAAGGATTCTGTTACTGACACAGTCCAATCTCCTTGCCAGCCCTGCTCAGGAAAGGGAGTAGCCATGCATCGTTTCTGTGGGTTCTTCTGCATCCAGGGATTTTTTTTTAGCAGCATTCTGCCCTTCAAGTGTGTGTGGATTTGCACACAAGCTCCCTGGCTTGTCTCTGTTCAGTGGGTGCTGGCAGCTGGGAGCAGGGTAATTCACCCTGCCTAGCACGGCTCTGAGCTCATTAAACCTGTTTGGATTAAGTGATATCCCTGTATTATCTTTTCCCTTACTTGGTTGACCAACTTGGCTGCTTTTTTAGGGGAAGAAAAATTATCCCAGATAAAAAAATCTGAGGCATTTATGCTGGTAACTTTTTAAGATCTTTAAATCTTTGCACATTAATGCTTTGAAGTTTATAGGCAGAAAATGTTCCTGACCCTGAGATCCTGATGGCAAGCAAGCTGCAGCCTGTTTAAAGATGCTTTTTGGCAATGCAGGCTCCTTGCCTGTCACTGCTGTAGGGTGTGGGAAGTGGGTTGAAGTGTCTTCTTTGGTTCATAACATTGATTTGGTTTTATTTTTCTCCTCTCAGCATGTATTCCACCGACGAGAACCTCGTGCTGTCTCCCCTCCTGGGGAACGTGTGCTTCTCCAGCTCTCAGTACAGCATCTGCTTCACACTGGGGTCTTTTGCAAAGATTTATGCAGACACATATGGTAAGGATTAGCCAGAAACCTGGTGCACTTCAGCATCTCGTTTCCCAACCTTTTCTTGTGGAGGTTTTCTAAGCCATTCAGCTTCCCCTGCACGTGGCCAGTGTTTGTGCTCTGGAATTGCTGAGAGTCGAGTGGTGCTGCAGAGCTGAGCCTCGGGGGTTAACAAGCAGAAACACAGTCTTAGCAAGATATTTTCTCTTGATAAATGTTTCTTGAGTCAGAAGCCAAGATTTTTTTTTTTCATTCCCTAAGCAGAAATAAGTGGTTGAAGGCAGGTGTGTGTGTGTGTGTTGTGCTTTGCCTCCTTGTCAGCAGCTCAGCAGCGAAGCAGTTAAGCTCTTCCTGCCATTTCCCAAAAGTCCAAGACTCAGCTGCAGCTGGGCACAAGCTTTGCCCACAAGGTTTTGCACTCTTGCCCTCTTTCTTTTTTAAGAAACTGTCTTTTTCTGGCTCGGATTTAATTTTTTGCTCCCCAGGTGCCCACTCAAGGCAATCTGCTGCGTGTAGCAGCGGGCTCCGTGCTGGCATTAGCAGCTGCACAGCCCAGGTTTTTGAAGTCCCCCACTGGGGAATTTGGGGATCTGTAGGAGCCCAGAGCAGGGGAAGAAGGAGGTTGTAAAGCAGCTGGGCCAGCTCTTGCAGAGAACCTGGCCTGAGGGAGGATGAAGTTGTAGAGGTCAGAGACTGATGGTGTCAGGACTGTCACGTGTCCTGAGAGTTTGGAGCAATAAATGAGCACCCTGAGTGTCACAGCATTAACTCAGAGCCCCCAGAGAAGGGGTGAGACCCCTCCTTGGGGGGCTGAGGACAGCACAGTTGGCAGGAGATACCAACCAGGTGGGGAAGGCAAGAGCTGAATGGGTGCTTGGAGCTGGGAACAGTGGATTCTGGTCACCAGGAATTGTATGTGCAGCCACCACATGTCAGCTAACAGGAGTTAGAGCAGCATCAATGTCCAGACTGCAGCCACCAGGAAATTCCTTGTGCTCACACATCTGCCCACAGCAAAGGCTTGTTTGGAACCTGCTGTAGGTTCTCATCCTATCCTGGTATTTGTAAATTCACCATGACAAGCCAGCACTGTGCTGGACCTTCAGCACTGGGTGTTTGGCTTTGTGCTCCCTGAGAAAGAGAAAGGAACCTGGAGATGTTCAGCAGGGCAGAAGGTGCTGGTGCTGAGCCTGTAGGGCTGAGGGGTGGGGGCCATTCCAGCACCTTGGCACTGCAGCAGCAGTCACAGCGTTCCCATTTGGAAGTGCAGCAGATGTGGCTGGGCTCCTGCAGCACTCCTCAGCTCTGACCCTGTGGGTAGAGAGCTGGAGTGTTCCTGGGAAGTCAGTCTGTGAACTGCAGTGTTCCTGGGCTGCTGGGGACATCCCCAGTGGCCTCTTTCTGCTCATCTCTGCCTGGTCTCCCCAGGACAGCACTTCATCTTTCCCTCAGAATTGGGACGAGGCATTCACTCATCAGCATAAGTTCATTAAATTGAATCCTCAGGCTTGTTTTAAAAGCCAAAAAAAAATAAAGATTTCTAAGCTAAGAGAAAAGCAGTGACATCTGAGAGACTTCTTCATTTGCCTTTTCCTTTAGGAGACATCAATTACCAGGAGTTTGCGAAGCGGCTTTGGGGCGACATCTACTTCAATCCCAAGACGTAAGAACCCTGTTTAAATGTTTCAAAGTTGCTTTATTCCTGGGGTTTCCCCTCCATTCCCTGTAAAATGTGGACTAGATGACCACCAAAGGTCACTCCTGATCCTGTGGTGGAGCAGTATCTGGGAAGGGTTGAGTCAGACCTCCTGCCTGATGTGAATCCACGTGGTCCTCCTGAATCTCACAAGCAGGAGCAGAGAGGCTCCTCTGGCCTTCATTTGGAGTGAGCCTGGCCCATCTGTCCCTGGCAGCTTCCCAGGGGACTGGGAGGGAGAAGAGGCGAAGCTGGGAGGAGCAGAGGCTGTGTGGGGGTGCTGGCAGGCTGCAGTTCTTGCTCCTCACCTCGCTGGTCTCCCACAGCCGCAAGTTCACCAAAAAGGCCCCGACGAGCAGTTCCCAGCGCAGCTTCGTGGAGTTCATTCTGGAGCCCCTCTACAAGATCTTGGCTCAGGTCTGTGATGGGTCATTCTCCCTCCCACAGCTCCAGGCAGGAGCAGCTGGGGCTGGGCACTGGGCTGGTGGGTCTGGTCCTGTCCCATTCTGCAGTGGGATCTGCACAGGGTGGGCTTGGAGGTGCAGAGTGATCATTGCTTATTGCAAATGCAGCGTCGTGTTTGCAGTGAATAGAGCAGTCCTTGCTCTTCTTTGTGTGCTCTGATAGCAGCCAAATGACAGTGCTTGGACTTGGAGCAAAGACCTGGAGCACAACTTGGATGAGGTGGAGTTGGGGGTCTCAGCTTGGAGAAAAGGAGGCTTGAAGGGACCTTCTTTCGTTCTACAACTCCCTTGATGGGAGGAGGCAGCTGGGGGGCTTGGGCTGTGCTCCCAGGGAACAGGGACAGGACAAGGGAAAAGGCCTCAGGTTGTGCAGGTGGAGGTTTAGATTGGAGATTAGGGAAGATTTCTTCCCCCAGAGGCTTGTCCAGTCCTGGCACAGCTGCCCAGGGCAGTGGTGGAGTCACCATGCTTGGATGAATTTAAAAGCCATGTAAATGTGGCACCTGGGGACTAACATGATTTAGTGGTGGGCTTGGCAGTGCTGAGTGAATGGTTTTACTCAATGATCTTAGAGAGCTTTTCCAGCCTTAATGATTCCACAATTCTGTGATTTGACCCATCTGGCTCTCGTGTGAGCTCGGGTCCAGAGCCCTGCGGGTGGTGGCTGGTGTGTGATGCTGCACTGAGGAGTTACTGACTGGGACCCCCACAGTGAACCTGAGGGTGGCACTTGCTGTCTTGCAGGTGGTGGGGGATGTGGACACGACCCTGCCCAGGACTCTGGATGAACTTGGCATCCACCTGACCAAAGAGGAATTGAAGCTGAACATCCGGCCCCTGCTGCGGCTCGTCTGCAAGAAGTTCTTTGGGGAGTTCACAGGTACAAGCTGTTGTCTCCCCCTCCACAATCCTCCTTATATCCCCAGTACTGCACACCAAGAGCTGAGGGCTATATTTTGGCCAAGGAGTGCTAATTAGCACAGATCCTGCTCAATTTCCCAAATCTAAACTGTGACCTCACATGCCCACAGGACAGCCTGAGACTCTGCTCACCTCTCCCCTGCTGCTCTGGGTGCTGCAGTCACCTTGGCTGTGCCTTGTGTACATGGAGCCCATTTCTTTCCTCTGCACTGGTTAACCCTGCCCTCACCAAGTGTTTCCTGTTCCAGGCTTTGTGGACATGTGTGTGCAGCACATCCCCTCCCCAAAAGTGGGGGCCAAGACCAAGATTGAGCACACCTACACCGGCGGCGTCGACTCCGACCTGGGGGAGGCCATGAGCGAGTGCGACCCCGACGTAAGGAAAACTCCTGCCTGTGCTCTGAGCCTGCAAAACCAAGGCCAGCAGGCTCTGCTCCCCCTGCCCTGCCAGGGCTGCTGCCTCCCAGCCAGCTCTCTGCACAGATTTGACTTGCAGCGCTCTGAAACCTCTCATCCGACACTGGAACAAATCTCTTCACTCCAAGGAGCTTTAGCTGCCTGCCAGGGCAGCCCTGGAGAGAGGGGATTGTTTCACAGTGTTCAGAGTAGAGCAGGACTAGGTCAGGACTCCAGAGCATGTGGAGCTGCAGGGTGGTTTTGTGTCCTTTTGCAGTCTTTTTGTCCCTTTTCCTTGAAGTTTGAGTCTCTCTCCAAACTCTAAAAAACTGCACGGTGCTGATAAAAATAACCCTGTGTTAGTTAGTCAGCACCTTTCCTCTCCCAGCCCTGCAAACCCTTCCTCCTCCAACAGCTTGCACTGAGCTGTCATGTGGAGTTGTCTGGAGCCACCAACGCCGGCAGCTGAGTGAGAAATTTGCCTGTGACTTTTGCTTTGATGTCTGCAGAGAAAATGAATCTCTTTTTTTAATGAGTTGTGATTATCCACATAAAACCCCACAGTGGTGACTGTCACCACGTCACCAGTGTGGAGTGACCTTGTGGCGCTGGGAGCTGTGATCTTGGGGGGCTCAGGTGCTCTGCCCTGAGCAGGTTTGCAGGCCAGCAGGTGACATTTTCCCTCATGGCTTTGTCCCAGCCACCATTTGCTGCCCTACAAGAGTAAGGACAGAAGCTCCAGAACAGTCCACCACAGTCATTCCAGGGCTTCCCATGCAGGGCAAGGAGATGTAGGGCTTCCAGTGGCAGGAACTGAAGGACTTGGCAAATCAAAACAATTATTTCTAAATCCCAGCCCATTAATCCCTTCTATCCACAAATCATAGAATATTCTGAGCTGGAAGAGATCCACAAGGATCATGAGAGCCCAGTCCTGCCAGGTCTGTGTGTATTTCTTGACTGTGTTTTGAAAGAAGCTCATTTCTGTCTCTCTGTGTCACGGGAAGGGTCCCTTGATGTGTCACACAACCAAAATGTACAGCACTGATGATGGTGTCCAGTTCCACGCCTTTGGCAGGGTGCTCAGTGGCACCATCCACGCTGGGCAGCCTGTGAAGGTCCTTGGGGAGAACTACACCCTGGAGGATGAGGAGGATTCCCAGATCTGCACTGTGGGACGCCTCTGGATCTCAGTTGCAAGGTACAGAGAGCTCTGGCAATGAGCTCCTTGAGAGAGGAGGGGCAGGTGAGGGGCTGGGAGGGAGGCAGAGCTGCCAGAGGCAGGAAGGAGGAAGGAAGGTGCTGGAAAGCCTGAGGCTGCAGTGGTGCTGTCCTGCCTTTCAGGTATCACATTGAGGTGAACAGGGTCCCTGCTGGCAACTGGGTGCTGATTGAGGGCGTGGACCAGCCCATAGTGAAGACGGCGACTGTGACGGAGCCTCGGGGCAATGAGGAGGTACCAGGCCTGGCTGGCATTGCTCAGCCTTCCAGGGAGGCAAGGAGGTGGGCTACAGCCCAAAAGCTCCCCTGGTGGGGGTTAAAACAATCCCTGTCTGCTGCCAGGTTTTTCCCCTGGCAAACCTCCCTTTTTCCTCCTCTCACATTAGAGCTGGGATTTTCTGGATGTAAAAGGGAGGTGAAAGTTCCTTAACCTGGTGAGGCTAAAGAATCCCTGTCTGACATGGTGCTGCTGAGGGAGAGGGAAGAGTTTCACATGCTGTGTCTTACCCTGAAGGGATAAGGATTTCAGCTCTTTGTTCTCTCTGGTTCCAGGCTCAGATCTTCCGTCCCCTGAAGTTCAACACCACATCTGTTATCAAAATAGCTGTGGAGCCAGTCAACCCCTCAGAGCTCCCCAAGATGTTGGACGGTCTCCGCAAAGTCAACAAGAGCTACCCCTCACTCACAACGAAGGTACTGCTGGGGGCACTTGGATTAGCTGATTTCCAGAGATCCCTTCCAGCCTTAACTCTTCTGTGATTCTGTGTGTGTGGCTGTTTCCAGCCAGTGCTGGGGGCGGCCTCTGGGCTGATCTTCAAAATAATCAGATTTTTTTTACCATAGGTTGTTGTTTGTTGTGGGTCTTTTCATGCTGTTTCAGTTGATCTCATAAATTATGTAGAAATAGCAGAAAAGTGTAAATCCAGCAGAAAAAACACACACCCTGCTGTGCCAGGGAAGCAGCTTTCTGCAGAGCCCAGCAGCACTTCCTCCTGGAAAAGGCTGTGGGAGCTTTCCTTGAGGTGTTCTGATTGTAACTAAAGTGTATTTAAGGCTGGTCCTTCCTCAGGTTTGAGAAGGAGCCTGGAAGGGAGGAGCTGTGAGCAGGGGGCTGCCAGCTGAATGCCTCTGTTTCTCTCTTTCTCTCTCTCTTTCTCTCTCTTTCTCTCTCTTTCTCTCTCTCTCTCTCTTTCTCTCTCTCTTTCTCTCTTTCTCTCTTTCTCTCTTTCTCTCTTTCTCTCTTTCTCTCTTTCTCTCTTTCTCTCTTTCTCTCTTTCTCTCTTTCTCTCTTTCTCTCTTTCTCTCTTTCTCTCTTTCTCTCTTTCTCTCTTTCCCTCTTTCCCTCTTTCCCTCTTTCCCTCTTTCCCTCTTTCCCTCTTTCTTTCTCTCTTTTCCTCTTTCCCTCTCTCCTTCTTTCTTTCTCTCTTTTCCTCTTTCCCTCTCTTTCTCTCTCTCTTTCTTTCTCTCTTTCTCTCTTTCTCTCTGTCTCTCTTCCTCTCTCTCTCTCTGTCTCTCTTCCTCTCTCTCTTTCTCTCTGTCTCTCTTCCTCTCTCTCTCTCTTTCTCTCTCTCTCTTCTGTTCCAGGTGGAGGAGTCTGGGGAGCATGTGATCCTGGGAACAGGAGAGCTGTACCTGGACTGTGTGATGCACGACCTGCGGAAGATGTATTCTGAGATTGACATCAAGGTGAGGGAATGAGAGAGGGATTTTCCCCACTGGGAGCCCTGGACAGGCTTTTGGTCCCCCTCTCTCAGAAGGGTAAGAAAAAGAACTTGTCTGAACACACAGAGTGGATTTTGTCACGTTCCTGTAAAAGTAAAAAAACCCCAAAGTGTTGGGGTGTAAAAGGGCCTCTCACAGCCTGACTGTCACACCAGTGGGACTGAGAGTCTGCACATGGGCTTGGAGAGGAGTTTGCCATATTCCAGCCTTCCCCTGTGCTCCAGCCATTGCCTGGCTAGCATCAAGTAAATAAATTGAGCAGAATTTTTCATACCTGGAATTGGATTTAAATTTCCCTGTCTCATTTGAAAGCCTCAGTGCTTCATACATGACCCTGATTAAAACACTGCCAGCTGAGCCAGTTTTTCCTTGCAGGTGTTCAGAGGTTTCAAACAGTCTTTGAAACCTTTCCTTCCCCTGGAAACCTTACAAACCTTCTGTTCCTTCAGGTGGCTGATCCAGTGGTGACATTCTGTGAGACAGTGGTGGAAACATCCTCCCTGAAGTGCTTTGCTGAGACACCCAACAAGAAGTAAGGGCCCTGGGCAGGCTGGGCATGGGAGGGGGCAGAGGGAGGGCCCATCCCCTCCAAGGGGGCTGTTGCTCTGGCTGCTGTCCACCAAGTGCCTGAGTGAGCAATGTCCCATTGACCTGAACTCCTCAGGAGCTCACCAGAGTCCCAGGAATGTTCCTGGGAGCTCTGAGGATGGAGGGAATAAAGACAGATCCACACCCTTCTTTTTCCCCCAAGTGTCACACCTCCTCAGCAGTTCTGAGAGGTGTTCTGGGATCCTGGAGCAGGTGCCAAGGAGCCCAGTGCTGCCTTCAGTAACTCCCCCAGTGATTCCATGAGCAAGAGTCTTCTCTTACCCGTGTGTAATCTTGGATTTGTTCTTCCTGGTGATGCCCTGGAGCCTTGCAGCTGCTCTCATCTCCCTCCTCCAGCACCTCACAGTGCATGTGATTGGAAGAGGGGGGCCTGGGAGGGAACAGGGGGGAGATCTGTGTGCACAGGATGCTCCCATACCTGGGTTTTCAGAGAAACCATGATCTGCTGAAGTTGGCTCTCCTGTTTCTGACTCTTGCCTTCCTTTATCCTGAGACAATCTCGCCATGTTTGGCAGCCTTATTCCTGGGAGCAGAGAGGTTCCAGTCTTCACAGAATCACAGGATGGTTTGGATTGGAGGCAGCCTTAAAGACCATCCAATTCCAGGCCCTCCTGTGGGCAGGGACAGCTTCCAGCAGACCAGGCTGTTCCCAGTCTTAGGTCAGGCTTTGACCTCCTGGGCACATGGAATGACCTGTGCTGGGGGTGGGTTTCAGGCATTGGGGGGTTCTCTGAGGCAGCATATGGTGTGTCAGACACAGCTCCCAGGGGCTCTTTGCCAGGCCCATGGGCTCCCTCCTGCAGCCTTGGACAGGGGCTGGCTGTGAAACAGGAGGGCTGGAGCCACACTGTCCCTCAGCTGTCTCCTCCTGGGGCTGAACAGGCTCCAGGGAGCCCTTGGGCTGTGTTCACAAGGACACAGGAACAGCAGTGGGTGCAGGTGGCTTCATCAACCCAGCTGCCTCCAAGCTGGGTGCAGTCAGAGAATCACAGAATTGTGGAAGTATTAAGGTTGGGAAAGACCCTAAATGAAGTTTCTCTGTCAACCCAGCACCACTGACATCTTCACCACTAAACCATGTCTACAAGTGCCACATCCACATGTTTTTTGAACAGTTCCAGGGATAATGACTCCACCACCATAGCCCTGGGCAGCTGTGCCAGGCCTTTACAACCTTTTCTGTGTAGAATTTTTCTCTAATACTTCACCTATACCTCCTCTGGCTCAACTTGAGGCCCCTTCCTCTTGTCCTGTCTTTAGTGGGAGCAGAATCTGACCCCCACCCCTGGCTGCACCCTCCTATCAGGGAGCTGTGAGGAGCCAGAAGGTCCCCCCTGAGCCTCCTTTTCTCCAGGCTGAGCCCTCCCAGGTCCCTCAGCTGCTCCTGGTGCTCCTTTCCCTTCCCTGGACACATCCCAGCCCCTCCAGGTCTTACTGGCCTTCCCAGTTACCCCCATTTCCCTCACTGTGGCTGATGGTGGCTGTCTCTCCTCAGGAACAAGATCACAATGATTGCTGAGCCCCTGGAGAAGGGGCTGGCTGAGGACATTGAGAACGAAGTGGTGCAGATAACGTGGAACAGGTATGGGCAGTCTGGGAGAGCAGGAATCCAGCTGCAGTGAGTAGCTGGGGAAAAGGGGAATGCTGGATCTGCAGGGTGCACAGGATCAGCACCCTGATCTCTCTATAGACAGGGATCCTGGTTTGGTTTTCCTGCCAGCCAGTCTGGGAGCATCTCTGGCTGAGACTTTTGTGCCTGAAGGGAACAGGGTTGTACAAACATGATGAGTGCAGGTCAGATTCTTGTTTCCTAAAGCTTCTTCTCTTCCTCTCTATCAGAAAGAAGCTGGGTGAATTCTTCCAGACCAAATACGACTGGGATTTGCTGGCTGCCCGTTCCATCTGGGCCTTTGGGCCAGATGCCACTGGCCCAAACATCCTGGTAGATGACACACTGCCCTCAGAGGTGAGGAGTGGGGGCCACTCTTCAGTGAGACCTTTGTCCTGTGGTGCCAGGAGGTGCCTGCTCCTCCCAGAACCTTCAGCAAGGCCCTGATCTTTGGGATGCTCGTTGTTTGCCACAGCTCAGACCTGCTGCACTTACCCCACAATGATCCCACACTGGGTAGCAGCTCACCTGTTATTTTTCAGGTGTTGCTGTTTGGGCCAATGTCCTCAGCTTGCCAAAATTCACAGCCTTGCCTTTCAGGATCACCAGAAACATGGATGTTTAATTTATAATGCTCTAGAAATGATATGGGGCTGATGCTCTTGAGCTGTGAGAGGGAGGGCACAGGGCGACACTGCTGCTCTTTTGGAAACTGGCTTTTAAACACTGGCTGTGATGAGGTGTGGTCTGTGAAGCTCTGTCTGTCTGTCTGTCTGTCTCTAGGTGGACAAGTCTCTGCTGGGCTCGGTGAAGGACAGCATCGTGCAGGGCTTCCAGTGGGGGACCAGGGAAGGGCCCCTCTGTGATGAATGTAAGTGGGACCTGCGGGGAAATTGAGATGATGAGGTGGGTGAAATTCTTCCATCTCTGAGCATTCAGGTGTTCCAGGCTGGGCAGGGCTTGGAGCAGCCTGCTCTGGTGCAAGGTGTCCCTGCCCACGGCAAGGAGTTGGAGCAGATCAGCTTTAAGGCTCCTTCCAACCCGAATCATTCCGTGATCCTGTGATATGCAGGGTTATGATGTGGTCATGCATTTCCCTGCTGGAATTAAATTTAGGAGAGCTGCTGGTGGCTCTGGGCGTTTGGGCATCTGGGGATGTGTTTGGTGCTGGCAGGGGACGTCCCCCGGGGTCACTGGCTGTCATTTCTCCCTCGGCAGTGATCCGCAACGTGAAGTTCAAGATCCTGGACGCGGTGATTGCTCAGGAGCCCTTGCACCGGGGTGGAGGGCAGATCATCCCCACGGCCCGCAGGGTGGTCTACTCTGCCTTCCTCATGGTGAGCCTCTGAGCCCCAGGGAGCTGCCCCGGGGGCCTGAGTGCACACTGACTCATCCAGCCATCAGTGTCTGTGCAGTCCTGCAGGCCAGCCTTCCTGCCTGGGTGGAAACTGTTGTGCATCTGCTGCCTCTCCCCTTCTTGCTCCTGCTGGGAAGGGTGGGTATGGGGGAGAGGGGGGTGTGACTCTTGCCCAGGGGGAGGAAAGGTCCTTTCTGTCACTGTGGGACACAAGGAAGGAGATGTGGACTCATCAGAAGGCTGTGTGGACTCCTGAGGAGGAGCCATCGGGTTTATTTCCTAAACTTATTTTATTTTACAAGACACCCACCTCAGAGGTGGGACCCCTGGAACCATTGGTCACTCGTAGAGACGCTCACGCAAAGTCCCTCCCATGGGAAAGCGTGTGGAAAGCATGTTAAGTTTACAAACAGCATGGCCTTGCCCAGGAATTCTGTCCTGGGAGCAGAACACCCAACAACCAAAACATGACAGGCACAAACCGTGGCAATACCTCTCGGTGTTTGTGGTGTCGGTTTGGGCAGCCATGGGGCAGCAGGAACTGGGTTTGACCAGGTAACTTGAGCTGTGCTGGTGCTGCAGGAGGCTCAGTGGCTGTCCCCTGTCCCCTCACAGGCCACCCCTCGCCTGATGGAGCCCTACTACTTCGTGGAGGTTCAGGCTCCTGCCGACTGCGTGTCCGCCGTGTACACGGTGCTGGCCCGGCGCAGGTGAGCTGCTCCCAGCTGCCAGCAGTGAGGCTTTGCCAAGCAGCAGCCTTGGGATCGGGGCTGCTGGAGAATTCCACAGAATTCCTGGCACTGGTGCAGAGGCTGAAGTCTGCATGAAGTGACAGTTGGAAGCTTCCTGACGGATGCTGGCCCTGAGCGGTGCGGGGAGGGATGTTCAGGATCACACGCAGCCTTTGGGTTGTGCCTGGTTCTTCCTGAGTGTCAGGGAGGAGAATGTACAGAGCACTGTGCTCAGCCCTGGGGCCCCAGCACAGGAAGGACTTGGACCTCCTTCACTGGCTCCAGATGAGGCTGGGAAGATGCTCACGGGGCTGGAGTGACTTCCCTGTAAAAATGGGTTGGGAGATCTGGTGGGGTTCAACCTGGAGAAGAGAAGGCTCCAGGGAAACCTTAGAGCCCCTTCTAATGCCTAAAGGGGCTCCAGGAGAGCTGGATGAGAGCCTGGAGTGCCAGAACAAGGAGGAATAGCTTCCCACTGCCAAAGAGCAGGGTTAGATGGGATATTGGGAGGAAGCTCTGGGCTGTAAGGGTGGGGAGTCCCTGGCACAGGGTGCCCAGAGCAGCTGTGGCTGCTCCTGGATCCCTGGCAGTGCCCAAGGCCAGGCTGGACAGGGCTTGGAGCAGCCTGGGACAGTGGGAGGTGTCCCTGCCCATGGCAGAGGGGATGGAATTGTGTGGGGTTCGAGGTCCCTTCCCACCCAGAGCAGTCCATGATTCTGGGACATACAGGAGTGCTGATCCTTTGCCACCTTTGCAGAGGCCATGTGACCCAGGATGCTCCGATCCCAGGCTCTCCCCTCTACACCATCAAAGCCTTCATCCCAGCCATTGATTCCTTTGGGTTTGAGACAGACTTGAGGACCCACACGCAGGGACAAGCCTTCTCTCTCTCTGTCTTCCACCACTGGCAGGTGAGCCCATGCCCTGGGGAGATGGGGAAGAGGGACAGGATCAGGCACCAGGTAGGTGCTCTCAGTGCCACAGCTCCAACAGAGCAGGAAAGCTCTGGAGAACATCCTCAGAGGATCTGGGAGAGGCTTTGTGCACCAGCTGTTCCATGTCTGCCAGGGCTTTGTTCCAAGTCCCATCACTCCCAGTCCTGGTGAGAGAGCCCTGAAAGCTGCTGCTGGCTGAGTGTCAGGGTCCTGCAGTGCCTGGGGAGAGGACATCCCCCTTGGGAGGAGGGAACCTGTTTGGGTCCACTTCATGCTCTGCAGCCTTCATGGGCAGCAGAAGTCTTGGAGTGTGGCTCAGACTCACTGATCTGCCACAGGAGGTTTGACCTGTGCCACACTCCAGCTTTGCCTCTCAGAGGTGGTGTTTTAAACCTGTAGGAAACAAAGTTTGGGACAAAATGCTGTTCTCAGGCCACTTCTGTGTTTGGGGCAGGGAAGGTCCTGTGGGAGCCACAGCTGTGTGGTGCACAGTGGTTGGGGGTACAGCTCCATGAGAGCAGCAGCTGCAGTCTGGCCTAAGGGTTGATGTTTCAAAGCCCAAGGCTCAGCTCTGAAACAATAGGCATGCCTGGTTTGTGGAGGGGGTTGTGCTGACCAGGACTTGCATGGGTTGTTCTGTTAGGAGGTGTCCTTGGGGCATGTCCTTGCCTTGAGTTTTCAGCACTGTATTACTGACTTCTCACAGGCACGATCACCAGCAGTGAGGTATTTGTCTGCCAGCAGAGCAGACAGGGTGCTGGGGTGCCTGTGGGACCCAGGGATGTTTCCTGTTGCAGCTGGGGTCTCCAGGAGGTTGAACCAGCCCCAACATCAGGCTGACATCCTGGCCCTGTGTTTCAGATTGTTCCTGGTGACCCCTTGGACAAGAGCATCGTCATCCGGCCGCTGGAGCCGCAGCCAGCCCCACACCTGGCCAGGGAGTTCATGATCAAGACCAGGCGTAGGAAGGTGTGTCTGGGACAAATCCCTGCAGTGCCCCTGTGTCCCAGCAGCTGAGCTGTTGTCCCTTGGGTGTGCCACAGCCCCTCTGTGTTCCCAGAGGGGTCTGATGTCCTTTGTGCCCCAGACTGTGCTGCCTGTCTGAGCCTGTTGGTCCCATCAGTGCCTCCAGCCCAGAACAGGGTGCTGTGGCCTCTGCTGAGCCCCCTCCCCACCCCCTCTGACCCCTCAGGGGCCTGGTGTAGCCCCCTTGTCCAGCAGGAACAGCAGGGACTGGTTTCTGTGCTGGTTTAGTGAGCGGGGCTGGAGGGGCTGCAGAGGGAATCAGGCTCCTCTGTGGGGTGCAGTGAGCTGGTAGATGTGCCCAGCAGCAGAAACCACATGTTTGCAGGTTCCTGAGGGGTGTTAGATGCCTTCAAGCTGCAGAGAAGCACCTCATGCCTTTTTTGGAGCCTGAAAATTTCTCTCCCAAGGGCTCTTCAGTGGGCTCTCTGGGCAGTGGTTGTACAGGGAATAACCCTGGCTCTGTGTTCCCCTGCAGGGCCTGAGTGAGGACGTGAGCATCAGCAAGTTCTTCGACGACCCCATGTTGCTGGAACTGGCCAAGCAAGACGTCGTCCTCAACTACCCCATGTGAAGCTGCTGCCCCGGCACGGGGGCTGACCCCAGCCCTGGCTGGCACCTGCTGCTCCTTCCCCAGCCCTGCCTGCCCAGCCCTGGCTCCTGGAGGCTCAGGGCAGGCAGGGAGCTGCTCCTCAGGTCACTCCCATGGCTGTAGGAGTCTCCATGGACCAATTGTGGGCGTTCTCCATCCGGGGAGCAGCCCAGATCCAGAGCCCTGACCCGTGCTGTGTTGTTAGTCTCCTGTTGCCTCCAGAGAGGTTTTCCCTTTGGATGGGCTCCTCCAGCACATGGAGCAGTCAGGATGGATTCCTGAGGACTGGGCCTCAACTGTGTCAAGCATTTCAGGCAGCTGAAGGGGGGTTTGGTGGGGGCAGTGCTTTACCAGCCTTCCCAGAAGGAGAGATGAGTGTGGCTTTGATTTTTTTGTACCCCTTTTTTGAACCCTGGTAAACGTTTAGTACAAACTTCCAGGCTGGCCTTAGTCTGATTGTGCCTAGACATGGCAGTGCTGGGGGAGGCTCTGCTTTCCCAGTGCTGCCAGTACACACTGTCAGGATTTCTCCCATCCTCAGCCCCAGTTCCCCCTGGCCTCAGCCCTGTACCACTCCCAAGGACTCCCTGTCTCCCAGCTATCCCACTCCTGCCTCTGGTAGTGAATGGACCAGTCAGCCCAGGCTTCGTTTTTTTCCTTTCTTGCTCAATCTTGCTGAGTTTTCAGGGATTTCATCAGCTGCTCATCCTCTGGGAAGTTTTTAGTGCTCCCTCTCCACTCCCCTGCTCTGGCTCTCGCTCTGAACTCTGCCCCAGTTCTGTCCCAAGTATGTGCTGTGGAACCAGGGCTGATTTACATCTCCTGGGGGGATTCCTGCCCTCCCTGTCCCCTGGCTGCCCCCAGCTGAGCTGGCCTGGCCCTGCCCTGATGCTGCCCTGCCGAGTTCAGCCCTGGCAGCCTCGTTCATCCCAATAACAGCCCTGGGCACCTGTCCCAGAGCCTCCCTGTGCTCGGGGGGCTTGAGATGGCCCTGGGCCACCAGCACAGGGGAGCAGAGGGTCAAGCCGAGGACAACCTCCTCTGCTCCCAAAACTGCCAGCTGCTGGTGGAAGCTGGGAGGCACTGGGCTGACACAAGCACGGGATAGGAAGCATCCATGGGAAAGCACGTCCTGCCATCCCAGTGCTGGGTCTCTGCGGAAACTGCACGTTGTGGGGGATCATTCAGGCCCGCGGAGCATCAAAAGGAGGGAGGGGAAGGATTTCCTGTCAGCCGGCATCGGCATCACGCCCCGGGCCATGCTGCTGCCCCACCCCATAGCCCAGCGGGGAGTGCACCGTGCCGGGGTCCGGCTCTATCAGCCGGCTCAGTTTGTCCAGGGATGAGGGCTGGAGCCCCAGGAGCTATCAGCAGGCTCAGTTTGTCCAGGGATGCTCTCCTGGAGCTCCAGCCCTATCAGCAGGCTCAGTTTGCCCAGTGATGCTCTCCTGGGGCTCCAGCCCTATCAGCAGGCTCAGCCTTTCCTGCCGGGCAGTGCCAGGAGGAGCCCCCTCCCCCCCTGTATCTGCCCTGGCACCGCGGCCTCACCAAGGGCGAGTTCCCCCTCTGTCCTGGGGGAAAGCGGGGCTCAATCCTGGCTTGATGCAAGCAGAATACAATCCTGGCCACCCCCATGGCCACGCCGGGGTGCTTGTCACCTCCCAGTACAGCCCAGCAGCGAACTGGGCCCCCAGGGACCGGGCCAGACGTCTCCTGGGACAGACGCTGGGCTGCTCCAGCCGGGGCTGCAGCGGGATCAGTGTCCGGGGCTGGGCGGCGCTCGGTGCTGCACTGCACGTCCCAGGGCTCGGGGATGGCCCCTGGCTCCGGAGCCGAGCGCTCGGCTGCTCTGGGCGGGTTTCTCGTAGGAAGAGGACATCGATGATCCCAGCCTCGGGCTCTCCAGGGCTGGAGAGCGGGGCCGAACACCCCGGGGACACCCATGGGTGGGCACCGGTGCCAGTCGCAGCTTCCTTCGGAGAGCAGAACCCCGAGGCTGCCGTGCCCCGGCGGGTCCCTGCGGGTGCGGGCATCGCCCCGGCCGCCACCCCGGGAGAGGGCGGCGGGACACGGCCGGGCAGGCGTGGGAAGGAGCCGCTTTCTCACGCAGGCTCTTTCCCAGCAGCTGGAAAAGGCTGACCCGCGGCGGGGCCGGCAGCCGCCAACCTAGCCCCGCGCACGTGAGCCGGGGATTTTCCGCGGAAACTGCTCGGCCCTGGGAGTGGGGGCTGGAGCCTGCCCCCAGCCCTGGCCACGCGGCTGGAATTTCCCCACGGAAAGGATCTGTGCGGCCGCAGGACGCCCCAAGGGATGTGCCTGCCCGGGGCACGGGGAGTCACGCACTGGGGGCTCCATCCGTGACACGGGTGGGTCAGGGCTCAGTTCTGGGACATGCCCCGGGGAATGTGCCCCCACCCTCAGCAGGGCCATCAGCAATGAGTGATCCTGTGTTGATCCCCCCAGTTGTCCCCATCCCCAGGGACTTGAGAGGCCCCCACAGGACACGGCACCTTGAGCAGCCATCTCCTCGTGGGGTGAGCCCCCACCCTGTGCTGTGTCCTTGTCCCCATCCTGCTCCCGGGGACCCTGACTGCAGTCCTGCTTCTACTGTCCTCATGCCTGTCTTGCTGCCAGTGTCCCCATCCTACTCCGCTCCTGTCCCTATTCTGCTTCCAGTGTCCCTGTCCACAGCCCTGCTCCAAAATTCCTCCCTATTCTTGTCCTGCTCCCCATGTTCTGTCCTGCTCTGTGTCCTTGTCCCTATCCCCCTAATGTGTCCCCATCCTGACCCTACTCCTTGTCCTTGTCCCTATCCCTGTACCGACTCCAGTCCCCTATCGTTGTCCCTATCCCCTGCTGTCCCCCCACCCTGACCTCAGTCCCGTGTCCCTGTCCCCTGTCGTGTCCCCACCCTGCCCCCGGTCCCGTGTCCTTGTCCCTATCCCCGCTCCGTGTCCCTGTCCCTATCCTCTGCTGTGTCCCCAGCCTGACCCCGATCTCGTGTCCTTGTCTCTATCCCCGGTCCGTGTCCCCACCCCGACCCCGGTCCCTGTCCCCGTCCCCGCTCTGTGTCCCTGTCCCCGCTCCGTGTCCCTGTCCCTGTCCCGCTCCCTGTCCCAGTCCCTGTCCCTGTCCCCGCTCCCTATCCCGCTCCCTGTCCCTGTCCCTATCCCCTGTCCCTATCCCCTGTCCCTGTCCCGGTCCCTGTCCCTGTCCCTATCCCCGCTCCCTGTCCCTGTCCCGCTCCCTGTCCCTATCCCCTGTCCCTGTCCCTATCCCCGCTCCCTGTCCCTGTCCTGTCCCTGTCCCCGCTCCCAGTCCCCGTCCCCGTCCCCGTCCCTGTCCCGGTCCCTGTCCCTGTCCCTGTCCCTGTCCCTGTCCCTATCCCCGCTCCCGCTCCCTGTCCCGCTCCCGCTCCCTGTCCCTGTCCCTGTCCCTGTCCCTGTCCCTGTCCCTCTGTCCCTGTCCCTGTCCCTGTCCCGCTCCCGCCCGCCCGGGTCCCTCCGTCCCCGCCCGCCCCGGCCCGCGCGCGCTGAGGGGGCTCCGCGCATGCGCCTCGCGCCCCCCGCCCGGGCTCGGCGGCCGAGGGGCCCCGGCGCCGCCACGGGCCGGACCCGGTGAGTGGGGGCTGAGGGCGCGGCGGGACCGGGCCGGGCCGGGCGGGGGCCTGAGGCCACCGAGCGGCGCCACTCGAGGGGGCCGGAGCCAAGGGGGGCGGCGGGAACCTGAGGGGACCGAGCGGCCGTTCCAGGGGGCACCGGGAGGCGGGAGCCCGAGCGCAGCCGCGGGCCCCGAGGGCACGGAGCCTCGGCGGGCTGAGGGAGGCGGGAGCCCGGAGGGACCGAGCCGCTCGCTCCGGGGGGATCCGGAGGCGCCGGGATGAGCCGGGCGCGCTCCGCCGCCGGTGCCGCCGCGAGGAGCCGGTTTCAACCGCCGGCTCCCCAATTCCTTCCCGGCTGCCGGAGGCTCCGGGACGGGCCTCTCCGAGGTGTTTATCCCGAGGGAAGCGATGCCTGAAGGGCTTTCCCGGGCGGAGCGCCGGGGTGCCGGCCCGCGGCTGCACGTGTCGAGCCCCTCGGCGACGAACGGAGCGCTCCCCGCGCTGCCGAGCGCGGGAACGGAGCGATCGCACCGGGGGACGCCACCTGTGTCACCCCCGTGCCCGCATCCCCCTCCGGTGTCACCCCCGTGCCCCTCCCGGCTCCGGCCAGGACGGGGCTCACGGATCCCCAGCACAGTCCCCGGGAGCAGCAGCTCCTGCTCAGAAGTCCTTGCCCGGGTCAGCCTTCATCACGCCGCTGGCAGCCGGAGCCAGCTCTGCCTCCAGCTGCCGTGGGGTTTGGCATTGCTGGAGGAAATCCTTCTCCCGCTGCGGGACAAAGCTCTCCTCGGGCACACGGTGGGATTGTTGGCGTGTCCTGTGTAGGGCCGTCAGTTGGGCTTGATGACCTTGTGCGTCCCTTCTCACTGAGGACATTCCGTGATTCTCTGTGCTCGACCCAAATGCAGAGCATGAGAAGAATCCTGCTCTTGTATCAGATGGAGAGTTTTGGCCTCGGCTGGGCCTAACTTTCACCCAGCGTCATAAAATTTCACAAGAATGACATTTATGCAGCTATTTTTACTGGCCTTTTAAAGCCAATTCTCATTTCTGTTGGTAGGAATTAGTCCTGACACTTTCTGGTCAGTGTGACCTTGCTTCCCAGTGAAGTGCTGATTTTGTTCCACCGTCAAATTAATTACAAATAGGAGATAGTTCATAGGGATTAATTAGGGCATGGATGTACCATATGGATTCTGGAGCAACAGTTGGTACCACCGGGTTCTGATTTTTCATGGGGCGTTTAGTTGGTAGTTGGAAATGAGAGGGAGAACAAAACCCTTCTATCTGACAGACCGCTGATTGTTGTTATTATTTCCACGTCTCCTGCCTGCTCTAAGTCAAAGATAATTGGTTAAGAAAAACCCAAAACTGTCCCTTCCTGTTAGAAATCTGCGTCCTGGGGATGCTCAATGAACCAGCTGTCAGTGCAGTTACCAAACCCTCCATTCTTCAGGTCATTTAAGGGAGAAAGTTCTTGTTTTCTGTCAGGACTCGTGTTGAGGAAAATGCAAGGTCTCCTCCTCTGTATTTTTGGTACTTTCCAAGTCTGCCCCAAAGTTGTGCTTTCCTGAGGGAACAGGTCGGCTCGGCGCTGGGAAGCGGCATAGGTAAGGAGTCTTAAAAGGGAATTTGAGCCTCGCTGTGCCGTTTGACTCCGAGGGAAAGTCCTGGATTTCCAGCAGCGCTCCATTAACTCCGGCGCTCCCGCAGCTCTGGGCAGCAGCGGGGATGGAGCTCTGTGGTCACTGCTGGCTCGGCGGGGCTCGGCGGGGGTGGGCTGAGCTGAGCTGAGCTGTCACACGTTTTGGTGTCTGGCGAATGCGCCGAGAGCTGCAGCGAGGGGCTGGTCCTCAGTGCCACCGAGGTGCAGCACTTGGAGTGCCGGGCTGTCCCCGGCGCTGGCCGGGGCTCTGACCATGTCTGCGGGCACGGAGGCGGCCAGGTAAGAGCTGAGGGGCTGGGCTGAGCCTGGGGTCTGCCCTGGGAGCTCCTTCCATGAGAAGAGAAAGAGAGAGCCCTTTGCAGGGTGTTTCTCCAGAATCAGGAACTTGCCTGACATTTCCAAATTGAAATGCCAGCGCGTGGGGCGAAGCGGGAGCGCGGTGACAATGTCCCTTTGGAGGTTTCCCATCACATCGAACTTGCTTTACAGGTGTCTCTGGTTTGTTTTTTTGAACTGTGCTGGAAACACGACCAGCTGCTCCCTGGGTTTGTCACCCAGCACCTCTTGTCCCTTCCAAATGGGTTTAGCAAGGTTTAGATCAGTTTGAGTGATGGAAAGTTATTAGAAACATTTTACTGACAGGCTGATCCCTTACCAAAGGCTCTGACTGCCTTCAGTGCGTTTAGACTAGAGTTTGTAAGTTTGTCCTACCGTTGATGGAGAGGACTGTTGACTTACTGCTAATAAAAACATTTCCTTTTACAAATGCGTTTTCTTAATTTATACAACAATATTACAATTTTGGGGTTTTTTTTTTTAAAGCAGCTCACAGGTCAGACTGCAGGATTCTAGACGGGAATTGTCGTGAAATGCCTCTTTTAGATGTGTTCCATCCTTAGCCCTTCATTAGGGACTCTTTTTGCCCTTCACTTCAAAGCAAACACCCAACTCATCACAGATAACGTGCAAGTGATGCAAATACTGGTAAATAACTGGAAAATTTGGGTCAAGGGCTGAGAGCACAGCGCTTGCTTTGAACAAGGCAGAGAGGAGCCCCAAGAGGGTTGGGAATGTGCGGGAGGTGAGGAATTCCAGGGGTCCCAGCCCGTGGTAGGGGGAAAGTTAAACCCCAGATGCTGGGCAAATTGAGACCAATTTTAAGAATTTAGCAAAGATTTTGGTATACCTTGGAAAGTTTTCATTATAGGCACAGTTTTTCTAAAGAATTCTGTGGTTCTAAAGTTAATTGGTGTGAAAGTTGTGTTGCTTTGGTGAAACTTTATCTTAAAGAAAATACAAACTTTATCTTTTCTGGGTTTGGACACTTGGAGAGTTTACAAGAACAAACTTCTTATAAGCTGTGAAATCTAATCATTGAGGGAGAGTTGGTGATGAATTTTAACACCTAAATTTGTTGATTTAGTAATTTGCTGACTGCCAGCAACCTCTGTGAGTCAAAAAAAAATCCCCGAACTTCCCTCATTCATCCTTTTGCCAAGGAAAGGATGAGATCCAGTGCCTGAGGCTGCAGCTAGGTGTGATGCAGCCACTTAGGACCAACAGAGGCAGCCTAGGAACATCCAGTTAGGAGCTGGATAATCCAGAAGGTGCCTTCCTTGGGTGTGTTATGGACTGGGTCACTGAAAATCCAGTGCCTTGGTGCTTCTCTGGGGAGCTGGAGCTGAGGAATCCAGAGCCACAGGAGCTCCGTGGTGCCGCTGATGCCTCGGTCCTGACCCAGCTTTGGAACCAGGGAGTGAGCAGTCCTTATGGAATGGTGAGCTTTCCATGGAGAGCTTCCCACGGAACAGCCCAGAGTGAGCAGACCCTGCTCGCTGGGGTGAATTTTGGTGATTTGTGGTCATTGGCACTTCTGCAAGGGGCCGCTGGCTGAGGAAGAGAAGTGAGGGAATCGGGAGACGGACTCGGATGATCCTTGTGGGTCTTTTCCAACTCAGGGAATACGATTTCTGTGATTGTCAGAAATCAGGCTGCACATCTGTCCTGGGGGAATGTGGGGCTCAATCCTGGCTTGGTGCAAGCAGAACACAACCCTGGCACCCCCATGGCCACGCTGGGGGTGCTTGTAACTCCCAGCACAGCCCAGCACCAAGCAGCATGGAGCTGGGGACAGGGGGCTGATCTTGTGGCTCTCCCCTTACACCACTTCAGATTTTCAGCACTTTTTTTTTTTTTTAAATGTGGAAATCACAAGGAGCATTGCCTTGTACAAGGCACCTCTTTGGTGCCTCACCCTTCCTGCTCGGACAGGATTCCCTGGAGCCCAGCAGGAACTCGGACAAGGGTAGCAATTAAACCCTTGGAGTGCAACCCTCGGGGAGAATGGACCCTTTTGTTGTCGGTCCCGGGGGATGGGCGCTGCTGCCTCATTAGGGGGAAGGTGATGCTTTGCTCCCACCCCGCTTCCAGCCTTTGTGTTCTGGGCTGCCACTCTGCGGAGCTGACCTGTGCTCGCGATTTATGTGTTTTTAATCTGCTTAATAGGAAGCAAATCATTGCCGTTCAAAAAGTTCCAGGACTATTCCCTGATTTTTCTGGTGGCTCTGCTTTGTCCGTGCTGGCCTGTGCAGGGAAGCACATTCCTGCCCAGCAGGTAGGGAGACTCCCTGAGTTGCAGATGGTCCCTGGCCCCTGCTGCCAGCCCCTCACGGGTGGCTGCACGGCCACCTCTGTGTGCCCTGCTTTGGGAGGCAGTGGAGGTTTTATTGCAGAAGCCCCTGGCGTTTGTCAGTGTTTCCAGCTGGTCTCGGCACTTCCCGCCAGCAGCAGGAGTGCAATTCCACTGTCCCGTGCTTGTGCCATGGAATAACAGGCTGTGCTTTTTGTTGGCTCAAGTTGTGGCTAAGAATGGGCAAATTGTATTCAATCGCGTTTCACTTGCTGGGTTCGGAATTGGTCAATATGTAAATTCTTCTCTTGAAAGAGCACCTGTTTTTAAAATGTCAAAATCACCAAATTTCCCATTCGCTGCCCATTCTTGGTCCTGGTTTTGGGAGGCTCGTTGCTTTCCATTAAAAGCTACAAAAAGGAATTTATCTGCAAAATGCTCCTTGGAGGGGAAAGGGCAGTGTTAACATTTCCTTTTCTGACCTCCTCATACCATAGATATGAATTGTTATTGCTGCTCGGGTAGTGACGCACGGCTCCCCCCAAATTCAGGACTGTCCGGAAGATCTGGTTGAGATTTTTAAAAACTTGACTTTGTTTTGGTGTAAAATGAAGATTTAAGGTGAAAGCTCCTGGATGTGGTGTGGGATAATTGACATACACAATGTGTGGTTGGGTAGTTGGGATCTTACTGGTGATTCCTGGTGAAAGAAATACCGAGAACGGCAAATATTGGAGCAAAAATAAATCCCTTTTCCTTCTGCAAACATAGAGAACTCAGTTTCATACCTCATACTGGCCAGTAATTCCTCAGTGATTCTGTTTCAAGGAAGAACGTGATTCCATTTCAAAGCAGAACCCAGGGCTTTAAGCAATAACACAAGTTACAAGGTTTTCTGGCTATAAATAAAAATCTATATTTGGAAAAAACAAATAGTGTATTTATGGACAAAACTGTATTAAAGGAAATGTGATGGAAAAATTGAGTCAGATGAGCTGATGTATGAGGCATTTCCCTCTGGAGTCATTGGGCTGAAAAATGTTTTATATGCCTAAACTTGAACAGATGCTTCAGCACACACACACACACAGTCCTTCCCCGGTTCATATTAGCACTTCTGCTCATACCGCTGTGATTAATTCCCAGACCAGCCTGGTTTAGGCTCTTTTCTGGGGGCTCGGGGGTATTTCCAGATCATCCAGGTACTTAAGCCATGCCTAGCTGTAAATAAGCAAGCAGCCCGGATTATTAGCGGGGTTTGTTTCAAGCTTTGCATTAGGCATGTGCTTAAAATGACTCACTGAGCTGGGATTTACATTTTTACACAGGAGTGAAGGATTTCTCCCTGTTAGTTACCTTGCCTAGATGGAAATTGGTGGAGTCAGCCAGCTTTTTTGCCTAAACAAGTCCACGAAACCAGCTTTGGGCTCTTGCAGTTATTAGTTCCAGCTTTTTAGTTACAAATTTGTCAGAAAACGACTCAGAGTGTGCGTGCCTGACCTCGATTGAGATCCTGAGGAGGACTGAAGGAGGGAGGGAGGGAGGGAGGCATCCATATGGATGACCAGCAGATTGTGCCTCGCGTCCTTTCCAGTCCGAATGTCGCAGTCGGTGGCGCTGGAGGAGGCTGACAACTGCATTTGATTATTTTCCATCGAGTCCCCCGCTCTGGTGTCCCGCTCAGCCGTTCATTTGCTGTCCTGGGTGCGGTGTTTGCCTTGCAGGGGCCGTGCACAGCTTTCCTTTTCCTCTGAACAGCCCCAAAGTCTTCCAGAAAAGTCTTGGGGATGCTTCTGTCCACTCTGCTTTTCTGATGAAGGAATGCAGGAAAATGACTTCTGGGTCTAAACATGGGTCTGGCTGTGGTGTGCCTCGGGAATGCAGCTCCTGCGGGATGAGGGATGATGCTGGTGGCAGCAGGGGATGGAACTCCTGCCCGCGGTGACATCCCGGCGTGAGTGGTGCAGCCCTGGCAGCCTGGGAAGTTCTGTATCTCTCTCATGCTTAAAATAGTCAAGAGCCTGGAAGGGCGATTGTGTGTCTTGTGTGTGCCCATGTTCCCTTGAGGGGGAGTTTTGACTCCTTGTTAACTCCTGGAAGCCTGGCTCTGCTGTGGATTCAGGGACAAAAATCACACCCAGCGCTGCGTAGCCCTGGGTGTGAGGTTAGAGATGTGCCCGTAGGCAGGCAAGGGGGTGGGTGTAGGTTGTGCACATGGGGCTGGCCTTGGTGTCAGGACATTTTTTAAAGGCAAAAAATTAAAATAGTTAAAGTTTCAAATGTGTCTTGCAGGTGTGCATGCAGCACGTCCTCCTAAAAATCTAAAAATCTCCTGATTCTTATGGTAAACATTGAAGCAGTTGAGAAATGACTGAATTTCACTTGCAGCAGATTCATTCACAGGAGTTACTCAGCTGGTGCTCAGATATGGAGTTAAACTATTTTGAAAGGAGAGGAATTTTCATGGTGGAAGCTGTGATTCCTGAGATGTTATAAAGCAAAATAAAATGGAAGTGTTTGGGAGGAAGCACACGGCGATCTTCCACAGAGCCATATGGAAATTATCTTTATTCCTTGGTTCGTGTGAAGTCTTTGCTCCTTCTGGAGCTGCCTTGGAGCCTCCTCCTCAGCTCCGTGCCCAGCTTGGTTTGTATTCCTCGCCTGCTCTTGCTCTCTTTGCAATCTGTGACCAAACCGTATCGATCCGGGCGTCTGCGGAATCCGAGTCCCTGGAGGGTTGTGCTGGAGAGCCGTGGACAGAAATAAATCATCGCTGCCCTTCAGGTGTTCCCATTGCCCGGGATTTGTCTGGCACATCCAGACTTCCAGGGGGCTGGAAGTGAGCAGTGATTAACAACCCCATGTAGCAGTTCTGCTCCCTTTGGCGTCTGCTGGTGCCTCTCTTTCAGCTGGCTTATGGAGGGGCTTTTCCCCCAACACCTCGGAGCCACTCGCTCCTGGCTCCTTTGGAGCAACCACATGGGTCAGATGGAATCTTGCTCATTCCAGAGTCCTGTTTCTGACCTGTCCCATGTGGGGGCTGCAGCAGAGCATGGGAGTAGCTCTGGGCTCTCTCAAAATGCAGCTGCTTTGTGCCTACAGACTTACCCTTGCCGGGGGCACTGCCCTGGCCTTCAGTTTTTGAGGCTACTCCAGGTGTCACAGCTCCCTGCCTGTTTCTGCCCTCAGCCTTCTTGCTTTTTTTCAGTCCTTCCCCCACCAGCCACTCCACACCTCTTCTCCAAGCTCCTTCTGTTCTCCTCTGTTCCCATGATAGGAGCTGGCCAGAGTGACCAGATCCACATGCCATGGGTGAGCTGGGGGCACTCAGGGCAGAGTGACCAGAGCCACACACCATGGGTGAGCTGGGGGCACTCAGGGCAGAGTGACCAGAGCCACACACCATGGGTGAGCTGGGGGCACTCAGGGCAGAGTGACCAGAGCCACACACCATGGGTGAGCTGGGGGCACTCAGGGGGACATGGCAGAGTGACCAGAGCCACACACCATGGGTGAGCTGTGGGCAGAGTGACCAGAGCCACGTGCCATGGGTGAGTCGTGGGCACTCAGGGCAGAGTGACCAGAGCCACACACCATGGGTGAGCTGGGGGCACTCAGGGCAGAGTGACCAGAGCCACACACCATGGGTGAGCTGTGGGCACTCAGGGGGACATGGCAGAGTGACCAGAGCCACGTGCCAGGGATGCGTGCCACAGGCACATGGTGGCACGGCAGAGTGTGCTGGGTGTGCTTGTCCTCTGACACTGGTGAAACGCTCTTTTGGGGCTGTGCTGAGCAGTGCCAGAGTGTTCACAGAGCAGCCTGACAGCCCCAAGACCTCCTGCTTGCTGAGGCCATCTCAGGGCATGTCTATTTTTAGGTGAAATTGAGATTTATTTTTTGTATTCGATGTATGCATCACTTTATCCATGTGGAATTCCATCTGCCATTTTATTTCCAGGTTGCATAGACTCATATGGTCTCTTTGCTGCTCTTCATGGTTGCTTATCCACCTCTCCTTGAATATTTCCATCAGGATCCTGGGTCACATCCAGTGTCCTAGTCTGGCACAGGTCCCAGCCTCTCCCTGTGACCCCTGCTCTGACTTTCCTCCCTTGCAGGAAATGAGTGTTTACTCCCTCTTCTTTGTCTCCCACCCAGTAGTCTCTCCATACAGGGACAGTCCCTTTTCCAGTGGCCTTTTGGAGCCACTGGAAAAGGACTTTTTTTGGAGAGGGGAGCCCTCTGTGGGGCTGGAAGTGCCTTTCCAGAAGCCACGCTGCCTTTTCCCCTGGTTTATTGTATTTATACAGATAATCGATGCCCACTAATTCTGCTCTGTGTCATTAATCTTGTGTGAATGTTGGCTTTGCAGAACTACACTTTGCCAGGATTTTCTTCACAACCCCTGTCTTGCAGAGTTGACATGGCAGTTGCTTTCCTGTCCCAAGACAATTTTAGGAATGGCTGAGCCCAGGCCATCTCCAAGCTCTGTTAACCCCTCGGTGAATCCATCCAGCCCTCCCTGCCGTGACTCCTCACTTTGGCTCTTTGCTCTGTAACCTCCCCTCCAGTCCCTGCAGTGGGAACCAGTTTCCCAGTGAGTCCCAGGGGAAGGGGCTGGAGAAGAGCCTGGAGCTGTTCCTGGTGCTGTGACTCGTGTATAAAGGAGTCACGTCGTTTTCCCTGGATGGGTTTGTCATCTCTTTTAGTGACATTAAAGCTGAGCCTGTTCCTGCTGGTGGCTTTCTGCAGGGAGACTCTGTCAAGGTGCAGGTGGGAATCTGAAGTGGGAATGAGGGCTGGAACAGCTCTGCTCTGGAGATGGGCTGGGAGAGCTGGGGGTGTTCAGCTGGAGAAGAGAAGGCTCTGAGGAGACCTTACTGTGGCCTTTCACCTTATAACGGGGCTTAGAAGAAAAATGGGGGCTTTTTACCAGGACCTGTAGTGACAGGACAAGGGACAACACTTTTAAACTGAGAGAAGGCAGGGTTAGATGGGACATTAAAATGAAATATTTTACCATGAGAGTGGTAAGGCCCTGGCACAGGCTGCCCAGAAAAGCTGTGGCTGCCCCTGGATCCCAGGAAGTGTCCAAGGCCAGGTTGGATGGCGCTTGGAGCAGCCTGGGATAGAGGAAAGGGGGGGAACAAGATGAGCTTTAAAGTCCCTTCCAAGCCAGAGCGGTCTGTGACTGTTTGGCAGAGTGGGTGCGATTGCCGTAATGAGGCAATCCACCAAGCAGCCAGCGGTTCCTTATCAGGAGTGATCTTATCTGCAGCTAATTCCCCTTTGTGAGAGTGAACGAGCTGTGACACAGCGGATTTACTCTGGGCTCAATTACCCTTTGTATTAAGAATGTTTTTGCCAAGCAGACCTGCTGGGCTCTGCGTTAGGAAGTGGCCCAGCCCTTGGGCATTCCCGGGTCATGCCGGATAGAGGTGATCTGCTGGCTCCTGCCTGGAGTTGAAGAGAACAATACAGAACAAGCATGAAGTTCACTCAGTGACTAACAAGATGTCACCGGCTTCCTAAATCCTTAGAAATAGGAAGATGGGAGAAACTTGGCACGGTCGCCCTGACTGTAGCTGTGTCTGCAGTGCCTCAGTGGGTTTTTCCTACCTCCAGCAGCCCCACAACACAGCACACACCATCCCCCGGGCCCCTTGGTGCTCCCCTGTCAAGCCTCATGCCTGATTTAAGCGCTGGGGAGGCTGATCTGCCTTCAGTTTGCTCCTAATTGTCCCAATCTGTGTCGATAATAAGTCAGATAAAGTCCTTGGCCAGGGAAAGCAGTCAGGTGGAAAAACTGACCCGTCTGCCACTGTGTGCTTGGTGCAGCGTGCCTGTCACTGGGAAAGAAAAGGGCTTCTGGCCTCCTTTCATAAAATAGGAGTTATTTCCAGCTGTTCTCAGGGGGAAAAGCCCCAGTTGGTGTGTGTGTTTCCCAGCTGGAGTGATGGAGCACAGGAAGTTAATCAGTGCTTCAGGTCTCTTCCCAAGGGGGTCTCGGAGTATTCAAGTCCTTCAGAAAAGGACAGTTTTATGTTTCTTATTTCATTACAGGATTTTTTTTTTTCAACAAATAAGTCACTTAGTGAATCTATGTGCATATTTATATTCTAAATTTTATCTTTGGCAAAATAAAGCTGTTAAGACTCCTGTTGAACTCAAGCTGGAGTAACATTTTAATGCCAGTATGGCAATCTGCTGCCTTACTCCGCTCCTTGTCTCAGAATAAACTGTGTGTAAAACCAACTTTATTGAAACAAAACTCTTCAGCTGTTTCTGTGGTTTAGTAGCATTTGGGAGAAGTTGAAGCATCAGTAGAGTGAGTGAGGAGGCTGGTTTGCTGTGGACCTGCTCTCTGGCAAGGCGCTGTCCTTGGCTGTCCATCCCAATCCCAACGTCATGGATTGTTGTGCCGTGTGGCAGAGCTGGCCACTGTCCTGCTCAGCTTGGTGCTCTCCACCTGGGGAGATGCAGTGCTGGGTGAAGTCACAGGGGGCTGCAGGGCTCTCTGCTCCTCTGTGTCCCAGCACAGGAACAATCCAGTTAACAGAGCTGTTCCAAGTGCTGGGTGGCCTGAAAGCACCAGCACGATGGGGAGGGTTTGCAGTGTCCTCTTCTGCCTCTGAACATCCTTCCCTCTCTGCAGAGCTGCTGTTGTGGAAAATGTGATGTGGATTTGGTGGAGTTGTAGGCTGAGGCGGTGGCTCCCACTAGACCAGGCAGAGCTGGGGGAATAAAACTCTTTTTTTTTTTGAATGTGGGTCACAGAGAAGCAGCTGCCATGTTGCAGGATTGGTGACTGGGGACGCTGTGGCAGACTGCGTCGGGGTGCGTGGTGTCTGTTTCATTTACAAGCTGTTCATGGTAGCTTTTGAGGCTTATCTATGAAGCAAACACTGGCGTAGTTTCTCTTGACTGTCATAAGATGATGGTGGGAGCATTAGGTGTTCATCCCCATCCCATTGCCTCCCGCTCAGCCAAGTGAGAGCCTTGGATTTTGATGTACAGGAGCCGACAGAATTGCTCTCTTTGGGCTTCTCTCTCCTTTCCTGAAATGGCCGTGAGAGTGATATTTGGGTCAGCTGCCTCCAGTGTGTCATTTTCTTTTGACACTCATCCCTCTGAGCACAGAGGAGGAGCCCGGTGGGGAAAGGCTGTGGAGCTGTTGGCTGCAGTGGAATCGGGTGTAGTTAAAGGGGTGTTGTGGTTATTTGAATCACTAATCACATCAAGGCAGGGAAATCTCTCCGATGCCTGACTGGAACGGTATGGGAGTGAGGATGGCCTTCCCCAGACCTCGCTGCCAGAGAGCTGGAGGGATCCAGGTAAGCACATGGGTGCTGCAGCCTGTCCAAAGGCTCCTGCTACCAACAGCGCCTGTCCCTCAGTGCCTCCTGGGGATGCAACACCCAGAGGTTCTGTGTGTTCTGTGTGTTCTTCCCTTTGCACCCTTGTGGGTCTGTCCAGGGAAACAGGATTGTTCCTTCTTGCCTCGCTGCAGGGCTCGGGGTCGTGGTCTGAAGTCTCAGGAGGGCTCAGGTGCTGCAGTTCCCTGGGTGTCACAGGTGGGTTTGCATTGTCTGGGCTCTGCTCACCCCTGCATGGCAGCTCTGAGTGGCAGTGCTGGGGCTGGGGCTGCCCACACAGGCAGTTTGCAGCAGGACACTCTTCTCTTCTCTTCTCTTCTCTTCTCTTCTCTTCTCTTCTCTTCTCTTCTCTTCTCTTCTCTTCTCTTCTCTTCTCTTCTCTTCTCTTCTCTTCTCTTCTCTTCTCTTCTCTTCTCTTCTCTTCTCTTCTCTTCTCTTCTCTTCTCTTCTCTTCTCTTCTCTTCTCTTCTCTTCTCTTCTCTTCTCTTCTCTTCTCTTCTCTTCTCTTCTCTTCTCTTTCCCTCTGCTGTTCCCAGGCAGAGTTTGCAGCAGGACACGGTCCTGCTCTCTCTCTCTTTCCCTTTGCTGTTCCCAGGCAGAGTTTGCAGCAGGACACTCTCCTGCCCTTTCTTTCTCTCCCTCTGCTGTTCCCAGACTGGCGAGTGCGTCCTGAAAGGGGCTGAATCTCTGGGATTTGTTGGCAGGTGTGTGCAGGAACCCCAGCCTAAATCCATCACACTCTTGCTTGAATTGCTGTTGACCGCTCAGGACCTGCCTTTTATCATTCTCTCCACTGCAATTTTTCCATCTTTACCCTTCCATTTGCCATATTTGTTAAAATAACTGCTGGGAACACAGTTTCCAATTGGCAGCAGTACAATAATTTTAATATTTTAATAATGTATTGTTGTTATATCATGCTATATCACAAGTAGCACTGTGTGGAAGTTGTACCACACTGGCAGGGAGAAGGATCTCAGGTCACAGTTTCACTTGCTTGTGTGGCTCAAGTCCCTGCAACTTGTCCCCTCTCTATTATGTTCATTCTTACAGGAAAAATTGCTAAATTGCTTTGCTGGGCAAAGCAATTGTTGTTGCTGTTGCCCAGACTGTTCTCCATGGTACCCAGGGAATGGTGACGTAAAATTGAGAGACAGAAAATTCCACTTAAACACAAGAAAAGCTTTTTTTAATGTGAGCGTGATCAGATGTAGGATTGGACCGCCCAATCTGACTTTTCAAAGCTTGTGGGATCTCTGGAGGTGTTTAATAGGATCAGGCTGCCCAAGAGAGCTTGTGGTGTCTCCAGCCTTGGAGGTGTTTAAAACCTGGCTGGACATGGGCCTTCCAACCTGCTCTGGTTGACCCTGCTTTGGGATGTAAAATGTGATGGTTTAAATGACCAGTTATGAGAGCATTGCACATTTCTGAAAGTGATGCATGTGGTACAAGGGAATTTAGGGGTTAAGCACCTTCACAAGTAAAGCTCTGTCACCTACAGAGGGGCTGTCACAGCCTCAGACCAGTCAGTGTTGGGGTGTTTGGTCTCATGTTTTGTCAAGAGGTAGCACATTCTGTGTCTGAGCCAGGGTTTAGCAGCCCTGAGTTGAGGAGCATGTGGTGCCTCATCAGATGGGTGCCTGGTCCAGGAGCTGCTCCTAGGAAGGAGAACTCTGGTGTTTGGGAGATGAGTGCTGACTGTGTGTGATCACCTCCTGGAAAAGCCTGCAGGATCCCGTGGCGTGGGAGAATGGGAATTGACATCTCCCACTCAGGAGTGTTCTGTGCACCTGAGGCCATGCTCACCCCGTCTGATGTCACTTCAGCTGGTAGGAACAGTCTTTCCCAAGGATGCCCTCCGGATCTTTGGATTTTAAGGGTATCAGTCCCCAGCCCTGTCTGCAGACAGCCTGGGCTGGCAATCCAAGAGCTCAGGATTTGGTTAAACACTTGGTCTTGATCTCAGAACAGCAGTGTTGGGTGTCTCTCTAGTATGGCTCGACCTTCAGTTTCAAATTCTTAAAAAAAAAAAATATATATATATTTGTCTTTTACCTACCCTGTAATTCCTTGTTTTCAACATCCAACTGAATGACACAGGGAAAGCTTTCCTGTGCTTTCCTGGCTCCTCTGCATGGAGGAACAAACACAGCAGCACAGGGGCCAGGAGCAGGCAGGGCTTGGTGGGTCTTGCTGCAGGAGCCCAGTTCCTACTGAGCTGCTCAAACCACCTGGGCTCAGTGGGGTTAAACTGTGGTGGAGAAGAGCTGTGAGGTGTGTGAGGCTGGAGGAGAGGGGGAGCACTGGGTGCTGAGCTCCAGTAGCTGTTCCTTGCTGGATTACTCCTCACTGCCAGCAGGTTGTGAAGGAGGGGATTTGTTCCTGCTGCAGGCTCCAGGCCCAGCACGGTGCTGGTTCCCCAGGGTTTGGTGTTGGTGTGGCCGAGGCTGCCCTGGGAGCCGGGGTTTCAGGGCAGGCTGAAGCAGCACAAAAGTCTCTGACCACTTTGTTTCCTCCTTGATCACATTTCACATCACCACAGTGCTGGCTGGCATCACCTGGGGCTCATTCTGCCTCCTGATACCTGGCATCTGCAGGATGGGTGTGAGGAGCAGCCTCAGGCTGCCTTTAGGCTACATAAGTGCCAAATTGGGAGCTCGTTGGGAGCTGGAACACCTCATTCATGTCCTTTGGAAGGGATGCTTGTTGCCACAGTTTGTGCCTGCCACGTTTTGGTTTCTGGGAATTCTGTTCCCAGGACAGAAGTGCTAAACAAGGCCATGCTATTTGTAAGCTAAGATGTTTTTCCACACGCTTTCCCATAGGAGGGACTTCGTGTGATGGTCTCTACAAGTGACCAATGGTTCCAGGGGTCCCCACCTCTGAGGTGGGTGCTTTGTGAAAAGGTATAAAATAGGTTTGGACAATAAACCTCTGGCTCCCTCCTTGGGCGTCCAGCAGCCTTCTGAATGAGTCCACGTCGCCTCCTTTGTGTCCCACAGCGACAGATGCCGATTGCTGAGCCTGTGTGAAGGGATTCAGGCTGACACAGACCCCACAACGGGCCTCCAAAAACCTCAGGAGGTGACGGAGACTGCACAGCCCAGCCTCCATTTCCCGTGGAGCCTGTTGTCACTGCGGGCTCCTGCTCTCAGATGAACTCCAGTCAGGCTCAGCCCGTCCTGGCCCGTGGTGCTGCCGGGGCAGACCCCGCTCTTCCACGCCGGGATCTGCGTGTTTGGGGTGCCTGCCCTGGACACGCTGCTCCTGCAGCAGCACGCTCGCTGTAGGTGCAGTGAAAGCTGGTTGGGGCCAGCACAAAACACGTTCGTGATTTCATTTGAATTCTGTCACTGCGGGGGAGTGTTGCTAAAATTGTCACTTGGCTTCCCATGTTAGCAGTACCTAGAGGGCACGCCGAGGCGACCGGAGGTTCATGTCTTAGCTGCAAATTCCAGTTTATCTGTAAACTGAATGCTCGGGTGGGTATATGTTGATTTTCAAAAAGACACGTACTTGACATCTTGATTTTTTTGACAGCGCAAGAATCTTATTATATCCCTACCTCTTACCCATATTTTCCTGTTCTATTTATAGCCCACGTAGGATCTGTGGTCTCATAATTCAGTGTGGGGATTTTAGACTCGGGGGATTGGTCTGGGAATCAGCAGAGCCTTGTTAGCATGCCTGGAATTGGAAGGCACCATTCAGAAATGCTTTCCAAATTGACATTGACATTGTGGCTTTTTCCAAACCATTCTCTGCTGTTGCCACGTGAGCCCTGCCAGATGACAGAGGATTTATTTGAAAGAGCACTGTGTGCTCTCCAAAAAGTCCCAGCCTTTTCCTTCCCAAGTATTCTGTAAGGTTAAAAATAAAATTCAGTGCACTTTTCTCATTCCTTTTCATCTTTATTGCTGAAAATAGGAGTAAAATTGGTGGTGATTGAGCCCACTTCTTTCACAGAGGATAGAAGGGTGGTAGCTGTGAGTTGTCTCATCCCAGGGATATCCCCACATCCTTGCCCTTGTGTCACTCTGGAGAATGGACACCGGAATTGCTGCTCAGGGAATGCAGGTGGCATCAGCACAAGGCTCACCAGGATTCAGGATGTGTTGGCACCATTCCAGTGCTGGGTCTGGCCAAGGCTCTCTCCTTTCCTGAGCAGTTTACCAGGTTAAAAAAAAAAAAAAAAAGAACCCCTCTGCTTCCTCAAAACTACTTGTAAATCATGTAATTTCTTACTTTTCAATGTAAATGAGATCTGAATGAATAATGCTAATTATTCATTCATCCTAATTCAAATACTATTTTAATTAGCCTCTAGGCCAAATTTCACTTTCATGCAGCATGAAACCTCTTTTGATTAACAACAGAATTGCCATGCATTTCTTCTCTTTTTTTTCCTGCTCAGCATGTCTTTTTAAACTGCTTAAAAACAAAACTAAACAAAACAAATAAATCATTAATAAATTAATCAAATTTCATTAGCATGACCTGGGAAGGCATAATTTAGGGAGGAAAAAAGTGTTCTGTAGATATAGTCATTCTCCTTAACAACTGCCTTGAGGCTACGAAGCCTGCAGAGAAGCCTTGTCTGGGGAGGTGCTGGTGAAATATGGAAATTTAGGGACCCTCCACCACTCCCTGCCATCAAAGAGCAGGGACATCTTCCACTAGACCAAGCTCCATCCAACCTGGCCTTGGACACTTCCAGGGATGGGGCAGCTACAGCTGCTCTGGGCACCCTGTGCCAGAGCCTCCCCACCCTCATGGTGAAATATCTCTGATGTCCCATCTAACCCTGCCTGCTCATTGTTTAAAAGCATTGTCCTTTGTCCTGTCCCTACAGGCCTTGATAAAATGTCCCCATTTTTCTCACAAGCTCCATTTCTACTGAGAGGTCACAAGATGGACTCCCCAGGGCCTTTCCTCCTCTGTGCTGAACAACCCCTATTGTCCCAGCCTGAGGTCCTTGTCTCCAGAGCAGAGGTGCTCCAGCCCTTGGAGCAGCTCTGTGGACTCCCTCCAACAGGTCCATGTCTGTCCCATGCTGGGGGCTCCAGAGAATTCCCCCCTTTCCTGCTGCCCACACTGCTTTGGATGCTCAGGGGACAGTTGGATTTCTGCCCTGTTCTTCATCCTCCAGTATCCCCAAGTCCTTCCCTGCAGGGTTGCTCTCCATCCACCCACCCCCAGTCTGTGTTGCTGTTGGGGATTGCTCCAGCCCAGATCCAGGACCCTCCAGTTGCCCTTGTTGAAGTTCAGGAGGTTCCCATGGGCTCGCTCCTCCAGGCTGTCAGGATCCCTGGGAATGGCATCCCTTCCCTGCAGGGTATCAGCTGTGCCCCTCAGCTTGGTGCCATCCTTGGACACGCTGAGGCTGTGCCCAGCCCCACTTCTGTCATTGCTGGAATGACATGAAATGAGTCCTGGTACCAGAAAAACATCACAGAAGAGCTTGGATTGGATGGGATCCACATGGGTCATCCAGTCCAGCTCTGTGATCCTCACAGGCTGCCTGGTGCTGAACCAAACCAGCATTTCCTGTCTCCTCAAGCTCAGGTGCTTTGGGCTGTAGCTGCCAGTTTGTACTGGGCTGGAGCCAAGGGGCTCCAGTTTGTACTGGGCTGGAGCCAAGGGGCTCCAGTTTGTACTGGGCAGGAACCAAGGGGCTCCAGTTTGTACTGGGCTGGAGCCAAGGGGCTCCAGTTTGTACTGGGCAGGAACCAAGGGGCTCCGGTTTGTACTGGGCTGGAGCCAAGGGGCTCCAGTTTGTACTGGGCAGGAACCAAGGGGCTCCAGTTTGTACTGGGCTGGAGCTGAAGGGCTCCAGTTTGTACTGGGCAGGAACTAAGGGGCTCCAGTTTTTACTGGGCTGAGCCCAGTCTGTGCTGAGACAAGGGCAGGAGATTGATCCAAAGGTGTTTGGGATTCCACAGCCTGGAATGAGGCTGCCTTGACACCCCCCTGGTGCTGGCTGTCCTGCCCTCCAGGTGCCCTCCATCTCGGGGGGATGGTGACACTGCTGGAGTGTTCCTCCTGCCCCACTGCTGTCCCTGCCACAGCTCAGCTGTCTCGGCCAAGGGCAGGATTTTGAGCATTTCACACTAACTGCTGCTCCACAGGGCAATTCTTCCCACCCTGGGTGCCGGGAGGTCATCGCTGTTTGAGGAGAAAAGAGGTGAAAATTTTAACATTAAAATGTTTAAATTCACAGCCAACCCTCCAGGGGCTGGGTAGAGGAGGGGGCACGCCTGAGGGGCCATGCCCTGGCTGTATGTGAACAGCAGCCGTGTTAACTCCAGAAATTCTTCACCTGAAGCTGATTTCTTTTTTCCCCCTGTACCTGCTCCAAATTTTTCTTCATTCTCTCTGGATGCCAGCGCCTGCAAAGCTTTAATTCAGGAGCCAGCCCGCTGTCAGACATGAGCCTCCTGATATTTCATCATGGATCCTGCCCGCTCCAAGGAGCCTCCTCCGCTGGAAGTGCTGAAATGAACTGATGACAAATACAAGGAATGAAAGTCTCTCTCAAATGCACTTTCTGGCATGACTTAAATTAGCTGAAATTGCTGACATTCTGCCTTTCTCAGAGGCGTGTCAGTGTCCATAGACTTTCCTTTCAAACATTGGAGAATTATCGAGTTAAATGTTGCCAGAGCAAACAGCTGCAGGAGCGCGGGTGTACGTAGGGTGAAGGTTACTGTGGTGTGTCTGGGTGCTGCAGCACGTGGTGGAGAGGCAGAAGGTGCCCCTCTAACCTTGGCTGATCCCCCAGAACAGAAGGGCACCACCGGAATTCCACTTGGAAGCCCTTGGGTTTGTACTGCGCCTTGATTTGGAGGGGCTGAACCTTTCCAAGATTTAATGACTGGTCATTTTGCTCGAACCAAAACATTTCCTTAAAGACCAGGAAGTTCTTTGCCTGTTCGTGGGTCCTCTCGTGTTTGTCCCAGCAGCTTTGCTCAGGACTGGGACTAAATGGAGGAAGTGACACTTTCTTGGCAAAGAGAATCAGCTCTTGGGCAGCTTCAGAGCTGCAGAGCCAGGACTCACTAATTGGCAGGTCCTGGTTGTTAACCATGGGTTGGGTAAATCCTCCTGCATCCCAGGGCTGTGGGAGCCCCAGCACATCTCTGTACGAAGGTCTGGCACTCTGTGCATTGATACAACTGGTGGAATTGGGGTTGGGGATCACAGGAATGTTCCCTGTGTTGTTGTTGCTACCTGTCTGCAGGTAGAAAAGGCACCGTGAAAAGCTGGCACCTACCTTGAAGAAATTTCTTAGATGGGAGTTAGCAGCTTGTCCAAAAGTAAAGATTCTCTTACTGAAATCTGCGCTCATTTCAAACTTCCCTGTTCTTAACCGCTGAGGAATGTGACAGTACATGAAAATTTAAAGGCTGGTTCCTGCTGTTACTCCAAATTTACATTGGCAACAGTGTTTAATTAATTTCAGATTTACTTAGTAGTTTACTTTCAGTGAAAAGTGTGGCCCTGACATTTTCAGGGAATAAGAATTAACCTCTTAAACTCCACTGGGTTTTTTCTCTTTTTTAGTTGATGAATCACAAGGTGTCAGTGCCTGTCCTGTTGGTGCCCAGGGTTCTGAGATGGGCAGAGCAGTGTGGTGGAAGGGGGGTTTTGGGGCTCCTCCCCTCTGTTAACCTCCTGTTCCAGATGTGGGGTTCACCTGCATTTGCTGCCCAGTGGAGACTTCTCAGGCGCGTGCAGGACCCCCAGACTCACTGTGCCCCTCATCTGGACTCCGAATCCAAGTGGGAAACACTGAGTGTGGGGTGTCTGAAGCTCCTTCTCATCCCCCTAACACAGAACTTGGGTGGCAGAGCTGGACTTGGGTGCCTTTCTGAAATGGGGGTACTGAGCCCCTGCTGCAGGAAGGGGCTGCACTGGGGCTGGAACCTCAGATCTCTTTGCCTCTTAAAAATGTGTTATTTCATCCAGTTTTCTCTGGAATGATGGCAGCAGGGTTGTGTTGAAGAGGAGCTTGGATGGAAGCCTTGGGAGGATTGCATGCACATCTCATAGCTGTTATCTATGGAGCACATCTGATTTAAACACGTCCTTCTTCGGGGATGAGTGCAGGTGGCCTGTCCACCTGAGTGAGGGCTGGGGATTTTTGTCCTAATTGGTAATTTTGATGACACATCATGATGCTGACTCGTTGCTATTGGCATTCACTTTCATTTTCCTCCTGTGTTTCCTAACGAAACAAATTGATCTCTCTGAATCACTCACTTTTAGGCATCTTCCCTGTCCCTCAGCTGGTTTTGAGCCTCCTGTATCCACCCTCTGATGCTGGAGCAACTGCTGAAGGATGCAGCCGCAGGCGCCCAGGGCTGTCTCTCTAACAAGGAGGTAAGATCACCCCCCTGGCTCCTGATTGCAGTGACACAGCCTGGGGTCACATCCATCACCTGCACCATACCAGCAGCTCTCCTTGAGACCCTGACCCTTCAGGAGCCTCATTCCCTTCCCTGTCAACAGACACCCACAGCAGCCTCTCCCCCTGTTACAAAACCCTGCTCTGCTGGTCCTGAGCTGGGGCAGTGGGGCTGTTGCAGGAGCCTCAGCCTCCCCAGAAATCTGTGTTTTCCTGTACCACTGTGTAGTGGTTCCACGTTCACCTGTCTCTGTTTAGCCAAATTTAGTGTAGTGGTTTAAATATGTTCCTACTGTGAGATAGGATTAGGAGAAAAAGGCAAAACAGGCCCAAACTTAAAGTAAACAGATTGATTTGATTAACACACACTAAAAGGAGAAAAAGAAAAAAAAATCAAAATGAAACCTCCAAAACACTCCTCCCCCCACCATAAAGTGCTCACTTTCCCACAAACAACATAAAGAGACAAAACCTGTGATTTTCAGTCAGTTTCACTATTTGAAAATAGTCTTTCATCAATTCTTTAGGAGGGGAGTCTCTCTTAAAGTCATGGATCCCACTGACAACATAGAACTGTTCTCTTGTGGGTTTGAACTGTCACAAAAACAGCCACCTGGGGAAACCTGCTTCTGTGACCCCTCCCATCAGCAGTTTCCCAAGCTGCTCATGGGACTCAAACACACTGGGGTGTCAACTTTTAAAGATTATCAACTCCAAAAGCAAAGAATTCTTCATCAGGGAACAGAGATGACTTCTCACTTCTTCACTGGCACAGAGGGCTTCTCATCTCCATCTCTGTTCAGGCATCTCCTGGGAGCCAAATCACTTAGTCCATCACAAACACCTTTGCTCAGATCCACACACAAATCGTACAATCATCTCCCCAAATGATTCCTTCCCATGATTTGAAGGGATAATCTACATACAGAGTTCATTTCCATGGCTCAGTAAGAAGTCCAGACTAAAATGGAATGGCAAACTCCTCAATGCCTTCCCCCAGTCAGTCCTTCTGCTCTCTCTCCACTCTCTTCATGCTGTCTCTGTTCTGCATTCACTCTGTCCCTTTCTTGTCTCTCTCAGGGAAGGGTCGAGCCTTGGAAGCCTCATGTTGCCAGGAAAGGGTTAAATCTGCCCAGGCCTGCGGTGGCCATGAGGTCTCTGCTGGGCAGCAGCCTCTCCAAGGGGAGATCTCAGAATGGCCAGGCTTCCCCCCACTCCTTTGCTCTCTGTCCAGGAGTCACTAGAGGAGGGGAGCCCTGCCCACCTCTCGGGGTCTCTGCTTGCCTGAGATCAGGGTGGTCTCTGCCCTTTGTCCTCTGGAAAGCCCCGAGCCGACCCCAGAAACAGAGCGGAGTCTTTAGATGTTCATGCTCAAGGTTGTTCTTCTTGTTTATTTTATCTTATCACAATTCTTGTTCTCTGAGCTCTGCCAGGGTCTGGACAGCACAGGCAACAGGTTGCCCTGGCCAAGGCTCGTCATCTTATATACAGATAATTCCGTGCACATTATTTACAATTATAAACCAATATCTACACTCTACACTAAACAGGTGCCTTCTACTCTAACCCAATCCCTCTAAAGTTACTTAGTGTCATCATCACTGCACAAAATGGAGACGAAGAAGGAGAAGACCCCAAGGCACCGCCCAGAATCCTCCATCTTGTCTCTGGTCATTCCTATTCTAAAACCCCAAATGTGAAAATATTACTGCCTTTTACTACCCTTGAGGGCTTGCAATTCCTCTCTTAGTGTTGGTAGTTTTTCCCATGGACTGTAGTCAAGGCCCTTGCCTGTCTGGGGTCTGTGCCAGGGTCTGAAACCCCCCTGTACAGATCCCAGACCCCCCTGTACAGATCCCAGACCCCCCTGTAGAGGTTTTAAACCCCCCTGTACAGGTTTTAAATCCCCCTGTACAGGTTTTTGTCCATCCAGGGTTTCCAAAGGAATGCCCTGGAGTCCCACACCCACCCCGCTCAGCCCCGCCCGACCCAGAGCCTCCATCAGGGGCCCAGCAGAGATCCCTCCCGGCTCCCAGGCTAGGCTTTAAAATAAGCTGGTGTTAAACTGCAGCCTCCCCTCCCCTGCTGGGAGCTGATGGAGCCCAGCCAGGCCTTGGGCCTGACAAGGGGGGGCCTTGGGCTGACTCCCCCCAGGAGGGGCAGTGGCTGCTGGGGCTGGTTGTTACCTGCTCCTCTGGCTGGAAGGAAAAAGGGCCAGCTTGCCCCATCAGGATTTGTATGGGTGTTTTCCAAAGTCCCATCCAGCTTCCTCAGAGGTTGAACAATATGTCAGCATCTCAAAATGGACTCTGATAGGTGCCTGTCCCTTCCAAAGCAATTCCAAGGTCCTGACAGGGAACTGTTCCCACTTTAACTAAAAAGCAAGCTGTGTCAACCCGTAACACACACTGGTAACTCTGATTTACAGTTCTCAGCCTGTGAACTCGTGTCCCATGGGCCCATTTTGTCAGCAGCCACTCCCCAGCTGAGCTTGGGAAGATCCAGCCTGGCTGCCAGAGATTTTCAGAACTGCTGTAATTGTGGAACTGGTCTTTGACCTAATGTGGAATCATTTGTCAAGACTTTTGTTACTTCTGATCACTTAATATGGCCTTTTTTAATACTCTCCTGTGCTATTTTTTTTCTCCCACTGTCATGAAGTGATAAATCAAATGTCCTGCACAGCCCATCCACACCATGTCCCCGCTCTTGGCTTTTCAGTGAAACACTGAATTCCACCAGAGAGAGATCACATTTATATCCTTTCATTCTGCATTGCTTGTGTCTCCTCACATTTCATTACTTTGCCTGTAAACAACTCTGCAGTCACGTGGAAGAAGTTGAATAGTTCCAAGTAGTAGTTTTCTTCCACTCTTCCTGGAATTTCTTCAGGTTAAGAATAAATCCCTTTTAAGGTCAGAATGCTGGAGATTTGTCCAGTTCTGGGTTTAGGATCTGTCACCAAATGTTGTTCTGAGGTAATAATTTCTTTTAATAACCTTTAACAAACTGATATTTGACATCATCAAAGGTCTGCAAGATCCTCATCCCCTGTTGCTCTAACAGTGTCCAACAGTTCTTCCTGTGCTTTGCCAATTCCACTCCTTGGAGCTCCAGGAGGTCCTGCGGTGTTGCTGGGGTTTGTTCAGAGTGCTGCCAGACGGGAGTTTCCAAGGATGGGATTTTTACCCTTAGGATTGCACATTTATCCTGGAGTCATGGAATGGTTTGGCTTGGAAGGGACCTCGCAGCCCATCCAAGTGCCACCTCCTGCCATGGGCAGGGACACCTCCCACTGTCCCCGGCTGCTCCAAGCCCCGTCCAACCTTGAACACTCAAACACTTCCAGGGGTCCAGGGGCAGCCACCGCTTCTCTGGGCAACCTGGAATCGGCAGCCGTTGGAATTTGGCAGAGCTGCCTCTGGCACGCCGTGCCAGGCCCGGCAGTTCCGGCGCTCGCTCGGCTCCTGCCAGCGCCGTCCCTTCTCCCCTCACCCACCCACCGCTCACTTGTGTGGAGTAGCTCTTTTAAAAGTTTTGACAGGTAGCTCTTTCTAAGCAGGTTTTCACTACAGGACCCACACTGAAATCTTTCTTTTGATTTTGAGCCTCTCGGAGGGGCTGGACCCAAATCTGTCCACAGGATGGTTTGAGCGTGGTTAGAAGTTCCTTTGCCCAGCCCTGTCCATGGGCTGGCCCTGCAGGGTGACACTGCTCAGGACACCAGGTTGTCCTGCCTTTGTGTCACAGTTGGGCTGGGCCATCCCTTCTTGAATTAGGACAGCTGGTATTGTCCTTGGACACAACAGTGTCTCCTGTGGATTGTGGCTGAGGCCATGATCACCAGCCCAAGGCTTTAACAAATTAAAATAAATCCCTTTGTCGTGGTGGAATGTGGCCAACAGCACCCAAAAATCTCATGGGCACTTGTCTTCTCATCCACTGTGTTTTGGAGTCTTCAGCTTCCACTCTAAATGTTTTTAGCAACCTGTGACATACAGAGCAGCTGTGTCTCTCTCTTGGGCTGGGGAGTCACTTTGGGGGGCACATTTTTTTTATGAAATGATACGGAACTGCTACTTTTTCTTACAGCAGATTCCTCAAAAGCCTGCGGAGGAGACGTAGGATCTTCAAGCAAATTCTGTCAGCTGGATCCCGATAGCAGGTGATGGTGACAAACGTGGATGGGTGTTGGGTATAAAAGTCTTGGCTGAGTTTGAACCATTTAGGCTCGAGCAGATAAACTGATAAATATTTTGGGGGTTCTGCTTGTTTTTTTAGGTAAACCCATTTGACCACCATGAGTTGGAGTTTTCTGACCCGCCTGTTAGACGAGATCCAGAACCACTCAACCTTTGTTGGCAAGATCTGGCTGACGGTGTTGGTGGTGTTCCGGATCGTCCTGATCGCTGTGGGAGGAGAATCCATCTATTACGACGAGCAGAGCAAGTTTGTGTGCAACACGGAGCAGCCTGGCTGCGAGAACGTCTGCTACGACTCCTTCGCCCCTCTCTCGCACGTCAGGTTCTGGGTGTTCCAGATCATCCTCGTGGCCACTCCCTCTGTGCTGTACTTAGGCTATGCCATCCATAAAATCGCCTGGATGGTGGAGCACAGCGAAGCCAGCAGGAGAGCCAGGAGGAGGATCTTGCCCATCCGCTGGAAGCAGCACCGGGGCTTGGAGGAAGCTGAGGGTGACCACGAGGAAGACCCGATGATGTACCCGGAGATCGAGGTGGAGAGCGTCCGGGAGGGCAAGGAGAAGCAGAGCCCCGCCAAAGCCAAGCACGATGGCCGGCGGCAGATCCGTGAGGACGGCCTCATGAGGATTTACGTCCTGCAGCTCCTGGCCAGGGCCCTGTTTGAGGTTGGCTTCCTGGTGGGACAGTACTTCCTCTACGGCTTCCAGGTGAGCCCCGTCTTCGTGTGCAGCAGGAAGCCCTGCCCGCACAACGTCGATTGTTTCATCTCCAGGCCGACCGAAAAGACCATTTTCCTGCTGATAATGTACGGGGTGAGCTGCTTGTGCCTGCTCCTGAATGTCTGGGAGATGCTGCACTTGGGGTTCGGCACCATCCGGGACACCTTGAACGCCAAGAAGAAGGCGCTGGTTGACTCTGGGACCTTCAACTACCCCTTCACCTGGAACACGCCGTCGGCCCCGCCGGGCTACAACATCGCGCTGAAGCCGGAGCAGCTGCAGTGCACGGAGCTGTCCAACGCCAAGATGGCCTACAAGCAGAACAAAGCCAACATCGCTCAGGAACAGCAGTACGGCAGCAGCGAAGGCAACATCCCCTCCGACCTGGAGATCCTGCAGAGGGAAATCAAAAGAGCTCAGGACCGCCTGGACCTTGCCATCCAGGCTTACAACAACCAAAACAACCCCAGCAGTTCCAGAGAGAAGAAATCCAAAGCGGGCTCCAACAAAAGCAGTGCCAGCAGCAAGTCGGGAGACGGGAAGAACTCGGTCTGGATTTAACGTTGGCTCAGTTGATGTGTTGTGGGTTTTTTTTTCTCTCCTAGTTTCTCATAACCAGCAATCCTGTTAATTATTGGCTTCCATTGAGGGAACATTTGACTCTGATTTTCTATCTGATTTTCAGGGATACCGTTGGCTCGTGATTCAGCCCCTGGAAAGGGTTTATACACTGACTCTAGGACCTTAGAACTTTATTCTTTTGTCTTCCAAGCCAGGAGACAAATAGGTATATTTAATTCATTCTCATTGAACGGTTTATGCTGTATGTACAGTATTATAGTACATTTATTATGCACAATTTTTTTTGTATTTGTACACTGGATCTGATGTTACACTTTTTATATCAACAAGGACAAAGCAATGGATAGTCATTAGCATTTTGTTAATTTTATTATTGTTGTCTGCAGTTACGTCATTGTTCTTCCCTGTTTTCCAAGTAAAACTTTTTATAAAACTTTTCTATGCTGCGTTTCCAAAGTGCCTTGAACATGCAGAAGTGGGAGTCTCCGGACAGCTCATGGGTGCAAATCATGAGCGGGGAAAGATTTGGAAAAAACCTCTGTCAATGGTGCTCCTGACTCTGTCCTTTACTAAATTAATGTGCTGCTTGCAACCTGGAAGTGTTATCCCATAAACTCCTGTGCCCTACAAGCTCTTTCCTCTATGGAAAATGACTTACAGGAAAAATGTGTCTGTGTGTCTGTGTGTGTGTTGGGAGCAGGAGTGCCAGTTGTGGGGCAGAGAGGGCTCAGGGCTCCCCGCACACCTTGTGCAGCAGGAGGGAGGAAACCCTTCAAACTCCTGCAAAACATCCGGAAAAAAAACCCAAACCAGAAACGTCTGGAATCACTAACTCCGCGCGTTCCTGTGCGAGTGATGGGAAGAGAAGCTTGTGAGGCCTCCTGTTGTGTAACACCCTGGGCCCCAGGGCAGGCAGTGGTACCTTCTGGGGAGGATTCCTGTGCTTTCCAAAGGAATCAGGTCAGATGGAGCCATGGTAACTGGGGCTGGCTGTGGAATCCCCTTCCTCTCCTGCAGCCAGCACACACGAGCTGCCTGCAGGAGCCTCGGAGCCCTCTCCCAATACCAACGCTGCTGCCTTATTCCAGCCCCCTCTTCCTTCCGTTCTGTCCCGGGGATTTCCTTCAGACAGAGCAATATGTCTAATTTAGCTTTCTGCCTGAGAGACCAGTCCGATCTGGCATTCTGTGGGTTTGGCATTAAACTCGAATTTACAATTAGCAGGAGGGGAGTGAGGGACTGATGCCTTTGGCTCTGTCTTTCTGGCAAGGAGCCGGCTGGGCTTGGAGAGACGCTGAGAAATGTCTCTGCTTTCTGCTGCTATTTATAAAGGATTCGGGACCTTGCTCTGCTCCCTTTCTTTTTTCAGGTTTCCATGCATTTTAATATCTTTTGGGGGGCCTGTTTCCAGCAGGACTGTTCTTTTTCAAGGCTACCTCAGTCCCTTGTAAGAACTGGAAACAGGAGCAGGATTCATGGAATCATCAAACCCCAGAATGATTTGGGTGGGGAGGGACCTTAAAGAGCACCTCATTCCGTGTCCTGCCATGCACAGGGACACCTTCCACCAGACCAAGGTGCTCCAAGCCCTGTCCAGCCTGGCCTTGGACACTTCCAGGGATCCAGGGGCAGCCACAGCTTCTCTGGACACCCTGGGAGGACTGAGGGATGAGGAGTGAGGGATGAGGAGTGAGGGATGAGGAGTGAGACTCCGTGGAGGACACAGATAAATCCCTGCCCTATTCCTGTCCCTCAGAACATCCAGGTGCAGTCTCCACATGAAATTCTCTCCACGGGGACATGAGCCTGTCCTTGCTGTTCCCCTCTGCCCCAGCACTTCCTGTAAATGGCTGTTGTGCTGAGTTGTTTTGATCTGTTTTCCCTCGGGGACACCAGGCAGGCCAGGCATGGGTCCAGACTGTCCCCGAGCAACCTGGAGAGCCCCTGCTGTGCCCAGAGCCAGCACAGCCCCCCTGTGAGCCCCTCTGGAGCTGTGGGGACTCTGGGAAGGGAATTGCCTCCCTGGCCTTTGGCACTGACCCCTGGCTGCTCCGGGGAGCAGGGGGAGGAGTGCCAGGGTGGTCTCCAAGGAAGTGTGAGTGACCCAGGACGTGTGTGGCAAGTGGATGTGGGCAGGGAGGGCCCGCTGAGCTGGGGCTGGCTGTGTGCTCCAGGGCCAGTTCAACAGCAGCACTCCCCTAATTAAACAGGGGCCTGGAGAAAGTCACAGCCATGGGCACAGGCTCTGCCCCAGCCAGCTGAGCGTGGTTGGGAAGCTGGGTGGAAAACACGACTGAAAAGTATGAGGGAGGGACTTTTGGAGCCTGGAGATAAACAGGGCTGCTGGCCACAGTCCACTCATCACCCCCAGCACTCGGGTTGCTCTGTTCAGTGTCCCAAGTGGGTGACATTTAACCCCGTGTGGTGCTTTGGGAGCAGCCTTTCCCCAGTGAAAGCAGGGAAAATCCCTCTCCTCACTGCTCTCTTCCCAAACTGTAGCAAATTCCTGCTAAGGACTTAAAGCAGGCTCCCACCTGCTCCTCCCTGGTTTTGTGTTATTTCCTGTGTCAGTCCTGTGGGCTTCTGCCCACCCAGTCAATCCCTGTTAATGAGCAGTGTCCACAACATTCCAATCCCAGCACTGGCTTCATTCTGAAAATCCCAAGCAAAGGAGCTGTTTCTGTTGCTGCTTTTTATTTTCACTTTCATTGTGCACCAAGTGCAGATTTGGGTTGAAGCTGAGCATGTGTTGCTGGTCGTGGGGTCTGTCCCAACTCTCCTCTGGCTGTGGCTGGTTTTGGAACACCAGACTTTGTTTTTCCTTTCGAAGAAACAATACCTGCGATGCTTTAAAATGCTCTTGCTTTGGCTTCATGTGGAACATTTTGAAATAAACGTCCAGGAGAGACTTTGGGACAAAAAAAAAATGCTGGATGGATTTTGGATTTGTGGTGACGTTCTCTGGGTTTGGGGGGAAAAAAAAAATGTATTAAATCCGGTGGATTGCTCCAGTCTGAGTGAGATGGCTTCTTTTTTTCCAGCAACAGAATATGAGGGAGAGGGATATTGAACGATTTGTCTTAGAGCCACAAGTTGGAATTTTAAGCGTGTTGCCCTTGTTTTGGTCAATAAAGAGCGGGCTCGGAATTACCTGTGCCTCTGTGTGGGAATCGCCCCGCAGGGACCAGAACGATGGCGTTAGGAAAGGGAAAAGCCACCGAGCCGGGAAGCCCGACCTTGGGAAGGGTGGAAAAGAGGGAAATCTGCATTTCTGCATATGGATGAGCGGGCGGGCAGTGCCCAGCGAACCGTGCGGGATTTGCTGCCCCAGTTGAGCCGCGGCTCGGCTCCTGTGGCTGGGCACGGCCGGGTGGCTGCGGCTGTCACAGGCTGAGTGTCCCCGCTGTCCCCTCGCTGCCAGCCTGACCTCGGCCTGCGGAAGGAGGGCAGGGAGTGTTTGTCCTGCCTGCAGCTGGCAGGGAGCTGGGTTCTGTTCCGGGGGCTCGGAACAAGGGCTGTTTGTCCGGAGTGCTGCCCTGCTCCCAGGCTGCTGGGGCAGGAGGGGTGGCAGCCACCCAGGCCAGCTCCAGCACTGACAAACTTCTCTTTTCTCCGCTGCCAGGGCACCTGAGTGTCGCTGTTGGACACGAAAGAAAGATGCAAGTCTGGTTCAGAAGGCTGTGACTCCTAGGAGGGGTCTTGGTTTATCCTCCAGACCTATTTTATACCTTTCTACAAATGCACCCACCTTAGAGGTGGGACCCCTGGACCCATTGTTCACTTGAAGAGACCATCAAGCAAGGTCCCACCTTTGGGAAAGCATGTAGAAAAATATATTAATTCACAATAACCTGACCTTGCTTACCGGTTTTGTTCCTGGGAAAAGAATTCCCTGAAATCAAAACATGGCAGGCACAGAACCGTGGCTACACCTGAGCAGCCCACAGACCCCAGAGCCTGGGAGAAGAGCAGGGGACAGGGAATCCCCACAACCTGGGAAGGGCAACACTGGCCTGAGCCACACCACAGGATAACTGGAATAACTGGGACCAGCACAGATCCACCAGGAGCTGGGCTCCTGCTGCTCCCAGACCCTAAACCCCTTGCAATCTTTACACACATGGTCACCCCCATGTGAGGCCCTGCAGGCAGCCACAGGCCCTCAGCTCAGCCCTGGTGGTTTGAGGTGCAGAAGCCTCTGTTGGACAGCAAATTCACAGTGAGAAAAGTCTGAAATTATTTCAGCCCCATCTGAAAAAGTGGGTACAGCCCCAGCACTCTGCCCTGGTGAGACATTTGTGGGGCAATGTCACTGTTGGACACAAAGGAAAGACACAAACTTCATTCAGAAGGCTGTGGCCCCCAAGGAGGAGCCCAAATTTATTCTCCAAACCTATTTTATACCTTCCTACAAATGCACCCACCTTAGAGGTGGGACCCCTGGACCCATTGGCCCCTTGAAGAGACCATCAAGCAAGGTTCCCCCTTTGGGAAAGCTTGTAGAAAAATATCTTAGTTTATAATAACATGACCTTGTTTACCAGTTTTGTTCCTGGGAAAAGAGTTCCCTGAAACCAAAACATGGCAGGCACAGAACCGTGGCTACAGGGCAGTGGTCTGGGAGAAGCCCACCCTGTGGTGGTGGTTGTGTTTGATGCTGTGCTCAGAGGTGAGAGCTGGGATCACACACCGCCCCGGGCAGATGTGCAGAGCTGCCCGAGGTGCCCCTGGGTGTTCGTGTGGCCTCCAGCTGCCACTCCAGGAGGGAGCAAAGCAGCTCCCAGGGGTCCCTGTCACATCTGCCAGCCCCAGGCGGATGCCTGGGGTGCCTGAGGAGCTCTCCCAGCACCACACGTCTAGACGTGATCCCAGAGGAGGCTTTGTGGTGCCCGCTGGCAGCTCCGCCTCCTCCTCTGCTCGGAAGTGAGGGTGAGAGTATTGCCACTGTGAGATCCTCTCTGCAGAGCGATTTTCCCTTTGGAAGCAGAGGTTGGGTGTTAAATATTGTTAATGTTAAGTGCCCCTTGCCTGCAGTTCAGCTCTGGTTTTGTAGCAGCCTTGTATGGAAGCGTGTTACATCCCTGTGGCTTGATTTGTTAATAATTCAAGGATTCCTGGTCCCAGGCACACAGTGTGCTGCTGTGAGCTTCCATCCAGAGGAGCTGCTCAGTGCCTGATCCCTGGCAATGGGACGGTTCCTGAAGGACAGACTCATCTGCAGATCCCTTTAAATGATGATCTCTTCAACCATAACTTGTGATCCACCCTCCAAAGCAGCAGGGGAAGGAGCTCGGGGGCTTCTGCCCCAGGGGAAACTCTCATTGGTTTTCTCTGTGTCAGAGGAGGCTCCAAATACCAGCTCCTCACTGCTCGGGAAATGACATTTTGTTTTCTGCAGCGTGACATTATCGCTGTTGTGTAAATTCCATGTTGATGGCTGGGGAAAATGCCTTGGAAGGAGCATTCAAAGCCATCTGATGGGTGCTTTCAGGGACTTGGGAGCCATTTCTGTGCAGGCCAGGCTTTGCTGTCCTTTTATTTGCTCCCTTTTATTTTTATTGACCAGGAGGTGACTTTGGCAGATGTATAATGATTGAAGGGAGTTACTTCTTTTTTTTTTTTTCCTAAGAGTTTTCTATCTCTAGAAAATAGATATTCCCATTTATGAATGTTTGCCAGGCTTTTCATAACCTTTTTTTCGATGAAATTGAAATCACCTGAAAAAACTGGTCAACAAACTCTTTAAAAAGCCTGTTCTGTACTGAAAAGAGCTTTGATAACACACCAGGGCCCTGCTGAGAAGGACCTGGAGTGGCAGGGAAGGGACAATGGGTTCCCAGTGCCCAGGGCAGGGCTGGCTGGGAGCTTGGGCAGGAATTGTTCCCTGGGAGGGTGGGCAGGGCTGGCACAGGGTGCCCAGAGCAGCTGTGGCTGCCCCTGGATCCCTGGCAGTGCCCAAGGCCAGGCTGGATGGGGCTTGGAGCAGCCTGGGACAGTGGGAGGTGTCCCTGCCCAGGGCAGGGGTGGCACTGGATGTTCTTTAAAAAAGTTTTTTCAACCCAAACCAGTCTGATTTTCATGGTCTTATATATCTGATACCTATATAATATGCATAATATAAAAAACTCCAGCTCTCCTGCAGGTGCTGCTGCCTTCAGGAGAGTTACTGGGATGTTTGGGACCCTTCCAGTGCCAGGAAAAGGTGGTGACCAGGAATGCTGCTGCTGCAGGCAGGTGAGAGCCTGTGACAGGTGTGGGTAAGGAATTGGGGAGCGGGGCTGGGCAGGAGGGGGACAGGAGCCTGGCAGTGGTGAGAACCTGCTGTACTGCAGACCCAGATGTGAGTGTGTCTTGGTTTGGACAGACAGGTGTCTGCCAGGGAAAGCTGGAGTTTCCCTTAGAATGGAGAATGGAAACCCCTCACCCCTTCCAAATTATAATTTTGCAATCAAGGGCTTTCAGGCAAAGATTTGGGAATAGGAATAACAGTTCTTTACTAGGAATATTAACAATACAAATGTAGTAGAAAAACAAAACGAACCAAATAAACAAGCAAACAAACAAACAACAATTCTGGAAAAAACCCTGACAGAGTCAGAGCTACAACCTGACACCCTGTTGGTCAGGGTGTTGGAAGCAGCCCAAAAGTGAGTCCTCCTGGAGTGGCAGAGGTGGTTCTGGTGGAGTAGAGATGATCCTGTAGAACCAGGGTCCAGGGGTGGTGAGAAGGGTCCAGTGATGGTGAGAAGGGCCCAGTCTTCCTCCAGGAATTGGGTGAAGCTGGATCCTTTCTGTGTTCCTGTGTCTCAGTTTTTATCCAGGTAGGAATGGTTGGCTCCCCCCACTGGGTGGAGCATCTCCCAATGGAATGTGTCCTGCCCTTAGTGAGCCTCAATGGCCCATTAGCAGAAAATAACCCCCGGAGGGAGGACAGGTGGTGAAAGAGATAACAAACACTGCCCCACCTGGTTTTATCAGCTGGCCCATTATCAAAAGGCACCAGCCCCCCTCCTCCCAGAGTTACAAGAGATAAACATCTCCCCAACTGCTTTTAACAGATGAAATAGAATACACATTTTTGGTTCCACAACCCAAGACAAACTGATGCAGGTTTCTTGCTGCCAGGAGCAGCTGGATGCTGCTGGGCAGGCTGGGAACACGCTGCTCTGCAGGGATAAAATCACCACTTCACCCTGCAGTGTGGGAGTTTGTGGTGAGAGGGAGCGAGGGGGAGAGCCTTGTCCCTTGGCTCACCCGGAATCTGGGATTTCCAAGGTGCCCCCAAATTTCCTTTGGCAGCGTGTCCAGGAGGTCACAGTGCCCCTGGGGACTTGTCCCCGGTGCAGAGTGGAGGGGACAGGCCAGGCTGGGCAGGGATGAGCTCAGCAGGGTGTGATTCAGTGACTGGATGTGGCGCTCAGTGCTCAGGGTGACAAGGGGGTGATGGGTCCCAGGTTAGACTCGATGGTCTCAGAGGTCTTTTCCAACCTCAATGATTTTGTGATTCTGTGAAATGAAACCCTGGTTTAATTGTTGCCTCTGAAATCTGTTTTCTTTTCCCCTCTTGCCTTCCCTTGCTGACCAGCTGCATTGGAGCAGCATAAGGAGCCTGCTGGGTCCTTAAAAAAACAATATATTAGGATGCTCTGCAGTGCTCAAATTCAGTAAATTTGAGTATTTTGCTATCCAGTGAGGGAAGGGGAGGTTCCTTGTGAAGGAAGGAGATGGCAGAGCAAGTGTGATGGCCAGAGCAGGGTGAGGAGGGAGTTACATAAACTTCTCTGCCCCGGAGGCTGCGGCACCGCCGATATCCCAGAGAGGAGAGCCAGGACCTCAAACCTGACCTAACAAACTGCTCATTCTAGCCGCGAATTTAAATTCTCCAGGACTGGGAAGGGAAAAAAAAAACAACTCAGGAAACGGGAAAACAAACCTTCCCGTTGTCAGCTGCCAGTTTAACTCGGCAACCCCTGCTGGCCGGGCGCTGGAGCCGAGGCACGGGCGGGGACCGCGCCGGGCGCCGCTGCCCCGCTGGGAGCCGGAGCTCGGCTGATTGCTCTGCCGGGGTGAAGCTGGGGTCCCTGGAGCCCCCTGGGACCGCACGGAGCTGCGGTGACCTGGATTTGAACCGCGCCAGGCTCCCCTGTGTGCCATCAGCCCCGGGAGCGCGGGGGTTAAAGCCGAGCGGGGGAGTTCGGCCCACGCCTGGAATGACACGGGCTCTGTCAGCTGGAAAAGACCTACCAGGGATGCAGGCAGCGCTCCTTAAAGGGCATTGGGAGATGTTGTTGCTGGCTCTGGCCGTGGCAGACTCCGGGAATTGGGTTTCCCCCGTTCCCCCCGGGATATTTGCGCCCTCCCGCCGGAGCTGTGGCTGCGCAGCCCGAGTTAAAGGACACCAAAGCCTTCAGTGCTGTGTTCCGGGCCAGTGGCTGGTGAAAATCCTCCCCTTCCCCTGCTCGGCCGGGCTCTGAGCGGCTCTGCTGTGACTGCGCTCTGACCCCGGAGCTCCCCGTTATCCCCAGCGCGGCTGCAGCGGCTCCATCGCATTCCCGGCGGGGTTCGGGCGGTGCCCCTGGAGCCGCGGGGCTGCTCCTGCTCCCTCTTCAATCTCTGGGCTGACCTCGGGGCCCAGCTCCCCTTCGCCGCTCTCTTCCCCCGGCACTGAGTGCTCCGTGCTCCCGGAGCAGGGACGCTCCATCCCCGGTGCTCCCACGCCGAGCCGGGATGCTGCCCCTGGCAGGGTGTCTTGGTTTGGAAAGACAGGGATCTGCCAGGGAAAGCTGGAGTTTTCCCTTAGAATGGGGAATGGAAACCCCTCACCCCCCCAAATTATAATTTTCAGTTAAGGGCTTTCAGGCAAAGAGTTTGGGAATAGGAATAACAGTTTTTTACTAGGAATATTAACAATACAAATGTAGTAGAAATCAAAACCACACAACCAAAGCAGCAAACAAACAATCCTGGAAAACCCTGACAGAGTCAGAGCTACAACCTGACACCCTGTTGGTCAGGGTGTTGGAAGCAGTCCAAAAGTGAGTCCTCCTGGAGTGGCAGAGGTGGTTCTGGTGGAGCAGAGATGATCCTGTAGAACAAGGGTCCAGTGATGGTGAGAAGGGATCCAGTCTTCCTCCAGGAATCGGGTGAAGCTGGATCCTTTCTGTGTTCCTGAGTCTCAGTTTTATCCAGGTAGGAATGGTTGGCTCCCCGCACTGGGTGGAGCATCTCACAATAGGATGATGTAATGTGGATGGTCTATTTTGGGGATGTGTTCATGGTCCATTAGCAGAAAATAACCCCCTGGAGAGAGGACCTGTGGTGACAGAGATAACAAACACTGCCCCACCGAGTTTTGACAGCTGGCCTATTATCAGAAGGCATCCACCCCGCTCCTCCCAGAGTAAAGAAGAACAATTCTCCACCTGCTTTCAGCAGATGAAATAGAATACACATTTTTGGTTCCATAACCCAAGACAGAGGTCCCTCCCCTCAGCTCCTAAAGCCTTTAAGAATCCTTAAAAGTGACCTGAGTCTGTTTTGTGGGCAGCCTTGAGCAGCCCGAGTTTCTGCTCGTGTCCTGGAAAATGGGGTCAGGATCACTCAGACTGATCAGCAAAAGGGTTCAGCTCAGGCATCATTACCTAAAAAGCTGAACAATCTCAGCTCTCCCCCACAAATTCCTTGAGCACTGGGTAACTCTGAGAGTGTTCTCTCAGGACTTTCAGCACTGGTGGGGGTAAGAGCATGGGGACAAACCCTTCAGTGGTGCTGCTGTGTCAGGATGAGGGGTGATGGTTTCATATTGAAGGAGGATCCATTTAGATTAATTTAAGAGAAAAGGGTTTTATTATTGGGGTGGTAAGGCACAGCACAGGGTGCCCAGAGAGGCTGTGGCTGCCCCTGGATCCCTGGAAGTGTCCCAGGCCAGGCTGGATGGAGCTCTGGGCAGCCTGGGGCAGTGGAAGGTGTCCCTGCCCCTGGCAGGGGGCTGCAGGGAGATGGGCTTTCAGATCACCTTCTGTGACTCTCTGCTCAGTCCAAGTTGCTCAGCAGCACAACCAGCAGGGAGCAGCCTGGGAGGTCACTGCAGTCACCACGACCTGTTGGGTTTGCCAGGCTGCCACAAGATCCTGTGACCCTTCTGCCTAATCCAACCTGGTCCTGGCTCCTCCCGGTCCAGCCAGGGGTGGAATCACCTCCACCGTGGATGTGCTGCTCTTGGCAGAGCCTTGGCAGCTGGGTGCTGACTCTCTGCTTCCCCCCGTGCCTGCTTTCTGGAATGCCCTGTGGAGTGTCAGCTCCACGTGTGGAGCCAAGAGCCTCTTTCCCCAAATGGCCTCTTTCCCGTGCACGGGTTTGTTTCTTGCTCCCATCTGGAGCCTAAAGAGCAAAATTCCCATCGTGGGCGAGACGGAGCTGGGATCTGCTTCCACCTGAGGTGTGCACACTCCTCCTGCTGAGCTTCTCCATGGTGACAAACCCGTCAATTTCCCTGAATTTTCCATGCATCAAGTAACGGCCTCGACTTGGAGAGGCACAGCAAAGATGCTCCATCACACAGCACACTGTGCTGGGACTCTGTGAGAGAGCCTAGCCTCTCCTCTCCTCTCCTCTCCTCTCCTCTCCTCTCCTCTCCTCTCCTCTCCTCTCCTCTCCTCTCCTCTCCTCTCCTCTCCTCTCCTCTCCTCTCCTCTCCTCTCCTCTCCTCTCCTCTCCTCTCCTCTCCTCTCCTCTCCTCTCCTCTCCTCTCCTCTCCTCTCCTCTCCTCTCCTCTCCTCTCCTCTCCTCTCCTCTCCTCTCCTCTCCTCTCCTCGTTTTGCACCAGGAGCAGAGGTGCCCAGCTGATGAAGTCCCCCTGTGTTCCAGCATTGTTCCTGGAGCAGGGACACCCATTCCCCCAGGTGTGGGGGTGTGGCTGGACTGCTGTGACCTGGCAGCTTCTGTACCAGGCAGGTGCCATCCTTGGAGGGTTTCCCAGCTGGAATCCCATTGTCCTCCTCCGTGGGCAGAGCTCAGGTTCTTTCATTTGCATGGCAAATCAGGACCTGGCTGTGGAACTGCTTTTTGGGGCGTTCTTTCCCTCACCATGGACCCATGGATGTCCCCTCATTCAAGACACATTTTCCCTCACTCCACACTGCAGGGCAGTGCTGAATTCCTCTGGGGAATGTTTTATCCCCCAGAACCCCCTGAAGCCTGTGACCATGCAGTTTGACCCTTCTTTCCTATCTTGACCCTGCTGGCTCAGGCCCAGCTCTCTGTCCTGAGCAGAGACCAGGTAAAGTCCTGTTCTTCCTTGTTCCCTCTCTCTGCCCTGGAACTCTTGGAGAACAAAGCCTTGGACTGATCCCAGGGGGTGAGAGCCTCTTTTGGAATCTTTTACCGTTTTTCTGAGATATTCCTCCAAAGCCTCCAAGGAAACTGAGCCAGCCACAGGGGCCCGGGGGGCAGAGGAGGACATTCTCACAGAGGTTCTTCCCGACCATCTGATGTGTCCTCTGCTCCCACAGTGCCCCAAACATCCCAGCTCTGTGATGAGGGGGCAGCCTGAGCCTCTCTCTGCTCTCCCAGGCTCAGTGGGGCCCCCTCCCCCCCTGCAGCCTCGGCCACAACACCTTCCTGGGGACTCCTGCAGGGCTCTCGTCCTTGTGCTCACCCCAAAAGCGACGCCTGCCTGGTTGGATCAGAGCTGGGAAATCGTGGCCAGATGGTGGCTGATCAGCCTCAGCAACCAGAGGAGCAGGGATATTTTAGGTTCGAGGGTTTCCCATTATGCAATGGCACAGACACGGCGCGGGGGAGGCGTTGGGTTCTTCTTTCTTTGGGTTTACTAATAATTTGTTTGGACTTTTTTTTTTTTTTGGTCTCTTAAGTTCAGGGTCTTGAGCAGGAGTCTGATGAGGAGAGGCTGAGGGAGCTGGGAGGGGGCTCAGCCTGGAGAAAAGGAGGCTCAGGGGGTGTGCTGGTTTGAAAGCAAAACCAGTGAGACTCCCAGTCAGAGATACAATTTAATAGGAGAAGAGAGGAAAAAAAAAAAAAGTAAAATAAAATAAATGGAACAATACAACCTGACACCCTGTTGGTCAGGGTGTTGGAAGCAGTCCAAAAGTGAGTCATCCTGGAGTGGCAGATGTGGTTCTGTTGGAGCAGAGATGATCCTGAGAGAGAAGGGTCCAGGGATGGTGAGAAGGGTCCAGTGATGGTGAGAAGGGTCCAGGGATGGTGAGAAGGGTCCAGTGGTGGTGAGAAGGGTCCAGTGATGGTGAGAAGGGTCCAGTCTTCCTCCAGGAATCCAGTGGAACCAGATGAGATGTTCTTGTCAAAGCAGTGATTCCGTCTGGTAGCTCTTGTCTCCTCTGGGAGTCCAGTGGATAAAAAAGCTCCCTGTGATGTCTCAAACCCTGGATTATATCCAGGTGGGAATGCTTGGCTCCTCCCCCTGGGCGGAGCATCTCCCAATGGGATGATCTCATTCCATGAGTCCTGCAGTGGGTCCTTGATGGCCCATTAACCAGAGATAACTCCCGGAGGAAGTGATCTATGAGTCATGTGGCAAGGCATTGTTGGGCTCATTAACAGGAGATCAGGAAAACACTGCCCCACCTTGGCTCCAAGGGCTCATGGGGATAGAATACACACCTTAGGCACAATTTTACATTGTAACCCAGGACAGGGGGACCCTGTGGCTCTGCACAGCTCCCTGCCAGGAGGGGACAGCCAGGGGGGTCGGGCTCTGCTCCCAGGGAACAGGGACAGGACAAAGGGAAATAGCCTCAGGCTGGGCCAGGGGAGGTTTGGGTTGGATATTGGGAAAATTGCTTCTTGGAAAGGCGGTCAGGCATTCCACAGGCTGCCCAGGGCAGTGACAGGGGAGTCACTGTCCCTGGGGGTGATGAAAAACCTGTGGATGTGGCACTTGGGGACAGGAGTCAGTGGTGGCCTTGGCAGTGCTGGAGGGATGGTTGGACTCAGTGATCTTAGAGGGCTTTTCCAACTACACAATTCCCTGCTTCTCTGATCTCAGCATGGAAACTGGAGGCTGTGGCTTCTCCCACGGGTTGCTGTGGTTGGCCTGTGGCAGGTGTAGTCAAAGCAGTGGGTGAGGATTGGAGCTCAGAGCTGAGCACGGGCCCTGTCCCTGACAGAGCCAGGGAATCAGGAGAAAGAAGGAGCTTGAGGGCAGGGATGCTCTGTGCCTGGGCCAGCCATGGGAAGGAAAGTTTGTGTTGGAGAGAAAGGACAGCCTGGGGTGTTGGGTGTCTCTGGGCACCAGACCTCTGCAGCTTTTGTGGTCCTGGGCAGTTGGCCAAGGACCAGCTCCCTTCTGCCAGACACATCCAACACCGTGGTGTCCTGGTGCCCCAGCCCCTGGCAGAGCTGAGCAAGAGCTGTGGGTGTTTGTTGTGTGACCCTGCAGGGCAGCAGGCTCAGCTGGGCCCACTTGAATTCCTGTTTTTTGCCCTCCTGACCCTGAAGATTTTGAATAACTCAAGACTCAGAAGCAGCCGGTGCCTCTGGAATATTTCTGACTCACTCATCGCGCCGGTATCTCGACACTGGCCCAAAATAACTCGGTGCTGTGGATGGAGCAAAACTGCACCAAACCCCTCAGGGGGGGCAGAGATGCCCCTGCAACCACATCAGGGGGGGAACAGCCCTGTCTGCTGCCAGCCCTGCCCTGGGCAGGGGGCACGGGGGCGGGGGGTCCTGGCGCAGACCCCTGGCCACTGGAGGCACCTCCAGCCTCTCCCTCAGCCCCGGCCCCGTCCTGCCGCCAGGGGCAGAGCAGGAGGCTGCTGGTGGTCGCTTGAGTAAGGTGGGCTGGAGCCAGAGAGAGGCCCCTGCCCGGGGCTGGGTGTCCTCCCGAGGGAGCAGCACCCCGAGGTGCCCCAGGCACCCCCAGCACCCTGGGGTGGAGCTCAGCACGGGGAGCTGGGGCTGGAGCTGGGGATGGAGCTGGGGCTGGGGCTGGAGCTGGAGATGGGGATGGAGCTGGGGATGGAGCTGGGGCTGGGGCTGGAGCTGGAGATGGGGATGGAGCTGGGGATGGAGCTGGAGCTGGGGCTGGAGCTGGAGATGGGGATGGAGCTGGGGATGGAGCTGGGGCTGGGGCTGGAGCTGGAGATGGGGATGGAGCTGGGGCTGGGGATGGAGCTGGAGCTGGGGCTGGGGCTGGAGATGGAGCTGGGGCTGGGGCTGGGGCTGGGGCTGGGGATGGGGATGGGGATGGGGATGGAGCTGGAGCTGGAGCTGGAGCTGGAGCTGGAGCTGGGGCCTGGGCTGGGAATGGAGCTGGGGCTGGAGCTGGGGCTGGGGCTGGGGCTGGAGCTGGAGCTGGGGCTGGGGCTGGAGCTGGGGATGGAGATGGGGATGGAGATGGAGATGGGGATGGATATGGAGCTGGAGCTGGAGCTGGAGCTGGAGCTGGAGCTGGGGCTGGGGCTGGGGCTGGGGCTGGGGCTGTGGATGGGGCTGGGGATGGAGCTGGGGCTGGGGCTGGGGCTGGGGCTGGAGCCTGGGCTGGAGATGGAGCTGGAGCTGGGGCTGGGGCTGGGGCTGGAGATGGAGCTGGAGATGGAGCTGGAGATGGAGCTGGAGCTGGGGCTGGTGTGTCCTCCTGCCACTCACCGGGGACACCAGAGCGAGTCCCCTCAGGGCTCCGCAGGGACAGGGGCACCTCCAGCGCCTTCTCTGGGGGCTCTGGGGGAGGCGATCTCAGCAGGAATTATCCCCATTCCTGCCCCTTGTTCCCGGCGGGCAGGGAAGGGCTCTCCCCGGGGAGTGACGCTCCTGCGGTGTCCCCCGGCCAGCACAGGACCCCGGACAGGGATGTGCCGCACCCCCCGCCTCTGTCCGGTCCGCAGCCTGAGCCGGGGCGGGGACCGCGGGGACACGCGTGGCCCTGGAGCCGCTGCTGGGCTGTGCCGTGCTGGGAGAGCCCTCTCCTGGTCGGTGTGCGAGGGAGCGGCGGTGCCGGGCTCAGCCCGGCCGTGCCCGTCACTGTCCCTGCGCTGAGCCCTCGGCTGCAGCGGCACCCGGGCTGGCTCCGGGGGAGGATGCTCCACCCTGGTGGGTCCCTCTGGGAGTTGGGGACCTGTCCCCCCGCGCCCTTCTGCCAGGGGTTGCTGCCCGGAGCCTGCAGCGTGCTCAGCGGAGCGTGTCCCTGGGATGGAGCGGTGTCCCTGGGATGGAGCGGTGTCCCTGGGATGGAGCGGTGTCCCCGTGCTGGGACAGGGATGGAGCGGTGTCCCTGTGCTGGGACAGCGATGGAGCGGTGTCCCCGTGCTGGGACAGGGGTGGAGCGGTGTCCTCGTGCTGGGACAGCGATGGAGCGGTGTCCCCGTGCTGGGACAGCGATGGAGCGGTGTCCCTGTGCTGGGACGGGGGTGGGGCAGTGTCCCTGCACAGGGACTGAGCATCGCTGTGATGGGACAGGGAGCAGCCACGTGTTCCCAGAGTGCGACAGGGACCCCACAGTGTGACAGGGACCTCACAGTGCGACAGGGACCCCACAGCGCGACAGGGACCCCACAGTGTGACAGGGACCCCACAGTGTGACAGGGACCCCACAGCCCGACAGGGTCCCCAGGCCGGCAGCAGCTGAGAGGGAGGTGACACTCCCCGTGTGCCATCATCTCCGTCCTGGGGGCCGCCCCGGGTGGCTCTCCTGACTCAGACACGGCAATCGCGAGGGACAGGCCAGGGTGGGACGTGGGGACGACATCAGCGGGATGAGCTGGCGGCACCCAAGCACCGGGGCGTCCTCACGGATGAAACCCGGGGAGCCTCCCCGCCCCCTCCCCTCCCCAGGCGGGGGTGAGAAGCGGAGCCCCCGTGGTTTTTCCAAATCTTTATTGTAAATAAATTCTGCGACATTGCAGGAGGCGGCCGAGGCCGGAGCCAGGGCCGAGGCCGGAGCGGCGGCTCCAGAGCGTGCAAAGCGGGAGCTCGGGGCCGGGGGGCGCGGGGGTCCCGCCCGGGCCGGCGGTAGCGGAGCAGGCGGTGCGGGGTGGCGGCGGTGCGGCGAGGGGCGGGGGGGGACGGGGACCCCGCCCCGCTGTGCTCGTCCCCGGGACGGGCCGGGACCCGTGGGAGCAGCGGGGGCTGGGGGGGCTTTGCTCTCTTGGCTCTGGAAGCACCGGGTGCCCCCCACCCCCGCCCTCCCCGGCCGCGGGCCCTCCCGCCCTGGCAGCGTTAAAATCATTAAGAAAAATCCCGGTATTTATATATATATATATATATATATATATTAATGTCCCCAAACCCAGTGACAACGGTGGCTTCTTGCTCTGAGCCGGGGATGTGCCCTGGCCGCCCCCGTCACTTTGGCCGTGGCAGCTGTGGGGACACTGTGGTGACAGTGACAGAGGTGGGGGGTGGAGCCCGGATGCCCGCGGTGGTCCCAGGTCCCCCCGTGTCCCAGCCCGGTGCTGATGTCACACAAGAAGCCACCAGGGAAGCCCAGCCAGGGGATGTTCAGCCACCCCCCTCCTGCTGTCCCCTCCCTCCCTGTACCTTGGGGTGCCACCACAGCCACGGCACCCGTGGGTGCCCAGAGGGGCTGTCACACCAGGCCACCACACACCTTGGCCATGGCCGGGCCTGGGGACACCCCTGGTCACTCTCTGTCTCCATGGTGGGCAGGGAGGGGACACGGAGGGGACACCCCCACCCTGCCGTGGACAGTGGGTGCCATCCCCCATTGTCCCCATGCTGAGGAGTGTCCCCACACGTGCACACACACACACATACACCGGGCTGTGTCACCAGGTGTCACCGGGGGTGTCCCCCCTCCATGCTGAGTGTCACCAGTGGTGGGAGGGACCGCTGTGGCCCCCAGTGGTCCGCGGTGCTGTGGGTTGGGTGGCTCCCCAGAGCCACCCCATGCAGGGTGACATGTGCCACGTGCCACAGGGAGAGGGTGGTGCCTCAGTCTGGGGGGGGACGGGTGCCACAGGGGCTGGGGTGACAAGTGCCACCCAGCGAGCAGCCCTGTGTGTCCCCAGCCCAGGGCTCACCCTGTCCCCTGCTCCCCCCCAGCCCCAGTGTCACCAGTTTGGGGTTCACCTGCCTGAGCTGGGGAAGTGGGGGAAGCCTTAAGGGAGAGCTGCCACCCATGGGTGCCTGTCCCACCCCTGGGGACTTCGGGGCCCCATGGCTTGGGGGTGCAGCCATGACATGGGGGATTGGGGGAGAATTTGGGGGGACAAACCCCACACGGGGGCTGCTGAGCGGCTTTGGGGGGGCGGGGAGGCACATGTGGGGGTGCAGGACCTGGCCCCAGGCACCGGGGGTGGGGGGGACACAACTCCAGGCCCTGAACTGGGAAAGGGCGCTGGCCCGGTACTGGGATTGCTGGCCCGGTACTGGGATTGCTGGCCCGGTACTGGGATTGCTGGCCCGGTACTGGGATTGCTGGCCCGGTACTGGGGGGTGCTGGCCTCGCCCTGGGGACACCGGCCTTGTCCTGGGGGGCCAGGGGCCTGCCTTTTGGGGTCCCGGGGTGGAAGATGCCGCTGGAGGGCAGGGGGGCTGTGGGACCCCGCAGGTACATTCATTCATCCAGTGCCGAGTGCCGCCAGCCCGGGGGGGGCCGGGGGTCCCCGTACATTCGTGGCGGTGCGGGGGGGGGGCCGGGGGGCGGTCCCGGGTGCCCCTCCCCCCCCCGCTTCCCCCCGCTCTCCTCCTCGGCTGGACCCTCGGCAGCGCCGCCCCATTTAATTGCTGTTAATGAGGCGCTGGGGGGGTGGGGCGGAGCGGCCCCGCTCAGGCCCCCCCGGACCTGCAACACAGAAGTGGGGTGCGTTTAGTGGGGGGGTTGCTGTGACAGGGGGGGTGACACACGGGGGGACACTGAGCTGAAATGAGCCAGCACCGGGGGGGGGAGGGGGTGGGGGCTGCTGCCAGGCCCCCCCCGCCCCCCCCCCCAGCCGCTGCTCCCCTTCAGCCGTGGGGGGCACAGAGATGGAGACAGCACGGCCGGACACACAGCACACGGACAGACGGGCCCGGGGGCTCCCACGCCGTCAGGCTGCCGGACGGTGACGGTGACGGTGACAGGGACGGTGACGAGACGATGGGGGAGACACGGTTACACTCCCTGCTGCGCCGGGTCGTACCTTCCTCGGCGGATGTTCCTTGGGGGGGTGGCGGGGGGAAGAGGAGAGGAGCGTTAGTGCCACCCCCGTGTCCCCGCTGTCCCCCCTGGTGCGTCCCCCCCTCCCACCCTCCCGGTGTCCCTGGTCCCGCAGGCAGCAGCGGTGTCCCAGGGCCAGGCAGGAGCGACACGGCCCCGGCCCCAGCACCCCATGCTCGGGGACACAGACACGGCCACGGGGTGCTGGTGGCAGTGACACCCCGGTGGCACATGCAGGCAGGGCAGGCAGGGCCAGGGGGCAGGCAGGGGCTGCGACAAGGGACCAGGCAGGGTCAGGGGGCCAGGCAAGGCCAAAGGGAGACCAGAGGCCACACGGCAGGAGGTGCCCCAGCAGGGCACGGCCTGGCCCCGGCGCGGTGACGGTGACGCAGAGGGGACGTGGCCGGTGACAGCAGCAGAGGGGACGAGCCATGCGGTGGCTGCTTACTTAAATCCCCAGCCTGTCCCCCCTAGGACGATGGCAGCCACCAGCACGGCCCCCGCGATGGAGCCGATAATGATATTGGTGCCACTGGGACCTGTGACAGACGGGACAGGGAGGAGGGGACAGGGTCACACGTCAGTGGGAAGGGGACATGGGGACATGGCCCCGGGGATGCCCCAGTACCGTGGGGACTCGGGAAAGGGACAAACCCAGCCACAAGGAACACGTCAGTGGGGAGGGGTCAGGGGGACAACCAGGACACAGCCCCGGGGCAGTCCCAGTGCTGTGGGGACCTGGGAGGGAGCAAACCCAGCCACAGGGACACACCTCAGTGGGGACGGGATGCGGGGACACGGGGACACGGGGACACAACCCCAGGGATGACCCAGAGCTGTGGGGACCTGGGAGGGGAGGGGGCAAACCCGGCCGTGCTCAGCGGAGCTGCGGCACCAGGGTAGGGGGGGACACTCTGGAGCCCCGGCGGGGCTGGGGACAAAGCGGGACAGCCCAGCCGGTGTGGCCTGGGGACAGCAGGGAGCCCGTGTCCCCCGCGGGCGCACGGACCCTTGTATCGCTCCGTCTCCCCCGTCGGCTTCGGCTCGGGGATGGGGTCGTAGACGCTGCAGTCCTTCCCCGTCCACTCCGCCCGGCAGATGCACTTCCCCTCGTTGCTGCAAACCTGTGACAGGAGACGGCGTCACCCCCCACCCACCCACCCCCACGGAGACCGTGACACTCCCCGGGTGTCCCCCTGTCCCCGCCGCGCCCCTCACCCCGTGGTCGAAGCAGATCTTCCCGTCCCAGCTGCCGGGGCAGGAGCTGAAGTTAAAGGCGCTGGCTGGAAGGCATTTGCGGTCGAGACAGAGCATTCCGGGCCCGCAGGGCGTCCCGTCCTCCACGTAGCTCAGGTCCGACCCGTCCACCAGCTGCACGTGGCCGCCCCTGCGCCAGGACAGCCAGCGCGGGTGACACGGGGACCCCCGGCACCCGGAGCCGCCCCGCTGCCCACGGCGGCCCCGTTACCTGCAGTCCACGTAGCGGTTCTGGTGGTAGAAGGTGGTGGTGGCGATCTCCCCGCTCAGCTCCCCCAGCCGCGGCGAGCCCGAGATGTTGGCGCAGAGGAGGAAGCCGCAGAGCACGTCCCTTCAAGGCAGCGGTGGTGTCACCCAGGAGGGCAGGTGGCACCGGGAGGGGCCGCGGGGACAGCGGTCACTCACTGCTTGTTGCACTGCAGCCAGCCCAGGCCCTCCCGCCCGCAGTTCCCCCGCTCCGTCCCCTCCACGTTCAGCTTCTCGTAGCAGAAGCGCTCGGCCGAGCCTGGCAGAGACAGAGACAGAGAGAGACAGAGAGAGACAGCGAGTGTCACCTGCTCGTCACCCCCTGTGTCCCCCCAGCCCAGGACAGTACTCACTGCGGCCCCACAGCGCGTTGCACTGACGGTCCCGAGTTTTGCAGCGCCCGCCGTAGCATCGTCCCTGCGGGAAGGGGAGAGGGATCAGGGGCTGCAGAGGGGTCAGGGGTCCTGGAGAGGGGTTAGGGGCTGGAGAGGGGTCAGGGGTCCTGGGGAGGGAGGTCAGGGGTCCTGGAGGAGGCTCAGGGGGTGCAGAGGGGTCAGGGGCTGGGGAGGGGTGATGAGGCTGCAGAGGGGTCAGGGAACTGGGGAGGGGTGATGAGGCTGCAGAGGGGTCAGGGAACTGGGGAGGGGTGATGAGGCTGCAGAGGGGTCAGGGAACTGGGGAGGGGTGATGAGGCTGCAGAGGGGTCAGGGGTCCTGGAGGAGGCTCAGGGGCTGCAGAGGGGTCAGGGGCTGGGGAGGGGTGATGAGGCTGGAGAGGGGCTGGCACACACGTGCTGCAGGGAGGGGCTGCAGGGACAATGAGCCCCCCCCACACGTCCCCCCATGGCTGGCCCAGGACTGCCCCAGCCCGTGTGGTGCAGGGATCAGAAGCCACACATGTGTGCACGGGCAGGGGACAGCAGTGGGGGCTCAGGGCCCCCTGCTCACCCCAACCTCACAGCCACGTGTGTGTGCGTGGCTCAGCTGTGGCTGCCACTGCTGACAAAGCCACAAGCTGGCTCAGGTCGGAAGGGACCTTAAAGCCCACCCAGTTCCATCCCCTGCCATGGGCAGGAACACCTCCCGCCAGGCCAGGCTGCTCCAAGCCCTGCCCAGCGGGGCCTTGGACAGCCCCAGATGCGCTCCCAGCACGCACAAGCCCCGATGCTGGAGCCTGCGGGGATCTGCCCGGCCCCGGGGCCGTGTCCCACCAGGCTGGGCTGAACTCACCTGCTCGTTCTCACAGAAGTACCCATCCAGCTTGTGGAGGTTGGGGGGACACTGTGGGGGCGCGGAGAAGAGGTTGGGTGATACCACGAGGCTCCCCAACGTGTCCCACCCACCGTGTCCCCCCGGCCCCACTCACCTGGCTGGAGTCCCCCGTGCAGGTCTCGGGGATGTCGCACTCGTTCACAGCCTCCCGGCAGGACACGCCACGTGGCTCGTACTGCCCGGGGCACAAACCCAACTCATCAGGAATGGGACAGGACCCCGCCGGATCCACATCTGGGCCCTGGCCCCCCACCCCCGAGCCCCCCCGGATGCTCCCAGCCCCGCACCTTGCAGCCCTTGCAGCAGAGCCCATCGCTGCACATGGCGTCGTGGGTCAGGGTGCACTTCTTGCAGCAGTTTCCCCCGCTCCTCGCACACTCCTGCCAGCACAGCAGCCGGGGTCAGGGCCCTCAGCCCCCTGGCAGCCCCCCAGAGCGCGGGGAGCAGCCCCCCTGACCCCGCTCACCGCCAGAGAGCCGCAGTCGCACTCCTCGCCCGCCTCCACGAAGCCATTGCCGCACTCCGGAGGGTCCAGGAGCTGCCGGGAGCCGGGGGGGGACATCACACACAGACACGAGAGCTTCTGGGGACCCCCGAGCCAGCTGCTGCCATCAGCGCCCCTCGAAAAGGGCATCGCACCCCCAGGGAATGGCAGCACCCCCAAAACGCTGCCAGGCACGGGGCTCCCCCCGCTGCGGGGGTTCAGCACCGGCACCTCGGCCGCGGCAGGGCCTGGGGACACCGCGGGTCCCGAGGGACCCCGGGAGCCACCCCGGGAGCATCGCTCCCCTCTGGGGCTCACAGAGGGGCCGGGGGGGCCGTTACCTTCAGGGGTTTGTTGAAGAGGCAGCTGCCGCCGCCGTCCTGCAGGAACTGGTTGTACTCATCGATGCTGCAGCGGGAGAACTTCCGCGGGAGGTAATACCTGTGGGATGGTGGGCACTGCCGCACTGCCTCAGCCTGCCCGTGCCCGGGGGCACTGCCGGGCACCCGAACCCGGGCAGGACCCTGGGCACTGCCGGCACCCGAACCCGGGCAGGACTCTGGGCACTGCCAGCCCCGGAACCCGGGCAGGACCCTCGGCACTGCCAGCACCCGAACCCGGGCAGGACCCTGGGCACTGCCAGCCCCCGAACCCGGGCAGGACCCTGGGCACTGCCGGGCACCCGAACCCGGGCAGGACCCTGGGCACTGCCAGCACCCGAACCCGGGCAGGACCCTGGGCACTGCCGGGCACCCGAACCCGGGCAGGACCCTGGGCACTGCCAGCACCCGAACCCGGGCAGGACCTCGGCGATGCCGCCGGCGGCAGCGGTGACACGAGGTGTGACAGGGGATGTGGCAGTGCCACCCCGAGCGGGCACCCACCCTGTGTCCTCCATGATACAGCCCAGCCATGCGTCCGGACAGCGGCAGTCCCCTGCCAGGAGAGGAGACGAGAGGAGAGAGCTGGCGGTGCTGCCTGTCCCGCCGCCAGCCTGCTGGCACCGCGGCGTGTCCCCATGGTCCCCACGGCCCCGCGGGGGGTGGGTGGGTACCTGCGGCCGTGCGGTGCTTGTTCCACATCATGCCCACGTTCTGCCCCAGTGTCTGTGCCAGTGTCACCGCCATCGCCGCCACGTTGCCGTACTGCGCGGGAGGAGGCGGTGTCACCGCAGGGACCCCCGGCCCTGTCCCCAGCCCGCCCTGCGGGGCTCTGGCCGCACCCACCTCGTTGACGCCGCCGGCGCGGGCAGGGGAGCAGATGCCCCCGACAAAGGCGGTGCCGCTGCGGCTGCTCTGGAACGTCCGACCCCTGCGAGGAAGAGGATGGTGGGGACGGGGGACGTGGCCCCCGGCCCCGGGGGGGACACGCGGCCACAGCGCTCACGAGAAGAGGTGGACGGTGTCGCTGTGCTCTGCCAGCCCCTCGCGCCGGTACTTCACGAACTCGTTCAGGGTCTCCAGGGAGTCCTGCCCCATTCGGATCCGGTCCTCGGCCGCCCAGGTCTCCATGGCCACCAGCACGATGCGGGTGTTGAGCTGCTCCTTGTAGATCTGTGGGGACAAAGGGACGGTGCTGGGGACGCCACCCCTCCCAGGGACAAACCCAGCAGCTACCGGGGATAAACCCCTGTGGGCAAATTCAGGAGCTGGGCGCTCACATCCGTCACCAGGGACAATTCCCCAGGGACAAAGCTCCGGTGGGACAAACCCACCAGGTGCCAAAGGAAAAACAAACAAACAAACAAACAAACAAAAACAACACAAAAAAACCAAAACCCAAAAAAACAACCAAACACTAAAACCAACCAACCAACAACAACCAAACAAAAACAAACAAACAAACAAACCAACCAAAACAAACAAACCAAACAACAACAAAAAACCCACAAAAAGCTCCCCCCCCCCCAACTCCCTGGGGCCAAACTCTCAAGGGACCAACCCAGCAGGTGCTGAGGACCAACCCCCAGGGATAAACCACCAGGAACGAGGGACAAACTCCCTGGGTGCAAACCCACCAGCTGCTGGGGACAGTCCCCTCAAGGACAACCCCCCCAGGGACAAACCCACCAGCGTGGGGGATGAACCCTCTCTCCAGGAATAATCCCACAGGGGATAAATCCCTTGGGAATGAAGGGGAATGAAGCCCGGAAGGGACAAACCCATCAGATGCTGAGGATTACCCCTCCAGGGCCAACCCCTCCCCTCCAGGGACAGATTCCTTCCAGGGACCCCCCTCACCATGTCAGCCAGGTTGACCACGGACTTGGCGAAGTTGCTGGTGAGAACTACGGACTTGCGAAGCTGCAGGAACTGGGGGCACACCAGGGGCCGGGTGGGTTTGGGGAGGGGGTCAGCCCCGACCCCTCACCGCCCCCGCCAGCCCCGGGAAGCCCCCCGGCTCACCAGCTGATGGTCGTTCACCACGGCCAGCTCGATGTACTTGGTCTCGCTGTGCACCGTGTGCTGGGCTCGGCGGACCTGCGGAGGGAACCCGCGGCTGAGCCGGCCCCGGCAGCGCCTGGGGCTCCGGAGCCCCCCGGGGATGTTTGGGGCACAGGGAGCGGGGAGAGCCGCTGGGTGGTCTCGGGATGCAGCCCTGGACACCAGGGCAGGACCCGCACCCTGCAAACGCGACCCTGCAGGCACGGAGGGGCCTGGCTGCGCCCGCAGCCGACAGGCAGAAAACAACCAGGCTCAGGCACAGCTGTCCCCTCCCCGTGTCCCCCGCGTCCTGCCCGGTGTGCCCCGCTGTCCCCACTGACCTGCCGCCGCCGCCGCAGCTTTGGGATCCCAGCCGGGCCACGCTGGCTCAGTGCAGGGAAGAGGCAGCCTGGATGGGAGGGACAGAGGTGGTGGGACACAGGGACACGGGGACACGGGGACACGGGGACACGGGGACACAGGGACACCGGGACACCGGGACATCAGGACACAGGAACACAGGGACACCGGGACACCAGGACGCTGGGACATAGGGACACAGGGACACCAGGACACCGGGACACAGGGACACCGGGACACAGGGACACAGGGACACCGGGACACAGGGACACAGGGACACAGGGACACTGGGACACAGGGACACCGGGACACATGGACACAGGGACACCAGGACACAGGGACACAGGGACACAGGGACACCGGGACACAGGGACACAGGGACACCAGGACACAGGGACACCAGGACACAGGAACACCAGGACACAGGGACACAGGGACACAGGGACACAGGGACACCAGGACACAGGGACACCAGGACACAGGGGCACAGGGACACCGGGACACAGGGACATAGGGACACAGGGACACTGGGACACCGGGACACAGGGACACCAGGACACAGGGACACAGGGACACAGGGACACCAGGACACAGGGACATAGGGACACAGGGACACTGGGACACCGGGACACAGGGACACTGGGACACCAGGACACAGGGACACAGGAACACAGGGACACCGGGACACAGGAACACAGGGACACCAGGACACAGGGACACAGGGACACAGGGACACCAGGACACAGGGACACCAGGACACAGGGACACCGGGACACAGGGACACCAGGACGCTGGGACATAGGGACACCGGGACACAGGGACACCAGGACACAGGGACACCAGGACACAGGGACACAGGGACACCAGGACACAGGGACACAGGGACACAGGGACACTGGGACACCAGGACACAGGGACACAGGAACACAGGGACACCGGGACACAGGAACACAGGGACACCAGGACACATGGACACAGGGACACCAGGACACAGGGACACCGGGACACCGGGACACAGGGACACAGGGACACCAGGACACAGGGACACCGGGACACCGGGACACAGGGACACCGGGACACAGGGACACAGGGACACAGGGACACAGGAACACAGGGACACCGGGACACAGGAACACAGGGACACCAGGACACAGGGACACAGGGACACAGGGACACCAGGACACAGGGACACCAGGACACAGGGACACCGGGACACAGGGACACCAGGACGCTGGGACATAGGGACACAGGGACACCAGGACACCGGGACACAGGGACACCAGGACACAGGGACACCAGGACACATGGACACAGGGACACCAGGACACAGGGACACAGGGACACTGGGACACCGGGACACCGGGACACAGGGACACCGGGACACAGGGACACTGGGATACCGGGACACAGGGACACCGGGATACCGGGACACAGGGACACAGGGACACAGGGACACCGGGACACAGGGACACAGGGACACCGAGGGCACCGCCACAAATCCCCAGCTCCGGGGGAAGGCTCACCCAGTTGGGGGCAGCTGGGGACGCGCTGGACGATGTGTGGTCGAAGGCCCTGCCGCGGGGAGAGGTGTGTCACGGCCACGCCTGGGGAGGGGAGGACTGCCACGTCCCCGTGTCCCCGTGGCTGTCCCCAAGCCACGGGCAGACCCGTAAAGCTGCCTTGGGGGACTCAGGCAGGCACACGGCAGTGCCACCGCTCACCCGCCCGTGCTCGGCGCCCGCCTGGGGCTCGATCAGGTACGTGGCTCGGCCGTCCGAGAAGACTCCGCTGCAAACAGAGGCGACCGTGCCGGGGGGTGCAGAGGGGTGCAGCCCCCGCCCCCGGCCCCCCTGTCGGCAGTGCGGGTACTCACCGCAGGCCCTGGCAGCTGGAGAGAGCGGCGAAGGAGCGGGGCTGCCCCCGGATCCGGCCCTGGTAGTAGCAGTGCTCCCCCGCGCCCTGCGGAGCGGGGACGGGCGCTCAGCCCCGGCTCCCGCCCTGCCCCGCACCCCCCGAGGGGCCGCACCGGGGCTGGGGGCTCTGGGGTTCACCGCCGGGTGTGCCTGGTGCCCGCAGCACCCCCGCTCGAGGAGCATCCCCCGACACCATGGCAGCACCCTGCCAGGCAGGGGCTGGCAGCCAGGGGCACCCAGGGGCACCCAGGAGCACCCAGGGGCACCCAGGGGCACCCAGGGGTACCCACGGGCACGCGGGTGGGGGGATCCTGAGCTGCTAGGGACCGTTCCTGGGCTTCTGTGGGATTTACGAACTGACCACCCCAACCCCTGCAGTTGGCCCAGCACGGCACGGCACGGTTTGGCACAGCACGGCGCGGTTTGGCACAGCACGGCGTGGTTTGGCACAGCACGGCACGGCGCGGCTCGGCACAGCGTGGCGCACATCTTACCGTGCTCTGGCTGCCGTTGCTGCCCGCGCCGACGTGCCGCTCCACGTAGTGGGAGGCGAGGAGGTGGCTGCCGGGAGCAGGTGGGGGGTGAGAGGCCGTGGGGTGGGGAGGAAGAGGAGGAAGAGGAGGAAGAGGAGGAAGAGGAAGACGACAGCAGCCATCCACGTGCAGGGCGTCCCCGCGGCGCTGGGCCCTCCCCGGTGTGGGAGACCACCCACCATCCATATACAAGGAGTCACCCCAGCATGGGACCCTCCCCACCCAGTTGGGGGGGCGCTGGCATCCCATGGGTCCCCCTCCCCTCTGCTCCACCCCCCGGCTCAGCCCCCGCTCTGCACAACCCCCCCATGGCCGAGCACCCCCAGCTCCTCCCGTTCCTCCCGGGGGGCAGCAGCAGCAGCCAGGAGCCCCGGGTCACTCACTGGTTCAGCCGGAGGTCGAGGGTGAAGGCTGAGCCGAAGGCACGCACCATGAAGCTCACCTGTGCCAGGTGCAGCCCCTGCAGGACAGCCAGAGCCGTCAACCCCCAAATAATTCATAGCTAAAATAATAACTAAAGCCCCAACCCAAATACACTGCCTGGGAAGATACACTTTTTTTTTTTTTTTTAACCGAAAAAATCAGCATAAAGGAAAACCTTTTTTTTTTTTTTTTTTTTTTTTTTCCCTCAGACCCATCACCCCTGGAGCACTGGGGTGGCACCTGCGCCCCATCGCCCCCTCCGTGCTGGGGTGGGGCTGCCGGAGGGTCCCCCCGGCGCTGGGCCCAGCCCGAGCCGCCGCTCCTCCCGCCCTGCGGCGCCGCCGCTCCTGACCTAATTCCTGCCGCCGGCAGCGGCAGCGGGAGCCCCGCGCTGCGGCGCGGCCTCACGCCCCGCAAACTCGGCGCACGGGTGCGAGCCCCGCACCGCCTGCGGCTCCCGCCGGTGCTCCACACCGGGGAACGACGGAAAAGCCAAACCCACCCTCGGAGTGCCCCGTCCCCTTGCTGGGAGCGCGGGTTGAGGACACGGGGATGAGGAGCCGGCTGTCACCGCAGAGAGGGGATGTCCCGCGCCCCGACCGCATCCCTGGGCTCCGGCAGCACTGCTGGAGAGGGCTCTGCCGCCGGGACCCAGCACCCGATTTCCCCAGGGTCTCCGCTGCTCCCTCCCGCCGCGGCACCCCGGTTTAACACCTCCTGGCCCCCCGCCAGCGCGGCGCTTCCCGGCGTCCGGCGGTTTCACTCGACGCCGGGTGTAAATCAGCCCTGCGGCGGGAGCAGCTCCTCAGCTCGCCTTTATCCGGCGCGGACGGGGATCGATGGGCGCCGGCCTCGGCGGCTGCCAACACCGCAACTCCCCCGGGCCGGTGGGGAGCGTGTGCCGCTCCCCAGAGCGCCGGGACAGCCAGCGAGGGGGGAAGGTCACTGCCCCGGGCCCGGGGTGCTCTGGGGTGGGACATGGGGGCCGCTGCCCTGAATCCGCCCTTGCCGGGTTCTGTTCCCGTGGGAGCCCTGCTCGCCACTTGCCCGCTCCCGTCTCCTCTCCCAACACCCGCGCGCCGCTGCTTCCCAGATTTAAGGGGATTTTGCGGCACAAGCCAGTGTCCCTCCGGGGAGGACGGCAGCGGGATGGTCCCTGAGGGCTCCAGCTCGGGATGCCGGGCCCCACGCACACGCCGGGGTGTGGCTGGGCCAGCGACGGCGGCTCCTGGGCACCTGGACCTGGCAGGGACCCTGGAAAGGGAGCGGGCTGGGGGCTGTCGGGCACTTACGGGTCCTCCGCCTCCTCCTCCTCCTCCTCCGGGCTCATGCCTGACCCTGGTGTCCAACTGATGCTTTGGGACTTCTCCGCCCGAGCTCTGCCCCACCAGCCTGCTGGGGTGGGTGATTTGGGAGAGCACCCGCCCTTCCTGCCATGCGGCCCGCGGGAGCCTCCGCGGCAGCGCTCCGGCCTGCGCGGCAGCACCTGCGCGACAGGGGACGGGGTCGTGGCCACCCTGGGAGGGCTGGGGGGACACGAGCCTGGGGAGGAGAAGGGATGGAGACACAGGGGCCTGGGGACAAGGAGACGTGGAGGGCTGGGGATGGGGACAGGGAGATGAGAACACGCCGGGGTGGGAGCACGGGGGGACAGAGTTGGTGAAGGTGCTTAAGGGGGTGGCCCAAGTGTGGCACCGCATCCAGAAGGGGACACTCCTGTCCTGGATGGGATGCCCAGGGGCCCTGGAGGGTGGGATTGTGCCAGGGTGTGCAGCTGGGGAACATCCAGGCACGCTGGTGTGCCCAGGAGGGGACAGTCAGCCAGCAGGGGCTGGGAGGGGTGCCCAGAGGAGGGGAATACACCCGGGTGGGGCAGCTCGGGAGGTGTCAGATACAGTGGCATGTCCTGGAGGGGACACACAGGGGACATGGGTGGCTGATAAAGTGATGCATCCCAGAGGGGGGCATGCGGGGGAGAGGGGGCTCAGAAATTCCATCACACCTGAAGGACAGGTGGGGGGGGGGGGGGGTCAGCACATCCCGGAGGGGGCATGCAGGGAAAAGGGGGGGAGGGGGCGCTGGAATGGGGACACATCTCAGAGGGGACACGCAGGGGACAGAGAGGGCCGGGATGGGGACACCACCGAATGGGAGATGGAAGACCAGCATGGGGACACCCCCCTAGAGGGGACAACGAGGGGACAGCAGGACTGCTGCAGGGACACCTTTGGAGGTGACAGCCAGGGGACACGGGGGGTGGGTGGCCGCTATGGGGACACATCCCAAGGGGACGTGGAGGGCTGCCACGAGGACATCGATGGGGCATGCAGGGAGAGGGGGAGCCGCGATGGGGACACGTCCTGAAGGGGACATTGGGGGGCCGCTATGCGGCCACCTCCGGAGAGGGAGCACGGCGGGGGCCGCTGCGGGGACAGCGCGGCGGAGGGCGCGGGGCCGGAGCAGGTGCGGGGCCGGGGGGGGGACGCAGGGCTGAGGGGCCGCTGCGGAGCCGGGGCAGGTGCGGAGCCGGGGCTGCGGGGCTGCGGGGCTGCGGGGCCGGGCAGGTGCGGGGGGATCGCGGGCCCGGCCCCTCCCGGGGCTCTGCGGGGCGGCGCTGCGGAAAAATGTGTCGATGCAGCGAAAAAGCCGCAGCGGCGGCGGCGGGGCCGGGAGCGGAGCGGGGCGATGCGGGGCCCGGGAGCGGGGCCGGGAGCGCGGCGGGCGCGATGCGGGGCCGCTAGCGGGGCCGGTACCGGGGCGATGCCGGAGCGGGAGCGGGTCCGGACCTACCTGCCCGCGGGGCGAGCGAGAGCAGCGCGGCCAGCAGCCACCCCCGCAGCGGGCTCATGGCTCCCTCATGCTCCGCCAGCGGCCGCGCCGGGCCCGCCGCGCCGGGGACCGTCACCGTCCCGTCCGGCCCCCCCGCCCCGGGCCGGGCCGGCAGCGCCGCCCCCGCCCCGCCCGCACGCGGCCCCGGGCCCGCCGGACCGGACCGGCACCGGCACCGGCAGCGCCGGCAGCGGCACCGGCAGCGCCGCCCCGGGCCCGCCCCGCCCCGCCCGGCCCCGCCGCCCCCGGTACCTGCCCCTTCCACCCTCCCCGCCCCGGCTGCCGCAGCGCCGCTGGCACCCGCGGCACTGCAGCACCGGAGCCCCGCTGGCATCGCCCCCCGGCCGGCAGCACCCCCCGGCCGGTACCGGAGCTCCCGCTGGCATCACCCCCCGGAACGGTACGGGGGCCCCGGGCCGGGGCTGGGCACCCCGCACCGGCAGGGGCTGGAGCAGCCAGCGCCAGACCCCCCCCAGCCGGGATCAGACTGCGTCCCCCCACACCCAGCCAGCACAGGAGCACCCCACGAGAACTCCCCAGTCAATAGGGGAACCTCCCGAGGTCCGGAGCCTCCAGACAGAATCAAACCCCCCTCAGCCACTGCCACCCCTCCCCCAGCCAGTGCAGGACCCCCACACCAGTCCCAGCCCCTCCAGCCGGTCCCTAACCCTCCCCACACCAGTCCCAGGCTCCCCAGCCAGCACAGGGCCTCCAGCTGGGATTGGAGGCCCCCAGCCTGTACCGTGTTCCCCTCAGCTGGCACCGAGTCCCTGACTAGCCCCCAGTCCCCAAAGATTGTCCTGGTGCTTCCAACCAGGACCCACAGCCTTATCAGAGCCCCCAGCTGGGACTGAAGCCCCCAGGCAGCACCACCCTCCCGGCTGGAGCTGCACCCCTGACTGCTGCCAGGGCTGGTGTTGGCTGTGGAGGGAGCTGGGGGTTCCAGGGGATGGTGCTGAAACCAGGGAGTGCTGCTGCCCGCAGCACCGGGGACGTGGGGAGATTCTGGGCTGTCCCCAGTGGGTGGGTGATGTCACCCAAGGGTTCTGTGTGGTCCCCACCCCCAGGAAGCACCAGAACCTGGAGTCCCTCTGGGCTCTGATTCTGGGGGATGCTGCAAGGCTGTGTTCTCTCCTGGAGATAAACCCCAGGAAATTCCTGGTTGTTGCAGTGGGAGTGGGGGAGAGCAGCTCATGGGGGGAGGCAGCTCAGCCACAGGAATCCCCAGGAGGGGCCCCAGCCTCGGGTGATGGAGGCACCCACCAGCACAGAGGGAGACTCTTCCCTCAGGACTGAGGGTGGGACACAGACCTGGAGACCACCAGCCCCAGCTCTTCCTGCTGGGGGTGCCCAGGGCTGTCCTTGGGCTCCCCATGGAGGGCGATGGGCAACCTCTGCTTGTGTCTGACAGAGGGATGAGGGCTCAGCTGAGTCACCACATGCTCCACAGACAGGAACTGGGATGAACTGGCCCCAGCTCATCCCAGAGGTCAGCTGCCCTAGGAAGGCCCTGGAGCTCCTCCAAAAGAGCAAGCTGGGGGCCCTGAACACCCAGTTCACATCCCTCACCCTTCTCCAGGACAAACTTTTTGGCCCATTTTGTGTTACCACTCCAACAAGTCCCTCTGCAGCTCGGCTTGTTACCCCAGCACTGGCAGAGCTGAGGGGCAGCTGCATCTCAGCCTGGTTTGAGCAGGGGAAGAAGCCACAAGGCTGCTTTTAGACACTCCAGAACACCTTCTTAGCCAGCCCAGGCTATCCCAGACCTCCATCCCTTGGCCCCATGCTCAGGAGAGGTCAACAGGCTCCTCCCAACTGCTCTCCAGTTTCTGCACACCCCTCCTTGCTGGGCATCACCCCTGCACTGGGTACAACAGCTTCCCAGCACCTGCCACACTGCTCTGGCAAACCACAGATGGGGTGATGTCCTGGGGCTGGACAAACTGCTGTACCCCCTTCATCGTGGTGCCCACTGCCCACAGAGCCCTTCCAGCACAGCTTCCTCCACCCAAGCCCCACTGCTCTGCTCCTGCCCCCAGACACATTCCACCCACGAGGCAGAGCAGGACCTCATCCCTCCATTTTATTTCAAAGATTGAAAGTTTGTAAAAAAAACCAAAAACAAACCCCAAACAAGTTAAAACCACCTGAAAAATACTCACAGACAACCCCCAGACCACAAGAGGAGAAGAAATCTCATCCCCATCACCCTCCTCCCTTAAGTCTTTCAGCTCTGGGGACCATGTGAGAGGAGGAGCAGGCTCTGCTCTCCCTCTGGAAGGGCACAGAGCACACTGCCATTGAGGAGAGACTTCCAGAGGCACCACTGTGAGGACTCAGAGGAAGCTGCTGGCTCTGAACGTGGCCAGCAGAGAGGAGGGACGATCCCAGCCAAGGAGAGGGAGGCCACTGCATCCCCATCAATTCCCAGCGGGGGAGCTGCCCAGGCTGCCGGCGCTGTCCTCGCTCTTCCCAGCCCCTCCTCAGCTCCCACCGAGGGTCCAGAGGGCAGCCTGGAGGTGGCTTTAGCTGCCAAACAATGTCCCAAATACGGGGAAAGAGGCTCCTCTGCTCTCTCTGCAGCAGTTCCTGCAGTTCTTGTCCTGCTGGCCTGCCCAGGCTGCCTCTGACTCCTTCAGCACCGAGCAGAGCTGCGACTCGTACCCGTCCCTCACCCTGCTGGAGTGTGTCTGCTGGAGCAAGTCCCTGTCCACAGCAGGAACCCCAAGGCCCTGGACACCCCTGAGCCTGGGGAGCAGCTGCACGTCCCACTCTGACTGCGAGGAGCTCCTGCTGCAGCCGTGGGCAGCCTCTGGGCTCCGGGGAGCGGGCGGGAGGAGGCCGGGGCGCTCTGTGCCCTGCCTGGGGCCGTGGGGAGCTCCAGGGGATGTTTCTTCTGCTGCCCTGACACGGAGTGAGCAGCAACATCTGGCTTCAGCCACAGGCAGTGTGGGAGAGGGCAGGCAGCCAGCAGGGCAGCTGGTCCTGCTCGCTGTGCTCTCCAGGCCAGGCCTGTTCCCATTCCTGGGTGCGTTGTCACTGTCCCCTCCACGCTGCTTCCCTTGGGATCTCTCCTTGCTCCAGCCATGCTCGCTGACAGTGCTGGCTGCAGCTGCCTCCCCAGGAGCCAAACCTGCAGCCACAGCTCCCGGGGATCCTGGCTGGGATCTCACAGGGTCCCCAGGGCTCTCACACAGGCACAGAGCCAAAGCAAGGGAGCTGTGAGGTCTGTTGGAGAGCTCTGTGCTCAGGGGCAGGCTGCCAGCCCCCGGCACACTGGGCAGGCCAGGCTCAGACACCTGCCCTGCACCCTGTGCCCCCATCCCTCCACCCACCAGCTCTGTCTGCTCACCCAGAGGGGAGAGGCCAAACCCCAGCTCCAGCCTGGGCCTCTTTCGCACCTGGGAGCTCTGTCTGGAGCACAGCTGGCGCTTCCTGGAGGCAGGCTGTGCTTGGGGAGGGTGGCTGGCTGACCCAGGCTCTGTGTGAGCTTCAGATGAGGGTGGCATTGCCTCTCTGACAGCAGCAGGTACTGCACGAGGTCCCCAGCCCAGCTCAGGAGCCAAGCCTAAACCTGAAGTCCCTGGCCCAGCCTCCCCCACGGTGCCAGGGGCAGCACAGACCCCTCTGCTGAGCCCTGCTCCCCCAGGCAGCCGCAGGGAGCTGTGCTTTGACAAGCCCCCTCCTCCTCTGGGATCTCTGACCCTGTCCCTGGGCAGGCAGGGGGAATGTCCCTTGGTCTTCAGGCCACCATCCAGCTCTGTTACCAGTTCCACAGCACCCTGCTCAGGCTGCTCCCCTTCCTTCCCCAGCTCTGCTGGCAGCAGCTTGACTCCTCCAGTGCTGGGTGCTTGAGGCACCACACGTTCATCTGCCAGGCAGGCCCAGGGCACCCTGAGAGGAACCATCAGTTAATGCTCACCCAGCCCCAGCAACACCCCCCCGGGGAGACAAGGCCTCTCCTGCAGTGCAGGGTGTTTGCAGCCCTTGCTCAGCAGCAGGGCAGCAGTTTCAGCCTGCTGAGGCTCAGAATGACTCTGCTGCTGGCAGAGATGGGCAGCACAAGGGATCTCAGCCTCCTCAGCCCAGTGCCCAGGCACAGGGGGGCTACAGAGCAGCAGGGTTTGAGTCAGACACAGGGGCACAAGAGGTGGGCTCAGCTGCCCTTTCTGGTTTAGGAGTCCATGGGAAGCTCCCTGAAGGAGAAAACCCACGGAAATGCAGGAACACCTCCCAGGGTCTGTCTAAGCCCTGCCTGGCAGGTACCAAGCTGATCCTGCTTCAGCCTCTGACTCCCAGGCACAGGGACCCCATCCCATGAATGTGCCATGCAGCCCACTGCTGCCTTTGGGCTCCAGCAGTTCCCAGCTTCCCAGACTTACTCAGATGAGCACTCCACAGAGCTGTTGGTGAGCTGGGAGATGACATGATCCACAGGGATGTACTGGGAGCTGTCCTGGGCAAACTGCTGGTGCTGGGGGCTCTGGAGATGCTGGAAGGTGGCAGTAGCCCTTTAACAACAACACTTAAAGCTTGGCCAGGAGGGGAATTTGCAACAACAGGCACTTCCCACAGCCTAAGAGATCAGAGGGCAAAGGGAGCAGAGCCAATGTCTGGCAGGTTTGGGGTCACAGTGTCCTGTTCCCCGCTCTGCTGGTGAGGAGGCTGTGTCTGGATGCAGGAGCAGCCCACAGCCTCCTCAGCAGCAGGAAATAGACTCCACCACCACTGTCTGGCACCAACAGCTGGGCTCTGAAAGCCCCCTTGCTTGGCACCTTCCAGGAGATAAAAAACCTCCTCCCACCTTTCCAATCTGCCTGTGCCCCATGGCTGCCATGGAACAGCCTCTTTACCTGACAGATCATCTAACAGGATGATCCTTGAGGCTCTTGCACCCCAAGAGAGGAGCATGTTGTGCTCCAACCCTCAAACCCAGTGTGCTCTGACCTGCTGCTCTGGGCACACAGACACACCATGCTCCCATCCCAGAGGCAGATCCTGCTGGATACAGCAATTCCTCCCAAAGGAGCTCACAGTGCTGACAGGCATGACATGATTAACAAAGCCTCCGAGTGCCCCCCACGACTCTTGCAAGGAACCAGGTCCCAGGGGAACCTTTTACCTTCTGCAGCTCTTCAAAGGTCTCTTGGCAGCACTCACAGAACCCCTTCCTTCTCCTGGGCAGGGTGACGTGTGTGGCGCTGTGCAGGGCACAGCCCTCAGCCCCCCTGCAAGGGACAGCACGGGGGTCCTGCAGGGACCCAGCACCAGCAGGGACCCAGCACGGGGGTCCTGCAGGGACCCAGCACCAGCAGGGACCCAGCACAGGGTCACCCTGCCTGGCAGCACCAGCAGGGACCCAGCACAGGGCTCCCTGTGCCCACCCCCAAACTGGAACCACCACGCCTGGTGGTTCCCAGATGCCAGGAAGCAGCAGTGAGCAGGAGCGGGGTTAAACTCTTGCACAGAAGGAGCTGCAGCCTACCTGGCTTGGCAGGAATTGGAGAGGCTTTTCAGAGGTTCAAAGGGGCTGGAGCTTTTGGGTGTCTGGAAGTTGAGGTCAGGAAAGCTTTGGAATTGGTGATGGAAGGGCCGAAATTGCCTGAAAGCAGCAGATCAGGACATCAGACCCATGGCAGTGCTGGCAAGGCTTCAGAGCTGTGCCTGCTGTAGCCTGGAGGGGCTCAGGTGCCACCTCATTGATGATGAGATGCTGCCTAGAGCTCTCCTGTGGCTGTGCCAGAGCTCCCACTTCTCACTGAAAGTGTTAAACCCAGCTCACAATGGGGCATGCCTTGGACAGAAGGCAAGTTTGCCTGCTCAGCCCAAATTCCACCTTTTGCCCCAGGGCAGAGCTGTGCAGTATTCCAAGCCACCCCACAGCACAGAAAGGTTTGGATTCCCAGGCCACACCTCTCCCCTCACACTTCATTGCAGGCAGCAGGGAAACCCCTGTAGTCACTGCCTGTCATGTTTGGGTTCTCTGAAGTTCTTTCCCAGGGACCTAAACTGGTAAACAAGGTCACACTTTGTAACTCTCTTGTTTTTCACATTTCTCTCCTAAGGAGGGACTTTGCTTGTTGACCCTTGGTGTGACCAATGGTTCAAAGGATCCCACCTCTTAGGTGGGCACATTGTAAAAAGGTATAAAAATAACCTTTCTGAGGTTTCTGAGAATAGACCAGCCCCTTTTTTTGGAGCATCAGCCTTCTGAAATCATGAGTCCGTGTCTTTCTTTCGTGTCCAACAGCGACAAACCCCAATATTTGACTCTTAATTGAGATGCCCTAAATGTTGCCTTTGGAATAATTAATTGGCCCTGTGGATGCTGGTAGAGTTACAGGCTCCTCAGAAACACCACAGGGATCAGACCCCCTGTGTCCAAGGCTGTCATCAAGTTACAGGCCCTGACCTCCTGTGCTTCAATCTCACTCCCCTCTGCTGAGGGCCTGGGTGGATTAAGTGACCTGCTGAGGATCACACAGGGAACCCGAGCAAGGAAGGAAACTGCTGTCAAGTTTCATTTAACACCTTTTTTCTCCCTGACACACAAGACACCTGGATTGTTTCTCTAAACACCATCTGCCTCCCTCTGGGACAGAGTCAACTTCCCAGTGTGGAGCAGGGTCTGCACAGAAGCCAGGCTCTGCCTCACAGGCAGAAGAGTCCCAGGGAATGAAACCAGTGAAGGAGAGAACCTGAGGTTTCAGGGTAGGATATTTAGAAAGGTCTCATTTACCTGCTCTGGTCTTCAACTTTCAGAAAAGGGGGCTTCAATTTTCCTGCCAGAGAGAAGCATGGTTAGTTTTCCTGGCCAAATTCCCCACTTAGTGACTCATTCCCCAACAGAACTGGGCTCCAGAGCCGAGTGCATCAGAACTTCTGGCACTGGTGAACACCAAGTGGTGGCCAAAACACAGCCAGAACAGCTCTTTAGGTGATCCTCAACAGCCCTGGCCCCAAGTGTGCAGTGGGGTGACCAAACCCCAGGCAGCCCAACCATGGGACAATTCCACTTTGGAAGAGTATTCAGCCACCCCCTCACATCTTCAGTGCCTCCTCAGCCTTACAGCCACTGGCCTAACCCTGAACCTTCTGACTCCAACCTCAAGAACTGTCACACAAACCCCCCCACAAAGTGCCACTGAGAAGGGAACTCAGGAACTGCAGTGCCTGCTGCACTGGCTCACAGCTCTGCAACAACTTCCAGCACCTTCTCCTTCATTCCCCCTGCCTCAAGTGCAGAACCTGGCTCATCACCCTGGCTCAGGCCAGAATGGTGATGTCAAAGCAGCAAGAGATGCTGGAGACAAACCAAGGTGCTGCCAGCCAAGCCTGGCACCAGGATACTACTCGAGAGCAGTATCTGGCCTCTGCTCAGTTCCTGAGGAGGGCAAACAGCAGCTCTGCTTCCTATGGGGGCATAAAATAGATGAAGAGAGCAAAAGAGTCTCAGCAGGGCATTGAGGGAACAGGATTTCAGAGCCAGGCTGGGAAGGGAGGTTCCAAGGTCCCTCCTGTCCTGCAGGTACGTTCCACTCACATTACGCTCACCTTGGAAACCTGAGTCCTGCTCTGGCTGAGAAACAAATAAACACCAAGGTGCTCCCACAGGGCATCTGCCTGACCCTGAAACCAAGCCTCTCCTGCCTCCCTCATGGCCTCTGAAGGGCGAGGAGTTTTGTTTTCTGGTGATCCTGGCACTCAATGCTATTTTTTCCAAAGAGATTTCACCCTCCTTCCCCAGAAAGGCTGAGCCCACCTGTCCTCACCAGCCTCACCCTCTGCTTGCCTCAAATATGCTGCTACGTCACTGAGGCAGCTATTTCAGTACAGGATCAAGTTTTTTCCATGCAAACACTGCCAAATGCTCAGCACTTCTGAGAGGGAGGCCATGTGCAGGCCCCAGATCCAGCTCAGATGGGTGCACAGGTCCAGAGTGATCCCAGCAGTGACAAAAAGCTCTGGTGTCACTGTGAGACCCCAGGCTCAGAGCATGCCCAGCACAGATCTCAGAGCTTGCAGGCACAATCTGCCACACCCAGCAGCTTCTCCAGCATTTCTCCAGCACCTTCCTGTAGTCACTGCCTGTCATGTTTGGGTTTTCTGAAGTTCTTTCTCAGGGACCAAAACTGGTAAACAAGGTCACACTTTGTAAACTCTCTTGTTTTTTACATTTCTCTCCTAAGGAGAGACTTTGCTTGTTGACCCTTGGTGTGACCAATGGTTCAAAGGATCCCACCTCTTGGGTGGGCACATTGTAAAAAGGTATGAAACTAGGTTCTGAGAATAAACCAGCCCCTTTTTTAGAGCATCAGCCTTCTGAATCATGAGTTTGTGTCTTTCCTTCGTGTCCAACAGCGACACCTTCCCCCCACCTCAAACTGGGAAATCACTCCCGAGTGTCTCACACAGGATCCAGGGTTGGGGTCTGCTCCAAACCATTCCCCAGCCCCAGAGCAGCTGATGTCACACCAGTGCCAGTGTCAGCACCACAATTGGCTCTTGTCTAATTGCAGATGAGAACCTGGCTGCTCCCCCTCCCTGCTCCCCGGCTCGGTGTCTCAGCAGCAATCTCAGCCCGACAGGAGTGAGTGGGCTGGGAGGAACACGCTCTCCTCTGCAGGCTGCTTTATTCCTCAGAAGCTCCTTGAAGCTGCTGGATTCAACGTGCAGCAGCACTGTTCTCAGGTGCCTTGGGATGGCTGGCAGCTGGCAGCAAAGGGTTTTTTAGGATTTTTGAACACAGTGTGTAATCAAAGGTCCTCAGCTGTCCTGGGAGGCTGCAGCCAGACTCCAACAAGGAGTAACAGAAGCCATTCAAGGGGAATTGCCTAAAGAGGTGGCATATTTGGGGATTGCCAAAGGTTTTGATGGATTTCCAATTCTAAATGAGGCTTCTCCAAGCAGCTCCACATCTGAGCATGAACAGCAACACAACTTTCCAGGCCTACCTTTGTGAATTTTGGATCTGGATGCAGGGCATTTCACCTGGAGAGAAAAGGGACATATTCAGCATGGGAGCAGCACAAGCAGAGCTGCAGTTACTGATCCCAGAGCAGCAGCAGCCTTACCTACCATCTCAGCCACCCCTCATTTTGTCTCCCAAGCCACCCAGGATTAGTTGAAACACAACAAAAAGGGCTGCCACGCCCTGTCCTTACATCCCACCTTCCCCCTGACCTCTCCAGTGCATTAACCAATCTTTTGGTGAGCCAGTGTACCAGCAACATCATCATCATCATCACATCATCACTTTGCTTTCCCTCCTAAATCATCTTTTTCTCAATTCCTGAGCTTTCCCACTTTTTCTCTTTCAGTTCTCCCCCCACCCTGGGTGATCAGAGGGTGGCTGTGTGAGGCTGAGTTGCCATCTGGGGTTAAACCATGGCCCTCAGTCCCTTAGGGTCAAACTCAGTATTAGCTGTGCTATGGATGCTGATACTTATCAACAGCTGCCTCATTCTCACCTGGATTTACCCCCAACTTTATAAAAGGAAAAATTCTTTGACTTTTTTCATCCCCATCACTAACACAAGCACCAGATTGGATCCAGTAGCCCCCTGACAGGCACTGAAGTTGCTACAAAGAACTGTTCAAAGCTGCCCAGGGACCCTGAACTCCTGAAACTGGCTGCAGTGAAGTTGTTACCTCTGTCTTCTGGCACTGCTTCCTTGCTCCTGAGATGGCTCGCAGCAGCTGCTGGGCATAGGACAACATTTCTGTGCAGGTGGGATGTCAAAGAGCCAAAGCTCAGGGCAGGGAAGGGAGCTGCTCCCCTCAGACCGCAGCACACCTCCCATGGCACCAGGAAAAGCCTGGAGACCCTGGCAGAGCATCTCCCCCAGGGAAGGGTCCAAGATGTAACCAAGAGAACATTTTGAGGGCCAGCCCCCCCCTGTTTGCTCTCCAGCAGAGCTGGAGGCTGCTGGGGCTCTGCAGGAAGGAGACACTGGCAGCAGCTCTGCAGCACAGAGAGCACAGCCCAGGTCTGGCAGCCCCAGAGGCCGAGCAGAGCCCAGGGACAGGATCCAGACAGGCTCAGCCACAGCTGTATGTCACTGTCACCAGACACTCAGGAACCTTTTACTCCAGGCCTATTATTAGCAGCAGAGTTCCACCATCTGCCTTTCCCATCACCCCTTCCCCATCCATCATGGGGACAGGAGGTGCCTTCCAGAACAGGTCCTCAAACACCAGCACTTCCTAATTAAACCCGACCAAATCCTGCCCTTATTGTGATTGTACTTCCAGGTTAATTAGCAAAAACGGTCTTTTTGGAACAAATTGATGCACTGACCAAGATATTGACATTTCCTCATGTCCCAGCCTTCAGTATATTACAAGGTACCCTGTGTTTGCTGTGGCAAATGAGACAAATTTGTGTTCTGTACACACAAATCTGGTGTCCGAGGGCAGAGCCAGCCTCGGCCAGGATGGCATCACTCCAGGAGATTTGCCTGCAATTTCTCCCTTCTGTTCTGCTCCCCTTACATCACTTCTGCTCCACCTGTCTCCAAAACCCCTGATTCCCAGCAGCCTCCCTGCACCCCACAGTGAAGGATACCATCCACATGCAGGATCTGGACTCCCCACAGGCGAGCGTTGGCGAGGATGCTGCTGCCACTGCAGGTGTCCTGCACAGAGAGGTTTGGCAAAGCACAGCTCAAAGCCCAGCCACGTGCAGCTCTAAACCCAGCTCAGGGCCCTTCCTGCTGCCCAACTGACAGAGCTCTGCGTGGCTTTTAAAAAAAACCAGGGCACAGCAGTAAAGGATCGAACTCACGCTTCATCTACCCCAAATTAACAGCAGCATCTCGGGCAAATGTTTAATCCCTGCTACAGCATCAGCTTTAAGTGGGCACTGGGATTTATCTGGCCACTTGTGACCTCAGGGAAAGGACTGCAGGGGAGCTTTTTGCCCCAGCTACGTTGCTTTAGTTCCTTTTGGGATAAAAATTCATCTAACAACAGGCCTTGTGTTAATAATTCTCTTGTGTTGAGCACCCAGATGGCTGGGACAGGCCTTGGAGGTGCAACAGTGGATGACATGGCTCCATAAATAGCAGTGACCAGGAGCACTACACAACATTCTGCCACAAGCAACTGCTTTGTGCCTTTCCCAGCCCCAGGATCTGCTCTGTCAGCAGGGCAGGGGCTCTGCAGGAAGGCTGGCACTGGTTCTGCTCTGCTCAGCAGAACTGTGAGCACACCCAGCCCCAGCAGAGCCCATCCAAGGTTGCTCACCTGGTTCTTCATGGCCTTGTGCAGCAGCTCCTTCCCCCGGCTGAGCAGCGCCTGTGGAGAGAGGAGGCATGGAGAGAGGAGTGATGGCAAAGAGCTGGAGATCCCTGGGGATCCCCACACTCTGCTGGGCTTATCTCTGCCAGTGGAAAGAGCCTTTCCAGGGAATGCAAACCACAGAGAGAGCCACTCAACTGCACCACCAGCACCAGCCAAGGCTTGGAATTATCGACCAGCAGTGAAATGAAGGCTCCAGGGGGTGCCAAGGGGAAGCAGCAATTTAGCTTGGAAACTGCCTGCTGCATCATGGAATTGTTCAGGCTGGAAAAACCCTGCAAGGTCATCAAGTCCAACCCTTCCCCAGGACAGTCAAGGGCACCACTCACCCCTAACCCTAACCCTGTCCCCCAAGTGCCACATCCACAGTTTTTAAATCCCTCCAGGGACAGAGACTCCAGCCCTGCCCTGGGCAGCTGTGCCAGGGCTGGTCAACCCTTTCCATGAAGGAATTTTCCTTAACATCCAATCTAAACCTGCCCAGCACAACTTGAGGCTCTTTCCTCTTGTCCTCTCACTGGTTACCTGGGAGAAGCAACCAAGCCCCATCTGGCTACAGCCCCCTGACAGGGTGTCCCCCTGCTCTCCAGGCATCCCAACACGCTGGCCAGGGTCAGGAACACCCTGGGAACTGAGCCTTATTTTCAAGCCAATGGTCCCAGCAGATTGGTTCAGCTCTTTGTAAGAGAAGGGACAGTGCTGGGAGCCAGGACAGGGGACAGAAACTGTGAGAAAGCTCTGCAGCTCAGGTTTCCCACTGCAGTGGTTCAGCTCCAGCTGGCAGAGATTCCCCATGCCTGGACTGGGGCAGCTGCCTTTCCCCAGTCACAGCTTCCAGCTCAAGGTGGGGTGTTGGAGTCTGGCCACAAGCATTTGTGAGCAGAACACCCAGCTCCACAGGCAAATGGGAGCAAGAGAAGCCCCTTCCTGCAGGAGGCCCTCGTGGATCTCCTCCCAAGGTATAGGGGCCTTGCCCTCTGTCTCTGAGCACCCAGAGACTGCAATGGTTTTCTCTGCTCTGCACTTCTCTGGCTTTTCTCCCCACACCTCTGCCTGTTCCCTGAGGAGGCCAGCCAAGGCCTCTGCCCTTCCAGCAGATTTCCTTGATTACAGCCCAAAGCTGTGACGTGCACGTTTGAGTAGACAATGGTGGCAGACACAAGGAACAAGAGCATGAATAGGAACAGCCAGGGAAACCAGAATAGAGCAGGGAAAAAAAACCAAAAACCCACACAGAATATTTGCTCAGAGCAGGAGCAACTCCACCTTCCAGAACCGGCCCCAGGTTCTACCCCACAGACCCCTTGGGCCCAAACCTTTGTAGCTCTTACAGTGTATGGTGGCTTCTGGCGAGGTCTGCTTGGCTTCCCTTTGGGGGCAGCAGGCACAGAGCTCGTGGATTTTGTGCCTTTTGCAGCTGGGCTGCTCTGCTTCTCCTCCCGAGGCCTGGCCTGGCCCCGCTTGGCCTCCCTGTTGCTGGACACCACACAGGTGACTTCTTTGCTGAGGAAGCTTTCGGTCACCTGCAGCGAGACAGAACAGAGCAGCTCTGACCCTGAGCTGGCAGAGCCCTGCTAAACAAAGCTGCTGCCCCTGTGTCTTGGGTTATGGAACCAAAAATGTGTATTCTATTTCATCTGCTGAAAGCAGGTGGAGAATTGCTCTTCTTTACTCTTGGAGGAGGGGGGGTGGATGCCTTCTGATAATGAGCCAGCTGTCAAAACTTGGTGGGGCAGTGTTTGTTATCTCTGTCACCACAGAGATAACAAACACCTCTGTCCCCCCCTCCAGGGGGATATTTTCTGCTAATGGACCATGAACACATCTCCAAAATAGACCATCCACATTCCATCATCCTATTGTGAGATGCTCCACCCAGTGCGGGGAGCCAACCATTCCTACCTGGATAAAACTGAGACACAGGAACACAGAAAGGATCCAGCTTCACCCGATTCCTGGAGGAAGACTGGACCCCTTCTCACCACTCCTGGACCCTTGTTCTACAGGATCATCTCTGCTCCACCAGAACCACCTCTGCCACTCCAGGAGGACTCACTTTTGGACTGCTTCCAACCCCCTGACCAACAGGGTGTCAGGTTGTAGCTCTGACTCTGTCAGGATTTTCCAAAATTGTTGTTTGTTTGCTGGTGTGGTTGGGTGGTTTTGTTTTTCTACTACATTTGTATTGTTGATATTCCCAGTAAAGAACTGTTATTCCTATTCCCAAATCTTTGCCTGAAAGCCCTTAATTATAAAATTATAATTTGGCAGGGGGTGAGGGGTTTGCATTCTCCATTCTAAGGGAAACTCCAGCTTTCCCTGTTAGACACCTGTCTTTCCAAACCGAGACACCCTGCCTCAACCCTCACACAGCGAGGGGCTGTTGGGAACAATCACATTCCCTCTTTCATTCCATGCTGCTCTCTCCAAAAGGAAGAGATCCTGTGATGCCCCAGAGATGCACTGCAAACAGTCACCAGAACTTCAGATCCACGACTCTGTCACCACCACCTACTCCTCACACAGTGCTTTCAAAAAAACACCCCAACATCTGAGGAAAAGGCCCTGGACATCATGGATCAGCCTGGAGGGGCTGTGTCCTCAGGAAAACATAATAGGTTTTAGAAAAATAAAGGAGAGAGCGAAGAACTGGGCAAGCAGCTCCACAAAGAACAGGGCAGGAGGGAACCAGTGTTGAAACACAGACACACCCCTTTGCACAGGAGACACCAGGCCAAGAAAGAGGTGGAAACCCAAAAATTGGGACATTAATGGTATAGTAAGCCAATAAAGACTTGGCCTCTCAGAATGTGTGCAGAAGGCAGTGTGCCATGTGGCTCAGGTGTGAAGCCCTCAAGAAGATAAAAATCTGGGCAGCTGCTGAACAAGCTGGTTCTGCTCCATTGCAGAATCCCTGTGGGTGGAGATTCCCAAACCATGAAGTGGGTGTGAAGTGCTGCAGAGGTCACTGCAGGCTGTGCTGCAAGCACAGAAGGGAGGAAATCACAACCTCCCCATCCCAACAACACTCCAGAGTGCCACCAGTCCCATGGCAAGTTCAAGGTGCCACACACAGCCCAGGGCCACAGGATGTCCTTGCCTGTGTCCTGAACTACACACAGACCCTGTGCCAAAGAGCTGCTTTACACACAGTGGCTGTGGTGTAGTCCAGCATCTCTACAGATGCAAGAGGAATGTGTTGGGGAAGATGAAAAAGGAAAGCCTTGTAAATATGCCTGCTTAGGTTTGTAAGTGAAATAGAATTGCAAGCAAGTTTCCAGGTCTAAAGCCTCAGTTACTGGAGAACTGGAGAACAACAGTGTGGCTGCTGAAGGTAACCAATCCCCTTTTGATTAAACAATGCCCTTCTCCTCACCAAGAGCCCAAGGGTCAGAGCAGACCCCACCAGCTTGGCAGGAGGGGGGGCAAAGAGTCATTTTAAGGGTTTAAAATATAACACAGTGAGGTCATGTAATGATTCTTATAGGCTGTACGTAGATGCTGTAGGATTTGTATCTTGTGTTAGATTGGTTGGGGTGTCAGTTAGAATATTCAGTGTAGAAGAAGATTTAATGTGTTGTAATGGGAACTTAGCTCTCTTACTTTGCTCTCTTGCTCTTCTCTCTCTGCTCCCAGCTGCAGCTCCCAGCAGGGCCCCTTCCCCCAGGCCCTGTGCAATAAACCTCTGCTCCAAGAGCAGCCCTGACCCCAGAGATCTCCCACCACCATCCACCTCAGTTTCCACAGAATGACAGCTCCACTGCCAAGGGATTTCAGAGAGGGAGGGCCAGGATGGTGTTTGAACCAACAGGATGGTCAAAGTCTAGAATTATTTCCAAGTAACACCGCAGGTGCACAGAGGGGTAACTGTGTTGTGGGAGTACAGGGTTCTGAGACTTGAGGATGCCCAGCTAGGGAAGAGATGTCCCAAGTGTGGGTGGCACATCCAGGGGAGGGCAGAGAGAAGCCAGCAAGTTCAGGCTGAAGGTGCAATATGTAAAAGGGGAAACAGTGCAAGTCAGCTTCCCCACGTGTCTGTGCAGCCACCACCTAATCAGGGTGATCAGGTGGTGGTCCCTGTGAAGGGACACAGCACCAGCAAGAATGAAAAGATTTTACACCAGTGTGTGTATTGTAGGATTTAAGTTTTGAAGTTATATGAGATGATCACCTCAGAGATATTGAAAAACTTGAAAACAAATAGTAACAACTGTTAGAACTAAACTGTGCACAAGAGTCATAAGGAGACTGAAAGATGAACAGGTACAACCCCATGCTCAGCTCCAGCTTGAGGGACTGAGGTGATGCTACTTTTTGAAGGGTTTTGGGACAGGATCAAAGGAATTAATGAGGAATATCAGCAGCAAGGAAGCCTGGAGGCCACGAAGGATGCCACTGGGATCCACTCAAATAACAACTTCCCAGGGAAACAGGTCCAGATGGCTTCTCTGGGAAAACCATGAGGAAAACACACATCTCTATGATGAGAACCTCGGTTGGCATTTCCCTACTTTACCCTACATTGAAATCCATTAGGAAGTCCCACAACTTCCCCCCAAAAAATTAAACTGCCACAGGCTGTTGTCAGCGATGAGGGGGGAACTACGCATCAGTTACAACCACCTGGAAAACGTGCCCTCGGCCAGGCAAACATTTCTCACTGGGTGATGGTGCCCCATCACCACACGGCCACTTGTCACCTCTGGGAGGTGTCCCTGCGAGGGGCAGTCAGTTCTCAGCCCCTGGGAAGCGCTCCCAGCACAAAGTGACCCTCAGCCCCGGCTGGAAGCACCTCCACGCCCAGGAAGCTGATGAGGGAGATGCTCCCGCGGCGGTCGGACCCAGCACCGGCCGGAGCAGGCAGCCGGGAACAGCTGGAATTTTGGGAGCGGGCGGGACTGCCCGGGACCCCCGAGGGGCCGGAGCGCGGGGATGGGGGCGACCTCCACCAGCCCCTCAGGGCTCACCGGAAAAACAAGGCAATCAGGAAATATTAAAAAATGAGCAGAGACAGAAAAGGGGCGAGGCTCCCCCCTAGACCCCCCCCCCCAGTGCCAGGGAGCCCTCAGTCCCGGGTCACCCCCAGCCTCGGGGCCTCGGCCCGCCCGGGCCCCTCCCGGCCCTCAGAGCCCCGCTCACCCCACCGAGCCGCCCGATGGCCTCGGCCAGGTCGCGGGCGCTGCGGCCGCTCGGCAGGTCCAGGTAGAAGGACTGTCCGCGGAGAGGCCGAGAGGAGGCCGTGCCGGCCATGGCCCTGCCCGCGGCTCGGAGCCGGGAGCCCGCCGCTTGTCCTCGTTTAAATTCCGCCGCCCGCCCCGCCCCGCACGGCGGCCGCGCAGGGACGCGCCGCTCGCCGCGAAACCGCTCTCCGAGGGAAGGAGAAGCTGTGCCAAGGGAGCCGAGGGCACACGGGGCACACCGAGCACACCGGGCCGCCCGCCGCGTCCCGCCGCTCCCGGCCGGGCACGGCCGCACCGATCCTGACCCCGCTCCCGCCGGCGCCAGAATTTGTCCCGCCGCGGCCGCCGTCCTCCCCCTCTGAAGGCCCAAGATGGCGGCGCCCGGCGGGGCGGGCGCGGCCCCGATCCCGATGCCGATGCCGATCCCGGCCCCCATCCTGGTCCCGGACCCGCCGCCCTTCCCGGCCTGGCTCGCAGCTCGGCTGGACGCGCTGGGGCTGGACCGCGCCGTGTACGGCGCCTACATCGAAGGGCTGCTGCGGGAGGAGGAGAGCGATGAGGAGCGGCTGGAGGCGCTGCGGGCCGTCCTGGCCGCCTGCCTGGTGAGGGTCCCTCCGCGGCCCCCGGGGCCGGCGGGGTCTCGCCGTCCGCCCCGCGCCGATGAGCGCACCGTGCTCCCGCCGGGGCTCCCCGCAGCCTGACGGCGCCGTGGGGCTGCGGCCTCCCCGTGGGTCGGGCGGGGAGAACAGGCGGGGCGGCTCTGGGGGTGCATCAGCCCCTTCCCGGCGCGGGTTACTCCCTTACCGGGAGGACATCCACATCCAGGGGCTTTTTTTTTTTTTTTTTGCCCCCACCCGCGACCCTCGGGGGCTTTTCGGTGCCTGTCTGGGGGTGTTGTTGGCTGGGGAGGGGTTTTGTGCCCGGCGCGGGGCTGATGGAAGCTCTGGCCCGGGCTGTTGGTAGGGAACTCGGGGATCGCCTTTGTTAGTGCGCAGCGCTCGGGCTTCACCGCCAGCCGGGCGGCCTGGCAGCGCCAGCTGGGCTTCCAGAGGTGACTTTTAATGGTAAATCCTCTGGCAGCAGCGTGTTGGGCGGTGCTCTCGTGCCTCGCACACGCGGTGTCTGTCAGGAATCAGATCCGGCTGGGGCTGGGACGGGCAGGAACAGCCGTGGGTGAGCTTGGGGGGCAGGCAGGGCTCGCCTCTGCCCCTGCCGGGTCCCTGGGAGCCAGGAGAGTGCAGGGAGGGCTTTCTCTTCGATAATCCTCGTATGGTTTTTACAGTGTCTGTGTCTCGGGAATTTTTAATTCCTGGATGTTTCACAGTGTAAAATGCTAAATCGCGAGTGGTGCTGGTTGTTGGGAACTGTCTGCTCGGTGGCTGTCGCTGATTTCCTCCCAAAATATCAGCGTGGGAGCACAAAACCCAGAGGCCCTGGGTGGGTTCAGTCAGCGTTTTCTTACCACGGGTATGACACCGTTCCTTCTGTACACTAACTCTGCCATTCCAGGTGGGTTTCCTAAAAGTCAGAGCGCCCTCCCCTGCCGCCCCTGTCCTCTCCCCACCCTGGGGCACAGCAGGGAACTCATTCAGCTGGTTTTTGAGCCTAAAAGAGCTGGAGAAGCAAACGGTGCATCCTGAGGGATGGAGGCAGATGTCTTTGCAAAGTGCTGCTCTGCAGCAGCTGTGGTTAATTAACCTCCCTGTAATTACCAGACTTCATTCCGTGCCCGTCACTGTGCCTGGGAAGTGTGTCCTGCCTGAGCAGGGCTGGCTGGCCTTGCCCCTGATATTCCCCTTTGCTGATATTCCCGTTCTCTGCTGTTTCCCCTTTTCTGCTCAGTGCAGTTCCCTTCTGTGCTGCTGCTGCCAGGACTGAGCAGCTGTGGGATTCCCAAGTCTCTTGAGTCCAGGGCTGCCCCAGTCACGTCACAGCCTTCTCCTTCTCTGCCACAGCTGAGTTGAGCCTCATTTGCAGTTTCTAGCTCAGTTTAATTTTTCTGCCATTCCTGTAAAACATCTTTGTCTCTTGAACCCTCAGACTTTGTAATTATTCTTTGTAGTCTGTTCTTTTTTAATTTCTCTTTTGTTTCTTTATTTTTAGACTCTGTGCTTATTTCTGTATTGACTTTTGGAACAGTGTTTTATTTGGTGAATTTGGGGGGTTTTCTTGCCAAGTCTCTTCTTCTAGTTCCATACACTAATTACAGGGGATTTTTTTTTTTGTTCACTTGTTTGTATTTCATAAATCTTATTAAAATGAGGTGACATCTCAGGTGACATCTGCTCTTATGTCCATGGTTCCTCAGTCCTGATCATGTCTTGCACTTGTGAGTTTATTCAGATGCCACCATTTCTAATCAAGGAACTTAAAATCGAGTTCTGTTTCTGTCCAGTTCTTCTCTTTAAACCCGACAGAATCCGCCTCACTTGTGTTTTCTCCATGATTGATTTTTCTCTGTATTTACTGAACTCCAAACCAACATCATTTCTTGTTTGTTTGGAAATACTTGGTGGTGGCCCTGAGCTCTGTGACCCCCCCATCAGTGGTGTTTGGCTCTCCCACGTTCCATGGAGCAAATGCCAGTCAGCTCCAAGACATTCACCACCTTTAAGTAACAAACTTAAGCCTGGAAAAAACCACCTGCAGAGGCACAGCTGGAGAGAGGAGCCTGTGAGAGGAGCAGCTCTGCTGGGTCAGAGGAGAAGGAGGGGCAGGAGCTGCTCCGGGCACCGTGGCTGAGATTCCCCTGGGGTTCTCTGGGGATTACCTGGAGAGGCAGCAGTGCCCCTGCAGCCCCTGGAGATCCAGGATGGAGCAGAGATTCCCCTGCAGCCCCTGGAGGAGCAGGGGGATGTGTCCCACTGCCACTTCTGTCGTGTTTAATTGTCAGGGGAGAGCAGCTGGTGGGAGGTGATGGTCTGCCAGCACCACCACAGTGGTTCCAGCTCTGTGCTGGCCCTGACCTATGGTTTATCCCATGTAATTTATTCCCTTTAGTGAGCCTGGCGTGGAGGTGGCACTGAGTCACTTCCCTGTGGCCTTGCTCAGGGAGAGAGAGGATGCTGGGCAGGAGGCTTTGGGAGCAAAGATCCCCGATGGGCTCCTGGGTGTGGGCAGGGCCCCGTTGTGAAACCCTCACGTGTCAGGGCTGTTCCTGTGCACAGTGAGCAGACACGGTGTGATTGTGTCACCCCAGGGAAAGCAGAGCCCTGGGTGTGCTTAGCAGGCAGATTTGGGGTGAAAAGCTGTATTTCCAGATCCTTTGCAGCTGCTGCTTTTCCTGTCTGACTGGTGCTGGTGTGAAGCAGCCAACTCCATTCCAAGTCTGAGGAGTCTCTTTTCCCTTACTAGGAAGAAGATCTCCTGAACGATGTGTGCAGGGAGGTTGTGGAGAGGTGGTCTGACTCCCAGGTCGTCGATGCCAAAGAGGAGAGAGAAGGTAGGGTGCTGTGCCCTGGGGTGCTGTGCCCTGGTGCTGGGTGTGGGGTGACCTGCAGGGCCTCACCTCAACGGGAACTTGGTGTTTGTCCTGGTGGGACTTAAACCAACGCTGCCCTGTGGCTGCAGGTCCGACCTGCCTCTCATTCCATTGCTGCTCAGTCACTCTTTCATCTGGCATGGGGATGAGCAGCTTCACTTTGGGCTGCCCCAGACATTTGCTGCTCTTTGGCTTCATTATCCTGAAGGGGAAAAGAATTTTTTGTTTCTTTGTTTGTTTGTTTATGGTGTTTTTGGCCTTCTGTTGTTTTTTGGCTTGGCATTGGGTCTTTTGGTGGTGGTTGTTTGGTTGGGGATTTTTTTGTTTTGCTGTTGGTTTTTGTTTGTTTAGGTTTATTTTTTTGTATGTGGTTTTTTTTTGGTGTTTTGTTTTGTTTTTTTCTATAGGATTTTTTTCTCTGATGAGATGATCATTAAGGTCCAACCCAAACCATTCTGTGGTTTTTTCAGGAACTTTCTTTCCCAACATGTCCAGAGCTGTCTCTGTTCAGTGCTGGCACTGCAGCTACTATGGTATAGAAACCTGTGCTGCTTCTGTCTGTGCCAGTGTGGAAAGCAGCTGGTTTGTACAACTGCAGCTGCCCCTGTGGAGAACTGGGCTGTCCCTGCTGCTGCTGCTCACCCCACTCACACCTCTGTGTTTTTTCTTCCAACATTTTCCCTTTTCAACTCTCCTTTTTTTCCCTTAAATGCTTGTTGGAAGAAGTTCAGTGAGGCTGCTGATAAACTGTCACTGCTCCTTCCCCAGCCCCACACAGCCCCACGGTCCCTGTGTCCCCTCCCTGAATGCACCCCTTGCTCTCAGCTGGGAGCCAAGAGCTCTCCTTTTCCTTGCTCACTGGAGAGGTTTGTCCTGCTCCCTGTGCAGGGCTCTGGGTGCAGTTGGAGCTGTGTGCTGGGAGGATTTGTGCATCAGTGACATTGCAGTGGCACAGAGCAGACAGGAGATCGTGACAATGGGATGGCCCTTTTGGCTAAACCCTGCTTTTTGTTTGCTTTGCATTTTCTTGGTGCCTCTGGTTGCAGACAGCACATTGTCAGTGCCCAGTGTCACCCAGGAGTGGCTCTGGCAGCAAATCCTGTCACTGGATCAGCCCCAGCATCTCTCCCTCACCCCCTGCATGGGCACAGTGGCTCCACCACGCAGCAGCTCAGTGGCTTTCCCCAAAAATCCTGAAAGTCTGTTCTTGGCCTGACCTTGCCTTTGGCTGGGGACAGGGAGAAGCTAATGCTGTTCCATGCATTAAATAAAATGAATTTCTTTGGGGACAAGTGACTGGGATTGCTGGAGCTGCTGCTGGGCTCCTCCTGCTCTTGCCAGTGCTCACCCGCAGGGATTTTTCTTGTTATAGAAAGGCAGCACAGTGTGTCTGGGCTCATGGAATCCCAGGGTGAAATTATTTCACTGGGGTTCCATAAAAGGATAAATTCCCCTCTGAAGTGTGTATCCACTCAGAATAAGAAAGTCCTGAGGGTAAGTGATTAACAGGCTAAAAAAAAATTGGCATCAAAACCCAGATGTCGTTTTAGGAAACGAGCAGTGGAATTTCAGTGTTAAAAGGTAAATCAGCTGTTGGTTTTCTCTTGGTTGGAAAGAAAAGGAGAGCAAGGAACTGATCCCTCACTTCAGGTTTTCAGAATTTCTCTTTGATTGGGGTTAAGTACATACTTAAATAAATTTATTAAGCTGCTTTGAAGCAGAAGAGAATGTGATTTGGAGTCAAATGGATTTTCATTAGCCAGAGCCTGACTGATTCCAGTTTCAGTGTGAAACTTCCCTTACTGCAGAAAAAACAGTGTCTGCTCCAGGAATAACCAGTGTCTGGTGCAGCACAGGGAATTCCCCCTCGAAGGGAGAAGCTGATGTCACCTCAGGGTGTCAGCCCCATGGTGGCTCCTCAGCAGCTCCATCTCTCCCAGAATTGGGAGAATTCTCTTTGGAATTCCCCAAAGCAGCTGGCTTTGACAGCACCACTAGTGGCCTTGGGAAAAGCTTGGGGGGTGTTTTTGGGTGAGACATCTCCCTTTGGGTGGGTGCATTTCCCCCAGGACTGTGTCCCTGCAGAACATGGGGTGGGAGGAGGCTGTGAGTGACCCCAGTGGCCCTGTCTGTGGCCTGGGCTGACACTGTCACTCCTCTCCTGCCAGATGAGGTCCAGGCCATCACCAGCATGATGGAGAAGCAGGCCAGGATCGTGGTGAAGCCCAAGGAGGTGTCCCAGGAGGAGAAGCAGAGGAAGGCTGCGCTCCTGGCCCAGTATGCCAACGTGACTGATGAGGAGGAATATCCTTTTCCTGCACTGTGTGGGACAACAGCTGCTCTGAACCTCCTCAAACAAGAGCGCCCTCCCAGCTCTGCAGGGGCCAGTGGGGAGAGCTGGGGAAGCTTTGCAATCTTCCTTGACGATGAAATAGCTGCCATGGACAAAGCATGGAAGCTCCTCCTTTGTGGAGTGCTGTGAGCAGATGCTCCTGGGAGGGAGTTTGTCCCCAGCAGCACGTGGCTCTGATGCTTTGCCCAGCCCAGGTGTATGGCAGGAGAGCAGTGAATGCCCCCATCCCTCAGCAGCTGGTGCTGAGTTTCTCTCTTGCTTTCCCAGGAGAAATCTGCTGAAATAATCCTTTACAGAGAGAGTGTGTGGAGTGGGAGGGTTAGAAGTTAACTCTTTGTGGTGCTGAAGAATGAGCTCTTCCCTGCCCAGCAGAGTGAATTGTAGGCAACTGCATCTGGCAGCAGCAGGAGCTGAGGGTGGGAGCTCTGCACGCCTGGTCTGTGAGAGTCCAGCTGCTTCCTCCTGGCTTTATAGGGCTGTTATTGGAGTGAGGTGTGGCTGTAGAGAGGCACAAGTTCATTACTGATGTCTGTGTTTCCTTAATCCTCTCACTGGTGGGGATGAACAGGACGGATCCACGACAGCAGTAAACATTGGATCAGAAAAATGTATCCTTTGAATTCTTGGTGGCTCAGGCTGTTTGTGGGGCAGGCAGCCTCCATGGTGAGTTTCCTGTCCTCCTCTCCCTGTGCTGCTCTCCCTGTTCTCTCACCTTTTAAGCTTGGGAATTGTTTTTTCCTCTGTGTACCCTGGCCTTGCTGACAGTGACAGGTCCGTGTGCTCTGCACAGTGCTCACACCAACCCTGCCATTCATTTTCTTCTCCTCCCTTCTTTCCCTCTTCCACCTTCTTGCAGCTTCATAGAACATGCTTCTTGATGAGGACAGTGCTCCCAGAACATCAGGTTAATGTTAACTGGTGTCCAGAGAGGGAAATCATGTCAGGAATGAAGCTTGGCAGGCCGTGGTGCAGCTGAACACTCAGGATGGGCAGGCCCAAGTGGCCCGTGTCTGTCTCAGAATTAGGATCATCCTTGAGCTCCCAGCTGGCAAATTTAAGATGGAAGCAGGTTTTATCACATAATTAAACATGAAACATAAATGATTCTTGTCCCTACCTTAGGGACATGTATGCAGCTGCCTGCACATACACACAGGTGTGTACAGGTGTGTGTGTGTTTAGACATGTCACACACATCTGCACTGAACCCACTCGAGGCTGAACCCTGTGTTTGCTTCTTTCAGGTCTGTAGAGTTTTGACATTATTTCTACACATCACTCTTAAGAACCAGTAGGCAACCTCGTTTTTCTAGAAAAAAACATAGAATCACTAAGGTTGGAAAAGCCCTCTGAGATTGACTCCAGCCATTCCCCAGCACTGCCAAGGCCACCACTGACCCCTATCCCCAAGTGCCACATCTGCATGGCTTTTACATCCCTCAGGGATGGGACTCCCCCACTGCCCTGGGTAGCCTGTGCCAATGCCTGACCACCCTTTCCATGAAAGTTTTTCCAGTACCCAACCTAAACCTCTCCTGGCATAACCTGAGGCTGTTTCCTCTTCTTCTGTCCCTGTTCCCTGGGAGCAGAGCCCAACCCTCACCTGGCTGCACCCTCCTGCCAGGGAGTTGTGCAGAGTGAGAAGGTTCCCCCTGAGCCTCCTGTTCTCCAGGCAGAGCCCCCCCAGCTCCCTCTGCCACTCCTCATCAGACCTGTGCTCCAGAGCCTTCCTGCTCTCTAGGAGTGGGTGTTTTTCAACCTGGCTTTTCTTTTTGGAAAAGCAATCAGAGATTCCTTCTCCTTTCTGCGTTCCTCATTCCTCAATTCCTTACCTGCCTTGTGAGGAATCAGGGAGTCAGAAGGGGACGGGGGGGAGGCAGAACAAACTTCCCATGTGCCACAGGCAGTGTCTCACACCACCCCAGGCAGGGTGTTGCTGGCCCTTAGCCCAGCCCAGCGCTGTTCCGAAACACCAACGTGGAGGATGTCCTGAATGCCAGGAAGCTGGAGCGGGAGCTGCTGCGGGATGAGTTCCAGAAGAAGAAGGAGCAGGATAAGCTGCAGAGGGAGAAGGACAAGCTGGCCAAGCAGGAGCGGAAGGAGAAGGAGAAGAAACGAACACAGAAGGGCGAGCGGAAGCGGTAGCTGGTGATTTCCAGTTGGACTCTCAAAGGATAAAATTCATTCTGAATACCGTGTGTGTTTAAAAAGCAGCAAGAATTCCAGGCACGTGGCCGGGAGCAGTTCTTGGGAAGTGTTGCCTTTTTTTTTTTTTTTTTTTTTTTTTTTTTTTTTTTTTTTTTTTTTTTTTTTTTGTTTTGTTTTGTTTGGTTACATAGCAGAACAGAACCTCTGAGCAGCTCCTGGACTCGGGGTGCCCCGTGCTTGTGGTGTCAGTGTCCCAGTCGGTGCTCGTGGCCAGTGTCTGTACCAAAGAAGGGTGAAGTGATTATGTCCGTGTTGTTAAATTGATCCATTTTTACTTCTGACCACCTGGGAGCAGAGCATGGTGTAGGAGCAGCCCCTGCACTGGCCGTGGTTTGAGCTGAGCCCTTCCTGCCATGAGCCAGGACACGCTGCCCTGGGGCACACATGGATTCATTTACACAAGCCTTGAAAAACGTCCCTGCAAATCCCTGTGTTTGCACTGCTGAGGCCAACACTCCAGCCTTGCTTGGGCTGGGGGAGCAGGACTGGAGCTGAGCTCAGCACGGGGCAGTGCTGGGCTGCAGCAGAGGAGTGAGATGTGTGAAATAGAGAGGAGCTGCAGTGGTGTTACTGCATCACCCGCAGACTGTGAGTGAGGCAAACACCGCCTGGGCAGGAGTGTTGGCCTCAGCAGCAGCCAAGCACACTCCTAATGCAGTTTTAAGACTCCAGATAGGTGGAAAACGGTGCTCCCCGACGTTCTGTGGGATGAACATGGACTGTTTCTTCCACAGCTGTTGCCAGGGTGAAGCTCTGAAGCTGGTTTGGCACAAGCAGGGTGAGCCAGGCATGTGCTGGGGTCACTGCCTGTTGGGCACAGCTGCCTTCAGGAACTGCAGTGCTCCTCCTGAATGCTCCTCCTTGCCCCAAAGGGCTCGTCCCTGCTGCTCTTGCCTTTTTGTGGTGGTGTTGTCCACTGGGGAAGGAGAACACTAATCCTGTGAACTGAGGGGGAAGGAGGGGCTGTGAGAGGAAGGGCTGGGCTGGGCTCTGCTGCAGCATGCTCCGGGTGCCTGTGTGCTGAGGTGACCTGTGCTGAGCTCCTGTGCTCCTGCACTCCCAGGGTGACCCAGTCAGTGCTGCTTTCAGCACCACTCTGACTCCAGGGCCAGGCCTCCCCCTCAGGCTGCTGCTGTGCTGTGTGAGTCTCCAGCTGCTTTGTCTTTGGACTTGAATAATAAACCTTGATTGGCCAAGAAGTGGGTTCCTCTGAGTGATGTTGCCATTCACGACGGCAGTGCTAATGGTGTGTCCTTGCTGCTCCAGCAGCAGCTTTTCTGAAGGCTCACCTGTTGCTGCCTTGGTGCAGATTCAGCTTCATTCATGCCTTCTTTCTCAGGGCTGTGGTGCCCTCTTTCCTGGGAGCTGACCCAGCTGTGTTGCTCCCCAAAGCTCTCTTCCCAGCCTGGCCTGGTGCACTGTGGCAGTTCCTGGTTGGAGCATCATATTTCAGGTGGCTCAGACAGCAGCCAGGGTGTGGGACTGCAGTGGAACAGGGCAGGGGGCAGCTGCTGAGGGACGGGGGCGTCACTCAGCCCCAGCTCTCACTTCCTCTAGTGCCCTGGAGCCCTGTGCACCAGCCCTGGGCTGAGGCTGGGCAAGGCACGGGCTCTGCCCAGACCCGAGGCAGCCCTGGGCATCCACGGGGCTCAGCAGGCTGACAGCACTGGAGCTCTCACCTCCTGCTGGCACCCACTTGCTCTGGCAGCAGCTGCTGCCCATCCTTGTCACAGCCAGAGTGGCTTTGCCTGGAGCTCTGTGACCTGGCACTGAACTGCCCAGCCCTTGGCTTCCAAGGAAAATGCCAGCTGAGGGCTGGAGCTGCCCAGCAGCAGAGGCACGGCCCACCTAAGCCTGTCACGGCCTCCTGAGACCTCTGGTTGTGAGGGTCCAGGGAAGGGCAGCGTTCACTTCCTCGGGAGAGGAGGCCCTGAGCCCACTGCTGCCCTCCAGAGCCTGTCCAGGAAGAGGCCACACCGCGTGCACAGCCACAGGAGCCTGCATGGATGCAGGAAGGGCACAGTCACACACACACACAGCGTGGGAACTGGCTCCCACAGCCCTGCAGGTCCCTCTGCAGGTGCCACTGCCCCCTGCACTCCCAGCCAGGCACAGGGCTGGGCTGGGTTGTTGTGTCTGTCTGGCCAAACCTCGCTCTGCCCTTGGGAAAAGCCTTCCCAGGGCCAGGGATCAGGAGCAAGGGCAAGCCCAGCCCTTTGGCTTCCAGCAGCTGTCCTGGGGCAGAGTGGAAGAGTGGCCAGGAGCAGCACCACAGCAGCAGCCAGTGGTGTTGGAAACTCAAAGTGAGCTGACACTTCCCAGCTAATGAGGCTGCAGGGCTGCCCCTTCTGCCCACCCTGGGCTGCCCAACCCCACATTACTGCCCCTCACAGGGTACTGTGGGCCCAGCCCTTCCCATGCCAGCAGTTTGTGCCATGGATAAGGTGCCCAGGCTGGCAGCAACTTGGCTTCTGGAGCTCCAATCACTGCTGCTCCATTCAGGACAGTCAGCAGTGCACAGCAGGGAATTATTTATACAGCAGGAATCCTCTGGACTCACCCCCCAGATTCCCAGTGCAAATGACAGAATTGCTGCATCAGCCTTGCCTGGAAATGCAGAGCTTGGAGCTGAGACATTTGCAGGGAAGAAACATTCCCTACTCTGGCTCCCTTGGCATGCCCCATGTTATGGTCATGGTTCTCTCCAGAGAGGGATTTCAGTATCCCCTGTGCTTTATCCTGAACACAATTCCGTAACAGACTGAATGCTCCCCCCTGGTAATGGTTAAGGCTCGAGGAGCCCAGCCTGGAAACACACATGCAGAACAAAAGCTCTTCAACAAAAATGAATTTATTTCTTATAGACAACTCCAGTCAGCACAGTCAGTTTTGCTTTAACATCAACACAGCCTGGGTCAAACTGAACAAGCCCCAGTGCAGTGACTGTTAGGAAGCTGTGCTTGTTCTGCCCCACTCACCTGGCAGCACTTCTGTCATTGCCGTGATCACACCCCACCTTCTGCTGAGCCTTTCTCAGTCATTTCTGCACATCATCTCATGACAATTTATCTGATGCCATCACCCCTTCTGCACATCAGCATTCCCAGCAGCAGGAAGAGCAGAGAGCCATGTCAGTACCAGGGTGTGCAGGCATGGTCAGCTCAGTAACTTTAACCCACTGCTTTGTGGGTTTCCCAGGGTCACTCTGTCCCGAGCACCAGTGTTGGGTGCTGGTGAATCCATCACTTCTGCTCCTAAAGACTGAGAGCTGCAAGCAAACACCAGTGCTGGGAGCTGCCCAAATGCAGAAGGGAACTAAGAAGTCTAGAAGTTGACAATCAAATTTCAAACCAAACTAGTAACTTTAAGAAAATCCAAATTTCAGAACTTGGCGCGACCTTTTCTGAAGTTAAATTAAAAACAACGCTCATTATTGAAGCTCCTTCACAGCTCTGCAGGACAATCCTGTCTGCCTGTCGTAGTTTGATTATGCTTAAATACTTTACAACAGTAGTTCCTCTGTTCACAAGACCATTCCAAATATCTGAACACATTCACTAAATTCATGGTTTCACACAGCAATTCTCCTCTACTGGTAATTTAGTGGAACCTGGTGCATATTGCCTTTCCCAAATGTAGACTTTAAAATCTCAAAATCATAAATATTTGTATTTTAAATATCTAGTTTTACATGAATATTGGGTATTCCTAGCCTTTTTTCTTCCTGTTTCCAGGCTTTAGTTCAATAAGGAAACCATTTTACATCACAATCTGATCTGACACCAACCTCACACCCCGTCACACCACAGTCTTTAAGAATCATTATTTAAAAACCTATTTCCTAAAGCAAAACTAAAAGGAGTTATGGGGAGAGTTGGACACCAGGCTTCACCCACAGGAGTTAAATAATATCTTGGCTGTTAATGAATTAGTCTGATTATTTTTTTAAGTTAACATTCACCAGTTTGGCTTTACAACATTCCGACCCTGCCCATCACGTTAACAGCTTAACCTGAGAGCCCTTAAGGCAAATCCCACTTCTCATCAAGATATAGCTTTAAATATGAACTTTAGCAGTTGAAACTTCGAAGTAACTAAAAAGAACCAAAAATTACGAGGAATTCATGTCTCCTCTCTCATACACACTGCGGAGCAGGTCCGTGCACGGCCCCGGGGCTCCCTCTGCACTCCCTTCCCTGGGCCCTCGCGGGGCCGCAGCCGCAGCCGGGGGCGTCTCCGCTCGTTTCTCTTCGGGCGCTGCCCCCTCCTGAGGAAGTCTCTCCCGAGCCCGTTTGCCAGCGGAGGGTTTGGGCAGGGTCATCTGGAAGGCGCACCAGAGCACGGTGCGGACCTTGCGCGTGGCCAGGCACAGGGCTCGGAGCGCCGCGGCCAGAGCCAGCACCACTGCACGGGGAGGAAACGGCGCTTTAGTCCGGGAGCACTGCCGGGGCTGCCCCACACCTTCCGTCCCTTTCGTGTCTGACTCGCTCTGTCCCTTCACAGGTTTAGAAAAGCTGGATCTGAATTTCTCTGCCCTCACACAGTGAGGCAGGCGTGCTTTTAGGTTCTGAGTTTGGTACAACACCTTCCTGCTGCAGCTGCACCCCGGGGCTGGGGTGCTCCATGTACATACACACACACTAAGGGCACCTGGGCTCTTCTGGGTCACAGGGGGCTCCTTCACCTGCCCTGCCAAGAAATCCTTACAGCTCCTTTGGGGCACTGGATTGAAGCACACAGGTCATGTTCTGTGAATGGCTGTTGAACCACAGAGCTGTATAGGGTCACCTGGGCTGTGATCCCATTATTCTGGCACAGGCTGCCCAGAGAAGCTGTGGATCTATCCCTGGAACTGCCCAAGGCCAGGTTGGACAGGGCTTGGAGCCACCTGGGACAGTGGAAGGTGTCCCTGCCCATGGCAGAGGTGGAACTGGATGGGCTTTAAGGACCTTTCCCCCCAAATCATCCTGTGGTTCTGTAATAGATGCTTAATATTTGATCAGATGGAATAGAAAGGTGCTGTGGAAACAGGGCTGGGCAAGACATCCCAAACAAATCACAACAGCTTCAGGCCTTTCCCTCAAGGTTTTGCCTGACACAGCAAGTACAGGTACTGCATCCAGTAATTTATTGTTAAAAAAATCTTCCCCAACTGCTGCTCCAGGCTCAACACCCCAAGACAACAACAGAGAAGCAGAGGATTAAACAACAGCCCTCCAGCTAAGTAATCAGATCCCATTGTGCAGAGCCTCGCCTCGCCTCTCCTCTCCCTCGCCTCTCCCCAGCTGGATCTCCAGATCTGACAACTCCTTCCCAGACTACTCTGTTCTGAAGAGCTCACAGATGTGGTAGTGCCAGGTAAAGCCAATCATTTTCATGGGCTTCAACACCCAAAAACTGCCCTTCACCAAGTCCCATAATCTTCAGGTAAGGTAAAGAGAAACAAGAATGATGGGGAACAGGTGACAACAAAGAATGCTGCAGTGATCTTCTGAGGCAGACTTGAGAATTACAGAACTGCATGATGGGACAACCCAAAGAAGCAAAATAATTCCTGTAATTCAGATGTAGAAAGAACAGCAGAAGAGATCAGAAGAGTTAGAAATGTAAGATAGCTTCTGACACAAGGCAGGAGGTCAGAGTGTTGCAGGGAGCAGGAATTTACCCTGACTCCCATCTCAGAGACAAGGGAACCTGCCACTCTGCCTGTGCACTGGTGAAAGATTAAACTGAATATTTGGCTTATTTGGGACACCACTAAGAATGAAAACATTCTGCCCATTGTATTTCTGTGCATCCATCCAAAACATGGTGTGCAGTTATGCCAGTCTATGACTATGACAGAAGATGCTTGAAGAGGAAATCCATTTGTAACCCAAGACCATCATGGTCACTTTGGGCAGATTCAGCATGGAAAGACCAAGGAAGTTCTAGACAAAGACAGAACTGGAGGGTTCATAGAAACAGGAATATGAGGGATCGGGAGAAGCAAGAGGCAATAGCTTAGTAACATCTCCAATCCCTGAATGTGTTGTCAAAAAAACCCACCAATTTTTATTCCTTGCTAGTTTATTATTTGAATAACCACCTTCAAATTAATTTAACCTATTTCTCTAAAACCCAGTTTCAGTGTCTCCTCAAACCCTCATCCAAACCCCACCCAATCTACCTTTGACAAAGCCCTAACGCTGAAAAATAAGCTAAAACTTGAATTACAACCCCCCTCACTTCTTTTTGCCAGATGCATTCAACTTCCCAGCTACCTTAGCAATGCAGATAAGCACAGCTGTACCTCTCTCATCCTGGCACCTGGGAGGGCCATGCCTCTGCCGACTGGAAGCACTGACAATCTCATCCTTCCTCCGAGCCTGCACCACGTGGATGGACTCCAGGTGTTTATCCAGAGCAGTGGAGATGTTGGCGTGCAGCGGGGAACTGCGCAGGCGCTCCATCTTCCCCAGTAAAGTCACAACCTAACGAACAAGTCACACCTTACAGGGGTTCACACTGTACTCACAAGAAAATTAACTAGGGAGAACAGGTTAATGATAGTCATTACTTTGTTTTGAGAACAGTTCATGAAGTTACAGCTGAAGAGGTTTAAAGTTCTTACCAGGGATTTGTTGATCTTTGAACCCAAAGCTGTGGTACAGCTGGGTGTGCAAAGCACAACAGCAAAGCTGCAACACCCCAGTAAGGACCCTCAGCTTACTGGTTAATACCAGATCTGTACAGCTTTGAGAGAAAGGACCCCCAGCTTACTGGTTAATACCAGATCTGTACAGCTTTGAGAGAAAGGACCCCCAGCTTACTGGTTAATACCAGATTGTTACAGCTTTGAGAGAAAGGACCCCCAGCTTACTGGTTAATACCAGATTGTTACAGCTTTGAGACAAAAGGACCCCCAGCTTACTGGTTAATACCAGATTGTTACAGCTTTGAGACAAAAGGTGGGTTTTCTGAACAACGTGCATTTCCCTGAATTCAGAGCACTGGGGTCCTCCCTTCTCACAGCACTGCTGCAATTTCTGGGTGAAAATCCAGATGGGCCCCTTGAGCTGTGCAGGGCAGCAGCAGTCACAGCTGCACTGGGAAAGAGAAACGTTCCCCCTGCTGTGGAACCAGGTGTGGGCTGACTTTGGGATGAACACTCAACACTAAGGGAGCTGAGAACAAACACTCAAAAATAATTCAGGTTTGTTTAGTCCACTGAAAATGTGCATCTTTGTAGTCTTATCTTACACCAGTCACATCACTTGTGGATTTCCCTGTGGTGAGTGACTCCTCAGCCACAGTCACATAATGCTGAGAATTTGGTTACTGGTCTGCAGAAAAAGAGAAACTAAAAATCCCCAAACTGGGATGTTCCTTGGGCCATGGCTACACTTAATGTCTTAAAGGAACTCAACTGTCAAGGAGATTTAACTGCTCCAACTATGAAGCATTAATCCCAGATTCAGCCTTCCTGAACTCAGCTTCCACTCAAGTTCCAGGGCTCCTCTCTGGCCATCACTAAGCTTTCTGATGTTAGAATCCAATTTTAACAGCCCCACTCTGCTGTTAAGCGTCCTTGAAACAACCCAACAAGGTACCTAACAGGGACTGTACCCTGTTCCTCAAATAGCTAGAGAGGCTCAAGCCCTGTTTTGGAGGCAGTTTCAAAATACCAGGACAAGGGCAGGCAAGCCTTCTAAACACAGAAACTAAGGCTGTTCTTTTGGGATTCAGAGCAGGAGTTTAAAAAGACTACACTAAGCCCATCCACATCTTTCTCTCCACCCCTCAGCTGGATGAGCAGCACCAGGCAGGTCCTGCAGGCAGTGGGCAGACACAGCTCCATGGATTATTTCTCCTGTGTGAGGCAGGCAGGTCAGGCTGCTGCTCCCCCCTGCTGCCCAGTGGCTGGCTCAGCACTGCTGCTGCCTCCAAACATTTCCCAGAACCCTTTCACCTCACAGCTCCTGGCAGGGGGGACACAGGTTGGTTTCAGTTTCTCCTTGCCTGCAGCACCAGCACCATGGCTTGGGTTTCTGGGAGGGCCACAGCAGCCCCTCACAGTTCTGATGGTACAGTCTGTGCTCTCTCCTCCCACAGCTGTCACCTCCCCATGGACCCTGGGGCTGCCAGCAGCACTGCTGTTTGCTCACAGAGCTCAGCAGACACCAATCTCCCTTGTCCTGCTGGTTATGGCTCTCTGGGTTAAACAGCAAACTGGAAACAGAAACTCTGACTGAGGGTGCATCAAATAATCATTCTGCATTAAAATATACCCGACTCTCAAGCAAATACATACATCAACATCTTCCAAACATTAACTAAACTTGTTTTTTTTTTCCCACAGACACCTCCTCCATCACAGTGTCTCCAAATTCACAGTGAACATTTCCTTGCCAAGGTGCTCTGAATGCAGCACCCCTGAGAGCTGTGCACAGGCTCCAGGACTGGATGCTGCACCACGTGCACGCTCCTGCAGCAGGAACCACATCCTCCTGGCACATGGGGATGTGACTGTGAGCCTCAGCCCCGCTGTGGTTCCCTGGAAACAGCACCCTGGAGCTGCAGAAGCTCTAATAGGGACTGCTGAAATGTTATTCCCTGCACAGCATTGAAGAACAAAGCTATTTTTGGAAAAGCTGCTCTGATCATCTTACCTATCTCACACTGTACTCTAAGTTCTGTGGGATAAGTTCAATAGATTTTTTTAGTCCTACAACTCACTCTGGCTTGTTCCCGTAGCTGATCCACAATTAAGCGATCAACCCTTGATGGATTTGATGTCAGCCTTGGAATTGGAATGTTGTTAGTACTGGAAACCTTCTTCCCTTGGAAATTCTTAGCGAGAGCTGATTCAGTCTGCAGGAAAACAAAAGAACAACTCCCTCAGAATGTATATGCAGATTGTGCTTCATTACAGAAACAAGAAAAAATACCAGATTCAAATTCTTCCCATCAGGGTTTTGGAGTTTTTTAAAGGAGACAATGAGGATTCAGGCATTTGGGATTTAACCCTCTGGTGAGACAATCACCTGCTTTAAGTGAACAACTGCTTTACTCAAAGCAGTTCAACTAAAACAATCGTGCCAACACACCGTGTTCCAGCAGTGCTATGTCTGCTCACTCTGACTACAGCCTGTACTGGTTTTGCCTGGAAATAAAATGGAGGTAAGTCAGAATTACAGGGAAAAAAAATGACCAAACAGATGTGGATCTCACACATAATATTAAAATAAAACTGTTTCAGTCAGCAATTAACCTAATTTTTGTACAGATTAAACTACAGAAAGATTTTTTTCCTAAGCACCCTGGTCTAGTGGAAGGTGTTCCTGCCTAGGGCAGGTGGGTGGAGCTGGATGGTCTTTAAGGTCCCTTCCAAATCAAATCATTCCAGGATTCTGTATTTTATTTAGCTATCAGAAAGCTATTTTGAAAACTGCTTGCAAGATTCCAAGTTTCCATCTCCACCTCTCATCCCCTTGTTATGTCACTCTGAAACACCCATAACAACACCAAATTAGCTGAATCTGATTTAAAATTGCAATTCTTGGATGGTTTCATAGTGGTCCACTATTAACAAGAGCATGGTGTGCCAAGACAAGGGGCAATGGTTTCACACAGAAAGAGCAGGTTTAGACTAGATATTAGAAATAAATTGTTCCTTGTGAGGGTGGGGAGGCCCTGGCACAGGGTGCCAGAGCAGCTGTGGCTGCCCCTGGGTCCCTGGAAGTGCCCAAGGCCAGGTTGGACAGGGCTTGGAGCACCCTGGGATAGTGGAAGGTGTCCCTGCCCTGGGCTGGGACTGAGGGAACTTTAAGGTCCCTTCCAACCCAAACCATTCTGGGATTCTGTGGTAAAGCTGAATTTCTCCCCCATGGGCCCTGGCCATGCGCATGCCAGCTTTTTTCTCTCTTGTACTTTCCATGCACCCAGACACCACCTCCCCTCCCTTAAGCTGGGCTCACTCTTCTTCAGCTCCTGTATTCAAAGCAACCAATGGCTTTTGTCAGGAAACACCATCAAAAAAATCCATGTTACATCTTCTTGGAATTGGTTTCTTTGTGGGGGCTGGCACAGGAGAACTCCCAAAGGCCCACTACTGCTAGGTGACATTTGGCCCAGCTTTCCCCACAGACAATCCCAGGTATTGAAATTCAAACCCCATCTCAGCTGGTGAAATGAAGACAGGTTTTCCTACAGAACAAAAAAGGGAACTGTTTTCAGTAGGGCTTCACACAGCCCTACCTGAGCCTTTTACTGCAAGGATTTTAATTAATGACCCTTCCCTCAGCCTCTGCTTCTGGGGGAAAAAAGAACCCCTTCAAATACACCTTAGGTTTAAACCTTCAGGGAAACAGGAGGTAGGAATTCAATGTAGCTCCTAAAAAAAATTGGATTGAAAGAATTAATTTAGTTTCAATTCAAAACATATTTACTGGATTTTTTTCAAAGTTCCAGAGGCACTGTATTTATTGTATTAATAAAAAAGGTATAGCACATCTTTTTTCCTCATGAACACATCTTCCCCAGCCCTGGGACTGGAAAAGCCCCTGAATTCCTGCTTTGAGTGCAACCTTCCACACAAAATTAGCTATGCTTCCAGCCAGGCTACAAATCTCCACACCTTTCACTTCCTGTCCCAAAAAACACAGAGAAACAAACTTGTAACTTGGAAGTCCCATCAAGCATTTAAACTCCTAACAGCAGAACTACCCATGATCTGGCACTGCACTGAGCAGGCTGAGATCTACATCAAATCTCTGTTACTACTCTAGTTTGGTTTTCTTACCTTCTTTCTTTCTTTCTCCAAAGCTCTCCACTGCTCATAACACTCTTCCAGTCTCACATGCAGCTCGCTGGCAGGCCCACTGCGACTTTTAACTTGCTTTTGAAATCCAAATGCTGACACGAAGCCAGAAAGGGCACTGTCACCGTACATCTTCTCCGTGAAGCAGGGGTACAGGCGTTTGAGATCCTCCTGGGAGAACAGGGTGTGAGGCTCCATCAGAGGCACCACGGAGCGGCCCAAGAGGTGAGCAGATCTCATGGGGAAGGTGCTGGGGCCCAGCTGCCGGTTCCGTCTGAAGTCACCCACCATGCAGTTGGGAATGCCTGGAGCCTGCAGGCAGCTCCCAGCACCGATGGCACTGGTGTCCCCATTCCCTGCCCCGAGATGCAGCTGCCCCTGAGACTCCAGTAACTCCTGGTACACGTCCTGGAACACCCCATCTGCCTGGTTCTGCCCCTCCAGATCACAGTGCTCGCTCTGCGGCTTCAGCGGGAAACGCTGTTTGTTCAGATTGTCAATGATCCCCAACTGCTGAGCCAAGTAACTGTCACAGAATCCATTTGGCTGCTTCAACTTCTTCTCATTGAGGTACTCGATGAGGTTCTCTTCCCCACCCCTAACCAGGGCTTCCATGCAAGCAGCTGCCCGAGCTCGTTCTGCAGTGCTGTAGCCAAAGTCAAGGCTGGAGAGGAATGGGTTGTCTTGACAGTACTTGTGAAGTAAATTACTATTTAAAGGCAAATTTGAAGATGGCAACTGAAAAACATCATTAGAATGACGAGAGCTTTTTGGAAATGCAGGTGACTGATTATTCAGTTTCAACAAAGGACTCGGATTCTGGAACGGGCCAGAAGCCGTGGGTTTGGTTTGGATGTTCATCCACCCTGGCCTGGCACTAGAGCCTGCTGGGGGGACTGCTGCACTGGGCAACACTGGGAGGGATTTATAGAATTCAGGATTCTGAAGATCGGCCTTGGAAAACTGCTGCTTTTCCACACCATTATTTCCTGGACAAGCTGCAAAAGATTTTAGTCCATATTCAAAATTTTGCCCAAAATCAGTGCTGAAGGAAGATTCGCTTGCAAATTGTTTTTCTGGTACAAGTCCTACAGACTTGGGAAATGTAAAGTCGTGCTGATCTGAAATTGTATCTTCAAATTTTTTCTGAGTTCCTGATTTAACTTGAAATAATTTAGCATAGGGCTCTGCATCCAAAGATGGTGCCTCAGGGGTTCCATTTACCAGCTTTCTATTTTCTTGGAGGTTACAACTGGTGCCCTTGTTGGGCTTTGCTTTACCAGCATGAGAATATTCAGTGTATCTGGTATAATCTGTGTTCTCATTGTATCTGTGACACTGTGGAAGGAACGTTTCTGCCCGCTTTGGGTGCACCTGTGCATCTGCTCCTTTGGGACACACCTTCTCCCTTCCGTAAGAATAACCATCGGCTCCTGAGTCTTTGATTGCTTCCGAGTACCCAGCCTGGGCTGCAAAGGTGTTTTTCAGGTAGGGGTAGTTCTGATATACAGGTGTTGCCTTCATGCTCTCGTTGGCCTGCAAGCTGCAGCCGTTGGCACGATCGCTCCTGGCAGAGTACAAGCTCTGCTCCTCCAGGTCCACACCGGCAAAGCCGCGGTAACAATCGTCTGCCTTCTGCTGTGCCACCGGCGTGGGACTCTGCAGGAACTGCTTGTCAGCAGCAGGGATGGACTCACTGCCATAGAAACCCTGCTGGGCCACTGATCCAACAACTGCCCTCCTGGCTTCTGGCAACAGCTCATGGTGCTCCATTCTGGTTGTGTTCACTGGCCACACTGACTTCAGGGTAGGAGGGCAACTCCTTGAAAAACAAGAAACACATGGTTAGACCCTGATCTGTGCTGCTGCTCTTCATTCCCAAACATAAAACAAAGTTTAAGAAACTAATTATTCCCGAATCATTTCTCTCAAACGATTCCAAGATGTCTGACTTCAGCTTCTACCCACTCCTGTCATCTTCAGTTTCCCAAAACTACCTGAGAAAACTGATTCTGCCTTGTCCACCACAGTTCAGGAGCTACGGGCAGGCTTCAGGCTGCAAGGGATGTGTACACATCAAATCCTGGTACGTCAGTCCTGTCCATCATCACCAAAACACTCCTGGTTCAGCACCAAGTTCAGGCACCCACACTGCCCCCAGTCTTTCAAATCCCTGTCCCAGCACTCCAGAGAAAATGCTTCTCTCTCACCTCACTTGTGCCTTACACTGGCCTGCACTGCTTCCTGCAGGTAAAGCCAGAGGCAGCATCCCAGCACACCTCATTTCTTTCCATTAACCAGCATCAATTAACACAGGACCATCAATCCCTGACTTCCAAGGAGAACTGTAAACAGACTAAGTAAAGGAGAAATTGTGCCTGGAAGCCATTGCAGGCCAGTTCTGGGAATACTGAACCAGCCCTGCCTGTCCATAGCAAAGGAATTACTGAGTTGTCTTGTGATATCAAGACTGACTCTGATGTTTTCCCTCATTTCAGACACATAACTCAGCACACACAGAGAAATCACTGGAATTGTTTGGGAAGACAGAAAGGAAAAGCAGTGCCTGGCTTGGGAACCTGAGAACTGGGCTCCCTGTCTTGTCTCCTAGACCTGGAAAAGGAAAAGACAGAGAGCTCTGTAAGTATCCTGGGGATGCTGGACCTGCACCCTTCTGTGTCATGTTGTTATGACTATGGAATTGTCTCTTCTGGTGCAGGAATAGAGGCAAAATAAACCTGACATTTAGATACACAAATAGTGCTTAGGTAGCACTAACACCAAGAAACATTAATTTTCTCCTGCCAGTTCAGGCAAATGTAAAGGAGTCTGTGCTTTGTGTATTTTTTCTGTGAATCGACATTAATTAAGAAAGAAGCCTAAAGTATGAATTCAGTCTTGATTAAAAAAAAAAACCAGACCAAGGCATACATCTAGGGGATTTATCTGAATACAGCATGTCCACAAGACTTGTTAAGATCTTATTTAAAAAATGCCAATTAACAAGCTCTGTAAATATCAGAGAGCCAGAAGCTGCCATGCAATCTATGTGCCATGAGAGAAGCTTCCAAGTATCCCAAACAAAATGTTGGAAGATGAGGGGAAGGGAGGGCAAGCTCAGAGCACGAGGCCTGGCCAGCAGCAGATGGAGCCGACTCAGGAACACAGAGATCAGAGAGGGGAGTTCCTGTCACCTGCACCTCACTCACCCCTCAGCAAAGCACGGCTGTGGTTTGTCCTGTTCTTCCAAGATGTTTGACACGAGTCCATATAAATCAGTTTCACTGCCATAATCATTCCTTTCGGGCTGAATCCTGAAAAACAACTGTGTGTTAACAAAAACCAATTCCGACATTCAAAGTACTCCCTGTGTTAAATGAAACAAAAAAATACAATCCATCTACTCCAACACACACACGCTCCCTGTCAAGGATGACTACCTGGACTTCAGGTTAATCTGAGGAGCAGCAGGCTGCTTGGTGTCATCTGTACACGTAGACCAAGCGGGGTACAAAAGGGAAGGGTCCATGGGTGCAGAGTACTCTAATGTTGAAAGGGAAGAACTGTAGGCCTGAGGTAACTCCACATTTTCTTCATTCTGCATTTAATGTACAATAAAAGCACTTATTTAATACAAAACACATCAAACTGTCATTTTGTCATTGTACATAGCTATAACCAAGTTCACTCTTGGAGAAACCAGCACATGAGAAGTAAGCAAGCCACACACTTGGAATACAACAATTTCAGGTCATGTTAATGTCTTGAAGCAGAATTCTCAGAATTCTTAAGCAGAATTCTCTGTGCCTTTCCTTGCTCCCTGTTGCAGATGGAAGCTGATGGTATCATTCTCACCTTTCACCCCTCTTTTGAACACAAAATGTGATGTGCTAAACAAGTGTTGCTTAAGGCTTATGGAAAGCTTTTGTATACTACATCCTGCCTGGCAATTGTTTAAGAAGGTGGTGCTGGAGCTGCTCATTACAACTTCTTTGTCACTCAGCCTTGTGTTCTGTGTCCTGAGCTGACCTTTGCTGGAAACTGAGCAGGGGGCACCTCCCCAGCCACCCAGTGATCACCAGGGAGCCCCCAGAAGGCCCAGGCAGGCACAGTAACAAGGATTGGTATTGGACTTGTAAGATGCTTTCTCTTGTATCCCACAGGACACCAAAGTCAGGAGCTGTTTGTATTTGAATGGGAGAATCCACAAATGGGGCCAAAGACTCAGTTATGCTGGGCTGTTTTACCACAGGGATTTAAGAACAGACTGATGGTTTTTGGAAAACAATGTAAAACTGTGTACCCTTGGGGCTAGAATGGGAGGCATCACAAAAAGTATAGTGAAGAAATGTGAACCACAGTGTGCACCCACAGATCCAGCCTCAGCCTCCCCCAGGACAAGCCAAAAAAGGAACACACCAGGAAATTATTGGCAAATAGACTTCTCTCATTGCCATGGCAGAATGGGCATCAATACTTATTGGTAATAGCTGATACATTTCCTGGAGGCCTGAAACTTTTCCCCTGCCAAATCAACCAGGCTGAAGAGGTGGGTGAGGTACTGGTGAAAGGGATCATTCTTAGGCACAGGATGTGTCAACAAACTGTCCTGGTTCTGGCCAGGACCCAGAAGTTATTCTGTACCCCTCAAGCTCACTGCCCGGGGTGGGGGAAAGGGGCTCTTTTCCAGGGAGAAGGGGATCCTTCCAGTCCAGAAAATGTGCTGGAGGAGGCCATCCAGTACTACTGGGAAAATTTTCCATGTGAATCCTTTCTTGCACCCTCATTAATGCTGTTACTCGTCCTATTCCTAATCCTTTTCTTCTTTCACTGCTGCTCCCAGTAAATTGATTTTACCTCAGCTCCTGATCTTTGCCTCTTGTGCCCCACAAAAGGCACAAAAGCAGCCACAGCAGGGAGGGGAAAGGGACAGCAGAGGAATGAGAGATCAGTGGGTGGTTCAGTGGGAGAACTGAACTGGGAAGTGCCATTCCCAAACCACGACAGCCTGAATTGGCACCCAACAAATGTGAGGCACGAAGGGTTGAGTTAACAACAGATCTGCCCAGAGCAGCCTGGAAACAAATCTGATCTAAGCATTTGTTGCACAGGGTATGGAGCACCAGGCTGTGGGGAAGCTGAACAGTACAGTGGACTGTTAAACACCACACTGAAAGCAGTGGGTGGTGGGACCTTCAAACATTGGGATCTACATTCAGTGAAGGCTACCTGGTCAGTGAATATCTGAGGCTACACCAATCGACCTGGCCCCACCCAATCAGAACCTCCACGTACCACAAATGGAATAAAGGACAAAACAAAGAGGCCTGAGATGTTGCCACCAGCACTACTGAGGGTCAGATCCAGAGCTAGAACCCACACCCAGACGCAGAGATAAACTCAGTCCTTTTGAAATCTATACAGAAGACCTTATCAGGTAGTCTCTTACAAACCACATTCTGTGAATATGTGGGCCAAGAACACTTGTGTAATTATGTTATCTCTGTAGGGAGAGCTTTGTCCTCTGTCAACAAATACCTTCACTGCAGAAAGCTGATTGATCTGGACCTTCCTGTTCATGACTTCCAGGTGGGAGATTGGGTCTAAGACCATGGAACAACAATGAACCACCAAAGGAACACTGGAAAGGACCATAGCAGGTTCATTTCACAACATACACAGCTGTGAAACTTCAAGGACTACAGCTGTGGAACCACCATTGGAGACTGAAGAAAACTACAGGACCAGGTAAGTGAGCTAGCACCTCCTCTGGACCTTTGGGGCTAAAAAACCTAAAAAGTAACTTCATGAACTGTGCCTGGGAAGAAGGCCTGTCTTACATAGAACTTGAATGCCCTCAAGGGGTAGTAGCAACTCCAACTGCAGCAATTATTTCAGACAAACACAATTGTACAGAGCAGGATTGCCAAGACAGTGCCAGATGTCAAACTTGCTATAACGTTGGTATAATTTTACTTTGGTTAGGATTGATATTGTGACATGTTTCCCTTAATTGCCTTAACTGTTCCGAATATGAAATTTATATAGGTAATCCTTTTGTTCTTTCTTGTCCAGTCAAAGACTGTTACAAGAAAGCAATTGTACAATGGTTTAAGAAGGATGGAAGGGAATTTAAATTATTAATTAATGTTACAACTAGTTGGGAATTTGAAAACACACCCTCTAAAATTTCCTTTGATACTGAAGGTAAATATCATTGCTGAGCTACAGGAGATAAAGTAGTAGCAGAAAGCCATTGGATACAAGTAAAGTTAAAAGGAAGCCCCTGACCATTAACACCTCCCAAAGTGCCTCAAATCAGGGAAATCAGCCTGTAGGTAATTAAGGGAGGTAGGGAAATAACAAATACTTTAACACTGGCTATACTTAAAACTACAGTATATGATACTCATGCTATTATTGCTCTAGACCTGATCAATAATGGAATCACAATGTATCCAACAGGACAGAGAGTCTGGGCCCATTAAAAAAGAAACAGATGACAAACCACAGATGTCAGCACCTGTACAGCACATGAACAACAGCTGAAGGAAATACAATTGAAATTCAAGATTTCTGCCTAGATATGGAACAGAACATCTGTAATTTTGAAATTCCACCAGTGATAAATATAAAAATGATACTCAGACACATGGAGAAAAGCTGGGTATGTGAAGATACAGAAAGAGCTAATCAACTAAATCACATTCCAATTTTTGTGTTTGTAAATTTACCCTGAACAAAGGCTGTGACTTTAACTATTCAACCCCCAGTAGCTTCCTTTCAACTAATAAAACACCCCTATATCTTAATTCCAACTATACAACCAAGCCCTGTGGGTATGAGCATTATGCTAGTATAGAAATTGCTACAATGTAAAAATTTGCAAAGGCTGTTAAAAGAAGCTAAAAAGAGTAGCAGAAACACTTTCTTCCTATCCATCATGGCACTACAGAAATCTATCAGGTGGAATGAATAAAGAAAGATGGAGATCACCAGAGGTGGGATATTTTATTTAAGTCTGCACAAGCTCAGTGACTGCATTAGGCAGGCAGGAACTGTGCATCAGACAAGCAGCTTTATGCAAACTTTAATGTCTAAATTCTTTTGCTTTTCACTCCTTGGTGTGCTTGCTTTGTGGAAAACTTCCCCCAGCACCATGCACAGAATAAACAATGTCTCCTTTCTCAACCTGACCCTTCCTCTAGGCTTAGAGAGCTCTTAAAACCGGCAACAATGTTAGCCTAACACATCAGCTCCAGTTTCTGCTGGTTGATCCCAGGGGTTAGGAATTAGACCCCCTTTCTCCCCATCATTACAGGGTATTAAGGTACTGGAGGGGTGTTTTACAGCCAATTCTTTTCTTGAGGAAAGGCATTATATCCTGATTAAGTGAAAAGGAACACCTTTATCTTATCTGTTTGGTTTAGACACAATAGGCCTTCTTAGCCCTTAGTAAGTGAAACAATAAATGTTGTTTCTGCAGGGTTAAGTGTTAAAGACTCAGGATACACTCCTTTGTGGAGCGGAGCAGTCTGACAAAATAACAAGTCCTGGATGGAAGAAGTAGCAAGTCTAGTCTTGAAGGTACTGGGAATGAATTTTCATTTGAGTATTTTACCTCAGTGAAAGTTTATAGCTATGAAAGGCAAAACTTCCAAGGCAGAGCTGACATACTGAACTGTCCTGGCAGTTTCTGCTGATCAGACTAAGAACTGGTTCATACAAATGCTGCGACTACAGAAATATCTGAGGCAATAGATAAGGTACACACTTCTCAGTTTTCCTAAAAGAGTTATTTGCTCCTCACTCTGCCGACAATTGTTTATGCCAACAGAAGAACAATTAGCATGAACATTTCACCAAAACAATGGTGAAATACCATTTTAACCAACATCCCCTACAGCTTCATCAGTGAGTGCATTAGAAAAGCCACCGTCCCCTCTGAGGAAAGTTACAGCGATGAAGATTGACTGCAGTTAAATCAAACACAGATTTATATTCACCACTGTAAGCAACCATTTTAGAAACATGTTCTGTCCATCTTGTTCACAAGCAACTCTTACAGAGCTATAAAATAACCAAAAACCAACTGAACCTGTGATTTGTAGCAGCCATAGAGCGAGGCAGAGCCCGGCAGGGCGGCGCTGAACACGTCCGTGGGCCTCCCGCCCGCTTCCGCACTGCCCCAGCAGCGGCCGCCGCCTCGGAACGCCACGTTGGGCTGCGGGGACAGGGACAAGGACAGGGACATCAGTACACAATGGCATGTGGGGCTGTGGGGACAGGGACATCAGTACACAATGGCATGGGGGGCTGTGGGGACAGGGACATCAGTACACAATGGCATGAGGGGCTGTGGGGACAGGGACAGGGACATCAGTACACAACGGCATGAGGGGCTGTGGGGACAGGGAAAAGGACAGGGACATCAGTACACAACGGCATGAGGGGCTGTGGGGACAGGGACAGGGACATCAGTACACAATGGCATGAGGGGCTGTGGGGACAGGGACATCAGTACACAATGGCATGAGGGGCTGTGGGGACAGGGAAAAGGACAGGGACATCAGTACACAACGGCATGAGGGGCTGTGGGGACAGGGACATCAGTACACAATGGCATGTGGGGCTGTGGGGACAGGGACATCAGTACACAATGGCATGGGGGGCTGTGGGGACAGGGACATCAGTACACAATGGCATGGGGGGCTGTGGGGACAGGGACATCAGTACACAATGGCATGTGGGGCTGTGGGGACAGGGACATCAGTACATAATGGCATGGGGGGCTGTGGGGACAAGGACAGGGACATCAGTACACAACGGCATGAGGGGCTGTGGGGACAGGGAAAAAGGACAGGGACATCAGGGTACACACCATGGCATGAGGGACTGAAGGGACAGGGACATCATTACACACAGTCATAATTACACACAGAGACACAATTACAAACAGAGCAGACAGCTGCAGATTTTATACCACATATATGCTATATATACCACATATAGCTATATGTTAACTTCTTTAACAATTCTAATTTACTGCTGGATTCTGTTCCGAGTTTTCAAGGATGTGGTTCTATATATGGATGTAAAACACTTCCCTACTTGCCCTGAAGGAAAAGCTGAACCTACAGCACAAGAAAGGCACAAGAAAACCCAAAGGTGTTCAGAGACAGAGGAGGTGCAGATCAAGAGGAAACTGCACTCTCAGTTTCCACCAGCTGAGCTTCCCAACATCAGAGGGACATCAAACACAAAAGAATGCTCACAGAATCATGGCATGGTTTGGAAGAGACCTTAAAGCTCATCCAGTTCCAACCCCTGCTTATGGGCAGGGAACCCTTCCTCCAACAGCAGGAGTTATTCAGCCTTCACACATTCCGGGACACCTCTTGTCCTTTCATCACTGCTCCCATACACTGCTTAACTTACATGATGGCATGGATGTGCATTTCCAGACGTCAGGAGCTGGAAATTTCCTACAAAAAACCGCCCCGAGAGCTATGGTGGAAATCTGCTCCATTCTTTAATTATGGGAGAAACAACTCCAACTGGAGGGACACTCCTCCAAGTGCCAGAAATCACAGGCCAGCAGGAGAAAGGAATGAGAACAAACAAAAACTGAGGGCTCCTCTATTCTCCCAAGGGTGAGGCACACAAGGAAAAGTGAAATTGGCTAGCTAAAACCCCCTTCAGCCAACAAACAGAAAAGTAAACTTACTGGCATATTACCAAAGCAGCTCATTTGGAATGATGATTAAATCCAGAAAAGTCAAAGTTTGCCAGGATCCTGAATATGCCCTGCTCTCTAGAAACACATCCTTCTCCAGCTCCCTGAGGATGTACCAAGCCATCTTCATTATAGCTCACACCACTATTACACTCAGGTATTTTTCTGTGCTTTTCTGGCACATTTTCCAAATAAGTGAACACACTGAGTTGTTGTGGAGCTCAGCTCTACGTCCTGAGCTTACTGTGCCATGTTTTCCCCTCAGAGATCACCGTTCACAGGGACCCCTGACATCTGCATAACCTGCGATCCCACAGAACAAGGACAAACCTGTAGGGCCAGAGGCAGCCCTAAGAAGCCCCCAAGCCCATACCTTCCCCCTTTTCCTCCAAACAAGTGTCTTTCAGGATGCTGAGGGGTATTTCCCCCACAGGCCTGAGCTCCGTATCTCACACCTGCTCCCACACGGGAAGGCGCCGGGGCCCGGAGGGGGTAGAGAGACTCCGACACCCGCCGGGGGCAGGCGCTATGCTGGTCGGGCCTCAGCGCCTCCTCAACGCCGACGGAGCCAAGCCCACGACAGCCGCGGCGGCTCGCCAACCCCTGTCCCCATCTCGGCCCCCATCTCGGCCCCCATCTCGGTCCCCGTCCCTCACCTCCATGGCTCCGGGCCGGTCTCGGCTCCGGGCCGGTCTCGGCGCGGGCCCGCGCGGGGCGGCCTGAGGCGAGTTCCGGCCGTTGCCCTCGCGCCGGCCCAACCGCCGCCCCACCCCGCGCGGCCCTCGCCCATTGGCCAGTGCCCGAGGCGCTCGGCCAATCAGCGCCCGCACGGCCGCCTCGTGCCTCCCCGCGCAACGTGAGCGGCTCTGTTGGCCACGCGGTGACAGCCGCCCGGCGAACAAAGCGCCGCGCTGCGATTGGCCCCGCCCGCCGGCGCGCAGCCAATGGGAAAACAGCTCGCTCGTGCCTCCCGCCAATGAGCGGCCGCGGAGGCGCCGCTCTCCCGGAGACAGCGCCCCGAGCGGCCCCTCCGGACCCGGCTCCTGTCACCCCCGGCTCCTGTCACCCCCGGGTCCTGCACCCCCGGATCCTGCACCCCCGGGTCCTGTCACCCCCGGGTCCTGGCACCCCCCGACACTGTCACCCCCCGACACTGTCACCCCCGGGTCCTGCACCCCCGGCTCCTGGCACCCCCGGGTCCTGTCACCCCCGGGTCCTGCACCCCCGGGTCCTGTCACCCCCGGGTCCTGTCACCCCCGGGTCCTGCACCCCCGGGTCCTGTCAACCCCGGGTCCTGGCACCCCCGGGTCCTGTCACCCCCGGCTCCTGTCACCCCCGGCTCCTGGCACCCCCGGGTCCTGCACCCCCGGGTCCTGGCACCCCCGGGTCCTGCACCCCCGGGTCCTGTCACCCCCGGCTCCTGGCACCCCCCGACACTGTCGCCCCCGGCTCCTGGCACCCCCGGCTCCTGGCACCCCCCGACACTGTCACCCCTGAGTCCTGGCACCCTCCGAGAGTCACTCCCGGGTTGTGTCACCCCCGGATCCTGTCACCCCCCGACACTGTCACCCCTGGGTCCTGTCACCCCCTGGGTTCTGTCACCCCCTGAGACTGTCACCCCCTGGGTCCTGTCACTCCCCAACACTCCTGGGTCCTGTCACCCTCTGACACTCACCCCCCAGGCCCTGCCACACCCTTAGAGTGTCTCCCCCCGGTTCTGCCACCCCCGGGTCCTGTCACCCGTGTCCCCATCCCCATGCCCTCAGCTGCTGGCCCCTCCCAGCCCCGATAACAAACCCATTCCCTGCCGGGTCGTGCACCTGCAGGATGAGCTCTTGGAGGAGCCTGAGGCCTCTCCAAGCCCTTGCACAACAACAAAGGGGACCTGTGGTGGCCAGGCTGGAGACCCCAGACTCTCTGCATGCACACTGTGAGGCACTTTGAGGATTTCCTTGGATTGTGGTCCCTCCTCAGAGGCACCGGTTGAGCTGTTATTTTGCTGTTTAATTATTGCACCAAGGTTAGATAATCTCGATTGAGATGGTTGAGACTCTGCTGTAGGGAAGCCTGGTCTGAACGGTGGGAGTGTGAAGGGTACAGCTGCAAAGGGGCTTTGGTGGTGACAGTGACTGCTGATGTCTGGGTTTTTGCCATTTTCCTTTGTCCCCTTTAAGGAGTTTGGAAAAGTCTTATTTTTCGCCTTCTGTGTTTTGGACTCAGATACATTTCTGTATAAACTTTCTTGTTATCGTAAAATCTAGAAATGTTGACATTCTTTTCATAAGGAGGGGACTGTTGATGGACTGTTGGGTTGCCCAGTGTGGTTGGAGAAGAAGATTTTCTTCCTCCAATCCATTGGTCACTGCTGGAGTTCGATGAACGTTGATTCTGTAAATAAACCCTCCTCTTTCCTTCCTCGGACATTGCAAGGTGTGGGTGTGAATTCTTTATGTCGTGAGCGACATGGCAGCTCAGGTAGTGACAGTGACTGCCAGAGTGGCTCCTGGATGGTCAGACAGCCCTTCCACAGCAGCCCTGACCATGTCCCAGCCATCTCCTCAGTCCTGCTCGTCTCTCACAGGGGCAAGAGGAACGCTCTCTCACCTGTGACCAGTGACAGAGCTGCCCCCAGGTGCCTGTGGCAGGGTCTGTGCCCTGCTGGGGTGTCTCAGACCCCCAGGACTGCTTGGCTGTGGCAGAGAAGCCACAGGGGACTTGGGACAAGCAGGGGGTCACAGCCTGTGTTTGTTTATACTTTTCATTGCTGCTGCTGGTTTAGATACTCCACCAGTGCATGAATATCCCTGTTCTCACTGAAAATGGCTAAAAAAACCCACAGGCTCTGAAGCCAAACCTGACTGTTTTCACTTCTAAAGATATTTTATTCTGCACTCCTCAAGCTGTTTTTAAGGCCTCTGGAGACAGCATTTTTGCTGCCACCCCTATCTGGGCCACTCAGGGCAGTAAGTGCCCACAGAAGCAGACTTTTTAAATGAATTGTGGTCTTTTGTGCTGTGATACATCTCTGACTTCCCCAGTGTGTGCTGCCAGCCCGCAGGATCATGGGGAGGGCAGTGGGGTGAGCCTGGGCAGCCAGGTCTGCCCAGCCCCTTCCTAAACCCACCCAGGGACTCCAGACATGGATGTTCTGCCTGCTGGAAGCCAGAGGATTCAATCCAGGAGATGAGGGGGGCATCTGTCACTGTTGGACATGAAAGAAAGACGTGGACTTGTGATTCAGAAGGCTGATGCTCTAAAAAAGGGGCTGGTTTATTCTCAAAAGCTATTTTTATACCTTTTTACAATGTGCCCACCTAAGAGGTGGGACCTTTTGAACCATTGGTCACACCAAGGGTCAACAAGCAAAGCCCCTCCTTAGGAGAGAAATGTGAAAAACAAGAGAGTTTAGAAAGTATGACCTTGTTTACCAGTTTAGGTCCCTGGGAAAGAACTTCAGAAAACCCAAACATGACAAGCAGTGACTACAGGCATCAGTGAAGGTCTTGGCTCCAGTGTGTCCCAGACCCCAGATCCATGCCTTGCTCCCTGCCCCAGGGAAGGGCTGTGGGGCAGAGCTGTGGGGCAGGGACTTGGGGCTGGCCCAGGAGCAGCCAGGTGTGGGCTGGATCCCTTCATCCCGGATCTGCAGAGGAGCTGGTGTGACCTTTGTGTTTGGTTTGGGGGAGCTTTGTTTTGTTTTCCTTCCCCTTTTGAAATGCTGAAAAGAGGGGAAGCACAACCACTGCCTCGCTGCTCCCCTTTGCCATTCCCTACAAATTCACACATTGCATTTCCTGCAGTTCTCCCTGTGAGAAACTCCCTTAAGGCCACAGAGCAGAGATCTGGGAGGCTGAGAGCAGCGAGAATCCCCCACAAAACTCATCATTCAGCCAGAGAGCTCAGTGCTGGGCTGAGCCTCCTGGCTGGGCACCTTTCCAGCTGTGCAGAATGGTGTCAGCACACTCAGGTCGGGGCTCAGGGCCTCTGGGGGTCTGGCTGCTGCCACCCCGAAGCGCAGGGAATGTTTGCAATATTTAACAAGCACCTCCCAGCCCTGTCCTGCTGGCACACTGATTTCTGTCGAGGAGACTGCTCAGCTGCAGGCAGGGGCAACAGGGTCTCACTGCAGGAGACTGGATCCTGCTGGGATCAGCCTACAGCAGGTTTAGGCACTGTCCCAATTTCTTCTTCCCCTAGGGCCTGTGCTGTGCACTGAGGTACATCCACAGCCTGGGGCACTGACCTCTCTGGCCAGTGTGGCAAAGTCTCCTCAGTGCCAGTTTTCCATGGACCTGGCATTCCCCTCCGAGTCCCAGCTGACTCTGGTACCTGTTCAAGGCAGTAACCAGCAGTTACAATTAGCATTAATATTTTATTATGCTGTCAGAGCCCACGCAGGAAGCTGCTGGGACAGGTTGCTAATGCGTTAAAGCTCCCAGGATGTTTGGGTTGGCTCTGCAGACACCACGGAGCTTTGGGGCTGGAGAGTTTGCCATCACCTCCCCCAGAACACAAACCTCAGAGCACAGCTGGGATTTCATCTCTGGGCTGAACATCACACAGGGGGGCGAGCTCTGTGAAGAAGCCATTGTCACCTCTCAGCACCACTCCTCCAGTGTGATCTGCTTCTCCAGTACAAAGCATTATTTCCAGCAAATCCCACAGGGATCCACATCCCGAAGCCTGGCTGGAAGCTCAGGCAGGACCCAGCTGTGCAGGAGTGATGGGCTGGGGATGGGCTGGAGGAGCCCCGAGCCCCCTCCCCCAGGAACGAGCTGTTGGGGAAGATGAAAAAGGAAAACCTTACAAATATGACTGCTTAGGTTTTGAGAATATGAAACCTATGGGTGAAATAGAATTGCAAGCAAGTTTCAATGTTTGATGTCGCTATGGGACACAATAAATGGAGACACGGAGTGGACAGAAGGCTGCTGGACCCCTCATGAGGAGGAGCCACAGGTTTATTTTCCAAGCTTCTTTTATACTTTTTACAAATGTGCCCACCTTAGAGGTGGGACCCCTGGGAACCATTGGTCACTTCCAGAGACCACCATGCGAAGTCCCTCCTCTGGGAATGAATGTGGAAAACACGACAGTTTACAATGTGTGACCTTGTTTACCAGTTTCAGTCCCTGGGAACAGAATTCCCTAAAACCAAAACATGGCAGGCACAAATTGTGGCAACAGTTTAGAGCTTTAGTTACTGGACAACTGGAGAACAATAGTGTGGCCAGCTGCAGGTAATCCCCTTTTGATTAAACAATGCCCTTCTCCTCACTGAAAGCCCAAGGGGCAGAGCAGACCCCACCAGCTTGGCAGGAGGGGTCCAAAGAGTCGTTTTTAGGGTTTAAAATATAACACAGTACGGTAATGTAATGATTCTTATGGGCTGTATGTAAATGCTGTAGGATTTGTATCTTGTATTAGATTGGTTGGTGTCAGAATATTCAGTATAGAAGAAGATTTAATGGATTGTAATGGGAACTTAGCTCTCTTACTACTCTCACTGCTCTTACTTCTCTTCAGTCTCTCTCTCTTGCTCTTCTCTCTCTCCCGGCTCTGCTCTGAGCTGCAGCTGGCAGCTCTCAGCAGGGCCCCTTCACCCACGCCCTGTGCAATAAACCACACGCTCCAAGACCAGCCTTGACTCCAGAGATCTCTCATCACCGTCCCCCGGGATCCCACAGTGAGCCACATCCAGGTGTGACACCTGCCAGGGGTTCGGTGGCGGCTCTGAGCTCCCCTTACCGCCGCTCAGGCTCACACACACCTGCGATTGTGACCACAGAGACAAACAGCCATTAGTGTCAGCCAGCCAGCCCCGTCAGGGAAGCAGTTAAGCCATCAGATGTCAGCGAAGGAGACAGCGATGCCAGGTTTGCAACAGCTGCTGCACGGCCTCACTGGAGCAGGAACAGAATCAAAGGCAGATTAAAAATTAAATTAAAACAGAGTTAAAATTTCTAAAAATATGTACAATAAAAATACATATTATTATTATTAGTTTTATTATTATTATTTGTTTTATTGGTATTATTACGTTTTATTAGTATTATTATGTTTTATTAGTATTATTATGTTTTATTATATATAACATACAGCATCCTATATTAATATCATAACATCCAATACGCTGTACCATATATAATGTAAGCATTATCATTAATATATTAACATTACTAAAAGGATGAACAATTATTACAAGCATTATTAATATTTAACCATAACTACATTAAAATAGAATTAAATAATTTAAAGAATTAAACCTGGCGGCCCGGCCCTGCTCACCCTCACACCACGGCGCTCGGCCCATCCCGCTGCACTGCGGGATAGGGACCGGGACCGGGACCGGGAGCAGCCGAGCCCCGCCGGGCCCCCTCCAGGTTGCCATGGCGCTCCTGGCCGGGCAGCCCCCGTGTCCCACCCCGTGTCCCCCCGAACCCCTCGCTCGGCACCCCCGGAACCCCGGGAATACCGGCACTGCACGGAACCCTCGGCCCCGCCCACACCGCCCCACCGACCAATCGCCGCAGCCCTTGCCATGACTGACAGAAGAACGCCCCGCCCATCACCGCCAAGTGACGCGGCCGTCAGTGTCTTGAGCGGCGGGCCGAGAAACCAATAGAAAGCCGGAGTCGCGCAGGGGGCGTGGCCGCCCCGCCCTCGAGGCCCCGCCCCAGCGCGCCGCGGCGCCTGCGCTGCGCCGCCCCCTGGCGGCCGCGGGGAGGGTCTGTCGGTCGGCGCTGCGGCAACATGGCGGGGCGGGTAAGTGGGGGGGACACGGACCGGCCGCTATCGCCCATCCCCTGCTCCCTCCTCCGCTCCTGCTCCTCCCTGCGCCACCGCGGCTTTGGGAGCTTCTCGCAGCCCCGCTGCCAGCAGGCCGTTCGGCCTTGGGGGGTCCCCCGGCAGTGCTGTGAGGCTGTGGTGACCCCCTCGCCCCCGGCGGTGTGGGGGTTCCTGATGGTCCTGTGAGGCTGTGGAGACCCCCCCAGTGGTGTGGGGGGCTGGGGGGTGACCCCTCTCCCGGTGTTCCCCGGGGGTTTCGAGAGGCTGAGGTGGCCTCTTGGTGATGTGGCATGTGGGACAGGACCGGGGTTCCTTCAGGAGCCGGGGCAAGGGTGACCCGTCTTCCTGTGGGGCAGGATTTTAGGGTCCCCCAGGGGTGCTGTGAGACCCGGCTGCCCCCTTGGCAGTGTGGGGTGTGGGACAGGACTGGAGGTTCCCTTAGGAGCACTGTGAGTCCAGGGTGACCCCTCTCCATGTGGGTGTGAGACAGGATTTAGGGTTCCCTAAGGGTGCCGTGAGGTTGCAGTGGCTTCGTGGGGGTGCAGAGGTGGATTTTTTGGGGTTTTCTGGGGGTGCTCAGGGGCTGTGGTGACCCCTTGATGCTGTGGGATGAGAGTTTAGGGCTCCCTGAGGAGTTGGGGTGCTGCCTCTCCCTGTGGTGTGGGGCAGGATTGTGGGGTCCCCTGACGGTGCAGTGAAGCCCAGGGGTGTCTTGGTGCTGCTGTCAGGATTTGGGGTGCCCCGGGGTGCTGTGGAGCTCTGACCCCTTTCCCTGTGGGCTGTGGGCAGGCACCTTTAGGGATGCTGTGGCAGGAGGTGATCCCTTGGTGCTCTGGGATGTGGGGCAAAATTTTGGGATTTCCTGAAGGGCCTCTGTAAGTCTGGGGTGCTCTGTCTCCATGGGCTGTGCAGGAAGATTTTAGGGTCCCCTAAAGATGCTGTGAGGCCCTGGTGACCCCTTGGTGCTGTGGGATACGGGGAATTCTCTCCTGTGGGATCCAGCCAGGTGCTGTTTTATAATCTTCTACAACATCTTCTGTTGTATGGAGACACCTTAAGGGTTGTGCAGTGGTTTTATTCTGCATTAATTTAAAAAATAAAAAATCTCTTACTAATGACAGATCACATCAGCAAGTGGCCAGAAAGGCTTTAAAATATGGAGGAACAGCCTCAGCTGTGAAATCCCCTCTTGTGGTGCCTGCACATCCCCTCTTTTTCAGGTGTCCAGGTGCTGCAGGATGTGTTTGGATGGCTCTGCTCTTTGCCAAGAGCTCAGTCATGCTTTGCTGGATATCAGCCTGGGAATGTCACATTTTTCCTCAGTGCTTGTCTTTTGCTGGAATCTTGTCTCTAGGCCAAGTAATTCAGTGGTTTAAATGCTGGGGAATTGGTTTTCTGACAGTTTTTTTTTGTTTTTTTTTTTTTTGCTTTGTGCTGGGCTGGTGGATGCAGGGCAGCTGGTGCAGTGCTGTGGTGCAGAGCAGGGGTGAGAAAGCTGGCCCTGTGACGTGCTGTGCATCACAGGTGCTCCAGTGCCACCCCTGAAATGTGCTGAGTAATTGAGAAAAACCCCACGTTTTGTGGTCTGTCTCTCGTTGAGAGCTTTTCCTCTGTCCCTGCTCCAGATTCCTGGTCTCACCTTCTTCCTTGCACCCTTTTTTTTCTTCATCTCACCCTTTGCACTAACTCAGGGAAATCTGTGAGCCTTGACTGTTTTTTTTTTTCAGCTTCCTGTTGGCCAGAACAGGAGCCCAGTGCTCTGGTCAGTGGTAAGATCGTTTTACCCACACTGGACGTGGTTCTGAGTCCCCCTGGGCCTAAATCCACCCAGCTGCAGTGGTCCTGCCTTGCCCTTGGTGGTCTGAGCCCTCCCAGCTGTGTCCTCAGGGAACACCCTGGTGCATGCTCTGAGTGCTGGGCTTGGTGACTGGGGATGTGGGGAGGAAGAAGAAGGATCAACCTCAGCTTTATTCTTCTGCTTTGAGCTTTTCTGCTATTAAAAACCTGAGAAAATGTGCCTTTATTCGACCAGCTTGGACGCCTGGTGAGGGAAGGAGGGATTTATGTGAATTTAAAGGAAAGATTGATGCTTAGTTGCCTCCTGATCTGGCAGTTGGATGGGTGATGCTCTCCTTGGGTTATCAGGAAGCTTCTTAGCACTCAGTGTTTTCATGAGTTGACTGCAGATGCAGTTGTTGCAGAATGATCAGGTTATTTAATGCTGAGGAGAGAGCCCTTAAAGCTGAGTGTTCCATCTCACTCTCCAAGCTGGGCCTGATCCTTGGATTGCTTTCCCTGTGAGCTACCAGGGGAGCTGTGTGCTGCTTCCAGCTGGCCTGTGGGGCAGCACCAGTGCTGGGGAGCAGGGGGAACAAGGGGAACAGGCAGCAGCAGTGCTGGGGAGCAGGGGGAACAGGCAGCAGGAGTGCTGGGGAGCAGGGGGAGCAGACAGCAGCAGTGCTGGGGAGCAGGGGGAGCAGGGGGAACAGGCAGCAGGAGTGCTCTGGAGGGTGGGAGCAGGGGGAACAGGCAGCAGCAGTGCTGGGGAGGGTGGGAGCAGGGGGAACAGGCAGCAGCAGTGCTGGGGAGCAGGGGGAGCAGGGGGAACAGGCAGCAGCAGTGCTGGGGAGCAGGGGGAACAGGCAGCAGCAGTGCTCTGGGGGGTGGGAACAGGGGGAACAGGCAGCAGCAGTGCTGGGGAGCAGGGGGAGCAGGCAGCAGCAGTGCTGGGGAGCAGGGGGAACAGGCAGCAGCAGTGCTCTGGGGGGGAGAGCAGGGGGAACAGGCAGCAGCAGTGCTCTGGGGGGGACAGCAGGGGGAACAGGCAGCAGCAGTGCTGGGGAGGGGGGGAGCAGGGGGAACAGGCAGCAGCAGTGCTGTGGAGGGTGGGAGAAGGGGGAGTGAGCAGCAGCAGTGCTCTGGAGGGGGGGAGCAGGGGGAACAGGCAGCAGCAGTGCTCTGGAGGGGGGGAGCAGGGGGAACAGGCAGCAGCAGTGCTGTGGAGGGTGGGAGCAGGGGGAACAGGCAGCAGCAGTGCTCTGGAGGGGGGGAGCAGGGGGAACAGGCAGCAGAAGTGCTCTGGGGGGTGGGAGCAGGGGCAGCAGCCCCCGCTCGGGCTGTGACACCGGAGCTGTGTCGGGGTAAACATGGAACACTTGGTGGGAGGATGGAGGTGTGTGATATCTCCAGGCACAACAGGTGAGGCTGATGCTGGAACACAGGTGCTGCTCTGTTGTCAGCGTTTTTAACAGGTGCTTCAACCTGCAGGATGGGAAGAGGAGCTTCAGTGACTCCTCCTGCCCTGCAAATCTGTTCTGCAATGCCATGTAGAGCTTAATCTCTCTTATTGGACTAGTGTGATTTGATTTGTGCACGTACATTCTCACAGGGAGAAGTGAGTGGTTGTCCTGATGTACGAGAGAGACAAAATATTTAAACTTCTAGTAACATTTTGAATAATTCAGGTGAATGATAAGCCAAATCTGATTAATTGTGTGGTGCTGTTTCAGGTGTGTTACTCTGCTCTCCTAATTGCACTGGGTCTCTCCATGGCAAGGAAGAGATGATGATTAGCAGTGATTGAAGTTTACAGGAAAAACAGTTTATGATGATTAGAAATAATGGCTGTTTCTGTAATAATTTATTCTGTATCTCTGCATGGGGATCATTAGGCACACAGGCAGAGCAGTGAGGCATCTGCAGGAGAGGGAATGGTGGGAAGCTGCTGTGTCTGTAGCTGGCTGTGGACCTGTTGTACCAAGTGGACCCCTGGAAGTTCACTGGTGCTGTCTGTAATGAATTGATTTGAACTACATCAGGAATTAGTTCCCAAAGGGACCCAGAAAGGCCAAATGATTTCTGTGCCTCGCTCCAGTGAGGTCAAGCTGTGGATCCAGCACAAGCTGCATTTCTGCCTGTCTCTGCACAGGCTGGAGAGCTCCATGGGACTGGGGTGGGGCAGGGAGCAGGTCAGTGCTGCTGGCTCCTCTGGCAGCAGAGCTGCACACACCCTGGATGTGCAGGGTGCTCCTGTGGATGTTGGTGAGACTCCCTCAGCACAGAGTGTGCTTTTCTTTAAGGAATATGAGTTTTGTGATAGCTGAAGTTGTGTAACAGTCCATGGTTAAAAATAATGGCTGTTTTAGGGGGTGTCCCTGGTGTAACACACCCATTTTTGTTCCTCGGCTGTTTGGGGCTCCTTTGGGGCAGTGTTGCCTTTAGCCCAGTGAGAGCAGACTCTGCCCTGCTGGCTCCTCAGAAGAGATTCCCTTTGTGTTGGGTTGGAAATGGTTTTGGGTCACTCAGGTCAGATGGTGTCTGACCCTGCAGAGTGGTGCTGTCACTCCTCTCGAGAGCCTGAGACTGAGCACGGGGTACTGCTGGCATCTGGTGACACCCAGTGCCCAGTCCAGAGGTGCAGGAGGAGTGGGAAGGTGGCGAAGGACAGACTGAGTCCCTTGATGTTCTGTGCTGCCAAAGGCATTGCTGGCCTAACCCTGCTCTCTTGTGCTTCCTGCAGCCAGCACAGAATCCCAGAATGGTTTGGGTTGGAAGGGACCTTAAACCCACCCAGTGCCACCCCTGCCATGGGCAGGGACACCTCCCACTGTCCCAGGCTGTTCCAGCCTGGCCCAGGACACTGCCAGGGATCCAGGGGCAGCCACAGCTTCTCTGGGCACCCTGTGCCAGCCCTGCCCACCCTCCCAGGGGACAATTCCTTCCTAACATTTAATCCATATAATATATGGATTAATATATGGATAATATATGGATACCTGAAACAGCACTAGACAGTGAATAACATTTGGCTTATTATTTGCATGAATTATTTTAAAAATACTTAAAATGTAGACAATGTTGTTTTAGCTTGGCTGGTTTGGTAGGGACCGAAATAATGGGGGCTGGGCTTTATGTTTATGGGTTAAAGCTGTAAGGTGATTTCTGATAACATATGGAACCAGCCTTCAGAGATGCAGGCGTTGTCAGGCAACTAAAGGAACGTTTGTGAATCAACTTAAGTTCCTTCTTGCAGCCTGGTACTGCTCCTGCTATCGTCACTTAGTTTTTTTTAGTGTTTCCTGGTGCGTAATATGAAGAAATGGGTTTTTTAGCAACGTGTCAGGGCAATGGGAGAAAACTGTATGAATCTCTGTTCCTGTGATCATTTCTGCAACCTCCTAACTGTCCCGTGAAATCGTCACGAATCAACTTGGGGCCTGCTTTCAGGGCTTCTGCCTTGCTGAATTATTTAAAATAAAGGTACATCATTTATTAAAAACCCTAAAATGATATAGAACAAAATTCTGATGACCTTGTGAATGTTTCTTTGCTGGGGGTGTCTGGCCCTTTCATCTTTGATTGATTCATTGCTTGGCTCAGTGTTGCAGAAGCAGCGTGTCCTGAGCTGGTGCTTAAAAAGTCACTTCCAAAGGGAGATATCAGTGCTGCCTCTCCATCTCCAGTTTTTGGGGTGCTGGTGGGTCACACCTCTTCTATTACATGACCTGCCAGAATAATTAAACTTAGGTAATACATTTTTTAGTAGGAAAAAGTCTTTTAAAAAAAAGTCTGAGAATCCTTTTGAGGATCATTTAAAGTTTGAATTTCTTAAGTATTGCTTTTAATTTTTTTCCCCAGAGCACAGCAAGATCTTCTCTTTTCCTCTCCTGTTCTGGGTTCTGTGCCTCAGACCACTCAGAGGTCATTCAGGAGAAGACCCTGAGGCTCAGGATAAACCCTGACTAAATATGGAAGAAGTTCTGGCATAAAATTGGATCTGCTTGAGTCCACAGAAAAGCAGTCCCTAGAGAGTGGTGGTACTTCCACTTGCTGAATTATCCACTAGGCAAGATGTAGTTTCAGTGCAGTGAAATTACCACTGATTCCTTTTTTTTTTTTTTTTTTTTTCCCATGAAAACAACTAAAATGTAGGTCTCCATGTCATGGAGTGATCTTTTTTGATCCAGGGTTGGTGCACGTGTTCCAGTGCCCTCACAAGTGCAGGAGGGGACGAGTTGGTGCAGTGACACCCCTGAGCAGTGGGACAGAGATCTTGGGAGCTGCAGTGGCTTTTTGGAAGGATGAGGTTCAGCCTGGGGGCTCTGCACAGTGTGTTGAGGATGCTGTCTCACATCAGGGAGGTTGTCTGGCAGAGACCAGAGTTTTGTGGTGCAACACCCATATTGACCATCTCCAGAAGGTTTTCAGACCCCCAGGATTTGGAGAGCTGTGTTGGAGAAGGTCTGTGAGCAGAAAAAGCCAGGCAAGAAAGCCAGTTGCTAAAACTAATGGAAGAGCTTCCCTGTGCCCTGGATCTGTGTCTGAGCCAGCTGATTGTGCTGCTGCTCACAAACCAAGGCTGGGGATGCACTTCCTCAGGCTCTCCTGCCCTGCTGCTCTGCTCCTTCCTGTGCAGGCAGACCCTGCCCTCAGGGAGGCCAAAGGTTTGAAGTCTAAAAAGATTTAACACGTTCCTCCCATCTCCTGGGACACAATAAAGCAATGACCTTCTATCAAAAGATCTGGAGTAATTGATGCCCTGGAGTAGTGTCATGTGCTTTTTCTGTAAAAATAGAGCAATACTTGCAAGCTGCTGCATCTTAAGCTGCTGATGATTGCGTGGTGTGTGGTGCATGGGAGTCGTGGGAAGTTCAGTGCCAGGTGCTGCCCTGTGTCAGTGCTGGGCACTGTAAAATCCTCAGGGACAGCACCATCCTGGCCTTTCACAGGGCAAATTCCAACGGGGGTATTTTTAACATTAACATATATTCACATTGTCCCTGTTGCCATCGGGCAGCTCTTCTAAATAAATGGGATGAAATTTGCATCCATGAGGTTTCCTCACTGCTCATGTGCCAAAATCCTGTGACCTGCATCCCAAGCCCACAACTTATTCTGGTAGGGTGGTGGTTCATTCTCTTGGCATTTTTCAAAGATGTTGAGATGCAATGCAACAAGCAACAATTCCCTGTAATTAAATTGTTGATCATCCTGGCTTGAGAAAGGAATGTGAGGCAACATCCCCTCAAAGAATGGATGTGTTAATTAAAATGCACGTATCCTGGGTCATTATTGCTTAATAGGAAGATGGAGCTGCTGTTCCTGCTGAGCTGTCAGAGAGCAGCTCCCTGGTTCTGTGGCACAGCAGCTCAAGTACAGGTGCAGTTCCTAAAATCACTTACTGATCATGTTGTGAAGAGCTGATGTGGAGAAGGACATCTTTGGGCAGAGCAAGCTGTGTAATTCGACTGTAAATGCTCTGCTTAGAGAAGCTTTCCTTCTCACTCTTGTTTCTTCTGCTCTCTTGGATCAGGCAGACCCTTGGAACTCTTTGTTCTTGGGACTGTAAATTGTGCTTCTCGTGATGTTGGCAAATCCTGGCAATAGCAGAGCCGGATTCCCAGAGCTGTGAGCACCTCGTTAAGTGCAGATAGACAAGGTCGGAGTGACGGAGCCGCCCCTGCAGATCCGAGTTCATGTGAACTTTGCAAACAGGGAAGCAGCAGTAAAACCCAGGATCCTTTCCTTGTGGGAGAGGCCCTTCTGCCTTGAAGTGGCTCTGGAGTGCCAGGATGGGCAGTAATTTCCGGATTCATGCCCAGAGAGCACAGGGCTGCTCTCAGAAACTGGGAAATGTGTTGAGTGTTTGATAAAGAGTGCTCCGTCTGGTGCCTCCTGCTGCCCCTCTGTGCTGCGGGAGAGCTCTTGCTAGGCAAGGACGTTACTGCTGCCACGGGCAGACAACGCAGGGAGAGCATTCCCTGATTCATTTCCAGCCCCGGCTGGTGCAGGAGGTGCTGCTGGGAGCTCTTCCCTCTCTCGGAGCTGTTTGGGGTTCTGCGGTGCAGGGGTGGCCTGGCACAGCAGGCTCACGGGGGTGATTCCCAGCGTGGGAGTGGCTCGGGGGGTGTGGGAAGCAGGGATCCATCTCATCCAGGCTTCTCTGGGTGCTGTGCTGAGCCTGCCTTGGCTCAGTCTTCCCTTGCTCAGTCTTCCCTGGCTTTGTCAAAAATGTGAATATTAGTTCTGAGATTTTAGCTGCCCCGTGCGCCCCTCTTTATTAGGAGAAGAAAACTGGTGTTTCTGAGTTCGTTGTTGAGAGAGAATGCAGCTCCTTCTTGAACAGAATAAAAGCTTCCAACAAACAAATAGAGGTCACCTGGAGCAGGTGGAGGGGCCAGGCCTGAGCAGGGAGTCAGGGCTGTGTGTTTTAGGGACAGCAGCTTATCCTGCCAGCACAGCCACTGCAGGTCTGGCCAGGCCTGCTGGTCCAAAAAGTTCCTTGAAGGTTGATCTCCTCTTGTGACTGCGAAAATATGGAAGCTTTATTCAATTATTTTTTTTTTTGTCCAGACGTCCAGAAAAACCCTCTACAAGCTAATAAACTTCCTTATTTAATTTTTAAAATTATTTAGAACCACAGCATTTAAGACAACTCGTGTTCCTGATTCTGGCCCCTGATGGTGACAGCATGTTGTCATTCCTTTTATGAATGTTACAGAATTGTTCTTTAGAGGAGCCTTGGTTTTGACTTTACTGTTTCCCCCTGTCACAGAGCCAGCTTCCCCTCCAGGTCAGGAATCCACTCTTACCTGCCAGCCAGGAGCTCTGCTGCTTTTGCTGTTTTATGCTCACGTGTCCTTCAGTGTTGGGTTGTTGCTCAGCTCCGTGGGTGTAGAGAGCAGGCACAGTCCTTGGGCTTCCCTGTGCTGGGAGCTTGCTTGGTGCTGAGCCAGCTCTGCAGCTCATGCTCCTGCTGGGGCTGCTGGTTGTCCCCTGTGTGCAGCCAGAGGTGTAATGTCCACCTCAGGTCCTGGTGTCCCTTGCAATCTAGAGATAAAGGCAGAGCTTTGTGTTTTCTGTCAGGAGAGTACTCCTGGATAACGTGTAGGATCTATGATTCATCATGTCAGTTCCCTGTTTATCTTCAGAGCTCCTTTGACATCATAATTCTTCCTGTCAGCATTCAAACTTCACCTTCCTGGCAGACTCGTGTTGGTGAGGGAGTGTTTGATTTGGAGTCAGCCGTGGTTCTGTGCAGCCCACAGAGGCACCTCTGATGGGCTTTAGGGAGTGGACTGAACTGCTTCCCAGGAATGGCACCTGCACAGGTGCTTCTCTGCCCTGCTTGGGTGATGAGGCTCTGGGCTCGGAGAGACTGTGGTGCCCATCAGCTGTGGCAGGAAAGCTTGGGTGCTTTTTGGAGCAGGGATCCCCATCTCAGTGCAGCTGGCAATGAGCTCTGCTGGGGAAATGGAAATGTCTGGTACCCAGAGTTTCCTGACACTCCTGTGCCAACACCTGTGTGCCAGAAATTCCATCTCTGTGCACCTGCATGCACATGGGATGTCTGTCTGTGTCTGTTGTACACAAAGGAGAATTTTAAACATACAGTACTGAACAGTGTTTGTCTTGTACAAGCCATGTGAGAACGGGGCACAGAACCAAACCTGCCTTGGCTTTAGAGGCTGTTTCATAATCTCTTGCTCAGCATTAGGAAATGAGATGAGTTCAGATGTCTTGGATGAGGAGCATCTCTGCCTTAGCACTTAATGTTTCATCTCTTTTCAGTACCAGCTGTCAGCAGTGCACTTCAGCCACCACCTTATCTCTGTGGGGAGTAAACTGTTTTACCTTACCTTCCTCTGCCATCAGCATTAATGATTCACAAGAGGTGAACTGACAAAACACAAAAGATGTGGTTTATGTATGTGTGAAAATATCCAAATAGCAGCACCACTTTCTGGGCTATGGCAGGGATTTGGACTGGATGATCTCCAGAGGGCTCTTCCAACCCAAACTACTCTGTGATTTTCTGAACTCGTGAGTTTCTTATTTTCTGTGGAGGAAAATGAGTCCTTGCAGCTTTGGAAAAAAAATCTCTGCAAGATCAGATGTTATGGTGATTGTTTCTGTTATGTAGCAGTTTGTTCTTCAGGGCAGCTTTTCTTTGTAAAAATAAAATATGCCAGCATCATTGAGCCTCCTGGGTTTTGAGGCAACGTTACTGCTTTGTCACAAACCCAGAGGTGGGGTCCTTCACGTTTGTCTCTCAGAGTGAGATTTGTCAGTGCATCACAAGGTCTTGTTTTCCTCTGGGCAAAGAGGAGGAGTGCTGGAACACACTCTGCACAGGCCTGGGTTTGATAGCAGCTTCTCCCTGGCTGCTGCTGGCTGCTGTAGCTGGGAATGCTTTAGCACTGTGCACTCACCTCCTTAGCCCTGTGCTGTCCTTGGAGTCTCCTCCTTGCATAAACCAGAACAACACCTGGAGGCAGAGAAGGTTCTTTTGCCTAATTTAACCCTAATTTGCCTTCTTTAAGCCAAATCTCTCTATGTTGTGGATGTGGGTCTGACAGCAGCCTGTGAGGGTGTGTGGGTCACTTCCAGCCTGGCGGTGCCAGGGGGTGTCTGCAGCAGGTGGCATCTGCTGTCACCTGCAGGAGCTTGCTCTCTGGTTTGTTAGAGCTGTCTTGCCTGGTTGCCAGCAGTAACCTGTCAGCTTGCTTAAGATTAGTTTGTTTAAATCTACTTTGAACGATTCCTAGGAATACTCACAAGGATTTTTGTGCCCCTATACCCTGATGTGGTGTGTTAGTGCTGGCTGTGGGTGTGGGATGGCAGAGAGGGGAGAGGGGCAGGTTCTGGGAGTTCTTGTGCTGCTGTCCTGGGAAGCTGGAGCCCAAAATGCAAGAGCTTAGAGTGTCCCTGACAGCAGCACCACTGGCATATGCCAGCTGTGTGTTCCAGCCCTGGACTGCTGCATTTATACCAGGAAAGCTTCCTCAGGAGCAGCCTGTGCCCGTGTCCTGGCTGTGACAGCTTGACAGAGACAAGGATCCATCCCTGGGAGCAGCAGCTCTGGGATATGAGCTCTGTGGGGAGGACAGGTGAGAGGAAGCCCCTGGAGCTCCCCACAGCAGCATGTTCCTCCTTCCTGCCTGGCTGATTTCCACTTTAATCGTCGCCTCTTCCTGACCACATTTCCTCAAGTCATCCCTTTACACCCCTGTGGAACTCCACGCTCAGGAGCAATACCCCTGTCTTGGAGCTGTGTGATGTTAAAAGTTTTCAGAATATAGATAATGTTCTGAAGGCCTGCAAAATCCTGGAGCTTGAGGAGGGTGTGTAGTGAAGGGCTGGGAGCAGAGGTGCTGCCAGGACTGTTGGTCATTGCAAGGGGGAAATGGGATCTTGCCAGACACCCCAGGAGGAGCATGAGCCGGGCTCTGGGATGGTTGGCACATTATTTCACATGTCAGACACTCAGGGGTGTTGTGCCATCATCTCTCCTCTGCTGCAGAGCTTGCAGTTGTTGCTGGGTTTGGAATGCATTCATTCCTTGCTGTTCCTGCATTTCCTAAATCACTGTGTTCCCAGTGCAGACGGCAGCAGCAGCTTGGCTGGGTGCTGGCTACGTGTAGGAAGCAGTTTGTCACCGAGGATTAAAGATGCAGTTGAGGACTGGTGCTGTAAAAAGGTTTAATCCAGGAGCTCCGTGTCCACTTCTCTCCAGAAATATCCCCTATAATGCGTTTTACCAGGACATGCCCTTCACAAAACCGTGCCCTGCAGATGGGAGGAGAAGTGATAAGATGGTGAATGTTTGCTGTGAAGTGCCCCAAGCCAAAGGGCCTCAGCAGACATGTTGTGTATCTCATAAATCAACTGATGTCATCTGTTTTATTACAAAAACATTTGAGTCTTTTATTACACTCAGCATTCAGGTCGATAAATCTGCTTCAGGCCTGAATATGGAATCTTTTTCGGCTGCCACATGTGTCAAGGCCAATTGAGCATTATTTAGTTGAAGTAATGAGTTGATCCTTTTTTAAATAACAAGGACTTGAGACAGATCACATTGTGCCATAAGAGTTGATCTGAACTTCAGGGCTGGCTGACTGCAGGCCACGCTGTGAGGGGAATTCCCCTGATTCTTGTCCCAGAGGGGCTGGGGGAGGAAGGCTGAGCAGGGCAGTAACTCCTGGGAAACGATTTAGGTGTGTGTGTTGGGATCAGTGGGTTTCTTGTGCTTGCTGCTGGGATTTAAGGGTGTCTAAAGAGAAAATCCACCCTGAATTACTTTTAGCTATAGGTTGATGCTGTCAAATAGTTTCTGTTGGGCTGCCTGCAAATTTGTATCTGACAGAGGTAGCTGTGCTTTGATTCTCAAAATGACACCTTGGGGGGCAAGTTTAGCTGTTCCCCAAATGAAATTTCTTCAGTCCATAGTTAGTGATAGAAACATCATCCCTTTCTCCACTTCTGGAGGTGTTTTGATCCCAATTTTCATTGTCCAGCCATTGTTTTGTGGTTGTAATTCTGCAGGAGCAGGTGGGGTGAAGGTGTAGGATGGGGCTGAGGTCCCTCTGCTGTGCTCCCCCCATGCTCCATCCTGCCCCATGATGGGGATGGACAGCTTGGGCTGAGAGTGCTGCTATTTTTGGTTTTTAATTGCTGATTGATGAGTAACAGTGAAAGGGACAAAAATGAACAGATACTCCTGTAAAAGGATTGGTCCTCTGACATTAGAGAATAAAAAGAGGGGGAGGACTCCCCCACAAAATTTGTTGCAGTAGTTTTTTTCATACTGATAGGCTGGAATTAACTATTTTACTCAATTTTCTTCTGTATGTTACAGATCTGGGATGTTTGCTATAGAGTGGAAAATATTCATGTGATAGTTCTTTTGAGAAGTGATACAAAGGGATTGTGGGGTTGGATAGCAACTGGCTGAGGTTAAACTTTCCTGTGGACTCTCAGTGCTGCCCTGTACTGCACTGGGTGAAGGGGTTTATGCAGAATGGATTTGCTGAAATTCCAGTTTTCTCAGTTAAGTTCAGGGAAGAGGGAAGGTCACACCTTTATCCCTCCCTTTCTCCCCACATGGGCTCTGTGACCCAGCCCAGCACTATGAGACAGACTTGTAGGGGGCTACAGGGAGCAGCTCCAGGCTGCTTTCTCTTCCCAACTTTCAGAATATCCCAGTGTCCTGTCACTGGGCAGGAAATACCTTCCAGGGCAATGCTGCTTACCTGCTGCCTTGTGGCAGCATTTGGGGAGGCTTCACGAGTGCCAGGGTTCACTTGCAAGTTAACAGTGTTTGCCTTGCAGGCTTTCTCCCAGGTGATTTTAAAGTATTTATGTAGGTAGGGTAGAAAATACAAAGTACGTAATAGTCCCAAAATGCAGAGCTCTGGGGTACAAGTACCTGTGACACGTGGAAATGTTTGGAGGAAACTGGAGCAGGAGCTTGTTGATACCAGTGGGCTCTCAGAGTGTGCCAGGACTCAGGAGACCTGTTGTGTGCTTTGTGGTTTTGCAGAATTCTTGAGACTTGGCTTGGTGCAGGAGAAGCAGAATTGAATTTGACATTTTTTCCACCCCTCTCTCGTAGCCCATGCAAGCAGCGCGATGTCCCACTGACGAGCTGTCCTTAACCAACTGTGCTGTGGTCAACGAGAAGGACTTCCAGTCTGGGCAGTAAGTGTGCACTGTTGCTCTTCCAGCTTTTCACCAAAAAGGAATTGTTTTCAAAGTCTGGATGGAGAGGGAATGACGTTTCAGGTTTGGAAAGGTGAACACACCAGTTTGGTTAACAAAACTTCTGCGTCTGTAGAGATCAGAACTTTCAGTGTGGCTCTTTCTGGAAATGGGAAATGCTGGGAGAAGTGTGACTGTTTCTCTGAAGCATTTCTTTCTTGGGAACTGCATTAACTAATAGAATAATTATTTGAACAAAGTACTTTTTGTGATCATTTTTGTTTGTTTTGGTTTTGCTGTTGTTCCTGTTTCATAGTGAGAATATTTGAACTGTTTCAGAAACATTTTTATCATTGTGTTACGTGGGGCGTCTTCTCACTTTTACATCACACAGGAGTGCTGAGCAGAGCCAGGAGAGCTCTCTCTTGTTCTTGGGGTTTTCATGCACAAGAGCAAAAGGGAGAAGCAACCAGAGTATGGGCACAAGTTGGATTCTCTAATTGCAGTTCTGGGGTGGCTGGTGGAACTCAACTCTAGGGTTTACTTCTGTTAGGTGGAAAACACATGAATTTTTCAGCTCAGCCCAAACAGAAGGGTTTTGTATTACAAGAAGCCACTTCACATACTCAGATTCTTTGCTTTGCTGCAGCTTTAGGGAAGCTCTGATAGATTTTAGTATATAGGTTGTAGACAGAAGTCATTAATTTCAGCTCAAAGTGCAGCACAAGGCAGAAGGGTTTGAAAAATGGGAAAAATGTTAAAGGAGATACTGAATGATATGCCCAGGCCTTATATAAAGTACCTGCCCCAGGTGAGCTCTGCCAAGGGTGGAGAGCACAGCAGTGCTGAGCTGCAGGAATGCAGGGATGTGTTTAGGGATGTGTTTGCCTGTCTGTGCAGTCAGTCAGTTCTGCTGCCCTGGGACCTGTCCTGGAGCAATGAACTTCACTATGATTTCATGAGCCCAGCTGGAGTGTAAAATGCCAAAACCAAACAAAACCACCCCCTAAACGTGCAGAACTTTTAGAATCAGAAGCAGGCAAAAGTGTCTGCTTGGGCAGAAAAGTGCCCTGGTCTTCTCAAAGTGTGCTTTTCCCCAGCTTGATTTTTTTTCCAAAGTAATTGAGTTACAAAAATACCTGAACCGAGCATTGTACCTCATGCATTATAAAAACTTTAATTTCCTCCAATATGGATGTCCTGGAGGGACCCAGCTGCCAGGCCTGCAGCCGGCTGTGCTCCTTTGGCTTCCAGAACCGTCTCTCCTGGCATTTGTGGCAGGCTGCAGGAGGCAGTGCCCCGGGATGTGCTGGCTCAGCAGGCTGGCTGTGGCTCTGGCTGTTCCCCTTCCCCTGGGAGCTGTTTTATTTCTGGCAGGCGGTGCTCACACACCGGCAGCATGTGCTTGGTGGGGAGCAGATGCTGCAGATGGCTGCAGTGTCAGAGGCAGCACGGGCAGCTCCTGGTGCTGGGCAATGCTGGGGCTGCTGCTGCATTGCAGATCCCTGCAGCCAGCCCTGCAGCCTCGGGTCCTGCTCAGGGGGGCTTCTGGTGATACCCCCACAAAGGGCTCTCCTCTGTTTGCTGCTGGGGGTGTAGAGCTGGAGTTTGCCCTTGGATCAAGGAGATGCTGCTAACCCCAGGGTGCTGCTGATCATTTTGTGCTTTGCTCTCTGGGCAGGGATGAGTCAGTGCTCGGTGCTGCAGGAGTTCACACAAGGCCATGAACTGTATGATCCCAATGTGTGCTGTGGAATGCTTTGGGGAGTGGCACCATCTTCAGCTCCTGTGTCCTGCTTCTACCTTGAGGACTCCTGGTGCTGTTTGGAGAGAGAAACCAGTTCTGAGCACAGCCAGGCTGTGAGGGGACAGCAGTCATGGCAGGCTGTCTCTGGCACGTTTCTGTTCATGTTAAGAACTGGTTGTTCCCTTTCACGTGGGAAGCCCATCCCTCCTAGGCCAGTTTAGCTTTCTGAGGAGCCCTTGCTGAATGATTGCTGTGGGTTTCCAAACATGAACTGCATGGGATGAGATCCCTGCTGGCACCTCCACATGGATACCTGAGTCATCCCCTCCCTCACAGGGGCCCCGCTCGTGCTTCAGCAACAGAACAACTGATGCACTCACAGGTTAATTCATGTCTGGTGGAGTTTCTCTTGCTTTGCTCAGCCTGGCCAGCAAACTTACCAGCAGTTTCTTGGGTTTAGTTTCCTGGAGCCCTTCCTAAGAGCTGGCATCACATGGGTTGGATCTGACAGTTCCAGGCGAGGATTTACACACGGAATAGAGCAGCAATTCCGCCTGGGAGAGCTCTGGGAGCTGTCTGGCCCTGGTGATTTGTTGTTCCTTTTGCTCATGTATAAGCAGAAGCTCTTAATGAGGTTGAGATTTCCCCCATGTGTCTCCATGAGCTCTCTGAGCTCCTTCCTGGTGAACATTAGTGTAGGAAAAGGCATTTTGTTTTTCTGATATTGTAATACTTAGACTGCTTACAGCTTGTTGGAAGCTGCCTGCTCCTGCTGTCTTTGAGAAGAAACATGGTTTTTCCTGTGCCTTACACAAATTTTTCACACAGAACCTGTCAGGATTTGACCTTTCCTAGTATTTTCTTTCAGAAAGCTGATTTTTTTTTTCATTTTTCCTCTCTGTTTTTTCTTCCTGGCATCTGTTTGTCTGTTGTCAAGATCTGCTGTCTTTCTGCTTTGCTGGAGATGTTTTTATGCTCCAGCATAGTAATTGGTATCAAATCTTTGTGGATACTTCTTCCCAGTATTTTTACCAGATATTGTCATTGCATTTTGAGTTTTTGAAGTGAAGCCCAGCAGTGATGAAGCTTGTTTCTTCCTGCAGAGATGCTGAATCTCTACATGTTGAGGTCACTGATTCTCAGGACCCATTTGGGGCTTTAAAAAAGCTTTAAATTTGAGTCTTTTCCTGTCATGAGCTGCTTACAGTCAGGTGTTAGTTATCATCAGGTGCATTTTGTGGTGAAGTATTTCAGAATTGTAGCTGGAACTTGTTTGTTGCCTGTGAGTGTGTTTCTCTCATACCCTGCCGTGTCACAACCTCCTTTCCAGTTGGTTGTGTGTCATGACCAATTTGGATTACTCAGGGTGATGCTGTGCTGGAAAACTCCTGCTTTCAGTCCTGGACAGTTCTGTGCTTTACCCACTGCCCAGATGGAAATGAGCTGCCTGTGGAGCACTGTTCCATCCAGGGGGGATCACTGCTGTCCCTGCTGCTGCTGCTCTTCCTAATCATGGAACAACCCAATGGTTTGGGCCGCAAGGGGACCTTGAAGACCATCCTGTCCCAGATAGTGGGATACCTCCCACTATCCCAGGGTGCTCCAAGCCGTGTCCAGCCTGGCCTTGGACACTGCCAGGGATGGGGCAGCCACAGCTGCTCTGGGCACCCTGTGCAAGTGCAGCCTGTTCCTGGCTAATGCACCCCGAGGGGATCTTACCCACATTTGCTGCAGGGATGTGTTACTGGCTCCTGTTGAACTGATTATCCACCTGGTTCCCAGGGCTTTTTGGCCCCCAGCCTGCACTGGTGCATGGGATTGCTCCCCCCTGCTGGAGGACTTTGCATTTTCCCTTACTCTGCTTGACTGGGATCTGTCGAGGTCCCTCTGAGCAGCAGCACACTCAGGTGTGTCCCCTGTGGGATGGCTGAGGAGCTCTGTCCCTTCAGCTGCTCAGCAGTGAAGGGGTTAAATAGTTTTGGCCCTGTATGGACTCCTGGGGTGACCTCCTGCAGCAGGATTTGCACATCCCAGTGACCCCCCTGCAGCAGGATTTGCACATCCCAGTGACCCCCTGCAGTGGGATTTGCACATCCCAGTGACCCCCTGCAGTGGGATTTGCACATCCCAGTGACCTCCTGCAGCAGGATTTGCACATCCCAGTAACCCCCTGCAGTGGGATTTGCACATCCCAGTGACCTCCTGCAGCAGGATTTGCACATCCCAGTGACCTCCTGCACTGGGATTTGCACATCCCAATGACCTCCTGCAGCAGGATTTGCACATCCCAGTGACCTCCTGCAGCAGGATTTGCACATCCCAGTGACCTGCAGTGGGATTTGATGCTGTTGGCCACAGCCCCAAGTGCAGCAGTTCAGCCTCCAGCCCCCCTCCCTGCCCAGTCTGTATCCCAGCAGTGTCTGAGGGTGGTTGTGCCAGGCAGTGTGGAAACTTTGCCAATGTTGGGATAAATCCAGCTCTCCCTTCAGCCCCAGAGCTCAACATTTCATTGGAGGAGGCTGTCATGCTGGTCAGGATGGATTTTCCGCTGTAAATCCATGCTGACCACTCCTAAATCCATGTTCAGAGTGACTCCCAGTCACTTTCTTGTGCTTTAGTATGTTTGGCTTCCTGGATTAGTTGCTCCATCACTTCCCTGGGGAGTAAGGTGAGGCTGAGCAGCCTGGAATTCCTTGGATCTTCCGACCTGAGTGCAGGAGTGACATCTGCTGTCCTCCAGTCTTCCTAAATCTTCCCTGGCTGCCGTGCAGCAGCAGTAACTGCCTTGTTCTGCCATGCAACATTTCTGCGTATGGAACTTCACCACCTACACCAGGTTCCTGGATTTGTGCCTGGGCCAGGGGAGGAGGCAAGGGAAAGGTGTCCTGGCAGCTGATGGGGGATCTTGGGTCAGAACCAGTGAGGACCCAGCTCAGTGTCAGCCTGACTTGGGAGCTCTGTTGTGACTTTGGTGTGTTGAAAATGCTTCTGACCCTGCCAGGCTACCAAGTGCCTGTGACCCCCTGCAGCAGTGCCTGGGAGTGCCTGGGAGGGGTTTGCAGGTGACAGCTGGCCATGGCTCCTGGTTTGGGCTGTGTGGCTCCTGGTTTGGGCTGTGTGACTCCTGGTTTGGGCTGCCATGGCTCCTGATTTGGGCTGCCGTGGCTCCTGGTTTGGGCTGTGTGGCTCCTGGTTTGGGCTGCCATGGCTCCTGGTTTGGGCTGCCATGGCTCCTGGTTTGGGCTGTGTGGCTCCTGGTTTGGGCTGCCGTGGCTCCTGGTTTGGGCTGCCACGGCTCCTGGTTTGGGCTGCCATGGCTCCTGGTTTGGGCTGTGTGACTCCTGGTTTGGGCTGCCATGGCTCCTGGTTTGGGCTGTGTGGCTCCTGGTTTGGGCTGCTGTGGCTCCTGGTTTGGGCTGTGTGGCTCCTGGTTTGGGCTGTGTGGCTCCTGGTTTGGGCTGCCGTGGCTCCTGGTTTGGGCTGCCACGGCTCCTGGTTTGGGCTGTGTGGCTCCTGGTTTCGGCTGTGTGGCTCCTGGTTTGGGCTGCAATGGTTCCTGGTTTGGGCTGCCACGGCTCCTGGTTTGGGCTGTGTGGCTCCTGGTTTGGGCTACATCTCCTCTTATCTTCCAGGGCCATATGTTCCTTCCTGTGGTGTGGCTGGAGCAGTTCTGCACACAGGATGGAGCCAGTGCAGATCCTCACTTGGAGGGTGCTGGGTTGGCTGGGCATGTGCAAATGAAAGCAGAGGGAGCATATGTGCATGGGAAACATGGACTGCGGGGAGGGAGGAGGGCCAGGAGTGCAGGCTGCCAGCACAGCTCATCCTGCCCTTCCTGGCTGTGGGGTTGGTGAGGGGTAAAATCCCATGGAGCTGGTGCCTTGTGTATCCCAGGGGTGCTTACAGTGCCTGCAGCTGTGAGAGGAAGGTGAAGTGAACCCTGATTCCACCTTCACCCTGCTGCCAGAGCACACAAATCCCAGCCTCCTTTGGTTTTGCTTTCTCATGCCAGCAAGCTGTCTGCCTATCACATGATAAGAGCTAATCAGGCATAGTCTGAGGAGAGCTAGAAGCAGCTTTTGAGTATCTTTGTTGCTGACAGCTTCAATTCTGAGTGTGACAGACAGGCACATGCCATGGCTGCTGCTGTGTCTGCTCCTGACTGCTTGTACTGCTCTGGTTTTGTAACTGTTCTATGATGGAATTGTAGAATCATTGAGGAAAAGGCCTCCCAGCCCATTGCGTCTGATCTGTGCCCAATCCCCACCTTGTCACCCAGCCCAGAGCACTGTGTGCCACATCCAGGAATTCCTTGGACACCTCCAGGGATGGGGACTCCAAACCTCCCTGGGCAGCCCCTTCCATGGTGTTCTTCTGATGTTCAATCTAAACCCCCCCTGGCACATCCTGAGGCCATTTCCTCTCATCCTGTCCCTTGTTCCTTGGGAGCAGAGGCTAACCCCCTCCCATCCTGGCTGCCCCCTCCTGTCAGGGAGTTGTGGAGAGTGAGAAGGTCCAGGCTGAGCCCTCCCAGCTCCCTCAGCCACTCCAGACCCTTCCCCATCTCCATTCCCTTCCCTGGACACCAGAGGTTCCAGCCCCTCAATGTCCTGCTTGCAGTGAGGAGCCAGAGGTGACCCGAGTGCTCAAGGTGTGGCCTCACCAGTGCCCGGCACAGGGGACAGTCCTTGCCCTGGCCCTGCTGGCCACACCAGCTCTGATACAGGCCAGGTGCCCTTGGCCTTTTTGCCCACCTGGGCCCACATCAGCTCCTGTTCAGCTGCTGTCCATCAGCACCCCCAGGTCCTTTCCCACAGGGCCACTTTCCAACACTGGTGCTGTTTTTCCAGCCACACAGATGCTGCCTGAGTTCGAGATCAGTTGATCACTTGTGCCAGGAGGAGCAGCCCCAGGGCCTGTGTGATTTCACTTTTTGTGATTCCTCCCATTTTTTCCTGCTATCAGACTTCTAAACCATACACTCACATCCCTGTGTGGGGCTCTGCATCTGCTTCTTGGCATCACAGCTGGGGATAAAACAGGTACGGGGGTAAAATATTGATGCTTTGGTGTTAAATGCTTGAGATGCGAAACCAGTGTTGATTTTTAGCTGTGGCAGCCTTGGTGTTCGTGGTCATGGTTTGGTTCTCTCTCATTTGTACAATGCAATCCTGAAGTAAAGGACTACAGGGGCATGTAAATATTAATTTTTGGTGCAAAGCCTTGCAGTTGGGCTTTGAGGTCACACTGTACCAGCGAGGCTGGTGGGCTCTGTCTCCGGCTCCAATGCTTTTGGTTCTCCTGTGCAGCCCCAGAGATAAGCTGGGTGTTTCATTTGAGCTCTCACAGCGCCGTGAGCGATGCAAAACCCTCCTGGTACACATCAAAGTAAAATACTGATCTCTTTTCCAGACATGTTGTGGTGAAGACCTCTCCCAACCACAAGTACATCTTCACGCTGAGAACTCACCCCTCGGTTGTCCCTGGCAGCATCGCCTTCAGCTTGCCCCAGGTAGGGGATGGTTGGACTTCCTACTCTGCTACAGAATAAGCAAAATCTCTTTTGGGATCAGGATTGAAGATAAGTTCTCTAACTGGAATCAAATGTATGCTGCATGTAAATCATATAAATTTGATTTCTGCCAGTGAAAGTTCAAGGAGACTTTTACTGAAACTGAAGTGACTGTGCTGATATTGCATAGGTGTGTTTTTAGTGCATGGTGGCATAAAGGTACTGGAGAAGGTATAATTCAACCTTTTAAAAATCCACCAGAAATAAACTATTTGAAAAAGAAAAGCCTAAGCAATATCCCCCCTTCCTTGTGAATCTTTATTGTTCCCCGTTTTCCCTTGACTTTAAAGGGTTTCTTTGCTGTGTTTTTCATTTTTAAGACCTGACAGAAGTTTTATTGACTGCATTCAGTCATTGTTAGTATTTGTAGAGGAAGAGTGCAATGAAATGCATTAAAAAACCCCAAATCCCTTTGTCTCCTCTTTCTTAATTAAGACATCATCAGATGTTAAATGATGGTTAGAATAAATAATGAATATAATTAACTTCTGAATTGAAAAATGAAGCTTGTAGCTTTTTCCTGCTCACCCGGAGTCTCATCCCATGAACCTGCAGCAATCCTTGTCTGTGATTGAGTGCTGATTGAGTATATGAATATCTCCCTGCCACTGACTGCTCCAAAGCCCAGTCTCTGTGCTGCAAACACAGGATTTTTTTTCCTCAGCACATCTTGGCACAAGCCCCCAGCTGACATTTTGCCTTTTGGTGTGCTGCTGGCACTGGCTCTGAGTGGGTGGGGGGTGTGTCTGGCTGTGGTTTGTGATGCCCAAAGGGCCCAGCAGTGCCCAGCAGGAGATGTTTGTGCTGTTGAAGTTGGTGCACTCAGGTCTAGGGTTGATTTTTGTTATGTTGCAGTTGTTGTTGAGGAGCCAGGAGAGCCCATCTGCCAAGGGGTGCTCCCCTTGGAGAAGGGGCTGTGCAGGGAGTGTTGCAGCTTCTGGGAGGTGGTTATGGGGTTATAGAGCTGTTTGGGTTGGAAGGGGCCTTTAAAGGCTGTCTGCACAGGGACATTTCCCACTAGACCAGTTCCTTTACAGCCCTTGTCCAATATGACCTTGAATATCGCTGGAACCTCTCTGGGCAACCTGGGCCAAGGTTTTACCATTTCCACCATATAAATGTCTGATTTCACCCTCTTTTAGATTAAAGCCACTTCCCCTTTTTCTTTTGCTACAGTCCCTACTAAAACATCTGTCCCCTTAAAGAGATTTAAGCCCACTTTAAGTATCAAAAGGCCACAATGAGATCTCCCAGAGCCTCCTCCAGATTGAACAAGCCCCATTCCCTCAGCCTGTCTGCACAGCAGAGCTCTTGCAGCCCTCTGAGCATTGGGGCATTCCTGATACTGGGTTTTAATTCCCAGTGTTTCCCAGAGCCTTGGGAAGTTGCAGTCAGTCTCCCACCAACTGTGTGTTTGCTGCTGCTGTTCAGGGATGTGTGTGCTGAGGCCTCCAGAACATCTGTTTGTTGTACATTCACTATTCATGTGGAGCTCTTGACCACCTTTATTCTGTGGTAAGCTTGACTCTTTAACACTGAAAGCTGTGACAAATTTTGTATCCCGAGAGCCTGAAACAGGAGCTGCTGCGCTGTGATGACAAACCTTTAGCAGAAACCAGCCAAGTGAGCATGGGGATTGAGCTGTATCTCTTGTCACAGAGGAGATCCTGAACTAATCTTCCCCCAGAAGGTGCTGGGCACTGCCCAGGCTCCCCAGGGAATGGTCCCAGCCCAAGGCTGCCAGAGCTCCTGCAGGGTTTGGACAGCACTGCCAGGGATGCCCAGGGTGGGAGTGTTGAGGGGTCTGTGCAGGCCCAGGAGCTGCACTGGATGATCCTTGGGGGTCCCTTCCAGCTCAGGACATTCTGTGGCTATTGCAGAGGGTATAAAGGGGGAAATGTTCTCTTTGTAAGCAAAGTCATTGTGTTCCTTCTCCCAGCCAAAAAGGCAAATACAAATGACCATAAACTGCAGCTTTTCAGATGTGAGCTCCCTGGAGCTGTTTGTAATGACACCTACACCTGTCTGTGACTGGTGCCTCTGTTTGATACCTGAGGGGCTGTGAGCACACTGCAGCCAGTCTGTAACACAACAGCAGCCACTGGGAAAACCCCATTTTTTACAATCATCAAGCCAGCACTGCTGGAATTGTAAGGGTTATAGATTTTTTTTTTTGTGTCACATAATTCGTGAACCATTTCCCACTTCTGCAGTTCCATGCAGCACAGATCTTTCTAAGGGAATTTTCAAGGGACCTGAAGGATATGAGCAGTTTCATTCTTACCGGTTCTCTTGGTTCAGGTAATATTGTGCCTTGGAGCACATTAGAACAAGCTTTTAAAATGCTCTTGGAGTGTGTAACAGCCATTCTGGCACCTGTGGAGTGCTCAGAACCTGGGCTTTGGAGCAGAATGACAAAAAGCCCTGTCCAGCACCACAACTTCTGCCTCCAGGATGGTGGGGAGACCAGTAACCTGAAGGAGGTTGGACAAGCAACCTTCTGAGGTCACAGGATCAAATTATTTGGAGAGATTATTCAAAGTTTTTGACTTGTTTCCTGTTAATTTGGGGGTCTTTGGGGTATTCTATTCTGCCCCTTTTTTTCTGCTGCTGAAGGTTCTCCTGGGGATCCTGCTCCTCTGGGTGAGGAGGCTGCCTTTGAGAGGGCAGGTGTTCTGGGGGTCAGGTGTTCGTTCTGGGGGTCAGGTGTTTGTTCTGGGGGACAGGTGTTGGGACAGGTGTTTGTTCTGGGGGTCAGGTGTTCTGCAGGACAGATGTTCTGACGTTTCTGTCTTGTTTTACAGAGAAAATGGGCCGGCCTTTCCATCGGGCAGGAGATCGATGGTGAGTCAGTCAGCAGAGCGATTGGGACGTGTTTATAAAGCTGAATTCATGTTTCCATCCTGAGGGGAAATTGAGAGCTCTCAGAGCTCCAGTCCTTCTCCAGGTGATGTGAGAACCTCGTTAGTGAAGGAGCTGCTCTCCTCTCTGCAGCCGTTCTGTGTTTAATGTTTTCCAGACCTGGGGGGACTGTTTTGGCAGCTTCTGGTATCTCAGCCTGGCTCTTTGTGGGACATCAGTGTCCATGTGCAGATGTGAACATTGAACATGCCCTGGATAGCCTGTTCTGGGTCTCTGGAGAACACTCCCACTAACAGAGGACAGCTCTTGTCCTTGGGGAATTTCTTGGAATGAATGGGGATGTTTTGGTCCCAGGAGCAGCAGCAGTGCTGCACTTTGGGAGCAGCGCTGATGTTTGCACCAGTAACTGACCAGAATATTCTGCAGCAAGGTGAAGGGCTGAGGTGAATTTCTATTCCTATTTCAAATCTTCCTGGAGCCATCCAAGCCTTGGTGAATGTTTGGAGGAGACCAGCCAGCTCTTTTGTCACTTTGTGCTGTGTGTCACTATTCCCTCTGCTTTGGGTCACTGTCAGGTACAGGTGCAGCTGGTGAACCTGTATGTAACTGCTGGGATGCTGACCAAACTCCTGGCAGGAGGGTCTCTGTGTTCTTTGCTCCAGCAGGTCCAGGTAGTGGATCCCATTCATTCTTTGGACCAGCAGGAGTCACCTCTGTGCTCCTGGAGAGGGGCTCATCCTCTGCCTTGCTGGATGCTGCTGTCTGCTTGGCTGGCTTGTGCTGGAGCAGGCTGTTCAAGAGGCCACTGCTTTGCCCCTGGAGTGGTTCTGGGGAATTCCTAGCTCCCAGTGGTTCCAGGGAATTCCCTCCTTTGGCACTGTGGGCAGAGCTGGTGGCTGCAGCCTGTGTCAGGATGAGGAGGGCTGAGCCTGAGGAGTGCTGTGGCTGTGGGGTGCTCCTGGGGAAGCTCCCTCCTGGCTGTTTGTTTTCCCAGCTCCCGTGGTCTCAGCAGCTCCATGAGCACAGATCAGAACTCAGGTGTGAAGTCTGAAGAGTTTGTGGGGACAGGCTGGAATGGGTGTCTCTGCCTCTCTGGATGTCTCACAGACCTTGCTTGAAAGCCAGGATTTTAACCTGGAAGAGGAGGCTGAGAGAGACCTTTCTGCTCCATACAGTGACCTGGAAGGTGCTTGGTCTCTTCTCCCAGGGAAAAAGGGACAGGATGGAAGGAAACAGCCTCAAGTTGTGCCAGAGGAGGTGTAGGTTGGACATTAGGGAGAATTTCTTCACAGAATGAGTTGTAAAGACTTGGAACAGGCTGCCCAGGACAGTGGTGGAGTCACCATCCCTGGAAATGTTTGAAGAACTGATGGATGGGGCACTTGAGGACATGATTTAGTAGTGACTGTGATGCTGGTGCTGGATTGATGGGTGGACTTGGTAATCTTGGAGGCCTTTTCTAACCTTGATGATTCTGTTAATCTGTGATTTTTTTGCCAGCTGGTCTTGTTTTAACTGAAGAAGGACCTATAACAGGGGAAGACTCATAAATTAATCTGTTTCTCACCCTTGTTTGGCTGCTGAACATGTGCCAGCTCACAGTTCAGTGCTTTTCAGTACTCAGGTCTTTTGGGGAAAGAGGCACAGATACTCTGTGTGATCAGCTCTTAGAGCAGTTTGTGACTGTCCTTGTCCTGGGCTTTGCTGTAAACCTTCCAGCTGCGTGGGAGCCTGTGTTAACAAAAATAATGCAGTGATTCTGTGCAGAGTGACTAAATGTCATCTGACTCCGTGCTGGGTGGAAGGGGTTTGCAAAGGCATTCTGCAGGTAGGGAGGAGTGTTCACAAACCCAGTGATTTCCCAGGGCTCCTGCTTTGTCCTGGTCCCCAGATAACGTGGAAGCTGTGTTTTAAATGTCAGTGTAAATGCAGCCCACAGCTCTGTGGAGCAGTGATGTGAGTCCTGCTGAGCCCCTGATGATAGAGGGAAGGATTCCAGGTGAGTGGTTTTCCTGGTGGGAAGGCAGAGTGCCCTGAGTGGGTGTGTCTGTCCTGCCTTCCCTGCACTCCAGCTGCACCAGCTCCTGTGTTCCCAGTAGAGATGCCCAGCTGGAGCCAGGGCAGGCTGGCTCAGATGCCTTCCCACCCAGGGAGGTCTCTGCTGCTTTCCCAGCCTCTCTCTGAGCATTCCAGGCTCTTGGAGCTGGTGCTGTGGGGCTGAGTGGGCTGCAGCCCCATGCTGGGGGTTCCCCTCAGTCCTGCTCGTGTGCAGCTCACACCTCAGGCCTGTGATGTGACCAAATCCAGGGACTGATATTCCAGAAGCCTTTATTTGACAAAGCCATGAGGTTCAGCAAGAGAAAGGAAACTGCTCAGAGGTGCCCTGTGAGGTGAGAGGACCTCCTGGTGTTTGCTTGCAGGACCAAAGGGATTAACCCTGCTGCCACATCCTTTGTGAAAGAGCTCAGTGCAGTAGATCAAGGAATGGTGTAGTGTTTTCATCCTTGTCCCTGTTTCCTGGAAGATCTGTCTCTGGCAGCTCCTCCCAGGGTGGCCCATCCCAGCAAGGATGTTTGGGGTGTGTGCTGTGTCTTCTGGTGACACCTTCAGCCACAGACCTTCCCTTCACCTGAACAAGTCCTGGAGCAGCCCATGCTGGAGGTTTTGCCATCATACCTCAGCATCTGCAGGTTTGTTCTGGAGCCATTCTGCTGCCAAGGGCTGGACAGGAAATCACAAAAGGAGTGAAGCACCTTTCCCACATTCCCCTTCTCCTACACCATCCTCAGCCATGCCTGCTGTAGCAGAGGAGACTTTGTTCTCCAGATCCAAAGCAAACCTTTAATGTTCTTCAGTCTTCTGGAGAATCCCTGGCTTCTGCTGCAGCCTGGTTTCTGGATTGCTGGTCCTGCCCTTGCTGAGCAGTGTCCCTGGAGTTGTGGGTTGTGCTGCTCTTCCCTTTCCATCCTCTTTCCCCCTTTCCACCCTGGGTGGCCTCTTGTTTCCCACGTGCTGTGGGGTGAGGCTGGCAGTGACTGTGCAGTGCCTCCCCTGCCTCTTGGCTTTCTCTTCAAGTGATTCTGCCTCACTGAAGGAGACCTGGCAATGTCAAGAGGGGCCCAAGGGCACCTCTGGGGTAGGGGCTGTTTCTTCAGTGTCAGGGATGAAGGACAGGTGATGATGGTGATTCACTTTCTGCTGCTCATCTGGAGAAAAGCTCGGGACCTGTTGCTACAGAAAACCAGTGATGGCCTCTTGTCACTGCCTTTGGGCAAGACCACCCTGAAAGCTGCTTTTGGGCTTCCTGGAGATGTGTCCAAACCCTTGGGTGGAGGCAGAGCCATGTGGGACCGTAGCATGTCTGGATTTGCTTTCCTTGTCCTCATCCCCCAAAATCTGTCTGGTGTTTGAGTTGTTTTAAAGGTTTATTAAGAGTTTTTAGAGCAATGCAGGGATTTTCAGTGAAAATCTTACTGTATTTTTGACCTTGTAGTTGAACATGGATTAAAAGAAGAGTCTCTATCAGAAATAATAAATTCAGTTTTACCAGGGAAGGGAAGGACGTGTATTGGCAAAAGTATTTAATACACTGGGGGGACCTTGCTGTCCTTAAATGTGCTGTTTCTTGGGCTTTTTTTCACAGTTTCCTTATACAATTTCGACAAGACCAAGCAGTGCATTGGCACCATGACCATCGAGATCGACTTCCTGCAGAAGAAGAACATCGACTCCAACCCCTACGACACAGACAAGATGGCTGCAGAGTTCATCCAGCAGTTCAACAGCCAGGCCTTCTCCGTGGGCCAGCAGGTGGGCTCTGCTCTGGGCCTTTGGGGCTGCTTGGGGCTGAAACACCACCTGCAGCCTTGTTCAGGGACCATCTGAGGGTGCCAGGAGCTCTGCAAAGGCTGGGTGAGGGGCAGGAATTGTCCCTCGTGTGAAGGGTGTCTTTATGAAAAGTAAAGCCATTGTGACTTGGACTGAGAGCAAAGGGCTTTAAAATCTGCCCAATCCTAAATCTGTGAGGAAAATCCCAGGGCTTGGAGAGCTTGGGTCTCTCTGCCTTTTGGCCTGGTTGGATGTGAGCATAGCAACTCCTGGAATCTTTTGGGAAGTAACTTTTGTCTCCTTCTCTATAGGATCAAGACAAACCCCAGGTTTAATTCATTCTCACCTGCCAAGTGCAGTGTATTTTATTGTTCTGGCGGTGTCCAAGGCCAGGTTGGCCAGGGCTTGGAGCAGCCTGGTGTGGTGGAAGGTGGAAGGGCAGGGGTGGAACTGGATGGGCTTTAAGGTCCTTTCCAGCCCAATCTATCCTGGGATTCCATGATTTATTGCTGCTCTATGGACTTAAGCAGTGAAACAGGGATGAGATATTTTCCTTGGGGGCCTTGGAAAGCTGATGTCCCTGTAACTGAGCCTGCAGAGGTCTGCAGCAGATGGGCTGCAGCCCCTGCAAAGCCCTGTGTGATTGCCTCTGCTTTGCCTTGTTCTCAGAACAGATCAAGGTTGGTCTCTCACAGTATTTACACCTTGCAGGAGACAAGGAAAGGAATTGTGCAGACCCAGCCTGGTTTTCTGTGGGATGGACCCTGCTTCTCGTTACACTCTGTCTCTCATTAGCACTATTCCTGAAGTGTCCTTGTCAAGCTGAAATGCACAAGATCTGAAAGTTTTGAGCTAAATTGTTCTCCATGACTAGCACCAATTATTGAAGTGAGAGGAAAATGTCATCAGATGGTACAGAACATTGAGCTGGGGAGAAGTGGCGGAGGGAAGAGATGATTTTCTTGGAAGGAGAATTTTTCTTTGAGTTTCTCCAGCTGACTTTATGTTCTGCAACTTTAGGTCTGTTACTCTTGCATTGAGGCAGGGAAAGCACGTGGTCAGCACTCCAGAATTTACAGGGAAAAAAACTCCAGGGGAATTGCTGGGTGGTTAACTTTGTCTTCAGATCTTAGTAGTCTTGTCAGAATCCATTTTAGCTTTTTTTTTAATGAGATCTGTTTTCCCTTTCCACAGCTGGTGTTCAGCTTTAATGACAAGCTTTTTGGGCTGTTGGTGAAGGACATGGAAGCCATGGACCCCAGCATTCTCAAAGGGGAGTCTGGAACAAGCAAAAAGCAGAAGGTGGGCTCCCAGGATCTCCTGTCCATTCCTTGGGGACTGCAGAGCTGCAAGTCCTGGCCAGGTCATGCTACCAGGAGCAGCATGGTTTGCAGTCTCCACTAAACTACAGAGCTGGGGAGGGTACAAGGAATAGCCTTTTGATCTTTAAGTACTAATTCATGGCAACAGCCTCTTGAGTTTTTTTGGGTCTCCAGATATGTCCAATTTTGATTTTTCCTTCTGTGGAAAGGACATGATTTTGTTTTCTCCTTTACTTGCTAGATCTTGCTGAAATAAAATAGTTGGGTTTGAACTAAACCAGTAACTTTTAAAAGCCAGGTTGTTGCACCTGGTGAGCTTCTCCATTCAATGGTGTTTGTTTTAGAGGAGGGATTGGTAGTTTTCATTCTTCCCAGTGACTTTTGAAGTGCAGCTTTTGCTGCTTTTTGCTGCCTTCTGAGATGTGCTTGGAGATAGCAAAGGAGCAATCTGAAGCTGAGTCTAATGGTGATTAATGTAATTATTTCCTTCCTTTTGCAGATCGAGGTTGGTTTGGTTTTTGGGAACAGTCAAGTTGCCTTTGAGAAAGCTGAGAACTCCTCTCTCAATCTGATTGGTGAGTTCCTGCACCCAAACAGAGAAATAATGCTTGAGATCTGCTGCTTTTCAGGCCTGGGAGACTTCATTGCCTCCAGGATGTTTTTTTGTCTCCACTCCTAGGCTTAGATTAGCAAGGCCAAATGGACCAGTAGATCCTGCAGATCTGGAATATGAAATACTCCTGGCAGTGTGAAATATTTTAACTCTTCAAACATCAGAGAACGATGTTTTCAGGGACAGTAACAAGCCAACAGCTCTGCCATTAAACTTAATTAAAAGAGAAGGGATTAGGAAATGGAGAGCTTTTTAAAATGTGTGGTCAAGATGTCAAAGTCCTGCTCTTTGGAAAGCAGGGCAGCACAGGGGGCACTGTGTGTGTAACTGCTTCCATGAGTGTATCCACACAACTGGGAGCTGTGCTTTAAAGAGTCAGTTTCTAAAACCTCAACCAAACAAATCCCTGTGGACTGTATCACACGTGGCCATCAAAGCAGTTGGGGAATGATTGGTGTGTCCTCCACACATTCCTTTGGAAGGGAGCTGGTGTAGGGGTTGGGCTGGGTCTGGAGTGCTCTGGTTTGAGTGATGGGACCTGGGCCCTGCAGTGGCTCTGTGTGCCCTGGGCCTCTGGGGGCTTCCTGGGGAGGGGCTGTGGTGAATTCCTGGGGAGCAGGGACACCTGCTCTTCCTGTGGCTGTTCCTTGCTTACCAGTTGTATGAGCTGGGTGCTCTTTCCAAGCTCCAGCTGCAGATCCCTCCCTTGCTGGTGGCGTGGCTCTGGCTGTGATTCAAGGCCAAACAGACACTTTTATTTTAATTTTTTCTTGTTTTTTCTTCCCTGTGTTGTTCCTTCCTCCCAGAATCCGTGAGCTAAGGACACTCCTCCCTCTGCTGCTGCTGTTCCACAGATCAGGAGTGGCAGGGGAAGGCTGCTGAGAGGGGGCTCAGGGAACCATCAGGTTTATTTTTGCTGTAGGCATCAAAGCACAGCTCTGCTTGGCTGGAAGTGCTCGGTGCTGTGAGTACTTGTTACAGGAATAAACCATCTGAGGGGAGCAGCCACTCAGGAAAGGAGAATTCAGCTCATCCAGCACTGCAGGAGCTTGTGGGTGAGGTTTGATGCTGCCCTGAAGAGCCACATTTGGGTCTGAGACTCTCTTTCCCTGCCACAGTTGCTCCAGGCAGTGGGAAGATGTGAGGCTGTTGTGTGACCACACCTTGCTCCTGGTCAGAGTTTTGTTCTGAGCCCTCAGCCTGTGCTGAAACCCCAGCACAGCTCAATGGGCTGAGTTGTAGATGGCTGTAATTAAGCATCCTAATGAGGAGGGTACAGCTGTTAATAGCACCAAATGAAACCTGCAGGAGCAGGGCAGTGAGCTGGGGGATTCTGTTCAGTTTTCACTCTGCTGCCAGGACAGCTGGGGGGAGTGTGGATAACCCTGTCCACTGAGTCACAGCAAGCAGGGGGATTGTACCTGCTTCATATTCAGAGCCAGATAATCTCCCATATAATCTCCTTCCTGTGCTGTGAGGAGTGGTCCTGGATTGGGAATAGGGACCCTTCCCCAGGATTCTGTTTCCTTGTCAGCAGACAAGACAAAAGAGCTTCTTGTGCCTCCATTTACTTCTGTCAAATTGGTACTTCATTTAATCTCCTCATTGATCTGAGGCAGGGCTGCTTAATGTGCTTTGTTGGTCTCTGGGGAATTGTAAAGTTCTGAATAATTAAATTGTGAGAGAGGAGATGAAAGTGAAGTGAGTGTCACTGAGCTCTGCCTTCAGTAAAGGGCCTGCATTATTTCAATGAAGAAGAATTGTAATATTTTTTTAAGAAGCCAATTCTGTTTGTTCTGCTTAGCATAAAATTGTGTTATGAAACCAATGGAAGAGGTTTTAAGCCAATCTGCAAAAAAATTTCCTGTGCCGAGGTGCAGCCAGAAGGGGGGAGTGTAGGCCAAGCTCTGTGGGAGCAGGAGCAGCCCTGGCTGAGGGGGTCTGACCTAAAAGCTGGAGTGCAGCACTGGGATAACAAACACAGGGGAATTGTGGCTTGGTGCTCCCTGCAGGGCTGTAGGTGCTCTGTGTCCCCAGTGCTGCTGGGCTGTCCCTGGCATGTTACCCAGAGGCACGTTCCTGTTTGTTTGTTTTGCTGCCCTTGGAATTGAAATATTGATTCCAGATGTGTTTAGACCAGGATTAAAGAGTCTGCCTGAGCTCACACAGAGCTGCTGTTTGCTGGACTTCCTGGACTCTTGGTGCTCATTCATTATCTGGCTGAACTTGAAGTACCTCTTAGAAGAGCTTGTGGAACAGAGCAGCAAAATGCACATTTGTTTGCTGGGACTGGATATTGGGGAGGAATTGTTCCCTGGGAGGGTGGGCAGGGCTGGCACAGGGTGCCCAGAGCAGCTGTGGCTGCCCCTGGACCCCTGTGAGTGTCCAAGGTCAGGCTGAACAGGGCTTGGAGCAGCCTGGGACAGTGGGAGGTGTCCCTGCCCATGGCAGGGGTGGCACTTTGGGCACTTTGGGCTTTGTCCACCCCAAACCATCCTGTGACTCTTGTTGCTGCATCTAAGGAAGAAGCTGAGTTGGACAAGATGATTTTTGAAAGGTCCCTTCCAACCCAAAGCCACCTGTGACCCTGTGAGCTGTGTGATTCTGTGATTCTAGGATGGGAATGGCCCCCATTGGGAAATACATTAAGGGCCAGCCCTTGGAGCACTGTGTAAGGAAAAATCCCACTCCTGCAGTAGTTTAGGGTAATTGGCAGTGTCTTTGCTTTTTCTCTGGGTTGTCAGATCTCTGTTTCCCTGGCAGCTGAGGATGCTGAAAGCCCTGTGGAAGGTTGATCAGTCTGATAAAAGTGCCAGTGCTCCTTTATAGGCTCCTTTGAATGAGGTGAGACTAAATGGATTTGCCAGCACCCTTCCAGGAGCATTTGTGCTTGTTTTCTGCTTCCTGACCACTCTGAGTACTCCCAAGCTCCTCTGCAGAGGGAGTGAGGGGCTCTGTGAGGCTGTGATGCCAGTGGCTCGTCAGCAGCAGGGAAGGGAGGTGGCTAAAGGGCTGCAAACCTGTGCTCAGGGGTCTGGCTGCACCTGGAGTGCCCCTGGAAAAGGTTGTGGAACAAACAGTGAACTGTGGTGGTTTGCCAGGACTGCCTTTGTTCTTCTGAGTTGCAGAGGAATTGTTTTGTGTTGCTTTGCTGCAAATTGCTCCAGTATCTGGGGAACTAAGAGTGGTGAGTGTGCTGTTCTTTTCCAAGGGATTCTGGAGAAGGACTGGAGAGGTGCAGGTCTGTGAACCTGAGGTCTGTGCAGAAAGAATCAGCAGAAACTGTAATAAGGCATTAAATTAGAGATTACCTTCACAAGGGTGGTACTGGGAGGGACCAGCCTGTCTTGTCATAGGGCAGTCCTGCCTCATGATCCTGCTGGAGTTCATTACAGGAATCAGAAAGCACTGGCAGCAGGGCTGATTGACAAAGCTCCTCCAGCAAAGTTCTTTGTCAAAGTTTCTTAAGAAAGCATCAAAACAGAGATCTGTGGGAGAGAAGGGCCTTGCATGAGTCAGTGAGTGATGAAAGGGAAGGAGGAAATGGCTGATGTCAGTGGAGTTCAGTGGGAATCTCTGCTGGGCCTTTGCTGATCATTGTAATTATTGAATAAGCTGGGAAAAAGCTGCAGCAGTGAGGTGCCCGGGCTGGCTCTGGCTGAGCTCAGTGGCTGAGGCAGGAAATGGCAGAGGAGGTTCCACACAAAGAGCTGTAAATGATGTGTGGGAGGAAGAGCTCTCCTGACCTCGGTAAGACTGATGCCTGTGGTGGGCCCAGCTCCTGGGCAGGATCCAGGGAATGCTGCACCCATCTCATGCAGTGTGGGCCCTGTTGTCAGGAACTGTTCAACTTGGCTGCTGAACCATCCCATATTGTCCTAGAGGGGTGTTGTGCTGGTTTGGAAGCAAAACCAGTGAGACTCCCAGTCGGAGATACAATTTAATAGGAGGAGAGAGGAAAAAAAGGTATAATAAAATAAATGGAACAATACAACCTGACACCCTGTTGGTCAGGGTGTTTGAAGCAGTCCAAAAGTGAGTCCTCCTGGAGTGGCAGATGTGGTTCTGTTGGAGCAGAGATGATCCTGAGAGAGAAGGGTCCAGTCCTCCTCTAGGAATCTGGTGGAACCAGATATCTTGTGCTCCTGCATCTCAGTTTTTATCCAGGTAGGAATGGTTGGCTCCTCCCACTGGGTGGAGCATCTCCCAATGGAATGTGTCCTGCCCTTAGTGAGCCTCAATGGCCCATTAGCAGAAAATATCTCCCTGGAGGGAGGACAGGTGGTGAAAGAGATAAGAAACACTGCCCCACCTGGTTTGAACAGCTGGCCCATCATCAGAAGGCATCTGCCCCTCTCCCCCCAGAGTTACAAGAGGTAAAGAAAACCATCTCCCCAGCTGCTTTTAACAGATGAAATAGAATAGACAGTTTTAGTTCCCATAACCCAAGACAGGTATGAACAAAGCAGAGCATCCATCATTCTGTACCTGTACTGGAGGTAAAACTGCAGCCCCTGCAGGTGCATCTGCCCATCAGAGGGTGTGGGAGGAGGAGAGAAGACAGAGAGGAACAAGGGTTCCAGTGTGGAGCTGCTGCTGCTGCTGCAGAAGGAAGAGCAGGTGGGGGCTGGGAAGGGCAGGACAGGGGAGGGTGCAGGACAAAGCTGTTGTCATCCCAGGGGGCCTGGGAAAGGGTGGGTGCTGGTTCTGGCAGCAGCCACGGGAGCTGGGTGCTGAGCTTATGTGGGTCCAGGGGCACCTGGGGGAATTCATGGCAGAGAAATTTGTGGGATGTTCAGTGCATAGGAACAACACCTGGCTGGAGAAAGCCCTGGACTGGGCAGTTGGAAGGCTGGGAATCGTTTACCAAGCTGGGTCTCTGGTGTCCTGTCCTCGTGTCCTTGTCACAGTGTGTCCTCCTGGCCAGTGTGTGGAATTGAGCACGGAGTTTGTGGGATGGGGTCTGACCTGCAGAGCTATCCTATGTCTGTACCTGTGTGTGCTGCAGTTCTGCTGGGCTGGGTTTGAAACCATTTCTTGGCTTTGCAGGTAAATCAAAGACCAAGGAGAACCGGCAGTCAATCATCAACCCCGACTGGAATTTTGAGAAGATGGGCATTGGAGGCCTGGATAAGGAATTCTCAGATATCTTCCGAAGAGCTTTTGCTTCACGAGTTTTCCCACCTGAAATTGTGGAGCAGATGGGTGAGTGTAACCTGGAGAAGTGTGGCTGGGACACAGGGTGCAGGCCTGCCCCTGGTGTGTGAGGGCTGCACACAGCTGGCACCCTTGTGGTGCTGTAACACAGCAGCTTCTGAGGGATCCAGCTGACCAACAGAGCCTCTTCCTCCCCTGGTCCTCCCAAATGTATTTTTTTGGACTCCTGTTGCTTGGCTGGGGCAGGGAGGCAAACCCAACACAAACACTCAGCCCTGCACTTGGCAGTTCTGAGTGAATGAGACAAGGGGTTTGACTGGATCCTGTTCTGTTGGAACTGAAGCTGGGGCTCTGAGCAGCCTGGTCTGGTGGAAGGCAGAGGGTTGGAATCAGATGAGCTTCAAGGTTCTCTTCCAACCCAAACCATTCCATGGTTCTGTGAAACCCCCTCTCCCTGAATGCTTCATTTATCTATAGCAGTGGCACTGCTCCTGTTCCTGGCTGCCTGGCCATCATCTGTCCACACAGCTCAGAGGAAATCTTGTCTTAATGCTCCTGCCAGAATCTCTTTTAAATCCTAGTTCTCCTGGCAGCTGCACCATGAGCCTCCCCCAGCCTGAGCCCAGTAACCCCAGCACGGGGTGTGAGTTCTGCTGGCCAGGTTTGAAATGCTGGGGAGGATGCACAGGCCTGGAGTCTGTGAAATAAAAGCACAGATTCTAAATATAACTTCACTTTTTGGGTCAGGGGAAGGAAAGGCAGTCCCAGTACTTGGTAAACATGTGCTGGCAGGCAGATAAATGGTGCAGGGTTTAATTTTTAGTGAGCAGTGTGCAGCTGCAGGTGTCTGGTTCTGTCACAAAACGTGGCTGGGGATGTTCTGGCTGCTCCTTGTTCTCGGAATAGAATCTCTGTGGGTTCCTATTTGAACTTGGAATCCATAAGCTGTGTAATTTCTGTGTATGTTTATGTTTCTGATCCACCTCCCCTCTTCCCCACAAATGAAGCAATCGAGATTTTGATTACAAAACAGATTTCCAGCAGGAGATACATCCTGTTTGTGTGCAGCGTGTCAGCTTCCAGTGCCCGTGGAATTGATGCAAAGTAAACTTCCCTGGGATGTGCCTTCAGACTTTTTTTGGGGGTTTGGACACGTATGGAGGAGCTGTGGAGAAACCCCAAGGCTGGTCCAGCCTGATTCTGTCTCTTGGTTCTCGTGGGTTTTGTGGCTGTGAGCGAGATACAACTTCTCTGCTCCTGCTTGAGAACATAAAGTGCTGCGATTTGTTAAATATTTAGCTGCTCTACAGAGAGGAGAAATAAGAGGAATGGTGCTGGCTGTGGAAAGAACAGGTTTTACCCAGAGGCTTTGGTGTCCAGCTCAGCACTGTTGCTGACAGCCAGCCTCCTGGACTTGAAATATTTTTACCTTTTGAAGCAACTGTTGTGTGTATTCATGAAGTCTTCCCGTGGAGCCAGGCTGGGAGAGCTGGGGCTGTTCAGCCTGGAGAAGAGAAGGCTCTGGGAAGATCTTAGAGCCCCTACCAGTGCCTAAAGAGGGTTTATGAAACAGAGGAGAGTGATTTTTTACAGGTAATGACTGGACAAGAGTGAGAATGGTTTTAAACTAACAGAGGAGAGATTTGGGTTAGATATTGGGAAGAAATTCTTCCCTGTATGGGTTGGGAGGCCCCTGGAATGGAATTCCCAGAGCAGCTGTGGCTGCCCCTGGATCCCTGGCAGTGCCCAAGGCCAGGCTGGATGGGGTTTGGAGCAGCCTGGGACAGTGGGAGGTGTCCCTGCCCATGGCAGGGTGGGGCACTGGGTGGGCTTTGAGGTTCCTTCCAACCCAAACCATTCTGGGATTCTCTGAGCCTGCAGTACAGAGCCCTTGGCTGGGACCACATGTGAAGGTAATTTGTGTTGTTTAATAAAGGAAGACAAAGATTCTGTGAAGGGCCATTGGTATTTGAATTACCCTGGGGAATGAATTAAAGGTGTGCCCCATTAAATTACATTAAATACAAATACCCTTTCTGTGCATGTTTACACCCAGGCTGCACAAAGAGACATTTTTCAGGGAAGAAGTTGGACTGGGAGCAGAGCTCCTGAGCTCTGATTAACCCCAGGGCTAAAGAGCTTATCTGAAATTTGAAAAAAAAAACAAACCAAAAACTTTCTGACATTCATTTTCTTTGCCTTAGTTATAACTTGCTCTTAACTATATTTCAGATCTGAAATGTCAGTGTGACAGCTGTTCACCTTTGTGAATAATTTATTGGGAAAGGAAAAGAAGGAATTTGCTTGCTCCCTGGTGCTTCAGTGCTCACCCAGTTGTGTTCTTTGCCCAGTGCTCCCAGACTGCAACTTCCACGCCAAATGCAATAAATATTTCTGTCCAGAACTACACAGAGGCTCTATAGACCCTTCCAGCATTACTTGCAATTTGTGTGTGGTTGATCTAACTTCCAAGGAATGCTCTGGGTTTGGAGCACATAAATCAATGATAGTTAACCATATCATCATCCAAGGGGGGAAATGCTGCTCTGGTGGTTCAAGCCTTGCTTTATCCAAGAGCAGGAATGTTAGATCAGCTGGGCACTAACCCTGCCTGAGCTCCCTCCTGGCCTGGAAGGGGCACTTTGCTTTTCCCATCTCTGGATGTTCCAGCCCTGCTCTGGTGCCTTTGGGCTTGCATGGCTCTGTAGGCAGCTAAGACAGCTGGCAGCAAAAAAACACCATTAATAAGGAGAGTTTATAGGGTCAGTGTTCAGCTGGGTCAGCTCCCTGGTTGGTGTGATGGGACAGAATCCCAGAAGCCCAGAATGGTTTGGGTTGGGAGGGACCTTAAAGGCAGGGACACCCCCCACTATCCCAGGGGGCTCCCAGCCCCATCCAGCCTGGCCTTGAACACTTCCAGAGATCCAGGGACAGCCACAGCTGCTCTGGGCACCCTGTGCCAGGGCCTCCCCACCCTCCCAGGCAAGACTGACTAATTCTTGACTCCTGATAACGCTGTGGCTGCCAAATGGAATTAAACCCTTCCCTGGATGAGGTTTGAGGGAGATGTCTGGAAACATTTTGGTGCCTCACTTGTAGGAATGACACTTCTGAGGAAGGAGCACTGGTGGAGGGAGATACCAGTCAGGTTCTCCCTGAGGGACAGCCCTTCACAGCCCTGTTTCCAGGGAATCCTGCTCATTTTCAAGCCCTTTCAGGATGGCTGTGCCATTCAGCTCATCGTAAAGCTCTGTCACTCTGAGGTGAAGGGAGTCTGCTTTGGTTCCTCTCTGCTGCAGTTCAGAGCATCCTCTTGCTCCACCTAAAGCTCCTCTGTTTATTTGACAAATACTGTGTTTTCCCATCCATGCTGGTTTTTCTGCTGAGACTTTAACTCATTCAGCAGCTTGTGCTCCTGCCTCGAACAGTGTTCTTCTCTCTTCTTGTTGTTTTTTCTTTCCCCCTGACTCCAACAGATATTTAGCCACTTGATATTTGGCTTGATATTTTTGCTATTTGGTGCCTGGAGCTGTAACTTGCAGCAGAACTGTAAAGTCCCTTCTCAGACTTGAAAACAAAACATTTGTGCTGACCCTCTTTTCCTTATTTAAGAACACTCTGATGTCTCCAGGCTTTGAAACAGAGTCTTGACTTGCAGTAGGGATTTCTCTGATTCCTGTGGCACATTGATTGTTGTAGAGGCCTCAAAGAGCAAATTCTGCATGGACATGTTGTTATGGTTTAATAACAGGTACAGAAATGTTTGATGTTACAGGCCATGTTCCTTCTAAGAGACTGAAATGGAGCCCAAGTTCCCCATCCTCTCCTGCTGCCACAAATAAGCTTTTTGAAGGTGGTTTCTGTTTCCTGGAAACCATCTGGACCTGTGCTCTTGACCTGTCCTCTCAGGATCCCTTGGTCTCAGAGCTCTGTAATTTTGAAGTCCTGCTCATGGTGGAGAAGTAAAGTACCAACAGAACACAGGGGGAACATTGAAATGAGCAGACACTCAGATTATTTTCTTCCTCAGATTCTGTCTGGAGGCTTGTCTGTTAAGCTGCCTTAAAAAATTAATGCATTAATGTTCTCAAAGTACTCAGATACTGTATGAGAAGAATAATGATGGCAAGGTTCTCACCCAGCTATTCTGAAAATGGGGTAATTTTAGTGAAAACTCAGTGTCAGGCATGTCCAACCTCAGCTGGGAGTGCCAGGCCCTGCTGGGCAGCGTGTCCCAGTGCTGGCTGCTGCTCTCAGCCTCTGCACCCAGGCTGCTCCTGGCTCTGCAGAATTCTCCAGGCCAGCTCTGGGATTCTGAGGCCATTTCTCATAACCTCCTCATCACCCATCAGTATTTCTCCTCCCTTGGCCTCCCTTCCCTGCTCAGGTGCCCAACCCAGAGCGTGGATCCATTCTGGGTCAGCAGGTTCTGGGCCTGGGTAGAATCCTCACTGGGATGATTTTTTTGTTTGTTTGTTTGTTTGTTTGTTTTGCAACATGCAGTTCATTATTCCTCCCCAATTTAGAAGCTCGTGCATCAGGTTACATAGATTTCAGATGGATTTAATCCTGCCTGTCAGAGTGTTTGTAGCTCTTGGCTTGGCAGTGTGCAGATTTAATTGGAGCATTCTGTTCTGTTCCATCTCCCAGGCACCACATGCCACTAAATTCAGGATGGATCATTTCTTGCTGTGCTTTAAAGTTTGTGGGATTTAATCTACTTTTCATCCACCTCTAACTTCATTCAGCCTGTGCTTTTCCTGCATGTCTAGGAGGATGTTTAACACCTATTTATATCTCTAGGGAAGTCTAAATGTCCCTCTCTTGCTTTCTTTGTTTCTCAAACCCTCTGTGTGGGACCCCTACGTTTTCCTGGGGGGATTTTGTCTCATACTGGCCTAATAAAGTTGTTCTGGCTACGTCTTGTAGTCTTGTTTTCTTCTACCTACTTGAAAAAGACATTATCTCAGAATTTTACAGCCATCAGGTTAGTGCTAGGTCTGTAGCACACAATCAGCAAACAGCTGAGGTTGAAAGGGACCTCTCAATTTAGTCCAACCCCACAGTTCCCTCCCTTTTCCCTTTATAACATCAGGGATGACATTCACTATCTTCCCCCTGGTTTCTCACCCACCCTGTTCAGGTTCTCACTGCCTTTGAGATGATTTCACCCACTCTGAGTTCCCTTGGGTGAAGTTCATGTCCAAGTGCTCTGCCAATATCCAACAGTTGTGGGCTCTTGTGTCCCTTGTTCTTTTTCTGCTTCTGTTTCCTGTTCCTGCCTGTTTGTCACTGTTATTAATATCAGCTGTCACATAAAATGTCAAGTCTTCACTGGTGTAAAAAAGCATTTAACAGCTTGAACTCAGCATTTGCTGTTGTTAACTCTCCTTCCTTGCTGAGAATGGACCAGTGCTTTCTTGCTTTTCTCCTCATTTAACATGAAGTGCTCTCCTCCCCCTGGGGCACCTGGATCCAGGGCCAGCCAGGCCGAGTCTGGGCACTGAAAAAAAACAATTAGTGACTGACTTTTAAGATAGATGGCTGGATTGGCCAATTGAATGTAGGTTTATACCTCTGAGTATAAACAGCTTAAAATCAGCCCAGAAAGTGTTTTAAAAGTTCCATTTTTATTTTTTTTAAATGTGTATTAATAAAACTATCTGTTTATCTTTAAGCCTGCTTTAATTCTCCTAATCCTATCTCACAGAAAAAAAAACCCAAAACAACACTCAAACCACTACACTAAATTTAGCAAAGAGAAACAAGTAAATGTAAAACCACCACACACAGGGCTGTGGGAATGGGAACGTGGCAGGGGGTTTGGAGGGAGGGGAAGTGCCTTTGCACCAAACCTGCAGCAAGGAATTTCTGCATGGCTGGCCAGAGCCATCAGCTGGGAGTGCCAGGCTCTGCTGGGCAGCGTGTCCCAGTGCTGGCTGCTGCTCTCAGCCTCTGCACCCAGGCTGCTCCTGGCTCTGCAGAATTCTCCAGGCCAGCTCTGGGATTCTGAGGCCACTTCTCATAACCTCTTCATCACCCATCATTATTTCTCCTCCCTTGGCCTCCCTTCCCTGCTCAGGTGCCCATCCCAGAGCGTGGATCCATTCTGGGTCAGCAGGTTCTGGCTGAGCCTCACTCTCTGGGTCTGGGCAGACAGTGGGCAGACCTGGGCTGCTGCTCCAGGTGGCTGCAGGGCTGTTGGTTGGTGGGATCACCATGGCCTGGCATCCCCAGTTTGTCCCCAGCTGGGAGCCCTGAGCTGTCCCCGTGCCCCCAGCCTGTCCAGGTGTGTTCACAAGGCAGGAAGTGTTCACCAGGCATTCCCAAATCCCAGCCTGTTGGCTTTCTGAGCAGGTGGGAATGATCCAGCTTCATCCCAGAGAGCAGGGAGTGGGATGGGGCTGTGAACATCCTGGCTGTGCTCAGCTTCCCCCAGAACCTGCCTCTGGAATTAGGGATCTTCCTGCAGCTCTGTTAAGAGACATTTACCCTTTGCTACTGTGCTGCCTTCCCTCAGTGCTTGGCTTTGTTTGTTTACACTATTAGCAAAATCCCTTTTCCTGAGTGTCCTGGTTCTGTTTTTGTAGCCAAAGGCATTCTGTTGGAAGCGTCTCTCAAGCTGATTTATTTTCATTTCTGCCACATTCCCTCAGAAATGGAGAAATGCCCTTGTCATAAATCTCATTATTGCCTCCTGATAGATGTGTGCACTGAACTCCTCAGAGCCACGGGGATGTGGTGAGGAATCAGTTTCCAAAGGTCCATGGAGAACTTTACTTTTGTCTTCTATTTCCAGTGGCAAAAGATTTGATAAATCAAAAATCTGGCCATTAGAAAACAAAAACGATTCTGGTTCAGGTGTAGCCCTTTCCCTGCCCCAGCTTTGAATTCAAAGCAGACACCAGTTCCTTCAGTCTCACTCTCTGTTGGGTTGTCAGCCCCACGGGAAGATAAACGGGAGCCTGGAGGAACTCTGAGCTCACAGCATGAGAGGAGAGGGAAATTCCACCCAGCTTGACTTCCAGGGAAATTTTCCCTGCGTGGCAGGTGAAGTCTGGGAGCCCTGAACTTCCTGTAACCTGCCCCAAGATGAATGTGCAGAGATAAACATCTCCCTGCTGTGCTGGGGCCTTACCATCCACGCAGGTTCCTGGTGGTGCATCCGAGTGATCCAATCACACCAGAATGCTTTGATTTTAATTAAAAGGGGAATTACACTCCCAGGTAGAAAATCCCTGTTCCACTAAATCTGTTCTCTTGATCTCTCCAATAAATTGAAGAGGGAGAATCGAGCAAATAAACTTTATCTTGTCTTTGGGCAGGTGATGTTCTGTGTCAAAACAGAGTTTGATTTCCATTGGTAACACCAGTAACTCTCAGCAGTTTTTATGAATTTTCCCTTCTGTTTTGTTTCCCATATTTGTATGTTTGAGTTCCTGTTAATGTCCCTATTCAGCCTCTAACTGTCATTGAATGGCATAATTTAAGGATCAGGTTACAGCAGTGACCTTTTTTAGGAGCTCATCAGATGATGAGCTGAGCTGGCTGGAGATGTCTACACATCTGTAATTTGTGGTTAGAAAGATTCTCATAATAGTATTGACATTTGGGCCACACTGGTGAAATCAGCAGAGGGGAGATAAACTTAATCAAAATTCCTGTGTGGTGCAGAGGATCCCACTGTGATTTGAGAGGTCACATTTGTGATTTGTCATCACCTGTCTATTTCAATAAAGTCCTGCTTGTCCTTAAAACTTTGATTTTAGCCAGGTGAACGTGGCTGTGAAGGGAAATGTCTGCTGGAGTCGCTTGTGGCAGTTTTTTATTTGAATAGGAACTAATTGCTTTGGGCTCAGGAATGTTCCACCTGGCTCAGACCCTGCTCTCAATGTTGCCCATTCAGTGGCAACCAAGCCTTGCAGCAGGTGGTCAGTGATGCCCTCAGGGCTTGGGGGGGAGCATGGATTGTCCAGCATGGGCTGAGCTCACCTGGGTGAGGCTGGGGAATTGTCTCAGGGACCCTGCTGGGCTCAGAGCTGGGATTTCTCTGAGGAGGACCCAGGGAATGGCCTGAGGTTGTGTCATAGGGGGGTTTGGTTGGGTATCAGGGAAAGGTTTTTCCCCCAGAGGGTGCTGGGCACTGCCCAGGCTCCCCAGGGAATGATCCCAGCCCTGAGGCTGCCAGAGCTCCAGGAGCTCCCAGGGATGCTCAGGGTGGGAGTGTTGGGGTGCCTGTGCAGGGCTGGGGGTGGGACTGGGTGATCCTTGGGGGTGCCTTCCCACTCAGAGTATTCCAGGATTCCATTCCTTTCCCTTTCCCTTTCCCTTTCCCTTTCCCTTTCCCTTTCCCTTTCCCTTTCCCTTTCCCTTTCCCTTTCCCTTTCCCTTTCCTTTTCCCTTTCCCTTTCCCTTTCCTTTTCCCTTGACCAGGAAGCAGGTGAACATTTCAGGGGGTTTCTAAGCAGATTTCTCCCAGGCAGTTTGTGTTCTGTGTTCCACTCCCACTGTGGGAGATGAGATTCTGGGCCCGGGGTGTTCCAGGCTGAGCCCTCTGCCGTGGCCGGGGCAGCTCCTGCAGAGAGGGGAATGTCTGTGCCTTTCAAGAAGTTCAAACCTTTTGGGCTGTGAAGGAGAAGCTTCTGGGGGTTATGACTCAGCTGTACTCCTTCCAGGAAAGAGATTGGTAACTGCAGGAATCTCAGAATCATTAAGATTGGAAAAGACTTCCAAGACCATCGAGTCCAAGCTGTGCCCCATCCCCACCTTGTCCCCAGCGCAGGGCACTGAGTGCCACCTCCAGGCATTCCTTGGACACCTCCAGGGATGGGCACTCCAAACCTCCCTGGGCAGCCCCTGCCAAGGCCTGAGGACCCTTTCCATGGGGAAATTCCTGCTGCTGCCCACCCTGAGCCTCCCCTGGCCAGCCTGGGGCCGTTCCCTCTCCTGTCCCTGTGCCCTGGGAGCAGAGCCCGACCCCCCCAGCTGTCCCCTCCTGTCACAGGGAGCTGTGCAGAGCCACAAGGGCCCCCCTGAGCCTCCTTTGCTCCAGGCTGAGCCCCTTTCCAGCTCCCTCAGACACTTCTCATAGGCCTTAGAAGAAAAACAGAAGAGCAAAGCAGGCCCAGACTGTTGGTGTTTGTGGTGTGAGCACCCTGGCACAGCCACTGCCTGCGGTACCACAGCCCTGCCTCGCTGGGCTGGGAACAGAGCCCTGACCTGCCAGAGCCCCTTGGTGGCTTCTGTAGCCCCTTGGTGGCCTCTGTAGCCCCTTGGTGGCCTCCATAGCCCCTTGGTGGCCTCTGTAGCCCTTTGGTGGCCTCTGTAACCCCTTGGTGGCCTCTGTAGCTCTTTGGTGGCCTCTGTAGCCCTTTGGTGGCCTCTGTAGCTCTTTGGTGGCCTCTGTAGCCCTTTGGTGGCCTCTGTAACCCCTTGGTGGCCTCTGTAGCCCCTTGGTGGCCTCTGTAACCCTTTGGTGGCCTCTGTAGCCCTTTGGTGGCCTCTGTAGCCCCTTGGTGGCCTCATGCTGGAGCCCAGGAGCTGTTGGAGCATCACTGTGCTGGGATTTCCCTGCAGAGATCACTTGTCAGCACCATCCTGCCTGGTGCTGCTTGGTTCCAGAGGAGACCACGTTCCCCCACGGTGACAGTGCCCTCCTGACAGGGATGTGACAGGAAGAGCTTTTCATTTACCTGTGCCTCACCCCCTCCCCTGTGAAATTTGTCTTCACTGCCAGTTCATGTTGTTTGTGCTTTTGACTCGCAGATGCCTCAGTGCTGGCTCAGGAGTTCTTAGCCACAGCTCTGGATTTCTTGTGGTGAATTTTTGACGTGCAGAGAAGCCCAGCAGGATCTCTCAGCTTTATTGCTGGGCTTACCCAGTGCAGCACTGCTGCTCTCTGGGTTTGGGAGGGATCAGCTGCTCCTCATGGCACTGCCCTCCTGAGAGAGAGGGAAGAGAGCCTGTGGGGTCACGGGAATTAAGTTACATTGAGCAGTTATTCAGACTGAAATCAATTCTTTATTGCCATAACCTTCAGGAGTAAATGAAATCACAGCAGAGCGTTGGGAAGGTGATAAGGGATAAGTGTTTGTCCTTTACAGGTGGAATTGCCCTGAGGTCTGAGCAGCCCTGAGGGCCCCGTGGGATGGGGTGAGGTTACCATGGAACTGAGACAAACCAGAAAATGGAAGGGAGGTCATCCTGTGGGGTGACAGACAACTCCATGTGCTCAAGCTGAGCAGAAACTGAGTTCAGGTGCCCTCAGTCTGAGTTTGCTGCCTTTTTTTGGTTCTGTTTATAATGTGCATCCCGAGCACTGCAGGGCTCTCGTTGGGTGGGTAACATTCTTCTAAAGAAGTCAATCTGCAAGAATGGAATAAAAACCAGATTTTCATATATTCATTAAAAAATGGAAAAAACCCTCTGAGTCCCACCATTCCCCCAGCACTCCTGAGGCCACCACTAAGCCATGTCCCCTCTCTCCTCTGGGTCTTTCCCTGAGCCTGGTGCTCAGTGTTGAGCACCTGGTGCTGGTACACGATCCCTGCTCTCCTGCTGCAGGGTTTTCCAACAGCAGCTTCCAGGCCAAAGGTTTCCTCTGGTGCTTTTCCTCCTGGCCAGATCTGATCTGAGTGCTGGCAGTCTCCTTATAGGAACAAAAACAAACCTGGCTGTGGACAGGGGATGATTCCACAACCTCTCTTGGCACAGTGTGAGGCAGGGCATGGGGAGTTCGGGCATGAGGATATTCAGAGGCAGCTTATTGATACAACCTGTGTGGGGCTCACAAGCTGTGTATCCACAATGCCACAAATCCTCCAGGAAAACTCTTCTTGTTCACACCTGGAGCTGTGAGCACACCTGGGACACGTGTGCCTGTCACTGACTGGGATGTGTCCAGCCTCAGCTTCCAGCAATTGCATCCTCTCTTCCCTTACCAGAGAGAATTTAAATTCTCATACATGGTGTCCAAAGCCCTGTTATTTGAACAAATTAGAATATTTCAGGTCTACTAATTACAGGTCAAGGACTTTGGGCTGATGTTTCTGGTGGTTCTGGTTGGAAGTTTTTGGTTTTTTTTCAGTTTCCTCAATATTTATTCTGTGAACGTGCAGCCAGAACTGGATGTGTGATGTGGGACTCCCCAAAGCCCAGTAGAGGGGTAAAAAGTTTGGTGTTACCACAAAATATTCCTCATTTTATCTTCCAAGGATCAGATGAGTGTGTCTGCCTTGCTTGATGTGCAGGGTGTAAAAGAGTATCAGCAGCCTTTCTCTACCTGGGGATGAGCAGCATCCCTAGGACCTCCTCTTGATGAGAATTTTATTATTTCCACATTTCCCAAGGGATCTCTGGGGCTGTGTGTTCTTGACCAGGAGCTGCAGCTGGGTGTGGCTGATGGTTGGAGAGCACTTGAGTTGTTTGAGGGTTTGTTTTCCCTTGGCACCTCCTTGGGATGACGCTGATCCACCCTGTGTTTGAATTTCTGTGACAGAGACACCGAGCGGAGCTCAGGCCCATCTCTGCCAGCTCCCTGCAGAGGTGCCTCCCTCAGTGGCTGTCCCCATCCTCTCCCAGCCAAAAATCCCCCCCAAATCACCTAAAAATCCCCCCCAAATCCTCCAAAAAATCACCAAAAAATCACCTAAAAATCCCCCAAAATTCCTCTAAAAATCACGTAAAAATTTTCCAAAAATCCCCCAAAAATTCCCAAAAATCCCTAAAAAATCCCCCCAAAATCACATAAAAATCACCTAAAAATCCCTAAAAAATCCCCCCAAAAACCCCCAAAAATCATCTAAAAATCCCCCAAAAATCCCTAAAAAATCCCCCCAAAATCACATAAAAATCACCTAAAAATCCCTAAAAAATCCCCCCAAAAACCCCCAAAAATCATCTAAAAATCCCCCAAAAATTCCTAAAAAATCCCCTAAAAACCCACCAAAAAACCCCCAAAATCATCTAAAAATCTCCCAAAAATTCCCAACCCCCCCAAAAATCCCTAAAAAGTCCTCCCAAAATCATATAAAAATCACTTAAAAATCCCTAAAAAAATCCCCCAAAAATCCCATAAAATCACCTTAAAATCCCTAAAAACATCCCCCAGAAACCCCCTGAAAAACCCCAAAATCCCCCCAAAATCCCCAAAAATCCCTAAAAAATCCCCTAAAAACCCGCCAAAAAAACCCAAAAATCATCTAAAAATCTCCCAAAAATTCCCACCCCCCCAAAATCCCTAAAACATCCCCCCAAAATCACCAAAAAATCCCTAAAAAATCCCCCCAAACCCCTCTAAAAATCCCTAAAAAATCCCCAAAAATCCCTGAAAAATCCCCCCCCCCAAAAACCACCTAACAATCCCCTGTCCTTGCAGGCTGCAAGCACGTCAAGGGCATCCTGCTGTACGGGCCGCCGGGCTGCGGGAAGACGCTGATGGCCCGGCAGATCGGCAAGATGCTCAACGCCCGGGAGCCCAAGGTGGTCAACGGCCCCGAAATCCTCAACAAATACGTGGGCGAGTCCGAGGCCAACATCCGGAAGCTGTTTGCTGACGCCGAGGAGGAGCAGAGGAGGGTGAGGACACCCAGGGGTGCTGGGGACGTGATTTATTAAAAATAGGAATATCGGCTTCATACCGATATCTGAGACGGACAAAACCTCTCTGACAGTTTGAAGTTAGAAAGTTTGTGTTTATCGCAGCGCTGGGCAGCGTGTGGGGTAGACCAGGATGCTCTTTGGGACACGTGGTTTATTGGTTGTGGGAAGGCAGCCTAACCGGGGAAGAGTCCAAAGATCTCAAGGGACAGGGATCCAGGGGAGCAAGAGCCCGAGTTACCTGTTACATTCCATTTGAACCCTTTCTATCGTGAATATTCTAATGAGCATCAACCAATCACCTCAGGATACAAAACTTACAGAATTTTCATACAGCCTGTAGGGACTACTATATTACCATACTAATCTACATACTAAAAACCTGAAAAAAACCACCTTTTCCCTGCTACCTGAGAAGGTCCAACCCCTTATTCATCCTTTTGTCCTGGCAGGGGTGTCACTGAATCACCCAGCCCAGTCTTTCAGCTGGTTTAATCACCCTCTTCCTGCCCAGCACCTTACAGTTCAAATTTTGCTTTCAATTCCATCTCTTTTGTAGGTTTCATACTCTTAGAGTCTTTCACTAATAAACTATCTCTGCAGGGTCCTCCTGCTTCCTCCTCTCCAACAGGATAGTTCTCCGAAAACATACCGCGCTTTCTAAAAAATCACAAAGCCATTTTATTTACAAAACTGTTGAATATCTAAAATACCAATGCATATTCATAACCTTGGTACATCTCATTCTCCGCTTTGTGTGGTAATTAGCACAAAAAGCAATTAAGCATGCGTAGTTTGTCCTTTGAAATGGGTCGGTGGTCTCATTTAAGAGGAGTGGGTTTAAAATGAGGAAGTAAAATGACTTTTCATGGCCTTGAACTTTCTACCTTTTCAATGCAAATGGTGACAAATGGGTGTTGGTAGGATTCCCATTTCTTTAGGTACAGTGACTTTTAATAAGTTTCAGGACTGGGGAGTTTCTGCAATTGTCTTGTGTCTCTAAACTTATTTATCAGGTTCTCTATTTATTGTTGCAAGCACAGCTAAGCAAACATCAAGTTGACAAGCAATCAGTTATTTGGAAAAAGTTCACTCAAGCCCAGTCTTCCTTAGCTAACTACAAAGCTTTTCATTCACTTCAACAACCATAAGGCTTATTTCTAACTAAAATCCTAATTTCCCTGAAATTCTTTAAAGTCTATGTCTCAGATGTGCCCAGGAGAGACCAGAAAGGGGCTGGAATTTGGGAATTACTGCTTGCAATAAAGGCAGAGTCGCTGCTTGGGTTGGGGTTGTGGTCCTTCCTGGTGAGTTGTGGAGTTTTGGGGCTGTGCAGGCTCACGCACCTGACCTGTGCAGGCTCCAGCCAGCTCTGCAGACAGGGACACTGTGCTGAGATGACATGCACAGGTATCTGGGGGTATTACAGCAGTGCCCACCCTGCTTGCCTCGGGTAACCTGCTCCAGAAGTCCTTGAAACTCAAGATTGTACAAATTGTCCTCTGCTTTTCGTTTTGTTTTTGCTTTTGTGTGTGTGGGAAAGACATAATTGGATCTGTTCGGATTTTTCTGACTAAATTAAGCTGGCACATGAGCTTTCAGGGTTTCAGGTTTTTAGGCTGCAGGTGTATTGGTTGTTTTTATAATCAATATATGGTTAATTTTTCTCATCAGAAAACTAAGGGATGAGAATAATGTCTTAAAACTAGAGATCTTTGAAACTGGAAGTGGAGATAAAGATTCTGGTTTTTTCCAGTGATTTTTTTTTATCCATTGCTTTAGCTGGCTTTCAACACCCCAGTCTTTAATTTCATGGTGTAAGTACTTCTTTCACCTGTGCTACGGTAATTTTTCTCTGCTGTGGATCACTTGATCTTGATAGATTTTCTGGTAAAGAAAATCAAATGGCAGCCTAGTCACAGTAAAATACAGGGAAGTCTTTTCAGAAGTCATTAGCAAATGATCCCTTAATTTTATTCAGCTCACAAGATGCAGGTTTTGGTGGTGACTGGAAATAATTTCATTTCTTCAGCAGAAGGTTTATTAGTCAGTCAGTCAGCTCTGTGTGGTAACACAGGCCCACGTGAGCAATCTCCTGCTCCCTGGCGGTTGCAGTATCTCTGGGAGCTGCTTTCCCTTGGCAATAACACACCTGTTAAAATAACACTCGATATTGGCTGCAGGGGCTGGGCCTGATGACAGCTGGGAGATTAAAAAGGTCTCCAAAAGGTTGGCATTGTGCTGCTGCCTGTGTCTGGGGCAGATTGCCAGGGCCAGCACATTCACCCAGTGATAACGTGGTCTGCACTGGCCACAAAAGATGTTTTAGAGGTGGAATTGAAGGGAAAAAGCTTCTTCATGCAGTCACAAAAAGTATCCTGTTCTCCTACCAGCTGCAACTGCCTCACCCCTGAGTGAACCTGGAAATGGCAGTTCTGGGTCTGACTGGCACAGAGAGGCCGGGCTCCTTAAAAAAACATTATTAACAAAGCTGCTCTGGCAAGCTGTGTATTTACTGACTCCAGTCCAGCCTGGGGTGTTCCCACCCTGGTGCATCCCTCCCTCCACAGACAAGCCCTGTGCCCTGTCCCTGGTACCTTTGAGCTGCGTGTCCCAGCTCTGGCCTTGGCTTGCTCAGCCTCGTGCTCTGCCTTGAAACCTGTGTGGCTGCAAAGTCCTGGGTGTGGGCAGAGCCTCCTGAGCCCCCTGCTCTGGAGATGGGGCAGGATGTTTCCCTGGGAAGGGGTGAGATCACACTCACACACACACACACACACACACACTGGGTCTGTGTGCCTGAGCTTGCTGTGAGCTCGCTGTTGATGTTGGGTTGCTCTCAGCAATCACACTGGGGGCATTCCTGACATGTGCTCTCCCCCCCACAGCTTGGAGCCAACAGTGGGGTGCACATCATCATCTTTGATGAGATTGATGCCATCTGCAAGCAGAGGGGCAGCATGGCCGGCAGCACCGGCGTGCATGACACCGTGGTGAACCAGCTGCTCTCCAAAATCGATGGCGTGGAGCAGCTCAACAACATCCTGGTCATTGGTACGTGGGGCTGCCTTGCTCTGTCCTGGGGGCTGGGTGAGCACTGCTGCTCTTTGCCTCACTGCAGGTCAGCTGAGGAGCCGTGGCTGCTGTTGGAGCAGCAGCAGCAGCAGCAGTGGCAGGTTTTAAAGGGAGATGCTGCTGTGGTTGGCAGATATTGCTGCTTTCAGCAGTTTCCTTATTTAGTTTTTGGTAAGGAGGGTTTCATAGCTGAGGGAAGCCTGCAAGGAGGGATGGAATTGATGTGTCAGCCTGTGGAGGAGTGGGGCTGCTCCAGCTGTGCTTGTCCTGCGGCAGGAGCCCTGCAGGTATCCCAGGGACAGGCAGAGAGAGCCACAGGCACAGGGTTAATCCCTGCCCTGACTCTCCCTCAGGGCATTTCCCAGCACTGCAGAGTGCCTTCTGTCTGTTTTCTTGGGACTCATTGATTACCTAACTATGGGCTGTACCAGGAGCTGGAAACCCACTCAGGAAGCTCAGCTCACAGTGTTTTGTTTTTAACTTTCACTTTAGGAATGACCAACAGACCTGACCTGATTGATGAGGCCCTGCTGAGGCCGGGGAGGCTGGAGGTGAAGATGGAGATTGGTAAGCACACTGCAGATCCCAGCTCCTCAACTCCATGAACCTACAGCAGCAAAGCAAACACAGATCATGATGTGAGCAAGCCCCAGGGTGGCTCAGGTGCTGAGCTTCCTGCAGCTCCCTGCAGAACATAAATTAAATCAGACCAATAAAATACCACTGTGGGCTTCCCTGCTGATAAACCTGATCTCAGGTGAGTGGGCAGGGATGGGCAGGCAGGACCCTGAATCTCTTCTGTGAAGGAAAGGGAGGCAAATAATGGTACCAGGTTATTCCTGGGTGGAAATTGCAGGAAGGCCAGGCAAGAGCAGTGGCTGAACTAAAAGTGGGGCAGGAGCTTGGTTCAGCATTTCATCTGGTAGCTGGAGAAGCAGCTGTCTGTCAGTAACTAGAGAGGGACCTTTGTAACTGTGCCCATCTGCCTCCCTCCAGTCCAGGTAAAGTAGGGAATATCTGATAATGTAGGCTTCATGAAGACAGGAAGCCCAGATCATCTTAGATTCATGAGAACAAATCACTGACTTTGCATTTGAGATCAGAATTTGGTCAGTGAAGGTTGTGGTGGAGCCTGAAGGGTGACTGGCCTGGGGGCTGAGTGCTGAGGTGACAATTCACTGCAGGAAGGTGGAGCAGAGAACACCCTGGGACTGCTGAACAGCTCAGTGATCCTGGAATAAATTATCGGGTGGCAAGGACTGAATGCTCCTGGGAACTGTGCACGTTGTGAAATGTCTTTGCACATCCCCTCAGCACCAACACTGACCAGTGCAGGTATCAGATCCTTGGAGCAGAGGCTGGGAGGAGCTGAGCACAGTGAGGATGATGTGCCACTGACAGGTCACACTTCCATGAGAAGGATCTTCTGTATCACCCACTGTGTGCTTCAGAAGGGTCTTCCTAAGGTGCAGGCTGGGAAATGATCACCTCAGCTGATGAAAAGGAACATTTTGTAGGAATGGTGAGGGCAATGTGAAGAGGGGAGTCGAGGCTCTGGGTTTTGGGAGAGTAAACCTTCAGTTGATTCGGGAATTTGTGGATGTGACCCCTTGGGAAAGGGCACTCAGGGACAGAGGAGCAGAAGAGATTTTACCAGGGCTGTAGTGACAGGGCAAGGAGCAGAGACTTTCAATGGGCAGAGGACAGGGTCACATGGGATATAAGGAAGAAATCTGCTATGGAAAGGGTGGGGAGGCCCTGGAACAGTTTTCCCAGAGCAGCTGTGGCTGCCCCTGGCTCCCTGGCAGTGCCCAAGGCCAGGCTGGACAGGGCTTGGAGCTGCCTGGGACAGTGGTAGGTGTCCCTGCCCATGGCACTGGATGGGCTTTAAGGTCCCTTCCAACCCAAAGCATCCCATGATAATTGCAAGGTGGGAGCTGGACTGAGGGCTGCCAGGGGACTGGCATGACCAGATTGTCATTCCTGGTCTGGAAATCTGAGAGCAACCGACTTGGAGGAGCTCTGAGGAAAGAAACTCCACCTTGTGCTTTTCTCTCTGGTTTGGTGGTGACACTGCTCAGTTTACCAGTTAATGAAATTGAATGTTCTCAGTGAAAAGCATCATCAGATGCCCTCACTGTAAGTGCAGAGCTGCTCATGGTGAGATGGGGCCTTGGAAGGAAGGGACACTGAGGGGAGGTGTCGGTACTGTTTGGAGCAGCTCAAATAATGACATGTAAAAACTCCAGTTTCTTCTGAGAGCATTACAGCAAAGGCTTATTGAAAGACATTTAGAGCCTACACCTCTTTGTAAACATCTTTGCCAGTAAACAAGGTGGAAAACCACCAGGTTTCAGGAAGGAGAAAATCTACAAGGACTGTTTGGGTTCATCCTTATGATCTCCCAGGCCAGAGTGGCAGGGTTATGTACCTAACTTGTCCCACAGGCTCAAGCTGCTGCCTGAAACCTAAAAATCCATTTTCTGACCACTGTCAGTTCCCACAGGGAGGGAGAGGGGGATTTGCAGTGCTGTGCTCAGGGGTTGGGTGTGTTCTGTTCCCCATCCCAGGCCTGCCAGATGAGAAGGGCCGATTCCAGATCCTCCACATCCACACGGTGAGGATGAGGGAGCACCAGCTGCTGGCTGAGGATGTGGACATTGCAGAGCTGGCAGTGGAGACCAAAAACTTCAGTGGTGCTGAGCTGGAAGGTTTGGTTCGAGCTGCTCAGTCCACTGCCATGAACAGACACATTAAGGTCAGTCCTGTTGTCTCCTGCTGGGGCAAAAAAAAAGGGAAAATAATTTCATTTGGAATATTGAGTGTTCACTTCCAGATGGGAAGTGGCCTATCAGTGTCCCTTAGGAGATGAATTCATGTGGGCACCACCCTTTCCCTGTGCTTTTCCTTTGTTCTGAATTCCCTCTTCCCTCTCCTGCCCTCCAGGTGCCTCTTGCACAGCTTGGTGGGGTGGAGGGGGTGGTTTTTGAGGTGGTTTTGATAAAAACTGGAAGTCTTGAGCACAGTTTGTGCACTGGACCCAGGAAACAAGGTGGGGATTAGAATAGCCATTTATAGGGGGGGTCTCTGCTGGAGCCTGTGCAGCTCAGTATGCTCATAAATGTTCTGTAAGGAGGGAGAGGTTACAGCCTCAGAGCTGGTTTGGGGGCATAAAGACAAAGATCAGCAGTGGACATCTGCAGGGGGCATTGAAAGGAGGTCAGTGCACAAGATGCCAGTGAATTTTAGGTTTCCAGTGGGAGGTGGAAACCTAAACAGGTTCCAGACAGGGATGAGGACTGACCTGACCATCAACTGGGGCCAGGTTCTTGGAGCTGGAATAGCCTGGAAGTCCTAGCTCAGTCTCTGTCAGTGAAAACAGCAAAATAACAGGGTTAAAAGTTACCAGGAGTGGGGCTGTGATTGCATCATGGATAAAATCCCTGGTGTACTTGGATCATGCTAGAACCAGGGTATGGAATGGTGCAGGAGGGTTTTCTTTGGAAAAATGATTAAACTGGGGTTCCTCAGTCTGAAGAAAGCGTGGGGAAGGGTTCTGGAGAGTGTGAGTGTGCTGGGATCAGGGAATGTTGACTGCTCCCTAATGCAGGAGCCAGAGGAGCAGAGGAGGTGTGCTGTGTGTGAAGGGTTCCAGCAGTGGAAGGAATCCTTTACTCCAAGCCTTGGTTGAATTCAGAGGGCTTTGCACAAAGTCTTCCACTGCAAATCACTGCTAACATGGTGATCACTCCACCTCCACTGATTCCTGCAACGTTCCCAGCTCCCTCTGTTCTCTGGGAACACTTCCCTGCCTTCCCAGTCCTGCTGGCTGGGGGGGTCAGTGTGTCTTCAGCAGGGAGTTCAGGCCATGAAATGTCAGGGGTGTGAGGGCAGATGCAGAGCTCAGTATTCAGTGGTGTTGAAATACGAGCTGATGAGGTGGTGAGGAGGGAGCCTGAGGCACAGCCACTGCTGCCCTGGCCAGCTCTGGGGACAGCTCCTGCAGGGAGGGAGAAGCCCTGGCCATCAATCCCACAGCACAGTAAAAATCTGCTCAGCCTCAAATGTGAGGAGAGCAAATCACACTTTCATTTAAGTGAGAAATCATTTGCTGCTCAGACATTTGTATCTCCTGGGAGTGCTCTTTCTAAAGGAGCAAATTACTCTTCCTGCTAATTAGTCTTGTATAACCATAATACTTGACAAGTTATTGTTTCATACAGCAAAAAAAAAAAAAAAACCACAAAAAACCACAGACATCATCACTTTCTCATTTTCTTGTGCTCTGTCTCAAAAAAAAAAAAAAAAAATCAGCACTTCTGGATTCTTCCCTTTGCAGGCAAAACATTTTCCTTAAATAATTAATTTTGCTTATAGTTGATGTTTTCTCAGTGCTTGAGTTTTGGGTCAGTTTGGGGAGCGTTGGTGTTTTGATCTATTCCCTGTTGTGCCAAGAAGTCACATGGGAGAAAGGGAGCTGGCAATGTGCAAATGTGAGAGAGCAGTCCCCTCCTCTGGGCTGCTTTGGGAGCCACATCTCAGTAATGGATGGATGTGCTTTCCTACATGGGAAGTGGCCACGTGTTGTTTGCTTTTCAAACACTTTGACACGGTAATTTTGGGTAATATTCTTTATTCTGGAGTTGCTTTTAGCTAAATGATGCAGTAAAGTGCTTTATTCTTTCCTGCAAGTACTGAAAGTTTAAAATATACATCATAGGCCTGACCTAGTTTTCAGAAGCACCTGTGAGAAGCAGGAGCACGAATGGAAAATGAAGGGGCATTGTCTCCTGAATCATTGGAAGTCTTTGATTCTCTCTCAGAGTGTGTGTGTGTGAAAAATTATTAACATGAACTCATTAAAGGCTGGGGAGGCAAGAGCCCCCTTGGTTTTAAGTGTACACACAACCTCAGGAATATATTGAGTGTTTCAGGTACCTTCACCTCCCTCTGCAAAGGAGAAAAGTGATCACCTGTACTAAAGACCCACTCAGCTGTGTATTTGGCACCCTGTCCTTGTGCTTGGTGGGTGTTTTTTGGGAGAAGGGACTCTCTCATTTCAGCCATCCTCTGGCTGTGTGTCTGGCACAGGAGGATTGGCCAGGCTGGGTTCCTGTGGCTGCTGTTCAGGGCCTGTATTGGCTGCTCTTCAAGACAAGCACCATGTCATTGCTTTTATTTTTATTTTTTCCTTCCCGTGCTCAGGTGCACTCTGTTCTTGCAGGTCCCTGTTGGAGGGGAATGTCTTTGAGAGTTAACTGTAGTTTATTTGTCTTAGCTCCCAGCTCTGAAGGGTGCCTGTGTCATCCCAGTAAGTTCTAGGAGTCTGAACTGGGCTGAGTTGAGGCTCAGACTGGTGCCAGCGTGGGCCTGAACTGGCTCCTGGTTTGCAGCACAGCAGCAGGGATGGGCCAGAGCCTCAGTCCTGTTCTCTAGGATGGGGATCACAGACATTCCTGGGAATTCTCTCTTGGAATGGGGGTCACAGACACCCTCTGCACTTCAGCATCCCCCTGTGCTGCCCTGAGTGCTCCCTGGGGCTGGGATGTGGCCGTGGCTCCTGGAGTGGGGATGGCTCCAGCAGATGCCCCAACAGAAGTGTTTTCCTTACTGAGCCAGACCAGCCACAGGGTGTGGAGGGAAGCTGGGGAGGAGCTGGGGGCTACTGCTGCACCTCAGTGTCCTTTATTGCCTTTCTAGGCCAGCAACAAAGTGGAGGTGGACATGGAGAAGGCAGAGAGCCTGCGTGTGACCAGAGGAGACTTCTTTGCATCCTTGGAGAATGATATCAAACCAGTGAGTGGGCACTGTGGGGCTGCAGGAACAGCCACCCAGGGCAGTCAGGGATGGGAGGGAGCAGCTTCCTTTGGGGTCACACAGCACTGGTGCCTCAGGGGCTGACATGTCCCGTGAAAGTGGGGAGCTCTGAGCTCTCTGTGTGCCTGTTGCTGCCCAGAGAGTCATAAAGAGAGCTAGAAGAGATAAAGAAAAGCTGAGGGCTTCTTCTCCTTGTCACAGCTTTCCCTTTTAGGCCACATCAGTTCCTGGGTGACAGCTTTACCCTGGGCTGTAGGAGGAGGTCTGAGCCTCATTTCTGAGAATTGTCTCCACACAGTGTGGAGTCAGAACCCACTGGGAACTTGCACTGACTAGAATTCATTGTGAGGGTGTATGGAAAGATGTTTCTGAGTGTGCCTGGTCTCCACCAGTGTTCAGCCCTCTGAGCTGGAATGCTGTGAGTCACCAGGAGCTGTGACTGCCTCACTTCCAGAGCTTTGCTCCTGGTCATTTTTATTTAATTGTTTCATGGTTTTTCTGATGGGATTAATTTATTTTTTTGTGGTGAAAGAAGTGTTCCCTCTCTTCTGCAGGCATTTGGAACCAACCAGGAGGACTATGCCAGCTACATCATGAATGGGATCATTAAGTGGGGGGACCCAGTAACGAGGGTGTTGGATGATGGGGAGCTGCTGGTCCAGCAGACCAAGAACAGCGACCGCACTCCCCTGGTCAGCGTGCTGCTGGAAGGTACAGCTGAGGGAAATCCCCTTCTGGGGGCTGCTGCTGTCACTGCCCCCCTGCTCACCTCGGACATCCTGCACCTGCAGGGAGCACCTTGGGGGAGGAATGGAGCTGGGCTCTTGCTCTCACTCTCTTGGGTGAAATTGCTTTGGATGTTAAATCTGTCTCTTCAGCCAGAGGGAATCCTGTGCTTGGAGCAAGGGAGAAGGGAATGTACCCAGTTAATCACCAAAATGTACCCAGTGAATAACCTCAGTTTGGCTGGTTTACAGTGGAGATGTCTCTAGCTGAGTCAGTTGTCTAAATTCCCTTTGAAGTCACTGGAGAGCTCATCAGTGCAATTAGCTGAGCTCAAACAGCCACATTTAGGTGTCTCTGTCAGTTAAAGATGGATTTCTCTCCATCCACACTGTTACTAAGGAAAGTTTCCAGATATTGGAAACTGGTTCCAGTATCTGTATTACAGATTTTGGAGGAGAATTTGTTACATTGGAGTAGAATTTGTTATTTATCTCTTCCCTTTTTCCTTTCCCAAGGCCCAATAAAATGGGTTACCACTGTTGCTTGTGGTCTGTAGCTTTGGAGTTAACCCTGAGTAATTCTTTGTGTTAGTGCCCAGCAATTTCTTCTGTCCCTCCAAACTGATTCATGTTGGGTGCATGGATTCAGGTGTGTCTGTGGTCTCTGAACTATCCTGGTGTGAATTCAGGCAAATCACATTGTCTTTGCCAACGCTTCCCTGGTGTTCCTGCTGCTGACTTGTTTGCCAAGGTGCCAGCAGAGATCACACTCAGACAGGATATAAGCTCAAGAAATTTATCCAGAACACAAACTCACACGTTTTGGTGCCGTGGCTGCTCCTACAGAAAGTGTAATGTCCTCTCTTGTGTCATGGCAAATCATTCTGCAATATGCTCAAGCAGCTCCATTAATTGCCTCCACGTGGAGGAGTGGGCTGCACCAGGAGTTAGTGTGTTCCTTCTGCAAGCAAGAAAAACACTCACTTCACACTGCAGATGCCTCTGGATGGAATTCTAAACATGCCCCAAATATCATGCACACTGAGCATTGTCAGAGCTGTTTCCTCCCTTGCTGATCCCTTGTTTGTCCTTTGCTTCAGGCCCCCCCCACAGTGGGAAGACTGCTTTAGCAGCAAAAATAGCAGAAGAGTCCAACTTCCCCTTTATCAAGATCTGTTCTCCTGATAAGATGATTGGGTTTTCTGAAACAGCCAAGTGCCAGGCCATGAAAAAGGTATGTGTGTGTCCTCCCCTGTGCCTGCTTGGTGACAGCCCAGCTCTGGGCTCTCTTGTGGAGGGACAGGTGAATTCCCTTTGGGATGTGAATTACCTTTGGGATGTGAATTCCCTTTGGGATGGTGAATTCCCTTTGGGATGTGAGTTACCTTTGGGATGGTGAATTCCCTTTGGGATGTGAATTCCCTTTGGGATGTGAGTTACCTTTGGGATGGTGAATTCACTTTGGGGTGTGAATTGTCTTTGGGATGTGAGTTACCTTTGGGGTGTGAATTCCCTTTGGGATGGTGTTTTCTGCTCTCCCCAGGTCTGGGAATCCTGCATGTATTTATTTATAAAGGTGAATGTATCACAGAATCCCAGAATGGTTTGGGTTGGGAGGGACCTTAAAGCCCACCCAGTGCCACCGCTGCCACAGCAGGGACACCTCCCACTGTCCCAGGCTGCTCCCAGCCCTGTCCAGCCTGGCCTTGGGCACTGCCAGGGATCCAGGGGCAGCCACAGCTGCTCTGGGAATTCCATTCCAGGACCTCCCCACCCTCACAGGGAGGAATTCCTTCCTCACATCCCATCTAACCCTGCCCTCTGGCAGTGGGAAGCCCTTCCCTGTGTCCTGGCACTCCAGACTCCTGTCACAGTGTTTGTGTGGCACTCAGTGACTCGGGGAAGGTTTCAAGGCTCTGCTCTGGTCTGTGATCCTGGCAAACAGACCAGCAGGACAGATCTGGGATCAGCAGAGCTCTGTCTGTGAAGGGGGAGGCAGGAAGGGCTTGGGGCTGCACTTGGGGTGAACAGATCCTGCCTGAATGGGCCAAGGGACCCGTTTTGAGGTGGGGTCTTTAGTTAAACTTTAACACCCTGGGGAGCTGGGGAATGTGAATGAGCTGAACATTTTCATTTCCTGGAGCAGCCCAGCACTTACCCTTCAGATGGATGGTACTGAATGGAGCATGTGTTGCTCTGAGAGATTGCTGAGGGTTTGTAGAGCTTGTAAGGGAGGGAAGGTTCTTAGAAGAAGCAGTGGAAGTCGAGTTTGTGCCTTGGATTCCAAAAGGAGCCTTTGGATTCACTGGAGTCAGGGTTTGCTGGAGGCAGAGCTGCAGCACCACTGCTGTCCTCAGTGCTGCCTCCTGCTCACAGCCAGAGCTGTGCAGGACACTGAGCTGCTCCAGGAAGGGTGACTGGGGCTGAGATCCACACCTGAGTCAGGCCCTTCCCCCTGCAGGCTGCTGCTCTGGACAGTACCCAGTATCCAGCCTGAGGAGAAAAGCTGCTCAGCTGTGTTGCAGTTGGGGAGGTTCTCTCTCTGTGTTATATTATCAGTGTTGCCCCAGCTCCAAAAACAGGAATGGTGCTGGTTTCTCCCTGGCTTACAGTGAACCTCAGGGCAGCTGCTTGTTGCCAAGGGTGGGGGGGGGGGGGTAAATGAATAAATAAACTGGATTTGTGGAGATGGCAGTGTTTTATTGCCTGCAGGGAGCCTGATCTCTCATTACCTGCCTGTTTCATTCTCAGATTATTCCTCTCAGTGCTGCTGTGTTCAGCTGAACCCACATCAGCAGGCCCAGCTGTGGCTGTCATAGTCCTGTGGCTGGGGTTTAACACTGAGGTATTTCTCTCTTTTTCAGATCTTTGATGATGCCTACAAGTCCCAGCTCAGCTGTGTTGTTGTGGACGACATTGAGCGACTTTTAGGTGAGTCAGGAGGAGGGAGAGCTGTGCTGACTGCTGCAGAAATATTAATGTATTTGCAATGTTGAACCATTGCAAACTGGAAATTATCTGCAATAATTTACATTCACTTCAGGAGCACTGAACTGGTTTTGATACAGTGAAGTGTTTTAAATGTTCAGCTGCTCCATGGGCATCAAAATGCATTTTTTCCTTTCAGATTATGTCCCAATTGGACCTCGGTTCTCCAATCTGGTCTTGCAAGCCCTGCTGGTGCTGCTGAAGAAAGCCCCCCCTCAGGTAAGGCAGGGATGCCCTGTTCCTGCAGGAATTGGGACAGTGGGAGCTTTGTGTCTGCCTGGGAGCTGCCAGTGGTATTAATGCTTTTGTCTGAGTCAGCCACGTTAATCCCAGCCTGCTGCTCTTCATTCACTTGGACATTTCTGGGATAACCACAAGGGATTCATCTCGAAATATCTAATTACTGGGGGCTGAATCTTCTGCAGTTAGTCCTAAAAATACTGACTAAGGAGAGCAGTTTAACCTTCAGCATGCAGAGCTGAATTGTGTCATCTGCCTGCCCTCTGAGGAGCTGCTCAGGCCAGATCCACCCCCGGCTCAGCCACGTGCTCCCTCCCTATTTATAAATCAATTTCTGTGTAATCCCTGATGGTGGTTGTCAGGGGTTTAATTTGTTCTTAACTTGCAATGTTCAGGTGTTAATTACAATGATTGAGGGAAGCTTAAGATCTTGTCTGTGGTGCTGATCCTGTCTGTTTGCACTTTGTGGCTGGATGAGATTTGAGAACATCACAGGTGCTGAGGGTTCTGCAGCTCGTGCTGGGTGAGACAGGCAGGCAGGGACTCCTTTCTTGTTTGCCATTTCCCTGTCGTTCACTGCGTTCCTTCTTTGTGTGTGAGAGCATCTGCATGAATAAATAACATCCTACCACAGGAGCACCTTGAAAGTTGGTGTCAGGAGCAAGCAGGGAAGCACAGGCTGGGTGAAGTCAGGTTTTTTTGTCATGTTTAATATCCTGGCGCGGCAGCGTGTGCGTGAGTGTTGTTTTCATTAGAGAGTTTGGTGAAAAAGACCTTTCAAATCCAGGACTTTGAACTAAATTGTAATGCCACAGGCCCTGAGTTCCCCTGTGTGTGACTGTCAGCCTGGGAGAACAAAGATTTTCCCAGTGAGCTTTCTAGGCCACGTGAAGTCTGCAACAACAGCAGCATCCAAGTTTTATCACATGCTTGGAACAGAGCAGCTGCCTGTGTGGAGCAGCACAGCCATTCCTGGTCACATCACCTCCTGCACTCTCTGACCTACTGCAGGCTGCCCCACAGTGCCAGGACCTGGTTGTTCCCAGAAATCAACATGGAAAACAGAACTTGATTTGCTTCAAAAGTATTCAGTTGTTCATTTGGCCACTGCATCCTGAGTGTGTGCTGCTGCTGCTGCTGGGCTGCCCTTTGGGTGCCACCTGGGGCTCCCCAGAGCAGGACACAGGCTGGAGGCTCACAGAATATTTGCCAAGTTTGCACTTGTTGCAGAGATCTGTGCTCAGCAGGGTTTGAAATGCCCTGGGGGCTGGGAGACTCTGGCTTGACAGCCAATATTATGGTGACTTAAGCCATAAATTGTTGGAGGGTAGAGAGTGAGTTTGCTGAGGAAATGTCACTGGTTGATTGATCATGTGGGTTTTTTTTTTTTGTTTTTTTTTTTCTTAAGTGTCCAGTGTTGTCTTTGTGGGAATCAGGGCCTGGGGTGAGCTGGACCCTTTGGGCTGCCCTGCTCTGGCAGTTCTGGGGACAGGCTGTGTTTGTAGTGAGTTCCCTGGGGTGGCCATGGCATGTGGGGGTGATGGCATTTAAAAACCCAAAGCTGTGTGTGAGAAATAGAGTTGTGCAGGGAAAGGCCTTTTCTGCTGTGACAGTTTACTGTGAAAAAGGTTGGATTTTGGGAGAGTCTTTGGGGATTTTGAACTCAGATGAGGAACCCATGACAGGGATAATCCTGAGGGTTCATCAACACCTTCCAAGTCCCTTCTGAGATTACAAGTTCCCTTGAGGAGCAGTTTCTTTGGGAGGGATGGCTCTTCTCAGGGCATTGTTGTAATTTGAGATGCAAATACAGGCTCTAAGTGCATGAGCAGCATCAGTGGTGCTGACCTGCATGGGGTCTGTGGGACTGGGATCGTGGTTTAGCATCATTCCTTATAAAAATGGGATGTCCTGGGACATCCCTGTGCTGAGAGAAATTCTTGGCAGGATGCTGGGGAGACAATACCTGTTCCCCTTTGCTTCAGTGTTTCACTTGTGGTGGGAGGGACCCTGAAATACTGAGCTGATTTCAAAGAATCATGAAATGGCTTGGCTTGGGAGGGAATTTACAGCCCAGCCCAGCCCAGCCCATCCCATCCCATCCCATCCCATCCCATCCCATCCCATCCCATCCCATCCCATCCCATCCCATCCCATCCCATCCCATCCCATCCCATCCCATCCCATCCCATCCCATCCGTGCTGTTTGAAAGCAAAACCAGTGAGACTCCCAGTCAGAGATACAATTTAATAGGAGGAGAGAGGAAAAAAAAGGTAAAATAAAATAAATGGAACAATACAACCTGACACCCTGTTGGTCAGGGTGTTTGAAGCAGTCCAAAAGTGAGTCCTCCTGGAGTGGCAGAGGTGGTTCCACTGGAGCAGAGATGATCCTGAGAGAGAAGGGTTCAGTGATGGTGAGAAGGGCCCAGTCTTCCTCCAGGAATCTGGTAGAACCAGATATCTTGTGCTCCTGCATCTCAGTTTTTATCCAGGTAGGAATGGTTGGCTCCTCCCACTGGGTGGAGCATCTCCCAATGGAATGTGTCCTGCCCTTAGTGGGCCTTAATGGTCCATTAGCAGAAAATATCTCCCTGGAGGGAGGACAGGTGGTGACAGAGATAACAAACACTGCCCCACCTGGTTTGAACAGCTGGCCCATTATCAGAAGGCATCTGCCCCTCTCCACCAGAGTTACAAGAGATAAAGAAAAACATCTCCCCAGCTGCTTTTAACAGATGAAATAGAACAGACATTTTTGATTCTATAACCCAAGACACCATCCCATCCCATCCCATCTCATCCCATCCCATCCCATCCCATCCCATCCCATCCCATCCCACCCCACTGTCCCAGGCTGCTCCAAACCCCATCCAACCTGGCCTTGGACACTCCCAGGGATCCAGGGGCAGCCACAGCTGCTCTGGGAATTCCATTTCAGGGCCTCCCCACCCTCACAGGGAAGAATTCCCTTCCAGTATCCATCTCTCCCTGCCCTCTGGCAGTGGGGAGCCGTCCCCTGTGCCCTGTCCTCTGCTGTGGCCCAGGTTATGAATTCCCTGGGGAGTCACATCCCTTGCAGGGATATTCTTGATGTGCAGGCAGCTCCCTGCAATCACTGTAGGCTCGGTGTGGAAGAGATTTCTGGGATGAAATGTTATTAATTATGCATCGAGGTGCGTGTCTCTGTTGGGTTGAAAGCTGCCTCCCAAGCTCCACTCTTCCCAGGGAGGCTGGGCTTGCTGGAAAGTGGTGTGGGAAGGGCAAACACTTGAAGGTTCTGGTTTTCTTTTGAGAGTAAACACTTTAGACTTTAAATAAACTAGAAACCTCTCTCAGCTTGCTTTAAATTGCCAGTCACAGCTCCTGCTTGTGGTTCCACTCAGCAGTGTTAAATAGTGCTATCTGTTACCGCTGCTTCCAGAGGACTGAAAACCATTGCATTTTGTTCAGCATCTTTCTTTAAACCAATTAAAAACCTTTTCTGAAATGCCTTGAAGAGAAGAAAATAAACCATGTTCTCTTGGGTCTTTAATTCAATCAAGTTTGCCTGTGTTGTGCAGGAGCAGGGACTGGGGGATGGAAAGGCTGAAAAGGGCTGTCTCAGCAGGGAGCCGAGCGGCAGAAAAGGACTTCCCTGAGAACTGAGCAGCAGCAGCTCCCAAAGCCGGGGCTGCTTCATCTACATGCAGAGTCACACAGGGCCTGGAGGCGCTGCCCAGCCCCACCGAGGTTCACATGTGCCTCCCTGCTGCTTCCCAACAATCGGCCCGGGCCGGGAGGGACCCTCGGCATCCCCAGCGGGGCCGGGGCCCGCGGCTGAGCGGGCTGGGCAGGGCCAGGGAATGTCTGCCTGAGCAAGGTGCCCTCCAAGGGACCTGGATTAATCCCATCCATTAATCCCATCCCTCCTGGGCCTGCCCTTCCACTGCTCGAGGGCCCCCAGCCCCTTCCCTCCAAGGGACATCCCCTCCTGGGGCTGCCCTTCCAATGCTCCCAGAGCCCCCAGCCCCTTTCCTCCAAGGGAGACCTACTCCTGGGGCTGCCCTTCCACTGCTCAAGGGCCCCCAGCCCCTTCCCTCCAAGGGACATCCCCTCCTGGGCTGTCCTTCCCCTGCTCCCAGAGCCCCCAGCCCCATTTGCACAGTGAGATACACATGGGGATGTCCTTTCCCTGCTCCCAGAGCCTCCAGCCCCTTCCGTCCAAGGGACACCCACTCCTGGGGATGTCCTTCCACTGCTCCCAGAGCCCCCAGCCCCTTCCCTCCAAGGGACACCCGCTGCTGGGGCTGTCCTTTCCCTGCTCCCAGAGCCACCAACTCTTCTTGAAGGGAGACCCACTCCTGGGGCTGTCCTTTCCCTGCTCCCAGAGCCCCCAGCCCCTTCCCTGCAAGGATATCCACTTCTGGGGATGTTCTTTCCCTGCTCCCAGAGCCCCCAGCCCCACTTGCACAGTGAGATTCACACCTGGAGCTGCCCTTCCACTGCTCCCAGAGCCTCCAGCCCCTTCCCTCCAAGGGACACCCACTCCTGGGGCTGCCCTTGCACTGCTCCCAGAGCCTCCAGCCCCTTTTCTCACTGGGACACTGGAGGCTTTTGCCAATTGATGAAAGTTCCAGGGGAATAATCTCCTTGTTTGATGTAATCCCAGATGCATTCCCGATTCCACCTCACTTGGTGTGAATTGGAAGCAGTTCCAGTCAGCAGTGATGTCACCTTTATGTGCAACAAACCTGGGGAATTGGTTTCTCCCTTTGCAGCTGAGGGATTCCCAAGACCCCAGACAAAAGGATAAAGGTGCACAAGGGTCCTGAGCACAGTGAGCACCTGGTGGGTGACAGAGGCACCTCAGTGTCACCAGTGTCTGGTTCCAGCAGAGCTCAGGCTCCCCTTGCCTGGGGCTGGCTGGATTTGCTGAAATTCTGTAGTTGGAGACTCCCCTGATGTGTTGAGGCTCCAGTTGCTCACAGCCGAGCCTGGAATTGTATCTGCTTCCCCCTGGACAGTGATGTGTGCTGCCTCTTGTAGCAGCAAGAGGTAGAAGAATCCATCCTGGAAAATTCAGTTGGTTCAAGTGGTTTCTTCGAGTCCCACAGTTCTGATCTGATCTGATCTCATCTGATGATGAGAACATCCTTCAGTTAGGTAAAATCCCTGCAGCAGAGGGGTCAGCTCTGGGCCCACCCCTCTTCTGGAAGGCAGAAGGGCACGACACACACCTCTGCACTGCCCTCCTGCCAGCACAGAGGGATCTTGGGCTCCAAACTGAGGCACTTTGCCTAAAAATGGATGGGATTAATCCAGGTCCAAGGCTGTGCCTCAAGTTTTAAAATTACTCATATTTCAGCAAAGGACTCAAAACCATCTAAAACTGAAATCAAAGCATTCAGAGTCTGGTCCATTTTAGCCCTGGTGCTGCCTTTACATGTCCAGCTCTGTTACCCAGATCTCTGGTGATGGAAGAACTGGGCTGGAACTGCCCTGGTTGTGAATCTGACACCAAATCACCTTAAGCTGTTCCTCCCTCCTTGGTAATTCACTCACATGTTATGCCTGAGTTTTGGAAGTTTGGCTTGAATCCTGATTTTCTGTGGGCTGAACACGTGGCGCACTGCCTTCACCCTGGCTGGTGTAGAAATGAGGGGTGAAAAAAGTGAATTTTTCTGAAGATGGGACCACTTCAGCAGCACATGGAGCCCTGTGCTGTGTGCTCTGGGGTGACCCTGCTGGAGCAGGGGGTGGCCCCTTCCAGCCTGAACCCTTCTGGGATCCTGTGACAAGAACAAATCTGGGATCCCCCGTGGTGTGGTCAATGCAGAGCAGCTGGGTGAGGGCAGCTTTTCCAGTCTGATGGCTTTTCCTACTGCCTGCAGAATCCCTGGGGCAAACAGTGCTGCCCTGGGGGGTTCTCACTTGTTCATTGAGTTGCCTGAAAGTTTGAGGAGCTCGAGGGACTCCGGCCCTGTCAGTGCTGGGGGTCACTGTGGCTGCTCTCCAGGGGTCAGGTTTAAAGGCAGGGAGTTGAAGGTATGGCTTCTTCTGAGGCAAGCAGGGAAAAATCAGGGTCTTTTGGGTGGAGCTGTTAAAAATTTGAAGCACTTTTTGCAGAGTAGCCATCTGTTCTGCGGAGCTCCCAACCACGTCAGTGGTTCAGGGACCTGGGAATAGATTTTAACAGAGATATCTAAAAATTGCTGAGGGATCTGCCCTCTGGGAGCTCATCCTGGTGCTTTTCAACCTTGTTAAGCCTTTCCATTCTTAGCACTGTGCTTGCCTGAGTCCAGCTGAGCTGTTGGTGAGAGCAAACGCCCTTTAGTTCAGTTTATCTGATGTTTGATAATTCCTGCTTGTGCTCCCTGGTCTCTGTAATCACAGGCAGCAGTCTCTGCCTCATCTCCTCTACACCATCTATGATTTCATAAACCTTTCTGTTTTGACCAAGGATCTATTTAGGGAAGTTATCCCTATTTCTGACCATCCCTGGCGCTTTCTCTGACTTCTCCAACTGAACTGAATCATAGAAACATGGAATGGTTTGGAAGGGACCATAAAGCCCATCCAGTGCCACCCCTGCCCTGGCAGGGACACCTCCCACTGTCCCAGGCTGCTGCAAGCTCTGTCCAGCCTGGCCTTGGGCACTTCCAGGGATGCAGGGACAGCCACAGCTGCTCTGGGAATTCCATTCCAGGGCCTTCATACCCTCGAAGGGAAGAATTTCCTTCCAATCTCCCATCCATCCCTGCCCTCTGGCAGTGGGAAGCCATTCCCCCTTGCCCCAAGTCCCTCCCCAGCTCTCCTGGAGCCCCCTTAGACACTGGAAGGGGCTCTAAGGTGTCCCCAGACCCTTCCCTTCTCCAGGTGAACACCCCCAGCTCGGAAATGATGGATTTGAAGTTACATTTGAAACAGGAAGGAGCTCCTGGATCCCCATGGCAGAATGATGATCCTGGTTTGCTCCTTTCCCACTCTGACTCTGTCCCAGTGGTCACACACAGAGCGAGACTGAGCTGGTGTTCCCACAGAATTCCCACAGGGACTGCTGCCAGTGCCTTTCCTCAGTGGTCCCAGGGCTTTAGGGAGCTTTCTGTGTGTGCAGGCACTGCCCACTGCCCTGAGGGCTTTGGCTGCACTGACTCAGTGGGCACTGGCTGGGTTTGCCAGCCCTGAACTGGTGCTTTAGGGAATGTTTCCTGCATGAGTCCAGAGCGTGGGCAGCTGTCATGGGAGGAGGAATGTGTCACCTGGGCTCCAGGAGCTGAGAAGGGAAGGCTGAGAGCAGGATCAGTCATGGACACCTGAAGCTCCAGGAGGTAAAACTCCCCTCACTGGTGACATTCCTGTGCTGCCTGTGTCCTTTCCTGATGAAACACCGAGGTAAATTCCATTTTTATTTCAATCAGGCACAGGCTTCATTAATGTATGAGGCAGCATCCCTCAGGCAGCCACTCTGAGGTCGTTATCCCCTTGATTGATGCCTGATCAGTGTGCCAGGCACTGTACACATGCTGGGAGCTATATTTGGGGAACAGACACTGCCTGGGTGCAGCTGAGCAGGTTGTTTTTGGTTTTTTTCCCCTCTAAAATGCTCATAGTTCATGGGAAACTGTTATTAACACAGCCTCTTGCCCAAGCTGTTCAGGATTTTGAGAGTTCCATACAGTAATAAAAGTTTTTAGGAGAAGCACTTGTGAAGCAGATGGGGTCTGGGTGGTGCAGCACTTGCAGGAGGGGTTGTTCTGTGCTTTGGAGGTCTCAGTTCTGGTCAGGGCTCTGTCCTTGCCCCACTCTGTGCCCTGGCACCTCAGCTGTGCCTGGCATGTGTGTGGCTGCTTAGGATTCCTTGGCTAAGGGAGCAGGAATTCTCCTTGCAGGGCCGTGCCCTGTGCTGGGTCTGCAGCACCACGGGAGGAACAAGAGCTCCCTGAGGACAGGGTGGGGAGGAAGCACAGAGCAGTGAGAGCAAGGGAGAGCAAAGGCAGGCAGAGCTGAGGTGAAATGTTCCCACTCAGTTCTGCTGCTGCTCCCTGAGTGCTCCTGGAGCATTCTGCTGCCCTGGCAGGGGGGTCTCAGCGGGCTGAAGGCACCTCTGAGCCCTGTCCTTGGGAGCAGATGTCTCTCTTGGGGCCACACCTCTGTCTCTCTTTGGGCTCAGGTGCTCTGGGGACTCATCTCACACAGCTTCCAGGCCAGTGTTTGCAGCCTGTTTTACCAACCCTTTCTGTAGTGGAAAGCTGCTGGAATTTTGTCTTCATGCAGGCCAGAAGCTTTCCTGCTGCTGAGCATCACTTAATCCCCCTGGTCTGTGCAGTGCTTCAGCTGGAAATCTCTGATGGGAGCTGTCCCTGTCCTGGAACATGGAACAAGATTGGTCCCTTCCAACCCAAACCATTCCACAATTCCATGGTTCCATGAAAATGGGCACCTGATGGAGCTTGCTGAGCTCCTGTGGGAGTGAGGATCAAACTCCAGTCACTTTCTCTCCACTGAGTGTGTTGGGTTTTCAACTTTGCCAGCCACATCTTCCCGATTTGGCTCCAACTTGTAAAGTGCTGTAATACTTTCCTGGCCTTGCTGGGCCATCAAAAAGGAAATGGATCCTGTGCAGTTGTAAAGCTGTGGCCATACAGGACATGGTGGGAGCAGCACCTGTGGAATGGGGCAGAAATACCATGGAATGGCTGTGCTGCTGCTGCTGCCTGAGGACACTGTGCCCTTCCCCAGGTGACCTGCAGGCAGTGTTGGACCCTCAGCCCTGAAGCATCCCACTAACTACTTCCACTGTACTTCTAAAGCAGCATTTTCAGTTCAGGGATTGGCTGTTTTTCCCCCATTTTCACATTTTCAGAGAGGTGGCTGAGTGGTGCTGTGATGCCTCCTGAGCTGCAGACAGGGATTCACACAGGAGGGGCAGCACAGTGTCCCCAGCAGAGCCCTGTGGGACACTGGTGACCTGGGACATGCTCTGCTTCCCCCTGCCAGATGTTTTCCTTTTGCTCTCTTGGACTAAACCCAATCTTGGAGGGAGCACTTGAGCTTATTCCCAGTTCAGGATCTTCCTCAGTGTCCAACACCTGCAGCAGGAGCAGAATCAGTTCAGTGAGTGCAGGGGAAGAACAAACCCTGGGAAGATGCACTGTGCATCAAGGTGGTGTTTAAATAGGTTTTCATCCTCTGTCAAGGGAATGCAAAGCAGGTACAGGATTCATTCTGGGAAGAGGTTTTAGGGGTTTGTTTTGTTCCCATAATGATGAAGCTTTGTGTCATGAGGTTGAAATACAGAACTTGCACAGAATCACAGAATATCCTGAGTGGGAAGGGACCCCCAAGGATCATCAAATTCAGCTCCTGCCCTGCACAGACACCCAGCAATCCCCCCCTGGGCATCCCTGGCCCTGCACCCCAACAATCCCACCCTGGACATCCCTGGCCCTGCATAGACCCCCCAACAATCCCACCCTGGGCATCCCTGGCCTTGCACCCCAGCAACCCCACCCTGGGCATCCCTGGCAGTGCTGTCCAACCCCTCCTGGAGCTCTGGCAGCCTCGGGCTGGGACCATTCCCTGGGGAGCCTGGGCAGTGCCCAGCACCCTCTGGGTGGGCCCTGGACATTCACTTCACTCTTGGAGCCTCAGCCAGACTTGTTGTACAGCAAAAGAGGGGGGTCCTTGGCCAGCCAGGCCCCTCCCAGCCCATGGGCTCCCTGTGTACTGGGACAGAAAAGGGACTGATGATCCTGCCTGACCATCCCAGCAGCTCCTTCCATCAGCCAACATTGATCAGTGTCCAAACCCTGCCCAGGGAAATTGAAATAGCAGTGGAAAGGGCTCTGCAAGGTGAACAAACAGCAGTGGATTTGCATTTGCAGCTGATGTTTTCCACAGCTTGCTCTATTATTCATAAACCCTGTTATTGCCTGGGCTGACTCAGAGTTACTCTGTGCACTCAGGTTTGGGAATTGGAGGCTGCTGGAGTGGGACTGTCCTGTACAGCTGCAGGAGGAACTCAGGGACTCACAGCAGCCTCTGCTCAAAAGCCTGAGCTGGAAATCCACTGGAGCTGCTTGTGCAGGAGCAGGGAATTCACTGTACCCACAGATTCCTAAAGGCAGGCTGTTCCCCTGAGAAGTCATTTGTAATTCAGCTTTTGGGAGTGGGAGTTTGCTCAGGCTTTTAAATGTAATGAGGATCCAGCTATTTATAAAGCTGGGTTCAGAGGGAGCTGTGAGTGTGGTGGGGCTTTGTGCTCCATAATTCCTGGACCCTGTTGGTGGCATCGCTCCCAGAGCTGATCCCGGTCTCCCGTGGCTGCTCTTGGCCACTTCCATTACTGACAGCTTTAATCCTATTAATTTTGTTCAGAGTGGCTTTTTCAATGGCCAGTTCTCATTTGGAGTTAGCTGAACCTTCCCCAGGCTGGTTCTCTCCCACTTTCCCCTCTCCTGACTCTCCTCTCCTTCCCTTGCCCGGGCAGGGCCGCAAGCTGCTGATCATCGGCACCACGAGCCGCAAGGACGTCCTGCAGGAGATGGAGATGCTGAATGCCTTCAGCACCACCATCCACGTGCCCAACATTGCCACGGGGGAGCAGCTCATGGAGGCTTTGGAGGTGAGGAAAACTTCCAGGATGACAAAAAAACTCCAAATTTGCTGGCATCAAGGGGTTCTGCAGTCGCTGTGTCTGGTAGCACCATCCCACTTTGATGCCATGTCATAACACAGCAGTTCTGAGGCTTTCCAGTTTGCTTTTCCATGAATTAAATCAAGGCAAAATTACAGAACAGTAGGTCTGGGGAAAGGTTTGTGGTCTGGACTGAGACATTCCAAGGGCATGGAAGTGGGTTAATGAATATAATTGGGACACTTAGGCTGAGTGTGCCTGGAGGGTGCTGAGCTCTGGTGAATTGGAGCAGCATCAGCTGAAGGTGTTTGGTGCTGAAGAATTATAAGTTCCTTATGAACTTCCTGCCTTCAGTGTCTCCTTATTCTGTGCCATAGCTGGAGTTGTAGTGAGTACTGAAGGCTGTGAAAATAAAACTGAATAGGCAAATCTTTGGTGCCATTGGCAAACCTGTCCCAGTGGTGAAGCCTGAGAGACACAGCCACTCCTGCAGCAGGTGTGGAAACTTCCTGTGGCTTGACCCTGATCTGGAGAGGACCTGGAGTGCAGCATAAAAGCACAGCACTAACTGTTGGATAAGGGGTTATTTTGGGAAAAAAACTGTTAGGGAATTAAAGAATTTTTTTGTTTTGCCTTGTCTAAGATACATTACAACAAATTTTCCTTCTCAGCTGGTAAATGCTTCTGGCTTCCCATCCCCTTTCTCCCAAGGTAGGTACCATTATTCCTACGCTCAGTCTCCTGTTGTTGATTTTGTGAAATGATTTCCCCCCCAGCTCCTGGGTAACTTCAAAGACAAGGAGCGCAGCACCATTGCACAGAACGTCAAAGGGAAGCCTGTCTGGATCGGGATCAAGAAGCTGCTGATGCTGATAGAAATGTCCTTACAGGTAGGGATGGCTCTGGGCTCCCAGAGCACTGCTGGAGGTTCCCTTCCCTGCAGACCCCTGCTCTTTTCCCTTTGCACTGGGAGAGGAGCTGCAGTGAAGGGGGAATTCTCAGAACAAAGAAATCACCACATCTTGGTCCACAGAGATCTTTAAATCTCCCCCCCTCACCCCGTGCCCATGGGCTGCTCAGAGCTGCACTTCAGAGCATCTGGCTGTGGGAGGGGTTGGATTAACTCACCTTTCATGGAATTTCTTCTCTCCACCCAGCATGTTAAGATTGCAGATAGCAATCACCTCAGTTGTTTTTTTTTTTTTTTTTTTAAAGAAGAAGATGCCTGTGCAGGTGTATGTGCTCTTTCCCTGAAGAAGATAAATCTGTCAGGCTGTTCAGCTGCTCTTCTCTTTATTTTCCACTTTCAGCACTTTAAAAAAAATAATTGCAGAGGGGAGAACTATGCAGCTCTGAGCCCTCCCCCGCAGCAGCACCCATGCCTGGAGCCAGCCAGCAAGCTCGTGCTCATTGACACGGGCTGAGGGTGCAGCCCTAATCCTCCCCTGACATCCCAGTGCTCCCCCAGCCCCCTCCTCTGCTCACATCAAATGGATTTAGTGCAGCTGAGTGAGCTGTCCTCAGATCTTCCTCGCACAGGCAGGGCAGAAGTGAAGAGACTTGTAGCTCAGAGCAGAGGAGTCGTGTACCCCTCTGTTCACTCCTCACAAGTCTGTTAAAACTTGCTCAGCGCTCAGGATATGCTCTGACTGCATGTCACCTCAGGGAATAAAGTCATTTATCTAGATTACTTTTTCCTCTTCTTCCTTGGCTTTTAATTCCATACCTACAGGCAAGTCAGTAAGTCATTGCTCACATGCATTAAATGTATTTAAGGGGTGCTGCCCTTCAGGGACTGCTCGTGTTCCCTGAGCCCTGACAATGGGTCCCTTCTTCTGGCACTGGACGTGCTCTTGGGCTGCTTTCTGCTGAAGTGCTGGCTGCTTTCAAAGCTGAAGGTGGAGGTTCTGTAAATCATGGGCAGTCCTGGGTTGGGAGATGGGTGGGAATGCTGACCCCAGCCTGGCCCCTGTGCCTGTTCCACTCCTGGGGGGGCAGTTCTGGGCACCACAATGTCACAGGGATAGAAAGGAGATAGAGAGTGTCCAAAGGAGGGACCTGAAGATGGTGAAGGGTGTGGAGGTGAAGCCATAGGAGGAGCAGCTGAGGTCACTTGTTCAGCTAGAGCAGAGGAGGCTGAGGGCAGAGCTCAGTGAGGCTGCAGCTCCTCCTGAGGGGCAGCTCCAGTCTCTGCTCTGTGACAGGGACAGGGCCTGAGGGGATGGCTGGAGCTGTGCCAGGGGGGTTTGGTTGGGTATCAGGGACAGGTTCCTCCCCAGAGGGTGCTGGCATTGCCCAGGCTCCCCAGGGAATGGTCCCAGCCCTGAGGCTGCCAGAGCTCCAGGAGGGTTTGGACACCCAGGGATGCACAGGGTGGGATTGCTGGGGGAGATTGCCCCCTGAGAGCTCCCTCAGCTGCCAGGGCACCACTGACCGTGTCCCCAGTGCCACATCCCCCCCAGAAATGGGAGCCCAGGGACAGGTAAGCTGCTCCTTGTAGCCAGGTGTCAGCTGGGACAGGTTGTGGAGAAGATTTAGGCAGGAGGAACCCTGCAGACACCCTCTCTCTGGTCTCCTGTTTGGAGTTCTCCTCAGTCCCTGGGTATTTCACATTCCAAACACTCTGTTGGGGTAGTTCACCTTTTTTCTCCTCCTGGACCCTGACTATTGCCTGTGTTCTTTGCTGCTTAAACCCCAAATGAGATGCTCAGCAGGGCAGGAGCTGGGCTGGATAATCCCTGTCCCACTGAGGATGTTCCATGATCCTGTGACCAGTGACACTGTGGACACAGAGTCCTGACTCTGCCCAAGGCTGTGCAGGGAAGCTGCTCTTTCATTTTTCTCAGCAGCTCATTGTTGTGTAGGTGAGTCCAGGACCAGGCAGGCTGGGAGGAGACAGGCAGAGCTGGGGCTGTGCCCTTTCTCACACACCAAACATCAAACATGAGCTGCTGGCACTGTCCCTAGGGCCACTGAGGGTGTCCCTGAGCTGCCCAGGCAGGGCTGGTGGCAGGGTGGTTCCTGCTCTGGCACTGCCTTCAGGTGGTTGTGTAATAGCAGAGGTAACAGCATATGGCAGCTAAATATGAACCAGCTCTGTTCCAAAAGGTCTGAGGTGTTTCCATGACTCCATCTGCTGAACTGCTATAAATACAGGAGAGCAGTGCAGGCTCTGAGTGAGCAGAGCTGGGATCTGGCAGCACTGGGATCTCTTACAGCAAAGCACGGTTGCACCAGATCAGGAGTCCAGCACTGGATCTTGTTTTCACTGAGTTGTACCACAGCTTTTTTAGGAGCAGATTTCAGTCTGAAATCACCTAAGAATTCCAAGGGATGGATGAAATTTCTCAGAACTCAGCTGATTAGGTGCCAGGTGACTGAATTCTTTGTAAAAAACGTGCACATGGTGTCTTCCTCCGAATCTAATGGTGGGGTTTGTTTTGTTAAAGCACTCTCAGCTCTCTGCAGGGATTCCTGAGCTAGTCAAGTGACTTCAAGTGTGTTTCAGACTAAAATCACACTGAACCAGACCCTCAATATCAAAATCCTCTCTTGGGGTACCCGAACTGCTCTGCTGCCCTGGGTGAATTGTCACCTTGTTCATGAGCTGTGCAACCCCACACTTTCTGGCAGCCTAATTCTCCCCAGGCTCTGCTATTGCTGTTCTTGGCTTTCAATGTCCAGCTGCCTGTGTTTTGTGTCACCTACTTTGATCATTTGTGGACACTGAGTATCCTGGGATGATTCTGTTCTCGTTCACACAAAGCCTTTGATCCCTGGCTACCCTCAGGATTTGCCATGTGAATCCACAAGTGTTTGCAGTGGCCTTGGCTGCAGGACAGGGCCACCTCCAGTGCTCTTGGGTCCCACCCTGGCTTCACCCTGCCCTGGGTACTGCTGGGTGCTCTCTCCATGGCTGCTTCCCCCTGCTGCCTCTCCCAGCCTGTATTGTTGCTCCTGGACCTTGCTGGCAGCACTCCCAAAGCCAAGGTCTCTCTTCTGAGCCTGGGTGAGTCAGACAAGGTTCCAGGAAGCCCCTTCTGGCACCTCCAGGGTTTCCTGGTTTGGTAACTTCTGTTTAGCATAAATAAAGCTTCATCAGCTTTAATCTGAGCTACTTGTCTTTAATGTATCTTAACTTTGTTTCTAACCAAGTACCTGGACATGCTGAGGGTTTGGCATTCATGGCAGGCTTTCAGGAGCTCCTCACATCTTGGTGGAGGATCTCCTTCTCTGGACTGGAGATGAACAACCTCCCTTCAGTTCCTTTGTTTCTTGAGGGGTCCTGGATGTCCTGAGGCTGCTGCATTAGCCAGGAAGGAACATCCATGTTCCTGTCACCTCTCTGAAGTCACTGAGCTCTGGCACAGGGGCAGTCCCCGTGCTGCTGTTCCAGAAAATCTTCCCCCAGTTGGGCAGCAGCATTTCCTGTTCCCCAGAGCACCAGAGGATGTGTCCAGGAGCCCTGAACCTGCTCCCTCTGTGCTCCACTGACTCCAGCTTCTGCTCCTTCCTGGGCAGTTCAGCCTCTGGGGTTGTTTGTGCCTGCAGTTTTAATAACAATTTGATCAAGCTGGAGTCTTTGTGGCCTTTCAGCTGCCAGCTGTAGTCTTTTGGACACGGTGCTGTGTGCAGGTCAGTGCTGTGTCTCCTCCTGCAGGTTTTGGTCACAGTGTCCATGGGCACCCTTGGTGTCCAGGTGGAGAGGGGTGGGAGGCAGCATCTGCCATTTGGGGAACAGAGCACTGGCCTTGGCAACTTTGAATTCCAGCTGGTGGCTTTAGAACAGATTTTCTAAGGATGAAAAGAGGAGATTTGTCTTAACTGTGTCAGGTCATGTTGGGTTTTTGGCAGAACTCTCTGGTTGGACCTTTGTTATTTCCTGGTTGTGATGACTTCCCATGGTTTCCTTAGGTGCTCTTTCAGAAGGGCACATGCTCAGTGTGGTTCCTGAGACACTCCTGTGTCTGTCTGAGAAGTCCCTGTCCAGGCAGTTGTCCCCAGCCTGTACTGGAGATGTCCCTGCCCAGGTGGGGCAGCTGGCATTTCCCTTCACTGAGCTGCATAAGGGATGTGTGGGGCTGGATCTGCCTCCAGCTGAGGCTGCCTGAGGGGCAGCACCACCAGCAGGTGCAGGACTCCCCTCTCCTGATCCCAGGCTCTGATCTGCAGGCTCAGGGAGTGCCTGGCCCCAGCCCCATGGGTTACCAAGGAGGTTCAGGAATGTTGGCTCCCAGGTGGGCACCTGGCACGTGGGCACACAGGAGCTCCTTGGGCACAGCTGTTTGACCAGTGTGCAGCCCATGGGGTTTGGTCTGTAAATCACACCCTGTTTGTGGGCCCTCCTGGAGTTGGGCTCAGGCTTTATCCAGCACTTGCCATTCCAGGAACGTTCAGAAACACAGGAGGGAGGTGGTTGAGTTGTCCTGGGGCTGTGGGATGAGCAAGGTCAGAGTGCACCTGAGAGCCTCCCCTGTTGGGAAAGGAGGGTGTCAGGCACTGCCCAGGGAGTGGGCACAGCCCCCAGGCCACCAGAGCTCTCAGGGTGGGGTTGCTGGGCTGTCTGGGCAGGGCCAGGGGTTGGACTGGATGATCCTTCCCCGTGGGTCCAACAGCAGGGTCAGCCACGGGGTCAGAGCAGAGCCCTTTGGCTGGGGAAGGCTCAGGACCCTTTGCCAGCTGAGGGTCCCCTGCAGGGTCTGCTGAGGTGGGTGGAACCTGTAGGTGCCCCCAGAGGAGGGGGATGTCCAGGTAATCAGAGTTCATGTGCACGTGCTGCTGTGCCAGCTGCCTTCAGCCTTTCTGACAGAACCACAGAGCCACTGGGGTGGGAGGAACCCCCTGAGTGTTCCCTCAGCTGCCAGGGCACCATTGGCCGTGTCCCCTGTGCCACATCTCCCCCAGAAATGGGAGCACAGGGATAGGTGAGCTGCTCCTTGTAGCCAGGTGTCAGCTGGGACAGGTTGTGGAGAAGATTCAGGCAGGAGGGACCCTGCAGACACCCTCTCTCTGGTCTCCTGTTGGGTGGTTCCCCTCAGTCCCTGGGTATTTCACATTCCAAACACTCTGCTGGGGGGGTTCACCTTCCTTTTCTTCCTGGACCCTGACTATTGCCTGTGTTCTTTGCTGCTTAAACCCCAAATGAAATGCTCAGCCAGCCTCAGTAAACTCCTCTAAATCTTCTTGTTTCAGTGAATTTATTTTTCTGATCTAAAAGTAGCTCAGCAGTTGGTACTGAGGAGCTGGCCTTGCTCTCCTATCTCACAGCCACAGGAAGTTTTATGTTTTTAGGCTTTTCTTAGCACAAAGGAGAAATTCTTGCTGGCTCTTTCTCCCCCTGCATTGCTGGGGACACTGTTGTTGGTTTAGGATTTATTTTCTTCTGAGCTGTTTTTTGAAGGCATTTGTGCTGCCCTCCACTGCAGCAGTCAGAATTTTAAGCAGGTGGCTTCTTCACATCTGGAATGGGAAGAAATTTTCCTTTAGGGATTTAAAATGTGATGTGAAGTGATGGAGGAGTTCCAGACCCATGTCTGGCCTCCCTGGTGGGAGGCCAGGGCCCAGGCTGACACTTTGCTTCCCCACTCCAAGGATGAGTCCCAGTTTGATGTTTTAAGCAGAGGTTTGCCTGTGTATTGCTGAGTGAGTGCTGGAGCTGGGGCTCTCACACCAAGGGTTCCATGTACTGGGTGTTCCCAGAGGGAATCCCCTGTATTGTCACCGTGTGGTGAAGAGGCAGGTTGGTGATGGGATTTGCAGAAGGAACACAAGTTGGAGTTTATAGGGCACAAGAACTTTTGGAACACAAGCCCAAGGCTCTGAGAACCAGCAGGCTCTGATTTCCCAGTGTTTATAGTTCTCACTCCCTGTGTTTTGGTGCAAGCCTGGGGAAGATTTCCCTGGGGTCACTCCATGAGAGGATCAGCAATCCTGTGCAGCAGCACAGGGGACAGATCCAGCTACAGCTGGTGTCCTCCAGCAGCAGTTTGAGTGTCTCCTGAGCAGTCCTTCCCTGTCCCTGTCCCCATCCCTGCTGTCCTTGTCCCCATCCCTGTTGTCCCTGTCCCCATCCCTGCTGTCCCTGTCCCCATCCCTGCTGTCACTGTCTCTATCCCTGCTGTCCCTGTCCTCATCTCTGCTGTCCTTGTCCCTGTCCCTGTCCCCATCCCTGCTGTCCCTGTCCCCATCCCTGCTGTCCTTGTCCCCATCCCTGCTGTCCCTGTGCTGGGGGAGGCAGAGCTGCTCCCTGGGGGCTGTTCCTGCTTGATGGATCCACAGCACCCGTTGGTGCTGCCCCTTCTGGAGCCTGGTGCTGGCTCAGGTTTGTGCTGCCCCTGCCCTGCCCTGGTGCTGCTGCATCCCTGAGGGGAAGGAAAGGAGCCCTCAGAACATCCTCAGCCCCCTTTCTCCTGTTTAATTTGCTGCCAGGGTTCTGGGAAGGGCTGGATGGAAGCAGACTTGGAGTGGGCCTGGCTGGAATTGGCAGCAGGGTGTGGGTGTGAGGTGCCATGGAAACAGCGCCTGTGTGTGCTCCCATCTCCTGCCCTGGGAGCACACACAGCTTGTGCCAGCCACCTGCCCTCCTGGGGCAGGGCTGGACCTGCCCTGGCAGCTCCAGAACTCCTGGGCCCTGCTCAGGCCAGTGTCCTGCAAGGCAGACACAGCTCCAGCAGCCTTGGTGGCCCCAGTTCTGCTTTCTGTGCCAGCAACAGCACCCAGGGGAGGACTGGAGCTGGGCCAGGGCAGGTGTAGGTTGGAGATCAGGGAAAGGTTCTTCCCCCCCAGAGGGTGCTGGGCAGGGAATGGCCCCAGCCCCGAGGCTGCCAGAGCTGCAGGAGCTCCCAGGGATGCCCAGGGTGGGAGTGTTGGGGGGTCTGTGCAGGGTCTGTGCACTCCATGATCCCTGTGGGTCCTGTCCCACTCGGGACATCCCCTGATTCTGTGCTTTCCTTTTTGGCTGCTTGAGGGATTGCCTGGCACTAACGGGGATCTGTTTGGGTTTTTTAGATGGATCCTGAGTATCGGGTGAAAAAGTTCTTGGCTCTTCTGAGAGAAGAAGGAACGTAAGTACTTTTATTTTAGAGCAGTGTTTAAATTCTCTTTTCTGCTCAGAACTGAGGGGAACCTGCAGTGGGGTGTATCTGCTCTCATTGTTGGCCCCTCTGTGTTGTCAGAGCTGTTATCAGACCAGTTCTTACAGCAGTTGGGGAGGGGGGAGGTCCTGAAGGTTTGGGAACCTGCATGCCTGAATTCTCTGCTTTTCTGAATTTACCCTTGACTTTTAAAGTGCCCGTGAGATACTGGGCCAGCATTTACCTTTCTTTAACTAAAGTAAATCAGAAAGAGATTCTGCTTGAGTTAAAATCCAGCTGTTTATCTAAAATCTGGAATTCTGGTTTCTTGTGTCTCCTGTCTGAGAGAAGGATGTCCTACTCTTTCCCCATAGGTGCCACAGGGAGTAGTTGAGCCCAGTGGGACAGTGGCATCTCCTAGAGAATGACTTTCTAATACATGTAGGGCAGTACCTGTGCTGGGGAAACTCACACCACTATCTATCCTGGCTCCATGTGAGTGGGTTCCAGTGTGTGCTTGATGCTTTATACATGTGCATGATGCTTTCCTGATGGATTTGGCTTCTTTTGCAAGAGTCCCTACCCTAGACTGAAGGTGGACCAAAGTGCAAGATCAACAGCTGGAAAAGTGACCAACCTGGAGAACAAACACTGGGATCTTTACTCTTCTGTGCTCAACACACTGGACAAAGTGAAATGCTCCCCTGATCCCCAGAGCCCCATGTGGAATCTGCATGTGTAGTGCAATACAGTAGCTCTATTCTTTGTCTTTGATATTCTGATGTCATGTGGAAGTGTCTCCTGGAACACTGTGCTTCTGTCTCCATGCAGCCAGGCTGCCTTTTGGGGTCAGCAGGGGGGAATGTCCCGTCAGGTTTGGGGCTGTGCCTCACTTGTGTCCAGCATTCCTGCAGCAGGAGGGAGATCCTGGCTTCCAATAAACCTGCCAGTCTGCTGGAGGGGATGTTGAAGCACTGCTCTGTCTTATCCTGGTCAGGGGGAGGCTTTCCTGTGGTGTCACCCCACCCCTCACTGAACTCTGAGCCAGACCCACGCCCCACAGACAGTGCCCACGGGAGCCCAGCTCCAGCAGTGCCTGGCTGCTGGCTGCACCCACTTTATTTATATCCAGGTGTTTTGGGGTCTGATGGGACGCTGCTGGTGGCACTGGGGACTGGAAAAGAGGGCAGGGAAGTGTTGATCAGAGTAGAGGAAATTTCCACATCCAGTATTTAAGGCATCCAATCTTGTTGTTAATGCAACAACAGTTTTAGAGGTGCTGGTTCCAGCCTCCAGCTCTTCCTGAGTTCCTGTAGTTGGCAGCTTTGGTATCCTCCAGCCTCATTTTGTCCCTTTTTCCTGCCACGTTACCAAAGGTTGAAATTCCTCCTTAGAGACAGCGAGGAAGCCAAGCTCTGCAGGTGCACGAGATGTGTATTGCCATGTTTTTGCACTGAAACAAAGGAATGTATCAAACCTTGCTCCCTGCTCCTTCCCCACGCTCCTGTGGCCTCAGGGATGCTGTCACTGGCGGCCTGAGGCTGCTCCCCCTGGGCTCCACTCCTTCCACAGGGTTCCTGGAACATACCTCAGCGTGGTGGGGCATGAAATCAAAAAGCCATTTAAGCAGATCTGAGTCGGTGGAGCTTCCTCAACTCGAGCAGCCCCCCTGTGAGGGCCAGCAGTGGTGTGCAGAGGGGTGTTCCCAGGGAAGGAGGGGGCCCCACGTCCTCCCAGGCCGAGGGGGAGGCACTGTTGTCCTCAGTGTGCTCGCAGCAGCTGGAGTGGTTCAGCCACTCCACTCTGCTCCTCTGGCAGTGCTGTAGTGTTGTGATGCTGTCGTGAGTCCCAGTGGTGGTTCCCTCTCATTTTGTGTATGATCTTGTGAATTTATTTGTTCCTCCCTTCCCTCTGCCGGTCCGAGTGACAGCAGCACACAGTAACTTATATTTCAGAGTAAATGATGTAAACCTTATCGTGTCTGTGTCCAGAACTATATTGGTAAATATAAATAAATATCTGGTTTAATTGCACATTTAATGGATTCAATAAAAGCACAACTCCTTGTGATGACCTGGGTGCCATCTGTGTCTGGTGCTGGTGGGTGTGAGGAGCAGAGCTGCTCCCTGGGCTGCTGCTGCCAGAGGGGTGCTCAGTCTGTGCCTGAGTGTGGCATTTACCCCAGAATTTACCCCAGCCTGAAGAGCTGGCCCCTCTTCATCCTACAGAAGCTGGTGAGAGGAGTCTGGTCCAGCCGTTTCTGGAGCTGTGTGGGCCCTGCAGTGCTGGGGAGGCCCCATGTGTGTCTGTGTGTCTGTGGGGTGGGGGTACCACCCCCCCACCTGGGGAAGGCTGGAAAAACCAGGGTGGGCTGCTGGGTGTGACACCTGACCCTTCCCAACCTCTATCCCAAGATCTCTGTCTGAGATGTTTCCTGCAGGTGGCACAAGGGAAGGGCAGCACCTTCCCACCACCTCTGTGTTCTCCGTGGCTCCTCCTGACACAGTAGCTTTAAATGTATAACAAATATAAAATATTGCTTTCCCATTTCCTTCCTTATCCTGTTTCATCTTGAACTTTCCAGAAATGTGTCCCTGAAATGGAGTTGTTGAGACAGATTTTGGGATGGGATTTGGGGATGGGTGTGGGGTGGAGGAAGGTTTGGGGCAGACAGGGAGAGCTTCACCCCCAGAGCTGTCCAGAACCCTCCATGGGCCAGGTTCTCTGCTTAGGTTGGATGTGTCAGTGGTGGTGGCAACAGCAGAGTCACCCTGGGATCCATGGGATGGCTTTGTGTGGAATTTGGGGATCAGGGCAAGAGCACTGAGTGATTCTGTGTTTATTTTGCCCTTCAGACAGGTACATTTGAGGCCAGTGCAGTGGAAAATTGTGTGCACTTATAAAAGGCATTGCTAATGCCAGGGGGATGCTGCAGAAACACCCACAGAATTATTCATGGACAGGAGGAGAGGTTTTTCTAGAACATTTGGACCTTGGTCTGTCCAAAGCACTGGAAGGTGATTCAGAGGCAGCCTGTGAGTACATGTGGGGAGAGCACAAAGTCTGAAGCCTGTTTTGATCCATTGCTTAATTAATTCTTGTGATTAAATTTACACAACTCCCTGACAGGAGGGTGCAGCCAGGGGGGTCGGGCTCTGCTCCCATGGAACAGGGACAGGAGGAGAGGGAACAGCCCCAGGCTGGGCCAAGGGAGGTTTAGATGGGACATCAGGAAAAATTCATGGAAAGTTGCCCAGGCCTGGCACAGGGTTGGAATCCCCATCCCTGGAGGGATTTAAAAGCTGTGTGGGTGTGGCACTCGGGGACAGGGGTCAGTGGTGGCCTTGGCAGTGCTGGGAATGGTTGGACTCAATGATCTTAAAAGGTCTTCTCCAACCCCAAGGGTTCCATGGTTCCGTGCTGAGTCTCAGCTGTGCCCTGGCACTCCCTGAATCAAAATCTCAGCTGTAAAATCTCCTTTTTTTGCTCTCATTGCCTTGATTCCTATGACAGATACCCCAGCCCATGCCAGGGAGCTGGAGCTGTGGTCCCTTCCAGCCCAAACCATCCTGGGATTCCATGATCCTGTGTATATCCCTGTCCATAAGCAGCTGGGTCATGACCCACTGCTCTGCAGCTGTCCAGCAGGACCCTCAGAGCCAAACCACACAAGCTGGCAAGTGCATATTTTTGAGGTTTTTTACCTTTTCTTTAATGATGTACCACAAAAAAAAAATGGAAGTTGAAATATATTTTTCTCCAAATATATATATTTATATAATATATAATCTTAGTTAACTCAAGTATATACATTGTATAATAAATAATGCTTATAAAAAGAGACATTTTCTGAATATAAAATAAAAAAAAATCGACCTCTACAACTTTATACAAAACTTTGGATACAGCAGATTGATGGAAAAAAGATCTTCCATTCAGTGCTAGGATACCTGGCTACAGTAAAATAATTACAAGGCAATAAATGTTCTATTTAATATTAAATACCTTTTCTTGATTAAAAAAAAAAGAAAAAAAAAACAAAAACCAAAAAAACCAAACAAAGAAGGGATTTTTGTTTAAAGTCAGGTACTGGGAGTCTTTCCAGACATGGGATTTAATATGTACTTTAAATAGATGCATATCAGAGGACGGTGTGGCTCCAGCTGGGGGAGGCTTTTGGAGCTCTCTGGGATTTTAATTTTCGGGAGCAAAGGCTCCTCTTGAGGGAGGCTCTGGAGCTCTTCCTGACGCTCTGCACGGGAGGGCCCCGGGGTTCTGCTCTGCCTGAGGGCCCCCCCGTGCTGCCTGCCAGGGGTCTCTCAGCCCTTTATTGCTCTGTGCAGCTCCAGGGACTGCTCATTCCCAGGAGGAGAGAGAGTGGAGCAGCAGCCACAGCCCGAGTGGCCACGATTCCCCCTGGGATTCACTGGCTGGGGTGTGTTTGGCAGTGGCTGTTGGTCCTGGAGCCCCCCAGGACAGAGGGAGCATTTGTTCTTTTGATTCTGGGGGTCAGTACTCCTGGAGAAGGTAAACCCAGGGAGAGGAGATGTGCTCAGGGACGGGGGGAGCACGTGGGGGACAAACGCTGGTTCTGCTGCACTGGGATGGGCCAGGGGATGTGGAGGGGTGCCCAAATCCCTGCTCATGGCACAGAGCCTCCATTCTTGGGGGTGGGGAGTGCCTGGATGATTGCTGGCAGCTCTAAATCCCATGGGAGGGGAAGGGTCTGCCTGGCATGGTGCTGTGGGACCACAGCTGTCTGGTGGGGAGGCTGACGAGGAGGCTGGGACAGAGATTTCCTCTCTGCCTGGAGGAAACATGCCTCTCTCTCACTTCAGAGCTGGTGCAGCAGCTCACCTGGCAGATAACCCGTCCCCAGAGAGATCCCTGAGCTCCCTCTGGGATGTAAAGTCATGTTAGGGAATGGTTAGTCAGTAGGTACTGCCCCAATCCTTAAAATCCTCTCCTGGGCAGTTGCAGGGTGAGGAGGTGGCTGGGACGATGCTGTCCCCTCTACGAGGTGGCAGCAGTGCCCTGTGCCCTGCTCTTGTCCTGGGCCAGGGGCCACAGGGTCAGCTCTGGGCTCTGCCTTCCTGATGTCCTCCTTGGGAGATGATGGGAGATGGGGGGCTATGGGGAGCAGCGAGGGTAGAGGGGAGGAGAGACCACCCACCCGTGGATTCTGTTCGTTTGCTCAGATGGGTTTGGTTCTCCAGCATCACCTTGGAGCAGGAAGGAGGGAGCTGGGCTGGTGAGGGGGCTCCTTTCCTCTCCTCACTGCGTCTGCTGAGACCAGGACAGCAGCAGCTGGGGGAGCTTTCACTGTGAAAAATCCATTTCCACCTGAGCCGCCCTGTTGTGTCTGCAGGGACCGGACCTGTGGGGCAGCAGGACAGAGCTGGGAGCTCGGGGGCTGCCGTGGCAGCAGCTCTGCCTCGTGTTGAACTCAGCTGTCCTGGTCTCTGCTCTCCCCAGGCAGCCTGTCCTGTCCCTGCTCTCCCTCTCCTGTCCCTGCCCTCCCTGTCCTGTCCTGCCCTCCCTGTCCTGTCCTGCTCTCCCTGTCCTGTCCCTGCTCTCCCTGTCCTGTCCCTGCCCTCCCTGTCCTGTCCTGCTCTCCCTGTCCTGTCCCTGCCCTCCCTGTCCTGTCCTGCCCTCCCTGTCCTGTCCTGCTCTCCCTGTCCTGTCCCTGCTCTCCCTGTCCTGTCCTGCCCTCCTTGTCCTGTCCCTGCTCTCCCTGTCCTGTCCTGCCCTCCTTGTCCTGTCCCTGCTCTCCCTGTCCTGTCCCTGCCCTCCTTGTCCTGTCCCTGCTCTCCCTGTCCTGTCCTGCCCTCCTTGTCCTGTCCCTGCTCTCCCTGTCCTGTCCCTGCCCTCCCTGTCCTGTCCCTGCCCTCCCTGTCCTGTCCCTGCTCTCCCTGTCCTGTCCCTGCCCTCCCTGTCCTGTCCCTGCCCTCCTTGTCCTGTCCTGCCCGAGGGATCAGCAATCTCACCTCACATGGGTGAGGTGCCCAGAGCCTTCTCTGTGCCCTGGGGGGTGGGTGGGGACCATCAGGAGTTTTGTGCCGTCCTCTGCAGTGTGAGGCCACGCGTGGGGCTGACCACGGGGGGGCCGATGGACCCCTCTGCCCTGCTCTGGAGCAGCCTCCACCGGCGGAGACCCAGCTGTGCTTTACTTGCAGGTGTGGACGTCGTAGACCCGCGTGCACTCCTGGCAGCTGACGTAGCAGCACCAGTGGAAGATGCAGTGACACTTCTCCTTGCGTTTCTCAGTCCGGGTGTTGTGGCCCCGCCCGCAGCACAGGAGGTCGCAGCCGTCGATGCCGTGGGAGGTGACGTTGCACGTCCTGTCCCTGGTCCCAAAGGAGCCCGTCTCCGGGTTGGGCTCACAGAAGTTGGGGGAGTTCTCGTAGTAGACCAGGTCCCGCTCCGTTGGCGGCTTGAAGAGCGCGTACTTGGCCCTGAGAGTTTCTACCCAGCCCCGGGACTCCCGGTGCTTCTCCACCACCATCTCCGAGGCGCTGTCGTATTTGTCCTTCAGGTAGTCCCCGATGGCGCGGAAGTCGGGCTGGGCCCACCAGCAGGTCTTGACCTCGCAGCTCCCCGAGAGCCCGTGGCACTTGCACTTGAGGTGCATGTGGTCCAGGATGGTCTGTCCGGGGGAAAACAGGGTCAGCAGCGGGTGGAGCGCAGGGCTTGCTTTCCACCACCTGCCTGTGACACCTGGGTGTAGATGTCTGACCTAAGCTTGGTCTGGGGAGCCTCACCTTGAGTTTTGGGGGTGGTTTTGGGTACCACAGCATAAAAAAGGCATAAAGCCACTAGAGAGTGTCCAAAGGAGGTCACAAGGATGGGGAAGGGTCTGGAGGGGCCTTATGAGGGCACTTGGTTTGTTCAGCTGGAGGAGACTGAGGTTGGACCTCACTGAGGTCTTCAGCAGCCCCGTGAGGAGCAGTGGACGGTGTTGATCTCTTCACTCTCATGACCAGTGACAGGACCCAGGGCAGTGGCTGGAGCTGTGCCAGGGCAGGTTTAGGTTGGGTATCAGGGAAGGGTTCTCCCCCAGAGGGTGCTGGGCTCTGCCCAGGCTCCCCAGGGAATGGTCCCAGCCCTGAGGCTGCCAGAGCTCCAGGAGGGGTTGGACAGCACTGCCAGGGATGCCCAGGGTGGGATTGCTGGGGTGTCTGTGCAGGGCCAGGGATGCCCAGGGTGGGATTGCTGGGGGTCTGTGCAGGGCCAGGGATGCCCAGGGTGGGATTGCTGGGGTGTCTGTGCAGGGCCAGGGATGCACAGGGTGGGTTTGTTGGCAGGTCTGTGCAGGGCCAGGGATGGGACTAGATGATCCCTGAGTCTCTTCCAGCCCAGGATATTCTCTGGTTCTATGATTCTGTAAGCATGGGCTGGTTGGAGATGCTGGAGAGCTTTAAAGATCTCAGAGATATCACACTACAAAAGCATGGCTGAGGTGGGCAGCTGCTCTGATCATCCAACCCAACCCAATCCAACCCAATCCAGTCCAACCCAATCCAACCCAACCCGATCCAGCCCAATCTGTTCTAATCTAGTCTAACCTGCTCCCAGTGTTTGATCTTTTTGTGGGGGTCCTTCCTGCCCTGGGTGTGTGGACAGTCAGAGCCCAGGGAAGCTGAGGGCTGCAGATGTTTCTGAGCCCTGTGGATGGAGACTGGTCCCTGTCCTCTCCTTGCTAATGACAACAAGTCCAACAGTTTGTACTAAAAAGTGTGTGAAATTGGGAATCTATGGGCAGGACTCTTCACCAAAATATCCTTTCTGTGGAGCAAAATAATCACTGATTCTGAATAAAATTACTGGGATTTGTTTGGTGGGGGATTTTTGTACTGGAAGCTGTCAGGCTTCTCTCCTTCCACCTCTGCCTGCTGTGGTGTGCAAAACCCATTATCAGTGTCAGCTTCAAGCACTGTTGGAAGGGTCCCACTGTGTTTGCAAAAGACCCAGGGCAGGCAGAGGCCCAGGCACCTGCAGGAAGGAGGCACTGGCAGGAAAATCCTCTTCATCCACTGCTGACCTGGGGTGGGGTTTCTGTGCACAGCCTTGCAAGGTGCTCAGGATGCCTGGGGAAGCTGTGGCTGCCTCACCCCTGGACCCCTGCCAGGGATGGACAGGGCTTGGAGCACCCTGAGACAGTGGAAGGTGTCCCTGCCCATGCCAAGGGGGTGGAACAAGATGGGATCAACCCAAACCATTCTGGAATTCTGTTTGCACTGGAATCAGGGAATGTTTTAGCTCTTAACCCCACCTGTCTGTTTGGAGGGAGAGGAAATACCATGCCCTGGAAAATAATCCTAGAAAATCACTGCCTGGCAATTCCTGTGGTCCCACTCCTTCAGGAGGAGTCACACTGAGCCATCCACACAGGACTGGACACTCAGCCCCGCTGCCCCCCCCGGACACTCACCGTCCGGCCGGCCTCGTTGTTGTGCCTGTTCATGGCCGAGCGCGCGTCCGGCCGGTTCTCCCGCGCGTCCGCGAACTCCCGGGACACCAGCACGCCGAAGTCGGCGTCCTCGCTGCAGCCCCCCCACTTCCAGCCGTCCCCCGGGGGGCCCTTGTGGTGGGAGTCACAGCCACAGATGGTGGAGGTGCCCTCGGCGCAGGAGCGGGTGACGGCGAAGGCCACCCCGGCCGAGGCGATGGCGTGGACAAAGGCAGATTCTCGTGTGGCTGCAGAGACACGGGGTGGGGAGGGGGTCACTGGTCAGTGCAGCCCTGGTGGTTCCCCTCCCAGCCTCCCCCAGCAGTGCCTTAAACCTCATGGAAAAGCGAGAAGTTATTTTGTTAATTTGTTAAATGAAGGTTTCCTGCCAGCAGTGCCCTTGGGCAGAAGGAGGTGGGGCAGGGCTGTGACTGCAGCTCTGGGGGTCACACCTGCAGCATTTCCCAAACACAGGATCCAGGATTTGTTCCAGCAGGGGTACTCAGGGGTGAACAAGGCATCGGTAGCAGCTTGAGGGGCCTCAGGAGAGAGTTGCTGGAATAATTCCTGCTCTGGGAACCCAGAGAGGGGCTCCATACCAGGGGTTGGAGATGGAGAAGCTCACTGACCTTGGGAAAGGTTTTGGGTGATGCAGGACACGCTGTGGGAGAACAGGCACTGCACCCTTGGCCTCAGTGGCTGCACTGAGTCAGGCTCTCCCAGGCACTGTCAGGACCTCAGAACCAGCTTTCTCCCTGGGGACACCTTTTGGCTCAGAGCTCTGCACCAGTGCAGCTCCCTGGGCAGGGACATTGGGGTGCTTCAGCCCATCTGCAAGGATGGAGAGTTTAGGTCCCTAAATCCAGAGCAGATGCTGGAGTCAACCCAACCCTGAGCTGATGTTCAGGGGGCTGGGAGGGGCTGGGGGCCGGGGCTCAGGGGCTGTGGTGCCTGGGCTGGGGGCTTCTCACTGCCTCCTGGGTCTGGTGTGACCGGATCATCATTACAGTTGTCAGCAGATGTGGGATGGAGCCCGAAATTTCTGCTGAGAAAGTCACCTCTGAGCCAGTGCCCTCCTTCCAGAGCAGGAGCCATGAACCATCTTCTCAGCTGTCCCCTGCATCCCTGCCCTGCTCCTGCCTCGTGCCCGGGGACAGCAGGTCCCTCTCCCCAGCCTCAGTCTCTGCCAGGTGGCTCCCAGAAGGTTTCCCAAGGCGGGTGAGTGGATGCCAGCCCGAGCAGGGTCTCAGGGAGGGGGCTGTGGGTTGGGTGCCAGCTCTGGGGATGTGCAGCCCTGCCCGGGGAACTCCCAAACGGGATCTCCAACCAGGGCTGCTGAGTCCTGGCTGTGCCGGCAGCCCCCTGCTGAGCTTTTCATCTCGTTTTAGTTCAAACCCTCCCCTCCTTGCCCTTCTCATCTCCGATGTGCCAGCAGGGCTCCAGGCTCTACCTGGCAAGGTTTTCCCGGGGATCTTTCACCAGCTGCTTACACTGGGACCACTGGGGGCTGTGGGCACCGGTTGAAGGTCCCTGCTCCGCATGAGGTGTTCGAGCCTGACAAAGGCTCTTTGGGTGGCCCGTGAGCCAAAGCAGATCAGATCAGAGGAGCCAGCGAGCCCTCCTGGCCCCAGCCCCGGGCAGCCCGGGGACAGGGGGAGGACACGAGTCGCTCTCGGGACCGATGTGGCTCCGCTTGCCCTGGGAGGTGCGGATGGGCACGGGGAGTGGGGCCGGGCTGGGAGCGAGCCGGGGCTGGCAGTGCCCACTTGGCAGGGCTGCCGTGGGACACGGCTCCTGCGGCTGCCCCGTGCCCCCCGCGCCCCCTGTGCCCCCCGTGCCCTCTATGTCTCCCGTACCCCCTTGTGCTCCCCGTGCCCTCCCTGTCCCCCATGTCCTCCATGTCTCCCGTGCCCCCTGTGCTCTCCATGTCCTCCGTGCCCTCCCTGTCCCCTGTGCCCCCCATGCCCTCCATGTCCCCGCTTGCGCCCCCTTGCCCCCCGTGCCCCCCGTGTCCCCTTATGCCCCCTGTGCCCCCTTGTGCCCCCCGTGCCCTCCATGTCCCTCTTGTCCCCTGTGCCCCCCCTGCCCTCCATGTCCCCCGTGCCCCCCGTGTCCCCCTTGTCCCCTGTGCCCCCCTTGCCCCCTCTGCCCCCCATGCCCTCCATGCCCCCTGTGCCCCCCCTTGCCCCCCGTGCCCCCCGTGTCCCCCGTGTCCCCCCGCACGGTGCCGGCGCGGGGGGGAGCGAGCTGCCAACAAACCCCGCGCCTTGAAATCCTCGCCCGGCTCTGGGCGAGGAGCTGGGAGAATTTCCCAGAGATGAAATGCGGGAAGCAGCGTTCCCAGAACCAGGGGAGGGGCTGGCGAGGGAGGATTAGAGCCGCCTTGACAGTGCACCACTGCGACTGTCTCCCAGCCAGGCCCGTTACCTGCTGGGACACTCAATTTGCCATTGTTCCCGCGGTGTCACACTGTATTACCAGCATAATGCGGAATGTTTCCGCCGGCCAGCGTACCCACGGCACAGAGCACTGGCATTCCCCAGGAGCACCTCGTAGCAACGGGGCAATGTTCCCCTGTCCTGCCGTCACCCTCCAATCCCGCCAGCCCGGCTGGGAAATCCCTATTGATGGCGCTCCCCAGCCCCCCAGAATGGCTAAAGGGCGTGTGAATGCGGCAGCGATTTGAAACGACTGCGGCGCTGCGATGGTATCGCTCGCCCTGCCTCACAGTAGGGGAGGAAGCTTAGCTCTTTCTCATCGGTATAAGCTTATTTTTCTCTCTCCCTCTCTCCTTTCCCTCCCCCTCCCTTTAAGCTGCTGAGTTTTATATCAAGCCGGCCCCCTGATCCCACAACACCCCTGTTTAGATGCAAATGACTGCGAGTGTCATGGCTGAGAAAAGCCGTGGGTTATCGTGGTGAGGGGGCTTCTTTGCCTTTTCACAGCTCGTGTCAGCGGCTTAGCCCAGCTCTCGGGGACCCCCCGAAGGCGGCCCGGGCCCAGCTGCCTCCCCTGCACCTGCCCCGCACGGGATGCGCTGCCCTGGCCCGGCCGGAGCCGGCAGCATCTCCCGGAGAACCGGCGGCGCCTCCCGGGAGCAGCCGAGGAGCGAGGGCAGCCCGGGCTGGGGGGGCAGGAGAGCAGGGAAAGGTGTGAGCTCGCACAGCTCCAGCCCTGGCTGCGCCTCGCACACCTCTTCCCCAGCCCGGGAGTCGCTCTCCAGGTGCCTGGGAGGCGTTTTCCTGCCTGGGGCACCCACAGACAGCTCTGTCTGGGTGCCAGCTTTAACCAAAATCGTGGGTTTTCAGCATAAAATCGTAGATTTTCAGCACAAAATTACAGATTTTCAGCACAAAATCACGAATTTTCGGTACAAAATCATGGATTTCAGCTCAAAATCATAGATTTTCAGCACAAAATCATGGATTTTCGGCACAAAATCATGGATTTTCAGCACAAAATCATGGATTTTTAGCACAAAATAATGGATTTTTAGCACAAAATAATGGATTTCAGCACAAAATCATAGATTTTCAGCACAAAATCATGGATTTCAGCACTAGCCCAGAGAGCAGTGATTGCTTCCTCCCCTCCCAGAGCAATGTGTGGCTGCTGGCTCAGCCCTGGCTTTGGGCAGGACTTGGCTGGAAGAGCCATTGGCTTTAGATAAGAACTGACCTTATTTTACAAAAAAAAAAAAAAAAAAAAAAAAAAAAAAAAAAAAAAAAAAAAGGGAAAGGAGGGAGGGGGAAAGCAGGTTTTTCTTCCCTCCTTATCCCAGACTGCACACCTGCAGTATAAATCATCCCGGGGAATCTGCTTGTAAAAACATGATCTTACCCCACATTCAGGGGTTGGGTTTTTTGGTTCTTTGGTATTTTTTTTTTCATGACCCAGGTTAGAAAACAAGACATGGAAAAAAAGAAAACGTAGAATCATAGAACTGCAGAACAGTTTGGATTGGGAGGGACCTTAAAGCTCATCCAGTGCCATGGCAGGGACACCTCCCATTGCCCCAGGCTGCTCCAAGCCCTGTCCAGCCTGGCCTGGGGCACTGCCAGGGCTCCAGGGGCAGCCACAGCTGCTCTGGGCACCCTGTGCCAGGGCCTCCCCACCCCTTTTCTTCCCAATCTCCCATCCATCCCCCTCTGACAGTGGGAAACTGTTCCTCCTTGTCACAGATTCTTGTCCCTCTCCAGCTCTCCCACCATTCCTCCCATTCTCCCATTCCTCCCACCCTGTGCTGCTCTGCACTCTGAGCTCTCCTTCGGTGGAAGTGAACATGGTTAACATGCTTGCAGCTCCTTTAAAACGAAATCATCCTCAGTTTCTTTTCAGGCTCTATTAGAAATGATTTTAGGCCCTGGAAGGGTCTCTAAGGTCTCCCTGAAGCTTTTTTTTCCCCAGGTGAGCACCCCCAGCTCTCCCAGCCTGTCCTTCCTTGCAGGGAGACCATCAGTGGCCTTAGGAAAGCAAAGGCTGGGCAGCTGCAGCAGCCCAGACCTTGTGAGTCTGACTCTGGGGTGGGAAATGTGGAGAAACCCGGGTGGGTGAGGGCAGAGCCTGGCCAGGGTTGTTGTTCAGCAGCTCCTAAATGGGTTCAGTGCCCTGGGGTTTGCCTTTGGTGTTCCTTGCCCTGCCAGGGGCTGCAGGAGGAGAGGCTGGAGCTGTGGGTGACGCTGGGGAGGGCAGTGACGTGGGGCTGGCAGGGGAGGCTGTGGGAAGTGCTGGGGGCAGGAATCCCTTGGGTATTTCAGGGAGGGCAGCCCAGTGCTCAAAGCCTGCAGGATGTCCCCAGGAGGAGCAGCCCAGGAAGGCTCAGACACTCGAGCCACGGCAGGGTCTGCCCAGCTGAGCCCTCCCACCTGTGCTGCTCTGTACTCTGAGCTCTCCTTTGATGGAAGTGAACATGGTTAACGTGTTTGTGTAGTCACTGCCTGTCATGTTTGGGTTTTCTGAAGTTCTTTCCCAGAGACCTAAACTGGTAAACAAGGTCACACTTTCTAAACTCTCTTGTTTTTCACATTTCTCTCCTAAGGAGGGACTTTGCTTGTTGACCCTTGGTGTGACCAATGGTTCAAAGGATCCCACCTCTTAGGTGGGAACATTGTAAAAAGGTATAAAAATAGGTTCTGAGAATAAACCAGCCCCTTTTTGGAGCATCAGCCTTCTGAAATCACAAGTCTGTGTCTTTCTTTCGTGTCCAACAGCGACATGTTTGCAGCTCCTTTAAAACAAAATCATCCTCAGTTTCTTTTCAGGCTCTATTAGAAATGATTTTTGATGCTGTTGTAGTGAGAACTGCACCTTTGAAGCTTTTCCAAAACAGCCTCAATCTACCTGAGGGAGCAGCAGCTGAGATTAACCAAGTTAATACTGAAGGGGAATTTCATCCAGGTGTTTGCCAGTGGTGAAACCCTGACCCTTTGTTGGCCAAATGCAGCCTGTGAGCTGTGACAGGGATTGTCTTGGCCTGGGTTTGGGTTTGGGTTTGTGGGGCTGCAGCTGGAAGTCAGGAAAAAGGGAACATGGCAAAGGCTGCCGTGGTGGCCACAGGATCCAGATTATGGGCTCAAAACTCCTGGTTTGAGGACCACCAAAAGGGCTCCAGGAGAGCTGGAGAGGGACTGGGGACAAGGGGTGGAGGGACAGGACACAGGGAATGGCTTCCCACTGCCAGAGGGCAGGGATGGATGGGATTTTGGGCATTATTCCCTGGGAGGGTGGGGAGCCCCTGGCACAGGGTGCCCAGAGCAGCTGTGGCTGCCTCTGGATCCCTGAAGTGTCCAGAGCCAGGCTGGACAGGGCTTGGAGCCACCTGGGACAGTGGGAGGTGTCCCTGCCCATGGCAGGGGTGGCAGTGGATGAGCTTTGTCCCCCCCAAACCATCCTGTGACTCCTGTTGCTGCATCTAAGGAAGAAGCTGAGTTGGAAAAGATGATTTTTGAAAGGTCCCTTCCAACTCAGACCATTCCATGGCTCTCTGAAGCCCAGGAGTCTCCAGCAGCCCTTGTCAGTGACAACAGGACTGGTCCCACTCTCCTCACAGCTGACAGGACCTCTCAGTTTTGTCACCAACCTCCTCTCCCCCTCAGCTGAGGAAGGCTGGGAATGTTCTGGATTCCTCTGTGGCTTCTCTGCTGCAGACTCTGGGAATCTCAAAGGTTCCCTGTGTTACTCACTGCCAGGCCATGCCACCAGCCCCATCCTGAATCCGCTCATTGATTTTGCAGGCAGCAGGGAAAAGACACGAGCACAGTTCAAAAATGTGAATAACGCCCCAAAATGTGAATAACACCCAAAAATGTGAATAACGCCCCAAAATGTGAATAACACCCCAAAATGTGAACAACACCCAAAAATGTGAATAACGCCCCAAAATGGGAAAAACACCCCAAAAATGTGAATAATACCCAAAAATGTGAATAACACCCCAAAATGTGAATAACACCCAAAATGTGAACAACACCCCAAAATGTGAACAACGCCCAAAAATGTGAACAACACCCAAAAATGTGAATAACACCCAAAATGTGAATAACACCCCAAAATGTGAATAACACCCCAAAATGTGAACAACACCCAAAATGTGAATAACACCCCAAATGTGAATAACACCCCAAAATGTGAACAACACCCAAAAAGTGAATAACACCCCAAAATGTGAATAACACCCCAAAATGTGAACAACATCCAAAATGTGAACAACACTCCAAAAATGTGAACAACACCCACGATCAGACGGGCTGGGCTTTGATGTGTCCCTCTTTGCAGATGATGCTGTTCATTTTTAACTGCTCCACTTCCAGGTTAGTGAGGCACCAGGGTGAACACACCCCAGGAGCCTGGCAGCAGGGCTGGGAGAGCTGAATACCCAACGTGCTCACTCATTCCTCCCCATCTGTCAGAAGGGTTTTCAGAGCTCTGGGTGATATTTTACCTTGTCAAGCTCGGGGTGCGTGGAGATGCTGAGGCAAGTCCACACATGAGGCTTTGCTCCAGTCCCTGCAGCCGAAAAGAATCTTAAAATATCCTCCAGAGATTCAAAGTTCAGCTTGCTCATTACAGGGAGGATGGCTCAAATCTGATCTTTAAGTGCTTTTCCCGCTGACAGAAAGGGTGGTGAGAGATTTCCAGTGTCTCAGTGCTTGAACAGTTCTTTCATAACGTGCTTTAGGATTTTTTTGTGACAGGTTTTTTAATGACGGTTTCTTAAGAAAATTAAAACGTTCTGATCTTTTAAGTGCTGAAATTTAGGACAGGCTTTTATTAGGCAGCAAATTAGAGTGTGTTGAGCCCTGCTGAAAAGTTATTTGGTAGTAAATACAACATTTACCCCAAAATGCACCCTGGCACAACAGAGGGGAAATGATTCTCATGGTGCTCTAATAAGACTTTGCAGTCCTGGTTCCTGCAAAGAGCCCCACATTTACACAAAGGAATGATTTTCACTGAAATTCTCGACTGACATTTCGGATCTGAAACGATACCTACCCCTACTGGGAGGCTGAGACTTGAAAAAAAAGGTATCATGAACTGTTTCTTTGCAGAATATTGGGGCTTCCTAAGAAAGATTCACCAGAAGTCCTGCACTCTCCAAGCGACTGTTGGGAAATAATCCAAAGTCTTGCTCTCACCCCAATTTCTCCAGTTTCTTGAAGTCTGTACCATGAAATTCCCATTCCCAAAGTATCACTGGAAACAATAATTTCTGGTCAATAAAGAGATTTTTCGGCTGCAGGGACCCAATGGTGTCAATACCCAGGAAGAGGAGGGGGAAATTATTTTGGTTGTGTTTATAAAGCTGTGAAACCAAGGTATTGCCTGTGGATGTCCCTTGTGCTGAATGTGGCACGGAGTGAAGAGAATCCACGGGACAGGGTGGAGGAGAAACCAGAGATTTTTATCCACTGGGAGTTTTTAATCCATCCCACTTGGTTCAGTTTTGTGGGGATGCCTTTTAATCTGGGGGCTCTGGGACATCTGAGATGTGGGACAGGTTATCATGGAGCTGTGTGAGGGAGGGTCAGGTTGGGTATCAGGGAAAGGTTCAGAAGGTGCTGAGCACTGCCCAGGGAATGGTCCCAGCCCCAGAGCTCCAGGAGGGTTTGGACAGCACTGCCAGGGATGCCCAGGGTGGGGTTGTTGGGGGGTCTGTGCAGGGCCAGGAGCTGCACTGGATGATCCCTGTGGGTTCTTTCCAATTCAGGGAACTTTGTGATTCCGTGATTTGCCCTCCCAGCACCTCCTCCCAGGCTGTCTTGGGTCCCTCTCTCACTTTTTCCAGTGTAATGCCCCATGATCTCACTGGGAATCCCAACTTTGTGGTGCCTCATCAATGCTCCAGTGCCTGATCTGTGCCTGTGGGTCTAGAAAGGCAGCATTTCAGGAGCAGGGGATGAAGAGGAGTTTGGAGAGAGGAGAGGGAAAATGAGGTTATAACATTTCCTTGTTCCCTGCTTTTTGGGCTCGTTTGTGAAAAGATTCATTGAAATCCCATTAAAAAAAAAAAAAAAAAAAAAAAAAAAAAAAAAAAAAAAAAAAGATTCATTGAACTAAGCCTGATCAGGAGCATGGATTTCAACCACAGTCCCTCACTGATGGGAAACCTGAGCCCAGAGACCTCCTGGGGTGGGCAGTTTGTGCTTCAGTGGCTCTGCCTTGATCCCAAGGAACTCAATCACATCCCCTCTCCTTGGCTTCTCCCACAGCTCTGCTGAAGCCAGTTTGGAAATGTTGCACGTCCTGGACAGGGAGGTGGAGCCCCTGATTCCAGAACATGTGAGAGTGGAAGAGAGAGGAAGGAGCCTCTCCTGTACTTTATATCCTCCCTGACCCTTCTGCGCTTCTGGAGAGGGAACAAACCTTCCCCTCATTACCCCTTGTGATGGGAACACACCAAAAACTCGGGGAAAAAAAAAAAAAAAGAAACAGGAGTGTAGCCACGGTTCCGTGCCTGCCATGTTTTGATTTCAGGAAATTCTTTTCCCAGAGACAAAACTGATAAACAAGGGTATGTTTTATAAATTATTCTGTTTTTCACATTCCCTTCTCAAGGAGGGGAATTGCTTGGTAGTCCTCTGATGTGACCAGTGGGTCCAAGAGCCCCACCTCTAAGGTGGGCACGTTGTAGAAAAGTACGAAGTATATTTTTTTGAGAATAAACCGAGACTCCTTTGGAGTCACAGCCTTCTGAACCAGACTTGCATCTTTCTTTGGTGTCCAACAGCAACACTGGAGAAACCAGGGCTGAGCGCTGGCTCCACCTCAGACCCTTTCCCTGAGGGAACAACCCTGGTGCCCCCAAAGTCCAGCGGGGCTGTGCCAGCCCTGCCCCAGCCCAGCTGCCCCAGGCCCCGGGGTACCTTTGTCCAGGACGGGCCCGAAGATGGCCAGGCTGTCGTCGATGGTGGTGCAGTTCCAGCGGCGGCCCCGGAACTGGTGCTGGCACTCCTGGATGCCCAGCTTCACCCCCTCGGCCACACTGGGCATGATCTCGATGTAGTTGCGGCAGAAGCGGAGCTGCTTCGGGACCAGGCCAGGGATGGAGCCACAGAGGATGGGCTGGGACCCCAGGGAGCTGTACTGCTGGCCCAGGGCCAGGGACCTGCAGGGGACAGGGGACAGGGACAGCGTCAGGGCTGGGGAGCGCCCTCCTGCCCGGCCATGCCCCGTCCTGGTGCCACTGATGACCCCAAACCTGCCCCCACCTGTTGTATCCCACTGGCATTGGTCTCCCCCGTGAAACCCTATCTACCCCTTGACTCTGACCCATGGTCTTTGGCCAGGTAACCCCACCCCCTACCCTGAAAGAGATAAAACCCCCCATCCCTCCAAGTTCTCCCTCTTTGACCCTGGGACCCCTTCTTGGAATAAACCTTGGAACATATCTCAAGGTAAGAGCCCCTTTTGGATTTACTTCCCTATCCTGAAAATCCCCTCACCCAAACCTCCCTAAGTTCTGAGCTAGCTGCTGGCCTCGGGGGGCAGAGGGTAGGGGAACACTTCACCCACCGTCCCCAGGGGGAGTTGGATGAGCCAAGAGCTGAGGGGGACAAAGTTGTGAGCCCCAGGGATTTGCTCAGAGGCAGGAGAACCCTCCTGCCTGACCATGCCCTGTCCTGGTGCCACTGATAACCCCAAATCTGCCCCCACCATCCCTAGGGGGAGTTGGATGAGCCAAGGGCTGAGGAGGACAAAGTTGTGAGACCCAGGGATCTGCTCAGAGAACGGGAGGCCTGGTGCTGGTGGCAGAGTGTGTGTGGTGTCAGCAGGGCTGTCACAGCTGGGGACACACAGGGACCCAGCTCTGCATGGAGCCATTCCGGGTACTCCACAGCACCTGAGGGCTCCCCAGGGGGGTGGAGGATCTGCCAGGACCTGCCAGGGACTGCACCCAGGTTATTCTCAAAACTCATTGCATTTAAAGGAATTATAAATGTCTATCTATTGTTCAAAATTTTATCTGTTGATTTTATGAGGTTTTCTCTTTTTTTGCAGCTGTACAGTCATAATAACATAGGTATGCCTAGAATTTTGCAAACTTTATTTCAATTATTCCCTAAAAATTAATGATGATCTTTTGCAGTAGAGAAGACCAGTATAAGTTCAGAATCTGTAGACTCTCTTACAGAGCTCTGAGAAGCATTCTCAAAAGAAATACAGACATTACTGAAGAAATTCATGTCATCAGAACACATGAAGTGTTACACCTGAGAATACCATAAGATTGTCAGATCAGTCACAGTTGGCCCATAATTAATAGCATTGCACAGACAAGCATATGCATGTGTATATATATTGAAATTTTTATATGCATAAAACAGCTTTATCTTGCATAATATTCATAACATGTAAATGAATATGTAACATAAATAATTCTCTCCTGCAATGCTAAGAACAGTGGTTTCCAGTTAGGCCTCACACACAATAAAAGCTTATGCCTTTGCTAAACCATGTATCAGAATTTGCAACACTATCTGTGAAGCACTGGCAGCCAGCATGCCCTAGGTTTGCAAACATCTAGAAATCCAAGCCTGTTTTACACCGGCTACATTGGCAAAAGCGTTTTGCTTTTAAACTGAAATCTTGACCTTTCCAGGGCAACAACACTTTCTACTCTGCATTGCTGCTCCTCCAGCAGCACCTGGAGCCTGGGGAATACCCTGGGGTCTCTCAGCTCTCAGGAGAACTTGGAGCAGAAACCCTGTGAGGAACAGCTGAGGGAGCTGGGGTTGTTCAGCCTGGAGAAAAAGAGACTCAGAGGTGACCTTATCACTCTCCACAACTCCCTGAAGGGTGGCTGTGCTCAGCTGGGGTTGGTCTCTTTCTCCAGGCAGCACTGACAGAACCAGAGGACACAGCCCCAAGCTGTGGGAAGTACAGGTTGGATATCAGGAAAAAGTTTTTCACAGAAAGAGTGATAAAGTATTGGAATGGCCTGCCCAGGGAAGTGGTGGAGTCACCATCCCTGGATGTGTTTAAGAAAAGCCTGGATGTGGCACTGTGTGCCGTGGTCTGGTTGAGGTGTTAGAGCTGGGTTGGACTGGATGATCTTAAAGGTCTCTTCCAACCTGGAAATTCTGTAATTCTGTAACTGACATGAGGGCTTCTCAGCTTTGGCCAAGCTGGAAAGTCCTCTGACCCTGTCCACTGCCAGGTTCACCAGCAGAGGGATCAGCATTCCTGGGCAGGGGCTGCTCTGGGGTCAGATGTGTCAGTGCCACTGTTCCAGGCTGGCTGCACACCTGTGCAGGTGGCCCTGGCAGAGACTGAACCACCACAGTTCCACCTGGATGGACACCAGGCTCAGGGAGCAACTGTGAGCTGGGGAAGGTGCAAGACACGATTGAGAGGATCCTTTCTACTGCCCTGAGGAGCTGCCAGTGGCCCAGCATCAAACTGTGAGAGTAGTGGGGCAAATGGCTTATTGGGCCAGAAATTGTCACTGGAGGGTGAGGACACAGATCCTAAAGAAGCACTGAGACCCCTGGTATTGCACAGGAACAGGGACAGCCCGGCCCAGGCTCCAGCCCAGCCTGAGGTGTCCCTGCAGAAGGTGGGCTCAGAAGTGTGTGAGCAGCAGTTCTGTGCCAGAGTGACCATCACCAGCTCACAGTGGAGACCTCACTGTGCAGGTACCACTGTGGGCAAATAAAAAAAAGAGTTTTGACTCAGCATGTTCTCAGCCCATGGTGGGATTGTTGGGGTGTCCTGAGCAGGGCCAGGAGTGGACCTGGATGGTCCTTGTTGGGTCTCTTCCAACTCAGGAGATCCTCTGACCCTTTGGTTCTGTGTCTCTTGTCCTGGAGGTCCACCTGCAAGAGCTGGGGTGAGGCCCCAGCAGTGCTGAGCAGCAGGGAAGGATCTGCTCCCTCTCCCTGCTGTCCCTCGGGCAGCCCTGGGGGCTCTCTCAGCTCCAACGTCCCACGGCTGCTCCACAGTCAGGTTCTGGTCCTGCAGCACTGCCAGGTGTTGCTCTGCCCTTTCTGCAGGTTGCCCCCAGCCTTTGCAGGTGCACAGGGTTTGTTTCTTCCCAGGTGGTTTTTCCCCAGGTCCCTTGACTGGAGTTCACCCCCGTTCCTCCTCTCCACTGAAGCACATCCCAACCACGTGTGGGACCAACCACTGCTTCCCCCTCCAGCACCTGGAGACTGTGTGGGAACAAAACACTCATTTGTAGCCCTTGGTTAATCCAGGCTGGGGGAGCCCTCAGGAGGGCTCAGAGCAGGGCCAGTGTCCAGCTTCCATTTGGTTTCTTGGGGCCTTGACCTTCCCCAGTTTGAGCTTCTCCAAGGACAGGGATGCCATCCCTTTTTGGGACAGCGGGGTGACTGTGCTCACCCAGAGCTGCTCCTGCAGGCTGCAGGCTCAGGCTGGGTGCTGAGCTGCCATCAGTTGTTGATTTAATTACACGTGAATGTGTCTAAAGGATGTAAAGGCAATCCCAGGGTGCCTGCTCAGGAGAAATGTGTCTGCTGCAGACACTGGATAAAAGGGGCTGGCTCCCACCCCTGCCCCAGTTCTGTCTTCTGCCACAGCTCCTGCTCCCTGCTTCTCCTGCCCCTCTCTGCCCCCTGGAGCTTCACATCTCCCACCCTTGGTTGGAACAGATGGGGACAGCCAGATGTGGCACAAGGGGCAGTGTTCTGGGACTGGCTCCTGGAGCTGCTCTGTGCTTCCAGCTCCCTCCCATCCCATGGGATGGGGCCTCAGCACTGCTGGGATGAGTGCTGAGCTCCAGGGAACAGACTCTGCCCCAGGGAGGCAGTGAACAGGCAGCAGCACCTTCCCTCCAGCCATCACCTCATTGTCACCTTCTTTCTCATGTCAGTGAACCTGTGATTTCCCCACTGCAATATATAATATAATATTATATTATATTATATTATATTATATTATATTATATTATATATAAAACAGTATAATATATTACATAATATAACATGTAACATATAACATATTATATACGATATATGATATACGGTATATGATGTTATATATTATATATTATATATTATATATTACTGTGTATATATAACTGTATATGTAACAATTATATACAACTGTATTTTTATAACTGTAACTTAGTTATAAAAACTCCCTTCCTCTTGTCCCATCATCCAGATCTCCCCAGGAGTGCTGGGAAGGCCCAGAACTCAGGAGCTGTGGCCGAGGGCTCCCATGGGCCAATGGTTTCCCTACAGAGTGGCTGAGACGTGAAGATGAACCCAAACCTCTTTGAAATCCAGATCTTGGATCCCAGGGGCAAATCTTGTGTCTTACACACGAGACTAAATCTAAAATCTCAACCACAGGAGTTAAATCACAGGAGTTAAATCTCAATCACAGGAGTTAAATCTCAATCACAAGAGCTCCTGGGGATGAAGGAAGCACAGAAGGAGAGGAGGTGTCACAGGCTGGATTTGAGAGATGGAGGACAAGCACGGTTTTTGAAGGCACAAACACAACTCCAAGGCTGGCACCTGCAGGGCTGGCAGACCCCACATTTCCCTCTCTTGCTCTCAGGGTCCCTCCTGGCTGCCTGAGCCCACACTGCTCTGGCTCCCGTGGTCTGAGGGAGGGATGGATGTGCACAGAAGGGCTGGCTCTGTGTCTGTGGGAGAGGAGTGGCAAACACAGGGAAATCCCTCTGCTCTTCCTCTGCTTAATCCCTTCCCACTGTGCCAGGCCAGGGCCTCCCTTTGCTCCCCCGATGGTGCCAGGCAGGGCTGTGGATCCAGAGCTGACTCTCTCTGCTTCCCATGGGCTGGGATCAGCTCCTGAAGCCCTGGGCAGTGAAAGGCCTTGGGCAGCTCCTCCTGTGGCTGCTCCTTCCCTCCTTGGAGAGCTGATTCTCTTCCCACTCCTCAGCGTGGGAGGTGCTGTGCCCTCGCTTCATCCTCCCTGCAGGACCTCACCCTCCTTTGGGTTGGAAAGGCACCTGGCACCCAGAGGGATTAGACCCAGGAGTGTTTGGAAACAGCAGGATTTGGCCAGGTCAGAACTGTTCCTGGACACGTGAAAAGCAGCATTTAGGGCAGGATTCCTGCCAGGGACTTCAAAAGGTTCTGGGATGTTCCCTCCTCCCTCCCTGGGGGCTGCAGTGCTGGGGGCACTCAGGACTGGGCTCACTTGTGTGCCACTTCAGCCAGCTGGGATTTACCAGGCAAAGCAAACCCTGCTGAGCTGCTCCTCCATGGAGCTCCAAACCTCCCTGGGGGTGACCCCTGCCTGGCTGCTGCCCTCCAGGAAAGCAGCTGGGTGGGAAGGGGTTTGTCTGTCCTCTGCTGCCTGTGCAGGGCGTGGGCTGGGCTGGCCCCAGGCTGTGCTCACCGGTGCTTTCACAGTTTCGTGATCAAAGATAAGCAAAGGGCCAGGAGGGGACCCTGAATCCTGGGCAACTATCTAGGGCTCACCCCTTTTTCTCCTTCTCCTGCAATCCCATAGCCTGTTGCTGTTCTGTAAGGAGCCCTGGGAGCTCTTGGAGGCCTGGAGAGGGATTCTGCCCAGGCCTGGGTAATACTGACATTTGTGTGAGGAGTGTGCTCAGCCTCCAGGGAGCTCCAGGGTACAGCACCTGTGACTGCCTGAGCTCAGAGCTGCAGCTGAAATGCAGCTGAAAGCTCCTTTTTTTACCTGAAATGCAGGGAGAACCTTCCTGGGATCAAGCTGTGCCAAGGGAAATACAGCTTGGATATCAGGAGGAAGTTTTTCACTGAAAGAGTGATAAAGTTCTGGAAAGATCTGCTCGGGAGGTGGTGGAGTCACCACCCCTGGCTGTGTTTAAGGAAAGCCTGGATGTGGCACTGGGTGCCAGGGTTTACTTGGGGTGTTGGGGCTGGGCTGGATGATCTTGGAGTTCTCTTCCAACCTGGTGACCCTGTGGATTCTGTGGATGTGCTGCCCTGGGAGTGTTTTCTGGCTCTGAAGCCAGCAGCTGGAAGCAGATGAATTTGAAGAACTCCTTTCCCCCCGCTCCCCATCCCAGGACAGCTCCAGCCCCCAGCAGGAGAGCTCTGGGCTGTCACCAAGGGCACATCTTGTCCCCTGGAGCACTCACTGCACTGCAGCTCTCCCTTACCTTCCTGAGGGATCTGCCACACAAATGGGGACAAGCTGCAGGGATCCTGGGCCCCTCTGTGCCACCTGCCCCCAAGAAATTGTTAAAACGATTTTACATTTTCCTCCCTGCAGCCTCTAGCACACCAGGAGATCCATGAGAGGTCATGGTGGCTCCTGCTCTTCCTGAATTCCCCCAGAGCCATGGCTAGCAGCACTCCTTGAGAGCTCCCAGGAGCTCCAACAAGCTCTTTGAAACCAGGAGCACAGAATGGTTTGGGTTGAAATGAACCTCACAGCCCCTCCAGCTCCACCCCTGCCATGCCCAGGGACACCTCCCACTGTCCCAGGCTGCTCCAAGCCCTGTCCAGCCTGGCCTTGGACACTTCCAGGTATCCAGGGGCAGCCACAGCTGCTCTGGACAGGAGCTGTTTCCTCCCCCAGCAGCTCAGGTCCCTGCAGCAGAGGGTTACAAGACAAACATTGCCCTGCTTGGCTCTCTGACATCCACCAACGCCTCAGACTGATCCCTGAGGTTCTCCTACAGCCCTGGGAAAGCTGGGAACCAGCAGGAAAAACCAGCTGGGGTCTTGTTTGCCTTTGGGAAAAGCTGTCTGTGCCTGGAGGGGGTTTGATTGTACAGATTTGAGATGTGTTTGGTGTTTTCCAGGTCTGGTCAGTGTTTCTGCTTCAAGCAGTGGTGCATCCTGGCAGTGCTGGCCTGGGGACAGGGTTGGGAGCAGCAGTTTCCATCCTGGCTCTGGCTCTGGCTCTGTCTCTCCCCTGCTGTAACATTCTCCTCTTTTAATTCTGCTGCTCTGCTGAGTGCAGCCCTTGGTGGGCAGGGGGACACACAGGTTCCTGGGTCTGCCTGAAGATCAAGAGCAGCAGCAGCAGGACAAGTTCTGCAAGTCAAAGCTTGCAATGGATGCTCACATCTGAGGGGGAAGTGTCAGCCTTGACTGAATGTGGAGAATGGACAGAACACGACAGAATCCCAGAGAGGAGGGGAACTGGGTGTCAGCTTTTCACTCAGGAATCACCCTCTGAGCTGAAGGTTGGAGCTTTTCCACAGAGGGGGCACTTGTGTCACCACAGACCCCCCACCCAACTCTGCAGCCCTTGGAGGGGTCAGTAAAACAGAACTAAAAATTCATTTCTTAAAAGGACAATGCAGCTGCCTGAGCATTGGAGCCGATGGCCCAGCCAGGGGTGAGTGCCAGGGCAGGGCTGGGATGCGGGATTTGAATGTTAATTGTCCTGGGACAGTTAAAATCCACAGATTTTACACCCCAGCGTGAGCCCTTGAACCAGAGAGCTCTTTTTCCAGCTGGTGTGTTTGAAAATGACCTTGTTACGAGTCTGTAGGAATTGTATGATCTGAACACTTAGCACCCACGAGGCCATGTAACATCCCATTAAATTTCTCCCTTAAAGCAGTCACTGGAGGGGCCAGAATATTTTAAACTCTTCACAAAGGCCAAAATCCAGCTAGAAGTAACTCCTGAACCTGTGGCTGCTTGGAAATAATTTATCATTTCAATACCCTGAGCTCTCCTCTGTTGAAATTCCTATTTTTGTTTGTTGTCCACACACAGTGGTGCCTCTCCAGTGCCACAGGGGGTCACAGGCAGGGCTGGCCCAGGTTGCTCAGGGGCACCAGCTGGTCAGGAATCTGGCAACCTGCTCCATTTGCAGAGAGGTGTTGGGTGTTCCCAGCAGGAATCCAGGAGGGAGCACACGGAGCTGAAGCCCTGATGACAACAGCAAGGCTCATGTGTGCCCTGCTGGGTCCCAGAGGGAGGGAGAGCAGCTGCTGATGCACCTCTGGTGCTTCTCTTCTGAGGGAGCAGAGTGCTGATGGCCCAGGTGGGGCTAAAAACCCACAAATGTTACAAAGAAATGCTGCAGAGAGGTAGCTCCAGCTCTGAGGAATGAGAGGAAGAGCCTGCTGCTGTTTTATTTCAGCCCCCAATCAACACTGATGTTGAAGCAGCTGCTGAAACACATCCCAGACTAAATCTGCGCTAAGTCAGATGAAAAGCCCCACACCTGCAACAGAGGGAACTGTTCTCATTGATACCAAGCTTCTTTTCATGCTGTGAGGATCCCAAAAGCTCTTCCTGTGCTGGAGGGAGCATCCCTGCCCCTGTGACCCGTCCCCCCCTGCACTGCAGGTCCAGAGGCAGCAAAGCTCAGCAAAGCTCAGCAAAGCCAGGCTTAGAGGGGACAGGGCATGACCAAGGGAGCCAAGGGGGCTCTGCAGGTGGGGCAGTGCAGGGCTGTGTCACTCAGGGAGGAGTTTTGGGAGCTCTCTGTGGCTCCTGCAGGAGCTGGAGCCGCAGTTGGCAGCAGCTGATCCCCTCTGGGCTCTCCTGTGAGTGCTTCCCATCCTCCCCAGCCACTGTGTGGCCTGGGAATGGTGACAAAGAAGGAACACAAACTCTATGAGGAACGACTAAGGGAGCTGGGGATGTTCAGCCTGGAGAAAAGGAGACTCAGAGGTGACCTTATCACTCTCTACAACTCCCTGAAGGGTGGCTGTGCTCAGCTGGGGTTGGTCTCTTTCTCCAGGCAGCACTGACAGAACGAGAGGACACAGCCTCAGGCTGTGCCAAGGGAAATACAGGTTGGATATCAGGAAAAAGTTTTTCACAGAAAGAGTGATAAAGTATTGGAATGGCCTGCCCAGGGAAGTGGTGGAGTCACCATCCCTGGGTGTGTTTAAGAAAAGCCTGGATGAGGCACTGGGTGCCGTGGTCTGGTTGAGGTGTTAGAGCATGGGTTGGACTGGATGATCTTGAAGGTCTCTTCCAACCTAAAATTCTGTGATTCTGTGATTCTGTGAAGATCTTCTGCAAGAGGTGGAGGGGTGGGTGCTGAGGAGCTGTCAGGGCACAGAGAGGCAGCAGTGACTTTGTCACCTGCTGATGTTCAGTGGGAAACTGCAGCTGAGGGAGCCGGGGCTGCAGGACACCAGCCCAGCCCTGGGAGCTGCAGGCAGGGACAGAGCAGGACAAAGTGACTCTGCAGTCTGCTCTGGGTGCTGGGAGTGCCCACCACACCCTGGCAGGGGGAGCTGTGTCTAACAGGTGGGAAAAGGGGGGTTGTGAGCAGTGCTGGGGTCACAAAAATTGCCTCGAGGTCACCTGGGACTGGCAGGGCAAGCAGAGAGGGGAGATGAAGACTGGGCAGGCAGTGAGGGGAGCTGGGGTCAGTGGGGTCAGTGGGATCAGCTCCTGGGTGTGCCTGGATGCTGGGCTCACTGCAGAGGGGCTGGGTCACAGAATCACAGCATCACCAGGTTGGAAGAGACCTCCAAGATCATCCAGTCCAACCCAGCTCTAACACCTCAACTAGACCATGGCACCCAGTGCCACATCCAGGCTTTTGTTAAACACACCCAGGGGTGGTGACTCCACCACTTCCCCGGGCAGGCCATTCCAACACTTCATCACTCTTTCCATGAAATCTTTTTTCCTGATATCCAACCTGTATTTCCCTTGATGCAGCTTGGGGCTGTGCCCTCTCGTTCTGTCAGTGCTGCCTGGAGAAAGAGACCAACCCCAGCTGAGCACAGCCACCCTTCAGGGAGTTGTAGAGAGTGATAAGGTCACCTCTGAGTCTCCTTTTCTCCAGGCTGAACAGCCCCAGCTCCCTCAGCCCTTCCTCACAGGGTTTGTGTGCTCGGGGCAGGCAGGTGTCTCTGCCACCCTCAGCTGGGCATTTGCAGCTGCCAGAGGTGCTGTGGGGCTTTCTGGAGAGCTCCTCCCAAACTCTGCTCAGATCTGCTGGGAAAATCAAGCAGTGAGGCCACCCCAGAGGCCCTGAGCTGGGCAGGGGTCGTGGCCCAGGAATGTCCAGGCCCCCCTTGGGGAGCACAGACCAACCTCCCCTGATGTCCCCAGGGTGGGGACACCCTCCTGTCCCCTGGGGCACCAAGGAGCCCTGCCCCAGGCTGCTGCTGTCTGAGCACTGGCACAGGGGGTGAGTCCTGCAGGGACACTGCCACAGGGAGCACACATTGGAAATTTAGGTTGGCATTGGGAAAATTCCCTTTCCAGGTGCCCAGCAGAAAAGGGGGATCTCATCCATGGGGGTTTGGGCTGGACACAGCCCCTGCTGCCCTGGGGTGGTGCTGGGGGTGCCTCTGCCCCAGGGGAGGTGGGGCTGCAGACCCTCAGCACTGCTGTGACTTGGTGCAATGGGATTTGGGGAGAGAAGGGGCAGCACCCCACCCTTGGGAGCAGCAGTGTCATCCCTGGCAGCCTGGCACTGAGCAGGAGCAGGATGGGGGGGGCACAGCTCCTGGGAGAAGGGTGGAGGCTGCAGCCCCTGTCCCTCAGCAGGGACAGACAGGAGCTGGTGGAAACTCTGAAATAATCCCAGCACAGTCGTGCTGTGGGGCAGCTCCTGCCTGTGCCTGAGCTCTCTGCCAAGGCAGAGGGGCAAACTGCATCTCAGCGGGGAGAAAACAGCCCCGGGGTCACACACTCAGGGGGCTGCTGCTGTTGGACACAGAGAGGGGATCCTCCCTCTGGCCTCTTTGCAGAGACAGGTTCACCTCTTGTCTGCTGTGAGTTGGCTCCTGCCGCCTGGGAGAAGCATCTTCCTTCAGACAGGAGCAGGGAAAATGCACTCCCAGCTCTGAAATGGTTCACTCCTGGTGTGGCTGAATTGCAGTGACACCTTCTGAGTGCCTGCCAGGGGCAGTGAGGGCTCTGGGCCCTGGGAGGGATCAGTGCCACCAGAGAAGTTGAAGTTCTCTGATGTGGAAGAACGTTTTCTCCAAAGAGAACATCTCTCTTTAGAGAAATGCAGATGTTGCCAGTGCAAGGAGGAGCAGGCCAAGGGCAGGAGAGTCTTAGTGAGGTGAAGCTTTGCTGGGGGGTGGTGAAATGGGGGCCAGGACGTGTTGGGTGCACCAGGGTTTCAGAGAACACGGATTTCCACAGCTTTCTCCCAAGCTGGCACTGAGCCCCTGTCCCCCCTGTCCCTGGGCAGGGCTCACTTCTCCCCTTTAAACTCCAGGTGCTGCAACCCAGAGGAAGTTCCTGGGTAAGTGGTGGGGAGCAGGAAGCACCAAGGGGGCTCAGTTTCTCTGGTCCATGCAGAGTTATTGTGGAGAGGAGGTGCCACACTCCAGAAAACTCCTCTGACCCCACAGAGAAACAGGGAAGGACTTCTCAGATGAGGTCACCTTAGATTGCCTCCTGCCCCTGAGTCTCGGACTGTGCAGTGCCCATGGGCCTTGACTGGGTGCAGGATGACCAAAGCCTGACCACCAGGAGGTTTGTGGTGAGACTTTTGCCCCATAAACTGAAATAAATCTTGTTTTATTCAATTTTTTTTCCCCTGGCCTCCTTTTGCCCTGTGGATGTGACCTGAGCTGCTCTCCTATGTGTGCACCCACCACCCATCACCCATCATCACCCACCACCCATCACCCATCATCACCCATCACCCACATCCCTGCTGCCACTGTTTCGTGGTTTTACAAAACAATGTAGGTGCAGCTGGCAGCTGGGCTGCAAGAAATGAAAATAAAAGAGGTCTCACAAGGCTCAGGTGTTCCCCTGCCACCCTCTGGGTTTGGGGTTGCTGAGTCAGAGCTCTGATGATCTGGGAAGCCAAAGGGAATTTTTGCTTTGATCCAAGGACATCCCAGAAGATCCAGAAGATCACAGGATGGCTTGGCTTGGAAGGCACATGGAAGTTCATCTTGTTCCAAGCCCCTGCCATGGGAAAGGATGTCACCCACCAGACCTGGTCACTCAGAGCCCCAGCCAGGCTGTCCTGGAGTCCTGCCAGGGATGGAGCATCCAGATCCTGACCCCACTGCTTGGCAGGGAGGAGCAAAGGGAGTAGGGAAGGAGCTGCAGGTCTGAGCCCTCCTGAGCAGGTGAAGTGTTACCTTGACCCTGCTGTACCAAATCCCTTCTGGATGGAAATCAGCCCGAGTTTGGCTGAAGCAATGCAAAAGCCCCAGAGGACACCTGGCCTGCAGAGTCCATCTCTTGGTGCTGGGGTCGTGTTTGGGACATGGGAAGCCCAGGAATTCCTACTGGAAGGGCAGGAGGAATGGAGGATGCCAGAGGACCAAGTCCTTCAGGAATGCTCTCCTGGTGTGGGCTGGGGGGGCAGGGACCTCTCTTCTCCCCCAGCACTGGGCAGGATGAACTGAGGGAGAAGTGACCAGCTCCACCTTGAGCTGCCAGCCAGAAGTGACCCCTGGCACTGAGCAAAGCCCAGGAAATGCTGACAGAAGACCCTGTGGAGGTGTCTGGGGCTGTGAATCACAGCCTGGGCACCAATCACAGAATCAGAGGGTCACAGAATTTCTAGGTTGGAAGAGACCTCCAAGATCATCCAGTCCAACCCAGCTCTAACACCTCAACCAGACCACGGCACCCAGTGCCACATCCAGTGTTTGTTAAACACATCCAGGGGTGGTGACTCCATCACCTCCCCAGGCAGACCATTCCAATACTTTATCACTCTTTCAGTGAAAAGCTTTTCCCTGATATCCAACCTGTATTTCCCTTGGCACAGCCTGAGATTGCGTCCTCTGGTTCTGTCAGTGCTGCCTGGAGAAAGAGACCAACCCCAGCTGAGCACAGCCACCCTTCAGGGAGTTGTAGAGAGTGATAAGGTCACCCCTGAATCTCCTTTTCTCCAGGCTGAACAGCCCCAGCTCCCTCAGTCGTTCCTCACAGGGTTTGTGCTCCAAGCCCAGCCTCGTTGCCTCCTCTGGACGTGCTCAAACATCTCAATGTCCTTCCTAAACCAAGGGACCAGAGCTGGACACAGCACTCTCAGAGCAGGCAGGACCTGTCACAGCCCCAGAGCTGGTGCAGGCTGAGTCTCCAGGGCAATGCAGCCACCCCTGCACACTCAGCAAAGCTGAAGGAGTCACCCAGGGGCCAGGAGGACAGGCTGGTGTCTATGAAATCGGATTCCTCAGCTCTGGGGTTTGCCTCCAGCTTCCCTGCTGGACGTGTTCAGGATGGTTCTGTCCTTCCTGGAGCTCTGCTGGGGCTGTGCTGTCTCACCCAGGCAGGGGCTCAGGATGCTGCAGCCACTGCTGCAGGGACTGGAGTGGTTTAAGCCTCCTCCTTGTTGTAAGTGGGATGTTAAACACGGGAAGGGGACAAAGGAGCAATAGCAGGGAGCTGAGGCAGTGGCTTATGCTGACAGTTTGATCAGTCTATTGGAAAGGCTTCTGAGAGATTATTCAGTTACAGTGAGAAGAAGGGGAAGATTAAGACTTTCTGCCCAGCAGAGGAAGGCAGGACAATAGCTGCTGAGTGGGAATTCAGGCCAGTGGAGTGCAGAGGCACAGATCTCAAAGCAAAAGCCCGATGCCCAACACTTGTTGCAGATTCTCTTGCGCGGGGTGTCTCCAGACCCAGCTTGTGCCTCTCTGAAAGGAGCTGTTTGAGCCAGGAGAAGTGAGCTGCCCACCCTGGGGCGCAGGGATCACACCCAGGGCTCACACAGCCCTGCCTGGCTGGGCAAGGACGGGGTTGTCCCTGTCCCCTGTGCCCCTGGGGAGGGGGAGCCCAGGCAGTGGGTGCTGTGCTGCACTGAGCAGGATGCACAGGGCCCAGCTGTTCTGCTGGGGGGGTGGATGGAGATCATCAACATTCCTGAACAGAGCAATAAAAAATAGAAAATAAAATATACCCATATATATATCAATATAGCAATAAAAAAATACAGCAATAAAATAGCTAAAGTCCTCCAGCAGCCTTTGGTAGAAGGAGAACAGACAACTGGGGATATAAGTATTTGTGTTATTATAAAGTTACTTTAGGATATTTTACCTTTTTATTTTCATATTGTCAGTTTACTACTAGAACTAAATAAACTTTATATACATGTACTTTATATATGTATATATAAACCAAAATATATCAATATATATCAAAATATAGCAATAAAAAATATAGCAATAAAAAACGCTAAAGTCCTCCAGCAGCCTTTGGTAAAAGGAGAACAGACAACTGGGGATACAAGTGTTTGTATTATTATAAAGTTGCTTTAGGATATTTTACTTTTTTTTATTTTTATATTGTCAATTTACTACTAGAACTAAATACACTTTAACTTTATATACATGTACTTTATATATGTATATATGTATACAGTATATAGTTATATACAGAAAAGGACAGTAATATTTAGTGAACAATGGTATTTATTTATGGTTTTTACTTAATTAGGTTTTTTTGAGGTATATATTTTGTTGAGGTACAAGTATTATAAAGTTACTTTAGGATATTTTTATTTTTATATTGTCAATTTACTACTAGAACTAAATAAATTTTAATCTTATATACGTGTACTTTATATATGTATATAGTATGTACTTATATACAGAAAATGGCAGTAATATTTAGTGAACAATGGTATTTATTTATGGTTTTTACTTAATTAGGTTTTTTTGAGGTATATATTGTGTTGGGGTACAAGTATTATAAAGTTACTTTAGGATATTTTACTTTTTTATTTTTATATTGTCAATTTACTATTAAAACTAAATTAACTTTATATACATGTACTTTATATATATACGGTATATAGTTAGCTACAGAAAATTGCAGTAATATTTAGTGAACAATGACATTTATTTATTGTTTTTTATTTAATAATTAGATATTTTTGAGGTATGTATTGTGTTGGGGTACAAGTATTATAAAGTTACTTTAGGATATTTTACTTCCTTATTTTTATGTTGTCAATTTACTACTAGAACTAAATAAACTTTATATATATATATATATATATATATATACACAGTATATAGTTATATACAGAAAATGGCAGTAATATTTAGTGAACAATGATATGAATTTATAGTTTTTACTTAATAATTAGATTTTTGAGGTATATATTATGTTGGGGTACAAGTATTATAGAGTTACTTTAGGATATTTTACTTTTTATTTTAATATTGTCAATTTACTACTAGAACTAAATAAATTTTAATCTTAAATATATGTACTTTATATGTGTATATAGTATATAGTTATCTACAGAAAATGGCAGTAATATTTAGTAAACAATGACATTTATTTATAGTTTTTTATTTAATAATTAGATTTTTGAGGTACGTATTGTGTTGGGTTTTTTTGTTTTGTATTATTTATTACGTGTAACTTGGTTTTTGAGTGAAAATTATTTTATGGATGGGCTTAGATTTGATTTAAACTGTCTGAGGTCTTCAGGAGGGGCAGCAGGCAGGGCACAGGAGCTGTGCACACCTGAGCCTGAGGCAGGTCAGTGAATTCAGATGGCACTGGGGGAGCTGCAAAGCTCCCAGGGCTCCCAGGGCTGGAGGGAGGGCAGGGGGTTCCCCAGAAGGGCTCTGCTGACCCCTCCAGCCCCATGGCTCACGGTGATGCAGCATTCCCTGAACCCACAGGCACTGAGGAGAATCCCTCTGTCCCCTGATGGTTTTTTTTTCCCCCTTCTGCTCTGTTCCTTTGTGACCCAAACAAGCTTTGTAAAGGAAATTTAAACCTCTCCCCAGTGCTCTGCCTGCAGCTGACATTGCAGAAGCATCCACAGCCTGCAGACACCACAGAGCTGGAGCTGCTCCAGCCCCTCCAGGGCAGGAGGGTGCCCTCCCCTACCCTGCCCTGCCCTGCCCATCCTCTTGGCACCTTTCTCACAGTCTCTGCTGGGTTTGCAGTCCTGATGGCTCAGGGGCAGAAACAAATTCTGCTCCAGGGGCCCCAGGCCAGAGGCATCCTCACAACTCCAAGTTCAGCGTCCCTGGGCCAAACCTGGGCTGCTTCATTGATCCCTCACAGGCTTCCTGCTCACCCTGTGCCTCCCTCAGTCCCCAGTCTGCTCTGCAGACACAACCCTGGGTTGGCATTTCCAGAGCTGCACTAGAGAATCACAGAAACCCAGGATGGTTTGGGTTGGGAGGGACCTTAAACCCATCCAGTGCCACCCCTGCCATGGGCAGGACACCTCCCACTGTCCCAGGCTGCTCCAAGCCCTGTCTGACCTGACCTTGGGCACTGCCAGGGCTCCAGGGACAGCCACAGCTGCTCTGGGCACCCTGTGCCAGCCCTGCCCACCCTCCCAGGGGACAATTCCTGCCCAATCTCCAGTCAAGCCATTCCCCTGGCCTGTCCCTCCATGCCAGCTGGAGCTTGCCCTGCACTCTCTCTTGCCCTCCTGCTTCCAGATTTTCCCCAGCTGGGCAAAGCCCTTGAGGAGATTCAGAGTCTCAGATCAGGAGCTTGGCTGTCTCCTCTTGTTTCTCACAGCCCTGAGTGTGGAGCCAGGAGTGCTGGCTGAGAAGGGCCTTGGCCCTGTGAGAGGTGTCCAGGCACCTGTCTGTGCTCTAGACCTGAGAAAGATCTGAGAAAGATCCATGGATTTTTTTGTATTTTTTTTTCCTGTCAGAGAAGCTCAGATTCATTTCTCACAGGCAGATGGAGATCCCTGGGCACAAGAAGTGACAAAGGACTGTGGCAAAATTACACCTTTGGCAGCAGGGAACAGGGGTAACCTGTGCTAAATCCTTGTGGCCTTTGTTTTTTTTAAGGAGTGAGGAGTGTCTTAACTAAAGGAAAATGAATGCCTGATCCTCAGGAATGTTCCTTGTTGAACAAATAAAACTCTTTCTCTGGTCAAACACTGTGACGGTGGCCAACATCACCCCAGCTCTTCACAAAGGTGTTGGTTCTTGCAGGGACCTGGCACCAAGAAGCACAAGAGGTGGTCTGGTTGTGGCTGGGAAACTAAGCTGGGTCCCAAAGCCCTGACAGTTAAAGAAATAATGAAATTCAGAGGCTTGTGTCGAGCACAGAAGGAAGATCAAGATACTGTCTGGTTGTTAAATGAGTTGAGCACAGGAATTTCAATCACAGCATAATCAGGAGATAATCCCCTCCCCTCCCTGCCAGCACTTCACTTTGGATCAGGGGGTGAGGATCATGGAACCACAGACTGGTTTGGCTTGGAAAGGACTCTCAAGGTGATCTCGTTCCACCCCCTGCCATGGGCAGGGACACCTTCCACTGGACCAGGTGGCTCCAAGTCCAAGCCTTGGACACCTCCATGAACCTCATGAACCTCAACAAAAGCAAATGCAAGGCCCTGAGCAGGGCTGGGACAGCCCCGTGCAGCAGGACAGGCTGGGGGCTGACTCAGTTTGCAGAAAAGGACTTGAGGATCCTGGTGGGCAACAGCTGGAACAGGAATCTGTTGTGTCCAAGCAGGAAAAAAAAAAAAAAAAGAGGTCAGCTGCATCCTGGGGCTGCATTAGCAAGGCTGGGAAATGGAGGGATGTGGTTTTCACAGAATCACAGAATCACCAGGTTGGAAGAGACCTCCAAGATCATCCAGTCCAGCCCAGCTCTAACACCTCAACCAGCCCCTGGCACCCAGTGCCACATCCAGGCTTTTGTTAAACACATCCAGGGGTGGTGACTCCACCACCTCCCCGGGCAGGCCATTCCAGAACTTTATCACTCTTTCTGTGAAAAACTTTTTCCTGATATCCAACCTGTATTTCCCTTGGCACAGCCTGAGCCTGTGTCCTCTGGTTCTGTCAGTGCTGCCTGGAGAAAGAGACCAACCCCAGCTGAGCACAGCCACCCTTCAGGGAGTTGTGGAGAGTGTTAAGATCACCTCTGAGCCTCCTTTTCTCCAGGCTGAACATCCCCAGCTCCCTCAGTCGTTCCTCACAGGGTTTGTGCTCCAAGCCCAGCCTCGTTGCCTCCTCTGGATGTGTTTTCCCCCTCTAACCAGCACTTGTGAGACCACAGGTGGATTCCCATGTCCAGGCATGGACACAGAGGTGGGAGCTCAGTAGGGAGCAGCACGGTGGGCAAGGGGCTGCTCTGGGCAGGCCCCTCGTGGTGACAGAGCAGCAGAGAGCTCAGAGGAATTAAATTATTGTTCTGTGACACCACAGCTCAGCCAGCAGCAGCCCAGGGTGGGGCTGTGTGCTCAGGGGTGGAGGATTCACTGCAGACTCTGGTGGTGCTGGTTCCTCCTCCAGCCAGCAGGAACAGGCACATTTGGGAGCTCACTTCCCATTTTCCCATGGGAAACACTTGAGCCTGGAGAGAGCCACCCACCCCAGTGCCTCATCCATCCACTGACACTGGAAGGTGGCTCCTGACTGGAGGGAGCTTCCCCTTGGTGTCCTGGCTCTGGTCTCCTCCCCCTGAGCTCCTCTCTCAGGCTCCCCTGGTAACAAAGGGAGAAAATCTGCACTTCAGGACATGATCCAGTGCCCTGTTCCACCTGCTCCCCTCAGGTGGGGTTCCTGCACTGTGCTCTGGACAGGTGAGCTGGGCACTGGGTGTTCCATCATCCCAGATAATGAATGGCACTTCCTCCCATCATCCCAGATAATGAATGGCACTTCCTTCCACCATCCCAGATAATGGCACTCCCTTTCCTGATCCCAGATAATGGCACTCCCTCCCATGATCCCAGACAATGCCACTCCCTTCCATCATCCCAGGCACTTCCCTCCATGATCCCAGACAATGGCACTTCCTTTCCTGATCCCAGACAATGGCACTTCTTCCATGATCCCAGACAATGGCACTCCCTCCCATGATCCCAGGCACTTCCTGACTCTCCATCCCCACCGGGGTGGGATGAGGCTGCAAGCACCAACCATGCAGGTACCTCACCTCTGGAACAGGAAACCTTTTGAGGGGCAGGAAAGCCACCAGGCTGTTGGAAGAGCCATGGGGATGTTTCTGCCACAGGCTGGTACAGGAGCACAGCCCTCACCCACAGCAGGGCCTGGAGCCAGCCTGGCACCCCCAGAACATTTCACAGGAGCTGTTTTGGAAGCCTGTGTGGGGTTTGACTCCAACAGAAATGAGGAGTCACCTCAGCCTGGGCTGGACACCAATGACCACAGCTCCTGTCCCATGAGGACCATGGACCCTGCCAGGACTGAAACCACAGCCCCTTGAACCAGGGCTGCTGGGGTGGGCTGGACAAGGGCAGCTGCCGCAGAGCAGGCTATGGTGGGAGGCAGAGCCCAGAAACATCTGCTCCCAGTGGGGTCACAGCCTTTCTGAGCATCTCATCTGTGTCCTCTGGGCATCAGAGATGATTTGAACATGTCCATGCTGGTGCTGTCACCACCGTGTCCCTCTTGTCTGGCTCCTCCCAGTCCTCCTGGCCTTGGGATAAGGGAGGTCACAGAGGTGTCACTGCTGCCCAAAGGATGTGAAAATCACAGCCCCAGCCCCAGCACACAAGGGAAGGGGTCTCCTTTTGTGGTTTTGCCTCCGAAACTGTGATCCTGAGGATTGCACCACTGTTTGAGTGGCTGTCTCTTTCCTATCAACTCCCAACTCTTTTTATGTTCTCAACCAACAGAAGCAGCAGCCTATGTCCCACCAAGCCCACAAACCCACCCTCCTGTTTCTGGAGATCTTAGTTTTAGAGTTATAGAGGGAAAATGAGCAGAAAACTGAAAGGAAAAAATACAGAAAGAGCCACAGCTCGGTGCTCTGCATAAACTCGCTGTCAAAGAGACAGCAGGTGGATTTCATCAGAAACTTATTAAAGAGGAGTTGGTTTTACCAAACCCAATCAGGCCAGAGCAGATAACACACAAAAAATAATCATAATTTAAAAAAGATAATTAAGATATTTTGCAACAATTAAAAGAACCAACCAACCAAACCAACCAAACAAAAAAAACCAAAAAAGCCCCCAAAAACCCAACAAGAAACCCCCCAAAAACATCTAAGAGAGCTCTGCAGGTAAAACCTGCCTTGCAAATCTGCCCTTGGCAGCAAGAAACTCCCAAAGTCCACGGGAGGAAGGAGTGAGGAGTAAAGAGCTGAGTGGCACTTGTCAAGGACTGTGAAAAGCTCCTGTGACATTTTCCAAGGACCACAGCAAATTTCTTCATTATAAATCTCCACAATTTCTAGAAAGCAACAGCAGGAGACTTGGGTGACTCCATGACATAGAAATGGGATCAGAATTAAAAAAAAACCCAAAAACCGTCAAGATTTTTTCACCCAACACTGACCCTTCCTGCACCAAGGAGGGTCTGTTTGGTGAAAAGGTGGTGGAAGATCTGGAGCCTGAGCCAGGGTGGTGCTGGAGGGCAGCAGGGAAAGCATTTCTCACTCAGAAGTGTGAGGACTGGGAAACCTGCCAGTTAGACTTGATTAGATTTGTAAGATTAATTAAAACCAGGCAGGTTCAGCGAATCGCGAAAAAGACAAATTAGCAAATTAGCACACCAGGAAAAACCCATCTTCAGAAAGAGGAATTAAGAGACTTTGGCTCCTTTATCAGGGCAAATTTGCTTTTCGAAGCATGGCTCTTTCACCTTCCAGGGGTGGCAAAGCCTCTCCACTGCCAGCCCTGGAGATCCAGGGGCACTCCCAGCCTGGCCAGGGAAGCTCCTCCAGCCCAGGCTCCCAGCTCCTTGCTCAGGGGGCCGTGGATGTTTTGTTGCCTGTCTTGGGTTGTGGAGCCAGGGTTGTGTATTCTATTTTCATTTGTTAAAAGCAGTTGGGGAGATGTTATTTTCTTTATCTCTGGGAGGGAGAGGGGTGGATGCTTTCTGATAATGGACCAAGCTGTTCAAACCAGGTGGGGCAGTGTTTCTTATCTCTTTCACCACCCAGGGAATATTTTCTGCTAATGGATCATTAAGACACCCCTAATAGCACACAAAATAGACCATCCACATTACATCATCCTATTGTGAGATGCTCCACCCAGTGGGGGGAGCCAACCATTCCTACCTGGATAAAACTGAGACACAGGAACACAGAAAGGATCCAGCTTCACCCGATTTCCTGGAGGAAGACTGGACCCCTTCTCACCATCACTGGACTCTTGTTCTACAGGATCATCTCTGCTCCACCAGAACCACCTCTGCCACTCCAGAAGGACTCACTTTGGGAGTGCTTCCAACACCCTGACCAACACGGTGTCAGGTTGTAGCTCTGACTCTGTCAGGGTTTTCCAGGATTGTTGTTTGTTTGCTGGTTTGGCGGGGTGGTTTTGTTTTTCTACTACATTTGTATTGTTGATATTCCCAGTAAAGAACTGTTATTCCTATTCCCAAATCTTTGCCTGAAAGCCCTTAATTGCAAAATTACAATTTGGCGGGGGGTGAGGGGTTTCCATTCCCCATTCTAAGGGAAACTCCAGCTTTCCCTGGCAGATACCTGTCTTTCCAAACCAAGACATTACCTCAGCAGCAGCCTTGGTGTCTGGAGAGAGGAACCCCCTAGCCAGGGCAGGCTCAGATCAGGAGGGTTTGGAAAGGACCCCGTGATTTGCCTGGTTTTGGGCTCAGTTTGGGATTTCTGAGGAGCCCTGGATGTAGTCATGGTTCGTGCCTGCAATGTTTTGATTTTCCTGAAAAACTTTCCCAGGCACAATTCTGTAAACAACGGATGTATTTTTTTACACTATCCTGTTTTCTTGCATTCCTTTCCCAAAGGAGGGGCTTTGCTTGATGTCCCTTTGACTTGACCAATGTGGTCCAAGGAGTTTGTCTTTCTTCCACCCCTTGGGTGGGTTCTTTGTAAAATAGTATAAAGGGAAGTGTCTTGAGCAATAAACACAGATTGGAGTCATCTTCAGCCTTCTGAAATCACGAGTCCGTGTCCTCATTTCGTGTCCTATTGTGACACCCTGGGTATGGTCCCAGCCAAGGGATGGGGAAGAGAGGGCTCCTGGAGTGGAGATCCCTCTGTGCCAAGGAAAAGCTTATCCCAGGAAAAGCTGCAGATCAGCACAGGGGGTGTTAGAGGGCTCCAAGTGTTAATCACAGCACAAGCAACACAGAAATCTCGGCCTCTGTCCCATCCAGACTTTGCCTTTACCCTGAAAACTTCACCCAAACAACCCTGAACAACACAGCCTGGCACTGAGAACTTCTCACCACACCCAGCATCGCTGTGACTTCACCACAGACCTCAGCACCCCTGAACCACTCCACTTGGCAGACACAAAAAGCACCTCAGGTCAGATCAGCAAGGATAAGACTGCAATGCCAGCAGAAGGTGAAAATTCAGCTCCAGGAGAGCCAAGGAGCACGAGCTGGTTTGTGTGATATGTAAATTTTACAGCTGAGCTCCTGACAGATCCTCCCCATCTCAGGTCCTTTAGGAAAATCCCTGATAGATTCAGGTCCTTTAGGAAAATCCCTGATCTCTGAGTGGTGTTGGGAGCTGAATGAGGCTCTGGGCATGAGCAGGAGCAGGTGAACATCAAATTGGGCTCGTCCCAGCAAAACCCAGGGAAAAACAGGTGTGGGGTCTGGAGCCACTGGGCTGCTCAAGCAAAGGAGAGACCAGGAGGCTCCAGCCCTTCCAAGCTCAGGGCTGAGACAGAATTTTGGAGCTTACAGAGGGGTGGCACAGCAGGTGTGCCTTGGTGCCTTCACAGAGCAGAGCCCTGGCTGGAACCCAGACATCCCATCACAACTGTTGGGGAAGATGAAAAAGGAAAGCCTTATAAATATGACTGCTTAAGTTCTGAGAATATGAAATAGAATTGCAAGTAAGTTTCGATGTCTAAAGCCTCAGTTACTGGAGAACAACAGTGTGGCTGCTGAAGGTAACCAATCCCCTTTTGATCAAACAATGCCCTTCTCCTCACCAAGAGCCCAAGGGTCAGAGCAGACCCCACCAGCTTGGCAGGAGGGGCCCAAAGACTTGTTTTTAGGGTTTAAAATATAACACAGTGTGGTAATGTAATGATTATTATAGGCTGTATGTAGATGCTATAGGATTTGTATCTTGTGCTGGATTGGTTGGTGTCAGTTAGAATATTCAGTAGAGAAGAAGATTTAATGGATTGTAATGGGAACTTTGCTCTCTTACTCCTCTTACTTCACTCTCTTGCTCTTCTCTCTCTGCTCCCAGCTGCAGGTGGCAGCTCCCAGCAGGGCCCCTTCACCCAGGCCCTGTGCAATAAATAAACCCCTGCTCCAAGAGCAGCCCTGACTCCAGAGATCTCCCATCACTGTCCACCTTGGTTCCCACAACAACCCCCTTGCTGCAGGGCAGCTCCTTGGGGTGCAGCTCAGGGCTCTTCAGAGCTGTGCCAGGCTGAGCACAGTTCCACCCCCAGCTCCATTTACAGCTGCAGCCTTTGGGGAGCTGAGGGACCTCAGACAGAGCAGGGCTGTCAGTCAGAGCACTGGATTCCAGCCTGGGACAGCATCACCACCATGTGCACACAAAGGAAAATCCATGGACACCTTCAGGAGGCCTTTGCCATGAGCTCCATAATGCTGTAAAAATGGCAATGGCCCCTCAGTATTTCTGGAATGAGCCCTGACTTTCATCAAGGATTGTGATGTGTCCACACTGGTGAATGGTTGGACTCTGAATCCAGAGCTCTTTCCACCCTCATGCTCAAAAATGTTCTGCTTTTGATATGGTGTCACAGGCTGGACCAGCCAGACACCAGCTGGTGAGACCAGTGAGTTCAGGCAGCTGCTCAAAACTCAAAACTCCTGCTAGGCAAGCCAGGGATGCTTCACTCAGCCAGAGGGCAGGCTCAGGCTGAGGCAGGTTGCCACAGACACAGACCCCTTTGGCTCGGGGCAAGGCTGAGAGTGGCAGGGAGGGTCAGCAGTGGGGCAGAGCTGCCAGCAGCCCTGCTGGGTGTGCTGGGGGTGCTGAGGTGCTGCTCAGCCAGGGCTCTGTGCACAGCAGCCCCTGGGGGCAGCACACCAGGGGGGTTCCCAGAGGGCTCCCTGAGCTGGTGCTGAGCCTTGGACACTGAGATGGGAAGCAGACGTCAGAGGAAAATGTTACTCAGTCAGAACATGACAGAGAGAATGGGAAGTGCTGTGCATTGCACCTGCAGGTTTCAACACACAGCTCAGTTATTCAATCTTTATTATTTCCTGGGTAATGTTCCTTTCCTTTCCTTTCCTTTCCTTTCCTTTCCTTTCCTTTCCTTTCCCTTTCCCTTTCCCTTTCCCTTTCCCTTTCCCTTTCCCTTTCCTTTCCTTTCCTGCTGCTTGGACATTTCCTGCTATTCCATGTAAAATCCAGCCCCACTGGACTGCTTGACCTGGCAGTGGAAGGGTCTGATGAGCATCACTGAGACTCAGATCACCAAAGTCAGGGGGAAGAGAACCTTCTACTGCTGCTCAGGACCCTGGTACCCATGCAGAGAATGTCCATTGGTCCTCCAGGACAGCAGCAGAAATCAATTTCCCCCTCAGTGTCAGCTGAAGGATGAAAGTGAATTCAAAAGTCAGGAGTGATTCATAGACTTAGACTGAGAGCCCTTCAGAGACTTCCTCCCTCCCTGGGGCTCAGGCTGCCCTCAGGGAGGGAGGAAGGGCTGGAGATAGCTCACACTGAGAGAGAGGAGTGAAGACATGAGCTAAAAGCCTGTCCTGACCCAGCTGGGCTGGCTGTGCTCTGTACCTGGGCACTGAAGTGTTGTGTAGATCTGGGGGGACAGCAGGGGCCTCCAGGTTTGTCCTGTGGCTGAGGGGCTGTGGGGTGGAGTTGCTGGGAGTCCTGGTGAAGCCACAACCCCCATGAAATGTAGGGAATGGAGTGGCCCAGGAGCTGTTTGCCAGGAGGAACCTCAGAGATCACCTTTGGCAGCACTGGCCTCAGCAAAGGGTGCCCCAGGCACGGGAGGGGAGCCTGAGAGCATCCCTGGAGGCCTCTGGTCCAGGCTCCTGCTCAGAGTGGGACACTCCCAGCACAGCCAGGGCGGTGCAGCCCAATCCTACAAACGCCCCAGGACAGCCCCTCCTCACCCCCCTGCAGCAAGGAGGGTCCCCTCAGGAGTGAACCTTTACGTGGCAGCTGCCCTTTGCTGGATTGGTCAGCACGGGATAAAAGCTCTGAGAGCCCTGTGCTGTTTGTGAGAGCCCTGTGCTGTTTGTGAGAGCCCTCCAAGGAGGCACAGCCTGCAGGGAGCAGCCCTCACCTCCCCTTTCCACCTCTTCACCTTTCCACTTTTCCACTTTTCCACTTTTCCACCCTTCTACCCTTCCACCTTTCCACTTTTCCAGCTTTCTATCTTTCCACCTTTCCACTTTTCCACCTTTCCACTTTTCCACCCTTCCACCTTTCCACTTTTCCAGCTTTCTATCTTTCCATCTATCCACCTTTCCACCTTTCCACCTTTCCACCTGTCTACTTTTCCACCCTTCCACCTTTCCACCTTTCCACTTTTCCACCCATCCACTTTTCCACCCTTCCACCTTTCCACTTTACCACTTTTCCACCTTTCCACCTTTCCAGCCCCCACTGGCCACACTGCAGTTCCTCTCCATCCCTCCCCACAGCAGCAGCACAGGAGCCACAAGGGCTGCTCAGCTCGGTGTGTCTGAGGTGAGCCCAGCTGTGAGGTCTGTCCCTGTCCCTGTCCCCTGCCGGCCTCTGCCACCCCACCTGACCCAGCAGGGTGACAGCTCAGGCAGGGGCTCAGCAGGGAGGGCAGCTGGCATGGGAAACCACTGGTTTGTGGCCTCCCAGCTAAGAAATCCCAGAAATCCCCCCTGAATTCCCAGTGCTCTTCCCTTCCTCAGGGTGCCTTTAGCAAGTGCTTCACTTTGGCAAACACTTTGAGTGAGGGAGTTAGATGAGGAACAAGGGGTTTGCAATTGAACTGCCTCTCCAAAGCTCTTTGTGGCCACCTGAATTGAGTTCAGGTACCAGAGTGGTAGCAGAGATTTGTGTCTTAGGGGCAGAAAGGCTCTTGAGTGAGTCAGAGTCTTGGTCCCTGGGCTGCTGTGGCTCCAGGCTTGTGCTGGCCCTGCAGGACAGGGTGGGCTCTGGGGCACTCCAGTGAAATTCTCTCCCACTGTCCCCTGGGCTCCTATGGCTGGCTCAGTTTCCTTGAGAGGCTTTGGAGGAATATCTCAGGAAAACAGGGTAAAAGATTCCAAAAGAGGCTTTCACCCCCTGGGATCAGTCCAAGGCTTTATTCTCCAAGGGTTCCAGGGCAGAGAGAGGGAACAAGGAAGAACAGGACTTTACCTGGTCTCTGCTCAGGAGAGACAGCTGGACCTGAGCCAGTAGGGTCAGAATAGGGAGGAAGGGTCAAACTCCATGGTCACAGGCTTCAGGGGGTTCTGGGGGAAAAACCATTCCCCAGAGGAATTCAACAGCTCCAGGAGACAGGAGGGATTCATTTCTGAGGGAATGGGACTTTCTGATGTTCAGGAATTGACATTGCCCATTGCTCTGTGCTGTCCCACCCTGGGAGCATTTTGAAGCTGTTGCTGAACCCAGGGGTGGAACAGAGCAACCCTCAGGGCAGCTTCTGACCCAAACCACTGGGGGACTCTGTGCAGGGGAGGGACAAAAAACCAGCAAGAGCTGCCACCTGGCACACCCTGCCAGCTCCTGGGCGTGCTGAGGCTCACCAGGCTGTGTCTCCCTGGAGATCTGCTGGGGCAGTGCTTGGGGCTGCTGCCCAGGGCTCAGCATGAACCTGAATGAACTCCAGCTCCAAAAGCTCTGCTTTTCCTGGCATGGGTGGGGATAGGGATTCCCACTGGCTACACCTGCCTGGGGAAAATGCTGAAGAAAACCTTTAAGCCCACAAAACCCTTTAGAACCACGAGATCCTGAGCTGGGTCTTGTGAATCACAACATCCTGTGGTTCCTTTAGATCCACAAAGGATCCTGTGGGTCCTGTAGAACCATGAGATCCTGAGCACTTGTGGCCAGTCAGGTGCTGAGGGCCATGCTCATGAACAGCCACAGGTCAGCCCAGCTTTGCCCCTGGCTGCCCCAGCCCAGCTGAACTCCTGCCCAGCCCTCCCTGGCTGTATCACTCTCCACAACTCCCTGAAGGGTGGCTGTGCTCAGCTGGGGTTGGTCTCTTTCTCCAGGCAGCACTGACAGAATCAGAGGACACAGCCTCAGGCTGTGCCAAGGGAAATACAGGTTGGATATCAGGAAAAAGTTTTTCACAGAAAGAGTGATAAAGTTCTGGAATGGCCTGCCCGGGGAAGTGGTGGAGTCACCATCCCTGGGTGTGTTTAAGAAAAGCCTGGATGTGGCACTTGGTCTAGTTGAGGTGTCAGAGCATGGGTTGGACTTGATGATCTTGAAGGTCTCTTCCAACCTAGAAATTCTGTGATTCTGTGATTCTGCCCTCCCCAGCAGCTGCCTGCTGCAGCCCTGCACGAGGAGCTGTGACCCTGAGGGGCCGTGCTGTCAGTCCCCCCCAGCTGCTGGGGCTGCTCTGCTTTGGGGTGCAGAGCTGGGCTCCATCCCTGACCTCCTCCATCACTGCCATGGAATATCCTGAGCTGGAGGGGCCCCACAAAGATCTGCACTCAGTTTTGTTCCTTCAGAATAAAGCTGCAAGGGCCCTGTGCCTCCAGCAGGGAGAGAAATTTTTTGGATCTTCCAAGAAGGGGAAACTGCTGATTGCCCAGCAAAGTGTTGGAAAGCTGAATTCTCCCAGAGCAAAAAGCTGAATGGCTGGATTTCCAGCCAAATTCTGGATTCCAGCTCAATTTCCAGCGAAGTTGCCGTTTGTCCCAGCAAGGTGAGGCACTGAGGGATGAGAGGGGTAAATGTCACCTCTGACTGCCCCTACATGAAAAGGCTCTCACAGGTTTTTCCTCAGCAGGAAGCTGCTGTGGGATGAGGGAGAACATGTTTTGAAGTTTCTCCCTCTTCCCAAGGGCCCGAGGCCACTGGGATCCTCAGCCTTGTGCCAGCATCTCCTGCTTCCCAAAAAAAACCCCAAAAAACCCATTTCTGAGGGGTGGAGATAAAATTTAATAACTTCTGATGGACGCAGCCATTCTTGCAGTTGCCAAATCATCTGCTGAGAGAACAAGGGAATGCTGAGTGGGGAGAGGCACCTGCTGACAGTCACAGCTCATTAGCACCAGATCCTGAGGGATGATGAGAGGAGGGAGGCTGACATTCTTCCTCCCGGTTTACACCAAGGACCCCAAAGCTGACTCCTTTCTCCAGGCTAGTGGCACACCAGAGGTTCTCGAGACTTCTTGGGGAATGCTGCCCATGGAGGAGGAGAACTTTTGGTGTTCCTTTGCAGCTCTTGGGTGGAAATGTCTCTCTGACTGAGTTTTTCACCCCCTGCACGTGTATTACACCCTGGGAGTGACTTCCAGCTCTTTCCTAGGACACAATCTCTCTGTAGGCCTGCACTGACACAGCTCTGGTCATGGGCTGGATTCCAGCTAAATCCTCTCAGAACAAAAAGCTGAATTGCTGGATTTCCAGCTAAATTCTGTATTCCAGCTAAATTTCCAACAAAGAGCCAGATTTTCAGCTAAATTGTCCCAGAACAAAAAGCTAAATTGCTGGATTTCCAGCTAAATTCTGGATTTCCAGCTAAATTCTGGATTCTAGCTAAATTTCCAATGAGGAGCTGGATTTCCAGGTAAATTCTCCCAGAACAGAAAGCTAAATTGCTGGATTTCCAGCTAAATTCTGGATTCCAGCTAAATTCTGGATTCCAGGTAAATTTCCAACAAAGAGCTGGCCACTGCTGCTGCCAGCTAAATTCTCCCATAACAGAAAGCTAAATTTCTGGATTTCCAGCTAAATTCTGGATTCCAGCTAAATTCTGGATTCCAGCTAAATTTCCAACAAAGAGCCAGATTTTCAGCTAAATTGTCCCAGAACAGAAAGCTAAATTGCTGGATTTCCAGCTAAATTCTGGATTCCAGCTAAATTTCCAACAAAGAGCTGGATTTCCAGCTAAATTGTCCCAGAACAGAAAGCTAAATTGCTGGATTTCCAGCTAAATTCTGGATTCCAGCTAAATTCTGGATTCCAGCTAAATTTCCAACAAAGAGCTGGATTTCCAGCTAAATTGTCCCAGAACAGAAAGCTGAATTTCTGGATTTCCAGCTAAATTCTCCCAGAACAAAGCTCTGGGCCCACCTCCATCAATCCCTACAGGCTGCCTGGACCTGGCTTTGGTACCGTGACCCCAATGACTCGGCCATGCCCTGCCACCCAGGTGTTATCTGTGCCATCAGGGTATTTGGGATTAAAAAGACAACTGGAGGTGTTTTTGGTGTCACCACCACCTCTTCTGCTTGGCCCTAAAAGGCTCTTGGCAGGTCCCAGGGAGCTGGGAGGGGTCTGCTCCTGAGAGGCAGGAGGAGCAGCAGCCCGGTCCCCACAGCCCCACCACAGCTCTCCCCATCTCCTCCTTCCCCTTTTAGCAGCAGTCACCAGGCAGCCAAAGCGTTGGACACATCTCTGAGGGAGCTTTGTTGGCCTCAGCTCCTCCTGTCAGCACTCACAGGCAGCGTTTCGCTGACCTTTTCCCATCTGTGCCCCGTTTGTTCCCTGGCACGGCTGGAATAGGATGGGAGCATGTGGAGAAGGCTTGGAGCTGTGTCAAAATACCTCCCCCTGCTCACTGGAGGTTACATCCACAGCCTGAGCCACCCCTGGACCTCACTCAGAGCTGCCTGGCCGGGGATGTCAGGGAGTTTCCAACAACCCAGCTGGGCTGGGACCCCCTGCGGGGTCTGCACCCTCAGCTCTGGGTGTGCAGCACAGGGACCTTCCCCTTGCTGTGCTCTCTGTGCCCAGAGCTGGGGGTGCAGACCCCCCTGCACAGCTCCAGGGCTGCACAGGGGCTCTCCTCTCTTTGGGACAGTGTGAAGGAACACGTCCTTGCCTGGCCCCTCAGTAAAACACAGCCCACAGACCCTCAGCACTCCATCCCTTCGCCTGTATCCCCTGCAGTGCCACTGCTGCTGGCTCCTGGTATTGTCTGGCTGCACTGTGGAGCAGCAGGATTATTCCAGACACCCCCAAACCCATTTGCAAGGTGATCAGACCCCCCGCCCCCGTTCTTGCCACACTTTTTTTTTTTTTTTCTTGCTTGGGCACACCCAGACACTTCCTCCCCACCACAGGAATAAACATTTCTCCCGGAGCAGAAAGGATCCGTTTCGATGTTGCTGACAAAACATTCCCTCTCCAGCAGGAAAATACCCAGGGTGGTTGTGCCAGGGGGACAGGGCACTGCCTGTCAGCATCCCTGGGGCCCTGCCCCAGGAGCAGACCCCCTGAAGGTCTCAAATTCACCAGAGATGGGTTTGGCTGAGGGTGAGCCCAGCCCAGCCTGGCCTGGAGGGGTGCAGGACAGCAGCACAGGGCACCAGGCTGAGGCTGAGCCCCGCCTTTCCTTCCCCTGACCTGTTTTGGGGTGTGCTGAGCCCTGCAAGTGGGACTCACCCCCCAAAGCCTGCTCTGTGCCTGCCTAAGGATCAGAGTATCAGAAAGACTGCTGGAAAATGATGTTTTTTTAAGGGCAGGGATCTCACCATGGCAGAGCCCACCACATAAACCTCATCTCCACAGAGCAGATCCTGAAAGCCTTCAATGGGACCAAAGGAGACCTTTCATTTGTGTGCTCTGGGAGCATTGTCTGAGCAGCCTGGACCAGATATTTCTGCCCTCCTGCTCCCTCAGCCTTGAAGAAATCTCTAAACCCCACAGCATTTGCAACCTCAGCCCTACATGGGGCACCTCCTCACGTCCCTCCAGAGCAGCAGAGACTCTCCTGGCACTTTGGTGTCGCCAGAATTGACACAAACCGTGCAAAACTTTGGGTCTGTGGATGAAATCCTGTGGAGAGCATGTTCGGCTCCCTCCTTTGCCAGGGATGCTGCTTGCCATGCCCCTGGGTGTCTGTGTCCTACATCCTCTGCATTGTTCCTTTGGGGTGAACTCTGAGGGGTTTGGGAGGAGGGAGAGGGGCAGACACCTGTCTGCAGCCTCTGCTCCTGACAACAGCCACAGGGGACATTTTGCTCACGGGGACATTTTTGCTTCCCTGGGGTGGAGGGGGGGTGGAAAACGAGACCTTTTTTTTTTGTCCAGGAGGTTTCGGTTCCTCGCTCTGAGGGTTGAAACCCTCCTGGATCGGGGCATTAAACCCTGATTTCTGTCACAGCCTGAGGCAGCTCAGGGCGCTGGTGGGAGTTGGTGTCGTGGCCAGGTGTCCCTGCCCCAGGCAGCTGCTGCCTTCAGCTCCAGCCCTGGCACCCCGAGCTGCCCGCACAGCCGTGCCCAGGCTGGGCAGGAGAGGGATGGAAGGAACCCAAGTGCTGCTGGCTGGATTTCGGGAGCCTCCCCTGCCCCGGGGCTGAGGGCCTTGGAGTTGGGCAGCCACGCTCAGGGCGGGCGAGGAAATAATTTAATTCTCCAGGAAAACCTGCTGTGATTTAGCCATTTCATGAACCTGCGGAGCTTTGAAACGCTTCCTGAGCTGGGGACTTCTCTCATTGTGTCCTCTGTCTTTCTCCTCTGGAAGGGCACATCCTCATTCCCCAAAGTCCATGGTAATAAATGGATTATTATTATTATTATTAAAAAAATTAAAATAAAAGATAAAAAAATATTCGTCCCTTTCTTTCTGAATTCTAAACATTCCCAGACATGGCAGTCCATGCCCAAGTTCACTCCCACCTACTTCTTGCCATCTCCATGTTGGCACTGAAAGGATCTAATTCAGTAATAAAAAAAAGAGAGACTCTTCTGGAAAGGCAAAAATAACCCAAGAATCTCAGCAGCAGCACCAAATTCCACCATCTCCCTCTTTTCCCTACGGATCCTCAGGCTCACAGCCCCTACCTGGCACACAGAGAAACTTAACAAGAGATATTCCAGCCAGAAATCCTACATAAAGACAGAAATAAACCGAAATATTCTGTTATGCAACTCGCTGTCTGCTGGATTGAAATGACCCCTGGAATATCTAATTCTATATTTCTTGTCCTAAAGGGCTTCCAATTGCATTTTGTTACTGTAGTCATTTATATAGTGTTAGATTTATTTTTCAAATAAGTAACTCAGGTTACTTATCAGCCTCATTACAAGACACAACCAATTCTTTTAAAATCCATTTTTCTCGCCGGTGCAAGGAAATTAGCGACATTTCCATAATTAAAATGAACAAAATCCACCTCTGAGCAATTTTCCTAACGAACGCTCTCCCAGGTGCCATTCGAGTTATTTCGCCGGACTAAATTCACATGACAGAATACAACAAAAGAAGGGGGAAAGAAGTCCAAAAAAAAAACCGCAGCAACCAAACAGAAAATAGAATTTAAATTTTTTTTTTTTTTTTTTTAAAAAAGAGGGTCGATCGCAGTTTCATGGAAAGGAAGAAAATTCCCTGTGGCAGAGCCATGCCAGAGACAAAAATTCCCATTTGCAGGAGAAAATAAAAACCCGCATCCTTTCACATCCCAACCAGGAGCCCATCGCTACGGTGCCGAAAATGGAGAGAATTAAAAGAGTGGTGGGGGAAGCCTCCATTTGCGCAGAGGGAAACCCAGGCACGGCCCTTTCCAGAAATCACCCCCAAACTTTTTCACTGATTTCATTAATTACAGGTCAAATCCGAGGGAATGGCGCTTAAGGCTCCGCCGGGCAGCCATGGGCAGCTCCGCAGGGCGCAGGGGTGAAAAAGGAAGGAAGGCGCAGCTCCCGTGGCTAATAATTAATGAATTCATTAATCAATCATAAGGGAGAGGAAGGGCGAGGGGAGAGGAAGGAATCCTTACCACCAAATTGGGTAACCGGCTAAGACCTTTGTGCCATTGAAGAGAAAAGACAGAATTAGTCCAAGCAGGTGGTAATCCATTAGTCCAGGCTGGTGCAAGGGGAGAAAATCGCCGCGAAGTTTTTCAGCAAAACATGAAAGTGCCAAAATGAAGAATTTTCCCCCTCCTCCCAGGAAAAAAAAAAAAAAAAAAAAAAAGGGGGGGGGGAAAAAAAAAAAAAAAAAAGGGTAAAGAAGAGTGAAGCCAAGTCCCTCGTGGCTCAGATGACTTTCTGGCTTGTCAGAAACACACCTCTCCAAGCCTTTCCCCCGTAGATCATCCAAAAGCGTCTATTAAAAAGTGCAGGGCTCGGGGATGTCAGCAGGCGGCCAATCAGACCGCATGGCCCAAGGTGAGGGATGAGGCTCAGCCCAGGGCTGTCAATCACCCTCTCCTCCCCCTCCACCCCACAACTTTGTTCCGAGCCCTCGCTGCCACTGACAAACCCTCTGTGCACCTCACTCCACTGGGGCGCTGCGATTTTGGGGGGGAGGATCTTTTATTTTAATTTTTTTTCTTTTTTTTTTTTTTTAATTTTTTTCTCCCCCCAATTTGAGTTGGAGCCCAGGATGTGCTGCCCCAGAACGCCAGGACTGAGGTAAGGATGAGGAGTGGCTAGTGGTCAGGGGTGGCTGTGATCGAACTGAATCTCACCATGGGAGTAAGACAGAACTTGTCCTCCAGCTGGACAAGGGATGGGGGGGCACCGAGGGCTGGAAAACCCTCTGGATGTGGTGGCGTGAGCAAAACTGGAGCTGAAATTGAAATGAAAGCTGCAGTGCCCAGGTTTTCAGCGTGTGGGGGTGATGGATGGATGGATGGAGGGGGGAGCAGAGGCAGCCTGGCTTTCTGTGGAGAGAAGAATGCCATGCCCTGGTGAGAGGGGAGCAGGCAGATGGGGAGGTGTCCCACGGATGCATTGCTTGTGGAGTGCATCTCTGGAGGCAGGAAGATCAAAATATTATCAGAACCCCACACATGTAACAACAACAAAAAAAAACCCACAAAAAAAACCCCTTAATCAGTTTCGTGATTTGTAAATAGACCCCACAAAGATTTTCCTTAGAGGTCCTTGTTGTTGGGGAGCCTGTTTGAACAGGAGCTATTGTGCAGTCCGAGGGGATGACTCGACAGAAGGGGACAAAGAAATGGGAGAAGCCAAACAAGTTGCTTTTTTCTCCTGAAGCATCCCAGCAAACACAGCCCTGTTGCTGCCCCAGGGCTGCCCAGGGTGGAACCACCTTGAGATTCAGGTGCTTTAGGAGCAGCCAACAGATCAGTTTATTTCAGAGCCATGGCAGCAATGGAGATTCAAGGTCCTGTCTTGGGCAGCTCAATGCATCTCCTGGTTCTGAAAGCTCTAGAGTTTCTCCTGATCTTCAGGCTCTGGGCACAAATTCCTGGTTGTTTCATGACACACTGGCACAGGGAAGCTGTGGCTGCCCCTGGATCCCTGGAAGTGCCCAAGGCCAGGCTGGATGGGGCTTGGAGCCACCTGGGATAGTGGGAGGTGTCCCTGCCCGTGGCAGGGGGTGGGATGGGATGATCTTTAAGGTTCCTTCCAACCCAAACCATTCTGTGCTCCTGTGATGCCCCTGCCCCTTGCTTCTGCCCTTCTTGGTTGCCAGCCTCCCCCTGGTTTTGGTGTGTTTGGATGCTGGGCTAGGGCAGTGCTGCTCTCAGAAGGGGTGGTTGCTGTCCTGGCCATGGCACACCCAAGGGAGGGCACTGTTCAGACCTCCCCTCTCCATCACTCCCTGCACCTGCTGCAGGGACTGGGAGGACAAACTTCTCCAGGCTTACTCCAAGGGGTTTTCCAACTGACTGTGACCCACCATAGATAATCTATATCCTTGTCCTGTGGGATTTCAGATCCCAAAAGGGGATGTTGGTGTCGTCTGTCCTGGCAAATCCTCCTGGAGCCCAGAGGGGTTTTGTTGAACTCGGTTGCCTGGGTCTAAGAAAGCAGTGATTGTCAAAGACATTTGGGGACACGTGGATTTAATCTGCTCCAGGAAATTAAACACTACCTGGAAATCTTGAAATTTACTGCCCATGTTTTGGACCATGGTGTGGAGCTGGCCTGGCCAACTTACCCAGCCCTGGAGAGATTTTAGTCTCGACTTGGGCTTAGTGTGGGGCAGGAACTATTCCAAACAGGCCCTGAAGATACAACCCCCCTGTTCTGGAGCTCGAGGGAGTTTTTCAGGATTTATGCTGGTGCCCTGTCTCATTCCAGGGCCAGGGAATGGTCCCAGGCACCCAAATGCCCAAAGAAAGGCCTGGGCTGTGTGAAATGCACTGAAGTGCCTGGGAGCTGCTCTGGAAGTGCTGCCCAGGTTTGTACTGGTGGATGTTAGGAAGCTGCACCAACAGAATGAGGATTAAAAGTACTGAGGGACAGAATTTCTGTCATTCAAGTGTCACTGCTAGAAAGGCAGCAAATGGAGAGATTGGAGTGAGATGTCTCAGGTGATACTGCAGGTGGCTGAGCCCATGGGAGAGGACAAAAACCTCAGACACTGTAGAAATCCAGCAGGGGAAAGCTTTTGAAATCTGAATTGAGCTGTTGTTGGTTGGAGACCATCAGCAAGGTCTTGGTGGACCTGGCAGTGCTGGGTTGATGGCTGAGCTTGATGATCTTCAGGGTTTTTTCCAACCTCAATGATTCTATGGTGGCTGAAATGTTCCTGTCCATCAGAGACTGGGGAACACAAAATGCTCCTTATCCACTCTGGGTGCTGACATTTATAAACCAAGGCAATAATGAGCTACAGAGTGTTTCCTCTGCAGGAACCAGGAGGGAAAGTGACCCCAGACCCAAATTCAGAGGCTTTATTTGCTGTTGTGGTCAGGCAGAGATTTCAGTGTGCCTCGGGGAGGGCTGTGCTACAGTGAGAGCAGAGACACAGAGCTCCCCCACAGCAAACTGAGGTAGCCATGGGCAGGTTCTCAAAGATGCACAGCAAAGGGCTGATCCCAAGCCCACTGAATTCATGGGAATGCTCTCCATGGCTCTGACAGGTGTCTTGAGGAAGTTTCTGAAGATCCTCATCCCCCCAAACCCTTTAACTTCTCCATCCCACTGCTCTCTGAACATCTCTTTGTCCCAGCATCACGAGGAATTTGTGTTGTCCCACTTTCTTTTTGTGAGAAGACTGTCTTTGTAGTGTGTCTGGAATTGCTTTGGGTTGGAGATCCTGGGAGCAGAAGGTCCTGCCTGTCCCTAACCTGTCCAGGAGACTCTTGGCTCCGAGTTCCTCCCAGTGGAACGAGCAGGAAAAGGAGCAGAAAAACAAAAGCTGTGTTTTGGGCTGTGTCAGCTCTGATCCCCAAAGCCTTGAGAGAGCAGGCACAGCTCCCCAGGGAGGAGGACCTGTCTCCCAGGGATGAAGACTCCATTGTCTGTGAAGGGAACAGGATCACTTTGAGTCTTCTCTGCTGTGGAATGAGAATCTGATGCGTACATGCTAAAATTATCCCAGGCATATTTCATGCTAGCCTGAACAAATATTTATAAGTTCTACAGCAAACATTAATTTTAAATGTAATTTCTAAGAGCAAATGACAGTTACCCAAAAGAGTACAATTTCAAAATTTCCCTCATAGACACCTCCTTGTGCTTCTGAGTGACAGTTTTATTAACTGAGGGCCTTTTCAATCACATCACTCTGTCTCGTTTGGCAATATTGACTCTCCTAGCCCGGTTTCAATATGCCCAGAAATGAAAGGAATTGAGGAAGTTGGAGGTTTGGCTGCTCCAGAGAAGTCCTGCTGCCTTCACAATGTCAGCACAGAGGTCCTTGTGTGTCGTGGGACATTGTGGCACTGCAGACTCTGCTGCTGGAGGTGCTGAGGCATCCAAAGGGATCCTTTGGCTTGTTCCAGCAAAGGAGCATTGGGATCACACTGGGAACGTGCCTCTCCTCCCCCTTGGGCTCTAACCTTGCAACTTTGCCTCCTTTTAGCTTTTCTCCCTTTCTCTACCTGAATCTACCAGCAGGAAGAATCCAAGTGCCTGGGGAAGGTGATGGGACCATGGAGTCTCCTGGATTTGTGCTCAGCGTGGATTTCAACATCTGGAACCCCTGAGGAATGTGGGGCTCCCTCAGACCCCTCCTGGTGGAGTCACCTCAGGGTCAGGGTGACTAGAAGAGGACAACCGACACCTCACAGCCAAGGGCAAGAGATGGATGGCTGGGATGAGCTCCCAGAGGGGGTTTTGACCGCTGGCTCAGAGTTTTGGGGATGGCAGGGGATGTCCAAGGCCTGTGGTGCAGCCCTAAGCAATGAGAGGGGTCAGAGGGCTTGGACCCCTGGTCCCCTTGGACCTGCTGGTCCACCCCAGGTCACAGGGGAAGGGGGGCACAAGTGGGTGCTGCGGTTGAATTTCACTTCTGGGCATGGTCAGGAGCAGGAACTGGAGGGGGATCTCTTGGACAATGATCTTTTAAGGGTTAGCAAGTCCTAAAACAAGTCAGGTTTGTTGGTTTGAAGACCTAAATTTTGCTGTTAGCGTCTGAAGTGGAAGTAAGATAGGACATTAGCACTCTCATCAGTCCTAAAGTAAATAATTACAGAAATTCTGTAAAGAGCTGAGGAAATTCTTCCTCAAAGCCTGATGAAGTCTGACTCCTTCCATCTTAAACCATCACTTAAACTATAACTTAAACAAATCCTGAGTGTTTCTGAGGGCTCTGTTTGCTGCTAACCTGTGACAGGAAACATTCCCATTCCCCCTAAACTCCCCTGATCCTCATTTTTCTCGGCCAAACCTCTCTCCTGGATCCTTCTGTCCCCTCTGGCTCTTGCAGGCTCTGCTCCTCTGCTGCTCCTGGCTCTTCCCCTCTGGTGGGAACGCTGGGATTTGGTGTCACCTGGGCAGAGCCACCTCTGAGACTGGCAGAACCCTTTGCCACTGCTTTTACTGTTTTAGCAATCACTTTATGGCTCTCCTTTTCTGCAAGTAGCCTTTACCTCACTCCATTTATTTACAAACTATTCCTAAGCTGGTGATGTAGAATTCCTCCACTTGGGATATTTTTTTGTCTACCAGTGATGGTAGAAACTCTTTTCAGCCAATTTGCTGCAGTGCCTCAGTCTTGTGGCCAAGGCCCTGGGATTTCTGTGTTTTTCTTTTTCTTTTCTCTTTCTTTTTCTTTTATTTATTTATTTTCTATTATTTTTCCTTTAAAAAGGAAAGCCAAAAGATATATTTTTGTTTAAAATTAGATTTTATTTAAACAAAAGATATATTCTTGTTTAAAACTAAACTTTTTTTTTTAAACAAAAGCTATATTTTTATTAAAACTGAAAGGTTGCACTTGAAAACATTGGCAGTGTAACCTGCTGTAGTACCTGTTCTCTGACCAAAATCAAGGAATCTGTGTTGTGTTCCCAGCTTTCCCAAGAGCTCCTCAGATGATTTTGCTGGCCCAGGTTCTTCATCTGTCCCTGGATTTTGTGTAAATTGTGAATTTTGTGTAAACCTGGGGAAATCACATTTTCTGTGTGTATCCCATCAGCTCCTCCAGGAAGGAGCTGCCTCCCCCTCTGTGCAGCCCTGAGCCATGACATCAAGGGACAGCTGTGGGTAATGTATTGATAAATATTGAGCAGATGAAGAGTGGAGCAGAGCTGGAACCCCAGATTTCACCTCTGAAGGGCAGAAAAAAGGAGAAATGGTCCTGCTTGAGGTTCAGTTGGGTTGTTACATGAGGGCTTGGTAACAGCTCTATGCTGGATATGTAATTATCATTAATTTCACTTCCTCTTGGTCCTCAGCATTTCAAAGAAGAATTTATTTTTGACAAGGAAGGACCAGAGTTGTATTTGCACTTGTAAACTCCTGTTTCACCTGTTCATTTCTTACCCCTCTGCTATGGTAACCATCTTTGTCTTTGTGCATGGCCACCTATACCCACAAAAGTGGCACTTCTGATCAGCAGTTTTTCAAGATGCTGCCTTGCTACCTCATTGTAGACCATTGCAGCATTTCTTGCCCTGTCTGGGATAAATTCTTAGGGTGCAAGCTGCAGATCCAAGTAATGTTGTTTTTTTTTTTTTTTTGTTGTTGTTTTTTTTTTTTTTAATATAAGAATACCCTAAGATTGGCTGGATCAAAGGAAGCTAGAAATTTATCTGAGAGGAAATCACTGTCTGCCATTAAGCAGAAATCTTTTTACCCTTTTCCTCACTATGAAGACACTCTTCAAGTGAAATTAAATTATTTTCACCTCAGTGCCTGGGTGCCCAGGAACTGTTCAATATGAACACCTTTCTTTCACCATCATCTGCTTCAATTCCCTCTGCACCTCACACTTCAAACTCCGTTAGATTTTTCAGATCTCTCCTCTGTTTTGCCAAGGAGATGTTCAGAAAAAAAAAAAAACAAAACCAAAAAAACAAACCAAACCAAACCCAAATGAAGGCCTAACACGTGGGGTTTAGTGGCTATGGCAACGTGGAGTACAGAGAGGGACCCATCTCAAACTTCAGTAAATACAAGGACTTCATTATGTTTGACTGGCACAGATTGGCCTGAAGTGCTGTTGGCATCATGTGGGGTCACTGCTCCGGGCTGGCAGAGCTTGGGATGCAGCTTTTAAAGTCTTCTCTGCTCACCTTCTGCTCTTCTGTCCCTGCCATCCCTGCTCCAGGTCATCCCTGCTCTCTGAAGTCAAGGGAAATCCAGGTCTGGTCCAGTAGGACACTCTTCCCACCAGCCATCAGCTCCTGGTGGGAAAATCATTCCCAGATGCCATTTAGGGCTCTGTTCAGTCTTCAGCTGAGCCACTCAGGGCAGTCCAAGGCCTGTGGGAAAGGTCTCAGGAGGTTTTTTTGCAGAGAAATGTGATTTTTTTCACCGATTCGAAGCAGCAGCTGGGTATGCAGGGGAGGCAGAAGAGGGATGGGTGAGTCTGTGCAGAGCCCCCAGGTGTGTGTGAGGGGTCTGTGGGTGAGTGGGAGGGAGCAGGGCTGGCAGAGGATGTGCCAGGCTGGGGCTGGGTGAGGATGTGCCAGAGGTGAGGCAGCTCTGGCTGCTGGGGGAACAGCCCCGGGGCTCTCCTGGGAGCAGCAGCTCCACCACACAAAGCTCTGCCAGGCCAGCTCCTGGTGTCCCTCTGAGGCTGGAAGGGAAGGGAAGATCTCACCTCAGGTTTGGGGCAGCCTGGATGCAGGGGAGAGGCCGAGCTGCCTCTCAGGGCTGCAGTAAATCTGACTAATTGGACGAGCTGAGCACACCAAGAAATGACGCCCCAGGTCCTGGGCTTGTTTGAGGCAGCTCTGTCTACCTTGACATCTGCAGGAATGCATCCCAGGCATGGGGGAGGGATGCAGGAGAGCACAGGGAGCAGAGCCATCCCTCCCCTTCCTTCTCTCCTTCCCCAGGACTCCAGCCCAGCAGTATCCCAGAGATTGCTAAAAGAATGAGAACAGCTATTTTTTGCTGCAGGCTGTGATTTTTCCACGGTGTTGTGGTTGGAAACCAGGGGGCCCTGTGCTGTGGGTGAGTGCCTGTGCTGCTGCAGGGAAAGGAGATCCATGGATTTCCATCAGTGCTGTGCTCTCCCTGGGCTGTGGCTGGGTGGGAGTGCCCTGGAGCTCTGTGAGGATTGGAGACCTTCCCCTGGCTGAGCTGCTGTGCCCAGAGAAAATGTTTCCATCTGGAATCACAGGATGAGACTGAAAGGATGTCCTGAGCTGGAGGGGACCCACAGGGATCATCCAGTGCAGCTCCTGGCCCTGCACAGACACCCCAACACTCCCACGCTCCCACTCCCAACATCCCCGGCAGTGCTGTCCAAACTCTCCTGGAGCTCTGGCAGCCTCAGGGCTGGGACCATTCCCTGGGGAGCCTGGGCAGAGCCCAGCACCCTCTGGGGGAAGAACCTTTCCCTGATCTCCAACCTAAACCTGCCCTGGCACAGCTCCAGCCCTTCCCTGGGTCCTGTCCCTGTCACAGGGAGCAGAGATGGAGCCTCACCCCCCCCCTCCAGAGCCCACATCTGCTCCCACCCCAGCCCTGGCCATGCCCCTGGGGAGGTGTCCCAGCCCAGCTCAGGCAGCACAGCCCAGGAGAAGCTCTAATCCACGGGGTTTGCTTTTTCCCCCTGGCTCCAAGTCACTGCCCTCCTCATGCCTTTGGTTCTGCCAGGCAGGCATGGGTGACACAGAGCACAGACCTGGCATCCCCTGCTCTCACAGAGGGGTGAGCTGCTGGATCTGGCATTGCTGTGCCAGGGCAGGGGCTCTGCAGGTCCCCAGCAGCCCCTTCTGTGCCCCAGCACCTGCAGCAGGAGGGGCTCTGCCCAGCCTGGGGGCTGTGCCAGGGCTGGACTGCCCCAGGCCCCTCCTGGGCAGCCCAGTCTGGAGGGAGCAGAGCATCCCCAAATCTCCCTGGGCACTCTGAGGATGCTGGGCTGAACTGGGAGAAGCTGAAAAACTCGGCAGGAACAAAGTGGGGTAGGAAAAATATCCTGATGTGGAGCTGGGCTGGGCTGGGCTTTACTGGGCTGGGGCTGAGTTTGGGCTGGGCTTTGCTGGGGCTGAGCTTTGACTGGGCTTTGCTGGGGCTGAGTTTGGACTGGGCTTTGCTGGGCTGGGGCTGAGCTTGGGCTGGGCTTTGCTGGGGCTGAGTTTAGGCTGGGCTTTGCTGGGGCTGAGCATGGACTGGGCTTTGCTGGGGCTGAGTTTGGGCTGGGCTTTGCTGGGGCTGAGCTTGGGCTGGGCTTTGCTGGGCTGTGGCTGAGCTTGGACTGGGCTTTGCTGGGGCTGAGCTTGGACTGGGCTTTGCTGGGCTGGGGCTGAGCTTGTGCTGGGTTTTGCTGGGGCTGAGTTTGGACTGGGTTTTGCTGGGGCTGAGCTTGGGCTGGGCTTTGCTGGGCTGGGGCTGAGCTTGAGCTGGGTTTTGCTGGGGCTGAGCTTGGGCTGGGTTTTGCTGGGGCTGAGCTTGGACTGGGCTTTGCTGGGGCTGAGTTTGGACTGGGCTTTGCTGGTGCTGAGTTTGGGCTGGGCTTTGCTGGGCTGGGGCTGAGCTTGGGCTGGGCTTTGCTGGGCTGGGGCTGAGTTTGGACTGGGCTTTGCTGGGCTGGGGCTGAGCTTGGGGTGGGCTTTGCTGGGGCTGGGGCTGAGTTTGGACTGGGCTTTGCTGGGGCTGAGCTTGGACTGGGTTTTGCTGGGGCTGAGCTTGGGCTGGGCTTTGCTGGGGCTGAGTTTGGGCTGGGCTTTGCTGGGGCTGGGGCTGAGTTTGGACTGGGCTTTGCTGGGCTGGGGCTGAGTTTGGACTGGGCTTTGCTGGGCTTGGGCTGAGTTTGGACTGGGCTTTGCTGGGGCTGAGCTTGGGCTGGGCTTTGCTGGGGCTGAGCTTGGGCTGGGCTTTGCTGGGGCTGAGTTTGGACTGGGCTTTGCTGGGGCTGAGTTTGGGCTGGGCTTTGCTGGGGCTGGGGCTGAGCTTGGACTGGGCTTTGCTGGGCTGGGGCTGAGTTTGGGCTGGGTTTGCTGGTGCAGGGGGTGAGAAAAGGCCCGGGCAGCTGGCTGGAGGCAGGCAGGCCGGAGGGCTGGAGAGCGGCCCGGCCCGGTTGGGGATTCAATCCGGGAAGTTTTAATGACACAACAACAACAACAACAAAAGAGGAAAGAGGGGGGAGAGGAAGAAAAGGCTCCTGCGGGGCTGGTTGCCACGGAGACCCCGAGGAAGTTTGAACCAGCCCTGCTCTTTTCACAGCCGCCTTTGAGGCGGGGAGGGAATTATGGCCGGCGATAAAAGGGGACATGTGGCCCTTTGCTCACAGGGACCGGCCTCTGCAGTTATCAGCCTTCAGCTCATTTTCTCCCTTGTTCCCCTCCTGCAATTATACACTCAGGGAAAAAGAGAGAAAAAAAAAAAAAAAAAAGAGGAGGGGGGAAGAAAAAAAAAAAAAAAAAGAAAATCTAGGACAAGTCATGCATCCTTTGGCCCGGGGACCCATCCCCACAGGGCAGATCGCTGCCTCTTCCAGCCCATTATTCCCCCAGCACAACCCTCCTCCCCGGCTCCCTGGGCTCTCAGGGAATGTCTCTGGGCTCAGGGAATGTTCCTGGACTCACGGAATGTTCCTGAGCTCAGGGAATGTCTCTGGGCTCTCAGGGAATGTCTCTGGGCTCAGGGAATGTTCCTGGACTCAGGGAATGTTTCTGAGCTCAGGGAATGTCTCTGGGCTCTCAGGGAATGTCTCTGGGCTCAGGGAATGTTCCTGGACTCAGGGAATGTTTCTGAGCTCAGGGAATGTCTCTGGGCTCAGGGAATGTTTCTGAGCTCAGGGAATGTCTCTGGGCTCTCAGGGAATGTCTCTGGGCTCAGGGAATGTTCCTGGACTCAGGGAATGTTTCTGAGCTCAGGGAATGTCTCTGGGCTCAGGGAATGTTTCTGAGCTCAGGGAATGTTCCTGGACTCAGGGAATGTTTCTGAGCTCAGGGAATGTCTCTGGGCTCAGGGAATGTTTCTGAGCTCAGGGAATGTTTCTGAGCTCAGGGAATGTCTCTGGGCTCTCAGGGAATGTCTCTGGGCTCAGGGAATGTTCCTGGACTCAGGGAATGTTTCTGAGCTCAGGGAATGTCTCTGGGCTCAGGGAATGTTTCTGAGCTCAGGGAATGTTCCTGGACTCAGGGAATGTTTCTGAGCTCAGGGAATGTCTCTGGGCTCAGGGAATGTTTCTGAGCTCAGGGAATGTTTCTGAGCTCAGGGAATGTCTCTGGGCTCTCAGGGAATGTCTCTGGGCTCAGGGAATGTTCCTGGACTCAGGGAATGTTTCTGAGCTCAGGGAATGTCTCTGGGCTCAGGGAATGTTTCTGAGCTCAGGGAATGTCTTTGGGCTCTCAGGGAATGTCTCTGGGCTCAGGGAATGTTCCTGGGCTCAGGGAATGTTTCTGAGCTCAGGGAATGTTCCTGGACTCAGGGAATGTTTCTGAGCTCAGGGAATGTCTCTGGGCTCAGGGAATGTTTCTGAGCTCAGGGAATGTTTCTGAGCTCAGGGAATGTCTCTGGGCTCTCAGGGAATGTCTCTGGGCTCAGGGAATGTCTCTGGGCTCAGGGAATGTTTCTGAGCTCAGGGAATGTCTCTGGGCTCAGGGAATATCTCTGTGCTCAGGGAATGTCTCTGGGCTCAGGGAATGTTTCTGAGCTCAGGGAATGTCTCTGGGCTCAGGGAATGTCTCTGGGCTCAGGGAATGTTTCTGAGCTCAGGGAGTGTCTCTGGGCTCTCAGGGAATGTCTCTGAGCTCAGGGAATGTCTCTGGGCTCTCAGAGAATGTCTCTGTGCTCAGGGAATGTCTCTGAGCTCAGGGAATGTCTCTGGGCTGACAAACAGCTCACCCTGGCTGTCCTCACAGCAGCCCCAGCTCCCAAACAGCCTCCACCAGGAGGGAAGGAGCCTGAAGGCCTCTTCCAGGGGAAGCTGGGCAGAGTTCTCCTTGCTTGTCACAGCTCTTGGGCTTTCGAGAGGGTTTTGGCTGAGAAGGTGCCAGGAGCTGAAGTGAAAGGAATAAATTCAGCTCTGTGCTGCCTCCCCCCATTTCTCCAGTGACAGCTGCATAACCCAAGCCCCAAAGTTGTGTGGTAGAGCTCAGATTGTGCTCTTGGGGCGTCCTCCCCTTGGGATTAGGGATGCCTTGGGAAGGCTGAGCTGGAACAGAGGCTGGACAGAGCAGGAGAATAAAGCAGATATTTACTGAAAGGCCTTTAAAGACACACTTTGGGCAGGACAAGAGCCTGGCCAGGGCTACACCCAAGGTGGGCCCAAAATGGTCACAAAATGGACCCAAAATGTTCACAAAATGGACCCAAAACGGACCCAAAATGGACCCAAAGTGGATGACCAGTCACCAGATCTTACATTTTTTATAAATTTTGGTCTATTTGCATATTGGGGTTTAATTGTCCAGTTACACCTCCAGGCTGTGAGGTCCCATCCTTCTCGTTCCTCCCTCCAGCCACACTTGTTTGTGCTGTTGGGCTGAAAGTTGTCCCTGGTGTGCAGCAGGAACAGGATTTGTTTTGTGTCCCTGCTCTGTGAGGAGCTGAGTGACCCTGAATGTGAGGCTCAGAGCTGCACGCCTGGGCAGCAGAGGATCTGAAAAACCTGGAAGATAAAACTGAAGGCATCATTAGAGCTGTGTGCTTGCACTCCCAGCCCACAGGGGATGTGCTGCTCAGGCCCAGTGGGTGTCACACACCAGGGACAAAGAGGCAAAGGGAAGGATGAGGTGCCAGCAAGGGAAATGTCTCCTGCAGGGGGAAGGACAGTCCTGGGAGCACTGCACAGCACAGCCTGGCCCAGCAATTCTGCTTTTTCATGGACCATTGAGGGTACTCAGGTCTTCCTGGACCTTTGGTGCTGGGAGGGCTGTGGTGAGCTGTGAGAGAGGACACGGGGTGGGACCTGCTCCCCCTCCTCAGGACTTTGCTTCAGAGGGGCTCTCTCTTGTCCCCTCCTGCAATTATACACTCAGAAAAAAAAAAAAAAAAGGGAGGGGGTAGAAAGAAAAAAGAAAAAAGAAAAAAAGAAAAAAGAAAAAGAAAAAGAAAAAGAAAAAGAAAAAGAAAAAGAAAAAGAAAAAGAAAAAGAAAAAGAAAAAGAAAAAGAAAAAGAAAAAGAAAAAGAAAAAGAAAGGGGCTTTCCCTCTCTGGTGCTGAGCTGAGGTGTTGGATGATGTCACCTGCATGTGGCAGGGGGACAGAGGCCAGGCCAGGGTCCTGCCCTGGCTCTCACCCTGCAGCTTTCTGCTGCTGAGAGCAGAGCCAGGCACTCAGTGGGGCTGGAGGGTCCCAAGTTCCAGTGCAGGGTGTGACTGTGCTGATCTCAGTTCGTTCCCATCAGCTTCTTGGGTTTCTTTTTAAACCCAGAGCTGTGTTTGGAGGGATCTTACTACCCAGGGAGTCTGTGGGCTCTCCATCCTTGGAAGTTCTGGAGACCTGGGAACCTTCCAGCATTAGTCCTAGATTAGAGACCTCCAAAGGCTCCTGCCCACCAGCACTTCTCTGAGAAGAAGATGCTGTACTGCTTTATAAATGTTGGTTTAATCCAGTTTTTGTGTGTGATAATAACACAAAGCACTGCAATAACCCAGAGCACCTTCACAGGAATCCTCCCAGTGGTGCCTCCAAAGCCAGGATCCTGCTCCCTGCTCCTCCCAGGCTCGGTGCAGCAGCCAAGGCAGTGACACAAACACAGAACACACCCTGTGAGAAGCTGTCCTGAGGGTGGGCACAGCTCTGGGAGCCCAGCAGGAGCTCAGACACGGGCCCTGCCAGCTCAGCAGGAGCTGAGTGATGCCCAGCAGCCACCCCACTCCCAGGGGAGAACCCCTCAGCTCAGCAGGAGCTGACCTCTCATGAAGGCTGGTTAATACCTTCGAATGCAGAGCAGCTGCACCAACTGACCCTCAGCTGGACAAATGTTTGCAGGCAGGTTTTTGCTGCCTTTGACAGATTTTTTGTGTCCTGGGCAGCTGTACCTTCCATTCCCACTGTGCTCCCTGGACACAGAGCCCTGCATCCCACCCTCCTCCCACCCAAACTCCCCAGCTCCTGCCGTGCTCCTGCTTTGCAGAGCAGCTGAGAAGTTCCAGGCTCTGCAGGGCTTTGCCTGCTGTCTTCAGACAAAAAAAAATAAAAGGCACTTGCCCCCCTCAGAGGGTCTGAGCATCATCCTGCCTGTCTGCCACTCTGGGAGGACTCACTGCAGGGGAAGCTGGAGCTCCCTGGAGCTAAAAAGGTGCCAGAGCTTCACTGCTGAGCCCTGTAAATCCACTTCTGTTCCACAACAAGGCAAAAAAGCCAACTGGAGCATCTCCCATCAGTGTGGTCCTTGTGTGCCCATCCCACAGTGTTCCCAGTCCAAAGGGAGTGGTGAGGGCTCCTCAGGTGAGGTTCCTCAGGTGGGGGTTCCTCAGGTGGGGGCTCCTCAGGTGAGGTTCCTCAGGTGAGGGTTCCTCAGGCGGGCTCCTTAGGTGGGGATTCCTCAGGGGAGGTTCCTCAGGTGAGGATTCCTCAGGTGAGGGTTCCTCAGGTAGAGGTTCCTCAGGTGAAGGTTCCTCAGGTGGGGGTTCCTCAGGTGGGGGCTCCTCAGGTGAAGGTTCCTCAGGTGGGTGTTCCTCAGGTGGGGGTTCCTCAGGTGAGGTTCCTCAGGTGGGGGTTCCTCAGGTGGGGGCTCCTCAGGTGAAGGTTCCTCAGGTGGGTGTTCCTCAGGTGGGGGCTCCTCAGGTGAAGGTTCCTCAGGTGGGTGTTCCTCAGGTGAAGGTTCCTCAGGTGGGTGTTCCTCAGGTGGGGGCTCCTCAGGTGAAGGTTCCTCAGGTGGGGGTTCCTCAGGTGGGGGTTCCTCAGGTGGGGGCTCCTCAGGTGAAGGTTCCTCAGGTGGGGGTTCCTCAGGTGGGGGTTCCTCAGGTGAGGTTCCTCAGGTGAGGTTCCTCAGGCTCTCCTTGGTCCCTGCTCTGGCTTAAATTTTTCTGTCCCTGTTGCCCACGTACCCCCCTTGGGTCACCCTTCAGCCCCCCCGCTGTCCTGTTTGTGGTGGTGAATCCCAGCTGTAAAAATGACCTTCACTGGGGGGAAATTTCTCTGTACCTCAGTACCACCTTTATCTACTGCTCCATTTGACCTGTCATCCCATTTTTGGTGGGAAGCATGTTCAGGAGGGAGAGTTTCTGTGTGCTGGAGCGGGATCCCTGTCCCCATGATCACGAGGGCGTGTTTGGCATTCAGAAAGGGCACGGGCAGCACCTGGTGTCCTGCTCACACTTCTGCAACCAGTGCCTGACTCCCAACCACTCGAGTTTCTCAAAGACCACCTCGATTTGACAGACAGACTCTCCTGAGGTGCACTGAGGGTGCTGCAGTCCCTCCTGCCGAGCTGCAGATGCCTCCCACCTGAGCTCCCTGTGCTCTGGGGTTTTTGCTCTTCTCCTCTGTCTCTTTCAGAAGTTTTTCTAAAGTTCTGTTTCAGCCTTCTGTGCTTGCCTTTTGCAATGGAGTCAGACACGATTTACATCAACAACTTCATTATTTTAACTGTATAACCATGTTTACGTTCTTCTCCTAAGGAGGAGACTGTTGATGGACTGTTGGGTTGCCCAGTGTAGTTTTCTTCCTCCAATCCACGGTCACTGCTGGAATTCTATAAATGCTGAAGTTTGTAAATAAACTGCCTCTATTCTGCCTTGGACACCTCAGCGTGTGGGTGTCATTTCTTTGTGTCCTGTGTCCTGGGGAAGAAGCTGGGCTGGATGGGGACCTTTCCAGTGGGACAGAGGTGCCACCCAGTGGGCTATGACAGCTGCCCGGGCACCACGGAGTCCCAGGGTGGGAAGGGACCCTGCAGACCACAGCAGGGACACCTCCTGCTGTCCCAGGCTGCTCCAAGCCCTGTCCAGCCTGGCCTGGGACACATCCAGGGGCAGCCACAGCTGCTCCGTGTCCATTTCTGTGTGGGTTGTTGAAGCCCTGGGTCACTGATTCTCCCCCGCCACAGACCAGCCTGGGCTGTCCAGCACAGCACAGCACAGCACAGCACAGCACAGCACAGCACAGCACAGCACAGCACAGCACAGCTGCAGGTTCTATCCCCCCAAAAAACACCTTCCCCGAGGCCGTGCGCCCCATCGCAGCTCGGAGGATGCAGGAGGAGGACCACACCCGGAGGACAAGCCCGGCTCTGGGGGATGGAAGTGCTGCAGGTGATGGGGGAAGCAAAGCCCAAGTCACCTGTCAGGTGTGAGCTCGGTGTCAGCGCCGAGCGAGGGGGTCCCCGAGGGCAGACCCCCCACACCTCGGGTGCCTGGGGCAGGAGAGGGCGGTGGGGTGAGCCGGGAGGGCCGGGAAGAGCAGCGAACGCCTTTCCCGAGGGTTTGGGAGGATTTCTGGCGGAGGAGGCGGCGATCCTCGGGGGCACAGTACCATCTGCTGGCAAGGGAGCGGCAGCGGAGCCGGGGATGGGCGCGGGGCAGCCCGGAGTGGCAAAGCTCGGCTTTGCCCAGAATCAGAGCCGGACTCACATTTGCTGCCAATTCAGCCCGATTTAACTCGTTTCGGTTGCAAATTTAAACTCTAGATTTCCCCCAGGACAGTCGGAGTGGCAAATTCAGGCTGTGACGTTTTCCTGCCTGCAGAAGGAAAGAAAATCCCCAGACCAGAGCCCACTTTGCCAAATTGGTGTGGAAGGTTTATAATAAATTTTTTCCCTCAGTTTCCTGCTAATTTTTTACGTTAACATATATTAATGCTTAAATAGAATTAATTAATATATAAATATATAATTGTTTATTATTAATTTTTATAATTTATCATTTATAAATTATAATTTATAATTTAGTATTTATTTTTATTCTTATTTTTATTTTTAATTTTTTTATTTTTTTATTTTTTATTTTTTATTTTTATTTTTAATTTTTTTTTAATTTTTATTTATTATTAATGCTTAAATACCAATTTCTTCAGCCCTTAACCTCCTCTCTGCTGGGTGTGCATTACATCAGCACCCACTGCCTTCCCTCCCAGCCCAAATTTATTCCTGCTCTGTCCTTTTCCACTCCTCCCAGCACCGTCTGAGCCTCCCAGGCTCTATCCCACTTCCATTTATTTGCTGGAGCAACAGCAGATGATCGATTTGAGGTTGTTTGTAGTTCACTCCTGCTCTCTCAGAACCCTCCAGCCTGGCATCCACATCCGCTTTGTTCCCTCTCCATCACCTCCCTGCTGCTGTTCCCTGTTTGTGCTCCCCGTGGCCGTCCCACAGGGCTCTGTCTGGAGGGTGCAGCTGGCTGAGAGGGAAGCTCAGAGCACCCAGCACCACACCAGGGAGCTGTGGTTGACAGCAGACCCAGAGGACCCAAAACACAGCTCCCAAAAGCGTTTGCTGAGTGACACGGGCTCAGAAATGACTGGGGGTCCCGCTCCTGGAATGTGGTCCCACTGGTTGAGGATGGGTAAGGGGCAGGACAGGCCCTCCTTGGCTGCACTGCCTGGATTTTGTTCTCCTGAGCCTGACTCACCTGCCAAAACACACCTGGCTGAGGAGGTGTGTTCCCAGTGCTTTGGGAATCTCAGATTGTCCCTCCCTGCAAAGCCCCAGGCTGCTCCCAGGGCTGGAGCTGCAGGCCCAGCTGGGTTCACTGGGGACAGGAGCCATCTGCAGCCCCTGGGGTTGAACTGGAGACACTTTGGGTGAGCTCAGCTCAGCTGAGGGCCTGACTGGGCTCAGGCTGAGGGGCTGAGCCTGCCCAGCCCCTGCTCTGGCTCAGGACACATGTGGGGCAGGAGGTGCTCAGGGGAAGCTCAGCTCCCAGCCCAGCAGCGACAGGAGCAGGGACCTGCTCCCCACATCTGCTAAAGGCTGGGTGTCCACCCAAACATCCCCACTGGAACCACCTGGGGGCCCACAGGCTCTCCATGGCCTGGTTCAGACCCCTGGTTATGCAGAATTATGCAGAATGTGGTGTCAAACAGTGCTCAGGACTGCAGCTGGGAGCAGAGGGGATGAAGAAAGGAGGAGGAGAGTGATTCCCCTTTAGGCAGCACCGAGCTCTGAGGCTGGCTCAGTTTTGTCATTGCTTCCCTTCCTGCAGCCCAGCAGCTCCACATGAACTGATTGAGTATAGATTGGGATCAACATCCTTCTCCATCCAGCCAAGAGACCTCCATGAAGGTCTCTCTGAGCTGCTGGCCTTTCCCTAGGACCTCAGCAAGACTGACCAGGATGGAGAAGCTCCTCTCTGCCCTCCTGTTTTCTCCAGGGTGCAAGGACTGTCCTGGCCCTGCTCCTCAGTCCTGTCCTGAGCAATCACAGGGGGGTTTGGGGAGGGAGGAACCTTTAAAAAACATCTATATTCAACCTCCTGCCACGGGCAGGGCCATCTTCAACAAAACCAGGTTGCTCCAACCCTTGTCTGACCTGGCCTTGGACACTTCCAGGGATGGGGCAGCCACAGCTGTGCCAGGGCCGGACCACCCTTATTTTTTTCTTTATATCTGGTCTAAATGTAATCTTATTTCATTTAAACCCATCAGCCCTTGTCTGATTGTAGCCCTGGTTGGTGCCTGTGATGTTTTGATTTTTCTGAAACTCTTTTCCCAGAGAGTTTTCTGTCAACAAGAGACAAGTTTTCCTAACTGTGACCTTTGTTTACATTCCCTTCCCTAGGAGGGACTTCTTGAGGCCCCTCTGACTTGACCAATGTGATGGAAGAAGTTTGTCTTTGTTTCACCCATTGGGTTGTTCTCTGTAGAACAGCATAAAAGGGAAGAAATTCCCAGAAATAAACCGAGTCATTGTCAGCCTTCTGAGTTGGAGTCTGTGTCACTGTGATCTTTAACAGCCTCATCTGATCACAACAGGCCCTACTGAGAGATGCAGCTCTGCTTCCTCCTCATTTTGGGTCTCCATCACAGGACCAGAGAACAGTTTGGGTTGAATGGGGCCTTGAAGACCATCAGGTTCCAACCCCATGCTGTGGGCAGGGACCTCACAGCCTCACCAACCCTCCTGGGTGGCCCAGCATAGCCCATTGTCCTTTTTATCAGTGACACCACCACGGCTTGCTTCAAAACATCCTGAGGAATATCTGATCCTTCCATCTCCCTGCCCTGCCTTGCTGCACAGGCAGGGACCTTCCTCTGCCACAGGAAGCTGGAAATCCAGGATTTCAGTTTCTGTCAGGATTTGGGCTGGAAGCCCCCCGTGGTGTGGTGCAGGTGGGTGTGTTCACAGTGTACCCCTCACTCAGCTGCTGTTTGTGGTGAGAGGCTGACCCACTGTTAAAGATCACAACGACACCGACTCCAACTCAGCAGGCTGACAATGACTGTTTATTTCTGGGAATTTCTTCTCTTTTATGCTGTTCTACAAAGAACAACCCAATGGGTGGGAGAAAGACAAACTTCTTCCATCACATTGGTCAAGCAAGAGGGACATCAAGAAGAAGCCCCTCCTAGGGAAAGGAAGGTAAACACAGGTTATAGTCAGGAAAACGTGTCTCTTGACAGAAAACTCTCTGGGAAAGAGTTTCAGAGAAAACAAAACAACACAGGCACCAACCAGGGCTACACTGGAGAACACGTGTGGACTCTGAGTCTTGGGCTTCAGGTCCTCTGGACTCTCCTGATGCTTCTCCTTCCATCCCTGCCCACCTCAGCAGCGCGCCCTGCCCTGGCTGAGCTGCTCCCCTTGGCACAAACAGGAACCCTGCTGGAGACTGTGGATCCAACCCTGAGCTGCTGCATCCCCAGACAAAGCCAGGCCAGGAAATCCCCAGCAGGTTCTTGGATGAGCAGTGGGCTTTTCCCGAGGAGTCTCATCATGTTCCCTTCTGCCTTTCATCTCCTCAAGGGCTGCGTGTTTCGGATCCGTGACATGTCCCCTGCTTCTCATTTTCGCCACCTTTGTAATTTGATTTTTCGTTTGATCTGTTTCACAATTTCCCCAGTTTTCTGTTTGGATTTTGAAATTTGGCTCCTGCCCAGCAGCAAAAGCAGATTCCTGGGGAAAAAAAATCACAGGAACAGAATGTGCACGTAACGAGACTTCTCCTGAAAAACTTCCCAGACAGCAAGAATTTGCAGCTCAGGGACTTCCCCAGCCCAAGGTAGTGTTGATGGCTTTAGTAACACTGGGGGGTTTTCCTTCCATAAATCTACATGGTTTCTCCTCAAACTGCAAGTGAACATTGGGCTTCTGTGACTCGGTGTCACCTGCAGGCCCAGATCTCCTGGTGACAATGTCCTGGCTATGTCAGGGACACCATTCAGTATTTAAAATCCCATTTAATAGCTTCACTTGATGTCACAATAATTTTAAGTTCCTGTCTGCCCTCTGGCAGAGTGAGAGGTCTGGACAAGCTCTGTTGTTCCTACATCCATTGTCACCCTTGTTTATTTTATTTTATTTTATTTTTTTTAATAAAGTTTTTCACGCACTTTTTATATACATAAAAATTGTTTTGTATTTTTTGGGGGAGGAGGAAGAAAAAATTAACAGATTATTAAATTGACTAGTGTAGTTAAAGAAGAAGATTTTCTTCCAATTTATAGTCACTATTAAAATTCTATAAATATCAAAGTCTGTAAATAAAGTCTGCCTTTTTTTTGCCTTAAACAAAAAAATTAAAAACAAACAAAAACCCACAAAAAACCCCCAAAACAAACAAACAAACAAACAAACAAACAAACAAACAAACAAACCCCAAAAAACACCAAGAACCAAAAAACCCCCAAAAACCAAAATAACAATCCATTGTCTCTCATCCAAACTGAGGGATCCCAACCCCAGAGGTCCTTCTCCAGATCTCTGGCTCTGATCCTGTGACTCTCCACAGCTTTCCCTGTTCCACAGCACCCTGGGCTGAGGTGGGAGGTGGGAGAGGGACCTGGATCTCCATGAAAGCACCATGAAATCCTAGCTGCTGCTCCCTGCCATTCCTGCTGGGATGAGCTGAGGAAAACCCCAAACCATCCATGCAGGGGATCACTGGGTGCTGGTGAAGCTGCAGAGCAAGGCTTGGGTGGAGGAGCAGCAGTTCTCCAGAACATTCCCTGCCGTGAGCTGAGGGTTGATTCCCTCCTCAGGCTCCAGCTGGTGGAGTGAGCACCATTGCCACAGGACAAGGCAGCACAGTGGGGCAGGGGAGGAACAGGGATCTGTCTGGTGTCTGGGTTGGGGACGTGGACATCTGAGCTAATTCACCCTCTCCTGATGGACAGTGAGTTTCCAATACACAACAAGGAAGCTTAGTTAAGCACAGCTTTCTGTAAAACATCTCATCTCAAACCTCCTGGGTGGTCAGCAAGGAGAGCAGCACATCAGGAGACCCAAACAGGAAAAACAGAGGGAATATCTGCCCCTGTGTTCTCCTCATTGCCAGTGAAGGCCCAGGAGAGCCAGGGCAGGTGCTGGGAACTGTGGGGAAGGGAACCAAAGGTCCTGAGCGATGGGATAGCTGAGGAGGGCGTGGGGCTCCTCAGCTGGGGTCTCTCAAAAGGGTGAATGAAAAGTTCTTCCTTGGGCTGGATGTAATTCCTGGCATCCAGGGAAAGGGTTCTCCCAGGCACACTCAGGGCACCCCGTGGCTGGAGTCACAGTCTGGGGCAGTCCAGGGGTGTCTGACACTGCTGGGAGAGGGGCTGAGCTCAGCAGAAGCAAGAGGACCATGTGCTGGCCAAAGGAGAAGTCTTTGGGGACAGACAAGGCCGTGTGACACCCCCGACTCCGAGGGTGTGGGGATATCAGGGAATCCCTCAGGCCTTGCTCCTGATTTTTGGTGTCTGTTGCTGTCAAGGTCCTGTGTGGTGCTTGTGAAAGGCTGTGCCCAGCAGCTGCTGGCAGGAGCTGCTGTGGTGGGAAGGAGATGATGAAATACTGCAGAAGGTATGACCTGTCCCTTGGGATGGACAAACACACAGAATCACAGAATTCACAGTGTCACCAGGTTGGAGGAGACCTTCAAGATCATCCAGTCCAACCCAGGTCCAACACTTCAACTAAACCATGGCACCCAGTGCCACATCCAGGCTTTTTAAACACATCCAGGGGTGGTGACTCCACCACCTCCCTGGGCAGAAATTCCAGAACTTTATCACTCTTTCCATGAAAAACTTTTCCCTGATATCCAACCTGTATTTCCCTTGGCACAGCCTGAGGCTGTGTCCTCTCGTTCTGTCAGTGCTGCCTGGAGAAAGAGACCAACCCCAGCTGGCTACAAACATCTCTCAGGGAGTTGCAGAGAGTGACAAGGTCACCCCTGAGCCTCCTTTTCTCCAGGCAACTTCTACTAGCATGACAGAAATGTGAAATATTGCTTAGTTCTTGGGGATGGGACCTTCCAACTCTGTGCTCCACAGAAGCCAAATGAAAACTGCACCTGAATTACAGGGGGTGGCTGCACGGTGGTGTCACTTCCCTGTCACCTCCTCCTCTCTGGGGTCTCCTGACAAAGGAGCTGGAGAGGTTTTTGCTGCCTATCCCAAAGCTTTCCTCTGCTGAGAAGGGAAGGAAGGGGATTTTGTTCTGTGGGCTGTACAAATCCTGGTGACTCCGTGGGCTCCCGGATGTCCTCTCTGGAGGGTGGGACCTGCTGCCAGGCTCTCTGAGCAGGACAGGGCTGTGTGGACCAATTGACACCTCAGATGAGGAGAGGGGTGGGTTTTGCAAAGCCCTGGCTGGGGAAAGGGGACTATGATACCCAATTTAATCAATACCTGAGTGTGAGAAATTCCTGTGGAGTCAAACCCAGCATAAAAGAAACACTTGAGTGGGAAATTTTTTGAGGAGTTTGCATGAATCCCTCAAAATGCCTTTTCTCCAAAAACCTCACAATATTTGGCTCTTTGTGGTGAATCAAATGAAGCCAAGTGGCAACTGAGATTGGATTAAAAAGTCCTTGGAAACACCCTGGTTAAAACCCCTGTGTGACCTGTAGGTGTGAAGTCACTGCTGGTGCAGGGACCTGCCCAGATGGCCAGGGCACAGAGCAACAAGCAGCTGGCTCAGAAATTATCTGCTTGAGAAGAAACACGGCCATTGTACCTTGGGAAATGCCCCTAAACCTGCTGTCAAACCAGCAGGGATTAAATCAGCTCTGAAATGAAACAACTGAACTGGAGAGGCACTAACAATGACAAGGCCTGGAGCACGACCCCAGGAACTGGGATCTAGGAACTTGCCAGGACAGAAGGCAGCTGTTCTTTCTCCAGGCTCTCCCAGGTTTTACTGGCTTGGGGGCTCCATGGCAAAGCCTGAGCCCTGGCCTTGCACTGTACAGTGGGACAGTGGGAGCAGCCTCACCCACCTGGGGGGACTCCCTCAGGTACTCAAGTTCTCAGGTGCTCCTGCTGCCTTCCTCTTCTCACCAGTTTTCCTCCCTCCTGATGAATTACAGCCTTGTTCTCCAGCCTCCTCAGCACACCTGAGCCTCAGCCCTGCCTCTGGCAAAGCCTTCTCCCTTTGTGCTGTTGGAGCAGAGTCCTGAGGCAGCACAGAGCTGCTCACATTCCTGCTCCTGGACCTTCTTCATGCCCAGCTCCACCACCTTGTCCTCCTCCAGGTCTGTCTGGTGTCTCTCCTGACATCTTTTCTTCAGACACCAACTCATCTTCTCTTTATCCTCCTTCTGACCCAGCTCTTCCCTGGCCAACCACACTCCAGAGGTTCACTGGACCTTCCCCAGGAGCAGCTCCAGGCCTGTTCTCCTCCCTCCTTGCTTGGACACCTCCCCTGCCATGCTGGGCTCTGTCAGCTCAGGCCAGGCAGGAGTTGTGGGGACAGGCCCTGCTACAGCAGCTGCCCAGTAATCCAAGGAAGAGGAGAGGTCTGGGGACAAGCAGAGCGCTCACATTGTCCCACAGGCTGTCCCTTGGACATCTCCTGATGAAGACTCATCTCCAGCTGTGCTGCCATGAGAAGTGCAGGAGGCAGAGCCAGGGCTGTCCTTCCTCAGCCCAACACCTCCCCCAGGCTCCCCTTGGCTGGCAGAAGGAACCAGGACCACGAAAGGCAGGTCACAGACCCTCTCCATGGCCTCAGGGTGTGCTCAGCTTGCCCAGCAGCTCAGCCTTTTTCTGCTGGCACCTCTTCAGTGCAGACCTGGGCACAGTCAGCCCCAGCTGTAACACCAGGGAGTGTGTGGCTGCCCCTCCATCTGCCCTGTCCTGCCCTCAGATACTTCCACACCGTTCAGAATTCCCTCCCTCATGCCAGCCAGAAGGGAAAATGTCTCCTGCCAACCACAACTCTTCCAATACAGACAGACACTGCCAGAGGTGTGACAATGTGGCCTCCAAAGTGTATGGGAAGGCACTGTGCTGACATCAGAGACACTTCCCAGGAGGCACCAGAGAGGGGTCTGGGCCCTCTGCCCCACCACTGCTGCGCTGGCAGCCCCCCGTGAGCTGCTCTGTCCTGGGAATTCCCTCCCTGGGATGGAAGGGCTCAAACATCAGCACAGGATTGTCCTCTGAGGGCACTTCATCACCTGGGTCCTGGCCAGTCCCTCCACCCTTCCTCAGCAGGACTGGGTGGAGCTGCAGAGCCCTGTGGGCTCCAGGGCTCCTTCCTTCCTCTAGGAGGCTTCATGGCTTGTGGAGTCCCTTGTACCATTAAAGGAATTTCCAGCTGCCTTGCCCTGGAGGGACGACCCCTCTCAGATGTAACAAAGGCCTCTCCCCCATGGTTCCTACAAACATTGTGTAATATTCTCCCTGGGTTTCTCAAGCCCATCACTCCCCCCCGCCCCCCATAGTGTCCCCTTTCTCTATTTCCCCATTGGCTATGGGGGCCTGGTGTCCAGTTTCTGTCTTCCCTGTGGTCAGTTGCCCCCTGCCCTGCCCCCTGTACCACCCACAAACCTGAGGCACTGTATAACTGAGAAAAACCCACAGGATCACCCTCTTTGGTCTCCTGGATCCACCTTTGGCACATGGAATAAACACTTGCTGGAATTGATCTGGAGCTGGGAGCCTCCTTCCTCTCTTGCTGTGCTCGCTGGTAAGGTGTGTGGGTGTGTGAGCTGGATTGTTTGCCTAAATCCTTCCTCAAGCAGTTTCTCCACTGGAGAGGCTGACTGGGATCTAATTAAGGAAAGACTGTTACAGATGGTGCCCAACGTGGAATGGCTTGTTGCAATACCACACCAAAGAAATTAGACTTCTGCACTGAGATATTTAAGGCAAAAAAGGGGCAGTTTATTCGCAAACCTCGACATTTATAGAATTCCAACAGTGACCATGGATTGGAGGAAGAAAATTGTCCTCTCCAACCACACTGGGCAACCCAACAGTCCATCAACAGTTTCCTTCTTATGAGAAGAATGTAAATATGAAAGGACAGTTATGGTAACAAGAGACTGTTCATGTGAAAATCTGTGAGAATCTCCATTACAAAAAGTAAATCCTCAGAAGGCTGAAAAAACAGGGCGACGACGGCTCTCCTGGGAATCTGTGTGTTGGGCAGAGCAGTGCTGGGCTTCCAAAGAATTCCCAGAACTGCTGGAAGCCCCTCACCTTCCACAGCTTTTTCCAGAGCCACCACCCCTCCCATTGCCTCTGGTGCCTTGGCAAGGGTGCTGTGGGGACCCTGCCCTGCCCAGCAGAGCCCTGACTCTGTTAAAGATCACAGCAACACAGACTCCAACTCAGAATTCTGACAATGATTCCGTTTATTTCCGGGAATTTCTTCCCTTTTATGCTGTTCTACAGAGAACAACCCAAGGGGTGGGAGAAAGACAAACTTCTTCCATCACATTGGTCAAGTCAGAGGGACATCAAGAAGTCCCTCCTAGGGAAAGGAATAAACAAAGGTCACAGTTAGGAAAACGTGTCTCTTGTTGACAGAAAACTCTCTGGGAAAAGAGTTTCAGAGAAACCAGAACATCTCAGGCACCAACCAGGGCTACAGTGCCCCCTTCCCCAGGCAGCACGAGGAGAACACACCCAGGCAGGTCCCTGACACACTCAGGTGCACCCAGGAGGGGCTTAAGGGTGTCACAGCTTCTCCCAGAGCCTGAGAATAGAGGCTGCTGTTGCAACAGGACACGAAGTAAGGACACAGACTCGTTCTCAGAAGGCTGAAGATGACTCCAATCTGTGTTTATTGCTCCGGGAACTTCTCTTTATACTATTTTACAAAGAACCCACCCAAGGGGTGGAAGAAAGACAAACTTCTTGGACCACATTGGCTGAGTCAGAGGGACATCAAACCAGGTCCCTCCTAGGGAGAGGAATGCAAGAAAACAGGATAGTGTAGAAAAACATATCCTTTGTTTACAGGATTGTGCCTGGGAAAGTGTTTTAGAGAAATCAAAACACTGCAGGCACGAACCATGACTCCAGCTGCTCTAGAGCTCCATTGGGACTGTGGTGCTCCAGAGCACCTGGATCTGGAGAGCAGGTCCCAGCAGAAGGGCAGGGGCTGCACTGTGACCTTCCTTGCCAAAGCCACCACGGCCTGGATGTGACTCTGGGAGTGTGCTGCACTCCACGTGGTTCCACCCTCAGGGGGCTGCCCTCTTCCTCCCAGGACCTGCCTGGGGACACCTTGGCACCGTGGCTGAAAAAATATTCGCAGATGTAGAAATGCATTCCCTGAGGTGCTCTCAGAAAATGCTGATATCCATAATTCCTTGATGCCCTGGCTTGTATCCTCTGCACAATGTTGTGGTAGCAAGAAGTGAGTAAAAAAAATGAGAGGGTTATCAAAGGCAACCCCCTCTTCCTGTCATTCCTGTGCAATTCACTGGAAAATGTGGATGTTTCATCCCTGGAACTGTCTATGGCCAGGTTGGACAGGGCTCGGAGCTACCTGGTCTAGTGGAAGATGTGGATGTGAAGGAAGGAGGGGTGAATGAGGTGGGCTGTAAGGTCCCTTCCAACCCAAAACAGTCTGTTATTCTTTGAAAAATAGCACTGAAAGTATTTCTTATGCAAGCATCCCTGAACAGGTGTGACAAAATCAGCACATCCCTGTGTCTCACCTGATGAGCCCTGCCAAGGGCAGGGAAGGAGAAGAACTTTTCAGAGGGGCAGGGAAATGGGACTTTGCTGCTCCTTGAATATTTGGGCAACAAGGTTGAGATGAGGCTGCAGCTGAGCTGTTCATGGGGAATCAGGAGCATCCTGGGATGGTCCTGGGTGTTGGGGAGCTCTGGGAGGGCTAGAACAGGGACACTGCCCCTCCTCACCCCGTTTCCCACGGTATCTGCTGCTCCCATCTCAGCCCCTTCACGAAGCCACAGAGTTCTGTGACACTCAGCCACGCACCTTCCTCTGCTTCCCTTCCCAAAGCACAGCCCTGCCCAGCCTCCTGTGCCACCAGGGCCAGGGAGCACAGCCCAGCTCAGGGCACAGGAGGAGAGTAGGGCTCCCTCTTCCTCCTGTAGCAGGCCTGGAGTGAGATGGTGGCTGCTCATGTTGTCCCTGCTCGTCTCAATCCCTCTCCTAAAATCACCAGTCCTTGAGAACTCATCTCTGCCAGCTGGGCAGGGACAGGGCTGAGGATGCTCTGCCCTGGGGAAGTGCCAGAAAGGGGAACAAAAAGGACAAGCCCAAGGTGTAGACTGGAGCACAGCACTGGTCCCAGTAGCAGAGAACAGGTTTTTACCCTCCACATCCCGAGGCACCCGGGGATGCTGCTGGGATTCTCTGTCTCTGGGTTTCTCAGCCTCACACACACACCTCTGGGCTGTTTGCACCTCCCAGATACCCAGGCTCTGGAGGGGGTGGGAGGGGCACCAGGGCACCTCCAGCTCAGCACAGATCCCTTCTCATCCCCTGCCTGTGGGGGGCTGGTTTCACCTGCCTGTCCAGACCCTCCCACACGTGTGGCTCCACAGCCCTGTGGGATTTTGTGGGAGTGTTTTCAGAGGTGCATGCATGGAGTAATCCATCCCTCCTCCCTCCTGGCCCTGCTGCTAGCTCAGATTCTGGGGGGCTTTGGGCAAGGAATACTTCAAGATAGGGAAAAGAGACCCAAAAGAGGCTCCTTACCTAGGAGTGTTCCAAGGCTTTATTCTTGAAGGGGTTCCAGGGGCAAAGAGGACGAACAAGGAAGAGCATGGGTTTATCCAGACCCTCTGTCCCAGGACAGATAGCTGGCACTGAGCCAATTGGTCAGAGATAGGGGGGAAGGTAGAGTCAAACTTACATAGTTATCGGCTTTGGGGTTCCTTTTGGGGTAAACCATCCCCAGAGGGATACCACATCAGCATTGCACCTTTATCCCAATGGCTGCTCTTGGGTTCTGGAAATTTGCCTCTGAGCTCCTCTGTGCAGGTTTGTTTGTGGAATTGCACTTGGAAGGATCAGGCTGATGCTAAACCCCCTTCCCCTGCAGGGCTGTGCATCAGTGTTGCAACAGGACACGAAAGAAGGACACAAACTCGTGATTCAGAAGGGTGAAAATGACTCCAATCTCTCTTTATTGCTTGAGACTTCTTCCCTTTATACTATTTTACAAAGAACCCACCCAAGGGGTGGAAGAAAGACAAGCTTCTTGGACCACATTGGTCAAGTCAGAAGGACATCAAACCAGGTCCCTCCTTTGGGAAAGGAATGCAAAAAAACAGGATACTGTTTGAAAAACATATCCCTTGTCTACAGAACAGTGCCTGGGAAAGTGTTTTAGAGAAATCAAAACATCACAGACACGAACCATGACTACACATCAGCAGGATGAGTACCTGGGGAGGTGTGGGGATGTGCCCCATCCTTGGTGCTCTGCAGGGCTTGGCTGCACAAAGCCACGGCCATCCTTCTCTAGATTTGGCAGCTGCCTGTCACTGGGTTTGTCTGGAAACCTCCCAAGGGTCCTTACCCCAGCATTTTGTGGAGAAGTCACTATGCCCTGCATGTTTGGTTACCCGTGTCCATGGGAGCTGCTCCGTGCTCCGGGACGTGCTGAGCTCTGCATCCACAAACAGCAGAGCAGTGAGCTGGAGCAGCAGGAGGGATGTGCTGGGGGGCTGCTGGGTGTGCAGCAGCAGGAGGGAAGTGCTGGGGGGCTGCTGGGTGTGCAGCAGCAGGAGGGATGTGCTGGGAGGCTGCTGGGTGCTGGAGCAGCAGGAGGGATGTGCTGGGGGGCTGCTGGGTGTGCAGCAGCAGGAGGGATGTGCTGGGAGGCTGCTGGGTGCTGGAGCAGCAGGAGGGATGTGCTGGGAGGCTGCTGGGTGCTGGAGCAGCAGGAGGGATGTGCTGGGGGGCTGCTGGGTGCTGGAGCAGCAGGAGGGATGTGCTGGGAGGCTGCTGGGTGCTGGAGCAGCAGGAGGGGTGTGCTGGGGGGCTGCTGGGTGCTGGAGCAGCAGGAGGGGTGTGCTGGGGGGCTGCTGGGTGCTGGAGCAACAGGAGGGATGTGCTGGGAGGCTGCTGGGTGCTGGAGCAGCAGGAGGGGTGTGCTGGGGGGCTGCTGGGTGCTGGAGCAACAGGAGGGATGTGCTGGGAGGCTGCTGGGTGCTGGAGCAGCAGGAGGGATGTGCTGGGGGTCTGCTGCGTGCCCGGGCACAGCAGGTGCTTCCTCACCTCTTCCCTGACGCTTCCCTAACAACGGCCCGAAGGCAGCGCTGGGGATTGGGAAGGGGATGTTCCCCTGCTGCACCCCCGGCTACCGCTCCGTGCGGCGCTGCGGGAGTCCCGGAGCCTCTGCTGAGCCCCGCCGGGTCCCGCGGAGCGCAGAGCCCCGAGGGTCGCCTTGGGATCCTGCGGGGAAGGAGGGATCCCGTGGGGAAGGAGGGATCCCAAAGGAATGGAGGGATCCCAAAGGAATGGAGGGATCCCATGGGGATGGAGGGATCCCAAGAGGATGGAAAGATCCTATGGGGGTGGAGGGATCCCGTGGGGATGGAAGAATCCCGTGGGGATGGAGGGACCTGGCGGGGATGGAGGGATCCCAAAGGAATGGAGGGATCCCATGGGGATGGAAGGATCCTGTGGGGATGGAGGGATCCCAAGGGGAAGAGGGGATCCCAAGGGGATGGAGAGATCCCACGGGGATGGAAGGATCCCAAGGGGATGGAGGGATCCCAAGGGGATGGAGGGATCCCAAGAGGATGGAAAGATCCCATGGGGATGGAGGGATCCCGTGGGGATGGAGGGATCCCAAGGGGAAGAGGGATCCCGCGGGGACCGAGGGCGAGGATGAAAGGATCCCGCCGGGACTGAGGAACTGCGCGAGGATGGAGGGACCCTGAGGGGACGGAGGGACCCTGAGGGGATGGAGGGACCCGGCTGACGCGACCCGAAGCGGCGCCCCCGAGGGCTGGGGGGGCGGCGGGTCCCCAGGGAGCCCCAGGGGTTCCCGGCGGCAGTGGGACGGGACGGGACGGGACGGGACGGGACGGGACGGGACGGGACGGGACGGGACGGGACGGGGCCGCCCCGCCTCCCGCTTAAAGAGCCGCGGCGCCGGGCGGCCCGCAGCGAGCTGGGACCGGCACCGCCCGCACCATGCGCTCCGTCGCCAAACTCAGCCGCATCCTCCTCCTCCTCCTCCTCCTGCCGCCACCGCCCGCCGCCGCCTACTTCGGGTCAGCACCGCCCGCGGGGACCCGGGGGGAGCGCGAGGGTCCCGCGGGGCGACACCGGGACCCGGGACGGGGGAGCGGAATGTCCGCGGGGCAGCTCGGAGTGTCCGCGGGGCAGCTCGGAGTGTCCGCGGGGCAGCTCGGGGCGTCCTTGGGGCAGCACCGGGAGCCGGGGAGGAGCAGGAGCGGGACAGCGCCGGGACAGCGCCGGGAGGGAGCTCGGAGCGTCCTCCGGGGCAGCGCCGGGGCCGTGGGAGCGCAGCTCCCCGCGGATGCTCTGCGGAGGGGCGGCGGGGGCTCCGCGGGGCTGTCCCGATCCCGATCTCGGTCCTCGGGCACGTCCTCATCGCTGCTCGGGGGTCCCGGCCGAGCCGCGCACCTGCAGCGCCCGGCGCATCCCCCGCACTGCCCCGGGCAGCGCCGGCACCGCCGGGACCGGCCCGGAGGGGCTGGGGGTGCGGGGAGGGGACACTGCGTGCTGGGGACACTGCGTGCTGGGGTCACACGGTGCTGGGGTCACTGGGTGCTGCGGTCACTGGTGCTGGGGTCACACGGTGCTGGGGACACTGCGTGCTGGGGTCACTGCGTGCTGGGGACACTGGGTGCTGGGGACACTGGGTGCTGGGGTCACACGGTGCTGGGGACACTGCGTGCTGGGGTCACTGGGTGCTGGGGACACTGCGTGCTGGGGTCACTGCGTGCTGGGGACACTGGGTGCTGGGGTCACTGGGTGCTGGGGTCACACGGTGCTGGGGACACTGCGTGCTGGGCTCACACGGTGCTGGGCTCACACGGTGCTGGGCTCACAGGAGCCTCCCCGAGCTCCCGGCGAGCCCGGACAGAGGGGACCAGGGGAGGATTTACCGTGCAAGAGCGGGATGTGCAAAGGGGTGGGAGATTCTGCTGGCTGGGAGGAAAAGTGGATTGTAGTCACTGCTGAGGGTGCGAACCAGCCCCGGGAGAGGCTGGCACCCATCGGTCCCTGCAGGCTGCCTCCCTGGGGGAGAGGATGGCAGGATGGGGCTGGCACAGGGAGCCAGGGCTCAGCAGGCAGCGATGGGGGACGTGGAGGTGCTGCGGGGCACCACGGCTGAAAGCCAGCCCAGGGATGGAGGCAGAGCTGCTGCTCCAGCCCAGGGATGGAGGCAGAGCTGCTGCTCCAGCCCAGGGGTGGAGGCAGAGCTGCTGCTCCAGCCCGGGACGCAGCAGGATCAGAATCACTCGGGCACAGCTGTCCCTGGGTTTGTCTCTTCCCCTCACGTTTTAGTTTGCTTGGGATAAAGGCAAAGATGGGTTTTTAACGGGTTGGGTCAATGCAGAATTTCGTGTTCTGGGGGTTTTGTCTCCTTTTCTGTCTGAGCTGCTGCTCAGGCAGGGTTTCCAGACTCTCATGGTGAGCAGAGCTGTTGGTGCACATATCAGTGAGGGCAGAACAGGCACGAGCATTTGTTAATTCAGTGCTTGCAGCACTCAGGGCTGCTCTGTGCTGCCTTGCACACGTGGAGGGTCCTGTTCCCTCTCCACTGATCCTCCCACCACACGCCAGACTCTTCTCTCTGTGTTTGCTGAGAAGCGTCTACTGGCTCACCTAGGACACCACTGGTGTTTCATCCCTGCTGCAAAGCTTCCTTAAATCACCTGGATTTTGAATTTATTAACTGTATCGTTCAGCCTAATTCACACCGAAGCCCCTGCTGGGGTCAGGCTCCCCTTTCTCAGTCACTCAGAGCCTGTGTCAGCACTCACTCCAGGAGGGGCTCGGGCTGCAGGGAGAGTTTGGCCTTCCAGTCACAGGGATGTGCATGTGGCTGTGCCAGGGGAAGGGAATGAATTTGTGCTGCCCTTCCCGAGAACAACACAGAGCTGTCACTGACCATACTGCTCAAACTGGGCTCTGTTAAAGCAACCTGAGTGCTCCTTTGCTCCATGGCAATGATTTATTTGGCACCAGCAGCTTTCTGGGCACATGAAATCCGTGTGTGCTGCCTCTTGACCGTGCACAGCTCAGGATCTGAGGCTGTAGGTTCAATTTTCAATTTTTTTTATTTCTTTTCCCTTGGGGGGGTCTGACACAGGTGTGTCCTGCCTATTCTCACCCCCTCATCTGAAAGCCAAAAGAAGAAACCCAAATCTGAAAGCTCAGTGAGTTTGGTGGTGATGAGCAGTGTGATCCATGGGTGCTTTCAGATACAGAGCAGAGCTGACAGACTCGAGAGGAACTTGGATATTTTAGAAGTGAATGTTTGCTGTGGCTTGGTTTGGGAGGAAACCAATCTCACACCTGAGCTGTTCCTGAACTGGAGGGGGCTGGGGACCCTGGGTCAGTGGTCTGCTTCTAAGTTTAGCCAAAGAGGAGAGACCTGGGCAAATATGTGGCAAATACTGGCTTTCCAAACATTTAATGGAGAAAACCTGCAAAGATGTAAGAACAAGGGAAGGAGGCTTCTGGGTGGCAACATGCAGAGACAGGACCTGAGCCCTTTCTGCTGTGGATGTGGCCAAGGTGAAGTGTTGCTGGTTCAAAGGGTGAAGGGAATGCCAAGCTTGATTCCATCAGGGCAAAGGTGAAGCATGAAGTGCATGGGATGGCCCAGCAAAAATGGTCCAAAGGCCTGGCAAAGATGCAGCTCACCTCTAAATAGAGAAAACAAAGTTTTGCCAGGGGGAACACGGCATTGCAATGGATAAATTCAGAGAAACCCAGAATGGGTTTGGTTGGAAGAGACCTTGAAAGTCACCCAGTCCCACCCTCTGCAAAGGAGAGGCACCTTCCACTGTCCCAGGCTGCTCCAAACCCCATCCAGCCTGGCCTTGGGCACTGACAGGGATCCAGGGGCAGCCACAGCTGCTTTGGGCCTCCCCACCCTCACAGGGAAGAATTCCTTCCCACTATCCCATCCATCCCTGCCCTCTGGCAGTGGGAAGCAATTTTTGTATTATGGTTTCAGGACAAAGGGGAGTGTCCTTTCAATGACAGCAGCTGTGGGCAGAGCTCTGACCCCATTCCCAGTACCTCACTGGTGTCTGTGCCCCTGGTTGTGCTGGAGCAGATCCTGAGCTCCTGCTGCTGGGTCCATGGGGGTAAATTACAACCTGCTTTTAGGAGAGGGAGAGAAAATAAGCTCTGTGTGAAAGGTGGCCTGGCTGTTGTTTGTTGGGGCTGTGTTGGGCTTGCCTGGCTCTCTGGATGCAGGAATCCAGGAGTGTCCAGTGTCCTCACCTCCTGGCTCCCTTTGTGCTGCTTTTGCTTCCACCTTTGCTTTAGTCCTGCCCCACCCTGCAGCCTCCTGTAAAGAATTCCCTCCTTTTCATGCTTTTCCTCTCAGGAGGTTCAGCTCCTCAGGTGGTGGGAATGCCTCCAGACCTCATTAAAAGCTCTAAACCTGCTGTTGTCTCCCTGTTCGTGTTTCACAAGGTGAAAAGGCATTTAGGATGTGCTGGAGGGCAAAGAGCTTCTCCCAGGGCAGAATCCAGAACAGACCCACCCCGGGCAGGAGGTTGGTGGGAAGGTGGAAGCACCAAACCTGATCAAAGCCTTCTCCTGGGGAGGCCTCTGTGGGACAGGCTGGGACGTGCCTCATCCATGGGCCAGGCTGGCCCCTGCTCCATTGGGCACATTTCTTTATAACTCATCCTGAAATACCTGTGGTGGCTGCAGAGGTGCCTGGGATCTCACAGGATGTGCTGTCTGGGCTCACAGCTCCCCTTGATTCAGGAGCTCCTTCCCATGCCCTCTGTACTTAGTGCTGGTTCTGCTCCATGAAAGCCACAATTTGTGCTCATTTCCTGAAGGATTTTTGGGGCTGTTAGGGGCTAAAATCAGCACATGACTTGCAGGGCTATTGAAGCTGGGCCTTGCAAGGTTTTGGAAACAGCATCATACCTTATATGATACCTTAAAGTAAATATCATCCCCAAAAAAAGCTGTCCTCACACCTCCTGTGTCCTCCTAGAGATGTCCAGCAAGCCTTGCTTCCCACCCCATTAACCCAGTTACCCACATTCCATTGTTCTCCGTGGTAAACAGCAGCACTGCAGCATTTCCCTGATTAAGGGACCAAATGCACCTCAAATAGTGACTCTGCTGTCCAGTTCTGAGTGCTCCTGGAAAGGTTTCTGAGGATATTTCTCTTCCTGTTGAGCTGATAAATAAATGCTGGCATTATTTACAGGCTGCATCATCGTTCCTCAAGGGACCAACCCCTGTTTCAGGGAGGTTTGCCACAGCATCATCGTTGTCATTGTCAGTCACACAGAGCATTGGGGCATTAAAAAAGAGAGAGCAGAAATGGAGAGGGAAAAACTTTCAGCTGAGGTTTGGGAAGACTGAGGATGGAGTCTGGGGTGAAAGAGCAGAGGAGCTGTGGAGCTGCAGCTGCACTGAAGAGGGAAAGGCTTTTCATGGATGCTTTTTGATTCTCTTCAGCTCCCAGACTCTCTTTAGCCACTACCTCGGTGTAGCACAGGTTCTAAAAACCCATCCCACTGGGTGTTGAGTGTTTCGTGCCAGGAATGCTCTGGGGAATGCGGCCAGTCCAGAGTTCAGCTGAAAATCTGCTCTCCTCTGTAATGACTGCCCAGTTGCTGCCCTGGGCTGGGATCAGCCCTGGAACTGCCCTGAGCTGGGATCCACCTGCAGATATTTCATGTGGCTGAGCTGGGAGGTGGAAGGAGTCAAACCAGGGATGTCCAGACTGTGGGAGCCCAGAGCAGGTGAGGATGGAGAGCCCTGTGCAGGAGCCTGACCTGGTTATTGCTTCTCCTCCTGAACTGGCAGCTCCTCTGATGCAGGGCTTTTATATCCTCTTCTCCGTGGAACTTCAGGAGAATTCTTTTTTTAAAAAAAAAAAGAGTCTGGACCTGGACACATCATCTGTTACTGCTCCCAGGCAGGGCTTGCAGCAAACAGCAAACAATCCATCTCAAAGGGTTCTGACTCACAACGTCGTGTGAACTCTTCTGAGGTTTTTAATTTAAGCTTTTTCTCGTTGTGGGAAGCAGAAACTTGATAGAAAACCCAGAGGATAACAGGTACAGAGACACCTGCCTGAGGGGCTGAAATGACAGCTCTGATGGAGGAAAGTGAAAAGCTTTGATATCAGCTGCTACATCCCAATATTGATTATTGAGGTTTATAGTTTATATGCTCTGGGCATTTCTGCCACCTCCTTTGCAGGCAGTGGGGGTACAAAACAGGGGAACCATCCTGATCAGTCACAGCAGTGCCACACTCACAGGCCATCCCTTCTCCAGGGACAAATGGGGAGGATTCAATTGTGCTCTTTTCTGAGAAGATGAAAACTGTTTCACAGAGCTGCCAGGGACGGAGGAGAGTTGGGGACCTCTGTGCACTGCACAGCCTTGGCTCCATCCCTCATGTCCCACATCCTCTCAGCCTTTCCTGAAGGCTTCTTGCAGCTCTCCCTGGGGTGGAGATATTCCTGTGGAACATGAAAGGCCCCTGAAATCAGATAGGGAGTCCTGTTGTGGGCTGCTTTGATTTTCTCCTTGCTTGGGAGAGGTAGGAAAGGCATATTTTTACTGGTTTTTAAGACCTTTCAGATCCAGAGGACACTGGGCATTGCACAGGAACAGGCTCTCATTAAAAGTCTCTTAAGCAGCTGGAATGTGGCTGGAAGGAGATTAAAGGAAATAGATGAATTTAGCAAAGTGCTCAGACAGAAAAGGAGAGAGAAATAAAGTTGGAGATCCTTATTGTTCTTTCAGATTGTGAGCAGGTGTGCATTAATTCAAAGAGTTCACTTTCTTTGCTGTATGATCTGTAGATAATAAACCCTAAATCATCTGAAACGATGCAGTTTGCCTGACTGCAAATATCTGCATATTTTGCATTTAATCTTGTACGAATGTTTGCATACTCTGATCTTGATCAGATCCTGGTGCTGGCTCTGCCCTGATAAAATACAGTTGTGGTTGGAGCCTGCAAAGCCTCCACTCACAGGGCAATCCCTGTGGCTGGCCTGGCTCAGAAAAGTGGCTTCTGCTCCCAGCTGTGCCACTGTCACCTCCACAGCCTTGGGCACCTCCTTGAATTCCTCTGCTGCTTGCCTAAATGGAAAGTTGTGTCAGAGGTGAGTTTTGGGAGCTCAGTCTGTGCTCTGAGTGTGAGACTCCTGACCCTGGGAGCCTCAAACACCGTGGTGGAATTATTTCTATGATTTATAGAATTACAATTTATAGAATTATTTCCTGCTGACGTTGCCCTGCCTCAGGTGACAAGTGGGAGAGTTTGCACAAGGGAGACTGTCACAGAAAGGTGTGTTCAGGGTAGCTTCAGTCACTTGGATTAGCCAATTTACTGCTTATTTCATGAGCTGTGTGCTGTCCACCTGATTATTTCTGACCTCCATTTTTAGAGGAAAACCATGGGTTGCAACTTCAGAAATTCAACAACAACAACAAAAATAATAATAAAAATAATAATAAATATTAAGTAGGTTTGCCTGTACAACCACCTATCAGTGTAGGATGCTGCATTACCTCTTTCAGAACTCAAAGTGTTGCTTGATCCAGTTTTAGGAAGTGTTTTTTTTCCCATGAAGCTTTTGCTTTGAATGGTGAAAATGATGAATTAGACTCAGTATCTGTGTGTGGTCCCAGGCTGTATTTGCTGTGCACTACTGAGATTGCTCTGGAAATGGAATCAAATTCTTCAAATTGAATTCCTCAGTTCTTCAAAAGAAGCCTTTCTCCTACAAATACCAGCACCCAACATCCTTCAGAGCCTGGAGAGTGGCAATGCCCCCTTCCAAATCCCACTGGCCACTGGTGAGCCAAAGGACATCCCTGAGATGATCCCTGCCCAGCACTGTAAAACTCAGGACAAAGGTGGATGTGGCTTCACCACCTTCACCAGCACTGGGTAACAACAAATTGAAGATGAAAAGCATGAGCAGGAGTAGGGTGGCAGGCTGAGATGCTCCCTCAGAATCCTTTCCAGCTTCTGGCAGCCTGTGCATCCAGAAATTCCCGTGTCAAAGTCTCTTTGTGTTTAATGGTCCCTTTATGGCTTTGTCTTCCATGGTTTGTAGGAATGCATGGATACTTCAGCATTTCTTGTACCCTGCATTGACAAGGGCTGCCAGCTTCATTATAGCCTCATTTATTTTAAGTCTAACAATTAATAAATTATCACAATTCCCCCTGATTCTTCTGTTTTAGAGAGCAGAATAATCTTTACTCACTTGGAGGCCAGTCCTGCTTCCACAGCCCTGTGTTCTCCTACTATCCCTTCTTCTCCTGGTGGGAACTGTGGAGGTATCCAGCCTATCTTGCATAAGCTATTTTGGAAATCTCTCACCTGTACACGTCCAAGCAGACAGGAACATCTGGCTTGTCCTTGGTCTGTGTGTGCCGTGACTCCTTCAGGTTTAAGAGGTCTGGCCACCTTCCACAGAAGTTGTGTTGACTCCTCTCCACTGTTCTGAATTTAATTTTTGCCCACCAGTTATGCTCTGGTTGTAGTGTTTCTCTGAGCTTGTCCAGGACAGCTCCTCCCTGGTTTGTGTCATTCATCAGATCTCTTGTAAATCTTGCAGATCCCTTTGCACCTTTTCTCTGTTTCACACAGGTTTCAGCAGTACCCTTGCACCACGTTCTCCTTCTGGAGTCAGTACCTGGATGTGAATCAGACACTGCTGGTCTACAGAAAACATCACAGCTTTGGTTTTACAGCTGCCACTAAAGATTCATCAACCCCCCCAACAAACTTGGGGGTGCTCAACAGCCTTTAGTGAAGCTGTGTCTGCTCAGGGGCTGAATTTCTGACCTCACATTCACCTGATGGCTCTGGCTTTGCCTCTCTCCCTGTCCCCCAGGAGAAGGGATTCATGGATTTTTGGCCAATGTCCTGGGCCCTTGGGATGAGCATGTGTAACAGCAAGAACAAGCTTGCTGTTATTGAGTGAGCAGTTATCTTGGAGTTCTCTGGATTTTTCCCAGCTGAGGTCACATCCTGGGACTCCTCTGGACTCAGAGCCACTGAGCCTCTGCACTGAGCTCCTGCTGCTTCTGAACCCCTGGGAAAGGGAAGGGCTCAGGGCTGATCTCACTATTCCTAGGAAGGAGATGATTCCTCTAAATAGTCAGTAAAGCCACTGCTGCCGTCTGAAATACCTGACAAGGGACTAAAGATGTTTTAGCTGGAATCCAGGACACTAAAGTGAGGATGGAGAGGGGAGATCTTTTTGTTCTGGTGGGGATTTTGGGGAGGTGGAATGCCTGGCATGGGTGGCAGGTCTGTTGGCACATGGGCAGTCAGTAGTTTGGTACATGGGAGGTTGCAGCTGTGCTTTCAAGCCGTGAGTGATTTGTGCTGGTACATCAGGCCCTCAAACTCTTCAGTGACACCTCCCACTTCCTCATTTCCTCTCTCTGTGCCCTGAGCTTGGGAATCTTTGGTGCCTGGGAGCTCAGACACTGCATGGCAGAGGGAGAGGAGCCACATTCCCACTCCACTTTGTTAATGAGTGCACCTTCCTGGGATGTCAGTGCTGGGATCCCACTGCCAGGCAAAGTCCAGGTGCTGGGTGTTATTCTGCCACAGCAGCAACACCTCTGCTGAGCCCAGCACTGTCCCACTGAGCTGGGTGCTGTCTGAACATCCCCAAATCAGACTTTTGCTGACCTCTGAGCCTGACCCTGCCCATGCAAATTTTGGTACATCTTGATCTTCTTGATCAAGAGCTTGAGCTTCAGAGCTTGTGCCCAGCGTGTGCTTGTGCTCCCAGGGACACCCCACCCTTGTGCACAGGTTGGTTCACCAATGTGTGTTGGGTTTCAAGAGCCAGGGTGAGCCAGGCAAAGCTCTCAGGCTGGTTCAGCATAGGCTGGTCTCAGTGCCTTGGTCAACCTTGTGTCCCGTCAGGGCACTTCCTCCAGCTCAGGCCTTGAGCAGCCTCTGGGCAAGGGTTTGGGGCCAGGCAGGGCTCTGACCTGTGCAGTCTGAGCTGCTCTCTGAAGCTCACCAAGCTCAAGATTTGAGTTTTCTGGGCTGAACCTGGCCCCAAAGCTCCACCTCTGTTCCCAGCACTGCCTCTTTATTTCTTGGCTCACTGGGACACCTCCTGTTCCTGTCCCCCAGTGACAACGGGAGGGAGAGATTCTTCTCACCCACTTGGTTTCAGTCCCTGTGTGATCCACAAGGGTGCCAAGGTTCTTGGGTAGTTTGCAGGTCTCTGTGTTAGTTAATTGCCTTTGTTCATAATTACAGATGCGTGAGCACATCTGGGGGTTGTAGGCTGCTGTGAGAATAGGTACAGGGTGCTGTGGGATTAGGTCAGCAGAGCTGTGCTACAGCTCCTGAGCCTGGATAGGCTGGGCTGACTACAGGGGGGGTCTAGAAAATACAGCTCAGGAACAGCTCAGGAACACATTTTATATATCTTCAAAGAGGGGAGACTCAAATCACAGCTGCAGTGCTTCACTTCCACCCTGCATCATGAAGGAGAAATGTCCCAAGATAAAGGTTCCAGAATATTTCCACTGATCTGTCTGGTTTGGGCATTTTGGGGGGGCATTTTGACAGTGCTGCTGTCAGTTTGCAGCCCCCAAATCCTGCATCAAAGTAAAAGAATTTCTCTGTGATTTCAAGCATCCTGAAGAGATCAGGTAAGATGAGTTTTGCAAGAGAAATATTGTCTTGCCATGGAAAGTGAAACCATTTGTCTCCAATATCTGTGACATTTTTCAGCTGAATTGCATTAACACATAAATGCATTGCCATTGGCTTTGGCAGGACAATTTTATTTGACCTTTCCTGTATTTTTTTTTCAGCAAGGATATGTTTTCCAGCAAAACTCATGCTTGGGGAGGAAGGTGGTCACTGGTAATATCCCCCCACTGGCCTTTCCAAGCTGTGGGGTGAGGTACCAGTGCACACAGACCCTGGGAGGGAGCTGGCTCCTGCTTTTTGGAGTCACACAGAGCTGTGACACAGTGGGCAGCAGCCAGGGCTCTGTGTGTGACACTGGCCATGCTGTGACCCATGAATGGGTGTTGTTCTCTCCTTGGAGCCAAGAGAACTTCCCATGGGGCTGCTGGTGACAACACATATGGGTTTCTCCTCCGCCCCATGACATCAGTCTGAGACTTTGCCCTGGTGGGTGGTGGGAATGGGATACCAGATCTAATCAATCTGTCTTGATCAATCTTCTGAGCTGGTAAAATGTCCTGACCTGCAGCTTCCTGAATACCCTTCCCTTCTTCACCTTTTCCATGATGGTGACCTGAGAATCACCACAGAATCCCAGACTGGTGTGGGTTGGAATGGACCTTTGGAGAACACCCAGTCCATGTGCCATGGGCAGGGACACCTCAGGGTGGCTCAGAGCTCCTGTCCAACGTGGCCCTGAATGATCCCAGGGCTGTCTTCTGTAACTCAGTCGGTCTCTTTCTCCAGGCAGCACTGACAGAACCAGAGGACACAGTCTCAAGCTGCACCAAGGGAAATATAGATTGGAAAAATAGAAATATAGATCAGGAAGAAGTTTTTCATGGAAAGAGTGATAAAGTTCTAGAATGACCTGCCCAGGGAGGTGGTGGAGTCACTCTCCCTGGATGTGTTTAGAGAAAGCCTGGATGTGGCACTGGTGCCATGGTTTAGTTGAGGTGTTAGGGCTGGGTTGGACTCGATGATTTTGGAGGTCTCTTCCAACCTGGTGACTCTGTGAATTCTGTGAATGTCTCAATACAACATTAAAGAAGGACACTCTCATGCGCTGAGATGTCCAAGGCAAAAAAAAAAATGGCAGTTTATTTACAGACCTCGACATTTATAGAATTCCAACAGTGACCATGGATTGGAGGAAGAAAATCTTCCTCTCCAACCACACTGGTCAACCCAACAGTCCATCAATTCTCTCCTCCTCCAGAAAGGAATGCAAAACAATCATTATTTACATGAAAAGTGTGCGAGTAACTCCACCATAAAAGTAAAACATCAGAAGGCTGGAAAAACTTTAGAAGAACAGGGTGACACTGTGGCACTGGGTGCCATGGTTTGGTTGAGGTGTTGGGGCTGGGTTGGACTCGATGACCACGGAGGTCTCTTCCAACCTGTCGATTCTGTGAATTTCTGCCAACTCATCTCTTCTCCTGCTTCCTCCCTTCCAGCCTGACTGGGAAAGAAGCTCTGACCCACTTCCCGTCGCTGGGCGCCCCGGGGGGCTCTGGCCCGGGCAAGGGCCACGTGAAGCAGTGCGAGCTGCTCCAGCTGTCCCGCAAGCAGAAGCGGCTGTGCCGGCGGGAGCCGGGGCTGGCCGAGACGCTGCGCGATGCCGTCCGCCTGGGCATCCTGGAATGCCAGTTCCAGTTCCGCAGCGAGCGCTGGAACTGCAGCCTGGAGGGCCGGCCCAGCCTGCTCAAGAGAGGTACAAGGTAGTTGGGGTAGCAGGGTGTCTCGGTTTGGAAAGACAGGTGTCTGCCAGGGAAAGCTGGAGTTTCCCTTAGAATGGGGAATGTAAACCCCTCACCCCCCGCCAAATTATAGTTTTGCAATTAAGGGCTTTCAGGCAAAGATTCGGGAATAGGAATAACAGTTTTTTACTAGGAATACTTACAATACAAATGTAGTAGAGAACAAAACTAACCAAATAAACAAGCAAACAAACAAACAACAATCCTGGAAAAAACCCTGAGAGAGTCAGAGCTACAACCTGACACCCTGTTGCTCAGGGTGTTGGAAGCAGTCCAGAAGTAAGTCCTCCTGGAGTCGCAGATGTGGTTCTGTTGGAGCAGAGATGATCCTGTAGAAAGGGGTCCAGTGATGGTGAGAAGGGCCCAGTGATGGTGAGAAGGGTCCAAGTCTTCCTCTGGGAGTCGGGTGAAGCCAGATACTTCCGTGTTCTTGTGTCTCGGTTTTTATCCAGGTAGGAATGGTTGGCTCCCCCCACTGGGTGGAGCATCTCCCAATGGGATGTCTGCTTTGGGGATGTATACTTTGGGGATGACTGCTTTGGGGATGTTTTAGTGGCTCATTAGCAGAAAATATCCCCCTGGAGGAAGGACAGGTGGTGAAAGAGATAAGAAACACTGCCCCACCTGGTTTGAACAGCTGGCCCATTATCAGAAGGCATCTGCCCCCCCACCCCTGCTCCTCCCAGAGTTACAAGAGATAAAGAAAGAAAAAAACATCTCTCCAACTGCTTTCAACAGATGAAATAGAATTCACATTTTTGGTTCCATAACCCAAGACACAGGGAAACTCTGGCTGCAAACCCCGGGATGTCCCAAAGTAAATCTCACAGGGAGCAAAGCGAGGCAGCAGTCGGGGATTGCTGACATCTCTGTCATCCAGCCATGGGAGCTGGGCAGTTTGGGCTCCTTTGCCACAAAAAAAAAAAAAAAAAGCCTTTGACAAAAAAAGACACAGAATTTCCATGATGGGAGATTTGGAGAAGTCAGCTGGACAAAGCCCTGAGCAGCTGGCATTGGAGCCAGCCCTGCTTTGAGCAGGAGGTTGTTCTAAAGACCTCAAGAGTCCTTCCACCCTGAATCTTTCTGTACTTGTGTAGCTTTAAAGATCCACGTACCTATCTTGCCAGCATGGTTGGTCAGCGATTGGAAAGTGGGAGGAGGTTCACATCCTTGGCTGGTGGCTTCTTCTCGGAGAGCAGAGCTCCACACACTGAGCTCCCTCCTCAGCTGGGGTGATGCTGTGGGGAAACAGGGTCAGTGCTTGATGAGTTAAAGAGAAAAACACCTTTAGTGCCTTGGATATTCATGTATGTAAACCTCTGTTACTCTCAAATACAAAATTTAAACTGTTTACTGTTTGAAAAAGCTATTTATCTGCATGCAGGCATCTTTAGTGCATGTTAACAAATCTCTCCTAAGACTCTTTTACATAAATTTGGAGAAATTTGGGCAGAGTGGATAGAAGACCCACTGGTTTTTTGTTTTCCAAAATGCTTTAGATGAAGAAATTGTCCTGTAAGGTCTAGATTTGAGGTAGAAGGGAACATGATAAATCCTTCCAATGCTTGAGAAAAATACAATGAAGATGGACACTGAAATTATTTCTTAATAAAAATTCCCAAAGAATGCATATAGGGTTTGCCAGACTGTCCTGATTCAACCAAAGCCTGAGTGTTAGTGTCAGCCCTTCAATAACTTCTATTAGCACTTACTAAGCTTCAGTCTTCAGATTTATTGAATTTCATTCTTTGATAATGTTGAGCAACTTCATGTTTTTAAAAAAAGGACCTGAAGAAGCCAATATTAATTCTGATGAAAATCAATGCTAATTTTAATTAGCATTGGGATCAAAACGTTTTAATGTTTCCTTTTAAAATTATCGATTTTTATTACATTAAGTATCAGCTTAATATTTTATTAAGTCAGCACATGCAAGATCAGATTTTCTTCATTGCAAGGCTGAATTTTTTAGCAGGCAGTGGAAGGAGTTGCTCGTGATCATTTTTGAGTGTCTTTCTCACATCTGCACTTTCATCAACCTCAAAGAACTTGAAAATGACAATTGAATAATCCCCATCCTCAAATAGCTGGAAAACATTTAATTACCTGGCGGTGGCATGCCTTAACATTTCCATGGGCTCCTGACTGACAAAATAAAATATCACCTGTAATTTCAAACCTGTTTTGGCAGATGGGGATAAGTGTTTGAAAACTTTTATTACACAATCTTAAAGGATCAAATGATGATTTAATACAGCCAAGTATGCTGTGTGCACCCCCTGTGTGACAGGACACTTGGCTGGGAGCAATTATTAGTTCTCATTTTCCTTTAGCTTGCAAAGGAGTTTGTTTCTTTCATAAGGAACATGAACGCTTTCAGCTGCCACTTTTGATCTGTTTGTGACATTTGCTGGAACTTTCTTGGAAATTGTTGGGCATGCAACTCTCCCGTCACCCAGGTAGTGACGAAGCATTTTAGAAATGTTTAAATCATTTGGTATCTCTGTGGTCCTAGAGAATCCATGAAGAAAAATATAGATTTTCAGCAGTCCTAAATGGTCTAAAAGGTCCTTCTCAGTGAGATGGGGCATTTTTGTAACAGGTGAAAAGCCACACTCGGTTTGCAATCACAGCTGACAAACTGCTGTGACTCATCTGGATCATCAGTGCTTTTTCTGCTTCTAGAGATGCCAACAAACAAACAAACAAACAAAAAATAAGCCAAGGGTTTTCTGGTTCTTGAAATGCCAGATTTATTTTACCAGTCTGCACCATTTGTTACTCTTGATAGTTCTCTGGGTACAACTGGGAAACTCCTTTTGCATGACCTGCAACCTTTCTGTGACCACTGTCACTTATGACACCTATTACTCATCAGTGGTCCATGCAAAATCCTCCTGCATTCCTTCTCCGCTTCTTTAAAGATCCAAGGAAAGAGTTAGAGTTTAAATGATTTCAAGCCACCTTGTTACACAGGGGCCGTTGGTGTCTTTATAAAAACATGTAAAGCAGCAGTGACCTTTTAATATCCTGAGTGTGCCATTAAGTCAGGTAAAGCTAAAGATTTCATCTCAAACAACTCAGTGATCTGAGGAAATAAATATCTTTAGCAAAGAGGTCAGAGCCAGCCACTCACAAAATCCTTCTTGAGAAATGAGTGCTCTGCAACCCTTCCATCCCTTAATCCATTCCTTTGCCTCCTGCTGCTTGGACTCTGACCTTCCAGCAGTGGTTTCACCCTTGTCATGAGGAACCCAGGAATGGTACAGCAGAGGAGTGGTGACTCACAGACACAGAATTTCCATGATGGGAGATCTGGAGAAGTCAGTTGGACAAAGCCCTGAGCAGCTGGCGTTGGAGCCAGCCCTGCTTTGAGCAGAAGGTTGTTCTAAAGACCTCAAGAGTCTTTCCACCCTGAATCTTTCTGTACTTCTGTAGCTTTTTTTGGTTGGTTGGTTGGTTTTTGCTGTTGTTTTCAGAGAGATGCCTCCTCCACGTGCTCTGAGATGCTCACACTCCTTCACGACAGCATTGAAAAGCCTCTGACCCAGAGCATCTTTCCTTTGGCAGAGTCACCCTATGGCCAAACTCCTCCTGTTACAATTTTCCCTGTGGTCTGGAGCACACCACAGCACACAACAGTGGTGCCATTGCAGCAAAAGCCCTCCTGTATTTATAGGCTGCCGAGATAAGAAATCCTTCTGGAGAGCTCAGGGCAAGGCTTGGACACACGGAAGGCCCTACCAGAGGGAGCTGGTTTGCTGCAGCCTCCTGAAATTCCTCCCTGTGCTGGATGTTTGCAGCCACACTGCCCAGCAGAGACGTCTGCCCTCAGATGTTCCCTCTGCCCCAAGAGTTTCAGATTCTGTTTTGTCCCTGACAAGACCCTCAGTGGGGTCAGGGGAGTGACCCATCCCCAACCCAGGCCCCGAGAGCCCAGAATTTGCTCCAGGCCGCACTGCCTGTGGTGACAGGAGCTCTGTTGTCACTGTGGGAGGAGGGATCACAGGACACATTCAGTAACCTCTGTTCAGATCCCAAATTGTGCTCCTTGGAGCTGATGGCTGCCATTTGTGGTGTGTCCTCCTGAAAATCCAGCTCCAGCAACTGCTCTGCCAGACTCCCCACAAGGGCTGAAGAACAGCTTTAACTTCCTCCATTTGTTCTGTGAATTAACAATTAAATGGTGATTGATTCCTTATGACAAAGTGGAGAGAATCATCTTAGACTTTTCAGACAAGCATTTGGCAGCCTGGTGATGTTGAAGCTTTGTTTGAAGGAGAAGGAGACATTTCAGTGTCTGCTGGGTATCTGCAGCTGCTGCTGTCTGCAGTGGCCTGACCACAGCCACGACCTCTGATTTCCAGTGGGCTGAAAACTGGCCAGGACTTACATGGGGAAACCAAAGCATCTGAAATAGCAGGAGCAGTGTGGTGATCCACAGAGTCAGATTTAGCAGGGGCTGTGGAGCCAGCGGGGCCTGCTGCCTCCTCAAGGCCTGGGAAAGGGCCTCCGGAATGCTCTCCTCACTTCTGGGATCAGTGTGTCAGAGGGGATGTTGGGAATCTGGCAAGCATTTAGAGATTGGCTGCTGGAATGATTTAGCAGATTTAGGATCTCAATTATCAGTTATCCTTTCTTAGCTCCCTTGGAGAGGGTCAGACTCTGTTTGAAAATGTGTGAGCATCACACTGCCGTCCACAGTCTGCCTTGACCACATCCTGTTCCAGCTTTTACAAAAACTTTTGGTGGATTTGGTGACATTATTTATAGAGTACCCTGGGAAATTTTGTAGAGGATCATCAGCCAGAAAGATGAATTGCAAATTATTGCCCCAGTGGTTATGGCAATCAAAATGGTGAGGCAGGAAGCAGATTGTTGATTGATCTTCTTGTCTCCTCTGTATTTCCCTGACTCTCCCCTCTGTCCGTGCTGTTGGTAGATCTTTCTCTAAAATTCTGCAATTCCAAACAGCTCCTGTGAAGCCTATTGAAGTTGCTAACGAAGCCTGTCCATTATGTTCATCATTAGTCACATTTTTTACTCTTCTTGCTGGCAACCATCAGGAGAACTCCTTGTCCTGGTCTCTTAGTCATGTTTACTGTGGCCATCACTCAGATCTCAGCCCTCACTCTTAAAAAAAATCTCTCTCCAGGTGGTGTTTTGCTGTTTCTCTAGTTTAACCAATGGGATTAGAGAGGTGCCATTCCTATTCACCAGTCATATTAACTCTGTATCTCAACACCTTATAAAAGGCAGTAAGAATTAGACAATAAAGCCTTTTTTCTGTGCTCTTTGCCTTCTGAAATATTCGGAGTCTTTCATCTTTCTTTCATGTCCTACAGCAACAGGCTCCACAGTATATTGTCGCACATGACACAAAGAAACGACATTTACACACTGAGATGTTCAAGGTAAAAAAAGGGGCAGTTTATTTACAGACTTCAACATTTATAGAATTCTAGCAGTGATTATGGATTGGAGGAAGAAAATCTTCCTCTTCAACCACACTGGTTAACCTAACAGTTTATCAATAGTTTCTTCTTTATGAGAAGAATGTAAAGATAGGTAGACAGTTACAGGAACAAGAAAATTGTTTATGCAAAATTGTTTATGCAAAAGGTAAATATAGAAGACTGAAATAGAACTTTAGAAAAACTTTTTAAAGAGACAGAGGAGAACAGCAAAACCCCAAGACAACAGTATATTTTTCCAGGGCAAGGCCCTGAGGGGCTCAAAGGATTCCGCAGTGTCTTGGTTTGGAAAGACAGGTATCTGCCAGGGAAAGCTGGAATGGAGAATGTAAACCCCTTCCAAATTACAATTTTGCAATTAAGGGCTTTCAGGCAAAGATTTGGGAATAGGAATAACAGTTCTTTACTAGGAGTATTAACAATACAAATGTAGTAGAAAACAAAACCACTCAACTAAACAAGCAAACAAACAAAACAACAATCTTGGAAAACCCTGACAGAGTCAGAGCTACAACCTGACACCCTGTTGGTCAGGGTGTTGAAAGCAGTCCAAAAGTAAGTCCTCCTGGAGTGGCAGATATGGTTCTGTTAGAGCAGAGATGATCCTGTAGAAAGGGGTCCAGTGGTGGTGAGAAGGGTCCAGTGATGATGAGAAGGGTCCAGTCTTCCTCTGGGAATCCAGTGAAGCTGGATACTTTCGTGTTCCTGTGTCTCAGTTTTTATTTAGGTAGGAATGGTTGGCTCCCCCCACTGGGTGGAGCATCTTACAATGGGACAACTTGTTACAAGCTTGGGGACAACTACCTGGGGACAACTGCTTGGGGACAACTGCCTGGGGAGCCTTAATGGCCCATTAGCAGAAAATATCTCCTTGGAGGGAGGATGGGTGGTGAAAGAGATAAAAAACACTGCCCCACTTGGTTTTAACAGCTGGCCCATTATCAAAAGGCACCAGCCCCACTCCCCCCAGAATAACAAGAGATAAAGAAAAAAATAAAACAAACCATCTCCCCACCTGCTTTCAGCAGATCAAACAGAATTCACATTTTTGGTTCCGTAACCCAAGACACGCAGCTTAAATCCAGGGGCAGGCAGGATCGGCGGGGCGGCGCCTCTCCCGCCCCTCCCCATCTCCCAACGCTTCTCCCGCGCAGGTTTCAAGGAGACAGCCTTCCTCTACGCCGTGTCCTCAGCTGCGCTGACACACTCGCTGGCACGGGCCTGCAGCGCGGGGCGCATGGAGCGCTGCACCTGCGACGACTCCCCTGGCCTGGAGAACCGCAAGGCCTGGCAGTGGGGCGTCTGCGGGGACAACCTCAAGTACAGCACCAAGTTCCTGAAGAAGTTCCTGGGGCAGAAGAGGATCGGCAAAGACCTGCGGGCCAAGGTGGACATCCACAACACCAATGTGGGCATCAAGGTAGGAGCGGCGCTGGGCAGGCTTGGGGTGAACTTTGGGCTCAGGACGGGTTTTCCATCCTGTGTGTGGAGAGGGGTGTTTGGGAACCAGGGAGGACAGTGATGAGAGATCTCTGGAGTCAAGGCTGGTCTTGGAGTATGTGGCTTATTGCATAGGGCGTGGGTGAAGGGTCCCTGCTGAGAGCTGCCAGCTGCAGTTCAGAGCAGAAGTGAGAAAGAGCAAGAGAGCAAAGTAAGAGAGAAGCTGAAGAGAAGAGAAGAGAAGTAAGAGCAGTAAGAGCACAAAGTTCCCGTTACAATACATTAAATCTTCTTCTATACTGAATATTCTAACTGACACCAACCAATCTAATACAAGATACAAATCCTACAGCATCTACATACAGCCTATAAGAATCATTACATTACCGTACTGTGTTATATTTTAAACCCTAAAAACGACTCTTTGGACCCCTCCTGCCAAGCTAGTAGGGTCTGCTCTGACCCTTGGACTTTCAGTGAGGAGAAGGGCATTGTTTAATCAAAAGGGGATTGACCTTCAGCCGGCCACACTGTTGTTCTCCAGTTGTCCAGTAATTAAAGCTCTAAACATCGAAACTTGCTTTCAATTCTATTTCACTTATAGGTTTCATATTCTCAAAACCTAAGCAGTCATATTTATAAGGCTTTCCTTTTTCATCTTCCCCAACAGGGTGTTCACTGCCCTGCTCACAAAGCAGACCTGTTCCCTGTGCGGAGACAAAAGGAGATGCTGCTGAAGGCAGTCTGGCCCTTGATATGTTGCATCTGTGTTAATTATCCTAAAGTAAGGATGCCCTCAAAACCATGGGTGTGATAAAGAGTGAGTTAGCTGGTAAGGAGTCAGTTGGAGTCTGCTCACTGTGCTGTGAGGAGCTAGGGACAGGAGGTTGTGCAAGGGACAGAGAAGATAAGATGCTGTACATAGGACAGACAGGGTTAGGCAGTGGTGATAGTTGGGACAGGAAGGAGTGAGCCAGAACTGGAGAAGAAAGAGAGAAAGAGCCAGAGCTGTGTGGAGCTGCTCTTGGGAGATACAGAGAAAAGGTGTGGAAGACTCTTGAGTAACAAGGTGCTGATGCTTGGAATCCCCTGAAGCACCTTTTTTAATGAAGCACCTTGAGTGCAGTGTCCGTCTTGACTACCCCATATCGACTACAACAGTTCCCCTGTGTGTCCTGGGCCTTGTGGTGCCGAGAGTCCCTGGGAAGCCTCCTGAGCTGTTGTGTGAGGAGAAGCATGTGGAGTGGAAGGGGAGCATCCTGTGTCCTCCAGTGGTCCCAGGGTGGGTGACAGGAAGACACAGCACAGTGGCAGCTGTGAAACTCCACAGCTGAATGACTCCAGGGGTTATGCCAGGGCCACAGGGGGTTCAGAAAACAGCTGGAGCTTGGAGCTGGTGGCACATGTGAAACAGATTAAAGACTGAAACTCTTGAGATTGATTATGAGTCTGCTGATGACTTGCTATGTAACAAGTCCTGTCACAGGTTTGGGTCAGAGACAGCATCAGATTGAGCATTTTGACCTGTAGGTTACAGGCAACTAACTCATCATTGTCTTCTGTTTACTAATTGATTGCTTAATTAGAGCACTGTCTTCATTTGAATATACCAGAAAGACTCCACCATGTTGGAGTCAGTTTTATGACGGACTACTCCTACTGCGCCAAATAGAATTAATAAGAACTTATTTGGTATTCAGCAGGTTCTCAGGCACCTGTCAACTCTCTAGCTATTCCTCTGCTTTGATGTGGGCTTTTAAAATTCTCTTCTCTTCTCTTCTCTTCTCTTCTCTTCTCTTCTCTTCTCTTCTCTTCTCTTCTCTTCTCTTCTCTTCTCTTCTCTTCTCTTCTCTTCTCTTCTCTTCTCTTCTCTTCTCTTCTCTTCTCTTCTCTTCTCTTCTCTTCTCTTCTCTTCTCTTCTCTTCTCTTCTCTTCTCTTCCTGACAGCAGCTGGAGCTTGGAGCTGGTGGCACATGTGAAGCAGATTAAAGACTGAAACTCCTGAGATCGATTATGGGTCTGCTGGTGACTTGCTATGGAACAAGTCCTGTCACAGGTTCAGCCAGCTCCCAATTAATTTTATTTTAATTGTGAACATTTTTTTCCTCCATAGAACAGAAATAACACCAACAAAACCAAAGCGCTTGCGGCTGTCTGCGACCTGAGGCATCGCCTCTACCAACACCAGGTCCTGGCAGGTAATAACCACCCCTCTTCTTCCTCACCAGGCAGTGAAGAACGGCCTCAAAACCACCTGCAAGTGCCATGGCGTCTCGGGCTCCTGCGCGGTCCGGACCTGCTGGAAGCAGCTCTCGCCTTTCCACGAGATCGGGCGGCTCCTGAAGCTGCGCTACGACGACGCCGTCAAGGTCTTCAGCACCAGCAACGACGCCGTGGGGCACTCGGAGCTGGCGGGGCCGCACAGACACGGCCCCTCGGCCAAGCAGCCTGCCCTGCCCCGCCCCACCGACCTGGTGTACGTGGAGGACTCTCCCAGCTTCTGCAGGCCCAGCAAGTACTCGCTGGGCACGGCGGGCAGGACCTGCTCCCGGGAGGGCAACTGTGACAGCATGTGCTGCGGCCGGGGCTACAACACCCAGAGCCGCCTGGTCACCTTCTCGTGCCACTGCCAGGTGCAGTGGTGCTGCTACGTGGAGTGCCAGCAGTGCATGCAGGAGGAGGTGGTCTACAGCTGCAAGCAGTAGGGACAGCGCCCCAGGGGTGAGGCGAGGCCAGGGAAGCGGCAAGGGGACAAGGGACACGGCGCTGTGCTGCGGGGTGAGGGCAAAAGGTGAGTGCCCAAGGGCGTGCTGTGCTCCTCCAAACCTCGGCGTTGAGATGCTCCAGCCCTGGGGAGAGCCCCTGCAGGAGCGGGGGGAACCGGGGGCTTTGTCGGGGATAGGGTCAGGAAGGAGGGACAGAGAGCAGGGGCAGCAGAAACCCTGATGCTGCCACAAATGTCCCTCAAGTTCAAACTTGTGCTCAGCTCTGTGGGAATATCCTCCTTCTCCACCCCTCAGGAGTGCTCCTGGAAGTGCATTGGGGTGGTGACATTGGGTCACTTGTGCCCTGGTTCCTGCAGAGAAGAGAATTCAGGGACTGGGAGGCAACAAGCAGAGACTGACTCCAGGTGTGGCAGGGACAGCCGTGCTCCTGCCCTGAGGCAAACGGACTCTGGCAGGGGGGGATTGCCAGTGCCATTCCCTGGGAGCTGGCTGAACCCCTTCTGCTGTGAACTCACCGACACACTGCTGAATAACCTCATTTTGGCACAAGAGTTGTGCCTCAGAAATACCAGTTTACCCAACAAAGGGAGCTCACATCCATCACCTCCCAGGTCTGTAGTTTGGATATTGGACTCCAGGTGCATTTTAACCACGTTCTAACCTTGCAGTTCCAGGTCACCTGGAATTGCCTCTGTGACAGTGTTTGAGCCACGGGAGCTCAGCTGAGGCCTGTGAAGTCACCCCTCATAGCATCACAGGGGGATATTTATTGGTGGTGATCCAGGGTGATGGTGCCAGTTACACGTCTCTCTTCCTCTTCCCCCCCCGCCCCCTGTCAGTTAATCAATTAATCAACCAATCAATCACCTTTTTGTTCTGTGTGCAGCACACCCTGCCTGAGGTGTGTCACATCCCACAGTCCTGCCCTGTGCCCATGGCAGGTAAAGCTTCTGAAAGGGAATTAGGAATGGGAGCTGGGGCATCTGGAAAATGTGCAAGTCATGAGTGACCATCTCTGCCCTAAGAAGTTGGGTGTATGCAGCCCCTGCAGGTGTGAGGGAAGGTGGAAAGAGCACAGGCTGTTATAGTCATGAGCTCCTGACTTTGAACCATGTTTTTCCCTTTGACTTTTTGCTGAACACACCAGAAACAACCTGTTTGGTTCCTTGGTTGTGATTTAGAGAGCAGTTTGGCAGTGAGGCACCCCCTGACCTGGCCACCGGGTAAATGTGGGTGTAGCACAGCCTCTCTGGGTGTTCAGTCTCTGACACTGTATTTTTCTGCTCCAGGGTTTTCCTGGTAAATCCTGGAGCAGCTCTGGGTTTTCACTGAGATAATGAATCTGCTGTGTTTACTCAGCCTTGGCAATGGGTACAAACCAGCCAGAGTGGAGATGGGCTGGAGCTGCAAAGAATTTGGGAATCCTTAAGCTCAAATCAAAATTCACTGGCAGCGTAGGGGGTGAAGATGCTGTTTTGGGTTGCTGGATGAGCTCATCCACAGGCGGAATTGGGCTGAATTCCAACAGGAGGGAGCTCTCCTCAGAGGTGTGAGATCTGCCCTGTGTGCTCAGTTCTGCAGTCTGAATCTGCTGCAGTTGGGCAGCTCAGCCACTCATTTACAGCTGCTCTGAGCAATTCCCCTGCAGTGAGGAGCGTGTGCTCAAGCTCTCTTTACCTTGACTTTGTTGCCCTTTTGGTTTTTACAACTATTTTTGATTTCTGCTCCCTCCAGGGCTGGCACAGAGCAGTCTCAGAGCAGATCAAGCCATTAACTGGATGTTTGGAGGCCACTCAGACCTTCCCTCTCACCAGCTACAGGTCTTTTAAAGGGCTTATTCTTTTTATCCCTTTTCTGGCTCAACTGGGCTTGAACTGAATTGAAGAGTTTATGACAGACATAATACTGCAAATAGGCTTAATTAGCCTTATTTTTTTTTTTTACCTCCTAAATACCCAAGGGCAGTCCATTATTTATATGTTGCTTTTAATCCTTTTGGAGTTGAAATCTTCCCACGAGTCTCAATTTTGAGTACTCAATGAAAAAGCTTCCAAATAACCTAAAATTGGCATTGTGGGTGAAGTGAGCAGGGAACTCACTCTGGCTGAACTATTGATCCCAAACCCTCTGCCCCACTGACCTCCAGGCTTGTCCAGCACCAGAGAGGAAGGGAATATCTCATCTCAGGAGGGTCCTTTGGGATCCCATGCCCTTACATGGATCATTCCCATTTGAACAGGGACTGTAGCTCAGTGGAAAGAGGCTGGGGCACAGTTGGACCCCATTCCTTGGGAAACAAGTGGAGGAGACACCTCTCTGTCCTCTTCTCTTATCAGAGCTGCACAGGAATTGCTGAATAAGAACTGAACAAAACCAAATTTCAGGGAAAATTAAGTTCCTTCATGTACCAAAGGGGACTTTGGGAAATTCTTTGTCCTGTGTGGCTCAGAGCTGCTGGAGAAGATCTGAGGAAGAGATGGTTCATTCTCTGGTGCCCTGGGGGGGGTTTGGGCTCAGTGGGATGTGGAGGTTTGGCACTGGGCTGGAGTGAATTTGGGTTGTTCACTGTTAAGCCAGGTCTGCACAAGGACATCTGATGTCCCCAGCTTTGCTCTGGTTAACTCAGAGCCCTTTTCAGCCCCTCCTGACACTGCTGCAAATCTTCCTGCCCAACCCCTGCCAGGCAGCACAGCCTCAAGGGCTGGAAACCAAATGATGAACACTGATGGGAAAGAAATAAATTCAAATGCCCAGTTTGAGGATGGGGAAAAGACCTGAGCATAGTTTTAGTTTGAGGCAAAACTGATGTCAATCCTTTTGATGTCCTTCAGCACCAGGTGTTTTAGAGATGGTGCCATGGGTAAGGGAGGGACAAAGTTTGCTTGGGACAGATATTGTGGTGGCTTTGGGGTTTGTATTTCACTCTGTTGTCCAGGGCTGTTTTTTTGGGTTGATATTCCAAAACGTGATTTAATTCAGCTGACAGCAGTGGGAGCAGGGAGCAAAACTTGAGTCTGTTTGGCCCTCAATATTCTTAGGCTTGAATTGTATTTTGCTCTGAACCAAGACCAAGCATCATCTTGAGCAAAGCTCTTCTGCCACCTCCTGGAGATCTGGGCTGTGAAGATCTGGAAGGCCATTTGGACCTGGGAGAGCTTTTTAATTGTGCCACACACCTTACAATTACTGCAAATCCCGTAGATTTGATTATATGTGTCAATTACTGGAATGACAGGCTGGAGATACAAGGGGATTGCAATTAAATCTTGACAAAGGAATCTTCTCAGCAGCAAAGTTGAAACCTCATACCCTGCCCATAAAAAAACCCTTTTCCAAGTGCAAATGTACCTCAGTGACCACTGATGGCAAAAGTCTGAGCTGCACAGGCTTTGCTGGGAGTGTTTTGGTTTGGACTGAACCTTTTCCTCTGCAGCTACAATCCAGATAACCTGGCAACAGCCATAGCTCCAACACCCCTAACCAAGGTCCTCACTGCCCACACAGGTTAGTCCCTGTCCTTGTTGTTGGCCCTGTCCCCCTGTGAACTTCCTAGTCCAGCTTTTATTACCTCTCCTGGTGTGTTGCAGTGCTGGGATTGGTAGTCATGGATCCAGCGTATCTGTTGCAGGGGGAAAATAGAAATCAATCCCTCCATCCATCCATCCACCCATCCACCATCCATGGATCCATTCATCCCTCCATCAATCCCTCCATCTATCCATCATCCATCATCCATCCATCCATCATCCATCCTTCTGTCCATCCATCCACCATCCATCCATCCATCCGTCCATCCATCCCTCCATCCATCTCTGCATCCATCCATTCACCATCCCTCCATCCACCCATCCGTCCACCCATCCCTCCACCCATCCCTCCATCCATCATCCCTCCATCCATCCCTCCATCTATCCATCATCCATCCATCTCTCCATCCACCATACATCCCTCCATCCATCCCTCCATCTATCCATCATCCATCCATCTCTCCATCCACCATCCATCCCTCCATCCATCCCTCCCTCCATCCATCTCTGCATCCATCCATCCACCATCCATCCATCTCTCCTTCCATCCATCCCTTTTTACAAGAGCATGGAGTGAGAAGGAGGGGGGGGAATGGCTTCCCACTGCCAGAGGGCAGGGCTAGGTGGGATATTGGGATGGACTTCCTCCCTGTGAGGGTGGGGAGGCCCTGACACAGGGTGCCCAGAGCAGCTGTGGCTGCCCCTGGATCCCTGGCAGTGCCCAAGGCCAGGTTGGATGGGGCTTGGAGCAGCCTGGGACAGTGGAAGGTGTCCCTGCCCATGATAGAGGGTGGATTGGGATGAGCTTTATGGTCCCTTTCCCAGTCAAACCATTCTGGTATCTGTAAAAAGTTTTACTGAACCATTTCTGATGTTTATGGATCCCACCATCCCCAAGTGAGGAGCTGAACCTGCTTGGGAAGAAATCTCATCTCGGGAGGCTGCCTCATCTCCAGAAATTCCTGGAGGCTTATCCAGGGATCCATTGCTCTGGTGGAAGGGCAGGGCAGGGCAGTGCTGGGGGGACTTTCTCAGATCAACAAAAAGGGCCACGTCAACCAAACCCCACCAATGAGGGGAAAAACAAACCCCACTCCTGCAAGAGTCACTCTACACCTCGTGTCAGACCTGGAGGCCAATCTGCAGCAATATAATAAAGATGTCACTTGGGAAAAAAAATCTGCGCTTTAAGGGAAGCAAAACTTTTGTCTACCTCAGGATGTACAACTTGTGTGACAAGAAGTGTGGGTGTTATTTATATTTCTTGTATTTCCTCTAGAAAGGAAGTGGTGCTATGGGGTTGAAGTTGCATTGCAGTCCTGCTGTACCTTGTGTTAGTTTTTATATATTCCTTTTGATTATAATGTGCATATTTGTGTTGTCCAGTGTTGCACAAGTGTCTGCTTTGCTGTGTTCTTGTCAGTCAATAAATGCCTGTTGTTTTTTTAAGAATGTTCATTTCTGCCTTTCAGGGAACACCCCTGGGAAATGCCTTTGAACAACCCCATTCCTCCACAGTCACAGGGTTGTTATTCCTGTAGTTTTGCTTTGCACACCCTGTGCAGGAGATAACTGGGAATGCCCATTCCTGCCCACCCAACCTGGTGGGTGGTTGAGCTCAAGTGTTTTTGTCTCTAGGAAATGTGACTCTGGTGAGCCAAACCTCATCCAGGACGTGTCAGGGGCACTGTTGCTGTAGGACATGAAATCAGGACACAGACACTCAGAAGGCTGAGATGACTCCAATCTCCATTTACTCTCAATACACCTGTCTTTATACTTTTTCACAATGAACCCACCCGAGAGGTGGGATCCTTGGACCACATTGGTCACATTAGAGGTCATCAAGCAAAGTCCCTCCTTGAGAATGGAATGCAGGTAAACAGGATAGTTTACAATAACAGGCCCTTGTTTACCAGAATTGTGCCTGGGAAAAGAATTTCCGAAAATCAAAACATGGCAGGCATGAATGGTGGCTACATGGCACCTTTCCTGGAGCAGCAAAACAGACACTGCTCCTCTGCCTGGTTGCTCTGTCCTTTGGCTGGTGCCTCTGTGCCACGTCTTTGGGTGTGGCAGCTTGTGCAGCTTGGCATCTGGGCTGATGGAACTGGGGCAGCTGCTGCTGGGCCTCAGAGCCAGGACTGCAAGGTGCCCTGTGCTCAGCAGGCTCTCCCTGGGGAGGGTGTCTCAGGGAAGCTGTGGAACTCCAGCTCAGTCTTCGCAGGGAGGGATGAAGGACTTGAGCTGCAATGACTGCCAGACCTGTGGCTCCCTGCCCTTCATGGGGGCACACAGGAGCTGCTGGCTCTGGCAGTGGCTGAGAAAGGCTTTACCAGGTGGTCCCAAACAGCTCCTCCAGACCTTGGTTTGGCTCCAGGCCACCGTGGCACGGTGACACCTCCTCACGTTGTGGTGCTCAACACCACCACAAGGGCCAACACCACCAGAGGAAGGGCCTTGGCCGTGGCTGTGTTGGATGCCCAGGCCAAGCTCGGTGTGGTTGAGGGCACATCCAGGGCCAATGTGTGCCCAGGCCCAGAGCTGCCACTCGTGGTCACACCAGAGCCACTTCACACGGTGGTTTTCCTTCTGGTTGGGATCCTGTTACTTGTTCCCTCTTTCCCCACCGCCAGCTGAATCCTCTGCACAGAATTTCACTTCTGGACTGTCAGAAGGGTGTTGCCAGCCCTAAATGTCAGCATTGTGGCTGCCCAGCTCTTTGGCCTGTCCTGAGTGAAAATGTGTCAGGAATGCCCCCCAGAGGGATTGGGTTCTCCTGGGTAAAGCATCCCAGTGCACTGGGGATGATCAGTATTTCAAAACACCCACAGGTCCTCTCCCAGCCCTCTTCCCACACCAATTCTTCAGGCTCTACTCCACCTTTCCCTGTTGTTTTCTAAGGTCTGCCCAGCTTGTCTCCCAGAGTAGTGCAGTTCCTGAAAAATCTGCTTCCCTGGAAGGCTCAAGCAGCAGTAGAGCTCTCTGGACTGGCAAAAGTGGACCAGTGGCAATTTCTTGGGGACTGGATGAGGCCAAGGGGAGCAGACCTCACGCTGTGTGTCTGCCACAGGCACCAGCATGGCTTGGGCTTGGCTCAGCCTGGGGTCCCCAGGAGTGTCCCCAAACCAGCACTACTGAAACGGGGTCACCACCATCCCTGGAGGTTCAGGGAAGGCACACAGGTCCCAGGGATCAGCCTCTTCAGCTGCTTCATGGATGAGCATTGGGCTTGTGTTGTGTTGTATCCTCAGCTGTCCCCAGTTAATGCTTCTCCTGCCCCACTGTGGTACCTACAGAACCTCCTGGGTGGATGAAGGGTGCTTGCTCGAGTGATTTTTTGGGACAGACAGTGCCAGGGTGAGTTAGGAGTCCCCACCCAGCCTGGCTATGCTGCCCTGGGAAGCAGCAGTGGCTCCAGGCTCTCCTGGGCTCTCAGGGCACAGCACGGGGCCAACACGAGCTGGGTTTTAGAGGGATCAGGAACAGGAGCTGAGGGAAGGCAGGCTTTGCTTCTCTGCTGGAGCCCAACTGTCCCAGTGTCACCTTCAGCACAGCCTCCCAAGCTGCTTTTGCCTCCCAACTCTTCCAGGGCACCAACAGGCAGCAGGGCTTTAGGTCCAAGAACTAAACAGAAATGCCAGGTCTTGCTGTGAGAGGGAAAGGTCCTGAAAGGACAGGTGGGGAACTGGGTGGGGAGGTGTCCCACCCTTCCTCAGCAACACAAGGGTCACAACACAGAGCCTGGGCACACAAGGGGCCAGCCCAGGCCTAGCAGGGGGAGAGTGTCACAATAGGACATGAAAGGAAGACACGGACTCATGATCAGAAGGCTGAAAATAACTCCAATCTGTCTTTATTGCCCAGGAACTTTTTCCCTTTATACCATTTTACAAAGAACCACCCAAGGGTTGGAAGAAAGACAAACTCCTTTGACTGCATTGGTCAAGTCAGAGGGACATCAAGAGAAGTCCCTCCTAGGGAAACGAATGCAAAACACAGGATACTGTTAGAAAAACATGTCCCTTGCTGACAGAACAGTGCCTGGGAAAGGTTTCAGAGAAATCAAAACATCACAGGCACGAACCATGACTACAGGAGAGTTTTCCTGAGACGATCTGTTCCTGGGAGAATGGTGATGTGAGGACTTTGTTTTCTCCATGGTGCCGAGTGGAGGGGTTGTGTGAGTACAGTGAAACCTCCTCGTGCTGCTTGTTGCTGTCACAGTGGGATTAAAGTGTCATGGGAAAGAGCTCCTGGCAGAGCAGGGCAGTGGGATCCCTGCTCATTTGTGCAGCCAGGCTGAAAATCCCTGCCCTTGCTGGGTGCAGGAAATCAGCACCTTGGGGGTCGGGTCCTGTGTTCTGGGAGATGTGCAGGGCTGGGGCAGGCAGGCTCTGGCAGCTCCCAGACATTCCTGCTGTCTTGCTGTCTCTTCCCTGGTGTGCTGGTTTGAAAGCAAAACCAGTGAGACTCCAAGTCAGAAATAGAATTTAATAGGAGAAGAGAGAGAAAAAAAAAAAGTAAAAAAAAAAAAAAAAAAAAAATAAATGGAATAATACAGCCTGACACCCCTTTGGACAGGGGGTGGTAGCAGTCCAAATGAAGCGGTCTTGTTGAAGCAGTGATCCCACAGAAAGGCATAGTAGCTCTTCTCCTCTGGGATTCCAGTGGGTAAAGGCCCCTGTGCTGTCCCAAATCCCAGATTCTATCCAGGTGGGAATGCTTGGCTCCTCCCCCTGGGCAGAGCATCTCTCAATGGGCTGGTATCATCCCACCAGTCACACAGTGGGTCCTTGATTGCCCATTAAAAGAGAGTGAGCTCCTGGAGGGAGTTACCTGTGAGTCATGGGCAAGGCATTGATGGCCCAGTAACAGGAGATAGCCCAGAGGGAGGGGGCAAGGGAAACACTGCCCCACCTGGTTCAACAGCTCATGAAGATGGTGATAGAATACAGACTTTGGGCACATCTTACATTGTAACCTAGGACACCTGGGGACTCCAGGGAGCTCTTTGAAGTCACAGGAGAGCAGCAGGACCCTGGGCACAAAAAGGCTTTTTAAGGTCCCTTCCAACCAAAACATTGCTGTGATTCTATGAGAAAACACAAGGTGGTTTGCAAGTCACACCTTAAATGTATAAATATAATTAAAACCCAAAAGTTTATAAATATAATAAATGTATAAATATTATAATATTTATTATAATATTAAGTGTGTAAATATAATGTAATAATATATTAAAATGTAATATAATATATAACTATAATATATAAATATAATATATAATGTATATATATTATATTATATTATATTATATTATATTATATTATATTATATTATATTATATTATAATAAAGTATCTTTTATTAACACATCAGTGTCTTCCCAGCCAGGTTCCTTCCCTAAGCAGCATCATGGGTGACCAAAGTACCACAGCTTTGGGAGCAAGCAGCTCAATGGAAACATTTAAAAAACAGCACAAATCACAATCCTGTTTCATGTCATCACTGGGAGGCTCTGGCAATTCCCAGTCAAGCGATTTTCCCCTCTCCTCCATGACTGCATCTAAATTATTGTGTAAATCCAACACCCCCTAGAGAGGCAGCAGCCAAGTGTGAGCTGTGTGTCCCTCAGGTGGCTTCACCACTGTCCCCACTCTCAACCTGGCTGCTGAAACACCAGCTGAGCTTGTTTGCTCTGACATGTGGGGGTGCTGGCTGGGCTGAGACCCCCGTGCCCACCCTGTGCTTCCTCTGCTGCTCCTGCAAAACCCCTTTCTGTGCCCTGGTTTGTGCTGTGGCAAAGCCAGGCCACAGGACACATCTCTGACCTTGTGTGCTCCAGGCTCCACTTTTCTAAAATTGACCATCTCAGTGGCTTCCAGCCTAACCTGGGGTGTCTCAAGCTGCAAATCCTGAGTGAGCCCAGGAAAAGGAGGAGGCACCTCCCAGACAGGGCATCTGTATTAAAGGTTTAGAACAAATGAACTCCACTCTACTTTTTCCCAGCTTATACAAGTTTTAAATCCCCCAGCCAGAGGCCTGGGACAGTGGCCTCTGCAGCCTGTGCTGTGTCTGCTGATGTCTTTCTTCTGCATTTGTCTTTTTTTGGGTAAAAGTTTCTGCCAGGCCTCATTTCTGAAATGCTCAAAACCTTCTGCCAGCTTTGCTGGGCCTGGCCTGGCTCTGACTTCCAGCCTTGTCCCAAGGTTTGACAGAAACCTGGGATGTGAGTTTGGAGGCATCACCTCTGCCAGCTCCCAGCCAAACAATCCATTCCTGTCAGCATCCCCTGGGACACAGCAATTTGAAATATTAATGGCTACAGATAAGACATCTTGGCAGCCACAAGAGACAGAAACCAGCCATCAAAATACAAATTGCTGAAATCTTTGTGTACCTTTTGTCCACGGATAGAGGCACATCCAAAGTTTCCTGTACTTATTGACAATCTTCATTTCCTAGTAAGATATTTTCCCACTGAAATTACTCTGCTCTTTTTTAACCCAGGGTTACGAACGTTTTCCAGAGGATTTTGGAGATTCTTTTCCTTTTTGTCTTGGTTAGTAGGTATCAGGTCTGCAGAATCTGATGCCTTGGATCTACCAGGTCTTGATGATGTTGTCAATATCTGTTGGTGAAATGTTCTGGATGCAGAAATAATTCCCAAGGCTCCATGGGAAAGGTCCCAAATGGCACATCAGAGCTGCTCAGCTGCTGGCCCTGTTTTAGGGCTCTGGCAGAACCCTTGCAGGTGCTCTACCTACAGGGATGCTTTTAGCTGAATGTACAACACAGCCCTTAGATTTTGTCACCTTTCCCTTATCTGCAGCCAACTGCTTTCCTAAAGCCCTGCAAGCAGCAGGAGATGGATTTTGGCTGTTGGGTCCCAGGCCCAGCATGTGCTGAGCCAGAAGACATTTGCTGCAGCACTAGGTCAGTGGCCTGTGCAGGGGAGTGAGAGTTCTCACATTTCCACTGCTTTGCACCTTGGCAGACCTGTGCTTATTTGGAGAAATCGCAGGTGGCTGTGCAGAACTCTGCTGAACAGCTCTGCTGTGTCTCCCCCATCCCACAGAATCACAGAATTTCTAGGTTGGAAGAGACCTTCAAGATCATCAAGTCCAACCCATGCTCAACTAGACCACGGCACCAAGTGCCACACACTCCCCCAGCTGCATCCACTGCTCCGGGTGTTCCCTCTGCAGGGTTTTCCATCTGGTCTCCATCTGACCCTGGGAGGTCTGGAGACACAACTCCACGGGTGGGCAGGATGGAGAATTGGGCAAGACAACCCCATGCTGCTGAAATGTCTCCATTCAACTCTTGCCCGACAAATCAGTTACTGTGAGTCAGCTGCTGGCCCTTGGAAGGCTCTGCCATGGATCTGATCCTGCCTGATCCTGTTGTGGAGACACAAATCCATGCCCTGGTGTTGCCTGGATTCCACCTTCTCCTTGCCTGCAGCCTGGTCTGGTTTGGCTTTCCTCCAACGTTCCTTTTCCTCCCTTTGTTTTTTTTATCCAGTTTCTGTTCCCTCCCCCACCTTTGACTCAACCCAAATTCTTTATCTCTCCCTCTGTGCTGCTCTTGCCAAAACCCACCTGCCTCTTCCACTTCTCCATCCCCTCTTGCTTTTAGCAGGGAAGTTATTCATGGCATTGCACTGCCCCAGGCAAACTCCAGCACAAAAATACCTTGGGAGCACGGGGGCATGGCTGGGGTGAGCGGGGCAGGCAGGGCTGCAGCCAGATCTCACACTCAGGCAGCTGGAAAAAGGCCTTGTGTGGAAAGAGAGGACTCTTGGGGGTCTCCCAGCTCCTGGTGTGGCCACATCTGTGATTCACACTCATCTGCAGGGCCCTTCTCTCCAGGTTTTGGGAGCTGTGCTTGCCCTGAGAAGAGCTGTCAGCAGGGTTGGTGTCAATAGTCACACAGTCACTCCCGTTCCCATCAGGGTTACCTGGTGTCAGGGCTGGGAGATGCAAACAGGCACTTTGTCCCCTTTTGAGAGTCTCAGCTGCTGTCCAAAATTAAGCTTGCTTTGGTTTTCCCCTCTTTTAGTTCTGGGGCAAGTTCTCCTGGTGTTTAATCCACTCCCTGAATTCTGCAGGTCTAGAGAGAGAGAGGAGGAAACAGAGAAAAAGGAAAAGAGCAGCAAGTTCCTCTTGGCTGAGGAACTGTAGCATCACCCAGCTAAAGAGACAACAGATCCACAGGGAGAGCAGGAGCCAGGACACAAGTGCAGATGAGGTGGGAAACCCTTTCCCAACCACGTTTCCCAAGACAGGCTTGCCTGTTTCCCTGGACAAGCCCAGCAGCAAGGATGATGGGGAAATAAAGATCAGTAGCTCGTACTATCTGGGTTATGACTTTTGTGTTACTTACTTGGGAGAGGGGGAGAAATTATCCCCTCCCTGCTATCCAAAAACACCCTGAGGTCACCTGAAACCAGCACATTTAACTATTTCTTTTTTCTCTTTTTAGATCTCCTTGAGCGCATTTCCCGCCCCTGTGCCGAGCTGCTCCCCGCGAGTGCCCAGGGGCTCCAGGAGCCCCAGCCCGTGCAGGTGTTGGGAGGACGGAGGGCTCTGCTCCCACCCCGGCTCCAGGAGGGATGTGGGGGTTGCTGGAGGGGGTGACACACATCAGGAACCAGAGCTGCCAGCATCAGGTCTCACGTTTCGGCTCTGGGGGGGAGCTGGGTCAGGTTTGAACAGGAGGTTTAGTCTGGGGCTCATAGCCCAAGGTCAAATGAGATTTCTGTGAGGCAGACAGTGACATGTCCCACTGGGCTGCTTTTACAGAGATAACCCAACGCCCTCCCCAAGCCTCAGCCCCCTACAGCCAAGCAGAGGGTTGGGGATGAGCAGGATGGGGCACCCTCGTGTCCTCTGAGGCAAAACCCCAGCATCACCTCCCCAGCTCTGTTGTTGATGTGTTTGTGACTGTGGGCAGCTCCTCCAGGCCCTGCTGTGTTTTGGGCAGGACAGCACAAAGATGCCCTGGCTTATAGGAGGCCTCCAGATGCTCACATAAGACAGACATCAATTGCCTTTAGCATTAATAAGCGAGGGCATGTGCATTCCTGTGGAAGTTTTGGAGGATAAGTCTGAATTCCAGCTGAAGGAGTGATGTTGCCCCAGTTTGCATCTGTGTGCAGGTGGAATTCAGCTTGTCCTAAAAGCACCCTGGGGCTTGGGAAGAGTAATGAACACTGCAGGAGCACTTGGGCTGTCTACTTTGCCATGATTTCAACAAGAATTCATGTAAACCTCCAAAAAGCTCAACTTCCACAGTGGCTGAAGGGATTCTGAAGGGGAAGAGGACCACCCTCATTGCCTCCCTGATCAGCTGTCACTGTGCCCTGGGCCAGCACCTCAGCCTGTGAAGGAGGCACAACTTTCCAACCTCACCTCCCCTGGAAGTTTAACTCTGGCTGGTCTGGCTTGGCTGCATCATCCACCATGTGATGTCCTCATGATCCTGAGAAGGTACAACCTCTCCCACAGCCACTTCCAGACTGCTCAGGGTGCCACTCTGACTGTATTGCTCTTCCCAAGGGACGAATTTGGTCATTTAAAAAGCAGCTGAGTGTGAGAAAAGAAAAAAAGACATTCTAAAGCACGAGACCAAGGAAGTTTGTAGTGACTGGCAGCAGTTCCTTAATTCTTCTGTACTTAATTTTCTGCTTCTTTGATATGAAGATAAGTAAATGTGGAGTGACTCACTTCTCAACTGAAATAATTCTCTGCTAATAAATGGAAATAGAAGAATTTGACAGCCTTCTCTGGGGCCAGAGTTGCAGACCAGTGATGTGAAGGTGCAGTTGCCTTCCTCTGCAGCACCCAGCTCCTTCCTGTCCCTTTGGGTTCCACACAAGACCTCCTGTATTTTTGTACTGACTGGGCCGAGCAATTTGCTGCTGTGAAGTCAAAAGGAGAAGTCTGGGAAGCTTGGGGTCATTAGCAATGATGTTTAACAAACCTTGGGTTACTGGAGAAGTAGGGAGGAGGGGAAAAGGTCCTGTGGAATCATGGGCTGCTTTCGCTGATGGCCAGGAGATGATTGAAAAGCTGACAGGAGATAGAATATAAATCTGTGTAGCCTCAGCTGCAAACTGCTACCTCACATAGTCCATCCCCTGTTAGAATAAACAGACCTTGCAAGTCTCTTCCTTCCAGGTCTGCCCTTTGTCTGCCTCTTTGATCAGTTCAGAAGGATATGCTGCTTTTTTCTAGGTATGAAGGGTACTTTCTGTCATTTATTTGATGAAGTGACAGCATATATTCTGTTTTAAAAATCTAAAATAAGGATTGCTCATTACGAATCAATATAAAAGAGACTGATAAAGGAATTGCAAGGGAATTATTCTCTAATAGGGACATTTATGACAGGGTTTGTCTCTAATGGTGATGGGACTGGTGTCAATTATTATCAGCAAAAATTGCAGGAGACCTAAATAATCGTGTGTAACTAAATGTGTCATTAAAACCAGAAGCTAGTTTTAAAGAAGGCTTTGGACTACATCACAATGGAATTATTTAAACATCATGGGTGAGGACCATCCACGTCATGCCAGCACCCTGCAGACCCTTCAAGATGAGCTTCTTCACCAGGTACCCAGCAAGCACCTCTTGAATGCAACTCCCTTGTTTCTCCATCACCTGTAACAAGTGTTTAGGAGTGGGTTTTACCTGGGTTTTACCCAACTGCTTGGGCATATGGATGTGGAGGGTGAGTCCATGTCCAGCTGCAGTGCTGCAGTGTTTATCCCCTTCCCAGCTGTGGGTTCAGCACTGCTCAGCTTCCTCCCACATGGATCATGACCCAGGCAGTGACGGCACAACCTGCACCCATATCCTAAACCTGCACCCAGGAGAGAACTGAGCACTGTCAGGGAAAGGGCCCTGTGCTGGTAAAAATCCCTCTAAGGCATTCTGAAAAGAGTGCCTGCCCCCCTTTCCCCCCGGATCAAAGTGAGAGCACTCAGAGCAGGCTCTGAAGGAAAGCAGATGCTGGGACTGGGTGCACTTCAGCCCTGTGTGGTCTCCTATCTCTGTTCCTACCATTGCCTTTGGGGACTGCTGTGTGTCCTCTGGGTGAGAGGCTCTGCAGCCCATCCACAGTGCCCAGAACTACCTGGGAGCCCCCTCCCAACGAGATGCCATTTCTTAGATCTCTGAGCAATCTGCTCTGCTCAACCTCTCCTTCCCCAATTAATAACGTTGCTGTCAGGTTGGATTACAGCCCTCTGCCTTCTTTGTCTCAGCTTAAAATACTTGTGGTTTCATATTCTGTCAGAGGAGATATATAAGAGAAGAGCTTTTCTCAAAGTGCAGATGATGATGGAAAAGGAATGTGTTGCTGCAAATTCCTGCAGGAGCCTTTATTGGATTCCTCAGGACATATTGAAAAGCAAAAATATGGGGAGGGAGAGAACAGTATGGGGGGAACAGGGAGCTCATAGGAGCTGCACAGTGTGGTATTGTGGGAGAGATAAGACAAGCCTGTGGCTTGAGCAGAGATAACAGTGGAAGAGTTTCTACAGCTATCTAGGCAATTTCTGTCATTCCAGTCAGAGAAAAGAACCCCCACCCAACACCTAAAACAGAACTCAATGTCCTGCTAAAGTTGCTTTATGGAAATGCAAGTCCCTTGCCTCTCACTGTCTTTGTGACAGGAAGAAATTTCCAGTGGTGGGGTGACTGGACATGGGCACAGAAATCCTGAGTGACTTCTGCTGGAGGAGCACACTGGCTTCTGCCCTGACTTCACAATATCAGCTGCCACTACAACTCCTGCAGCTCAGAAACTCATTTCTGAAGGATATAAGACCCTGAACTTGTCTCAACTCGGAGCAGAAGCAATTGTAAATCACATATCTGGAGAAGCACCCATGCCACATTTATCTCATGGTATTTATGCCTTCTGGCTTTCCTGTGGGACACAACATAGATGTGGCATTAACTTTTTTAAAACCTCATTTCCTGGTTATTTAAAATACTATTTCTCAGTGTCTCTCACATGTTTTCATGTGAAGTGCTGTCTTTCCATCTGGATCTGTGTTCCCTGTAAATGAGGGATGTTTGTTTTGTTTGGGCTTGCTTTGCTAACTGAGACAAAAATTGTTCCACTTCTCAGACTCAGATTTTTATATTGGAATGGACTGAACACCTGTGTTTTACAGAGCAAACCCAGTCCTGATTTAAGGTGATATCTCTGTCTTAATTCTGCTGCAGTCTTTATGCACTGGAGATTAATTTCTAACTGGGAATTTGACAAGCTGGTAATTCTTTAAAGAAGTTTCAAAAAATTCAGAAGCACTACATCTACCGAGGGTGAAATCTGAAATGTGGATTTGAGCTGATAAAAACAACAGTGGGACATAAAACTACCTATCATTGTCCTTGGCAATGCTGGGATGGATTGAAGCTCTCCTGCCAAAGCAGGACCCACCCAGAGAGAAATGGAGGTGGCCATGAATGGAATTCCCATTTCTGGAGAGAAGGGTAAACTGTGCCAATAAAATCAAGGTCCACAGCTTAATATCAGACTTGATGATGGGAGAATGGTTTTTGATGTCCCACCCTCAAAAGTGCATTTATTGGAAACTATTTCCTCCCAGTAGATAAAACCAAAGTGCAGGGAATCCTTTTGAGCTAAAGCCCAGGGTAGCTCTGACAAGTGTCAAAACAGGGGAGGAGATGGAAGAGATGGAAGAGAAAGTTGGGAGATTCCTGTGTGAACTGCAGGGTTGGAGGAGATGGTCAGATAAAGGAGGATAAAACAATGGGCAAGCTGCACCACCTGGACAAGCAGATGGGGAGAAAAAGGGAATTCCTGTGTTGGGGAGCAGCCTGGGGCTGTGGGCAATGTGGACATCAAGGTATCAGTGCTTTGATCTTCCCTCAGCTGTGGCTGAGCCCCTGCCCTTGCTCCCCCTCACTCCGCTGCCTGCACCATCCACATCCTGCAGGGAATCATGGAGCTGTGCTGGTTGTCCTACATCAGGCAGACTCTGGGTGGTTCTATCACACCGACATTCAGCCCTTATCAAAGTGCCTTGAAAGGACCAGCACCTTGGGATAAAAACAGAGGGAAAAAGCATGATCTGAGTGGCTGTAGGTTTGGATAATTGATCTTGGTGTTTAAGCAAAGGATTTTGATGGAATATGTCAGCAAGGAAGTGGGACTGGGCTAAAGCTGATTTGTAGAAGGACAGTTGTGATAGACCAATCAAAGTGTTAGATAAAACAACTGTTTTCCTAAAAACCCTGAATTCCAAACTAATTTGAAATTAATTTGACCTCTTTTAAAATAGAGGAAGAAGATCCTTTGGCATCCATCACTTACAGGTTCAGAAGGGAATCCTTTGCTTGAGGATCCTGATGATTAATTATTTCAAATTCTCATAGCACCAGAACATGAGGGATGTTGCATGAGGATTCATAATGAAGCTTCATAATCACTCCCTTGTGATCTCTTATCAGAGGTAAGCTATGTTTTTCTACCCTACTTCAGCCACTCAAGTGAGAACAAGTTCTATAAATCCACTTGCTTCCCTCAGAGTCAGCAGGTAAGAGAGGTAACAAAACCCTCACCTGGAGCTGAGCAGTCTTGGTGGCATCTCTTCTTGAAAAATCCACGTCAGCTGTACCTTTCAATAATGTGTAAATAGCCCCAAGGTGGGAGGCATTGCCAAGACAGAAGCAGTGGTGATATCCTGGGGCTCTCCATGTCCCTGACATTGTGCAATAGCAAAGGGGCTGTAATTGAGGCATGGAGGATGGGATGGTGCAGGTTTCCAAACTCCCAAAAGTCCATTCTGCTGCCAGTTTGGAGCCTCTCTCTGGAAAGCATCAGGGGAGAAGAAAAGCTTATGAGTACAACCAGCTATTGAAGAGACCATGCTGCAGCCAATAAATGCAGAAAGGAGATGTTCAGAGGGTGGGAAGAGCAGGGGAAGAGAAAGAAGAGAGGAACCACCCCAAAGTAAAATGTTTGTTACCATCAGATCCCTTCAGTCTGGTGGTGGCTTGTGGTTATAAAGTTTGGCATCCATATGGTGGGACTGAGGAGGGTAATTTCTTGTGTTCCCTGGCACAAGGAGAGGGCTATAACCCTGAAGGAAGTTTTCTGAACATACTGCAGATAAGTATTTTCAATCCAGCATGGCTGACCCTTGGTAATTTCTCTGGGTGACAAATTGGTAATTTCTCTGGGTGTTGCTGGGTGACAAATAAGGGCCCAGCCATCACCAACCAGCCTTTTCACATGGAGGAGGAACACAGGAGCAGGTATGACATTGATCTGACCAGGACTGAGTGTGGAGAACCCCAAGATTACCAAGCAGACCAGAGGCTGTGCCCTGCACACCCTCAGGGGCTCAGTCACTGCCCTGGGATGGGCACTCACCTGTAGGACGTGTCCTCTCCTGGGTCTGACGCCTGCTGGGAACATCCCCCTCCCCATGCCAGGCCTGTCTGCCTCAGGCAGCCTTGGGTAGGACCATTCCCAGGTACTAATTTCTGTTTCAGTAGCCAATTAATTGATTCAGGTGTTACTGGTCTGGGTGCTCCCACGCACTTCAGTAAATCTCTCACAACAAAGTCCTTGCTCCTGCACTGGTGTTGGCTCCAGTGCTCCTGCACTGGTATTTGGAATGATATTTTCATTTGGGGAATTTCTGCCTGCTGTGTCAGTCTATTCTCATATCACAACTGAGGCGTGATCCCTTCCCAGAGCAGTACCCCCAGATGGATCCTGGACAGAACCTGCAAAAAACACATCCTCAGTATTGCTTAACCAGTTGTTTTCTCTCACTTGCCTTAGGGAAATTCATCTTTAACTTATTTAGGATGTAATTTAAAAATACATATTTTTTAATATTATGAATAATGATTGTCTATTGTTATCAAACTATTCTTTTCAATTATCTAAGGATGAATTAAAAAAAAAGGGGAAGCCTTTGCCCTGTTGGTGCCCAGCCCATGGGACACGATCACAGTGGAGTTATCCAATTATCTTTAAGCTCCCTCATCTCTTCATTTTGTTTCTACTGCCTTCTTCTACAGCTGGGTTCTCAAGGCCTTCTCTTGTTGTCCCTAATGTTCCTTTCATTCACTAGTAAGAGAGAAGCTCCCTTATTTAATGAGCTGGCCATAACATCTGTTACTTTTGCTGTTTTCTGTTGCCTTGTCTGATCTGAGCTCCCTCACTGTCCTTGCCAACCCCACCTTTTGTCACATATAATGATGATTAACCCTAGATCTTGGGTTTCTCCACTTCTGGAGAAGTTCCTCTTTGGTGAGGCCATGCCTCTCCTGATCCTTTTCCCTCCCTGTGTGTATTTCCATTCCAGCACCAAAGCTGAGTGCAGACAGCCGGGGTTGGGTAGGCAGGAATCTCTGAGGTGCTGTGTCTGCCAGGGGCTGCAGATCTGAGACTGAGACCCACAGCATTTATTAAGGTTTGACTGCCAGGACTGAAGCTCACTCCCAAAGCCTCCAACAGGCTGCTCTCCACCACAAAAATCTTCTCCTGCAGCCAGGACAGCTGTGCTGGTTCCCCTCAGCACAGGCAGAGCAGGAAGCAGGGCGCCCTCCTTCATCCCTCCCCCATCCCTCACCCCACCAGACACCTCAGAGCTCAGCCCAGCTGAGAGTCAGGGCAGCAGGAACAGGTAGGACGGGTCTGCCTGTGGCTTTTCCGCGCTCCCAGCGGAGTGGGAGGCACTGCAGGCCCCTCGGTGGCAGCACTAATGATTCCTCCTGCCCGCAGGACACGGCCGGGATCGATGGAGGGTCAGCAGCATTTCCCAGTGCCCAGTGCAGCCCAGGGGTCAGCAGCTAATCATCGCTGCTATCTCGCCCTGCTGTCCAGCCCAGGGCGACTGGAGGTGCATTAAAGATTAAACAAGAGCTGGGGGGTCTGGGGAGCCTGTTGGAGTCATTCCAGGGTGGGTGGGTGGGCAGTGCTTGGCCCAAGCAAGTGGATTTCTGCTGCAGCGGCCCCGACTTTAGATCTTTCAGCCGAGCAAACTGGCGGCATCTCTGTTGAGACAAAAAAATGCCTCCGGCTAAAATTCCACTATCTGACCTCAGAAGGGCTCCAGCTGCTTCTGCCACCAGCAGAGCAGCTCCAAGAAGGGTTTTGCAGAGGTTGGCCGTGCTGAAAGAGGTGCCCGTTTCTTCAGAGGGCCTGGCAGGACAGAGCCTTCATCCTTCATCTTCCTCACTCCCCCTTCTGTCGCAATATGGCACAAAAAGAACAACACTCACACACCAAGATGTTTAAGGCAATAAAAAAGGGGCAGTGTATTCACAGGCCTCGACATTTATAGAGTTCCAACAGTGGCCATGGATTGGAGGATGAAAATTGTCCTCTCCAACCACACTGGTCAAACCAACAGTCCATCAGTTCTCTCTTCCTCCAGAAAGGAATGGAAAACAATCATTATTTAGATGAAAAGTGCGTGAGAAACTGCATCTCAAAAGATAAACACAGAAGGCTGAGACAGAACTTTAGAAAAACAGAGAAGAACAGGGCAACACCCTTCAGCCTAAGAATTCACACAGTGTGGCAGAACGTTGGCTGCTGTCCCATGAGTGCCTTTCACCTGCCAGCACCAGGCCATGGGGATCTGCTGTAGGACCTGGAAACCTCTTCCAAGGTGGCAGGATTAAATGGTCCCCTTGCTTGTCATGCTCATTCCTAATGTATCCAGCCTCTAAAATCAGTACATTGCAACCCTGGTCCTCACTGGAATACAAATATTTTCACAGTATTAGGAAAACACTTTCTCTTTGGGGTGGGTTTAGTGGGACGGGCTCATCCCATGGCTCTGAACATGTTGGAGTCAGTTCCCACACCTTCCTCCTCTGCAGGGCTGTCAGTGCACTGTCTGTTAATGTCCAGCATTAACGTGTCTGTTCTGACTCCTGTGACCACGGCACCAAATTCAGATCTTGTTGTCTGGGTTTTTGCTCTTCTCCTCTGTCTCTTTAAGAAGTTTTTATAAAATTCTATTTCAGCCTCCTGTGTTTACCTTTTGCAATGGAGTCAGACACGATTTTATATAAACAACTTTCTTGTTACTGTAATGGTATAACCATGTTTGCATTCTTCTCACAAGAAGGATACTGTTGATGGACTGTTGGATTGCCCAGTGTGGTTGAAGAGGAAGATTTTCTTCCTCCAATCCATGGTCACTGCTGGAATTCTATAAATGTTGAAGTCTGTAAATAAACTGGCTCTTTTCTGCCTTGGACATCTCAATGTGTGGGTGTCATTTCTTTGTGTCATGTGTGACAATATCTGGCTTTGGGTGCCCACAAATTGTCACCACCTATCAGAGCCTTCAGAGCCTGCCTGGAGGGCAGCAGGGGAATGGTGTGTGTGGCAATTTGTGTGCTGCATGGAGCTGTGTGGGGTGAGGAAGAGGTGCTGCCTGGCTGGCATGCTGCACATCCCACCCTTCAGCTGCCCAGATCCACAGCTCTCCAGTGAGCCTCGAGTTCACAGCCATTTTTGGGCAATCAGAAAGAGAAGAGCAGAGGACACAGCTCATCCTGAGTACAGGGCTAGATCAGAGTTACAGCCATGAAGCAAAGGTGGCATTCCCCATTCCTTCTGGCAAGAACTTCAAGGATAATCTATTTCAAGGCTTGCCATTTAGTCAGGAATCCCTCCTGACATGAAGCTGGGCCAGGGCAGGTTTAGGCTGGGTATCAGGGAAAGGTTCTTCCCCCAGAGGATGCTGGGCTCCGCCCAGGCTCCCCAGGGAATGATCCCAGCCCTGAGGCTGCCAGAGCTCTAAGAGCTCTCAGGAATGCCCAGGATGGGATTGTTGGGGTGTCTGTGCAGAGCCAGGAGCTGCACTGGATGATCCCTGTGGGTTCCCTCCAGCTTAGGACATCCTTTCAGTCTCATCCTGTGATTCCAGATGGAAACATTTTCTCTGGGCACAGCAGCTCAGCCAGGGGAAGGTCTCCAATCCTCACGGTGGGTTCTGTCCTACTCAGGACACACTGAGTTCTGTGATTGTGTGACACAGTGAGGGCTCTTTGTCAGAGCTTCCTCAGCCCATTCAATGGCCCCACCTGAGCTCTGGGCTCCCTTTCTGGCTGGTGGAAGGACCAGGCCCACAAAGGATGAACACTCTCTAAGAAGGGCCATGTGAGCTGCCCTGAGCTTTTCTCCTGAGCATGAGCAGAGTCCAGGGCCACTGGTCCTAAACCAAGACACTGATCCATGACTTCCCAGCTCCAGAATGGAGCTGAATCCCATCCACACACTGTCAGGGCCTGGGCACTCACCTGCACCCTCCCCTTGCCACAGGGGGTGACGTTTTCAATGGCAAGAATGACATTAATTGAAACAATTTTTAGCTCTGCTGATCATCTAGGGTTGCTTTGGATGGTGAGACTTTTTACTCTTCATCTGGGCTGATTGTAAAGCTTCCTCTCAACAGGCTCCCACCCGAGTTTGCAGGAAAGCTGCCCAGAACACGCGCTGCCGTTGCTATTTTTATCAACGGAGCATTATGTATTTTGTGTGATACATGGGAGGTGTTATTCATTTACTGGAATTATCCTTTTATCAAGTCAGTTTCCTATTGCATTTCACCCTTCAGTGCACTGGCAGTTCATTCTTTTAACAAGGCTGTTTCTATTCCTGAAAGTATATTTAAGAGGTTTTGTAATTTCACTGCGAGATACAGAGCATTTCCTTTTCTTTTAAGGAATGCGTTCCAAGCATCCTTAAATCCTGGAGAACTTGGAGCAAGAGTGAACAAATGTATCAAGAAATTAAAAGATAACGACCTCATGAAAACTTTCCCTAAATTATCTTTGAAGAAAATCTGCTATTGTATGTTAATTTTAAGCCGTTTTTACTTGTCAGATTTCGTTTTCTGCTTCCTGTTGTAATCTTTGTTTCCCCCAGTCCTGACTTGCGCTGGAAATCTACTTGTGGGTCTTTTTGTAAACTTCTGGTGAGATTTGTGAGGGACTTAAGCAGTGGTGACTCAACTGTGCAATGTGTGATTTGGGGTTTTCAGTCACTCACAGTCCCAAATCCAGCATTTTTGAGGAGCTGCCCACAATGCAGGACATCGTGGGGTGATGGATCAGGCAACAGGCAACGGTAGGGCAAGGAAGTGAGGCTGAATTGTCTCTCTGGTGTCACAGGCTGTGGGACCAGCACTGAAATCAGGAGCCAAGTTGGGACAGGAATTGGGAAGGGGGTTGGAAGCCAAGAGTGAAACCACAAACTGTCTTGGCATTTCCCAGCAGGTCACTGTGAATTAGCTGCAGAAATGCCCCTGCAGGGGGTGTCCATTAATCAGTGAGGAAAAGGAGCTGCAGAAAGGGCAGAGTTGTGCTCAGTACAACCCTGAGCCCTCAGAAGCTCCACTGGCTCTGCTGGGACCCACTGAGAGGGCTCAGAAGGAAGATGTGTAAGGGCCACACATGTGGAAAGGTTCCTTCATCACATCTGCACCCAGCTCTTCCATAGGGGCCCCTTTTGATTCTAGGATCATCCTGCTCAATCACAAACTGTCATTTGAATAATTTTATTTTTTTTTCATCTTCAATCAAAAAAATTCCAGCAAGGCTCCATCACTCAGAGGTCTGGGTGGGGGAGTCAGCTGTGTGGGCCAAGGCTGACCATGGAAGGTTTGAACAATTAAATTGGGGTATATCTTCATGGAGGAATCAAAGGCAAGAGGGTCTTTTTTAACCTAAGATTTTATGATGGATCAACATGGTGGGGAGCAGCCTATTGGAGGTTTTGGGAGTGAACTTTGGTTCTGGCAGTCAAACCATAATAAATGCTGTGGATCTCAACCTGTGTATTTCTTGCAGTCCTTCTTGGACCATGTCTGAGTTCCCCCAGCCTTCTCAAACACTGCATCACATAAGCAGAAGAAAGAAAGCTTGCTTTAGAACATTTGAACCCACAAGTAAACCTTGCACTTGAAATAAAACCTGGTTTGCCACATAGTGAAATGCAATTATAAAAAAATTCAGCTAGAACTCAGCTGCTATGAATTAAATCTGTGGCATTCTTTAATTAACCCAATTAACCTAAGAATTATTTTGCATGGGATGATGAGATACAGACAAATTTTTCTCCCAAGGACTAAAAACAACTTGCACATGTGCTTGTCAGAATAAGTTTTGTGAGTTAACCAAGCAGACAAGAACCTAACAGTTTCCTAGAAGGACACCTCAGATCTCAGGGATGAATATGTGAGCAGGGCAAGCAGGTAGGAGTCTTCCACAGGTTGATTTTTCAGTCTCCAGAACTCCCAGTTGAGGGGCGCAAGGAGGAAAACATTTCTAGAGTAACCAAAACCTTGTCATTTAAAAGGAAAAGTAGATCCCAGCGATCAGACGTGGGCAGGTGGGGTGAAACCACCTGTGAAAGTCAATGCTAAGGGCTGAATTATTCACTGGTGGTGGTCAGGGTGGCTGTGAAGAGGGACAAGTGGAGATGGTTGTCGCTGTTGGACATGAAAGAAGACGCAAGTTTATTCAGAAGGCTGTGTCTCCCAAGGAGGGAGTGCCTATTTATTTTCCAAACCTATTTTATACCTTTCTACAAATGCACCCACCTTAGAGGTGGGGACCTCTCGACCCATTGGCAACTTGAAGAGACCATCAAGCAAAGTCCCTCCTTTGTGAAAACTTGTAGAAAAGTATCTTAGTTTATAATAACATGACCTTGTTTACAAGTTCTGTTCCCTGGGAAAGAATTCCCTGAAATCAAAACATGGCAGGCACGAACCATGGTTACAGATGGTTTGTAGGAAGTTGTTCTGCACTTGCAGAAGCAGAGCAGGAGGTCAGCCCTGGGTCACTGGGGTTGTGTCACCAGCCAGGCTTTGGGTGAGACTGAAGGGTTGGATCAGGGCAGCCACCACAGAGTGGGTGAGCAGCTTCATTCTTGAGCTGGCAGCTGCCAGAACAGCTCCCCATTCTGGACCTCCACCACACTGAGATACCTCACCAGAAGTGTTCCAGAACAGAGGGGTTGTCCACCCTGGAAAACAACCGCATGGAAATGGGGAGAGACTCATGGTCTGAGCACAGAGACTTCAGTCTCTGTGCAGCCATCCAGCTCTCACTTTTAATTCAAACAAGACTGTAACCACTCCCCTGGTGTGACGGGGCTGTGCAGAGGGCACTAGGGTCTACCCCACAACCAGACACTGTGGGGCATGGTTCACACCACAGGGATTGATGGTTCCTTGTAGCCCTGGTTGGTGCCTGAGATGTTTTGGTTTCTCTGAAACTCTTTTCCCAGAGAGTTTTCTGTCAACAAGAGACACGTTTTCCTGACTGTAACTTGTGTTTACATTCCTTTCCCTAGGAGGAACTTCTTCTTGATGTCCCTCTGGTTTGACCAATGTGATTGAAGAAGATTGTCTTTTTTACACCCAGTGGGTTGTTCTTTGTAGAACAGTATAAAGGGAAGGAATAACCAGAAGTAAAAGGAGTCATTGTCAGCCTCCTGAGTTGGAGTCTGTGTCATTGTGATCTTTAACAGCCTCAGTTCTTCCTCATGGGTGTTTCTGGAGGGATGAGGCTCTGACACCAGGGCTGTCTCTGCTGACACCTGGGGCCCTGTTCTGCACTGGTCTTTTCTCAATTACACACTCACTGCATTTATGGAGGCACCAAGCTCACAGGTCCTCCTGCTTTCAGCTGGGATGGATTTGATTCTCCCTTTAGTACTGTGTTTGGGTTTAGTGTGAGAGTAGTGTTGATTTGATGAGTAATGTTTTAGCTCCTGAGCAGTGCTTGCCTCAAATCAAAGCCTTTTCCCTTCCCCAGGCTCTGCCAGCAAGGAGGTGCTTAAGAAACTGGGAAGGAGTAGGGCTGGGACAGGTGACCTGAACTGGCCAAAGAGATATTCCACACCACAGAACATCATTTCCAGGATATAAACAGGGGGAACTGCCCAGCAGCTGCTGCTTGCTGTGGGCTGGGCATCAGGTAGTGGGTGATGAGTCATTGTGTTGTGCATCACTGGTTTTTTGTGGGTTTTATTCCTCTGTCCCCTTTTCATTGCTATTATTACTATCATTATTATCAATTACATTTATTTTGTTTCAATTATTAATCTGTTCTTATCTCAACCCATGAATTTTTTACTTTTTTCTATTCTCCTCCCCACTGGGGGTGTGTGGGGGGGTGAATAAGAGGCTTTGGGGTATTTATTTGTTGTCTGGGTTTAAAGTACAATACAGGTACCTCCTGCTACACAAGGGTCCTGACCAGTCAAAGGACTGGCTTCATTCTCTAATCAACTTGCTCCTGTCACCTTCCTTAGGAATTTCAGCTGGGCAGAGCCAGGGACACAGCACTGAGCTAAAAGGATCTTGGGCTTGACTGAGATTTGACAGTCCTATGTCCTCATGTCTAAACCAGGAGGACTTTGTACACCCTGTGCCTCTCTCAGCTATATTTAGGTGTAATGTACACACTTTGTGTAATTCTGGGAAAAACCAGACAGCTTTCATGCTGCCCAGGATTGAAAGAAATAGCTTTTAAAAACATCTAATTTGTGATGTAGTTCAGCAAACAAAACCAAGGACCAGATGAGATATATTCCACTGTGTCTAAATGAGAGTGAATGTGAGCGAGAGTGAAAGGGAAGAGTCCTTTAATTGAATTGTATAAAAACATAAGAGTTAAAGAGAAAGTAGGTTCTTAGCAAGACAAATTGAAGCTCCCACATCTACATTTCAAAGCCTTCATTGTCCCAAGGCAAAGGCAAACAAAGTGGCATTTGCATATTCACTGACACTGGAGCAGTGTCCAAAGGCATCAGCCAAATGGAAGGAACGGAGAGGAGGGAGGTGAAATTACCATACAATGATTTCTCTCAAATTGAAAAATGAGATAGAAGGAGTAGGAGGGGAAGCTCCTAAGAGAATCCTTTGATGCTTGCTTTTTCTGAAAGGAAGGCATACATGGGAGGTTGTGATTTACAACTGCAGTTCAGTGATAGCTAAATCTGACTTGAGGGCTCTCACTGATCCAGACTCGCGGCTCGGGGAGCTGAGCTGGAATAAACTTTGAGTGCCAGCTCAGGTTTGCTCAAATAGGGCTGATTGGTTAACTTGGTGCCAGCCTGTTTCATGTCAGATGTTCCATCAGAGTGCAAAAAGAAGCAGAGTTTTGTTGGACCTTGCTCAGCCTGTCTGGGGGCCTTTCCATCAGCCTTTGGGTGCTCCCCTCCCACCCATGGAACCTTCAGGCCGCTGCCTCCACACATCATCACCCGTCCCAGATGCAGACCACAGCCTTCTGTGTTTCTTTCCACTTTGCATATTCAACATCTTGTCATGGACCTTCCTTGTCCTTATTATGGACCTTCCTTGTCCTTATCATGGACGTTCACGTGGGCCTTTGACACTGTTAAAGATCACAACAACACAGACTCTGACTCAGAAGGCTGACAATGACTCTGTTTATTTCCAGGAATTTCCATTTCCCCTTTTATGCTGTTCTACAGAGAACAACCCAATGGGTGGAAGGAAGACAAACTTCTTCCATCACGTTGGTCAAGCCAGAGGGACATCAAGAAGAAGTCCCTCCTAGGGAAAGGAATGTAAACGCAGGTTACAGTTAGGAAAACTTGTCTCTTGTTGACAGAAAACTCTCTGGGAAAGAGTTTCAGAGAAACCAAAATGTTGCTACGGTTTGTGCCGTCATGTTTTAGTTTCTGGGAATTCTGTTCCCAGGACAAAACTGCTAAACAAGTCATGCTATTTTGTAAACTTAAGATGTTTTTCCACACGCTTTCCCATGGGAGAGACTTCGCGTGATGGTCTCTACAAGTGACCAATGGTTCCAGGGGTCCCCACCTCTAAGGTGGGTGCTTTGTAAAAAGGTATAAAATAAGTTTAGAGAATAAACCTCAGGCTCCTCCTGTAAGGAGTCCAGCAACCTTCTGAATATCGAGTCCGCGTCTCCTCCTTTGTGTCCCACAGCGACACCAAAACATCTCAGGCACCAACCAGGGCTACAGGCTTTGCCTGGCTTGGTGCTGCCACATCACCTCCACTGTCACAACACCACTGACCTTCCCACAGCTGTGTCTTCCCCAAGCCAGATTCCCACTCCCAGCCGCAGTGAGTCCCACTGTGAGCAAAACATCCCTCCTTCACCCCCTGCAGACAGGATTCTGCCCCCTGATGACATCTAGGCAGAGTCTCAATGTGTGGGTGCTGCTGTGGGGCCATGCTGGAGAAGTGTAGGACCAAGGGGAAACCTGTGAGAAAAGCCCAAGGGAAGGACAATGGTGGCCCCTCATTCCTGTCTGTGCAACAAGGATCTCAGATGGAATTTGTGACAGGGTGGAGATACTGCATGGAGAGTGTGTGGGAAGCCTTGCAAGAGTGTTAACAAAACTACTTCCCTTCCATGAAAGAGTGGCAACCTGGGGCAGAGTGCACATCCAAGGGAAAGCAACTGGCAGAGAAGCTGAGCCTTAGGAGTCAGAACAGTGCTGGTGGAAAGAGACCCTTGGAAGTCTCCAGCCCAGCCTTCCCTGGAGCAGGATGAGCCCGGGACCAGATCAGGATCACCAGGGCTTTGTACAACTGAACCCTTTAAATACTGGGGGATAAAGACTCTCTTGGCAATGGGCCCAAGGCATTTCCTGTACTGTCTGACATCAGTGACAAGAGTTTGGCTCTGTCATCCTTGTCTACTGGCCCTTCAAAAGGTCGCAGGCTGCTCTAAGATATTCTCAGTCTCCTTTCGCCCAGCAGAAGAGGTGATGCCTTCCCTCCACCTCCCTGCCAAACCAGCCTCTCTCTCCACCTCTCCTGGCAGACCATGTGCCCCAGGCTTTGACCATCTTGGTTGCCTTGCCTGGTCCCTCTCCAGTTTCCCCCCATTGTTTCTGAACTGGCAGCTCAGCACTGAATGCAGTGTTCCAGGGGCACTGAGCACTGACAAGAGCTTCCTCCTGCTTTCAGCTGTTCTCCTCACCACACAGACTTCAGCAGGCAGCTTGTCTTGTTTGCAGTGAATGACTGCCAGCTCATTTTCATGCTGGCATCCTGCATCACCACCAGCCTTTGGCAGCAGGGTTGTATCTCAGCCAGTCTGCTCCAGGTTCAGCTGAGTTTTCTGCTTTTCCTGCCCAGATTTTCCCAGACTGCCACTGTTGGGAATGATGATGATGATGCAAAAGCCTCTCTGGTTGTTCCCAGCCAGATGTGTTCTCCTGTTTCATCATTCTGCATGCACTGTCTGGATCTTTGTGTGCTTTGCTGCTCCCAGGGCCTGTGCCAGGCTTAGAGACTGGTGTCCTGTTCCTCTCCAGGCTTTGGTCAGGGCTGTGCCACATCCCACTGCCTCCCACCACTGTGAGCAGCTCCAGACTGAGAGCACTGAGAGCTCTGCTGAGAGCTTCACTTGTCATCCTTTTCCCAGAAAAGCTCCTCTTTTCCTTCCCAAAATGTGCACGTCAAAGCCTATGCACAAATGCAGGCATGGCTGCACACACACACACACACACACACACACACACACACACACACAGAGGTGTCTGCACACGTATTTTCACATGTGCACACCACACACCTGCACGTGTGCAGCCACTCATATGCCCACAGGCACAAGCAGGTATCACATAACAGAATGGTTTTGGTGGGAAGGGACCTTGAAGCTCATCTCACTCCAATCCCCTGCCATGGGCAGGGACACCTTCCACTGTCCCAGGCTGCTCCAAGCCCTGTCCAACCTGGCCTGGGGCACTGCCAGGGATGGGACAGCCACAGCTTCTCTGGGCAACCTGTGCCAGGGCCTCCCCACCCTCACAGGGAAGAATTCCTTCCTAATATCCCATCTAACCCTGATGTTGGTCAGTGGGAAGTCATTCCCCTTTATCCTGTCCCTGTCCAAAGTCCCTCTCCAGCTCTCTTGGGCCCCTTTAGACACTGAAGTGGCTCTAAATTCTCCCTGGATCCTTCTCTTCTCTTCTCTTCTCTTCTCTTCTCTTCTCTTCTCTTCTCTTCTCTTCTCTTCTCTTCTCTTCTCTTCTCTTCTCTTCTCTTCTCTTCTCTTCTCTTCTCTTCTAAAAAATGCTAAGCTGCTGTGAAGTGTCCAGCAGCAATGCCCAGAAGCAATGCCCACGGGATTCCTGGGACAGGATATATTCTTTTCCTGGTCTTTTATTCACCATGCCATAGTTAGCTTGCACCAGGCATCCAGCCCCTGGGGCTCCCTGAGCAGCAGAGGTGTCAGGGCAGTGGGTGCATGGTGACATCTGTGTCCCACCAGGAATCCATCCCAGGACTCATCCTGCAAGCACAGCTCCAAGGTTCAGGCCAGGTACAGACTTTCCCATACCTGAGCAAGGTTTACCCATTTCAGGGACGTCCAAACAGGAGCTGCTGCCACCCCAGCTAGAAATGAAGCAAAGAAGGTCCTGATGAGGGACCTGTTGACTACCTGGAGGGAAGATTGGTTTCCCAAGCTATGAAGATTCTGGTGACCACTTTCATTCTCTTGCTAAAGATCTGTGACACCTGTGGCTGGACTCCTGGGGATAGGGATGCACAGTCTGCGTGGAGAACCTCTGGAGTAAGGAAGAAGCTACCTGTGATGATGAGTCCATGGGAAGGTGACCCTGAGCCCCTTCTGGAAAAGGTGAAGCATTTCAGAGCTGTTTGAATCCGACTCAGCTTGGCCTCTGACTGTGATACAGCCTGATATGGGATATTTCCATAGGATCATCACCCTGATATGGGATATTTCCATAGGATCATCACCCTCTGTCTTGCCAGTGTCTCATGTGCCTCCCACTGTCAGATCTGGCTAGGGCTCAGAAAACAAAGCCAGACAACACAAAGCTCTGTGCATTAATTGCAGTGACTCTTGCAGAGTGACCCTTCAGGCTCTTTTCTCCCCTCCAGTAAACTTCTGGGCGTAGCTTTGGTTCTAGCACTGCCATGGCAGTAAATACTTCAATTCCCATGAGAACTGAGATTATTTCTGTGACTGGGGTTTTTAAAGTCACAAGGATTCAGTTGGCAGAACCTGCAGGCTTGATCCAGGGGCCTGCAAGGGAAAATACCACCTGACAATAAGAAATGTAGCAAACTCACAAGTTTATTGTTTCTGTTCGCTCCATGCAAAATGTCAGGTTATGGTAGCATTCATCAGGGTGTCTCTGTAAATCACTCATGATGATTCTCCTTCCTTGTTCTCAAACCAGAGACACTCAACAACAGCTTGTGCAGTTGCTGGGAGTCTTGGGTGAATTCCCTGACCCTAATCCAACCTCTTATTTTTGCTCCCATTGTGGCACTTCAGAGGACACACAGAGTCTCTCTCCTATTCCCAAGGCAATAGGATCATGAACCCACACAGTGATCTGTAACCACAGAGAGAGGACAAATCCAGGATTTGCTTCAAGGGCCTCTTGAGGAACTGGCCCAAGGCCTGAAGCCTTGTTTCTGCTGTTTCATATTCACTTTAATCACATTTCCTCCCTGACACATCATCATGTAACATGGTGCCTTCTTTCCCACTCCTTCCTACTGAGCCGTTCACAACTCTCTTTCTGTGAAACATTTTTTCCCCTGAAATTCCTCGTGGAAGACACTGGGCAGAAAGCCATGGAGGCTGCTGTCCTGTCAGTCCTCACAGCCACAGGATCACAGCTGCAGCCCTCCTTGCCCTGTGGATAATGCTTGGCAGTGGTGATGAGGACACTCACTTTGCATCAACAGCTCTGCCCCAGATGATCAGAATTATTTTTGCCAAGCTCAAAGTCTCTTGAAAGAGTTTCAGTTTTTAAAGAGGAAAATACTGAAGGGTCTGACATGGAAAAGTAGTGAAGAGAGCACCGAAAGAGGGCTGCTGTGAGTGATGTCTCACCTAGGAGCTCCAGGAGTTTCCACTTTGACAAAAAAAATGCTTCTCTGCAGAGAACACTGTGAGTATTTTCGGGGAATGATGAACACCCTAAAATGAGAGATTCCCAGAGGAATTTGAGCCCAGCGGTGTATGCTAAGGACACAGGAAGCAAAATGTCTCCATTCATGCCTTCCTCAGAATGACCCAGTCAGGATCCAAGTCCTCCACACTCACTGCTTTCTTATCTTTGCCAGAGCAGCTCAAGCTACCGACAATGTCCAGGGCTGAAACAAATTTGGATGCTTGAAAAAATCAGTTTAAAGGAATTTTTGGAGGCATCTGAAGGTATTCCTGCACCTTCTCCAACAACACAGCATGGTGCTCCGGGCTGGTTTGATGGTTGTAGAGAACAAGGGCGACCCAAAGCCAGGTCTCACCCCGTCTTTACCTGTTCAGGGAGCACCTGAAGGGCGGGAGGGCCCAGGGGAGGGGGGGTTTAAGCAGGAGGTTTGACACTTATTGTTCACTAAAGTGAGCAGCCCAGCCTAATGCGGGTCATTCACTCCCCACTCCTGCCCGGTCAGCTGCAGTATTTAGCGCTGGTCAAAGGTCTCCCCAAACATTTACCATCCATTAAAAGCTAACCTTTCCACGGGATGTTTGAGCTCTGAGTCGATGCTAGATGGCTGCAGGCGATGCACGGGGCTCGCTGCCTCTCTGGGGGTCTCATTCCAGGAGGGGAGGCTCCCTCCACCTCCCATCGCTCCTCCAGCAGCCCCAGAGCCCTGAACACCTTGCTGGCAGCTGGACATTCCTTGTGGGCACTGTCAAGTTTGCTGGTCTTCTCCCTCCAAAAAAAGAAACAGCAAAACGTATTTGAGATCAGGGCTTAGCAGGGAATGGTTTTAAACGGGTTTTCTTTCCTTCGCGGGGCAGGTTTTTCAAGGATTTGGAATTTTTCCCGTCATATATGGTGATCAAAGCAGAAATCATGGAGTGTCAGTTTGATTTTTCAGTGGGGTCTGTCAGATTTGTCATTTAAATTTAACTTGGTAGATGGTAAGCACATCAGGACGCTGCTTTATGTCTGGCAGCGAGAAGGAGAGAAAAGGAAAATGCTTATGAGAAAGATCCTAAAGGATCTGACAAAGCTGCAGAGAGCTCAGGGAGGGCTTTGTAGAACTCAAGACTGAACAAGAAGTTCAAGATCTGACTCAGAACCAGAGTTAAATGCTTAAGATTAGGCTTATGGCTCCATTAAAGCCTTTTACTCTATGGGATTGGATATGGCAACACAGCAGAGGCTTTCGCCTGAAGAGAGGTATAATAACAATAACAATAACAAGAATAACAGCAATTTGTTTCTATGATTGTTACTAATGTTACTGTGATTATTGTTGTATTCCAGTTGAAATAGAAACATGGTTTAATTAAAATATATGCTAATCTCTAACCTGTAAAACCAAAGAAACCTTGTGGAGAGTCAGAATTAAGAATTTAACACTGAGTTGGATCCAGTTCTAGCATTTTAACTGGAATGTTAAGAACTTCTTCTCAAAACCTTGGGAGATGTTGCTCTAAGGACAGTGATTTTATCACAGCTTGTTCCATCTCCACCCTCAGATCACCCTTGGCTGTCAATGCTGAGTTCCTCCTCCTTTTCTCCAACCCCAAAGTTTCCAGTACAGAAGCAGCAGCCCTGGTTCACTCTCTCATGCTCTCAGCTTTGCTTTGTTTTCTAAACCCCATGTGTCAAGGCACACTGCTCCCTTTTGCTTCACAAATGGGATTTCTTACATTTTCTTCTTCCTTCCCTTTCTCCCCTGTTTTCCAGTTCTCTCTCCTTTAACCCCCTCTGTCCTATCTCAAGGTTTGAGATGCCTGATGAGCCTCACTTTGCTGGCAGCCCAGGCCACCTCTGATTTCATGGCTCCTACTTTGGAGACAGTTTGCATTTGTGATTTTGGCTTGCAGTGTTGCCATAACAAACCAGCATTTTCCTGAAAATAAAGCAAATCCTTAGGAGTGTTTACATGAGAAAAAAAGGGATTTTTTTTCCTGACACTTACAAGTGCTCAGATTCTGGCTGCCTCTGGAGGAACCAGGGTGCTATGCATTCCCACTATCTGATGTGCAATGTTTTGTTGGGTGTTTTGGGGTGGTTTTTTTTTTTTTTTTTCTTTTTTTTTTTTTTTTTGTGTGTGTGTGTATTTGTTTTTTGGTTTTTTTTTTTTTTTTTTTTTTTTTTTTTTTTTTTTTTAATATTTAGGTCCTCAGGCCCTCAGAGCTGAAACTTTGAATCTGAAACTTTGGATCTGAAACTCTGAGCTGATTATTTTCCGAATTTCAAAACCTTTGGACTTGAAATTAAGAACTTCCATTCTGTGAATAGGTACAGATAGAATGAATTTGGGTTTAAAGTTGATGAAGGACTGCTCCTCACACTGCTGCTGCTTTTACTCTCACAAGGAGAGAAGACAAAACTGAATTCCAAATTCTTTGTACAACTCTCTGTTACCATTGCTCTGGATGAAGTGAGCTCTATGGGGTTTAAGAGGATGAACGTGGGAAATGGAAACTGAAAGGGGCAGAAAGCTTTTTCCTGTTGAGGAAGGCTCTTCCAGGGGATCAGCACCTCCTGGGTAAGGAGGCATCAGCCAGGATGAGCATCTCTCAGAGCTGTGGCCAGGAGAGATCAGCAGAGCTTGACTGCAGGGACAACTGAGACAGCCCCTGCATTAAATCAGCCTCACAAAATAAGTAGAAACTGCCTCAGAATGTCCCCATCAAAGCCTAATTATCTGCTGACTTCTTAGACATAAGAGAATTTTCTTTGTCTATTTAATTTCATGCTTATCATCAAACTAGTCATTAAATAGCTGAGTATTAGGGGAAAAATGCAAAGCTTTCTGGTCTGTCTTGTTTAATCCTTCAGCCCCTCCCTTCCCTCCTCCCCGTCCCACTTTCTCTCTGGCACAGTCAGGAAGAGGGGAGAGCAGGCAGGGTGTCCTGCTGGGTACTGTGGCAGCCCCTGGGTCCTGGTCTCCAGGTGGAGAGGGTGTGGGAGTCCTGGGAAAGGCTGCGATAGAAAATCCTCCAGTTCCATGCATGCCAGAGCCCAGCTCTGGTTGCTGGCAATTTGGACTTGGCATCCCAAGGGATGCAACAGAGGTGCAGAAGCCACTGAGAGTGGGATGAGACCCAGAGGTCTGATCATTACAAGGAAAATGAATTGTCTGTGAGCCAGGTGAATCATTTAAACAGAACCAAAATGATTGAACAGCAAATGGTGCTGGGCTTTCCTGTCTCATAACATATTAGTGGGGGACATTACATGAAATTGGAAAATAAAAAATTGTCAGTCACTGGAAGGCTTTTGTATGTCAGATGAATCAAGGCTGTGGAATTGCTGCTTTGGGCTATATTTGAAATCAGGAACATAGAAACATTTAAGCAATGATTGGCTACTTAAACTCATGCCAGCTCTGCCCCACTGGGATGAGCTCCTGCTTTAGGTCTGGGCTGCTCCTCAGCTGGGCTGTGTGGAGGGAACAGGGCAGAACTGAGCCTGCAGCAGCTTTCTGCAGCCTGCTTGAAAAACCTTCTTCTGGCCATGGCAGGATTTTGGCTCAGCTAACCCAGGAACACCCAGGGAGGCAACTCCCAGCTTTGCAAGGATTCATGGCAAGGTTCTGTCTGCTTCTCCAGTGCAGCATCTCTCCTGCTGAGGGCACTTCACTGTCCAGTTAGCCTAGACAGCAAGACAATCCCATCCAAAAGACCCTTGGTTAAGTGTTTTGCCTTGATGCCAATTCCTGCTTTCTGCAGTTTGGTTTCTAATGTCCAGGAGGAACCATTCCCTAGCAGCAGCCTCCAAGCTGTAAACTTTTGACCTGAGCTAATTACTGAATTCACTTTATAGAAGTAATGAGGTTCTGAGCCTCTGCAATGCCTTGGAGGCTCTAGGGAGCCCGAGCCAAAACCTGAGCTCCCTAATCAGTTCTGACTCTGGTTTTTTTTTATTCATTTACCGAGTGCCCCGAGGCGCTGCCGCTCCTTGAGCTCCCTGGGAGGAGCTGCAGCGCTGCTCTCCCCAGGCTGCCACTGGGCAAAACATCCCAGTCAGGGCTGCAGGTACACTCAGCACCTCAGTGAGGAGAGGAGGAGACACCAGTGGGGACCAATGGTCAGAGCAGCAGGGCCAGGAGAGTTGTGCTCAAGTCTTTCCTTAAAGCAACTGGGATCTCCTTTTTCTGCCTCAAAACCTCCAAGAAAGAAACTGATGGAATTTTGCTGTCTGTGGGAGAGCAGTGTGGGCAGTGTAATGATGAGAGAAGGGGAGGTGTGGCTGTCCAGGACCATTCATGGACACTGACAGCAGCAGCACAGCAGGAACAGGCAGTGGTGACACTGCAGAGATGTTCCTGTGCTCTGGGCAGCTTGTGAAATCCTATCTCCCTCGCTTTGCTGAGTTCTTCCCACCCAGTACAGGCAAGCCTTAATCAGTAGTCCAAAACTAAGCCTGGAGAAGTTGTGGATGCCCCATCCCTGGATCTGTTCAAGGCCAGGTTGGATGGGGCTTGGAGCAATCTGGATTTTTTTGTACTGGAAGATGTCATTACACATGGCAGGGGATTGGAAGTAGATGAGCTTAAAGGTCCCTTCCAACCCAAATAATTCTGTAATTCTATGACTGTGTGATTCTGCCTTTCCCTGGGAACACTCAGGAGCTGTCATCAGGTGAAGAGGAGCTGGAGACCTGCAACAAACCCCTCAGCCCCAAGCCCACTACTGGTCTCCAGTTGCTCACAGAGCTGATGGTCCCAACTTCCCCCCTCAAAGGCTTCCCCTTGCCCTTGTGCTTGCTCTGTTTGCCCCTCCCTCTTACATGCTGAGGCACCCTCAGGGCTGACTCTGGGGGGAAGGTGACCGTGTCACCCAGGTCAGGACACTGCTGACCAGCTCCATCTCCAGCCCTCCACTGCAGCAACCTCCCACCCTGGGGCTGCATGGTGAGAAGAACATCCCCACTGTCTTGGCTTGGAAAGACAGGTATCTGACAGGGAAAGCTGGAGTTTCCCTTAGAATGGGGAACATAAACCTCTCACCCCCACCAAATTATAATTTTGCAATTCAGGGCTTTCAGGCAAAGATTTGGGAATAGAAATAACAGTTCTTTACTAGGTATATTAACAATACAAATGTAGAAATCAAAACCACCCAACCAAATCAGCAAACAAACAACGATTTTGGAAAACCCTGAGAGAGTCAGAGCTACAGCCTGACACCCTGTTGGTCGGGGTGTTGGAAGCAGCCCAAAAGTGAGTCCTCCTGGAGTGGCAGAGGTGGTTCTGGTGGAGTAGAGATGACCCTATAGAACAAGGGTCCAGAGGAGGTGAGAAGGGATCCAGTCTTCCTCCAGGAATCGGGTGAAGCCAGATGCCTTCATGTTCCTGAGTCTCAGTTTTTATCCAGGTAGGAATGGTTGGCTCCTCACACTGGGTGGAGCATCTCACAATAGGATGATGTAATGTGGATGGTCTATTTTGTGTGCTTTTAGGGGTGTCTTAATGGTCCATTAGCAGAAAATATTCCCCCAGCAGTGAAAGAGAAGAAACAATGCCTCACCTGGTTTAACAGTTGGCCCATTATTAAAAGGCATCCTCCCCCCCCTCCTCCCAGAGTTACAAGAGATAAAGAAAAACATCTCCCCATCTCCCTTTAACAAATGAAAATAGAATACACACCCCTGGCTCCACAACACAAGACACCCACGTCCCAAGGTGGGAATGGAGAAGGGAAGGTGTCCTGTCCCTGGCCACCCTCATGACCAGTTTGAGGCATGAATGGTTCTGCAGGCAGATGTGACCTCCTGATGCCAAGCCAGCTGTGCTACTGTGGGGAGCTCCAGCTGAGCCTCACTGGGCCTTGTCCATGGGCAGTGGGGGACCCCAGGGTGAGCTCTGCCCCACTGAGGGACCCCAGGGTGAGCTCCACTCCACGCTGGGCATTGGGGGACCCCACCCTGAATCACCCACAGCCACGTCCTGCCTGCTGCTGGCAGAGCCCAGGCAGAGAGAGCTTGCTTTGCCTGCCAAGCCTGTCTGTGCCCAGCCCTGCAGTGTGGGCAGGAGCAGTGTCAGGAGCAGTGTCAGCTGGGGCACAGGGGAGGCAGAGCTGCCAGAATGCAGGAATGGCCCTGCTGCTGCTGCTGCTGCTGCTGCTGCTGCTGCTGCTGCTGCTGCTGCTGCTGCTGCTGCTGCTGCTGCTGTGACTCCCGGGGAGGCAGTGCTAGCAGGAGCAAGGACAGGGATTTACATTGCAAATCCACACAAGGCTGAGCTCCAGGGCCAGCACAATCATTATTGTGGTCTTGGCAAACCCAGCCCGCCTCGGTGAGGGTGATGTGCTTGGTAATTACATAAGATTGGCACATCTCTTTCTGCTCTTCCTCTGTCTCTCTTCAGACAGGGGGTTGGTGATTCAAGCTGGGGACTTTGAGAGCATCCTTTGTTCAGCCTGACAACTCAGATAATGGCATTTATCACAAAGGTTTGAGGCATCACCTCACCTGACACAGGCCAGAGCAATTAACCTGCAGTACAAATGGTATTTTGATTTTGAGTATAGAAATGCCCCCCAAAAATACATGTGATAGTTCTAATTTTAGCTCATAGCCATGCAAGTGAAGGCTGTGGCATCTGAAACACTCCAAAATTCAGTATTTTAAAACAGCTGTAGCAGAAAAGTAAAGTGACTGGGGAAGCAAGAGTGGTTCTCCCAAACAGCTTGTGCTATGGACACTGGGAAAGGGGTACTGACAGGTGGAGATGCACCAAAGTCTTTTGCCATCAGTGGAGATGGGCTGATTTTGCACCACTTGCTGTGAACAAAGACTGACTTGGTTTGGAGGCCACAGGGAAGTGATGCAGAAAAATCTGTGACTGAGAGTGCCTGTTACCAGCACATATTTATAATATTCCACAGTAACATAATTACAGAATATACTTTTATAATATTATATATTTTTTATAATTCTTTAAATTGTCCAGGAGTTAAAACCTAATCTTGGAAAATTCAGATTGACAAGGATAGCAACCAATCCAGTGGTGGATGTGGGCAACAGAGAGTGTTCTTGAATTTCAGATACCTTTCCAAAAATAAGAAGAAATAAATTATAAGAACTATGTTAAAAAAAAAATCAGTCTTTTCATGATGCATGGTTAGTTTGCTGTCAGTGGAACTGCCCTGGCTGTGGGTAGCATGACCAGGCAGGCGAGCACTCCTGAGTAGGCTCAGGACACATTTGTTTACCAGGGACTAAAGTGATCACAGGATAATTGGAAACACTTGGAGAGAGCAATAACTCTTGGGTCTCTGGTGCCACCTCTCATGTCCCCAGCTGCTGCACCATCATGCCTGGGGAAGTGGGACAGTGCTCAAAAGCTTGAAGGAGCTATAAAGGAAATCCATTTCATTAAAACAGGCAAGAGTGGTAGATGTAATTTTGCAGATTTCATTTGGTGTTAAACTCACCTGCCTTTTAGTGGGGCAGATAAAACCCTGCTGCCAGTGGAATCAGTAACTGGAGTGGGAAATGCAACTGGACCTGGAAGGAGTATGAAATGTGAGGTAAGAGGTGCAAGGCTGGCTGCTGGAGGTAGATTTTTTGTGATTAGATCATTTAGTCTGGTCAGAAAAGGCAGATAAGCTTTGGGGAAAACAAGCCCTTTTCTGAATTTGAAATAGAAGCAGCAAATTGACAGATGGCTCAGGGTAGCAGGAGCAGTGCTAATCACTGGAGATAAGATCTGCAACACAGGCAGACTCCCAGCCCCCGCTGTGGCACCGTCCCTGTCCCTGCAGACATCCCGGCAGGTGGGGAAATGCCACCTCATGTCCCAGGGGACATGTGCAGCTCCAGCTGAGGCAGCAGTGTCTGCTGCAGCCCAGCTGCCAGGGAGGCTGAGCCAAACCACTGCCAAACTCAGCCTTTGATGGGAGCCTCCATCTTAGGGAATATAAAAGCTCATGAGGCACAATCTGTCTCTCCATCCCTTGGCAGGTGTTTTCCAGCCCCAAGGAAATACGACTCATGTTACCCGAAGGTATCAAAACCATCTTGTGAGAAGATGGCAAAATTGAATTCCTGAGGAAAAGGTTTGTAAGAGCATCAGGAGAGCCAATGCTAGAGCTGGATCTTCAGTGGGGTGTGTTGGGTACTGTGTGCAAGCTTGGTAAAGAGATCCACTCCAAAGGGATCCGTGTCTCCAACTGTGCTGTGCATTCCTGAGTGCCACTACAGCCCAGAGCTCCCTGAGCTATCAGAAACTCCTGGGACTCCTCTCACAGAGCAGTGAGACCTGGGTGTTTCCTACCTGGGTGACTCAGATGAGTCACCCAGTGACTTACCTGGGTGTTGGGAAATGGCCTGGCGAGCACCACCCTGCTGTGGTTGCACTGAGCAACACCAGGCTGGCTACTATTGACTCAGAGTAGTTGCCCAGAGCAGCTGTGGCTGCCTCTGGATCCCTGGAAGGGTCCAAGGCCAGGTTGGATGGGGCTTGGAGCAGCCTGGGACAGTGGAAGGTGTCCCTGCTCATGGCAGGGGTGGCACTGGATGGGCTTTGAGGTTCCCTCCCACCCCAACCATCCTGGGATTCCACGATTCTGTGACTGGCACAGGAGCTGCCAGGCAGGACTGAATGGCAGATTCCATCTTTTCGGCCTCCATCCCATCCCCACACTTCCCCCTTGTCTTCATTAACGCAAGAGCCTTGGGAAGGTTTTGTTCAGATTACTGGGGAAGGTTTTAGGAAAATTCCTCTATGACATTCCTGAGAAAACTCTCCCCCTCTCACTGCCGCAGACAATCCCGTTTTCCCTCTTGGGGGACTTGGGCTGGATTGACAGGAGCCGACATCCATCCTGTGGGTGCATGCAGCTCCTGGGGCCTCTTTGTGTCAGGCTGCTTTAACAACAAACAGAGCACAGCCCCTGCAGCATCCCAGCCAGCCGGGGAGACTCGGGCAGAGGGACCTGGCATGGCCAGCTCCTCATGCCTGGATTACCCCGTGGATGAAATGCAGATGAAATCCATTTTTACTTTTTTTTTTTTTTTTTTTTTTTTTTTTTTTTTTTTTTTTTCATTTTAAGATCCCCCGTATTGACAAAATGTGAGTATGAGGCAGATTGACATCCAGATTTGACTTGGGAAACAGTTCAGCATTAACCTATTAAGCTAATGAACTCCAGTTATCCGGATTGGTTTGCCAAAATTAGACCCAGGAAATGGCTGTTTATTCAGTGGGAAAGAGAACATAAAAGATCTGCCCCTACAATTTCCCAAAGCAGCTGATGATGTTGTCTAATTTCAATGGAATTCTTAACCTGACACATTTCAGAGAGACTGACTGTCAGGGAACTGACCCCTGGAAAAATCAGGATAATGGCACGTGGTATTGCTCACAGATTTTAAGATTTTCCTAGGTAAGTGTTACATGATGCATCCAGTCCAGGGTTAATAGTGCCCAGACAGAATCTGCTGTAATACATTTATGTATCAAATAGGGTGCCCCAGTCAATAAATTCAAAAGATTTTCAAAGCCAGAGCTTTTAAGGCCAAAACTCAGAGGTTTTTGTGGGATTTGGAATTGAGGGGGGAAGCCATTTCAGTTAAAGACAGCTGAGGATTCTAACAGGTTCCTGATGCTGGGTAATAGGAAGGAGTAGTGGCAGGATTATTGGAATTTCATTTGTGCACTGTCTGGGGAAGGCCATGTAATTTCTTGGCCCTTCTGCCTCCTTGGCTCTGTTGGAGGAGTTTTTTTGCTCCTGTTTCCTGAATTTCATTGATAAGGTCAAACAAGCAGGATCAGCAGGGAAAAGGCATGAGAAACTCAGTCCTACATGGAGAGCTGAGTCGTGTTTAATCATTATTATGATAATATAACATTTATAGTGCAGTGGAGGTGTGGGACTACTAACAGAGCCATGCAGTGCCTGCACCAAAACTCTATCCAGGTCAGTATTTCACCTCCAGCAGCCCCATGTAGCTGCCACCAGTGAAGGATGAAAGCATGAGGAAAATGCATTTGTCCAGGATATTCTCCAAACCTCCAGCCATTTGTGTCTCAAAGATCTCTCAGGCTGGGGGATGCTGCAGTGTTCCTCACCACGGGGTATATTCTGTTTTTAGTCCTATTCCTGACATATTTCCCTGGCATTACAGAAGGGAGGGAGAGAGTGAAACAGCAGAGATGCTCCTGGACTCCTTGCTCCCTTGTCCTGGCCTTCCCCATCCTTTCCATATCCCTTTCTCTGGGATATTTATGCAAAGGGAATGGTGGTCTGAGCTTCTGTGACTCTCATGGCCACAGATCATTCTCAAAACTGACTGTGACAGTCGTGAAGAAACATTCTTAATTTGGGAAGATAAGCAGGAAGGTGCAATGTGTCTTTAAAAAGCTCCTTGCCCAGGGAGATCTGGGTCCAGCACATCACCCAAAAGCCCGAGAAATTTGATAGATGAGTCTCCAACATTCTTGTCATGTCTCCCCTTCTCGTTTTGCCCTCTTCCCCAGGCTGGAAGTGCTGAGAGGCGTGCTGTGAGGTCTGCCTTGTGTCCGGGAGCCTGTCAGAGCTGGGACATGCAGCCCATGGCCTGCAGCTGGACTCACAGGAGTCTCCATCAAGCACTCATCCAAACGTCTCTCCCGGGTGGAATGCCCTGGGGTTCGGCACTCCTTTGTTTTGAAAGCCACAGTTATTTGTATCAGCAAAGCATGCAAAGAGTGCCCCAAAATGAGGGAGGGGGGAGAGAAAGAGGGAGGGGGGCAGAGAGTTTCTGTGCCTGATGGGATCACGCTCAGAGTAACAGGGAGAGACGCATTTTTGGGGGTCTGATATTGAACAGAGCATCAGTGTATTCGGAGAGAACCCCAAGTGCCATGGCTGTGAGGGGGACGTGGGCTGGGGCAGGCAGAGCAGAGGAGACCCTGTGAGGATCCAGCTCTCCCGTGGGTGCTGCCAGGCTTCACAAGGCAGAGGAGAGCAGTGGGGAGGAGCAATGGGGTTTAAAAGCTGCTGCTGAATGTACACAGAGCCTGCAGATTGTGTGATAGAGAAAATCCCCCAGTTGGGTTTCTGGGAGAGCAGGGAATATGAAATCCTTTTTCTCCAGTAGATGCTACACAGGAATGACCTGGGGACATGAGAGACAGTGATAAGTGACTCTCTCCATCCCTTTTTATCCTGTTTACAATACAGAGGCTTTCCTTGAACAAAAAACCCTTTTTTCCCTCTCCATGCTCCTGGCTGTTGTGTCTAAATGAGCCAATTTGCTGAAGGACTCCTCCTGGAAGGACTTGAAGTCTAACAAGAATAGATGCTGGGTTGCAGCATGTTGTTTCTGGCAAAAATCAATTTCTTCACAAAAGAACAGAAATCTGTTCCTGTATTTCAGTGCTTGCCATTTCATCAGGGCTCCTGTGATACCTCTCACAGCCTTGGCCAGGAGGGAATCCCAGGGTCTATTTCCATTCCACTTATTTCCAGAAGTGTTTCAAAATGGGGTCTAATGGCTCAGGGAAGGGGGAGCAAAGCACGGGCAGCAAATGTGTTTGTGACTGCTGCAGTTAATGGTTTTGTTGATACGCTGTTTATCCTTGGGCTGATGTGATTTCTGGGGCTTGAGCTGCTGTTTGACATCCAGAGGATAATCTCTTGCCAGAGGCCTGGATGGCTGCATGGCAGGGCAGGGCAGACTAAGCTTGATGCATCATCTGAGGCACAAGAGCTGGACCCACAGGGACAGAATCTCTCATTAATTAAAGATGTGTTGTCGTTCCCCTCTTTTCTATCTGTGTGGTGCTCAGGGACATTGTTCTCCTGTGACAAGGCTGCATTCTTCAGGTGCTCACCCTGAACTGCAAATGTGCAACAACAGAAAGAACCCAACATTTTGGAGGCTGTTCCGGCCTCCAGGTTTCCCACTTTGCCCTGGAGGTGTCTGCCTTCAGCTTCCCCACCTCTGAAAATAATTTCTCACTTTTCCTCCAACATTTGGCATCCTTCAGTAGCCTGAATTTTTGCTGTACAGTTATTTTGGTTTTGCCAAGTCAAGTGCAGGACAAAGCTGAGGTTTCTGAAGGAAGTTTAGGATTTAAATCAGTGTATTTTATTCAATAGTATTGCAGTATTTTGTCTGGATGGACCCAGTTTAAGACATTATTCTTGTTGATAAGGCAGGTTTCCCTCCACACCACAGGTGGGACAGGCAGCACAAACCCAGAAAAGAGCAGGATCAGCTCAGCATCAGGGGAAATTCAAAGCCTGAGGAAAAGTATAAAATTACAACATTTAACAGAGGGAAGAAATAGTCGAGGAGAGAGCTGAGTGCTTGTCCTGACCATAAGGACAGAGGCTAAAGACTTTTAAATTATTGATCCTGTGGTATAGAGTTAAATGCTTTACAGAATACAAGCCTTTCCCATTTTTTCCCAGTCAAGCTTTTATTAGCATGAAATTACATTTATTGACAAGAAGTATTTTCCATTAAACAGTGACAAGACAGAGTTATGGTCCTAATTTGAGCTTTTTAATCAGTGTTTGTACCTGTGCCTCTGATGTCCTGCTGCCCTGACTAACTGGGCTATACCTCCCCACCACGTTGGGTTTTTTAAAATAATTCACCTTCTCCTTGCTTTTCCCATGAAGTAAAAGGAGTTCAGGTGGCTCAGGAGACTGTGACCATAGAGATGTTGGGTGCTGTAACCCAGTATATACAAGGAAGAGTTGTGGCTTCAACTGTGGTGGATTATCTGGTCCAAAGAATGAAGAGTAAACTGAACAGCAATCTCTCATCCAGCCCCGGAGCAAAGCCCTGTGAGATAGGAGAGGAACCTGCAGTTCCACCATGATGATGTCCTGCTGGAGAAAATTTAGTGTATCTCTAAGTAATGAGAAAAACCAGGATTATTAAGAAAGCAAAACTCTTTGCAGGATGGACACCCTAAACTGACTGTGATCATGTGTGAACAAAGCTGTGGAGTGCAGGCAGCTCCCTGGCAATGAAACACTGAATGGAACAGTGAGGCACAGTGCAAGGACAGGTGTAATCATGATGAAAGAGCAGGAAAAGCTGTTTTAGAAGGGATAGCTGGATGTGGGATTCATCCTACGAGGAAGGAAGCATCAGCTCAGTATCTGCATCTCCAGGTGTGTGGAGACCTGCACTCCTAGAGGTGACCTGACCTCTGGAGGTGCCACCTGCAGAGCTGTGTCCAGCCCCTCCTCGGCATCAGGAGGATGTGGAGCTGCTCAGGGGAGGAGGCCATGGAGCTGCTCTGAGGGCTGGAGCCCCTCTGCGTGGAGCCACGGTGGGAGACCTCGGGGTGTTCACCTGGAGAAGGCTCCAGGGAGACCTCAGAGCTTCTTCCAAAGCCTAAAGGGGCTCCAGGAGAGCCGGAGAGGGATTGGGGACAAGGGATGGAGGGACAGGACGCAGGGAATGGCTTCCCACTACCAGAGGGCAGGGCTGGATGGCATACTGGGAAGAAATTGTTCCCTGTGAGGGTGGGCAGGCCCTGACACAGGGTGCCCAGAGAAGCTGTGGCTGCCCGTGGAGTGTCCAAGGCCAGGCTGGACTGGGCTTGAAGCACCCTGGGACAGTGGAAGGTGTCCCTGCCCATGGCAGGGTACAGTGGCACTGTACCATGAATCCATTCCATGCTCCCGCGCGGGGGATGCAGTTCCGCGACCCCAGGTGTCTCTGGCAGCTGACCCCCTTTCCGCTGAGCGTGCCGGGAGGCTGCAGCCGCTGTTCCCATCGCCGCGGACGGCGGCGGTCACGGATGGTTCGTGTGGGGAGCGCCGCCCGCGCCCGGCCCCTCACGGCCCCTCACGGCCCCGCCCCGCGCGCGCCACGCCGGTCCTGCAGCGCCCCCTGCCGGCCGCGCGCGGCGCAGGGGCGGGACCGCGGCCCGGGGGAGGGGGAGGCGGAAGCGGAAGCAGCGAGGGGCGGCGGGGCCGGAAGTGGCGGCAGGCGACGTGTGCGGAGCGGAGCCGGTGCGGGATGGAGGGGCTGTACCAGCAAACCAACAAGTGCGTGAGGGACTGAGAGGGGTGTGAGGGCTGTACCAGCAAAACAACAAGTGCGTGAGGGACTGAGAGGGGTGTGAGGGCTGTACCAGCAAAACAACAAGTGCGTGAGGGACTGAGAGGGGTGTGAGAGCTGTACCAGCAAAACAACAAATGCGTGAGGAGCTGAGGGGTGCGTGAGGGACTGAGGGGTGCGTGAGGGGCTGAGGGGTGTGTGAGGAGCTGAGGGGTGCGTGAGGGGCTGAGGGGTGCGTGAGGGGTGTGTGTGAGGGGCTGTACCAGCAAACCAAGTGCGTGAGGGACTGAGGGGTGCGTGAGGGTCGTACAAGTGCATTAGGGCTCGGGGGCTGTCTGAGGGCTGTACCCTCAGACCAGCAGTTGTCTGAAGGATCGGGCACCCGCAAACCGAGTGTGTGAGGGCCGGGCCCGGTGTGCGGGAGCCCAAGGCCGACATCCCGCAGATCTCAGCGCCCTTTAACAGCGTTCCCCCGTTAAACCCCATCCCGGAGGGAGGGCGGCCCGTGGGGAGCAGAGCCCCGGGCCGCGTGTGCCACGTCAGCCCCGAGGGCTCGGCCGGCCCCGGGAACGGTGATTCCCGCTTATTGATGGAGGTTTATTTAAAGCACGCCCGTTTCTAAGGATTTTTGCAGCGGGGTTTGTGGGGTCAGTTTAAACCACCTCTTGAGGATAAATCCCACATTTCACAGATATTGCCAGTCTGGAGGGGGAGGAGTGGTGTGGGAATTGCAAAATAAGGCAGAATTTCTCGCGGTTGTGTTGTTAATCCACGTGGAATAACTCACAGGAAAGGGGCCAAAGGGCACAGTTAAGCAGAAATTCCGAATTTCCGTGGTAATTTACATCTTTGTGTGGCTCTCCTAAGGGTGGTGGGTGGTAAGAGATTTGAATTGAATCTTGTGTTGAATCATCATTTGTCTGTCATTGAGTAATGATACAGAGTGACCCTGTAGGGAACAGCAGGGCATCCTGATGGAGATCTGGAAATGCAGGGACATAAGAGCATTTGTCATGGATATGGGGACTGATGTTGTCCTGTTCCCATTTCTGTAGTGCCTTGTTTTGTGATCATTACCTGGTTCAGCTTGGAAGGGACCTTAAAGCCCATCTAATTCCGGAAGAATTTAACAGCCATCAATATTTTTGTTTTCTTTTGTTTTCCTATGCCACTGCTTGTCCAGCCATAGTAGTTTTTTCTTTTAATTTTGCTTGATGCCTGTGAACTCACATGTTGTGAGACAGAGAAAATCATTCCTAATTCACCTTTTCCTCTTGGGTGTCTCCCCTCTGTCCTCTCCAGACCAAGCTGAACAGCTGTTGCTCCTAAAAAAGCTGTTCTGTGCTTTTTGTAATTTTCACCGTTATTTCTGTTTTAAAATAAAGTTACTTTGTAGGTGTGAGCCCACCTGCAAAGTATCTTTATTTGTTTGTTTGTTTATTATACAAAGTAACTAATTAAAAAATTGTAGTTTTCCCTATTATTTCTCTTTTAAAATAAAGTTACTTTGTAGGTGCAAGTACTTGAGGTGAGAGCCCAGAGTTGCTTCCTCTGGGTTGGTTGTCAGGAATGGGCTGTCTGCTCTGACACTGAAAAGTGCATTTCAGTGAAAGAAGCTGAAAAGTGAGGTGCTGAGCAATGATTTTACAGCTGTTAACTGACTTCTCTGTTCGTTTTCTCTTTCTCTGCTGACAGGCAGGTCCATGAGGTCCAGTCTTACATGGGGCGCCTGGAGACCTCAGACAAAGAGTCAGTGCACTGTAAGTAATGAGGGAGGGAGGTTGAGTTAGCTTGCATCTTTAACTTTGTATGCCTTCTCATTACACTTACAGTCATTATTGGAAAAAAATTATCTCCTGAGTCATTGTTACCAGCTGCTGAGGCACATCACCAGCTCAGAATGCACTGAAATGGTGTTGCTGTTTAAGTTCAATAAGGTGATGTTTTGTGTGAGGACAGAGCAGAAAAGACAGGGCAGGAATTTGCTCCATCTTCCTGTTATAATCCTTTAACTGACAGAGAGTGCTTGCTGTGGATGCTTCTTTAAAGTCGTGGTAGAATGCCAGGATTTTGGTGCTGTGAGCTTTTGGAACTCGTGGTCAGAGTGCCTGTGCAGGCCTTCAGCACAAACAGATCAAAACCCCCACACTGATGCACTCATGGAGGTTTTTGAACACCTTGAATGAATGAACACCTCGGTGTGGACGGAACTGCAGATTGAGAGCATCTCTGGGCTGGTTTTTTGGAAGCCCAGAAATCTGAGGGGTGTGACTGTGCCTGCCCTGCTGTGTTGTCATTCCCTCAGCCACCACCAACCGGCAGCTTTCCCCTAAAGATGCTCAGTGCACTTTCTGGGGAAGATGCTGTCATTTTGCATGCAGGCACTTAAGCAGGATGCTCCTGACATTCCTGCTGCAGCAGAGTCAGAACCTGTAATTCCACCTGCTTATGGGAAGTGTGTAGAACCATTAGGTCTGAAATTGCCTCAGTAAATCTGGACTATAACCCTGTGCTCATAAATGGCTGTGCTAATAAGATGCTCTGATATGTGTAGCAGGACTTTTTACCCCAGGATTGGCACGTGTATTTTGGACCTGTGTTTGAACCCTTAATTCCTGCATGAGTCACTAATAATGGGTTTCATCAGGAACTTCTGAGGTGAAAGGACACTGCATTGACTGGATGCATTTCTGCATATGTTCACTGACTTCTCTCACCTTAAACGTGTTTGTGAAGCATGAACTGGGGTCTAGAAAGGGCAGTGATAAATTTTCTATCAAAAACCAGCAACTTAATAATTCTTGTTGTGGTTTTTGTGGTGGTTGTACTACTCCTACAATGCCAGACATCCCAGATTGCTGTTCACTGGAGGTGATTTTGAAAATCCTGAAAATTAGTATAATTTGCTATTTTGCTTCTATTGCTTGAGACCACTTCAAGAGATAGGATCATGTAATTTACATAGTTTACAGTCAGTTCACCAGTTTACATAGTTAATAAATGAATAAATGTATCTGTATATTTCTTTCTCTGTGAAGATATTAGTGTGTATTTCAGAATTTATGGAAAACAGGATTATCCATGGTTGAAGTGCAGGAATAGGGGCCAGGAAATCAAACTCGCAGTTCGCCTTTTCCAGCTTTGAGCAAATAGTCCCTTCTTGCTCAGAAGAATGTGGAGTGGTGTAGTTTGGTGTGACAGCAGTTGCTGTAACTGTCTGTCAGCTCTCCTGTCTTGAGTTCAGCTGCAGTGAATGATGCAGAGATGGATTAGGACAATTTGATTGATTGCCTCTGGATGTGAGTCAGTCACTCTTTGGCTGTGTGAGATCCAGGGGCAAAGACAAGGTTGTGTGTGCTCTTTGCTTCTCTGGCTGCTGCTGAGTGGTTTTCTGGGAAGTCCTGATCTGTGGAGTAGTTGGCAGGTGGTTGATGATGCTTCTCTGTGTTCTTGTGACAGCAGATCCTGCTGAGGGAGCAGGAAGGGGCTGCAGGGGGAATGTGGGGGCTTGAAATCCTAATTCATGGGATGGGGAAAGAGGCTCTGATGTCTGGAATGAGCAGGGGCTTTCCCAGCTGCCTTCTCAGAGGAAAAGGTGAGAGTGTCAAATTACTGAGCTAAAGAAGTGACATTTCATTATATTTATAGTTCTCAGTTATCTGATTATTTTGCATCTGTCAGGTTTTACATACTGCTTTGAATGCTTTTGAGCATTTGCCTTCATCAGATTGCAGTTGTCTAATTCAAGTCAAATCATGTTCTTATTTCCTTGCAGTGGTAGAAAATGAGATTCAGGCAAGGATAGACAACATATTCAGCAATTTGGAACGCCTGGAAATCCTGTCCAGCAAAGAACCTCCCAACAAGAGGCAGAATGCCAAACTGTGAGTTCACTGCTTTGCTGTGATTGTGCAGGGTAGTCTTTGTAATTATTTTAATTAAATTTATTGAAGCCCTTTGCCTTTTGATTTATGTGAAATCTTTATGCTTTGCATAACTGATCTCTGTGCTCTACATGGCAAAAATGAGGCACAGGGGCAAAATCACTTTCCTGCATTTAACCCCAGGATCATGAGAATCGTTGAAGTTGTAAAAAGCCTCAAAGTTCATCAAGTCCAGACTGGTGATACAGCTGGATTCATGGCTCTGTTCTTAGATGAGCACTTGCAATTAGATGCTCTCTCTCTGTCAATTGCTTTTAATAGCATTTGTGGAGGTAGAGAGGAAAATTCCTTCATTTGCTGTCATTTTCTCTGTGCCTTTTTCCAAGCTGTTGGTTACTGAAATAAAGAGGTTTCTAAAGTGAGCAGCAGTTTGAGCAGGAGGTTGGACAACAGACATCAGGACCTGTTGTTCTTAATTAATTCTGTAACTCAGTTATTAATGTTTAGTCCAAAATGCCCTTGTAGATAGTAGGGGTGGGTTTCATGTCACCTCTATTAAAGAAAGAGATCAGTATCTGAAATACTCATTGATTTCTTTGTAGAACCTGGAATGGTTTGGGTTGGAAGGGGCCTTAAAGATCAGTTCCAGCCCCTGCCATGGGCAGGGACACCTTCCACTAGATCAGGATAGTCTGGTAATCAAACATTAAATTTTATTAATCATTAATCAGTGCCAGTGGAGTTCTGCACATGATTTGTTTCAGCCCAGTGGAGATGTCTGAGGCGTCTCCTGTATCGCCCACTGACTTTTGAGCTCCTTTTAATAAAACCTCAAACTTCAGAACATGGTGCTGATTAAAGAAACTGGAAAGCATCATCTTTTATGTGAAGAGGAGGTCATTAAATACAACCTCTACAAATCCTACTATCTTTCCAAATCTGTGTTAAATGAGGAATGGACACAGTTGTGTAACACCTGAAGAGACAACCCATGGGATAGGATGCCCAAGACAGCTCAGGAGTTCTGCTTCACATTCTGTCATTATCCTGGAGGCTAAATAATTGATTCAAGTCATCACCTGTGAAATAATCACCAGTGTAGTAGAAAAATGAGACAGGGAAGATGCAGAAGTGAAATTCCAGCATCGTGTAGAGAAGCAGAACCCATCGCTCCTTGTTATTCGTCGCTGTTCATTTCTGATGCTTCTTTGCTGCAAAAAGGAAAAGCAGAGGGTTTTTTTGTGTTGCTGGTCCTTTGCAGGCGAGTGGACCAGCTGAAATACGACGTGCAGCACCTGCAGACAGCCCTGAGGAACTTCCAGCACCGCCGGTACCAGCGGGAGCAGCAGGAGCGGCAGCGCGAGGAGCTGCTGGCCCGCACCTTCACCACCAACGTCAGTACCCATGCCTGGGCTCTCTGTGCTCAAATCCAGCCGGGGGGAGTCAGGCAGCAGGCAAACAGGACTGTTGGAGGCTGCTGTGAGTGTCAGGAAAGGTAGAGAGGAGTGAAGATATGTAGGGAAAAGTACAGCTCTGGTGAGGAAAAGCTGGGTTTTTAAGGCGGCAAGAAAAGGCTCCAGAAGCTGCTGCTTCTTTTTATCCAGTGGAGTTTCCACCTGGATTTATGTAGGGTCAGTGAGGTAGGTACCAAAGTGTGCATTTCACTTGAGTTTGTGTCAAATTGTCTGCCAGATCCTGAGATCTGTGAAAAGCCTGACTTTTACACACCCCACTGGCAGCAGGTGTCAGCAAACTTCAGTGTAGCTGAACACAGATCACACAGCTGAGAGAAAGCCCTTGTGTTTTGACTAGAAATGAGTCAAAAGTTTATAATAACATTAATGTATTCCATCTGTTCTTGTTAGTTCCACCCTTGGGAAGTTCCCCCAGTGCAAATTCCTAGAGGAGTTTTGCTCTGAATAATGTAGGCTTGCTTTCAGATTTCACTTTCCTGCAACTGAGAAGTTAGTCTTTTTCCCTTTTTTTTTAATTTGTTTTGGGGAATTTTTTTTGTTGTTGTTGGTTTTGGGGTTTTTTTTTTGTGGTTTTTTTTTTTTTTTTAAGACTATGTTTAAATTCTTGTTTGATTTCCCTCTTTATTTCCCTTCTTTGTTAAAGGCATCTCACCTAACATTCATTATCTGTGTTGTCAGTCATTATCAGGGCAAGAAAGAAAGAATGCGAGCAATCCAAATTAAGCGAGATTCTGGCAGTTCAATGCATTTCTCAAAGTCTGCCATAAGGATAATGTCTGGTATTTTGTTGGCTCTTTCAAAATTATAAACAAGGCTTGAAAGAAATACTGCAATTTGTTGTTTTTAAACAACAGGTGGTGTTTCCCTGCAAACAGGGACAAGTTTTCCTACAGGAAAATGTGCTGTTCAGAAACAAAAGGTGTGTGAGTGGAGCAGCTTTAAAGAGCAGTAGCAGGCTTACAGATGCAAAATACAGAGCACATGGGTTAATTTCTCCCTCAGATTTTGAAAGGTATCTTAGATGAAAAAAAAATACAGAATTACTTTGTGTTTCTTTTTAGCTTGCTACAAAAATGTGGCTTTAAAATGATCCTTTAATAGGAAAATGATGGTTTTTTTATCAGTTGTCAGACTCTCTTGGTTACAGTTTTCCACAGTTCCTATTCATATACTCCCCTGTTCTATCAGAGATGTCAGCTGAGTTTGTGAATAAATCACTGGAACATCCAGAACAGCTTTTGGAAGCTGTAGCAGTGTTCTGAACAATTAATTCAGAGTTAAAAATGATCTTTACCTTTAAAGCATTTCCTTGTATCTGGAGAAAATCGCAAGCAGCGAAACAGAGCTCTGGTGCCATCCCATCTCCTTGGGAGGGGGTGGGTCACAAATCTACTTCTCTATTTTTATTGCTCCCTTGTAGTGGATAAAAAACTCCCTTGTACAGAAATGAAATCTGCTGTTTTGAGGATTATTAAATATCTGGAATATTCTGCTCAGACACTTGTGTGAGCCTTGGTGCTGCGTTCACAGGGGCCCAGGTTTGTGTGTTCTGTCACAGCCCCTACATCCAGGGCCCCTGAGTGCTCTGTCCCTGATTCTTCTTTCTCCACAGTGAGCAGAACCCCTGTCCAGGCAGGGAGCACCAGATCTTGGGTGCTACATGGCATTTTCAGATTAACATTTGGGGTTTTTACCAAAGAGCCTGTTCAGAGCATGTTCTGCTGTATCTGTGTGTCACCTGCAGCCCTGGGTGACTGACTCTGAGTTCTGCTTTTGGGGGTTCTTATTCTGAGCACCTGGAGCAGGTGAGCAGTGTTCCCAACACTTGCCCCTTACCAGTGTGTCACACACAACACAAAGAAATGACACTCACACACTGGGATGTCCAAGGCAGAAAAGAGGCAGTTTATTTACAAACTTCAGCATTTATAGAATTCCAGCAGTGACCTTGGATTGGAGGAAGAAAATCTTCCTCTTCAACTACACTGGGCAACCCAACAGTCCATCAACAATCTCCTCCTACAGAGAGGAATGTAAACATGGTTAGGCAGTTACTATAACAAGAAAGTTGTTGATGTAAAATCACGTCTGACTCTATTGTAGAAGGTAAACACAGAAGGCTAAAATAGAACTTTAGAAAAACTTCTTAAAGAGACAGAGGAGAACAGCAAAAACTCAGACAGCCCCAGAGTGCCGCAGTTCCTGCCCTAAACCATGTGGGAGTAGTGAGCCATTTCCTTGCCCCTCTGGGTGCAGTGTGGCCAGAGAACAGTGACCTGGAGGCCTTTGGCAGGCAGGGGTGATCCCATCCCTGCCCTCCTGTGGAGTCCACATTAGAGTTTAACCCTGCTATTTCCATTTCAAGATTCCCAGTTCCTGGTTGAGTGAATGCATCTTTTCTGCATAAACATGAAAAATATTAATATTTAATATTTTTTTTTAAATAGGGCCCTGGGTGATGAGTGAGCCAGAGCTGAGGGAACCAGGCCCATGTCTGTTTGCCCTCACTGCCAGAAATTTGCACTAGTTTGTAAATGTTCAGAATGTCATCTCCAAACATTTTTTTCAGGCCTTTTGTTGCTCAGAGCTGTGGTGTGAAGTCTTCCACAAGTCTTCCACTTGCAGTGATCAATGACTGAGCACCTTCTTGGTGTTTAACACCTTGTTAAACACCTTCTGTTAGCTTTGCTGTCCTCTCCTGCAGTACCCTGTCCTACTGAGATTATAATAATTCTCTGCTTTTGCTCTTTCCATTCTTGAGATCTCTTTGCAGTTGAGCAGCTGCTCAGCTTTGCCTTCTGGCTTCCTCTCTATCTTCTCTAAATGACTCTTCTCACTCAAATATCAATGTTGTATTTAAAATCATGATAAAAAAAAAAAAAGAAGTGTAAGCCCAGTCCTCCCAGTCCCGTTGGGTTTTGGCCATGTCTGCTGGTGCATGTTGTGTTTCTGAGTGAGCAGGTAACCGAGTCCCTGCTTTCCCCACAGGACTCTGACACCACCATCCCGATCGACGAAACCTTGCAGTTTAATGAATCCCTGCAGAGTGCCCACCGAGGCATGGATGAGCTTATTGGCAGTGGCACCAACATCCTGCAGGGGCTGAGGGACCAGAGAGTCACATTAAAGGTGGGGGCATCATTTTTTACCAGAAAGACCCCACATTTTTTCTATGTTCATGCTGATCAGGCTAAGTAAAATCAATGTATGTGTTGTTTCAGTCCATTGCTCTGAGCTGAGGATGCTGGAAAGGCCCAAATTTCATTTAAACAACTTGAAATCTTTACATTTTACCATCCTGTTAGTAATACCTTTAAAGATCTCTTGGGGCTGGCTGGCCTTCACCTGTGGGGCAGCATCTGGAGTGCTGAGTGTTTGTTTTTCTCTGGTTGACCGTTGTTCTTTTGTTCAGGAGGGGCAGTAACTGGCTGGCAGGGAGATGTTGGTTCAGATGAGCATCACTCAGAGCAGCCACAAAGCTGGTGAAAAGCACTTGCGATTAAGATTAGTAATAAGATAATGCATCTCATTACTAATCTAATTACTGAATGTTGGTTCAGATGAGCATCACTCAGAGCAGCCACAAAGCTGGTGTAGAACACTTGTGGTTAAGATCAGTAATAAAGATAATGCACCTCAAGAGTCCCTCCTTCCCTGCTGATAACAGCTGCATTTCTGCATATCTCTTCACAGCAAGTATTTGTCCTTTTATTTTACAGACTGCTCAAAGTGATGGTCAATTCTGAGTGAAAAGCTCAAGGATACAAAAAACTTCTTAATAAGAAGTGTATGGGGAGAAACTGGACTTGTGAAAAATACAGGGAAATGCCTGTTTGTTGTACTCATCTTCTGATAGGCATAACTGCTGTTCTCAGTTTTGTGACACTGCTTTGCTTTGGGATGTATTTGCCAGGTGTAGGCATTTTTAACGACATAAATCCCAGATTTGGTCAGGTCTGTCAGCAGCTGCAGCTCCATGGTGTGGCTGGCAGTACAAGCCTGGTCTGCACTCCAGCTGGCACCTGGGGAGCTGAGCTGGGTGTGCACGGGCACTTTGCTGACCCCAGGTGTTCCCTGAGCCCTGCACAGGGTCCAGGGCAGGGCTGCAGCTCCTTCTCTGCTCCCTAGTCTGGTGGGCAGGCCTTGCACCCACAGATCTTACCTGGAGACATTAAAGCAGAGTTTGAAGCTGAGTTTTTTCCAAGAGGAGGTTTAGCTTCTGGTTCAGGTCACTTCTTCACTGACCTGGTGAGTGTGGGTTTGTTCTAAGGCAAGGTCCATTACTAGAAAAACCTTGAAGAAGACTCAGTGGGTGGTTCAGTGTTCATTGGAATGGTGTTGCTGAGCAATCTGGCCACAGGAGTGGTGGGGAGAGGGAGGGCTTCTGCTGCCAGCTCACGAGGAAAAGGCTGGAAGGACTCATTACTAGTGCTGGGAGAAGATTGAGGATGTGAATACTTTTTGGAAAGAGCACCTTCCTTGAAGTTCCTGCATCCCTGAGAGGATTGTAGACATTTTTCCACAATGTTGAGCACTGGGTTGCTTTGGTGGCTGATCACGTTGACCCAGAGCATCCAGTGTCCCTGAACTGCACACAGGGAGAGGGAGTTGGAGTTTATTCTCCAAGCTGGGAAATCACTGATCCAAGGTAATCTCTCATGAGGGGCTGGATGAACCACATGGATTCTGGAGGGTTCCTGAGAAGAAGGTGCATCCCACCACAGGAGAGCTCACCAGTGCTACAGAGGAGCCATTGCAGGCCCTGGTGCCCTGCAGGGATGAGGAATTCTGTTTCTTGTAGTAGCACCAGTCCTGTGTGGCTGCTTTTGCTGGCTGGCTGGCAGTCACTGCCTGATTCCTGCTGGGTTCCCTGGGCCTCCTGGGTCTTCTCCAGCCTTTGCCAGGCATGTGAGCTCTGGGCCAGCTCTGCAGCAGGGAATTGCTGGATGTCTGTCCATGGCTGCTGATACACACAGTCTGTGCTTTCAGGGCCATCATGTTCCTTCCTGGGTGTTCAGGGGAATGTTGTTCTCGCTCAGAGATGAGGAAATGTCTGTTCATGTTCCTTTTCCCCTTAACTCAGTTTTTCTGACATTGGCACAGACTTTGTTGCCTGAGAACATCTGGCAGAAGCAGCTGGTGTAGAGACAGCTTACAAAGAGAAGTGGGTTAATGTGGAATCATGAAACATCCCATGTAGGAAGGGCCTCCCAAGGATCATGGAGTCCAACCCCTGGCCCTGCACAGACACCCCAACAATCCCACCCTGTGCTCCCCTGAAAGTGCTGTCCTAACCCACCTGGAGCTCTGGCAGCCTTGGGGCAGGGACCATTCCCTGGGGAGCCTGGGCAGTGCCCAGCACCCAGGGAAGATTGCTTTCCTGATATCCAACCTAACCCTCCCCTGGCTCAGCTCCAGCCATTCCCTGGCTCCTGTCCCCTGTCACTGGAGCAGTGCTGCAGCCCCCAGGGAGGTCTGACCTCAGTCCCCTCTACTCCAGCTGAACAACTCGCTTCAGCTGCTCTTCCTGTGGCCTCTCCAGAGCCTTCCCCACCCTTGTGCCCCTCCTCTGGACACTTAACAGCTTTATTCTCTGTAACTTTGTGTATATTGGGTATAAACAGACAGGTACGGAATGAGTATTCCTAGATTGTCACTTTAACTGAGCCAGTTGTACAATTCCACTGTTCCATGACTGCAAGAATTGATGAGTTTTCCCTTTCTATTGTTTGCTTTCATTTTAAAGCTTCATATTTGGTTTCTGTTCTCCCAGCAAGGTTTGGTTTTGTTCTGAAGCAGTGTGAAAGGATTCTGCAGAGACAGGAAGGTGCTGGGCCTGAGAGCAGGCTGCAGGGGGTTAGCAGGAGGTGGGAGAACTGGAGAAAACATGGGACTAGCAGAGACACAACCTGACTTCAGTGAAGGGCCTGAACTGCCTTGAACACGAGACACTGATGATGTAGTTTGGCATTGCAAATCTTTGTTTTATGGACATATGGAGATAGTTCTGCATGTGGGTCTAATATAGTTGGTCTCAATTCCTTGGAGAGCCTTCCTGATCTTGAGCCAGGTTTATACTCAAAACAATTCCCAATTTTCACATTTTCACTCTTTTGAGATCAAAAATAATGTGGACTAAAGAAGAGAGGCTGAAGTTTTTTGTCAAACCATAGAATTTAGCACAGTGATGGGTGTCTGTGCTATTGACCTGGCTCAGAGATGAAGTTACAGCATCCTGGGGTGTGCTGTTCTGTCAGGGACAGTCCAGATGTCACTGTGAGGGACTGTCCATTGTGGCAGGGCCCCTCCTGGCAGTTGCTCTGTGCACACGTGGGTGTGAGCAGGGTCCTGGCCAGTGTCTGGCTGTGGCTCAGTGCTCTGCCTGCCCACAGGTGGGTCACTGCATCCAGCTCTCCTGGAAGGGACCCTCTCAGCTCCTGTGCCACGGGGACTCTGCAGCCCAGAGTCCTCTCCCTTCTCCCCACTCAGGGCAATATCCCACCCTGGCCTGTGCCTGGAGCACATCTCTATGCCTGTATTTCATACTGTTTCCTCCAACCACTGCCCTGAAATAAAGCAGGAGGGTTCCTGTTGTGTCCCTGCTGCTGGTGTAATGATGGGATCCATATTCCTGATAGTACCAGGTGTCCTGCCTGCAGCACCCTGTGCTTTTCTGTGGAAGGATTTCAGGAAATGGCATTAATGTCTATCTGCATTTTTTGTGTTATTTACCTTGCAAGTGTCTGGACCTTCTCAGTCTCTGTGGGTATGAACTGTACTTCAGCAAGGGGAGCTCTGCACAAAACCTTGGCTGGTCAGAGCTCGTTATAGACTGTGACTGGAACAGAACCAGGAGAACTGTTACTCCTCCCTAAGGAGTGCATTTTTCTGAGACACTTTTCATCTTGTCTGTGTCCAGACAGATTGTTTTGTGTCTTTAACCATGTTCCTGTTCATGTGTATGAATTAATTACTCCAGATACCCAGTTGTTTCCAGGGTCCTGTGGCCACCTCCTGTGGAATGGTAGGGATGGTTGGCTGAGAGAAGTTCCATGGATTAGAATCCATCACTTACCACCCACGATGAAATACTCTTTGGACTGTGGAATAAGAAGGCTGAGAGCATGAGAGTGATTGTGTCTTTGCTGTGTTTTTGTCCTCAGGGCACTCACAAGAAGATCCTGGACGTTGCCAACATGCTGGGCCTGTCCAACACGGTGATGCGGCTGATCGAGAAACGCGCCTTCCAGGACAAGTTCCTGATGCTGGGGGGCATGGCTGTCACCTGCCTCATCATGTTCCTCGTGGTGCAGTACCTGACATGAGCTGCTGAGCCCCTGCCAGAGGACTGTCTCCAGGACTGACTTCCCTCTGGGTGCTGCTTTGGATGAGCCCTTCCCATGGACTTCAGAGTTTACAAATCCCACTCGGACGGTGTCACATGGGAAGCACGACGGGAAATGGATGTGTCTGGGGACGCTGTGCTGGAGAATGGCCCTGTGACAGTAACCCCTGGCCTTTACTGCTCTCCCCTCAAGCCTGCAGGTTTAATGGTCTGGTTAATAGGAAGCAGAAGTGAACATTGTGCCCAGCTGTAGCAAGGCAGGAACGTCCCTTTCGGGCACACAGGGATGGGAGGATGCAAAGGCACAGCCCAGGATGCAGCCAGCCTTTCCTGTGCTGGCCAGCACTGACCTGAGCCCTGCATTCTGCAGTGCAAGAATGGCACAGAGAATTTATCAGTGTTCTAGGGCCTCTGTGTGCAGAAAGAATTTGGAGGTGAAGGGCTCCCATCTGCAGTTCCATTTGCTTGGAGGAGGAGGAGGAAGTGTGGGGAAGAGCCTTAGAACACGGTTATAACCTCAGTTAACTTCACACACAGTATTAACCAGCACAGATCTCTCTGGTTTGTGCCAAAATGCTGCTCTGCTCATGTGAGGGATGCTCTGGTACCTCTCTCTGCCCTGCTGCTTCCCAGGGGATGCCGAGTGCCACATTCCCTCCTGCTTCCACTGGGATGCACGTCAGGCCTGTGGCATCTCCCTAGACCTCCTGCCTAATCCAGCCTCCAAAAATGACATTTCTAATGCTGGAGCACAGAGGTGTGGGGAGCTGTGTTCATTTCCTGAGGCACTGGTTGGGTTTGGGGCTCTGGAACTGGAAGTTCTGAGTAGATGGAGCAGGTGAGTTCCCCCTGTACTCCCTGGAGGTGTGGGATTGTTCACAGAGCTGCAGCAGGTTCTTCACCCCAGAGGAATGGTGGGATCAGCACAGCAGGCCTGGCACTGAAGATCAGCTTGGTCAGGAGAGTCCCCTCAGGTTTGTGCCTTGGGATGGTGACATCCCCATCCTTGGGAAGGGCCTTCCCTGTGGTCCTCTTTGCACCTGTGGAGTCACTGTGAGGGACACTCAGGCTGTGAAGGACACTCAGATGTGTCACCTCCTGGCGCTGGGCTGCCTCACACTCTCCTTGGGGTCGTTCCTGTCTCAGTGAAACATTTCCAACCTGAGACCCTTGTCTCAGTCCAGCACTGCTTCCCCTGCAGCCTGGGGGTGTCTGATAGAGGGGCTAAAATTTTGGGGTTTTGGGTATCATCCATTTCAGTCCCCTACAGATCCATTCCCATCCCCGTGTCTGGCAGGTCTGGAGCATTCCCTGATGTCCAGCAGTGGCACAGATGTCTCATATCCAGATGATGTGGCCTCCTGCTGGCAATTCCTTCCCTGTTTCCTGTCTGGAATGGTTTTGGGTCTCTGGATTAGTAACTAATCACAAATTCTACATTCTGTCCTCACTGCACTGAGCTTTGCTTTCATTATGTGGCCTGTTGCAAACTGGGAGGAAGGGTTTTAGTAATTGTAAACAATTTAGAAGGAATTTTAGGGAACGTGGGCCATGAGACAGGGTGACCAGAGCTGGTGTAGGGCCCAGCCAGACACCCAGAGTGACCAGTGGGCCCTGGTCATGGGCTTCTCCATGTGTTTGATACTTCTGGAGTGTTTCCTGCTCTTGGAGTCCCCCATTTGTCCAGATTTTCCAAGGAAACACTGTACCAGAGCAAGCATGGAACTGGTTTTCCTTTGAGCCCAAAGGAGTAAGGAATTAAAAGGAAAAGAGGGAATCTGCAGTGATGGAGCATCTGTCTTGCTATGTAATAGAAATCATAAATCCAAATTTGCCTGAAAGTTATGGATATGAAATCTGATGGATTCAGCCCTTGAGAGGGCAGCTGAGCACTTGCAAGGGGTCCCTGGCGAATCTCAGTTCTGATGAACTGATCCAATTCCACTGGATTTTCAGTGTTGGGGTTTAGGGTTTAAGGCTGTCATTGTTTGAAGTTCCTGTGGTTGTCACCTGGTGTAGCAGGGTTTGTCTTACACCAAGGTGGGACTCTGGCCAATCTCCTTCCTTTTGGGCTGTGGTAGGAGCCATAAGATACTTGGAACTGGATTTTTTTTTTTCTGTTTCTGAGCCTGGCTTGGCATTTTAATAGATGTTTTCCTGTTGATTTATTTTGCCTTCTGGAGTCTCCTTGTCCCTGCACAGGCTGATTCCCCCTTGGTGAGCCAAGTGTCCTTGCTACCCATGGCATCCAAAGGTGACACGTGGGGCTTGAAGGAACCACCTGGAGAACGATCTGGGGACATCAGACACATTTATTTGTAGTGCCTGTAAAGTCCAAAGAGATTTCCAAGGGCATCTCAGGTGGTTTGTGTGAAACCCAAAAACCTCCATTGCAGTGGGACATGGCAGGGACATGGGTGGTTCCTCCAAGCCCCACATCTCCCTGTTGGCTGCAGTGGGAAATGAGCTGGAGCCCTGGTGGGGTTGTGGTCCCTGCCAAAGGAAATGAGCTGGAGCCCTGGAGGCTTTGCTGCTGTAGCTTGGTGGTGTTTCCTTCCTCACCAAACACCTCACTTCTGCTTCCAGACTGTGGCACGAGTTCCAGCTCTGGGGTGAGCTGCTCTCTCAGGAGGGGACTCTGTGGGAATTCACTTGCCTCTGGAGTAAAACTTTTTACCAATGTTTTATACATAAAGGAGCAAGGGTGGGATGTAATTCATGTGATGTTCTGTGAATAAAGGTTTTTTTTAACCAAAATAAAAGTTGGTTTTGTTTTGGTTTTTTTTTTTTTTTTTTTTGCCTTAGCCAACATTTTGGGGCCAAAGCAAGCAAGCAGGACCAGTTCCAGGATTGATCCTGGTTCACTGTGGATGGAGGAGGGGTCTGCAGGGGAGGGGGCCACAGGGGTGCTGTGGGGGGCTCCCCTTTGGGTCACAGCAGGAAATGGGTCCCTCTGCACTGGGGTTGGGAGCAGGAGCCTGTGCTGGACCTCACTGGTCAGACTGGTGGGACGTGCCAGGCTGGGACAGCCCCAGAGCTGGTGGTGAAAGGCAGCTGGAAGTGGGTGGATGATGGAACAGGAGTGGGGGCAGCTGGGGGGCACAGCCAGGCCCTTGCTGTGCTCTGCCCACTCCCCCTTAGGTCCTCAGAGGGGCCAGGCCTTCCTCTCCCTCTCTTCCTGCCAGTGATGCAGGTGAGGGGGCTCTAATTAAGAGAAGGAAGAGCTTGGAGGACAAAATGTGGCTGTTGATAAAAGAGATTGTGGATTTAAAATGTGAGATCAAGGGGGTTGGATTATCTTCCTCATGCTCTTAAGTTCTGTTTTGAAGTAATTCCAGTCCCCACAGCTACAAAACACGTATTAAAGCAAAAAATACCTAGCAAAGAATGCAGCCAATTGTCAGTGCTGTACGTGTGAACTTGATGTAGAGGTGGGACGGGGCTGCACCGGGTCCTGTCCAGGGTGGGCCCCTGAAGGGCTTTGATACTGCGAGCAGCAGCTGGAAATGGGACCTGTGGTGATGGGTTAATTCATGTTTTTATAATGATGTGATATTGGCGAAGGGTGAATTATGTTTTTGTAACAGCAGTGTTATAAGTAAGTTAAGTATAAAGTTTACAGTTCTCAAAACACAAGGAGCCCCAAAGGGGTGCAGGGCTGGCAAATTTCGCAAGATTTTCCTCATCTTTGGAGAAGGAATCAAAGAATTGTAATACCAATGAGAGGTGGAGAGCCACGGAGGAGAAAGGTGATTGGCATCTGATAAGGACTGATAGCCTGGAGAATACATCCTATCTGGAACATTTAGGGTACTCCAGGAACTTCCCACACACCCAGGAAACCTTTTCAGGCGCGGCTATGGTTCTCCTGATCTGCATCAAGGGACAAAAGAACCTAAAGAAATTCTATACTGAACAGCAAGTCCAGCGCTGGAAGTTTCAACATTCCCCTGATTCCAGGACCAGGGAAACAAGTCCAGACATGTACACGGAGCCCAAACTAAGAAGGGTATAAAGCTAACAGACTTTGGGACTTGAAACCTCGGGAGAACGTGAGGTGGTAGAGGTCACGTTTGGAGGTTTTCAACCGGTGGGCACCGTTTCCTTGCTTCGCTGGCTCTGTCGATTGCATTATTTGGCTTTGTCAATTTCTTTGTCAATTTCTTGTCTGAAATTCTCGCTGGCAATAAATTGTTCTTAAGATTGGCTCTTTAAATTTATAACAGGACAGATGCTTCAGGAGTGTGCTTGAATACGACTAAGCCTGTGGGAGAAATCCAGAAAAGGGAACGTCCTGGTGTCACCTGGGATCGAGTTAATTTTCTCCCCAGCAGCTGTTCCTTCCCAAGGCTGTGTTTGGGATTCAGGATGGGAATAATGTCGATAACACGCCGATGCTTTGTGTTTACTCTAAATCAAGGACTTTTCAGTTTCCCAGGCTCTGCCAGTGAGCAGAGGCTAAAGAAGCCGGGAGGGAGCAGGGCCAGGACAGGTGACCCAAACTGGCCAAAGGGATATTCCACATCACAGAGAGTCATTCCGAGCATATAAACTTGGAATGATGGGCTAGGAAGGGTCAGGGGGTAGTGAACAACTGTACTGGCCACCACTTGTCTGTCCTGGGTTTTATATCTCCCTCTCTCTCCCTCCTTATCTTTTTTTATTATTATTAATTATATCTAACTTTGTTTCAATTATTAAACTGTTCTTATCTCAACCCGTAAGTTTTACTTTTTTCTCCAGTTCCCCCATCTCCCTGCGTGGGGGGCAGTGAGCTGCGATGTTTATTTGCTGGCTGGGGTTAAATCTGAGAGGGAAACAACAAAGAGATGAAACCAGCCAGGATCTGAGCACTTAAAACCAGTGAAACGGTGGGGCAAGGTATGTTCGGAATAGAGGAGATAATGAGCGATAAGAAATGATGATTGGGTGGGACAGAATTAACTTAGAAGGAAGATTGTGTGGATAAGTACCTGAGAATGTTTGTACTTGGCCCAAAGCCTGCTCTGTGCCCGCCTCTCCCTGTTCACTGTTCCTCAGGTTAACCCTAGAATGTCCGAGCACAAGGGGATGTGCTAAAAATCCACCTCCTTTAATGTGCATTCCTCCCTGTGAGGGTGGGGAGGCCCTGGCACAGGGTACCCAGAGCCCCCGGGGCTGCCCCTGGATCCCTGGAAGTGTCCAAGGCCAGGCTGGCCGGGGTTTGGAGCAGCCTGGGACAGTGGAAGGTGCTCCTGCCCATGGCAGGGGGTGGGACTGGGTGAGCTTTAAGGAACCTTCCAACCGAGTTTGTGGTTTTGCCTCTACATCCCATCTGCTCCTGGCAAGGACATCCAGCCCCCAGGGACTGGAGTGAAGGCTCTGGCACTGCACAACCCACCCAGCACAAGAGACTGAGGATTCAACACAGGAGTCTATCACAGCAAAGTCCTTACTCTGCCATCAGGATGGAGGTGCCCTGTGTAATAAGGGGCAATTCATGTTTTTCATAATAGGTGCAATAAGGAACACCTCATGTTATCATAGTACTTGTTGTTATAGTAGATAGTAGTGAACATATAGTTTTAAGAAAGCAAAAAGGAAACTCCTCGAGAGCAGAAGGCTTGGAAGAAACATCTCCAACTCCGGGAAAAGGACAAAGAAATTACAATGCCAATGAGAGGTGGACAGCAGCTGGGGGGGAGGGATGATCAGCATTTGCTAAGGATTGATGGCCCGGAGATGGTATCTTATCTGGGACATTAAGGGTACTCCAGGAGCTTCTCCTACCCAGGAAATCCTTTCAGACACGATTTCTCCTATCAACCACAGCATCGAGGAACAAAAGAACTTATAGAAATTCTACACTGATCGGCAGGTCCGGCCGGCCATCAGGATGGAGGTGCCCTGTGACACACCTGAAAAAATATCCTGTGTCCTGTGGCAAAGACAAAACAAGCAGAGGGAGCCCGGAGCCCAGTGATAGCCAATACTGGGATTGGAAACGTTCCCAGTGCTGGGGGAGGCTCAGCCAGCATTCCCGAAGTGCTGCAGGGACAGCAGAGCTCACAGCAGGTGCAGGATGTGCCTGAGGACATTGCCCAGAGGGATGTGGGATTTCAGTCACCCACCCTACAGGACAGACTCCCTTCCCACAGACCCTGCCCCGAGTTCTTGGGGCCTGGGGGTGGTTGAAGTCACAAAAAACCTTCCAAGCCTCCTTTCCAGACAGGGCTACTGCATCCACCCCAGACTGGGGGAACGTTACCCTCAGTGTTAAGAACATGGAAGAGCTCTCCTCCTGCACAGCACAGACACCTGAGGGCCCAAGGAGGAGCAGCTTTCACCCACTGCCAATTAAAGGAGCTCAGGCTAATGGTGACCAATTATGGCATTTACCTGTAAAACTGTAGTGCTCTGGCCCACAAATCCTACAAATGAGCTGCTGCTGTCAAACCAGAAACAATCACAGCTAGTGTTTATCACCACTCTCATTCCAAGTGACAAAAAATAAATGAAGGTGGAAAGGAGAGCTTCCCATGTCAGCATTTACTGACTCCAAAGACAAGCAGTCACAGGGCATTTAAAACATTTTATTCTAAATTGCCAACATGAACATTGACATAAACTGATAGAATTTTAAAAGAATCCTAATTTTGCATATTCCAGTCAACATGTATAATTCTCTAGTGGTAGTATACAGATGGTGGAAATCCAGTCTTTAGAGGAAAATATAAAGGCATTAATCTCTTTCTAGACAAACATCATGTCTGGCATCTTAATTCTTTATGGCTGTATATTTAGATCCCATTTTGTACTTTGCATGTTTAGAAATAATACTGCTTGATCTGAACATTTTCAGTCCTAAACATGTATTTTTACTGATTTAAACCATTCCTACTCCCTCCCTCCCCTCCCCTCCCCCCCAATACAGAACAGGTACCTGAGAGCTCTCAAACATGTTTTAAGCATTAGAAAACTGCAAAACTGTAATGGAAACTGGAAAAGCACATCAGTGTGCTCCTGAAACTTCTCCTGTTTGGAGTTGTGTGTGATGCAAGGAACTTGCAGAGGATTCTGTTAAGCTCTGCCTGGGGAAGCCTCACACACAGGAGACAAAGGGAAGGCCTAAGGTGACAAAGGCAAGGCTGAAGGTGTGAGGGTGCAAAAGTTAAGGTCAGGATGCTCTCAAAGCAGTCTCTGCAAACAACAACACAGTTAAAAACCCAACCTGAACACTGCTTGCACATACCTTGAGTAGACAAACTCAGACTCCAAGAAGATAAAAACAAGAACTGCATGCACAGAAAAAAAAAATACTTCTACGTTTGACTGCTCCAGATTATTTCAGTCTCAGCCTCTTCACAGACTGGAGAAACTCTCAGCACTTTGTGCTGTCCAGGCTGCAACAGGCCCTCAAACACGACTCCTAGAGCCTCAGTGGCAGGGAGGGTGCTGCAGCAAACAGCCAAAACTTCTCCTGAATGCCCAGCAGAAGTTCCACATAAACTCTCTAGGCTTCCTGAGAAGAGCAAGATGCTTAAGGCACAGGGTAGAAATTCCTGGAAGTTACTGTTGGGTGGTTCCTGACTTCCACTGAAATGGGACTGTAGCAGTTTCTGCTATGCCCTGGCCTGAATTCTCCCAAATCTGCCATTCCTGCAGGACATTCCCCCTACCATTCCTGCATCCCTCTGCAGTTAGCACTGACCACGAGCTCCCAAGGAGCTCCTCCACGTGCACAAAGGTTTTAAAGAGTCAAGTGAAGGAACAAGATTCTGGGGGCTATTTTCAGCCCCCCAAAGTGTTCTGTTTCCCACTATCACTTCTCTAATTAGGAACCTAATCAGATCCTATCTCCCCTGCTTAAAATAACTTCCTCAGTCCCCACTCCTTAAAAACCCTTCTGAAGGGTCTCCTACTGTTTCCCAATCTCTGGAGCACACAGAACAGTCTCAAAGATCTGACAGATCATTCTCTGTTACAAAAAAACAGAGACTTGCCAATTACAATGTTTGTGGTTTTTTTTTGTTCATGGGGAGTTACCATGACCTAGAGCTGAGCAGGGAAGGTTTCTGAGTTTATGTAATTTTATCAGTCTATTTTTTCAAGAACAGTAACAAAATTCACCAAGTAAAGGTGAGGGTAACTTTTAAAACAAGTGGTTGGGGGAAACATTGGGCAACCAAGGACAGTTCCACGTGTTCAAACATTGCAAGAAACACATTATGCAACAAAAAGCCAAGTGTAGAGTCCTGCCATCAGGTGCAGAGCATGTCTGTCATCTGCAGGAGCTCTCCTGTCCAAGTCAGGGAGACACTTACTGCTGGGGCAAAACCATGTTCCAGGGGGAGGAATTAATATTCCGAATTCTGGAAAGGACAAGACAATTTTTTCATGAGATGGACAAAGATACAACAACTTCCCCCATTCCCCCAACGACAGAGGCCTCTGCAGAGGCAGCACCTGGCAACAAGGCTTGTCTACAACTGACATTTCAGTTTGGTTTGCCAGACTCAGCCCAACACTGGCAATTGCAGAGCCCCTGGCTGTGCAGGAGCTGTGTCTGCAGTGCCCTGAGAACACCAGGTTTAGTTGCTCCCAGTGGGAATCAGGACAATCATTCCTCAAAGCATCTTTAAGCTGTTGCTGTGCTGCTAAAGGCAAATAAAAATCTTTGATTTCAGCATTAGACATTTCTCCTTGGGGAGCTCCTTCTCTCCCTCCCCAGATGGAATTTGATAGCTTCCCCCCACCCAGTACTGCTGGTTTAAGGAGCTCTGACTTAGCTGGGCCTGAAAGTGAACAGAGCACAAAGCAAAGGAACAATCTGGGTTAAGACAGGGGCAGGGTGGGAGGTGAAAGGGGATAATGGGGATGCTGTGGAAGGGCCTGTTCAGAGAGAAAGCAGAGGAAGCAGCTCTGCCTAACCTGGGCCACAGGAATGGAGCAAGGAAAGAGCAGAGGATGCTTCAAAGGAAGGACACGGAGGATGATCTGAGCAGCACGTTCCCTCAGAAGCTGCTCTCACGAAGCAGCTGTTCAACACAACCCCTCTGTCCACGCAGTGGGAGCCAGGAAGTGCTGCTACAGGCAGAGATTTCAGGAGCTGTCCCCAGCCCATGCTCAGTACTCACAGCCCTGCAGACACGGTGTACGGGAGGGTCTCAGGGGGCCGTATCCGTGAGGGCAACGAGTTGTTCTGGTCACTGACGGTGCTGGAATTAAGTGGTTTTGGTTACTCCTGGCAAATGCACTGCCTCACATGTAAGCATTCTACTGCAGCAAGGCCCTGGGGGATGGTGCTGAGGAGAGCTGCATGTGCTCTGAACACTCAAAGAGCCAGGCAGTGCTGCTGTCAGCCCCTCTGGAAGAGCTCACACAGAACTCAGCCTGCCAGGGGCAGGATTATTGCTGAACTGTAAATGAACCTGTAAAATAAACCTTAAAAACACCTCAGGCAGCTCTGGTGGTGCCACCACATCCCACAGCCAGCCAGGGCAGCCCCTTGCTGTTCACAGCTGGGCACTGAGCTCTGAGCTCCCCCTGCCCCAAGCTCTGACAACACTTTGGAAGGGGCACCAGGGGAGGATTCTGCTGACACAGGGCCCAACTCCAGCACATCTGCCAGGCCCCAGCAGGCAGGAGCTCACAAGGGATCTCCCAAGGACTCAAAGACCACAAGTGTGACCACCTTTCTTCTTGTACAATGCCCAGACATCCATCAGTCCCTGAACACAGGCCATGGGCAGGAAGAGCAGCCTGCCACAAGCACACAGGAGCAGTATCTGTGCTCCTGAGGGTTTCCTTCTCTGCCCCAGGCCATATGAGGAAGCAGGTCACACTGAATCAGCAGCATCTCTCCTCCCAGCGTGGTACAGCGTGGTACAAAGGCAGCTCCTGCTCAGCCAGCAAGGTGAGGCTGGGAGATGGCTGCAATATTTGTTTAAACAAACAGCGGTGTAAAGAATCAAACTTGCATTCCCTACCTGTTTAGGGCAGAGTTGATCACACCCCACACAAAAGTAGACTCTGATCCCTCCAGCAATTCTGTGAAAGAAAGCAGATGTTGTGGCTCAGAATTAAGAAACCTCAGAAACCACCATCAGATCAGTGGCTTAAATGGCTCCCCACTGCCAGAGGGCAGGGATGGATGGGATGGAATTGTTCCCTGGGAGGGTGGGGAGAGCTGGCACAGAGTGCCCAGAGCAGCTGTGGCTGCCCCTGGTTCCCTGGGAGTGTCCAGGGCCAGGTTGGATGAGACTTGGAGCAGCCTGGGACAGTAGAAGGTGTCCCTGCTCATGGAAAGAGATAAACCTTAAGGTACCATCCAAGCCAAACCATTCAGGAATGCTGTGATTCTGTGATCAGGAATATCTCTGTCATATTTTTACATGTTCAAGAGAGAGGAAAAGTTGACCTATGAGAAATGTGTCTGCTCCACTGAGGAACATGTTTCCATTGCTCTCACTGCACTTAAAGCTCTTCTGGGAGGAAGTGCTCTCACTGCACTTAAAAGCTCTTCTGGGAGGAAGGGATGCTTGGAAATCTCCTTGAATTGTTTTCTATAACAAGCCAAGCCTGCTGGGTGGAGACATCCATGTTCATATGAACGAGCATAAGCAAAGTGTCCTACAAGGCAGCCCTGAGTGAACAGCACCCCTGGCCTCACAACATCCCCAGAGGAGCTGGAGGACATGGCCAGGAAGAAGGCAGCAGATGGGGAAGCTGCTCACCTGTTTCCCAGTCTTCATCACATGGAGGTGCCTGCCATGTGCTCCCATTATTCAGCTGCTCCTGTGGGGGCTCACAGGACCTGCTCACTTCAGGAAGAGAAAACACAGTGACCAGCAGTCCTTAAATCCATTAAACACTTTGGCTTAAGCTGGAAAACATCCCTGGGCTTTAGAGGAAGCCCCACCAATGGCAAAGAGGTTGGGGACAGCTGAAATCCAGACACTTCAAATTTGCCATTTTCAATGAAAAAGAGAACACTGCTCCCTGGACCTTTGAGCAGGAATGCTGGAGTGAAGAGGAAACCTGCTAACATGGCTGCAGGATCACTGCCTGTGCATTTCTACAGAAGATAGAAAGTGGTGTGCCCTCTGGTGTGCAAGAGTTAAAGGGAGATCAGCTCTGCAAGAGGAGCAGCCCATCCTTGTGCCCATTAATGCATCCCATTCCTCCTTCCAGAGGCACTTCCTGCACGGTTTGGGGTAAAACCTTAGTACTCAACAAGCCTGGTAACAAAATACATGCAAAGCCTACCCAGAGGATCTGCCATATTCTCAAGAAACTGCCCAATAAAACCCAGCAAATGAGATCATGTGTCACACACAATGAGATGTTGTGTCACACAAAACTACAGAAAAACCATTTGCCTCCCACTTTTGGGTCATTCCACGAGGAGACCTCAGTCCCCAGGGTGCAGAGACACCTGGGAGCACAGGGCTTCTCTTACCCACATCCTGCTCCATGAAGGCTTTGTCGCTGCACTTCATGATGTGGTCACTGAGGTCGGCCTGAGGGACCAGGTGACGAGCGTTGAAGGGACATGTGGCCAATTTCTTTGCAATTTCAGGGTTGCTCTGGACAAGGGAAAACCAAAATTATGTGCCACATCTCTCAAAGTCACTTACCTCTTGCTGATACGTAGGAAAAAAAAAGAGTGGGATATTTGTGGTATTGCTTTAAAAAATACAATAACAAACAAGAAATTGCAATGTATTGGTCAGACAATCACTAAAAACAAAAGGGGAAATGAACACAAATTTTCTTCCAAACACAATTCACAGACACTGAGCCACCTTGACTGAAGTGGAACAGACCCTCAGCAAACTCCCTACAGTTCCCTGCAGTGTGGTGACACGACTGCATGGCTTAAAGCACAAATGAAACCATTTTAAAACCAGTAGGGGAGAGAAACCAGAACAATCTAAACCCTTCAGATATACTTTAACTCAATGGGCACACAGGCAGAGAAATTCTGTCAACCTTTTAGAAGAGCCAGGGAGCTGGCAGCATTCCACTTGGGTTTCCATGATGGCAGGCACCAGTTCTAGTGGCAGAGCTCATTGGTCACTACACTAAATTATCTCCTGCAAGTGATAGAGCATTACTGGGAAAGCCCCAGGTCAGGGCTGTGTTCTGAAGAGAGCAATGGGAATCTGAGCCAAGTGGAAGCTGGCTTGGATTAATTGGATTTTATGCATAAGGGAGGCAAAGGAAACTCAACAAACTTGTCCCAGGCATGAGGGACAATCTCCATCCAAACCCCTGCCACTGCAAATAACACACTGTGGCATCTTCAGATGGACCAGTGACAATCCCCCAGCTCTTATGTTAATTAGCACTTCTTCTGCTAATTACTTAGACACTGCCTTTATCACTATCTCACCTCATCCTCCCAACCCAGAAACTTCCCCAAACTCTCTAGTCATCAGTTAGGCAAGACCAGGACAAAACCAGCAAGCTTAAAGGTTTACTTGGTCACACTGTTCACCCAGTTCACACACTCACTCCTGCCAAAACGTGCAGGGGATCAACATGGAACATTTCAGGCCTCTCTGAATGTTTGGTACTTGCCACTTAGTTCTGCCCCCCACTTTCACTAGCTAAATAATATTTTTAAGGCTCTAGTTCCACCAAAAATGAATTTATTGTACTGATACCAGGACATGCTGTCTACAACTGCAACTTAAGTGGAAGGCACAGCAATGCTGGACCGCTTTAAAGACACGCTGGCAAACTTAAAAAGGAATAATCAGGTTTTCAAAAGTCTCAGGAAAAAATCCAGAGCTCAGGTTTAAAGAAACCAAATCATGAGAACAACAGAGAGCAGCAGCCTCCTGTCCTCTCTCTGATGCAAACTCTCCTTATCTCCCCCTCCCCCCTCGACTTTTCGGCCACCTCTTTGTTTTAAACACCCATAAGCACTCAGTAGTTAAGTCTCCTAGCAACTTGATGGGGAAAAATTCTCTAAGTAAAAAGGACAAACCTAACCCCCAACAAATGTGTCACATGGAATGATTTGCAATCAAATTCTTAACTAAAGATGGAGAGGGGAATAAACCTCTCCCAAACGTCCTGAGGCCAGGATGTGCAGTGTCTGCCAGATGCCCATGAAACAGCTCTTGGCAAAACCAAACTGCCCAGCCCTGCAGTGAAAGAATGAACTGCAACATCACATCACTTGTGCTCTGAGGGGTGCATGGAACTCCAACAGAGTCCTCTCTTCAGCTTGTGAAAAAGGCATATCGTGTGTATAGCTCTGCGCCGATATTTACTATATATAATAGACTAGTTAGAAAAGTTATGGAATATTAGCATTTGAGTAATATAATAAATGTAGTTTTTAACATTAAGTTTTAGTAAAATATGTGTGTAAGGTATTTTCTTCAGCTCAGGGGAAGAGGAGCTGCCCTGGGAGAATGTTTTACAGAGATAAGGTTTACAACAGAGAAGAAAGACCCCCTCGACTTCTCAGACCGAAAGATGCATATCTCCTGGAACCTACGATCTGAATCCACAAAAACAAGACTCCCTGCGGATCCTACAAAACTAGACGACCCGAATCCACAAAGACAGGGCTCCCTGTCTCCAGGGAGCTTAGCAGTAACCTTGGAAAACAAGTTTGTCTTAGATAAAGCATGCATAATTATGAAGTTTTAGTCCTCAAAAAGGGAAAGATTTCTACTGGAGGTGCCTTTCTTTCTAACCAGCAGGTCTGGGAGGGAAGGAAGGACGGTGGTCTAGGCTGCCTACTTTGCCTTTTATTGTCCTTTTATTTGTCCTGTCTCTGAAAACTTTTTAAACTTTTATTTGTATTAATTTCTTTGTAACCAATTTTTATTCTTTATTAAATTTTCATAAAATTCTAAAAGAGAGTGATTGGCATTTCTCACAAGCTGAAAGTGGAAAAATGAATATGGCCCCTTGTCAGCTGCTGGAAGGGACCAGAGTCTCCTACCTGAACTAGCCATGAAGGATCTGTCTCCTTCCAACAGAGCCAGACTGTGAATGGGTGAATTCCTGTGTGCCTGGAGCTATTACTAAACAAACCTGAAGCTCTGTGAAATGACAGTTAAACAAGGGCTACTTGTGAGGGCAGGCAGGAGCACAGGGTGGGTTTGCAGGCACAGTCACTGCCTGTCCAGCTCACCTCCTTACACTTCACCAGGTGATAGGGGAACCGCCGTGCTCGGATCCGGTGGTGTTTGACCAACGGGCACTGGATTAACCTCTCTGGGTCCAACACATCTGATGGAACAGAACAGAACAGAGCATCTGCTTAGGAAGATGAGAATCACTCACAGAGCACCGGGGAAAACCCCACACCACCACATCAGGGCTGTGGTCTGAGGGAGTTAAACCAGTCACTCTTAGTTTGAAACCATTCATGAAGGCAGGCACCTGCTTTGCATAACCAAATTAATTAAACCTGAAGTTCTCCTAACTGGGACACTAGTTAAAACAGAGGAGAGTCAGCACCACTGAACATTATAACTCTCTAGGTTACCTTATTAGGGGAGGCAACCACCCTTACTCCAAGGGAAAGGCAGCAGCACTTTCCAGCTCTCCTGGAGGAGGATCAGTGGGATCATGTCACACCCATCAGTGCCTCCAGCAGCTGAACCAAATCTTTTTTCCATCACTAGCTTGTTTTGCTGGAGGCAGAATGTGAAGGAACAGAGTTACATTCTGGAGTGTGCCTAAGATGGTACATGAGACTCTGAATGAAGCTTTTAATCATGTAATTATTTAGGAGCTGAGGCATTACTAAAGCAGCAAAAACACTGAGGAACAAACATACTGAACATGAAGCAGTGTCAATCCATGCACACATAATTGTCCAGAAAATATATTAAAATATAAATATTAATAAATATGCATATTCTCAGGGACAAAGAGAGGCAGCCAGGAGGAGACACAAGGCTCCACTACTGCCTGTGGGGTACACATCAGGGAGCCTGGGCTGCTCCCATCCTTTCTGCTCTGCCACTCTTGCTGCCCGGGCTTTCAGCACATTTAGGATTTGATTATGCAGGAGCTAACCCAGCTCTAGGCAGTGGCTGTTGCTGTCTCTGCCCTCTCTCTCACACTCCATCAGGCCACAGGCCAGCAGTTGTTTCAATGCTGCTACAGAAGTCCCAATGAGCAGAATCCCTGCTGAGAGCCACTTGGAAGGAGAAGGGACAGAGAGGATCCTCGTTTCCATCTGGGCTGTGCAGTGCTGCTGCCTCTGAGCGCCTCTCACATCAACAGCCCCCTCGGGGCACTAGAGCAGCTGAAAACCCACCTGGCTTTGCACTGGCCCAGCTGCCCCTGGAAGAGCAATCACAACTAGTTTTGTCACCGAGAACGTAGTGAAAAATAAAACACTCTGACACTGTAATTTCAGCATTAGAAAGCAGTATTACTCTATTTTGGTCCTGGCTGCGTGGGGGATGCTCCTCCAAGCATCCTGTCCTCCCTCTGAGGAAGGTTTCTTCTCCTTGAACGCACTCCAACTAAGGGGTTTGGCCAAGATACGCCCTTGACCAGGCACACAGTCTTTATTCTCAAGGCTGGAATACCCACTTGCGCACATTAATCACGGGTACATGTGAATACAGGATTAAGCACTATCTGTTTAAGGAATTCACAAGACTAAACACTAGTTGTTAAGAGATTTTTCCAAGGCCGCCTCTCTCTGAACTGGCTCCACCCAAGACCAAGTGCGTTGCCAGTGAAGGGAAAGGGGACAGAGACCAGCACCAGAGGAAGAGCAGAGCCCTCGGCACCAAACACCAGCATCACAGAACCGGCTCAGGCAGCCGAGCATCTGTAATTTACACACGTCTGAAACCCCCAAAGGCACCCCAACAATGCCACGTGCAGGGAGATCCTCGTACCTGTCCCTGCCCATACTGCATGGAACAGATCCCAAAACCGCGTGGAGCGGCTGAGCCGGGAGACACGGGTGGAAGCAATGATCGAAGCAAACTTTTATTCAGGCAAATCCTGCAGGCTGGACCTCACCCGCACCAGCTGCACCTGGTGTGGCGCCCCGGGTTGGAATCACCGAGAAAGGGCCGGCGGAGCCCGCCCGGCTCGGGCACTGGGCACGGGGCCCGGCCCGGCCCGGGGTGGGGGCCAGGCCCAGCCCGAGAGGGGACAGACCCAGAGGCGCTGGTGTGCTCCCGGCCCCGCCCGAAGCCTGAGAGCTTTCCCCGACCCTCCCCAACTAAGCCTCACCCAAGTCCTCCTCAAGCTCCATGCCGGGGCCGGGCCGGCTCCGCTCTGGCTCTGGGGCCGGGTGTGAGGCTGGGCTGAGACCGCTCCGGGACGGGGTGGGGGTCGGCTGTGGGTCCGAGTCCTCCTCGGGGCCGGCTGCGGGGGATGGGTGTGTGGCCGGGCCGGTTCCGCTGTGGGGATGGCTGTGGGGTCCGACTCCGCCTCCGTCTCGGGGCGGGCTGTGGGGTCGGGCGGGCTGTAAGGCGGGCTGTGGGGCCGGGCGGGCTGTAGGGCGGACTGTGGGGTCGGGCGGGCTGTGGGGCGGGCTGTAGGGCGGGGCCGGTGCCGCCCTTCCCGCCCAGCCGCGGTTGCCGAGGTAACGCCGCGCTCCCGGCGCCATCGAGCGCGGCCCGGCCGGGCCTGGAGCTGCCGCTGCGCCCCGGCTCGGGACTCTGAAACCGCCCTGAGGTGCTTGGGGAACGTTCAGCCGAAATAAACCCATTTAGATTGAATGAGCCAGGCTTTGACTAATTTTGATGGTTTTTGAGTGGGACTGCTGCAGCCTTTTAGGCTCTGGTTGTGAACTGACCCCGCACAGTGAATCAGAATTGGCGAGGTTGGAAGAGATCTTGGCTTGTCGATTAGTCTCGAAAGTATACAAAGATCACACATCAAAGAACATAATTTCTTAAGAAAACCCTATATACTCCACATTTTGCAACAATAACACAGGGATGGTTTGGGTGCTCAGTGGTGTTTATCCTGTGTCTGGGGCTGTTTTAGTCCCCTGGTGCAGCAGAAGCCAGAGCAGGAGATCAGGAAGCTGCAGCCCCTGCAGAGGCTGCAACTCTCTTGAGCTCAGAATGTCTCCCTGCACTGACTTGGAGAAAGAATTCAGCAAGGTGTTAGAACACCCCAGACCAAAACTTGGACCGAGAGGAGCACGTGTGGGGGGCAGGTGCCCAGGTCACAGGGATATCATTGCCTGCGGATTCCTCTGCACGGGTTTGAGCTCACCTGCTCTACACTGCTCTGTTAAATTGTTTGCTTTTATAAATCTGATGCCTGAGACTCTGCTTTGGGAAATCAAGGCTTGGACCCATCATCCTGCCTCTGCTTCATAGAATCACAGTATCATTAATGCTGGAAAATCCCTCTGAGATCATCAGGTCCAACTATTCCCCCATGTTATAAATGAAATCAGCCAATTTATCAATAAAAAAAATTATTGGAAAATTGAGGTATAAGTGTCTGAGAAAGCCACAAGCAAAAATCAGTGCCGAGCCTGGAGCTGACACTGGATCAACCTTAGATTCGGCCTCTATCACACCGAGTCTCCCTCAGTTCACCTTGTGAACTCAGTCTCACTCAGTTCTGCCTTTGTATTTTTTACATATTCATGTATCCTCTTTTCCTCGCCAGGTCTGTTGAGTAGTTTTCTGAGAAGAAAGATGTCTTATGATTGGATTTTGGGATGCATGGCTCTGACGACGTAGATTAGATTCATATTTGGTGTTAAGCACTGGGTCGTTGTCAGACCTATCTTCAGCGAAGGCTCATCTCCTCTCCTTGCCACCCTGACAGAGGTGACACAATTCCTGGATATCTTTTATTTTCTGAAGCCTGAATGATTTTATATCTGTTATAAATGCATGTTTTGGAGTTGGCTTTTCGCATATAGCAAGATGATTGCTTTATCTATAATATGGGAAGGTTGTATTGTATGTTCTTTTATTAATAGAATTTGAAAAATGTGATAAATGAATATTCTTAGATTGTAACAAAATAGAGATGAGGGTTGTTTTTTTTTGTAGCTCCTCAACTAGATAAAATACAGAAGGGACGTCTTGAATTCCTGAACTAAAGATTTCTGTTAAAGAACAATTGAGCCTTTTGAGGGTCTGAATTTTTTGGAAGACAGATTTACAACGTCCCCCAGACTGCATGGAGTCCCATAAATAAACTGTATACTTAAGGGGGGTCTTAAAACCAAAATGAATATTTGAATCATGTATTAGCTTATTTAAATATGTAACACAGAAGTCCTTAAAACAAAGGATCTGAAAAGAGATGGTGTGCTGATCTTGTCGGTATCAGCACCTCGGCCGAAAAAGCTTTGTTTTTTGGTCTCCTAATTGTCTATTTTATTTTATTTTTATTAAACTTATAAATTTTACATAAAAGTGAATCGTGTTTTTCACATACCATATGTACTTACAATAAAACCCAAATTATTTTATAACATATACCACACCCCAGCAGTGCCAAGACCACCCGTGTCCCCAGGTACCACATCTGCATGTTCTTTGAACACTTTCAGGGATAGTGACTCCAGCACTGCCTGTTCCAATGACTTACCACCCTTTCAGTGAAGAATTTTTCCTGAATAGCCAACCTAAACCCCTCCTGGCACAACTTCAGGCTGTTTTAAGTCACTTTGTGTCTTGTTCTATTGGAGCAGAGCCTGTGCTCTACCTGGCTCCCTCCTCCTGTCAGGGAGTTTTGGAGAGTGAGAAGGTCCCCCTGAGCCTCCTTTTCTCCAGGCTGAGTCCCCCCTGCTCCCTCAGCTTCTCCTCATCAGACTTGTGCTCCAGTTGTTTCTTTTCCTCCCTGGACAATCCACACTCACAGACCCCCTCTCCTCGGGACAATTACCCGCTTTTGGAACTGACTTCAAATGAGGAGTCTCATACACATGTGAGCAAAAGGCACAGATGTTCAAACCCCTGATTTCCTTTAGGGGAAGAAGATACACTAGAAGGTTTCCCACTGTTCTAGTTGGGAACTACAGGAAACAGTTTTTCTGGCAGTAGCCAGAAATTTGCCTAATTCCAGCATGTGATGGAAGGCTTATCAGCGCTCTCTGATAACAGCAAGAGCAGAATCATCTTAAGGTACAAGAGATAGTGTGTTTATAGAATACATGAGAACAGTATAGGCTTCTCTTGAGTGGAAATACTAACAAAAGACATTTTCAAGCACAGAGAATCTTGTCTCTTCCAGTCCTGTCTGCGAAAATATGTAAAAAAACTGTTCCCAGAAGCCTAAGATGGACTAAATCTGTCAAAGGATTGTGTCTCCCTGCACACATGATCTGCAGTGGTGTTTTACTCCTTTGCAAAGGCTGAAAAGGGTTCAGTACACTGCTCCATCCACTTACTGGGAATAATGAAGGCTCTCCAGTGTGGGAATACACAAGTCAGAGAGTAAAACAAACTTAATTAGCATAGCTAGTTTGATAACCAATATGCCATGGCAGGAACAAACAGAACTCTAAAGATTACAGAAGATGGGATTAAACCTGCTTATGGGAAGAGAGGAGATTCAATCAGACACTGCAAGCAAAAGATGTTGTAAAATGTGTAAGTTGTCTGTATGATCTTTAACTGGATTATTGTAATGGAAAATTATTAACCTTCCTGAAATGGTATATAAGCTTTTGGAAAATCTGAGTAAAAATGAATTCTGATCACCAAATCAGTCTTCCTGTCTCTCTATCAATCATCAATATCTCTATATGCCCCATGCACCCCTAACCTTCCCTGAGAAACACCCTTCCTCCTGACTGTGTCTGTCTGGAGTGTCCACAGAGGCAGAGACCCTCCCAGAACCACCCCTGGTCAACACAGCTCTGCTTGGGCATCTTGGGATCCTGCCTGTAGGGGAAAGGATGACACAGAGGCATTGGCTGGGATGCAACAGAATTTTAATGTGTCAGAAGAGATAAATGGGTCAATCCAAAAGGGGAATCCAGTGCAGGAAGCACCAGAGGCAGATGAGAGTTTGTGTCCCATGGCTGTGGCAGAGATGCCAGCAGGTGTCCATCTGCCTGATCCAGAGAGGAAGCAGGGCCAGCAGGTTCTCTCCAGGATGGCTCTGTGGGGCTCACAGCCTCAGGGAGAACAAGGGAACAAGGATACAGGAAGAAAAGCACAGAGTGGCAGAGGGCAGAGGCAGGGATGGGCTGTGCTTGCCAAGAGCCCAGGCTGGCCCCGTCCTTGTGCAAGGGCTGCTGGGGCTGCTCAGCCCCTCAGGAAGCACCAAGCCGATGCTGCTGCGTCCCCAGGGCGGTTCCACCCTGTGAGTCCCTGGGATCCTTCCCCAGGGCCAGGGCCAGCAGCTTTAGCAGGGGAGGCACCTGGTGCCACAGAGGCCACTGCCCAAGCCAGAGAGGCCAAAGCCCCCAGAGCTGATGGGCACTCCCTGAGAGCTGAGGATGCTGCCAACAGCAGCAGAGGTGGAGGATCCCACCACGGTGTTCTGGGGGAAGGAGCTGAGGATGGGCCCGGGCAGGGTCACCACCACGGGCGAGGGCTGGATGGCCACGGTGGAGTCCTGGCACTGCCTGACACAGGGCTCATTGCAGCTGTTGGCCAGCGGGGTGGGGCCGCAGGGCTGGCAGGGCCGGCATGGGCTGTAGCAGGACATGTCTTGGGGCTGGAGATGCGCCTGGCACAGAGAAAAGGGGGAAGCAGAGCACAAGGAGTGGATGAGGATCAGCCTCTCCCACCACCATTAGGATGACTGGGTTTCTCTCAGTGGCAAAGGCTCCCCAAATCATGACAAAGTCCACAGAGATCCCCACCTCACCAACAGCTCAGGACACACCTCAGCCAAGACCCAGTGACTGTCTCTGCCACACCTTCTGCCTGTTTCCCACACCTATGGCAAGGAACCACGGTGCCCAGCTGAAGACAAGTAATATGCTTAGAAATGAATTCAGAGGAGGACAAGGAGGAGGAGAAATGCTCCAAACTCACCTTATTCCCAAGGAGCTGGAGATGGGAAGAGTGGATGAGAGAGTGAGGAGATGGAGCCGCTTTTATACGGCTCCTGCACCGCCCCAGGCCCACAGTAACTGCACAGGGCAACAATTTTCCTGCAGACTCATCTACAAAGCAAAACATCCTCCCTAATGCCACAGGGTGTGTTTTGGTTTCCATCAACGCTGTCATTTAATTTCCTCATTTCTGACATCCCCACTAGGTCATGAAGATCCCTTTCATGTTAAGGGATGAGAAGCCAAATGATTTTTCTTGTAGGAACACATGAGTAATGGTTGGACTCAATGATCTTGGAGGTCTTTGCCATTCCTTGTGATTCTGTGATTCAGTAATTCTCTGATCATTGGCAGGAATCAAGTCTCAAACAGAGCCCTGTGCCATTAGATTTCTCCTCAATATCTGGGGGAGGTGTTGGGTGTCTGGACCTTTCCTCGTTCCTCCCGCTCTCCTCACCCACGGTGCCCTTTGGGTGCACAATGTGGAGTCTGACCTGGATGACACACAAGCACAGGCCACTTTTCCAATACACATTGTCAGTCCTGCAAGCATCCCTGACCTGTGAGGGAGCTGCCAAGCATCCTTTTCTCCCAGGGCCAGGATGGAGCTGCCTTTGCTGGAGGGGGATTCAGCCCTGCCTTGGACAGGCCTGCAGACATCACACACTCCTGGCTTGGCCTCACACCAAAAGGCTGACACACGGCCAACCCAAAATTAGAGTGTGACTTGCCACTGGTAGGGAGAGTCTCTCTCTGGAAATTTGCCTGCTGAAGGCATTCCCTTGCCCTCCTGGGACGCGTCCCAGCTGCCTCCATGTCTGCAGGGCAGGGAAGTGCATCAGTCCTTGGTGTAGTCTCAGAGCTGGTTTTGTACCCAGGGATTTTCTGAGTGTAATCCCTCCCTGAGCATCCCCAGGCATGTGGCACTGCAGTTCACCCAAAACTCTCATGTTTTGGGGGAAGGGAGGAGGTTTCCCTTCCTCTCCAATGGTGCTGGGTTGTTCTCTAGGATGAGGAGGCATTTGGAGCATTGCAAAGGAGTGGGCTGAAGTCCCAATGCCCTGCAGAAGCCATAGAGCTTTGGACCCCTGGATGTGTCCAAAGCAGTGGGACACTGTTTCCTGAAACCCCTTCTTTCAGATCCTGAGCCTCCAGGAGAGCTCCCCTCCACAGCTGGGTGTCTTTGAGCAGGAAGAGGAGTCCTTGTGTCCATTCTGTCCCTCCATCAGCATCTCATCCTCTTGTCCTCTGTTTGTTCTTGACTTTTCATGTTTTGTTTTGAATTATGAGGTGCCTCTAAGATGCTGCCAGCTTTTCTGATCTCTTGCTCTTCACAGGTGCCTGTGAAGGCACATCTGATCTTCCAGATGCCTGAGTGGATGAAAGAGTTGGCATGTTTGAAGTGCAGGGTCTGTCCATGGCTATTTTTATCCTTCCTGACCATCTCTCCCTCTGTCCTCAGCTGCATTCCCTGGCTGTCAGCACCTCCCAAAGAGTGTCTAGAGGTGCTTTCTTTGACACCAACACTCATGTGCCCACCATCAGCTCACACACTTACACTGGTCCAGTCTCTTTAAATGTTCCCACAGCTCCTCCTCCTCCTCTGCTGTGGGGAGGTTTTCCCTAGCCCTGCTTCTGAGGAATATCAGGAACCTAATCCTGAGACAGGAAATGTTGCCAGTGAAGGCCAAAGCCCAGAGGCCTTGGAGAACCTTCCCTTTTCCTGTAACCACTGCCCCCAGTGAAGCTGTCCCAGTCAGCCTTGGCTCAAGCCACCCTTTTGCTCTTGACCTGTGTGAAAGATCTTCTTGCTTACCACCACAAGCTTTCCTGATTCAACTCCAGGTGGACTTTGGCTTTCCAACCCCAACCCCGGAATACCCAGCCAGGCAAACATTCTGCATCAGCAAAGGGCATCAAGAGGAAGGCAGAGGAAAGCATTTCCCTGGAGAAGCAGTGTCCAGTGGGTGTTGGAGTGAGGCGAGAGGGAGGAGAGGGCAGCAGGTAGGACGTGCTGCGAGGAGAGGAGCCCATGGGTGCTCTGCTGCTCTGGGCAGGGCAGGGCAGAGCTGGGTCTGTCCCTGCAGAGGCAGCTGCCAACAATGGCAAAGGCACTGCCCCGAGACAACATCCCCAGCCTGCACAGGACCCTCGGGCATGGGGGGCACATCCTGTGCCTGCCGGACACGCTCTGAGCCCGGCCATCCTCAGGCCTCACATGGCACACGGGAAAGGAGCTGCAGCACAGACCAAGCATGCCAGAAATGAGGAAACGAAATGGCAGCCTTGATGGAAACCAAACCACAACGTGTGGCGTTAGGGAGGATATTTTTCTTTGGAGGTGAATGTGATGGAAAATTATTGTCCTTGTGCAGTGCCTATGCCCCTGGGGCAGTGCAGGAGAAGAATAAAAGAGGGACCTTCTCCTGGCTCTCTCATTCACTCCTCTCACCTCCATCTCTTTGGCATCAAGGTGAGCCTGAAGCCCTTTCTTTTCTTTCTCCTTTGAGCTTTCTGATCACATTCTCTGCTTTAATCCCAGCTGGGTTCTTGAGAAGAGCTTGGCATGGGAGAGGGAAGGGGCAGAGGTTGTGTGAGAGAGAGGCTGGGTTTTTCCTGAGATGGCTCCTGGGTTCTGGCCTAGGTGTGGAAGTCCCTTGCCTTGGTCAGTCTCCAGGAGATTCTTGGGGGCTTGAGCAAACAATGAGGCTGCTGGGCCTCTCTGAGTAGCTTTGTGTTGTCCTCTCCTTCTCTTTGCTTTTCTCCATCATGGTGCACCAACAGACTGCTCTGACATAGCCCTTTCTGTGCTCTGCTTCCCTTTTTTTGCCGTGCCAGGTGCATCTCCAGCCCCAAGACATGTCCTGCTACAGCCCGTGCCGGCCCTGCCAGCCCTGCGGCCCCACCCCGCTGGCCAACAGCTGCAATGAGCCCTGTGTCAGGCAGTGCCAGGACTCCACCGTCGTCATCGAACCGTCGCCCGTGGTGGTGACCCTGCCCGGCCCCATCCTCAGCTCCTTTCCACAGAACACCGTGGTGGGATCCTCCACCTCTGCTGCTGTTGGCAGCATCCTCAGCTCTCAGGGAGTGCCCATCAGCTCTGGGGGCTTTGGCCTCTCTGGCTTGGGCAGTGGCCTCTGTGGCACCAGGTGCCTCCCCTGCTAAAGCTGCTGGCCCTGGCCCTGGGGAAGGAACCCAGGGACTCACAGGATGGAACCGCCCTGGGGACGCAGCAGCATCGGCTTGGTGCTTCCTGAGGGGCTGAGCAGCCCCAGCAGCCCTTGCACAAGGACGGGGCCAGCCTGGGCTCTTGGCAAGCACAGCCCATCCCTGCCTCTGCCCTCTGCCACTCTGTGCTTTTCTTCCTGTGTCCTTGTTCCCTTGTGCTGCCCTGGGGCTGTGAGCCCCACAGAGCCATCCTGGGGAGAACCTGCTGGCTCCACTCTGTGTGGGGACCTGCTTGGAAAACACACCTTGGAGAACAAGTGACTGTTGTTTGTCCCTGGTGCTCTCTGCATTTCCATCTCAGCTTGGATTGACCTAATTTTCCTGGTTTGACTCATTAAAGTTCTTTTGCATCACAGCCCATGTTTTCCTCTCATTTTTTCCCCTACAGATGCTCTCCCAACATGCTCAGAAAGAGAGATGTTGCTCAGGGCTGGTTGTGGGAGGGGATTGTGGGGTATGGTTGTTCACAGAGTGTTAACACCAGCTCAATTTAAATATCCTTAGTCAGGCAATAGGTAACCCTGGTTTCTAATTTTCTCTACTGACCTGGGGCTGGACAGCATGGCCTGATGCTCTTCAGTGATCATAATGATGAGAAAGATGATTTTTGGTCTCCCCTAAAGCATTCTCTTCTCTAAACTCAGCAAGGGGCCTTCGCTACACTTCCTGGCCCTTCAGCCTCTTCTCTCCAGCCAAGTGCTCTGATCTCCTCACCATCCTGGCCACCTTACACCAAGCTCACTCCACCTGGTCCTGGTGATTCTTGCATTACAGCCTGTGCCCAGCACGGGGGATGGCACCAGGCGAGTGCTGAGCAGAGCAGCATCATAGCTCCCACCATCTCCTGGTTCCACTGCTGCTGGCACAGCCCAGGATCCTTCCTATGACAGTGCAAGGAGACATGGTATGGGTGGTTTGGGGTCAGTTCATCACTGAGGTTTTCTTCCACTGCTCCTGGAGAGGAGTCCTTCCCCTGTGAGGCTGTGGGGTCCCTCCCACAGGAGACACTCCTCCATGAACTTCTCTGCTGTGGGTCCACACTCACGAGCAGCAGGTCTACGGCATCTGATGCAGTGTGAGTCCCTCCCATGGGCAGGCAGTCCTCCCAAAACTGCTGCAGTATGGTTCTTTCTTTCCATGGGGTGCAGCCCTCCAAGGACTGGCTGCTCCAGCCTGGAAGCAGGGCTCCCTCTCTCCACCAGCCTCCTCCAGGCATTCACCTGCTCTGGCATGGACATTTCTCTCACAGGCTGTGGGTGGATCTCTGCATCCCCTGTAAATCTCAACAGGCTGTGGGTGCATCTCTGCATTCCGCATGGATATCCATGAGCTGCAACTGCACAGCTGCTTCACCATGGTCGCACCACATGCAGAGGTGTCTCTGCAGAGGAATCTCAGCTCCAGTGCCTGGAGCAGCTCCTGCCTCTCCTTCGCCACTGACCATGGTGTTGCCCTGTTGTTTTTCCTCACATGTTCTCAACTCTTCTTCTTCTTCTCCTCTGACTAGAAGCAAAACTGTGTGCCTTTGTTTTGATTTTCTTCTTGAATATATCACCACAGAGGCATTACCAGCCTCTAATTGGCCCAGCTTTGGCCAGCAGCCATGTCCATCTTCAAAACCATTAGAGATTGGCCCTGCTGGACATGGTGAAAGTTTCCAGCAGCTTTTTCACAGGAGCCATTTTTATGGCTCCTCAGCTACCAAAAAATAGGCAGTGCAAAAGCAGTACACAGGGTAATTTCATTCTGGTCCTGGTTAATCCTATTCTATTCTATTCTATTCTATTCTATTCTATTCTATTCTATTCTATTCTATTCTATTCTATGCAGCCCTGCCAAGAAGGACCTGGGGGTGCCTTATGGGATGATAAGCCTGCCACAAACCAGAACTGTGCTCTGGCAGCCCAGAAAGACAACTGTGTCCTGGGCTGCATCCAAACCAGCTTGGGCAGCGGGACAAGGGAGGGGATTGTGCCACGCTCAGGTGAGACCCCACCTGCAGAGCTGCCTCCAACTCGGGGCTCCCAGCACAGGAAGGACCTGGAGCTGTTGGAGCCAGTCCAGAGGAAGCCAAGATTATCAGAGGGATGGAGCAGCTCTGCCATGAGGAAAGGCTGGGAGAATTGGGATTGCTCAGCCTGGAGAGGAAAAGCTTTGGGATGATGTAATTGTGGCCTTGCAGTTCCTGGATTTATAGTCAAGATGGAGAGAGACTATTTTCAAGAATATGCAGGGCCAGGACAAGGCGGAGTGCTTTCACATGGACAGAGAGTAGATTTAGATTGTATATCAAGAAGTAATCCTTTATTCTAAGGCTGGTGAGGCCTTGGCACAGATTGTCCAGAGATGTTGTGGCTGCCCCTGGGTTCCGGGAAGTCTTTAAGGCCAGGCTGAGATGGGGCTTGGAGCAATCTGGGATAGTGGAAGGTGTCCCTGCTCATGGCAGGGGGTGGGCCTGGGTGATCTTTAAGGTCCTTTCCAACCCAACCCATTCTGGGATTGTATCCTTCCCTTCACTTCCATGGGGACAGGGAAACTCAGAACGCAGATCGTCACTCAGTGCACACTGAGCACAGCCAGTGCCAGCCTGTGTGGACAGCCAGTGCCAAACCAGCCCCAAGAAGCCCTCCCAGAAACACCCCCGGGCAACCTCTCTGCCCTGGTAGAGTGTCTGCAGGGCAAAGGATGACACAAAAGGATGACATGGGCTGGGATGCGGCAGAATTTAATGATTCAAAAGAGGGAGAAGAGGGGGATCCAGGAGGAGGCCACAGTGCAGGGAGCAGCTTTAGCACGGGAAGCACCTCGTGCCACAGAGGCCACTGCCCAAGCCAGAGAGGCCAAAGCCCCCAGAGTTGATGGGCACTCCCTGAGAGCTGAGGATGCTGCCAACAGCAGCAGAGGTGGAGGATCCCACGGCGGTGTTCTGGGGGAAGGAGCTGAGGATGGGTCCAGGCAGGGTCACCACCACGGGCGAGGGCTGGATGGCCACGGTGGAGTCCTGGCACTGCCTGACACAGGGCTCATTGCAGCTGTTGGCCAGCGGGGTGGGGCCGCAGGGCTGGCAGGGCCGGCATGGGCTGTAGCAGGACATGTCTGGGGGCTGCAGGTGCACCTGGCAGAGAGAGCAGAGAGGAGCAGACTGTGAGGGCTGTTGGAAGAGCAGCCTCACCACACTGGGAGGGACATCCTTTCTCTCAGCCCCTATGAGCACCCTCAGGAAGGCCAAAGCCAGGAACGCCCCCACCCAGCCCACAGCTCAGGAGACACCTCAGACTACATCCAGCCTTTCTCCACAGTACATCTGCCCTCTCCCATGGTAAGGAGCCTCAAGACACGGCAGGGAACAAGGACGGAGGTACATGATTAGAAATCCCAGAGAAGTATGAGGGGGAAGAGAAAGGGAAGGACGAAGGGCACAAGGAGAACCCAGAGGAAGACAAGAAAGGGATTAAAACTCACCTTGTTCCCAACAAGATGGAGCTGAAGGAGTGGATGGGAGAGTGAAGAGAAGGTCCTGCTTTTATACTGCTCTGGCACTGCCCCCGGCCCACAGTCACTGCATATGGGCAGTAATTTTCCTACAGACTCATCTCCAAAGCAGAGTGTCCTCCCAAATGCCCCAGGATGTGTTTTGGTTTCTGTCAACACTGCCACTTCATTTCCCCATTGCTGACATGGCCATTAGGCCACAGAGGATCTTTTGAAGTTTTGGGCTGAGAGGCCTGAGGCTTTCCCAAGCATGAGCATGTCAGTACAGCCAGAAGATGTGCCCCCATGTTCTGGAGAGGCCTGTGCAGGCACAGCATGTGGCTGTGGGCAAATGTGTGGGGTGACTGTTTTTACAAACCCCTGTGAGGAAACATGGTCGTGCCTTCCCACCAGTGCAATCCCCTCCTGAGGACCTGAAGGCTTCCCTGAAGGTGGGCATGCTGCATCCCTCTCCCTCCCCGGTGCCTCCCTGCCCAGGCCACGAGTCACTGGGCCTTGCCTCTGTAGGCCGGTTTGTTCCATTGCTGCTTTCAAACGGCTTTGCCCAAGGAAACCTTCTCCTTCAGGGGAGACATTGCCTGGTTTATTTGGCACAGCGGTCTCCTCTCTCCTTGCCATCTCTGGGGGATCCCAACCTGTGCTGTCAGCAGGCTTGTGGATGGTGATTTTTGCCCTCCATATTCCTGTGATTGCTGAAGAAGCCCTTTAGGGCTGGACCTCACTGTCCTCTCTATCAGAGGGATCTGTTGGCTCTTGGAACAGCACCATATTCCTGTTTCTCCTCACCCCACAACACACTTCCCTGCACATTTTGTACCATAATCTGCAGGACACAGAAGCACAGGCCACTTTTCCAATACACATTGTCAGTCCTGCAAGCATCCCTGACCTGTGAGGGAGCTGCCAAGCATCCCTTTCTCCCAGGGCCAGGATGGAGCTGCCCTTGCTGGAGGGGGATTCAGCCCTGCCTTGGACAGGCCTGCAGACATCACACACTCCTGGCTTGGCCTCACACCAAAAGGCTGACACACGGCCAACCCAAAATTAGAGTGTGACTTGCCACTGGTAGGGAGAGTCTCTCTCTGGAAATTTGCCTACTGAAGGCATTCCCTTGCCCTCCTGGGACGCGTCCCAGCTGCCTCCATGTCTGCAGGGCAGGGAAGTGCATCAGTCCTTGGTGTAGTCTCAGAGCTGGTTTTGTACCCAGGGCTTTTCTGAGGCTATTCCCTCCCTGAGCATCCCCAGGCATGTGGCACTGCAGTTTCCCCAGAGCTTTCACCTTTTGAGGGAAGGGAGGATGTTTCCCTCGCTCTCCAATGGTGCTGGGTTGTTCTCTAGGATGAGGAGGCATTTGGGGCATTGTAAAGGAGTGGGCTGAAGTCCCAATGCCCTGCAGAATCTATAGAGCTTTGGACCCCTGGATGTGTCCAAAGCAGTGGGACACTGTTTCCTGAAACCCCTTCTTTCAGATCCTGAGCCTCCAGGAGAGCTCCCCTCCACAGCTGGATGTCTTTGAGCAGGAAGAGGAGTCCTTGTGTCCATTCTGTCCCTCCATGAGCATCTCAGCCTCTTGTCCTGTGTTTGCCCTTGAGTTTTCATGTTTTGTTTTGAATTATGAGGTGCCTCTAAGACGCTGACAGCTTTTCTGATTTCTTGCTCTTCACAGGTGCCTGTGAAGGCACATCTGATCTTCCAGATGCCTGAGCGCATGGAAGAGTTGGCATGTTTGAAGTGCAGGGTCTGTCCATGGCTATTTTTATCCTTCCTGACCATCTCTCCCTCTGTCCACAGCTGCATTCCCTGGCTGCCAGCACCTCCCAAAGGGTGTCTAGAGTTGCTTTCTTTGACACCAACACTCATGTGCCCACCATCAGCTCACACACATACACTGGTCCAGTCTCTTTAAATGTTCCCACAGCTGCTCCTCCTCCTCCTCCTCTGCTGTGGGGAGGTTTTCCCTAGCCCTGCTTCTGAGAAATGTCAGGGACCTAATCCTGAGACAGGAAATGTTGCTGGTGAAGGCCAAAGCCCAGAAGCCTTGGAGAACCTTCCCTTTTCCTGTAACCACTGCCCCCAGTGAAGCTGTCCCAGTCAGCCTTGGCTCAAGCCACCCTTTTGCTCTTGCCCTGTGTGAAAGATCTTCTTGCTTACCACCACAAGCTTTCCTGATTCAACTCCAGGTGGACTTTGGCTTTCCAACCCTGGAATACTCTGCCTGGCAAACATTCTGCATCAGCAAAGGGCATCAAGAGGAAGGCAGAGGAAAGCATTTCCCTGGAGAAGCAGTGTCCAGTGGGTGTTGGAGTGCAGTGAGAGGGAGGAGAGGGCAGCAGGCAGGACATGCTGCGAGGAGAGGAGCCCATGGGTGCTCTGCTGCTCTGGGCAGGGCAGGGCAGAGCTGGGTCTGTCCCTGCAGAGGCAGCTGCCAACAATGGCAAAGGCACTGCCCCGAGACAACATCCCCAGCCTGCACAGGACCCTCGGGCATGGGGGGCACATCCTGTGCCTGCCGGACACGCTCTGAGCCCGGCCATCCTCAGGCCTCACATGGCACACGGGAAAGGAGCTGCAGCACAGACCAAGCATGCCAGAAATGAGGAAATGAAATGGCAGCCTTGATGGAAACCAAACCACAACGAGTGGCGTTAGGGAGGATATTTTGCTTTGGAGGTGAATGTGATGGAAAATTATTGTCCTTGTGCAGTGCCTATGGGCCTGGGGCAGCGTAGGAGCAGTATAAAAGGGGGACCTTCTCCTGGCTCTCTCATTCACTCCTTTCACCTCCATCTCCTTGGCATCAAGGTGAGCCTGAAGCCCTTTCTTTTCTTCCTCCTTTGAGCTTTCTGATCACATTCTCTGCTTTAATCCCATCTGGGTTCTTGAGAAGAGCTTGGTATGGGAGAGGGAAGGGGCAGAGGTTGTGTATGGAGAGAGGCTGGGTTTTGTCTGAGATGTCTCCTGGGTTCTGGCCTAGGTGTGGAAGTCCCTTGCCTTGGTCAGTCTACAAGAGATTCTTGGGGGTTTGAGCAAACAGTGAGGCTGCTGGGCCTCTCTGAGCAGCTTTGTGCTGTCCTCTCCTTCTCTTTGCTTTTCTCCCTCATGGTGCACCAACAGACTGCTCTGACATAACCCTTTCTGAGCTCTGCTTCCCCTTTTCTCTGTGCCAGGTGCACCTGCAGCTCCCAGACATGTCCTGCTACAGCCCGTGCCGGCCCTGCCAGCCCTGCGGCCCCACCCCGCTGGCCAACAGCTGCAATGAGCCCTGTGTAAGGCAGTGCCAGGACTCCACCGTCGTCATCGAACCCTCGCCCGTGGTGGTGACCCTGCCCGGGCCCATCCTCAGCTCCTTCCCCCAGAACACCGTGGTGGGATCCTCCACCTCTGCTGCTGTTGGCAGCATCCTCAGCTCTCAGGGAGTGCCCATCAGCTCTGGGGGCTTTGGCCTCTCTGGCTTGGGCAGTGGCCTCTGTGGCACCAGGTGCCTCCCCTGCTAAAGCTGCTGGCCCTGGCCCTGGGGAAGGATCCCAGGGACTCACAGGATGGAACCACCCTGGGGACGCAGCAGCATCGGCTTGGTGCTTCCTGAGGGGCTGAGCAGCCCCAGCAGCCCTTGCACAAGGACGGGGCCAGCCTGGGCTCTTGGCAAGCACAGCCCATCCCTGCCTCTGCCCTCTGCCATTCTGTGCTTTTCTTCCTGTGTCCTTGTTCCCTTGTGCTGCCCTGGGGCTGTGAGTCCCACAGAGCCATCCTGGGGAGAACCTGCTGGCTCCACTCTGCGTGGGGACCTGCTTGGAAAACACACCTTGGAGAACAAGTGACTGTTGTTTGTCCCTGGTGCTCTCTGCATTTCCATCTCAGCTTGGATTGACCTAATTTTCCTGGTTTGACTCATTAAAGTTCTTTTGCATCACAGCCCATGTTTTCCTCTCATTTTTTCCCCTACAGATGCTCTCCCAACATGCTCAGAAAGAGAGATGTTGCTCAGGGCTGGTTGTGAGAGGGGATTGTGTGGTATGGTTGTTCACAGAGTGTTAACACCAGCTCAATTTAAATATTCTTAGTCAGGCAATAGGTAACCCTGGTTTCTAATTTTCTCTACTGACCTGGGGCTGGACAGCATGGCCTGATGCTCCTCAGTGATCATAATGATGAGAAAGATGATATTTGGTCTCCCCTAAAGCATTCTCTTCTCTACACTCAGCAAGGGGCCTTCCCTACACTTCCTGGCCCTTCAACCTCTTCTCTCCAGCCAAGTGCTCTGATCTCCTCACCATCCTGGCCACCTTACACCAAGCTCACTCCACCTGGTCCTGGTGATTCTTGCATTACAGCCTGTGCCCAGCACGGGGGATGGCACCAGGCGAGTGCTGAGCAGAGCAGCATCATAGCTCCCACCATCTCCTGGTTCCACTGCTGCTGGCACAGCCCAGGATCCTTCCAATGACAGTGCAAGGAGACATGGCATGGGGGGTTTTGGGGTCAGTTCATCACTGAGGTTTTCTTCCACTGCTCCTGGAGAGGAGTCCTTCCCCTGTGAGGCCGTGGGGTCCCTCCCACAGGAGACACTCCTCCATGAACTTCTCTGCTGTGGGTCCATTCCACGAGCAGCAGGTCTACAGCATCTGATGCAGTGTGAGTCCCTCCCATGGGCAGGCAGTCCTCCCAAAACTGCTGCAGTATGGTTCCCTCTTTCCACGGGGTGCAGCCCTCCAAGGACAGGCTGCTCCAGCCTGGAAGCAGGGCCCACTCTCTCCGCCAGTCTCCTCCAGGCATCCACCTGCTCTGGCATGGACATTTCTCTCACAGGCTGTGGGTGGATCTCTGCATCCCCCATGGATCTCCACGGGCTGCAGGGCACAGCTGCTTCACCACGGTTTCACCACAGCCTACAGAGGAACCTTGGCTCTGGTGCCTGGAGCAGCTCCTGCCCCACCCTCTGCACTGACCATGGTGTTGCCCTGTTGTTTTCCCTCACATGTTCTCACCTCTTCCTCTTCTTCTCCTCTGATTAGAAGCAAAACTGTGTGTCTTTGTTTTGATTTTCTTCTTGAATATATCATCACAGAGGCATTACCAACCTCTAATTGGCCCAGCTTTGGCCAGCAGCCATGTCCATCTTCAAAGCCATTAGAGATTAGCTCTGCTGGACATGGTGAAAGTTTCCAGCAGCTTTTTCACAGGAGCCATTTTTATGGCTCCTCAGCTACCAAAAAATAGGCAGTGCAAAAGCAGTACACAGGGTAATTTCATTCTGGTCCTGGTTAATCCTATTCTATTCTATTCTATTCTATTCTATTCTATTCTATTCTATTCTATGCAGCCCTGCCAAGAAGGACCTGGGGGTGCCTTATGGGATGATAAGCCTGCCACAATCCTGAACTGTGCTCTGGCAGCCCAGAAAGACAACTGTGTCCTGGGCTGCATCCAAACCAGCTTGGGCAGCGGGACAAGGGAGGGGATTGTGCCACGCTCAGGTGAGACCCCACCTGCAGAGCTGCCTCCAACTCGGGGCTCCCAGAACAGGAAGGACCTGGAGCTGTTGGAGCCAGTCCAGAGGAAGCCAAGATTATCAGAGGGATGGAGCAGCTCTGCCATGAGGAAAGGCTGGGAGAATTGGGATTGCTCAGCCTGGAGAGGAAAAGCTTTGGGATGATGTAATTGTAGCCTTGCAGTTCCTGAATTTATAGTCAAGATGGAGAGAGACTATTTTCAAGAATATGCAGGGCCAGGACAAGGCGGAGTGCTTTCACATGGACAGAGAGTAGATTTAGATTGTATATCAAGAAGTAATCCTTTATTCTAAGGCTGGTGAGGCCTTGGCACAGATTGTCCAGAGATGCTGTGGCTGCTCCTGGGTTCCGGAAAGTCTTTAAGGCCAGGCTGAGATGGGGCTTGGAGCAATCTGGGATAGTGGAAGGTGTCCCTGCTCATGGCAGGGGGTGGGCCTGGGTGATCTTTAAGGTCCTTTCCAACCCAACCCATTCTGGGATTGTATCCTTCCCTTCACTTCCATGGGGACAGGGAAACTCAGAATGCAGATCGTCACTCAGTGCACACTGAGCACAGCCAGTGCCAGCCTGTGTTGACAGCCAGTGCCAAACCAGCCCCAAGAAACCCTCCCAGAAACACCCCTGGGCAACCTCTCTGCCCTGGTAGAGTGTCTGCAGGGCAAAGGATGACACAAAGGCACGGGCTGGGATGCGGCAGAATTTAATGATTCAAAAGAGGGAGAAGAGGGGGATCCAGGAGGAGGCCACAGTGCAGGGAGCAGCTTTAGCACGGGAAGCACCTCGTGCCACAGAGGCCACTGCCCAAGCCAGAGAGGCCAAAGCCCCCAGAGTTGATGGGCACTCCCTGAGAGCTGAGGATGCTGCCAACAGCAGCAGAGGTGGAGGATCCCACGGCGGTGTTCTGGGGGAAGGAGCTGAGGATGGGTCCAGGCAGGGTCACCACCACGGGCGAGGGCTGGATGGCCACGGTGGAGTCCTGGCACTGCCTGACACAGGGCTCATTGCAGCTGTTGGCCAGCGGGGTGGGGCCGCAGGGCTGGCAGGGCCGGCACGGGCTGTAGCAGGACATGTCTGGGGGCTGCAGGTGCACCTGGCAGAGAGAGCAGAGAGGAGCAGACTGTGAGGGCTGTTGGAAGAGCAGCCTCACCACACTGGGAGGGACATCCTTTCTCTCAGCTCCTATGAGCACCACCAGGAAGCCCAAAGCCAGGAACACCCCCACCCAGCCCACAGCTCAGAAGACACCTCAGACTACATCCAGCCTTTCTCCACAGTACATCTGCCCTCTCCCATGGTAAGCAGCCTCAAGGCACGGCAGGGAAAAAGGAGGGAGGAACATGATTAGAAATCCCAGACAAGTACAAGGGGGGAGCGAAAGGGAAGGACGAAGGGCACAAGGAGAACCCAGAGGAAGACAAGAAAGGGATTAAAACTCACCTTGTTCCCAACAAGATGGAGCTGAAGGAGTGGATGGGAGAGTGAAGAGAAGGTCCTGCTTTTATACTGCTCTGGCACTGCCCCCGGCCCACAGTCACTGCATATGGGCAGTAATTTTCCTACAGACTCATCTCCAAAGCAGAGTGTCCTCCCAAATGCCCCAGGATGTGTTTTGGTTTCTGTCAACACTGCCACTTCATTTCCCCATTGCTGACATGGCCATTAGGCCACAGAGGATCTTTTGAAGTTTTGGGCTGAGAGGCCTGAGGCTTTCCCAAGCATGAGCATGTCAGTACAGCCAGAAGATGTGCCCCCATGTTCTGGAGAGGCCTGTGCAGGCACAGCATGTGGCTGTGGGCAAATGTGTGGGGTGACTGTTTTTACAAACCCCTGTGAGGAAACATGGTCGTGCCTTCCCACCAGTGCAATCCCCTCCTGAGGACCTGAAGGCTTCCCTGAAGGTGGGCATGCTGCATCCCTCTCCCTCCCCGGTGCCTCCCTGCCCAGGCCACGAGTCACTGGGCCTTGCCTCTGTAGGCCGGTTTGTTCCATTGCTGCTTTCAAACGGCTTTGCCCAAGGAAACCTTCTCCTTCAGGGGAGACATTGCCTGGTTTATTTGGCACAGCGGTCTCCTCTCTCCTTGCCATCTCTGGGGGATCCCAACCTGTGCTGTCAGCAGGCTTGTGGATGGTGATTTTTGCCCTCCATATTCCTGTGATTGCTGAAGAAGCCCTTTAGGGCTGGACCTCACTGTCCTCTCTATCAGAGGGATCTGTTGGCTCTTGGAACAGCACCATATTCCTGTTTCTCCTCACCCCACAACACACTTCCCTGCACATTTTGTACCATAATCTGCAGGACACAGAAGCACAGGCCACTTTTCCAATACACATTGTCAGTCCTGCAAGCATCCCTGACCTGTGAGGGAGCTGCCAAGCATCCCTTTCTCCCAGGGCCAGGATGGAGCTGCCCTTGCTGGAGGGGGATTCAGCCCTGCCTTGGACAGGCCTGCAGACATCACACACTCCTGGCTTGGCCTCACACCAAAAGGCTGACACACGGCCAACCCAAAATTAGAGTGTGACTTGCCACTGGTAGGGAGAGTCTCTCTCTGGAAATTTGCCTACTGAAGGCATTCCCTTGCCCTCCTGGGACGCGTCCCAGCTGCCTCCATGTCTGCAGGGCAGGGAAGTGCATCAGTCCTTGGTGTAGTCTCAGAGCTGGTTTTGTACCCAGGGCTTTTCTGAGGCTATTCCCTCCCTGAGCATCCCCAGGCATGTGGCACTGCAGTTTCCCCAGAGCTTTCACCTTTTGAGGGAAGGGAGGATGTTTCCCTCGCTCTCCAATGGTGCTGGGTTGTTCTCTAGGATGAGGAGGCATTTGGGGCATTGTAAAGGAGTGGGCTGAAGTCCCAATGCCCTGCAGAATCTATAGAGCTTTGGACCCCTGGATGTGTCCAAAGCAGTGGGACACTGTTTCCTGAAACCCCTTCTTTCAGATCCTGAGCCTCCAGGAGAGCTCCCCTCCACAGCTGGATGTCTTTGAGCAGGAAGAGGAGTCCTTGTGTCCATTCTGTCCCTCCATGAGCATCTCAGCCTCTTGTCCTGTGTTTGCCCTTGAGTTTTCATGTTTTGTTTTGAATTATGAGGTGCCTCTAAGACGCTGACAGCTTTTCTGATTTCTTGCTCTTCACAGGTGCCTGTGAAGGCACATCTGATCTTCCAGATGCCTGAGCGCATGGAAGAGTTGGCATGTTTGAAGTGCAGGGTCTGTCCATGGCTATTTTTATCCTTCCTGACCATCTCTCCCTCTGTCCACAGCTGCATTCCCTGGCTGCCAGCACCTCCCAAAGGGTGTCTAGAGTTGCTTTCTTTGACACCAACACTCATGTGCCCACCATCAGCTCACACACATACACTGGTCCAGTCTCTTTAAATGTTCCCACAGCTGCTCCTCCTCCTCCTCCTCTGCTGTGGGGAGGTTTTCCCTAGCCCTGCTTCTGAGAAATGTCAGGGACCTAATCCTGAGACAGGAAATGTTGCTGGTGAAGGCCAAAGCCCAGAAGCCTTGGAGAACCTTCCCTTTTCCTGTAACCACTGCCCCCAGTGAAGCTGTCCCAGTCAGCCTTGGCTCAAGCCACCCTTTTGCTCTTGCCCTGTGTGAAAGATCTTCTTGCTTACCACCACAAGCTTTCCTGATTCAACTCCAGGTGGACTTTGGCTTTCCAACCCTGGAATACTCTGCCTGGCAAACATTCTGCATCAGCAAAGGGCATCAAGAGGAAGGCAGAGGAAAGCATTTCCCTGGAGAAGCAGTGTCCAGTGGGTGTTGGAGTGCAGTGAGAGGGAGGAGAGGGCAGCAGGTAGGACGTGCTGCGAGGAGAGGAGCCCATGGGTGCTCTGCTGCTCTGGGCAGGGCAGGGCAGAGCTGGGTCTGTCCCTGCAGAGGCAGCTGCCAACAATGGCAAAGGCACTGCCCCGAGACAACATCCCCAGCCTGCACAGGACCCTCGGGCATGGGGGGCACATCCTGTGCCTGCCGGACACGCTCTGAGCCCGGCCATCCTCAGGCCTCACATGGCACACGGGAAAGGAGCTGCAGCACAGACCAAGCATGCCAGAAATGAGGAAATGAAATGGCAGCCTTGATGGAAACCAAACCACAACGAGTGGCGTTAGGGAGGATATTTTGCTTTGGAGGTGAATGTGATGGAAAATTATTGTCCTTGTGCAGTGCCTATGGGCCTGGGGCAGCGTAGGAGCAGTATAAAAGGGGGACCTTCTCCTGGCTCTCTCATTCACTCCTTTCACCTCCATCTCCTTGGCATCAAGGTGAGCCTGAAGCCCTTTCTTTTCTTCCTCCTTTGAGCTTTCTGATCACATTCTCTGCTTTAATCCCATCTGGGTTCTTGAGAAGAGCTTGGTATGGGAGAGGGAAGGGGCAGAGGTTGTGTATGGAGAGAGGCTGGGTTTTGTCTGAGATGTCTCCTGGGTTCTGGCCTAGGTGTGGAAGTCCCTTGCCTTGGTCAGTCTACAAGAGATTCTTGGGGGTTTGAGCAAACAGTGAGGCTGCTGGGCCTCTCTGAGCAGCTTTGTGCTGTCCTCTCCTTCTCTTTGCTTTTCTCCCTCATGGTGCACCAACAGACTGCTCTGACATAACCCTTTCTGAGCTCTGCTTCCCCTTTTCTCTGTGCCAGGTGCACCTGCAGCTCCCAGACATGTCCTGCTACAGCCCGTGCCGGCCCTGCCAGCCCTGCGGCCCCACCCCGCTGGCCAACAGCTGCAATGAGCCCTGTGTCAGGCAGTGCCAGGACTCCACCGTCGTCATCGAACCCTCGCCCGTGGTGGTGACCCTGCCCGGGCCCATCCTCAGCTCCTTCCCCCAGAACACCGTGGTGGGATCCTCCACCTCTGCTGCTGTTGGCAGCATCCTCAGCTCTCAGGGAGTGCCCATCAGCTCTGGGGGCTTTGGCCTCTCTGGCTTGGGCAGTGGCCTCTGTGGCACCAGGTGCCTCCCCTGCTAAAGCTGCTGGCCCTGGCCCTGGGGAAGGATCCCAGGGACTCACAGGATGGAACCACCCTGGGGACGCAGCAGCATCGGCTTGGTGCTTCCTGAGGGGCTGAGCAGCCCCAGCAGCCCTTGCACAAGGACGGGGCCAGCCTGGGCTCTTGGCAAGCACAGCCCATCCCTGCCTCTGCCCTCTGCCATTCTGTGCTTTTCTTCCTGTGTCCTTGTTCCCTTGTGCTGCCCTGGGGCTGTGAGTCCCACAGAGCCATCCTGGGGAGAACCTGCTGGCTCCACTCTGCGTGGGGACCTGCTTGGAAAACACACCTTGGAGAACAAGTGACTGTTGTTTGTCCCTGGTGCTCTCTGCATTTCCATCTCAGCTTGGATTGACCTAATTTTCCTGGTTTGACTCATTAAAGTTCTTTTGCATCACAGCCCATGTTTTCCTCTCATTTTTTCCCCTACAGATGCTCTCCCAACATGCTCAGAAAGAGAGATGTTGCTCAGGGCTGGTTGTGAGAGGGGATTGTGTGGTATGGTTGTTCACAGAGTGTTAACACCAGCTCAATTTAAATATTCTTAGTCAGGCAATAGGTAACCCTGGTTTCTAATTTTCTCTACTGACCTGGGGCTGGACAGCATGGCCTGATGCTCCTCAGTGATCATAATGATGAGAAAGATGATATTTGGTCTCCCCTAAAGCATTCTCTTCTCTACACTCAGCAAGGGGCCTTCCCTACACTTCCTGGCCCTTCAACCTCTTCTCTCCAGCCAAGTGCTCTGATCTCCTCACCATCCTGGCCACCTTACACCAAGCTCACTCCACCTGGTCCTGGTGATTCTTGCATTACAGCCTGTGCCCAGCACGGGGGATGGCACCAGGCGAGTGCTGAGCAGAGCAGCATCATAGCTCCCACCATCTCCTGGTTCCACTGCTGCTGGCACAGCCCAGGATCCTTCCAATGACAGTGCAAGGAGACATGGCATGGGGGGTTTTGGGGTCAGTTCATCACTGAGGTTTTCTTCCACTGCTCCTGGAGAGGAGTCCTTCCCCTGTGAGGCCGTGGGGTCCCTCCCACAGGAGACACTCCTCCATGAACTTCTCTGCTGTGGGTCCATTCCACGAGCAGCAGGTCTACAGCATCTGATGCAGTGTGAGTCCCTCCCATGGGCAGGCAGTCCTCCCAAAACTGCTGCAGTATGGTTCCCTCTTTCCACGGGGTGCAGCCCTCCAAGGACAGGCTGCTCCAGCCTGGAAGCAGGGCCCACTCTCTCCGCCAGTCTCCTCCAGGCATCCACCTGCTCTGGCATGGACATTTCTCTCACAGGCTGTGGGTGGATCTCTGCATCCCCCATGGATCTCCACGGGCTGCAGGGCACAGCTGCTTCACCACGGTTTCACCACAGCCTACAGAGGAACCTTGGCTCTGGTGCCTGGAGCAGCTCCTGCCCCACCCTCTGCACTGACCATGGTGTTGCCCTGTTGTTTTCCCTCACATGTTCTCACCTCTTCCTCTTCTTCTCCTCTGATTAGAAGCAAAACTGTGTGTCTTTGTTTTGATTTTCTTCTTGAATATATCATCACAGAGGCATTACCAACCTCTAATTGGCCCAGCTTTGGCCAGCAGCCATGTCCATCTTCAAAGCCATTAGAGATTAGCTCTGCTGGACATGGTGAAAGTTTCCAGCAGCTTTTTCACAGGAGCCATTTTTATGGCTCCTCAGCTACCAAAAAATAGGCAGTGCAAAAGCAGTACACAGGGTAATTTCATTCTGGTCCTGGTTAATCCTATTCTATTCTATTCTATTCTATTCTATTCTATTCTATTCTATGCAGCCCTGCCAAAAAGGACCTGGGGGTGCCTTATGGGATGATAAGCCTGCCACAATCCTGAACTGTGCTCTGGCAGCCCAGAAAGACAACTGTGTCCTGGGCTGCATCCAAACCAGCTTGGGCAGCGGGACAAGGGAGGGGATTGTGCCATGCTCAGGTGAGACCCCACCTGCAGAGCTGCCTCCAACTCGGGGCTCCCAGAACAGGAAGGACCTGGAGCTGTTGGAGCCAGTCCAGAGGAAGCCAAGATTATCAGAGGGATGGAGCAGCTCTGCCATGAGGAAAGGCTGGGAGAATTGGGATTGCTCAGCCTGGAGAGGAAAAGCTTTGGGATGATGTAATTGTAGCCTTGCAGTTCCTGAATTTATAGTCAAGATGGAGAGAGACTATTTTCAAGAATATGCAGGGCCAGGACAAGGCGGAGTGCTTTCACATGGACAGAGAGTAGATTTAGATTGTATATCAAGAAGTAATCCTTTATTCTAAGGCTGGTGAGGCCTTGGCACAGATTGTCCAGAGATGCTGTGGCTGCTCCTGGGTTCCGGAAAGTCTTTAAGGCCAGGCTGAGATGGGGCTTGGAGCAATCTGGGATAGTGGAAGGTGTCCCTGCTCATGGCAGGGGGTGGGCCTGGGTGATCTTTAAGGTCCTTTCCAACCCAACCCATTCTGGGATTGTATCCTTCCCTTCACTTCCATGGGGACAGGGAAACTCAGAATGCAGATCGTCACTCAGTGCACACTGAGCACAGCCAGTGCCAGCCTGTGTTGACAGCCAGTGCCAAACCAGCCCCAAGAAACCCTCCCAGAAACACCCCTGGGCAACCTCTCTGCCCTGGTAGAGTGTCTGCAGGGCAAAGGATGACACAAAGGCACGGGCTGGGATGCGGCAGAATTTAATGATTCAAAAGAGGGAGAAGAGGGGGATCCAGGAGGAGGCCACAGTGCAGGGAGCAGCTTTAGCACGGGAAGCACCTCGTGCCACAGAGGCCACTGCCCAAGCCAGAGAGGCCAAAGCCCCCAGAGTTGATGGGCACTCCCTGAGAGCTGAGGATGCTGCCAACAGCAGCAGAGGTGGAGGATCCCACGGCGGTGTTCTGGGGGAAGGAGCTGAGGATGGGTCCAGGCAGGGTCACCACCACGGGCGAGGGCTGGATGGCCACGGTGGAGTCCTGGCACTGCCTGACACAGGGCTCATTGCAGCTGTTGGCCAGCGGGGTGGGGCCGCAGGGCTGGCAGGGCCGGCACGGGCTGTAGCAGGACATGTCTGGGGGCTGCAGGTGCACCTGGCAGAGAGAGCAGAGAGGAGCAGACTGTGAGGGCTGTTGGAAGAGCAGCCTCACCACACTGGGAGGGACATCCTTTCTCTCAGCTCCTATGAGCACCACCAGGAAGCCCAAAGCCAGGAACACCCCCACCCAGCCCACAGCTCAGAAGACACCTCAGACTACATCCAGCCTTTCTCCACAGTACATCTGCCCTCTCCCATGGTAAGCAGCCTCAAGGCACGGCAGGGAAAAAGGAGGGAGGAACATGATTAGAAATCCCAGACAAGTACAAGGGGGGAGCGAAAGGGAAGGACGAAGGGCACAAGGAGAACCCAGAGGAAGACAAGAAAGGGATTAAAACTCACCTTGTTCCCAACAAGATGGAGCTGAAGGAGTGGATGGGAGAGTGAAGAGAAGGTCCTGCTTTTATACTGCTCTGGCACTGCCCCCGGCCCACAGTCACTGCATATGGGCAGTAATTTTCCTACAGACTCATCTCCAAAGCAGAGTGTCCTCCCAAATGCCCCAGGATGTGTTTTGGTTTCTGTCAACACTGCCACTTCATTTCCCCATTGCTGACATGGCCATTAGGCCACAGAGGATCTTTTGAAGTTTTGGGCTGAGAGGCCTGAGGCTTTCCCAAGCATGAGCATGTCAGTACAGCCAGAAGATGTGCCCCCATGTTCTGGAGAGGCCTGTGCAGGCACAGCATGTGGCTGTGGGCAAATGTGTGGGGTGACTGTTTTTACAAACCCCTGTGAGGAAACATGGTCGTGCCTTCCCACCAGTGCAATCCCCTCCTGAGGACCTGAAGGCTTCCCTGAAGGTGGGCATGCTGCATCCCTCTCCCTCCCCGGTGCCTCCCTGCCCAGGCCACGAGTCACTGGGCCTTGCCTCTGTAGGCCGGTTTGTTCCATTGCTGCTTTCAAACAGCTTTGCCCAAGGAAACCTTCTCCTTCAGGGAAGACATTGCCTGGTTTATTTGGCACAGCGGTCTCCTCTCTCCTTGCCATCTCTGGGGGATCCCAACCTGTGCTGTCAGCAGGCTTGTGGAAGGTGATTTTTGCCCTCCATAATCCTGTGATTGCTGAAGAAGCCCTTTAGGGCTGGACCTCACTGTCCTCTCTATCAGAGGGGTCTGTTGGCTCTTGGAACAGCACCATATTCCTCTGTTTCTCCTCACCCCACAACACAATTCTCTGCACATTTTGTACCATAATCTGCAAGACAGACAAGCACAGGCCACTTTTCTAATACACATTGTCAGTCCTGCAAGCATCCCTGACCTGTGAGGGAGCTGCCAAGCATCCCTTTCTCCCAGGGCCAGGATGGAGCTGCCCTTGCTGGAGGGAGATTCAGCCCAGCCTTGGACAGGTCTGCAGACATCACACACTCCTGGCTTGGCCTCACACCAAAAGGCTGACACACGGCCAACCCAAAATTAGAGTGTGACTTGCCACTGGTAGGGAGAGTCTTTCTCTGGAAATTTGCCTACTGAAGGCATTCCCTTGTCCTCCTGGGACGCGTCCCAGCTGCCTCCATGTCTGCAGGGCAGGGAAGTGCATCAGTCCTTGGTGTAGTCTCAGAGCTGGTTTTGTACCCAGGGCTTTTCTGAGTTTAATGCCTCCCTGAGCATCCCCAGGCATATGGCACTGCAGTTCACCCAGAACACTCACGTTTTGGGGGAAGGGAGGAGATTTCCCTCCCTCTCCAATGGTGCTGGGTTGTTCTCTAGGATGAGGAGGCATTTGGAGCATTGTAAAGGGGTGGACTGAAGTCCCAATGCCCTGCAGAAGCCATAGAGCTTTGGACCCCTGGATGTGTCAAAAAGCAGTGGGACACTGTTTCCTGAAACCCCTTCTTTCAGATCCTGAGCCTCCAGGCGAGCTCCCCTCCACAGCTGGGTGTCTTTGAGCAGGAAGAGGAGTCCTTGTGTCCATTCTGCCCCTCCATCAGCATCTCAGCCTTTTGTCCTGTGTTTGCCCTTGACTTTTCATGTTTTGTTTTGAATTATGAGGTGCCTCTAAGATGCTGCCAGCTTTTCTGATCTCTTGCTCTTCACAGGTGCCTGTGAAGGCACATCTGATCTCCCAGAGCCTGAGTGGATGAAAGAGTTGGCATGTTTGAAGTGCAGGGTCTGTCCATGGCTATTTTTACCCTTCCTGACCATCTCTCCCTCTGTCCTCAGCTGCATTCCCTGGCTGCCAGCACCTCCCAAAGAGTGTCTAGAGGTGCTTTCTTTGACACCGACACTCATGTGCCCACCATCAGCTCACACACTTACACTGGTCCAGTCTCTTTAAATGTTCCCACAGCTCCTCCTCCTCCTCTGCTGTGGGGAGGTTTTCCCTAGCCCTGCTTCTGGGAAATGTCAGGAACCTAATCCTGAGACAGGAAATGTTGCCAGTGAAGGCCAAAGCCCAGAAGCCTTGGAGAATCTTCCCCTTTCCTGTAACCACTGCCCCCAGTGAAGCTGTCCCAGTCAGCCTTGGCTCAAGCCACCCTTTTGCTCTTGCCCTGTGTGAAAGATCTTCTTGCTTACCACCACAAGCTTTCCTGACGCAGCTCCAGGTGGGCTTTGGCTTTCCAACCCCAACCCCGGAATACCCAGCCAGGCAAACATTCTGCATCAGCAAAGGGCATCAAGAGGAAGGCAGAGGAAAGCATTTCCCTGGAGAAGCAGTGTCCAGTGGGTGTTGGAGTGCAGTGAGAGGGAGGAGAGGGCAGCAGGCAGGACATGCTGCGAGGAGAGGAGCCCATGGGTGCTCTGCTGCTCTGGGCAGGGCAGGGCAGAGCTGGGTCTGTCCCTGCAGAGGCAGCTGCCAACAATGGCAAAGGCACTGCCCCGAGACAACATCCCCAGCCTGCACAGGACCCTCGGGCATGGGGGGCACATCCTGTGCCTGCCGGACACGCTCTGAGCCCGGCCATCCTCAGGCCTCACATGGCACACGGGAAAGGAGCTGCAGCACAGACCAAGCATGCCAGAAATGAGGAAATGAAATGGCAGCCTTGATGGAAACCAAACCACAACGAGTGGCGTTAGGGAGGATATTTTGCTTTGGAGGTGAATGTGATGGAAAATTATTGTCCTTGTGCAGTGCCTATGGGCCTGGGGCAGCGTAGGAGCAGTATAAAAGGGGGACCTTCTCCTGGCTCTCTCATTCACTCCTCTCACCTCCATCTCCTTGGCATCAAGGTGAGCCTGAAGCCCTTTCTTTTCTTCCTCCTTTGAGCTTCCTGATCACATTCTCTGCTTTAATCCCATCTGGGTTCTTGAGAAGAGCTTGGTATGGGAGAGGGAAGGGGCAGAGGTTGTGTATGGAGAGAGGCTGGGTTTTGTCTGAGATGTCTCCTGGGTTCTGGCCTAGGTGTGGAAGTCCCTTGCCTTGGTCAGTCTACAAGAGATTCTTGGGGGTTTGAGCAAACAGTGAGGCTGCTGGGCCTCTCTGAGCAGCTTTGTGCTGTCCTCTCCTTCTCTTTGCTTTTCTCCATCATGGTGCACCAACAGACTGCTCTGACATAGCCCTTTCTGTGCTCTGCTTCCCTCTTTTCTCTTTGCCAGGTGCACCTGCAGCCCCCAGACATGTCCTGCTACAGCCCATGCTGGCCCTGCCAGCCCTGCGGCCCCACCCCGCTGGCCAACAGCTGCAATGAGCCCTGTGTCAGGCAGTGCCAGGACTCCACCGTCGTCATCGAACCCTCGCCCGTGGTGGTGACCCTGCCCGGGCCCATCCTCAGCTCCTTCCCCCAGAACACCGTGGTGGGATCCTCCACCTCTGCTGCTGTTGGCAGCATCCTCAGCTCTCAGGGAGTGCCCATCAACTCTGGGGGCTTTGGCCTCTCTGGCTTGGGCAGTGGCCTCTGTGGCACCAGGTGCCTCCCCTGCTAAAGCTGCTGGCCCTGGCCCTGGGGAAGGATCCCAGGGACTCACAGGATGGAACCACCCTGGGGATGCAGCAACATCGGCTTGGTGCTTCCTGAGGGGCTCAGCAGCCCCAGGAGCCCTTGCACAAGGACGGGGCCAGCCTGGGCTCTTGGCAAGCACAGCCCATCCCTGCCTCTGCCCTCTGCCACTCTGTGCTTTTCTTCCTGTGTCCTTGTTCCCTTGTGCTGCCCTGGGGCTATGAGCCCCACAGAGCCATCCTGGGGAGAACCTGCTGGCTCCACTCTGTGTGGGGACCTGCTTGGAAAACACACCTTGGAGAACAAGTGACTGTTGTTTGTCCCTGGTGCTCTCTGCATTGGCATCTCAGCTTGGATTGACCTAATTTTCCTGGTTTGACTCATTAAAGTTCTTTTGCATCGCAGCCCATGTTTTCCTCTCATTTTTTCCCCTACAGATGCTCTCCCAACATGCTCAGAAAGTGAGATGTTGCTCAGGGCTGGTTGTGGGAGGGGATTGTGGGGTATGGTTGTTCACAGGGTGTTAACAACAGCTCAATTTAAATATTCTTAGTCAGGTAATTGGTAACACTGGTTTCTAATTTTCTCTACTGACCTGGGGCTGGACAGCATGGCCTGATGCTCCTCAATGATCATAATGATGAGAAAGATGATTTTTGGTCTCCCCTAAAGCATTCTCTTCTCTACACTCAGCAAGGGGCCTTCCCTACACTTCCTGGCCCTTCAGCCTCTTCTCTCCAGCCAAGTGCTCTGATCTCCTCACCATCCTGGCCACATTACACCAACCTCACTCCACCTGGCCCTGGTGGTTCTTGTATTACAGCCTGTGCCCAGCACGGGGGATGGCACCAGGCGAGTGCTGAGCAGAGCAGCATCATCGTTCCCACCATCTCCTGGTTCCACTGCTGCTGGCACAGCCCAGGATCCTTCCAATGACAGTGCAAGGTGACATGGCATGGGTGGTTTGTGGTCAGTTCATCACTGAGGTTTTTTTTCACTGCTCCTGGAGATGATTCGTTCCCCTGTGAGGCCGTGGGGTCCCTCCCACAGGAGACACTCCTCCATGAACTTCTCTGCTGTGGGTCCACTCTCACAAGCAGCAGGTCTACAGCATCTGATGCAGTGTGAGTCCCTCCCATGGGCAGGCAGTCCTCCCCAAACTGCTGCAGTATGGTTCCCTCTTTCCATGGGGTGCAGCCCTCCAAGGACAGGCTGCTCCAGCCTGGAAGCAGGGCCCACTCTCTCCGCCAGCCTCCTCCAGGCATCCACCTGCTCTGGCATGGGCACCACCTCCAGCGTCTGTGGGTGGATTTCTGCATTCCCCATGGATCCCAATAGGCTGAGAGTCGATCTGTGTATCACCCATGGATCTCCACGGGCTGCAGGGCACAGCTGCTTCACCACGGTTTCACCACAGCCTGCAGGGGAACCTTGGCTCTGGTGCCTGGAGCAGCTCCTGCCCCTCCCACTCCACTGATCATGGTGTTGCCCTGTCGTTTTCCTCACATGTTCTCACCTCTTCCTCTTCTCTCATTAGAAGCTAAACTGTGTGCCTTTGTTTTTATTTTCTTCTTGAATATATCACCACAGAGGCATTACCAACCTCTAATTGGCCCAGCTTTTGCCAGCAGCCATGTCCATTTTCAAAGCCATTTGAGATTAGCTCTGCTGGACATGGTGAAAGTTTCCAGCAGCTTTTTCACATTCGCCACATTTGTGGCTCCCCAGCTACCAAAAAATTGGCAGTGCAAAAGCAATACACAGGGTAATTTCATTCTGGTCCTAGTTAATTCTATTCTATTCTATCCTATTTTATTCTATTCTATCCTATTCTATGCAGCCCTGCCAAGAAGGACCTGGGGGTGCCATGTGGGATGATAAGTCTGCCACAAACCAGAACTCTGCTCTGGCAGCCCAGAAAGCCAACTGTGTCCTGGGCTGCATCCAAACCAGCTTGGGCAGAGAGACAAGGGAGGGGATTGTGCCACGCTCAGGTGAGACCCCACCTGCAGAGCTGCCTCTAACTCGGGGCTCCCAGAACAGGAAGGACCTGGAGCTGTTGGAGCCAGTCCAGAGGAAGCCAAGATTATCAGAGGGATGGAGCAGCTCTGCCATGAGGGAAGGCTGGGAGAATTGGGATTGCTCAGCCTGGAGGGGAAAAGCTTTGGGGTGATGTAATTGTGGCCTTGCAGTTCCTGAATTTATAGTCAAGATGGAGAGAGACTATTTTCAAGAATATGCAGGGCCAGGACAAGGGGAAGTGCCTTCACACTGACAGAGAGTAGATTTAGATTGTATATGAAGAAGTAATCCTTTATTCTAAGGCTGGTGAGGCCTTGGCACAGATTGTCCAGAGATGCTGTGGCTGCCCCTGGGTCCCGGGAAGTCTTTAAGGCCAGGCTGAGATGGGGCTTGGAGCAATCTGGGATAGTGGAAGGTGTCCCTGCTCATGGCAGGGGTTGAGACAGAGTGATCTTTAAGGTCCTTCCCAACCCAACCCATTCTGGGATTGTATCCTTCCGTTCATATCCATGGGGACAGGGAAACTCAGAACGCAGATCGTCACTCAGTGCACACTGAGCACAGCCAGTGCCAGCATGTGTTGACAGCCAGTGCAAAACCAGCCCCAAGAAGCCCTCCCAGAAACACCCCTGGGCAACCTCTCTGCCCTGGGAAAGTGTCTGCAGGGCAAAGGATGACACAAAAGTATGACACGGCCTGGGATGCGGCAGAATTTAATGATTCAAAAGAGGGAGAAGAGGGGGATCCAGGAGGAGGCCACAGTGCAGGGAGCAGCTTTAGCACGGGAAGCACCTCGTGCCACAGAGGCCACTGCCCAAGCCAGAGAGGCCAAAGCCCCCAGAGTTGATGGGCACTCCCTGAGAGCTGAGGATGCTGCCAACAGCAGCAGAGGTGGAGGATCCCACGGCGGTGTTCTGGGGGAAGGAGCTGAGGATGGGCCCGGGCAGGGTCACCACCACGGGCGAGGGCTGGATGGCCACGGTGGAGTCCTGGCACTGCCTGACACAGGGCTCATTGCAGCTGTTGGCCAGCGGGGTGGGGCCGCAGGGCTGGCAGGGCCGGCACGGGCTGTAGCAGGACATGTCTGGGGGCTGCAGGTGCACCTGGCAGAGAGAGCAGAGAGGAGCAGACTGTGAGGGCTGTTGGAAGAGCAGCCTCACCACACTGGGAGGGACATCCTTTCTCTCAGCCCCTATGAGCACCACCAGAAAGCCCAAAGCCAGGAACGCCCCCACCCAGCCCACAGCTCAGGAGACACCTCAGACTACATCCAGCCTTTCTCCACAGTACATCTGCCCTCTCCCATGGTAAGGAGCCTCAAGGCACGGCAGGGAAAAAGGAGGGAGGTACACGATTAGAAATCCCAGAGAAGTACGAGGGGGGAGCGAAAGGGAAGGACGAAGGGCACAAGGAGAACTCAGAGGAAGACAAGAAAGGGCTTAAAACTCACCTTGTTCCTAAAAAGATGGAGCTGAAGGAGTGGATGGGAGAGTGAAGAGAAGGTCCTGCTTTTATACTGCTCTGGCACTGCCCCCGGCCCACAGTCACTGCATATGGGCAGTAATTTTCCTACAGACTCATCTCCAAAGCAGAGTGTCCTCCCAAATGCCCCAGGATGTGTTTTGGTTTCTGTCAACACTGCCACTTCATTTCCCCATTGCTGACATGGCCATTACGTCACAGAGGATCTTTTGAAGTGTTGGGGTGAGAGGCCTGAGGCATTCCCAAGCATGAGCATGTCAGTACAGCCAGAAGATGTGCCCCCATGTTCTGGAGAGGCCTGTGCAGGCACAGCATGTGGCTGTGGGCAAATGTGTGGGGTGACTGTTTTTACAAACCCCTGTGAGGAAACATGGTCGTGCCTTCCCACCAGTGCAATTCCCTGCTGAGGACCTGAAGGCTTCCCTGAAGGTGGGCATGCTGCATCCCTCTCCCTCCCCGGTGCCTCCCTGCCCAGGCCACGAGTCACTGGGCCTTGCCTCTGTAGGCCGGTTTGTTCCATTGCTGCTTTCAAATGGCTTTGCCCAAGGAAACCTTCTCCTTCAGGGAAGACATTTCCTGGTTTATTTGGCACAGCGGTCTCCTCTCTCCTTGCCATCTCTGGAGGACCCCAACCTATGCTGTCAGCAGGCTTGTGGATGGAGAGCACTGACCTCTCAAAACCCCTTGACCACTCAACAAGCCCTGTGAACTGAGGTGCCTCTGCTCTCACCACCTGTGAGATATATTGGACATCTCACAGGTGTCCAATATATCACATTTCTCCCTTTTTCCTCACTCCAAGATGCACTCTGGATGCACCCTTTGCACCCTGACCTGGGGAACATACAAACTACTGCCCGCTTTTCCAATACACACTGTCAGTGCTGAGAACACCCCAGTGCTGCCACGCAGGTCATGCTGAAGGCAATGGCCTTTGGTGCCGCCTGGATCTGTGGTGTGTGGCGACAGCGCAGTGCTTGAAGATGGCTTTCCAGGAAAAAGGAGTGGACTTGCCCAAAGGATTGAGGCCTGGCAGGATCCTGCGGTGCCACATGCCTGGGGATGCTCAGGGAGGCAATACACTCAGAAAAGCCCTGGGTACAAAACCAGCTCTGAGACTACACCAAGGACTGATGCACTTCCCTGCCCTGCAGACATGGAGGCAGCTGGGACGCGTCCCAGGAGGACAAGGGAATGCCTTCAGTAGGCAAATTTCCAGAGAGAGACTCTCCCTACCAGTGGCAAGTCACACTCTAATTTTGGGTTGGCCGTGTGTCAGCCTTTTGGTGTGAGGCCAAGCCAGGAGTGTGTGATGTCTGCAGGCCTGTCCAAGGCAGGGCTGAATCCCCCTCCAGCAAGGGCAGCTCCATCCTGGCCCTGGGAGAAAGGGATGCTTGGCAGCTCCCTCACAGGTCAGGGATGCTTGCAGGACTGACAATGTGTATTGGAAAAGTGGCCTGTGCTTGTGTGTCCTGCAAATTATGGTACAAAATGTGCAGGGAATTGTGTTGTGGGGTGAGGAGAAACAGAGGAATATGGTGCTGTTCCAAGAGCCAACAGACCCCTCTGATAGAGAGGACAGTGAGGCCCAGCCCTAAAGGGGTTCTTCAGGAATCACAGGAATATGGAGGGCAAAAATCACCTTCCACAAGCCTGCTGACAGCACAGGTTGGGATCCCCCAGAGATGGCAAGGAGAGAGGAGACCGCTGTGCCAAATAAACCAGGCAATGTCTTCCCTGAAGGAGAAGGTTTCCTTGGGCAAAGCCGTTTGAAAGCAGCAATGGAACAAACCGGCCTACAGAGGCAAGGCCCAGTGACTCGTGGCCTGGGCAGGGAGGCACCGGGGAGGGAGAGGGATGCAGCATGCCCACCTTCAGGGAAGCCTTCAGGTCCTCAGCAGGGAATTGCACTGGTGGGAAGGCACGACCATGTTTCCTCACAGGGGTTTGTAAAAACAGTCACCCCACACATTTGCCCACAGCCACATGCTGTGCCTGCACAGGCCTCTCCAGAACATGGGGGCACATCTTCTGGCTGTACTGACATGCTCATGCTTGGGAATGCCTCAGGCCTCTCAGCCCAAAACTTCAAAAGATCCTCTGTGGCCTAATGGCCATGTCAGCAATGGGGAAATGAAGTGGCAGTGTTGACAGAAACCAAAACACATCCTGGGGCATTTGGGAGGACACTCTGCTTTGGAGATGAGTCTGTAGGAAAATTACTGCCCATATGCAGTGACTGTGGGCCGGGGGCAGTGCCAGAGCAGTATAAAAGCAGGACCTTCTCTTTACTCTCCCATCCACTCCTTCAGCTCCATCTTTTTAGGAACAAGGTGAGTTTTAATCCCTTTCTTGTCTTCCTCTGGGTTCTCCTTGTGCCCTTCGTCCTTCCCTTTCTCTTCCCCCTCGTACTTCTCTGGGATTTCTAATCGTGTACCTCCGTCCTTGTTCCCTGCCGTGTCTTGAGGCTCCTTACCATGGGAGAGTGCAGATGTATTGTGGAGATAAGCTGGATATAGTCTGAGGTGTCTCCTGAGCTGTGGGCTGGGTGGGGATGTTCCTGGCTTTGGCCTTCCTGGGGGTGCTCATAGGGGCTGAGAGAAAGGATGTCCCTCCCAGTGTGGTGAGGCTGCTCTTCCAACAGCCCTTACAGTCTTCTCCTCTCTGCTCTCTCTGCCAGGTGCACCTGCAGCCCCCAGACATGTCCTGCTACAGCCCGTGCCGGCCCTGCCAGCCCTGCGGCCCCACCCCGCTGGCCAACAGCTGCAATGAGCCCTGTGTCAGGCAGTGCCAGGACTCCACCGTGGCCATCCAGCCCTCGCCCGTGGTGGTGACCCTGCCTGGACCCATCCTCAGCTCCTTCCCCCAGAACACCGCCGTGGGATCCTCCACCTCTGCTGCTGTTGGCAGCATCCTCAGCTCTCAGGGAGTGCCCATCAACTCTGGGGGCTTTGGCCTCTCTGGCTTGGGCAGTGGCCTCTGTGGCACGAGGTGCTTCCCGTGCTAAAGCTGCTCCCTGCACTGTGGCCTCCTCCTGGATCCCCCTCTTCTCCCTCTTTTGAATCATTAAATTCTGCCGCATCCCAGCCCGTGCCTTTGTGTCATCCTTTGCCCTGCAGACACTCTCCCAGGACAGAGAGGTTGTCCAGGGGTGTTTCTAGGAGGGGTTCTTGGGGCTGTTTTGGCACTGGCTTTCCACACAGGCTGGCACTGGCTGTGCTCAGTGTGCACTGAGTGACGATCTGCGTTCTGAGTTTCCCTGTCCCCATGGATGTGAAGGGAAGGATACAATCCCAGAATTGGTTGGGTTGGAAAGAACCTTAAAGATCACCCTGTCTCAACCCCTGCCATGAGCAGGGACACCTTCCACTATCCCAGATTGCTCCAAGCCCCATCTCAGCCTGGCCTTAAAGACTTTCCGGAACCCAGGGGCAGCCACAACATCTCTGGACAATCTGTGCCAAGGCCTCACCAGCCTTAGAATAAAGGATTACTTCTTGATATACAATCTAAATCTACTCTCTGTCCATGTGAAGGCACTCCCCCTTGTCCTGGCCCTGCATATTCTTGAAAATAGTCTCTCTCCATCTTGACTATAAATTCAGGAACTGCAAGGCCACAATTACAGCACGCCAAAGCTTTTCCTCTCCAGGCTGAGCAATCCCAATTCTCCCAGCCTTTCCTCATGGCAGAGCTGCTCCATCCCTCTGATAATCTTGGCTTCCTCTAGACTGGCTCCAACAGCTCCAGGTCCTTCCTGTGCTGGGCGCCCCGAGTTGGAGGCAGCTCTGCAGGTGGGGTCTCACCTGACAGACAGTTGTCTTTCTGGGCTGCCAGAGCACAGTTCTGGTTTGTGGCAGGCTTATCATCTCAGATGGAACCTCCAGGTCCTTCTTGGCAGGGCTGCATAGGATAGGATAGGATAGAATAGAATAAAATAGGATAGAATCAAATCGAATCGAATCGAATAGAATAGAATAGAATAGAATAGAATAGAATAGAATTAATTAGGACCAGAATTAAATTGCCCTGTGTATTGCTTTTGCACTATTTTTTGGTAGCTGGGAGCTACAAAGATGACTCCTGTGAAAAAGCTGCTGGAAACTTTCACCATGTCCAGCGGAGCCAATCTCTAATGGCTTTGAAGATGGACATGGCTGCTGGCCAAATCTAGGCCAATTAGAGGTTGGTAATGGCTCTGTGATGATATATTCAAGAAGAAAATCAAAACAAAGGCACACAGGGTTCTTCGAGTCAAAGGAGATGAAGAGGTGAGAACATGTGAGGGAAAACAACAGGGCAACACCATGGTCAGTGGAGAAGGAGGGGCAGGAGCACCAAGGTTAGTGGAGTGGGGATGGACAGGATCTGCTCCAGACACTGGAGCTCAGATTCCTCTGCTGGCTGTGGTGAGTCCATGGTGAAGCAGCTGTGCAGTTGCAGCTCATGGAGATCCATGGGGGATGCAGAGATCCACTCTCAGCCTATTGGGATCCATGGGCAATGCAGAAATCCGCACACAGCCCCTGGAGGAGGTGCCCATGCCAGAGCAGGTGGATGCCTGGAGGAAGCTGGTGGGGAAAGGAGGCCCTGCTTCCAGGCTGCAGCAGCCTGTCCTTGGAGGGCTGCACCCCATGGAAAGACAGAGCCACGCTGCAGCAGTTTTGGGAGGACTGTCTGCCCATGGGAGGGACTCACACTGCATCAGGTGCTGTAGACCTGCTGCTCGTGAGAGTGGACCCACAGCAGAGAAGTTCATGGAGGAGTGTCTCCTGTGGGAGGGACCCCACGGCCTCACAGGGGAAGGACTCCTCTCCAGGAGCAGTGGAAGAAAACCTCAGTGATGAACTGACCCCAAAACCCCCCATGCACTGTCTCCTTGCACTGTCATAGGAAGGATCCTGGGCTGTGCCAGCAGCAGTGGAACCAGGAGATGGTGGGAACGATGATGCTGCTCTGCTCAGCACTCGCCTGGTGCCATCCCCCGTGCTGGGCACAGGCTGTAATGCAAGAACCACCAGGACCAGGTGGAGTGGGGTTGGTATAAGGTGGCCAGGATGGTGAGGAGATCAGAGCACTTGGCTGGAGAGAAGAGGCTGAAGGGCCAGGAAGTGTAGGGAAGGCCCCTTGCTGAGTGTAGAGAAGAGAATGCTTTAGGGGAGACCAAAAATCATCTTTCTCATCATTATGATCACTGAGGAGCATCAGACATGCTGTCCAGCCCCAGGTCAGTAGAGAAAATTAGAAACCAGTGTTACCTATTGCCTGACTAAGAATATTTAAATTGAGCTGTTGTTAACACCCTGTGAACAACCATACCCCACAATCCCCTCCCACAACCAGCCCTGAGCAACATCTCTCTTTCTGAGCATGTTGGGAGAGCATCTGTAGGGGAAAAAATGAGAGGAAAACATGGGCTGTGATGCAAAAGAACTTTAATGAGTCAAACCAGGAAAATTAGGTCAATCCAAGCTGAGATGCCAATGCAGAGAGCAGCAGGGGCAAACAACAGTCACTTGTTCTCCAAGGTGTGTTTTCCAAGCAGGTCCCCACACAGAGTGGAGCCAGCAGGTTCTCCCCAGGATGGCTCTGTGGGGCTCACAGCCCCAGGGCAGCACAAGGGAACAAGGACACAGGAAGAAAAGCACAGAGTGGCAGAGGGCAGAGGCAGGGATGGGCTGTGCTTGCCAAGAGCCCAGGCTGGCCCCGTCCTTGTGCAAGGGCTGCTGGGGCTGCTCAGCCCCTCAGGAAGCACCAAGCCGATGCTGCTGCGTCCCCAGGGCGGTTCCACCCTGTGAGTCCCTGGGTTCCTTCCCCAGGGCCAGGGCCAGCAGCTTTAGCAGGGGAGGCACCTGGTGCCACAGAGGCCACTGCCCAAGCCAGAGAGGCCAAAGCCCCCAGAGCTGATGGGCACTCCCTGAGAGCTGAGGATGCTGCCAACAGCAGCAGAGGTGGAGGATCCCACCACGGTGTTCTGGGGGAAGGAGCTGAGGATGGGCCCGGGCAGGGTCACCACCACGGGCGAGGGCTGGATGGCCACGGTGGAGTCCTGGCACTGCCTGACACAGGGCTCATTGCAGCTGTTGGCCAGCGGGGTGGGGCCGCAGGGCTGGCAGGGCCGGCACGGGCTGTAGCAGGACATGTCTTGGGGCTGGAGATGCACCTGGCACAGAGAAAAGAGGGAAGCAGAGCACAGAAAGGGCTATGTCAGAGCAGTCTGTTGGTGCACCATGATGGAGAAAAGCAAAGAGAAGGAGAGGACAGCACAAAGCTGCTCAGAGAGGCCCAGCAGCCTCACTGTTTGCTCAAGCCCCCAAGAATCTCCTGAAGACTGACCAAGCCCAGGGACTTCCACACCTAAGCCAGAACCCAGGAGACATCTCTGGCAAAACCCAGCCTCTCTCTCACACAACCTCTGCTCTTCCCTCTCCCATACCAAGCTCTTCTCAAGAACCCAGATGGAATTAAAGCAGAGAATGTGATCAGAAAGCTCAAAGGAGGAAGAAAAGAAAGGGCTTCAGGCTCACCTTGATGCCAAAGAGATGGAGGTGAGAGGAGTGAATGAGAGAGCCAGGAGAAAGTCTCCCTTTTATACTGCTCCTGCACTGCCCCAGGCCCACAGGCACTGCACAAGGGCAACAATTTTCCAACACATTCACCTCCAAAGCAAAATATCCTCCCTAACGCCACTCGTTGTGGTTTGGTTTCCATTAAGGCTGCCATTTCGTTTCCTCATTTCTGGCATGCTTGGTCTGTGCTGCAGCTCCTTTCCTGTGTGCCATGCGAGGCCTGAGGATGGCCGGGCTCAGAGCGTGTCCGGCAGGCACAGGATGTGCCCCCCATGCCCGAGGGTCCTGTGCAGGCTGGGGATGTTGTCTCGGGGCAGTGCCTTTGCCATTGTTGGCAGCTGCCTCTGCAGGGACAGCCCCAGCTCTGCCCTGCCCTGCCCAGAGCAGCAGAGCACCCATGGGCTCCTCTCCTCGCAGCATGTCCTGCCTGCTGCCCTCTCCTCCCTCTCACTGCACTCCAACACCCACTGGACACTGCTTCTCCAGGGAAATGCTTTCCTCTGCCTTCCTCTTGATGCCCTTTGCTGATGCAGAATGTTTGCCTGGCTGGGTATTCCGGGGTTGGGGTTGGAAAGCCAAAGTCCACCTGGAGCTGAATCAGGAAAGCTTGTGGTGGTAAGCAAGAAGATCTTTCACACAGGGCAAGAGCAAAAGAGTGGCTTGAGGTATGGCTGACTGGGACAGCTTCACTGGGGGCAGTGGTTACAGGAAAGGGGAAGGTTCTCCAAGGCTTCTGGGCTTTGGCCTTCACTGGCAACATTTCCTGTCTCAGGATAAGGTTCCTGATATTCCTCAGAAGCAGGGCTAGGGAAAACCTCCCCACAGCAGAGGAGGAGGAGGAGGAGCAGCTGTGGGAACATTTAAAGAGACTGGACCAGTGTATGTGTGTGAGCTGATGGTGGGCACATGAGTGTTGGTGTCAAAGAAAGCAACTCTAGACACCCTTTGGGAGGTGCTGGCAGCCAGGGAATGCAGCTGAGGACTGAGAGAAAGACAAGGTTCTTCCTGACTCTTCGAAGGCCGTGACAAATCTGTCTTGGCTTCAGGTGTCTACGGGGTGTGACAAGTGAGATGAGGCGCAGCTGGCAGAGACTCACTCTTGTTGCAGCACAGGGCCCAGATTGGGGCCAGCACTGTTTAACCCCTTTGGGTAAAGTTCTCCAAGGCTGGAGGGAGAAACTCCTGCCCCCCAAAGTCTGGGGCTGTGGGGCAGCCAAAGAGCTTTCCAGTACAGAAAGGGGGTTTTGCAGGGCATCATGATACAGCCCTGGGTCTTCGTGGAACTGGCACCTGACAGCAACCAAGTTTGGTCTCCAACTGTGCAAAGTGACCCCTCTCCTCTGCTCTGCAGTGCCGACAAATTAGTGCCACAAAGAGCAGCTGCCCAGTATAAGAGAGGCACAGTCACAGTGGTGCAGCTCCAGCAAAGGGCCTCAGAGCCCATGTGGTGACTGGAGACCCTGGGACAGGAGGGGCTGCTGGAGGTGACATTGTCCACCCCAGAAGAGAGGGGGCATCTGGGCACATTGCTCAGCAATGACTCAGAGAGCTGTGGGAGGAGTCCAGAACACAGAGCCAGGCTCTCCTGAGTCTTCTCCAGAGAAGAGACAAGAGGAAATAAACACTGTAAACATGAGAAATTCTGGGGAAACATAAGGAAAGATGTTGTTAGTGTGAGGGTGGTAAAGAACTTGCCTGTGGTTGACACGGGCAGGTTGAGGACTGTTCACGCTTGTAGCAATTCAGGACTTGGTTTTGAGCACCCTCCAAGAGCTGATCATGCTGTGCAGAGGGCTAGCTGGACTAGGTGATCTCCAGAGGCTCCTTCCAGTCCAATGGAGTCTGTCACGGGGAAAAAACAGTGATGCATAGCTGCCTCTGAGAAGGAAGAACTGGATGTGAACACTGGAATCAAGGGCAGCCTTGGCTGTCACACCAAAGAAAGTGGAGAGGAAGAGCTGGTGTCAGAGAGGCAATGAATAGCAAGGTACAGCCCCCAGACATCAAAAATCTCACACCCAGTCAGGCATCTGGCAGGCTGGATATCATGGAGGCACCTGTGAAGAGTAAAAGAAATCAGAAAAGCTGGCAGCATCTTAGGCGTCCTGTGGTCAAGGATTAAGAAAGATCCAGGAAGAACCCAGGAAACCAAGAAGGGACTGAGCACAGGGGGCATGTTCAGAAGGGCCCTGGGTGCAAACTCAGCTCTAAAACCACATCAAGTGGGGCTGTACTTCCCTGCCCTGCAGACATGGAGGCAGCTGGGACGCGTCCCAGGAGGGCAAGGGAATGCCTTCAGCAGGCAAATTTCCAGGGAGAGACTCTCTCTACCTGTGGCGAGTCACACTCTAATTTTGGGTTGGCCGTGTGTCAGCCTTTTGGTGTGAGGCCAAGCCAGGAGTGTGTGCTGTCTGCAGGCTTTGTTCCAGGTCAGGATGAGTTCCCCTCCAGCACAGGCAGCTCCATCCATGCACAGAGAAAACATCTCCAATACTGGGCTGTAACCAAGCCCAGAGTTCCAGGCAGCCACTACACACCTTGCCCTCAGCAGGACCTTATTGTCTGCAAAAGAGGGTGAAAATCAATGTTACCATTTTCCCCTGGTCCCATGATCCCTTTCTTCCAGAGATGACTCCAGCACATCTTCTGCCTGTGCTGATGTATCCTTGCCTGGAAAATCCTTTGGTCTTTCATCCTGATACTTGAAAGGATCCTTGGATGCCTAATGATCATGTCAGGAATGAGGAAAAGAAATGGCAATACTGATGGAAATAAAAGCACAACCTGTGGCATTAGGTAGGATATTTTGCTTTGGAGGTGAATGTGTTGGAAAATTACTACCTTTGTGCAGTGACTGTGGGCCTGGGGCAGTGCAGGGGCAATATAAGAGAGGGCTCGTTCTCTCTCTCTCATCCACTCCTCTTGCCTCAATCTGCTTGGGATCAAGGTGAGTCTGGTCACTCCTCTCCTCTCCTCTCCTCTCCTCTCCTCTCCTCTCCTCTCCTCTCCTCTCCTCTCCTCTCCTCTCCTCTCCTCTCCTCTCCTCTCCTCTCCTCTCCTCTCCTCTCCTCTCCTCTCCTCTCCTCTCCTCTCCTCTCCTCTCCTCTCCTCTCCTCTCCTCTCCTCTCCTCTCCTCTCCTTCCTCTTCCTCCTATTTTCCAGTGCACACCTTCACCTGGTCCTATGCTGCATCATGAGACTGCTCTCTGTGAGAAGTGAAATGTGAGAGAGGGCCATATGGAGGGAGGCTGGGGCTTTGTTGAAATGAGCGATGGTCTAGGCAAGAACCTTCTGAGACTGATTGCACTTGGCAGGGAGCTTGTGGGCTAAATGTGAGGAAAAACCTGTGGGCATCTGGTATCTCCAGCTCTTCATTCTGTCTTGGCTTGAGTCATGGTGTGGTACTCTTCAAACACCTCTCATGTCTTCTCCTCAATGTCCTCTCTGCCAGGTGCACCTGCAGCCCACAGACATGTCCTGCTACAGCCCGTGCCGGCCCTGCCAGCCCTGCGGCCCCACCCCGCTGGCCAACAGCTGCAATGAGCCCTGTGTCAGGCAGTGCCAGGACTCCACCGTGGCCATCCAGCCCTCGCCCGTGGTGGTGACCTTGCCCGGGCCCATCCTCAGCTCCTTCCCACAGAACACCGTGGTGGGATCCTCCACCTCTGCTGCTGTTGGCAGCATCCTCAGCTCTCAGGGAGTGCCCATCAGCTCTGGGGGCTTTGGCCTCTCTGGCTTGGGCAGTGGCCTCTGTGGCACCAGGTGCCTCCCCTGCTAAAGCTGCTGGCCCTGGCCCTGGGGAAGGAACCCAGGGACTCACAGGGTGGAACCGCCCTGGGGACGCAGCAGCATCGGCTTGGTGCTTCCTGAGGGGCTGAGCAGCCCCAGCAGCCCTTGCACAAGGACGGGGCCAGCCTGGGCTCTTGGCAAGCACAGCCCATCCCTGCCTCTGCCCTCTGCCACTCTGTGCTTTTCTTCCTGTGTCCTTGCTCCCTTGTGCTGCCCTGGGGCTGTGAGCCCCACAGAGCCATCCTGGGGAGAACCTGCTGGCCCTGCTCCTTCTCTGCATCAGGAAGAGTGACACCTCCTGGGGCACAGATTCCCTTCTATTCCTCATGCTCTTTGTTCTGGGACCTCCAGAGGGAGCAACCTCATTTCTGTGTTTTGTCTCATTAAATTTCTGCTGCATTTGATCCCATTTGTCTGTGTCATTCTTTCCTCTGCAGGTTCTTTCTCAATATGCCCAGGGAAAAAGATGTTTTTAAGGGCTGTTTTTTGTGAGGATTTGCTTGGGATGAATCTTCAGTGATGGATATGGTCTACACAAGATGGAGTTCAATTTCACCAAATTAACCCTTCTACTGGTTCTCCACAGTTGGAGCTAGAATGGTGCTGATAACACAGAAATATTTCCTTTTTTTTTCTGGGCAGTGCTTGTCCAGCATCAACCCTGTCCCTCCACCCTCCTCGCCAAAAGGCCATGAAGGTGGATGTGGTCAAGGGGTTGGGAGAGGACATAGCCAGGCTGACCCATGCTGACCAAAGGGATATTTGATACCACATGACATCATGGTCAGCAAAAAATGCTGAGAGAAAGGAGGAGGAGGGTGGCAGGGGAGCATTTATTTACAGATTGTTTGTCAAGGAAGAAACTGCTAAGTGTATTTTGTCCCTGCTTCCCAGGAGAGGCTGGATATTACCAGTTGATGGAAGGTGAGAATAAAACGTGTTTTGTTTTGTGGTTTTTTTTTTTTTTTTTTTTTAATTTTTATTTTTATTGTGTTTTTGTGGTCTTTCCTTGCTTTTCTTCATTAAACTGCCTTTATCTCAACACACAGTCCTTTAATTTTATCTTCTCCCACCATACTCTCTGAGGAGAGGGAGTGATTGAACATTTTGATAGGCACCTGAGGGCCAGGAAAGATAAGACTGTGCTGGAGGAACTGTCTTGTGCAGGGGATGAGCAAATAGACCTCTCCATTCTCATCCATGAGTGATGCAGGTTGTTTTGTTGTGCAGGCTCACCAAGTCCTTTTTCATCTTAGTGTGAGGTGTTCAAAAATACTAATTAACTCTATTGACTTAATGTGGTGTTTGAGGTATCTAGTGTCAGAGTGGTGTAAGAAGAGAGAATTTTTTGGTGTGGCAAGAGTGAAACTTGTCCTGAGGTGGCTGGTGGCAGCTTTTAACATAACTCTGGAGCTTGACCAGTTCTATCAGAGGGCAGGGGTCCAGACAGGGGCCCAAATCACTTCTGAGAACATCACGAGTGACCATCTGACCTACATTTAAGAACACAGTAGTTGAGACAGACACCCAAATCACACATGGGCTGAGATAGGGACCCAAACAACACCTGTGGTAACTGTCTCAGTAGTGAAAAAGAATCGTGGACAAGGAGGTGAATGAGACCATCTCAATGGTGGATTGAGTGAAGGGGAGAGAGGGTCTGGTCAGTCCTTCAGCAAAGAGAGTGCACTCTCTATGGGAGAGCAACTTCCTGGCTCTGAAAGTTTAGAGAAAATCTCTCTCCCTGTCCTCACAGGCCAGCACCTCAGCTGAAAGGGGCAATGGAAGGGTGACTCATGTAGCCTGTCCTCTCCCACTAAGGTCAGTGGGAAAGGGGCTCCAGGACTGCACTGGATGGCCCCCTCTGGTTCTTCCTGCATGAGTAGTGGGAGGATAGAGGAAGTGGGGTGATGAGAACCTGCCTCTGAGGTGGAAGTTGGTGGAAATGTTGTAGAAGTTGTTTATCTGGACATTAGTAAAGTCTTTGAAACCATTCCCCACCAAATTTTCTTGGAGAAACCAACTACTCATGATTTGAATATGGGTTGTATTCACTGGATAAAAATTTGGCTTTATGGTCAGGCTCAGAGAGTGGTGGTGAACAGAGTTAAGTTCAGTTGATGGCCAGTCACTAGTGGTGTTGCCCTGGGCGCAGTATTTGGTCCAGTTCTGATTAGTATTTTCATGGATGACCAGGGCCAGAGGATCAAGTAAGTTTGCAGATCCAAGCTGGATGATGCTGTTGATCTTCTAGAGGGTAGAAAGGTTCTACAGAGGGATCTGGACAGGCTGCACCAATGGACCAATTGAGGCCAACTGTATAAGGTTCAGCAAGAAAAAATGCTGGGTCTAGCCCTTGGGTCACAACAGTCCCCTGCATCACTGCAGTTTTGGGGCAGAATGGCTGGAAAGCTGCCTGGGGGAAAGGACCTGGGGGTGCTGAGGAACAGCAATGGAACATGAGCCCAGACTCCATCATAACTGCTGGGATAGTCAACAGGCTGAACCTGGAACGCTTCTTGGATAAGAACAACTGAATACTTTTATCAGGGATTAGAGCTTGTGTTTGAATACATTTTGCAGTCAGAAAATTGTCAGATTCACTGGCAATCCTTGAACTGTAACCTGTCTGTCAGGTTTTATGTTATGAATACCCTTCAAAACATAAAACTGTCACAATTTTATGTTATGAAGGGTATTATTGCATAAACTGTCAGTGTCAGTCCTTGTCCTCACTCCCTCATCCAGGGAACTTGAATACAGTGGAAGACCTACTAAGGGGTCAAAAAGTGGGAACACCTGCTGAGGGGTCTCCCTGAGGCTGATGGTGTTTCTCTGGCTGAGTCAGTTGAGTTGCTCTCCCATCCAGCCAGACAGCTCAGTGCAGGTTCCCCCTAACTGGACACTGACAGGGTGGTTGGGCACAAGGGTCTCGGCTTTCCTGGGGCACTGACCGACAAATTAAACACTAAGGGTGGAAGGAATCTCCCTTTTCCACATCACAGCATCTCTGATGGAGCTCTAGTCATTGAACTGTGTTGAATCATTCCATCCAGCCCTAGATAGGTAGAGAAATTTGAAAAACAGAGGATCACCCTCTAAACGTAGTCAAAGAAATCCTGTGATAATGGTCCCTGTACAAGCATACCCAATAACCCCCCTGGTCATTTTGTGAGGGCATATACAGGGGTAATGATGACAAAAAGGCAAGGGCTTAAATGCAGCAGAACTTTAATGAGTCACAAGATGAAAACTAGGTAAATCTGAGTTAAAGGAGCAGCAGAGGCAGATAGGAGTCGGCACCAAATAACTGTGGTGGAGATCTCAGGAGATGTCCATCTGCCTGCCCTACAGAGGGAGCAGGGCCAGCAGGTCCTCTCCAGGATGGCTCTGTGGGGCTCACAGCCCAGGGCAGCCCCAGGCAACAAGGACACAGGAGGGAAAGCACAGAGTGGCAGAGGGCAGAGGCAGGGATGGGCTGTGCTTGCCAAGAGTCCTTGTGCAAGGGCTGCTGGGGCTGCTCAGCCCCTCAGGAAGCACCAAGCCGATGCTGCTGCGTCCCCAGTGAAGTGCCATCCTGCTGAGTCCTTAGGTTCATACCCTGGAATCACGGCCAGCAGCTTTAGCAGGGGAAGCATCTCCTGCCACAGAGGCCACTGCCCAAGCCAGAGAGGCCAAAGCCCCCAGAGTTGATGGGCACTCCCTGAGAGCTGAGGATGCTGCCAACAGCAGCAGAGGTGGAGGATCCCACGGCGGTGTTCTGGGGGAAGGAGCTGAGGATGGGTCCGGGCAGGGTCACCACCACGGGCGAGGGCTGGATGGCCACGGTGGAGTCCTGGCACTGCCTGACACAGGGCTCATTGCAGCTGTTGGCCAGCGGGGTGGGGCCGCAGGGCTGGCAGGGCCGGCACGGGCTGTAGCAGGACATGTCTGGGGGCTGCAGGTGCACCTGGCATAGAGGGAAGAGATAAGCAGAACAGAAACTTTGGATGAAGAGCAGTCTTTCACCCTACTAAGAGTGAGATAAATCACAAGTTGGAGAAAAGAGCTGGGGACTTTGCAGTGCAATCCGCAGGTGTCACCTTCATTTCTGCCGAAAAGAGCTCTCTGAACAGCAACCAAGCTGAAAGAGGTTCCTTCCTAGACCATAGCTCATGAGACACTTAACCAAATTTCAGCCTCTCATGATGGCAGAACTTCCTCCCCTTCCCTCTCCCATCAAAGCAGTTCCAAAACCCCACGTAGGACTGGGACAGGTATGAGCTGAGGTGCATTGGAGGAATATGAAGAGAAGTAGAAGAAAAAGGCTTCAGACTCACCTTGTACTGAAGGAGATGGAGGCGAGAGGAGTGGATGAGAGAGTGAGGAGTAGGACCTGCTTTTATACTGCTCTTGCACTGCCCCAGGCCTGCAGACATTGCATGACAGCAGTAATTTTCCAACAGACTCACCTCAAAAACAAAATTTTCTACCTAGTGGCGCAGGTTGTGTTTTGGTTTCTGTCAACCTGTGCTGCCATTTCATTTCCTCATTTTCAACATTCCTTCTCTGCTTTCATGTGCTGAGATGAGGCACCCAATGCTATCCTGGGTGACACTGTGTCAGTGAAGGCAGAAGATGTGTTGGAAGTGTGATGGGGTCCCTTGAATGCAGGGGATGTTGGCTTGGAGCAGTGAATTGCAATTGTATACAGTTCCCCTTCTAGCAAGTAGTTCCAGCTCTCTTCCTATTATTAAGCTTTTCTCCAGGGAGTATGTTTGCCAGTTTGTCTGAGTATGCAGGACTAAGGACAACCAAAACCTGCCTGGGTTTGAACCAGGCAAAATACATGATGGGCACAAGAAATTCTTCCAGGTAGATGAGGCGTCTAAAGGCTGACTGGAGCAGCTCCACTGAAGATGAGGGTTACTGGAAAGGTGGAGGTTCTCAAGGGATTTTTGGCCTTGGTTTTTATTAGCAGGAATTGCTGTCATGAGATTGTGCTCCTTGGAAAGTCATCAGCAGGAAAAGCTTCCCTGCACTAGGGCAGGATCAGGTGTGGGAACATATTAACAGATGGACTGAGATGAGTGTGTGTGACTTGATGCCGTGTACCCCACGAGGGATGGTTGGTGTCTGGTCACTCTCAACTCCCTTTGAAAGACTCAGCACTCACAGAATACATCTCAGGACTGCAGGAAAGCCAGTGGACCTCTTGTCTTCAAGAAGGACGTGAAGAAGGAGACATGTCAGTCAGCCTCACCTCAATCCCTCCCAAAGTAATGGAGCAAATCAACCTGGAAGCAATTTCTCAGGATAAAAGAGATTGCCTGTGAGATATCAGCGTGGATTTCTGGAGGCTTAACAAATCTCATTACGTTCTCTGATCTTGTGCCTGGCTCTGATGAGTGAGGGAAGTTTGGCAGATGTTCATCTCATTTAACTTAGGCCTTTGATGCTGTTGGCTGCAACAATCCTTAGAGACAAACCCACAAAACACCAGCTGGGGAAGAGGGTAGTACACAGGACTGAAATCTGTAAAAAATTGTTGGTCTCCAAGGGCTGGGATGAGGGGCACAAAGTCCAGCTGGCAGACACACACCTGGATGCACTGCAGGGCCCAGACTGAGACCAACACTGCTTAACTCCTTTATCCATGGTCCTGCACTGGGGGAAGAAAAATCCCCTCCCCACTGCAGGCTGGAGCTGATTGGCTGCCAAAGAGCTTTGCAGCAGAGGACAGGGGGTCTGGAGGGCACCACAAGACAGCCCTGGGCTCTTGTGGAAATGGCATCTGACAACATCCTGGGCTGCTTAGGAAGGGGGTGTCTTTCAGATGATGGATGGTAATCTCAGGAGTGTGGAGATAGAGGAGACAATGCCTCTCTCAGTCTTCACCTGCAAGATCTCCCAGGCTGCTGCATCCCCTAAAAGAGTTCCGAGAAGGTGGGGAAGTCTTCCCAGCAGTGAATGGGTGTCAAAAAAAAAAAAAAAAGACTGCCTCGTAAGAGTCAGCCAGTGAACACCTGCCAGTGCATGGCTTCTATAAAGTGAATTATCAACTATCTGGAGACCTGGGCCACAGGAGCCCCCCAGCATTCAAGAAGGACAAAAGGCAAGATCTGCACTTGGAAATGAAAAGCGTCTTCCAGCATTATGGGCTGGAGACTGAGCTATGCTACAGTCTTAGAGCCCTCAGCTCTCTTTTCTCTTGTGAGAGAAGATACATCTTGGAGAGAGACTTGGAGGGTGGAGTGGGTGCACATCCTCCAGGCCAGAGAGACCGTGCTGTGTTGAGAAGCTCTCCTGAATGCTCTGTGGAGGGATAGAAGGGATAGAAGGGGTTGCAGAAAACATCTCCCCTCTGGTTGGGACTCATCAGTGGTCCTGTGCATTGAGTATTCTTTTGGCACTTATGCTTCAGCATACCTTGTTTCCCATGCCCAAAAAGACTCTCTTGGAGAGCAACCCAGCACCCTTGGGGAAGCAGGAACTTGTACAACTCCCTAGTAAATGAGGGTTGTCAGGGACAACCCCTGCAGTGCCACTAACACAGAGGGAGGGGATGTGCTCATAAGGGCCCTGGGTACAAACCCAGCTCTCAAGCCACATCAGGGACTGATGCACTTCCCTGCCCTGCAGACATGGAGGCAGCTGGGACGCGTCCCAGGAGGGCAAGGGAATGCCTTCAGTAGGCAAATTTCCAGAGAGAGACTCTCCCTACCAGTGGCAAGTCGCACTCTAATTTTGGGTTGGCCGTGTGTCAGCCTTTTGGTGTTAGGCCAAGCCAGGAGGGTGTGCTGTCTGCAGACCCATGTCCCTTACAGGGACACAATTGCCCTCCAGCAAGGGCAGATCCATCCATAACCCAGGAAAGCTGGTGCAAGCACTGGGCTGTACCCGAGTACACAGCTTCAGGCAGCCACAACAGCCATTGCTGTCAGCATGACCTTCTTGCCAACACTCCCACAGCTTCAGGGGCTCACAGGGCAGTCAACATGTTTTGGAACAGCCTCTCCTGCTGGTCAGGGTTTAAGGTATGCAGCCAAAGTTCATGGCACTGCGAGGAGAATGGGACAAACAAGGTGCTGTGCCAAGCCCCAACACACCCCTCATGTAGTGAGGAGAGACCTGACTCCACCAGAAATGTTCCTTAGGAAGGATGATGTTTTCTTCATGGTGACAGAAGGCAGTGATATGAGACCCCCAGAGAATGCCATGAGAGGGGATGACTCTTCCAAGTAAATCTGTAAACGACTGAGAGGGAAGGATGAGTCATGTCATTAGGCACAGGAGCCTTTATGTACCCAGGACAGACTCCTGCATTGGCAGGGGGAGAATCAAACCTTTCTGTAATGAGGTTTGAAAGAAATATTGCCTGATTTCCCAGTTCCATGTCCTACATCTGCACAGACCCCTCCTGCACCTGAGGCTGCATCTTCTGGCAATAGTGACGTGATCCTTCTTGGGAAATCACTGGATCTGTCATCCTAGAACTTGAAAGGAGCCTACATAGCATAATGGGCACATCAGAAATGAGGAAATACACTGGCAATGGTGATGGAAAACAAAACAAAACACAACCTGGGGCATTAGGTGGGACATTTTAGTTTGGAGATGAGTCTGTTGGAAAATTACTGTCCTTATGCAGTGACTGTGGGCCTGGGGCAGCACGGGAGGAGTATAAAAGCTGTTCCATCTCCTCACTCTCTCATCCACTCCTCTCCTCCACACAATCTCCTTGGGAACAAGGTAAGTCTGAAGCTCTTTATTCTTTTATTCATTTTCATCATAATCCTGCCACGGCATTTTTCAGCACAAAACTATCTCTTTCTTCTATACCAGATTCTGGGGTTGCTTTCTATGGGAGAGCAAAGAGTGGAAAAGGGATGGCATGGAGAGAGGTTGGAGCTCAGTTAGGTGTGGTATGGGCTAGGAGGGGATCTCCCAGGGCTTGGCTGTGTTTTGCAGGTCTCTTTTGGGCTTTGGACAAGGAGAAACCCATTGGTCTCCCTATGATCCTTCCAGCTCTTTGTGTGAGCTCATGCCATCCCTCTCTTATGGTGGTGTTACAGTGTCTCAATAGGACATGAAATAAGGACACGGACTCTGTGATTCCAGAAGGCTGAGATTACTCCAATCTGTGTTTATTCTCGAGCCACTTCTCTTTATACCTTTTTACAAAGAACCCACCCAAGGGGTGGAATCCTTGGACCACATTGGTCGCGTTAGAGGGACATCAAGTAAATTTCTTCCTCTGGGAAGAACGCAGAAAAACAGGATAGTGTGCAATAACACATCCCTTGTTTACAGGAATTTTCCCTGGGAAAAGTATTTCAGAAAATCAAAACATTGCAGGCACGAACCGTGGCTACATTACAGGCTTCTGCTCACTTATGCTTTTCTATCCCTCCTTCCCTCTGTGCCAGGTGCACCTGCAGCCCCCAGACATGTCCTGCTACAGCCCGTGCCGGCCCTGCCAGCCCTGCGGCCCCACCCCACTGGCCAACAGCTGCAATGAGCCCTGTGTCAGGCAGTGCCAGGACTCCACTGTGGCCATCCAGCCCTCGCCCGTGGTGGTGACCCTGCCCGGGCCCATCCTCAGCTCCTTCCCCCAGAACACCGCCGTGGGATCCTCCACCTCTGCTGCTGTTGGCAGCATCCTCAGCTCTCAGGGAGTGCCCATCAGCTCTGGGGGCTTTGGCCTCTCTGGCTTGGGCAGTGGCCTCTGTGGCAGGAGATGCTTCCCCTGCTAAAGCTGCTGGCCATGATTCCAGGGTATGAACCTAAGGACTCAGCAGGATGGCGCTTCACTGGGGACGCAGCAGCATCGGCTTGGTGCTTCCTGAGGGGCTGAGCAGCCCCAGCAGCCCTTGCACAAGGACTCTTGGCAAGCACAGCCCATCCCTGCCTCTGCCCTCTGCCACTCTGTGCTTTCCCTCCTGTGTCCTTGTTGCCTGGGGCTGCCCTGGGCTGTGAGCCCCACAGAGCCATCCTGGGAAGGACCTGCTGGCCCTGCTCCCTCTGTAAGGCAGGCAGATGGACTTCTAGAGGGTTCTCAGCCACAGCCATGGGGCACAGTCTCTTACCTCTCCCTCATGCTTACTACACCATTGCTCAAAATGACCCAATTTCCCTCTCTTGAACTCATTAAAGTTATGATGCATTTGAGCTCTTGCCTCTGTGTCATTTCCCCCACAGATGCTCTCCCAGGACGACCAGGGAAAGAGATGTTGCTCAATGTTTGTTCTTGGAGGGGGTTTTTTGGGGATGCCTCTTAAGTGACTGGTAACATCACAGGCTTACATCAATCTTGCTTAGTCAGACATTGGATTGCTTTCTAAATCTTGCCAAACTCGCAGGATAATGATATTCCAGATGCCAAAGGGATTTTATTGCTAATGGCATCCATGGCCAACTTTAATCTCTGTGGACAGAAAGTTCATATGGAGCACCACTCTTTCTCTAGTGCACCAGGATAACTTGATCCACATCTGCCAATCCTTTCCGTGCCATGAAATTTTCTCTTCTTTGTGGGTAGAGGGTCCACTACCAACAAAAACTGCATGCCAGAATCCCTTTTGTTATGCTTAAATGGTCCACCTGTAAACAATCCCTCGTTGTTGTTGTTGTTGTTGTTGTAGGATAAAAACTTCTGGAAAGACCAAAAAGGTTTTTGTCACTGAGCTGCTGGACTTGATGGAGCCTTTATCAAATTCTTTCAGCCCTTGGAACAGTGCAGTGAGACCAGGTCAATGTAGGCAAGTGTAATCTACAAAGAAGTGTGGTCTTAGGACATGGAGAGATAAAACTTTAGTATTTTTAGCATCTCTCAGGTGCAAGTTTAGCCACTGAGGGAAAAGAACTCTAAAACCGTCTTATTCTCTTTCTCCTCAAAATTCTTCAATTTTAACTCTTTCCTCCCAACAACCACCCACCATGCAGCTGGAGGGATGGACACCTCACAAAAAGACTGGTTGGGCTCCCCGTCATCTCCACGGTGTTCTCAAAGGCTGAGGAGAGAATTTGGGTTTGGGGTGCAGTAAGGCAGGGCCTCATGGCTCCTGGCTCTGCAGGAGACAGGAATATCTTCCTCAGCTATCAGGAACACCTTCTAGGCAGAAGTCTGTGTCTAGTCCTTCCCTCACCTGAGGAAGACCCAGGGCTCTGATCTGTGCCTGCCACATACCCCCAGACCAAGAGCTTTCTTTCACCAGAGGCAGGTGGGGACAGCGTGGGGAGAGAGAAGGACCACACAGAGGCACAGACTGCAATGCAGAAAAACTTTAATGAGTTGGAAGAGGGAAAGGAGGTCCTCTGAGTGGGCACCATAGTGCAGGGAGCACCAGGGAGATGGAGGAGACTCTGTCCCTTGGCCAGGGTGCAGTTCACACCTCGGATGGGGCTTAGCCAGTGGTCACAGCCCAAGGGAGGACAAAACAACAGAGAACAAGAGAGAGAGAACAAGAGAGAGAGAGAAAGGAGAGAGGGACAAACAGGCAAGTTAGACAAGGACCATGGTTTCAGAGAGCCCAGGCACCCCTCCTCCAGTGCCGCTGGAGTCAGGGATGCTCAGTGCCTCTGAAAGCAATGGTCAGGATCTCCATGCTCAGTCCATTTCCATTTTCTGGGTTCCGGGGGGTCCTTCCGTGGGGCTGACAGCAGCAGCTTTAGCAGGGCCTGCTGCAGTGGCGGTTGGTGATGCAGGAGATGTCAAAGCCCCCAGAGTTGATGGGCACTCCATCACAGCTGAGGATACTGCCAACAGCAGCAGAGGTGGAGGATCCCACCACGGTGTTCTGTGAGAAGGTGCTGAGGATGGGGCCAGGCAGGGTCACCACCACGGGCGAGGGCTGGATGGCCACGTGGGAGCTCTGGCACTGTCTGACACAGCACTCATTGCAGCTGTTGGCCAGTGGGCAGGGGCCACAGGGCTGGCAGGGGGTGCAGGGTTGGTAGCAAGGCTCACAGGGCTGGTAGCAGGGGTTGCAGGGCCTGCGCCAGGGCGTGCAGGGCTTGTAGCAGGGGTTGCAGGGCTCATAGCAGGGGTTGCAGGGCTCATAGCAGGGGTTGCGGGGCTTGTGGCAAGGGTCACAGGGCTTGTGGCAAGGGTCACAAAGGTTGTGGCAAGGGTCACAGGGGTTGTGGCAAGGGTCGCAGGGCTTGTGGCAAGGGTCACAGGGGTTGTGGCAAGGGTCACAGGGCTTGTGGCAAGGGTCGCAGGGCTGGTAGCAAGGGATGCAGGGCTCATAGCAGGGAGTGCAGGGCTCGTAGCAGGGGGTGCAAGACTCATAGCAGAAGGTGCGGGGCTTGCGGCAGGGGTTGCAGGGCTTGCAGCTGGACATGGCTCTGAGTCACAGGTGCACCTGGGAGAGAAGAAAGGGACAAGGTGGGGATGGTTGAGGAACCACCTCTCCACCCACCACAAGGGAGCCAAGACACAGACTGGCCTGGGAGATGCAGCCCATGCAGGGAGGACCACAAAACTCTTTGCCTGATCACCATCAAGGAACAAGGACAGACAGGCCCACAAAAGCACTTTCTTAGACAAGAGAACAAGAGTTCCCCCAGCCCAGACACAGACCCCTCCACACCAAACCCTCTCGCCACCTCCCCTCCCCAAACAGGCAGCCTCAAGCCCAGTACAGGATAGAGCTTCCAACTCACTTGCTTCCAAAGGAGAAGAAGGACAGTGAAGTGGATGAGAGAGTGAAAAGCTGAGATGCCTTTTATACTGGTCCTGAACTGCCCCAGGTGCAGAGGAAGTCTCTCTGGAAACAATAATTATCTGAGAAGCTCATTTCACGTGCAAAACACTCCAATTAATGATATGGGCTTGTTTTGTTTTCCTGCATGGCCACATTTTCATTGCCTTCTTCGGCCACACACGTTTCTCCCTGAAGGCTCCTTTTTAGAGCTGGGCACGGAAGCCCATGGACTTCTGGGACAGGAGCTCATTGGTGCCAGCACAAGATGAGTCTTGAGTGCCAGAGGCACTGCCTGCAGTCTGGGGACATTGGCTTGGGGCACTCCCGTGGGCTTGTTTGCAGCCCCGTGGGCAGGAAGGGCCCTGTTGCTCCAAGCCCTGGAATGCTTGCTCAGATGCCAAAGGATTACTGAACGTGTTGATGTGCTGTGTCCCCTTCTTCCCCCCCTCCAAAATCTCTGATTGACACTGGCCATTGCCTTTCCAGGTTGGTCATCAAGAGTGCTGCTGCTCTTGTCTCTCTTCCTCTGGACGCTGCTCTTAGAAGTCCTTGGTGCACTTGTTGGGCCTCTGTTGCAATAGGACACGAAAGGACATGGACTCCACATCAGAAGCTGAAAATGACTCCAATCGGTATTTATTGTCTGAGACTTCTTCCCTTTTCACTATTTTACAAAGAACCCACCCAAAGGGTGGAAGAAAGACAAACTTCTTGGACCACATTGGTCAAGTCAGAGGGACATCAAGCAAAGTCCCTCCTAGGGAAAGGAATGCAAAAAACACAGGATATAGTGAGAAAAACATGTCTCTAGTTGACAGAACTGTGCCTGGGAAAAGTTTTAGAGAAATCAAAACATTACAGGCACAAACCATGACTACAGGCCTCCTCCACTCCATGGACTCTCTCTGACAGTCCCCTACTAATTCAAACAACCTCATTTTGTCCTGTCCCAGGATGCTCCAGCCTTGCCCTCCCAAGAGTCTCCATTGCCACACAAGCCCACAGCTGCTCAGGGGGAGGCAGGGCTCTTTGCCTGCCCCTGTGTGGGATGGAGAAGGAGGGGTTTTACCAAAAGTGGAGAATGGCCTGCACATCAGATGGGAAACGTGAGGGAAGAGAAGGTGTAGAAATTTGTCAGTGACTGTTGTTCATGAGGTGTTGTCCGTCTGCAGGGATGTCTAGGGGTACCTCAGGGATCATTTAGGTGTAACAACTGTATTGGACATTACTCTGATGAAGAAAGTAATTTACAGGCAGTATGGATTATTGCCTTGATCAAAGACTGTGAGGCTTCCATGGTGAAGAGATGACTGCTCTGGAGGTTCAAGGTGGTGCATCTCAGTTTAGGCTTCCTTGGGCCTTGGTTCTCAGTGGTGGGATTCTGTGGGCATCTCATTCTGCCATCAGCAGAACCACATGGTAATGAAACTCCACTCCAGTCTAAAGGACTGCCCACAAGGCAGGGGAGCTGTGAAGATGCTTCTCAGCTGCTGTATAAAGGCAGGACTCTCTGGCCAAAACCAGAGTCATTTGCCCTGTTTTTCTCCATGGCAGCCCCTCCACCTTGCAGTGGTGGCAATGGGTAGTTCTGATAAGCAAAGGAATGGAAAAGGGTCATGGTGTAACCCCAGCTGGTGTCCTGGCACACACAGCCAGTCACTCCCTACACCATAGTGGGACGAGGGGGAAGAATCAGAAGAGTAAAAGTGAGAAGGCCCATGGGTTGAGAGGAAGGTAAAATAAAAGCTGCACATGGAAGCAGAGCAAGACTAGGTATTCATTGACCACTCCCCAGGTTCAAACAGGTGTTCAGCCATTCCCAGGACAGCAGGGATCCATCATGCATAATGGTTAACTGGGAAGACAAATGCCATCACTCCAAATATTCCCGCCACGCTGCTTCTTCCCACAGCTTAATATCTTCATCATGATATGGTTTATCCTTTCAGGTGCTTGTGACCAGCTGTCCCTGCTGTGTCCCCTCCCCACTTCTTATGCACCCACAGTCTTGGGCCCCACTAACTGATGGGGCAATGTTCTGAAGCAGAAGAAGCCTTGATGTTGTGCAAGCGCCACAGAGCAAATAGCCCTGCCCCACCCTGAGCAGCTGTGGGCTTCTGTGGAAATGGAGACTCAGAGAAACCTCTTGGCAGGGCAAGGCTGAAGCATCCTGGGAGAGAACACAACGAGGTTGTTTGTACTAGTAGGGGACTGACAGAGAGATTCCATGGAGTAGAGGAGGCCCAACAAGTGCACCAAGGACTCCTAAGAGCAGCGTCCAGAGGAAGAGAGACAAGAGCAGCAGCACTCTTGATGACCAACCTGGAAAGGCAATGGCCAGTGTCAATCAGAGATTTTGGAGGGGGGGAAGAAGGGGACACAGCACATCAACACGTTCAGTAATCCTTTGGCATCTGAGCAAGCATTCCAGGGCTTGGAGCAACAGGGCCCTTCCTGCCCACGGGGCTGCAAACAAGCCCACGGGAGTGCCCCAAGCCAATGTCCCCAGACTGCAGGCAGTGCCTCTGGCACTCAAGACTCATCTTGTGCTGGCACCAATGAGCTCCTGTCCCAGAAGTCCATGGGCTTCCGTGCCCAGCTCTAAAAAGGAGCCTTCAGGGAGAAACGTGTGTGGCCGAAGAAGGCAATGAAAATGTGGCCATGCAGGAAAACAAAACAAGCCCATATCATTAATTGGAGTGTTTTGCACGTGAAATGAGCTTCTCAGATAATTATTGTTTCCAGAGAGACTTCCTCTGCACCTGGGGCAGTTCAGGACCAGTATAAAAGGCATCTCAGCTTTTCACTCTCTCATCCACTTCACTGTCCTTCTTCTCCTTTGGAAGCAAGTGAGTTGGAAGCTCTATCCTGTACTGGGCTTGAGGCTGCCTGTTTGGGGAGGGGAGGTGGCGAGAGGGTTTGGTGTGGAGGGGTCTGTGTCTGGGCTGGGGGAACTCTTGTTCTCTTGTCTAAGAAAGTGCTTTTGTGGGCCTGTCTGTCCTTGTTCCTTGATGGTGATCAGGCAAAGAGTTTTGTGGTCCTCCCTGCATGGGCTGCATCTCCCAGGCCAGTCTGTGTCTTGGCTCCCTTGTGGTGGGTGGAGAGGTGGTTCCTCAACCATCCCCACCTTGTCCCTTTCTTCTCTCCCAGGTGCACCTGTGACTCAGAGCCATGTCCAGCTGCAAGCCCTGCAACCCCTGCCGCAAGCCCTGCACCCCCTGCCGCAAGCCTTGCACCCCCTGCTATGAACCCTGTGACCCTTGCTGCCAGCCCTGCACCCCCTGCCAGCCCTGTGGCCCCTGCCCACTGGCCAACAGCTGCAATGAGTGCTGTGTCAGGCAGTGCCAGGACTCCCACATCGTCATCGAACCCTCGCCCGTGGTTGTGACTCTGCCTGGCCCCATCCTCAGCACCTTCTCACAGAACACCGTGGTGGGATCCTCCACCTCTGCTGCTGTTGGCAGTATCCTCAGCTGTGATGGAGTGCCCATCAACTCTGGGGGCTTTGACATCTCCTGCATCACCAACCGCCACTGCAGCAGGCCCTGCTAAAGCTGCTGCTGTCAGCCCCACGGAAGGACCCCCCGGAACCCAGAAAATGGAAATGGACTGAGCATGGAGATCCTGACCATTGCTTTCAGAGGCACTGAGCATCCCTGACCCCAGCGGCACTGGAGGAGGGGTGCCTGGGCTCTCTGAAGCCATGGTCCTTGTCTAACTTGCCTGTCCCTCTCTCCTTTCTCTCTCTCTTGTTCTCTCTCTCTTGTTCTCTGTTGTTTTGTCCTCCCTTGGGCTGTGACCACGGGCTAAGCCCCATCCGAGGTGTGAACTGCACCCTGGCCAAGGGACAGAGTCTCCTCCATCTCCCTGGTGCTCCCTGCACTATGGTGCCCACTCAGAGGACCTCCTTTCCCTCTTCCAACTCATTAAAGTTTTTCTGCATTGCAGTCTGTGCCTCTGTGTGGTCCTTCTCTCTCCCCACGCTGTCCCCACCTGCCTCTGGTGAAAGAAAGCTCTTGGTCTGGGGGTATGTGGCAGGCACAGATCAGAGCCCTGGGTCTTCTTGGAGGGAGGGAATGGCAAGACACTCTAGCATTATGCTCTGCCCTGTAATGTGGTCAAGCAACTTGGAGAATGCTCTATTTGCCAGGCTATCTGTAGTGGACTGAGGAGGGGGGCCCTGTTTCTGGCTCACCAAACCCTAACCAACATCCTTACATTGCTGCAACCACAGACACATGACTGAGTCAGTCACTTTGTACTGTAGAAGTCCAATTCAATTTTATGCAATAGAAACATTTTCTGCTTGGTGTGTGTATGAACTTTCCTGCCTTGTAGTGGAAATGTCCTTTCAAGAATACTTCTTTATGTCAAGTAATAGAGATCTGTCCATGAGCATTGGTATGCTAAGTTGTACCAATATCTATTTTAATAGTTTTTTATTTTTGCTAGGTTTAATATAATTGCTTTTATATAGTGCACTATTCTATCATATTCTACACAGTACTAATAGTTTAGGTTTTATACTGTGTAGTAAATAATTCTGGTTAATGTATTTTTTCTAATAATTTGTATACCTAAAAATTTCCTAATTAATCCTGTGGGACAATGGTGTTTAAACCACTGACAGTACAGGGCTAAGATTGGAGGCAGCCTAACCCAGACTTCTCTCTGGGTGTCCTCTGTGCAACTCACAACCAAAAAGGACTTCTCTAATAAACTCTGTCTGAAGCTCCCTCTCCACCACTGACAATTTGGTATAGTTGGCAGGATGGCAAATTTTGAGAAACAGACAAAACAATATTTACAGAGACACAGTATAGTCAAGAAAACCCGGGACATGATGATAGAAAAGGAAAAACATGCTGCCATTTTGGTGAGAGAAGTATGTTGCCAAGCATTTGGTCTTCATTTTACTTAACTAAAACTTTGCAAATTAGAAGTTAAACACTTACCTGGAGAGAAAGCTGAAAAGGAGTTGAATGCTAAAAAGAGATTGGCTGAAAACTTGAGGAACTAGTTGAACCATTTCTTCCAAAGAGATAATTAAATTTGCAAAGTCCCTGTCTCAGTGGGGAGCTGGAAAATAAGGAGGCTTGCTAATGAGGTAGAGAGGGAAGCAGATTTCATTCAATAATGCTCTCCCCATCCTTTATTCATTGACTGAGGAGTATGATGCAGTAAAACCGAACTCCCCATCTCACCCTAAACTCTGCCAACTTGTAAAAACTGAATTAATTTATGAGGTAGGGCCCACTGTAACAACTAAACATAAACCTTGTACTGTGATGCAATTGGCTATCTGCAAGAGCAATGTAGCAAGGATTCCAAGGAAATCAAACTAGGCCAGCACCTCTATCAGAGCACCCAGTTATGCCCAGCAGGGGGATGGCACACAGGGCTCTTATATTAGGCCCATTTATGTAAGTTAGGTGCTATGTAGGATGGCAAATACAATCCTTGCCTTTAGGTCCCAAACACTCTGCAAATAACAGCTGGATCCATGAACATTCTGTCAAGCTGAGAGCATAGGATCCATTCATACAAGTCCACACCCTTGTGGGAGAGAACAGGGGTCCCATATCACCTGTTGCAGAATGAAGGAAAGGGGTGTGAAGAGTGTCCTGGTTTAAAGGTCTGCCAAGGAAGGCGGGAATCCCTGATGGAATAGAAAATGTGACCCCCCCCGCCTTCTCTCCAAATCATTATAAATTTGAAATGACGGGGCTTTCAGGCAAAGATATGAGAAAAGGAGTAACAGTTCTTCACTAGTATGTATAACAACTCAAACAAACAACACCGGCAGCAACAACAAACAGACCCGGACACCCAGTCACAGCTTCTCCCACCTGCGGCACTTTCCCCCTGGGTGCAGTTCCGGTCACATCCAGCAGGGGCGCTGGTGGCTCCTGGCCGGGCAGGGTGGGTGCGCTGATTCCCCCAAGCCTGCAGGGGGCGCTGTGGCGTGGGCTCAGCTCCTCTCTGCATGTGGGTAATGGCGGGAGGGCAGGCAGGAGGGATGGGGAAGGAGCCTCCTTGGGATGAATGAAAGGGCCAGGAGACCTTCTGCTCCCTTTTTTAAGCCTTTATTGATCAGCCTGGGTGGAGGCCCGAGGGGTCGCGTTCACCACCACTGCTCCTTGTGGACAACAAGGAGAAGGAGGTGCAAGCAGCTTTGCCCGACGACAGATCTGGGGTCTTGAACCTCACAAGAGTCCTATAGGAGACTTCTCGCCTTTTGGCTTGTTTGAGGTCTAGGGGGTGACTCTGAGCGAGTTCTGTTCCAGTTATGGCAAGGTGACCAAATGGCTTTACAGATAGCCTGCTGTTCTGCTCAGTGTTCTAGTGTGGTTTGGTAAAGTATTTGTACATCAGCTTCCAAGCTTCAGAGGTCTGCATGCGGTGGTCTCACTTCTGGTAGTCACTCAGATCCATGGGAGTTCACATCATTAGCATACTGGGTGGAGCTCTTGGTTGTCATGTGGAAGGAGAGGGGAGCAGTGGAGGCAGGACCCGATGGGAACAGGAACAAGGAACAGGATATAGCAACTTGGGATAGGGGTACAGTAGGGGTATAAGGTAAGTGATTTTTATCAATTAACATTATTCAACAGTCATAACAACTATTAACACAACAAACATTAACTGTGTAACAGCAAACATGGCTAACAGTAACTCTTGACTCTTTCTTCTTAACGTTCCTTTACAAACCCCCAGGAGCAGCCGGTCGTGGTGCCCCTCCAGATGGCAAAATGAGCTGTAGCAGAAGAGTCTGGAATGGCAGAGGCAGGCAGACCCTAGGGTGGAGAAGAAAATGTAACAGAAAACTCCACAGCCTTAGCAGGAGCCGTGGAGGTCAGGTGGACATGAGTTGTTTGGTCAGAGTGCAGCAAAAAAGCCCAAGGCAGTGGGCAGGGCAGCAGCAGCTGGGTTTCTCTGTGCAGCTGCCGCACACAGCCGGGGGACACACCCTTGGGATAGGGGACGGGGATGGGGTCAGGGTCCCAGGTTTTTCCCCTGAGGCACCCGAGTGGATGGCAAGGATCCTCTCCAGTCAGATCGAGTGTTACTAAGGTCCCAGTTCACTGGCTGCTCTAATGAGCAGAGGCTCACCCACAGTAAAGAAGAAGAAGTGCTGGGCTGGACTCCACAGTGGTGGTGAATTCTTCCCTCGGTAGCAGCAACTCAACTGTTCCACTCCAATCCCAAGAGCGAGAGAGACAGGAACCAAGCCCACTCCCTCATCCCCCAGCCAAAACCTCACGGTATCTCTGTCCTTCCAAGAGAAAGTCCCTCAGCTACAAGACTGCAGCTGCATCTTTCTCCCCACCTTGGCCACTTCCTTTGTCTTAAGTACTGGTTGCTACTATCTATTAGGCAACAGATGGGAGAAAATTCCCTGAGAGAAAAAGAAAAAAAAAAAAAATCCTAATCTCCAACAAATAGATGGGAGAGTTAATAATTGGTCTGGTCCTGCACTGCTCCAGGCCTTGAGATTTTCTCTTGTGGAAGCAATAATTTCCTGAAATGAGCTGCAAAACATTCCAGCTAATGATATGGCCTGTGTTTCAGATTCTTGCATTGTTAACTTTTTGATGAACATGTTTATGTTCATTCCCCTGCGGATATTTACTTTGAGGGCTGATGAGAATTCCAAGAATTTCCATTGCAGGAGCATGTCATTGCTACCATAAATTGTGTTGGAAGTCCTGCGGGGTTCCCTTGCAGGCTGGAGTTATTGGCCTGGCACACTCCTGTGGGATGTTTCCAGGCAAGGTGACATGGCACACAAAGCCAAGCTCTTTCCAGGTGTGCAATCCTTGACCAGAGAGCCAAGGATTCCTGCGTGTGAGGACAGGTACAGCTCACCTGCAAAACTGCTCCTTTAGAAGAGGTGCTCTCGCCTTGTTCCAGTGAGGGCAAAAAGATGCATCAGGGAATTAATCCAAGACTGGCCCTGAGGCTGAAGGGATACAGGGATTCTCTACTGCGGCATGAGTTTGCCAGGTCCTGAGAAGTCCCCACCTGTCCCAAGGGAATGATATCTGAAACATTGCCTGGGGCTGAAGGCCAAGGACTAACCAGAAATGTTCAAGCACAGCTGAAAACATTCCTACGTGTTGGCATTAGCAGTGAAGCCACAAGTCATTTGCACAGGGAAGATGAACACCTGGAACAAAATCTTAGATCCTTTTGGAATTGTTGGGTTCACAGGGATGGAGACTCCACTGCACAGTCTGGGTTACCAATCCTAACTTGTGACTCACCTCAGCCCTGTGTGTCTGGGCAGCAGCTGGGCCCTGCCAAGTGCTGAGGGACTGTGTGAGGTTGGGATCTCATCTGCTTGTTGCCAGGTGTGCTGGCCACTGAGCCTAGGCCAGGAAATGAAGGAAGGATAGGAAGAGATGAGGTTGTGGGCTGGCCCCAGGTGTTGTTTCCCATCCCCAAACCTTTGGAACCAAAGTCTCCATGATGACCTTTGGCTGCCAAGGAGACAGGGATGTTCTTCATCAGGTCCAAGGGAAAAGGACACAAAGTAAATTCCAGTGCAGTGAGCCCCACACATTGCTTTCTCCTTTTTTTTCCTGAGCAGACTGGAGGAGTTGCCACAGAGCAATAGATGACTCAGAGGCCGAGGCTTGAATGCAGCACAATTTTAATCAGTTTAAAGAAGAAAAGGAGATGGCTCACAGAGAGCACCAGGAGCAGCCACTAAGATGGAGCTCCCATTGGCATTCTTTGGACTGCCCTGCAGAGGAAGGAAGGGCGACAGGCCCACACCAGACTGGCCTGGGGAGAGAGGGACAGAAAAGCAGAGAAGAGTAGAAGAAGGAAGCGATGGTCCAAAGCTCTAAATAAAATGTCCCAAAGCTCTATCTCCGGGCCAGAGCCATGCTTTGAGGCCTTGGAGGTTCTTGCCCGAGGATGTTGCCAGGAGCTTTAGCAGGGACGACATCTGTTGCCACCATAGCAGTTGGTGATGCAGGAGATGTCAAAGCCCCCAGAGCTGATGGGCACTCCACCACAGCTGAGGATGTTGCCAACAGCAGCAGAGGTGGAGGATCCCACGGCGGTGTTCTGGGGGAAGGAGCTGAGGATGGGGCCGGGCAGGGTCACCAGCACAGCAGGCGGCTCAATGACGACGTGGGAGCTCTGGCACTGCCTGACACAGCACTCATTGCAGCTGTTGGCCAGCGGGCAGGGGCCACAGGGCTGGCAGCAAGGGTCACAGGGCTTGCAGCAGGACATGGCTCGGGGTCACAGGTGCACCTGGCACAGACAGGAGAGAGAAGCAGAAAGTGAGGACTCATGAGAAGCACCACTGCATCCAAACATCCTGCAGCCAAGACAACTCCTGGCCCCACATTGCAGTACCCAGCTCAAAGCCCAGGAACCACCTCAGCCAAGTCCCAGCCTCTCTCTGTCTGCACAAGACCTTCTCTCCCCTGCCCGCTCCCAGCAGAAGCAGCTCCCAGCCCTGGGATACAACAGCCCCCCCCACTCTGATCTCCAGCCAGGAAAGAGCTGCTCTTGAAGCAGCAGCAGGAGGAGAAGAGGCTTCCCACTCACCTGATTCCTGAGGAGAAGGAGGTGAGAGAAGTGGATGAGAGAGCAGAGACTTGGGCTGCCTTTTATAGCAGTCCTGCCCTGCCTCAAGCCCAGAGGCACCTTAGTGGAAGTAATAATTTTGTGACCAGCTCATGTCAAATATGCACCATCCCAACTAATGGTAGGGGCAGTGTCCTGGTTTCCTGCATGGTGTCCTTTTCATTTCCTGGTAATTTCGCTTCCTTTCCTATAGGAAGGGCTACTTCTGTAAGTGCCGGCAGGATTTCCAGGGCAGAAAAACGTCAGCAGAGGCAGAAGGCTCTGATCGTGTGCCAGCAGCATCCATTGTGGGCAGGTGATGTTCTCTCGTGTCATTTCTGAGTGGTTTTTTTGTGTTAATGTTGTCCGGAAATGGGCTCTGCTCTTGTGCTTCTTGCTCACATGCCTAAGAACTGCTGTGTTTGGGGGGATGACAGAAGTTTTGGACATTGTTTCCTTCTTCCACTCTTCTCCATCTTACCACCTGGTGTCAGTGTCTCTCCAGGCCAGTCTAGAGGGCATGTGCTGCCCTCTCTCCATCAGCCTGAGAGATAGATGGACACACTGCAGGAGCTCCACTGCATCTTCGTGGCTGCTCCTGGTTCCCTCTGTGGGCCACTAAAGCCACCCCCACAGGCCACCTCCTTTTCTTCTGTGGACTTATCAAATTCTTTGTTCATCCTTACCCGGGACTCTGAAGGACGCTTCATTCTGTTGCAACACTTCCAGTCTGCTCAGTGAAAAAGGTAGACAAGCTCTGGGTGGGTGTCCCTGAGCGGATCTTACTTTGTGTCCTTTGCCCTGAAGCTAGTGAAGACATCCCTGGCTACTCTACAGTCAATGGCCATCAGGGAGATCCTGGATTCAAGGAGTCACAGTGGTGAATATGAGAAATAATCTTCACTGTGGGGGTAGCAGCCCACAATCTCATCCCTTCCTTCTCCTTCTCTCCATTACTTGTTCCATGAGCAGCACACGTGGTCAAAGACCTGACACCTTTACAATATCTGTACCTTCTACTGTCCTTCAGTACCTGGCAGGTATTGAAGGCCCAGCTGCTGTCTGGACATGCAGGGCTGAGGTGATCCACAAGTTGGGATCAGTGTCCACCACAATCAGGCTGTGCAGAGAAAAGCAACGTAATTTGTCAATTGCTCCTGTAAATCCAACACAGCTACAACTTCTCTTAAAAAGCAATAGCAGGGAACAAATTTCTTATGCCTGGGAGCACATGAAGTTACCTATAGGATGGGTTTTGCTGTGTGGCTGACAGGCCTACTCAAATTTCTGGCCAATATTTCTTGAGGGCCCAGTGCCATTGGTAGATTAATTCCTCTACTATTTCACCAAGAGTATGTGAAGCACAAAAGAGAAAACTGCTCCGCTTATCAGTTGTCAGAGGATTGTGATTCTCAATTTTCCCTATAAAGTGAAAGTGAACTGGTTGCTGCTGCCTTTTGAACACCTGGAGTCAGGGTTATTGTGAGCTATCATACCAGAAGGAGAACCATGTGTGCTTTAGGTAAAGATATAAATTACACTTCACAAGCATTAACAGCCCTAAATACAGAAATGACACATGTCAGAGAAACTGCCCTTGAAAATTGAGCAGCAATTGGCTACTTGGGATTGAGACATAACCAGAAATGTGAAGAATTTAAAGGGATGTGTTGATTCAATCTTTCCAATAACCCCTGACTAATAGAAAAGAAAGAAACAACTTAAGAAACCAGCCACAAGTGCTACAGAGACAGAAGGACTAGATTTCTCTTGGTTGCAGGGCTCAGGGCCCCACACTCTTGAACTTAGGATGGTTAAAACAACCTCTTTCACTTATCATGATGTGATGTGGTACTCATGACCTTAATCACTTTTTTAATTCAATGCTTACTGCTGTGCAGACTTGGATCAATGTAACAACTACATATGACACTTTAAATAAATGATATTAAAGTATCAAAGGAGGGATTTGCTACCAAACAAGTTCTTTTTCTTCAAGAAGTCTTTGCAGCAATGGGAAAAGATGTTGGAAAATTCTTTTGACTTTAGCACATAGTGTGTGATCCTTATATTCATGGTTAATGCTTAGTTTTGTAGCAGACAGTGCTTAGTACAAATACCAGAGATTTATGTGATCTTATATTAACTCTTTATGTCTGTGACTGATAAGTCTTGTGTCGACTAATGCTTCCTTATTTACTTACATCAGTGATTAATATATGCTAGCCAATATCTTTGTTTTGAAATGTCTTGGTTTGAGAGACAGGTGTCTGCCAAGAAACCTCCCTTGGAATGGAGAATATGACCCCCTTCCCTCCAAATTATTACACCTCTGAAATTAAGGGGCTTTCAGGCAAAGATATCAGAAAAGGAATAACAGTTCTTTACCAGTACATGTATCTCTCCCTCCTGCTGGGAGAGTGAGAGATCAAAAAACTCAAAGGTCATAAAAGCAAAGCACTGTGGTAAAACTGCACGTGCATGAAACCACTTGGGATACTAGTTTATGCAACAAGGCAAACAAACGACAACGGCAGCAACAATAAAAAAAAAGGACCAAAAAAACCCAATAAGCAGGTTTTTTAACAAGGCAAACAAACAACAACCGCTTCAACAACAAACGATAGGACCCAGAAAACCCAGTAAGCAGTCTCTTCCCTTCTCTTTAAGCCCTTTCCCCTTGGGTGCAGTTCTGGTCACAGCCAGCAGGGGCGCTGGTGGCTCCCGGCCGGGCAGGGCGGGTGCAATGATTCCCCCGAGCCTGCAGGGGGCGCTGTGGCTCGGGCTCGGCCGTGTCTCCCTCACGCTGTAATGGTGGACAGGCTGGATGGCGAAATGGGCTGCAGCAGGAATCTCGGAGCAGCAGCTGGAATGGCAGGGTGGGCTCAGCTGAGGCAGCAAGCAAGAGGCAGCAGAAACTCAGCAGAAGCAGCCTGGCTCCTGAATACGGCCGGGAGACGCTTTCCCAGAGAAGGAAGAGGCCCAGGGTCCTGGAGTTTCCCTTGAGGCACGTGAGCAGATGGTGAAAAGTCCAATGTCCCTTCCTCTAGTGAGACAGGGTGTTAATAAGGTCCCAGTGCAACGGCCGCGACCACAAGCAGAGCTTCACTCAGAGTAGGAGAAGTCAGCAGGAGATGGAGCCTCACAGTGGTGGTGAACTCTCCCCACAGCGACTGCAGCCCGCTTTCCTCCGAAAGCTGTGAGAGCAAGAGGGCTAGAAGCTGTGCCCCGCTCCCTTTAACCCAGTTGAAATCCAGCAGTATCTCTGCCCCTCCAAGAGAAAATCCCCAGTTAAGAGAGTAGCCAGCCACACCCTTGTGGTGGCAATTTCTTTTGTCTTTCTTAAGAATTGGTTGTTATGGTTTCTTGGCAACAGATGGGACAAAATTCCATGACACAGAAACAAAAGAAAAAAAGTCCTAAATGCCAATGTGAGAACAAGAGTGAAGAATGATGAGAGAAGTCCATTATGACCTGACCACATATTTGAAATTCTCTCAAAAAGAAAAGATTCATCAGAAGATCTGGAACCATATCCAGATAAGTCCATGGACATAATTAACATACATGCATGTATTCAAAAAAGTGATGAATATGTATTAGTTTTTGGAATACAACCTGGTCTGTTAGGTTACTGGGCATGATTAGAGGAGACATCCCCATGCATTCAGCTCTGCTAATAATATAACATCAGCTTTCTGACTCAGGAAATTGGTTGGAGAGTTTATTTCCCGGGTTTTGGTGACAATGGGGCTTTGAGCAGCCTTGTCTGGTGGAAGGTGTCCCTGCCCAAAGCAGTGGGGTGGGACAAGGTTGTCCAACCTAAACCATTTGATGAGTCTGTGGGTTGTCTATGGCAGACCCTGTCTTCACCAGGGCCCATCTTCCTTTGTCTGTCTTGCAGTCCCCCTTGGGCACAGGTCTGGTCAAAGGCTTCAGTCAGGAAGGCATTGATGGACAGATTACATCTGTCCATACATGGGAGAAATGTGAATTAATAGTGAAGCTTTAAGTCTTCTGCACAAACTCAACCAAAAGTCATTTACCACTGCGTCTCCTGAGCGTGGTTGATACCAACCCTAAGTTTTTAAATATCTGGGCACTGCATCTTAGGACAGAGCTAGGCACCGCATGAGCTCAGGGCCCCTATGAGATGTGCACCTCATCTCCCTCTGCTGCTGTGTGCAGGCTGTGGACCCTAGACTGGATAATGGAGGTAGAGATGAGCTTGTGGGCTGTTTCCATGCATTGCTGTTTCCCAGCTGTTGGGAAGAAAAGGTTAAAACTGAATGATTTGGAGAGCAGGATGATAGATGTGCGCAAAGTGACCTTGTAGGTGGAGAGGCTGAGAATACTTGTGTGGGAAACACCATATATTTACTGCTGATTATCCTGTCTCTCTTTTGAGACATAATATAAAAGCTATCAGAACCTTAAGAGGCATCTCTCATAGACAATCTTGAGCCTCCTGCTGTGAGAGTCAGAAATCAAAAAACTCAAAAGTCATAAAAGCACAGCATTGTGATGAACTGCATGTGCATGAGACCACTTGGGATACTGGGACAGGCAGTGACCCACCAGGATTGGACTGATCCTAAAGGTGCCACTGTGCCCATTTTATGTGTCTCTGCAGCCTTGAAGTGCCTTGGGACCTTTCAGTTAGTGAGGTAATGAAATAAATCTACTCTTGGCATTTCAGTTGTGGTTTGGTGACTTGGACGTATCAATTCACACACCAACACACTCTTGTGAGCCTTTGGAGCTTCGCTGTTCCGGATGGCCACTAACTGTGCAGTATCCAGGTACATTTTCCTCAGCTCCAAAGGAAAAGGGCACAAAGTAAAATTCACTGCAAGGATTCCCACCCTCTGATTGTCCACCTTTTATCCTGAGCAGACTGGAAGACTTTCTGTGGAAAGGAGAACTCAGAGGCCAAGGTTTGGTTGCGCAATAAATTTATTGAGTCAAAAGAGGGAAGTGGCTCACAGAGAGCACCAGGAGCAGCCACTAAGATGCAGTGGAGTTCCTGCAGAGTGTGCATCTGCCTGTCCTGCAGAGAAAGACAGGGCAGCACGTCCCCAATAGGCTGGTCATTGGAGACATGGACAGCAAACAGAGAAGAAAGAAATGCAGAAAGGAATAATGACTTTAAGCTGCAAATACAACATCCCAAATCTCTATCTCCTGCCCAGAAACAGGTTCAGAAGTCTTGGAGATTCTTGCCCAAGGACATTGCCAGCAGATTTAGCAGGGACGACATCTGCTGCCACCGTAGCAGTTGGTGATACAGGAGATGTCAAAGCCCCCAGAGTTGATGGGCACACCACCACAGCTGAGGATGTTGCCAACAGCAGCAGAGGTGGAGGATCCCACGGCGGTGTTCTGGGGGAAGGAGCTGAGGATGGGGCCAGGCAGGGTCACCAGCACAGCAGGAGGCTCAATGACAACGTGGGAGCTCTGGCACTGCCTGACACAGCACTCATTGCAGCTGTTGGCCAGCGGGCAGGGGCCACAGGGCTGGCAGCAAGGGTCACAGGGCTTGCAGCAGGACATGGCTTGGGGTCACAGGTGCACCTGGCACAGAGAGCAGGGAGAAGCAGAAAGTGGGGACACATGAGAAGCAGCACTGCACCCAAACATCCTGCAGCCAAGACAACTCCTGCCCCACATTGCAGTGCCCAGCTCACAGCCCAGGAGCCACCTCAGCCAAGTCCCAACCTCTCTCTCTCTGCACAAGACCTTCTCTCCCCTGCCCTCTCCCATCAGAAGAAGCTCCCAGCCCTGTGCTACAACAGCCCCTCTCAGCTGTGAGGTCCATCCAGGAAAGAGCTGCTCTTGAAGCAGCAGGAGCAATCGGAGGAGAAGAGGCTTCCCACTCACCTGATTCCTGAGGAGGAGAAGGTGAGAGAAGTGGATGAGAGAGCAGAGACTTGGGCTGCCTTTTATAGCAGTCCTGCCCTGCCTCAGGCCCAGAAGCACCTTAGTGGAAGTGATAATTTTCTGACCAGCTCATGTCAAATTTGAGCCATCTCATCTAATGGCGGTGGTTGTGTCCTGGTTTCCTACACTGCCTCCTTTTCATTTCCTGGCACATGCCACATGCTTTTCTACATGAATTCTTCTGTAAGTGCTGAGATGATAGGCACAAGAATTTCCAGGATCATAAAAACATTGGGACAGGAAGAATGCTGAAGTCCAGGCCTGGTGGCATCCCATGCAGGCACATAATGTAAAGCTGTGTAATTTCCATGGGTCTGTTCATGGCAAAGCTGTAGTGGCAAAGTAGAGTTCTCCTTTCTTTGCATGTATGCCAGCCTTGAAGGACTGCAGCCTATAGAAAGGGCCCATCCTGGAACAGAGAAAAATGTGAGGAGGCAATTGTGCACTGGCCAAAACTCTCCCATTCTGCACCCCACAGTGCTGTGTAGAGCTGGTGGAAATAGAAGATTTATGAATGAAAGATGGAAGTTGAATCTTCAAGAAAGAGATGTGGATGAACTAAATCACAGAACTGAAGAATCATAGAATGTTAAGGGTCGGAAGAGACCTTAAAGATCATCTAGTCGAAGCCATGGACAAGGACACTGAAGTTAATTTAAGGGTTGTTTTGGGGGAGAGGGGATTGCATTTTTTTTCTTTTCTGCTGTTTCTCAAGATCCTGTTTTACTTTTTCATTGTCAGTGTCTTAAACAAATATTCCCCAACTTGACTCTACTTTTTCTTTTCCCAACCATCTATCCCTCACTGACACTCTCCTGGCCAATCCACTCTGTGTGTTTCCCAGACAGATCTTTCAGAAGATCTCAACTGTCTTTGTAGTCCCAAATTTCTGAAGTTCAAGGACTAAAAGGTGTTCCCCGTGAACTCCACGCTTCAGGAGAGATGGGAGAGAGGAATAGAAGCAAAGTAGAGTTCTACTGTGCTGGCATCCAGGCAGGAATCCCTTTGGTGAAAGGCTGTGCTCTGCAGGAAGGAGCCTCAGTTCTCCCTGGCATCCCAATTTTCCCCAGAGATGGGAAAAAGGTCCTCTTCCTGCTGAGGGGCTGGGGTTATTTCCTCAGGGAAGAGGAAATGGTGGAAGAAAGAGCTTCTGCCATGGAACTGTCCCAGGATGGCATTGCAATTACAGTGACCTGCAAAGAGTGAGCAAGGGTTGTTCTGATTGGTGCTCTCCTTCCAGTACCATGGCAGGAACTTTTGGTGGCTTGTCCATGTCATCCTGCCAGCCCTTGTGAACAACCTTGCCTCTCCCAGACGTGCTCTGTGTGATGAGAATTGGGAATCTGCTGTCTGCAAGATGCCTCGGCCCTGTAAAATGTGTGCAATGAACATCTGGGACTGCACAGGGCACTGCAAGGCTGTGCTGGAAGAGCAGTATCTGTCTTCTCTGAGAGGAAGAGGTATTTCCCGCTCAGAAAAAAAGTAAGGAGAAAAATGTTGTGGTTTGAGGTAAAGACAGAGGGTTTTCTTACCAATTGCCATCAGAAAAAACAAGGCTTGATTTGGGGAACATTCCTTCTACACTTTACAAATAAAACAAAGCAGGACTGCAAAAACCCCAAAATAAATAAAATAAAAAAAACTAAAATAGAACTAAAATAACTTCACCTCCAACTCTTTTTCACCGATGCAACTGCTCTTCCTCATCCGTGGTTCTCTTCTATTTCTTTTGTGTTTCAGCAGCACTGTGGGATACAGAATGAGGGGTTGCAGACAGAACTCAACAGTTATTTTTTGGGCAAAGGTGAACTTTAACAGACCTGATCATGAAAAATGAACTTTAACAGACCTGATAATGAAAAATCAGCAGGATTTCGGCAGTTATTCTTAAAAAAAAAAAAAAAAAAAAAAAAAAGTCACACTTGCTGCCTTTCCAAACACAGTTCTTAGGCATGCAATTTTTTTGGGGGTATGGAGGTCCTGGTGCTTGAACATGAAAGGAGATTGACTCAAGGATGTTTGACTTCCCCTGTACCACACAGAGAGTCTGTTCTGTTCTACACCTCACAACAGAGCACAGACAGCCCAGGCCACAGTCCCTTCAGTCCAACACCCTTTTGGTGTGAGATGCAGCCACATCCTAACTCAGCGCCAAGCAGATGAGCTGTACCAGTGCATCCAGCACTGATCTGGAGAGGAGGAACCTGTGTCCCATCCCAGTCACCAGCAAGACTCCAGCTTGGAGTGGAGAGAGATTAGTGGGAGAGAGATTAGTGGGAGAGTCCCAATTAATAAGAATCCCAATTTAGGGACTTCAGATCACTCGTCTGCCTGGAACAACTCTAAAATATGTGTGCTCAAATAAGGACAGGAAAAATTCAGCAGCTAGAGTCTCTGCTGACACAGCATGTCCCCTCACATGGCAGTCCTAGGGCAAGAAGCACAAAAGTGGTGCCCATTTCCTGGCAACCTTGCCACAAACAAAGCCACAGGAATGACACAGGTTCACAGCAGCTGACCACATGGAATGCCAACAGCCCTTGATCTGAGCATTCTGCAGGTGCTGATGTGTTTACATCCCGGAAATCCTTGGGCTTGTCCTCCCGGCATTTACAAAAGCCCTCAAGGGGGAAGGAACATGGCATGTGCCAGGAAATGAAAAAGCAATGCAGGAAACCAGGACACAGTCCCTACCATTAGCTGGGATGGTGCACATTTGACATGAGATGGTCACAAAATTATCCCTTCCACTAAGGTGCCTCTGGGCTTGAGGCAGTGCAGGACTGCTATAAAAGGCAGCCCAAGTCTCTGCTCTCTCATCCACTTCTCTCACCTCCTTCTCCTCAGGAATCAGGTGAGTGGGAAGCCTCTTCTTCTCTTGCTGCTGCTTCAAGAGCAGCTCTTTCCTATAAGTTTCAGCTGAGAGGGGCTGTTGTAGCACAGGGATGGGAGCTGCTTCTGCTGGGAGAGGGCAGGGATAAAAGCTCTTGTGCAGAGAGAGGCTGGGACTTGGCTGAGGTGGCTCCTGAGCTTTGAGCTGGGCACTGCAAGGGGGCCAGGAGGTGCCTTTGGGTCTGGAGCTACTTCTCATGAATCCCCATTTTCTGCTTCTCTCTCCCATCTGTGCCAGGTGCACCTGTGACCCCGAGCCATGTCCTGCTGCAAGCCCTGTGAGCCTTGCTGCCAGCCCTGTGGCCCCTGCCCGCTGGCCAGCAGCTGCAATGAGTGCTGTGTCAGGCAGTGCCAGAGCTCCCACGTTGTCATTGAGCCTCCTGCTGTGCTGGTGACCCTGCCTGGCCCCATCCTCAGCTCCTTCCCCCAGAACACCGCTGTGGGATCCTCCACCTCTGCTGCTGTTGGCAGCATCCTCAGCTGTGAGGGAGTGCCCATCAGCTCTGGGGGCTTTGACATCTCCTGTATCACCAACTGCTATGGCAACAGGTGTTGCCGTCCCTGCTAAACCTGCTGGCAACATCCTCGGGCAAGAACCTCCAAGACCTCTGAACCTGTTTCTGGGTGGAGATAGAGCTTTGGGACATTGTATTTAGAGTTGCAGGCTATTCTTTCCTTCTACTCTCTTCTCTGTTTTATTCACTGTCTGTGTCTCCTTAGATCAGCCTAGAGGGACATGTTGCCCTCTCTCTCTCTGCAAGGCAAGCAGATGAACACCCTAGAGGAGCTCCACCGCATATTTGTGGCTGCTCCTCTAGGCCTCTGTGAGCCATCTCCTTTTCCACTTTACACTTAATAAAGTTGTTTTGCATCCAAGCCTTGGCCTCCACATCTTTATTTTTTTCCATGTCAAGTCTTCCAGTGTGCTCAGGGTAGAAAGTGGAGGGGAAGAGTGTGGGACTCCCTGTAGTGGATTTTACTTTGTGCCTTTTCCTTTGGAGCTGCTGAAGAACATCCTTAGGTACTCCACAGTCAATGCCAAAATGCAAAAATATGGCTCCAAAGGGTAGCAGGAATGAGGAAGGGAAACAGCAATGTCTGGGACCAGCCCACATCCTCATCTCTTCCTTCTCCTCCTGCATTACCCAGTCTATGGCCCATGACATGTGGTCAAAGGCAGACAGGACAGGTACCTCACAGACTCCTTCAGCACCTGGTAAGACCCAGCTGCTCTCCAGACATTCAGGACTGAGGTGATGCAGAAGTTGGGATCAGCATCTGCTAATCAAGTTGAGCAGGCTGTGGGGTCGCACCATTAAGACGTAGGAAACACTCAAGATTCTTAAATGTTCACAGTCAAAAGGAATGGCAGAATTCAGACGGTCCATGAACAGTCAGAAAGTTTTATTAGTAAATTACACACTTGGTGTGGAGATGAGTATGTTATAGTAGCCCCAGACCTACTATATAAACAATGGCAGTGTGTTTTGGATCAAGGGGTTTGGTGAAAGGAGAGAGAGAAATTAAAGAGGGAGAGATGAATTAGTGAGGGAAGAAGAGAAAGAAAGAGATGGAAAGAGACAGGGAAAGAGAGAGAAAAAGAGATCACCAGCCCTGGTTCCAGCTTCCATCCAGCTGATATGATGTCAGTTCCAGTTTCAGTATTGATCCAGTGGTGAGACCTCAGTCTCAGCTCAGGTTTCAGTGTTGATCCAGCTGCTGCACTGTCAGTCCTGGTTTCATCATCCATCCAGCTGTGCCAGTCCAGTCCATTGGATGTTCAAGGTCCTGAGATGTGAGGAGCCAATTTAATCTTGATTTCTATCTCGATACTGGTTTGTCAGAGGCATGTGGGGGAGGGGTTGCACATGTGTCAGCTGCAGAAGTCAACTAGAAGAAGATGGGAGAAAGCCTTGTCTCTAGGGAGACTTTGCCTGGTAACCATTTCATGTCTCATATGGTGTAGTGGCTTCACAATCACCAATTTCTGTTTCCCGAATTATGTGTAGTCGTTTGAGTGTCTACTATAATTATTTACTCCTTTTCTGCTGTGAGATAGGATTAGGAGAAAAGCAAAGCAGGCTCAAAACTTAAAAGGTATAAAGATAAGTTTATTAACAAAACTACAAGAAAGAAAAATTAAAAATAAGTAGACTGAAACCTTCAAAACACTTCTCCTTCCCCCTGCAACTGTTCACTTTCCCACTGACAACATAAAGAGACAAAACCTGGGATTTTCAGTAAGTTTCACCACTTTAAAATAGTCCTTATCAGTTCTTAGGAGAGGAGCCTAACTTAAAAATCCCATGGAGACATTGCCACAAGAAACAATTCTCTGGTGGCTCCCGTATCACGAATCTGCAGCCACCTGGAAATTCAGTAAATCATGAAGTCCCTCCCATTTGACAGCCTTCCAACAGCTGCCCTCATGGGCGTATCAGCTTGCTAGGGTACAGTTTAAGGATGACTGTTCAAGTATAAAAACAAAGGTTCTCTCTTCATCTATCTCTAAAATCATCTTCATCTCAAGAAACAGGTCTTCTTTTTCCCTGGGGGCAGAGGGCTTCATGCCTCTTTCTCTCTATCTTCCTCTGTTCAAAATTCTCCATTGGATCACAGCTACATCAGCTCATGGCTATGAGTAGAACTTTGCATCCCTCTAAAAAGCATTCTGTAAGTTGCAGGGATATTTTTGTCTGTTCTCCGTGGCCTCACAAGAGAAGCCCAGTCCAAACTAGGCAACTTTTCCATCTTCCTCTCACCTAGAACTTTTACTCTCTCTCTCTCTCTCTTCACTGACTTCAGTCTCATGCTTTGTCTCTCCACATCTCACTCTGTCCTCTTCCTCTTGCTGGGGGAGAGGGTTAATGTCCTCAGGTCTCATTTGTGCAATGAAAGAATTAGTATCTTGCCCAGGTCTCTCCACATCTTGGGCTCACAGTGTTGGATTTCTGTGGGAGTCCAAGGCATTCCTTTTGATACCCTGGACGAACAAAAACCTGTACAGGGGGGTTTAAAACCTGTACAGGGGGGTCTGGGATTTGTACAGGAGGCTTGCAGACCCTGGCACAGACCCCAGACAGGCAAGGTCCTTGACTATAGTCCGTGGAAAAGGTTGCCAACATTAAGAGAGGAATTGCAAGCCCTCAAGGGTAGTAAAAGGTAGTATTATTTTCACATTTGGGGATTTAGAATAGAGATGACCAGAGACAAGATGGAGGATTCTGGGCGGTGCCCTGGAGTCTTCTTCGTCTCCATCTTTTGCAGTGACGATGGCACCAAGTAACTTTAGAGGGATTGGGTTAGAGTAGAAGACTCCTGTTTAGTGTAGAGTGTAGATATTGGTTTGTAATTGTAAATAATGTGCACGCAATTATCTGTATAAAAGATGACGAGCCTTTGTCAGAGGGGCAGTCATCACCTGTTGCTTGTGCTGTTCAGACCTTAGCAGAGCACAGAGAAAAAGGACTGAGATAAGATAAAATAAATAACAGAAACAACCTTGAAAAAGAACATCTGAAGACTCCGTGTTGTTTCTGCGGCTGGCTCGGGGCTTTTCAGAGGGACAGAGGCAATAACCACCCTCGGGTGAGCAAGATCCCGAGAATTGGTGTCCCTGGGTGGACCCCGAGAGATTTCAAAGCTACGCTGATAGGGGGAAGCCTCAGCAGCATCACGCCAAGGGGTCAGAGTGGCCGGAGAACGGTGGCCAGGATCTCAGTAGCCACACACGCTGATGGACGCTTCCCCCGGCCCCCGCTGGCATCGGGGTGGGCCCATCCCAGCCTGGGCTTGGTGCTGCTCCTGTCCAGCAGACACCTCCTTTGGCCCAGGGCAGCAGCTGGGCAGGTTTTAGGATCAGCTGGATGTTAGTAGCTGTGAAGGGGCCCAGCAAGGCCTGGCCATGCCAGAATGGTGGAGCGGTGGGGCCTGGCCTGGCCTACCCAGCCTGCTGCACAGAGCGGGCCAGGTCAGTTGTTACCTGTTCCCAGGCTCAGAAGGAAAAGAGAGCTTTTAATCAGTATTCTCTGATTTTAACATGTATATTCCCAGAGGTGTGTCCACTTTCTACTGATTTAACCAGATATCAATATTCAAAGTTAGTCACTGATTGGTTAATCACAGCTTTTCTTAGAAAAACCACCTCCGTAGGTGTCTTCCTTTCCTCATCTAACGTCAATAAAGAGGCAGTCAGCAGGGGAACACCAAAGACACTGTACCCTCCAGAGTGGTTCTCCAATCAGATGGCAAAAGGTCTCCACCAACAGACTGCCATGGAATGTTGGACTGGGCCAATGATCTCCTGTCAGCTGGCAGACTTTGGGAGAAGCCAGGGGGATAGTAACTGCATCACAAGCTCTGGGGCTTTTTGGTTTGGCTTTTTGAGTCCTGTCTTTTTGGGTCTTTTTTCAGTCAGGGCTCTTTGAGTCAGGGCTTTTTGAGTCTGGGGCCCTTTTGAGTCTTGTGGTTTGGCTTTGGCTCCAGCCTGCTGAGGTCCCCTTCTTTATCCTGGCCCTAGCCTGTATTTTTGTCCTTTTTGCCCTGGCTCCAGCTGGCCTTTTGGCTCTCCTGCCCTCGCTGGCCCTTGCTGGCTCTCGTGTACTAGCCTTCCCTCTATCTGGGCACTTGCTGGGACGCCAGGTGACCTCTGAGCCTCGTGTGCAGCCTGTGTCCTGCTCTACCCCTTTGCCCGTCCCAGTCGCCGCCTGTCCTGCCTCCCTGTGTTCCTGGCCAGCGCTCTGCCCGCTTTGTCCCTGCGTTCCTGCCTGAGCCCTCTGCGTCCGGCCCTGCCTGCGTCCAATCCAGCCCACCACCACAATCCCTGCCATGACCCTGCCCAGGGTCCCACACCTCTTGCCCCATCCCCACTCATCTGGTGTCCGGCTGCTCGTTGTCGTGGGAGCTGTGCCTCTCTGAGAGCTGCACATGCTATCTGGCAGGCAGCATGCACACACCACTGCAGTGTGGACATCGATGGCACTCCCCGATATTCTCATGGTAACGTCTGCTTTTCCTCTCTCTGTCTGCCCCGCCATTTGAGTCATGCACAAAGCAAGAAATAGAGGATAAAGGGGGAAGACACTGCATTTCAGTTCTGTGGGTACTTCTCTGCAAGCACCATTCAGCTGTGTATTGGCTTCTTCTGGCAAAGATACCGGGCTGCTCTGTTGTGCTGAAGGACAAACCAAGGAGCAGGGAGGGGGGGGGGAGCGACTGAGAGAATCTTCATGCCCTCATGATGAGGTTCACACACACGCAAACACACACACACAAAGTGACTCGTGTGTGCTCATGCATGAGCCAAGCAAAAATCTTTATATTCATAGAAGGCCATGAAACCACCAGCAACTCAGAAGTCTGCTGAGGATATGTTGAGAGCAACTCTGACAGGAGAGGACTCAGGTATACCAGGGAAAGACCAGGTCACAGACACACTTCTGGTGTTCACAGATGACCAACAGAGATTGCGTAGTAAGAGGATGAGGAAAATGAGACCAGCTGAATTTTACTCAGAGCAATGTTCATGTAGCAATGGGGTCAGTGCAGCAATGACTGATTCTCACAGAGATTCAGGGAGAAAAACAGAAAAGGATGCTTAATGTCCCCTCATGTGGCAGTCCTACACATGCAGGAATGAGAGCAGTGTACATTCCCTCACAATTTTAGGACAAAAACCCACACAGACATGACAGGTTCTTGTCAACTGACCATATAGAATGCCTTCTGCAACTGGCCACATCTGAGCCTTCTGCCTGAGCTGACATGTTTATATCCTGGAATTATTTGGGCATCACATTCCAGTACTTTCAGAAGTCTTCAGATAGGAAGGCACATGGAATTAGACAGGAAATGAAAAGGCACCAGTGCAGGAAAGCAGGACACAGCCCCTACCATTATCTGGGATGGTGCATATTTGACATGAGCTGGTCAGAAAATTATTGCTTCCACTAAGGTGCCTCTGGGCCTGAGGCAGGGCAGGACTGCTATAAAAGGCAGCCCAAGTCTCTGCTCTCTCATCCACTTCTCTCACCTCCTTCTCCTCAGGAATCAGGTGAGTGGAAAGCCCCTTGTGCTTCTGCTTCTCCAATTTCAAGAGCAGGTCTTTCCTGGCTGGAGGTCATAGCTGAGAGGGGCTGTTGTAGCACAGAGCTGGGAGCTGCTTCTTCTGCTTGGAGAGGGCAGGGGAGAGAAGGTCTTGTGCAGAGAGAGAGGCTGGGACTTGGCTGAGCCCAGGTGGCTCCTGGGCACTGCAATGGGGGCCAGGAGTGCCTTGGCTGCAGGGTGTTTGGGTGCAGCGCTGCTTCTCATGTGTCCCCACTTTCTGCTTCTCCCTGCCCTCTGTGCCAGGTGCACCTGTGACCCCGAGCCATGTCCTGCTGCAGGCCCTGTGAGCCTTGCTGCCAGCCCTGTGGCCCCTGCCCGCTGGCCAGCAGCTGCAATGAGTGCTGTGTCAGGCAGTGCCAGAGCTCCCACGTCGTCATTGAGCCGCCTGCTGTGCTGGTGACCCTGCCCGGCCCCATCCTCAGCTCCTTCCCCCAGAACACCGCCGTGGGATCCTCCACCTCTGCTGCTGTTGGCAACATCCTCAGCTGTGGTGGAGTGCCCATCAGCTCTGGGGGCTTTGACATCTCCTGCATCACCAACTGCTATGGTGGCAACAGATGTCGTCCCTGCTAAAGATGTTGCTGTCAACATCCTCAGGCAAGAACCTCCAAGACCTCAGAACGTGGTGCTGGAATGACGACAGAATTTTGGGTCCTTGTATGTAGGGCTTCTGACTTTTGTTCCCTTCTCATCCTCTCTTTTTTCTCTTCCCTTCCTTTCCTTCACCCCGGCCCAATGCCAGCCTAGTGGGACCTGTTGGCCTTCTTCCCTCTGTCGGCCAAGCAGACAGACACTCCTGCTGCATCTTAGTGGCTGCTCCTCGTGCCCTCTGTGAACTTCATTTTCTTCTTAAACTCAATAAAGCTGGTTTTGCATCCAAATCTTGCCTCTAAATTCTCCTTCCTTGTGTGGGAACTCTTTCAGTCAGGTCAGGACAAAAGTAATGGTAAAAGCAGAGGGTGGGACACACTGCAGTGGATTTTGTTTTGCGCCCTTTCCCTTGAAGCTCACAAACACATTCCTCAGACAGTGCTGACTCATGTCTCTGACTGGCACCAAGGTGCACTTCCAAACAAAACACTCCATTGCATTTCTGAAGAAGCAAAAGTAGGGTGAGAGAATGGCCTCACTTGCCCTCCCTGTGCAGAGATCATTTCACTCTCCTGGTGGAACAGTGACCAGGCTCTTCAGTACCCACTGGAGGAGAGGTGCTCTGAGCTGCCAGGGAGGCCCAGTGTCCCAAGGTCAACTCCAGCACCTCCATGGTGGCCCCTGAGACTCTGGGCTTCTGTCAAATGATGGAGTAGGGAGCACAGTTCAACATTTCCACTTTCCCTGCTGTGATCTAAGATACTGTTGTCTCTTGACATCACTCACAGGGCAGCAATACAAAAATGCAATCAGTCAGTGTGTGTGTTTCTGGGTGTGCATTGCTGTCACTCCACTTATTTTCCCAAGTCAATATTTCCGAGACTCCAAAGCATGACAGTTACTCAGAGTTCATGGCATAGCACAGATACTGCAGAGTCATGGCAGATGATGGATCTGCACCAGCAGGATCAGATGTATCCCAAGGAGAAGCATGCAATTGTAATCCTCACACTTCCTTTTTCAAATGAAACACCTCTTCCCCTGTATTCCAAATCATTTGCTGTTTAACCTCACAAGTTTCCTAGTTTTCTCTTATGATCCTTATGCCTCTTTTACACACAACTGTGGGCTCAGCCATACATGAATCAAAAGCATCCTCCCACAGTGGAAGCTGCCACTGTTTCTGCTTCTGGGTGTGGGAGAGGACACACTCTCCCATCTTACAGCCTCTACCTCCCAGACCCAGTCAGGCACTTTTCTCTATGTGCCTCATTCTCTTTAGCAGAATCACTTCCCAGAGCTCCTGGCTCAGGACAAAGGCCACTGTGGCCACACAACTGCCCATCCCCACAGAGTCACCAGAACCCAGTAACCTCCAAGCTTCTCCAGGAGGAAGGTGCAAGGAGCCTGGGAGAGAACTGAATGCCCCAAGGCTGCCTGGAGGTGGCATCCAAGGCATGGCCTGGCTTTGGGATTGTCCTGGTGAGATGGGAGTGCCGTGGGCCTCTCCAGGGTCCTGCAGAGCAGCAAGTGGGAGCTGAGTGTGTGTGAGTGGCTGGCACTGCTGGGCAGGGCAGTCCCTCTGGGGCTTGCAATGGCTGGGCTGGGAGGTCAGCTCAGGCCCAGCTGTGGACACACACACAGGGGCACTGACACATGGCCAGCCTGCCCAGGTGTGCCCAGAGATGAGCGCAGACGCACAGAGCCCAGCACACGTGCACAGGCACACGGGCCTTGCACACCAGTGCCCTGCCCTGAGCACAGCCATCCCCGGGGAGGCCAGAGGCTCTCAGGGGGCTGTTCCCACCAGTGCAGAAGCACAGGGATGTGCAGGCACTCTCACACTCTGGGGCACAGCCACACTGCCACGCATATCATTGTGGGGGAGCACATGGGGCAGAGGCCATAGGAAGGGCTGTGACTGAGGGGATGCTGGGGAGCTCCCAGCCAGAGCAGGTTCAGGGCATTCCAAGCAGGACAGAAGCTCAGGCAGCAGCACTGCAGGAGGCTCATGGATTGTGCAGGCTTAGGAGGAAGGCAGAAGAGCTTTATCTGGAGGATAAGGCACTTACTCGGGTGAGCCGTTGGGTGCAGATCCAAAAACAGGAGGACTGGGACTAGATGGGAGCCTCATGTCAGAAGAAATTTCAAAAATCAGACAATGTTGCAAAACTCTCCAGTATGCCCTGGGCTGGCATGATATACATTCTCTGAATCCCTCCAGCATTTCATTCATGTCTTCTGCAGACACTGACACATCTGTACCCAAAGAAATCCTGGAATCTCGCATAGCAGCACTCAGAAAGACTTTTAGTTATTAGAATGATGTAAGCCAGGAAATGCAAAGTCATTGTGGAGGGAAAAACCAAATCATGCCATGCCATTCCCAGAGATGTTTCCATTCATTTGGGATCATGCAGGAATATCGTCACTTCTGCAGCCTGGACTGTGGGCCCTGAGGCACTGTGGGGCCAGGATAAAAGGCAGCCTCACTGGTGGCTCTCTCAAACACTTCTGCCACATCCTGCTCCTTGGGAACCAGGTGAGTTGCAAGCCCCTTTCTCCTCCACACTCTCTAGGACAGCATTGAGCTTTCCAGCCCTTGTTCCTGCTCCTTGCTCTTCTGGGAGTGTCCTGCTGTGGTGGAGGTTTGGGCAGAGGGCAGACCGCGTGTTCTGGCCAGAGGCTGAGGCTGGGCTGAGGTGCTGATTTTGATGCAGGTTAGGCAGGACCGTGGCTGGGCCTGGCTGAGCTCAGAAGGATGGTGCTGGGCTCAGGCAAAGGATGCCCAGTTTGGGGCTGCAGAGCGTGGAGCTGGGCAGGCAGCAGGGGCCTTGTCTTGCTGGGGGTGGCCTGCGGGCTGTGTCTCAGGTGTGCGTGTGCTCTGCTTCCTCCCTGCCCTCTGTGCCAGGTGCAGCGCCAGGCTCCAGACATGTCCTGCTCTGAGAAGTGCCAGCAGTGCCGGCCCTGTGAGCCTTGCTGCCAGCCCTGTGGCCCCTGCCCGCTGGCCAGCAGCTGCAATGAGTGCTGTGTCAGGCAGTGCCAGAGCTCCCACGTCGTCATTGAGCCGCCTGCTGTGCTGGTGACCCTGCCTGGCCCCATCCTCAGCTCCTTCCCCCAGAACACCGCCGTGGGATCCTCCACCTCTGCTGCTGTTGGCAGTATCCTCAGCTGTGAGGGAGTGCCCATCAGTTCTGGGGGCTTTGACATCTCCTGTATCACCAACTGCTATGGTGGCAACAGATGTTGTCGTCCCTGCTAAAGATGCTGATGTCAACGTCTTTGGGCAAGAAACTCCAAGACCTCAGAATGTGGTGCTGGAATGACGACAGAATTTTGGGACATTTGATTTAGACTCTTTTCTTTTAGTTCCCTCTTCTGCTCGCTCTTTTCCCTTGCCTTCCTCTCCTGTTGACACCAATCAATGCCACCTTAATGGCCCCTTCCTTGCCCCCCTCTATCTGCAGGCCAGGCACATTGGCCCCACTGCATCTTGGTGGTTTCTCCTGCTGCTGTCTCTGACTTATTGGCTTCTTTTTCTTTAGACTCAATAAAGTTCTTTTTGCATTGAAACCTGTGCCTGGGATTTGTCCTTCTTTGTGTGAGAACTCTTCCAGCCTCCTCAGGAGTACAGTGGAAAAGCAGGGAGGGCAACTCACTGCTATGGATTGTCCTTGTGCCCTTTCCCTTGGAGCTGACAAGGACATCCCTGACAGTGAGAGTGATGAGGCACTGGAACAAGTTGCCTGGAGACATGGAGATGTCTCAGTCCTGGAAGTGTTCAAGGCAAGGTTGCTCAGCACTTGGACTCACTTGGTTTGGTGGATGCAGTCAATGCCTCTTTTATGGGGTAGCTGTGGATTTGAAAATGAAATAAAATGTTACTTCAGTTCCCTTCCATCACGAGTGTTTGAGTTGACACAGTTGCGCAGCTGGAACAACCGTAAAACCATGGTGGAAAGGCAAAGAGTAAATGAAGTTCCAACCCTCACTCCATGGAGGAGGTCAAAGCAATGCTTGGGCAGAGATGCACAAGTGGGAACATTGTCCCCCGTGGGCTCAGTCCTTGCTGGCAGGGCTCCTCTTTTCACTGGTGCTCAGGTGTGTCTGTGAGAGGGCCTCCAGGTCTCTCTAAACACCGGCGTGTTTTCTATACGGAATCTGCTTCTTCAAACACGGGACAGAACAGCAGTAGGCATCCTTTATGGGGTTATTTGGACACAGTTGGAGCTGACTCTGCCAGAAGTGGTGGGAGCTTCTGGATTGTGTTCCCAGAGCCCATTCCTGAAGCCTTCTGCCCCAGCTGCCAACTTTCACCACTGTTACACAAGAGGGAAGGTCCATCCATCACTGTGTGAAAAGGAATTGAATGAATGAAATTTCTAACAGCCACACAGTGGTCCAGGCTTAGGACAGGGATGAATGTAACTTTCAGTAACCTAAACAAAAATTATATTAGTAGTGCCTCTAAAAGAGGGAATTTGCCTGACCTCCCCCTTGATGGAGAAGCTGTGGTTTTGGCCTTTGGTCCTGACCGATGTGTTGCTGCTTTCCTGGACATAGTTGCTAGAAATACCTTTTTCCAGGGATCTGAAAGTCCTGGTGCTTGAACACTAAAAATGTCCACAGCTCTTTGACTGTCCCTGTGCCACCCAGAACGTGTATCCTACATCTGAGAGCAAGGCAACATCTGTACGCTGATCCCTTCAGTTCCATCCCCTCATTTCTTGTTAAGGTCTTGGCCCCTGCCTCACTCAGCACCAGTCGGAGTGGCAGCATTGGCCTGGACAGGAAGAGACTGTGTCCCATCCCAGTGGACAAGTGTAGGAGATAAGGGCTGATGTGTGTGTCTCAAACTCAGAGAGCTGGATGCCCCTGGAGCCAGCCAAGGCTTGTGGCTATGTTGGGTCTGGCTGAGATGCAGTTCATGTTCCCCACAGCAGCCCTGACAGGGCTATGCTCTGCACTGGGAGTTACAAAGGTGCTGGGAACACTGCAGTCCTTTGGCTCTTGCTGAGCAGTGCTCACACAGCACCAGCACTGTTTCTCCAACATTCCCTTTCCCATTAGGAGCTGGGGGGTGGAAGGATCCTGGGAGTGAATCAGACAGCTGATGCCAGTTGAGTGAAAGGGATATTCCTTGCCACATGACAGGAGCTCAGACACAACAGCTAAGGAAAGGAGAAACACGGGTGGGCATTTGTTAGTTGCAATATTTGCCTTCAAGTAACACCACTACATGTGTTCAAGGCCTGCTTCCTGGGAAACGGCCAGATAGAACTTTCTGACTGAAGCGCTTTTCTTATGCTCTGAAGAAGAGCATAAGAAGTGATGTGGTTTTTTTCCAGTTTACAAATGCATGCAAAATCTTTCGATTATGTTTTAGCAAACATTCAAATCGTAATATTCTAGTTGTTTTCCTTCTTATTTTCTCTTCCTTATTCACTTCAGAATGGGGCAGTGGTAGTGGGGCTAGAGGGCACTGGCCTCCCAGCCAAGATAAACCCAGCACAGCTGAGAATAACAACCAAGGATTCTTGGTAAGAACATGTGGTGAGAAGAACCAGCATGTGGCTGGAGAAGGGGCCTTAGGGAGGTGGGGCAGCACTTTTCTGGGAGAAGTATCTTTGCTGTGGCTCCTGGAGAGAAGCAAAATGCAGTAGAAGTGAAGAACAGGAATGGGGTGGAGAAATGAATATAGGCTGTTGACGAAAGGCTGACCCAGCAGAGAGGAGTCAAGACACATCACATGCCCTCAGGGAATGCCACCAGACCATGACCCGAGCACTCTGACTGTGCTGATGAGTTTATATACCGGAAATGCTTGGGCCTCTCATCCTGGCCCTAAAAGAATTCTGCAGATAGGAACACACATAGCAGAAGCCAGGAAATGAAAAAGCAGCAATGCAGGATACAGCCCCTACCATTAGCTGGGATGGTGCACATTTGACATGAGCCGATCAGAAAATTATCCCTTCCACTAAGGTGCCTCTGGGCCTGAGGCAGCGCAGGACTGCTATAAAAGGCAGCCCAAGTCTCTGCTCTCTCATCCACTTCTCTCACCTCCTTCTCCCCAGGAATCAGGTGAGTGGAAAGCCCCTTGTGCTTCTGCTTCTCCACCATCAAGACCAGCTCTTTGCTGGCTGGAGGTGTTAGCTGGGAGGGGCTGTTGTAGCACAGGGCTGGGAGCTGCTTGTGCTGGGAGAGGGCAGGGGAGAGAAGGTCTTGTGCAGAGAGAGAGAGGCTGGGACTTGGCTGAGGTGGCTCCTCAGCTTTGAGCTGGGCACTGCAATGGAGACCAGGAGGTGCCTTGGCTGCAGGATGTTTGGGTGCAGTGCTGTTTCTCATGTGTCCCCACTTTCTGCTTCTCTCTCCTCTCTTTGCCAGGTGGACTTGTGACCCCAGGCCATGTCCTGCTGCAGGCCCTGTGACCCTTGCTGCCAGCCCTGTGGCCCCTGCCCGCTGGCCAGCAGCTGCAATGAGTGCTGTGTCAGGCAGTGCCAGAGCTCCCACGTCATCATTGAGCCGCCTGCTGTGCTGGTGACCCTGCCCGGCCCCATCCTCAGCTCCTCCCCACAGAACACCGCCGTGGGATCCTCCACCTCTGCTGCTGTTGGCAGCATCCTCAGCTGTGAGGGAGTGCCCATCAGCTCTGGGGGCTTTGACATCTCCTGCATCACCAACTGCTATGGCAACAGATGTTGTCGTCCCTGCTAAAGATGCTGATGTCAACATCCTCGGGCAAGAACCTCCAAGACCTCAGAATGTGGTGCTGGAATGACGACAGAATTTTGGGACATTTGATTTAGACTCTTTTCTTTTAGTTCCCTCTTCTGCTCGCTCTTCTTCCTTGCCTTCCTCTCCTGTTGACACCAACCAATGCCACCTTAGTGGCCCCTTCCTTGCCCTCCTCTATCTGCAGGCCAGGGACATTGGCCCCACTGCATCTTGGTGCTTTCTCCTGTTGCTGTCTCTGACCTATCGGCTTCCTCTTCTTTAGACTCAATAAAGTTCTTTTTGCATTGAAACTCGTGCCTGTGATTTGTCCTTCATTGTGTGACAACTCTTCCAGTCTCCCTAGGTGCAGCGTGGAAAAGCAGGGAGTGCGACTCACTGCTATGGATTTTCCTTGTGCCCTTTCCCTTGGAGTTGACAATGATAACGTGCCAATGAGGGTGACAAGGCAGTGGAACAAATTGACCAGAGATATTTTAGATTTCTCATTCTGGGAAATGTTTAACACAGGGTTGCTCATGACTTTGAGCTGCTTGGTTTGGTGGGTGCCATTCTTTCCCATGTTTTGTTAGGTGGATGGAGTGCTGCAAACAAAAAAATGTTTTAAGTTCCCTTTCATTCCAAGTTTTTTAGTCAATGGATTTGGGCAGCTGGAACAACCCACAAAACCATGGTGGAAAGGCAAAGAGCTAATTTATTTCCTTATCTCACTCCACAAATGAGGCCGAATCAACACTGGGGCAGAGACGCACAAGTGGGAACATTGTCCCTCTTAGGCTTCGTCCTTGCTGGCAGAGCTTCTCTTTATACCAATACTTTGATGTGTCTGTGTTTCTGTGGTCTCTGAGCTTTGATCTTCTCTCTCCCAAAACAGGAGTTCAAGCATATCCATGAGACAGCCTCCAAGTCTCTCCAAACACCGGCCTTGTCTCTACACAGAGATTTTACTTCTCCAAACACAGGATAAAACAGCAGTTGGCATCCTTTTTGGGGTTTCCCACACTGATACTCTCCAGGCCTTGGCATTCCAAGCTGTAAGGTCACTTGAGCCAACCTACAATCATCCTCTGAATTTTTCTGCTTCTAACCCTTTCCTCCCAACCCAAGCCATTCCGAATGAAATCCATTTTCTCAGAGGCATCAGCAGTGTGACAAATGTGCTCAGTGCAGGGCAGGGCTGAGACCCCTTTGGACACAGCTGGAGCTGACTCAATCAGATGTGGTGGGAGACTCTGGATTCTTCCCACAGAGCCCATCCCTTCAGTTTTCTGCCCAGCTACTCAACCTCACCACTTTCAGGCAAGAGACTGTCTGACATAGTGTGAAGCACAATCAGATGACTAAAAATTTCAACTCTAGATTGTAAAGCACAGTTATGCTTTAGTCAACTGCCTTATCTCAAGCCTCAAGTTGTTTCCCATCTTCTTTTCTCTTCCTTGTCCACTTCAGAAGGGAGACTCATGGAGTGGCTTGGAGAGCACTGGCCATCAGCTAAGGTCATCCCAGCACAGCTGGTAATAACCACCAAAGATTGCCAGTAAGAACAAGGGGGCGAGAAAGACCAGCATGTGGTGGGAGAAGGGACACTGGGGAGGTAGGGCAGCACTTTTCTGGGACAAGCATCTGTGCTGTGGTTCCTGAAGTGCAGCAAAACATAGCACAGGGCAAGAGTAAGAATGATGTAGATTAACCATCATGGAATTGATGGAATGCTGACCTTGGAGAAAGGAATCAAGATGACAAAGGACCCTGAAGCCCCAACCCCTTTCCAGAATGAGCTTAAAGTACAGATTGGGCATGGAAACTCATTTGCACCGGAAGCCAGATGTTTGGTTCCATTGCAGGAATAATCTTATCTAAAATCAGAGTGCCCAGGAACTCTGGGAAGTGCTCCCAGGATCCTGGACACCATATCAGCTGGATTGATGTATGAGCCAGCAGTTTTGAGATTTTCCTCTCCTTTCCCTTTCCCTTTCCCTTTCCCTTTCCCTTTCCCTTTCCCTTTCCCTTTCCCTTTCCCTTTCCCCTCCCTCTCCCTCTCCCTTTCCCTTTCCCTTTCCCCTCCCCTCCCCTCCCTTCCCTTCCCCTCCCTTCCCCTCCCCTCCCTTCCCCTCCCCTCCCCTCCCCTCCCCTCCCTTCCCTTCCCTTCCCTTCCCTTCCCTTCCCTTCCCTTCCCTTCCCTTCCCTTCCCTTCCCTTCCCTTCCCTTCCCTTCCCTTCCCTTCCCTTCCCTTCCCTTCCCTTCCCTTCCCTTCCCTTCCCTTTCCTTCTTGCCTTGCCTGACATATTTCCATACCAAGTGTGCAGTTTATTAATAAAATGTGAAATCTTCTGTGGACTCTCTGACTTTAGTCTTTCCTCTCAAACACCAGTACGTACAAATCCTGGCTGTTCCCTCCCTGTTAGGAGTGGGACACCACACCCACTCACCAGCAACACTCCAGCAGAGGGGAATCCATTGGGATGAAGGCCTGCAGAGGCTGGCAGGATTTCTTGGCTTTCTTCCTGAACATAAACCAAGAAGTGGAGGGTGGAGGAGGCAGAGGCTGCATTTCAGTTCTCTGGACACTTCTCTACAAGGTCAAAGCAGCACCATTCAGCTGTACGTTGGCTCCATCTCTCCAGAACAGCCAGTGCCTCTGTGGGACTAAGTGACACGCCAAAGAGAGAACTCTCATGTGCCCTCATGATGCACACACACACAGACTGACACAGGTGTATTAAGGAAGGCCTCCCTTGAGCTTTGCAACCTGGACATTCATAAAAGCAGAGCATCAAAAAGGGGGCACTCTAGAGGTTTAGGGGGCAACCCTATGAGAGTTCCCCTGTGAAGGAACCCTGCCATAGAAATGCTCCTTAACTTCCCAAAGGACCCAGGGTGTACAGAAAGAGGGTGAGGTTGATGAGACCATGTCCTGGTTGTGGAGCCGGGTTTTGTGTATTCTATTTTCATTTGTTTGAAGGCCTGAGGGCTCATCCTAATAGGCCATTAGCACCTCCCCAGCCTGTACCTTCCCCCCCAGAGCAGTGCATCTGCATTTCTATCACGCTATTGTGAGATACATCTCATCCCCTGGCAGTGAGGGGGGGGAGGGGGGTGGGGCAGGCAGTTTTTGCTGTCTGTATAAACAGAGATTCAAAGACACGAGAGCTGCTAGTTTTTCACCCGATTTCCTGAGAGGAAGACCGGACTTCATCTCACCAACACGAGATTCCACCTCACCATCCCCAGACCACCCCCTCATCATCACCAGATCCCCCTCCTCACCACCCCTGGACCCACTTTTCTACAAGATCATCTCTGCTCCACAGAATCACGTCTACCACTTCAGAAGGACTCACCTTTGGACTGCTTTCAACACCCTGAATCACAGGGTGTCAGGTTGTGGCTCTGACTCTGTCAGGGTGTTGGGGAGGATGAAGTAGCTAGGCCCTGCAGAGATAATTTAATAGTAAAAGATTCTAAAAGTATGAAACCCACAAGAGGAATAGAATTAAAAGCAAAGTTTGAACTGTAAGTTGCTGGACAGGAATAAGGTGATTAGACAGCTGAAAAGGGCTTGGCTGAGTCAATCAGTGACACCCCTGCCAAGACAAAAGGATGAATAAAAGGTTAGACCTTCTCAGGTATCAGGGATAAGGTGGGTTTCACAGGTTTTGGTATGTAGAGTAGTATTGTAATGTTGTAGTTCCCATAGGCTGTATGTAGATTCTGTAGGTTTTGTATCTTAAGGTGATAGGTTAATGCTCATTAGAATATTCACGATAAAAAGGGTTAAAATGGAATGTAACAAGGAGCTCGGCCTCTTTGCACCCTCTCTTTTCACCCTGCTCTTTTTGTGTGCCTTCCCTTGGACCCTCTTGGACTTTGCACTGGATCCCTGGACCCTTCCCCAGTCAGGCTGCCTCTCCACGACCAATAAAGCACGTGTTCCAAAGAGTATCCTGATCTTCAGATCATCTCTCTCGCCAGACAACCAGCGTGCGTTCTAATATCTGGCGCCCATCGTGGACAACGCCGAAGCAGCCTGACCTTTGCACCACTCATCTCCGTCTATGGTAATCTGAAAAACTGATTCCTTACCTCGAGAGACTGTCCCGAGCGCAGTCCAGTGCTGAAAGCACCAGGACTTGAAGCGCTTAAAATATTTTAGCCCTAGGGACCCTTAAGCCCAGCGGTGGGGTTCTCTGATACGGGCGAGCACAGGCAAGCTAAGGAAAAGCTGCCTGGAGCTCTTAAAATATTCGCAGACTGCGGTGGTGCCAGAAGCCGATGGGACGTTGCTGAAAGCAGCATTCAGCCGAAGCTTTCAGGCACCTATAGCAGCGTGGTGAGCCCCGCAAGGCTGTTACACAGTAGCAGGCGCTTCGGGAGCTTGTGGAAAAACTCCTGTTAAGATCCTCGAGGACGAGGGATCTGTTGGTGTCCCTGAGAGGACACGTGGTGCCTGGCCAGCACCGTTAGTTGGAGTTGTTTTGGGACGTCTCTCTCTCTCTCCCTCCCTCCTCGACCAACTTCTGGTAAGTATAAACCTTTTGTAAAAATGGGTCAGGGATTCTCAACCTCAGATACAGATTTTTACAAGCAGCTAAAGCATTTGTTAAAAACTCATTCAATCTATCTGCCTAAGCAGGAGTTGAAAGGTCTTTTAAGGTGGACTCTGAATAATTTTCCAAATGCTGATCGATCAACTGTTTTTACTAGTCACTTTTGGGAATTAGTGGGAAATAAGCTTTTTAATGAGATTTCCTATCGAAATATTGCTGTTGCAGAACATGTGGCCGCGTGTAGGGCTTTAGTCGAGCTGTTTTCTGTACTTTCGCAGTGCACGGAGTCCATTCCGTCTGTTTCCCCAGTGCATGCTGTCCCGTCCCCTCCCCGCCCCCACTCCCCGGAGCACGTGGCAGCTGCGGCACCCTCCCAGTCCCCCTATCATGCGGCAGCAGCCCCACCCGCGGCCCCGAGCCCTGCCGTCCCTCCAGTCCGCGTGCACGCTCTCTCTGCCCCGATCCCCGCAGCCGCCCGCCCGATCCTGGCTGCCGCGGCACTTTCCCTCGCTGTGCCCCCTTCTCCTCTCCCCGCAATGACTTCCCCCCGTCCAGCGGCCCCTGTCCCTGCCCTCCTTGTGCCGGTCCATGCTGTCTCTGCGAACGCCGCTTCCCCCCCAGCCCTGTCCCGCACGTCGCGTCCCCCCTCCGCTGCACTCCCCCTCCCGACCCCCGCTCTCGCTACGCCATCTCCTCCCCCCGCGGTACCGGCGTCTCCCTTCCCCGCTCCTATCCCCCCCCACCCCGGCACGCGCGCCCGCCGCCCCCCCCACGATCCTGGCCCCTCCCACCACCGACTACATGCCGTGGCCGCCCCCCCTCGTTGTGGCCCCGGTCCCACCGCTTTCCCCGGTGCCCACGCACCCCCCCTCCCCCTGCTCTGCTCCGACTCTCCTAATCGCCCATCCTGGCTCTCATTCAAGTGCAAATACACCCAGCCTGTCCCTAGCTGCAAGCTCTCCCCCCGCCCCCCTCACCCCCGCTGGCCTGACGCCTCCCTCGGTGCTGCCCCAGCCCCAAGCTGCCCCCCCACCACTCGCCGCGGCACCGCCCCCCCTCACCGTGCCCCCCGCCCCTACATGCCCTGTGCCTGTCGCCCCACGACTGCCCATTGCCCCTCCTATGCCCGCAACTTCCCCGGTACGGTTTCCATGCCCTTCCACCACTGCTCCTACAGCCCCTATGCCAGCCCCGCCCCCTGCTGATACCTGGCCCCTAGCAACCGCAACCCCACCCTCTCTGCACACTGCCCCAGCAGCTCCGACCCTGCCCTGCCTGCCAGCTGCTGCCCCCCCACCACCTACGTCAGCCTGCACCCCCATCCAGCCCCTGCTAATGCACAGCCCCACACCTCCCAATACCCTATCCCTTTTACAAACCCCACTACCCCCCCCATACCTGTACTACCCAACCCAATCCATCCCGAAGCCACATTCAGTCCCATCCAGACCCCCTGCTACACCAATGCAGCAATGCTAGCAGCACCAGACCAAGGATGGCTCCCTCCCCCTGCAGCAGCTGCCTGGGCTTCTGCGCCTGGTGCGGCTGACGCTGCTGCCCCTGCACCACCTTTGTTTTTCCCTGAGACAACCTGCGTCTTGAAAAACGTGCCGAGTTCAGCAGCCACGCCTCCCTCGGTGCCAGGGAAGGCACCAGCCTGGCTTCACCACCCATGCCCACCTACACTACCGAACCTGACAATGCACCAGCCCTGCCTTCCCCGGAGTACCGTGCCTGCTGCCCCTGCTGCACCTGTCTGGACCCCCGCACCACCCCTCGACCCCGCACCTGATTCCATCCCGGCGATGCACCATCCTTATGCCATGCAAGCAACTTGCTCAGCCCCAGTTCCTGCCTCCAGCTATTCCGTCACCACTGCACAGCCACCAGCCAGCCCACCACCTGCCATGGCACCCTTTCAGCATCTCCCCACTGCCCACTCACCTACTGCAACACTGCCACACCTGCCGACATCTGAGCAAATCTCAACATCACGACAACTGTCGTTGCCGCTTCCCCCACATCTCGTCCAGCCACCGGTGGAAATCAAACCGCTTGCACCCCCTGTCCAGCCAACCACCATGGTGACACAACCCATGCATCACAGTGTGCCACAAGTGCCGTTCCAGCTGCATCAATGCCCACCGCATCAGACGATGACAGCACAGCCTCCTGCAACAGTACTACAGCCCCTCCCTGCCTCCTCCCTGCTCTGCTATACTGCAGCGGGGGGAGATAGGGAAGGGCACCAAGCTCCAGCACCTCGAGCAGCACCGCTGCCACCTGCACACCTGGCTACTACACCTGATCTGCCTTCGTTGCTTCGTGCCCACCTCCTCCAAGCATCTCTGTGTCACCGTCGCTTCTCCCAGCTGGCACTGTTCAGCCCCCACCTGCTGCTCCGTCTACCAGGACAGCCTTACAGCGCCTGTCTGAAGCTGCATCCATCCTACAGCCTGTCACAGCCCCTCCAGAGCAACCACTGCTGCCTTCACTCCAGTCAACTGCCATCAACTCGCTGCCGTATCCCCCAGCTCGCCCAGCTGCACCCCAAAGTCCTACTCTCCCAGCACAAAACGAGACTATTACACAAGACTCCATGACCATTAATGCTATACACAGAGGGGGAGAAAGGAATAATATATCTTCATTAACAAGTAAAGGGCAAAATAATCATTATCCTGCCCCTATAAACACTAACCCACTATTCCTGACACAAAACACCTTCCCCAGCAGCCCTACAGTCCCTCCAGCTCTCAGAACAGCTCCCACAGTTCAAAATGAGACACCACACCTTGAAATAACGCCAGCAACCCTGCAAGTGAAAGCCAAGAGGCAAGCACCCAAATCTGAACTGCGCAGAAATCATCAGGAGAAGATTGTCTACCAAAAGAAGCTCAAGAAGCAAATGAACTGTTATTATTTACGCGAATGCATGTTGTTTTTACCCTTTTGTTTTTGTTTTTATAGTAATGCTTTACCTGTAAGTCAACCAAAGACAAATGTCTGGGTTGCTTTAGCCAAGTCTGCTGGCTCTGACACAATCTGCTTATCTAACAGCAAGCCTGAAAAACCCTTTTCAACCTGCCTAGTTGGTGTGCCCTTTCCAAAAGGCTTTGAAAACGTTACCTTAGACAAATACTGGCCATATGATTACTATCCCTCAGGTCCTACTTGACTACCTTTTGTTAGTCCATGGGCATAGATGTGAGGATTTTGAAGGGTTATGTTGCATGAACCTATCTGATCATTCTATTTCCATCCAAAAACAGTTACAAGACTTAAGAGATCTAGCCAACCAAATCACTGAAGATAGTCCATCATGGCTAGACAATTTCTTTGACAATTTGAGCTTCGCACCTTGGCTAAAGGAACTTTGTAAAATAGGTTTAACTATTCTAATAGTTTTAGTTGTTATTTTATTAGCAGTTCCCTGTATACTTCATTGTGTGAAAAGAGTAATGAATAAGACAGTTTCCAGTATCTTAGTGATTCAACAGAACGGGGGAGATGTTGGGGAGGATGAAGTAGCTAGGCCCTGCAGAGATAATTTAATAGTAAAAGATTCTAAAAGTATGAAACCCACAAGAGGAATAGAATTAAAAGCAAAGTTTGAACTGTAAGTTGCTGGACAGGAAGAAGGTGATTAGACAGCTGAAAAGGGCTTGGCTGAGTCAATCAGTGACACCCCTGCCAAGACAAAAGGATGAATAAAAGGTTAGACCTTCTCAGGTATCAGGGATAAGGTGGGTTTCACAGGTTTTGGTATGTAGAGTAGTATTGTAATGTTGTAGTTCCCATAGGCTGTATGTAGATTCTGTAGGTTTTGTATCTTAAGGTGATTGGTTAATGCTCATTAGAATATTCACGATAGAAAGGGTTAAAATGGAATGTAACAAGGAGCTCGGCCTCTTTGCACCCTCTCTTTTTGCCCTGCTCTTTTTGTGTGCCTTCCCTTGGACCCTCTTGGACTTTGCACTGGATCCCTGGACCCTTCCCCAGTCAGGCTGCCTCCCCACGACCAATAAAGCACGTGTTCCAAAGAGTATCCTGATCTTCAGATCATCTCTCTCGCCGGACAACCAGCGTGCATTCTAATATCAGGGTTTTCCAAAATTGTTGTTTATTTGTTTATTTGCTTGTTTGGTTGAGTAATTTTATTTCCTATTACATTTGTATTTAATATTCCTAGTAAAGAACTGTTATTCCTATCCCCAACATCTTTGCCTGAGAGCCCTTGATTGCAAAATTATAATTTGGCAGAGTGTGAGGGGTTTGCATTCTCCATTCTAGGGGAACCCCAGTTTCCCTGGCAGAAACCTGTCTTTCCAAACCAAGACAGACCAGCACAATTTGCCCGAGATAACTGTTAATATAGCAAGAAGGAAAAGCCCTGCAAGGGAAACCCAACCGAGTGAAAAAAAAGAGTGACTGCCAGAGAGAGATGGGGAAGAAGAAGAAAGAGATGTTTCTGCTTCCCACACATGGCAGCCCTTGTGCATATGTACAAGAAGAACGAGCATGATGCACTAAAAATTTTGCCACAAAGAAACCCACAGGAATGACACAGGTGAACATCATGTGCTTACATGGAATGTCACCAGACCATGATCTGACCACTCTGCCTGTGATGACCTGTATACATCCTGGAAATTCTTGGGCCTCTCATCCCAGCCCTAACACAAGTCTTCAGATAGGAAATAGGAACACACCCAGCAGAAAAGAAAATGAAAAGGCAGCAATGCAGGATACCAGGACACAGCCCCTACCATTAGCTGGGACGATGCATATTCGACATGAGCTGGTCACAAAATTATCACTTCCACTAAGGTGCCTCTGGCCTGAGGCAGTGCAGGACTGCTATAAAAGGCAGCCCAAGTCTCTGCTCTCTCATCCACTTCTCTCACCTCCTTCTCCTCAGGAATCAGGTGAGTGGGAAACCTCTTGTGCTTCTGCTTCTCCACCATCAAGACCAGCTCTTTGCTGGCTGGAGGTGTCAGCTGAGAGTGGCTGTTGTAGCACAGGGCTGGGAGCTGCTTGTGCTGGGAGAGGGCAGGGGAGAGAAGGTCTTGTGCAAACAGAGAGAGGCTGGGACTTGGCTGAGGTGGCTCCTGAGCTTTGAGCTGGGCACTGCAATGTGGGCCAGGAGGTGCCTTTGGGTCCGGAGCTGCTTCTCATGTGTCCCCACTTTCTGCTTCTCCCTGCCCTCTGTGCCAGGTGCACCTGTGACCCCGAGCCATGTCCTGCTGCAGGCCCTGTGACCCTTGCTGCCAGCCCTGTGGCCCCTGCCCGCTGGCCAGCAGCTGCAATGAGTGCTGTGTCAGGCAGTGCCAGAGCTCCCACGTCGTCATTGAGCCGCCTGCTGTGCTGGTGACCCTGCCTGGCCCCATCCTCAGCTCCTTCCCCCAGAACACCGCCGTGGGATCCTCCACCTCTGCTGCTGTTGGCAACATCCTCAGCTGTGGTGGTGTGCCCATCAGCTCTGGGGGCTTTGACATCTCCTGCATCACCAACTGCTATGGTGGCAGCAGATGTCGTCCCTGCTAAATCTGCTGGCAACATCCTCAAGCAAGAACCTCGAAGACCTCAGAACATGGTGCTGGAATGACAACAGAATTTTGGGTCATTGTATGTAGGGCTTCTAACTCTTGTTTCCTTCTTCTCCTCTCTTCTCTCTCTTGAATGCCTTTCCAGTCAATACCACCCATTGCCAGCCTAGTGGGACCTGTTGTCCTCCCTCCCTCCCTACCTCCCTCTGCAGACAAGCAGATGGACATCAGAAATGAACCCCAGTCACTGCTTCTGGTGCTCTCTGACAACCAACTCCTTTCCTTGCTTAGAGTCAATAAAGTCATTTTGCATCCAAGCCTTGGACTCTGATCCTCTTTCCGTCTGTGTCAAGTTTTCCGGTGAGCTCAGGGCAAAAGGTGCAGGAAGGGGAGGTTGGGACTCCCTACAGTGGATTTCACTTTGTGCCTTTTCTCTTGGAGCTCACAAACACATCCCTCACTTCTCCAACTACATGGGAAGGAAGATGGCTCCCAAACATGACAGAAATGGAGGGCGAAAGGCTGTGGCTTGGAATCAGCAATGCTTGGGGACAGCCCACAATCTCTTCTTTTCTGTCACCTCCCTCACATTTATTCCTGTTCTGCCCAGGTGCTCTCCAGACACACAAGACTGAGGGGTTTCATAGGCTGGGATTGGCATCACCCACACAGAACTGCTGATTGGGGTCAGCTGTTCTGTGGAGCCCTTTGCAGGTGAATGTGATGTGGGTGGAACTCCATGACTCCCAGTTGTATGTTGAATGTTCTGTAGATGGACACTTTAAAAGTGTTAAAGACTCTTAATATTACGGTGGATGTTCTGTTGATGTTATGCATATTGTTCTCTTGAATAGTTTGTACCCAGTTTTTAACCCAAGTCCCAGTTTCGTATGCCCTTACCTGTTGCCAAGGTTATGCTGTTCCCTGCCCTCTGTCTGCCCCTCTTCCTGCTTCCTGCTCCCTGCCTGACTTTCTGCTCCCTGCCAACCCCCTGCCTGCCTGTCAAGCCCAAACCAACGCCCATTATGGAAATCGCAGAGACCGCCATGAAGCCTTGCTTCATGTTTACTATTATTAACACCAGAAACCCCTAGCAACAACGAGTCAGCACATAATCCAGACCCGTAAAGAATGCCAACCGGCTGGGAAGACATGAAGCTGTCTTGCCAGACATCTGTAAACCCTCTTCACCTCCTCACCGTGACCTACAGAGCACTCAAAAGAAAGACAGCCCTGGACTAAATTAAGCCAAAGGAGAGTCTGGGAACTTCCATGAGGTTGAGCTCCTGGCTCTGCAGTGGGAGCAGTAGAATCGATTCAGGTCTCCACCTTGGCCCTGATTGAGAGAGGAGCAGCAGAGGTGTAGGCAATCCCTTGAGCTTTCTGCTTTTAATAAAGGCATTTAAGGAGTTAATAATAATTTCCTGCCCTGTTTATTTATAACAAATGTACCATGGGGGAAGCTGTGACCCCATGAAAAACCTGCAGCTGGAAAGATTTCTGGCAGGAATGTCCACAGCAGAGCAGGTCCAGCTGACAGGACTTCTTCCCCTGTTAGTGACCTGCCGTGGAGCATTCTGTTCTTCAACAAGTGCACCCCTTGGATATTTTCCACCCTTCTCCATTGGAACACTTGGAATGAAAAAGGCCCCATCCTTTTCATTGCAATCCTTGAACTGCTGGAAAAAGGGATGGAGTTTTCCAAGACCTCCTGCTTTCCAGAGAGAAAAGGCTCCACAACTGCACTCATAGCAGGTTCTCCAGTGCCTTGGTCATCTCTGACACATGCAGAGGGGTTGCAGTGCCTGCTGGATTGGGATTTGACACATTCCTCAGACAGTGCTGGCTCACATTTCTGACTGGCACCAAGAAGCACTTTTAGACAAAACATTCCACTGCATTTCTGAAGAAGCAAAAGAAGGGTGATGGAATGGCCTCACTTGCCCACCCTGTGCAGAGACCATTTAACTCTGCACCTGGTGTTTATCCTCTGTCTGTTTGGAGAAGTAAAATCTCTGTGTAGAGACAAGGCTACTGTTTGGAGACCCTTGGAGGCCGTCTCACAGATATGCTTGAGCTCCCTATTTTGTGAGAGATAAGATCAAAGCTCAAACATCACAAAGAGGACAGGGTGATCACAGCATTGGTGCAAAGAGGAGCCCTGGTAACAAGGACTGTGCCTAAGGGTGCTGAAATTTCTGCCTGTGTGCCCCTGCGGGATTGATCCACAGTGGGACAATATTCCCACTTGTTCATCCCTGCCCAAGTGTTGATTCAACCTCCTCTGTGGAGTGAGGTAAGGCAATAAATTGACTCTTTGCCTTTCCACCATTGGTTTTGTGGTTGTTTCAGGTTCCTGACTCTGTCGATACAAACACTTGAGATGGAAGGGAGCATAAAGAACATTTATTTCATTTCCAGCTCCACAGCCACCCCACAAAACAGACACTGGCAGCATCCACAAACCAAGTGCCTCAAAGTCCTGTGGAACTTGAGCCTTGGACACTTCAAGGAATGAGAAGTAACTTTTCTGTTCCAGTGCCTCATGACTCTCACTGTTAGAGATGTCTTTGAGGACTCCAAGGAAAATCCATAGCAATGAGCCCTGCTCTCTGCTTTTCTACCTTTCTCCTGAGTTGATTGGAAGAGTTGTCACAAAATGAAGGACAAATCACAGGTCCAGGTTTCGATGCTAAATAAAATTTATTGAGAATAATGGGGAAAAGTAAGTAGTTCTCAGAGACAGCAACAAGAAAAGCCAAAGAGATGCAGTGGGGGTGTCCATCTGCCAGGCTGGCAGATACAGGAAAGGAGGGAGGGGGAGCAACAGATCCCAGTACTCTGGCATTGAGTGGTGTGGACAAGGAATGGAGTGGAAGAGAGAGGAGAGAGAAGGAACTACAGACCAAAAAGTCTAAATCTAATAACCCGAAATTCTGTCATCATTCCAGCAACATATTTGGAGGTCCTGGAGGTTCTTCCCAAGGATGTTGGCATCAGCATCTTTAGCATGGACGACAACATCTGCTGCCACCATAGCAGTTGGTGATGCAGGAGATGTCAAAGCCCCCAGAGCTGATGGGCACTCCCTCACAGCTGAGGATGCTGCCAACAGCAGCAGAGGTGGAGGATCCCACGGCGGTGTTCTGGGGGAAGGAGCTGAGGATGGGGCCGGGCAGGGTCACCAGCACAGCAGGCGGCTCAATGACGACGTGGGAGCTCTGGCACTGCCTGACACAGCACTCATTGCAGCTGCTGGCCAGCGGGCAGGGGCCACAGGGCTGGCAGCAAGGCTCACAGGGCCGGCACTGCTGGCACTTCTCAGAGCAGGACATGTCTGGAGCCTGGCGCTGCACCTGGCACAGAGGGCAGGGAGGAAGCAGAGCACACGCACACCTGAGACACAGCCCGCAGGCCACCCCCAGCAAGACAAGGCCCCTGCTGCCTGCCCAGCTCCACGCTCTGCAGCCCCAAACTGGGCATCCTTTGCCTGAGCCCAGCACCATCCTTCTGAGCTCAGCCAGGCCCAGCCACGCTCCTGCCTAACCTGCATCAAAATCAGCACCTCAGCCCAGCCTCAGCCTCTGGCCAAAACACACGGTCTGCCCTCTGCCCACACCACCACCACTGCAGGACACTCCCAGAAGAACAAGGAGCAGGAATAAGGGCTGGAAAGCTCAATGCTGTCCTAGAGAGTGTGGAGGAGAAAGGGGCTTGCAACTCACCTGGTTCCCAAGGAGCAGGAGGTGGCAGAAGTGGTTGAGAGAGACCCCAGTGAGGTTGCCTTTTATCCTGGCCCCATGGTGCCTCAGGGCCCACAGTCCACGCTGCAGAAGTGATAAATTTCCTGTATGATCCCAAATGAATGGAAACATCTCTGGGAATGTTATGTCATGATTTGGTTTTTCCCTCTACAATGACTTTGCATTTCCTGGCCTGCATCATTCCAATTCCCTCAAAGGCACTTCTTCTGAGAGCTGGTATGGGAGATTCCATGTTTCCTGGGGGCAAGGATGTGTCAGTGTGGGTAAGAGACATGAACTATGTGCACATCGGATGTAAAGGGTGGCAGGTGATGCCAGCCTGGGGCATTGTTCTGGATATTTTATGTTCCTGCTGACTGGGAGGGCCTCATCTGCTCCCAGCGCTCCAGTCTTTGGCTCATCACCCAACTCCTCATCTCCTACACACTTGGCCCTGAGGTAGAACCTCTTTGCCTTCCTCTGCAGCCTGCACAGAGTCCGTGCTGTGACGAGTGAGTGGCAAATTTCAGTCATGATCCAAATGAATGGAAACATTACTGGGAATGGCATGGCATGATTTGTTTTTTTTTCCCTCTACTATGACTTTGCATTTCCTGGCCTGCATCATTTCCATTCCGTCAAGGACATTTCTTCTGAGTTTTAGCATGGGATATTCCATGTTTCCTGGGGGCAGGGATGTGTCTGTGTGGGTAAGAGACAAGAACTAAGTGCAGAAGGGATCTAAAGGATGGCAGGTGGTGCCAGCCTGGGGCACTATGATGGTGATTCATAATGCTGCCAGAGTTTTGTAATTCCTGTGGACAGGAAAGGCCTCATCTGCTCCCAGCCCTCCAGTCGTTGGGTCATGACCCAGCAGCTTCTCTAGTCCTTTTAATAAAACCTCTTTGCCCTGCTCCTAATCCTGCACAATCCTTGAGACTCCTGTAGCACTGCTGCCTGAGCATCTGCTTTGTTTTCTCAGTATTTGCTCTGGCTGGGAGCTCCCCAGCATCCCCTCAGTCACAGCCCTTCCTATGGCCTCTGCCCCATGTGCTCCCCCACAATGATGTGCGTGGCAGTGTGGCTGTGCCCCAGAGTGTGAGAGTGCCTGCACATCCCTGTGCTTGTGCACTGGTGGGAACAGCCCCCTGAGAGCCTCTGGCCTCCCCGGGGATGGCTGTGCTCAGGGCAGGGCACTGGTGTGCAAGGCCCGTGTGCCTGTGCACGTGTGCTGGGCTCTGTGCGTCTGCGCTCATCTCTGGGCACACCTGGGCAGGCTGGCCATGTGTCAGTGCCCCTGTGTGTGTCCACAGCTGGGCCTGAGCTGACCTCCCAGCCCAGCCATTGCAAGCCCCAGAGGGACTGCCCTGCCCAGCAGTGCCAGCCACTCACACACACTCAGCTCCCACTTGCTGCTCTGCAGGACCCTGGAGAAGCCCACGGCACTCCCATCTCACCAGGACAATCCCAAAGCCAGGCCATGCCTTGGATGCCACCTCCAGGCAGCCTTGGGGCACTCAGCTCTTTCCCAGGCTCCTTGCTCCTTCCTCCTGGAGAAGCTTGGAGGTTACTGGGTTCTGGTGGCTCTGTGGGGATGGGGCAGTCCTGTGGCCACACTGGCCTTTGTCCTGAGCCAGGAGCTATGGGAAGTGATTCTGTCAAAGAGAATGAGGCATCTAGAGAAAAGTGTCTGACCCTGTCTGGGAGGTGGATGGGAGAGTTTCTCCTCTCCAAGTCGTACAAGGGGAAACAGTGGCAGCCCCCAACATGGTGGCAGGATGGCTTTGGTTCTGTCCTCATGCTTAGCTGATCCTGTGAAACCCCTCAGCCCTGCTTGTGTGGCTGGAAGCTGAGGTGACTGCTAATGTGAGGGAGGTGTTAGAAGAGAGGAGGTTGTGGACTATCCCCAGGCATTGCTGTTTCACATACCCTCTCAGGTAAACTGTTGAAATTATCTTCTCCTAATGGTCACTTTTTTGTGGAAGCCAGGGATGTGTTTGTGAGCTCCGATAGAAAAGGCACAAAGCAAATCCACCATGGAGTGTCCATCCTCAGCTTCCTCCACCTTTTGCCGTGAGCTGACTGGAAGAGTTCCCACACATGTAAGGAGAAAGCAGAGGCCCAGGTTTGGATGCAAATCAACTTTATTGAGTCTAAGCAAGAAAAGGAGGGGGCTCGAAGGGGACACAAGGAGCAGCCACTGGGGTGCAGTGGGGGTGTCCATTTGCCTGGCCTGCAGAGGGAAGAAGGGAGGCAAAGTGGTTCCACATAGGCTGGGATTGAGTGGTGCTGACAGGAAAGCAAGGTAAAGGGAAGAGAGTGGAGGAAAGCAACACTAAACAGAGGGCACAAATCCGTTGCTACAAAGATCCATCTTCAATGCATTCCCACGTTCTGAGCTTGTAAAGGTTCTTGCCCGAGGATGTTGCCAGAAGATTTAGCAGGGGGGACAACATCTGCTGCCACCATAGCAGTTGGTGATGCAGGAGATGTCAAAGCCCCCAGAGCTGATGGGCACTCCGCCACAGCTGAGGATGTTGCCAACAGCAGCAGAGGTGGAGGATCCCACGGCGGTGTTCTGGGGGGAGGAGCTGAGGATGGGGCCAGGCAGGGTCACCAGCACAGCAGGCGGCTCAATGACGACGTGGGAGCTCTGGCACTGCCTGACACAGCACTCATTGCAGCTGCTGGCCAGCGGGCAGGGGCCACAGGGCTGGCAGCAAGGGTCACAGGGCTTGCAGCAAGACATGGCTCGGGGTCACAGGTGCACCTAGCACAGATGGGAGGGAGAAGCAGAAAGTAACAACACATGAGAAGCAGCACTGCACCCAAAGACCCTGCAGCCAAGGCACCTCCTGGCCCCCATTGCAGTGCCCAGCTCAAAGCCCAGGAGCAACCTCAGCCAAGTCCCAGACTCTCTCTCTCTGCGTGAGACCTTCTCTCCCCTGCCCTCTCCCAGCAGCAGCAGCTCCCAGCCCTGTGCTACAACAGCTCCACTCAGCTGAGACCTCCAGCCAGCAAAGACCTGGTCTTGTAGCTGCAGGAGCAGGAGGAGTAGAAGAGGCTTCCCACTCACCTGATTCCTGAGGAGAAGGAGAAGAGAGAAGTGGATGAGAGAGCAGAGACTTGGGCTGCCTTTTATAGCAGTCCTGCCCTGCCTCAGGCCCAGAGGCACCTTAGTGGAAGTGATAATTTTGTGACCAGCTCATGTCAAATGTACACTGTCCCAGCTAATGGTAGGGGCTGTGTCCTGCTTTCCTGCATGGCAGCCTCTATTTCCTTGGTTCTGCCATGTACATTCCTATCTCAAGTATTGTTCTAGGGCCAGGAGGAGAAGCCCAAGAATTTCCGGGATATAAAGACGTCAGAGTCGGCAGAAGGCTCGGATCATGGTTTGGTGGCATTCCATGCAGGCACATGACATGAACCTGTGTCATTCCTGTGGGTTTGTTTGTGGTCAAGCACTCAGGGCATCTCTCTCATTCTTCCTGTGTACCTGCCTATCTCTCCCACATGTCTCTGTGACATCCCATGAGTTTTCACCTGCAGCCTCTTTTCCTGGCCCATTTGAGGAAGGGGTCAGGGACAGGAGGTATTTCTTGTGATCCTGCTTCCCCTCTAATACATCTCCCTTTGCTCAACTGTCCATGCCTGCTTCTCCAGCTCCTTCCTGCCCTTGCCCTGGGCTGGAATGCCAGCTCTGCTCAGGAAGCCTTGGCTGGAAGGATGGTGCCCAGCAAGCTGCTCCATCAATTCCCTTTCTTTTGTTGGAAGACAAGATCAAATAACACAGAGAGCTACTTGAAGCTTGGCAGTTTGCTAAAGCAAAAAGCAAAAGGCTATGCATGCACAAGTACACAGGGCAGGAAAATACATTCTTGGCCTCCTTCCCTGAGGAACTGGTGGCTGGCCACTTCCCAGGAAGCAGGCCTTCCTCACGTGCTGTTGCTGCTCACAAAGGCAACCTTTGTTAATAAAGCTGCAGGAATGGGCTCTGTGAGAAGAGTCGAGTGGCTCCTGCCATGTTGGAATGAGTCAGCTTCCACTGTGTCCAAAGGGGACTCAGCCCTGTCCAGCACTGAGCACATTTTTCACACTGCTGATGCCTCTGGGAAAGCAGATTTCATTAGAAATGGGTTGGGCTGGAAGGCAACTTCAAGCCCATTTCTTTCCACTCCTCCTGCCCTCAACAGATGAGCACTGATGCCACCCACTAAACCGGCCTGCTCAAAGCTTTGTCCTGCCTGGCCTTGCACCCTGCCACGGTTGCGGCATCCAAAACCATTCTGGGCATGGAATTACAATGCCTCAGCCCCCTCACAAAGAGGCACATCTCTGTCAGCTCCAAGGGAAACGGAACCAAGAAAAATTGCACGACAGTGATTTCAACGCTGTGCTGTCTCCACCATTTTCCAATGAGCAAACGGAAAATATTTTTATAGAAAGGAGAAATCAGAGGCTGAGGTTTGAATGTAAAAGCAGCTTTATTGGGTCAAAAGAAGGAAAGGAGGAGGCTCACAGGGAGCACGAGAGGGTGCAGCCACTAAGATGCAGCTGGGAGGTCTGTCTCTTGGCCTGCAGAGGGAAGGAGGCCAACATGTCCCACTAGGCTGGCATTGAGTGGTGTGGACAAGAAACAAAGGGAGGAGAAAAAGAGGGCAGGAAAAACAGGAAACAACAGTCTGAAGCTCTAAATCCAATGTCTTGAAATTCTGACTTCATTCCAGCACCATGTTCTCAGGTCTTGGAGGTTCTTGCCTGAGGATGTTGACAGCAGCATCTTTAGCAGGGACGACAACATCTGTTGCCACCATAGCAGTTGGTGATGCAGGAGATGTCAAAGCCCCCAGAGCTGATGGGCACTCCCTCACAGCTGAGGATGCTGCCAACAGCAGCAGAGGTGGAGGATCCCACGGCGGTGTTCTGGGGGAAGGAGCTGAGGATGGGGCCGGGCAGGGTCACCAGCACAGCAGGCGGCTCAATGACGACGTGGGAGCTCTGGCACTGCCTGACACAGCACTCATTGCAGCTGCTGGCCAGCGGGCATGGGCCACAGGGCTGGCAGCAAGGCTCACAGGGCCGGCACTGCTGGCACTTCTCAGAGCAGGACATGTCTGGAGCCTGGCGCTGCACCTGGCACAGAGGGCAGGGAGGAAGCAGAGCACACGCACACCTGAGACACAGCCCGCAGGCCACCCCCAGCAAGACAAGGCCCCTGCTGCCTGCCCAGCTCCACGCTCTGCAGCCCCAAACTGGGCATCCTTTGCCTGAGCCCAGCACCATCCTTCTGAGCTCAGCCAGGCCCAGCCACGCTCCTGCCTAACCTGCATCAAAATCAGCACCTCAGCCCAGCCTCAGCCTCTGGCCAAAACACACGGTCTGCCCTCTGCCCACACCACCACCACAGCAGGACACTCCCAGAAGAACAAGGAGCAGGAATAAGGGCTGGAAAGCTCAATGCTGTCCTAGAGAGTGTGGAGGAGAAAGGGGCTTGCAACTCACCTGGTTCCCAAGGAGCAGGAGGTGGCAGAAGTGGTTGAGAGAGACCCCAGTGAGGCTGCCTTTTATCCTGGCCCCACAGTGCCTCAGGGCCCAGAGACCAGGCTGCAGAAGTGATAAATTTCCTGTATGATCCTAAATGAATGGAAACATCTCTGGGAATGGCTTGGCATGATTTGCTTTTTCCCTCTACAATGACTTTGCATTTCCTGGCCTGCATCATTCCCATTCCCTCACAGCCACTTCTTCTGAGAGCTGGTATGGGAGATTCCATGTTTCCTGGGGGCAAGGATGTGTCTGTGTGGGTAAGAGACATGAACTATGTGCACATGGGATGTAAAGGGTGGCAGGTGATGCCAGCCTGGGGCATTGTTCTGGATATTTTATGTTCCTGCTGACTAGGAGGGCCTCATCTGCTCCCAGCGCTCCAGTCTTTGGCTCATCACCCAACTCCTCATCTCCTACACACCTGGCCCTGAGGTAGAACCTCTTTGCCTTCCTCTGCAGCCTGCACAGAGTCTGTGCTGTGACGAGTGAGTGGCAAATTTCAGTCATGATCCAAATGAATGGAAACATCCCTGGGAATGGCATGATTTATTTTTTTCCCTCTACTATGACTTTGCATTTCCTGGCCTGCATCATTTCCATTCCGTCAAGGACATTTCTTCTGAGTTTTAGCATGGGATATTCCATGTTTCCTGGGGGCAGGGATGTGTCTGTGTGGGTAAGAGACAAGAACTAAGTGCAGAAGGGATCTAAAGGATGGCAGGTGATTCCAGCCTGGGGCACTCTGGTGGTGATTTATAATGCTGCCAGAGTTTTGTAATTCCTGTGGACAGGAAAGGCCTCATCTGCTCCCAGCCCTCCAGTCGTTGGGTCATGACCCAGCAGCTTCTCTAGTCCTTTTAATAAAACCTCTTTGCCCTGCTCCTAATCCTGCACAATCCTTGAGACTCCTGTAGCACTGCTGCCTGAGCATCTGCTTTGTTTTCTCAGTATTTGCTCTGGCTGGGAGCTCCCCAGCATCCCCTCAGTCACAGCCCTTCCTATGGCCTCTGCCCCATGTGCTCCCCCACAATGATGTGCGTGACAGTGTGGCTGTGCCCCAGTGTGTGAGAGTGCCTGCACATCCCTGTGCTTGTGCACTGGTGGGAACAGCCCCCTGAGAGCCTCTGGCCTCCCCGGGGATGGCTGTGCTCAGGGCAGGGCACTGGTGTGCAAGGCCCGTGTGCCTGTGCACGTGTGCTGGGCTCTGTGCGTCTGCGCTCATCTCTGGGCACACCTGGGCAGGCTGGCCATGTGTCAGTGCCCCTGTGTGTGTGTCCACAGCTGGGCCTGAGCTGACCTCCCAGCCCAGCCATTGCAAGCCCCAGAGGGACTGCCCTGCCCAGCAGTGCCAGCCACTCACACACACTCAGCTCCCACTTGCTGCTCTGCAGGACCCTGGAGAGGCCCACGGCACTCCCATCTCACCAGGACAATCCCAAAGCCAGGCCATGCCTTGGATGCCACCTCCAGGCAGCCTTGGGGCATTCAGTTCTCTCCCAGGCTCCTTGCACCTTCCTCCTGGAGAAGCTTGGAGGTTACTGGGTTCTGGTGGCTCTGTGGGGATGGGGCAGTCCTGTGGCCACAGTGGCCTTTGTCCCGAGCCAGGAGCTATGGGAAGTGATTCTGTCAAAGAGAATGAGGCATCTAGAGAAAAGTCTCTGACCATGTCTGGGAGATGGAAGCCAGAACCTTGTAGAGCTGCTGCTCTCCAACACCCAGAAGGGGAAAATATGGCATCTTCCATCTTGTTGGAAAGATCGTTTTGGTCTGTCCTCATGCATGATTGAGCCCTCAGTTGTGTGTAAAAGAGGTTTCAGAATCACAGGAGAAGAATGGGAAATTTGTGAGGTTAAATGGCAAATCAGTTCAGATATGTGGGCACAGGTGTTTCATTTGAATATTCAAATGGGACGGGTAAAATTGCACATTTCTCCTTGGGATATATCTGGTCCTGCTTCTTCAGGTCCATCATTTGCCATGACTCTGCAGTATCCATGCTGTGCTAAGAACTCTGAGTCAGTTTCATGCTTTGAAGCAGAAATATGACCTTGGGGAAATAAGTGGAGTGACCGCAATGCACAGGCAGGAACACACACACACTGATAGACCGCATTTATGTGTTGCTGCCCTGTGAGTGATGTCAAGAGACAACAGTATCTTAGATCACAGCAGGGAAAGTGGAAATGTTGGACTGTGCTCCCTGATGTGGGTAGAACTCCATGACTCCCAGTTGTATGTTGAATGTTCTGTAGATGGTTACTTTAAAAGTTTTAAAGACTCTTAATATTACGGTGGATGTTCTGTTGATGTTATGCATATTGTTCTCTTGAATAGTTTGTACCCTGTTTGTAACCCAAGTCCCAATTTTGTAAGCTCTTACCTGTTGCCAAAGTTTTGCTGCTCCCTGCCCTCTGTCTGCCCCTCTTCCTGCTTTCTGCTCCCTGCCTGACTTCCTGCTCCCTGCCGACCCCCTGCCTGCCTGTGAAAATGAAACTGACGCCCATTATGGAAATCACAGAGACCCCCATGAAACCTTGCTTCATATTTATTATAATTAACACCAAAACCCCCTAGCAACAACGAGTCAGCACATAATCCAGAACTATAAACAATGCCAACCGGCTGGGAAGACATGAAGCTGTCTTGCCAGGCATCTGTAAACCCTCTTCACCTGCTCACCATAGCCTGCGAAGCACTCGAAAAGAAAGACAGCCCTGGACTAAACTGAGCCCAATGAGTTCCTGGGAACTTTCGTTAGGATGAACAGCCAGCTCTGCAGTGTGAGCAGCAGAATCAACTCAGGTCTTCTCCTCGGCGTCAGCAATCCCTTGAGCTTTCCCCTTTTAATAAAGACATTTAAGGGGTTAATAATCATCTCCTGCCTTGTTTATTTATAACACTCCCTACACCATGAAGTCTAGAGCGTCAGGGGCCACCATGGAGGTGCTGGAGTTGGCCTAGGGACACCGGGCCTCCCTGGCAGCTCAGGGCACCTCTCCTCCAGTGGGTACTGAAGAGCCTGGTCACTGCTCCACCTGGAGAGTGAAATGATCTCTGTACAGGGAGGGCAAGTGAGGCCATTCTCTCACCCTTCTTTTGCTTCTTCAGAAATGCAAAGGAATGTTTTGTCTGGAAGTGCATCTTGGTGCCAGTCAGATAGGTGAGCCCACACTGTCTGTGGAAGGTGTCAAATCCCAATTCAGCAGGCACTGCAACCCCTCTGCATGTGCCAGAGATGACCAAAGAGCTGGTGAACCTGTGGTATGAGTGCAGTTGTGGAGCCATTTCTCTCTGGAAAGCAGGAGGTCTTGGAAAACTCCATCCGGCTTTCCAGCAGTTCAAGGATTGCAACGAAAAGGATGGGGCCTCTTTCATTGTGTTATAAATAAACAAGGCAGGAGATGATTATTAACTCCTTAAATGCCTTTATTAAAAGGGGAAAGCTCAAGGAATTGCCTACACCTCTGCTGCTGCTCCCTCAATCAGGGCCAAGGAGATGACCGGAGTCGGTTCTGCTGCTCATGCTAGAGAGCCAGGAGCTGCACCTCACAGAAGGCCCCAGGAACTCATTGGGCTCATTCTAGTCCAAGGCTGTCTTTCTTTCCGAGTGCCTTTTAGGCTTTGGTGAGCAGATGAAATATGTTTACAGACAGCTTCATGTCTTGCCAGCCAGGTGGCATTCTTTTTGGGTCTGGATTATGTGCTGACTCGTTGTTGCTAGAAGTTTTTGGTGTTAATTGTAGCAAACATTCTGGCAAGGCTTCATGGGGGTCTCTGCGATTTCCATAATGGGCGTCGGTTTTGGCTTGACCGGCAGGCAGGGGGTCGGCAGGGAGCAGGAAGTCAGGCAGGGAGCAGGAAGCAGGAAGAGGGGCAGACAGAAGGCGGGGAAGCAGCATAACCTTGGCAACAGGTAAGGGCATACAAAACTGGGACTTGGGTTACAAACTGGGTACAAACTATTCAAGAGAACAATATGCATAACACCAACAGAACATCCAATGTATTATTAGGAGTCTTTAAGAGTTTTAAAGTAACCATGTACAGAACATTCAACATACAACTGGGAGTCATGGAGTTCCACTTACATCAATTGCAAGTCTTCCAATGGAGAAGGGTGGATTATTTCCAAGGGGTGCACTTCTTCAAGACGAGAATGCTCCACGGCAGGTCCCCAACAGGGGAAGAAGTCCTGTCCGTTGGACCTGCTCTGCAGGGGATATTCCTGCCAGGAATCTGTCCTGCTGCAGGTTTTTCATGCGGTCACAGTTTCCTCATGGTACATTCACCTGCAAAGGGCTCCACAGAACAGCTGACTCCAATCAGCTGATGCCAATCCCAACCTATGAAACCCCTCAGGCTTGTGCGTCTGGAGAGCAACTGGGCAGAACTGTAATATATGTGAGGGAGGTGACAGAAAAGAGGAGATTGTGGGCTGTCCCCGTGCATTGTTGATTCCAAGCCACAGCCTTTTGCCCTCCATTTCTGTCAAGTTTGGGAGCCATCTTCCTTCCCATGTAGTTGGAGAAGTGAGGGATGTGTTTCTGAGCTCCAAGAAAAAAGACCCAAAGTGAAATCCACTGTAGGGAGTCCCAACCTCCCCTTCCTGCACCTTTTGTCCGGAGCTCACTGTAAAAGTTGACACAGATGGAAAGAGGATCAGAGTCCGAGGCTTGAATGCAAAATGACTTTATTGACTCTAAGCAAGAAAAGGAGGTGGTTCTCAGGGAGCACCAGGAGCAGTGACTGCGATGCAGTGGAGGTGTCCCTGTGCCTCGCCTGCCAATAGAAGGAGAGTAGGAGGCCAAAAGGCCCCACTAGGCTGGCATTGGGTGGAGGTGGCAGGAAAGGAAGGGAAGAGAAAAAGAGAGGATGAGAAGGAAACAAAAGTCAGAAGCCCTACATAAAATGACCCAAAATTCTGATGTCATTCCAGCAGCATGTTGTGAGGTTGTGGAGGTTCTGTGGCCCGAGGATGTTGCCATCAGGTTTAGCAGGGACGACAGCATCTGTTGCCGTAGCAGTTGGTGATGCAGGAGATGTCAAAGCCCCCAGAGCTGATGGGCACTCCGCCACAGCTGAGGATGTTGCCAACAGCAGCAGAGGTGGAGGATCCCACGGCGGTGTTCTGGGGGGAGGAGCTGAGGATGGGGCCGGGCAGGGTCACCAGCACAGCAGGCGGCTCAATGACGACGTGGGAGCTCTGGCACTGCCTGACACAGCACTCATTGCAGCTGCTGGCCAGCGGGCAGGGGCCACAGGGCTGGCAGCAAGGCTCACAGGGCTTGCAGCAGGACATGGCTCAGGGTCCCAGGTGCACCTGGCACAGACAGGAGAGAGAAGCAGAAAGTGAGGACTCATGAGAAGCAGCACTGCACCCAAACATCCTGCAGCCAAGGCACTTCTGGCCCCCATTGCAATGCCCAGCTCAAAGCCCAGGAGACACCTCAGCCAAGTCCCAGCCTCTCTCTCTCTCTCTCTCTCTGCACAAGACCTTCTCTCTTCTTTCCTCTCTCATCAGAAGCAGCTTCCATCCCTGTGCTACAACAGCCCCTCTCTGCTGAGACCTCCAGCCAGGAAGGAGCTGGTCTTGATGGTGGAGAAGCAGAAGCATAAGGGGCTTCCCACTCACCTGATTCCTGAGGAGAAGGAGAAGAGAGAAGTGGAGGAGAGAGCAGAGACTGGGCTACCTTTTATAGCAGTCCTGCGCTGCTTCAGGCCAGAGGTACTTTAGTGGAAGTGATAATTTTGTGACCAGCTCATGTCAAATGTGCACCATCCCAGCTAATGGTAGGGGCTGTGTCCTGATTTCCTGAATTGTTGTTTTTTCATTTCCTGGCTTCTGCCTTGTGCATTCCTATCTGAAAACTTGTGTTATGGGCGGGATGAAAGGCCCCAGAATATCCAGGATACAAACTCATCATCATAGACAGAGTGCTCAGATCATGGTCTGGTGGCATTCCATAAGGGCACGTGATGCATCTTGATTCCTCTCTGCTGGGTCAGCCATTGGTCAACAGCCCATACTCATTTCTCCACCTCATTCCTGCTCTTCCCCTGTGCTGCATTTTGCTGCTTTCCGAAGCAAGGAAGCTTCTCCCAGAAAAGTGCTTCCCCATCTCCCTAAGGCCCCTTGTCCAGCTACATGCTGGTCCTTCTCACCACATGTTCTTACCAAGCTTCCTTGGTTCTTATTCCCAGCTCTGCTGGGTTGACCTTGGCTGGACTGCCAGTTCCCTCAAGCCACACTACCACTGCCCCTTCTGAAGTGGACAGGAAAGAAACAAGAAGGTGCAAAAAAACCCTGAGGCTTGAGGTAAGGCAGTTGGCTAAAGTAAAACATGCATACGACTTTGCTCTTGAAATTTTACTTCACACTGTGATGGATCCCCTCCTTGTATACTAGTTGCAAAGTTTGGAAGCTGGAGCAGAAGGCTGCACAAATGGGCTCTGTGGGAGGAGTCCAGGGTCTCCCACCACATCTGACTGAGTCAGCTCCAGCTGTGTCCAAAGGAGTCTCAGCCCTGCCCTGCACTGAGCACATCTGTCACGCTGCTGAAGCCTCTGGGAAAATGGATTTCATTGGGAATGGCTTGGGTTGGGAGGAAAGGGTTAAAAGCAGAAAAATTCGGAGGATGATTGTAGGTTGGCTCAAATGACCTTGCAGCTGGTAATGCCAAGGCTTGGACAGTATCAGTGTGGGAAACCCCATAAAGGATGCCAACTGCTGTTTTATCCTGTGTTTGGGGAAGTAAAATCTCTACGTAGAGACAAGGCCCGTGAGTGGAGAGACTTGGGTGCTGTCTCATGGATATGCTTGACCTCCTGTTTTTGGGAGAGAGAAGATCAAAGCTCAGATATTACAAACAGCACATCATAGCACTGGTGTAAAGAGGAGCCCTGCCAGCAAGGGCTTAGCCTATGGGGGTCGATGTTCCCCCTTGTGCATCTCCACCCAAGTGTTTCCTTGGCCTGCCCTGTGGAGAGAGGCAAGGAAATAAATTAGCTCTTTGCCTTTCCACCTTGGTTTTGTGGTTGTTCCATCTGCCTGACTGTGTTGGCTCAAAAACCTGGAATAGAAGGGCACCTAAACAACATTTTTTTGTTTGCAGCGCTCCACCCATCCCACAAAATAGGGGCAAGGATGGCACTCATGAAATGAAGTGGCTCAAAGTCTTGAGCAATCTTTCCTTAACACATGCAGGAATGAGAAGGAGCTTCTCAAGGCAACTCGTTCCAGTGCGTCACCACCGTGACGCTCAGGGATGTCTTTGTCAGCTCCAAGGGAAAGGGCACAATGAAAATCCATGGCAGTGAGTCCCACTCTCTGCTTTTCCACCTTTGTCCTCGGGTGACTGGATGAGTTGTCAGAGATAAAGGAGAAAAATAGGCCTAGGAGTGGATGCAAAACAAACTTTTTTGAGTCTAAAGAAGACAAGCTGGTGATTCTCAAAGACAGCAGCAGGAGCAACCACAAAGATGTAGTAAGGGTGACAGTCTATCTGGTCTGCAGGAAAAAGGAAGGAAGGGAGTGGGGGGCCAGTGGTCCTAATAGGCTGGCATTGACTGCTGGAGACAGGGAAAGAAGGGAAGAGAAAGGAGAGAGAAGAAAATAATATCAAGCAAGCCTGAATTCAATGTTCCAACACTTGGTCAAGATTCCAGCACCATGTTCCAAGGTCACTGAGGTTCTTGCACAAGGGTGATGGCATCAGCATCTTTAGCAGGGTTGACAAGAGCTGTTGCCACTGCAGGAGTTGGTGATGCAGGAGATGTCAAAGCCCTCAGAGCTGATGGGCACTCCCTCACAGCTGAGGATGCTCAGCTGGAAAGCTCACATGTGAAGCTGGAAAGCTCAACATGGTGGCAGGATGGCTTTGGTTCTGTCCTGATGCTTAATGGGTCCTGTGAAACCCGTCAGCCCTGCTTGTGTGGTTGGAAGCTCTACAGAAGGCTAATGTGAGGCACGTGCTGGAAGAGAGGAGGTTCCCCTCTATGGTTCCCCTCTGTGAACTCTCCCCAGGCATTGCTGTTGCACATTCCCTCTCATGTTGACCTTTTGCCATCATCTTCTGATGATGACTCTTTTGGAAAAGCCAGGAATGTTTTTGGGAGTTCCAACAGAAAAGGCACAAAGTAAAATCCACCATGGAACCTCCACCCTCAGCTTCCTCCACCTTTTGCCCTGAGGTGACTGGAAGAGTTCCCACACACGCAAGGAGAAAGCAGAGGCCCAGGTTTGGATGCAAATCAACTTTATTGAGTCTAAGCAAGAAAAGGAGGTGGCCCAAAGGGGAGGCCAGGAGCAGCCACTGGAGTGCAGAGGGGGTGTCCATTTGCCTGGCCTGCAGAGGGAAGGAGGGAGGCAAACAGGTCCCACTCGGCTGGGATTCGGTGGTGCTGACAGGACGGGAAGACAAGGGAAGAGAGTGGGGGAAAGCAACACTAAACTGAGGGCACAAAACCCTTGTTCCAAAGATCCATCTTCAATGCATGCCCATATTCTGAGGTTGTGGAGGTTCTGTGGCCCGAGGATATTGCCAGCAGATTTAGCAGGGAGGACAACATCTGCTGCCATAGCAGTTGGTGATGCAGGAGATGTCAAAGCCCCCAGAGCTGATGGGCACTCCGCCACAGCTGAGGATGTTGCCAACAGCAGCAGAGGTGGAGGATCCCACGGCGGTGTTCTGGGGGGAGGAGCTGAGGATGGGGCCGGGCAGGGTCACCAGCACAGCAGGCGGCTCAATGATGACGTGGGAGCTCTGGCACTGCCTGACACAGCACTCATTGCAGCTGCTGGCCAGCGGGCAGGGGCCACAGGGCTGGCAGCAAGGGTCACAGGGCTTGCAGCAGGACATGGCTCGAGGTCACAGGTGCACCTAGCACAGATGGGAGGGAGAAGCAGAAAGTAACAACACATGAGAAGCAGCACTGCACCCAAAGACCCTGCAGCCAAGGCACTTCTGGCCCCCATTGCAGTGCCCAGCTCAAAGCCCAGGAGCAACCCCAGCCAAGTCCCAGACTCTCTCTCTCTCTGCGTGAGACCTTCTCTCCCCTGCCCTCTCCCAGCAGCAGCAGCTCCCTGCCATGTGCTACAACAGCTGCACTCAGCTGAGACCTCCAGCCAGGAAAGAGCTGGTCTTGTAGCTGCAGGAGCAGGAGGAGTAGAAGAGGCTTCCCACTCACCTGATTCCTGAGGAGAAGGAGAAGAGAGAAGTGGATGAGAGAGCAGAGACTTGGGCTGCCTTTTATAGCAGTCCTGCCCTGCCTCAGGCCCAGAGGCACCTTAGTGGAAGTGATAATTTTGTGACCAGCTCATGTCAAATGTACACTGTCCCAGCTAATGGTAGGGGCTGTGTCCTGCTTTCCTGCATGGCAGCCTCTATTTCCTTGGTTCTGCCATGTACATTCCTATCTCAAGTATTGTTCTAGGGCCAGGAGGAGAAGCCCAAGAATTTCCGGAATATAAAGACGTCAGAGTCGGCAGAAGGCTCGGATCATGGTTTGGTGGCATTCCATGCAGGCACATGACATGAACCTGTGTCATTCCTGTGGGTTTGTTTGTGGTCAAGCACTCAGGGCATCTCTCTCATTCTTCCTGTGTACCTGCCTATCTCTCCCACATGTCTCTGTGACATCCCATGAGTTTTCACCTGCAGCCTCTTTTCCTGGCCCATTTGAGGAAGGGGTCAGGGACAGGAGGTATTTCTTGTGATCCTGCTTCCCCTCTAATACATCTCCCTTTGCTCAACTGTCCATGCCTGCTTCTCCAGCTCCTTCCTGCCCTTGCCCTGGGCTGGAATGCCAGCTCTGCTCAGGAAGCCTTGGCTGGAAGGATGGTGCCCAGCAAGCTGCTCCATCAATTCCCTTTCTTTTGTTGGAAGACAAGATCAAATAACACAGAGAGCTACTTGAAGCTTGGCAGTTTGCTAAAGCAAAAAGCGAAAGGCTATGCATGCACAAGTACACAGGGCAGGAAAATACATTCTTGGCCTCCTTCCCTGAGGAACTGGTGGCTGGCCACTTCCCAGGAAGCAGGCCTTCCTCACGTGCTGTTGCTGCTCACAAAGGCAACCTTTGTAAATAAGGCTGCAGGAATGGGCTCTGTGAGAAGAGTCGAGTGGCTCCTGCCACGTCGGACTGAGTCAGCTGCCACTGTGTCCAAAGGGGACTCAGCCCAGCCCAGCACTGAGCACGTTTGTCACACTGCTGATGCCTCTGGGAAAGCAGATTTCATTAGAAATGGGTTGGGCTGGAAGGCAACTTCAAGACCATTTCTTTCCACTCCTCCTGCCCTCAACAGATGAGCACTGATGCCACCCACTAAACCGGCCTGCTCAAAGCTTTGTCCTGCCTGGCCTTGCACCCTGCCATGGTTGCGGCATCCAAAACCATTCTGGGCATGGAATTACAATGCCTCAGCCGTCTCACAAAGAGGCACATCTCTGTCAGCTCCAAGGGAAACGGAACCAAGAAAAATTGCACGACAGTGATTTCAACGCTGTGCTGTCTCCACCATTTTCCAATGAGCAAACGGAAAATATTTTTATAGAAAGGAGAAATCAGAGGCTGATGTTTGAATGCAAAAGCAGCTTTATTGAGTCAAAAGAAGGAAAGGAGGAGGCTCACAGGGAGCACGAGAGGGTGCAGCCACTAAGATGCAGCTGGGATGTTTGTCTCTTGGCCTGCAGAGGGAAGGAGGCCAACAGGTCCCACTAGGCTGGCATTGAGTGGTGTGGACAAGAAACAAAGGGAGGAGAAAAAGAGGGCAGGAAAAACAGGAAACAACAGTCTGAAGCTCTAAATCCAATGTCTTGAAATTCTGACTTCATTCCAACACCATGTTCTGAGGTCTTGGAGGTTCTTGCCTGAGGACGTTGACAGCAGCATCTTTAGCAGGGACGACAACATCTGCTGCCACCATAGCAGTTGGTGATGCAGGAGATGTCAAAGCCCCCAGAGCTGATGGGCACTCCCTCACAGCTGAGGATGCTGCCAACAGCAGCAGAGGTGGAGGATCCCACGGCGGTGTTCTGGGGGAAGGAGCTGAGGATGGGGCCAGGCAGGGTCACCAGCACAGCAGGCGGCTCAATGACGACGTGGGAGCTCTGGCACTGCCTGACACAGCACTCATTGCAGCTGCTGGCCAGCGGGCAGGGGCCACAGGGCTGGCAGCAAGGCTCACAGGGCCGGCACTGCTGGCACTTCTCAGAGCAGGACATGTCTGGAGCCTGGCGCTGCACCTGGCACAGAGGGCAGGGAGGAAGCAGAGCACACGCACACCTGAGACACAGCCCGCAGGCCACCCCCAGCAAGACAAGGCCCCTGCTGCCTGCCCAGCTCCACGCTCTGCAGCCCCAAATTGGGCATCCTTTGCCTGAGCCCAGCACCATCCTTCTGAGCTCAGCCAGGCCCAGCCACGCTCCTGCCTAACCTGCATCAAAATCAGCACCTCAGCCCAGCCTCAGCCTCTGGCCAAAACACACGGTCTGCCCTCTGCCCACACCACCACCACTGCAGGACACTCCCAGAAGAACAAGGAGCAGGAATAAGGGCTGGAAAGCTCAATGCTGTCCTAGAGAGTGTGGAGGAGAAAGGGGCTTGCAACTCACCTGGTTCCCAAGGAGCAGGAGGTGGCAGAAGTGGTTGAGAGAGACCCCAGTGAGGCTGCCTTTTATCCTGGCCCCACAGTGCCTCAGGGCCCAGAGACCAGGCTGCAGAAGTGATAAATTTCCTGTATGATCCTAAATGAATGGAAACATCTCTGGGAATGGCTTGGCATGATTTGCTTTTTCCCTCTACAATGACTTTGCATTTCTTGGCCCACATCATTCCCATTCCCTCACAGCCACTTCTTCTGAGAGCTGGTATGGGAGATTCCATGTTTCCTGGGGGCAAGGATGTGTCTGTGTGGGTAGGAGACATGAACTATGTGCACATGGGATGTAAAGGGTGGCAGGTGATGCCAGCCTGGGGCATTGTTCTGGATATTTTATGTTCCTGCTGACTAGGAGGGCCTCATCTGCTCCCAGCGCTCCAGTCTTTGGCTCATCACCCAACTCCTCATCTCCTACACACCTGGCCCTGAGGTAGAACCTCTTTGCCTTCCTCTGCAGCCTGCACAGAGTCTGTGCTGTGACGAGTGAGTGGCAAATTTCAGTCATGATCCAAATGAATGGAAACATCCCTGGAATGGCATGATTTATTTTTTTCCCTCTACTATGACTTTGCATTTCCTGGCCTGCATCATTTCCATTCCGTCAAGGACATTTCTTCTGAGTTTTAGCATGGGATATTCCATGTTTCCTGGGGGCAGGGATGTGTCTGTGTGGGTAAGAGACAAGAACTAAGTGCAGAAGGGATCTAAAGGATGGCAGGTGATTCCAGCCTGGGGCACTCTGGTGGTGATTTATAATGCTGCCAGAGTTTTGTAATTCCTGTGGACAGGAAAGGCCTCATCTGCTCCCAGCCCTCCAGTCGTTGGGTCATGACCCAGCAGCTTCTCTAGTCCTTTTAATAAAACCTCTTTGCCCTGCTCCTAATCCTGCACAATCCTTGAGACTCCTGTAGCACTGCTGCCTGAGCATCTGCTTTGTTTTCTCAGTATTTGCTCTGGCTGGGAGCTCCCCAGCATCCCCTCAGTCACAGCCCTTCCTATGGCCTCTGCCCCATGTGCTCCCCCACAATGATGTGCGTGGCAGTGTGGCTGTGCCCCAGAGTGTGAGAGTGCCTGCACATCCCTGTGCTTGTGCACTGGTGGGAACAGCCCCCTGAGAGCCTCTGGCCTCCCCGGGGATGGCTGTGCTCAGGGCAGGGCACTGGTGTGCAAGGCCCGTGTGCCTGTGCACGTGTGCTGGGCTCTGTGCGTCTGCGCTCATCTCTGGGCACACCTGGGCAGGCTGGCCATGTGTCAGTGCCCCTGTGTGTGTCCACAGCTGGGCCTGAGCTGACCTCCCAGCCCAGCCATTGCAAGCCCCAGAGGGACTGCCCTGCCCAGCAGTGCCAGCCACTCACACACACTCAGCTCCCACTTGCTGCTCTGCAGGACCCTGGAGAGGCCCACGGCACTCCCATCTCACCAGGACAATCCCAAAGCCAGGCCATGCCTTGGATGCCACCTCCAGGCAGCCTTGGGGCACTCAGCTCTTTCCCAGGCTCCTTGCTCCTTCCTCCTGGAGAAGCTTGGAGGTTACTGGGTTCTGGTGGCTCTGTGGGGATGGGGCAGTCCTGTGGCCACAGTGGCCTTTGTCCCGAGCCAGGAGCTATGGGAAGTGATTCTGTCAAAGAGAATGAGGCATCTAGAGAAAAGTCTCTGACCATGTCTGGGAGATGGAAGCCAGAACCTTGTAGAGCTGCTGCTCTCCAACACCCAGAAGGGGAAAATATGGCATCTTCCATCTTGTTGGTAGGATCGTTTTGGTCTGTCCTCATGCATGATTGAGCCCTCAGTTGTGTGTAAAAGAGGTTTCAGAATCACAGGAGAAGAATGGGAAATTTGTGAGGTTAAATGGCAAATCAGTTCAGATATGTGGGCACAGGTGTTTCATTTGAATATTCAAATGGGACGGGTAAAATTGCACATTTCTCCTTGGGATACATCTGGTCCTGCTTTTTCAGGTCCATCATTTGCCATGACTCTGCACTATCCATGCTGTGCTAAGAACTCTGAATCAGTTTCATGCTTTGAAGCAGAAATATTACCTTGGGGAAATAAGTGGAGTGACAGCAATGCACAGGCAGGAACAAACACACACTGATAGACCGCATTTATGTGTTGCTGCCCTGTGAGTGATGTCAAGAGACAACAGTATCTTAGATCACAGCAGGGAAAGTGGAAATGTTGGACTGTGCTCCCTGATGTGGGTAGAACTCCATGACTCCCAGTTGTATGTTGAATGTTCTGTAGATGGTTACTTTAAAAGTTTTAAAGACTCTTAATATTACGGTGGATGTTCTGTTGATGTTATGCATATTGTTCTCTTGAATAGTTTGTACCCTGTTTGTAACCCAAGTCCCAATTTTGTAAGCTCTTACCTGTTGCCAAAGTTTTGCTGCTCCCTGCCCTCTGTCTGCCCCTCTTCCTGCTTCCTGCTCCCTGCCTGACTTCCTGCTCCCTGCCGACCCCCTGCCTGCCTGTGAAAATGAAACTGACGCCCATTATGGAAATCACAGAGACCCCCATGAAACCTTGCTTCATATTTATTATAATTAACACCAAAACCCCCTAGCAACAACGAGTCAGCACATAATCCAGAACTATAAACAATGCCAACCGGCTGGGAAGACATGAAGCTGTCTTGCCAGGCATCTGTAAACCCTCTTCACCTGCTCACCATAGCCTGCGAAGCACTCGAAAAGAAAGACAGCCCTGGACTAAACTGAGCCCAATGAGTTCCTGGGAACTTTCGTTAGGATGAACAGCCAGCTCTGCAGTGTGAGCAGCAGAATCAACTCAGGTCTTCTCCTCGACTGTGATTGAGGGAGCGACAGCAGAGGCGTCAGCAATCCCTTGAGCTTTCCCCTTTTAATAAAGACATTTAAGGGGTTAATAATCATCTCCTGCCTTGTTTATTTATAACACTCCCTACACCATGAAGTCTAGAGCGTCAGGGGCCACCATGGAGGTGCTGGAGTTGGCCTAGGGACACCGGGCCTCCCTGGCAGCTCAGGGCACCTCTCCTCCAGTGGGTACTGAAGAGCCTGGTCACTGCTCCACCTGGAGAGTGAAATGATCTCTGTACAGGGAGGGCAAGTGAGGCCATTCTCTCACCCTTCTTTTGCTTCTTCAGAAATGCAAAGGATTGTTTTGTCTGGAAGTGCATCTTGGTGCCAGTCAGATAGGTGAGCCCACACTGTCTGTGGAAGGTGTCAAATCCCAATTCAGCAGGCACTGCAACCCCTCTGCATGTGCCAGAGATGACCAAAGAGCTGGTGAACCTGTGGTATGAGTGCAGTTGTGGAGCCATTTCTCTCTGGAAAGCAGGAGGTCTTGGAAAACTCCATCCGGCTTTCCAGCAGTTCAAGGATTGCAACGAAAAGGATGGGGCCTCTTTCATTGTGTTATAAATAAACAAGGCAGGAGATGATTATTAACTCCTTAAATGCCTTTATTAAAAGGGGAAAGCTCAAGGAATTGCCTACACCTCTGCTGCTGCTCCCTCAATCAGGGCCGAGGAGATGACCGGAGTCGGTTCTGCTGCTCATGCTACAGAGCCAGGAGCTGCACCTCACAGAAGGCCCCAGGAACTCATTGGGCTCATTCTAGTCCAAGGCTGTCTTTCTTTCCGCGTGCCTTTTAGGCTTTGGTGAGCAGATGAAATATGTTTACAGGTAGCTTCATGTCTTGCCAGCCAGGTGGCCTTCTTTTTGGGTCTGGATTATGTGCTGGCTCGTTGTTGCTAGAAGTTTTTGGTGTTAATTGTAGCAAACATTCTGGCAAGGCTTCATGGGGGTCTCTGCGATTTCCATAATGGACGTCGGTTTTGGCTTGACCGGCAGGCAGGGGGTCGGCAGGGAGCAGGAAGTCAGGCAGGGAGCAGGAAGCAGGAAGAGGGGCAGACAGAAGGCGGGGAAGCAGCATAACCTTGGCAACAGGTAAGGGCATACAAAACTGGGACTTGGGTTACAAACTGGGTACAAACTATTCAAGAGGACAATATGCATAACAAAAACAGAACATCCAATATATTATTAGGAGTCTTTAACAGTTTTAAAATAACCATGTACAGAACATTCAACACACAACTGGGAGTCATGGAGTTCCACTTACATCAATTGCAAGTCTTCCAATGGAGAAGGGTGGATTATTTCCAAGGGGTGCACTTCTTCAAGACGAGAATGCTCCACGGCAGGTCCCCAACAGGGGAAGAAGTCCTGTCCGCTGGACCTGCTCTGCAGGGGACATTCCTGCCAGGAATCTGTCCTGCTGCAGGTTTTTCATGGGGTCACAGCTTCCCTCATGGTACATTCACCTGCAAAGGGCTCCACAGAACAGCTGACTCCAATCAGCTGATGCCAATCCCAACCTATGAAACCCCTCAGGCCTGTGCGTCTGGAGAGCACCTGGGCAGAACTGTAATAAATGTGAGGGAGGTGACAGAAAAGAGGAAATTGTGGGATGTCCCCGTGCATTGTTGATTCCAAGCCACAGCCTTTCACCCTCCATTTCTGTCAAGTTTGGGAGCCATCTTCCTTCCCATGTAGTTGGAGAAGTGAGTGTTGTGTTTGTGAGCTCCAAGAAAAAAGGCACAAAGTGAAATCCACTGTAGGGAGTCCCAACCTCCCCTTCCTGCACCTTTTGTCCGGAGCTCACTGTAAAAGTTGACACAGACGGAAAGAGGATCAGAGTCCGAGGCTTGGATGCAAAATGACTTTATTGACTCTAAGCAAGAAAAGGAGGTGGTTCTCAGAGAGCACCAGGAGCAGCGACTGCGATGCAGTGGAGGTGTCCCTGTGCCTTGCCTGCCAATAGAAGGAGAGTAGGAGGCCAAAAGGCCCCACTAGGCTGGCATTGGGTGGTGGTGGCAGGAAAGGAAGGGAAGATAAAAAGAGAGGATGAGAAGGAAATAAAAGTCAGAAGCCCTACATACAATGATCAAAAATTCTGATGTCATTCCTCATGTTGTGAGGTTGTGGAGGTTCTTGCTTGAGGATGTTGCCATCAGGTTTAGCAGGGACGACAACATCTGCCACCATAGCAGTTGGTGATGCAGGAGATGTCAAAGCCCCCAGAACTGATGGGCACTCCCTCACAGCTGAGGATGTTGCCAACAGCAGCAGAGGTGGAGGATCCCACGGCGGTGTTCTGTGGGGAGGAGCTGAGGATGGGGCCGGGCAGGGTCACCAGCACAGCAGGCGGCTCAATGACGACGTGGGAGCTCTGGCACTGCCTGACACAGCACTCATTGCAGCTGCTGGCCAGCGGGCAGGGGCCACAGGGCTGGCAGCAAGGGTCACAGGGCCTGCAGCAGGACATGGCTTGGGGTCACAGGTGCACCTGGCACAGATGGGAGGGAGAAGCAGAAAGTAACAACACATGCGAAGTAGCACTGCACCCAAAGACCCTGCAGCCAAGGCACCTCCTGGCCCCCATTGCAGTGCCCAGCTCAAAGCCCAGGAGCCACCTCAGCCAAGTCCCAGCCTCTCTCTCTCTCTCTCTCTCTGCACAAGACCTTCTCTCCCCTGCCCTCTCCCAGCAGCAGCAGCTCCCAGCCCTGTGCTACAACAGCTCCTCTCAGCTGACACCTCCAGCCAGCAAAGAGCTGGTCTTGTAGCTGCAGGAGCAGGAGGAGTAGAAGAGGCTTCCCACTCACCTGATTCCTGAGGAGAAGGAGAAGAGAGAAGTGGATGAGAGAGCAGAGACTTGGGCTGCCTTTTATAGCAGTCCTGCCCTGCCTCAGGCCCAGAGGCACCTTAGTGGAAGTGATAATTGTGTGACCAGCTCATGTCAAATGTACACTGTCCCAGTTAATGGTAGGGGCTGTGTCCTGCTTTCCTGCATGGCAGCCTCTATTTCCTTGGTTCTGCCATGTACATTCCTATCTCAAGTATTGTTCTAGGGCCAGGATGAGAAGCCCAAGAATTTCCGGGATATAAAGACGTCAGAGTCGGCAGAAGGCTCGGATCATGGTCTGGTGGCATTCCATGCAGGCACATGACATGAACCTGTGTCATTCCTGTGGGTTTGTTTGTGGTCAAGCACTCAGGGCATCTCTCTCATTCTTCCTGTGTACCTGCCTAACTCTCCCACATGTCTCTGTGGCATCCCATGAGTTTTCACCTGCAACCTGTTTTCCTGGCCCATTTAGGGAATGGGTCAGGGACAGAAGGTATTTCTTCTGATCCTGCTTTTCCTCTAATACATCTCCCTTTGCTCAACTGTCCATGCCTGCTTCTCCAGCTCCTTCCTGCCCTTGCCCTGGGCTGGAATGCCAGCTCTGCTCAGGAAGCCTTGGCTGGAAGGATGGTGCCCAGCAAGCTGCTCCATCAATGCCCTTTCTTTTGTAGGAAGACAAGATCAAATAACCCAGAGAGGTACTTGAAGCTTGGCAGTTTGCTAAAGCAAAAAGCGAAAGGCAATGCATGCACAAGTACACAGGGCAGGAAAATAAATTCTTGGCCTCCTTCCCTGAGGAACTGGTGGCTGGCAACTTCCCAGGAAGCAGGGCTTCCTCACGTGCTGTTGCTGCTCACAAAGGCAACCTTTGTAAATAAGGCTGCAGGAATGGGCTCTGTGAGAAGAGTCGAGTGGCTCCTGCCACGTTGGAATGAGTCAGCTGCCACTGTGTCCAAAGGGGACTCAGCCCAGCCCAGCACTGAGCACGTTTGTCACACTGCTGGTGCCTCTGGGAAAGCAGATTTCATTAGAAATGGGTTGGGCTGGAAGGCAACTTCAAGACCATTTCTTTCCACTCCTCCTGACCTTAACAGATGAGCACTGATGCCACCCAGTAAACCAGCCTGCTCAAAGCTTTGTCCTGTCTGGCCTTGCACCGTGCCAGGCTTGAGGCATCCAAAACCATTCTGGGCATGGAATTACAATGCCTCAGCCCCCTCACAGAGAGGCACATCTCTGTCAGCTCCAAGGGAAACGGAACCAAGAAAAATTGCACGACAGTGATTTCAACGCTGTGCTGTCTCCACCATTTTCCAATGAGCAAACGGAAAATATTTTTATAGAAAGGAGAAATCAGAGGCTGATGTTTGAATGCAAAAGCAGCTTTATTGAGTCAAAAGAAGGAAAGGAGGAGGCTCACAGGGAGCACGAGAGGGTGCAGCCACTAAGATGCAGCTGGGATGTTTGTCTCTTGGCCTGCAGAGGGAAGGAGGCCAACAGGTCCCACTAGGCTGGCATTGAGTGGTGTGGACAAGAAACAAAGGGAGGAGAAAAAGAGGGCAGGAAAAACAGGAAACAACAGTCTGAAGCTCTAAATCCAATGTCTTGAAATTCTGACTTCATTCCAACACCATGTTCTGAGGTCTTGGAGGTTCTTGCCTGAGGACGTTGACAGCAGCATCTTTAGCAGGGACGACAACATCTGTTGCCATAGCAGCTGGTGATGCAGGAGATGTCAAAGCCCCCAGAACTGATGGGCACTCCCTCACAGCTGAGGATGCTGCCAACAGCAGCAGAGGTGGAGGATCCCACGGCGGTGTTCTGGGGGAAGGAGCTGAGGATGGGGCCGGGCAGGGTCACCAGCACAGCAGGCGGCTCAATGACGACGTGGGAGCTCTGGCACTGCCTGACACAGCACTCATTGCAGCTGCTGGCCAGCGGGCAGGGGCCACAGGGCTGGCAGCAAGGCTCACAGGGCCGGCACTGCTGGCACTTCTCAGAGCAGGACATGTCTGGAGCCTGGCGCTGCACCTGGCACAGAGGGCAGGGAGGAAGCAGAGCACACGCACACCTGAGACACAGCCCGCAGGCCACCCCCAGCAAGACAAGGCCCCTGCTGCCTGCCCAGCTCCACGCTCTGCAGCCCCAAACTGGGCATCCTTTGCCTGAGCCCAGCACCATCCTTCTGAGCTCAGCCAGGCCCAGCCACGCTCCTGCCTAACCTACATCAAAATCAGCACCTCAGCCCAGCCTCAGCCTCTGGCCAGAACACACGGTCTGCCCTCTGCCCACACCACCACCACAGCAGGACACTCCCAGAAGAGCAAGGAGCAGGAACAAGGGCTGAAAAGCTCAATGCTGTCCTAGAGAGTGTGGAGGAGAAAGGGGCTTGCAACTCACCTGGTTCCCAAGGAGCAGGAGGTGGCAGAAGTGGTTGAGAGAGCCACCAGTGAGTCTGCCTTTTATCCTGGCCCCAGAGTGCCTCAGGGCCCACAGTCTAGGCTGCAGAAGTGATAAATTTCCTGTATGATCCTAAATGAATGGAATCATCTCTGGGAATGGCTTGGCATGATTTACTTTTTCCCTCTACAATGACTTTGCATTTCTTGGCCCACATCATTCCCATTCCCTCACAGCCACTTCTTCTGAGAGCTGGTATGGGAGATTCCATGTTTCCTGGGGGCAAGGATGTGTCTGTGTGGGTAAGAGACATGAACTATGTGCACATGGGATGTAAAGGGTGGCAGGTGATGCCAGCCTGGGGCATTGTTCTGGATATTATATGTTCCTGTTGAATGGAAGGGCCTCATCTGCTCCCAGCCCTGCAGTTTTTGGCTCATCAACGAATGGATCTCCTATACACCGGGCCCTGAGGTAGAACCTCTTTGCCTTCCTCTGCAGCCTGCACAGAGTCCGTGCTGTGACAAGTGAGTGGCAAATTTCAGACATGATCCAAATGAATGGAAACATTTCTGGGAATGGCATGGCATGGCATGGCATGACTTGTTTTTTTCCATCTACAATGATTTTGCATTTCCTGGCCTGCATCATTCCCATTCCTTCACAGACATTTCTTCTGAGAGCTGGTATGTCAGATTCCATGTTTCCTGGGGGCAGGGATGTGTCTGTGTGAGTAAGAGACATGAACTCAGTGTAGATAGCATCACATGGAGGCAGGAATCCAGCCTGGGGCATTCTTTTGGGTTTTTTATTATTCTGCTGACTAGAAGGTCCTCATCTGCTTTCAGCCCTCCAGACTGTTACTCAGCACCCTTGCACTTCCCTATGTGACGTGCACTAGCGGAATCCACTTTCCCTTCCCTGTTGTTCTGCACAGTCTATGAGCCTCCTGTTTTACGGCTCCCTGAGCTTCTGTCCTGCTTGGAGTGCCCTGAACCTGCTCTGGCTGGGAGCTCCCCAGCATCCCCTCAGTCACAGCCCTTCCTATGGCCTCTGCCCCATGTGCTCCCCCACAATGATGTGCGTGGCAGTGTGGCTGTGCCCCAGAGTGTGAGAGTGCCTGCACATCCCTGTGCTTGTGCACTGGTGGGAACAGCCCCCTGAGAGCCTCTGGCCTCCCCGGGGATGGCTGTGCTCAGGGCAGGGCACTGGTGTGCAAGGCCCATGTGCCTGTGCACGTGTGCTGGGCTCTGTGCGTCTGCGCTCATCTCTGGGCACACCTGGGCAGGCTGGCCATGTGTCAGTGTCCCTGTGTGTGTGTCCACAGCTGGGCCTGAGCTGACCTCCCAGCCCAGCCATTGCAAGCCCCAGAGGGACTGCCCTGCCCAGCAGTGCCAGCCACTCACACACATTCAGCCCCCACTTGCTGCTCTGCAGGACCCTGGAGAGGCCCACGGCACTCCCATCTCACCAGGACAATCCCAAAGCCAGGCCATTCCTTGGATGCCGCCTCCAGGCAGCCTTGGGGCACTCAGCTCTTTCCCAGGCTCCTTGCACCTTCCTCCTGGAGAAGCTTGGAGGTTACTGGGTTCTGGTGGCTCTGTGGGGATGGGGCAGTCCTGTGGCCACAGTGGCCTTTGTCCCGAGCCAGGAGCTATGGGAAGTGATTCTGTCAATGAGAATGAGGCATCTAGAGAAAAGTCTCTGACCATGTCTGGGAGATGGAAGCCAGAACCTTGTAGAGCTGCTGCTCTACAACACCCAGAAGGGGAAAGCGTGGCAGCTTCCATCTTATTGGAAGGATCGTTTTGGTCTGTCCTCATGCATGATTGAGCCCACAGTTGTGTATAAAAGAGGTTTCAGAATCACGGGAGAAGAATGCGAAATTTGTGAGGTTAAATGGCAAATCAGTTCAGATATGTGGGCACAGGTGTTTCATTTGAATATTCAAATGGGACGGGTAAAATTGCACATTTTTCCTTGGGATACATCTGGTCCTGCTTTTTCAGGTCCATCATTTGCCATGACTCTGCAGTATCCATGCTGTGCTAAGAACTCTGAGTCAGTTTCATGCTTTGAAGCAGAAATATGACCTTGGGGAAATAAGTGGAGTGACAGCAATGCACAGGCAGGAACACACACACACTGATAGACCACATTTATGTGTTGCTGCCCTGTGAGTGATGTCAAGAGACAACAGGATCTTAGATCACAGCAGGGAAAGTGGAAATGTTGGACTGTGCTCCCTGATGTGTGTAGAACTCCATGACTCCCAGTTGTATGTTGGATGTTCTGTAGATGTCACTTTATAAGTGTTAAAGACTCTTAATATTACGGTGGATGTTCTGTTGATGTTATGCATATTGTTCTCTTGAATAGTTTGTACCCTGTTTGTAAGCCAAGTCCCAATTTTGTAAGCTCTTACCTGTTGCCAAAGTTTTGCTGCTCCCTGCCCTCTGTCTGCCCCTCTTCCTGCTTCCTGCTCCCTGCCTGACTTCCTGCTCCCTGCCGACCCCCTGCCTGCCTGTGAAAATGAAACTGACGCCCATTATGGAAATCACAGAGACCCCCATGAAACCTTGGTTCATATTTATTATAATTAACACCAAAACCCCCTAGCAACAACGAGTCAGCACATAATCCAGAACTATAAACAATGCCAACCGGCTGGGAAGACATGAAGCTGTCTTGCCAGGCATCTGTAAACTCTCTTCACCTGCTCACCATAGCCTGCGAAGCACTCGAAAAGAAAGACAGCCCTGGACTAAACTGAGCCCAATGAGTTCCTGGGAACTTTCGTTAGGATGAACAGCCAGCTCTGCAGTGTGAGCAGCAGAATCAACTCAGGTCTTCTCCTCGACTGTGATTGAGGGAGCGACAGCAGAGGCGTCAGCAATCCCTTGAGCTTTCCCCTTTTAATAAAGACATTTAAGGGGTTAATAATCATCTCCTGCCTTGTTTATTTATAACACTCCCTACACCATGAAGTCTAGAGCGTCAGGGGCCACCATGGAGGTGCTGGAGTTGGCCTAGGGACACCGGGCCTCCCTGGCAGCTCAGGGCACCTCTCCTCCAGTGGGTACTGAAGAGCCTGGTCACTGCTCCACCTGGAGAGTGAAATGATCTCTGTACAGGGAGGGCAAGTGAGGCCATTCTCTCACCCTTCTTTTGCTTCTTCAGAAATGCAAAGGATTGTTTTGTCTGGAAGTGCATCTTGGTGCCAGTCAGATAGGTGAGCCCACACTGTCTGTGGAAGGTGTCAAATCCCAATTCAGCAGGCACTGCAACCCCTCTGCATGTGCCAGAGATGACCAAAGAGCTGGTGAACCTGTGGTATGAGTGCAGTTGTGGAGCCATTTCTCTCTGGAAAGCAGGAGGTCTTGGAAAACTCCATCCGGCTTTCCAGCAGTTCAAGGATTGCAACGAAAAGGATGGGGCCTCTTTCATTGTGTTATAAATAAACAAGGCAGGAGATGATTATTAACTCCTTAAATGCCTTTATTAAAAGGGGAAAGCTCAAGGGATTGCCTACACCTCTGCTGCTGCTCCCTCAATTACGACCGAGGAGATGACCGGAGTCGGTTCTGCTGCTCATGCTACAGAGCCAGGAGCTGCACCTCACAGAAGGCCCCAGGAACTCATTGGGCTCATTCTAGTCCAAGGCTGTCTTTCTTTCCGCGTGCCTTTTAGGCTTTGGTGAGCAGATGAAATATGTTTACAGGTAGCTTCATGTCTTGCCAGCCAGGTGGCCTTCTTTTTGGGTCTGGATTATGTGCTGGCTCGTTGTTGCTAGAAGTTTTTGGTGTTAATTGTAGCAAACATTCTGGCATGGCTTAATGGGGGTCTCTGCGATTTCCATAATGGGCATCGGTTTTGGCTTGACCGGCAGGCAGGGGGTCGGCAGGGAGCAGGAAGTCAGGCAGGGAGCAGGAAGCAGGAAGAGGGGCAGACAGAAGGCGGGAAAGCAGCATAACCTTGGCAACAGGTAAGGGCATACAAAACTGGGACTTGGGTTACAAACTGGGTACAAACTATTCAAGAGGACAATATGCATAACACCAACAGAACATCCACTATATTATTAGGAGTCTTTAACAGTTTTAAAATAACCATGTACAGAACATTCAACACACAACTGGGAGTCATGGAGTTCCACTTAAATCAATTGCAAGTCTTCCAATGGAGAAGGGTGGATTATTTCCAAAGGGGTGCACTTCTTCAAGAAGAGAATGCTCCACGGCAGGTCCCCAACAGGGGAAGAAGTCCTGTCTGCTTGACCTGCTCTGCAGGGGACATTCCTGCCAGGAATCTTTCCTGCTGCAGGTTTTTCATGGGGTCACAGTTTCCCTCATGGTACATTTACCTGCAAAGGGCTCCACAGAACAGCTGACTCCAATCAGCTGATGCCAATCCCAACCTATGAAACCCCTCAGGCTTGTGCGTCTGGAGAGCACCTGGGCAGAACTGTAATATATGTGAGGGAGGTGACAGAAAAGAGGAGATTGTGGGCTGTCCCCGTGCATTGTTGATTCCAAGCCACAGCCTTTCACCCTCCATTTCTGTCAAGTTTGGGAGCCATCTTCCTTCCCATGTAGTTGGAGAAATGAGTGTTGTGTTTGTGAGCTCCAAGAAAAAAGGCACAAAGTGAAATCCACTGTAGGGAGTCCCAACCTCCCCTTCCTGCACCTTTTGTCCTGAGCTCACTGTAAAAGTTGACACAGACGGAAAGAGGATCAGAGTCCGAGGCTTGGATGCAAAATGACTTTATTGACTCTAAGCAAGAAAAGGAGGTGGTTCTCAGAGAGCACCAGGAGCAGTGACTGCAGTGCAGTGGAGGTGTCCCTGTGCCTCGCCTGCCAATAGAAGGAGAGTAGGAGGCCAAAAGGCCCCACTAAGCTGGCATTGGGTGGTGGTGGCAGGAAAGGAAGGGAAGAGAAAAAGAGAGGATGAGAAGGAAACAAAAGTCAGAAGCCCTACATAAAATGACCCAAAATTCTGATGTCATTCCAGCAGCATGTTGTGAGGTTGTGGAGGTTCTGTGGCCCGAGGATGTTGCCATCAGGTTTAGCAGGGACGACAACATCTGTTGCCGTAGCAGTTGGTGATGCAGGAGATGTCAAAGCCCCCAGAGCTGATGGGCACTCCGCCACAGCTGAGGATGTTGCCAACAGCAGCAGAGGTGGAGGATCCCACGGCGGTGTTCTGGGGGAAGGAGCTGAGGATGGGGCCGGGCAGGGTCACCAGCACAGCAGGCGGCTCAATGACGACGTGGGAGCTCTGGCACTGCCTGACACAGCACTCATTGCAGCTGCTGGCCAGCGGGCAGGGGCCACAGGGCTGGCAGCAAGGGTCACAGGGCTTGCAGCAGGACATGGCTCAGGGTCCCAGGTGCACCTGGCACAGACAGGAGAGAGAAGCAGAAAGTGAGGACTCATGAGACGCAGCACTGCACCCAAACATCCTGCAGCCAAGGCACTCCTGGCCCCCATTGCAGTGCCCAGCTCAAAGCCCAGGAGCCATCTCAGCGAAGTCCCAGCCTCTCTCTCTCTCTCTCTCTCTGCACAAGATCTTCTCTCTTCTTTCCTCTCTCAGCAGAAGCAGCTCCCATCCCTGTGCTACAACAGCCCCTCTCAGCTGAGACCTCCAGCCAGGAAGGGGCTGGTGTTGATGGTGGAGAAGCAGAAGCATAAGAGGCTTCCCACTCACCTGATTCCTGAGGAGAAGGAGAAGAGAGAAGTGGATGAGAGAGCAGAGACTTGGGCTGCCTTTTATAGCAGTCCTGCCCTGCTTCAGGCCAGAGTTACCTTAGTGGAAGTTATAATTTTGTGACCAGCTCATGTCAAATGTGTACCATCCCAGCTAATGGTAGGGGCTGTGTCCTGATTTCCTGAGTTGTTGTTTTTTCTTTTTCTGGCTTCTGCCTTGTGCATTCCTATCTGAAATCTTGTGTTATGGGCGGGATGAAAGGCCCCAGAATATCCAGGATACAAACTCATTATCATAGACAGAGAGCTCAGATCATGGTCTGGTGGCATTCCATGAGGGCACCTGATGCATCTTGATTCCTCTCTGATGGGTCAGCCATTGGTCAACAGCCCATACTCATTTCTCCACCTCATTCCTGCTCTTCCCCTTTGCTGCATTTTGCTACGTTCCAGAAGCAAGGAAGCTTCTCCCAGAAAAGTGCTTCCCCATCTCCCTAAGGCCCCTTGTCCAGCTACATGCTGGTCCTTCTCGCCACATGTTCTAATCAAGAATCCTTGGTTCTTATTCCCAGCTCTGCTGGGTTGACCTTGGCCAGTGCCCTCCAGCCCCTCTATCAGTCCCCCATCTGAAATGGACAGGAAAGATACCAGAAGGTGCAAAAAAACCCCTGAGGCTTGAGGTAAGGCAGTTGGCTAAAGTAAAACATGCATAAGACTTTGCTCTTGAAATTTTACTTCACACTGTGATGGATCCCCTCTCTTGTATACTAGTTGCAAAGTTTGGAAGCTGGAGCAGAAGGCTGCACAAATGGGCTCTGTGAGAAGAGTCCAGGGTCTCCCACCACATCTGACTGAGTCAGCTCCAGCTGTGTCCAAAGGAGTCTCAGCCCTGCCCTGCACTGAGCACATCTGTCACGCTGCTGATGCCTCTGAGAAAAAGGATTTCATTGGGAATGGCTTGGGTTGGGAGGAAAGGGTTAAAAGCAGAAAAATTCGGAGGATGATTGTAGGTTGGCTCAAGTGACCTTGCTGCTGGTAAGGCCAAGGCCTGGAGAGTATCAGCGTGGGAAACCCCAAAAAGGATGCCAACTGCTGTTTTATCCTGTGTTTGGGGAAGTAAAATCTCTACATAGAGACAAGGCCTGTGAGTGGAGAGACTTGGGTGCTGTCTCATGGATATGCTTGACCTCCTGTTTTGGGAGAGAGAAGATCAAAGCTCAGATATTACAAACAGCACATCATAGCACTGGTGTAAAGAGGAGCCCTGCCAGCAAGGGCTTAGCCTATGGGGGTCGATGTTCCCCCTTGTGCATCTCCACCCAAGTGTTTCCTTGGCCTGCCCTGTGGAGAGAGGCAAGGAAATAAATTAGCTCTTTCCCTTTCCACTTTGGTTTTGTGGTTGTTCCTTCTGCCTGACTGTGTTGACTCAAAAACCTGGAATAGAAGGGCACCTAAACAACATTTTTTTGTTTGCAGCGCTCCACCCATCCCACAAAATAGGGGCAAGGATGGCACTCATGAAATGAAGTGGCTCAAAGTCCTGAGCAAACTTGCCTTAACACATCCAGGAATGAGAAGGAACTTTTCTGGGCAACTCGTTCCAGTGCGTCACCACCGTGACGCTCAGGGATGTCTTTGTCAGCTCCAAGGGAAAGGGCACAATGAAAATCCATGGCAGTGAGTCCCACTCTCTGCATTTCCACCTTTGTCCTCAGGTGACTGGATGAGTTGTCAGAGATAAAGGAGAAAAATAGGCCTAGGAGTGGATGCAAAACAAACTTTTTTGAGTCTAAAGAAGACAGGCTGGTGATTCTCAAAGACAGCAGCAGGAGCAACCACAAAGATGTAGTGGGGGTGACAGTCTATCTGGTCTGCAGGAAAAAGGAAGGAAGGGAGTGGGGGGCCAGTGGTCCTAATAGGCTGGCATTGACTGCTGGAGACAGGGAAAGAAGGGAAGAGAAAGGAGAGAGAAGAAAATAATATCAAGCAAGCCTGAATTCAATGTTCCAACACTTGGTCAAGATTCCAGCACCATGTTCCAAGGTCACTGAGGTTCTTGCACAAGGGTGATGGCATCAGCATCTTTAGCAGGGTTGACAAGAGCTGCTGCCACTGCAGGAGTTGGTGATGCAGGAGATGTCAAAGCCCTCAGAGCTGATGGGCACTCCCTCACAGCTGAAGCTGGAAAGCTCACATGTGAAGCTGGAAAGCTCAACATGGTGGCAGGATGGCTTTGGTTCTGTCCTGATGCTTAATGGGTCCTGTGAAACCCGTCAGCCCTGCTTGTGTGGTTGGAAGCTCTACAGAAGGCTAATGTGAGGCACGTGCTGGAAGAGAGGAGGTTCCTTTCTATGGTTCCCCTCTGTGAACTCTCCCCAGGCATTGCTGTTGCACATTCCCTCTCATGTTGACCTTTTGCCATCATCTTCTGATGATGACTCTTTTGGAAAAGCCAGGAATGTTTTTGGGAGTTCCAACAGAAAAGGCACAAAGTAAAATCCACCATGGAACCTCCACCCTCAGCTTCCTCCACCTTTTGCCCTGAGGTGACTGGAAGAGTTCCCACACACGCAAGGAGAAAGCAGAGGCCCAGGTTTGGATGCAAATCAACTTTATTGAGTCTAAGCAAGAAAAGGAGGTGGCCCAAAGGGGAGGCCAGGAGCAGCCACTGGAGTGCAGAGGGGGTGTCCATTTGCCTGGCCTGCAGAGGGAAGGAGGGAGGCAAACAGGTCCCACTCGGCTGGGATTGGGTGGTGCTGACAGGACAGGAAGGCAAGGGAAGAGAGTGGGGGAAATCAACACTAAACTGAGGGCACAAAACCCTTGTTCCAAAGATCCATCTTCAATGCATGCCCGTGTTCTGAGGTTGTGGAGGTTCTGTGGCCCGAGGATGTTGCCAGCAGATTTAGCAGGGAGGACAACATCTGCTGCCATAGCAGTTGGTGATGCAGGAGATGTCAAAGCCCCCAGAGCTGATGGGCACTCCGCCACAGCTGAGGATGTTGCCAACAGCAGCAGAGGTGGAGGATCCCACGGCGGTGTTCTGGGGGGAGGAGCTGAGGATGGGGCCGGGCAGGGTCACCAGCACAGCAGGCGGCTCAATGACGACGTGGGAGCTCTGGCACTGCCTGACACAGCACTCATTGCAGCTGCTGGCCAGCGGGCAGGGGCCACAGGGCTGGCAGCAAGGGTCACAGGGCTTGCAGCAGGACATGGCTTGGGGTCACAGGTGCACCTAGCACAGAGGGGAGGGAGAAGCAGACAGTGAGGTTACATGAGAACACGCATTGCAGCCAGGCACCCTGCAGCCAAGACAACTCCTGGCCCACACTGCAGTACCCAACTCAAAGCTCAGGAGCCACATCAGCGAAGTCCCAGACTCTCTCTCTGCACAAGAACTTCTCTCCCTTGTCCTCTTCGAGCAGAAATAACTCCCGGCCCTGTGCTACAATAGCCCTTCCCAGATGACACCTCCAGGCAGCAAAGAGCTGGTCTTGATGGTGGAGAAGGAGAAGCACAAGAGGCTTTCCACTCACCTGATTCCTGAGGAGAAGGAGGTGAGAGAAGTGGATGAGAGAGCAGAGACTTGGGCTGCCTTTTATAGCAGTCCTGTCCTGCCTCAGGCCCAGAGGCACCTTAGTGGAAGTGATAATTTTCTGACCAGCTCATGTCAAATGTGCACCAACCCATCTAATGGTAGGGGCTGTGTCTTGATTTCCTGCATGGCAGTCTCTATTTCCTTGGTTCTACCATGTACATTCCTGTCTCAAGTATTGTTCTAGGGCCAGGATGAGAGGCCCAAGAATTTCCGGGATATAAAGACGTCGGAGACGGCAGAAGGCTCGGATCATGGTCTGGTGGCATTCCATGTAGGCACATGACATGAACCTGTGTCATTCCTGTGGGTTTGTTTGTGGTCAGGCACTCAGGGCATCACTCTCATTCTTCCTGTGTACCTGCCCATCTCTGCCACATGTGTCTGTGGCATCCCATGAGTTTTCACCTGCAGCCTCTTTTCCTGGCCCATTTGGAGAATGGGTCAGGGACAGGAGGTATTTCTTGTGATCCTGCTTTTCCTCTAATACATCTCCCTTTGCTCAACTCTCAATGCCTGCTTCTCCAGCTCCTTCCTGCCTTTGCCCTGGGCTGGATTGCCAGCTCTGCTCAGAAAGCCTTGGCTGGAAGGATGGTGCCCAGCAAGCTGCTCCATCAATGCCCTTTCTTTGGTTGGAAGACAAGATCAAATAACACAGAGAACTACTTGAACCTTGGCAGTTTGCTAAAGCAAAAAGCGAAAGGCAATTCATGCATAAGTAGACAAGGAAGGAAAATACATTCTTGGCCTCCTTCCCTGAGGAACTGGTGGCTGGCCACTTCCCAGGAAGCAGGCCTTCCTCACGTGCTGTTGCTGCTCACAAAGGCAACCTTTGTAAATAAAGCTGCAGGAATGGGCTCTGTGAGAAGAGTCGAGTGGCTCCTGCCACGTTGGAATGAGTCAGCTTCCACTGTGTCCAAAGGGGACTCAGCCCAGCCCAGCACTGAGCATGTTTGTCACACTGCTGATGCGTCTGGGAAAGCAGATTTCATTAGAAATGGGTTGGGCTGGAAGGCAACTTCAAGCCCTTTTCTTTCCACTCCTCCTGCCCTCAACACATGAGCACTGATGCCACCCACTAAACCGGCCTGCTCAAAGCTCTGTTCTGCCTGGCCTTGCACACTGCCAGGGTTGAGGCATCCAAAACCATTCTGGGCATGGAATTACAATGCCTCAGCCCCCTCACAGAGAGGCAAATCTCTGTCAGCTCCAAGGGGAAGGGAGCCACGAAAAATTGCACTGCAGTGATTTCAACGCTGTGCTGTCTCCACCATTTTCCAAAGAGCAAACAGAAAATATTTTTAGTTAAAGAATGAGAAATCAGAGACTGAGGTTTGAATGCAAAAGCAGATTTATTGAGTCAAATGTTGGAAAGGAGGAGGCTCACAGGGAGCACGAGAGGGTGCAGCCACCAAGATGCAGCTGGGATGTTTGTCTCTTGGCCTGCGGAGGGAAGGACGTCAACAGGTCCCACTAGGCTGGCATTGAGTGGTGTGGACAGGAAACAAAGGGAGGAGAAAAAGAGAGAAGGAAAGACAGGAAACAACAGTCTGAAGCTCGGAATCCAATGTCTTAAAGTTGTGACTTCATTCTAGCACCATGTTCAGAGGTCTTGGAGGTTCTTGCTGAAGGATGTTGGCATCAACACCTTTAGCAGGGACGACAGCATCTGCTGTCACCATAGCAGTTGGTGATACAGGAGATGTCAAAGCCCCCAGAACTGATGGGCACTCCCTCACAGCTGAGGATGCTGCCAACAGCAGCAGAGGTGGAGGATCCCACGGCAGTGTTCTGGGGGAAGGAGCTGAGGATGGGGCCGGGCAGGGTCACCAGCACAGCAGGCGGCTCAATGACAACGTGGGAGCTCTGGCACTGCCTGACACAGCACTCATTGCAGCTGCTGGCCAGCGGGCAGGGGCCACAGGGCTGGCAGCAAGGCTCACAGGGCCGGCACTGCTGGCACTTCTCAGAGCAGGACATGTCTGGAGCCTGGCGCTGCACCTGGCACAGAGGGCAGGGAGGAAGCAGAGCACACTCACACCTGAGACACAGCCCGCAGGCCACCCCCAGCAAGACAAGGCCCCTGCTGCCTGCCCAGCTCCACGCTCTGCAGCCCCAAACTGGGCATCCTTTGCCTGAGCCCAGCACCGTCCTTCTGAGCTCAGCCAGGCCCAGCCACGGTCCTGCCTAACCTGCATCAAAATCAGCACCTCAGCCCAGCCTCAGCCTCTGGCCAAAGCACACGGTCTGCCCTCTGCCCACACCACCACCACAGCAGGACACTCCCAGAAGAGCAAGGAGCAGGAACTAGGGCTGGAAAGCTCAATGCTGTCCTAGAGAGTGTGGAGGAGAAAGGGGCTTGCAACTCACCTGGTTCCCAAGGAGCAGGAGGTGGCAGAAGTGGTTGAGAGAGCCACCAGTGAGGCTGCCTTTTATCCTGGCCCCACAGTGCCTCAGGGCCCAGAGACCAGGCTGCAGAAGTGATAAATTTCCTGTATGATCCTAAATGAATGGAAACATCTCTGGGAATGTTATGTCATGATTTGGTTTTTCCCTCTACAATGACTTTGCATTTCCTGGCCTGCATCATTCCAATTCCCTCAAAGACACTTCTTCTGAGAGCTGGTATGGGAGATTCCATGTTTCCTGGGGGCAAGGATGTGTCAGTGTGGGTAAGAGACATGAACTATGTGCACATCGGATGTAAAGGGTGGCAGTTGATGCCAGCCTGGGGCATTGTTCTGGATATTATATGTTCCTGCTGAATGGAAGGGCCTCATCTGCTCCCAGCCCTGCAGTTTTTGGCTCATCAACGAATGGATCTCCTATACACCGGGCCCTGAGGTAGAACCTCTTTGCCTTCCTCTGCAGCCTGCACAGAGTCTGTGCTGTGACAAGTGAGTGGCAAATTTCAGACATGATCCAAATGAATGGAAACATCTCTGGGAATGGCATGGCATGGCATGACTTGTTTTTTTCCATCTACAATGATTTTGCATTTCCTGGCCTGCATCATTCCCGTTCCTTCACAGACATTTCTTCTGAGAGCTGGTATGTCAGATTCCATGTTTCCTGGGGGCAGGGATGTGTCTGTGTGGGTAAGAGACATGAACTCAGTGTAGATAGCATGACATGGAGGCAGGAATCCAGCCTGGGGCATTCTTTTGGGTTTTTTATATTTCTGCTGACTAGAAGGTCCTCATCTGCTCTCAGCCCTCCAGACTGTTACTCAGCACCCTTGCACTTCCCTATGTGACGTGCACTAGCGGAATCCACTTTCCCTTCCCTGTTGTTCTGCACAGTCTATGAGCCTCTTGTTTTACTGCTGCCTGAGCTTCTGTCCTGCTTGGAGTGCCCTGAACCTGCTCTGGCTGGGAGCTCCCCAGCATCCCCTCAGTCACAGCCCTTCCTATGGCCTCTGCCCCATGTGCTCCCCCACAATGATGTGCGTGGCAGTGTGGCTGTGCTCCAGAGTGTGCAAGTGCCTGCACATCCCTGTGCTTGTGCACTGGTGGGAACAGCCCCCTGAGAGCCTCTGGCCTCCCCGGGGATGGCTGTGCTCAGGTCAGGGCACTGGTGTGCAAGGCCCATGTGCCTGTGCACGTGTGCTGGGCTCTGTGCGTCTGCGCTCATCTCTGGGCACACCTGGGCAGGCTGGCCATGTGTCAGTGCCCCTGTGTGTGTGTCCACAGCTGGGCCTGAGCTGACCTCCCAGCCCAGCCATTGCAAGCCCCAGAGGGACTGCCCTGCCCAGCAGTGCCAGCCACTCACACACACTCAGCTCTCGCTTGCTGCTCTGCAGGACCCTGGAGAGGCCCACGGCACTCCCATCTCACCAGGACAATCCCAAAGCCAGGCCATGCCTTGGATGCCACCTCCAGGCAGCCTTGGGGCATTCAGCTCTTTCCCGGGCTCCCTGCATTTGCCTGCTGGAGAAGCTTGGAGGTTACTGGGTTCTGGTGGCTCTGTGGGGATGGGGCAGTCCTGTGGCCACAGTGGCCTTTGTCCTGAGCCAGGAGCTATGGGAAGTGATTCTGTCAATGAGAATGAGGCATCTAGAGAAAAGTCTCTGACCATGTCTGGGAGGTGGAAGCCAGAACCTTGTAGAGCTGCTGCTCTACAACACCCAGAAGGGGAAAATATGGCATCTTCCATCTTGTTGGAAGGATCGTTTTGGTCTGTCCTAATGCATGATTGCGCCCTCAGCTGTGTGTAAAAGAGGTTTCAGAATCACGGGAGAAGAATGGGAAATTTGTGAGGTTAAATGGCAAATCAGTTCAGATATGTGGGCACAGGTGTTTCATTTGAATATTCAAATGGGACGGGTAAAATTGCACATTTCTCCTTGGGATACATCTGGTCCTGCTTTTTCAGGTCCATCATTTGCCATGACTCTGCACTATCCATGCTGTGCTAAGAACTCTGAGTCAGTTTCATGCTTTGAAGCAGAAATATGACCTTGGGGAAATAAGTGGAGTGACAGCAATGCACAGGCAGGAACACACACACTCACTGACTGCATTTATGTGTTGCTGCCCTGTGAGTGATGTCAAGAGACAACAGTATCTTAGATCACAGCAGGGAAAGTGGAAATGTTGGACTGTGCTCCCTGATGTGGGTAGAACTCCATGACTCCCAGTTGTATGTTGAATGTTCTGTAGATGGTTACTTTAAAAGTTTTAAAGACTCTTGATATTACGGTGGATGTTCTGTTGATGTTATGCATATTGTTCTCTTGAATAGTTTGTACCCTGTTTGTAACCCAAGTCCCAATTTTGTAAGCTCTTACCTGTTGCCAAAGTTTTGCTGCTCCCTGCCCTCTGTCTGCCCCTCTTCCTGCTTCCTGCTCCCTGCCTGACTTCCTGCTCCCTGCCGACCCCCTGCCTGCCTGTGAAAATGAAACTGACGCCCATGATGGAAATCACAGAGACCCCCATGAAACCTTGCTTCATATTTATTATAATTAACACCAAAACCCCCTAGCAACAACGAGTCAGCACATAATCCAGAACTATAAACAATGCCAACCGGCTGGGAAGACATGAAGCTGTCTTGCCAGGCATCTGTAAACCCTCTTCACCTGCTCACCATAGCCTGCGAAGCACTCGAAAAGAAAGACAGCCCTGGACTAAACTGAGCCCAATGAGTTCCTGGGAACTTTCGTTAGGATGAACAGCCAGCTCTGCAGTGTGAGCAGCAGAATCAACTCAGGTCTTCTCCTCGGCTGTGATTGAGGGAGCGACAGCAGAGGCGTCAGCAATCCCTTGAGCTTTCCCCTTTTAATAAAGACATTTAAGGGGTTAATAATCATCTCCTGCCTTGTTTATTTATAACACTCCCTACTCCATGAAGCCTAGAGGGTCAGGGGCCACCATGGAGGTGCTGGAGTTGGCCTAGGGACACCGGGCCTCCCTGGCAGCTCAGGGCACCTCTCCTCCAGTGGGTACTGAAGAGCCTGGTCACTGCTCCACCTGGAGAGTGAAATGATCTCTGTACAGGGAGGGCAAGTGAGGCCATTCTCTCACCCTTCTTTTGCTTCTTCAGAAATGCAAAGGAATGTTTTGTCTGGAAGTGCATCTTGGTGCCAGTCAGATAGGTGAGCCCACACTGTCTGTGGAAGGTGTCAAATCCCAATTCAGCAGGCACTGCAACCCCTCTGCATGTGCCAGAGATGACCAAAGAGCTGGTGAACCTGTGGTATGAGTGCAGTTGTGGAGCCATTTCTCTCTGGAAAGCAGGAGGTCTTGGAAAACTCCATCCGGCTTTCCAGCAGTTCAAGGATTGCAACGAAAAGGATGGGGCCTCTTTCATTGTGTTATAAATAAACAAGGCAGGAGATGATTATTAACTCCTTAAATGCCTTTATTAAAAGGGGAAAGCTCAAGGAATTGCCTACACCTCTGCTGCTGCTCCCTCAATCAGGGCCAAGGAGATGACCGGAGTCGGTTCTGCTGCTCATGCTACAGAGCCAGGAGCTGCACCTCACAGAAGGCCCCAGGAACTCATTGGGCTCATTCTAGTCCAAGGCTGTCTTTCTTTTCACGTGCCTTTTAGGCTTTGGTGAGCAGATGAAATATGTTTACAGACAGCTTCATGTCTTGCCAGCCAGGTGGCCTTCTTTTTGGGTCTGGATTATGTGCTGGCTTGTTGTTGCTAGAAGTTTTTGGTGTTAATTGTAGCAAACATTCTGGCATGGCTTCATGGGGGTCTCTGCGATTTCCATAATGGGCGTCGGTTTTGGCTTGACCGGCAGGCAGGGGGTCGGCAGGGAGCAGGAAGTCAGGCAGGGAGCAGGAAGCAGGAAGAGGGGCAGACAGAAGGCAGGGAAGCAGCATAACCTTGGCAACAGGTAAGGGCATACAAAACTGGGACTTGGGTTACAAACTGGGTGCAAACTATTCAAGAGAACAATATGCATAACACCAACAGAACATCCACTATATTATTAGGAGTCTTTAACAGTTTTAAAGTAACCATGTACAGAACATTCAACATACAACTGGGAGTCATGGAGTTCCACTTACATCAATTGCAAGTCTTCCAATGGAGAAGGGTGGATTATTTCCAAGGGGTGCACTTCTTCAAGACGAGAATGCTCCACGGCAGGTCCCCAACAGGGGAAGAAGTCCTGTCCGTTGGACCTGCTCTGCAGGGGACATTCCTGCCAGGAATCTGTCCTGCTGCAGGTTTTTCATGGGGTCACAGTTTCCTCATGGTACATTTACCTGCAAAGGGCTCCACAGAACAGCTGACTCCAATCAGCTGATGCCAATCCCAACCTATGAAACCCCTCAGGCTTGTGCGTCTGGAGAGCACCTGGGCAAAACTGTAATAAATGTGAGGGAGGTGACAGAAAAGAGGAGATTGTGGGCTGTCCCCGTGCATTGTTGATTCCAAGCCACTGCCTTTCACCCTCCATTCCTGTCAAGTTTGGGAGTCATCTTCCTTCCCATGTAGTTGGAGAAGTGAGGGATGTGTTTGTGAGCTCCAAGAAAAAAGGCACAAAGTGAAATCCACTGTAGGGAGTCCCAACATCCCCTTCCTGCACCTTTTGTCCTGAGCTCACTGTAAAAGTTGACACAGACGGAAAGAGGATCAGAGTCCGAGGCTTGGATGCAATGTGACTTTATTGACTCTAGACAAGAAAAGGAGGTGGTTCTCAGAGAGCACCAGGAGAAGTGACTGCGGTGCAGTGGAGGTGTCCCTGTGCCTCGCCTGCCAATAGAAGGAGAGTAGGAGGCCAAAAGGCCCCACTAGGCTGGCATTGGGTGGAGGTGGCAGGAAAGGAAGGGAAGAGAAAAAGAGAGGATGAGAAGGAAACAAAAGTCAGAAGTCCTACATAAAATGACCCAAAATTCTGATGTCATTCCAGCAGCATGTTTTGAGGTTGTAGAGGTTCTGTGGCCTGAGGATGTTGCCATCAGGTTTAGCAGGGACAACAACATCTGCTGCCATAGCAGTTGGTGATGCAGGAGATGTCAAAGCCCCCAGAGCTGATGGGCACACCACCACAGCTGAGGATGTTGCCAACAGCTGCAGAGGTGGAGGATCCCACGGCGGTGTTCTGGGGGAAGGAGCTGAGGATGGGGCCAGGCAGGGTCACCAGCACAGCAGGCGGCTCAATGACAACGTGGGAGCTCTGGCACTGCCTGACACAGCACTCATTGCAGCTGCTGGCCAGCGGGCAGGGGCCACAGGGCTGGCAGCAAGGGTCACAGGGCCTGCAGCAGGACATGGCTCGGGGTCACAGGTGTACCTGGCACAGACAGGAGAGAGAAGCAGAAAGTGAGGACTCATGAGAAGCAGCATTGCACCCAAACATCCTGCAGCCAAGGCACTTCTGGCCCCCATTGCAGTGCCCAGCTAAAAGCCCAGGAGCCACGTCTGCCACGTCCCAGCCTCTCTCTCTCTCTCTCTCTGCACAAGACCTTCTCTCTTCTTTCCTCTCTCAGCAGAAGCAGCTCCCATCCCTGTGCTACAACAGCTCCTCTCAGCTGAGACTTCCAGCCAGGAAGGAGCTGGTCTTGATGGTGGAGAAGCAGAAGCCTAAGAGGCTTCCCTCTCACCTGATTCCTGAGGAGAAGGAGAAGAGAGAAGTGGAGGAGAGAGCAGAGACTTGGGCTACCTTTTATAGCAGTCCTGCCCTGGTTCAGGCCAGAGGTACCTTAGTGGAAGTGATAATTTTGTGACCAGCTCATGTCAAATGTGCACCATCCCAGCTAATGGAAGGGGCTTTGTCCTGATTTCCTGAATTGTTGTTTTTTCATTTCCTGGCTTCTGCCTTGTGCATTCCTATCTGAAAACTTGTGTTATGGGCGGGATGAAAGGCCCCAGAATATCCAGGATACAAACTCATCATCATAGACAGAGTGCTCAGATCATGGTCTGGTGGCATTCCATAAGGGCACGTGATGCATCTTGATTCCTCTCTGCTGGGTCAGCCATTGGTCAACAGCCCATACTCATTTCTCCGCCTCATTCCTGCTCTTCCCCTGTGCTGCATTTTGCTGCTTTCCGAAGCAAGGAAGCTTCTCCCAGAAAAGTGCTTCCCCATCTCCCTAAGGCCCCTTGTCCAGCTACATGCTGGTCCTTCTTGCCACATGTTCTTACCAAGAATCCTTGGTTCTTATTCCCAGCTCTGCTGGGTTGACCTTGGCTAGAAGACCAGTGCCCTCCAGCCCCTCTATCAGTCCCCCATCTGAAATGGACAGGAAAGATACCAGAAGGTGCAAAAAAACCCCTGAGGCTTGAGGTAAGGCAGTTGGCTAAAGTAAAACATGCATAAGACTTTGCTCTTGAAATTTTACTTCACACTGTGATGGATCCCCTCTCTTGTATACTAGTTGCAAAGTTTGGAAGCTGGAGCAGAAGGCTGCACAAATGCGCTCTGTGAGAAGAGTCCAGGGTCTCCCACCACATCTGACTGAGTCAGCTCCAGCTGTGTCCAAAGGGGTCTCAGCCCTGCCCTGCACTGAGCACATCTGTCACACTGCTGATGCCTCTGTGAAAAAGGATTTCATTGGGAATGGCTTGGGTTGGGAGGAAAGGGTTAAAAGCAGAAAAATTCGGAGGATGATTGTAGGTTGGCTCAAGTGACCTTGCAGCTTGGAATGCCAAGGCCTGGAGAGTATCAGTGTGGGAAACCCCATAAAGGATGCCAACTGCTGTTTTATCCTGTGTTTGGGGAAGTAAAATCTCTACGTAGAGACAAGGCCTGTGAGTGGAGAGACTTGGGTGCTGTCTCATGGATATGCTTGAGCTCTTGTTTTGGGAAAGAGAAGATCAAAGCTCAGATATTACAAACAGCACATCATAGCACTGGTGTAAAGAGGAGCCCTGCCAGCAGAGGCTTAGCCTATGGGGGTCGATGTTCCCCCTTGTGCATCTCCACCCAAGTGTTTCCTTGGCCTGCCCTGTGGAGAGAGGCAAGGAAATAAATTAGCTCTTTGCCTTTCCACCTTGGTTTTGTGGTTGTTCCATCTGCCTGACTGTGTTGACTCAAAAACCTGGAATAGAAGGGCACCTAAACAACATTTTTTTGTTTGCAGCGCTCCACCCATCCCACAAAATAGGGGCAAGGATGGCACTCATGAAATGAAGTGGCTCAAAGTCCTGAGCAAACTTGCCTTAACACATCCAGGAATGAGAAGGAACTTTTCTGGGCAACTCGTTCCAGTGCGTCACCACCGTGACGCTCAGGCATGTCTTTGTCAGCTCCAAGGGAAAGGGCACAATGAAAATCCATGGCAGTGAGTCCCACTCTCTGCATTTCCACCTTTGTCCTCAGGTGACTGGATGAGTTGTCAGAGATAAAGGAGAAAAATAGGCCTAGGAGTGGATGCAAAACAAACTTTTTTGAGTCTAAAGAAGACAAGCTGGTGATTCTCAAAGAGAGCAGCAGGAGCAACCACAAAGATGTAGTAAGGGTGACAGTCTATCTGGTCTGCAGGAAAAAGGAAGGAAGGGAGTGGGGGGCCAGTGGTCCTAATAGGCTGGCATTGACTGCTGGAGACAGGGAAAGAAGGGAAGAGAAAGGAGAGAGAAGAAAATAATATCAAGCAAGCCTGAATTCAATGTTCCAACACTTGGTCAAGATTCCAGCACCATGTTCCAAGGTCACTGAGGTTCTTGCACAAGGGTGATGGCATCAGCATCTTTAGCAGGGTTGACAAGAGCTGCTGCCACTGCAGGAGTTGGTGATGCAGGAGATGTCAAAGCCCTCAGAGCTGATGGGCACTCCCTCACAGCTGAAGCTGGAAAGCTCACATGTGAAGCTGGAAAGCTCAACATGGTGGCAGGATGGCTTTGGTTCTGTCCTGATGCTTAATGGGTCCTGTGAAACCCGTCAGCCCTGCTTGTGTGGTTGGAAGCTCTACAGAAGGCTAATGTGAGGCACGTGCTGGAAGAGAGGAGGTTCCCCTCTATGGTTCCCCTCTGTGAACTCTCCCCAGGCATTGCTGTTGCACATTCCCTCTCATGTTGATCTTTTGCCATCATCTTCTGATGATGACTCTTTTGGAAAAGCCAGGAATGTTTTTGGGAGTTCCAACAGAAAAGGCACAAAGTAAAATCCACCATGGAACCTCCACCCTCAGCTTCCTCCACCTTTTGCCCTGAGGTGACTGGAAGAGTTCCCACACACGCAAGGAGAAAGCAGAGGCCCAGGTTTGGATGCAAATCAACTTTATTGAGTCTAAGCAAGAAAAGGAGGTGGCCCAAAGGGGAGGCCAGGAGCAGCCACTGGAGTGCAGAGGGGGTGTCCATTTGCCTGGCCTGCAGAGGGAAGGAGGGAGGCAAACAGGTCCCACTCGGCTGGGATTGGGTGGTGCTGACAGGACAGGAAGACAAGGGAAGAGAGTGGGGGAAATCAACACTAAACTGAGGGCACAAAACCCTTCTTCCAAAGATCCATCTTCAATGCATGCCCACGTTCTGAGGTTGTGCAGGTCCTGGCCCGAGGATATTGCCAGCAGATTTAGCAGGGAGGACAACATCTGCTGCCATAGCAGTTGGTGATGCAGGAGATGTCAAAGCCCCCAGAGCTGATGGGCACACCACCACAGCTGAGGATGTTGCCAACAGCAGCAGAGGTGGAGGATCCCACGGCAGTGTTCTGGGGGAAGGAGCTGAGGATGGGGCCGGGCAGGGTCACCAGCACAGCAGGCGGCTCAATGACGACGTGGGAGCTCTGGCACTGCCTGACACAGCACTCATTGCAGCTGCTGGCCAGCGGGCAGGGGCCACAGGGCTGGCAGCAAGGGTCACAGGGCTTGCAGCAGGACATGGCTCGGGGTCACAGGTGTACCTGGCACAGATGGGAGGGAGAAGCAGAAAGTAACAACACATGAGAAGCAGCACTGCACCCAAAGACCCTGCAGCCAAGGCACCTCCTGGCCCCCATTGCAGTGCCCACCTCAAAGCCCAGGAGCAACCTTAGCCAAGTCCCAGACTCCCTCTCTCTGCACGAGACCTTCTCTCCCCTGCCCTCTCCCAGCAGAAGCAGCTCTCAGCCCTGTGCTACAACAGCTCCTCTCAGCTGACACCTCCAGCCAGCAAAGAGCTGGTCTTGTAGCTGCAGGAGCAGGAGGAGTAGAAGAGGTTTTCCACTCACCTGATTCCTGAGGAGAAGGAGAAGAGAGAAGTGGATGAGAGAGCAGAGACTTGGGCTGCCTTTTATAGCAGTCCTGCCCTGCCTCAAGCCCAGAGGCACCTTAGTGGAAGTGATAATTTTGTGACTAGCTCATGTCAAATGTACACTGTCCCAGCTAATGGTAGGGGCTGTGTCCTGCTTTCCTGCATGGCAGCCTCTATTTCCTTGGTTCTGCCATGTACATTCCTATCTCAAGTATTGTTCTAGGGCCAGGATGAGAAGCCCAAGAATTTCCGGGATATAAAGACGTCAGAGTCGGCAGAAGGCTCGGATCATGGTTTGGTGGCATTCCATGCAGGCACATGACATGAACCTGTGTCATTCCTGTGGGTTTGTTTGTGGTCAAGCACTCAGGGCATCTCTCTCATTCTTCCTGTGTACCTGCCTATCTCTCCCACATGTCTCTGTGGCATCCCATGAGTTTTCACCTGCAGCCTCTTTTCCTGGCCCATTTGAGGAAGGGGTCAGGGACAGGAGGTATTTCTTGTGATCCTGCTTTTCCTCTAATACATCTCCCTTTGCTCAACTGTCCATGCCTGCTTCTCCAGCTCCTTCCTGCCTTTGCCCTGGGCTGGATTGCCAGCTGTGCTCATCAGACCTTGGCTGGATGGATGTTGCCCAGCAAGCTGCTCCATCAATGCCCTTTGTTTGGTAGGAAGACAAGATCAAATAACAGATAGACCTACTTGAAGCTTGGCAGTTTGCTAAAGCAAAAAGCGAAAGGCTATGCATGCACAAGTACACAGGGCAGGAAAATACATTCTTGGCCTCCTTCCCTGAGGAACTGGTGGCTGGCCACTTCTCAGGAAGCAGGCCTTCCTCACGTGTTGTTGCTGCTCACAAAGGCAACCTTTGTTAATAAAGCTGCAGGAATGGGCTCTGTGAGAAGAGTCGAGTGGCTCCTGCCACGTCGGACTGAGTCAGCTGCCACTGTGTCCAAAGGGGACTCAGCCCTGTCCAGCACTGAGCACGTTTGTCAGACTGCTGATGCCTCTGGGAAAGCAGATTTCATTAGAAATGGGTTGGGCTGGAAGGCAACTTCAAGCCCATTTCTTTCCACTCCTCCTGCCCTCAACAGATGATCACTAATGCCACCCACTAAACCGGCCTGCTCAAAGCTCTGTTCTGCCTGGCCTTGCACACTGCCAGGGTTGAGGCATCTAAAACCATTCTGGGCATGGAATTACAATGCCTCAGCCCCCTCACAGAGAGGCAAATCTCTGTCAGCTCCAAGGGGAAGGGAGCCACGAAAAATTGCACTGCAGTGATTTCAACGCTGTGCTGTCTCCACCATTTTCCAAAGAGCAAACAGAAAATATTTTTAGTTAAAGAATGAGAAATCAGAGACTGAGGTTTGAATGCAAAAGCAGCTTTATTGAGTCAAATGTTGGAAAGGAGGAGGCTCACAGGGAGCACGAGAGGGTGCAGCCACCAAGATGCAGCTGGGAGGTCTGTCTCTTGGCCTGCAGACGGAAGGATGTCAACAGGTCCCACTAGGCTGGCATTGAGTGGTGTGGACAGGAAACAAAGGGAGGAGAAAAAGAGAGAAGGAAAGACAGGAAACAGCAGTCTGAAGCTCGGAATCCAATGTCCTAAAGTTCTGACTTCATTCTAGCACTATGTTCTGAGGTCTTGGAGATTCTTGCCGAAGGATGTTGGCATCAACACCTTTAGCAGGGACGACAACATCTGTTGCCATAGCAGCTGGTGATGCAGGAGATGTCAAAGCCCCCAGAACTGATGGGCACTCCCTCACAGCTGAGGATGCTGCCAACAGCAGCAGAGGTGGAGGATCCCACGGCGGTGTTCTGGGGGAAGGAGCTGAGGATGGGGCCGGGCAGGGTCACCAGCACAGCAGGCGGCTCAATGACGACGTGGGAGCTCTGGCACTGCCTGACACAGCACTCATTGCAGCTGCTGGCCAGCGGGCAGGGGCCACAGGGCTGGCAGCAAGGCTCACAGGGCCGGCACTGCTGGCACTTCTCAGAGCAGGACATATCTGGAGCCTGGCGCTGCACCTGGCACAGAGGGCAGGGAGGAAGCAGAGCACACGCACACCTGAGACACAGCCCGCAGGCCACCCCCAGCAAGACAAGGCCCCTGCTGCCTGCCCAGCTCCACGCTCTGCAGCCCCAAACTGGGCATCCTTTGCCTGAGCCCAGCACCATCCTTCTGAGCTCAGCCAGCCCCAGCCACGCTCCTGCCTAACCTGCATCAAAATCAGCACCTCAGCCCAGCCTCAGCCTCTGGCCAGAACACACGGTCTGCCCTCTGCCCACACCACCACCACTGCAGGACACTCCCAGAAGAACAAGGAGCAGGAATAAGGGCTGGAAAGCTCAATGCTGTCCTAGAGAGTGTGGAGGAGAAAGGGGCTTGCAACTAACCTGGTTCCCAGGAGGAGGAGGTGGCAGAAGTGGTTGAGAGAGACCCCAGTGAGGCTGCCTTTTATCATGGCCCCAGAGTGCCTCAGGGCCCAGAGACTAGGCTGCAGAAGTGCCGATATTCGTGCATGATCCCAAATGAATGGAAACATCTCTGGGAATGGAATGGCATGATTTTGTTTATTTCCTCTACAATGACTTTTCATTTCCTGGCCTGCATCATTCCCATTCCCTTGCCGACACTTCTTCTGAGAGCTGGTATGGGAGATTGCATGTTTCCTGGGGGCAAGGATGTGTCTCTGTTGGTAAGAGACATGGACTCAGTATAGATAGGATCACATGGGTGCAGGAATCCAGCCTGAGGCATTCTTTTGTGCCCTGCTGACTTGGGAAGGCCTCATCTGCTCTCAGCCCACCAGTCTATGGCTCATCACCCTAGCACTTCCCTATGTGACGTGCACTAGCGGAATCCACGTCGTCTTTCCCCTCCTTTTACACAGTCTATGAGCCTCCTGTAGCACTCCTGCCTGAGCTTCTGTCCTACTCGGAGTGCCCTGAACCTGGGAGCTCCCCAGCATCCCCTCAGTCACATCCCTTCCTATGGCCTCTGCCCCATGTGCTCCCCCACAATGATGTGCGTGGCAGTGTGGCTGTGCCCCAGTGTGTGAGAGTGCCTGCACATCCCTGTGCTTGTGCACTGGTGGGAACAGCCCCCTGAGAGCCTCGTGCCTCCCCGGGGATGGCTGTGCTCAGGTCAGGGCACTGGTGTGCAAGGCCCGTGTGCCTGTGCACGTGTGCTGGGCTCTGTGCGTCTGCGCTCATCTCTGGGCACACCTGGGCAGGCTGGCCATGTGTCAGTGCCCCTGTGTGTGTGTCCACAGCTGGGCCTGAGCTGACCTCCCAGCCCAGCCATTGCAAGCCCCGGAGATACTTCCCTGCCCAGCAGTGCCAGCCACTCACACACACTCAGCTCTCACTTGCTGCTCTGCAGGACCCTGGAGAGGCCCACGGCACTCCCATCTCACCAGGACAATCCCAAAGCCAGGCCATGCCTTGGATGCCACCTCCAGGCAGCCTTGGGGCACTCAGCTCTTTCCCAGGCTCCTTGCTCCTGCCTGCTGGAGAAGCTTGGAGGTTACAGTGTTTTGGTGGCTCTGTGGGGATGGGGCAGTCCTGTGGCCACAGTGGCCTTTGTCCTGAGCCAGGAGCTATGGGAAGTGATTCTGTCAAAGAGAGTGAGGCACATGGAGAAAAGTGTCTGACCATGTCTGGGAAGGGCAGGCCGGAAGGCAGAGTGTTTCTTCTCTCCCAGACTTGAAAGGGTAACCAGTGGCAGCCTTCAACACCTTGGCAGTATGGCTTTGGTTCTGTCCTCATGCTTGGTTGATCCTGTGAAACCCCTTAGCCCTGCTTTTGTGGCTGGAAGCCTTGCTGACGGTTAATATGAGGGAGATGTTGGAAGAGAGGAGGTTGTGGACTATTCCCAGGCATTGCTGTTTCACATTCTCTCTCATGTGACATTTTGACATTATCTTCTCCTGATGCTGAGTATTTTGGGGAAGCCAGGGATGTGTTTGTGAACTCCAGTAGAAAAGGCACAAAGTAAAATTCACCATGTGTTGAGGTGTGCCTTTAAGACTTTCAAGGTGAGCCACCTTTTAGGGGTTTTTTCCCTTCTCCCAGGGTAGGTTTTTCCCAGCCAGCCCTGAAGGAATGATTTTTATACGCAGGGGTTACCAACCAACCTAAGATTTTGCAGGGGCTGCCAATCGAAGGAATTGGCTCAGGCAGAAAGGGCCCACCTCTCCTCATAGGTGATTTGACCTTTAGGCTGCCCTTTATCCCTCGGGTCACACCCTGTCCCTCTCTTATAGGTAGGCTGTGTGCCTGCCCCCATCCCCCTCTCCCAGGTAAAAACCCAGGACAGGCACATGGTTGGGATTCTGCTCAGGGAAGTCACACGGTTCAAAACTGCTGCTACTCTGGAATAAAATCTCTGGACAAACCTCCTGAGGCAGATCCGCTTCCTTCTTCCACTGATTCGTCCAGCCTCTCTAAAGGAGTCTCGCAGTACTCACCTTGCTACATTTATCTCCCACTGCACCCTGGGTCCTACACTGCCTGGAACAAGCCTAGACTGGTCTGAGGGGTCTGTGCCTGTGTTAAAGTGCAAGGAGAGTATCCTCTTGGGACAAACCACGAGGCTGCTCTCCAAGCACAGCTACCACACAGACCACGCAAAATAGCAGTGATGAATTCGCTATTATAACCATGGAGTGTCCACTCTCAGCTTCATCCGCCTTTTGCCCTGAGCTGACTGGAAGAGTTTCCACACACAGAAGGAGAAAGCAGAGGCCCAGGTTTGAATGCAAATCAACTTTATTGAGTCTAAGAAAGAAAAGGAAGTGGCTAAAAGGGGATATGAGGAGCGGCCACTAAGGAGCAGTGGGGGTGTCCATTTGCCTGGCCTGCAGAGGGAAGGAGAGAGGCAAACAGGTCCCACTCAGCTGGGATTGGGTGGTGCTGACAAGAAAGAAAGACAAGGGAAGAGAGTGGAGGAAAGCAACACTAAACTGAGGGCACAAATCCATTGTTCCAAAGATCCATCTTCAATGAATGCCCGCGTTCTGAGGTTGTGGAAATTCTGTGGCCCAAGGATGTTGCCAGCAGATTTAGCAGGGGGGACAACATCTGTTGCCATAGCAGTTGGTGATGCAGGAGATGTCAAAGCCCCCAGAGCTGATGGGCACTCCGCCACAGCTGAGGATGTTGCCAACAGCAGCAGAGGTGGAGGATCCCACGGCGGTGTTCTGGGGGGAGGAGCTGAGGATGGGGCCGGGCAGGGTCACCAGCACAGCAGGCGGCTCAATGACAACGTGGGAGCTCTGGCACTGCCTGACACAGCACTCATTGCAGCTGCTGGCCAGCGGGCAGGGGCCACAGGGCTGGCAGCAAGGGTCACAGGGCTTGCAGCAGGACATGGCTCGGGGTCACAGGTGCACCTGGCACAGAGGGCAGGGAGAAGCAGAAAGTGAGGACTCATGAGAAGCAGTGCTGGAACCAAAGACCCTGCAGCCAAGGCACCTCCTGGCCCCCATTGCAGTGCCCAGCTCAAAGCCCAGGAGACCCTCAGTCAAGTCCCACCCTTTTTGTCTGCACAAGACCTTCTCCCCTCTGTCCTCTCCCAGCAGAAGCAGCTCCCATCCCTGTGCTACAACTGCCCCTCTCAGCTGTGATCTCCAGCCAGGAAAGAACTGCTCTTGTACTAGCGGGAGGAGGAGTTGGAGGAGAAGAGGCTTACCACTCACCTGATTCCTGAGGAGGAGGTGGTGAGAGAAGTGGATGAGCGAGCAGAGACTTGGGCTGCTTTTTATAGCAGTCCTGCCCTGCCTCAGGCCCAGAGGCACCTTAGTGGAAGTGACAATTTTCTGACCAGCTCATGTCAAATGTGCACCATCCCAGCTAATGGTAGGGACTGTGTCCTGCTTTCCTGCATGGCAGCCTCTATTTCCTTGTTTTACCAGGTACATTCCTATCTCAAGTATTGTTCTAGGGCCAGGATGTAAAGCTCAGAAGTTTTCAGGCTTTGAAAAGTAGACCTGCAGCCTCTTTTCCCGGCCAATTTGAGGAACGGTTCGGGGACAGAAAGTATTTCTTGTGATCCAGCTTCCCCTCTAATACATCTACCTTTCGTCAACAGTCCATGTCAACAGCTGATCAGAGGAGATTCACGTGATGTCCCTGCATGGAATGCCACCAGATCATGATCCGAACCTTCTGCTGACTCTGACTCTTTATATCCCGGAAATTCTTGGGCTTCTCCTCCTGGCCCTAGAACAATACTTGAGATAGGAATGTACATGGCAGAACCAAGGAAATAGAGGCTGCCATGGAGGAAAGCAGGCCACCCCTACCATTAGCTGGGATGGTGCACATTTGACATGAGCTGGTCAGAAAATTATCACTTCCACTAAGGTGCCTCTGGGCCTGAGGCAGGACAGGACTGCTATAAAAGGCAGCCCAAGTCTCTGCTCTCTCATCCACTTCTCTCACCTCCTTCTCCTCAGGAATCAGGTGAGTGGGAAGCCTCTTGTGCTTCTCCTTCTCCACCATCAAGACCAGCTCCTTCCTGGCTGGAGGTGTCATCTGGGAGGGGCTGTTGTAGCACAGGGCTGGGAGTTGTTTCTGCTCGAAGAGGACAAGGGAGAGAAGTTCTTGTGCAGAGAGAGAGTTGGGACTTGGCTGAGGTGTCTCCAGGGCTTTGAGCTGGGCACTGCAATGGGGGCCAGGAGGTGCCTTGGCTGCAGGGTCTTTGGGTGCAGTGCTGCTTCTCATGTGTTGTTACTTTCTGCTTCTCCCTCCCCTCTGTGCTAGGTGCACCTGTGACCCCAAGCCATGTCCTGCTGCAGGCCCTGTGACCCTTGCTGCCAGCCCTGTGGCCCCTGCCCGCTGGCCAGCAGCTGCAATGAGTGCTGTGTCAGGCAGTGCCAGAGCTCCCACGTCATCATTGAGCCGCCTGCTGTGCTGGTGACCCTGCCCGGCCCCATCCTCAGCTCCTCCCCCCAGAACACCGCCGTGGGATCCTCCACCTCTGCTGCTGTTGGCAACATCCTCAGCTGTGGCGGAGTGCCCATCAGCTCTGGGGGCTTTGACATCTCCTGCATCACCAACTGCTATGGCAACAGATGTTGTCCCCCCTGCTAAATCTGCTGGCAACATCCCCAGGCCACAGAACCTCCACAACCTCAGAAGCGGGCTTGCATTGAAGATGGATCTTTGGAACAATGTTTTTTTTCCCTCTGTTTAGTGTTTTCCTAACCTCTTCCCTTGTCTTTCTTTCTTGTCAGCACCACCCAATCCCAGCCGAGTGGGACCTCTTTGCCTCCCTCCTTCCCTCTGCAGGCCAGGCAAATGGACACCCCCAATGCACCCCAGTGGCTGCTCCTGGTCTCCCCTTCGGGCCACCTCCTTTTCTTGCTTAGATTCAATAAAGTTGATTTGCATCCAAACCTGGGCCTCTCCTTGCGTGTGTGGGAACTCTTCCAGTCACCTCAGGGCAAAAGGTGGAGGAAGCCGAGGATGGACACTCCATGGTGGATTTTACTGTGTGCCTTTTCTATTGGAGCTCACAAACACATCCCTGGCTTCCCCAAAATAGTGACCATCAGGAGAAGATGATGTCAAAAGGCTACCTGAGAGGGAATGTGAAACAGCAATGCTTGGGGATAGTCCACAACCTCCTCTCTTCTAATACCTCCCTTACATTAGCAGTCATCTCAGCTTCCAGCCACACAAGCAGGGCTGAGGGGTTTAACAGGATCAGCTAAGCATGAGGACAGAAACAAAGCCATCCTGCCACCGTGTTCAAGGCTGCCACTGTTTCCCCTTGTACGAGAGGAGAGGAGAAACTCCTCCATCCACCTCCCAGACAGGGTCAGACACTTTTCTCCATGTGCCTCATTCTCTTTGACAGAATCACTTCCCATAGCTCCTGGCTCAGGAAAAAGGCCAGTGTGGCCACAGGACTGCCCCATCCCCACACAGCCACCAGAACCCAGTAACCTCCAAGCTTCTCCAGGACGCAGGTGCAAAGAGCCTGGGAAAGAACTGAGTGCTCCAAGGCTGCCTGGAGGTGGCATCCAAGGGATGGCCTGGCTTTGGGATTGTCCTGGTGAGATGGGAGTGCCGTGGGCCTCTCCAGGGTCCTGCAGAGCAGCAAGTGGGAGCTGAGTGTGTGTGAGTGGCTGGCACTGCTGGGCAGGGCAGTCCCTCTGGGGCTTGCAATGGCTGGGCTGGGAGGTCAGCTCAGGCCCAGCTGTGGACACAGACACAGGGGCACTGACACATGGCCAGCCTGCCCAGGTGTGCCCAGAGATGAGCGCAGACACACAGAGCCCAGCACACGTGCACAGGCACACGGGCCTTGCACACCAGTGCCCTGACCTGAGCACAGCCATCCCCGGGGAGGCCAGAGGCTCTCAGGGGGCTGTTCCCACCAGTGCACAAGCACAGGGATGTGCAGGCAATTGCCCACACTGGGGCACAGCCACACGCCACGCACATCATTGTGGGGGAGCACATGAGGCAGAGGCCATAGGAAGGGCTGTGAGTGAGGGGATGCTGGGGAGCTCCCAGCCAGAGCAGGTTCAGGGCATTCCAAGCAGGACAGAAGCTCAGGCAGCAGTGCTACAGGAGGCTCATAGACTGTGCAGACAAGGAGCAGGGTAAAGAGGTTTCATTAAGCAGACAAGTCACATAGTGGAGCCCTTAGGTGCTGAGTAACAGTCTGGAGGGCTGGGAGCAGCTGAGGCCCTTACAGGCAGCAGGAATTAGAAAAATATGGCATCATTGTAAACCTCCACTGGAGTGCCCTGGGCTGGCATCAGCTGCCATCCTTTGCATCCAATGTGCACATAGTTCATGTCTTCTGCCCACAGTGACACATCCTTGCCCCCAGGAGACATGGAATCTGACATACCAGCTCTCAGTAGAAGTGGCTGTGAGGGAATGGGAAAGATACAGGCCAGGAAATGCAAAGACATTTTAGAGGGAAAAACCAAGTCATGCCATTCCATTCCCAGAGATGTTTCCATTCGTTTGGGATCATACAGGAAATTTATCGATTCTGCAGCCTGAACTTTGGACCCTCAGGCACTGTGGGGCCTGGATAAAAGGCAGCCTCACTGGTGGCTCTCTCAAACCCTTGTGCCATCTCCTGCTCCTTGGGAACCAGGTGAGTTGCAAGCCCCTTTCTCCTCCACACTCTCTAGGACTGAGCTTTCCAGCCCTTATTCCTGCTCCTTGCTCTTCTGGGAGTGTCCTGCAGTGGTGGAGGTTTGGGCAGAGGGCAGACCGTGTGTTCTGGCCAGAGGCTGAGGCTGGGCTGAGGTGCTGATTTTGATGCAGGTTAGGCAGGACCGTGGCTGGGCCTGGCTGAGCTCAGAAGGACGGTGCTGGGCTCAGGCAAAGGATGCCCAGTTTGGGGCTGCAGAGCGTGGAGCTGGGCAGGCAGCAGGGGCCTTGTCTTGCTGGGGGTGGCCTGCGGGCTGTGTCTCAGGTGTGCGTGTGCTCTGCTTCCTCCCTGCCCTCTGTGCCAGGTGCAGCGCCAGGCTCCAGCCATGTCCTGCTCTGAGAAGTGTCAGCAGTGCCGGCCCTGTGAGCCTTGCTGCCAGCCCTGTGGCCCCTGCCCGCTGGCCAGCAGCTGCAATGAGTGCTGTGTCAGGCAGTGCCAGAGCTCCCACGTCGTCATTGAGCCGCCTGCTGTGCTGGTGACCCTGCCTGGCCCCATCCTCAGCTCCTTCCCCCAGAACACCGCCGTGGGATCCTCCACCTCTGCTGCTGTTGGCAGCATCCTCAGCTGTGGCGGAGTGCCCATCAGCTCTGGGGGCTTTGACATCTCCTGCATCACCAACTGCTATGGCAGCAGATGTTGTCGTCCATGCTAAAGGTGTTGATGCCAACATCCTTCGGCAAGAACCTCCAAGACATCAGAACATGGTGCTGGAATGTAGCCAGGACTTCAAGACATTGGATTCAGAGCTTCAGACTGTTTTTCCTTCTCTCTTTTTCTCCTCCCTTTGTTTCTTTCAACACCACTCAATTCCAGCCTAGTGGGGCCTGTTGACGTCCTTCCCTCTGCAGGCCAGGTAACAGATATCCCAGCTGCATCATAGTGGCTGAACCCTCTCGTGCTTGCTGTGAGCCTTCTCCTTTCCTTCTTTTGACTCAATAAACTTCCTTTTGCATTCAAACCTCAGCCTCTGACTTCTCATTCTTTCTATAAAACATTTTCTTTTTGCTCTTTGTAAAATGGTGGAGACAGCACAGCGTTGAAATCACTGCAGTGCAATTTGCTTGGTTCCCTATCGCTTGGAGCTGACAGAGATGTGCCTCTCTGTGAGGGTGCTGAGGCATTGTAATTCCATGCCCAGAATGGTTTTGGATGCCGCAACCCTGGCAGTGTGCAAGGCCAGGCAGGACAGAGCTTTGAGCAGGCCGGTTTAGTGGGTGGCATCAGTGCTCATCTGTTGAGGGCAGGGAAGTGGAAAGAAATGGTCTTGAAGTTGCCTTCCAGCCCAGCCCATTTCTAATGAAATCTGCTTTCCCAGAGGCACCAGCAGTGTGACAAACGTGCTCAGTGCTGGGCTGGGCTGAGTCCCCTTTGAACACAGTGGCAGCTGACTCATTCCGACGTGGCAGGAGCCACTTGACTCTTCTCACAGAGCCCATTCCTGCAGCTTTATGTACAAAGGTTGCCTTTGTGAGCAGCAACAGCACTTGAGGACGGCCTGCTTCCTGGGAAGTGGCCAGCCACCACTTCTTGAGGGAAGGAGGTCAAGCATTGATTTTCCTGCCCTGTGTCCTCGTTTATGCATAGCCTTTTGCTTTTGCTTTAGCAAACTGCCTTTCATCACGATACAAGTAACTCTCTGTGTTATTTGATCTGTGTTCTTACCAAAGAAAGGTCATTGATGAGGCAGCTTGCTGGGCACCATCCATCCAGCCAAGGCTTGTTGAGCACAGCTGGCAATCCAGCCCAGGGCAAGGGCAGGAAGGAGCTGGAGAAGCAGGCATGGACAGTTGAGCAAAGGGAGATGTATTAGAGGGGAAGCAGAATCACAAGAAATACCTCCTGTCCCTGACCCATTCCCCAAATGGGCCAGGAAAAGAGGCTGCAGGTGAAAACTCATGGGATGTCACAGAGGGATGTGGCAGAGATGGGCAGGTACAGGAAGAATGAGAGTGATGCCCTGAGTGCTTGACCACAAACAAACCCACAGGAATGACACAGGTTCATGTCATGTGCCTGCATGGAATGCCACCAGACCATGATCCGAGCCTTCTGCCGACTCTGACGTCTTTATATCCTGGAAATTCTTGGGCCGCTCATCCTGGCTTGAGAACAATACTTGAGGTAGGAATGTACATGGTAGAGCCAAGGAAATAGAGGCTGCCATGCAGGAAAGCAGGACACCCATACCATTAGCTGGGATGGTGCACATTTGACATGAGCTGGTCACAAAATTATCACTTCCACTAAGGTGCCTCTGGGCCTGAGGCAGGGCAGGACTGCTATAAAAGGCAGCCCAAGTCTCTGCTCTCTCATCCACTTCTCTCTTCTCCTTCTCCTCAGGAATCAGGTGAGTGGGAAGCCTGTTCTCCTCCAACTCCTGCTGCTGCTGCAAAAGCAGCTCTTTGCTGCTGGAGGTGTCAGCTGGGAGGAGCTGTTGTAGCCCAGGGTTGGGAGCTGCTTCTGCTGGGAGAGGGCAGGGGAGACAAGGTCCTGTGCACAGAGAGAGAGAGAGGGGCTAGGACATGGCTGAGGTGGCTCCTGAGCTTTGAGCTGGGTACTGCAATGTGGGCCAAGAGGTGCCTTGTTTGCAAGGTGTTTGGCTCCAATGCTGCTTCTCATGTGTCCTCACTTTCTGCGTCTCCCTCCCATCTGTGCCAGGTGCACCTGTGACCCTGAGCCATGTCCTGCTGCAAGCCCTGTGAGCCTTGCTGCCAGCCCTGTGGCCCCTGCCCGCTGGCCAGCAGCTGCAATGAGTGCTGTGTCAGGCAGTGCCAGAGCTCCCACGTCGTCATTGAGCCGCCTGCTGTGCTGGTGACCCTGCCTGGCCCCATCCTCAGCTCCTTCCCCCAGAACACCGCCGTGGGATCCTCCACCTCTGCTGCTGTTGGCAACATCCTCAGCTGTGGCGGAGTGCCCATCAGCTCTGGGGGCTTTGACATCTCCTGCATCACCAACTGCTATGGCAACAGATGTTGTCCCCCATGCTAAATCTGCTGGCAATATCCTCGGGCCAGGACCTGCACAACCTCAGAACGTGGGCATGCATTGAAGATGGATCTTTGGAACAATGGATTTGTGCCCTCAGTTTAGTGTTGCTTTCCCCCAATTTCTTCCCTTCTCTTCCTTTCCTGTCAGCGTCATTCAATCCCAGCCTAGGTGGAACCTCTTTGCCATCCTCCTTCCCTCTGCAGTCCTGGCAAATGGACACCCCCACTGTGCATCAGTGGCTGCTCCTGGTGTCCAGTTTGAGCCACTTCCTTTTCTTTCTTAGACTTAATAAAGTTGATTTGCATCCAAACCTGGGCCTCTGCTTTCTCCTTGCGTCTGTGGAAACTCTTCCAGTCACCTCAGGGCAAAAGGTGGGGGAAGCTGAGGGTGGAGGTTCCATGGTGGATTTTACTTTGTGCCTTTTCTGTTGGAACTCCCAAAAACATTCCTGGCTCATCCAAAATAGTCAAAATCAGAAGATGATGGCAAAAGGTCAACATGAGAGGGAATGTGCAACAGCAATGCCTGGGGAGAGTTCACAGAGGGGAACCATAGAGGGGAACCTCCTCTCTTCCAGCACGTGCCTCACATTAGCCTTCTGTAGAGCTTCCAACCACACAAGCAGGGCTGACGGGTTTCACAGGACCCATTAAGCATCAGGACAGAACCAAAGCCATCCTGCCACCATGTTGAGCTTTCCAGCTGAGCATCCTCAGCTGTGAGGGAGTGCCCATCAGCTCTGAGGGCTTTGACATCTCTTGCATCACCAACTCCTGCAGTGGCAGCAGCTCTTGTCAACCCTGCTAAAGATGCTGATGCCATCACCCTTGCGCAAGAACCTCAGTGACCTTGGAACATGGTGCTGGAATCTAGACCAAGTGTTGGAACATTAATTCAGGCTTCCTTGAGTTTATGTTTTCTCTCTCCTTTCTCTTCCCTTCCTTTCCTGTTTCCAGTAGTCAATGCCAGCCTATTAGGACCACTGGCCACCCACTCCCTGTCTTCCTTTTTCCTGCAGACCAGATAGACTGTCACCCTTACTACATCTTTGTGGTTGCTCCTGCTGCTGTCTTTGAGAATCACCAGCTTGTCTTCTTTAGACTCAGAAAAGTTTGTTTTGCATCCACTCCTAGGCCTATTTTTCTCTTTTATCTCTGACAACTCATCCAGTCACCTGAGGACAAAGGTGGAAAAGCAGAGAGTGGGACTCACTGCCATGGATTTTTATTGTGCCCTTTCCCTTGGAGCTGACAAAGAAATCCCTGAGCGTCAGGGTGGTGACGCACTGGAACGAGTTGCCTTGAGAAGCTCCTTCTCATTCCTGGATGTGTTAAGGAAAGATTGCTCAGGACTTTGAGCCACTTCATTTCATGAGTTCCATCCTTGCCCCTATTTTGTGGGATGGGTGGAGCATTACAAACAAAAAAATGTTGTTTAGGTGCCGTTCTATTCCAGGTTTTTGAGCCAACACAGTCAGGCAGAAGGAACAACCACAAAACCAAGGTGGAAAGGCAAAGAGCTAATTTATTTCCTTGCCTCTCTTCAAATCTCAGGCCAAGGAAACACTTGGGTGGAGATGCACATGGGGGAACATCGACCCCCATAGGCTAAGCCCCTGCTGGCAGGGCTCCACTTTACACCAGTGCTATGATGTGCTGTTTGTGATATCTGAGCTTTGATCTTCTCTCTCTCAAAACAAGAGCTCAAGCATATCCATGAGACAGCCTCCAAGTCTCTCCACTCACGGGCCTTGTCTCTACACAGAGATTTTCCTTCTCCAAACACAGGATAAAACAGCAGTTGGCATCCTTTATGGGGTTTCCCACATTGATACTCTCCAGGCCTTGGCATTCCAAGCTGCAAGGTCACTTGAGCCAACCTACAATCATCCTCCGAATTTTTCTGCTTTTAACCCTTTCCTCCCAACCCAAGCCATTCCTAATGAAATCCTTTTTCACAGAGGCGTCAGCAGTGTGACAGATGTGCTCAGTGCAGGGCAGGGCTGAGACCCCTTTGGACACAGCTAGAGCTGACTCAGTCAGACGTGGTGGGAGACCCTGGACTCCTCCCACAAACTCCATTTGTACAGCCTTCTGCTCCAGCTTCCAAACTTTGCAACTAATACACAAGAGAGGGGATCCATCACAGTGTGAAGTAAAATTTCAAGAACAAAGTCTTATGCATGTTTTGCTTTAGCCATCTGCCTTATCTCAAGAATTTTTTTTTTTTATTTTTACACCTTCTTGTTTCTTTCCTGTCCACTTCAGAAGGGGCAGTGGTAGTGTGGCTTGAGGGCACTGGCCATCCAGCCAAGGTCAACCCAGCAGAGCTGGGAATAAGAACAAAGGATTCTTGCTAAGAACATGTGGTGAGAAGGACCAGCATGTAGCTGGACAAGGGGCCTTAGGGAGATGGGGAAGCACTTTCCTGGGAGAAGCTTCCTTGCTTCTGGAAAGCAGCAAAATGCAGCACAGGGGAAGAGCAGGAATGAGGTGGAGAAATGAGTATAGGCTGTTGAACAATGGCTGACCCAGTAGGGAGGAATCAAGATGCATCACATGCCCTCAGGGAATGCCACCAGACCACAATCTGAGCACTCTAACTGTGCTGATGAGTTTGTATCTTGGATATTCTGGGGCCTCTCATCATGGCCGTAACACAAGCTCTCAGATAGGAATTTGCAAGGCAGAAGCCAGGAAATGAAAAGACAACAATTCAGGAAATCAGGACACAGCCCCTACCATTAGCTGGGATGGTGCATATTTGACATGACCTGGTCACAAAATTATCACATCCACTAAGGTGCCTCTGGGCCTGAGGCAGGACAGGACTGCTATAAAAGGCAGCCCAAGTCTCTGCTCTCTCATCCACTTCTCCTTCTCCTCAGGAATCAGGTGAGTGGGAAGCCTCTTAGGCTTCTGCTTCTCCACCATCAAGACCAGCTCCTTCCTGGCTGGAGGTGTCAGCTGAGAGGGGCTGTTGTAGCACAGGGATGGGAGTTGTTTCTGCTGGGAGAGGAAAGAAGAGAGAAGGTCTTGTGCAGAGAGAGAGAGAGAGAGAGGCTGGGACTTGGCTGAGGTGTCTCCTGGGCTTTGAGCTGGGCACTGCAATGGGGGCCAGGAGTGCCTTGGCTGCAGGATGTTTGGGTGCAGTGCTGCTTCTCATGAGTCCTCACTTTCTGCTTCTCTCTCCTGTCTGTGCCAGGTGCACCTGGGACCCCGAGCCATGTCCTGCTGCAAGCCCTGTGACCCTTGCTGCCAGCCCTGTGGCCCCTGCCCGCTGGCCAGCAGCTGCAATGAGTGCTGTGTCAGGCAGTGCCAGAGCTCCCACGTCGTCATTGAGCCGCCTGCTGTGCTGGTGACCCTGCCCGGCCCCATCCTCAGCTCCTTCCCCCAGAACACCGCCGTGGGATCCTCCACCTCTGCTGCTGTTGGCAACATCCTCAGCTGTGGTGGAGTGCCCATCAGCTCTGGGGGCTTTGACATCTCCTGCATAACCAACTGCTACGGCAACAGATGCTGTCGTCCCTGCTAAACCTGATGGCAACATCCTCAGGCCACAGAACCTCCACAACCTCACAACATGCTGCTGGAATGACATCAGAATTTTGGGTCACTGTATGTAGGGCTTCTGACTTTTGGTTCCTTCTCATCCTGTCTTTTTCTCTTCCCTTCCTTTCCTGCCACCACCACCCAATGCCAGCCTAGTGGGGCCTTTTGGCCTCCTACTCTCCTTCTATTGGCAGGAGAGGCAGAGGGACATCTTCACTGCACCGCAGTCACTTCTCCTGGTGCTCTCTGAGAACCACCTCCTTTTCTTGCTTAGAGTCAATAAAGTCATTTTGCATTCAAGCCTCGGACTCTGATCCTCTTTCCGTCCGTGTCAACTTTTACAGTGAGCTCAGGACAAAGGTGCAGGAAGGGGAGGTTGGGACTCCCTACAGTGGATTTCACTTTGTGCCTTTTTTCTTGGAGCTCACAAACACATCCCTCACTTCTCCAACTACATGGGAAGGAAGATGACTCCCAAACTTGACAGAAATGGAGGGTGAAAGGCTGTGGCTTGGAATCAGCAATGCTTGGGGACAGCCCACAATCTTCTCTTTTCTGTCACCTCCCTCACATTTATTCCTGTTCTGGCCAGGTGCTCTCCAGACACACAAGCCTGAGGGGTTTCATAGGTTGGGATTGGCATCAGCTGATTGGGGTCAGCTGTTCTGTGGAGCCCTTTGCAGGTGAATGTACCATGAGGGAAGCTGTGACCCCATGAAAAACCTGCAGCAGGAAAGATTCCTGGCAGGAACGTCCCCTGCAGAGCAGGTCAAGCAGACAGGACTTCTTCCCCTGTTGGGGACCTGCCGTGGAGCATTCTCTTCTTGAACAAATGTGCTTCTTGGAAATAATCCACCCTTCTCTATTTGTCTTGGTTTAGAAAGACAGGTTTCTGCCAGGGAAACTGGGGTTCCCCTAGAATGGAGAATGCAAACCCCTCACACCCAGCCAAATTATAATTTTGCAATCAAGGGCTCTCAGGCAAAGATTTTAGGGATAGGAATACCAATTCTTTACTAGGAATAATAACAATACAAATGTAATAGTTAACAAAACCACCTAACCAAAAAAGCAAACAAAAAAATAAACAACAATTTTGGAAAACCCCGAGAGAGTCAGAGCCACAACCTGACCCTGTGATTCAGGGTGTTGAAAGCTGTCCAAAAGTAAGTCCTTCTGAAGTGGCAGACGTGATTCTGTTGGAGCAGTGATGATTCTGTGGAAAAGCAGATCCACGGGAGGTGACGAGGGAGTCTGGTGGTGATAAGGAGGGGGTCCAGGAAGGATGAGATGGAATCTGGTGACATGAAGTCCGGTCTTCCCCCTGGGAAAAATCGGGTGAAAAACTAGCAGCTCTCCTGTCTGTGAGTCTCCGTTTATCCAGACAAACTGCCTGCTTCCCCCCGCCCCCACTGCCAGGGGATTAGATGTGTCTCACAATAGGGTGATAGAAATGCAGATGCACCGCTCTGGAGGGGAAGGTACAGGCTGGGAACGTGGTAAGGGCCTATTAAGATGAGGCTTCAGACCTTCAAACAAATGGAAATAAAAAACAGAACACCCGGCTCCACAACCCAGGACACCATTGGAACACCTGCAATTGATGTAAGTGGAACTCCACAACTCCTAGTTGTATGTTGAATATTCTGTAGATGGTTACTTTAAAACTGTTAAAGACTCCTAATAATACATTGGATGTTCTGTTGGTGTTATGCATATTGTTCTCTTGAATAGTTTGTACCCAGTTTGTAACCCAAGTCCCAGTTTTGTATGCCCTTACCTGTTGCCAAGGTTATGCTGCTTCCCCGCCTTCTGTCTGCCCCTCTTCCTGCTTCCTGCTCCCTGCCTGACTTCCTGCTCCCTGCCGACCCCCTGCCTGCCGGTCAAGCCGAAACTGATGCCCATTATGGAAATCGCAAAGACCCCCATGAAGCCATGCCAGAATGTTTGCTACAATTAACACCAAAACCCCCTGGCAACAACGAGTCAGCACATAATCCAGACCCAAAAAGAATGCCACCTGGCTGGCAAGACATGAAGCTGTCTGTAGGGGGTTTTCACCTGCTCACCATAACCTGGCACTCGGAAAGAAAGACAGCCTTGGACTAGGATGAGCCCAATGAGTGCCTGGGAGCTTTCGTGTGGTTGAACTCCTGGCTCTGCAGCGTGAGCAGCAGAATAATCGACTCAGGCCTCCTCCTCGGCCATGATTGAGGGAGCGGCAGCAGAGCTGTGAGCAATCCCTTGAGCTTTCCCCTATTAATAAAGGTATTTAAGGAGTTAATAATCATCTCCTGCCTTGTTTATTTATAACACATTCAGAGAGAGGTCCCATCCTTTTCATTGCAATCCTTGAACTGCTGGAAAACTGGATGGAGTTTTTCAAAACCTCCTGCTTTCCAGAGAGAAATGGCTCCACGACTGCACTCATACCACAGGTTCACCAGCTCTTTGGTCATCTCTGGCACATGCAGAGGGGTTGCAGTGCCTGCTGAATTGGGATTTGACACCTTCCACAGACAGTGTGGGCTCACCTATCTGACTGGCACCAAGATGCACTTCCAGACAAAACAATCCTTTGCATTTCTGAAGAAGCAAAAGAAGGGTGAGAGAATGGCCTCACTTGCCCTGCCTGTACAGAGATCATTTCACTCTCCAGGTGGAGCAGTGACCAGGCTCTTCAGTACCCACTGGAGGAGAGGTGCTCTGAGCTGCCAGGGAGGCCCGGTGTCCCTAGGCCAACTCCAGCACCTCCATGGTGGCCTCTTAGACTCTGGACTTCTGTCAAATGTTGGAGTAGGGAGCACAGTCCAACATTTCCACTTTCCCTGCTGTGATCTAATATACTGTTGTCTCTCGACATCACTCACAGGGCGGCAATATAAAAATGCAATTAGTCAGTGTGTGTGTTTCTGGGTGTGCATTGCTGTCACTCCACTTATTTCCCCAAGGTCATATTTCTGCTTCAAAGCATGAAACTGACTCAGAGTTCTTAGCACAGCATGGATACTGCAGAGTCATGGCAAATGATGGACCTGAAAAAGCAGGACCAGATGTATCCCAAGGGGAAATGTGCAATTTTACCACTCCCATTTGAATATTCAAATGAAACACCAGTGCCCACGTATGCCAACTGATTTGCCATTTAACCTCACTGTCTTGGTTTGGAAAGACAGGTATCTGCCAGGGAAACTGGAGTTCCCCTAGGATGGAGAATGCCAACCCCTCTCACCCCGACGAATTATAATTTTGCAATCAAGGGCTCTCAGGCAAAGATGTTGGGAATAGGAATAACAGTTCTTTACTAGGAGATATTAACAATACAAATATGATAGGAAACAAAACCACCCAACCAAACAAACAAATAAACAAATAAACAATAATTTTGGAAGAAAACCCTGACAGAGTCAGAGTTTCAATCTGACCCTGTGATTCAGGATGTTGAAAACAGTCCAAACGTAAACAGACCAAACACTTCTGAAGTGGCAGACGTGATCCTGTTGGAGCAGAGATGATTCTGCGAAGAAGCCGGTTCAGGGGCGGCGAGGAGGCGAACAGGATGACGAGCACAGGAGGCGAAGAAGATCTTGCCACACCGCAGGGAAGGAAGCGCCGAGCACCCAGCTCCTGCAGCAGGGCAGAACCGGCAACTCCCGGCCACCCCCCCCTCCCCCCCACCCCCCACAGCCAGGGCATGAGATGTATAGAAATGCAAATGCACCGCACAGGCTGGGGAAGGTGGCAATGGCCTATCAAGATGGGTCATCAGGCCCCAAAACAGATGTAAATAGAATATACAAAACCCGGCTCCACAACCCAGGACACTCACAAATTTCCCATTCTTCTCCCGAGATTCTGAAACCTCTTTTACACACAACAGAGGGTTTAATCATGCATGAGGACAGACCAAAACGATCCTTCCAACAAGATGGAAGCTGCCACACTTTCCCCTTCCGGATGTTGGAGAGTAGCAGTTCTACAATTTTCTGGCTTCCACCTCGCAGACATGGTCAGACACTTTTCTCTAGATGCCTCATTCTCTTTGACAGAATCTCTTCCCATAGCTCCTGGCTGAGGACAAAAGTCAGTTTGGACACAGGACTGCCCCATCCCCACACAGCCACGAGAACCCAGTAACATCCAAGCTTCTCCAGCAGGCAGGTGCAAGGAGCCTGGGAAAGAGCTGAGTGCCCCAAGGCTGCCTGGAGGTGGCATCCAAGGGATGGCCTGGCTTTGGGATTGTCCTGGTGAGATGGGAGTGCCGTGGGCCTCTCCAGGGTCCTGCAGAGCAGCAAGTGGGGGCTGAATGTGTGTGAGTGGCTGGCACTGCTGGGCAGGGCAGTCCCTCTGGGGCTTGCAATGGCTGGGCTGGGAGGTCAGCTCAGGCCCAGCTGTGGACACAGACACAGGGGCACTGACACATGGCCAGCCTGCCCAGGTGTGCCCAGAGATGAGCGCAGACACACAGAGCCCAGCACACGTGCACAGGCACACGGGCCTTGCACACCAGTGCCCTGACCTGAGCACAGCCATCCCCGGGGAGGCCAGAGGCTCTCAGGGGGCTGTTCCCACCAGTGCACAAGCACAGGGATGTGCAGGCACTTGCACACTCTGGGGCACAGCCACACTTCCACGCGCATCATTGTGGGGGAGCACATGGGGCAGAGGCCATAGGAAGGGCTGTGAGTGAGGGGATGCTGGGGAGCTCCCAGCCAGAGCAGGTTCAGGGCATTCCAAGCAGGACAGAAGCTCAAGCAGCACTGCTACAGGAGGCTCACAGACTACGCAGAATTAGGGGGAAAGCAAAGTGGATTCGTCTAGTGCCCATCACATAAGGAAGTGCAAGGGTGATGAGCCAAAGACTGGAGTGCTAGGAGCAGATGAGGCCCTTCCAGTCAGCAGGGATATAAAAAACCCAAATGAATGCCCCAGGCTGGATTCCTGCCTCCATGTGATGCTATCTACACTGAGTTCATGTCTCTTACCCACACAGACACATCCCTGCCCCCAGGAAACATGGAATCTCCCATACCAGCTCTCAGAAGAAGTGTCTGCGAGGGAATGGGAATGATGCAGGCCAGGAAATGCAAAGTCATTGTAGAGGGAAAAACCAAATCATGCCATGCCATTCCCAGAGATGTTTCCATTCATTTGGGATCATGCAGGAATATCGTCACTTCTGCAGCCTGGACTGTGGGCCCTGAGGCACTGTGAGGCCAGGATAAAAGGCAGCCTCACTGCTGGCTTTCTCAACCACTTCTGCCACCTCCTGCTCCTTGGGAACCAGGTGAGTTGCAAGCCCCTTTCTCCTCCACGCTCTCTAGGACAGCATTGAGCTTTCCAGCCCTTGTTCCTGCTCCTTGTTCTTCTGGGAGTGTCCTGCAGTGGTGGTGGTGTGGGCAGAGGGCAGACTGTGTGTTCTGGCCAGAGGCTGAGGCTGGACTGAGGTGCTGATTTTGATGCAGGTTAGGCAGGAGCGTGGCTGGGCCTGGCTGAGCTCAGAAGGACGGTGCTGGGCTCAGGCAAAGGATGCCCAATTTGGGGCTGCAGAGCGTGGAGCTGGGCAGGCAGCAGGGGCCTTGTCTTGCTGGGGGTGGCCTGCGGGCTGTGTCTCAGGTGTGCGTGTGCTCTGCTTCCTCCCTGCCCTCTGTGCCAGGTGCAGCGCCAGGCTCCAGATATGTCCTGCTCTGAGAAGTGCCAGCAGTGCCGGCCCTGTGAGCCTTGCTGCCAGCCCTGTGGCCCCTGCCCGCTGGCCAGCAGCTGCAATGAGTGCTGTGTCAGGCAGTGCCAGAGCTCCCACGTCATCATTGAGCCGCCTGCTGTGCTGGTGACCCTGCCCGGCCCCATCCTCAGCTCCTTCCCCCAGAACACCGCCGTGGGATCCTCCACCTCTGCTGCTGTTGGCAACATCCTCAGCTGTGAGGGAGTGCCCATCAGCTCTGGGGGCTTTGACATCTCCTGCATCACCAACTGCTATGGTGGCAGCAGATGTTGTCGTCCCTGCTAAAGATGCTGATATCAATGTACTCAGGCAAGAAACTCCAAGACCTCAGAACATGGTGCTGGAATGAAGCCAGAACTTCAAGACATTGTATTCAAAGCTGCAGGCTGTTGTTTCCTGTTTTTCCTTCTCTCTTTTTCTCCTTCCTTTGTTTTCTCTGTGCCACTGAATGCCAGCCTAGTGGGACCTGTTGACGTCCTTCCCTCTGCAGGCCAAGAGACAGACCTCCCAGTTACATCTTAGTGGCTGCACCCTCTGGTGCTCCCTGTGAGCCTCCTCCTTTCCTTCTTTTGACTCAATAAAGCTGCTTTTGCATTCAAACCTCAGCCTCTGATTTCTCATTCTTTCTATAAAAACTTTTTCTAATTGCTCATTGGAAAATGGTGGAGCCAGTACAGCGTTGATATCACTGCAGTGCAATTTTGTTGGTTCCCGTTCCCTTGGAGCTGACAGAGATGTGCCGCTCTGTGAGGGTGCTGAGGCATTGTAATTCCATGCCCAGAATGGTTTTGGATGCCTCAAGCCTGGCAGTGTGCAAGACCAGGCAGGACAAAGCTTTGAGCAGGCTGGTTTAGTGGGTGGCATCACTGCTCATTTCTTGAGGGCAGAAGGATGGGAAAGAAAAGGTCTTAAAGTTGCCTTCCATCAGGCATCAGGCATCAGCAGTGTGACAAATGTGCTCAGTGCTGGGCAGGGCTGAGTTCCCTTTGGACACAGTGGCAGCTGACTCATTCCGATGTGGCAGGAGTCACTAGACTCTTCTCAAGAAGCCCATTCCTGCAGCTTTATGTACAAAAGTTGCCTTTGTGAGCAGCAACAACACGTGAGGTAGGCCTGCTTCCTGGGAAGTGGCCAGCCACCAGTTCCTCAGGCAAGGAGGCCAAGAATGTATTTTCTTTCCTTGTGTACTTGTGCATGCATAGCCTTTCGCTTTTGCTTTAGCAAACTGCCAAGCTTCAAGTAGCTCTCTTTGTTATATTATCTTGTCTTCCTACCAAAGAAAGGGCATTGATGGAGCATCTTGCTGGGCACCATCCTTCCAGCCAAGGCTTGCTGAGCACAGTTCGCAATCAGCCCAGGGCAAGGGCAGGAAGGAGCTGGAGAAGCAGGCATTGAGAGTTGAGCAAAGGGAGATGTATTAGAGGGGAAGCAGGATCACAAGAAATACCTTCTGTCCCTGACCCATTCCCCAAATGGGCCTGGAAAAGAGGTTGAAGGTGAAAACTCATGGGATGTCACAGAGACATGTGGGAGAGATGGAAAGGTACACAGGAAGAATGAGAGAGATGCCCTGAGTGCTTGACCACAAACAAACCTACAGGAATGACACAGGTTCATGTCATGTGCCTGCATGGAATGCCACCAGACCATGATCCGAGCCTTCTGCCGACTCTGACGTCTTTATATCCCGGAAATTCTTGGGCTTCTCCTCCTGGCCCTAGAACAATACTTGAGATAGGAATGTACATGGCAGAACCAAGGAAATAGAGGCTGCCATGCAGGAAAGCAGGACACAGCCCCTACCATTAGCTGGGATGGTGCACATTTGACATGAGCTGGTCACACAATTATCACTTCCACTAAGGTGCCTCTGGGCCTGAGGCAGGACAGGACTGCTATAAAAGGCAGCCCAAGTCTGTGCTCTCTCATCTACTTCTCTCACCTCCTTCTCCTCAGGAATCAGGTGAGTGGGAAGCCTCTTGTGCTTCTGCTTCTCCACCATGAAGACCAGCTCTTTCCTGGCTGGAGGTGTCAGCTGGGAGGGGCTGTTGTAGCACAGGGCTGGGAGCTGCTTCTGCTGGGAGACAGCAGGGGAGAGAAGGTCCTGTGCAGAGAGAGAGAGGCTGGGACTTGGCTGAGGTGGCTCCTGGGCTTTGAGCTGGGCACTGCAATGTGGGCCAGGAGGTGCCTTCGTGGCAGGGTGTTTGGGTGCAGTGCTGCTTCTCATGTGTCCCCACTTTCTGTTTCTCTCTCCTGTCTGTGCCAGGTGCACCTGTGACCCCGAGCCATGTCCTGCTGCAAGCCCTGTGACCCTTGCTGCCAGCCCTGTGGCCCCTGCCCGCTGGCCAGCAGCTGCAATGAGTGCTGTGTCAGGCAGTGCCAGAGCTCCCACGTTGTCATTGAGCCGCCTGCTGTGCTGGTGACCCTGCCCGGCCCCATCCTCAGCTCCTTCCCCCAGAACACTGCCGTGGGATCCTCCACCTCTGCTGCTGTTGGCAACATCCTCAGCTGTGGCGGAGTGCCCATCAGCTCTGGGGGCTTTGACATCTCCTGCATCACCAACTGCTATGGTGGCAACAGATGTTGTCCCCCCTGCTAAAGATGTTGGCAACATCCTCGGGCAAGAACTTCCACAACCTCAGGACATGGAGCGGCCCTGAAGATGCATCTTTGGAAAAATGGATTTGTGCCCTCACTTTAGTGTTGCTTTCTTCCAAGCCATTCCCTTCTCTTTCTTTCCTGTCAGCACCACCAATTGCTAGCCTAGTGGGACCTGTTTGCCTCCCTCCTTCCCTCTGCAGGCCAGGGAAATGGACACCCCCACTGCGCTCCAGTGGCTTCTCTTGGTGTCCCCTTTGAGCCACCTCGTTTTCTTGCTTAGACTCAATAAAGTTGATTTGCATCCAAACCTGGGCCTCTGCTTTCTCCTTCCTTGTGTGGGAATTCTTCCAGTCAGCTCTAGGCAGAAGGTGGATGAAGCTGAGAGAGGACACTCCATGGTGGATTTTTGTGATTTTTTGTTTGAACTCCCAAACACATCCCTGACTTTCTCATATTAGTCAACATCAGGAGAAGATGATGGCAAAAGTTCAACATGAGAGGGAATGTGAAACAGCATTGATTGGGGATAGGCAGAAGGAGGCAAAGAAAGCAGATCATCAGCACAGCAGCTCACTTGTGCAGCTTTTCCCTGGCATTTGCCTTGAAGGTCTACTTGTTCAGTTGTGGCTATGGCACGAGGTAGTTGTGCTGAGCTCTGCCTGTGCCTGTAAACCTGCCACTATCTCCGAGGTCCCCAAGCACAAAAGTCATATGACAGAATTGACCTCTGTCCTCTGAGGGGAAGAGTGGGAGAAAGATATTTTGCTCCTGCTGGCACACATCGAAATCAGAAAAAAAAACGTGTAAATGAAAAACATCAAAGACACTTCTATTTGCCATAATTGTTACAAAACAACAGAGACCTTAACCAGCTTTCAGACGCACCCAGCTGATGTCTCACTCTCCATCTTTTATGGGTCATGGGAAAGTAACTTGAAAATGGTTGTGAGTTAAGGTAAAGACAGTGGGATTACTCAGCATTGCCATCAGAGGAAAAAGCAGGCTTGACTTGGAGAACCTTTAACCTAATGTGAGAAAAAAAAAATAAAAGGCACTAAAATGCCTTCACTCTATCCCTCACCCTTCCCCCACCCTTAAGCAGCACAGAATAGGGGGTTGCAGTAGGTACACAACAGTTTCTTTCTGTGCAATACTGCTGGACTTGCATAAGAAAATGCAGCAGGAATTTATCAGTTTGTCCTAAGTCACATTTTCCTGCTCCCAAGACACAATTGCTAGGCTCTGAGATTCAGGTTTTGTTTTTTTTTTTTTTTTGGGGGGGGGTTGGATATAGAAGACCTGGGCCAGAAAATCCAAGGAGTTTGACTCAAAGCTGTTGACTCCTCTGGAGAAACTCTCTTACATCTCACAGCAATACATGAACATGGTGCCTCCAGTTCAATACATACTTGTAGGAAGGTCTCAACCCTTGCCTCAGCACCAGGTTGCTGAGCTGTAGAAGTGCATCTTGCATTGGCCCTGACATGAGGAGGTTGTGACCCATCCTGATCAGCAGCAACATTGCATCAGAAGCGATTGATTCTGGAATGACAGCCTGCAGAGGCCAGCAGGATTTATTGGCCTTTCTTCCTGAACATAAAGCAAGAAAGGAAGGGTGCAGGAGGCTGTGTTTCAGTTCTCTGGACACTTCTCTGCAAGGACGAAGGCTGCACCCTTCAGCTGCAAATCGGCTTCTTTTATAAGTGCTACTGGCAATATTTTGGGACATACCAGGAGAGAGACCCTTGGCCATGACCTGCACATACTCTCAGGATGAGCGTTCCATATTTCAATGGAGCCAAACAAAAAAACTGTGCACTCATATAAATCCAAAAAACATCACCACCTAGGAACTCTGGTGTGGAGATACATCATGTGCCCACAGATGGGAGAACCTGGACACATGGAAGTGAAGCACAAGAGTAGTACCCATTTCCTGACAACTTGGAAAAAACCAAACCCACAGGAATGACACAGCTGAACATAATCTGTCTACATGGGATGACACTGGCCCTTCATCAGAGTCTTCTGCCTGTGCTGAAGTCTTTCTTCCCTGGAAATCATTGAACATCTCATCCCAGCACTTACAAAAGCAGACCTTCATGTAGGAAAGCACGCGGAATTAGCCAGGAAATGAAAAGGCAGAAGTGCAGGAAACCAGGACACAGCCCTACCATTAGCTTTGATGGTGCACATTGTGACATGAGCTGGTCAGAAAATTATACTTCCACTAAGGTGCCTCTGGCCTGAGGCAGGGCAGGACTGCTATAAAAGGCAGCCCAAGTCTCTGCTCTCCCATCCACTTCTCTCACCTCCTTCTCCTCAGGAATCAGGTGAGTGGGAAGCCTCTTCTCCTCCTGCTGCTGCTTCAAGAGCAGCTCTTTCCTGGCTGGAGGTCACAGCTGAGAGGGGCTGTTGTAGCACATGGCGGGGAGCTGCTTCTGCTGGGAGGGGGCAGGGGAGAGAAGGTCTTGTGCAGAGAGAAAGAGGCTGGGACTTGGCTGAGGTGGCTCCTGGGCTTTGAGCTGGGCACTGCAATGTGGGGCATGAGTGCCTTGGCTGCAGGGTCTTTGGGTGTAGTGCTGTTTCTCATGTGTCCCCACTTTCTGCTTCTCTCTCCTGTCTGTGCCAGGTGCACCTGTGACCCCGAGCCATGTCCTGCTGCAAGCCCTGTGACCCTTGCTGCCAGCCCTGTGGCCCCTGCCCGCTGGCCAGCAGCTGCAATGAGTGCTGTGTCAGGCAGTGCCAGAGCTCCCACGTCGTCATTGAGCCGCCTGCTGTGCTGGTGACCCTGCCCGGCCCCATCCTCAGCTCCTCCCCCCAGAACACCGCCGTGGGATCCTCCACCTCTGCTGCTGTTGGCAACATCCTCAGCTGTGGCGGAGTGCCCATCAGTTCTGGGGGCTTTGACATCTCCTGCATCACCAACTGCTATGGTGGCAACAGATGTCGTCCCTGCTAAAGCTCCTGGCAACATCCTCGGGCGAGAACCTCCAAGGCCTCAAAGCATGGCTCTGGCCAGGAGATAGAGCTTTGGGACATTTTATTTAGAGCTTTGGACCATCGCTTCCTTCTTCTACTCTTCTCTGCTTTTCTGTCCCTCTCTCCCCAGGCCAGTCTGGTGTGGGCCTGTCGCCCTTCCTTCCTCTGCAGGGCAGTCCAAGGAATGCCAAAGGGAGCTCCGTCTTAGTGGCTCCTCCTGGTGCTCTCTGTGAGCCATCTCCTTTTCTTCTTTAAACTGATTAAAATTGTGCTGCATTCAAGCCTTGGCCTCTGAGTCATCTATTGCTCTGTGGCAACTCCTCCAGTCTGCTCAGGAAAAAAAAAGAAGAAAGCAATGTGTGGGGCTCGCTGCACTGGAATTTACTTGGTGTCCTTTTCCCTTGGACCTGATTGAAGAACATCCCTGGCTCCTTGGCAGCCAAAGGTCATCATGGAGACTTTGGTTCCAAAGGTTTGGGGATGGGAAACAACACCTGGGGCCAGCCCACGACCTCATGTCTTCCTATTCTTCCTTCATTTCCTGGCCTAGGGCCAGTGGCCAGCACACCTGGCAACAAGCAGATGAGATCCCAACCTCACACAGTCCCTCAGCACTTGGCAGGGCCCAGCTGCTGCCCAGACACACAGGGCTGAGGTGAGTCACAAGTTAGGATTGGTAACCCAGTCTGTGCAGTGGAGTCTCCATCCCTGTGAACCCAACAGCTGCAAAAGGATCGAACGTTTTGTTCCAGGTGTTCATCTTCCCTGTGCAAATGACTTGTGGCTTCACTGCTAATGCCAACACATGGGAATGTTTTCAGCTGTGCTTGAACATTTCTGGTTAGTCCTTGGCCTTCAGCCCCAGTGCCAAGTGCCTTGGCATACCATCAGAACTGTTCTGGGAGTCAGAGGGGGGAAAGACCTTGAGGGAGGGTGGGTGGGGAAGTGAAGCAGTGTGGTTTTTGGCAGTTTGTCAGTTCCACCCTTGCCGGGATGGGTGCAGAGATGGTCATGTGGCACTTCTTTATCTTGGAACCCCTCCTACGGTGCGATTTTTTTCAACAATGCTGTGGAGCTCTGCCTGTTGCCACCTTGTAAGCCCGTTTGCTTGCAAGAGAGAAACACCAAGGGACCAGTATGGTACACCGTGATTCCTCGGGGGAGCCATCCCTTCCCCCCTCCTTCCCTGGAGTGGCCCCATAAAAGGCTACCTGGAGCCAGAACAACACCCCCACCAGACTTTTTCTCTGTAGGGTAGAGTGACATTGCTGCCCCCCTTCCCAGCGTGTACCGGCTGCCACTGACGGTGCTAAAAACCGATCACCACTCACGTGGCTGCCAGGGGCATCCAACCCTTCTTCCCTCTCCCTCATCTGAGCCACCATCACAGCCAGGGAGGTCCTGATCTTGTATCGGAGCACCCGTAAAGCTGGGAGGGAGTCTCTGCAGCCTCTCTGCCTCGACGGGAGCCAACAGCGTCCCCTGATGGTTGTGGTCTTAACTACACCAAACGGGAAACGCTATTATTGGGTTTCTCCTTTTGTTCGTGTTCCTGCTGTTGTTGTTGCTTGCCTGTCTTGTTATGTGTGTGAATTTATATACATATATGTTCTAGTAAAGAAGTGCGTTCCTTTTGCCATCGCTTTGCCTGCAAGCCCTGTAATTTCAAAGTTATAATAATTTGGAGAGGGTGTCATTTTTCCTTTCAAGAGGGTTCCCACCTTCCTTGGCAAACACTTGTCATTTTAAACCAGAACAATTTCTACAGCACATGTTCCTCAGCCCTTTGGTCATCACTCACACATAACAGGGTGGGAGTGGCTGCTGGACCAGGATCAGTGAAGGTCACATCAGGGCACTTGGATTAAGTGATGCCTTTGCTGGTGCAGAAGGGCCACTCATCAGGAGAACCATGTGGGCAAAGATGACCCCAAAGATGACCAGTGTACACATGACCAGGGCTTGCAGAAAACAGATCTTCTTTTTCATGACAATGGTGTAACAGAGCCGTTAGCAGACAGTGGGATCTCAGTTGAAGGACATCACTGAGAATATCATGAAGCCAACATCATTTCTGCTGGTCTAGTCTCAACAATTGCAGGCAGTGGGGAGTCTGCTTATCCCAGAAACAACACCCTCTTCAGCCATGGGATTGCAATATTGAGACACTGCTTCGTGCGGAGGAGTCCTGGGTGGCCTCAGAATCCCTGGCAGGAACCAGTAGAGAGCTTTAAGGTGTCATGTAATTAGTGCTCAGATATTTGAAGCCATCCCCAAGCACAACGGAATTGTCAAATGCTTCTCAAGGAGATGATTTGGCCATTCATATCACTGTGGCTGTAAACAACTTTCAAATACATTTGATCAAAATTACCTCCCCTTCCTAACAAGGACTCCCATCTGGAAAAAGAAACAAGAGGAAAGATTCTAATCTTCAACAGCCAGAAAAGGGAAGAGAGCAGCTCTCAGATATGCCATGTGGGTTGATCCAACTGCCCTCCATCTCAGCAGAGATGAACCCACCTGACTATGGGTTCTTTCCATCCAAGACCCTTTTGCTGGGAGGTTTCAGCCCTGCTCAGTCAGCATCAGGCTGCTGAGCTGTAGAGGCGCATCTGGCATTGACCCAGACAGGAGGAGCCTGTGTCCCACCCTGGTTACCAGCAACCTTACACCAGCAGGGGATCCACTGCATGATAACAACCTGCAGAAGTGGGCAGGCTTCCTTGGTCTTTGTCCCTTTCCCTAAAACACAAAATGGAAAGTGCAGGAGGCAGAACCGGATTTCAGTGCTAGTTCTCTGCCAGCTCAAAGCCATGACCGTTCAGCTGCAGATTCCATACCAAGTGCCATACCTGATGTCAAAGGGAACATGTTCCTCTCTGAGATGATGAACACTCCAGGGAAGAGTCCTGCTGCTCTGACCAGGGCATACTCTCAGGAGGGTCAACCAAGCACAGAATGACACATGTGTGCTCATAGACACCTGCATGGAATAATGTGAAGATCTGTATGCTCACAGAGAGTCAGCAAAGAGTCGAGAACAGACAGAAAAGATGTGCAGTTCTGTGAACTCAGCTGAGGAGATTCTGGGTGTAGCCACGGTTTGTGCCTGCCACGTTTTGGTTTCTGTAAATTCTGTTCCCAGGCCGGAAATGGTAAACAAGGTCATGCTATTTGTAAACTAAGATGTTTTCCACACGCTTTCCCATAGGAGGGACTTCGTGTGATGGTCTCTTCAAGTGACCAATGGTTCCAGGGGTCCCCACCTCTAAGCTGGGTGCTTTGTGAAAAGGTATAAAATCGGTTTGGACAATAAACTGTGGGCTCCCTCCTTGGGAGTCCACAGCCTTCTGAATGGACTCGTGTCTCCTCCTTTGTGTCCAGCAGCGACAACTGGGGACAAGTGTGGCAGAAAATTACTCAGGTATCCTGGAGAAGAATCAGGCCCCAGAAAACTCCTGATATTCCCAAAGTACCCTACAGAGATTGCACAGGAAGACCTTGAGCCAAATGATGCCAACACAATTTTTCTCTGAGCTCTGTTAGAGTAGCAAGAGGGTCCAACCCTCCCAGCAGATGCAGATCTGAGTGAAACAGTGAGTGACCATCATGGAGACTTAGAAAAAGCAACAGAAACTGATGTGTCATGTCCTTGGGCATGTGGGCAAGAAGCACGAGACTGATGCCCATTTCCGGACACAAAAGAAAAACCAAACCCACAGGAATGACACAGGTGAACACATTTGTCCACAGAGGATGCTCCCAGACAATGTTCTGAGCATTCTAGATGCACTCAGCATTGTTTTTGCCCAGGAAGTTCTGGAATCTCTCATCCCAGCACTTACAGAAATGACCCTTCATGTAGGAAAGCATGCGGAATTAGCCAGGAAATGAAAAGGCAGAAGTGCAGGAAACCAGGACACAGCCCCTTCCATTAGCTGTGATGGTGCACATTGTGACATGAGCTGGTCAGAAAATTATACTTCCACTAAGGTGCCTCTGGCCTGAGGCAGGGCAGGACTGCTATAAAAGGCAGCCCAAGTCTCTGCTCTCCCATCCACTTCTCTCACCTCCTTCTCCTCAGGAATCAGGTGAGTGGGAAGCCTCTTCTCCTCCTGCTGCTGCTTCAAGAGCAGCTCTTTCCTGGCTGGAGGTCACAGCTGAGAGGGGCTGTTGTAGCACATGGCGGGGAGCTGCTTCTGCTGGGACGGGGCAGGGGAGAGAAGGTCTTGTGCAGAGAGAAAGAGGCTGGGACTTGGCTGAGGTGGCTCCTGGGCTTTGAGCTGGGCACTGCAATGTGGGGCATGAGTGCCTTGGCTGCAGGGTCTTTGGGTGTAGTGCTGTTTCTCATGTGTCCCCACTTTCTGCTTCTCTCTCCTGTCTGTGCCAGGTGCACCTGTGACCCCGAGCCATGTCCTGCTGCAAGCCCTGTGACCCTTGCTGCCAGCCCTGTGGCCCCTGCCCGCTGGCCAGCAGCTGCAATGAGTGCTGTGTCAGGCAGTGCCAGAGCTCCCACGTTGTCATTGAGCCGCCTGCTGTGCTGGTGACCCTGCCCGGCCCCATCCTCAGCTCCTCCCCCCAGAACACCGCCGTGGGATCCTCCACCTCTGCTGCTGTTGGCAACATCCTCAGCTGTGGCGGAGTGCCCATCAGCTCTGGGGGCTTTGACATCTCCTGCATCACCAACTGCTATGGTGGCAACAGATGTCGTCCCTGCTAAAGCTCCTGGCAACATCCTCGGGCAAGAACCTCCAAGGCCTCAAAGCATGGCTCTGGCCAGGAGATAGAGCTTTAGGACATTTTATTTAGAGCTTTGGACCATCGCTTCCTTCTTCTACTCTTCTCTGCTTTTCTGTCCCTCTCTCCCCAGGCCAGTCTGGTGTGGGCCTGTCGCCCTTCCTTCCTCTGCAGGGCAGTCCAAGGAATGCCAACGGGAGCTCCATCTTAGTGGCTCCTCCTGGTGCTCTCTGTGAGCCATCTCCTTTTCTTCTTTAAACTGATTAAAATTGTGCTGCATTCAAGCCTTGGCCTCTGAGTCATCTATTGCTCTGTGGCAACTCCTCCAGTCTGCTCAGGAAAAAAAAAGAAGAAAGCAATGTGTGGGGCTTGCTGCACTGGAATTTACTTGGTGTCCTTTTCCCTTGGACCTGATTGAAGAACATCCCTGGCTCCTTGGCAGCCAAAGGTCATCATGGAGACTTTGGTTCCAAAGGTTTGGGGATGGGAAACAACACCTGGGGCCAGCCCACGACCTCATGTCTTCCTATTCTTCCTTCATTTCCTGGCCTAGGGCCAGTGGCCAGCACACCTGGCAACAAGCAGATGAGATCCCAACCTCACACAGTCCCTCAGCACTTGGCAGGGCCCAGCTGCTGCCCAGACACACAGGGCTGAGGTGAGTCACAAGTTAGGATTGGTAACCCAGTCTGTGCAGTGGAGTCTCCATCCCTGTGAACCCAACAGCTGCAAAAGGATCGAACGTTTTGTTCCAGGTGTTCATCTTCCCTGTGCAAATGACTTGTGGCTTCACTGCTAATGCCAACACATGGGAATGTTTTCAGCTGTGCTTGAACATTTCTGGTTAGTCCTTGGCCTTCAGCCCCAGTGCCAAGTGCCTTGGCATACCATCAGAACTGTTCTGGGAGTCAGAGGGGGGAAAGACCTTGAGGGAGGGTGGGTGGGGAAGTGAAGCAGTGTGGTTTTTGGCAGTTTGTCAGTTCCACCCTTGCCGGGATGGGTGCAGAGATGGTCATGTGGCACTTCTTTATCTTGGAACCCCTCCTACGGTGCGATTTTTTTCAACAATGCTGTGGAGCTCTGCCTGTTGCCACCTTGTAAGCCCGTTTGCTTGCAAGAGAGAAACACCAAGGGACCAGTATGGTACACCGTGATTCCTCGGGGGAGCCATCCCTTCCCCCCTCCTTCCCTGGAGTGGCCCCATAAAAGGCTACCTGGAGCCAGAACAACACCCCCACCAGACTTTTTCTCTGTAGGGTAGAGTGACATTGCTGCCCCCCTTCCCAGCGTGTACCGGCTGCCACTGACGGTGCTAAAAACCGATCACCACTCACGTGGCTGCCAGGGGCATCCAACCCTTCTTCCCTCTCCCTCATCTGAGCCACCATCACAGCCAGGGAGGTCCTGATCTTGTATCGGAGCACCCGTAAAGCTGGGAGGGAGTCTCTGCAGCCTCTCTGCCTCGACGGGAGCCAACAGCGTCCCCTGATGGTTGTGGTCTTAACTACACCAAACGGGAAATGCTATTATTGGGTTTCTCCTTTTTGTTCGTGTTCCTGCTGTTGTTATTGCTTGCCTGTCTTGTTATGTGTGTGAATTTATATACATATATGTTCTAGTAAAGAAGTGCGTTCCTTTTGCCATCGCTTTGCCTGCAAGCCCTGTAATTTCAAAGTTATAATAATTTGGAGAGGGTGTCATTTTTCCTTTCAAGAGGGTTCCCACCTTCCTTGGCAAACACTTGTCATTTTAAACCAGAACAATTTCTACAGCACATGTTCCTCAGCCCTTTGGTCATCACTCACACATAACAGGGTGGGAGTGGCTGCTGGACCAGGATCAGTGAAGGTCACATCAGGGCACTTGGATTAAGTGATGCCTTTGCTGGTGCAGAAGGGCCACTCATCAGGAGATCCATGTGGGCAAAGATGACCCCAAAGATGACCAGTGTACACATGACCAGGGCTTGCAGAAAACAGATCTTCTTTTTCATGACAATGGTGTAACAGAGCCATTTGCAGACAGTGGGATCTCAGTTGAAGGACATCACTGAGAATATCATGAAGCCAACATCATTTCTGCTGGTCTAGTCTCAACAATTGCAGGCAGTGGGGAGTCTGCTTATCCCAGAAACAACACCCTCTTCAGCCATGGGATTGCAATATTGAGACACTGCTTCGTGTGGAGGAGTCCTGGGTGGCCTCAGAATCCCTGGCAGGAACCAGTAGAGAGCTTTAAGGTGTCATGTAATTAGTGCTCAGATATTTGAAGCCATCCCCAAGCACAACGGAATTGTCAAATGCTTCTCAAGGAGATGATTTGGCCATTCATATCACTGTGGCTGTAAACAACTTTCAAATACATTTGATCAAAATTACCTCCCCTTCCTAACAAGGACTCCCATCTGGAAAAAGAAACAAGAGGAAAGATTCTAATCTTCAACAGCCAGAAAAGGGAAGAGAGCAGCTCTCAGATATGCCATGTGGGTTGATCCAACTGCCCTCCATCTCAGCAGAGATGAACCCACCTGACTATGGGTTCTTTCCATCCAAGACCCTTTTGCTGGGAGGTTTCAGCCCTGCTCAGTCAGCATCAGGCTGCTGAGCTGTAGAGGCGCATCTGGCATTGACCCAGACAGGAGGAGCCTGTGTCCCACCCTGGTTACCAGCAACCTTACACCAGCAGGGGATCCACTGCATGATAACAACCTGCAGAAGTGGGCAGGCTTCCTTGGTCTTTGTCCCTTTCCCTAAAACACAAAATGGAAAGTGCAGGAGGCAGAACCGGATTTCAGTGCTAGTTCTCTGCCAGCTCAAAGCCATGACCGTTCAGCTGCAGATTCCATACCAAGTGCCATACCTGATGTCAAAGGGAACATGTTCCTCTCTGAGATGATGAACACTCCAGGGAAGAGTCCTGCTGCTCTGACCAGGGCATACTCTCAGGAGGGTCAACCAAGCACAGAATGACACATGTGTGCTCATAGACACCTGCATGGAATAATGTGAAGATCTGTATGCTCACAGAGAGTCAGCAAAGAGTCGAGAACAGACAGAAAAGAAGTGCAGTTCTGTGAACTCAGCTGAGGAGATTCTGGGTGTAGCCACGGTTTGTGCCTGCCACGTTTTGGTTTCTGTAAATTCTGTTCCCAGGCCGGAAATGGTAAACAAGGTCATGCTATTTGTAAACTAAGATGTTTTCCACACGCTTTCCCATAGGAGGGACTTCGTGTGATGGTCTCTTCAAGTGACCAATGGTTCCAGGGGTCCCCACCTCTAAGCTGGGTGCTTTGTGAAAAGGTATAAAATCGGTTTGGACAATAAACTGTGGGCTCCCTCCTTGGGAGTCCACAGCCTTCTGAATGGACTCGTGTCTCCTCCTTTGTGTCCAGCAGCGACAACTGGGGACAAGTGTGGCAGAAAATTACTCAGGTATCCTGGAGAAGAATCAGGCCCCAGAAAACTCCTGATATTCCCAAAGTACCCTACAGAGATTGCACAGGAAGACCTTGAGCCAAATGATGCCAACACAATTTTTCTCTGAGCTCTGTTAGAGTAGCAAGAGGGTCCAACCCTCCCAGCAGATGCAGATCTGAGTGAAACAGTGAGTGACCATCATGGAGACTTAGAAAAAGCAACAGAAACTGATGTGTCATGTCCTTGGGCATGTGGGCAAGAAGCACGAGACTGATGCCCATTTCCGGACACAAAAGAAAAACCAAACCCACAGGAATGACACAGGTGAACACATTTGTCCACAGAGGATGCTCCCAGACAATGTTCTGAGCATTCTAGATGCACTCAGCATTGTTTTTGCCCAGGAAGTTCTGGAATCTCTCATCCCAGCACTTACAGAAATGACCCTTCATGTAGGAAAGCATGCGGAATTAGCCAGGAAATGAAAAGGCAGAAGTGCAGGAAACCAGGACACAGCCCCTTCCATTAGCTGTGATGGTGCACATTGTGACATGAGCTGGTCAGAAAATTATACTTCCACTAAGGTGCCTCTGGCCTGAGGCAGGGCAGGACTGCTATAAAAGGCAGCCCAAGTCTCTGCTCTCCCATCCACTTCTCTCACCTCCTTCTCCTCAGGAATCAGGTGAGTGGGAAGCCTCTTCTCCTCCTGCTGCTGCTTCAAGAGCAGCTCTTTCCTGGCTGGAGGTCACAGCTGAGAGGGGCTGTTGTAGCACATGGCGGGGAGCTGCTTCTGCTGGGAGGGGGCAGGGGAGAGAAGGTCTTGTGCAGAGAGAAAGAGGCTGGGACTTGGCTGAGGTGGCTCCTGGGCTTTGAGCTGGGCACTGCAATGTGGGGCATGAGTGCCTTGGCTGCAGGGTCTTTGGGTGTAGTGCTGTTTCTCATGTGTCCCCACTTTCTGCTTCTCTCTCCTGTCTGTGCCAGGTGCACCTGTGACCCCGAGCCATGTCCTGCTGCAAGCCCTGTGACCCTTGCTGCCAGCCCTGTGGCCCCTGCCCGCTGGCCAGCAGCTGCAATGAGTGCTGTGTCAGGCAGTGCCAGAGCTCCCACGTTGTCATTGAGCCGCCTGCTGTGCTGGTGACCCTGCCCGGCCCCATCCTCAGCTCCTCCCCCCAGAACACCGCCGTGGGATCCTCCACCTCTGCTGCTGTTGGCAACATCCTCAGCTGTGGCGGAGTGCCCATCAGTTCTGGGGGCTTTGACATCTCCTGCATCACCAACTGCTATGGTGGCAACAGATGTCGTCCCTGCTAAAGCTCCTGGCAACATCCTCGGGCAAGAACCTCCAAGGCCTCAAAGCATGGCTCTGGCCAGGAGATAGAGCTTTAGGACATTTTATTTAGAGCTTTGGACCATCGCTTCCTTCTTCTACTCTTCTCTGCTTTTCTGTCCCTCTCTCCCCAGGCCAGTCTGGTGTGGGCCTGTCGCCCTTCCTTCCTCTGCAGGGCAGTCCAAGGAATGCCAACGGGAGCTCCGTCTTAGTGGCTCCTCCTGGTGCTCTCTGTGAGCCATCTCCTTTTCTTCTTTAAACTGATTAAAATTGTGCTGCATTCAAGCCTTGGCCTCTGAGTCATCTATTGCTCTGTGGCAACTCCTCCAGTCTGCTCAGGAAAAAAAAAGAAGAAAGCAATGTGTGGGGCTTGCTGCACTGGAATTTACTTGGTGTCCTTTTCCCTTGGACCTGATTGAAGAACATCCCTGGCTCCTTGGCAGCCAAAGGTCATCATGGAGACTTTGGTTCCAAAGGTTTGGGGATGGGAAACAACACCTGGGGCCAGCCCACGACCTCATGTCTTCCTATTCTTCCTTCATTTCCTGGCCTAGGGCCAGTGGCCAGCACACCTGGCAACAAGCAGATGAGATCCCAACCTCACACAGTCCCTCAGCACTTGGCAGGGCCCAGCTGCTGCCCAGACACACAGGGCTGAGGTGAGTCACAAGTTAGGATTGGTAACCCAGTCTGTGCAGTGGAGTCTCCATCCCTGTGAACCCAACAGCTGCAAAAGGATCGAACGTTTTGTTCCAGGTGTTCATCTTCCCTGTGCAAATGACTTGTGGCTTCACTGCTAATGCCAACACATGGGAATGTTTTCAGCTGTGCTTGAACATTTCTGGTTAGTCCTTGGCCTTCAGCCCCAGTGCCAAGTGCCTTGGCATACCATCAGAACTGTTCTGGGAGTCAGAGGGGGGAAAGACCTTGAGGGAGGGTGGGTGGGGAAGTGAAGCAGTGTGGTTTTTGGCAGTTTGTCAGTTCCACCCTTGCCGGGATGGGTGCAGAGATGGTCATGTGGCACTTCTTTATCTTGGAACCCCTCCTACGGTGCGATTTTTTTCAACAATGCTGTGGAGCTCTGCCTGTTGCCACCTTGTAAGCCCGTTTGCTTGCAAGAGAGAAACACCAAGGGACCAGTATGGTACACCGTGATTCCTCGGGGGAGCCATCCCTTCCCCCCTCCTTCCCTGGAGTGGCCCCATAAAAGGCTACCTGGAGCCAGAACAACACCCCCACCAGACTTTTTCTCTGTAGGGTAGAGTGACATTGCTGCCCCCCTTCCCAGCGTGTACCGGCTGCCACTGACGGTGCTAAAAACCGATCACCACTCACGTGGCTGCCAGGGGCATCCAACCCTTCTTCCCTCTCCCTCATCTGAGCCACCATCACAGCCAGGGAGGTCCTGATCTTGTATCGGAGCACCCGTAAAGCTGGGAGGGAGTCTCTGCAGCCTCTCTGCCTCGACGGGAGCCAACAGCGTCCCCTGATGGTTGTGGTCTTAACTACACCAAACGGGAAATGCTATTATTGGGTTTCTCCTTTTTGTTCGTGTTCCTGCTGTTGTTATTGCTTGCCTGTCTTGTTATGTGTGTGAATTTATATACATATATGTTCTAGTAAAGAAGTGCGTTCCTTTTGCCATCGCTTTGCCTGCAAGCCCTGTAATTTCAAAGTTATAATAATTTGGAGAGGGTGTCATTTTTCCTTTCAAGAGGGTTCCCACCTTCCTTGGCAAACACTTGTCATTTTAAACCAGAACAATTTCTACAGCACATGTTCCTCAGCCCTTTGGTCATCACTCACACATAACAGGGTGGGAGTGGCTGCTGGACCAGGATCAGTGAAGGTCACATCAGGGCACTTGGATTAAGTGATGCCTTTGCTGGTGCAGAAGGGCCACTCATCAGGAGATCCATGTGGGCAAAGATGACCCCAAAGATGACCAGTGTACACATGACCAGGGCTTGCAGAAAACAGATCTTCTTTTTCATGACAATGGTGTAACAGAGCCATTTGCAGACAGTGGGATCTCAGTTGAAGGACATCACTGAGAATATCATGAAGCCAACATCATTTCTGCTGGTCTAGTCTCAACAATTGCAGGCAGTGGGGAGTCTGCTTATCCCAGAAACAACACCCTCTTCAGCCATGGGATTGCAATATTGAGACACTGCTTCGTGTGGAGGAGTCCTGGGTGGCCTCAGAATCCCTGGCAGGAACCAGTAGAGAGCTTTAAGGTGTCATGTAATTAGTGCTCAGATATTTGAAGCCATCCCCAAGCACAACGGAATTGTCAAATGCTTCTCAAGGAGATGATTTGGCCATTCATATCACTGTGGCTGTAAACAACTTTCAAATACATTTGATCAAAATTACCTCCCCTTCCTAACAAGGACTCCCATCTGGAAAAAGAAACAAGAGGAAAGATTCTAATCTTCAACAGCCAGAAAAGGGAAGAGAGCAGCTCTCAGATATGCCATGTGGGTTGATCCAACTGCCCTCCATCTCAGCAGAGATGAACCCACCTGACTATGGGTTCTTTCCATCCAAGACCCTTTTGCTGGGAGGTTTCAGCCCTGCTCAGTCAGCATCAGGCTGCTGAGCTGTAGAGGCGCATCTGGCATTGACCCAGACAGGAGGAGCCTGTGTCCCACCCTGGTTACCAGCAACCTTACACCAGCAGGGGATCCACTGCATGATAACAACCTGCAGAAGTGGGCAGGCTTCCTTGGTCTTTGTCCCTTTCCCTAAAACACAAAATGGAAAGTGCAGGAGGCAGAACCGGATTTCAGTGCTAGTTCTCTGCCAGCTCAAAGCCATGACCGTTCAGCTGCAGATTCCATACCAAGTGCCATACCTGATGTCAAAGGGAACATGTTCCTCTCTGAGATGATGAACACTCCAGGGAAGAGTCCTGCTGCTCTGACCAGGGCATACTCTCAGGAGGGTCAACCAAGCACAGAATGACACATGTGTGCTCATAGACACCTGCATGGAATAATGTGAAGATCTGTATGCTCACAGAGAGTCAGCAAAGAGTCGAGAACAGACAGAAAAGATGTGCAGTTCTGTGAACTCAGCTGAGGAGATTCTGGGTGTAGCCACGGTTTGTGCCTGCCACGTTTTGGTTTCTGTAAATTCTGTTCCCAGGCCGGAAATGGTAAACAAGGTCATGCTATTTGTAAACTAAGATGTTTTCCACACGCTTTCCCATAGGAGGGACTTCGTGTGATGGTCTCTTCAAGTGACCAATGGTTCCAGGGGTCCCCACCTCTAAGCTGGGTGCTTTGTGAAAAGGTATAAAATCGGTTTGGACAATAAACTGTGGGCTCCCTCCTTGGGAGTCCACAGCCTTCTGAATGGACTCGTGTCTCCTCCTTTGTGTCCAGCAGCGACAACTGGGGACAAGTGTGGCAGAAAATTACTCAGGTATCCTGGAGAAGAATCAGGCCCCAGAAAACTCCTGATATTCCCAAAGTACCCTACAGAGATTGCACAGGAAGACCTTGAGCCAAATGATGCCAACACAATTTTTCTCTGAGCTCTGTTAGAGTAGCAAGAGGGTCCAACCCTCCCAGCAGATGCAGATCTGAGTGAAACAGTGAGTGACCATCATGGAGACTTAGAAAAAGCAACAGAAACTGATGTGTCATGTCCTTGGGCATGTGGGCAAGAAGCACGAGACTGATGCCCATTTCCGGACACAAAAGAAAAACCAAACCCACAGGAATGACACAGGTGAACACATTTGTCCACAGAGGATGCTCCCAGACAATGTTCTGAGCATTCTAGATGCACTCAGCATTGTTTTTGCCCAGGAAGTTCTGGAATCTCTCATCCCAGCACTTACAGAAATGACCCTTCATGTAGGAAAGCATGCGGAATTAGCCAGGAAATGAAAAGGCAGAAGTGCAGGAAACCAGGACACAGCCCCTTCCATTAGCTGTGATGGTGCACATTGTGACATGAGCTGGTCAGAAAATTATACTTCCACTAAGGTGCCTCTGGCCTGAGGCAGGGCAGGACTGCTATAAAAGGCAGCCCAAGTCTCTGCTCTCCCATCCACTTCTCTCACCTCCTTCTCCTCAGGAATCAGGTGAGTGGGAAGCCTCTTCTCCTCCTGCTGCTGCTTCAAGAGCAGCTCTTTCCTGGCTGGAGGTCACAGCTGAGAGGGGCTGTTGTAGCACATGGCGGGGAGCTGCTTCTGCTGGGAGGGGGCAGGGGAGAGAAGGTCTTGTGCAGAGAGAAAGAGGCTGGGACTTGGCTGAGGTGGCTCCTGGGCTTTGAGCTGGGCACTGCAATGTGGGGCATGAGTGCCTTGGCTGCAGGGTCTTTGGGTGTAGTGCTGTTTCTCATGTGTCCCCACTTTCTGCTTCTCTCTCCTGTCTGTGCCAGGTGCACCTGTGACCCCGAGCCATGTCCTGCTGCAAGCCCTGTGACCCTTGCTGCCAGCCCTGTGGCCCCTGCCCGCTGGCCAGCAGCTGCAATGAGTGCTGTGTCAGGCAGTGCCAGAGCTCCCACGTCGTCATTGAGCCGCCTGCTGTGCTGGTGACCCTGCCCGGCCCCATCCTCAGCTCCTCCCCCCAGAACACCGCCGTGGGATCCTCCACCTCTGCTGCTGTTGGCAACATCCTCAGCTGTGGCGGAGTGCCCATCAGCTCTGGGGGCTTTGACATCTCCTGCATCACCAACTGCTATGGTGGCAACAGATGTCGTCCCTGCTAAAGCTCCTGGCAACATCCTCGGGCAAGAACCTCCAAGGCCTCAAAGCATGGCTCTGGCCAGGAGATAGAGCTTTAGGACATTTTATTTAGAGCTTTGGACCATAGCTTCCTTCTTCTACTCTTCTCTGCTTTTCTGTCCCTCTCTCCCCAGGCCAGTCTGGTGTGGGCCTGTCGCCCTTCCTTCCTCTGCAGGGCAGTCCAAGGAATGCCAAAGGGAGCTCCGTCTTAGTGGCTCCTCCTGGTGCTCTCTGTGAGCCATCTCCTTTTCTTCTATAAACTGATTAAAATTGTGCTGCATTCAAGCCTTGGCCTCTGAGTCATCTATTGCTCTGTGGCAACTCCTCCAGTCTGCTCAGGAAAAAAAAAGAAGAAAGCAATGTGTGGGGCTCGCTGCACTGGAATTTACTTGGTGTCCTTTTCCCTTGGACCTGATTGAAGAACATCCCTGGCTCCTTGGCAGCCAAAGGTCATCATGGAGACTTTGGTTCCAAAGGTTTGGGGATGGGAAACAACACCTGGGGCCAGCCCACGACCTCATGTCTTCCTATTCTTCCTTCATTTCCTGGCCTAGGGCCAGTGGCCAGCACACCTGGCAACAAGCAGATGAGATCCCAACCTCACACAGTCCCTCAGCACTTGGCAGGGCCCAGCTGCTGCCCAGACACACAGGGCTGAGGTGAGTCACAAGTTAGGATTGGTAACCCAGTCTGTGCAGTGGAGTCTCCATCCCTGTGAACCCAACAGCTGCAAAAGGATCGAACGTTTTGTTCCAGGTGTTCATCTTCCCTGTGCAAATGACTTGTGGCTTCACTGCTAATGCCAACACATGGGAATGTTTTCAGCTGTGCTTGAACATTTCTGGTTAGTCCTTGGCCTTCAGCCCCAGTGCCAAGTGCCTTGGCATACCATCAGAACTGTTCTGGGAGTCAGAGGGGGGAAAGACCTTGAGGGAGGGTGGGTGGGGCAGTGAAGCAGTGTGGTTTTTGGCAGTTTGTCAGTTCCACCCTTGCCGGGATGGGTGCAGAGATGGTCATGTGGCACTTCTTTATCTTGGAACCCCTCCTACGGTGCGATTTTTTTCAACAATGCTGTGGAGCTCTGCCTGTTGCCACCTTGTAAGCCCGTTTGCTTGCAAGAGAGAAACACCAAGGGACCAGTATGGTACACCGTGATTCCTCGGGGGAGCCATCCCTTCCCCCCTCCTTCCCTGGAGTGGCCCCATAAAAGGCTACCTGGAGCCAGAACAACACCCCCACCAGACTTTTTCTCTGTAGGGTAGAGTGACATTGCTGCCCCCCTTCCCAGCGTGTACCGGCTGCCACTGACGGTGCTAAAAACCGATCAGCACTCACGTGGCTGCCAGGGGCGTCCAACCCTTCTTCCCTCTCCCTCATCTGAGCCACCATCACAGCCAGGGAGGTCCTGATCTTGTATCGGAGCACCCGTAAAGCTGGGAGAGAGTCTCTGCAGCCTCTCTGCCTCGACGGGAGCCAACAGCGTCCCCTGATGGTTGTGGTCTTAACTACACCAAACGGGAAACGCTATTATTGGGTTTCTCCTTTTTGTTCGTGTTCCTGCTGTTGTTGTTGCTTGCCTGTCTTGTTATGTGTGTGAATTTATATACATATATGTTCTAGTAAAGAAGTGCGTTCCTTTTGCCATCGCTTTGCCTGCAAGCCCTGTAATTTCAAAGTTATAATAATTTGGAGAGGGTGTCATTTTTCCTTTCAAGAGGGTTCCCACCTTCCTTGGCAAACACTTGTCATTTTAAACCAGAACAATTTCTACAGCACATGTTCCTCAGCCCTTTGGTCATCACTCACACATAACAGGGTGGGAGTGGCTGCTGGACCAGGATCAGTGAAGGTCACATCAGGGCACTTGGATTAAGTGATGCCTTTGCTGGTGCAGAAGGGCCACTCATCAGGAGAACCATGTGGGCAAAGATGACCCCAAAGATGACCAGTGTACACATGACCAGGGCTTGCAGAAAACAGATCTTCTTTTTCATGACAATGGTGTAACAGAGCCGTTAGCAGACAGTGGGATCTCAGTTGAAGGACATCACTGAGAATATCATGAAGCCAACATCATTTCTGCTGGCTTAGTCTCAACAATTGCAGGCAGTGGGGAGTCTGCTTATCCCAGAAACAACACCCTCTTCAGCCATGGGATTGCAATATTGAGACACTGCTTCGTGTGGAGGAGTCCTGGGTGGCCTCAGAATCCCTGGCAGGAACCAGTAGAGAGCTTTAAGGTGTCATGTAATTAGTGCTCAGATATTTGAAGCCATCCCCAAGCACAACGGAATTGTCAAATGCTTCTCAAGGAGATGATTTGGCCATTCATATCACTGTGGCTGTAAACAACTTTCAAATACATTTGATCAAAATTACCTCCCCTTCCTAACAAGGACTCCCATCTGGAAAAAGAAACAAGAGGAAAGATTCTAATCTTCAACAGCCAGAAAAGGGAAGAGAGCAGCTCTCAGATATGCCATGTGGGTTGATCCAACTGCCCTCCATCTCAGCAGAGATGAACCCACCTGACTATGGGTTCTTTCCATCCAAGACCCTTTTGCTGGGAGGTTTCAGCCCTGCTCAGTCAGCATCAGGCTGCTGAGCTGTAGAGGCGCATCTGGCATTGACCCAGACAGGAGGAGCCTGTGTCCCACCCTGGTTACCAGCAACCTTACACCAGCAGGGGATCCACTGCATGATAACAACCTGCAGAAGTGGGCAGGCTTCCTTGGTCTTTGTCCCTTTCCCTAAAACACAAAATGGAAAGTGCAGGAGGCAGAACCGGATTTCAGTGCTAGTTCTCTGCCAGCTCAAAGCCATGACCGTTCAGCTGCAGATTCCATACCAAGTGCCATACCTGATGTCAAAGGGAACATGTTCCTCTCTGAGATGATGAACACTCCAGGGAAGAGTCCTGCTGCTCTGACCAGGGCATACTCTCAGGAGGGTCAACCAAGCACAGAATGACACATGTGTGCTCATAGACACCTGCATGGAATAATGTGAAGATCTGTATGCTCACAGAGAGTCAGCAAAGAGTCGAGAACAGACAGAAAAGATGTGCAGTTCTGTGAACTCAGCTGAGGAGATTCTGGGTGTAGCCACGGTTTGTGCCTGCCACGTTTTGGTTTCTGTAAATTCTGTTCCCAGGCCGGAAATGGTAAACAAGGTCATGCTATTTGTAAACTAAGATGTTTTCCACACGCTTTCCCATAGGAGGGACTTCGTGTGATGGTCTCTTCAAGTGACCAATGGTTCCAGGGGTCCCCACCTCTAAGCTGGGTGCTTTGTGAAAAGGTATAAAATCGGTTTGGACAATAAACTGTGGGCTCCCTCCTTGGGAGTCCACAGCCTTCTGAATGGACTCGTGTCTCCTCCTTTGTGTCCAGCAGCGACAACTGGGGACAAGTGTGGCAGAAAATTACTCAGGTATCCTGGAGAAGAATCAGGCCCCAGAAAACTCCTGATATTCCCAAAGTACCCTACAGAGATTGCACAGGAAGACCTTGAGCCAAATGATGCCAACACAATTTTTCTCTGAGCTCTGTTAGAGTAGCAAGAGGGTCCAACCCTCCCAGCAGATGCAGATCTGAGTGAAACAGTGAGTGACCATCATGGAGACTTAGAAAAAGCAACAGAAACTGATGTGTCATGTCCTTGGGCATGTGGGCAAGAAGCACGAGACTGATGCCCATTTCCGGACACAAAAGAAAAACCAAACCCACAGGAATGACACAGGTGAACACATTTGTCCACAGAGGATGCTCCCAGACAATGTTCTGAGCATTCTAGATGCACTCAGCATTGTTTTTGCCCAGGAAGTTCTGGAATCTCTCATCCCAGCACTTACAGAAATGACCCTTCATGTAGGAAAGCATGCGGAATTAGCCAGGAAATGAAAAGGCAGAAGTGCAGGAAACCAGGACACAGCCCCTTCCATTAGCTGTGATGGTGCACATTGTGACATGAGCTGGTCAGAAAATTATACTTCCACTAAGGTGCCTCTGGCCTGAGGCAGGGCAGGACTGCTATAAAAGGCAGCCCAAGTCTCTGCTCTCCCATCCACTTCTCTCACCTCCTTCTCCTCAGGAATCAGGTGAGTGGGAAGCCTCTTCTCCTCCTGCTGCTGCTTCAAGAGCAGCTCTTTCCTGGCTGGAGGTCACAGCTGAGAGGGGCTGTTGTAGCACATGGCGGGGAGCTGCTTCTGCTGGGAGGGGGCAGGGGAGAGAAGGTCTTGTGCAGAGAGAAAGAGGCTGGGACTTGGCTGAGGTGGCTCCTGGGCTTTGAGCTGGGCACTGCAATGTGGGGCATGAGTGCCTTGGCTGCAGGGTCTTTGGGTGTAGTGCTGTTTCTCATGTGTCCCCACTTTCTGCTTCTCTCTCCTGTCTGTGCCAGGTGCACCTGTGACCCCGAGCCATGTCCTGCTGCAAGCCCTGTGACCCTTGCTGCCAGCCCTGTGGCCCCTGCCCGCTGGCCAGCAGCTGCAATGAGTGCTGTGTCAGGCAGTGCCAGAGCTCCCACGTCGTCATTGAGCCGCCTGCTGTGCTGGTGACCCTGCCCGGCCCCATCCTCAGCTCCTCCCCCCAGAACACCGCCGTGGGATCCTCCACCTCTGCTGCTGTTGGCAACATCCTCAGCTGTGGCGGAGTGCCCATCAGCTCTGGGGGCTTTGACATCTCCTGCATCACCAACTGCTATGGTGGCAACAGATGTCGTCCCTGCTAAAGCTCCTGGCAACATCCTCGGGCAAGAACCTCCAAGGCCTCAAAGCATGGCTCTGGCCAGGAGATAGAGCTTTAGGACATTTTATTTAGAGCTTTGGACCATAGCTTCCTTCTTCTACTCTTCTCTGCTTTTCTGTCCCTCTCTCCCCAGGCCAGTCTGGTGTGGGCCTGTCGCCCTTCCTTCCTCTGCAGGGCAGTCCAAGGAATGCCAAAGGGAGCTCCGTCTTAGTGGCTCCTCCTGGTGCTCTCTGTGAGCCATCTCCTTTTCTTCTATAAACTGATTAAAATTGTGCTGCATTCAAGCCTTGGCCTCTGAGTCATCTATTGCTCTGTGGCAACTCCTCCAGTCTGCTCAGGAAAAAAAAAGAAGAAAGCAATGTGTGGGGCTTGCTGCACTGGAATTTACTTGGTGTCCTTTTCCCTTGGACCTGATTGAAGAACATCCCTGTCTCCTTGGCAGCCAAAGGTCATCATGGAGACTTTGGTTCCAAAGGTTTGGGGATGGGAAACAACACCTGGGGCCAGCCCACGACCTCATGTCTTCCTATTCTTCCTTCATTTCCTGGCCTAGGGCCAGTGGCCAGCACACCTGGCAACAAGCAGATGAGATCCCAACCTCACACAGTCCCTCAGCACTTGGCAGGGCCCAGCTGCTGCCCAGACACACAGGGCTGAGGTGAGTCACAAGTTAGGATTGGTAACCCAGTCTGTGCAGTGGAGTCTCCATCCCTGTGAACCCAACAGCTGCAAAAGGATCGAACGTTTTGTTCCAGGTGTTCATCTTCCCTGTGCAAATGACTTGTGGCTTCACTGCTAATGCCAACACATGGGAATGTTTTCAGCTGTGCTTGAACATTTCTGGTTAGTCCTTGGCCTTCAGCCCCAGTGCCAAGTGCCTTGGCATACCATCAGAACTGTTCTGGGAGTCAGAGGGGGGAAAGACCTTGAGGGAGGGTGGGTGGGGCAGTGAAGCAGTGTGGTTTTTGGCAGTTTGTCAGTTCCACCCTTGCCGGGATGGGTGCAGAGATGGTCATGTGGCACTTCTTTATCTTGGAACCCCTCCTACGGTGCGATTTTTTTCAACAATGCTGTGGAGCTCTGCCTGTTGCCACCTTGTAAGCCCGTTTGCTTGCAAGAGAGAATCACCACGGGACCAGTATGGTACACCGTGATTCCTCGGGGGAGCCATCCCTTCCCCCCTCCTTCCCTGGAGTGGCCCCATGAAAGGCTACCTGGAGCCAGAACAACACCCCCACCAGACTTTTTCTCTGTAGGGTAGAGTGACATTGCTGCCCCCCTTCCCAGCGTGTACCGGCTGCCACTGACGGTGCTAAAAACCGATCAGCACTCACGTGGCTGCCAGGGGCATCCAACCCTTCTTCCCTCTCCCTCATCTGAGCCACCATCACAGCCAGGGAGGTCCTGATCTTGTATCGGAGCACCCGTAAAGCTGGGAGGGAGTCTCTGCAGCCTCTCTGCCTCGACGGGTGCCAACAGCGTCCCCTGATGGTTGTGGTCTTAACTACACCAAACGGGAAACGCTATTATTGGGTTTCTCCTTTTTGTTCGTGTTCCTGCTGTTGTTGTTGCTTGCCTGTCTTGTTATGTGTGTGAATTTATATACATATATGTTCTAGTAAAGAAGTGCGTTCCTTTTGCCATCGCTTTGCCTGCAAGCCCTGTAATTTCAAAGTTATAATAATTTGGAGAGGGTGTCATTTTTCCTTTCAAGAGGGTTCCCACCTTCCTTGGCAAACACTTGTCATTTTAAACCAGAACAATTTCTACAGCACATGTTCCTCAGCCCTTTGGTCATCACTCACACATAACAGGGTGGGAGTGGCTGCTGGACCAGGATCAGTGAAGGTCACATCAGGGCACTTGGATTAAGTGATGCCTTTGCTGGTGCAGAAGGGCCACTCATCAGGAGAACCATGTGGGCAAAGATGACCCCAAAGATGACCAGTGTACACATGACCAGGGCTTGCAGAAAACAGATCTTCTTTTTCATGACAATGGTGTAACAGAGCCGTTAGCAGACAGTGGGATCTCAGTTGAAGGACATCACTGAGAATATCATGAAGCCAACATCATTTCTGCTGGTCTAGTCTCAACAATTGCAGGCAGTGGGGAGTCTGCTTATCCCAGAAACAACACCCTCTTCAGCCATGGGATTGCAATATTGAGACATTGCTTCGTGCGGAGGAGTCCTGGGTGGCCTCAGAATCCCTGGCAGGAACCAGTAGAGAGCTTTAAGGTGTCATGTAATTAGTGCTCAGATATTTGAAGCCATCCCCAAGCACAACGGAATTGTCAAATGCTTCTCAAGGAGATGATTTGGCCATTCATATCACTGTGGCTGTAAACAACTTTCAAATACATTTGATCAAAATTACCTCCCCTTCCTAACAAGGACTCCCATCTGGAAAAAGAAACAAGAGGAAAGATTCTAATCTTCAACAGCCAGAAAAGGGAAGAGAGCAGCTCTCAGATATGCCATGTGGGTTGATCCAACTGCCCTCCATCTCAGCAGAGATGAACCCACCTGACTATGGGTTCTTTCCATCCAAGACCCTTTTGCTGGGAGGTTTCAGCCCTGCTCAGTCAGCATCAGGCTGCTGAGCTGTAGAGGCGCATCTGGCATTGACCCAGACAGGAGGAGCCTGTGTCCCACCCTGGTTACCAGCAACCTTACACCAGCAGGGGATCCACTGCATGATAACAACCTGCAGAAGTGGGCAGGCTTCCTTGGTCTTTGTCCCTTTCCCTAAAACACAAAATGGAAAGTGCAGGAGGCAGAACCGGATTTCAGTGCTAGTTCTCTGCCAGCTCAAAGCCATGACCGTTCAGCTGCAGATTCCATACCAAGTGCCATACCTGATGTCAAAGGGAACATGTTCCTCTCTGAGATGATGAACACTCCAGGGAAGAGTCCTGCTGCTCTGACCAGGGCATACTCTCAGGAGGGTCAACCAAGCACAGAATGACACATGTGTGCTCATAGACACCTGCATGGAATAATGTGAAGATCTGTATGCTCACAGAGAGTCAGCAAAGAGTCGAGAACAGACAGAAAAGATGTGCAGTTCTGTGAACTCAGCTGAGGAGATTCTGGGTGTAGCCACGGTTTGTGCCTGCCACGTTTTGGTTTCTGTAAATTCTGTTCCCAGGCCGGAAATGGTAAACAAGGTCATGCTATTTGTAAACTAAGATGTTTTCCACACGCTTTCCCATAGGAGGGACTTCGTGTGATGGTCTCTTCAAGTGACCAATGGTTCCAGGGGTCCCCACCTCTAAGCTGGGTGCTTTGTGAAAAGGTATAAAATCGGTTTGGACAATAAACTGTGGGCTCCCTCCTTGGGAGTCCACAGCCTTCTGAATGGACTCGTGTCTCCTCCTTTGTGTCCAGCAGCGACAACTGGGGACAAGTGTGGCAGAAAATTACTCAGGTATCCTGGAGAAGAATCAGGCCCCAGAAAACTCCTGATATTCCCAAAGTACCCTACAGAGATTGCACAGGAAGACCTTGAGCCAAATGATGCCAACACAATTTTTCTCTGAGCTCTGTTAGAGTAGCAAGAGGGTCCAACCCTCCCAGCAGATGCAGATCTGAGTGAAACAGTGAGTGACCATCATGGAGACTTAGAAAAAGCAACAGAAACTGATGTGTCATGTCCTTGGGCATGTGGGCAAGAAGCACGAGACTGATGCCCATTTCCGGACACAAAAGAAAAACCAAACCCACAGGAATGACACAGGTGAACACATTTGTCCACAGAGGATGCTCCCAGACAATGTTCTGAGCATTCTAGATGCACTCAGCATTGTTTTTGCCCAGGAAGTTCTGGAATCTCTCATCCCAGCACTTACAGAAATGACCCTTCATGTAGGAAAGCATGCGGAATTAGCCAGGAAATGAAAAGGCAGAAGTGCAGGAAACCAGGACACAGCCCCTTCCATTAGCTGTGATGGTGCACATTGTGACATGAGCTGGTCAGAAAATTATACTTCCACTAAGGTGCCTCTGGCCTGAGGCAGGGCAGGACTGCTATAAAAGGCAGCCCAAGTCTCTGCTCTCCCATCCACTTCTCTCACCTCCTTCTCCTCAGGAATCAGGTGAGTGGGAAGCCTCTTCTCCTCCTGCTGCTGCTTCAAGAGCAGCTCTTTCCTGGCTGGAGGTCACAGCTGAGAGGGGCTGTTGTAGCACATGGCGGGGAGCTGCTTCTGCTGGGAGGGGGCAGGGGAGAGAAGGTCTTGTGCAGAGAGAAAGAGGCTGGGACTTGGCTGAGGTGGCTCCTGGGCTGTGAGCTGGGCACTGCAATGTGGGGCATGAGTGCCTTGGCTGCAGGGTCTTTGGGTGTAGTGCTGTTTCTCATGTGTCCCCACTTTCTGCTTCTCTCTCCTGTCTGTGCCAGGTGCACCTGTGACCCCGAGCCATGTCCTGCTGCAAGCCCTGTGACCCTTGCTGCCAGCCCTGTGGCCCCTGCCCGCTGGCCAGCAGCTGCAATGAGTGCTGTGTCAGGCAGTGCCAGAGCTCCCACGTCGTCATTGAGCCGCCTGCTGTGCTGGTGACCCTGCCCGGCCCCATCCTCAGCTCCTCCCCCCAGAACACCGCCGTGGGATCCTCCACCTCTGCTGCTGTTGGCAACATCCTCAGCTGTGGCGGAGTGCCCATCAGCTCTGGGGGCTTTGACATCTCCTGCATCACCAACTGCTATGGTGGCAACAGATGTCGTCCCTGCTAAAGCTCCTGGCAACATCCTCGGGCAAGAACCTCCAAGGCCTCAAAGCATGGCTCTGGCCAGGAGATAGAGCTTTAGGACATTTTATTTAGAGCTTTGGACCATCGCTTCCTTCTTCTACTCTTCTCTGCTTTTCTGTCCCTCTCTCCCCAGGCCAGTCTGGTGTGGGCCTGTCGCCCTTCCTTCCTCTGCAGGGCAGTCCAAGGAATGCCAAAGGGAGCTCCGTCTTAGTGGCTCCTCCTGGTGCTCTCTGTGAGCCATCTCCTTTTCTTCTATAAACTGATTAAAATTGTGCTGCATTCAAGCCTTGGCCTCTGAGTCATCTATTGCTCTGTGGCAACTCCTCCAGTCTGCTCAGGAAAAAAAAAGAAGAAAGCAATGTGTGGGGCTCGCTGCACTGGAATTTACTTGGTGTCCTTTTCCCTTGGACCTGATTGAAGAACATCCCTGGCTCCTTGGCAGCCAAAGGTCATCATGGAGACTTTGGTTCCAAAGGTTTGGGGATGGGAAACAACACCTGGGGCCAGCCCACGACCTCATGTCTTCCTATTCTTCCTTCATTTCCTGGCCTAGGGCCAGTGGCCAGCACACCTGGCAACAAGCAGATGAGATCCCAACCTCACACAGTCCCTCAGCACTTGGCAGGGCCCAGCTGCTGCCCAGACACACAGGGCTGAGGTGAGTCACAAGTTAGGATTGGTAACCCAGTCTGTGCAGTGGAGTCTCCATCCCTGTGAACCCAACAGCTGCAAAAGGATCGAACGTTTTGTTCCAGGTGTTCATCTTCCCTGTGCAAATGACTTGTGGCTTCACTGCTAATGCCAACACATGGGAATGTTTTCAGCTGTGCTTGAACATTTCTGGTTAGTCCTTGGCCTTCAGCCCCAGTGCCAAGTGCCTTGGCATACCATCAGAACTGTTCTGGGAGTCAGAGGGGGGAAAGACCTTGAGGGAGGGTGGGTGGGGCAGTGAAGCAGTGTGGTTTTTGGCAGTTTGTCAGTTCCACCCTTGCCGGGATGGGTGCAGAGATGGTCATGTGGCACTTCTTTATCTTGGAACCCCTCCTACGGTGCGATTTTTTTCAACAATGCTGTGGAGCTCTGCCTGTTGCCACCTTGTAAGCCCGTTTGCTTGCAAGAGAGAATCACCACGGGACCAGTATGGTACACCGTGATTCCTCGGGGGAGCCATCCCTTCCCCCCTCCTTCCCTGGAGTGGCCCCATAAAAGGCTACCTGGAGCCAGAACAACACCCCCACCAGACTTTTTCTCTGTAGGGTAGAGTGACATTGCTGCCCCCCTTCCCAGCGTGTACCGGCTGCCACTGACGGTGCTAAAAACCGATCAGCACTCACGTGGCTGCCAGGGGCATCCAACCCTTCTTCCCTCTCCCTCATCTGAGCCACCATCACAGCCAGGGAGGTCCTGATCTTGTATCGGAGCACCCGTAAAGCTGGGAGAGAGTCTCTGCAGCCTCTCTGCCTCGACGGGTGCCAACAGCGTCCCCTGATGGTTGTGGTCTTAACTACACCAAACGGGAAATGCTATTATTGGGTTTCTCCTTTTTGTTCGTGTTCCTGCTGTTGTTGTTGCTTGCCTGTCTTGTTATGTGTGTGAATTTATATACATATATGTTCTAGTAAAGAAGTGCGTTCCTTTTGCCATCGCTTTGCCTGCAAGCCCTGTAATTTCAAAGTTATAATAATTTGGAGAGGGTGTCATTTTTCCTTTCGAGAGGGTTCCCACCTTCCTTGGCAAACACTTGTCATTTTAAACCAGAACAATTTCTACAGCACATGTTCCTCAGCCCTTTGGTCATCACTCACACATAACAGGGTGGGAGTGGCTGCTGGACCAGGATCAGTGAAGGTCACATCAGGGCACTTGGATTAAGTGATGCCTTTGCTGGTGCAGAAGGGCCACTCATCAGGAGAACCATGTGGGCAAAGATGACCCCAAAGATGACCAGTGTACACATGACCAGGGCTTGCAGGAAACAGATCTTCTTTTTCATGACAATGGTGTAACAGAGCCATTTGCAGACAGTGGGATCTCAGTTGAAGGACATCACTGAGAATATCATGAAGCTAACATCATTTCTGCTGGTCTAGTCTCAACAATTGCAGGCAGTGGGGAGTCTGCTTGTCCCAGAAACAACACCCTCTTCAGCCATGGGATTGCAATATTGAGACACTGCTTCGTGTGGAGGAGTCCTGGGTGGCCTCAGAATCCCTGGCAGGAACCAGTAGAGAGCTTTAAGGTGTCATGTAATTAGTGCTCAGATATTTGAAGCCATCCCCAAGCACAACGGAATTGTCAAATGCTTCTCAAGGAGATGATTTGGCCATTCATATCACTGTGGCTGTAAACAACTTTCAAATACATTTGATCAAAATTACCTCCCCTTCCTAACAAGGACTCCCATCTGGAAAAAGAAACAAGAGGAAAGATTCTAATCTTCAACAGCCAGAAAAGGGAAGAGAGCAGCTCTCAGATATGCCATGTGGGTTGATCCAACTGCCCTCCATCTCAGCAGAGATGAACCCACCTGACTATGGGTTCTTTCCATCCAAGACCCTTTTGCTGGGAGGTTTCAGCCCTGCTCAGTCAGCATCAGGCTGCTGAGCTGTAGAGGCGCATCTGGCATTGACCCAGACAGGAGGAGCCTGTGTCCCACCCTGGTTACCAGCAACCTTACACCAGCAGGGGATCCACTGCATGATAACAACCTGCAGAAGTGGGCAGGCTTCCTTGGTCTTTGTCCCTTTCCCTAAAACACAAAATGGAAAGTGCAGGAGGCAGAACCGGATTTCAGTGCTAGTTCTCTGCCAGCTCAAAGCCATGACCGTTCAGCTGCAGATTCCATACCAAGTGCCATACCTGATGTCAAAGGGAACATGTTCCTCTCTGAGATGATGAACACTCCAGGGAAGAGTCCTGCTGCTCTGACCAGGGCATACTCTCAGGAGGGTCAACCAAGCACAGAATGACACATGTGTGCTCATAGACACCTGCATGGAATAATGTGAAGATCTGTATGCTCACAGAGAGTCAGCAAAGAGTCGAGAACAGACAGAAAAGAAGTGCAGTTCTGTGAACTCAGCTGAGGAGATTCTGGGTGTAGCCACGGTTTGTGCCTGCCACGTTTTGGTTTCTGTAAATTCTGTTCCCAGGCCGGAAATGGTAAACAAGGTCATGCTATTTGTAAACTAAGATGTTTTCCACACGCTTTCCCATAGGAGGGACTTCGTGTGATGGTCTCTTCAAGTGACCAATGGTTCCAGGGGTCCCCACCTCTAAGCTGGGTGCTTTGTGAAAAGGTATAAAAACGGTTTGGACAATAAACTGTGGACTCCCTCCTTGGGAGTCCGCAGCCTTCTGAATGGACTCATGTCTCCTCCTTTGTGTCCAGCAGCGACAACTGGGGACAAGTGTGGCAGAAAATTACTCAGGTATCCTGGAGAAGAATCAGGCCCCAGACAACTCCTGATATTCCCAAAGTACCCTACAGAGATTGCACAGGAAGACCTTGAGCCAACACAATTTTTCTTTGAGCACTGTTAGAGTAGCAACAGGGTCCAACCCTCCCAGCAGATGCAGATCTGAGTGAAACAGTGAGTGACCATCATGGAGACTTAGAAAAAGCAACAGAAACTGATGTGTCATGTCCTTGGGCATGTGGGCAAGAAGCACGAGACTGATGCCCATTTCCTGACACAAAAGAAAAACCAAACCCACAGGAATGACACAGGTGAACACATTTGTCCACAGAGGATGCTCCCAGACAATGTTCTGAGCATTCTAGATGCACTCAGCGTTGTTTTTGCCCAGGAAGTTCTAGAATCTCTCATCCCAGCACTTACAGAAATGACCCTTCATGTAGGAAAGCATGCGGAATTAGCCAGGAAATGAAAAGGCAGAAGTGCAGGAAACCAGGACACAGCCCTACCATTAGCTGGGATGGTGCACATTGTGACATGAGCTGGTCAGCAAATTATACTTCCACTAAGGTGCCTCTGGCCTGAGGCAGGGCAGGACTGCTATAAAAGGCAGCTCAAGTCTCTGCTCTCTCATCCACTTCTCTCACCTCCTTCTCCTCAGGAATCAGGTGAGTGGGAAGCCTCTTCTTCTCTTGCTGCTGCTTTAAGAGCAGCTCATTTCTGGCTGGAGGTGTCAGCTGAGAGGGGCTGTTGTATCACAAAGACGGGAGCTGCTTCTGCTGGGAGAGGGCAGGAGAGAGAAAGTCTTGTGCAGAGAGAGAGAGTCTTGGACTCGGCTGAGGTGGCTCCTGGGCTGTGAGCTGGGCCCTGTAATGCGGGCCAGGAGTGCCTTGGTGCAGGGTCTTTGGGTGTAGTGCTGCTTCTCATGTGTCCCCACTTTCTGCTTCTCTCTCCTGTCTGTGCCAGGTGCACCTGTGACCCCAAGCCATGTCCTGCTGCAAGCCCTGTGACCCTTGCTGCCAGCCCTGTGGCCCCTGCCCGCTGGCCAGCAGCTGCAATGAGTGCTGTGTCAGGCAGTGCCAGAGCTCCCACGTTGTCATTGAGCCACCTGCTGTGCTGGTGACCCTGCCCGGCCCCATCCTCAGCTCCTCCCCCCAGAACACCGCCGTGGGATCCTCCACCTCTGCTGCTGTTGGCAACATCCTCAGCTGTGGCGGAGTGCCCATCAGTTCTGGGGGCTTTGACATCTCCTGCATCACCAACTGCTATGGTGGCAACAGATGTCGCCCCTGCTAAATCCCCTGACAACGTCTTTTGTAAAGAATCTCTAAGACCTCAGAATCTTGCTCTGACTAGGGGATAGAGATCTGGGATATTTTCTTTACAGTTCAATGGTACTGCTTCCTTCTTTTACTATTACCTTTCTTTCCCTCACTGTCTGTGTCTCCACAAGCCAGCCTAGTGGAGATATATTGTCCTCCCTCCCTCTTTAGGACAGGCAGTTGGACACTCTACAGAAGCTCCACTGCATCTTAGTGGCTGCTCCTGGTGCTCTCTGTGAGCCATTTCCTTTTCTTCTTTAGACTCAATAAATTCATTGCACAACCAAGCCTTGGCCTTTGAGGTCTCCTTTCCACGGACAGTCTTCCAGTCTGCTCAGGATAAAAGGTGGAGAAGTAGAGGGTGGGAATTCCTTCAGTGAATTTTCCTATGTTCTATTTCTCCTTTGGAGCTGAGTACAATGTACCTGGATACTGCACAGTCAGTGGCCATCAGGAACAGTGGAGCTCCAAAGGCTCACAGGAGTGGGTATCAGCTGTACTCAGGCTGATATATGACTTCTGGTTGAGTTTGTGCAGCTTCCCTATTAATTCACATTTGTCCCATGTATGGATAGATGTAATCTGTCCATCAATGCCTTCCCGACTGAAGCCTTTGACCAGACCTGTGCCCAAGGGGGACTGCAAGACAGACAAAGGAAGATGGGCCCTGGTGAAGACAGGGTCTGCCATAGACAACCCACAGACTCATCAAATGGTTTAGGTTGGACAACCTTGTCCCACCCCGCTGCCATGGGCAGGGACCCCTTCCATGAGACAAGGCTGCAAAAAGCCCCATTGTCACTGAAAACCAGGAAATAAACTCTCCAACCAATTTCCTGAGTCAGAAAGCTGGTGTTACTTTATTAACAGAGCTGAATGCATGGGGATGTCTCCTCTAAGCATGCCCAGTAACGTAACAGACCAGGTTGTACTCCAAAAACTATAATACATATTCATCACTTTTTTGAATACATGCATGTATGTTAATTATGTCCATGCACTTGTTGGACATGGTTTCAGATCTTCTGATGAATCTTTTTTTTGAGAGTATCTCAAATATGTGCTCAGGTCATAAAATACTGCTCCATCGTTCTTCACTCTGACACACAAACCTTGTACTTAAAACTAAGACACTGACTAATACATATTAGTCACTGATATAAGTAAATAAGGAAGCACTGGGCCACAAATCTCTGGTATTTGTACTAAGCACTGTCTGCTACAAAACTAAGCATTAATCGTGAATATAAGGATCATACACTATATGCTAAAGTCAAAAGAATTTTCCAACATCTTCCGCCACTGCTGCAAAGACTTCTTGAAGAAATAGAACTTGTTTGGTAGCAAATCCCTCCTTTGAGACTTCGATATCATTTATTTAAAGTGTCATATGCAGTTGTTATATTGATCCAAGTCTGCACGGCAGTAAGCACTGAATTAAACAAGTGATTAAGGTCATGAGTACCACATCACATCATGATAAGTGCAAGAGGTTGTTTTAACCATCCTAAGTTCAAGAGTGTGGGGCCCTGAGCCCTGCAACCAAGAGAAATCTAGTCCTTCTGTCTCTGTAGCACTTGTGGCTGGTTTCTTAAGTTGTTTCTTTCTTTTCTATTAGTCAGGGGTTATTGGAAAGATTGAATCAACACATCCCTTTAAATTCTTCACATCTCTGATTATGTCTCGACACTAAGTAGTCAATTGCTGCTCAATTTTCAAGGGCAGTTTCTCTGACTTGTGTCATTTCTGTATTTAGGGCTGTTAATGCTTGTGAAGTGTAATTTATATCTTTACCTAAAGCACACATGGTTCTCTTTCTGGTATGATAGTTCACAGCAACCCTGACTCCAGGTGTTCAAAAGGCAGCAGCAACCATTTCACTCTCACTATATACAGGGTAACTTGGGGACAACTATCCTCTGTCAGCTGATAAACTGAACACTTTCATGTTTCAAACTTTCTTGGTCAAATAGTTAATCTACCATTAGCACAGGGTTCTCCAGAAATATTGGCCAGAAATTTGAGTAGGCCTGTCAGCCACACAGCAAAACCCATGCTATAGGTAACTTCATGTGCTCCCAGGCATAAGAAATTTGTTCCCTGCTTTTGCTTTTTAAGGGAGGTTGTAGCTGTGTTGGATGTTAACATTTACAGGAGCAATTGACAAATTGCTTTTCTCTGCACAGCCTGATTGTGGTGGACACTGATCCCAACTTGTGGATCACCTCAGCCCTGCATGTCCAGACAGCAGCTGGGTCCTTCCAGGTACTGAAGGACTGTAGAAGGTACAGATGTTGTAAGGGTGTCATGTCTTTGACCACGTGTGCTGCTCATGGAGCAGGTAATGGAGACAAGGAGAGAAGGAGAAGGAAGGGATGAGATTGTGGGCTGTTACCCCCACAGCAAAGACTATTTCTAATATTCACCACACCCACTAAGGGAGATCCTCTGCCAGAATCCTCCTGATGGCCATCGACCGTAGAGTAGCCAGGGCTGTCTTCACCAGCTTCAGGGCAAAGGACACAAAGTAAAATCCACTCAGGGACTCCCACCCACAGCTTCTCTGTTTTTTTCACTGAGCAGACTGCAAGTGTTGCCACAGAATGAGAGACGACTCAGAGTCCCAGGTAGAGATAAACAAAGAATTTGATGAGTCTACAGAAGAAAAGGAGGTGGCTCACAGAGGGAACCAGGAGCAGCCATGAAGGTGCAATGGAGCTCCTTCAGGGTGTCCATCTACCTTTCATGCTGAGGGAGAGAGGGCAACACATCCTCACTAGACTAGGCTGGGAACACATAGGGAACAGGAGGTTAAGAAGGAGCAGAGTGGAAGATGGAAAGAACATCGAAAGCTCTGTCATGTCCCCTCACGTCAGTTCTTAGGCATGTTAGCAAGAAGCACAAGAGCGGTACCCATTTCCTGATAACTTTACCATAAACAACGCAATCAGAAATGACCCAAGTGAACGTCATCTGCCCACAAAGGATGCCACCAGCCCTAGATCAGAGCATTCTTCCTGTGCTGATGTTTTCTGGCTTGGAAATCACTGACCTTCTCACCACAGCAACTACAGAATCAGCCTTTCATATAGAGAAAAGCATATGGCAGAAGACAGGAAATGAAAAAGCAGCAATGCAGGAAACCAGGACACAGCCCCATTATTAGCTGGGATGGTTCGCATTTGACATGGGCTGGTCACAAAATTATCACTTCCACAAAGGTTCTCCTAGGCTTGAGGCAGGGCAGAACTGCTATAAAAGGCAGCCCAAGTCTCTGCTCTCTCAACAACTTCTCTCACCTCCTTCTCCCCAGGAATCAGGTGAGTGGAAAGCCTCTTCTTCTTCTCTTCCTGCTGCTGCTTCAAGAGCAGCTCCTCCTTCCAGGCTGGAGGTGTCAGCTGAGAGGAGCTGTTGGGGATGGGAGCTACTTCTGCTGGGAGAGGGAAGGGGAGAGAAGGTCTTGTGCAAACAGAGAGAGGCTGGGACTTAGCTGAGGTGGCTCCTGGGCTTTGAGCTGGGCACTGCAATGGGGGCCAGGAGTTGTCATGGTTCCAGGGTATTTGGGTGCAGTGCTGCTTCTCATGTGTCCCCACTTTCTGCTTCTCCCTGCCCTCTGTGCCAGGTGCACCTGTGACCCTGAGCCATGTCCTGCTGCAAGCCCTGTGACCCTTGCTGCCAGCCCTGTGGCCCCTGCCCGCTGGCCAGCAGCTGCAATGAGTGCTGTGTCAGGCAGTGTCAGAGCTCCCACGTTGTCATTGAGCCGCCTGCTGTGCTGGTGACCCTGCCTGGCCCCATCCTCAGCTCCTCCCCCCAGAACACTGCCGTGGGATCCTCCACCTCTGCTGCTGTTGGCAACATCCTCAGCTGTGGCGGAGTGCCCATCAGCTCTGGGGGCTTTGACATCTCCTGCATCACCAACTGCTATGGCAACAGATGTTGTCGTCCCTGCTAAAGCTGCTGGCAACATCTTTGGGCAAGAATCTCCAAGACCTGAGAACATGGCTCTGGCCAGGAGATAGAGCTTTGGGACATTGTAATTAGAGTTTCAAGCCACTGCCTCCTTCTTCTTCTCTCTGCTCTTTATCTCAGTCTTTTGCTATCTGTGTCTCCCCAGATCAATGTGGGAGAACTTGTTCCCCTTCCTCTTCCTCCCTCTTTAGGGTAGGCAAATGGACGCCCTGCAGGAAGTCCATTGCATCTTAGTGCATCTTCCATGTGCTTTCTGTGAGCCACCTCCTTTTCTTCTTTAGACTTAATAAAGTTGTTTTGCAACCAAGCCATGGCCTCCAAATCCTCCTTCTTTCCATGGCAACTCTTCCAGTAAACTCAAGGAAAAAGTTGGAGAAAGGAAGTGTTGGGACTCCCTGAAGTGAATTGTACTTCATGCCTTTTTTTTTTTTGGAGCTGTCAAAATCCTGCTTGGCTACCCCACAGAGAATGGTCTTCAGGCAAACCCTGGCTTTGAAGGGCTGGCACAACAGAGATGGGAAACAAAGTCCTGGGGACAGCCCACAGCCTCACCTCTGCCTTCTCCTCCCCTCCATCACCTTGTCTGCAGTCCCTGGTCAGCACAGATGGTCAAAGACAGATGAGATATTCACCCCATACACTCCTTCATTACTTGGTAAGGCCTGGCTGCCTTCCAGACATGCAAGGCTGAGCTGAATCACAAGCTGATATCAGAATCTGCCATATTCAGTCTAAACAGCTGCAGTCCCCATTCCTGCGAACCAAACACCCCCATGGTCTACTGCCTGCCCAGGCTCTTGGTCTTCCTTGGGCACAGGCTTCTTCATTTTGGGTCGTCCTTTTGTTATTGTTCCCTTGTCTCAGAGACACTACAGGTAGCAGTTTTTAGCTGCCTGGAGGTGAATCCCTTGGGGGCTGCCTGTCGTCACAGGCAGCCATGCTCAAGCAAGCTGGTCAAGATGGATTAGCCCTCACTCCAGGAAAGAAGCATACAGAAACAGAGACTTTCATAGCAGCTTTTGATGAAGGTGAGATCTTGGCTTTGAATGTAGTTGCTTTGGATTTACAACTGTAGCCACTTGTAAAGTCTGCATTTCACAATTAGAAACTATTTTGAAATGAACTTCAAAAACTTTGCCAGCAGCGAAAAAGCGAGCAAGTTCCTGGGGTTGGACCACCCCGTTCTGGTGTGGACAGACCTGTCCTTTCCTCTCCACCACAGGCACAGTGCAGAGCACAGCAACAGCACCAGGGGAGCCCCATGAATGGCAGGAGAAAGCGGCAGCAGTGCAGACCCTGCGTGAGCTGGAGAGTCTTCATTGGCCACTAGAACTGCTCTACAGGTTCCTGCCTTTCCTGGTAAGGTTTACCATTTTCTTGTCCCTTTTTTCCTGGGAGCACATGGTCACCTGCCATCTTGAAAAGGAAGGGTGTGATGCCATCTTCCCCTTGTCCCTTAAGCCATGCAGCCACCTTGGGAAGGATATTTCTGGAATTTCATGTCTCTCTTCGTTCCCATGGGTTTTGTGAGGTTCAGCAATTTTGTATCTAGTGGTAATTTACTGGGGTTTTTTGCCTGCTCCATTCGTTAGTAAACTGTTATTTTTTTCCCTTATATCTACTCATATTTTGTTCTTTACTGGTGGAAAGGGATTGGTTAGAATTAAGGGAAAATTACTCATTTTAGAGTGCCCATCTCTTTAAATTATCTTAAACCAAGACTGATGGTCTTTGGATATTGCCTCACTAGGGCAGAGACCATCAGTGAAATTTTCAAAACCTTTTCTGTTCCATTTTCTTTGGGACAATTGCAAATTTTTCCTTGTAACTTAACCAGTTCTGTTGCAGAGTGAGATGATACTACTGTGTACTGTGCCTCCTGATAAATGAATTTGTCTTTACAAGTGGGCAGAGCTTGGGGTGAAGGGAAGTGAAGGAGGGTTGGCTTTGCTGACTCAAACCCCTTCTCTGGGGAGTGAAGTGGTATCAGGCTCAGGGAGTCCCACCTCCCTCTCTAGCTTCTCAATTTTTACAGGTGGACGGAGTTAAAGGTGCAGGGAGGGTTTGGTTTTGCTGCATTAAACTCACAAGGGCTGAGGATTATGACATAATGTTCAAGGAGGTCTACCTTATCCTCAGGGCTGAAAAACTCTAATTTATTCTCCACACCTCCCCCAGCAGTGTTAATTTGCAATTCCAAAGCTTTGGTTTTGGACAAGTTTGTTTAACTGGTTTTTCAGGTTTTGGGCTAGCTTCTTCTGGGCATTCCATTCTCAGTCTGCCCTGAGGTGGGCTATTGTTTCAGATCCCAAGAGAATTTGCAACTCAATCAGGTCTTTCTGTTGCTGTTCCACAACATATTTCTCTTGGAGTTCAGCCTCCACCAGTATGGATACCAGAACTTTTCCCTTGCTGAGGTTTTCCCCCCTGCCTTTTGCCAAAGTTCAAGTTTTCTCTGCAACTAACTGCAGGTTTTTCCAATTTTTCTTAGCCCACATCCCTCTTTATAAGGTTGGACAAGGTCTATAAGCTTTTAGAAATTCTATCAGTGGACAACAGGTCTGTAGTGGGTCTAAATTGCCAATTTGCTAAATGCCAATGCACTCACTAGAATTATTTGCTTCTTTTCTGCTGCAAGATAGGATTAGGAGAAGAGAAAAGCAGACTCAAAACTTTAAAGGGCATAAAGAAAACGTTATTAACAGAACTAAAGAAGAAAAAAAAATAAGAATCAGAATAAAGCTTTCAGAATACTTTTCCTCTCCCCACAACCTTTTTTTTCTTTCTCACTGACAATGTACAGAGAAAAACCTGGAACCTTCAGTGAATTTACCACCTCTAAAATAGTCTTTCTTCAGTTCTCTTAGGGAGAGGAGTCTCTTGCTATGTCATGGATATTTCTCCACAATAAACAGTTCTCTCGTGGCTTTAATTTCCACGAATAGCAGCTGCCCAGAAATCTTCATTCATGAAGCCCCTCCCATCTCATGCAGCCTTCCCACAGCTGCGTTCATGGGCCATGTCAACTCATGGGGTACTATTTTAAGGATGAGGTGTTCAAAAGCTAAAGTTCTCTTAATCTATCTTAGATCATCTTCATCTCTGGGAACAGAGGTCTTCTTCCTTCCCTGGGGGCAAAGGGTTTTTAATCACTCTCATCTCTCTTTCTGTTCAAACTTCTCATGAGATCACAGTTACCTCAACATTCCCCTGCTTCAGCAGGAATGCGTTTGCTCATGTCTGCAATTTGAACACTCCATCCCCTCATGTGTTTTCATGAATTAAAGGAATATTCTAGTGTCTCCTCATTCTCCTCCGATCTGGGACTTAACTCCTTCTTTACTGACCTTGGTGTCCTCATGTTGTTTCTCTACAGGTCTTCATTTTGTCCTTTTCTCTCACTTGAGAGAGGATTGATGTTTTCCAAGTTTCATCTGTCCAGTGAAAGAGTTAATATCTTGCCCGGGGCTGAGGTGGTCATGATGGTTTCTGCCTGGCAGTGGCCAGAGCAGTCATGGTGATAGATTCAGGCTGTGCTGGGGGCTGTCCAGGACCTCAGGGGTGTGGGCCAGAATGGCCAGAGCAGTCATGGTGATAGATTCAGGCTGTGCTGGGGGCTGTCCAGGACCACAAGGGTGTGAGTCAGAATGGCAGCAGCCACCCTGGCCACAGGGCTGGTCTGAGGCCCCTATTGCATTCAATTCCAGCTGTGGGCTGGCCTGACTGTGCTGGGGGTGGAAACCAGCCTGGTGGCAAGATGTAAATAGTTGCTGGGGCCTGGCCCAGCCTGTCTGGGGCCCCTTGGCCTCCCTTCCTGCTGCCTGGCAGCTGCTGGGGCCCAGCCCGGCTGGGACGGGGCCTGGCGGGCTCCCTCGGAAGGGTCCGGCCCCACAGCAGGGCCTGCTTGGCCTGGCTGCACAGAGAGGGCCAGGCCGGCCTGTTATATCTGTTCCCAGGCCAGAAGAAAAAGATACTTTTCTTCAGCTTGTTCACCTTAAAATGTGAATCTCACAAAGGTGTATCAGCCTTTAATTGGTTCAACAGGCTGTCCATATTCAAACTGGCCACCAATTCATTTTGTCAAGTCACAGAGGAAACTGTTAGCAGCTTCTCTTTGATAATCTCTTCTGCGGATGATATTTTCCCTCTTCACCGCAAATCAATTAATACAAAACCAGCACAAGGTCAGATCAGTTTCTACCCAGGATTCTATGACCCTTTTTAGAGAATATCAGTGTGAGAAACTACACTCACTTTTAGAAATTTCAAAGGCTTATTAAAAACCTTAACAAAATACAACAAAGGACTGAATAAGGAAAAAGAGCAGCGCACTGGGAGCTGGTGACCCTGGCAGCCACGAGCTGATCTACAAAACCATTGCTCCACTTTTTATACCCCTGGTGGTTGCATCAGGCAACCCTGACCCCTCCCAAAGTCTGCCAGTCAACTCTTTTTGCCCTTCATTAGTGGAGGCTTCTTTCTTGCAGCTTGACTGGAGGTCCGGTGTTGTCATGCCACACCTCCTAGTAACAAGCCTGCCCTCCTCCCAAATGCCCTGTGCAAGGGCACAGGTACACACCCTCCCTCCACATGTCCTGAGTACCAAGGGCAGAACAGAGGACATCTAAACAAAAAAATTGTAATAACATAACTATACATCAATAACATTTTCTTTAACGTACACATAATATTTGTATCTTAATTGCTAGAGCCAACCATTGAATTACCTATCTGTAACATCAGTTTCAAGCAAAAATTAATTTTTTACACCAAGAAGATATTCTCAATAGATCAGAAAAAAAACCCGAAAAAAACCCCTTTACTGGCAGCTTTAGAAAATCAAAGAACTTTGACAAAAGGTTTCAAGCAGCATCCCATCAACAAAAAATACTTCTCAAAGCATTAATTTAATCTATTAAATTTAGCAGACTCTAAGCCCATCTGATTTTAGTTACCCCAAATTCTAAGAAGATAATTAGAAGGAGAAGGGGAAAGAGAGAAAGACAGAAAAGGAATACAAAAGAACAAACACAGTTACCATTTCTGGTTCCAATGGTGTTCAGCCTATAGAAATTCCAAGAACAGGGAGGGTCAAGACATGTGCTTACCTTGTGTCTTAGGTTAAACACCCTTTGACTTTTCTGGATCCTGGTGGGACTTCCAGCCATCTGGCCACTCTGGCTAGATTGGGGTGCAGGGGTAGGCTGTGGAGCATTACCTTTGGTTTTCCAGGGATTGGCAGCCTCTGAAGGGTTGGGATACAGGTCCAGGGAATGGGGTGTACAGAGTAGGATATTGCCTCACCAGGGCAGAGACTAAGCTGCCCCCTCCTCCCTGCAAAATCATGTGAAATACTTCAAGCCAGCAATCCTTCCAGTCTCTCATTTATGGGGCTTGGAACATCCTGATCTAGATAAACCCATCTGTGATTTTGGCACCTGGGTGGGATTAGATGATCTGCATGATCCATTCTAACCCAAACCATTCTAGGACTCCATGATCTGTGGGCTGTCTCTGCCAGACCATTTGTTCACCAGGGTCCGTCATCCTTTACCTGATACTCTTGGGCACTGGTTTGGTCAAAAGGGAAGACAATGTTCAGATAACATCTATCCATAAGTGGAAGAAAGGTGGACCTTTAGTGAAGCAGTAAGTAATTTGCTCAAATTCAACCAAAGGTAATTTACCACTGCATACCCTGAGTATGGCAGATACCAATCCCAACCTGAGAATTCTCTCAGCCATGCATGTCTGGACAGCAGCTTTGCCTGCCTGTGCTGAGGGAGTGCACCTCATCTGCCTGTGCTTCTATTTGCATGCCATGGAGCCTAGATCAGGTAAGGGAGTGGAGGAGAAGGAAGAGGTGAGGTTGTGGGCTGGTCCAGGAACTGTTTTTCCCTTCCCCATTCCTGCCACCCTTTGGAGCCAGTCTCCCTGATGGCCTCTGGCTGCCAAGAAGCCAGGGATGACTTTGTCATCTCCAAGGAAAAAGGCACCAAGGAAAAGCCACTGTAGGGAATCCCACCATTTTCTTTCTCCAGCTATTTTCCCTGAGCAGACTGGAAGGGTAGTTAAAGAATGAAGGAGGACTCAGAGACCCACACATGGATGCAAAATAGCTTTATTGAGTGTAGAGGAAAAAAAAACTCAGAGTGGCTCAGAGAGGGCACCAGCAGCAGCCACTAACATGCAGTGGGGGAGTCCCTCTTCTTGGCCTGCAGAGGGAGGGGAGGGCAACAGGTCTCCACTAGACTGGCTTGAGGAGACATGGACAGCAAAAGAAAGAGCAAAAAGAGAGAGGAGAAGAAGGGGACAATGGCTTGAAACTCTAATTACAATGTCCCAAAGCTCTATCTTTTGCCCAGAACCAGGTCCTAAGGTCGAGGAGGTTCTTGCCCAAGGATGTTGCCAGCAGATTTAGCAGGGACGACATCTGTTCCCACCGTAGCGGCTGGTGATGCAGGAGAGGTCAAAGCCACCAGAGTTGATGGGCACTCCATCACAGCTGAGGATGCTGCCAACAGCAGCAGAGGTGGAGGATCCCACCACGGTGTTCTGAGGGAAGGAGCTGAGGATGGGGCCGGGCAGGGTCACCACCACAGGTGAGGGTTCGATGACGACGTGGGAGTCCTGGCACTGCCTGACACAGCACTCATTGCAGCTGTTGGCCAGCGGGGTGGGGCCACAGGGCTGGCAGCAAGGGTTGCAGGGCTGGCAGCTGGACATGGCTCGGGGTCACAGGTGCACCTGGCACAGAGGGCAGGGAGAAGCAGAAAGTGGGGACACATGAAAAGCAGCACTGCACCCAAAGGCACCTCCTGGCCCACACTGCAGTGCCCAGCTCAAAGCCCAGGAGCCACCTCAGCCAAGTCCCAGCCTCTCTCTGCATAAGACCTTCTCTCCCCTGCCCTCTCCTAGCAGAAGCAGCTCCCAGCTCTGTGCTACAACAGCCCCTCTCAGCTGAGACCTCTAGCCAGGAAAGAGCTGCTCTTGAAGCAGCAGGAGGAGAAGAGGTTTCACACTCACCTGATTCCTGAGGAGAAGGAGGTGAGAGAAGTGGATGAGAGAGCAGAGACTTGGGCTGCCTTTTATAGCAGTCTTGCACTGCCTCAGGCCCAGTAACACCTTTGTGGAAGTGATAATTTTCTGACCAGCTCATCTCAAATGCAAACTATCCCAGCTAATGGTATGGGCAGTGTCTTGTTTTCCTGCACTGCTACCTTTTCATTTCCTAGTGCATTCCACACGCTTTCTTTTATGCAAACTTCTCTAAGTGTCAAGATGAGAGGCTCAAAAACTTCAGGGCAGAAAGTCATCAGCAGAGGCACAATGCTCAGATCAAGAGCTGGCAGCATCCCCTGTGGGCAGGTGATGTGAACCTATTTCGTGCTTGTAGATTTGTTTACAGCAAAACTGTCAGGAAAGGGGCACCACTCTTGTGCTTCTCACCTGCATGCCCAAGGTCTCCATTGTTTGGGCACATGACAGAGCTTCAGGTTGCTATTTCCTTCTTCCACTTTTCTCTTTCTTTTGTTCTCTTTATCTCCCCAGACCAGTCTAGTGGGGACATGCTGCCCTCCCTCCTTCCACAGGAGAGGCTGATGGACAACCTGCAAGATCTCCACTGCATCTCAGTGGCTGCCCCTCATACTCTCTGTAGGAACTATTCCAGTCTGCTCAGGGAAAAAGATAGAGGAAGAAGAGGGTGGTAGTGGATTTACTTTGTGCCCTTTCCCTTGGAGTGGGTGAAGACATCCCCTGCTCCTCTACAGCCAATGGCAAAATATACTGGCCAATACTGGCTGTTCCCAGGCACTGTTATTTTCTATCTCCACTGCCAGTATGTTTTGCCAATCCAAAATATACTGGCAGTGAAGATAGAAAATAGCAGTGCCTGGGAACAGCCCACAACTTCATCTCCTTCTCCTGTGTTCTGTTGCCTGGTGTACATGGCCAGCACACAGGGACAGATCTGTGTGTCATACCTCCTGTAGTGCATGACAGGGCCCAGCTGCTGTTGTTATATTCAATTCTCAGATATATCACTAGCTGGAATTGGTATCAAGCACGCTCAAGTTATATAAGTGTCGTGGTTTGACACTGGCCCAATGCCAGGCACCCACAAGAGTCACTCACTCACCCTCCTTTGCTACAGTTTGGCAGTGGAGAGGGAAAAAAAAAATAACAAAGGGTTTATGAGTGAGATAAGAACTGGGAGAAAATACTTCAAGAGTAAAAAAAAAAGGCTCAACTTAAAGTTGCAAAGTGAGTTTATTACTCACAGAATCAGAGGAGGATAATGAGAAGTAAAATAAGCCCTTAAAACACCTTTTTTTCCTCCCAGCCCCTCCCTCCTTCCCACCAACAGTGTAAGGAGACAGGGCATGGGGGTTTTTGGGTCAATTCATCACTGAGGTTTTCTTTCACTGCTCCTGGAGAGGAGTCCTTCCCCTGTGAGGCCGTGGGGTCCCTCCCACAGGAGACACTCCTCCATGAACTTCTCTGGTGTGGGTCCACTCTCACGAGCAGCAGGTCTACAGCACCTGATGCAGTGTGAGTCCCTCCCATGGGCAGACAGTCGTCCCAAAACTGCTGCAGTGTGGCTCTGTCTTTCCACGGGGTGCAGCCCTCCAAGGACAGGCTGCTGCAGCCTGGAAGCAGGGCCCCCTCTCTCCACCAGCCTCCTCCTGGCATCCACCTGCTCTGGCATGGGCACCTCCCTCACGGGCTGTGGGTGGATCTCTGCATCCCCTGGCTGAAACAGACTCTGTTATGTGTGACTGTCCCTGGAATTCTCTTACAATGACCCCCCCTTCAATCTTCTTTCCTCACTACCAAACCTTCTCAAGAAAAATGGCGTTATTAGTCACACTTAAAGATTTGGAAGAAATGCTCAAAAAACCCCATCCATCTAATGTCCTTCCTAAATCTGACAGGAAATGGAACAGATGCAGCTAATTAGGACCATCTCCTTAATTTATTATTGTCAGATATTAAATCATAGATTCATAGAATCACAGAATATCCTGAGTTGGAAGGGACCCATCAGGATCATCAAATCCAACACCTGGCCCTGCACAGACACCCCAGCCCTGTGCCTGAGAACATTGTCCAAATGCTCCTTGAGCTCTGGCAGCCTTAGGAGTTGTGACCATTCCCTGGGGAGCTTGTTCAGAGCCTGACCACCCTCTGAGGGAAGAACCTTTTACTAATAGCCAACCTAAACCTCCCCTGACGCAATTTCATACTCCCCTTGAGTTCTGTCCCTGGTCACCAGAAAGAAGAGATCAGTGTCTGCCCCTTTTGTAGATTGCACTGAGGTCTCCTTTCAGCCTCCCCTTATCCAGACTGAATAAACCAAGCAGCCTCCGTGACTCCTCATACGGATCTCCTTCCAGATCCTTCACCACATCTGTGTCCCACCTTAATATCTTATGCTGTGGTGCCCAAAACTACCCCCAGACCTCAGGGTGAGGCCACCCCAGTGCTGAGCACAGTGGGACAATCCCCTCTCTTTCTCAGCTGGTGATACTGGACCTGATGACCCCCAGGACACTGTTGGCCCTCCTGGCTGCCAGGGCACTGCTGACTCATATTCCAACTTGCCATCAACCAGGAGCCCCAAGTTGCTTTCCACAGCTCTGATCTCCAGCCTCTCCATCCTCAGTCTGTCTGTACATCCATGGTTGCCCCATCCCAGGTGCAGAACCTTGTACTTGCCCTTGTTGAACTTCATATGGTTGATGATTGCCCACCTCTAATTTGTTGAGGTGTCTCTACAGGGTGTCCCTGCTTTTGAGGGAGTTGACAGGTCCTCCCAGTTTTGTATAGTCAGCAAATTAAGTCCTGCATCCCAATTGTTCATGGAGAAGTTGAAGAGGATTGACCTTAAAAGTGAGGAACCTCATAGGAGGCCAGTTGCCAGTCTGATGTCACCCCATCACTGTCACCTTTGTGCCTGACCCATGAGCCAGTTGCTCACCCATCACACAATGTATTTATCCAGTTGTGTCCTGGACATTTTGTCCAGGAGGATCCTGTGAGAAACAGTATCAAAAACCTTGGAGAAATGCAAAAAAGATTGGATCAGTTGGCTACCATTCACCAGCTAGGTAGGCTGCCTTGCTGTGAACAGAAATTAGGTTTGCCAAGTAGGGCTTTCCTCTCATGAAGTCACACTGGTTGTGAAAAACGACTGCCTTGTTAATCATGTGTTTTTGAATACCTCCTAGAATAATCTTCCCGCCAGTTTGACCAGGGATTGTGCTACAAGCCTAGACTGACACACGTATGCTCACATGTCTTCATGGAACAAACAAAACCCTGTACATACAAATAAGGTCATGAAACATCACTAAATGAGAACTCTGTTGTGAAGATGCAGTATGTCCCCTCACAGCGGTGGCCTTGGGCACGTGGGAGAGAAGCACAAGAGCAGTGCCCATTTTCTGACAATTTTGTCACAGACAAGACCACAGGAATGACACAGGTAAACATCACTTGCCTACAGGGGATGCCAATAGCAATTAATGTGAGACTTCTACCTGCATTGACGTCTTTCTGCCTCGGAAATCATTGATGCCCTCAACCCAGCACTTACAGAAAGAGATCTTCATATAGGAAAGCACGCGGAATTAGCCAGGAAATGAAAAGGCAGAAGTGCAGGAAACCAGGACACAACCCCATTATTAGCTTGGATAGCTTGCATTTGACATGAGCTGGTCAGAAAATTATTACTTCCACTAAGGTGCCTCTGGCCTGAGGCAGGGCAGGACTGCTATAAAAGGCAGCCCAAGTCTCTGCTCTCTCATCCACTTCTCTCACCTCCTTCTCCTCAGGAATCAGGTGAGTGGGAAGCCTCTTCTCCTCTGCTCTTGCTGCTTCAAGACCAGGTCCTTCCTGGCTGGAGGTGTCAGCTGAGAGGGGCTGTTGTAGCACAGGGCTGGGAGTTGTTTCTGCTGGAAGAGAACAGGGGAGAGAAGGTCTTATGCAGAGAGAGGCTGGGACGTGGTTGAGGAGGCTCCTGGCCTTTGAGCTGGGCACTGCAGTGTGGGCTAGGAGGTGCCTTGTTTGCAGGGTAGTTGGTGGTAGCACTCGTTCTCATGAGTCCTCACTTTCTGCTTCTCCCTGCTGTCCATCCTAGGTGCACCTGTGACCCCAAGCCATGTCCTGCTGCCGGCCCTGTGACCCTTGCTGCCAGCCCTGTGGTCCCACCCCGCTGGCCAACAGCTGCAATGAGTGCTGTGTCAGGCAGTGCCAGGACTCCCACGTGGCCATCCAGCCCTCACCTGTGGTGGTGACCCTGCCCGGCCCCATCCTCAGCTCCTTCCCCCAGAACACCGCCGTGGGATCCTCCACCTCTGCTGCTGTTGGCAACATCCTCAGCTGTGGTGGAGTACCCATCAACTCTGGTGGCTTTGACCTCTCCTGCATTACCAACTGCTATGGTGGTAACAGATGTCGTCCCTGCTAAAGGTGCCTAAAGTTTTTAGGCAAGAACCTCCACCATCTCAGAATCTGGCTCTGGGAAGGAGATAGTGCTTTGTGACATGGTATTTAGTGTCTGAGCCATTGCTCCCTTCTACTTTTTTTTTTGTCTTTCCTTTGCTGTCTATGTCTCCCCAGGCCAGCCTAGGGGGAAGTGTTGCCTTTCCTCTTTTGGGCAGCCAGACGGACACCCTGCAGGAGCTCTGCTGCATCTTTGTGGCTTCTCCTGGTGCTTTCTGTGAGCCACCTCTGTTTCTACCTTTCATTCATTAAAGTTGTGCATCCAAGCCTTGGCCTCTAAGTTGTCCTTTTTTCCATGGCAACTCTTCCAGTCTGCTCAGGGTAGAACGTGGAAGGGCAGGGGGTGGGACTCCCCATATATCTTGTTTGGTTCCCTCCATGCTCTTTCTGCCCAGAGTTCATGGCACAGACACCATCTGTGTCCATCTCACTGAGCACTGGTGTAGGAGCATAGAAGAAGAGGGACTCATGTATTTTTCAAATCCACAGTTTGATGGCTGTGGAGCCGCCCGAAGGTTCTTGGTAAGAAGATGCTGTGAGAACAAATGAGATGTGGCTGGAGAAGGGGCCATGTGGAGATAGTACAGCACTTTTCTGGGACAAATGTTCTTGTTCCACCTGGATACTCCAACAACTGAACAGCTCAAGTCAGGACTGGTTTTCTGTCTTCCTTTCTTCTCTCATTTAATGTCTCTCTCTTGCTTCTCTTTCACTCTGCCGTATATTGACAATTGTCTTGGTTTAAAAGTCAGGTGTCTGCCAAGGATGGCGGCCTTTCCCCCTGGGTGCAGTTCCGGTCACAGCCAGCAGGGGCGCTGGTGGCTCACGGCCGGGCAGGGTGGGTGCACTGATTCCCCTGAGCCTGCAGGGGGCGCTGTGGCGCGGGCTCACCTGTATCTCCCTCACGCGGTAATGGAGGCTCTGGCGATAGAGGAGAGGGGAGGAGGCTCCCTGTGCAAAACTCACAGGGAGCCTTCAGCCTCAGTGCTACTACTGCTGGTGAAATGTGATGTAGCAGCAACCTTGGAGTGGTGAGCTGCAACAGCAGAAGTGAGCAGGCTCGAGGAGGCAAAGGAAACCAAGCAAAAGAAACCCCAAAGCTGTGGCAGAAGCAGTGGGGGTCCAGGCAGATGTGGGGTGTCGAATTAAAATGTAGCAAAACCCCAAATGCAGCAAAAAGCAGGGACAGAAAACAGAGGGGCTGTACCCAATACTGCAAACCTAAACAGCCACACTTGAAGCAGCCATGTGCTTGAGCATTGTTGGGGTGGTAGCAGACCAGAAGAAAAGACTCTTGCTCACTCACACGCCTGTTCTAATTCTCCTTTCTGGCTCCTGAAAGAGCTGAAGAGAGTCATAGCTTATAGTTTATTACAGGCAATTGGTTGCCAATAGTGTGCCTTTAACTGCTGCTGTGCTGAATTCTGCAGAACTGGTAACTCAAATTTAGAGAGCCTCCCACTCTTGTATGGCAACCCCGGATGTAAAATAAATGCTTTTTATGATTCCATGCCGGGAACATGGCAAGGCTCAATTTGCACTTACCTGGAAGGGTGGACAATACACCTTTATCAGACTCTCACATGGGTATAAACATTTCTACACAATTGTACAGGCTGTGCTTGCCAGACACTTACAGACACTCTCACTTTCTCTGGACGTGTAATTATGTAATATTCTAGTTGCAGCAGACACCACCATGGCCTCTGAAAAAGTGGGCAAAGCAGCAACAGTAGCGTGGCAAGCAGTTCATGAACTAGAAGTTGAGATTACATCTGAGGAATGTCAAGGCAAAATTGGCCCTGATGGAGCAAAGACTTTTTATTACTTGACTCAACTGCATTTAAAGAGACAGAACAGAGATACTCTGAGTGGGAAAAGGCATTTTTGTCATTACTCCAAGCTGTTATGCACCTTGAGCAACTAAGGGGTAAACTGTCTGGGCCAACTCTGCTGAGACTTGTAGTGTTTTATCTTTCCAGGAACATTACTGGGAATTGTGCCAGTACCTCCCACTGAAGATTGAGTTACTTATCAAAGAGATGTTTATCATTTTTGTAGAAGCAACCATTGCCAGCAGGAACCAAATTAGGTTCACACAGCAACAAGCTCAACCCACAGGGTTGAAAACCTTGCTTCTTTTTTTTTTATGCTAATCAATATGGTAACCATATGCATTCTGCACTACACACACTTCTCTCTTGTGGGTGCAATTTACTGGGGCAGCAATTACAAAGGAAGGTGGCATTTAAAAGGTAACCTGGGATAATACAAAAAGGAATTCCACACCTAGCAACTAGATACTAGTAGGAACTATTAATTTTCCTTTATGACCCCACTAACCATAAACCACAGTTTTTGCTGTAACAGTACACGGTGCTTCAGTATATATCATATATCCAATCATTGTGTCAGGATTAAATCCCAATGGAGATGCACTCTAGCCCCTAGAGCACAGAGTAGGGGCCTGATGGAATGGATGTGCTTGTGTGAGAACCCCTCATGATTTTGCATGTGTAGACATTATTGTACAGACAAGTACCCTAATATTTGTGCTTGTAACTTTGTTGACATAATGGGTTGTGATTTTAGTTATTCAGCTTCTCTTATATCTTACCAATTGTTCTGATTTAATTATACACTGACTTAAGACCAGCAGTCTATTCCTACTAAATGAATCTTACTTGGTGAGAAACGCTATTGAAGGAAGCCTGGGAAAACGGACAGAAAATTTTAATTACCATTCATCCTGATGTAGAATAATCCACCAGGTGATGGAGCAATCAAAGAAAGACAAGGAACACAATTGTTGGGAGATTTTATTTGGATGGTCACCAAGAGCAACTGAAGTTCTTAATAAAATGTTGCACCCTGTGATTGTCCTTCTGATATTAACCTTTTTGCCTTTTGTTTTCGTAACCAGATTGTATATAAAAACATGGGGGATTTTAAAAACATTAACCCCCAAATTCAGAGATAGATTATATAGCTTTTCCCCTTTCTCTCTCTTTCGCTACTTCTCCTTTTTCAGTCCAAATCCATATTGATGTTTGAGCCACAGGTGGTGCAGAAGCCAAGATGATAAGGTGTCTCAAACACCAATAACCAGATAACCATGGAGCCAACCAAGGACGGTTGGTAAGAAGGCACTGTGGAAAAAAAAAAAAAAAAAAAACCAACAGGCTGTGGCTGGATAAGGGGCTGTACAGAGGTAGGCAGCCCATTTTTGTGACAAACATCCTTGTTCTCTCTCCTGGAGACAAGCACTACACAGTATGGTGCAAACAAAGGAAAGAGGTCAGAAAGTGAGTGTGGACTGTCAACCACAGGTTGACCCAGCAGAAGTGGGCACTGGTTTGATTAAAGGCCTTATCCAGGAAGAAATCGATAGACAGATTACATATTCATACATACAAGAAATGTTACAAATTTATAATAAAGCCATAAGACATTTGCACAAATTCAGATGAAAGTAATTTACTGAATTAGCCTGAGTATGGCTGATAGCGAACTTGTGAATTAGCTCAGCCCTGCATGTCAGGATTTCAGCTGAGTCCTGCCTGTGCTGAGGGAGTGTATCTCATCTACCCATGCTCCTGTGTGAAGGCATGGACCAGGTAATGGAGGGGAGGAGTAGGAAGAGGTGAGGTTATAGTCTGTCCCCAGACACTGTTGTTTCCCTTCACAATTGTTGCCAAACTTCGGAGCCATGGTCTTCCTGATGACTTTGGCTTTTGTCAGATTCAAGGGAGTTGAACCCTCTTCTTCCTCCACCATTTTCCCTAAGCAATATGGAAGGTTTGCCAGAAAATGAAGGATAACTCAGAGGCCATGGCTTGGATGCAAAAGTACTTTATTGAGTCAAAAGAAAAGGATATGGCTCACAGAGAGCACAAGGAGCAGCCCCTACAATGCAGTGGAGCTCCTGAAGGGTGTCCATCGGCCTGCCCTAAAGAGGAAGGGAGGGCAACAGGCCCCCCTGGGCCGGCCTGAGAACACATGGACAGCACAGAAAGAAGATGGAATAGTAGGAGAAAGAAACATCATCCTAAAGCTGTAAATAGAATGTCCAGAAGCTCTGTCTCCTGCCCAGAATCATGTTCTGCCCAGAACCATGTTCTGAGGTCTTGGAGGTTCTTGCCTGAGGACGTTGCCAGCAACATCTTTAGCAGGGACGACATCTGTTGCCACCATAGCAGTTGGTGATGCAGGAGAGGTCAAAGCCACCGGAGTTGATGGGCACACCACCACAGCTGAGGATGTTGCCAACAGCAGCAGAGGTGGAGGATCCCACGGCGGTGTTCTGGGGGAAGGAGCTGAGGATGGGGCCAGGCAGGGTCACCAGCACAGCAGGTGGCTCAATGACGACGTGGGAGCTCTGGCACTGCCTGACACAGCACTCATTGCAGCTGTTGGCCAGCGGGCAGGGGCCACAGGGCTGGCAGCAAGGGTCACAGGGCCTGCAGCAGGACATGGCTTGGGGTCACAGGTGCACCTGGCACAGATGGGAGAGAGAAGCAGAAAGTGGGGACACATGAGAAGCAGCACTGCACCCAAACATCCTGCAGCCAAGGCACTCCTGGTCCCCATTGCAGTGCCCAGCTCAAAGCCCAGGAGCCATCTCAGCCAAGTCCCAGCCTCTTTCTGTCTGCACAAGACCTTTTCTCCCCTGCCCTCTCCCAGCAAAAGCAGCTCCCAGCCCTGTGCTACAACAGCTCCTCTCAGCTGAGATCTCCAGCCAGGAAAGAGCTGCTCTTGAAGCAGCAGCAGGAGCAGGAGGAGAAGAGGCTTCCCACTCACCTGATTCCTGAGGAGAAGGAGGTGAGAGAAGTGGATGAGAGAGCAGAGACTTGGGCTGCCTTTTATAGCAGTCCTGTACTGCCTCAGGCCAGAGGCACCTTAGTGGAAGTGATAATTTTCTGACCAGGTCATGTCAAACACAAACTATCCCATCTAATGGTAGGGCTATGTCCTGGTTTCCTGCATTGCTACCTTTTCATTTCCTGGCTTCTGCCACATGTTTTCCTATATGAAGGATCATTTCTCAAAGTGCTAAGATGAGAGCATCAAGGATTTCAGGACAGAAAGACATCATGGACAAAGAAGGTTTAGATCAAGGGCTGTTGGCAACCCATGCAAGCAGGTGATTTGAACCTGTGTCATTCCTCTGGACTCCTCTGGTGGCCAGAAGTCAACCATGCTCTCATGCTTCTAGTACACATGCCCAAGGTCTGCATGTGACATGACATGTTTTTTGTCAGAGCCTGCTGTCTTGGCTAAAGCAACCCAAACATTTGTTTTTGGTTGATCTACCATCATATCTGCACTGCAAAAGCAAGCAAGCAAGCAAAACCAGCAAGCCAATATATCATTTGATCAAACTCCATGTACTTGTTCAGCTACTATTTGGCAAAAAGCTTTCCCATGTATTTCAATTTTCAAGCAAATCTTTTAGCACTTTTTGCTTTTGGTTTCCCAAATTTCTTCAGGGACTGGCGAACTATAAGGCACTAAGCTGTCCCGTTTACACTCAGTTTTACAAATTTGGATATCTTGGGATTCTTTTTAACACAATGAATACCATGTTTTTGTCAAAAGAATTCTACGATACCAATGATTTTCACAGTCTAAACATCAAAATAAAACCCAAGGTTTGTAGATTTTGCAGGTTGAACAGGGAATGAGCAGTAGTATCTCTGTGCAGCTCACACCTGTGTGCTCGTTTCCATCCTTGTGGAATTGCTGGTGCATTCTTGTGTGTGATATGGTTTCACGTTTTTCACTGGAACCCATTTAGGTCCTGCACCAGTGGAAACACAACCATACCCTTTGCCCCAGGTAATTAGCAAAAATGGTCCTTCAATTTGTCCTGTCTCAGTGTTTCTAATTAAAACGGGAAGATTTTCTTTCAATTTTGCCTGTGTGTTATTTGAAAAGTGCCTAAAAATTGGAGGATTGGAAATTAGTTATTCAAAAAATTTAAAAACATATAAAGCTTTGCTCAGCCTCATCTGAGGCGTTACTTGGGCCATTCCTTCTTTCTGTTGTTTTAGAATGCGTTTTAGAGTGTGATGTGTCCTTTCAATAATTGCTTGAGTTGTGAGAGAATAGGGAATTCCAAAAGTGTGGAATGTTTACTGGCATTCCATCAGGCAGTTCTGCTGACTGGCCTACCTGCACATAGGAAAGCCATTGCTCAATCCAAGTCCCCTGGTAAGGCTTCTGTTGATCCTGATCCAGCAGCTGCTCCCACCCCATTGTGTGTGTCAAAGAAAAGCCAAGAGTTGGAGAACCTGTGCTATGAGGGAAGACTGAAGGAGTGTAGCCTTTTCTCCCTGGAGAACAGGACTCTTGGGGAGGACCATACCACATTATTTTAGTGATTAAATGGGACCTACCAAGAGCACTGAGAGTTTTTCAGCACAAGGACCACCATGTAATGGCTGTCCATGAGGACACTGAGTGAAGAGGAACTGAAGATGATTTGAGTGCTGGCAACTGAGACCAGTGCTTGGGTCTCAGCAGGTGAAGCCTTGGTTTCTGGACATAGCAAGATGTGCACAGGGGCTAGTAAGATGGAGAAAGATCATGTCTCTGCCCTGAACTGAGGGCAGGAGCATATGTGGAGCCTCACAGACTTCATGGAACACTCTGTATCTGAGTTGTTATTCTGTGCCCAGCAGTGTCTTAAAGAGTTCCTTTTCTGCATGTAGGAGACCATGGATATCCGGGGGATGACATGGATTAGAACATTACCCCAGGCTGAAGGCAAAGGAATTTTTGTATCCCATCCCCACTGCTGCCACCCTTTGAACTAGTGGTTTCACTGATGCCTCTCCGTGAGTAGCCAAGGATATCTTCATTGGCTCCAAGGGAAAGAGCAAAGAGGAAAATCCACTGCAGCAACTCCCACCCTCTGCCTTTTTAAACTTTGTACATGAGCAGATTGGAAGAGTTGCCACAGAACAAAGGAAAACTTGGAGGCCAAGGCATGAGAGCATGACAACTTTAATGAGTCTAAGGAAAAAAAGGAGACCACCAGGGGCAGTCACTAAGATGCTGTGGAGCTCTTGTAGGGTGTCCATCTGCCTGCCATGCAGAGGGAGAAGAGGGCAAGATATCCCGATTAGACTAGCCTGGGGAGACACAGAGAACAGGTTGTAAGAAAGAGGAGAGGGGAAGAAGCTCTGATATGTCCCCTCACGTGGCAGTGCTTGATTGTGTGTGCAAGAAGCACAAGAAGAGCTGCCCATTTCCAGACAACTTGGATGAAAACAAACCGCTCAGAAATGACCCAAGCGAACATCACCTGCCCACAAAGAATGTCAATAGCCCTTGATCTGAGACTTCTGCCTCAGAAATCCTTGAGCCTCCCATCCCAGCACTTACAGAATGAGACCTTCATATAGGGAAGCACGTGGCAGAAGCCAGGAAATGAAAGGCAGCAATGCAGGAAACCAGGACACAGCCCTACCATTAGATGGGATGGTGTACATTTGACATGAGCTGGTCACAAAATTAACACTTCCAGAAAATTAATCCCTGGGCCTGAAGCAGTGCAGGACTGCTATAAAAGGCAGCCCAAGTCTCTGCTCTCTCATCCACTTCTCTCACCTCCTTCTCCTCAGGAATCAGGTGAGTGGGAAGCCTCTTCTCCTCCAACTCCACTGCTGCTTCAAGAGCAGCTCTTTCCTGGCTGGAGGTGTCAGTTGAGAGGGGCTGTTGTAGCACAGGGGTGGGAGCTGCTTCTGCTGGGAGAGGGCAGGGGAGAGAAGGTCTTGTGCAGAGAGAGAGAGTCTGGGACTCGGCTGAGGTGGCTCCTGGGCTGTGAGCTGGGCACTGTAATGGGGGCCAGGAGTGCCTTGGTGGCAGGGTGTTTGGGTACAGTGCTGCTTCTCATGAGTCCTCACTTTCTGCATCTCTCTCCTGTCTGTGCCAGGTGCACCTGTGACCCCGAGCCATGTCCTGCTGCAAGCCCTGTGACCCTTGCTGCCAGCCCTGTGGCCCCTGCCCGCTGGCCAACAGCTGCAATGAGTGCTGTGTCAGGCAGTGCCAGAGCTCCCACGTCATCATTGAGCCGCCTGCTGTGCTGGTGACCCTGCCCGGCCCCATCCTCAGCTCCTTCCCCCAGAACACCGCCGTGGGATCCTCCACCTCTGCTGCTGTTGGCAACATCCTCAGCTGTGGTGGTGTGCCCATCAACTCTGGTGGCTTTGACATCTCCTGCATCACCAACTGCTATGGTGGCAACAGATGTCGTCCCTGCTAAAGATGTTGCTGGCAACGTCCTCAGGCAAGAACCTCCAAGACCTCAGAACATGATTCTGGCCAGGAGATAGAGCTTTGGGACATTGTCTTCACAGCATCAAGCCAGTGTTCTTCTTCCACTTTTTTTTCTCTTTCCTTTGCTGTTTGTGTCTCCCCAGACCAGTCTACTGGGTACATGTTGCCTGCCCTCCCTCTTTTCGGCAGGTAGATGCACACTCTGCAGGAGCTCCACTGCATCTTAGTGGCTGTACCTGATGCTCTCTGTGAACCACCTCCTTGTCTTCTTTACACTCAATAAAGTACCTTTGCATCCAAGCCTGAGCCTCTAAGTTCTCCTTTGTTCCTTAGCAAACCTTACAGTTCATTCAGGGAAAATAGGTGGAGGAAGCAGAGAGTGGAATTCCCTACCATGGATGTTTCTTCCTGCCCTTTTCCTTGGAACTGACAAAGCTATCCCTGGCTACTCAGCAGCTAAAGATCATCAGGGAGACATCAGGCAATAGCTGTGAAGAGAAACAAGAATTTCTGGGACAAGCCCACAGCTTCATCTCTTCCTTCTCCTCCACTCCCTTGCCTAGTCTAGGGTCCATGGCTCCCACATAAACATAAGCAGGTGAGATGTACTCCCTCAGCACAGGCAGGCAAAGCTGTCCAGATATGCAGGCCTGAGGTAATTCACCAGTTAGGATTGGTGCCAGTCATATTCTCAGGATACAGTCTGGTAAATGACTTTTGGTTGAGTTTGTGCAAAGGACTTATGGCTTCAGTATTAAATTACAACATTTCTCCCATGTATGGATGGATATGACCTGTCTGTCAATGTCTTTCTGACTGAAGCCTTGAATTATAGTCAAATTATGAAAAACATTAGTTAATAGCTTGGTTTGTGCCTGTTTTGTCTAGATGCTGTTACTACTTGAAAAATTAAAAATAGTGAGAGAGGTAAACTATCTCCTCCATGATCATCTCAGACCCCTTGTCTCATTTTTCTTCCTCCAATTCTCCATCGCTTATGCCTCTTCCTTCTGACCTGTCTCAGCCTAGTCTTTCATAGATGTTTCAAGACGCAGAAGTTCTTTCTCTTCAGTAAACATTTTCTTTCAACCCAAACAGACAGCACCTTTCATAGTTGATGCAGGGACACAAAAGCTCCCTGTCCCACTCATTCTTAGGCTGTCCCAGTCTCTCCTCTAGCTGGCACGTGTTGTGCAGCGTGCCCTGACTATCCACTCCTCCTGCATGTTTGCAGTGCCAGGGCTTGCTTTTTTTCTCTCCCTTAAGCTTGGAGACTTCCAAAAGGACAAGAAACAAGGAGTAGGGTTAAACATCTCACAGGTCCCTCATCCTGCTGGAGCCAGCACAGAAAGACCAGGCACTACAGGCTGTTCCTTGAAGACTCTGGGCAGACTCTCTAATGATATTAGGTATGGAAGATCTGGTTCACTTTGGTATATCCCTATGGGAGGTAAATGGCATTATTTTGCTATGCGATACATGATGAGCTGAGGTCTCAAACCTCCTGCCCAAACACCACCCCTTCCCTTGCTGTTCCCATAAATGTGGCTATAGTACAAAATAAGAAACAAAAAGGGAGCCTTTTCTGCTCCTGCTTTGCATCCCCTTGTTTCGTGTCTCAGAGATTTTCCCTGCAGAACCACTGACCCATGTTTTCTTCCAAACACCATTTGGCAGATCACCGTCACCCAGCAATGACAACTCAGAGGAGAGGAGACAGCACCTTCCATTTAACTTGTCCTAACAGACCAATAACTTTTATGCCTGTTCTAGTACCAGCTGCAGAAAAGTCAAGCTTCACATCTTGCTGTGCCAGCTTGCTCTGGTAGGCACAGGTCTCCTGTCAAGCAGGGAGTGGCCCCAGGCCCAGCGGCCGTATCACCACGCACCTGAACACCACGGGGAAATCCAGTGTCCTGCAGGTGGAGCAAGTGAAGGTCTCTGACAGTGCCTTGTACCTCTGTGCTGTGCAAGACACCCTGGTGCAGGGAGCTTCCTGGTCTGGGCAACAACCCAGGGCAGGGAGGGGAGGTGTCAGTGCGAGGCTGAGGTTGAGGAAAGGTGAGGTCTTCTCTTGGAGCACTATTTCCTTGGTGCACCCAGAGACCTTCAGGTCATTACATTCTTCCAGAAGGAGTCAATGTCAGTGGCTTGAGAAGAAGGAAAGGGTAGTGAAAAAACCCCCTCATTGGAACTGGTTTCCCTGTGCATCCTAGGACATGAAAGTATTTGCCAGGTGCTGCGCAGGCAACACTTGTCCATTCTCCTCTCTATGTGCTCTCCACAGCACCAAGGACTGGCAGGAACCAACCAGAGACTCACCTAAGCCTCCTAGTCAGTTCCTGTGAAAAAGGTCTGGGTTTTTTGTGTTTGTTTTCTTTTTTAATAAAAAGTCTTCCTTCAGTTCCCTGAGCTTTTCTCAAAACCCCATCTCTCATTGCAGTTGTTGGCCAGGGGGGTGGGGCTGCAAGGCTGGCAGCAAGGGGTGCAAAGCTGGCACTGCTGTATGCAGGACATGCCTTGGGGCAGGAAGGGCACTTGGAAAGAGGGCAGGAAGAAAAATATAAGGATACATGAGGAGCACCACATCAGGAGTGAGTCAAAGAACATGCTGGGCCAGGAGCTGGCGGCTCTGCAGAGGTGTATGAGAGCTCATTGGCCTCATCCTGCCAGGCTCCAAAAGAGCTACCAGCTCCTCTGCAGCCACTGCCCAGGCCCTGAGTTATTTTCTGTCAGACTCATCTTGAATGCAAAATATCACATTTGAAATGCAAAACATGCCATTTAATGCTATGGGCTGTGGCTTGGCTTCCTGAATGGCTGTGTTTTTATTTCCTGTGGTTTTTTTTTTTTTTGGTTTTTTTTTTTTTTTTTTTTTTTTTTTTTTGTGGCAAGATGAGAGGCCCAAGCAGTTCTGATCAAAACACATCAGCTTGGGCAGAGGACTCATGCAACATGCTGGACGACTGGTAAAAGCAAATTATGTCAGTCTGGATCACTGCTTTGGGGGTTTTTGGTGGCCCTGTTGGCAAGGAATGACTCAGCTCCTGGATTTTATGCTGCCTAACAACATTTTTATGCTGCCTTTATGTCCTGCCTAACAACGAACCCAGACAAATTCTGCTCCTCCTTTTCCAGAGAGAAGGGTGTGGAACCTGTCTGGGGCCTTGTTCCTCTCCAGAATGCTCCAGCCCAGTCACCATCATCTCCATATGTCCACAGTAGAGGCCATGGTTCATTCTTTCACAGAATCACAGAATATGCTGAGTTTGCCAAGATCTAGGGACTTCAAAAGGATGAGGCTTGCTTTATGGACAGCAAAAAGGCTAAGAAGTCCTTCCAGCTTCATCCAGGGTATGCTCAAATGAGTTTGCTTGCACTGCAGTGTCAGTGCTGTCTGGTGTGAGACATATCTCTGCCTCGTGTTCAAGCCAATGCCAAATGTGCCAGTGCAGTCAATCAGCCTGGTGTTGTGCCAGGCAGAGGCTGAGACCTCAGATTCAACATGTTCTGGTCTTAAGGACCATGGCATAGGGAAAAGAAAGTGCTCAATGGGTATTTTTCCTCACTTTTTATTGAGTCATGAAGGGGAGAGGAAGACGGAGTAGAAACCATGGTCAAACACAAGGGTTTTTCTCTGCATTCTAAATCCTGTTATTCTGCAGAGGAAATTATGTCCAGGACCCTCACACCAACAACCAGAGTGCAGCACTGACCATACTGACAGGAGCACCTTTCCTCAGGCGATCATGGGGCTGCTATTGCTTCAAGGTCTCCCAACTTGCTGGGCATTTGTGGGCAGAGATACATCAAGACAAGGCTTGATGATGTCTGGAAGCAGAGCAACCAGGGGATGTCTTCCTTGGCTCCAAGAGATTTTACCCTTAATAGTTGCCCCTCCATGGTCCCCCAAAATTCAATTCCTCTGTGAGTGGAGAAGGGTCTCCTTATGCCCTCACCCACTTCCATGACTAAGCAACACATTTCTCCTTTGGTATTCAGAAGTGCAAACAGGGGAAGGACCACACAGACACCAGACTTGAATGCAGCAGAACTTTAATGAAATGAAAGAAGGAAACAAAGCCACTGAAAGCGGAGGTCAGCAGCACAGGCGGCACCGAGGGCAGCAGAGAGTCTGCGCTCCTTGGCTCTGGAATAGTTCCTGCATAATATTGGTCTACCTGTCCCACAAAGGGGAGAAACCAAATGGTCCCTACCAAGCTGGCCTTTGGGGAACACTGCAGCACACAGGAACCAATGCGAACAATGAAAAGGGAGAGAAAGGTGAGTTCGGTCAGCTATCGTGCAAACAGCACCCAAAACCTAGATCCTCTGCCCAACACCGTGTCCTGAGTTCCTCAAGATGTCTCGTTGGGGCTTTCCCAGCATCTTTAGCAGGGACGACCTCTGTTGCCACCGTAGCGCCTGGTGATGCAGGAGATGTCAAAGCCCCCAGAGTTGATGGGCACTCCATCACAGCTGAGGATGTTGCCAACAGCAGCAGAGGTGGAGGATCCCACCACCGTGTTCTGGGGGAAGGAGCTGAGGATAGGGCCGGGCAGGGTCACCACCACAGCAGGTGGCTCAATGACAACAGTGGAGTTCTGGCACTGCCTGACACAGGGCTCGTTGCAGCTGTTGGCCAGTGGGGTGGGGCCACAGGGCTGGCAGGGCCGGCACTGGGTGTTGCAGGACATATCTTGGGGCTGCAGCTGCACCTGGCAGAGAGAGCAGAGAGGAAACAAGGCTGACTGGGTTGGTGAGGAGCAGCCTGTTTACCCTGTCACAAAAGAGCCAAAGCCATCATGAGTGGGAAGCTGCAGACTGGGACAGGAGCCCTACAGAGAGCAGCCTGACTCAGGAAGTTCTCTCCCAGGAAATAAAGCAAAAGGTACCACAGCCACCAGCCTCTCTCTATACCAGCCTCCTCCCCACTTTCTTCTCTCATGACCACATGCTCCAATCCCCAAACGTGAGAAAGCCAACATCAGCTGAGATGTTCACCAAGAGGAGATCTCACTTTTGAAGAGAAAGAGAAGGGGCTTCAGACTCACCTGGTTCCCAAGTTGAAGGAAGCAAGAGAAGTGGATGAGAGAGCAGAGACTGGGGCTGCCTTTTATACCTGCCCTTCACTGCCGCAGGACCAGGGGCAGCCTTTGCAGAGGTAACAATTTCCCGGCAAGCTCATCTTGAATGCAAACCAGCACATCTAATGATATGGGCTGTGCTTTCATTTCCTGCACTGCTGCCTTTTCATTTCCAGGTTTGTTCCATGCCCGTTCCCCAATGCAGACTTCTTCTGATCCCTGGGATTAAAGGCCCCAGGATTTCTAAGGCAGGAATGCAGCAGTGCAGGCAGAGGACTCAGTTTAGGTACTGCATGGGCCCAGACCAGGCAAGTGATGCTACCCTGATCACTTCTCTGGGGTTGTTTGAAGTGTTGTTTTCAGGAAGAAGATGAAGCACTCACAGAATCATAGAATCACACAAACATAGAATGGCTTGGTCTGGATGGAACTCCTTCATAAAGAGAAGCAGTGACACTCACTAGAAGGGGTTGTTCCAAGCCCCATCCAAGCTGGCCTTGAATACTTCCAGGGATGCGGCAGCCACAGCTTCTATGAGAAGTTCCATTGCTTCACCACTCTGAGTAAGGAATTTGTTCCTAACATCTAATCTACATCTTTCCTCTTTTAGTTTAAACCATTCCACTTTGTCCTATCAGTATCTGCCTGTGTAAATAGTCAGCATTCATCTTTTTGTAAGCCCCCTTCACATACTGACAGGCCTCAATAAGGTCTCCTCAAAGCTTTCTCTTCTCCATGCAGAACAACCTCAACTTTCTCAGCCTGTCCTCATAGGAGAGTTGCTCCAGCCCTCTGAGTATCTTTGTAGCCTCCTTTGGATCTGCTTTAACAGGTCTATGTCTTTCTTGTGCTGAAGAGTCCATTCTGAGTCCTCAGGTGGAGGTCTCACAAGATCAGAGTAGATGAAGAGAATCACTGCCCTCAACCTGCCAGTCATGCCTTTTGTGATGCAGCCCAGGATGCAGCTGGCTTTCTGGGCTGCAAATGCACACTGTTGTCTCATATCTAGGTTTTCATCCACCAGAACTCCCAAGTCCTTTTTCACAGGCCTGCTCTCAATGACTTCATCTCCCAGTTTGTAGTAATGCCTGGGATTTCCTGATGCACCTGCACTTGAGCTCCTTAAACTTCATCAAGTTATCATGGGCCCACTTCTCAAGTTTCTCCAGGTCTCCCTGCATGGAAATCTCCTTCTGTAGTGTCAGCTGCACTGCTTAGCTTTGTGTCATCTGCAAACATGCTAAGGGGACACTCGATCTAATGTCCCTGTCATAGAAAAAGATACTAAAAAGCACCAGCCCCAAGACAGAGCCTTCAGACATGTCCCTCTTCCCCTACCTCCATGTGGTCATAGCCACAGACCAAAGCTGTGTCCATCCAGCCATTTTCATATTCACAATAGTACACCCTTCAAATCCATGTATATTGGGTTTGCATGGTCTGGTTTTGGTAGCAAGAGGGCTACAGGGGTAGCTTCTGTGAGAAGTTGTTAGAAGATTCCTCAGTATCCAGCAGAGCCACAGCCAGCTGGCTCCAGGACAGACCCACCGTTGGCTAAGGCTGAGCCCATCAGAGATGGAAGTGACACCTCAGGAATAGCATGTTAAAGAAGGAAAAAAGTTATTGCACAGGTGTAGTTGTGGCCAGAGAAGAGCAGAGTACGAATATGTGAGAGAAACAGCTCTGCAGACACCAAAGTCAGTGGAGAAGGAGGAGCAGGAGCTACAGGCTCTGGAGCTGAGATTCCTCTGCAGCCCATGGGGAAGACCACGGTGAGGCAGCTGTGCCCCTGCAGCCCCCAGAGGGCTTGGGGGTGCAGAGATGCACCTGCAGCCTCTGGAGGAGCTGACCAGAGAGCCTGAGAGGAGGCCATGACCCCGAGGGAAGCCTGTAGCAGAGTCCTGGCAGGGACCTGTGGAGAGAGGAGCACACGCTGGAGCATGTTTGCTGGAATGACTTGTGACCCTGTGAGGGTTCCTGGAGGACTGACCCAGTGAAAGTGTGTCCCACATTGTAGCAGTTTGTGGGGAACCATAGCCTGTGGGAAGGACTCATTTTGGAGATTACAGAGAACTTCTCCCATGGGAGGTACCCCACCGTGGAGCAAGGGAAGGACTCCCCCTCCTCTCCCTGAGCAACAGCATGAACAACCTGTGATGAATTGACCATAAGCCCCATTCCTGTCTCCCTGCTCTGCCGGGGAGGAGAAGGAGATAAAGCTGGGGTAGGGGGAGGTACAGGGAACATATTTGGGTTTTGGGGTTTTTTTGTAAGACTTATTTTACTTCTCATTATTCTTCTCTGATTTTGTTGGTAATAAATTCAGTTAATATGCCTTAGTTGAGTCTGTTTTGCCTATGACAGTATTTGGTGAGAGATCTCTTCTGGTCCTTATCTCAGCTCATGAACCATTTTTATATTTTCTCTCCCCTGTCCACTTGTACAGAAGAGTGATAGAGTGGTTTTGGTGGCATCAGTCAGGGTCAACCCACTACACTATCTCTCCAATTTGGAGACAAGGATGTTGTGTGGACTATGTTAAAGGCCTGACAGATAGACAGGTAGATGACACTGGCCAGTCTTCCCTTGCTGACTGTTTCAGTCACTCCATCACTGAAGGCCACCAGATGGCTCAGACTGACTTGCCCTAGGAGAAGCCTTGCTGGCTGTTTTGGATCACCTCCATGTCCCAAATACAACTTACAGTTGCTTTCATGAGGATCTCCATAATCTCCCCAGGCACAGGGGTGAGATTACCAGTCTGTGATTCCCCATGTCTTTTGTATTGCCTCTTTAAAAATCCAGTCTGCTGCTGGATGCCCAAGGAATCCTGTGCATGAGGATGGGCCATGTCCTTCCCTATCCCTCCCTCCTCAGCTCACCCTGATGGTTATTTGTTGCTGTCTGCCCATGTGGGTGCATTGAGCTGCAGGGTCTGACCACATGCTACCTAACTCTGCCCTCAGGAAAAACTTCTGGCTTGTTTTGACTTGTCCACTCTCTGAGCAGTCTGTGAGTACACAAACAATGCCCTGAGCTTGCCTGGGGCCTTGCCCTTCCCCACAAGGCTCCAGCCCTGCTGTGGCTGTCTCCTGGTGTCCTCATCAGAGTTCACAGTAGGGTGTGTTCCGCCTACATGTGTTCATGTCTTTGGTGCTCTTGTGTGCAACCAGACTTGTGTGAAGGTATCACAGGTGCATAATTGACAGGTGTATATGAACACATGTCCTTTTTGTCTCTCCTCACAACAGACTGTGTTGCTCATGGCAGGGATACTATCCATGGCTGTTCATGAGCTCTGCAAAGTAGCAGGAGCTCAAGTGCAGTGGGAAGGTAGTGGCCTCAGTCTCCTAGAAATCTGTCAAAAAAGAGGTACTGTAATCAACCCGTTTCCTGAACCCTCTTTCTCCTGATCCTCCAAAACCCATACTCCACTGATGATGATGCCAAGCTCCAGTAAGGACTACCAGTTTAGATCCTTAATTTAGTTCAGTGTAACAGCCTCAGCATGATGGGCAGTCCTCCTCTCCTGCCTCACCAGGTCAGGACACAGCTGCAAGAGAGTTCAAAAGGATGGGATTTGCTTTATCCTGGAGAAAGAATAAGGAATCCTACTTACTCTTCTTGTTCAGGGCATGTCCAAATGGATCTGCTTTCAGTGAATTGTTGTTGGTGCTTCCAGGTGTGGGACACAGCCTTCCTTCATGCCAAAGTCAGTGTCAAATGTGTTTGTCCAGCTCATCAACCTGGTGCTGTGTCAGGCTGAGATCCTGGCCCAAACAGGTACTGAATTAAAGAATCACAGTACATGTTATTGGTATGCACTGGACTGGAAGGACAGAGACACTGTGTGTTGCACAGGGAAAGCCAATAAACAGAGTTATTGGGCAGATGGGCACCAGTGGGGGATGCCCCAGCAGTTGCTCTGTGGTGCAGATGTCCCAGTGTCCCCAGGTAGGAGTGGTGCTTGTGCCCTGGGTCTGCCTGTGGAGCAGAGAGTGGGGAACTCCAAGGGTGCGAGGCAGAGCAAGCAGCTGGATTTCCCCTGTATTAGCAGTTTAACCTGGTGACAGCAGTGCAGGTCTTGTGGGTGAAAAGGGAGGCTGGGCATCACAAGAACATGCCCATTGGCCGAAGAGATGGAGGAGTTCAGAGACTCTTTCCTAAATCTCCAGCAGGAAGAATGTGCAGGGAACTTTCCCTGTTGGCCTCTTCATGCTTCAGCTCCTGTTTTGAGCTTAGCTTTGCCTTCATCAGCTCCTTCCCTGCGATCAGGGCACTGTAGACATCTGAGATGTCCCAACCTTTTAATCACTCACTTAAGCTGAGGGTGGAAGTCGAAAAAGAAATTTTGAAGTATCACAGAAAAAAACCCCAAACCTAAATATCTGCATTAAAAGTGAAGCCAGATGTTCATGGAAACTCAGAGATCAATGCCATGACTGTGTTGTGAAAAGGAAGAAGAATGTTGTACACTAGTAGGCCCAACATTCTCTAGGGACAGTCTGTGCCATGCTGTCATCAGCCCTGTTACCCATCATCAATAAACAGTGAAGGGATGGCTAAAAGCAGGGATTTCCAACAAATATGCAGAGTGTACAGACATTAATTAGAACTGCAGCCTGAAGAACTTGGCTTACACAGTCCTCACCAACCTGATTGCCAAGAGAGATGTGTTCAGTGCCCTGATACCTCTGTCCCCCTGACTGACCAACAGGCAAGGGAGGCAAGAGAAGGCAATGTCATCAAAGGACATCACAACATCACTTTCTGGAAGACAAGGACATGTCTGCATTCCAGACTCCCAGACAGGGAAAGGGCAATTTACAGTCTTCATCATGGATGGATTCTGTTTATCCAGCCCTTCCTGACTGAGGCCTTTTGATCAAAACAGTGCCCAAGAGCATCAGACTAAGCAAGAGGGACCTTTGTAAACAAAACTTGTCTGCCACAGACAGCTCACAGATACTGCTGAGTGTGTCCAGAACAACTTTGCACAGAGCTTTTCTGGAGAAATGCTGGTCCTTACACAGCAGGGCCTTTGAGGCCCTGAGCCTGGGCTCCATCTGTGGTTAGGAGTGACAAGGTACCACAAAGCAGTGAAGGATCTGTGGGCATCCATTGCTATCCTTGGACTGCCCTGGCCCAGGAGGGTTCACGGGGACTCCAGTGTGAGAGCCAGCATAGTTAATCCCAGCACTGACTCTGAATGATGCCAGGCCTGCATGCCTGCCAAAACCTGGGCCCTGCCATGGGCCTCATGTGTGGCTGTAGGGCTGCACTGAGGAACTGATCCCAGCTGCCCATGCCCATTTGTGCAGGCCATGGCCTGAGACTGGGCAGTGAAGATGGGAGATGAGGCCATGGACCACCTCTGAGGCTATTCCACACAACCACACGTCCTGTGGGAACATTTTGTGTCTACCCCAGCACAGCAGTGGCCAGACCAAGAGGTGCTGCATTCCCATGCAGGTTGGTTTGTCTCCAGTGTCTCCCACAGAATTCTAGTTGTTACATGAGGAAAGCAGAGGTTTTTACAGGAGGTTGTTGGGGGTATATCTGGGCAGAGACACTGAAGAAAAAGGGCTGATCACCCTGGGGCAGCTGGGGATGTTTTACGCCCTGTCCCAGGATTATTCGCCACATAGAGCCCTCTGCAGTGTATCCCAACCTCACACTTTTATGGATAAAGGATCACACTACATTGCCACCTTATCCCCTGCCAGGATCAACGCCATTCTACCCCAGCAGCTTGCATATGTGGAGGAAAGGACTAACTGGAGACCCAGCCTGAGATGCAAAAATCTTTATTGAGTTTAAAGAAGGAATCAAGATTGCTACAAGCACAGGCCCTCAGTGCAGGGATCTGGAGGGACAAGCAAGACACTTCACCTCTTGGCCATGGTGAAGTCCATGCAGGGCATCCATTTGCCTTGCCTTTAAAGTGCAGGCTGGCTTGGAGGAGCCTTGCAGCCAAAGGGGAGCAGAAGGACACAATGAAAATAGAGACAAAGTGATATGTAGGAAAGATATAGGGCATGCTTTCGAAGTGCCTGAGCTGAGCCCTTCCATCCAGCGTTTTCAGGAGGAGCTAAAGATGGTCAGTTCCTCTGAAAGAAATGACCTGAAGACTCTTCCTTTGTCCAGCACCATGCCTGGAGATCCTGGGGCACTTCCCAAGAACTATATATGCCCAGCACCATTAGCAGGGGAGGCCCCTCCTTCCACCGTAGCGCCTGGTGATGCAGGAGAGGTCAAAGCCCCCAGAGTTGATGGGCACTCCATCACAGCTGAGGATGTTGCCAACAGCAGCAGAGGTGGAGGATCCCACCACCGTGTTCTGGGGGAAGGAGCTGAGGATGGGGCCGGGCAGGGTCACCACCACAGCAGGTGGCTCAATGACGACGGTGGAGTCCTGGCACTGCCTGACACAGGGCTCGTTGCAGCTGTTGGCCAGTGGGGTGGGGCCACAGGGCTGGCAGGGCCGGCACTGGGTGTTGCAGGACATATCTTGGGGCTGCAGCTGCACCTGGCAGAGAGAGCAGAGAGGAAACAAGGCTGACTGGGTTGGTGAGGAGCAGCCTGTTTACCCTGTCACAAAAGAGCCAAAGCCATCATGAGTGGGAAGCTGCAGACTGGGACAGGAGCCCTACAGAGAGCAGCCTGACTCAGGAAGTTCTCTCCCAGGGAATAAAGCAAAAGGTACCACAGCCACCAGCCTCTCTCTATGCCAGCCTCCTCCCCACTTTCTTCTCTCATGACCACATGCTCCAATCCCCAAACGTGAGAAAGCCAACATCAGCTGAGATGTTCACCAAGAGGAGATCTCACTTTTGAAGAGAAAGAGAAGGGGCTTCAGACTCACCTGGTTCCCAAGTTGAAGGAAGCAAGAGAAGTGGATGAGAGAGCAGAGACTGGGGCTGCCTTTTATACCTGCCCTTCACTGCCGCAGGACCAGGGGCAGCCTTTGCAGAGGTAACAATTTCCCGGCAAGCTCATCTTGAATGCAAACCAGCACATCTAATGATATGGGCTGTGCTTTCATTTCCTGCACTGCTGCCTTTTCATTTCCAGGTTTGTTCCATGCCCGTTCCCCAATGCAGACTTCTTCTGATCCCTGGGATTAAAGGCCCCAGGATTTCTAAGGCAGGAATGCAGCAGTGCAGGCAGAGGACTCAGTTTAGGTACTGCATGGGCCCAGACCAGGCAAGTGATATTACTGTCTGTATAACTCTGGTGGGGCTGTTTGAGTTCCAGAAATCCTCAGCTGGCTGCCCAAGGACTCCTGTGCATGAGGATATGTCTTATCCTTCTCTTTCCCGTCCTATGCTCACTTCTTACCTCCCCATGTCCATGGACTCTGCAATTGGTTTTGGCCTCAACCTGCCTAACTCTGCTATCAGGAGAAAATTCTAGCTTGTTTTAACTATTCCCCTCTTTGTGCAACACAGAAAATGTCAAAGGCTTGTCCTTGTCCTTCCTCACAATGCTCCAACCCTGATGCAGTTGTCCCCAGGTGTCCTCAGCAGAGTCCACAGTGTGTTGTGTTCCTACAATCTTGACTTCTACAGGACAGAGGGTGGGCACATGTAATCTTCATGAAGCTAAAGAAGGCCTAGTGTAAGGTCCTGAATTTGGGTTGGCTCATTTCCCAGGATGGACACAGACTGGGTAAGGAGTAAACTGAGAGCTGCCCAGCCAAGAAGGACTTGGGTGTACTGGTGAACAAAAGGCTGGACATGACCTGTAGTGTTCACATGCAGCCCTGGAACTGTATCCCAAAATTGAATTGCATCAAAAGAAGATTGACTACCAGGTACAGAGAAGTGGTTCTCCCCCAATACTCTGCTCTTTTGAGACCCCAGCCAGAGTGCTGTGTCCAGTTCTGGGGCCCTCAGTGTGAAGGTGCTGAAGCAGGTCCAGAAGAGGCCACAATGATGCTCAGAGGGCACCTTAAATCACATTCCAGTGCCCAAAGAGGATCCAAGAGAGATGAAGAGGGACATTTTTTTACAAGGGCATGAAGTGCCAGGACAAGGGGGAATGGCTTCCCACTGAAACAGAATAGATTCATTCTAGTAACTAAGAAAAAATTCTTCCTCTGAGGGTGGTGAGGCCCTGGCACAGGTTGTCCAGACAATCTCTGGCTGCCCCATCCCTGGAAGTGGATGCTGTGCTGCTGTGAAGCATATACTCATATAACTTTAACAGTTGCTTCTAGATGCAGGGATTTTGATGACAAAAACAGTCCAAGAAACCTGACTTGGGACAGATCTATTGCAGGCTACACCATAAACAAGCCAAACCAGCCTTGTCAATGTTCTCTGCTTAAATAACACTGGGATTTTCAGAGCAAGTAGCCTGCTGGGTCTTCTTCCTGTTTCATCTCCATGGGCCTCTACTGATGGCCACAGATGGAGAATGAGGCCTTTGGTAGGAGGCACAATTGCTCTTATGGTTTTGCCACTGTGGTCACAGAAGCCCAAGATGGGAAGGGCTCTTCTTTACCCTGCATCAGGAAGTGGAAAACAGCCAGACTCTGGACAAGATTCTTTCTGCACTCATCCACAGCCAGAGAGTGATCCTACTCTTTTTCATGTCTCTCCTTTTCAGGGAAATCACCAGTGCTGGAGGGAGCTCCCATGTTCTCTGTCCAACAGCTGGTAACATCTCAGTGATCTCTTTCCCTCCCACGAGCTAAAGGAAGCATTCTGGGGACCTATTTTCAGGCAACCCCAGTACAGCACTTCTTATGGAAACTCAGCTCAAGTGTGCTGATCCCACCCTTTGAATTGGAACCTGTTGCTCTTTGAATATCATCCCCTTCAACTGAGCAATCTCAGGGTACTCGTTTGTTTTTCTGCTGCTGTTCCAGGATAGCCTGCCTCTCCCAAGTGACAAGGGTCTGCTCTGACAGCCCTGTGTGAGGCTTTGCATGCCCCTGTTTATCTCAGAGGGCTCTAGCCCATGTTGATGAGTATTATAAATGCATGTTTTGGAGTTGGCTTTTCGCATATAGTAAGATGATTGCTTTATGTATAATTTGGAAAGGTTGTATTGTATGCTCTTTTATTAATAGAATTTGAAAAATGTGATAAATGAATATTCTTAGATTGTAAAAAGTAGAGATGGGGTTGGGTTTTTTTTTGTAATTCCTCAACTAGATAAAAGACAGAAGGGACATCTGGAATTCCTGAACTAAAGATTTCTGGTAAAGAACAATTGAGCCTTTTGAGGGTCTGAATCTTTGGAAGACAGATTTACAATGTCCCCCCAGACTGCATAGAGTCCCATAAAAAAACTGTATACTTAAAGGGAGGTCTTGAAACCAATATGAATATTTGAATCATATATTAGTTTATTTAAATATGTAACACAGAAGTCCTTAAAACAAAGGATCCGAAAAGAGACGGTGTGCTGATCTTGTTGGTATCAGCACCTCGGCCAAAAAAGCTTTGGTTTTTTGTCTCCTAATTGTCTACTTTATTTTATTTTTATTAAACTTAAAAATTTTACATAAAAGTGAATCGTGCTTTTCACAATGAGCAATTCAGAGTATGTCTCAGTGTCCTGCACTCTGCCGTGTTTTGGATTTCTTGGACACTTCAGGTCCTGCTTTTTGTTCCTTTCAAGGACTGTAGAGGGCTTCAACACTCCAAATATACAATTCTCTCCAAAATGCCTCATTCCTAGGCAGAAATGACAAGCACTGATGCCGTCTGAGGATAAATCCAGTCTCAGACTCTTTCTGCTGTCCCAGGCATTTTCTCAAATGCCACTGAAAAAGAGCACAGCTGACAAAGGGTGGGAATCAGCCTATGCCTTGGGCAGTGGTGCCTGGGCCTAGATACAGGACTAAGTGCCAAGTGCCCAGGTGGATGCAGGAGGTTTGTGAATCTCCTCCAAAAGTGCCATTGCTTCTAGAAGGGAGGAGTAGATGTCCAGCTCAACTCAATTATCTCCCTTGGAGAGCTCTACACTCGGGTGAAATGAATCCCTCACTCTCCACAAAGGTGTGTCTACCACATTGATGCCTCCTCATTATGAAGTGGTTACCTGGACTATCTTCACTGTCGGTGTGCAAAAAGAAAAGCTTTGAGAACATGATTAATCTGTTCTGAAATGAAAATTGGGAGGGGAAAAGCAAGGGCTGTTTGGAAGTGTTACTATCCTTCTAGTGAGTGTAAAGAGAGACTTGCTTCCCAGCCAGCCTTCCACAGCTCTGCACTTTGAATGCTTTGCCAATCCCATTAAAGTTTTTCCACAACAAAGCCCAAAATGGGTGGAACAATGTAGTGCTAAAAAATGATGTGGGGTTTTAGATGTGGGAAGGCCCTGACACATCTAGTATGAAGCACAACATTTTGCATAATTTTAATTAAAAATAAGAGAGTAAATTCAGATACTAAGGAGAGGAAAGAAGAGGAATTATGCAAATTTTGTTTGCAGTCTTATGCTAGGAATAATGGCTATAGCTAGGGCTACCAGACACTGCCAAATTTTATCTTGAATCAGAGTATGATTTGATGAAATAGCTACAAGAATGTGGCATAGATACACCACAAAACATCAGGCTAAAGGGAGAAACACGTCTACTTCCTAAAGCAGTGTTTCCTAAAGTTGCTGGGATTTCTTTAGGAGATTCAGATAAACCCTGACAAAATGAAGCACTTGGCAAACTGGGGTAGAAACCTGTGGGAGTACCACTCCTCCAGTTCTGTTACAGAACGATTTATGGATGGGGTTTGTGACCCTTTCCAAGCACGGCACTTTAAAGGACTGAGAGGCATTCTGAATTCACTGGGAATGAACAGAGGGTGGTGGGGGCACCAGAACTGAGGCTCAACCCAGCCAGAGATGGTGGTATGATAAGGTGATGGTAAGGTGATATGAGCTCATTGGGGAATTGGCGGCTTCTCACTGCCTGGGATGCCCACACAGACCTACACTTCAGTGGGGATCTTCTGCAGGGCAGAAGTCATGGGAGGGCAGGGATGAATCTGTTTGTTCAGCTGATGCCCTGTGAATGGACACTTCACTTTTTCCGGAAAGCCCGTCCCAGAGCGAGCTTCACCTCTTTGTTTCTGAGTGTGTAAATGAAGGGGTTCAACAAAGGAGTTACCACTGTGTTAAAGGTATTCACAATTTTGTTCACATCCAGGGAGTTCTGGGCTGATGGCTTGACATACAGGAACATGGTGGAGCCATACCAGATCGTGACGACACTGAGATGGGCAGAGCAGGTGGAAAAGGCTTTTTTCCGGCCATGGGCTGACTGGATCCGCAGGATGGAAGAGATGATGTACATGTAGGAGACCAGAGTGACCACGCAGGAGGCCACCACAACAATTATGGAGATGAGGAAGGTTGCCAGCTCCACAGGCCACGTATCACTGCAGGAGAGGGCAAGGCAGGAATCTATATCACACAGAAAATGATTGATGACATCTGGCCCACAGAAAGTCAGCCTGGATGTCAGAAAGGCCAGCAGAGAAATGGCCAAAAAGCCTCCCAGCCAGGAGATGAGTGCCAGCCGAACAGAGAGCACACTGTTCATGAGGGAGCTGTACCTCAGGGGGTAGCATATGGCTAAGTAGCGGTCATAGGCCATGACAGACAGGAGAAAACACTCAGTGGAGCCTAGAGAGAGGAGAAAGAACAACTGGAGGATGCAGACACTGAAGGAGATGGTCTGGCTAGTCCCCAGCATGACTCCTATGGCTTTGGGAACAACACCCGTAGTGTACCAGATCTCCAGAAAGGAGAGATTACAGAGGAAAAAGTACATTGGGGTGTGTAGGTTGCTGCTTCTCCACACAAGGACTATGATGGATGCATTGCCTATTACTGTCAGGGTGTGTATCAGGGCAAATACCACCACCAAGGAGACCCGGAATTGCCATGTGCCTGGGAAGCCAAGAAGGATGAATTCTTCCACACTTGTCCCATTTGCCATGTCCTTCCAAATGTTAAGGTCCGTCTGCAAAGAAAGAAAAGTTTTTGTAAAAATTTCATGTTTGTGCTGGTCCTTCAGATGCTACAAGTAATGAAAAAAAATCACCATCCCTGAAAATGCAGTTGGTGCACTGTTGAAACCCAGCATGGGAAAATTATATTTATTGTGAAAAACAATATTTCACCTTTTTATATTAATTGATAAGTTTAATAAAAATAAAATAAAATAGAATAAAAATAGACAATAGGGAGACAGAATAAGATAGCTCTCAGCTGAGGGTGCAAAGCAACACACTGCCTATTCCAAACTTTTAGGTATTTAAAAGTCTTGGTGTTATATATTCAAAAAGAGACTAATGCATATTTAAACATCTGTTTGGCTTCTGGGTGTCGAGGTAGAAGTCATAAATCTTTCTTTGCCATAAAGATTCATTGTTCTTTATCTTTCACAGGAATGCTAGGGGATCCTTCTGGCTTCTATCTAGTTAGAGGTTACAAAAAACCCACAACCCCCATCTCTACTTTGTTACAATTAGGAAATATACCTTGATTACATTTTTAAATTCCACAAATAAAAGAAAATACAGTACAACCTTCTTACATATGTATAACACTCATTTCAATATTTGCCAAAAACCAACTCTAAAATATGCATTTATAACATTATCCTATATTAAAATTGTCAGAGAAATCCTTCCCTGATGAAACACATTTAGACAGCAAGATCTAACCCTGAAAATCAGGTGTACCTGATACCCCAACAAATGAATATACTTGAAGAAGTATTTATCAGATCATTCACCTCCTTTACAGCAATGGGGAATGTGGTCACTTCTGTGAGATGAAAATCCCACTTAGGAAACTATGGACAACAGGCTGAGGCACTCCAGCTATGGGAAAAGCTGTTACAGGTAGGAAGGGAATAGCATAACCTGTGGTCTCCAAGGCAGGCAATACTAAGGTGAGGAATACAAATACTGTCATGACAATGTGACACTGCAAGAGATTTTCCCACCTTTTCTATGTCAGTTTATTACAAGGGATTGAGACAGAGCTGCAGCCACACAGGGCAGCAGACTAGTGTGACAGTCACCCCTCAAGGTCTCCTATAGCTGCTTTCTTCCTAGCCTCAGAACAGGAAACTTCTGCAAATACCTCCATTTCCCTCACTGATGTCTGTTTCTCAGCATAGCTACTTAGGGATACTATTCACCTCTTTGCAATTTTGCCATTACAGTCAGGGGAAGGATTTCTGCTGACCAAGCTGAAATATCTAGGAATCCAGATATTTCTAGATATCTAGGGAGAAATATTCCTATCTCAGCTCCTCAGCTTACCCCCTTTCTTTCTTCACAGACAGAAAAAGCATAAGGGAGACATGGCTCATTTTGTCTTATAAAATGGTTAAAAGCCCTCTAGAAGTGCCAGGTTGTCTCTGAGGTCTCAGGCAGGAGTCTAGTAAGCACCTGCATGTCAGACATCTCAGCTTGGGCAGAGATATTCAGCCTCAGGGACTGAAGGCAAAATCCTCTGAGTTGAATCCCATTAAAGATAGGTCTGCTGAACTGTTCCTGCAGACAAGGGAGGATTCTTGATCAGTTCTCTAGAGAGAGCATATCTCCAGGTGGATGTGGAAGACGGATTAAATCGCCATCTGAATCATCCCTTTCTCTCCTTACTCCACAGCAATATATACAAGAAATCTCATGTACTTAAAGAGTAAAGAAATCTCCCTTAAATCAGCTCCTCCTTAAACATGCAAGGCACTGGAAGTCTGTGCTATATGTCTTGGGCAGGTTTCACTCACCAGATTTGCCAGTGGAAATGATCCAAATGACATTTTTTCATGCACCGTCCTTCCAAGGTAGCCATGGTTCCCTTGGCTAATGGAGAGCATTGGAAAGAGGTAGATTTATTGGGGGGAACTCTGGATTCAGGTGAAGGTGTGTGGATGAGCCGCTCTCCCCTTGCTGACTCACTTCAAGCTGATGGCAACTGCCTGACCTGGTTTCCTCTCCATCCAGTAGGATCTGACAGCTTCCACTCCCGATCTTTTCCCTGTCACAGCCACCGCTGTAATTCCACTGATGAGAGCTTTGTGTGCACACAAAGCATAAACTCTCTTCAGCTCAGCTTCATACAGTGAGATCATACACCAGAGAGTCGCCAGCATGATTAGCATAAGAACATCCCCACACCCGCCTCATTAACACACTGAAGCTCCAGCTGGCCACACCTCGGAGACTGTTTTCTGTTTTCCCTCTGGTGTGCCCCAGGGAGTTTGACTTCTGGGAGGTTTTATGGGCTTGTCAGAGACGAATAGTACTCTCTCTTCACACAGGCCAATTAAAGAACAGCAATGCAATTCCCTAAGTGATTGCTAGGCTGGCTGTTTGCCTCCTGCCTGCAGCTGCGGTATGAAAACTTTGTCAGGAACTCAGCTGACATGGAGATGTCTGAAATAGTCATGTTCCAAGAGACTAGGAGTGTCAAGTATTTGGTGCTGGATACTACGGTGGCCGTGAAACTTGCAGGGTGGGAAGTAACTAAAGACAACTATGGGCACATGAATACAGAGACTGTAAGGTACCTCACCTACCTCATTTCAGAGCCTCTAAATGCAGTTAAGGCTTCTGTCTTCAGTTTTAACTGAAGTGAAGAACTAAGTAAAGATCTAAGTTTAAAACCAGACAAGATATTAGTAGGGGAAAATTGATTTCCCCTGACTCCAGAAAAAGTGTCTTCTATTGATGTACTTATCTTTACTCCATTCATCATCAGCTGAGAGAAACAGGCACTCTCAAGCCTTAGTTCAACCCTTACAAAAATGATCTCCTAAAGATCAGGCAATGCAGACCTTACAGACACCTATTTTTCTTCTGTTGACACTCCAGATAAACAAGTCAGCTGGCTTAGACCACGCATACACAAAAATACACGTACTTCTCATCCTCTAGACATCTTGAGTTAGATTCACCTCCAGAGGGAGTCTGTCTGCACTGTCCAGGATTACCACACAGGTGCTGGACTTGACAGTGATATTTTCTGCAAGTCCTGTGTCCCAGGCTTCAGTGTGATTGAGAGAAGACTGACCTGTACTTGGTGTGAGTTGGAGATGAAGCTAATGGAAGTGCTCAGCTTGAGGCTATTTGCTGACCATGAAGCCAACTCCTCACTGTCTATCTGTCCTATCCATGGAAGTAGGTGGATGTGGGGTTTAGCCATGGGAGGGAGGTGTTGGGGCCTGTGAGTTCGCTTGTGATCTCTTAATGAAGCAAGCCATGCACACATGACCAGGTATTCAGGCCCTGCTCTGACCATGTCCTAGCTGGGGAGTCCAGAGGTCACCACTGGTCAGCTGCAGGATTTGTGTCTCCAGAAAGATGATTTGTGCCATTTCCAGTGCACATCTACTTTGGGATGGGGTAAGTCCCCTAGGTGACCTGATGTCCCATCACTGACTGTGGGAAGAGTCTACAGAGTCTGTTAGATCTGGTGCTGAAGATGGGTTGTACTCCCCCATCTGCAGGACATGCTCTGAGACCAAGGAGTCATACCTGAGCAGAAATGTTGGAAGGCTGAGCCTGATCCCTGCTGTCTGTGGAGAAGTCAGGGATGTCTTCCTCAGCTCCAAGGGACAGTGCCTGAAAGGGCCCCACTTCTTTGTTTCCCACCCTCCGCTTCCTCTGGGAATAATCAGTGGTCCACTTGTGTCCACACCTTTTCCTCCACCACCCATGGCAATGCCTTTTGGTCTCAGCAACCTGAGACAAGGACACCAAAAAAGGATTACATAGAGGCTGAGGGTGAGATGCAGAAATCTTTATTGTCACTGAAGTGGGAAATTAATTCCTTTATAGAGGAAGCTACTGGTGGTGGTGGTGGTGGGAGACCACATACAGCTGCAGAAAGTCTGTGCCCCCTTTGGCACAGACACTGGAGAGCGACTGGAGAGCCAATGGGGCATCCATCTGCCTGCCCCACAGTGGGCAGGGGTTAGCAGATCCCCCAGAGAGGCTCTGGAAGTTTTACAGTCCAGAAGTATGAAAGACAAGAGAGAGAGCAAGGCAGGGAAAGCAAACGCTGGCCATGGTTTCAGAGAGCCCCCACCTGCCCTCCTTTGGAAGGGCAGCACTGGTTGCTCAGCACCTCTGAATCTGATGGCCAGGAGCTCTGTCCTCAGTCCAGCATCAGCTTCTGGGTTCCTGGGGGTCCTTGTGAGGGCTGCACCTGTGCCTTTTAGCAGGGACGACATCTGTTGCCACCATAGCGGCTGGTGATGCAGGAGAGGTCAAAGCCCCCAGAGTTGATGGGCACTCCATCACAGCTGAGGATGTTGCCAACAGCAGCAGAGGTGGAGGATCCCACCACGGTGTTCTGTGGGAAGGAGCTGAGGATGGGCCCGGGCAGGGTCACCACCACGGGCGAGGGCTGGATGGCCACGGTGGAGTCCTGGCACTGCCTGACACAGGGCTCATTGCAGCTGTTGGCCAGCGGGGTGGGGCCGCAGGGCTGGCAGGGCCGGCACGGGCTGTAGCAGGACATGTCTGGGGGCTGGAGACGCACCTGAGAGAGAGGGAAGGGGAGGAAGCAGAGCACAGGCACCTGTGAGGAGCCATCAGCCATGAGTCCATCATCCCACAGCAAGCAATGCAATGGTACCTGCTTAAGCCAGAAGGGAGAAACTGGCGGTGAGAGAAAGGGGTTTTCAACCTCATCCTGACACAGTACTGCAAAGTGTCACCTTGTGTCTTCAAGAGCTCCCTCAGCCAAATACTTGACACTGTCTAAGTCAGACCTTAGTTGTTCTCTAACCCCTCAGCAGCAGCTGCACTAAGACCTCTCACAGGCTATAGGAACACACATCTGCTTCACCAGAAAAGGACAGGGGAAAGAGCTTCATACTCACCTGGAGAAGGAGGCAGAAGAAGTGGATGAGAGAGCATGAAGTTGGGCTGGCTTTTATGGTTGCTCTGAGTTGCCCCAGGCCCAGAGGAAGCTTCTATGAAAGTGGTAATTTCCTAAGGTGCTCATGATGTATGGAAAACATCCCAGCTAATGACATGGGCTGGGTGCTTGTTTTCCGTGTTGCCACCTTTTCATTTCCTGGCTTATGTCATAGACATTTCTCCATGGAGGCTTCTTCTGAGTGATGAGATTGAGACGCCTCAGGATTTCCAGGGCAGGAATGTGTCAGTGTCTGCGGAATCCTCTGCTCAAGTGCTGGACGAGTGTAGTGCAGGGAAGTGAGGTTGGCCTGGAGCTCACTGGTGGTGTTGCCTGTGGCCTTGTTGATAGGAAGGGGCCCAGCTGCTGGGCTTCAAGCACAAGCACTTCAACCCTTGATGGTCACACAAAGATATGCTATAATATCATTGCAAAATTATATGCTGTGTCTCTTTCCTCCATGCCTCCCAACTTTCTCCAGTGTTTGTTTGTGTTCAGAATCTTGGGCATTTGGGCTGCAATGCTGGGTTTCATTTTCTTGCTCCTAAAGCTCTCCTTATGTCCTTCCAATAGCTCCAAGGAGGGACAATCCTCAAGTCATCTGGGTAGTGTGCGCCAGTGCTTGGTCACCCTCAGCAATAAGAAGGTCCTTCCTATGTTTCACACAGTATTCCAGCCTGTGCTTGTTGCCTGTGGTCCCATCACCTAATCTGTTCTACAGGTGTGCAGGAGGTCCCAGGAGGGCCAGAGCTGGGCAGGAGTGCCAGGGCCAGAGCTGGTTCTGGGGCTCAGGGCAAGGCCAGACTGAAGAGAGGCCCAAGAGAGGATCCATTCTGTGACTGCTGTGGGTGGGGGGCTGGCCAGATCAGGGGAACAAGAGCAGCTCAGGCCAGATGCAGGCACTGAGAGGGCAGAGCTGGGACAGGCCTGTGCTAGGCCTGGGCTGTCACAGAGCCCCTGGCAGGAACCAAGCTGCAGCTGAGCCCATGGCTGAATTTGGTCTAGGCAGTCTTGGTCCTGGTACTCCCTGTCCTGGGGTTACCTGCTGACTCTGCTCTGGCTCCCACAGACTCTGCCTGGGGCAGAAGTGCACTTGTGTCTGGGTTGTGACACCTGTGGGGCCGTAGAGTTCTTGGGCCTCAGGAAAGCTGCTCTGTCCTGGGGCAAAACAAGGCAGAACAAAGGCCTTGTTGTTGTGCGTTTTGCCACCACTCCCTGTCCCGGGGCTGGCTTCACCTGATGGGTGTTGGGTTCAAAGGGACAGGGGACTCCAGCGTGGGGCCTGCTGCAGCTGACCCCACTGCTGCCCTGGGAACACCTCAGCCCGACCCCAGGAGCACCAGGTGTGCTGCAGGGGGAGAGGGCTGAACGGGGATGTTGTCTCTGCTGCCCATGACCAGGCACACTGAGCACAGCCCCTGGATCAGGTGGTGCAGGAGAGGAGCAGGGGAGTAGGGAATGCAGGCCATTTCAAGGCTACCAACCATTTCCAATTCCTGCCATTCTTTGGCTTGTGAGTCTTCTTGCCCTGCACAGCTTCACACAAAGCAAGAGAAGCACTCTTCCCCAAGAACTTGTGGAAATGCTGACCTCCTCAGGGCTTCCCACATGCCTGCATGTTCTCTTCTAGAGAACAGCAGTTTTCAGGAGTCCTGATTGCATGACGTGCTTCAGGTCCAAATGGTATTTCTGAGACAAGATGCAGCCAGGCAAGGACTGAAAAGAGTTAGTCCCATTGGCAGTGCAGTAACTAGGGATGCCTTCCTCCATGGATAAAAGGCTGGATATGAGCTGTAAATGTGCTCTTGAAGCCCAGAAAGCCAACTGTTTCCTGATTCTCCCCTCTACACTGAGACCCCATCTTGAATACGTGACTGCTCCCCTTTATGCAGCACTTTGGGGGACATAGCTGCAGTGCCCTCCTCTGCCACCCTTCCTCTGTGACCATATTGGTGACAAAAGGGATCAGTAAGAGAACGATAAGGTGAGTGGAAAATTGTCTGGCCTACCAGGCCCAAAGAGTTGTGGCCGTTGCTTCAAACCCCAGCAGGCAGACAACTCTGGGGTCTCCCAGGGATCAGCAGTAAGACCACTAGTGTTGCATGTTTACATGAATGTCATGAATAGTGGGAAGGAGGACACTCTCCACAAGTTTGGAGGTGACATAAAACATCAAAGAACAGGCAGTGAACTGGCCTCTGTTGCCCATGTTGTTCCCAGAATATCCTGGAACCACCTGTGCAAAGGAAATAGAGAATACAGACTAGACTCTGGAAGTTCTCTGCAACATGAGACTAGGCTACGAACAGCAACATGGGGCTCTCAGCCTCCTCACTGGCATCTGCAGAAAAACTCTGGCTGCTGTTTTTTCCAGTCTCTGAGCACGGAGACAGCTCTGTGAAGCTGCTCCATCTCCTGGTTCAAGGTCCTCTTGCTACCTCAGGCTGCAGCTGTTGCTATGCCGGCTGATTCTCGCTGGGGTGTCCTTGCTGGAGGAGGGGAAGAGTCCATTTGCCGTAAAACCAAGCTGTGCTCGTACAGAGCCCCTGAGTGCTCTGAGCCCGGGCGAGACTCCGACCGGCGCCGGCACAAGGGTCAGCACCGGGGCGGAGCGGAAGGGGAGGGCAGGGGAGGAGAGGAGAGGAGAGGGCAGGGGAGGGGAGGGCACAGTCAGAGCACAGGGTCGGGGCTGGCGGGGACAGCGAGGCTCGGCCGGTGGAGCGGCGGGATGCGACGGTGGCGGGATGCGGCGCTGGCCGCGGTGCTGCTCGGTGCACGGGGTGGGGCTGGGGCGACCCCACAGATCCCTGGAAGTTACAGTCCCCTTTGGCTTCTTCACGGACCTCTGCCCCATAATCAGCCTGGAGTCCATCGCTTCCTCTGCACCATTCCCTGTTCCCTCATCCCCTGAGAAAACTCATCCCTCTATTCTTTGTCCAACCGTTCCTATACCTTCTTTTCCTCTCTGTCTTCTAGCATATTTTATGTAGTTATTATTAATTGACATTTCCGTTCCGGCACATTTAGACATCCTCTACAAACTATTCTGCTCATCATCTCTGTATGTTCCTGACAGCTTCTGCAGGATTTTGTTCAGGGCGGGGCTGGGGAAAATGTAGGAGCTGAGGTTTTTCCCTTCTTTACTTCATTTCAGTGGCTGCAGTGCGAGCCCAGGTACAGCAGGAGCCATTTCTGGAGACCACCGAGGGCAGCGGCATCAACATCAGCTGCTCTCATCCCGAAAGACAGAGCACCGACTGGATAAGCTGGTACCGTCAGCTCCCGGGCCGAGGTCCTGAACTCCTCGTGAGCGCTGTCAAAGGATTCAAGGATCTGCAGGACAATGCGGGGCGTCTGGTGGTGTCGGAGGATCGGCGATGGAGCGCGCTGTGGCTGTGGCGGCCCCGGCGCGGGGACGCGGCCGTGTATTACTGCGCGCTGGGCCCACGGGCAGAGGAGCCGGGGCTGCGGCCGGGCACGAACCGCCGCGGGCGGGGCCGGGCGGGGCCGGGGGCACAGCGCCGGCCGCGGCCAGCAGGGGGCGCTGCCGCTCCGCCCTCACGCACCGAGCCCCGCTCGGCCCGGGCTCGCGGGGCGCCTCCGGCACCGGAACCGGCACCGGCAGCGACTCGGACACTGACACCGGCACTGGCACACATCTAGGCACCGACACTGGCACCCGCACCGGCACACACACCGACACCAGCACCAGCATTTCCAACCCGGAGTCCCCGGCGGTGTGCAGCCCCTCTCGTCAGGGCGGGCAGCAGCAAACAGCCAGGCCCGGCCACAGGGAGTCGTTTCCGGCAGCTCTGCTCTCTCGGCGCTGGGACGTGCTTTCTGTCCCTGCCTCACTCAGCACACACGCAGCTTGGTCTCGCCATGCACCTCGCCTGTCTCATCCTCACCGTCTGCCTGGGACAGCTCCTGGGTAAGTCCTGGCTCTTCCCCAAGGCATCCCTCTATTTCTTCTCCCAGGGAAATCCTCAACAGACTTATCAGGATCATGTGAGGAAATATCAGTGAATAGAGGAAAAAGGCTGAGAAAAATCAGCTCCACTTTGTGGTTTTGAAAGTGTTTGCTGGAGAAGCTCTTCGATTTGTAAAGGAGAAGGGAAGGGAGAGAAGAGAAATCTCAGAGCCTTTCTATGTTTTCTTCTCTCGCCTTCAATGCATCTCCCTCTGCATCTCTCTTCTCCTCCTCCTGCAGTCACCTCAGGAGATCTCAGCTGTCTCTGTAGTGAGATATTGCTCCTGTTTTAATGTAAATTCTCAGATCCACTCAAACCTGCCCCAGGCTCTTAAAGTTCTCATTTCATAGACATTGACAGGGTGTCGCATTCTGCCTCCAGGCTGACACAGCTCTGTCTTGGCTCCAAGTGTTCCCTAGGATGGCAACACAACCAGGGCTCCCTCTTTCCAAGCTCAGTTTGTGTGTACTCAGGGATGGAGGGGCCCTCAGAGGTGGCAGGGATGGGGGAGGAGGATGAGCCTTTCTGCTGTATCTCGATGGGCTGCTCATCCTGCTTGAACACACAAAATTCACTGTTCCAGGTTATCAGAGAACCAGAAGTAGGAATCAGGGATACAGCCCATCTCTTGTCAGAATCCTGATGTACCGAGATCTCTGAAATCCTCCCCAAAATCCCTCTTGTCCCTACATGTGCACATCGACTTCCCTGCAGGGCACAGAGCTTTCATCAACAGGGATTTGCACCCCCTTCACTTGTTCCTCCTGTAGCCTTTCTGTGTGAAGCTGGTGACACTGACTTTCTTCCAGGCACCATGGGGCAGATCGTGGTCACCCAGGAAGATGGAGCAGTCATGCTGAAGCAGGGACACACCTTCCAGACCACCTGCAAATACAAGATCAGTAATTTTCGGGCATTACTCTGGTACCAGCTGCGGAAAGGCCAAGCCCCACAGCTGCTCTCCTTTCAAGCAGGGAGTGGCCCCAGGCCCAGCGGCCGTATCACCACGCACCTGAACACCACGGGGAAATCCAGTGTCCTGCAGCTGGAGCAAGTGGAGGTCTCTGACAGTGCCTTGTACCTCTGTGCTGTGCAAGACACCCTGATGCAGGGAGCTTCCTGGGCTGGGCAACAACCCAGGGCAGGGAGGGGAGGTGTCAGTGCGAGGCTGAGGTTGGGGAGGGGACGCTGGGCTCAGCCCAGTGCTCAGCAGAAGCTGAATCCCATGTGTGGACAATGGTCTGATGGTTTTGAATACATCCAACCTAGCACTTCCATTGGGAAAGTATTTTATACTACTTTGACTCATCTCTGCACTGTGCAATCTCTAAGTAAAGAAAAATTCCCCTGTGCCTGCCTGGGCCCTTGTCCTTGCACACCCCAGCCCTGCTGCTTTTGGCCCCACATGTCCTCCACAGAGCCCAGGGCTGCTTCTGTGCTCCTGCCTTGGGAGCTCTTGGAGCAGCCCCGTCTGCACGGCCACAGGTGAAGCCCAGATTTGTGTGTGGCTCCACACGGGTGTGGCCCAGCCTGTGTCTGTGCGTGTGTGTCCATTTTCGGGAGGGAATTCCCTGACTATTGCAGGGACACTGAGCACTGCTCTGGGCCTGAGCAGCACAGAGCAGCAGCTTGCCAGGCTCAGAAGGAGCCCGAACGCAGGCGAGTGCTGCCGGCAGCTGCCCGCTGCAGGTGTGTGCAGGGTGGATGTGTTTGCGATGCGGTGTGGCTGGTGTGTGGGAGGGGACACGGCTGTCTCTTGGCCCTGGCACGGCCCAAGCTCGTCCTTGAGCCGCTGGTTGTGCTGGTGCCGGGAGAGGCGGGGGCTGAGGCCGGGCGGGGCGGAGGTGGCGGCGGCGGAGAGGAGGCGGCCCGGGCGCAGCAGAGAGCCGGGGCTGAGGGGGACAGCGCTGCTCGGCCGGCTGAGGAGCGGCGGGATGCGGCGGTGTCGGGGCGCGGCGCTGGCGGCGCTGGCCGCGCTGCTGCTCGGTGCGTTGCGCTGCCGGCACCGGGGGCGTCCGGATCCGCGGGCTCTGGGAGACCGGCCCCAGCCCGAGATTCATCTTTTACCCTGCTGTTCCTTTTCCGTTCTTGTTTACCCTCTTTCCTCTCCTCTGTCTTCATACTTTCTGCTCTGAGTGAATTCACTGCTTCCCAGATTGCCTTTTTACGTCACGTCTTTATGCATCCACTCATGCTTTCATGCAGCCATGCATCCATGCATCCATCCCTCTCAGCCAGTCTGGTTTTGTAATTTCCTTCTGCTTTGCCTTCAAATCACCTCTTAAAAATTCTTGTCCCCAGCCAAACACTGTCAGAGAAATATTCTTTCCATACTCGGTTCCCAAAACATATCACAGTTCACTCTGATCCCTCCTCCTCTTTCCTCTCCCCGTCCACGGCATTTTCTGTTAAAAAAAAGTGACTGTACATTTCTCCCGGACAGTGGCTGAGGCCAGAGCCCAGGTACAGCAGGATGCTTCAATGGAGACTGCCGAGGGCAGCGGCATCAACATCAGCTGCTCACACCCCCAAATCCAGACCTACGATTACATCCACTGGTTCCGTCAGCTCCCGGGCCGAGGTCCCGAATTCCTCGTGAGCGCTGTCAAAGGATTCAAGGATTTGCAGGACAGTGCGGGGCGTCTGGTGGTGTCGGAGGATCGGCGATGGAGCGCGCTGTGGCTGTGGCGGCCCCGGCGCGGGGACGCGGCCGTGTATTACTGCGCGCTGGGCCCACGGGCAGAGGAGCCGGGGCTGCGGCCGGGCACGAACCGCCGCGGGCGGGGCCGGGCGGGGCCGGGGGCACAGCGCCGGCCGCGGCCAGCAGGGGGCGCTGCCGCTCCGCCCTCACGCACCGAGCCCCGCTCGGCCCGGGCTGCGCCTCCAACATCGCCCGGGGCCCTCCGGCCACGGCTGCTGCTGCTGCTCTCAGCCGCCTGGGCAAAGCAAAGAGCTGCTGCTCCTTGACACCGCCTGCGCTGCCAGCTGACAAAGCAGCGGCACTCTCGGCCACACAGGGGCTGATTCATGGAGAGCTGTCACCGCAGTGGGTCGTGGCATGAGAGGGATTTGCAGCGAGGCTTTCCGAGGTGACAAAGGAATCTCCGTCTCTGTCCCTGCAGAAATGTCTCTTCCATGTTCTGGAAGTGGCACAAGAAGCACTATTCTCACATGGATGTGTGGGCAAGTTGTAATTTGAATCCCACCTGACTTTGGAATTCAATTCTCTACACTTTCTTCACCTCATCCTGAGGCATCCACAAACCCCCATGGATGTGCATTCAGCGTCTTCCTGAAATAGCAGAACATCCGGGAAGGAAAACAATAAATCAGTTGGAGTAGAAAAGCTTTTCACCTGAGGGATCTGTCCCATCCACCTTCCACCTGAAACTGATTGTTCCCTTTCCCTTGACATCAGGAGCCTCTCAGGCACCCTGGAAAGCAGAGGCCCGGATTTGGCAATGCTGCAGGAGTTGGAGGGATACACTTGCAAGGCTGAGCTCCACATGAGGTTTCTCTCCAGAGAATTGCTCTAGAGACCCCATTTCCCTTTGGGGACAGGAGCCTTTCAGCACCTTCAGGAACTCACTGACTTGAGCAAAGTTGTGCAGAGGTTCCAGTCAGGGCACGTGAAAGGTGAGAGTTTCTGCTTCTCTAAGGCTCACATCAGGTGCATTTTCTTTTCTAAGGGAAGAACCAGGAAAAGAGAGAGTGATCAACAAAGCACACAATGACACCAATGTCACCAGAAGGGGATCAGGGAGAGAAGGAGGGAGCTCAGAGCTCTCCAGCCTGTCATTGATGGGCCTTTAGGCAACAGTGGCTGTGGCTGTGAATTGGCTCAGGCTGAGCATTGCCAGAGACAAAGAGATGATGAGAGAGGAGATGGAAGCCCTGGGAAAGGAGAGACTGCCGGTGATGTGTCTGTGGGATCAGCAAGGATAGTTGCAGGTTTCTCTTCCCAGCACAAATGCAGGGAAGAATCGGAATCTCCCTGTACATGACTTACCACCTTTTATCTGGCCTGAAGCCTAAGAAAGAAAAAACGTGTAAGGGGGCCATAGAAGGATAAGATTTCACCTGGAAAATCTGTGACTACCCCAGGCCCCTCCATTTCTCTAGAAACCTCCTTCTAATCCATGACAAATTGCAACAGATCCATGAGAATGTTCCTTTTACTACCATTCCCATTACCTGCGTCATTATCCACATCATTCTGAGGGGGTTTTTGTTTACAAATCCGTTTTAGAGGAAACCAAAATAACCAGGATGGGGACACTCTGCACTTGACAGGGAAAAGGGGGTTGGAGTGAGGGACCTGGGAGAGAGGCATTCATGCCATTGAGGTGAAGAAGGGCAGGGGAGAAGCGACATAGACAGAGGGGTCTCCTGGTCCCAGAGGAAATTGCAATGACCTCCACAGAGGTGAGGACACCTCAGGAAGATGACAAACCTCAGTGGGGAAGAAGCCCCTGACCCCCCGATGCCCAGCCTTAGGTGTGGAGCAGAGCTGGTGATTGCAGCTGGGGAGGTGAGGGCTCCACTGCCAGCTGAGCGGGAACAGCCCCTTGCCATGGCTGAGTCCCAGAGGCACGGAATGCTCCCAATGCCAGTGGCTGAGGAGCCACGGGGGCTGCTGCTGGAAGAGCCAGAAACCCAGAAGGAGCATTTCAGGCACTGCAAGGACAGGTCATTTCTCTGCCTGCTGCACCCGCTGCTGCTCCCTTTGCTGCCCCCGAGAGTCGTTTCCGGCAGCTCTGCTCTCTCGGCGCTGGGACGTGCTTTCTGTCCCTGCCTCACTCAGCACACACGCAGCTTGGTCTCGCCATGCACCTCGCCTGTCTCATCCTCACCGTCTGCCTGGACAGCTCCTGGGTAAGTCCTGGCTCTTCCCCAAGGCATCCTTCTCCTTGTTCCTCGCAGGAAACGACGAACCTCCTTATCAGGATCATGTGAGGAAATATCAGTAAATACACTGAAAGGGCTGGGAAAAATCTGCTCCTGTCAGTGGTTCATCAAGTGTTTCCTGAAGAAGCTCTTCGGTTTATAAAGAAAGAGGGATGAGAGGGAAGACAAATTTCAGACTTCTTCTCTGTCTTTTCTCTCACCTGCAATGCATCTCCCTCTGCCTCTGCTCATCCTCCTGCTGTAACCTCAGGAGATCTCATCTGTCTGTAATCCCACATTCCTCCCTTTCTCATGGAAATTCGCAGATTTCATCACAGCTGCCCCAGCACTCTTAGACTCTCCCTGACTTTACCAGGGTGTCTTCTTCTGCCTCCAGGCTGACACAGCTCTGCCAGGGCTCCCAGTGTTCCCTGGGCTGGCAACACAACCAGGGCTCCCTCTTTCCAAGCTCAGTTTGTGTGTACTCAGGGATGGAGGGGCCCTCAGAGTTGACAGGGATGGGGAAGCAGGATGAGCCTTTCTGCTGTGGCTCGATGGGCTCTTCAGGCAGCTGGACGGGTGCTGGTTCCTGCACACAAAGTTCAGGCATGACAGGCTGTTCCCTGCTCCTTTAAGCATTAGGAGCAGGAGCAGAGACACAGCCCAGTTCTCCTTTGGGTGATGCAGAGCAAAGAGCTCTGAACTCCTGCCCCAAATCTCTCAGGTCTCTGTTACAAAGCAGGGAGCTTTCTCCATCCGGGATCTTCACGCACTTTGTTTTGCTTCCCATAGTCCTTCCCTGTGGAGCTGCTGACCTTCACTTTCTTCCAGGCACCTCAAGACAGATCGTGGTCACCCAGGAAGATGGAGCAGTCATGCTGAAGCAGGGACACACCTTCCAGACCACCTGCAAATACCAGAGCAGTAATTTTGATGGATTACTCTGGTACCAGCTGCAGAAAGGCCAAGCCCCACAGCTGCTCTCCTTTCAAGCAGGGAGTGGCCCCAGGCCCAGCGGCCGTATCACCACGCACCTGAACACCACGGGGAAATCCAGTGTCCTGCAGCTGGAGCAAGTGGAGGTCTCTGACAGTGCCTTGTACCTCTGTGCTGTGCAAGACACCCTGATGCAGGGAGCTTCCTGGGCTGGGCAACAACCCAGGGCAGGGAGGGGAGGTGTCAGTGCGAGGCTGAGGTTGGGGAGGGGACGCTGGGCTCAGCCCAGTGCTCACCAGAAGCTGCATCCCATGTGTGGACAATGGTCTGATGGTTTTCACTGCGTCCATCCTGACACTTCTCTTGGGAGAGTATTTTCTACTACTTTGACTCATCTCTGCACTGTGCAGTCTCCAAATAAAGAAAAATTGCCCTGTGCTTGCCTGGGCCCTTGTCCTTGCACACCCCAGCCCTGCTGCTTTTGGCCCCACATGTCCTCAGCAGAGCCCAGGGCTGCTTCTGTGCTCCTGCCTTGGGAGCTCTTGGAGCAGCCCCGTTTGCACGGCCACAGGTGAAGCAGAGATTTCTGTGTGGCTCCACACGGGTGTGGCCCAGCCTGTGTCTGTGCGTGTGTGTCCATTTTCGGGAGGGAATTCCCTGACTATTGCAGGGACACTGAGCACTGCTCTGGGCCTGAGCAGCACAGAGCAGCAGCTTGCCAGGCTCAGGAGTCTGAGTGCAGGCGAGTGCTGCCGGCAGCTGCCCGCTGCAGGTGTGTGCAGGGTGGATGTGTTTGCGATGCGGTGTGGCTGGTGTGTGGGAGGGGACACGGCTGTCTCTTGGCCCTGGCACGGCCCAAGCTCGTCCTTGTGCGGCTGGTTGTGCTGGTGCCGGGAGAGGCGGGGGCTGAGGCCGGGCGGGGCGGAGGTGGCGGCGGCGGAGAGGAGGCGGCCCGGGCGCAGCAGAGAGCCGGGGCTGAGAGGGACAGCGCTGCTCGGCCGGCTGAGGAGCGGCGGGATGCGGCGGTGTCGGGGCGCGGCGCTGGCGGCGCTGGCCGCGGGGCTGCTCGGTGCGCGGGCGGGGGCGGCCAAGGGGCCGCGGCTGGCACTGGGCTCATCCCGCAGGACCCTGGAGGCTGCCGTCCTGCCTGGCTTCTGCACATACCTCTTACCGAGAACTGCTCTCCCGCTCTTCCTGCCCTCTTCTCCATCCCGTACTCCCTCACACATTTCCGGATTCTCTTCTATGTCTAACCCTGCACAAGCATTCCTTCTTTATACTTCACGAAGTCAGTCTTGCCCCCTTCTTACTTTTCATTTTTTTCTTTGCCCCTTCTCCCACGTCTTCCCATTCTCCAGTGACTCCATTTACCCTCCTGTCCTCCAGGCAGGACGGGGTAGAATGGAGGAGCTGAAGTTTCTTCTTTTTGTCTCTCTGGCAGTGGCTTCGGTAAGAGCCCAGGTACAGCAGGAGGCTTCACTGGAGACCACCGAGGGCAGCGGCATCAACATCACCTGCTCTCATCCCAAAATCCTGGGCAACGATTTCATCCACTGGTACCGTCAGCTCCCGGGCCGAGGTCCCGAACTCCTTGTGACCGCTCTCAAAGGATTCAAGGATCTGCAGGACAGTGCGGGGCGTCTGGTGGTGTCGGAGGATCGGCGATGGAGCGCGCTGTGGCTGTGGCGGCCCCGGCGCGGGGACGCGGCCGTGTATTACTGCGCGCTGGGCCCACGGGCAGAGGAGCCGGGGCTGCGGCCGGGCACGAACCGCCGCGGGCGGGGCCGGGCGGGGCCGGGGGCACAGCGCCGGCCGCGGCCAGCAGGGGGCGCTGCCGCTCCGCCCTCACGCACCGAGCCCCGCTCGGCCCGGGCTGCGCCTCCAACATCGCCCGGGGCCCTCCGGCCACGGCTGCTGCTGCTGCTCTCAGCCGCCTGGGCAAAGCAAAGAGCTGCTGCTCCTTGACACCGCCTGCGCTGCCAGCTGACAAAGCAGCGGCACTCTCGGCCACACAGGGGCTGATTCATGGAGAGCTGTCACCGCAGTGGGTCATGGCATGGGAGGGATTTGCAGCGAGGCTTTCTGAGGGGACAAAGGAATCTCCGTCTCTGTCCCTGCAGAAATGTCTCTTCCATGTTCTGGAAGTGGCACAAGAAGCACTATTCTCACATGGATGTGTGGGCAAGTTGTAATTTGAATCCCACCTGACTTTGGAATTCAATTCTCTACACTTTCTTCACCTCATCCTGAGGCATCCACAAACCCCCATGGATGTGCATTCAGCGTCTTCCTGAAATAGCAGAACATCCGGGAAGGAAAACAATAAATCAGTTGGAGTAGAAAAGCTTTTCACCTGAGAGACCTGTCCCATCCACCTTCCACCTGAAACTGACTGGTCCCTTTCCCTTCACATCAGGAGCCTCTCAGGCACCCTGAAATCAGAGGCCAAGATTTAGCAACGCTGCAGGAGTTAGAGGGAGACATTTCAAAGGCTAAGCTCCACATCAGGTTGCTCTTCAGAGACTTGGTCTAGAGACCCCGTTTCCTTTGGGAACAGAAGCCTTTCAGCACCTTCAGGAACTCACTGCCTTGAGCGAAGTTGAGCAGTGGCCACAGTCAGGGCATGTGAAAGGCAAGAGTGTCTGCTTCTCTAAGGCTCACATCAGGTGCATTTTCTTTTCTAAGGGAAGAACCAGGAAAAGGGAGAGTGATCAACAAAGCACACAATGTCACCAATGTCACCAGAAGGGGATCAGGGAGAGAAGGAGGGAGCTCAGAGCTCTCCAGCCTCTCATTGATGGGCCTTTAGGCAACAGTGGCTGTGGCTGTGAATTAGCTCAGGCTGAGCATTGCCAGTGACAAAGAGATGATGAGAGAGGAGATGGAAGCCCTGGGAAAGGAGAGACTGCCGGTGATGTGTCTGTGGGATCAGCAAGGATGGTTGCAGGTTTCTCTTCCCAGCACAAATGCTGGGAAGAATCCTCATCTCCATGAACATATCTTACCACCTTTTCTCTCCTGTGAAGCCTAAGAGGGAAAAATTGTTGAAGGCACCCATAGAAGGATAAGCTTTCACCTGGACAGTCTGTGACAATCCTGGGAGCTCTATTTCTCTAGAAACCTCCTTCTAATCCATGGGGAGGAGCACACCTGCATGAGACTATTCCTATTACTACCATTTTCATTACCTGCACCATTATGCATGTCACTCTAGAGCTTTTTTTTGTGACAAATCCGTTTTAGAGGAAACCAAAATAACCAGGATGAGGTGACTCTGGAGTTGACAGGGAAAAGGGGGTGGGAGTGAGGGACCTGGGACAGAGGCGTTCATCCCAGAGAGATGAAGAAGGGCAACGGAGAGCGACGCAGACAGAGGGGTCTCCTGTTCCCAGAGGAAATTGCAATGACCCCCACAGAGGTGAGGACACCTCGGGAAGATGACAAACCTCAGTGGGGAAGAAGCCCCTGACCCCCCGATGCCCAGCCCTGGGTGTGCAGCAGAGCTGGCGATTGCAGCTGGGGAGGTGAGGGCTCCACTGCCAGCTGAGCGGGAACAGCCCCTTGCCATGGCTGAGTCCCAGAGGCACGGAATGCTCCCAATGCCAGTGGCTGAGGAGCCACGGGGGCTGCTGCTGGACGAGCCAGAAACCCAGAAGGAGCGTTTCAGGCACTCCAAGGACAGGTCATTTCTGTGCCTGCTGCCGCCGCCGCTACTGCTGCTCCCTTTGCTGCCCCCGAGAGTCGTTTCCGGCAGCTCTGCTCTCTCGGCGCTGGGACGTGCTTTCTGTCCCTGCCTCACTCAGCACACACGCAGCTTGGTCTCGCCATGCACCTCGCCTGTCTCATCCTCCCCGTCTGCCTGGGACAGCTCCTGGGTAAGTCCTGGCTCTTTCCCAAGGCATCCTTCTCCTTCTTCTTCCTTCCCTCAGGAAATCCTGAACAGCTTTATCAGAATCATGTGAGGAAATATCAGTGAATAGAGGAAAAAGGCTGAGAAAAATCAGCTCCCCTTCGTGGTTTTGAAAGTGTTTGCTGGAGAAGCTCTTCGAGTTGTAAAGGAGAAGGGAAGGAAGAGAAGAGAAATCTCAGAGCATTTCGGTGTTTTCTTCTATCATTTTTAATGCATCTGCCTTTGCATCTCTCTTCTCCTCCTCCTGCAGTCACCTCAGTAGATCTCAGCTGTCTCTGTAGTGAGATATTGCTCCTGTTTTAATATAAGTTCTCAGATCCACTCAGACCTGCTCAAGACACCTCAAAGTTCTGATTTCATTGACATTGACAGGGTGTCCTATTCTGCCTCCAGACTGACACAGCTCTGTCTTGGCTCCCAGTGTTCTCTGGGCTGGCAACACAACCATGGCTCCCTCTTTCCAAGCTCAGTTTGTGTGTACTCAGGGATGGAGGGGCCCTCCGAGGTGACAGGGATAGGGAAGAAGGATGAGCCTTTCTGCTGTACCTCGATGGGCTCCTCATCCTGCTTGAACACACAAAATTCACTGTTCCAGGTTATCGGAGAACCAGAAGTAGGAATCAGGGATACAGCCCATCTCTTGTCAGAATCCTGATGTACCGAGATCTCTGAAATCCTCCCCAAAATCCCTCTTGTCCCTACATGTGCACATCGACTTCCCTGCAGGGCACAGAGCTTTCTTCAACAGGGATTTGCACCCCCTTCACTCGTTCCTCCTGTAGCCTTTCTGTGTGAAGCTGGTGACACTGACTTTCTTCCAGGCACCACGGGGCAGATCGTGGTCACCCAGGAAGATGGAGCAGTCATGCTGAAGCAGGGACACACCTTCCAGACCACCTGCAAATACAAGATCAGTAATTTTGGGGGATTACTCTCGTACCAGCTGAGGAAAGGCCAAGCCCCACAGCTGCTCTCCTATCAAGCTGGGAGTGGCCCCAGGCCCAGCGGCCGTATCACCACGCACCTGAACACCACGGGGAAATCCAGTGTCCTGCAGCTGGAGCAAGTGGAGGTCTCTGACAGTGCCTTGTACCTCTGTGCTGTGCAAGACACGCTGGTGCAGGGAGCTTGCTGGGCTGGGCAACAACCCAGGGCAGGGAGGGGAGGTGTCAGTGCGAGGCTGAGGTTGGGGAGGGGACGCTGGGCTCAGCCCAGTGCTCACCAGAAGCTGCATCCCATGTGTGGACAATGGTCTGATGGTTTTGACTACGTCCATCCTGACACTTCCATTAGGAAAATCTGTTGTATTTCTTTGACTGATCTCTGCACTGTGCAGTCTCCAAAGAAAGAAAAATTGCCTTGTGCCTGCCTGGGACCTTGTCCTTGCACACCCCAGCCCTGCTGCTTTTTGGCCCCACAGGTCCTCCGCAGAGCCCAGGGCTGCTTCTGTGCTCCTGCCTTGGGAGCTCTTGGAGCAGCTCCGTTTGCACGGCCACAGGTGAAGCCCAGATTTGTGTGTGGCTCCACACGGGCGTGGCCCAGCCTGTGTCTGTCCGTGTGTGTCCCTCCTCGGGAGGGAATTCCCTGACTATTGCAGGGACACTGAGCACTGCTCTGGGCCTGAGCAGCACAGAGCAGCAGCTTGCCAGGCTCAGAAGGAGCCCGAGCGCAGGCGAGTGCTGCCGGCAGCTGCCCGCTGCAGGTGTGTGCAGGGTGGATGTGTTTGCGCTGCGGTGTGGCTGGTGTGTGGGAGGGGACACGGCTGTCTCTTGGCCCTGGCACGGCCCAAGCTCGTCCTTGTGCGGCTGGTTGTGCTGGTGCCGGGAGAGGCGGGGGCTGAGGCCGGGCGGGGCGGAGGTGGCGGCGGCGGCGGCGGAGAGGAGGCGGCCCGGGAGCAGCAGAGAGCCGGGGCTGAGGGGGACAGCGCTGCTCGGCCGGCTGAGGAGCGGCGGGATGCGGCGGTGTCGGGGCGCGGCGCTGGCGGCGCTGGCCGCGGTGCTGCTCGGTGCGCGGGGCGGGGGTGGCCAAGGGGCCGCGGCTGGCACTGGGCTGATCCCGCAGGTCCACGGAGGCTGCCGTCCTGCCTGGCTTCTGCACAGACCACTGGCCGAAAACTGCTCTCCCGCTCCTCCTTCCCTGTTGTCCATTCCGTACTCCCGTAGAAAGCTGCGGGTTCTATTCTCTTTCTAACGCTGCAGAAGCATTCCTTTTTTATAACTTACGAAATTGGTCTTGCCTCGTTTTTACTTTGATTTTTTTTCTTTTTGTCAGTTGCCTCACATCCTCCCTTTCTCCAGTGTCTTCACTGTTCCTCTTTTCATTCACGCACTCGGCTCTTCACAAACGATTGATGGACACTTCCATTCCTTCATATCTTGACTTCCTCTGGGAACTGTTTTACTCATCATCTCCCTGTGTTCCTTTCGGTTCCTGCGGGGTTTGTTCAGAGGATTGGAAGGCAAGGCTGGGTAGAAAGTAGGAGCTGATGATTGTTCTTTTTGTCTCTCTGGCAGTGGCTGTGGCCAGAGCCCAGGTACAGCAGGAGCCGACACTGGAGACCACCGAGGGCAGAGGTATCAACATCAGCTGCTCACATCCCAGTATGCAGACCAGCGATTGGATATTCTGGTACCGTCAGCTCCCGGGCCGAGGTCCTGAACTCCTCGTGAGCGCTGTCAAAGGATTCAAGGATCTGCAGGACAATGCGGGGCGTCTGGTGGTGTCGGAGGATCGGCGATGGAGCGCGCTGTGGCTGTGGCGGCCCCGGCGCGGGGACGCGGCCGTGTATTACTGCGCGCTGGGCCCACGGGCAGAGGAGCCGGGGCTGCGGCCGGGCACGAACCGCCGCGGGCGGGGCCGGGCGGGGCCGGGGGCACAGCGCCGGCCGCGGCCAGCAGGGGGCGCTGCCGCTCCGCTCTCACGCACCGAGCCCCGCTCGGCCCGGGCTGCGCCTCCAACATCGCCCGGGGCCCTCCGGCCACGGCTGCTGCTGCTGCTCTCAGCCGCCTGGGCAAAGCAAAGAGCTGCTGCTCCTTGACACCGCCTGCGCTGCCAGCTGACAAAGCAGCGGCACTCTCGGCCACACAGGGGCTGATTCATGGAGAGCTGTCACCGCAGTGGGTCGTGGCATGGGAGGGATTTGCAGCGAGGCTTTCTGAGGGGACAAAGGAATCTCCATCTCTGTCCCACCAGAAATGTCTCTGTTCCATTCTGCAAGGTGCAGAAGAAGCAGCATTCTCAGATAGATATGTAAGGCAGGGGTACTTTGAATCCCACCTGAGGCTGGTATTCACTTCTCTACACTTTCTTCTCCTCATCCTCAGGTGGCCACAAAGACCCATGGATGTGCACTCAGCATCTTCTTTAAACAGTAGAACATCCAGGAAGGAAAACAATGAATCTGTTGGAGTAGAGAAGCTTTTCACCTGAGGGTTCTGTCCCATCCACCTTCCACCTGAAACTGACTTATCCCTTTCCCTTCACATCAGGAACCTCTCAGGCATCCTGAAAAGCAGAGGCCAGGATTTAGCAATGCTGCAGGAGTTGTAGGGAAGAACTTGAAATGCTGACTTCCAGATGAGATTTCACTCCTGACACTTCCTCTAGAGACCCCATTCCCTTTGGTACAGGAGCGTTTCAGCATCTTCAGGAGCTCATTCACTGTAGCAAGATGTGCAGAGGCCACAGTCAGGGCGTATGAAAGGCAAGAATGTCTGCTTCTCTAAGGCTCACATCAGGTGCATTTTCTTTTCCAAAGGAAGAACCAGGAAAAGGGACAGCGACCAACAAATCACACAATGACACCAATGTCACCAGCAGGTGATCAGGGAGAGACGATTTCTCTGCTACTGCCGCCGCTGCTGCTGCTCCCCTTGCTGCCCCCGAGAGTCGTTTCCGGCAGCTCTGCTCTCTCGGCGCTAGGACGTGCTTTCTGTCCCTGCCTCACTCAGCACACACGCAGCTTGGTCTCGCCATGCACCTCGCCTGTCTCATCCTCATCGTCTGCCTGGGACAGCTCCTGGGTAAGTCCTGGCTCTTCCCCAAGGCATCCTTCTCCTTCTTCCTTCCCCCAGGAAATCCTCAACAGCCTTATCAGGAGCATGAGGGAAATATCAGTGAATAGAGGGAAATGCTGAGAAAAATCTGCTCCTCTTTGTGGTTTTGCAAGTGTTTGCTGGAGAAGTTCTTTGATTTGTAAAGAAGAAGAGGAGGAAGAGAAAAGAGACCTGAGATTCCTTCTTTTTTTTCTCACCTTCAGTGCATCACCCTCTGCCTCTCTCTTTTCCTTCTCCTGTAGTCACCTCAGGAGATCTCAGCTGTCTCTGCAGTCCCACATTCTCCCTATCTTCATGTAAATTCCCAGATCAGCTCAAACCTGCCCCCACTACCTGACTGTTTTTAATTTCAGAATATTACCTGTGTGTCCCATTCTGCCTCCAGGCTGAAACAGCTCTGCTACAGCTCCCAGGGTTCTCTGGGCTGGGAACACAACCAGGGCTCCACCCCAGCTCTTGTCAGGATCCTGCTGTGCTGAGAGCTCTGAAATCCGTCCCAAAATCACACTCACCATTCTGTCGGCACATCTCAGGACTTCCCTGCTGGGTAGAAGGCTTTCCCAAACAGAGTTTTGCACCCACTTTATTTTTCCTCTCTGTGCACCTTCCCCTAGGAGCTGCTGATCTTGACTTTCTTCCAGGCAGCACTGGGCAGATCATTGTCACCCAGGGAGATGGAGCAGTCATGGTGAAGCAGGGACACACATTCCAGACCACCTGCAAATACCAGAGCAGTTATTCTACTGCCTTGCTCTGGTACAAGCTGCAGAAAGGCCAAGGCCCACAGCTGCTCTTCTTTCAAGCTGGGAGTGTCCCCAGGCCCAGCGGCCGTATCACCACGCACCTGAACACCACGGGGAAATCCAGTGTCCTGCAGCTGGAGCAAGTGGAGGTCTCTGACAGTGCCTTGTACCTCTGTGCTGTGCAAGACACCCTGGTGCAGGGAGCTTCCTGGGCTGAGCAACAACCCAGGGCAGGGAGGGGAGGTGTCAGTGTGAGGCTGAGGTTGGGGAGGGGACCCTGGGCTCAGCCCAGTGCTCACCAGAAGCTGAATCCCATGTGTGGACAATGGTCTGATGGTTTTGATTGCGTCCATCCTGACACCTCCCTTGGGAAAGTATTTTGTATTACTTTGACTGATCTCTGCACTGTGCAGTCTCCGAAGAAAGAAAAATTGCCCTGTGCCTGCCTGGGCCCTTGTCCTTGCACACCCCAGCCCTGCTGCTTTTGGCCCCACATGTCCTCAGCAGAGCCCAGGGCTGCTTCTGTGCTCCTGCCTTGGGAGCTCTTGGAGCAGCCCCGTCTGCACGGCCACAGGTGAAGCCCAGATTTGTGTGTGGCTCCACACGGGTGTGGCCCAGCCTGTGTCTGTGCGTGTGTGTCCTTCCTCGGGAGGGAATTCCCTGACTATTGCAGGGACACTGAGCACTGCTCTGGGCCTGAGCAGCACAGAGCAGCAGCTTGCCAGGCTCAGAAGGAGCCCGAGTGCAGCCGATTGCTGCCGGCAGCTGCCCGCTGCAGGTGTGTGCAGGGTGGATGTGTTTGCGCTGCGGTGTGGCTGGTGTGTGGGAAGGGACACGGCTGTCTCTTGGCCCTGGCACGGCCCAAGCTCCTCCTTGTGCCGCTGGTTGTGCTGGTGCCGGGAGAGGCGGGGGCTGAGGCCGGGCGGGGCGGAGGTGGCGGCGGCGGAGAGGAGGCGGCCCGGGCGCAGCAGAGAGCCGGGGCTGAGGGGGACAGCGCTGCTCGGCCGGCTGAGGAGCGGCGGGATGCGGCGGTGTCGGGGCGCGGCGGTGGAGGCGCTGGCCGCGGTGCTGCTCGGTGCGTTGCTCTGCCGGCACCGGGGGCGTCCGGATCCGCGGGCTCTGGGAGACCGACCCCAGCCCAAGATTCATCTCTTACGCTCCTGTTCCTTTTCCGTTCTTATTCATTCTTTGTCTTCTCCTCTGTCTTCATACTTTCTTCTCTCAGTCAAGTAATTGTTTACGAGATTGCCTTTTTTTTCGATGTCTCTATGCATCTAGGATCCTATCCATCCATCCCCTTCCGCCCGTCTGGTTTTGTAATTTCCTTCTGATTTTTTTCTGAAAACACGAGTCAACAATTCTTGTCCCCAGCCAAACATCTTCATAGAAATAAACTCTCCACACTCTGATCTCAAAACATATCCCTTAAGTCCACTCTGATCTGTCTCCCTTCACATCCCCCTGCACGGCATTTTCTGTTAAAGAAAACTGATTGTTCTTTTCTCCACGGCAGTGGCTGTGGCCAGAGCCCAGGTACAGCAGGAGCCGACACTGGAGACCACCGAGGGCAGAGGCATCAACATCAGCTGCTCACATCCCAGTATGCAGACCAGCGATTGGATATTCTGGTACCGTCAGCTCCCGGGCCGAGGTCCTGAACTCCTCGTGAGCGCTGTCAAAGGATTCAAGGATCTGCAGGACAATGCGGGGCGTCTGGTGGTGTCGGAGGATCGGCGATGGAGCGCGCTGTGGCTGTGGCGGCCCCGGCGCGGGGACGCGGCCGTGTATTACTGCGCGCTGGGCCCACGGGCAGAGGAGCCGGGGCTGCGGCCGGGCACGAACCGCCGCGGGCGGGGCCGGGCGGGGCCGGGGGCACAGCGCCGGCCGCGGCCAGCAGGGGGCGCTGCCGCTCCGCCCTCACGCACCGAGCCCCGCTCGGCCCGGGCTGCGCCTCCAACATCGCCCGGGGCCCTCCGGCCACGGCTGCTGCTGCTGCTCTCAGCCGCCTGGGCAAAGCAAAGAGCTGCTGCTCCTTGACACCGCCTGCGCTGCCAGCTGACAAAGCAGCGGCACTCTCGGCCACACAGGGGCTGATTCATGGAGAGCTGTCACCGCAGTGGGTCGTGGCATGGGAGGGATTTGCAGCGAGGCTTTCTGAGGGGACAAAGGAATCTCCATCTCTGTCCCACCAGAAATGTCTCTGTTCCATCCTGCAAGGTGCAGAAGAATCAGTATTCTCAGATAGATGTGTAAGGCAGGGGTACTTTGAGTGCCAGCTGAGTTTGGAGATAATTTCTCTACACTTTATTCTCCTCATCCTGAACTTTCCACAAACCCACATGTATGTCCATTCAGCTTCTTCCTGAAATAGCAGAACATCCAAGAGGGAAAACAATAAATCTGTTGGAGTAGAGAAGCTTTTCACCTGAGGCCTCTGTCCCATCCACCTTCCACCTGAAACTGACTGGTCCCTTTCCCTTCACATCAGGAACCTCTCAGGCATCCAGGAGAACATAGGTCAGGATTTGGCAATGCTGTGGGATTTGGAGGGAGACACTTGCAAGGCTGAGCTCCACATGAGGTTTCTCTCAAGATATTCAAGAAACCCCATTTCTCTTTGGGCACAGGAGCCATTCAGCACCTTTAGGAACTCACTGACTTGAGCAAAGTTGAGCAGAGGCCACAGTCAGGGCATGTGAGAGGTGAGAGTGTCTGCTTCTCTAAGGCTCACATCAGGTGCATTTTCTTTTCTAAGGGAAGAACCAGGAAAAGGGAGAGTGATCAACAAAGCACACAGTGACACCAATGTCATCAGAAGGTGATAAGGGAAAGAAGGAGGGAGCTCAGAGCTCTCCAGCGTCTCATTGAGGGGCTTTTAGGAAACAGTGGCTGTGGCTGTGAATTGGCTCAGGCTGAGCATTGCCAGTGACAAAGAGATGATGAGAGCAGAGATGGAAGCCCCGGGAAAGGAGAGACTGCCAGTGATGTGTCTGTGGGATCAGCAAGGATGGTTGCAGGTTTCTCTTCCCAGCACAAATGCTGGGAAGAATCCTCATCTCCCTGCACATGTCTTACCACCTTCTGTCTGCTCTGAAGCCTATGAAGGAAACATTTTTGAAGGCACCCATAGAAGGATAAGCTTTCACCTGGAAAGTCTGTGATAATCCTGTGAGCTCCACTTCTCTAGAAAGCTCCTTCTAATCTATGGGGAGGAGCACACTTGCATGAGACTGTTCCTATTAATACCATTTTCATTACATGCATCATTATTCATGTCACTCCAGATCTTTTTTTGTGAGAAATCCGGTTTAGAGGAAACCAAAATGACCCGGATGGGATGACTCTGGAGTTGACAGGGAAAAGGGGGTGGGAGTGAGGGACCTGGGAGAGAGGCGTTCATCCCAGAGAGATGAAGAAGGGTGGGGGAGAAGCGTCACAGGCAGAGGGGTCTCCTGTTCCCAGAGGAAATTGCAATGACCCCCACAGAGCTGAGGACACCTCGGGAAGATGACAAACCTCAGTGGGGAAGAAGCCCCTGACCCCCCGATGCCCAGCCCTGGGTGTGCAGCAGAGCTGGCGATTGCAGCTGGGGAGGTGAGGGCTCCACTGCCAGCTGAGTGGGAACAGCCCCTTGCCATGGCTGAGGTCCAGAGGCACGGAATGCTCCCAATGCCAGTGGCTGAGGAGCCACAGGGGCTGCTGCTGGAAGAGCCAGAAACCCAGAAGGAGCATTTCAGGTGCTGCAAGGACAGGTCATTTCTCTGCCTGCTCCTGCCCCTGCTGCTGCTCCCTTTGCTGCCCCCGAGAGTCGTTTCCGGCAGCTCTGCTCTCTCGGCGCTGGGACGTGCTTTCTGTCCCTGCCTCACTCAGCACACACGCAGCTTGGTCTCGCCATGCACCTCACCTGTCTCATCCTCCCCGTCTGCCTGGGACAGCTCCTGGGTAAGTCCTGGCTCTTCCCCAAGGCATCCTTCTCCTTCTTCTTCCTTCATCAGGAAATCTTTAACAGTCTTATTAGGAACATGAGGGAAATATCAGTGAATAGAGGGAAATGCTGAGAAAAATCTGCTCCTCTTTTTGGTTTAGCAAGTGTTTGCTGGAGAAGTTCTTTGATTTGTAAAGAAGAAGAGGAGGAAGAGAAAAGAGACCTGAGATTCCTTCTTTTTTTTCTCACCTTCAGTGCATCACCCTCTGCCTCTCTCTTTTCCTTCTTCTGCAGTCACCTCAGGAGATCTCAGCTGTCTCTGCAGTCCCACATTCTCCCTATCTTCATGTAAATTTTCAGATCAACTCAAACCTGCCCTCACTACCATACGGTTTTTTATTTCAGTATATTTCCTGGGTGTCCCATTCTGCCTCCAGGCTGACATAGCTCTGCCACAACTCCCAGTGTTCTCTGGACTGGAAACACAACCATTGCTCATGACCAGCTCTTGTCAGGATCCTGCTGTGCTGAGAGCCTGGAAATCTTGCCCAAAATCACTCTCACCATTCCATCTGCACATGTCAGGACTTCCCAGCTGGACAGAGAGTTTTCCCCACCAGGGTTTTGCACCCCAGAGTTTTTCTTGTGTGTAGACCTTCCCTTAGGAGCTGCTGACCTTGACTTTATTCCAGGCACCACGGGGCAGATCGTGGTCACCCAGGAAGATGGAGCAGTCATGGTGAAGCAGGGACACTCATTCCAGACCACCTGCAAATACCAGATCAGTAATTTTTGGAGATTACTCTGGTACCAGCTGCAGAAAGGCCAAGGCCCACAGCTGCTCTTCTTTCAAGCTGGGAATGGCCCCAGGCCCAGCGGCTGTATCACCACGCACCTGAACACCACGGGGAAATCCAGTGTCCTGCAGCTGGAGCAAGTGGAGGTCTCTGACAGTGCCTTGTACCTCTGTGCTGTGCAAGACACCCTGGTGCAGGGAGCTTCCTGGGCTGAGCAACAACCCAGGGCAGGGAGGGGAGATGTCAGTGCAAGGCTGAGGTTGGGGAGGGGACGCTGGGCTCAGCCCAGTGCTGACCAGGAGCTGCATCCCATGTGTGGACAATGGTCTGATGGTTTTGACTGCGTCCATCCTGACACCTCCCTTGGGAAAGTATTTTGTATTACTTTGACTGATCTCTGCACTGTGCAGTCTCCAAATAAAGAAAAATTGCCCTGTGCTTGCCTTGGACCTTGTCCTTGCACACCCCAGCCCTGCTGCTTTTGGCCCCACATGTCATCAGCAGAGCCCAGGGCTGCTTCTGTCCTCCTGTCTTGGGAGCTCTTGGAGCAGCCCCGTTTGCACGGCCACAGGTGAAGCCCAGATTTGTGTGTGGCTCCACACGGGTGTGGCCCAGCCTGTGTCTGTCCGTGTGTGTCACTCCTTGGGAGGGAATTCCCTGACTATTGCAGGGAAACTGAGCACTGCTCTGGGCCTGAGCAGCAGAGAGCAGCAGCTTGCCAGGCTCAGAAGGAGCCCGAATGCAGCCGAGTGCTGCCGGCAGCTGCCCGCTGCAGGTGTGTGCAGGGTGGATGTGTTTGCGCTGCGGTGTGGCTGGTGTGTGGGAGGGGACACGGCTGTCTCTTGGCCCTGGCACGGCCCAAGCTCGTCCTTGTGCGGCTGGTTGTGCTGGTGCCGGGAGAGGCGGGGGCTGAGGCCGGGCAGCGGTGGAGAGGAGGTGGCCCGGGAGCAGCAGAGAGCCGGGGCTGAGGGGGACAGCGCTGCTCGGCCGGCGGAGGAGCGGCGGGATGCGGCGGTGTCGGGGCGCGGCGCTGGCGGCGCTGGCCGCGGGACTGCTCGGTGCGCGGGGCGGGGGCGGCCAAGGGGCCGCGGCAGGGACTGGGCTGATCCCGCAGGTCCACGGAGGTTGCCGTCCTGCCTGGCTTCTGCACAGACCTCTGGCCGGGAACTGTTCTCCCGCTCCTCCTTCCCTGTTGTCCATTCCGTAGTCCCGCGGAAAGCTGCGGGTTCTATTCTCTTTCTAACGCTGCAGAAGCATTCCTTCTTTATAACTTACGAAATTGGTCTTGCTTCGTTCTTACTTTGATTTTTTTTCTTTTTGTCAGTTGCCCCACATCCTCCCTTTCTCCAGTGTCTTCACTGTTCCTCCTTTCATTCACGCACTCGGCTCTTCACAAACGATTGATGGACACTTCCATTCCTGCACATCTTGACTTCCTCTGGGAACTGTTTTACTCATCATCTCCCTGTGTTCCTTTCGGTTCCTGCGGGCTTTGTTCAGAGGACTGGAAGGCAAGGCTGGGTAGAAAGTAGGAGCTGATGATTGTTCTTTTTGTCTCTCTGGCAGTGGCTGTGGTCAGAGCCCAGGTACAGCAGGAGCCATTTCTGGAGACCACCGAGGGCATCAGCATCAACATCAGCTGCTCACACCCCAATATTCGATTGGGCGAAGTCATCTATTTCTACCGTCAGCTCCCGGGCCGAGGACCCGAATTCCTCGTGAGCGCTGTCAAAGGATTCAAGGATCTGCAGGACAGTGCGGGGCGTCTGGTGGTGTCGGAGGATCGGCGATGGAGCGCGCTGTGGCTGTGGCGGCCCCGGCGCGGGGACGCGGCCGTGTATTACTGCGCGCTGGGCCCACGGGCAGAGGAGCCGGGGCTGCGGCCGGGCACGAACCGCCGCGGGCGGGGCCGGGCGGGGCCGGGGGCACAGCGCCGGCCGCGGCCAGCAGGGGGCGCTGCCGCTCCGCCCTCACGCACCGAGCCCCGCTCGGCCCGGGCTGCGCCTCCAACATCGCCCGGGGCCCTCCGGCCACGGCTGCTGCTGCTGCTCTCAGCCGCCTGGGCAAAGCAAAGAGCTGCTGCTCCTTGACACCGCCTGCGCTGCCAGCTGACAAAGCAGCGGCACTCTCGGCCACACAGGGGCTGATTCATGGAGAGCTGTCACCGCAGTGGCTCATGGCATAAGAGGGATTTGCAGCGAGGCTTTCTGAGGGGACAAAGGAATCTCCGTCTCTCTCCCTGCAGAAACTCTCTTTTCCATTCTGCAAGGTGCAGAAGAATCAGTATTCTCAGATAGATGTGTAAGGCAGGGGTACTTTGAATCCCGCCTGAGGCTGGAATTCACTTCTCTACATTTTCTTCTCCTCATCCTCCTATGTCCACAAACACTGTGGGATGTACATTCAAGGTCTTCCTGAAAAAGCAGAACATCCGGGAAGGAGAACAATAAATGTGTTGGAGTAGAGAAGCTTTTCACCTGAGGGCTCTGTCCCATCCACCTTCCACCTGAAACTGACTAGTCCCTTTCCCTTCACGTTGGGAGCCTCTCAGGCACCCTGGAAAGCAAAGGGCAGTATTTAGCAATGCTGCAGGAGTTGGAGGGAGACACTTGAAAGGCTGAGCTCCACATGAGGTTTCTCTCCAGACACTTGATCTAGTGACCCCATTTCTCTTTGGGCACAGGAGCCTTTCAGCACCTTCAGGAACTCTTTGGCCTTAATAAGTTGAGCAGAGGCCACAGTCAGGGCATGTGAAAGGTGAGTGTCTGCTTCTCTAAGGCTCACATCAGGTGCATTTTCTTTTCTAAGGGAAGAACCAGGAAAAGGGAGAGTGATCAAGAAAGCACACAATGACACCAATGTCACCAGAAGGTGATAAGGGAGAGAAGGAGGGAGCTCAGAGCTCTCCAGCCTTTCATTGATGGGCCTTTAGGAAACAGTGGCTGTGGCTGTGAATTGGCTCAGGCTAAGCATTGCCAGTGACAAAGAGATGATGAGAGAGGTGATAGAATCCCCAGGTATGGAGAGACTGCCAGTGATGTGTCTGTGGGATCAGCAAGGATGGTTGCAGGTTTCTCTTCCCAGCACCAATGCGGGGAAGAATCGGAATCTCCCTGTACATGACTTACCACCTTTTATCTGGCCTGAAGCCTAAGAAAGAAAAAACGTGTAAGGGGGCCATAGAAGGATAAGATTTCACCTGGAAAATCTGTGACTACCCCAGGCCCCTTCATTTCTCTAGAAACCTCCTTCTAATCCATGGCAAATTGCAACAGAGGCATGAGAATGTTCCTTTTACTACCATTCTTATTACCTGCGTCATTATCCACATCATTCTGAGGGGGTTTTTGTGACAAATCCGTTTTAGAGGAAACCAAAATAACCAGGATGGGATGACTCTGCACTTGACAGGGAAAACGGGGTGGGAGTGAGGGACCTGGGACAGAGGCATTCATCCCAGAGAGATGAAGAAGGGCAACGGAGAAGCGACACAGACAGAGGGGTCTCCTGGTCCCAGAAGGAATTGCAATGACCCCCATAGAGGTGAGGACACATCGGGAAGATGACAAACCTCAGTGGGGAAGAAGCCCCTGACCCCCCGATGCCCCGCCCTGGGTGTGCAGCAGAGCTGGCGATTGCAGCTGGGGAGGTGAGGGCTCCGCTGCTAGCTGAGCAGGAACAGCCCCTTGCCATGGCTGAGGTTCAGAGGCACGGAATGCTCCCAATGCCAGTGGCTGAGGAGCCACGGGGGCTGCTGCTGGATGAGCCAGAAACCCAGAAGGAGCATTTCAGGCACTGCAAGGACAGGTCATTTCTCTGCCTGCTGCACCCGCTGCTACTCCCTTTGCTGCCCCCGAGAGTCGTTTCCGGCAGCTCTGCTCTCTCGGCGCTAGGACGTGCTTTCTGTCCCTGCCTCACTCAGCACACACGCAGCTTGGTCTCGCCATGCACCTCGCCTGTCTCATCCTCACCATCTGCCTGGGACAGCTCCTGGGTAAGTCCTGGTTTTTTCCCAAGTCATCCCTCTATTTCTTGTCCCCAGGAAATCCTCAACAGACTTATAAGGATCATGTAAGGAAATACCAGTGAATAGAGGGAAAAGGCTGAGAAAAATCAGCTCCTCTTTGTGGTTTTGCAATTGTTTGATGAAAAAGCTCTTCAATTTGTAAAGGAGAAGGGAAGGAAGAGAAGAGAAATCTCAGTACTTTTCTATGTTTTCTCTCTCGCCTTTAATGCATCTCCTTCTGCATCTCTCTTCTCCTCCTCCTGCAGTCACCTCAGGAGATCTCAGCTGTCTCTGCAGTGAAATATTGCTCCTGTTTCAATGCAAATTCCCAGATCCACTCAAACCTGCCCCAGGCTCTAAAGTTCTCATTTCATAGACATTGACAGGGTGTCGCATTCTGCCTCCAGGCTGACACAGCTCTGTCTTGGCTCCCAGTGTTCCCTGGGATGGCAACACAACCAGGGCTCCCTCTTTCCAAGCTCAGTTTGTGTGTACTCAGGGATGGAGGGGTCGTCAGGGGGGACAGGGATGGGGAAGCAGGATGAGCTTTTCTGCTGAACCTCGATGGACTCCTCATCCTACTTGAACACTCAGAATTCACTCTTTCAGGTTGTCAGAGAAACAGAAGTAGAAATAAGGAATTCAGCCCATCTGTTGTCAGGATCCTGACATACTGAGATCTCTAAAATCCTCCCCAAAATCCCTCTTGTCCCTACATCTCTACATGGAGTTCCCTGCAGGGCACAGAGCTTTCTTCAACAGGGTTTTGCACCCCCTTCACTCATTCCTCCTGTAGTTTTTCTGTGTCAAGCTGGTGACATTGACTTTCTTCCAGGCACCACGGGGCAGATCGTGGTCACTCAGGAAGATGGACCAGTCATGGTGAAGCAGGGATACACATTCCAGACCACCTGCAAATACCAGATGAGTAGCTTGTATGCCTTGGTCTGGTACCAGCTGCGGAAAGGCCAAGCCCCACAGCTGCTCTCCTTTCAAGCAGGGAGTGGCCCCAGGCCCAGCGGCCGTATCACCACGCACCTGAACACCACGGGGAAATCCAGTGTCCTGCAGCTGGAGCAAGTGGAGGTCTCTGACAGTGCCTTGTACCTCTGTGCTGTGCAAGACACCCTGGTGCAGGGAGCTTCCTGGGCTGGGCAACAACCCAGGGCAGGGACGGGAGGTGTCAGTGTGAGGCTGAGGTTGGGGAGGGGACGCTGGGCTCAGCCCAGAGCTCACCAGAAGCTGAATCCCATGTGTGGACAATGGTCTGATGGTTTTGACTACATCCAGCCTGACATTTTCCTTGGGAAAGTATTTTATACTACTTTGACTCATCTCTGCACTGTGCAGTCTCCAAATAAAGAAAAATTGCCCTGTGCCTGCCTTGGACCTTGTCCTTGCACACCCCAGCCCTGCTGCTTTTGGCCCCACATGTCCTCAGCAGAGCCCAGGGCTGCTTCTGTGCTCCTGCCTTGGGAGCTCTTGGAGCAGCCCCGTTTGCACGGCCACAGGTGAAGCACAGATTTCTGTGTGGCTCCACACGGGTGTGGCCCAGCCTGTGTCTGTGCGTGTGTGTCCATTTTCGGGAGGGAATTCCCTGACTATTGCAGGGACACTGAGCACTGCTCTGGGCCTGAGCAGCACAGAGCAGCAGCTTGCCAGGCTCAGAAGGAGCCCGAGTGCAGGCGAGTGCTGCCGGCAGCTGCCCGCTGCAGGTGTGTGCAGGGTGGATGTGTTTGCGCTGCGGTGTGGCTGGTGTGTGGGAGGGGACACGGCTGTCTCTTGGCCCTGGCACGGCCCAAGCTCGTCCTTGAGCCGCTGGTTGTGCTGGTGCCGGGAGAGGCGGGGGCTGAGGCCGGGCGGGGCGGAGGTGGCGGCGGCGGAGAGGAGGCGGCCCGGGCGCAGCAGAGAGCTGGGACTGAGGGGGACAGCGCTGCTCGGCCGGCTGAGGAGCGGCGGGATGCGGCGGTGTCGGGGCGCGGCGCTGGCGGCGCTGGCCGCGCTGCTGCTCGGTGCGTTGCGCTGCCGGCACCGGGGGCGTCCGGATCCGCGGGCTCTGGGAGACCGGCCCCACCTCAGGATTCATCTCTTACTCTGCTGTTCCTTTTCCGTTCTTGTTTACCCTCTTTCCTCTCCTCTGTCGTCATACTTTCCTCTCCGAGTTAAGTCACTGCTTCCAAATTTGCCTTTTTTATTCGATGTGTTTATCCATTAATGCATCTATGCATCCATCCCTATCAGCCAGTCTCATTCTGTAATTTCCTTCTAATTTTTCCTCAAAACATCCTGCAAAGATTCTTGTCTCCAACTAAACATTTTCGGAGAAATAATTTCTCCATACTTTGTTCCCAAAACCTATCCGCGTTCGCTCTGATACGTCTTCATCTCACATCTCTTTCTGTATGCCATTTTCTGTTAAAGAAAATTGATTGTTCTTTTATCCGTGGCAGTGGCTGTGGCCAGAGCCCAGGTACAGCAGGAGCCAACACTGGAGACCACGGAGGGCAGGGGCATCAACATCAGCTGCTCACACCCCCAAATCCAGACCAACGAGTTGATCTACTGCTACCGTCAGCTCCCGGGCCGAGGTCCTGAACTCCTCGTGAGCGCTGTCAAAGGATTCAAGGATCTGCAGGACAATGCGGGGCGTCTGGTGGTGTCGAAAGATCGGCGATGGAGCGCGCTGTGGCTGTGGCGGCCCCGGCGCGGGGACGCGGCCGTGTATTACTGCGCGCTGGGCCCACGGGCAGAGGAGCCGGGGCTGCGGCCGGGCACGAACCGCCGCGGGCGGGGCCGGGCGGGGCCGGGGGCACAGCGCCGGCCGCGGCCAGCAGGGGGCGCTGCCGCTCCGCCCTCACGCACCGAGCCCCGCTCGGCCCGGGCTGCGCCTCCAACATCGCCCGGGGCCCTCCGGCCACGGCTGCTGCTGCTGCTCTCAGCCGCCTGGGCAAAGCAAAGAGCTGCTGCTCCTTGACACCGCCTGCGCTGCCAGCTGACAAAGCAGCGGCACTCTCGGCCACACAGGGGCTGATTCATGGAGAGCTGTCACCGCAGTGGGTCGTGGCATGAGAGGGATTTGCAGCGAGGCTTTCCGAGGGGACAAAGGAATCTCCGTCTCTGTCCCTGCAGAAATGTCTCTTCCATGTTCTGGAAGTGGCACAAGAAGCACTATTCTCAAATGGATGTGTGGGCAAGTTGTAATTTGAATCCCACCTGACTTTGGAATTCAATTCTCTACACTTTCTTCACCTCATCCTGAGGCATCCACAAACCCCCATGGATGTGCATTCAGCGTCTTCCTGAAATAGCAGAACATCCGGGAAGGAAAACAATAAATCAGTTGGAGTAGAAAAGCTTTTCACCTGAGGGATCTGTTCCATCCACCTTCCACCTGAAACTGATTGTTCCCTTTCCCTTGACATCAGGAGCCTCCCAGGCACCCTGAAATCAGAGGCCCGGATATGGCAATGCTGCAGGAGTTGGAGGGATACACTTGCAAGGCCGAGCTCCACATGAGGTTTCTCTCCAGAGAATTGCTCTAGAGACCCCATTTCCCTTTGGGGACAGGAGCCTTTCAGCACCTTCAGGAACTCACTGACTTGAGCAAAGTTGTGCAGAGGTCACAGTCAGGGCATGTGAAAGGCGAGTGTCTGCTTCTCTAAGGCTCACATCAGGTGCATTTTCTAACGGAAGAACCAGGAAAAGGGAGAGTGATCAACAAAGCACACAATGACACCAATGTCACCAGAAGGTGATAAGGGAGAGAAGGAGGGAGCTCAGAGCTCTCCAGCCTTTCATTGATGGGCCTTTAGGAAACAGTGGCTGTGGCTGTGAATTGGCTCAGGCTAAGCATTGCCAGTGACAAAGAGATGATGAGAGAGGTGATAGAATCCCCAGGTATGGAGAGACTGCCAGTGATGTGTCTGTGGGATCAGCAAGGATGGTTGCAGGTTTCTCTTCCCAGCACAAATGCAGGGAAGAATCGGAATCTCCCTGTACATGACTTACCACCTTTTATCTGGCCTGAAGCCTAAGAAAGAAAAAACGTGTAAGGGGGCCATAGAAGGATATGATTTCACCTGGAAAATCTGTGACTACCCCAGGCCTCTCCATTTCTCTAGAAACCTCCTTCTAATCCATGGCAAATTGCAACAGAGGCATGAGAATGTTCCTTTTACTACCATTCTTACTACCTGCGTCATTATCCACATCATTCTGAGGGGGTTTTTGTGACAAATCCGTTTTAGAGGAAACCAAAATAACCAGGATGGGATGACTCTGCACTTGACAGGGAAAACGGGGTGGGAGTGAGGGACCTGGGAGAGAGGCGTTCATCCCAGAGAGATGAAGAAGGGCAGGGGAGAAGCGTCACAGGCAGAGGGGTCTCCTGTTCCCAGAGGAAATTGTAATGACCCCCACAGAGGTGAGGACACGTCGGGAAGATGACAAACCTCAGTGGGGAAGAAGCCCCTGACCCCCGATGCCCCGCCCTGGGTGTGCAGCAGAGCTGGCGATTGCAGCTGGGGAGGTGAGGGCTCCACTGCCAGCTGAGCGGGAACAGCCCCTTGCCATGGCTGAGGTCCAGAGGCACGGAATGCTCCCAATGCCAGTGGCTGAGGAGCCACAGGGGCTGCTGCTGGACGAGCCGGAAACCCAGAAGGAGCATTTCAGGCGCTGCAAGGACAAATCATTTCTCTGCCTGCTGCCGCCGCCGCTGCTGCTGCTCCCTTTGCTGCCCCCGAGAGTCGTTTCCGGCAGCTCTGCTCTCTCGGCGCTGGGACGTGCTTTCTGTCCCTGCCTCACTCAGCACACACGCAGCTTGGTCTCGCCATGCACCTCGCCTGTCTCATCCTCCCCGTCTGCCTGGGACAGCTCCTGGGTAAGCCCTGGCTCTTCCCCAAGGCATCCTTCTCCTTCTTCTTCCTTCCTCAGGAAATCTTTAACAGTCTTATTAGGAACATGAGGGAAATATCAGTGAATAGAGGGAAATGCTGAGAAAAATCTGCTCCTCTTTTTGGTTTAGCAAGTGTTTGCTGGAGAAGTTCTTTGATTTGTAAAGAAGAAGAGGAGGAAGAGAAAAGAGACCTGAGATTCCTTCTTTTTTTTTCTCACCTTCAGTGCATCACCCTCTGCCTCTCTCTTTTCCTTCTCCTGCAGTCACCTCAGGAGATCTCAGCTGTCTCTGCAGTCCCACATTCTCCCTATCTTCATGTAAATTTTCAGATCAACTCAAACCTGCCCTCACTACCATACGGTTTTTTATTTCAGTATATTTCCTGTGTGTCCCATTCTGCCGCCAGGCTGACATAGCTCTGCCACAGCTCCCAGTGTTCTCTGGACTGGAAACACAACCATTGCTCATGACCAGCTCTTGTCAGGATCCTGCTGTGCTGAGAGCCCTGAAATCCTGCCCAAAATCACTCTCACCATTCCATCTGCACATGTCAGGACTTCCCAGCTGGACAGAGAGCTTTCCCCACCAGGGTTTTTCACCCCAGTGTTTTTCCTGTCTGTAGACCTTCCCTTAGGAGCTGCTGAACTTGACTTTATTCCAGGCACCACGGGGCAGATCGTGGTCACCCAGGAAGATGGAGCAGTCATGGTGAAGCAGGGACACACATTCCAGACCACCTGCAAATACCAGAGCAGTTATTTTGGAGGATTACTCTGGTACCAGCTGCGGAAAGGCCAAGGCCCACAGCTGCTCTCCTATCAAGCAGGGAGTGGCCCCAGGCCCAGCGGCCGTATCACCACGCACCTGAACACCACGGGGAAATCCAGTGTCCTGCAGCTGGAGCAAGTGGAGGTCTCTGACAGTGCCTTGTACCTCTGTGCTGTGCAAGACACCCTGGTGCAGGGAGCTTCCTGGGCTGAGCAACAATCCAGGACAGGGAGGGGAGGTGTCAGTGTGAGGCTGAGGTTGGGGAGGGGACGCTGGGCTCAGCCCAGTGCTCACCAGAAGCTGAATCCCATGTGTGGACAATGGTCTGATGGTTTTGACTGCGTCCATCCTGACACTTCCGTTGGGAAAGTATTTTGTATTACTTTGACTGATCTCTGCACTGTGCAGTCTCTGAAGAAAGAAAAATTGCCCTGTGCCTGCCTGGGCCCTTGTCCTTGCACACCCCAGCCCTGCTGCTTTTGGCCCCACATGTCCTCAGCAGAGCCCAGGGCTGCTTCTGTGCTCCTGCCTTGGGAGCTCTTGGAGCAGCCCCGTCTGCACGGGAACAGGTGAAGCCCAGATTTGTGAGTGGCTCCACACGGGTGTGGCCCAGCCTGTGTCTGTGCGTGTGTGTCCCTCCTCGGGAAGGAATTCCCTGACTATTGCAGGGACACTGAGCACTGCTCTGGGCCTGAGCAGCAGAGAGCAGCAGCTTGCCAGGCTCAGAAGGAGCCCGAGTGCAGGCGAGTGCTGCCGGCAGCTGCCCGCTGCAGGTGTGTGCAGGGTGGATGTGTTTGCGCTGCGGTGTGGCTGGTGTGTGGGAAGGGACACGGCTGTCTCTTGGCCCTGGCACGGCCCAAGCTCCTCCTTGTGCCGCTGGTTGTGCTGGTGCCGGGAGAGGCGGGGGCTGAGGCCGGGCGGGGCGGAGGTGGCGGCGGCGGAGAGGAGGCGGCCCGGGCGCAGCAGAGAGCCGGGGCTGAGGGGGACAGCGCTGCTCGGCCGGCGGAGGAGCGGCGGGATGCGGCGGTGTCGGGGCGCGGCGCCGGCGGTGCTGGCCGCGGTGCTGCTCGGTGCGTTGCGCTGCCGGCACCGGGGGCGTCCGGATCCGCGGGCTCTGGGAGACCGACCCCAGCCCGAGATTCATCTCTTACCCTGCTGTTCCTTTTCCGTTCTTGTTTACCCCCTGTCCCGGTGTCTGTTGTCACACTTTCTTCTCTCCGTGAATCATTGCTTCTCAATTTGCCTTTTTATACCCCGTGTTGACACATCCATGTATCCATCCCTCTCAGCCAGTCTCGTTTTGTCATTTACTTCTGATTTTTCCTCAAAACATCCCACAAAGATACTTGTCTCCAGCCAAACACATTCAGAGAAATTTTATCTCCATAGTCTCTTTTCAAAACCTAACCCATTTCGCTCTGATCTGTCTTCCTTCCACATCCCCCCTGCATGGCATTTCTATTAACGAAAATTGATTCTTCTTTTCTCTCGGACAGTGGCTGTGGCCAGAGCCCAGGTACAACAGGAGCCGACACTGGAGACCACCGTGGGCAGCGGCATCAACATCAGCTGCTCACACCCCGAAAGACAGAGCACCGACTGGATATTCTGGTACCGTCAGCTCCCGGGCCGAGGTCCTGAACTCCTCGTGAGCGCTGTCAAAGGATTCAAGGATCTGCAGGACAATGCGGGGCGTCTGGTGGTGTCGGAGGATCGGCGATGGAGCGCGCTGTGGCTGTGGCGGCCCCGGCGCGGGGACGCGGCCGTGTATTACTGCGCGCTGGGCCCACGGGCAGAGGAGCCGGGGCTGCGGCCGGGCACGAACCGCCGCGGGCGGGGCCGGGCGGGGCCGGGGGCACAGCGCCGGCCGCGGCCAGCAGGGGGCGCTGCCGCTCCGCCCTCACGCACCGAGCCCCGCTCGGCCCGGGCTGCGCCTCCAACATCGCCCGGGGCCCTCCGGCCACGGCTGCTGCTGCTGCTCTCAGCCGCCTGGGCAAAGCAAAGAGCTGCTGCTCCTTGACACCGCCTGCGCTGCCAGCTGACAAAGCAGCGGCACTCTCGGCCACACAGGGGCTGATTCATGGAGAGCTGTCACCGCAGTGGGTCGTGGCATGAGAGGGATTTGCAGCGAGGCTTTCCGAGGTGACAAAGGAATCTCCATCTCTGTCCCACCAGAAATGTCTCTGTTCCATTCTGCAAGGTGCAGAAGAAGCAGCATTCTCAGATAGATATGTAAGGCAGGGGTACTTTGAATCCCACCTGAGGCTGGAATTCACTTCTCTACACTTTCTTCTCCTCATCCTCAGGTGGCCACAAAGACCCATGGATGTGCACTCAGCATCTTCTTTAAACAGTAGAACATCCAGGAAGGAAAACAATAAATCTGTTGGAGTAGAGAAGCTTTTCACCTGAGGCCTCTGTCCCATCCACCTTCCACCTGAAACTGACTGGTCCCTTTCCCTTCACATCAGGAACCTCTCAGGCATCCAGGAGAACATAGGTCAGGATTTGGCAATGCTGCAGGAGTTGTAGGGAAGAACTTGAAATGCTGACCTCCAGATAAGATTTCTCTCCTGACACTTGATCTAGAGACCCCATTTCTCTTTGGGCACAGGAGCCATTCAGCACCTTCAGGAACTCTTTGGCCTTAATAAGTTTAGCAGAGGCCACAGTCAGGGCATGTGAAAGGCGAGAGTGTTTGCTTCTCTAAGGCTCGCATCAGGTGCATTTTCTAACGGAAGAACCAGGAAAAGGGAGAGTGATCAACAAAGCACACAATGACACCAATGTCGCCAGAAGGGGATCAGGGAGAGAAGGAGGGAGCTCAGAGCTCTCCAGCCTTTCATTGATGGGCCTTTAGGGAACAGTGGCTGTGGCTGTGAATTGGCTCAGGCTGAGCATTGCCAGTGACAAAGAGATGATTAGAGCGGAGATGGAAGCCCCGGGAAAGGAGAGGCTGCCGGTGATGTCTCTGTGGGATCAGCAAGGATGGTTGCACGTTTCTCTTCCCAGCACAAATGCTGGGAAAAATCCTCATCTCCCTGTCTTATGTCTTAACACCTTTTTTCTGCTCTGAAGCCTATGAAGGAAAATTGTTGAAGGAGGCCATATAAGGAGAAGCTTTCACCTGGAAAGTCTGTGACAAGCCCAGGACCCTACATTTCTCTAGAAACCTTCTAATCCATGGGGAGGAGCACACCTGCATGAGACTATTCCCATTACTACCATTTTCATTACCTGCACCATTATGCATGTCACTCTAGAGCTTTTTTTTTGTGACAAATCCGTTTTAGAGGAAACCAAAATGACCAGGATGGGATGACTCTGCAGTTGACAGGGAAAAGGGGGTGGGAGTGAGGGACCTGGGAGAGAGGTGTTCATCCCAGAGAGATGAAGAAGGGCAACGGAGAAGCGACACAGACAGAGGGGTCTCCTGTTCCCAGAGGAAATTGCAATGACCCCCACAGAGGTGAGGACACCTCGGGAAGATGACAAACCTCAGTGGGGAAGAAGCCCCTGACCTCCCGATGCCCAGCCCTGGGTGTGCAGCAGAGCTGGCGATTGCAGCTGGGGAGGTGAGGGCTCCACTGCCAGCTGAGCAGGAACAGCCCCTTGCCATGGCTGAGGTCCAGAGGCACGGAATGCTCCCAATGCCAGTGGCTGAGGAGCCACAGGGGCTGCTGCTGGACGAGCCGGAAACCCAGAAGGAGCATTTCAGGCGCTGCAAGGACAAATCATTTCTCTGCCTGCTGCCGCCGCCGCTGCTGCTCTCTTTGCTGCCCCCGAGAGTCGTTTCCGGCAGCTCTGCTCTCTCGGCGCTGGGACGTGCTTTCTGTCCCTGCCTCACTCAGCACACACGCAGCTTGGTCTCGCCATGCACCTTGCCTGTCTCATCCTCACCGTCTGCCTGGGACAGCTCCTGGGTAAGTCCTGGCTCTTCCCCAAGTCATTCTTCTTCTTCTTCCTTCCCCCAGGAAATCCTCAATAGCCTTATCAGGAGCATGAAGGAACTATCAGTGAATAGAGGGGAAAGCTGTAAAATATCTGTTCCTCTTTCTGGTTTTGTAAGTGTTTGCTGGAGAAGTTCTTTGACTTGTAAAGAAGAAGAGGAGGAAGAGAAAAGAAATGTGAGGCTCCTTCTCTGTCTTTTCTCTCACCTTCAGTGCATCACCCTCTGCCTCTCTCTTTTCCTTCTCCTGCAGTCACCTCAGGAGATCGCAGCTGTCTCTGCAGTCCCACATTCTCCGTATCTTCATGTAAATTTCCAGATCAACTCAAACCTGCCCTCACTACCATACGGTTTTTTATTTCAGTGTATTTCCTGGGTGTCCCATTCTGCCTCCAGGCTGACACAGCTCTGCCACGGCTTCCAGTATTCTCTGGGCTTGCAAAAAAACCATTGCTCCAGCCCAGCTCTTTCAGGACCCTGCTGTGCTGAGAGCTCTGAAATCCTGCCCAAAATCACTCTCACCATTCCATCTGCACATGTCAGGACTTCCCTGCTGGACAGAGAGCTTTCCCCACCAGGGTTTTGCACCCAAGAGTTTTTCCTGTCTGTAGTTCTTCCCTTGGGAGCTACTCATGTTCACTTTCTTCCAGGCACCACGGGGCAGATCGTGGTCACCCAGGAAGATGGAGCAGTCATGGTGAAGCAGGGACACACATTCCAGACCACCTGCAAATACCAGATCAGTAACTTTGGGGGATTACTCTGGTACCAGCTGCAGAAAGGCCAAGGCCCACAGCTGCTCTCCTTTCAAGCAGGGAGTGGCCCCAGGCCCAGCGGCCGTATCACCACGCACCTGAACACCACGGGGAAATCCAGTGTCCTGCAGCTGGAGCAAGTGGAGGTCTCTGACAGTGCCTTGTACCTCTGTGCTGTGCAAGACACCCTGGTGCAGGGAGCTTCCTGGGCTGGGCAACAACCCAGGGCAGGGACGGGAGGTGTCAGTGTGAGGCTGAGGTTGGGGAGGGGACCCTGGGCTCAGCCCAGTGCTCAGCAGAAGTTGCATCCCATGTGTGGACAATGGTCTGATGGTTTTCACTGCGTCCATCCTGACACTTCCCTTGGGAAAAGAGTCTGGAATATTTTTACTTATCTCTGCACTGTGCAGTCTCCAAATAAAGAAAAATTGCCCTGTGCCTGCCTTGGACCTTGTCTTTGCACACCCCAGCCCTGCTGCTTTTGGCCCCACAGGTCCTCAGCAGAGTCCAGGGCTGCTTCTGTCCTCCTGTCTTGGGAGCTCTTGGAGCAGCCCCGTCTGCATGGCCGCAGGTGAAGCACAGATTTCTGTGTGGCTCCACATGGTTGTGGCCCAGCCTTTGTCTGTCCGTGTGTGTCCCTCCTCGGGAAGGAATTCCCTGACTATTGCAGGGACACTGAGCACTGCTCTGGGCCTGAGCAGCACAGAGCAGCAGCTTGCCAGGTTCAGAAGGAGCCCGAGTGCAGCCGAGTGCTGCCGGCAGCTGCCCGCTGCAGGTGTGTGCAGTGTGGATGTGTTTGCGCTGCGGTGTGGCTGGTGTGTGGGAAGGGACACGGCTGTCTCTTGGCCCTGGCACGGCCCAAGCTCCTCCTTGTGCGGCTGGTTGTGCTGGTGCCGGGAGAGGCGGGGGCTGAGGCCGGGCGGGGCGGAGGTGGCGGCGGCGGAGAGGAGGCGGCCCGGGCGCAGCAGAGAGCCGGGGCTGAGGGGGACAGCGCTGCTCGGCCGGCGGAGGAGCGGCGGGATGCGGCGGTGTCGGGGCGCGGCGCTGGCGGCGCTGGCCGCGCTGCTGCTCGGTGCGTTGCGCTGCCGGCACCGGGGGCGTCCGGTTTAGCGGGCTCTGGGAGATTGGCCCCAGCCCGAGATTCATCTCCTACCCTCCTGTTCCTTTTCCGTTCTTGTTTGACCTCTTTCCTCTCCTCTGTCTTCATGCTTTCTGCTCTGAGTGAATTCACTGCTTCCCAGATTGCCTTTTTACGCCACGTCTTTATGCATCCACTCATGCTTTGATGCAGTCATGCATCCATGCATCCATCCCTCTCAGCCAGTCTGGTTTTGTCATTTCCTTCTGGTTTGCCTTCAGATCACCTCTTAAAAATTCTTGTCCCCAGCCATACACTGTCAGAGAAATAATCTTTTCATACTCGGTTCCCAAAACATATCCCAGTTCACTCTGATCTCTCCTCCTCTTTCCTCTCCCTCTCCACGGCATTTTCTGTTAAAGAAAAGTGACTGTACATTTCTCCCGGACAGTGGCTGAGGCCAGAGCCCAGGTACAGCAGGAGCCGACACTGGAGACCACCGAGGGCATCAGCATCAACATCAGCTGCTCTCATCCCAAAATCCTGGGCACCGATTACATCCACTGGTACCGTCAGCTCCCGGGCCGAGGTCCCGAATTCCTCGTGAGCGCTGTCAAAGGATTCAAGGATCTGCAGGACAGTGCGGGGCGTCTGGTGGTGTCGGAGGATCGGCGATGGAGCGCGCTGTGGCTGTGGCGGCCCCGGCGCGGGGACGCGGCCGTGTATTACTGCGCGCTGGGCCCACGGGCAGAGGAGCCGGGGCTGCGGCCGGGCACGAACCGCCGCGGGCGGGGCCGGGCGGGGCCGGGGGCACAGCGCCGGCCGCGGCCAGCAGGGGGCGCTGCCGCTCCGCCCTCACGCACCGAGCCCCGCTCGGCCCGGGCTGCGCCTCCGGCACCGGAACCGGCACCGGCGGCGACACCGACAAGAGCCGTTGTAGAAGACAATTGGAGTCAGCTGAGAGGTTCACTGAGTTGAGCCCTCCTTTTAGAGAAAGCAGAGAAAGAGTTTCAGACTCACCTGACTCCCAAGGAGAAGGAGGCAAGAGAAGGGAATGAGAAAGCAAAGAGCTGAGCTGGCTTTCATCATGGACTTTTGCTGCCCCAGGCTGCCAGAAGCATCCTTTGTGGAGACAATAATTTTCTGACAAACTGATCTTGAATTCAAAACATTCCAGCTGATACCATGGACTGCATTTTGGGAAGTTTTGGTTTTTTGTGGTTTGGTTTTTTTTGTTTGTTTGTTTGTTTTCATTTCACAGGATGAGAGGCCCAAGCATTTCTGGATCAAAACACATCAGTGTGGGCAGAGGACTGAGAACACCTACAGGACAAGTCCAGAAAAGGCAAATGATGTCAATCTGAGCCACTCCTTTAGGGTCTTTATGGCCCTGTTGGCCAGAAGTGTCCAGTTCCTGGGTTTGACCATATCCCACCTAACATTGTATCAGGAAAATTCTGCTGGCTTGTTTTGTCTATTTCTCTTTGTATCAGGGAGGTGTCATGGGGGAAGAAGGGATGCAGGGTCCCTCCCTGATCTCAGAAACAAAAGTCTGGTAGCAAGTGTCACTATAAAGGGGCTGTATTAGGAACACAGAATAAAAACAGGAGTATAGATAGGAATTAAACTTTGCATTCTTTCAGATGCTAGGAATCCTGTGTTCATACAGCATTATGCAGACCCTGGTGGATTTTCCAAAGACCCTCTCACAGACCCCAACCAGAAAGAGCTTCTGCTTCCCTCCTACATCCTGGTGCCTTATATTTTGTATAACAAAAAACCACAAACAAACAAGGAAACAATCATACATTTTCTCCTTACACGTTGTAAGGTTATTTCTGCCATTGACAGCCACACACAGCCTGGCACAGGGCACTGTAGGGGCTTCTCAAATCTTCACTGCCAGCCCCAACAGAGCAGACATGTATTGCCCACAATCACTGACTTTGAATAGGTTTTCTTCAAAGCTCCCAATTCACCTCCCCTCTGTGCTCTTTTCAAACACCATTAGCCCATCTGGGGCCTTGCCCTTCTCCAGAATGCTCCAGCATCCCTGATGGGGCTACCCCCAGGGCATCCCCAGCTGAGTGCACAGTTTGTCAGGTTTCTGCATGTGTTCTCTTGCCTGCTCTTCTCCACATGTTAGATTTCTGCAAGTGGTTTTGGGTGCAGATTTCTGCACAAGTGACGTGAGTCACATGAGCAAGTGTGTATTTGTGTGTCCCTCCTCACAAGGGAACATGCTGCTCACATCAGGGTGTGTGTTTGTGTGTCCCTCCTCAAAAGGAAACATGCTGCTCTCAGCAGGGACTCCCTCTGCTGTTCTGCCCACAAGCTCCACAAAGCAACCAGGATCGGAAGGAGATTCAGTGCAGCTGCACAGCAACAGATCAAACCTGGCAGAGATCTGCCCACAGCAGAGGCACTGAAATGCAACCTTCTGTGTCTTCAGCCATCTCTATCCTGCACCTGCAAAGTTCAGTTTTCCTGATGATTTCAGGCCCCCACAAGGATGTCCTCCTAACAGTTTGGATTCTTAGCTTAATTCAGTGTGAGAGTATTTGGAGTGCATCCCTGTAGCTGGAAGTCTTGTCTCTGTCCCTCACCAGCACAAGACACAGCTGTTGTTCCAAGTGCTAGAGAGCACAGGAGGATAGGGTTTGCTAAATGAGTTCCTTCTTTGAGGCAGGGGAGCATTACTGGCTCATTGTCAGCGTGGTATCCAGCAGAACCCCCCAGGCTTGCTTTCTGCAAATCTGCTTAACAACTGGGCAGTTCCCAGCACATACTGGTGCATGGGGTCGTTCCTCCCCGGGTGCAGCACATTGCCCTTGTGTCCAAAGGGGGAAACACGAGTACCTTACTGCCCTCCCACAGGCATGGCACCAAACCAGCTCCTTCCCACTGTAGCTTTCAGAGTGCTCACATTGGCTGGGCAGCCTGTCACAAACATCTGCACCTTGCACTGAAATCACCAGTTCTGTGGGTCATCAGGGACCACTGAGCCCTGGTACCTTCTGGGCATTGCTGGGTCCTCCAAGAACAGTGGCTGCTTTGGCCAGGGGATGTTCACCACCTGGGCAGATTTCAGCTGAGGCTCTTTGATTTACAGGGCCACCTTCACCTTGCAGACTCAGCTAATAAAAATTCATTGCAGCAGAATCAGATGCCCAGCAGTGGAGATCTCTCTTTCTCTATTGTAGTCAAAGTATGCACCAAAATGAGAAAGAGCAAAAGCTTAGGATTTGCCAGGAGGCTGGAGAGGGAGATAGAGGTGCTGCTCAGGAGCTGCTCTTTGGCACTTCCCTGCTCACCAGATCCACACCCCAGGGTTTTGCCTCCTGTCTCTGTCCCCATCTCAGTAGCTTTCCTTTTCACTGTGCTAACTCTGGCTGGGAAGCTCTAAGTCCTGCCCTTATGCCTTGCACAAGCATAGAACTGCACTGTGGATGGGGCTGCAGATTCCTCCTCTTCACCATGACCTCAGTTTTCTCCCCTCCAGCCAGCACCAAGCCAACCCACTGGAACCAGGACTCCATCCCCCTATTTCAGAAATTTATATGTTCACCCATTAAAATACCCTTTCCCCACCAATCAACTTCCTCCCTCTTCTGCTGAGTCGTCATGTGTGGAGAAACACTTGAACAGTTGCTCCCAAAATATCAGAGACTAAACTAAGAGAAACCCAAAACTCTTTGAAAAGAACATGACACCTGTGTTTCCCAGAGCCCTGAATGCTCTGACGATGCCCTGAGGAGCTGTTGTGCTTTCAGAAGCCCGCCCACCATCAAGGAGCACACAGAAGCAGACACACTCTGCAGGAGGCAGAGACCAGAGACGTTTCCTCGCACAGTGAATGTTAAGAACAGAGGAGGGAGCCCAATGAAAAGTGTAAGAAGCTGCTGAGACAGTCCACCCTCGGCTGTGGAGACAAGCAAAAGGTGTCTGGGCCTCATTCCAGCCCTCCACACCACAGAGGTGTGATTGTGTCACACATGCCCTGCACTCTCTCTGCAGGGTGGTGCCTTTTCATTGTGCTACCGAGAGTGTTCTGCTGTGTGCTGAGAGCCTCGTGAAGGAAAAAGATTCTTGAGCTGGGAAAATGATGTTCACCATGGCTGTGCCAGCATGTGTCCTGCTAATCCAGTCAGGTGGGTGTATTCATGTCCTTCCTGTTGTCTCTCACGGTTTTTATTATGTTATTTGGAGGTGTGTATTAACAAGAGGATGAGGTCAGGGAGAAATTTAGAAGGGGGATGGATGTTGATATCTGGACTTTCCATTTCTTTGGAAAGACAGCAAAGATTGGGGCGGTCTTAAACACAGAGCAAGTAAGAGAAGGAGGCAAACTTCTCTGCAGACACATTTATGCCTGTGTTGCAGGTCTTGTTGGTGGTGATCCCCTGAGGCAATTCTTCACTGACGTGCTGGTCAAAGTTGGACAGCAAGTGGTTCTTCCTTGCCAGTCCACCACAAAGGAGAGTGTCACCGATTTGAACTTCTTCTGGTACCGCAAGTTCCCGGGAAAACCTTTGACTTATCTCCTGCAAGCACACGAAACTACAGACAGTGGCAAGTACCACAATGGCCGATTCTCTATGAGGATCTACAAAAATAAAACAGCCCCCTTAGAAATAGCAGGAGTCTCTCTTCAGGACACTGCGATTTATTACTGCGCTCTGAAGCACCACCTTAGGCTAAGCTGAGTTTCCGTTCATACAAAATCTGTGTCACCAACAGCACAGGAGGGGTGAGGCTCTACATCCTCCAGCCTCGGCTGTGCTTTCATGCCTGAAATGATCCTCTCCCTCTTATATTGGCCTTTCCAATTCCTCCCATCCCAGCTCCTCCCTATTTTTCTCAAAGTCCCCATCTGTGCAGAGGTATTGAGAGCAGTGCCTTAGACAGGCAGGACCATGGGACTCTTTGCAGATGAGCTGAAACATGAGTTTTCTTACTTCCTCATACAGAAACAAGCATGCCTCAAAAAAAAAAAGCAATCAACATATCTGGATATAACATCCAATTACAGTGTCAATCCTTACCTGCACTTCCAGGGAGCTGACACTGCAGAATCCAGTGCTGCTGGGGCGTCCTGTCCAAAGTCTTGAGCAGGCTGTGGGCAGAGCCAGGGGATCCATGTCTCTGCTTGGTTCCTGGTCAGCCCTAGCTCTTGACACAAGAACCCAGTGAACCACAGACCCTCATCTTGCTCCTCTTTGCAGAGCAGCCAAAGAAGGCAAAAGCAGCTTTTACCTTAATGCCTCCAGCACTGGGCAGGGTAATCTTCTCTATGCTGCACTTGGTTAAATGATGACATCCTCCCACATCCCAGCCAGCATGATGTCTGTCTGGAAAAAAATAATGAAGAGAAAAGCTAAGGAAAGCTCAGTAAAACTATCAAATACCTAAGCAACCAATAGCACTGCAGTCCATGAGGCAAGAGGTTCTGTATATTTAATACAGTGTCTCGAGATCATCAGACAATGAAAACTGATTGAAGACAAAGATGAAGATGATGATCATGATGAGAGTTTCCCCTGGGTTGGGCTCATTCTTTGGTAGAATTGGAAGCTCAAAGGCAAGTTAGTTCAGGCATCCAGAGCCTAAGTAGAACTCAGCTTGGCCTATTCTATGAGGAGAGCTCCTGGAGCTGTGTTGGTCCTGTTGCTCACAAGAGGTTTTTCCCACCAGGAAACCTTAACTGCAGTACACTGGGCATCACTGTACTGATGGGACCTGAGGGACACCTTCTTGTGTCCTGGCTAGAACAACAGGAAAAGACACTGAGGCTGCCCTGGAAATTTGACTGGTTTCTCTTTATCAACCCTCAGCTTTTAGGTTCACAAGTCAGATGAATGCCAAAGGAGTAACAGGACTCTGACTGTAGCATAGCATGGGGTGAAGGCAAGTCATGCAGGAACAACAAGGGTACAGGCAGGAAAATGTGGGTAATGTTGGGGGTTGCAAATTCACAGGAGTTCTGATTATGCAGACTCTTATTTTTCTGGGGTTATTTCCCACCCTGGGAAGGATGAGAAGGAGGCTTTGTTCCTGAGCGCTCAAGCAGGTCTGTGCAGCCCCACCATCTCCCTACCACCATGTCCCACTGCCCCTCTGCTGTTCCCCTTAAGTGGAAGTCACAGTGGACATAGCCCGATGTCACTAGTCGTCCACAGGACAGCTGTACAGCCCAGCAAGAAAAATTATCAGGTTGCAAGACCTTGGAAGAATGACCCAGGGCTTGTGGGGGTGCAGTGGGAAGCTCGGAGGTGTGCAGGGGAGCAGTGTAGGACAATGGGGCAGGAGTGGAGGAAGTCATTTTCACACTAAGCCCACAAGCAACCCCCCGGTCCCGCCCGGCGGGGCCGCGGCCCCGGGGCCCGCGGCGGGTGTGTCGGGGCGGGCAGAGGCGGCGGCGCTGCCCCGGCGAGGCGGGGCCGGGCGGGAGCGGCCCGAGCGCGGCTCCGCTCGGCTCCTGTGCGGCTGCCGCGGGGCCGGGGCCGGGCACGATGGCGGCCGGGCTGCGGCCGGGGCTGCTGGCCTTGGCCTTGGCCTTGTGGCCCGCAGGTGAGAGCCGGGCGGGGAGGGCAGCGAGCCCGGCCCGGGACAAGGAGGGACAGGGCCGGGAACACGGGCAAAGGCCGGGGCAGACACAGGGACAGGGGCCCGCGGCTGTGGCTGTGCCGGGCAGGGACACCGGGACACCGGGACACCGGGACACCGGGACACCGGGACACCGGGACAACGCTCTCGGTCCGTGGTCGTGCCCTGCCCGATTCCTGCGCTCTCTCTCCGCAGGGCTCCTGGCACAGCCGAGGCTGCAGGAGGCCGGCGGAGGGCTGCGAGCGGCCGGGGACTCCGTCACCCTCTCCTGCCGCTTGTCCAACAGCACCTTCGAGGGATACAGAATTCGGTGGTACCCGGAGGCAGCCTGGAGTGGGTGTCTCTCATGAGCTTCTCGGGCAATATAAAGAAGTACGGAGCAGCAGTGGAGGGTCGGGCCACAGTCTCACAGGACAGTACCTGTCACAGTCATCGCTGTTTTTGTGGGCTCTGCACCCCAGCGACTCTGCCCACTACTTCTGCACCGTTCACACAGGGACAGGAAACCCAGCTGAGTTTTAACACAAACCTGCTGGGGCCTGGCACGGGGTGTGTGAAATGTAAGGAAGGTTAGAGTCACCAGGGGCCAGGAGTTGATGTGTCTCAGGTCTGTTCCCAAGGAGTCAGATCAAAGGCAGGTGTTCCTGGCCTTAACTGCACACTGCCAGGGTTCTAGTTTATTGCCAATTTAAAACAGAGTAGAATTGTGAGTGACAACATCAAAAAGCATCAAAAAACCTTGGCCCTGCTGAAGCCTCACTTTATCCCGGACTTGCCTTCAATCCTGCATTTCTGATTTCTCTGCTCTTCTGTCCAAAAGGCACTTGGCCAATGGGAAAGGGATGTAGAGTCAATTTCTACACTTCTCATATGGTTCCTTCAGAATTAACCTGCTCTGGCCTGGCTTCTCCACAGGCCCCACTTCCCTCAGGTCACAACCAAACAGTTTGTGAGTGTCTCCAAGCATGGAGACTCCAGAAGGTGCCTGGACACTCTGCACTGGGGCTTGGTTATCCTCACACTGTGGCACTGCATTGTGAGTGCCATATGCCATAACTTCACAGAGCTCCTTTCCTCCTTCTTTCTCTGAGTCTCATTTCTGAAAATGATGTATTACTGTATGGAATAATCCTTTGCTAATTTGGCATCACCTGTGCTGACTCTTTCTCCTCTCAGCTTCTTCTCCATCCCCAGCCTGCTCACTGTTGGGGCAGTATGGAAATCAGAGAGGTCCTTGATGTTCTGTGAGCATTACTGAGCAACAGCTAAAACATCCCCCTGTCTGTGCCATCAGCATTACTGTGAAAAAAACAAAACTTTATCCCACTGAAAATTAGTACAGCTCCTTGAACTGCCTCAGGTTCCGTTTCTCCAGCCTGCCGAGGTTCCTCTGGGTGGCAGCACAACCCTGTTGTGTAGCAGCCCCTCCAGTTACTCTTGTTTCATTAAAGAATTTGCTGGAGTTCATCTTTATTTCCACCTTCCAGATCACGGATATAGATGCTAAAGAGGGCTGGACCAAACATTGACCCCTGGGGTGCCTTGCTAGAAACTGACTTCCAACTCGACCTCATGCCAATGATCACAGCTCTCAGGGATCCTCTGTCTGTCCACTGTTCTGCCCAGATCACCATCTACTCATTCATTCAGTTGAGACTTTGACAGCTTCTCTTAGGAGGACCTTATTTTGAAGGACAGTGTTGAAGGCCTTCCTGAAGTCAGGGTGAAAAATGCACACTGCTCTCCCCTCATCTACAAAGCCAATCATTTCAGCACAGAAGTTCATTATCAAGTCTGTCAAGTGTGAGTTCCCCTTGGTGAGTCCTGCAAACATTCTTGTCCTTCATGTGCCTGCAAATGATTTCCAGGATTAGGTGCTCAATCAGCACCTCAGGACTTGAGGGAAGATCCCTGGCTCCTCTTGCCCTTCTTGAAGACAGCAGTGACATTTGCTTTCCTCCAGCAGTTCTCAGGTACTTCCCCAAAACACCATGATCATTCAAAGCTTATTGAGAGCCTCCTTTCTCCAGACTATCCCCCTTATTTTAGTTCCCGACGACCATCCCTGACGCATGACCTTTTGCCTGAGGCGGCGCTGGATCTCTCTAAAGTTAGAAGGTATTGTGTGAATCTCTCAGAACAGAGAATGTTTTATTAACATCCCAGAAAAGGTGATAGGAAATTAGGAAATCTTACATGTGGGGTGATGCTGGAAACCCCACAATGTCACAGCCTCAGCGGGGACTCTGCACAGGACACACGAGACTGCACAGACCCCACTCTGATGTTTTTTTTTATACTGCTGCAATATTTAGAATTTTGGCACAGTTTACTTAGAAGTACTGAGGAGTAAACACCTTCGAAAAAGCTCACAGAGCAAGAAACCGGGACAGCGATGGAGGCGCCCTGGTAGCCCCGGGACAGCAGCCTTCATCTCCCGGGCTCCCGTACCTACGGGCGCCAGCGCCGCTCGCACAGCCTCCGTTCCCCTGAGTGCCCCTGTTGTCCCGCCCGGCGGGGCCGCGGCCCCGGGGCCCGGGGCGGGTGTGTCGGGGCGGGCAGAGGCGGCGGCGCTGCCCCGGCGAGGCGGGGCCGGGCGGGAGCGGCCCGAGCGCGGCTCCGCTCGGCTCCTGTGCGGCTGCCGCGGGGCCGGGGCCGGGCACGATGGCGGCCGGGCTGCGGCCGGGGCTGCTGGCCTTGGCCTTGGCCTTGTGGCCCGCAGGTGAGAGCCGGGCGGGGAGGGCAGCGAGCCCGGCCCGGGACAAGGAGGGACAGCGACAGGGACAGGCAAGAGCAGGAGCACCAGCAGGGACCGGGACAAGGGCAGAGACTGGGAAAGGACGGGAGCAGAGGTAGGGTCGGGAACACGGGCAAAGGCCGGGGCAGACACAGGGACAGGGGCCCGCGGCTGTGGCTGTGCCGGGCTGGGGGCACCGGGACACCGGGACACCGCTCTCGGTCCGTGGTCACGCCCTGCCCGATTCCTGCGCTCTCTCTCCGCAGGGCTCCTGGCACAGTCGAGGCTGCAGGAGGCCGGCGGAGGGCTGCGAGCGGCCGGGAACTCCGTCACCCTCTCCTGCCGCGGCTCCGGATTCACCTTTAGGGATTATGGAATTTGGTGGTACCGTCAGGCACCCGGAGGCACCCTGGAGTGGGTGTCCGTTATTAGTTATGATCCGACAGTTTTTTATTTTGACCACTCAGTGCAGGGGCGAGCCACGAATTCCCGGGACAATTCCCAGTCTGAGGCTTATCTCTCCCTGCGGACCCTGCAACCCGGCGACTCTGCCCCGTACTTCTGCGCTATTCAGCCGTCCACACCGGGAGAGGAAACCCATCTGAGCTTTAACATAAACCAGCTCCGGTCTGGCTCAGCATCCCCGAAATTTGGAGATGGTGAATTCCAAAGTGGTTCAGGGCTGTTCCTAAGAAATCGGGGGGCTCACGCACCACAGGTGATCCTGGCCTTTCATCAAGAGCTCCTTTCCCAACACTGAGGCTTTCCTTCTCCTGAGTCCCAGTTGCAGTGTTCTGTTCTGTAGAGGAGGTTCAAGGTTTTTCAGTCACCCAGTCAGCCTGGTGACTGCCTGGCCCCAGTCCCACTCTGCCTTCCTTGGTCTCCTTCTTAAGTGGAACACACAAATCACCTGGACTTTGGGAACACCTTTGCCAGCTTCCTTTGACCCTTTTGATGCCATCTCCTTGCACTACTGAGAGCAAAGCAGTGACACAATGGGCCTGATTTTCTTTCAGGTGCATTTCGAGCTGATGAGATCCAAGCAACAAGCTCTGCAGTGTGGTGGTCAGCAGGGAACACTGGACTTCCTCTGTTGCACTGAGAGCTCCAGAGCCTCCTGTATTTCCATGGTCTGATATCAGCAGCTCAGCAGGGCCAGGAGGCGAGGGAAGGACAAATTGACAGCCTCCCCAGTCAGCTCCAAAGTTCCAGCAGCAGGTGCAAGATCTCCTGAGAGAAAGGCCAAGGCTGCCCCCTTGGAGCCACATCACCTCTTGCCCACCACAGCATTTCCTGCCAAACAATCAGTCTGTTCTTGCACCACACAGGGTGAGAGGCACCCAGGAGGGCACCAACAGCTTCAGCTCTGCTCCTCCTGCCCCACCTCTCCCCCTCAGTGCTGTCACAGGCACAGGGAGGGACCAGGAGGGACTGGGCAGTGACAGAGGCACAGGCAGGGCAGGTGTGGGCAGAGCTGTTGTGCAAGCAGAGAGAAGGTGCAGAGAGGCCAGACAGAGCAGGCCTGGCCATGTGGAGTGCCCTGTGCGTGGGCTTCTTGCCCATTGTAGGTAAGTGCAGGCAAGGGCTGATGGCCCCAGGAGCTGAGCGTGGCCCTGTGCTCTGCACGGCTCTGGGCAGCTGTGCTGAGCGCTTGCAGCCGCACCTGTTCCCCGCCTCCAGCTGCCCAGCCATGCCTGTGGAGCACTGGGAGAGCAGCCCTGCTCCTCTCCTGCCTGCCAGCTCGGCACCTCCATCCAAGCTGCCTCCTCTGCAGCCTGGGCACACGCAGGGCACATCCCTGCTGCACTCAGCTCTTGGGGCCCAGTGCTTTGTCCTGGCACTGGATACTCTGCTCCTGGGGCACTGCGGCCCCTCTGGCACAGACCAGCTGGAGGATGGCAGCACAGGGAATAAGCCCCATTGCCCAGGACAGCCTTTGTTTTTCCTGGGCTCATCTAGAGCACTTTCAGGGACAGCAGGGTGGTTTCCTCACCATGCTGCCTTGGCAAGAACAAAGGGATTTGTCCCCCCATGGTGCAAATCCTGCCTGCTTCTGTGAGGAAAATCAGACAAAGCTTCCTGTGTGACAGGGAAAAGGAGGGAAAGAAACGTGGAGTCTCCTTCCTTGTGAGCCTTGATAGCTGCGGCCAGCTCTGCCCATGTGTGTCAGCTAGCTCCAAAGAGGAGGATTTTTTCCTCCCACTGCTCCAGTGCCATTCAAAAGTCCCAGCAGCCCTGACCTTTACTGTATCTTGGAGTGACAGTGGCTTGTTCTTGCTCTCTGCAGCAGTCGCTGGGCAGGTAATCTTGGGGCAGCACCCCAGGGAAGTGACCGTGCAAGAGGGGAATGCAGTCACCTTCGAGTGCAGCATTGACAGTCATGATCTGTGGATATTCTTGATATACTGGTACCGTCAGGGCCCAAGTGGCTCTTTTAAATGTATTTACCGTGAGGGTGATATCTATGGAGAAGGTTTCCAAGATCGCCTTAAGGGAGAAGTGGAGAGATCCAGGATGACACTGCAGATCCGGGCAGTGAAGCAAGGGGATGCAGCAACGTATTACTGTGGAGCAAGAATCACCCTGGAGCAGCTCTGTAGCTGAGTGGATCAAAAACCAACAGATGGGGAAGACAGATCTCTCTGCACTTCTTTCTAGCAGCTGCTCCCTGGGGCTCTTCTCAGGTGCAGGAAACATCCCTCTGGCTTGGTGGCATGATCGACAGTGGAGGGAGAGGGGGCAGAAGGGCTGGTCCCATTCATGGTGCAGGAGGATCTGTTGTGGGAACTGCAGAGGCTGTTTGGGGAAGTGCAGGTTTAGTGCACATTGTCTGGGCTTCTGTCCAGTATGGCCTCATTTCTCCTCTGTGCCTCGGCTGCAGAGCCATGGCATGATGGAGATGTGTTGCTGTAGCTTCCAGAGTGCTGTGGTGGATGGAGCCAGAGATTTTAAGAAGGCCAGATTAGCAGAGATAAGTGCTCTGGGTGGCTGCTACAGAGCACTTGATCAGGAAGAAGGAGTTGCAAAGGTGTGGTGAGTTGACTTTGGTTGTTCTCCAGGGGCTCAGCAAGCTGCTGTCTGAGTCGTCCTCTGGAATTAGACACAGGGAAAATATGCAATTAACCCTTGTGACTCACTCAGTCACCCTCACTGTGATGGGGGAGAGAAACAAAAGGGTGGACTGAGAAAATCTGTGTTTGATGAATGAAAACGAGCTGAATAATCAAAGCAAAATCTGCACAGAGAAACCGAAGAACACCAAGACTTAATTACTGAGTTCCCTGTGGCACAGAGGAGCAGCAGAGCTGGCCCCTCTTCTGCTCCCCTTTCCTTGTGCCCGTGGCCGGCGCTGCTGCAGCCCGGCGGGGCCGCGGCCCCGGGGCCCGGGGCGGGTGTGTCGGGGCGGGCAGAGGCGGCGGCGCTGCCCCGGCGAGGCGGGGCCGGGCGGGAGCGGCCCGAGCGCGGCTCCGCTCGGCTCCTGTGCGGCTGCCGCGGGGCCGGGGCCGGGCACGATGGCGGCCGGGCTGCGGCCGGGGCTGCTGGCCTTGGCCTTGGCCTTGTGGCCCGCAGGTGAGAGCCGGGCGGGGAGGGCAGCGAGCCCGGCCCGGGACAAGGAGGGACAGCCACAGCGACAGGCAGGGCCAAGGGAAGGCGCAGGGACAGCGGCTTGGGGAGTTGCAGGGACAGAGGAAGGCACAGGGGCGGGCTCTGCCCGCGGGTTCGGCCGCAATATCTGAAGCGGGTCCGGCTCAGCCTCGGGAGGGCTCGCAGGGCATCACCCCGGGCACGGTGTTTTCCCCGGAGAAGCGAGGTGGCGGCTGTGGCTGTGCCAGGGGCACCGGGACGGCAGAGGCACAGCCTCAGGCTCTGGGTGCCCTGTGCGCGGTGCCCGTGCTCTCCCTCGCAGGGCTGGGGGCACCGGGGCACCGGGACACCGGGACACCGAGACACCGGGACAACGCTCTCGGTCCGTGGTCGCGCCCTGCCCGATTCCTGCGCTCTCTCTCCGCAGGGCTCCTGGCACAGCCGTGGCTGCAGGAGACCGGCGGAGGGCTGCGAGCGGCCGGGGACTCCGTCACCCTCTCCTGCCGCGGCTCCGGCTTCACCTTCGAGAATCATTATTTTCTGGTACCGCCAGGCTCCCAGAGGCGGATTCGAATGGGTGTCCTCGATAAGCCATTACTCATCACAGATTCAGTTTGGGCCAGCAGTGGAAGGTCGAGCCACAGCCTCCAGGGACAAGTCCCGTTCTGTGGCATCTCTCAGCCTGCACCTCCTCCATGCCGGGGGTTGTGCCTGCTACTTCTGTGCTGTTCACACAGAGACACAAAATCCAGCTGAGGCCCAACACAAACCACCTGTCAGCATCCCAGCTCTCTGTCTCGGAGCTTGAAGGGGCCTGTGTTGCTCAGATGTGCAGGGTTGCTCCCACAGAGTTGTGTAGACACAGCACAGAGTTTTAAAAGGTTTGATTTTAACAGGGCATCCTATCTTTTGCTGTCCCCAAATAAGCTCTAACCTTTATGATTGTCTTCTTCCCACATGTCATGCCAACTCTCTTCACAGCTGAAGCAGTTTTCCTGTTTCCCTTGGTTTCCAGTATTACAGGTACCCAGTCCAAATGGTCGGGTGTGTGAATAGTCCTGCTATGGTTTTGGACACAGCTCATTGTCCACTCAGTCCAGCCCATGGGTTTTTCTGCCTGAGGGGTGAGAAGAGGAAATGGGAATTCTAGAGGGTCATCTGGGAGCTCGGTGGGAGAATGGGGAAGGCTGTGTGTGTCTCCCAGATCTGAGATTCTAAAGGGAATCTTTAGATTTTGCAGCTGCTGGATCCTGGACATCTCAAGCAGAATCACAGGGACACAGTGGAGTAGACTGATTGCTTAAGCTGTTGCTGTTTGTTTATCCTTGTCTCCTGGGGCTGCAGGTGGCCTTTCTCAGGTGAAGACAGAGGCCTCAGGCCCTACAGTAGGGAAGATCTCCGAGTCTGTCTGGCTCACCTGTGACATCTCTGGTGTGGCCATCACTGACAGCAGCTACGCGTGGGACTGGATCCGGCAGACTCCTGGCAAAGAGCTGCAGCACATGGTGATGCAGTATCCCTTCACAGGACTCCAGCACATCGCTTCATCCTTCCAGACCCGAGTAAACAGCTCTGCAGACCCCTCCAGGAACCAGCTGTGGCTGCAACTGCTCTCACCAGCAGCTGCAGACACAGCCACCTATTTCTGCAGCATGAGAGAACTTGAAAAGGGCACAGTACTTGAAATGCAGGCAGGGCCAGGGCAGAATTGGAAGGAGGAGCTTTAATCTAGCCAGGTCGTTTGCGGTTGCTGCAAGGCAAGGCTCTTCCCAGACTTCTCAAGACTAGTCTGGGCTGTCTTTTGCAGAAACAGATGCAGAGGTGCCACAGCAATAACAACAGCAGTTTCCCACAAGCAACCCCCAAACCATTAACGTGTTGTTAACTCCTCCCTTCCTGCCCAAGATCTCCCACAGGCAGAAAGAACCAGGGAAAGAGGGTGGATTTTTGTTTTTAATGAATATGATGGTTTTGGTTTAAGTAGAGTTAATTTTCTTCATAGTAGCTGGGATGGGACTCTGTTTTGAATGTATGCTGGGAGAACTGTTGGTAATTCAGGGATGTTTGAGTAATTGCTGAGCAGTGCTTACATGGAGTCAAAGCCTCTTCTGCTCCTCATTCCACCCACCAGTGAGTAGCTGAGGGTGCACAAAATTTGGGAGGGAACGCAGCTGGTTCAGCTGACACCAACTGACCAAAGGGGTCAGCCAACCATAGTGTTAGCATTGGAAACACATAATCACGGAATGATTATATGCAGGTGCTTTTATTGAGGAGCTCCGGGAGCCGGGGTACACAGGCAGGCCCAAATCTGACTCCAACAGTAATTCACAACACACACATTTTATACCCCTCTGCCACACAGCTACAAATTGATTGGTTACCCTGGATTGTTCCTAAGCAAAATTTCTTGTAATTTAGCCAAACAGTGATCATATTTGATTCCCCAACCAAAGTCATACTTGATTTAGTTAAAACAATAACCTTAGCTACTGCAACTATAGCAAAGGCAATGTTCTGTTCTCGAGGCCCGGTTGACCAGCAAGCCCGGGCCTTTCCCTTCCCAACTGTTACCTCTCCTAACCACCACCCCCTTAGTTACCCACTTGCAGTTCTACAAAAATCATTTTAACCCTATACTATCATTCCCCCCTTTGAAAGTATTTCACTTTAATAAATGAAGTGTAAATGCTTTCACTGGATACAGTCCATTTGGCCTCAAAGTCTACACTGAATGTTCATCTTCAAATCTATGGTTGTCCTGGGCTCCTCTGGGAGTGTTGTCGTGAACTGGAAGTGCCGGATGTGTTGTCTTGTCTCGGGTCAAGGCCTTCATTATGGTTCTGTTCCAGGATGTCCTTTTTAGTATCTCTCCCCTTAAAATTCTGTAAACTCACCAAATTGCTAAAAATATGATTAACAGAATCACCAAGCTCTCAAGGATAGGTTTCACCCATGAACTCACATTCCATCCTAACCCTTTGAAAATTTTGTCAACTAACTAGTTGCTAAATCCTTTTGCTCCTCTTGTGCCTCATGCTCTATTCGCTTCAGCTGTCTGATGTCATGTTCTACATCTACAGTTACATTTGGGATGTGGACGCAGCAATGGTCAATTTGTCCTTTTAAAAGTCCACACACTCCATGTTCTTTCAGGAGTAACATATCCAAAGCTAATCGGTTTTGTAGGATCATCTTTGTGGTGGCTTGTAATTGTATATTTAGTTCTTTGAATCTGTCCCGTGTAACTCTCACCAATCTGTCTACTTGCCCTGTGAGTCTATACAGCATGTCTCTATTCCAGTAGCTTGCAACAGGACTAAACAAGGACTCTAAGGCCCACCCAAATTTTACTCCACTAGAAGGCTCTTGCCAGGTTTATTGCCCTGATTTTTCTTATTTTGAGCATCCCGTTTTGCTCTTATCTGCAGGAGCTCTCAGCTCCCATTGAATGGGGACCTTTTCCAAATAGGACATAGTGTAGGGAGGCCTAAAGTGATTTCTTTTACTTTCTCATTTACGGGCAAGTGTGTTGTCCAGGTACCACCACTTGCGGCCCAAACAAACTGTCCTGGACTCTGAATCCCACTCTTTTCACACCCTATTATTATTTTATAGTTTACCTTACCTTGTTTGTGTTTAATTCCCCTGCAAGCACAACCAATTTGCAAGGCCACTGCCAGGGGTGCCATTTGTTTTATCTCCACGTCGTCAGAAGTGCAATCATAAGTCTTATTACAGCCCCACCAATGTACTTTGTCTGCCTCCGTTCTACTACTGGTGGTGGTGTTCACTACTGATGGGTCTGTTTCATTCTCAAGGCCCTCCCATTTAATGCACCAAGGGGTGGTTGACATATATTGAAATTTCTGAAGGATACTCAGTGACCAAGCGCTGTCCCAGGATTCTAGCTGACCTTTCCAATCCTTTTCCTCACACTTCCATACAAGAGTGGTCTCTGTGGTGTTTTCTCTAATCTTTTCATAGTGTGGCAAAATACATTCCCATTTTGCCAGGTCCTGATCGTCAACCCACCACTCTATAATTGGTCCTACCTTTCCTTGGGCCGCGATACATTCTGATTTCTTCAAGGGCTTTTTCCATTCTCCTATCATCGTCCATGCCTCTCTAATTACATGCCTTGATTCTGGTACTTGTTTACAGGCAATTGTTTTGTTCTGCTGCACTTTGGGTAATTTTGACGTTATAATTCCCCAGTTTATTGGGTCTCCTGGTATCGGCAGGCAGGCTGTTATTCTGCTGGTATTTTGCATCCGGGCAAAGTCTTTGACTAATCTGATCATCACATGTTCAGCCCGAATTGCATTGGAGACCTCTATTACTTGTGTCTCCATTTGTGCCCCTCTCTTCATTCTAGAATGAAGAGTGGTTGGCGGACCTTTCTGCATTCCATGTCCCAAAGTAACAGCACTCCCTACTGGTGACACTAGTACCTACAAAAATATTACTGCCCACAAAATGAGCATGAGCACAATTACTGATACCATTTAAAACAATTATAAACGTTTTATCCCCAGCTTGGTTGGTTCCACAGTCTCTACAACCCACGATTGGGCTCTACGATGAACCTTCGTCACTCGCGTGTAGTGTATCCAGGGTTCAACTCCAGCCACCTTGACTGCCGTGAAGGTGGTTAGTAGTACCTGATGGGGACCAGTCCATTTCTCCTTCAGTGGCTCTTCGTTCTAGGTTCTAATGTTCCCTTCATCTCCTGGTTCGATATCATGGACTGGATTCTCAAGACTCAGCAGTCTGTTCCACACAAGGACGCTTCGGAGCTGACCTAGAGTTTTCCCAAGAGACAAGACATAATTATACACATCTTGTTTCTCTGTTACCTGTACATTTGGATTGGGGTCAGGAGATTCATATGGTTTCCCATACAATATCTCATAAGGACTAACTGACATCCCACTGCGAGGCTTTACCCGAATTCTTAGCAATGCTATTGGTAAGGCCTGTGGCCACTGCAATTTAGCTTCCTGACATATTTTGCTAATCTGCCCCTTTAGTGTCTGGTTCATCCTTTCTACCTGTCCACTAGACTGGGGTCTCCATGGTGTGTGAAGGTCCCAGGATATCCCTAGTAATTCGCTCACCTCCCGTACCACTGTGGCTATAAAATGTGGGCCTCTGTCTGATGATATTCCTAGGGGCATCCCAAATCTGGAATAATCTCTTGTAACAACCACTTAACTGTTTCTTTTGCCTGATTTGTGCGACAGGGAAGGGCTTCTGGCCATCCAGGAAATGTGTCAACCCCTACTAACAAATATCTGTATCCCCGAGTCCTTGGCAGTTCTGCAAAATCCACTTGCCAATAGTCTCCTGGTTCTATTCCTACCCGAATTCTGCCCAACTGTGCATGCCGTCTGGCTACTGGGTTGTTTTTCAAACAAACTTCACACTTGGACATTATTGACTTGGCCATTGTTTGCATCTGTACTGAGACTAAGTGTAGTTTTAGCCATTTTACCAACGCCTCTGCACCCCAGTGACACTCATTATGTTTTACCTGTAAAATTTCTCTCATTACCAAAGGGGGTACCACTATTTGCCCCTGTGCGGTTACATACCACCCTTTCGTGTTCTTCTGTGCCTTCAGCAGATGTGCCAGCCTGTCATCTTCAATGGTATACTTTGGCTGAGGAGGCAAATTAAATTGAGAAACATTAAATTTTGATGGTATCAATGCCATTACTGCCTGAACCTCTTGCGCCACTTGGCGGGCTGTCCAATCAGCTTTTCGATTTCCCTCACAGACTTTGGAGTTGCCTAATTGATGTGCCTTGCAATGCATAATTGCTACCCGTTCCGGTTTTTGTACCGCATTTATCAGTTGCAGAACTACATCTTGATGCTTGATATGTGTACCCTGGGAGGATAACAGTCCTCTTTCCTTCTACAGTGCTCCATGCACATGCACTATTCCAAAGGCATATTTCGAGTCAGTCCATATGTTTACCGCTTTTCCCTCACTCAGCTCTAGCGCCCTGGTTAATGCTACCAGTTCTGCCCTCTGTGCAGATGTGTTTGGTGGTAATGCTTTTGCCTCCACTATGGTGCCAATTGTGGTTACCGCATATCTGGCGTATCTAATTCCATTCTCTACGAAGCTGCTTCCATCTGTAAAAAGTCCCCATTCTGCTTGCTCCAGAGAAACATCTTTCAGGTCTGTTCTTGCTGCATAGGTATACTCAATCACTTCCACGCAGTCATGTTCTAGTGGACCTTCCTCAGCTGTAGTACCTAAAAACAAAGCTGGATTCAAGAGGTTAGTTGTCTTTAATGCCACGTCATCCTGCTCAGTTAGAGTTACCTGGAATTTTATCATCCAGCTGGGAGAGAGCCAGTGGCCCCCTTTTTGTTCCAAAACAGTGGTTACCATGTGCGGCACATAAACATCCATGTGTCTTCCCATTGTGAGCTTCCTGGCTTCTTGTATCAGCAGCACAGTAGCTGCCACTGCTCGCAAGCATGAGGGCCACCCAGCACTTACGTTGTCGAGTTGTTTGGAAAAGTAACCCACCGGCCTTTTCCAACTTCCCAATCGTTGGGTCAGGACTCCCAATGCCAGTCGCTGCCTCTCATGCACATACAGCTGAAAGTCTTTAGACAGATCAGGTAACCCCAATGCTGGAGCGGTCATCAGAGTTTCTTTCAGTTTCAGGAAGGCCTCTTTTTGTGGTTTGCCCCAGGTAAATGGCTGCGTCTTCTGGCCCTCATACAGGGGTTTCGCGATCAGTCCATAGTTCATGATCCACAGGCGACACCACCCCGTCATTCCAAGAAAGACTCGCAGCTCGTGTAGGTTCCGGGGCTCTGGAATAGCACAAATAGCTTGAATACAGTTAGTACCTAGTTTTCTTTGTCCTTGTGAAATTTCGCATCTCAGGTAAATCACAGTCTGTCGGGCAATTTGTGCCTTTTGTCTGGACACTTTATATCCTCCCATTCCCAGTGAATTTAAAATTTCAATTGTTACCTTCATGCATGTTGTCTTTTCTTCTGACGCTATCAGTATATCATCAACATATTGCAACAAAAGGTATTGGTCTCTTGGCACCTGTCCTCTCCTGGTCCAGATTTCCAGCTCCTTTGCCAGTTGATTTCCAAATAGGGTTGGGGAATTTTTGAACCCCATAGGTAACCTCGTCCAGGTGAGCTGGGTCTTTCTTCCATTTTCTGGATGTTCCCACTCAAAGGCAAATAGCTTCTTACTCTCTTGGTCAAGGGGTATGCAGAAAAAAGCATCTTTTAAATCAATTACAGTAAACCACTTATATATCTCCTTTACAGATGCTAACAATGTATAGGGATTGGCAGCTACTGGGTGAATGTCTTTTGTTATTTCATTTATACTCCTTAAATCCTGTACAAGTCTATACTCGCCATTAGGTTTCTTCTGGAAATATTGGAGTATTATATTCTGACTGACATTCCTGTAAAATTTGATACTTTAAAAATTTATCAATGGTTTTTGCTATTCCTTGCCATGCTTCTGGTTTTATAGGATACTGTTTAATCCGTACAGCTCTGGCCCCCTCTTTCAATTCTACATGTACTGGTTGTGCTAATCTAGATTTTCCAGGTATATCTGTTTCCCACACAGAGGGAATTACTGCATCCTCCACCTCCTTGGGAATATTAGGAATTGGTTTTTCTTTTATCATTAAAACTTTTCCTGTTCTGGATTCAGGTACTCTCATTACAAGTTCACCATTCTCAAAGGTAATTTCCGCCTCTAGTGCTGCCAATAAATTCCGCCCTAAAAGCGGAATTGGACATCCAGGCATATATAAAAATTCATGTGTTAAAACTTTGTTCCCAAAACTCAAATCCAGGGGTTGCAGGAATGGCCATACTTCCTCCTTCCCTGTGGCTCCAATAATTACAGCTGACTTATATCCAATTTGCCCCTCTACGTAGTTTAATACTGAATGTGTTGCTCCAGTGTCAACAAGAAAATCAATGCTCTTCCCTTCTAAATGTATAGTTACCATGGGTTCCTTTGATCCTAGCTTTCCTTCATATAAAACCATGATTCCGGCTATGCCATTCAACTGAGGCTGGCCCTCCACCTGAAATTGACCCTCCCGGCTAAACGGGTTTGGACACTCCCTCTTCCAATGTCCCTCTAACTTGCAGTGGGTGCATTGATTGATTCCTAGTCTTCCACGGCCTCTGCCAAAACCACCTTTATTACCACCCCGACCGGTTCTGCCATGTCCTCGCCCCTGTCCTTGTAAGAGTGCCAAGATGCTTTGCCCCTGTTTCTTGGCAACCTCCGTCTCCCTATTGTTGTAAACCTTCCAAGCAACTTCTAGGAGCTTATCCAGATTCCTTAACTCTTCCCATTCTAACTTCTGCAGCTTCTTTCTAATATCTTCCTGTGACTGACCTAGAAAAATGAAAGCGAGCTGAACCCTTGCTTGTTCACTGTCTACTTGAAGATCAGTATATTTCCTAGCTGTTTCCTTAAGTCTCTCTAAAAAGGCAGTAGGAGATTCCTTTTTCTTCTGTCAAATTTCATACAACTTAGACCAATTCACACTCTTAGGTATTACCTTTTGAACACCGATAGAAGTCCACTCCTGGTATTTCTTTAACCTCATCATATCTACTCCAGATGGATCATTAGGGTCCCACTCAGGGTCCTCAGTGGGAAAATTATTATCAAGTGTTCCCATAACCAATCCATTACGTATGTCCTCCCTTGCCCTCTCCCTTGCTGCCTGAAATACCATGTCCTTTTCTGTTTCATCCATCAAGGTATCTAAAATCACCTGAATATCTTCCCAATCAGGATTCTGAGTTTTCATTATCATCCTAACCACACGAGCAACATTATCTGGATTATCTCTATATGATCCAGCTGACTGTTTCCATATGACCAAATCAGCAGGTGAAAAAGGTACCTTTACAAAAACTGGTCCCTCAGCTCCCACTCCCTGCCTCAATGGTGCAATCATAGTTTTCTTCTGTTTGCCTGATTTCAATATACCTTTCCTTGCCTGGGACCAAGCTGGGGCCAGCTGTCCTCGTGTATGGTGGGCTATTGGGGCATCTGACTTATCGTCCTCACTGTCACCACTTTCTGTCCTGTCCCCCCTACACCCCCCTCCTTTTCGTCCCTGTCCCCCAATAAAATCCTGATTGCCACCCGAAAAGGAAACAGTAGGCGATTCTGGCAGAGGAGGGTATAAAGACGCAGAGGGAACAGGAGCTGGTGAAGGAGGCATAGGTGGGAGAGGAGGGTATCCCTGAGCAGGTGTCAGTGGGGGGATAAATCTCTGAGTGGGCGTTGGCGGGGGAGGAGGATAGCCCTGAACAGACACAAAGCTATTTTCTTGAGCCAGCCTAGGTGAAAAAGGAAAATTTCCCTGAGCAGACACAGGTGGAGGAGAGGTGTATTGGGCAGGGGTAAGCGGAGGAGGAGCGAGAGAATCTGGTAAAACAAAACCGTGCGGAGCAGGACTCTGGGCAGGGGTACGCGAAGGGGGGGTAAGAGAATCTGGTGGGGTGAGGGCAAATGGAGTGGAACGCGATGTCGAAGAAGTGTTAGCAGGGGCAGTAGGTCCCACTAATAAATCAGCATCCAAATCCAAATCATCAACCCCCCTCCCAAGAGCTAAATGTTCCACACAGCGCTTATTCTGAACATAAGCCAAGCAATGCTTCGAGCATCAATGCTTTCAAACCACACTCTGCCAGCCAAACTGGTTTCTCTCGCAAGTAAAAAACCAAATCAACATATGGTATTTCATCTAGTTTCCCTTCTTGTTTACAAAACGACATAAGCAGTGAAATTATATCATATTGCACAGACCTGTTTTCTGGCCACATTTTCCCATCCTGCAAAGCATACTTTGGCCACCATATATTACAATAATCAATCAACTTATCCTTCTGTAACTCTTGGCCAAAATTCCCCGCTTTCCAATGTGCCAGCAAACAACCCAAAGGAGAAGCAGCCGGTATGGGGGCATTGCCGCCCAAAACCCCTTTTAATCCTTTTAGCTTCTCCATATTATTTCTACGATTAGACCACCAATGCCGAAACTGCAACGCTTTCGCATTGACTGACGGACGGCGCCTAGGCACTACCAGGAATTCCTTAGCCCAACCAAGCGTAGCTTTCACCGCGTCTTACTGGCAGGCACCCATACCAAAGTAAAAGCACCTTACCCTCCAGGGAACGTTGTGAGCGGCAGTGGGTTGCAGCACCGATGGGCTCCCCGAGAATCCCTCGGTGCTGGCTGGAGCGCGACCGGGTCGCGTGGTCCTCAGCAGCGCTCACAAGGTCCCATCTGGAGTCGCCAAAATGTTAGCGTTGGAAACACATAATCACGGAATGATTATATGCAGGTGCTTTTATTGAGGAGCTCCGGGAGCTGGGGTACACAGGCAGGCCCAAATCTGACTCCAACAGTAATTCGCAACACACACATTTTATACCCCTCTGCCACACAGCTACAAATTGATTGGTTACCCTGGATTGTTCCTAAGCAAAATTTCTTGTAATTTAGCCAAACAGTGATCATATTTGATTCCCCAACCAAAGTCATACTTGATTTAGTTAAAACAATAACCTTAGCTACTGCAACTATAGCAAAGGCAATGTTCTGTTCTCGAGGCCCGGTTGACCAGCAAGCCCGGGCCTTTCCCTTCCCAACCGTTACCTCTCCTAACCACCACCCCCTTAGTTACCCACTTGCAGTTCTACAAAAATCATTTTAACCCTATACTATCAAGAGGACATCATGCTCAGCATATAAAGATGGGGAAGAGAAAGGAAGGGGGTGGACCCTGAGCATTTTTATTTCCATGTAGCCACTCTGTGGGATGGAGCTCTGCCTTTTTGGATTAGGCTGGATGTTTGCCGAACAATTGGAAGTAGTGAATGAATTCCTTGCTTTGCTTTGCTTGCACATGCACTCTTTGCTTTATTTCTTAAACTCCTGAGTTATTTATTAAACCTATGAGTTTTCTCACTTTTACCCTTCCAATTCTCTGCCCCATCCAAGAAGATACAAAAAAGCAAGCAGCAGTGTGGTGCTTAGTTACCATTGGTGGTTAAATTGTGACAAAGAAACACAACGGGCACTGAAAGAGCTGAAGTTTTAACATGGAAAGGTGGAACTCAACTGCATTTGGGTACTTCATGATGTTTGGGAGTCTCAGAATAACACTGCAGTAACACATAGCAATAGCCAATTAATTGTATGAGGAAAGAGTGGCACTGCACCAGGAACTTCACTGCCAAGATGGACTTTCCCAGGACTTGATGAAAAACTCCTTCCCTGCACTCCCAGCTCTGGCTCCATGTGAATAAACACAGGTGGTCCTCTTCTGAGCACTGAGCACTCATTTCTTTATTTAGGAGTGTAGGCTTTCATGGAAGACATAAGGAGACCTATGCAAATGCATCCATGGGCTTGTGATCCTGAGCACAGAGCCTGAGAAATCCTTTACAGGAGCTACAGACACCAGAGGGTCAGGCAGTTGTCCCCAGGCTTTGCCCCAATTCCCCTCTTTGGCTTGACAGAAGAATTGCTGTAGTGGATTAATGTCAGAGCCATTCAACACAGCACTGCCAAAAGTGACAAACACAAAGATAATACCACTTGATTTTTTTCTGTCACCTCCTTTGTCTCTTGTAGGTGTCAGCAGCCCAGGGATTTCCCCCAAGGAGATATTCCAACTCACTTCAAATCACAGATTTTAGCTGTTCTGTCCACAGTGGATGGACAGTGACTTACTTTTTCACCTTCAATATCTAATTTTCTGTGATCACCTGTAGTGTCTCCAAGAAATCCATGACCAGATGTTGTTTTTTGTGTAGAGCATCCTCTGGAGCAGTATTTGATGTTCAGAAGTAGAACAGTGTAGAGGAAGAGGGAAATAAAAGCCAGCACTTCAAAGGCATGAAAGAAGAGAGATCACCTGGCACTGAAAAACCCCCAAACTGCCACAGAAATCATCTACCAATGTTTTTGTAAAACCATCCAGCACAGTGCGACCTACATACCACAGTGATTGAAATCAACTGAACCACCACACACAAACTGTCTCCCTCCCTTCTCTTGAAGGGGGGGACATGGTGGCCCTACCTTGTCTATTTTTCCTCTGACAACTCTGTGCACATACACCAATTTGATTCCCAGAATTACTCAAACAGCAGAAAAACCTTTTTTCCAACACCAATTTCTTCACCATTCAGCCTGAGATCTTGGCTCTTGCAAAGAGCTCATTTTAGACATTTCATTGCCAGCTCCAGTTGAACAGTTGGGCAAGATCCTTCTGTATTTAGGTGTTTCCATTTTTTGCAAAATGCGGAAGATGTAAAGTTTTCTTAAGAAAATATGATGTTTGATCTTTATATACTTTCAAGCCTAATCAACAAGAAGGGAGACTTAGTCTGTGAGCAGAGAGCAGCCAACAAGCCCCAAGTTATGTCCAAATGTTAGACAAATAACTTGTTCCTAGAATTGCCTTGTTAAGGTTTAGGGCTTGCCATCTGTCGTGGTTCCTGCAAGAACAGGGTTAATTTTTGCAGTAGCAAGGAGGGGGCATGGCTAAGATGTGGATGTCATTCTATATTACCTCTCCTCATTTCTGGGGGTAGGGAAAGGGACTCTCTTCCTCTCTTCACAGGTGTTCCTTCCAGTCCCAAAAATGTAGCAGGGGAAGCTGTCCGGTATTTGTTTGCTGTTGTGCCTTTTCTCTGTAAATAGTTTATTTTTCATCAGCCTTTTGTTATTAATATTGTTGCTGTTACTGTTTGTTTTCTTATCTCATTGCTGTTTCCAGTAAATTGTTCTCTTCTCAACCCATCTTCTTCACCTTTTGTGCCTCCAGTTCTTAACACCATCTCACTGCAGAGGGAAGGGAAAACAGAGCAGTGGGGAAGTGATAGAGAGCAGCAGTGGTTTTTTGGAGGGTCTTGGTGGGGACATTGAGTTGGGGAGTGCCATTCCTAGGCCATGGCAACATGCTTCAGTGATCTCAGGCCTAATGGGAGGTTAACAAATCTTGGGGACAAAGATGTACCACTGAGATCCTTCCTTGAAAGCTATATGGTGTTTCTTCATGTGGTACGTTGGGTCTCAAACAACTGAAGAAGTCATGTGACTGCCTGTATAAACCAAATTTCTGTGTAGTGGAACAGAGACAGTTTTTAGAAGGAAATAGATCACTGTGTACCGGGGCCGGAGTACCACGATGATATAAACAGCATAGGGACCTGTACAAAAACAGAGAGGGGGGAAAAAGGTGAGACATTTTGGGAAAGAAAGGAGATGGGTGACTGTAATAATTAATAAAACAAATAGAACATTCTTTCTATACTGCTTTTTACTCTGGAAAGATAAAAGAGCTCATGAGAATTCTAAAAGATGGAAGAAAGGGAGAAGTTGATAATTCTATACTCAATCAAGCTAACTAAAATTAAACTATTAATAGGTTTTCCTTTCCAGATTTGGAAGTAAATGTACCTCTGGATACTCCCTCATAAACTTGCACCCATGGATAACTAGGACTAATATCTGGCTTTTCATCAACTTTTTACAACAGATTTGAACACCATGAGGAAGGAGTGAGTTATTGGAATAAGCCTTAGCAGAGTAAGGACAGATAAGCTTATATTTGGACCAAGGACAACTCTCACAGTTACACCAAGTAAGTGACACTTCTTTGTTTCTAGAACTTCATTTAAAATAAAGGTGGGGGTGAACAAGGGAATTTAAAGATTTGAGTTCACTGTAAGGATTTTCATCTGCAATAATGCCTTGAGTGCACTCACTCTCCAGCCAGGCTTTCAAGCCAAATCCTCAGCTTGGATCTGCTCAGGAATGTTCCCCAGGAACAACTGGGCTGACTCTGCATAGCCCCATTATTCCATGATCCCCAAACACCAGCAGGGCACTACTTAGCATGTGAGAACTGATTCCCAGTTTGGGCAGCACTCAGGCTCCAATCTCCTGTCAAGTGTCCAATTCTCCAGTGGACTTCCACTGACTGACTTGGGGCAGGAATGCAGAGCTCAGTGAGAAGCTCACAGTGGTGAGGAGTTTTGAGACAGATCTGTAACTGCCTGGTTTGAGAAGTTCTGCTTTGACACCGGCACCACACTGACAGTGTCCCCAGGTAAGTAATTCCACTGCCCTGGGGACAGAGGAGGAAGGAGGTTAAATAGCCTTGGGCTTAAATTCTCACAAGAGCCTCATATCCAAGAGTACCTGGGATGAAAGACAATTGTCTCGCAAGTTGTGTGGGTTCTGAAACGAACAATGTGGGAGTAGGGATTATAAGATGCCTTAGTTATTCCTATCTTTATTTGGAATTCCATTGTTGCCACAATTTGTGCCTGCCATGTTTTAGTTTTAGGAAATTCTGTTCCCAGGCACTTTTACTGTAAACAAGGTCACTTATTGTAAACTATCTTGTTTTTCCACATTTGTTCCCAGAGGAGGGACTTCGCGTGGTGGTCTCTGAGAGTGACCAATGATTCCCAGGGGTCCCACCTCTAAGGTGGGCACATTTGTAAAAAGTATAAAAGAAGCTTGGAAAATAAACCTGTGGCTCCTCCTCTTGAGGAGTCCAGCAGCCTTCTGTCCACTCCGCTTCTCCATTTATTGTGTCCCACAGCGACATTCCATGATGTACAAAAAGGGTGCATGTCACCTCAGAACATTTACCATTCTCAAGAAAGATCTGTTCTTTCCATGCTGTTCACTGATTTTCTTTTTTTAGCTAAAGTCAGGATATTTTCAGTGCTGCACAGAGACTCTGGGATTGTCTGACAGTAAAAGAATTGAGCTTTAACTATCAAAGTCCCTTTTGAGTCTGCTGAAATACTTAATAAGTTGAAGCCAAAATTTCCAGGATGTAAGCAACCTTCCCCTTTTGGTTTTGAATTCCTTTGGGAGCTACTATTATGTATTTTAAGATGTTTGGAGCACAAATATTTCCTTATCCAATCTTTTGAGAATACCCCTAAATTAAAATGAAAGAAAATGACAACCATTAATGTCCCTGTGGGATACTCCAGGCATATTCTGTTGAGGGTTCAATTAAGGACACAGAAGGTTTTCCTTTTGGTTCAGGTCGGATTATTCCAGATAAAGCTTCCATGAAGAATGTTCAAGCCAATTACTCTTTAGAATATTGGGCTCCTCCTGTGACTTTATAAGACTGAAGTCAAGGAGAAGTAAACCTTTCTGTCCAAATAAATTGTCAGAACATAAAACACAAATCGTTTCCAGAAGCAAGCAGTGGTAGGAAGTCATGGCTGTATTGTCAGGTAATGCAAAGCAGAGGGACTCGGGTGAGGATTCTGGGGTCAGATAAAACAAATCCTCTGCTCTCTGAACTACAATTGCACTGTGTACATTATTTCTTGCTGATGATCTTGCCCAGGGAGTTATTGCAGAGAAGCAGCTTCTTTGTATTGTGGCTGTTTGGAAAGCCCGGTGAGGAGACCACATGAAAAGACTTTCAAGGTCTTCTCAGAGAATACGGAATGCACAGGACTGACAGGCTCTGGCCAACCATGGTACAACACCTGGGAAGGAAATGTGAACAATGAGAACAGGGAAATGAGCCCTTTTTGATTTACCCATTTTAACTGTGTGTTACTGCTGCTCTTGTCTTTGGGAATGGAACTCAACTAACTGTGGAGCCAAGTAGGTATTCTTTATACCTTACCATTTTCTGAGTTGCTACTCTATCATTTTCCCCCTGTTTAAATATTTTTATTCCCCCTAAAATTCATGCAGAAACATATTAATGTTTTTCAGTCATTAATTGGACTTTCTATGTGTAATCTTTTGCATGCAACTAGACAATTTATATGTAAAAATATTCTAATCCCACTTCTCAGTGTTGTCAAAGACTTTGAACTCCACAAGGGAAGTTCTGTCTGCTATAATTCTGAATTTCTTTGGGACATACATCTTATCCATTTTTTATGGGTTCCTAATAAGATTTTCATAGTCATTGTTGGGTTTTAAAGTCATGCTGGGACAGTCTAAAGGGAAATAAAGTGTCTGCAGAAGCTGGCACACGAGTTCCTAAGTCTATCTATTGTATCAGAGTCAAAAATACAACACTGATAGGAAAGAAGGGTAATGTACAAAAGCATAAAATAAAATCTTACACAACATTTCTGCACTACTTTAATCTTAGCCAATTGTTCAGAGTTTGAATTCAAATGAATTGGTCAAACCAAGTTAATGGATGTTCAATTTCTGTTGGGTGTATGGAAGGGAGAGTAAAAGAAAAAACAATATTCCCTTCTGCCTCATAAATATGATATATAAGGTGATTCAGATAGAATTGTTATGTTTTGGAAATAAATGGCTGAGAAAGCAGAATAAGTGGACTCTTAGACTGGCATTCATAAAGGTTCCTTTCTTGTTTGTAGGTCCTTTATAAATCAGGGGTTCACTTACAAGAACAAACTTTGGCAAAAACAAAGCTGCAATCCTGTGGGATTAAATCTCTGAAAAAATATGTCCCCCATACCCCTTTCAGGTTTCAATTTGGTATTTTGGAAGAAGCAGCAAAAAATAAAGACAGCAAAAAGATGACGATTGATAAGGCTACAGATTAGTCCCAGCTAGAGTGTCTCTGAATTTTTGGTCACTCAGCACTGGGGCAAGCCTGCAGTAAAATCAACCCTGTCCAAACCATGCTTTTCTTTACAGACATGGCAAACACTTCTGGCCCTCAAGTCCTGGTGATGAAATCAAAGAAATGGGAAGAAGTTGGCAGCACCGGGAAAGCAGCTTGTTTGGCAAGGAACTTCCTTACAGAGAACATCAGCTTGGAGATGGCCTCTAAGGAGGTTGTATATGAACAAAGCCCATCCATTTTGACATCAGAGGGGTTGTACAATGCCATCAAAGTGGTCAGTGTGACAAAAGACACAGAGGTGACCTGCACGGCCAAATTCAACAACACCACAGTAACAACAGAGCCAGGTACAGTTTGGTGGCACAGCTGTGACTTATTTCTGGAGACAGTGGCCTGTGGGGCTTTGTGTTCTCCTTTTTGGCACCATTGCCCTGAGCAGACAGCAGAAATGAGAAAGGCTCTTGGTATTTCGGCAAAGAGAGCTGAAAGGTGTTTCAAAGCATCTGAATGAAAGGAATTCAATTAGTTAATTACTTGGAGAGACCTTATTTTGCAAAGGAGAGGGAAGACACAATCTATTTGTTCAAAATGTAAATTTCCTTATGACTAAATATCTCTTACCCTGCAGCAGCAAACCCGCTGCAGAACAAGCTGGAAGAGCCTTTCTAAAACCTACGAAAAGTTAATGATCAGGTGTGATGTGAGAGTTTTTAAATTAAATAAATTGTTATATTTTGTGAGTTCTGAAGGGCACTCAAATAGTAAAACCAAAACAATGCAGGAATCTTTCTGTTTCCTGCAACTCCATGGAGAAATTGTTTCCTCAAATTAATGTTGGAATTAATGACTGATTATCTGAGCCCCAGTCTGATCATCTGAGCACCAACTTTACTCAAGCTCCTACAGGAAATGTCACAAGAATATTTCTTTTAACCCTGCATAAAACATGGGTATAGTTTAAAATGCCTTTTCTTTATCATTCTGCAGAAGAGGAGGAGGCTGAAGAACCAGTAAGAGGGGCCAGTGACAGGGTTTGCAACAGCAAAGAGCCCTCAGCACCAGGTGAGTTACCCAAAGAGGTTGTGAAGTTACTTTGCTGTTTGGGGGATAAAGGCATGGAAATGTATTTTCTCCAGGGCAGAGGAGTCAGAACAAAACACATTCAGCAGACAAAAGCTGCTGCTGTTCCAAGGCAGCTCCTGCAGTTACACACAAGCCCAGGAAGCAAAAAGCCATGAAGACAGACCCTGGGCTCCCCTGCTGTTGCCATGCTCTCTATCATCTGTTCATTTGCTGCTCCTCCTTCCTCTGAAACTATGCCCTGTGGATTTTCCCACCTTCTGCCAAGATCACAACATCAAAACCTGGACCATGATCTCTCCCCTCTTTTCTGGTCCCTGAGCAGATGCTGAAGGCCAGAGAGTGAACATGCTGTCCATGGCTGTGTTGGGTTTGAGAGTCCTGCTGGCAAAGAGCATCGCTGTCAATACCCTCATGAGTATCAAGTTGTTTCTTTTGTGAGGTAAGTGAGCACACAGAGATCAAACAGTGGTTCAGAGACCAAATTTCATTGAATATTTTTTAAACCTCCCTTTGCTCTTCCAGACAAGAGGAATGAGGGCAAGAAGAACCCAAAGCAGAGCAGGAAAGAACATGAACCAGAAGCAGAAGGGGATTGAACAAGCAGGGGCAGAGCTGCTGAGAGAGACCATCCAGGACAAAAGGCAGCACCTTCCCCTGCAGACATTGAATACTGCTCACTCCTGCCTGGCCAGCTGATTTACACTGAACAGTTTGAAGTGCTTTTGCTGTTTCCTCTCCTCTGAGAACTGAGGAGAGTGGATTTCTCCTCATCCTCCTGCTAAGCACATCTCCCCACTCTTCTGGCATTTGCACACAAGTGTCCAACCTGCATCCACAGCATCCACATCTACAGGCAGTAGAACTGGAGTATTACTGCTGAGGGAATTCAAGCCCAGGATTTGCCATTTGTAGCTTTGGGTTAGATTTAATAACAACAAGATGTGTATTACAGATGAGAAGAGCTGTGTAGGATCTGAAGTCATTCAATTCAACCAGATAATGTTAATTTCTTTTTTCAAGCTTGTATTTCTTCTAATAAGTATATCTCATGTGCATTTTATGTTCCTGCAGTAGTGATGAAAATAAAGTTGTACTTGGCAAAATGCTGTGGGTTTTCTGTAGTTTTTCTTCTGAAGCTGGGGTGGAGATTGCTGAAATCCAACTCTCCTAAAGCCCACAGGGATTAGAAACACAGCTTTGATAATCCTGTTGGCTGGATTTGTCTTTTCCAGACTCTGTGCAGGGAAGTGTCTCTCTGGGAAATTCAAGAGCTTCAGTGAGGAGAGTCCTTGCTGAAGGCATGAGGCAGGAAAAGGCTCATATCAGCAGAGAAGAAACCCTGCTGTTGTTTTGCACTCAGTGATGGCAGGAAGGGGCCTCCAAAAATAATATTGAGTGGTTTGATGGAGTGATAGTTCCCATGGCAACTTGGTTCTTACCTAACAGAGCCCAGCACACACCTTCCCCAGCTCATCCCCCTCTCACAAGCTACAGGCAGGATGCTGTGGTCACCATTTCTGACTCAGTGACACCAGGCAGGATTAACCTTGCCCTGCTCTTGAAGAAACAAGTTAACCACATCCTGAAGGGGAAATAAGGCTTTTCTCTCCCTGGCTAAGTTCCTGCTGGCTTCAAGAGAGCCTCTGCACAGGACAAAGCAAGGTGTGCTGCATTCAGCTTGGTCAGGTCAGACCCCCAGGCCCCTCAGACCCCCAGAGAAGATCCTGAGTCCTTGAGGAAGCTGTGTGAAATTTGCATGGCAAATGTAAATCCAGTAAAATGCACATTTAGTACATTCTACCACCATAACATAAATCATAAATTTTTATCCTAATCTTCCAAAGACAATCCCAGAACCTTTTTCACAAGCACTCCACACCTTTTCCCAATCTCTCAGGCAGATTTATATTTTGAGAACACTCCCTTTGGCAAAACCAGCAGAATCAGATCAACAGGAGGGAAAGGTCCATAATTAAATGCTGTTATATTCCCTTCGTCATAAAGTCTTGATCAAGTCTGGGGCTAGGATTGGATCCATCCCCACTTCCTGTGGGAAGAAGTTTAGAAAGCAGGGGGGCCTTTCTGTACCTCATGTCTCAATGGGAGGGACTCCCTTTGACAGCTCTACCCCTTTCTTTCTGTTGGACTGTGCCATGCTTGGGCAAATTTATATTAAACCTCCTTTGCTGACACCTCTGACAGGGAGTGTTTCGTTGACCTAAAACCCTCATTTCATGACAGGGTCTCAGATTGCCCCAACTAAGCAGTGGCTTTTCACTTTGCATTGGCAAAGCAGAATATGCAGCTTAAGAAAACAGGAAAACTGAATTGTTTCCAGAAGAATACCACAAGTGGGTGCCTTCGCGCAATCCAATAAGATTGTGTTAGTGTGGGTAGTTCCAGAGAAGATGACAGAATCTGCAGCTCTCCCAGCTGAAATCAGCTGAGGAGAGTTTGTAGCTGTCACAAACAGTGCTCACTTTTAAAATTTCAACAGTTCATTAAACATTAACAAAATACAACAGAAGACTGAATAAGGAAAAGTTACAACCCTGGGTCCATGGAAATGAACCGCCAGGTTTAGTTTGTGCGCTCTGCCATGAAACGGCTGCTGTGCCTTTCATTCCCCTGGTGCTGCATCTGGGAACCCTGGCCCCTCCCATCACCCGCCACTCTACTCTTCTTCACATCAGCATTGAAGGTGAAGGGATCAGTAGCAGTATTTTTTTCTTGTATTTCTTCAATTTCTTTCAAGGCAGAAATCAGCTGCCAAGGCCAAAACATGAATCTGGGAGCCAGGATGTCTCCTGACTTGGCTAGTTTTTTCAATTTTTTAGAAACTTCTTCCCAAAACACAATGCATTTCACCTGGTCTGTATTAACATTTGGAAAGTGCAAATCCAAATACCTAATAAATTTTTTCAACTCATTTTTTGAATGCTTTGTTTCAGCAACAAGCAAAATCCCAATTAAACTATTAAAAACCTCTTTTTGAGTGGTGGTAAGTCTGTTCCCCATTCTAAACCAGCTATTATTTTTCCACCACTCCTCCCAGCCCCCCTCCCTCACTTCCCCTGGGTTTTCCCTTCCTGGGAAGAGTACTTTAGTTTTGGGATGACACACAGCTTCCCCTCACTTTACTCTTCTCAGTCGTTGCGCAACTTTAAATTCTGTGGGTATTTCCCTTTCTCTCTCGAGGGACAATACTCATCAAACCTGGGGACAGCAGGAGGACGATGCTGAGGTTTCCACCAGCCGAAAAGGGACTCCCAATGGGGTAGGAGCTGTCCTCTTTGTCTACCAGGGGCTTTTGGAAGCTGACCCTGGTAGCTCGTAAGTTCGAGAGTCACTAGAGACCTTTCACAGGGTCCAACTCTGGGGCGCCTGTGTCAAACCCACGCCACAGTGTGCCAAACTGCGTCTTTCTGCCCCACGACCTTGGGCGCCAATCTGCTGAAGTTCGTGCCTGGCTCTGGCCCAGCTCAGTGTTCAGCCTGGGCCCCCGGCTGCTCTGATACGTTCCAGCAATACACTTTTGTGGGATCTTGGCTCAGGCAGTTAGCTTACACTGTCATGGCTGGGGTATAAAAAGAGGGGACTCTCTCAAGGCTTTCAGGGAACAGAGGCTTTATTTAGGGGGGAGGGGGTCAGGGGAACCCCCAGCCTCAGGCTGGCGCCTCCGGAGAGAGACCCCAAGCCTGATCTGGAGGGCAGTTTTGTACTACATTTTTTGGGGTGGGTACAAATTACCCAATCCAATAAAACAATCCAAATACAACATGCCAAACTAAGTCACTTAAATTCCAACAAATCCAACAGAGGTTTGGGGGTGGTCTGAGGAGAGTAGCTAAACTAGTGGCTGAAACTCTTGGACCTTTAAGATAAGTATTCCATGATGGACAAGAGGAAAAGTATGCATGACAGAAGGGATGAGACAAGGAAGAACCAATAAAAAAGTCTCCAGGCAGAGGCTGTAGTTGCCTCAGAAACTCCTATCAAACTACGAGAAAGATACATTCTAAAACAAAAGGCCTTTCTAAAGTTGTGCAAACTCTCCTAAACTTAACAATAAAACCCTTCATACTGTATTCATAACTAAAGCTCCTAAATCATTTTTTGCAGACTCACAAGCCAGCCTTCATTAAGTGGCCATCTCTAACAGGCATTTTGCTCATACAGTTCTATATGATGACAAATACAGTCTCTGGCCATCGCGTTCCAACTGCTTGGGAGCACAGCTAGATCATCCTTGGGAGAATATCTTTCTCTAACACTGGACAGGAATCACCATCAGAGGCTCAGAGTTTCTGTCCTCTTCCCAATCCCTTGTCAATGCGCACAGCCCTGCACAACATCATCATGAGGAGCACCTACAGGAACATCCACAGGGTGAGGTACCACCACGACAGGAACAGCCCAAGCAGCATTGTCACCAGTGGCCTCACACCAGCTACAACTCATGCTTAGATCAGATTTCTTTCCAACCCACTCTGAGCCGACCTGTTCTCATCTCAATTCTTCATGCCCCACACTGGGTGCCAAACAAGGCTGTTGTGCTTAAAGAATGTTATTTCTTACTTTAGTGTTCCCACAGACCCACTCCAAACCAAACCTGAGGGTCTTTCAGAGGATGACAGAAAGTGTGAATATGGAGAGGGCTTAACAGAAAGATGGGAACCAGACAGGGTGAGAGGCACCCAGGAGGGCACCAACAGCTTCAGCTCTGCTCCTCCTGCCCCACCTCTCCCCCTCAGTGCTGTCACAGGCAGAGGGAGGGACCAGGAGGGACTGGGCAGCGACAGAGGCACAGGCAGGGCAGGTGTGGGCAGAGCTGTTGTGCAGGCAGAGAGAAGGTGCAGAGAGGCCAGACAGAGCAGGCCTGGCCATGTGGAGTGCCCTGTGCGTGGGCTTCTTGCCCATTGTAGGTAAGTGCAGGCAAGGGCTGATGGCCCCAGGAGCTGAGCGTGGCCCTGTGCTCTGCACGGCTCTGGGCAGCTGTGCTGAGCGCTTGCAGCCGCACCTGTTCCTCGCCTCCAGCTGCCCAGCCATGCCTGTGGAGCACGGGGAGAGCAGCCCTGCTCCTCTCCTGCCTGTCAGCTCGGCACCTCCATCCAAGCTGCCTCCTCTGCAGCCTGAGCACACGCAGGGCACCTCCCTGCTGCAGCCAGATCTTGGGGCCCAGCGCTTTGCCCTGGCACTGGACACTCTGCTCCTGGGGCACTGCGGCCCCTCTGGCACAGACCAGCTGCAGGATGGCAGCACAGGGAACAAGCCCCATTGCCCAGGACAGCCTTTGTCTTTCCTGGGCTCATCTAGAGCCCTTTCAGGGAAAGCAGGGTGGCTTCCTCACCATGCTGCCTTGGCAAGGACAAAGGGATTTGTCCCCCCATGGTGCAAATCCTGCCTGCTTCTTTGGGGAAAATCAGACAAAGCTTCCTGTCTTACAGGGAAAAGAAGGGAGGCAAATGTGGAGTCTCCTTCCTTGTGAGCCTTGATAGCTGCAGCCAGCTCTGCCCATCTGTGTCAGCTGGCTCCAAAAAGGAGGATTTTGTCCTCCCTCTGCTCCAGTGCCATTCCAAAGCCCCACAAGCATTGCCCTGCCCTTTGCTGTGTCTTGGAGTGACCGTGGCTTGTTCTTACTCTCTGCAGCAGTTACTGGGCAGGTGACCTTGGAGCAGCACCCCAGGGAAGTGACCGTGCAAGAGGGAAATGCAGTCACATTCACATGCAGCATGAGGGGAGGTGATATGTGGCACTACTATATGTACTGGTACCGTCAGGGCGCATGGAGCAATCATGAATGGATTGGAAGAGAACGTAATACCTATCCAAGTTTTCAAGATCACTTTAAGGTATCACGTGACCGATCCAAGAACAGATTCACTTTGCAGATCCTGGCAGCAAGACAAGGGGATGCAGCAACGTATTACTGTGGAGCAAGAATCACCCTGGAGCAGTTCTGCAGCTGAGTGAACCAAAAACCAACAGATGGGGAAGACAGATCTCTCAGCACTTATTTCTAGCAACTGCTCCTTGGGGCTCTTGTCAGGCACTGGCAGGTGCAGGAAACATCCCTCTGGCCTGGTGGCACTAAAAGGAAGTGGAGGGAGAGGTGGTACAAGGGCTGGTCCCATTCATGGTGCAGGAGGATCTGTTGTGGGAACTGCAGAGGCTGTTTAGGAGAGTGCAGGTTTAGTGCACATTGCCTGGGCTCCCTTCCAGCACAGGTCTGATTTCTCCTCTGTGCCTCGGCTGCAGAGCCATGGCATGATGGATATATGTTGCTGTAGCTTCCAGAGTGCTGTGGTGGATGGAGCCAGGGACTTTAAGAAAGCCAGATCAGCAGAGATAACTGCTTGGTTACTTCTACAGAGCACTTGATCAGGAAGAAGGAGCTGAAAAAGGGGTGCTGAGTTGACTTTGGTTGTCTTGCAGGTTCTCATCAAGCTGCAGTCTCAGTGCCCCTCCTCCTCAATCAGACTGGGGGAAAATGATGCAGTTGAGGCTAGTGGGTTGAGATAAGGACAGGGACATGTTGCAGGAATGCCACCATAAGCAAATACCTGCACTTGGAGAAATTAATTTAATTTTTTGTGAATCAAATCAGAGTAGGATAATGAGAAGAAAAAGGCACATTGAAATACCTCTTGCCTACCCAATCATTGCACAGGAATGGGCAATGCAACTATTAGTTAATAGCACATTTTCTCTGCCACTTCTTCCTTCTCCTGCCCTTCTCCTTCTCCAGAGTGTTGAGTTTACCCCAGAGGAGACATTTCTCTAGGAATTTTTCAACTTTGGTTCTTTGCATTGACTGCAGCTCTTCACAAACTCCTGCAGTGCAGCTCTGTAGTTCACAGTGCAGTCCTTCAGGAGTAGACTGCTTCAGTATGGGTACCAGCAGGTTGTCAGAGAAAAGCTGCTATGATCTGGGCTACTTATGCCATGAGACCACAGTTCCTGTCAGGAGCCAGCTCTGCATGAAGTCTCAGAGCTGCTCAGGACATATCCAGTTGCTTCTGTGTGAGGAACCCATTGGGCTGTAGGGTCAGTATCTGCTCCACCATCATTTGACATCATCTGCAGTACCATGGTCTTCTGTGCACATCAGGGTTATCTCCTGGCCCTCTTTTCTCAGGGACTCTCAGCACAGCCTTGGGAAGTGGGAATCTTGCTTAGGTACATTTACAGTGTTTTACAGTGAGACAAAGGGTCTTGGTGAATGAGAAGAAGGTAGACGTTGCGTGCTCTTCATTTAGTTGGGCTCTAAGCACTGACTTCCCTGAGATCCTTCTCAACAAAGTCCTTTGTTATGAACTAGAAAACAGCTCAGTTTCATGTTTTTTCAGGAGTAGATATTGTGTGCTCCATCCTCTCCCCTTGGTCTCTGGGAAATGAAGGCTGATCCAGCTGCTGAAGCCTGAGGTGAATAAAGCATTCAGGACCTCAGCCTTGTCCCATGTCCTGTGTCACCTGGTCCCCATCCCATTCAGCACTGGGCTCACGTTTTCCCCAGCCTCATTTGTCCATGCAGCCTCCTGGCATGTTGACCTGACTCCTTGCTCACGGGGGAGGAATCCTCTTCAGCTCAGCACTGCTGAGCCCGGGGACTACTGTGTCCCCTGCTGGGCTCCCCAGCCTGGGAAGGACATGGGCTGAGGGGAACAAATGCAGTGAAGGGCCATGTAGAGAAGGAAGGGAAAAGCTGACATATAAGAAGAGCCTGGGAGATCTGGGTGCAAACAGTACAGACAAGAAATTGCTGCTAGGGAAATCTGTCACACAAACCCCTTGCAGTCCTCCAGCACTGGCCTGTGGTTTCTGCAAGGGAGAAAGAAAGAGCTTCTAGTCATCATTTCTCAATTGAATTTCCTCCAATCTACTCTGCCCGGGATTGCAGCCTCCATCGAAAAGCTGTGGCCAGCAATAGACTTGTCAAGCTCCAGGAAGCAGCCTCTAGACCGGTCAAATTTTCAGTGCATAAATATCTGAAAAATTGGGTAAAATTCATGTGTCATGATTTTCTCTGCACACCCAGGCTATGTGTGAATGAAATTATTTCTGTTGCATATTGTATACAGAAAAATGTCCTGGCCAGAATAGAGTAATGCCTTCATTCTCTAACACTAAAAATGCTTTTAGAGGGTTTCTGTTTTCCTGTAGTTTTGGTGACAATGCCAAGGGTGGAACAGACTGGAAGTGTCACGTGAGCACATTCCACAGGTTTCCTGCAGGACTCAAGGAATAAGGAGAAAAAAAACAATTTGACACACTAAAGGAATCAGCAGATAGGCATGTTTGTATTACCAATGGGAAATAACAGTGAAACCAGTAAACCAGTAAAATCAGTGGCTAAAAATGAGAAACACACCTCTGTCCTTGGGAACAACAACAGTGCAAACAGGATAAAATCGTTCTATTTCCTTTTTGTGTCTTCGAACTGCACCTGAGAATTAGGAAAATGTTCCACAATTCAGCCCACTATTAATCACTATGAATAAGGTAAGATAAAAATGAAATTAAAAGCCAACTCCAGTCAAATATAACAAAGGCAAACAGAGTCAATTAAGCACCATCAGCTGAACTAAGATAACTTCCGAATAATTCTTAAACATGGACAGATTTTTTCTTTGGCATGCAAATAGGCCTTGAGGAAAGAAATGCTTTACGGTATAGAAAGACTTAGTAAATATAGAATGCAAAGAATTTGAAAATTAATAAGCCTGAGAGATGCTCCCCAGAAAACATTAAAATATTTCACCCTAACTCTTGTGCGTTAAAAGATAAACCAGTAATCAAATGCTTTCTGTGAGACACTTCTAACAGTAATATTCCTTTCCAAAGTGTCCGAGCAATATTTTAGTGAGATTAATACCAACTATCCAGCTTGCCAAAAAAGCAAGGATGTTAATATTATCTTTAGTGTAGAGAATCCTTTGGAACAGTATTAGATGTTCAGAAGTAGAGCAGTGTAGAGGGACAGGAAAACAAAAAGCAGCACTACAAAGACATGAAAGAAGAGACATCACCTGGCACTGAAAAAACCCAAATGTTTTTGTAGAACCATCCAGCACAGTGCGACCTACGTACCAGAGTGATTGAAAACAACTGAACCACCACACACAAACTGTCCCCCTTCCTTCTCTTGAAGAGGGGAACATGGTGGCCCTACCTCGTCTATTTTTCCTCAGACAACTCTGTGCACATGCACCAATTTGATTCCCAGAATTACTCAAGCACCAGAAAACCCCTCCTATTTTCCCAAGACCAATTTCTTCACCATTCAGCCTGAGAAGTTGGCTCTTGCAAACAGCTCATTTTATAAAGTAATCCCAGCCCTCTGCCCTCCTGGCCCCAACTGCTAGCTCAGATTCTGGAGGGCTTTGGGCCAAGACTTTATTCTTGAAGGGTTTCCAGGGGCAAAGAGAGCGAACAAGGAAGAACATGGGTTTATGTAGACCCTCTGTCCGAGGACAGATAGCTGGCACTGAGCCAATTGGTCAGAGATAGCAGGGGAAAGTAGAGTCACACCACACAGTTACAGCTTTGGGGCTCCTTTTGGGGTAAACCATCCCCAGAGGGATACAACAGTTTTAGACATGTGATCACCAGCTCCAGTTGAACAACTCGACACGAACCTTCTATGTTTAGATATTTCCACTTAAGTTCATCAATATGTTCTTTGTCTCAGAGCACAGAGGAGGATTTTGGTAAGAACAAAGATCTTTTAATTTCAGATCCAACAATGGCCAGAAGCAGATGCATGAAGAACAAGACCAGGACACCAGAAATGGCACTTCCCACTAGAAATCTCTCCACTATAGATATCAGAACAGGGACTAAAGAACCACTTCTGGTGGCATTGTATTTACCAGTTATGAGTTTAGTCAGGAGCCTTTGTTCATCATTTGGCCTTCTGACACAATGCTGGACTTCCTGCTTTTTCAAGAGGAACCATTCTTGAGGTTCAAGGAGCTAATCTCTGAAAATGAGCAGCTCTCCCAGACCCCTCCTCTGCCCAGGACCATAACCCATGGGATTCCTGCCAGAAGAGCCCAGATCCTGCTCTCCTGAAGTGCAGGGCTCCAGTCCTGTTTTTGCATTGCTCTCTTCTCCCTGGATCCTGAGCTCAAACCGTGACTGCATGGTCACTGCAGCCACGGCTGCCCTGAACACCTCACATCCATCCCCAATTCTTCCTCTGGCAAGTAGGAGGTCTGGCTCTCCAGCCACCTGTGTCAGCAAGTTTGCATCAGCACACTCCAGAAAACTGAGTGTGTGTGCTCAGCTGTGCTGTCCTGCCATCAGACACTTGACACAGCTCAAGCTCCCCATAAGGACCAGAGCTCAGGAACGTCCCATTTGTCCCAAGAAGGCCTCACCTTTCTTCCCCATCAGCTGATGTGTAGTAGCCACCCACCAGAGAGTCCCCGCTGCTGCTGTGGTCTCTAATCCTGACCCATCTGCTGTCAGCTGGCTCATTGCACATCCCACAGCACAAATTCCAGCTGTTGTCTCCGACAAAGGACAATGCCCACTCCTTGCCTTCCCAGCCTGTCTTACTTGAAGCCTGGTTTCAGTCACTACAATGCTCCTGGAGGCTCTCCCTCCACATCTCCATGATCCCACAGCTCTGCCTCCAGCCCACAGAGTTAGAACTCAAAGGCTGAGAGAGCTGAGGCTGCCCAGCCTGGAGAGCAGAAGGTTCTGGGGAGACCTCAGAGCCCTTTCCAGTGCCTAAGGGACAAAAACAAGAGTTTGAAGGCGACTTTGAAAAAGGGCCTGGAGTGGCAGGACATGGCAGAATGGCTTCCCACTGCCAGTGGGCAGGGTTAGATGGGATATTGGGAAGGAATTTTTGGCTGTGGGACTGGTGATGCCCTGGCACATATTGCCCAGAGCATCCCCATCCCTGGAAGTGTCCAAGGCCAAGCTGGACTGTCTCTGACACAACCTGGGATAGTGGAAGGTGTCCCTGATCTTGTCAGAGGTATGGGAAATAGATGATCTTTGTGGGCCCTTCCAACCCAACCCAACCCAACCCAGGATCCTCTCTTGGAGAGGAGCAGACCATGTGCCCTGACCTGCACTGCACCACACATTTCCCTTCCTGGGTCACGTGAGCTGTCCCACCCCTTCTCTCTGCTGTCCATGGGGTCATTGCCCTGCACCTACTGGTGGAGCTCTAAAGTCTCAGGTTTGTTCCCCTACTCCATTTATTTCTGCACAGGTGCTCAAAAGAGGCACCCAGACATGGTAATTTCCCAGAGGATTTTCCCCCACAGATATTCCTTGTGTATGTGCACACTCTCATGGTGCACCCCTTTCAGCCCTTTGGTTTGTTCTTATCAAGCCTGTCTTGTTCATACCATTCCTCACATGTTTCCTACCCCCATTTCCCAATTTCTCACTTGATTACAGTTCTCACTTCTGCTCCAACCACCCTGATGCCAGAATGATTTCTGGTTCTATACTTTCTTCATATATATTTGTAGCTCTGTAGACTATTGCTAAATAGGATTCCTAGCTAGCTCCAGTACTTTTCCCTACCCTTTCCCTACCCTTTGCAGAAAGACAAAACACATTGTAGAGGCTCCAAACCCTGGGGATCCAAGGGGCCAATCCTAACTTGATTCATCCTGGGAGCCATTGGAAAAAAACTCTACCCAGACATATTTCCATAAATGAAGAGTAGTTCCTTCCTTAAAGGGGTGGCTACAGAAAAGCTGGAACCAAAAGGGGAGAATTCCTTCATCACTCATGCTCCTAATTCTTGTCTCTGGGCATTCTTGTCAATTATGCTAATTTGCTAAGCTAAACTTATAAAACTGTATTCACACTTTGCAGGGTGGGTGTTTTTCTATATCTGCCCTTTGGAGGCCTCCAAGAAATAATAAGGAGGTCTCCAAGAAATAATAAATACGGCCTCCAGCCTTTATGTTACCTCCCATACTAATATTGTCTCCAAAGGGTGTTGTTTTATTTCTAGGTCTCTAAGGCATCACTCCCAGAGCCATCCTGCTGCTTCCCAGGTCTCCCATTGCCCTGTCATTGGTACCACATGGAAGAGAAGTAGGGGTAATAAGCTGCAGCTGCAATAAGTTTTGCCAGTCTTTTGAAAGTGTCCCCAGTTCAAGTCCATGGCAAAGCAAGAGCTGGCCCAGCAGCACAGAGCCTTCCATTGCTATCACTCACCATCCCTGGATGTCCATCTTCAGAGCCATCCGAGACTGGCTCTGGCAGACATGGAGGAAGCTTCTAGCAGCTTCTCACAGAAGCCACTTCTGTGACCCTCCCCTGCTACCAAAACCAGGCTGTGCAATATCAACACCCTCTTCACTCTTTGCTCCTCACTCCCAAGGCTTCAGTGCCTCTACACAACAAAGAACAATAATTTTGCCTACTTTCTCCTCTTACCTAAAACAGCATGAACGCTTTCTAAAGTACTAAAGGACCCCCAGGCATCAATTCTAAGAGCCCAGAGGGCACATTCCTCTGGCTTCTGAGCATTGAAACAAAGGGGAAAAATGGACAGCTTCCAGCAAGTCAGAAATGCTTCGAAATAACAGAAAAAAAGTACTAATCAGTACTGATAAGTACTGATAATTTTCCTGCTTTCTATCCAGCTTAACTCCCTCCGACTTTTCAGAGGAGTTGTGTGATTCACAAGTTCTCCTTTACAACTCTAGATTTCAGATGCTATTTACATTCTTCCTTGAAAGCCATATGGTGTTTTTTCATGTAGTACATTGGGTTTTAAACCACTGAAGAAGTCATGTGACTGCCTGTGTGATCCAAAATTCTGTGTAATGGAACAAAGACAGTTTTTGTTTTGACATACCTCACTGTGTTTGGGGGACTGGGGTATCACAGTGATATAAACAGCATAGGGGCCAGTATAAAAACCCAAAGAAGGAAAAAAGATGAGATATTTTGGGGAAAAAAAAGAAGGAGAGGGGTGACTGTAATGTTTAAGAAGACAAATAGAATGTTCTTTATGTATTTCCTTTTATTCTGGATACATAAAAGAGCCCATGGGGATTTTAAAAGATGGAAGAAAGCGAGAATTTGAAAATTCTGTATTCAGTCAAGCAAACTGAAATCACTGCAGTATTCAAGTAATTTTTTTCCCTTTCCAGTTTACAAGGTAAATGTACCTCTGGAATCTGTCACTGACTTACACTTATGGATAATGTGGCCAGCTACCTAGCTTTCCATCTCCTGATTTACAACACTTTCGAACACTCTGAGGGAAGAATGATTTATTGGAGTAAGTCTTAGCAGTGTGACAACAGACTCTGAATGGACCGGGGACAATTCTCAAAGTTATACCAAGTAAGTGACATTTCTTTATTTCTAAAACTTCATTTAACATAAAGGTGGGGGTGAACAAGGGAATTAAATGGTTTGGGTTCACTGCAATGATTTTCAGCTGCAATAATGCCTTGAGTGCACTCGCTCTCCAGCCAGGCTTTCAAGCCAAATCCTCAGCTTGGATCTGCTCAGGAAGGTTCTCCAGGAACAACTGGGCTGACTCTGCATAACCCCATTATTCCATGATCCTCAAACACCAGCAGGGCACTACTTAGCATGTGAGAACTGATTCCCAGTTTGGGTAGCACTCAGGCTCCAATCTCCTGTCAAGTGTCCAGTTCTCCAGTGGACTTCCACTGACTGACTTGGGGCAGGAATGCAGAGCTCTGTGAAGAGCTCACAGTGGTGAGGAGTTTTGAGACAGACCTGTAACTGCCTGGTTTGAGAAGTTCTGCTTTGACACCAGCACCACACTGACAGTGTCCCCAGGTAAGCAATTCCACTGCTTTGGGGACAGAGGAGGGAGGAGGTTAGATACCCTTGGGTTTAAATTCTCACAAGAGCCTCATATCCAAGAGTTCCTGGAATGAAGGACAATTGTCTCCCAAATTGTGTGGGTTCTGAAAAGACCAGTGTGGGAGTAGGGATTATGGGAAGCCCTAGATATTCCTATCTTTGTATGGAATTTCATGATGTACGATAAAGGTGCATATCAACTCACGCTTTTCTGTGGGATTGTGAATATTGGGTTGGCAAAGGGATTTGTGATGTTGATCTGTGTTATCCTAAAGATTCAGATGCATCCCTCAGGAATTGTTGCTGCTCTTTCAGAGGTCTGCCTGTCTTTAAAGTACTGCAAGAACATCCCATGTTATTTTATATCCTTAAACCTCCTGCTCTCCTACCAGAAAGACGTGGAACTGCCTTGGGTGCTGCCTAATATCTGTCCATGTCTGTAGGATATGTTGAATGGGAATAAATGTGTGTTTGGGAATAATCTCAGTGCACATACAATTCCAAAGGGACAAAGGAATGAAGTTTTATCATTCTGAAGAAAGACCTCTTCCTTCCGTGCTGTTCAATGATTTTCCCTTTCTAGCTAAAGACAGGATATTTTCAGGGCTGCACAAAGACTCTGGAGTTATGTCTGACAAAAAAAAGATATTGGGCCTTATGAGTCAAAGTCCCTTTTGAGACTGCTGAAATAATAAGTTGAAGAAAAATTTCCAGGCTGTGAGCAATGCCTGCTTTTGGTCTTAAATTCCTTTGGAAGCTACTAATATGCATTTTAACATGCATACATGAAGATATGTATTATTATATTTTACCCTAACTCCGTATTATCTATGTTTTATATGTTTTATATGTTATACATGCTGCATACGGAATATGTGTTACATGTTATATGTTTTATATTTATATATTATATACTCTATTATTCTAATATTATTATTGTTGTGCTTATTAGTAATTTTGAGAATACCCCTAAATCAAAATGACATAAAATAGCAACCTTTAGTGTCACTGTGGGATACTCCAGGCATATTCTGTTGAGGGTTCAATTAAGGACACAGAAGGTTTTCCTTTTGTTTCAGGTTGGATTATTCCAGATAAAGCATTCATGAAGAATGCTAAGGCCCATGACTTTTTAGAATACAGGGCTCCTCCTGTGACTTTATAAGACTGAAGTGAAGGAGAAGTACAACTTTCTGCCCAAATAAATTGTCAGAACATAAAACACAAATCCCTTCCAGATGAAAGCAGTGGTAGGAAGTCATGGCTGTATTGTCAGGTAATGCAAAGCAGAGGGACTCGAGTGAGGCTTCTGGGGTCAGATAAAACAAATCCTCTGCTCTCTGAACTACAATTGCACGGTGTACATTATTTCTTGCTGATGATCATGCCCGGGGAGTTATTGCAGAGAAGCAGCTTCTTTGTATTGTGGCTGTTTGGAGAGCCTGGCAAGGAGAGCACATGGGAAGCCTTTCAAGTTCTAATCAGGGAACACAGAATGTACAGGACTGACAGGCTCTGGCCAACCATGGTACAACACCTGGGAAGGAAATGTTTGACTTCTGCTGGGTGTCTGGTTGCTCTGGGTGTGGACAAGTGTGTGGTTCTGCCTGTTTGATGAGGAGAGCCTGACCCATGAAGTTATGGCAGAGCAGGATTTGGCTTTCACCTCAGTTCCTCAGCAGTGGCATTGGGCTGATGGGGAAAGGGTGTAAAATCAGAGCCCCTTGATCAAACTCCCATCAGTACCCTGGGATGGACAAAATGTTAGACCTGAGGGATGTCTTGACCTGACAGCAAGGCAGACACCATGCAAAATGAAAAGCCGAATGCACCACTCTTTACCAAAGAGACCCCTCAGGATGCTCCTGTAAAAGCAGACACGTAAATGTTTGTGGATGTGTTTGACAACCTTTTATAAACTGAGCCCTTCCTGGCAAGGAAAGCTGCTGGAGGATTGCTTTCAGTTCCATGATTTTACTCTAATTCAAATTGCTAATCTGAGTGAATTGCAGACATTGGTTTTTGTGATTGCCATTGATTCTCAACATATGACCTGACCTAGAGGCAAAGGTATTTAGTTTAAAAAACATGTGGTGGTACCACAATGATTTGTTGGCTTCTATTTTTGACACCAATAGTTTTCTTCTAAGACAGCTCCTGCAAGTTAAAGCAATCTTCTTTCATTACTTGCACTTCTTATGGGAAGGAATAATGACATAAAAGACAGTGAATGAGAAGGTTACAAATTAGTCACAGCTGGAGTATGTATGAATTTTCATTCACTCAGCACTCAGACAAGCCTGCAGTAAAATCAATCATGCTCAAGTCATGGGGTTTTTTTTACATACTCCCCAAAACTTCTCTCCTAGAGGTCCTTGTGGAGAAATCAACTCAATCCAAAGATCTTCGCACCACTGGGAAAACAACACCTTTGCCAACAATTCTCATTACTGAGAACACCCGCTTGGAGACGTCCTCTAAGGAACAGAACACATCTGCTGCAACAACAGAGGTGATCTGCACGGACAGGTTTGACAGCAGCATGATAACAATAATGCCAGGTACAGTTTGGTGGCACAGGTGCAACATATTTCTAGGGACAGCATCCAGTGGTGCTTGGTGTTCTCCTGCTAGTCAGCATTGCCCTGGGCAGCCAGCAGAAATGAGAAAGACATCTGGTATTTCAGCAAGGAGAGATGAAAGATGTTTCAAAGCATGTGAAAGAAATGGTTTCTACTGTTAAATAACTTTGGGAGGAAGAGGGAAGACACAATCTATTTGTTCAAAATTGTGGATTTCCTTATGACTGCCAATTTCACCCTGTAGCAGCAAACCTCCTGCAGCACAACCTGGAACAGCCTTTCCAACACCAACAAAAAGTTAAAAGTGTGGTATGTGTTGAGGTTTTTTTACTAAATCACAGTTTATATTTTGTGGGACTCCATTTGTAGTCCTGAAGGTCATTCAAGGTGCTGAGGGGGCGAGTGACAGGGTTTGCAAGAGCACAAGGTGAGTTACCCAAACAGGTTGTGAAGTTACTTTGCTGTTTGGAGGATAAAGGAAATGTATTTTCTCCAGGGCAGAAGAGTCAGAACACAACACATTCAGCAGACACAAGCTGCTGCTGTTCCAAGGCAGCTCCTGCAGTTATACAGAAGCCCAGGAAGCAAAAAGCAATGCAGACAGACCCTGGGCTCCCCTGCTGTTGCCATGTTCTCTATCATCTGTTCATTTGCTGCTCCTCCTTTCTCTGAAACTATCCCCTGTGGATTTTCCCACCTTCTGCCAAGATCACAACATCAAAACCTGGACCATGATCTCTCCCCTCTTTTCTGGTCCCTGAGCAGATGCTGAAGGGCAGAGAGTGAACATGCTGTCCATGGCTGTGCTGGGTTTGAGAGTCCTGCTGGCAAAGAGCATCGCCTTCAATACCCTCATGAGTATCAAGTTGTTTCTTTTCTGAGGTAAGCAGGCACATAGCTTGGTTTGTAGAAAGCCTGGAAGCACATGCCAACAGTGACTGCCTGTCCCTGTGTATGGCCCTAGCCCCACAAGGAATGATGCCTATTCATCTGCTCCTGATTCCATTTAACAGCTCTTGCAGGTCCCTGGGGAAAAACAATGACCAAACCACACACAAGAAAAGCAATTCCCCCACAAAAACGGAATTACCACCCTGCTTTCCAAAAGACAAAGGAAAGAGCATTTCTCTGCATTCAAAGCTCAGTTCTTGGAGGCAGGTTCCCAAGTTTTGTTTGCCAGAGAAACTCAGGTATTACCTGAAGAGCCTAAGAAATATCTCCTTGACTATTTCCAGTGGCAGATTACAAAGCCTGGAGAAAAATCCAGACATATAAGGATTCAAACACAATGATCTCAAAATACAAATATGTGGGAGTAAAGCCAGGAAGACGGAAGATTTTTAAACTAAAGTATCAAAGAGGCACAAAAGATAGTTGAGACTAACTTTTGTGAGTGTATCTCTCCTGATCTGACAGATATCAAACAGTGGTTCTTAGGAGCAATTTCATAAAATGTAGTTTAAACCTCCTTTTTGCTCTTCCAGACATGAGGATTGCAGGCAAGAGGAACCCGAAGCAGAGCAGGAAAGAATGTGAACCAGCAGCCCACAGGGCTTGAACAAGCAGGGGCAGAGCTGCTGAGAGAGACCACCCAGGACACAAGGCAGCACCTTCCCCTGCAGACATTGAATACTGCTCACTCCTGCCTGGCCAGCTGATGTACACTGGACAGTTTGAAGTGCTTTTGCTGTTTCCTCTCCTCTGGGAACCGAGGAGAGTGGGTTTCCCCTCATCCTCCTGCTAAGCACATCTCCCCACTCTTCTGGCATTTGCACACAAGTGTCCACCATGCTTCCACAGCTTTGAAAACTCCAATGCTCACTCCAGATACATGGCCCTTTCAAAGCACCTTTCCCAGGCCTGTGGTGTTACTGCCTGTAGAACTGGAGTATTACTGCTGAGGGAATTCAAGCCCAGGAGTTGCCATTTGTACCTTTGGATTAGATTTAATAACAAAAAGTGTGTATTACAGATGAGAAGAGCTGTGTAGGATCTGAAGTGAATCAATTGACCCAGATGATGTTAATTTCTTTTTTCAAGCCTGTATTTCTTCTGCTAAATATATCTCATGTGCATTTTATGTACCTGCAGTAGTGATGAAAATAAAGTTGTACTTGGCAAAATTATGTGGGTTTCTGAGCTTTTTCTTCTGAAGCTGGGGTGGAGATTGCTGAAATCCAACTCTCCTAAAGCCCACAGGGATTAGAAACACAGCTTTGATAATCCTGTTGGCTGGATTTGTCTTTTCCAGACTCTGTGCAGGGAAGTGTCTCTCTGGCACATTCAAGAGCTTCAGTGAGGAGAGTCCTTGCTGAAGGCATGAGGCAGGAAAAGGCTCATATCAGCAGAGAAGAAACCCTGCTGTTGTTTTGCACTCAGTGATAGCAGGAAGGGGCCACCAAAAAATAATATTGAGTGGTTTGATGGAGTGATAGTTCCCATGGCAACTTGGTTCTTACCTAACAGAGCCCAGCACACACCTTCCCCAGCTCATCCCCCTCTCACAAGCTACAGGCAGGATGCTGTGGTCACCATTTCTGACTCAGTGACACCAGGCAGGATTAACCCTGCCCTGCTCTTGAAAAAACAAGTTAACCCCATCCAAAAGGGGAAAAAAGTCTTTTCTCCCCTCTGGCTGACTTCCTGCTGGCTTCAAGAGAACTTCTGCAGAGGACACAGCAAGGTGTTCTGCATTCAGCTTGGTCAGGCCAGACCCCCAGGTCGTGCAGACGCCCCAGAGAAGACCCTGAGCCCTTACAGAAGCTGAGTGAAATTTTCATGGCAAATGCAAATCCAGTGAAATGCTCATTTAGTGCATTCTACCACCTACTGACTTTCCAATGATACCCAGAACCTTTTTCTTAAGCACTCCACACCATTTCCCAATCTCTCAGGCAGATTTATATTTTGAGATTACTGCCTTAGACAAAACCAGCAGAATCAGATGGACAGGAGGGAAAGGTCCATGATTAAATGCTGTTATAATCCTTTTGTCATAAAGTCTTGATGAAGTCTGGGCCTAGGATTGGATCCCTCCCCACCTCCTGTGAGAAGGAGTTTAGAAAGCAGGGAGGGCCTTTCTGTACCTCATGTCTCAATGGGAGGGACTCCCTTTGATAGCTCAATCCCTTTCTTTCTGTTGGACTATCCTGTGCTTGTGCAAATTTATATTAAACCTCCTTTGCTGACACCTCTGACAGGGAGTGTTTCGTTGACCTAAAACCCTCATTTCATGACAGGGTCTCAGATTGTCCCTACTGAGCAGTGGCTTTTCACTTTGCATTGGCAATGCTGAACATGCAGCCTCAGAAAACAGGAGAACTGAATTGTTTCCAGAAGAAACCCAAAAACTGGGAGCTTCTGCGCAGACCGATTGTAAGATTGTGTTAGTGTGGGTAATTCCACAGAAGAGGACAGAATCTGCAGCTCTCCCAGCTGAAATCAGATGAGGTGAGTTTTATAGCTGTGAGAAACAATGCTCAATTTTAAAATGTCAACAGTCCATTAAACCTTAATGTCATGTTGGACACAAAGGAGGAGACGTGAGTCCATTCAGAAGGCTGCAGACTCCCAAGGAGGGAGCCCGCTGTTTACTGTCTAAACCTATTTTATACCTTTTCACAAAGCACCCAGCTTAGAGGTGGGGACCCCTGGAACCATTGGTCACTTAAAGAGACCATCACGCAAAGTCCCTCCTATGGGAAAGCATGTGGAAAAACATCTTAGTTTACAAAACAGCATGACCTTGCTTACCAGTTCTGTCCTGGAAACAGAATTTCCAGAAACCAAAACATGGCAGGCACAAACTGTAGCTACACCTTAACAAAATACAAGAGAAGACAGAATAAGAAAAAGTTACAGCCCTGGGTCCATGGAAATGAACCGCCAGGTTTAGTTTGTGTGATCTGCCACGAAATGGCTGCTGTGCCTTTCATCCCCCTGGTGCTGTATCTGGGAACCCTGGCCCCTCCCATCATCTGCCACTCTACTCTTCTTCACATCAACATTGAAGGTGAAGGGATCAATAGGAAACCAACTCCTACAAACTGTGTAACTTGGCATCACTGAACATTGAACCAATGAATTTCCCTGGGTTTTGACTGTATAAGTATGAGAAAAAAACAGTGAAAACATTTTGTGATGGAAGGATTTTCTCTGCACAAGCCACACAAGGTGTGGATGAAATGATTTCTGTTGCACATCTTGACCAGAATGAAGTAATGCCTTCATTCTCTAACACTAAAACATGCTATTGAAAAGTTTTTGCATTTCCTCTAGTTTCAGTGACAAGCCCACCCACAATGTGAACTTTTAAAGCAATTTCAAGAAAATTTTCCCCTCTAGCACATCATATGTATTTTTCCTTCCCCTTGGTGAGTCTCACACATAGAATGTGGTATCTGACATCTGTCCTGCTGGGCAAGCCAAAATGCTGAGAGCTCTCTCCAGTGGCAGACAACATTAAAAGCATGCTGGAAGAATGAACCTCTTTCCAAGAGGTTACACAGGAAAGCATTGTGAAGAACTCCAAGAGAATGGGCAACATTAAATAGCTTTTTGAACTCCTGAATCTTTCTGCTATCTTACACAGCATTAAAAATGCAATGTAATAATCTTATTCCTGTATCTCCTGGATATAATCTGACCTGTTTTGTGTTTCAAAATTCTAAAAACTTCCTGACACAACTAGATCGAAAGTAAACATAATCTCACTAGGAGCATGGTTATTTACGTGATGGTATAGCAAGTTATCTTTCTCTCTCTCCGTTATGTTTCACTTAGCAGATATTGTCTGAATTGAGATACTGGGAAACCTGATCTTCCCCTGCAGAACTGCTCAGGATGGGGGAGTGCACTGCTCCTGGGAATGTCTGTCCTTGCAAAGCACAGCTTTGAAAACAAATGTCAAATCTGTGATTTCTGTACGGAGGGCCTTAGCTGATTCCTGCCTATGCCAAAGCCTCTCACGATCAGGGAACTTCTTCTTTTGTGACCTGTTTAGAAACAGAACCTGCAAGGACAGAGTAGAGACACCCCAGCCTTCATTAAGTGATCATCTCTAACAGGCATTTTCCATACACAGTTCTATTTGATGACAAACACAGTCTCTGGCCATGGTGTTCCACCTGCTTGGGAGCACGGCTAGATCATCCTTGAGAGAATATTTTTCTCTAACACTGGACAGGAATCACCATCAGAGGCTCAGAGTTTCTGTCCTGTTCCCAATCCCTTGTCAATGCTCACAGCCCTGCACAATATCATCATGAGGAACACCTACAGGAACATCCACAGGGTGAGGTACCACCACGACAGGAACAGTCCAAGCAGCATTGTCCCCAGTGGCCTCACACCAGCTACAACTCATGCTTAGATCAGATTTCTTTCCAACACACTCTGAGCCGACCTGTTCTCATCTCAATTCTTCATGCCCCACACTGGGTGCCAAAGAAGGCTGTTGTGCTTAAAGAATGTTATTTCTTACTTTAGTGTTCCCACAGACCCACTCCAAACCAAACCTGAGGGTCTTTCAGAGGATGACAGAAAGTGTGAATATGGAGAGGGCTTAACAGAAAGATGGGAACCAGACAGGGTGAGAGGCACCCAGGAGGGCACCAACAGCTTCAGCTCTGCTCCTCCTGCCCCACCTCTCCCCCTCAGTGCTGTCATAGGCAGAGGGAGGGACCAGGAGGGACTGGGCAGCGACAGAGGCACAGGCAGGGCAGGTGTGGGCAGAGCTGTTGTGCAGGCAGAGAGAAGGTGCAGAGAGGCCAGACAGAGCAGGCCTGGCCATGTGGAGTGCCCTGTGCGTGGGCTTCTTGCCCATTGTAGGTAAGTGCAGGCAAGGGCTGATGGCCCCAGGAGCTGAGCGTGGCCCTGTGCTCTGCACAGCTCTGGACAGCTGTGCTGAGCGCTTGCAGCCGCACCTGTTCCTCGCCTCCAGCTGCCCAGCCATGCCTGTGGAGCATGGGGACAGCAGCCCTGCTCCTCTCCTGCCTGCCAGCTCGGCACCTCCATCCAAGCTGCCTCCTCTGCAGCCTGGGCACACGCAGGGCACCTCCCTGCTGCACTCAGCTCTTGGGGCCCAGCGCTTTGCCCTGGCACTGGACACTCTGCTCCTGGGGCACTGCGGCCCCTCTGGAACAGACCAGCTGCAGGATGGCAGCACAGGGAACAAGCCCCATTGCCCAGGACAGCCTTTGTCTTTCCTGGGCTCATCTAGAGCCCTTTCAGGGAAAGCAGGGTGGCTTCCTCACCATGCTGCCTTGGCAAGGACAAAGGAATTTGTCCCCCCATGGTGCAAATCCTGCCTGCTTCTGTGAGAAAAATCAGACAAAGCTTCCTGTCTGACAGGGAAAAGGAGGAAGGAAAATGTGGAGTCTCCTTCCTTGAGAGCTTTGATACCTGCTGCCAGCTCTGCCCATCTGTGTCAGCTGGCTCCAAAGAGAAGGATTTTGTCCTCCCACTGCTTCAGTGCCATTCCAAAGCCCCACAAGCATTGCCCTCCCCTTTGCTGTATCTTGGAGTGACAGTGGCTTGTTCTTGCTCTCTGCAGCAGTCACTGGGCAGGTGACCTTGGGGCAGCACCCCAGGGAAGTGACCGTGTGAGAGGGAAATGCAGTCACCTTCGAGTGCAGCATTGACAGTCATGATCTGTGGGTGTTCTTGATATCTTGGTACCGTCAGGGCCCAAGTGGCTCTGTCAAATGTATTTACCGTGAGGGTGATATCTATGGAGGTTTCCAAGATCGCCTTAAGGGAGAAGTGGAGAGTTCCAGGATGACATTACAGATCCTGGCAGCAAAGCAGGGGGATGCAGCAACGTATTACTGTGGAGCAGCTCTGTAGCTGAGTGGATCAAAAACCAACAGATGGGGAAGACAGATCTCTCAGCACTTCTTTCTAGCAGCTGCTCCGTGGGGCTCTTGTCAGCTGCAGGAAACATCCCTCTGGCTTGGTGGCACTATAGGCAGTTGAGGGAGAGGGACTGGTCCCATTCATGGTGCAGGAGGATCTGTTGTGGGAACTGCAGAGGCTGTTTGGGAGAGTGCAGGTTTAGTGCACATTGCCTGGGCTTCTGTCCAGCACGGCCTCATTTCTCCTCTGTGCCTTGGCTGCAGAGCCATGAGATGATGGAGATGTGTTGCTGTAGCTTCCAGAGTGCTGTGGTGGATGAATCCAGGCCTTTTAGGAAAGCCAGATCAGCAGAGATAAGTGCTCTGGGTGGCTGCTACAGGGCACTTGATCAGGAAGGAGTTGCAAAGGTGTAGTGAGTTGACTTTGGTTGTTCTCCAGGGGCTCAGCAAGCTGCTGTCTGAGTCGTCCTCTGGAATTAGACACAGGGAAAATATGCAATTAACCCTTGTGACTCACTCAGTCACCCTCACTGCGATGGGGGAGAGAAACAAAAGGGTGGACTGAGAAAATCTGTGTTTGATGAATGAAAACGAGCTGAATAATCAAAGCAAAATCTGCACAGAGAAACCGAAGAACACCAAGACACAATTACTGAGTTCCCTGTGGCACAGAGGAGCAGCAGAGCTGGCTCCTCTTCTGCTTCCCTTTCCTTGTGCCCGTGGCCGGCGCTGCTGCAGCCCGGCGGGGCCGCGGCCCCGGGGCCCGGGGCGGGTGTGTCGGGGCGGGCAGAGGCGGCGGCGCTGCCCCGGCGAGGCGGGGCCGGGCGGGAGCGGCCCGAGCGCGGCTCCGCTCGGCTCCTGTGCGGCTGCCGCGGGGCCGGGGCCGGGCACGATGGCGGCCGGGCTGCGGCCGGGGCTGCTGGCCTTGGCCTTGGCCTTGTGGCCCGCAGGTGAGAGCCGGGCGGGGAGGGCAGCGAGCCCGGCCCGGGACAAGGAGGGACAGGGTCGGGAACACGGGCAAAGGCCGGGGCAGACACAGGGACAGGGGCCCGCGGCTGTGGCTGTGCCGGGCCGGGGGCACCGGGACACCGGGACACCGCTCTCGGTCCGTGGTCACGCCCTGCCCGATTCCTGCGCTCTCTCTCCGCAGGGCTCCTGGCACAGCCGAGGCTGCAGGAGGCCGGCGGAGGGCTGCGAGCACCCGGGGACTCGGTCACCCTCTCCTGCCACGGGTCCGGATATCCCTTTAAGAGTCATGGAATTTGGTGGTACCGTCAGGCACCCGGAGGCACCCTGGAGTGGGTGTCCTTTATTGGTTCTAATCCGAGAGTTCTTTTTTTTGACCATTCAGTGCAGGGGCGAGCCACGAATTCCCGGGACAATTCCCGGTCTGAGGCTTATCTCTCCCTGCGGACCCTGCACCCCGGCGACTCTGCCCGGTACTTCTGCGCTATTCAGCCGTCCACACGGGGACAGGAAACCCAGCTGAGCTTCAACATAAACCAGCTAGGGTCTGGCTCAGCACCCCCGAAATTTGGAGATGGTGAATTCCAAAGTGGTTCAGGGATGCTCCTAAGAAATCGGGGGCTCACGCACCACAGGTGATCCTGGCCTTTCATCAAGAGCTCCTTTCCCAACACTGAGGCTTTCCTTCTCCTGAGTCCCAATTGCAGTGTTCTGTTCTATAGAGGAGGTTCAAGGTTTTTCAGTCACCCAGTCAGCCTGGTGACTGCCTGGCCCCAGTCCCACTCTGCCTTCCTTGGTCTCCTTCTTAAGTGGAACACACAAATCACCTGGGCTTTGGGAACACCTTTGCCAGCTTCCTTTGACCCTTTTGAGGCCATCTCCTTGCACTACTGAGAGCAAAGCAGTGACACAATGGGCCTGATTTTCTTTCAGGTGCGTTTCGAGCTGATGAGATCCAAGCAACAAGCTCTGCAGTGTGGTGTTCAGCAGGGAACAGTCGAGCGCTTCTGTTGCACTGAGAGCTCCAAAGCCTCCTGTATTTCCATGGCCTGGTATCAGCAGCTCAGCAGGACCAGGGGGCAGGGGAAGGACAAACTGACAGCCTCCCCAGTCAGCTCCGAAGTCCCAGCAGCAGCCTGCGAGATGTACTGAGAGAAAGGCCAAGGCTGGCCTCTTGGAGCCACATCACCTCTTGCCCACCACAGCATCTCCTGGCAAACAAACAGTCTATTCTTGCACCAGACAGGGTGAGAGGCACCCAGGTGGACAGCAACAGCTTCAAGCTCTGCTCCTCCTGCCCCACCTCTCCCCCTCTCCCCCACAGGCAGAGGGAGGGGCCAGGAGGGACTGGACAGTGACAGAGGCACAGGCAGGGCAGGTGTGGGCAGAGCTGTTGTGCAGGCAGAGAGAAGGTGGAGAGAGGCCAGACAGAGCAGGCCTGGCCATGTGGAGTGCCCTGTGCGTGGGCTTCTTGCCCATTGTAGGTAAGTGCAGGCAAGGGCTGATGGCCCCAGGAGCTGAGCGTGGCCCTGTGCTCTGCACGGCTCTGGGCAGCTGTGCTGAGCGCTTGCAGCTGCACCTGTTCCCCGCCTCCAGCTGCCCAGCCATGCCTGTGGAGCATGGGGAGAGCAGCCCTGCTCCTCTCCTGCCTGCCAGCTCGGCACCTCCATCCAAGCTGCCTCCTCTGCAGCCTGGGCACACGCAGGGCACCTCCCTGCTGCACTCAGCTCTTGGGGCCCAGCGCTTTGCCCTGGCACTGGACACTCTGCTCCTGGGGCACTGCGGCCCCTCTGGCACAGACCAGCTGCAGGATGGCAGCACAGGGAACAAGCCCCATTGCCCACGACGGCCTTTGTCTTTCCTGGGCTCATCTAGAGTGCTTTCAGGGACAGCAGAGTGGCTTCCTCACCATGCTGCCTTGGCAAGGACAAAGGGATTTTCTCCCCCATGGTGCAAATCCTGCCTGCTTCTTTGGGGAAAATCAGACAAAGCTTCCTGTCTGACAGGGAAAAGTTGGAAGGGAAACGTGGATTCTCCTTCCTTGTGAGCCTTGATAGCTGCTGCCAGCTCTGCCCATGTGAGTCAGCTGGCTCCAAAGAGGAGGATTTTGTCCTCCCTCTGCTCCAGTGCCATTCCAAAGCCCCACAAGCATTGCCCTTCCCTTTGCTGTATCTTGGAGTGACAGTGGCTTGTTCTTGCTCTCTGCAGCAGTCACTGGGCAGGTGGCCTTGGAGCAGCACCCCAGGGAAGTGACCGTGCAAGAGGGAAATGCAGTCACCTTCGAGTGCAGCATGAGGGGAGGTGGTATGAGGTACTACTTAATGTACTGGTACGATCAGGGCCCATGGGATGCTCTGGTATGGATTTACCGTGACCATGATCACTATGGAAAAGGTTTCCAAGATCGCTTTAAAGGAAGAGTGGCGGGTTCCAGGACCACACTGCAGATCATGGGTACAAAGCAAGGGGATGCAACAACGTATTACTGTGGAGTGAGAATCACCCCGGAGCAGCTCTGCAGCAGAGTTGACCAAAAACTGACAGGTGTGGAAGACAGATCTCCCAGCACTTCTTTCTAACAGCTGCTCCCCCGGGCTCTTGTCAGGCACTGGCAGGTACAGGAAACATCCCTCTGGCCTAGTGGCAATGAAAGCCACTGGAGGGAGGGGTGGCAGAAGGGCTGGTCCCATTCATGGTGCAGGAGGATCTGTTGTGGGAACTGCAGAGGCTGTTTGGGGAAGTGCAGGTTTAGTGCACATTGCCTGGGCTCCTGTCCAGCACGGCCTCATTTCTCCTCTGTGCCTTGCCTTGCTTCCCAGCCCTCTTTCCTCAGGGACGCTCAGCACCGCCTTGGGAAGTGGGAATTGTGCTCAGCCACATTTACAGCCTTCTCCAGTGAGACAAAGTGTCTTGCTGGGTGAGGAGAAAGTGGATGTTGTGCACTCTTCATTCAGTTGTGCTTTCAGCAATGATTTCCCTGGAAACCTTCTCAACAAAGATTTTTGTTACAGACTAGAAAAGGGCCCAGTAACATGGATTGTGCAAGGGTACATGTTCCTTGCTCCAGCCTCTCCCCCTGGGCTCTGGGAAATGGAATTGCTGAAGGCTGATCTGGCTGCTGAAGCCTGAGGTGAATAAAGCATTCAGGACCTCAGTCCTGTCCCATGTCCAGTGTCACCTGGTCCCCATCCCATTCAGCACTGGGCTCACGTTTTCCCCAGCCTCGTTTGTCCATGCAGCCTCCTGGCAAGTTGACCTGACTCCTTGCTCACTGGGGAGGAATCCTCTTCAGCTCAGCACTGCTGAGCCCGGGGACTACTGTGTCCCCTGCTGGGCTCCCCAGCCTGGGAAGCACCCAGAATGAGGAAAAGAAATGCAATGAAGGTCCATGAAGGCAAGGAAGGGAACAGCTGACATATAAGAAGAGCCTGGGAGATCTGGTGGATTTAGTACATACAAGAAATTGCTTGCAGTGAAATTCATCACAAACCCCTTGCAGTCCTCCAGTGCTGGCCTGTGGTTTCTGCAAGCGAGAAAGAAAGAGTTTCTAGTCACCATTTCTCAGTTGAATTTCCTCCAATCTCCTCTGCCCAGGATTGCAGCCTATATGAACAACTCATGGCCAGCAATAGACTTGTCAAGCTCCAGGAAGCAGCCACTAGACCGGTCAAATGAGAATACTTGTTCTTGCCCTTCTTTCCATGGCCATGTGTTTAGCTCAATTTTAAAAGACTAACTTCTCTAGATAATTTGGCTCTAAGTGTCCTCCTATGGCAAGCAACTTACAGACATTGCAAAGGAAGTTTTCTCCTCTGCCTGAGGCAAATATCTCCAGAGATGTCAACGCACATGTGACTGAGTCTTTCAAAGGAACACAGAAAGGGTAAAATTTTAAAAAATACTCCTTTTAAACAAAGAAGGGTTAAAATTATGGGGAAAGACTTTTTAATTTGGGATGTAGTTATGGGACAATGGATAATAGTGTTACACAAAAAGATGACTGATTCAGACAATATGGAAGATTTTTTTTTAAAAAATGTGAACCTGCTTGAGAATCTTCCACAAGATCGCAGAAGGGTGAATATTGAAGATGCCTCACTTATACATAGAGGGCTTCAAAGAGAGATGGTGACAGACAGGGGGTTTGTAAAGGAAGCCCCTTCTCTCTTCCGCTGCCAGAGCCGCCATTACCACGCCAGGGAGACGTGACTGAGCTCACGCCACAGCGCCCCCTGCAGGCTCAGGAGAATCAGCGCACCCACCCTGCCCGGCCAGGAGCCACCAGCGCCCCTGCTGGCTGTGACCGGAACTGCACCCAGGGGGAAAGTGCTGCAGGCGGGAGAAGCTGTGACTGGGTGTGTGGGTCTGTTTGTTGTTGCTGCCGGTGTTGTTGTTTGTTTGAGTTGTTAGACACATACATACTGGTAAAGGACTGCTGTTCCTTTTCCAAAATCTTTGCCAGAAAGACCCATAATTTTGAAGCTATCAAGGGTAATTCCCAGCTGGAAGGTCACTTGAGAAATTTACAATCCTCCGAGTCTTCTGCTTTTAATCCACTCCTCCCAAGACCCCCCAGAGCCACCCTGCTACAACCTTGACTCCCATCAAAGTGTCACGAGTACGCACAAGGAAGAGAAGTAGGGGGAATGAAATGCATTGGAAGAAATGCTTTGAACCAACACAAGAAGTATTGATTATTTCCATGCTTTTTGTCCAGCTTAACTCCCTCAGATTTTTCAGAGGTGTCATGTAATCCCCAAGTTCTCATTTACAACTCAACTTTCTGATATTATTTTAGAACCTTCCTTGAAAGCCTCATGTTTTTTTTTCATGTGGTACTCAAACCACAGAAGAATTCATGTGACTGCCTACATGACCAAAAATTCTGTGTAATGGAACAGAGACAGTTTTTGTTATGAAATATATCACTGTGTTTGGAGGTGGGTACCACGATGATATAAACAGCATAGGGATCTGTACAAAATCAAAGAGAGGGAAAAAAGCTGAGATATTTTGGGAAAGAAAGGAGATGGGTGACTGTGATGATTCAAGAGACAAATTAAACATTCTTTCTATATTGCTTTTTACCCTGAAAAGATAAAAGAGCTCAATGAGGATTTTAAAAGGTGGAAGAAAGGGAGAAGTTGAAAACTCCATCAAACTAACTGAAATCACTGAACTATTCAATGAACTTTCTTTGCTTTCTACTTTTGGAAGTAAATGTACCTCTGGATACTCCCTTGGACTTGCACCCATAGGTTATTGGACTAATGGCTCTTCATTGACTGTTTTTACAACACTTTTGAAAACCATGAGGAAAGAGTGAGTTATTATAATAAGTCTTAGCAGTGTGATGACAGATAAGCTTATATTTGGACCAGGGACAACTCTCACAGTTACACCAAGTAAGTGGCATTTTTTATTTCTAAAACTTCATTTAAAATTAAGGTGGGGGTGAAAGAAGGAGTTTAATGGTTTGGGTTCACTGCAATGATTTTCAGCTGCAATAATGCCTTGAGTGCACTCGCTCTCCAGCCAGGCTTTCAAGCCAAATCCTCAGCTTGGATCTCCTCAGGAAGGTTCCCCTGGAAAAACTGGGCTGACTCTGCATAACCCCATTATTCCATGATCCCCAAACACCAGCAGGGCACTACTTAGCATGTGAGAACTGATTCCCAGTTTGGGCAGCACTCAGGCTCCAATCTCCTGTCAAGTGTCCAGTTCTCCAGTGGACTTCCACTGACTGACTTGGGGCAGGAATGCAGAGCTCTGTGAAGAGCTCACAGTGGTGAGGAGTTTTGAGACAGACCTGTAACTGCCTGGTTTGAGAAGTTCTGCTTTGACACTGGCACCACACTGACAGTGTCCCCAGGTAAGCAATTCCACTGCCCTGGGGACAGAGGAGGAAGGAGGTTAGTTAGCCTTGGGCTTAAATTCTCACAAGAGCCTCCTATCCAAGTATATTCTTTCTGGAATGAAGGACAATTGTCTCCCAAGTTGTGTGGGTTCTGAAAAGACCAGTGTGGGAGTAGGGATTATAAGATGCCTTAGTAATTGCTATCTTTATTTGGAATTCCCTGATGTAAAAAAAAGGTGCATGTGACCCCAAACTTTTCTAAGGGAATGAGAATGTTGGGGTGGCAAAGGGATTTGTGATGTTGATCTGTGTTATCCTAAAGATTTAGGTGCATCCCTCTGGAATTGTTGCTGCTCTTTCAGAGGTCTGCCTGCCTTTAAGGTACTGCAAGAATATCCCATATTATTTTACTCCTGCTATCCTTCCCGAAAGATGTGGGATTGCCTTAGATGTAGCCTAATATCGGCACATATCTGTAGGATATGTTGCATGGGAATAAATGTGTGTTTGGGAATAACCTCAGCGCACTTCCAATTCCAAAGGGACCAAGGAATGCAAAGATATCATTCTGAAGAAAGACCTGATCTTGCCATGGTCTTTGATGATTTTCTTTTTCTACAGACAGGATATTTTCAGAGCTGAACAGAGATTCTAGGATTCTGTAGGAAAGTAAAAGACATTGAGCTTTAACTATCAAAGTTCCTTTAGAGTCTGCTGAAATTCTCAGTAAGTTGAAGCCAAATTTTCCGAGGTGTGAGCCACCTCTCCCTTTTGATTTTGAATTCATTTGGGATCTACTGTTATGCATTTAAAAGTGTTTAGAGCGCAAATACTTCATTGTGCAATATTTTGGAAATTCCACAAATCAAAATGACATAAAATAATAACCAGGCTCTTCCTGTGACTTTATAAGACTGAAGTGAAGGACAAGTACAACTTTCTGTCCAAATAAATTGTCAGAACATAAAACACAAATCTCTTCCAGAAGCAAGCAATGGTAGGAATTCATGGCTGTATTGTCAGGTAATGCAAAGCAGAGGGACTCGAGTGAGGTTTCTGGGGTCAGATAAAACAAATGCTCTGCTCTCTGAACTACAATTGCACTGTGTACAGCATTATTTCTTGCTGATGATCTTGCCCAGGGAGTTATTGCAGAGAAGGAGCATGTGTGTTTTGAGGCTGTTTGGAAAGCCTGGCAAGGAGACCACAGGAAAAGCCTTTCAAGGTCTTCTCAGGGAAAACAGAAGGCACAGGACTGACAGGCCAACCATGGTACAACACCTGAGAAGATTGACTTCTGCTGGGTGTCTGTTCCTCAGTTCACCTCAGTTCCTCAGCAGTGGCATTGGGCTGATAGGGAAAGGGTGTAAAATCAGAGCCCCTTGATCAAACTCCCATCAGTACCCTGGGATGGACAAAATGTTAGACCTGAGGGGTCTCTTGACCTGACTGCAAGGCAGACACCATGCAAAATGGAAAGCCAAATACACCTCTCTTTACCCAAGAGACCCCTCAGGATGCTCCTGTCAAAGCAGACACGTAAATGTTTGTGGACTTGTCTGACAACCTTTTATAAACTGAGCCCTTTCTGGCAAGGAAAACTGCTGGAGGATTCCTTTCAGTTCCATGATTTTACTCTAAATCAAATTACTAATCTGTGTTAATTTTTGACATTGGTTTTTGAGATCACCCTTGATTTTCCCTGTATGACAAAAGCTAGAGGAAATGTTTAATTTAAAAAAGAAATCATGGTACCACAATGGTTTGTTGGCTACTAAATTCTTTTGACACCAATAGTTTTCTTCTAAGACAGCTGGGTGTCTTCAGTTTAAGCAATCTTTTTTTTGTTACTCGTGCCTCAATTGGCGAAGAATAATTACATGAAAGACAGTGACCGATAACACTACAGATTAGTCACAGCTAGAGTATCTGTGAATTTTTGGTCACTCAGCACTGGGGCAAGCCTGCAGTAAAATCAATCCTGTCCAAACCATGCTTTTCTTTACAGACATGGCAAACACTTCTGACCCTCAAGTCCTTTTGATGAAATCAAAGAAATGGGAAGAAGGTGGCAACACCGGGAAAGCAGCTTGTTTGGCAAGGAACTTCCTTACAAAGAACATCAGCTTGGAGATGCCCTCTAAGAAGGTTGTATATGAACAGAGCCCATCCATATTGGCATCAGAGGGGTTGTACAATGCCATCAAAGTGGTCAGTGTGACAAAAGACACAGAGGTGACCTGCACAGCCAAATTCAACAACATCACAGTAACAAAACAGCCAGGTACAGTTTGGTGGCACAGCTGTGACTTATTTCTGGAGACAGTGGCCTGTGGGGCTTTGTGTTCTCCTTTTTGGCACCATTGCCCTGAGCAGATAGCAGAAATGAGAAAGGCTTTTGGTATTTCGGAAGGGAGAGGTGAAAGATGTTTCAAAGCATCTGAAAAAAATGGACTCAATTAGTTAATTACTTGGAGAGACCTTATTTTGCAAAGGGGAGGGAAAACACAATCTGTTTGTTCAAAATGTGAAATTCCTTATGACTAAATATCTTACCCTGCAGCAGCAAACCTGCTGCAGCACAAGCTGGAAGAGCCTTTCTAAAATCTACAAAAAGTTAATGATCAGGTGTGTTGTGAGAGTTTTTAAATTAAATAAATTGTTGTATTTTATGGGTCCAGAAGGGCACTCAGATACTAAAACCAAAACAATGTAGGAATCCTTCTGTTTCCTGCAAATGCATGGAGAAATTGTCTCCTCAAATTAATGTTGCAATAAATGACTGATTCTCTGAGCGCCAGTCTGATCATCTGAGCACCAACTTTACTCAAGCTCCTACAGGAAATGTCCCATGAACATTTCTTTTAATACTGCATAAAACATGGGTATAGTTTAAAATGCCTTTTCTTTATCATTCTGCAGAAGAGGAGGAGGCTGAAGAACCAGTAAGAGGGGCCAGTGACAGGGTTTGCAACAGCAAAGAGCCCTCAGCACCAGGTGAGTTACCCAAAGAGGTTGTGAAGTTACTTTGCTGTTTGGGGAATAAAGGCATGGAAATGTATTTTCTCCAGGGCAGAGGAGTCAGAACACAACACATTCAGCAGACACAAGCTGCTGCTGTTCCAAGGTAGCTCCTGCACTTACACACAAGCCCAGGAAGGAAGAAGCAATGCAGACAGACCCTGGGCTCCCCTGCTGTTACCATGCTCTCTATCATCTGTTCGTTTTCTGCTCCTCCTTCTTCTGAAACTACGCCCTGTGGATTTTCCCACCTTCTGCCAAGATCACAACATCAAAACCTGGACCATGATCTCTCCCCTCTTTTCTGGTCCCTGAGCAGAACCTGAAGGGCAGAGAGTGAACATGCTGTCCATGGCTGTGTTGGGTTTGAGAGTCCTGCTGGCAAAGAGCATCGCTGTCAATACCCTCATGAGTATCAAGTTGTTTCTTTTGTGAGGTAATGGACCACAGAGTGATCAAACTCTGGTTCAGAGACCAAATTCCAATAAATGTTGTTTAAACCTCACTTTGCTCTTCCAGACATGAGGAATGAGGGCAAGAAGAACCCAAGGCAGAGCAGGAAAGAACAAGCTTGAACAAGCAGGGGCAGAGCTGCTGAGAGAGACCACCCAGGACACAAGGCAGCACCTTCCCCTGCAGACATTGAGTACTGCTCATTCCGCCTGACCAGCTGATTTACACTGAACAGTTTTAAGTGCTTTTGCTGTTTCCTCTCCACTGAGAACTCTGAGGAGAATGGATTTCTCCTCATCCTCCTGCTAAGCACATCTCCCCATTCTTCTGGCATTTGCACTCAAATGTCCAACATGCTTCCACAGCTTTGAAAACTCCAATGCTCACTCCAGATACATGGCCCTTTCAAAGCACCTTTCCCAGGCCTGTGGTGTTACTGCCTGTAGAACTGGAGTATTACTGCTGAGGGAATTCAAGCGCAGGAGTTGCCATTTATAGCTTTCGGTAAGATTTAATAACAAAAAGTGTGTCTTACAGATGAAAAGAGCTGTCTAGGATCTGAAATCATTCAATTCAACCAGATAATGTTCATTTCTTTTTCAAGCCTGTATTTCTTCTGATAAATACATCTCATGTGCATTTTATGTTCCTGCAGTAGGGATGAAAATAAAGTAGTACTTGGCAAAATTGTGGGTTTTCTGTACTTCTTCTTCTGAAGCTGGGGTGGAGATTGCTGAAATCCAACTCTCCTAAAGCCCACAGGGATTAGAAACACAGCTTTGATAACACAGATTTCCTCTTGGCTGGATTTGTCTTTTCCAGACTCTGTGCAGGGAAGTGTCTCTCTGGCACATTCAAGAGCTTCAGTGAGGAAAGTCCTTGCTGAAGGCATGAGGCAGGAAAGTGCTCATATCAGCAGAGAAGAAACCCTGCTGTTGTTTTGCACTCAGTGATAGCAGGAAGGGGCCACCAAAAATAATATTGAGTGGTTTGATGGAGTGATAGTTCCCATGGCAACTTGGTTCTTACCTAACAGAGCCCAGCACACACCTTCCCCAGCTCATCCCCCTTTCACAGGCTACAGGCAGGATGCAGTGGTCACCATTTCTGACTCAGTGACACCAGGCAGGATTAACCCTGCCCTGCTCTTGAAAAAATAAGTTAACCACATCCCTGAAGGGAAAATAAGGCTTTTCTCCCCCTGGCTGAGTTCCTGCTGGCTTCAGGAGAGCCTCTGCACAGGACAAAGCAAGGTGTGCTGCATTCAGCTTGGTCAGGTGAGACCCTCAGACCCCTCAGACCCCCAGAGAAGACCCTGAGGCCTTGCAGAAGCTGTGTGAAATTTTCATGGCAAATGCAAATCCAGTGAAATGCTCATTTAGTGCATTCTGCCACCATAATATAAATCATAAATTTTTATAGCGACTTTCCAATGATACTGAGAACATTTTCCTCAAGCACTCCACACCATTTTCCAGTCTCTCAGGCAGATTTATATTTTGAGAACACTCCCTTAGACAAAACCAGCGAAATCAAATGGACAGGAGGGAAAGGTCCATGATTAAATGCTGTTACAATCCCTTAGTCATAAAGTCTTGATGAAGTCTGGGGCTAGGATTGGATCCATCCCCACGTCCTGTGGGAAGGAGTTTAGAAAGCAGGGGGGCCTTACTGTACCTTATGACACAATGGGAGGGACTCCCTTTTACAGCTCCACCCCTTTCTTTCTGTTGGACTGTGCCACGCTTGGGCAAATTTATATTAAACCTCCTTTGCTGACACCTCTGACAGGGAGTGTTTCGTTGACCCAAAACCCTCATTTCATGACAGGGTCTCAGATTGCCCCTACTGAGCAGTGGCTTTTCACTTTGCATTGGTAATGCAGAATATGCAACTTAAGAAAACAGGAGAACTGAATTGTTTCCAGAAGAAACCCAAAAACTGGGAGCTTCTGTGCAGTCCAATAGTAAGATTGTGTTAGTGTGTGAAATTCCACAGAAGAGGACAGAATCTTTCAGCTCTCTGCTGAAATCAAATGAGGTGATTTTTGTAGCTGTGAGAAACAATGCTCAATTTTAAAATGTCCATTAAACCTTAATGCCACTATTGGACACAAAGGAGGAGACACGAGTCCATTCAGAAGGCTGCAGACTCCCAAGGAGGGAGCCCGCTGTTTACTGTCTAAACCTATTTTATACCTTTTCACAAAGCACCCACCTTAGAGGTGGCAACCCCTGGAACCATTGGTCACTTGAAGAGACCATCACGCGAAGTCCCTCCTATGGGAAAGTGTGTGGAGAACATCTTAGGTTACAAATAGTATGACCTTGCTTACCAGTTCTGTCCTGGGAACAGAATTTCCAGAAACCAAAACATGGCAGGCACAAACCGTAGCTACACCTTAACAAAATACAAGAGAAGACTGAAAAAGGAAGAGTTACAGCCCTGCGTCCATGGAAATGAACCGCCAGGTTTAGTTTGTGTGATCTGCCACGAAATGGCTGCTGTGCCTTTCATCCCCCTGGTGCTGCATCTTGGAACTCAGGCCCCTCCCATCATCTGCCACTCTACTCTTCTGCACATCAGCATTAAAGGTGAAGGGATCAATAGGAAACCAAATCCTACAAACTGTGTAACTTGGCATCAATGAACATGGAACCAATGAATTTCCCTGGGATTTGCCTGTATAAGTACGAGAAAAAAAACAGTGAAAATGTTTTGTGATGGAAGGATTTTCTCTGCACAAGCCACACAAGGTGTGGATGAAATGATTTCTGTTGCACATCTTGACCAGAATGAAGTAATGCCTTCATTCTCTAACACTAAAACATGCTGTTGGGGAGTTTTTGCTTTTCCCCTATGTCCTGGGTTGTGGAGCCGGGTTTTGGGTATTCTATTTACACCTGTTTGGGGGCCTGATGTCCCACCTTGATAGGCCATTGCCACCTTTCCCCAGCCTGTGCGGTGCATTTGCATTTCTATACATCTCATGCCCTGGCGGTGGGGGGTGGGGGGAGGGGAGTCGGCCGGGAGAGAAGGCTCGGACTGTGCCGGTGCTGCGCTGCTGGAAGAGCTGAGTGCTCTGCGCTTCCTTCCCTGCGGTGTGGCAAGATTTTCTTTGCCTCCTGTGCTCGCCATCCTGCTTCCCTCCTCACCACCCCTCAACCTGCTTCTTCACAGAATCATCTCTGCTCCAACAGAATCACGTCTGCCACTTCAGAAGGACTTTACGTTTGGACTGCTTTCAACATCCTGAATCACAGAGTCAGATTGAGGGTCTGACTCTGTCAGGGTTTTCTTCCAAAATTGTTGTTTATTTGTTTATTTTGTTTGTTTGGTTGGGTGGTTTTGTTTCCTATCACATTTGTATTGTTAATATTTCCTAGTAAAGAACTGTTATTCCTATTCCCAACATCTTTGCCTGAGAGCCCTTGATTGCAAAATTATAATTTGTCGGGGTGTGAGGGGTTGGTATTCTCCATCCTAGGGGAACCTCAGTTTCCCTGGCAGATACCTGTCTTTCTAAACCAAGACACCCTAGTTTCAGTGACAAGCCCACCCATAATGTGAACTTCAAAAAAACTTCTTAAATTATTTGAGGAAAACTTTCACCTCTAGCACTTCATATGTATTTTTCCTTCCCCTTGGTGAGTCTCACATATAGAGTGTGGTATCTGACATCTGTCCTGCTGGGCAAGTCAAAATGCTGAGAGCTCTCTCCAGCAGCAGACGACATTAAAAGCATGCTGGAAGATTGAACCTCTTTCCAAGAGGTTACACAGGAAGGCATCGTGAAGAACTCCAAGAAAATGGGCAATATAAAATAGCTTTTTCTACTCCTGAATCCTTTTGCTTTCTTACACAGTATTAAAAATACAATGTAATAATCATATTCCTGCATCTCCCAGATGTAATCTGAACTAACTGTTTTGCGTTCCAAAATTCTAAAAAGTTCCTGACAAAACTAGACCTAAAGTAAAGAGAATCTCACTAGGAGCATGGTTATTTACGTGATGGCAAGGCAAATTGTCTTTCTCTCTCTCCTTCATGTTTCACTCAGCAGATACGGTCTGAACTGAAGTATTGGGAATCTGATCTTCCCCTGCAGAACTGCTCAGGATGAGGGAGAGCACTGCTCCTGGGAATGTCTGTCTTTCCAAAGCACAGCTTTGAAAACAGATGTCAAAACTGTGATTTCTGTAGGGAGGGCCTCAGTTGATTCCTGGCTATGCCAAAGCCTCTCACGATCAGGGAACTTCTTCTTTTGTGACCTGTTTAGAAACAGAAACTGCAAGGACAGAGAAGAGACACCACAGCCTTCATTAAGTGGCCACCTCTAACAGGCATTTTGCACACACAGTTTTATTTGATGACAAATACAGTCTCTGGCCATGGTGTTCCACCTGCTTGGGAGCACGGCTAGATCATCCTTGGGAGAAAATCCTTCTCCAACACTGGACATGAGTCACCTCCAGAGGCTGAGACTTTCTGTCCTCTTCCCAATCCCTTGTCCATGCCCACAGCCCTGCACAATATCATCATGAGGAGCACCTACAGGAACATCCGCAGGGTTTGGTACCACAGACACAGAACAGCTCAAGCAGCATTGTCACCAGTGGCCTCACACCTCATACAACTCATGCTTAGATCAGATTTCTTTCCAACCCACTCTGAGCAGACCTGTTCTCATCTCAATTCTTCATGCCCCACACTGGGTGCAAAAGAAGGCTACTGTGGTTTAGGAATGGTATTTCCCAATTTAGTGTTCCCACTGAGCCTCCAAAACAAGCCTGAGGGTCTTTCAGAGGATGACAGAAAGTGTGAATATGGAGAGGGCTTAACAGAAAGATGGGAACCAGACAGGGTGAGTGACACCCAGGAGGGCAGCAACAGCTTCAAGCTCTGCTCCTCCTGCCCCACCTCTCCCCCTCAGTGCTGTCACAGGCAGAGGGAGGGACCAGGAGGGACTGGGCAGCGACAGAGGCACAGGCAGGGCAGGTGTGGGCAGAGCTGTTGTGCAGGCAGAGAGAAGGTGGAGAGAGGCCAGACAGAGCAGGCCTGGCCATGTGGAGTGCCCTGTGCGTGGGCTTCTTACCCATTGTAGGTAAGTGCAGGCAAGGGCTGATGGCCCCAGGAGCTGAGCGTGGCCCTGTGCTCTGCACGGCTCTGGGCAGCTGTGCTGAGCGCTTGCAGCCGCACCTGTTCCCCGCCTCCAGCTGCCCAGCCATGCCTGTGGAGCACGGGGACAGCAGCCTTGCTCCTCTCCTGCCTGCCAGCTCGGCACCTCCATCCAAGCTGCCTCCTCTGCAGCCTGGGCACACGCAGGGCACCTCCCTGCTGCAGCCAGATCTTGGGGCCCAGTGCTTTGTCCTGGCACTGGACACTCTGCTCCTGGGGCACTGCGGCCCCTCTGGCACAGACCAGCTGCAGGATGGCAGCACAGGGAACAAGCCCCATTGCCCAGGACAGCCTTTGTCTTTCCCGGGCTCATCTAGAACCCTTTCAGGGACAGCAGAGTGGCTTCCTCACCATGCTGCCTTGGCAAGGACAAAGGGATTTGTCCCCCCATGGTGCAAATCCTGCCTGCTTCTGTGAGAAAAATCAGACAAAGCTTCCTGTCTGACAGGGAAAAGAAGGGAGGGAAATGTGGAGTCTCTTTCCTTGTGAACCTTGATAGCTGCTGTCAGCTCTGCCCATGTGTGTCAGCTGGCTCCAAAAAGGAGGATTTTTCCTCTCAGTGCTCCAGTGCCATTCCAAAGCCCCACCAGCATTGCCCTGACATTTGCTGTATCTTGGAGTGACAGTGGCTTGTTCTTACTCTCTGCAGCAGTCACTGGGCAGGTGATCTTGGGGCAGCACCCCAGGGAAGTGACCGTGCAAGAGGGGAATGCAGTCACCTTCGAGTGCAGCATTGACAGTCATGATCTGTGGATATTCTTGATATACTGGTACCGTCAGGGCCCAAGTGGCTCTGTCAAATGTATTTACCGTGAGGGTGATATCTACGGAGAAGGTTTCCAAGATCGCCTTAAGGGAGAAGTGGAGACATCCAGGATGACACTGCAGATCCGGGCAGTGAAGCAAGGGGATGCAGCAACGTATTACTGTGGAGCAAGAATCACCCTGGAGCAGCTCTGTAGCTGAGTGGATCAAAAACCAACAGATGGGGAAGACAGATCTCTCAGCACTTCTTTCTAGCAGCTGCTCCCTGGGGCTCTTGTCAGCTGCAGGAAACATCCCTCTGGCTTGGTGGCATGATCGACAGTGGAGGGAGAGGGGGCAGAAGGGCTGGTCCCATTCATGGTGCAGGAGGATCTGTTGTGGGAACTGCAGAGGCTGTTTGGGGAAGTACAGGTTTAGTGCACATTGCCTGGGCTTCTGTCCAGCACGGCCTCATTTCTCCTCTGTGCCTTGGCTGCAGAGCCATGGCATGATGGAGATGTGTTGCTGTAGCTTCCAGAGTGCTGTGGTGATTGAATCCAGGCCTTTTAGGAAAGCCAGATTAGCAGAGATAAGTGCTCCGGGTGGCTGCTACAGAGCACTGTATCAGGAAGAAGGAGTTGCAAAGGTGTGGTGAGTTGACTTTGGTTGTTCTCCAGGGGCTCAGCAAGCTGCTGTCTGAGTCGTCCTCTGATATTAGACACAGGGAAAATATGCAATTAACCCTTGTGACTCACTCAGTCACCCTCACTGCGACGGGGGAGAGAAACAAAAGGGTGGACTGAGAAAATCTGTGTTTGATGAATGAAAACGAGCTGAATAATCAAAGCAAAATCTGCACAGAGAAACCGAAGAACACCAAGACTTAATTACTGACTTCGGACTGGCACAGAGGAGCAGCAGAGCTGGCCCCTCTTCTGCTCCCATTTCCTTGTGCCCGTGGCCGGCGCTGCTGCAGCCCGGCGGGGCCGCGGCCCCGGGGCCCGGGGCGGGTGTGTCGGGGCGGGCAGAGGCGGCGGCGCTGCCCCGGCGAGGCGGGGCCGGGCGGGAGCGGCCCGAGCGCGGCTCCGCTCGGCTCCTTTGCGGCTGCCGCGGGGCCGGGGCCGGGCACGATGGCGGCCGGGCTGCGGCCGGGGCTGCTGGCCTTGGCCTTGGCCTTGTGGCCCGCAGGTGAGAGCCGGGCGGGGAGGGCAGCGAGCCCGGCCCGGGACAAGGAGGGACAGCCACAGCGACAGGCAGGGCCAAGGGAAGGCGCAGGGACAGCGGCTTGGGGAGTTGCAGGGACAGAGGAAGGCACAGGGGCGGGCTCTGCCCGCGGGTTCGGCCGCAATATCTGAAGCGGGTCCGGCTCAGCCTCGGGAGGGCTCGCAGGGCATCACCCCGAGCACGGTGTTTTCCCCGGAGAAGCGAGGTGGCGGCTGTGGCTGTGCCAGGGGCACCGGGACGGCAGAGGCACAGCCTCGGACTCCGGGTGCCCTGTGCACGGTGCCCGTGCTCTCCCTCCGCAGGGCCGGGGACACCGGGACACCGGGACACCGGGACACCGGGACAACGCTCTCGGTCCGTGGTCGCGCCCTGCCCGATTCCTGCGCTCTCTCTCCGCAGGGCTCCTGGCACAGCCGTGGCTGCAGGAGGCCGGCGGAGGGCTGCGAGCGGCCGGGGACTCCGTCACCCTCTCCTGCCGCGGCTCTGGCTTCACCTTCGAGAATCATTATTTTCTGGTACCGCCAGGCTCCCAGAGGCGGATTCGAATGGGTGTCCTGGATAAGCCATTACTCATCACAGATTCAGTTTGGGCCAGCAGTGAAAGGTCGAGCCACAGCCTCCAGGGAGAATTCCTGTTCTGTGGCATCTCTCAGCCTGCACCTCCCCCATGCTGGGGATTGTGCCTGCTACTTCTGTGCTGTTCACACAGAGACACAAAATCCAGCTGAGGCCCAACACAAACCACCTGTCAGCATCCCAGCTCTCTGCCTCGGAGCTGGAAGGGGCCTGTGTTGCTCAGATGTGCAGGGTTGCTCCCACAGAGTTGTGTAGACACAGCACAGAGTTTTAAAAGGTTTGATTTTAACAGGGCATCCTATCTTTTGCTGTCCCCAAATAAGCTCTAGCCTTTATGATTGTCTTCTTCCCACGTGTCATGCCAACTCTCTTCTCACTGCTTCAGCTTTGAAGCAGTTTTCCTGTTTCCCTTGGTTTCAGTGTTACAGGCACCCAGTCCAAATGGTCGGGTGTGTGAATAGTCCTGCTATGGTTTTGGACACAGCTCATTGTCCACTCAGTCCAGCCCATGGGTTTTTCTGCCTGAGGGGTGAGAAGAGGAAATGGGAATTCTAGAGGGTCATCTGGGAGCTCGGTGGGAGAATGGGGAAGGCTGTGTGTGTCTCCCAGATCTGAGATTCTAAAGGGAATCTTTAGATTTTGCAGCTGCTGGATCCTGGACATCTCAAGCAGAATCACAGGGACACAGTGGAGTAGACTGATTGCTTAAGCTGTTGCTGTTTGTTTATCCTTGTCTCCTGGGGCTGCAGGTGGCCTTTCTCAGGTGAAGACAGAGGCCTCAGGCCCTACAGTAGGGAAGATCTCCGAGTCTGTCTGGCTCACCTGTCACATCTCTGGTGTGGCCATCACTGACAGCAGCTATGTGTGGGACTGGATCCGGCAGACTCCTGGCAAAGAGCTGCAGCACATGGTGATGCAGTATCCCTTCACAGGACTCCAGCACATTGCTTCATCCTTCCAGACCCGAGTCAACAGCTCTGCAGACCCCTCCAGGAACCAGCTGTGGCTGCAACTGCTCTCACCAGCAGCTGCAGACACAGCCACCTATTTCTGCAGCATGAGAGAACTTGAAAAGGGCACAGTGCTTGAAATGCAGGCAGGGCCAGGGCAGAATTGGAAGGAGGAGCTTTAATCTAGCCAGGTCGTTTGCGGTTGCTGCAAGGCAAGGCTCTTCCCAGACTTCTCAAGACTAGTCTGGGCTGTCTTTTGCAGAAACAGATGCAGAGGTGCCACAGCAATAACAACAGCAGTTTCCCACAAGCAACCCCCAAACCATTAATGTGTTGTTAACTCCTTCCTTCCTGCCCAAGATCTCCCACAGGCAGAAAGAACCAGGGAAAGAGGGTGGATTTTTGTTTTTAATGAATATGATGGTTTTGGTTTAAGTAGAGTTAATTTTCTTCATAGTAGCTGGAATGGGACCCTGTTTTGAATGTATGCTGGGAGAACTGTTGGTAATTCAGGGATGTTTGAGTAATTGCTGAGCAGTGCTTACATGGAGTCAAAGCCTCTTCTGCTCCTCATTCCACCCACCAGTGAGTAGCTGAGGGTGCACAAAATTTGGGAGGGAACGCAGCTGGTTCAGCTGACCCCAACTGACCAAAGGGGTCAGCCAACCATAGTGTTAGCATTGGAAACACATAATCACGGAATGATTATATGCAGGTGCTTTTATTGAGGAGCTCCGGGAGCCGGGGTACACAGGCAGGCCCAAATCTGACTCCAACAGTAATTCACAACACACACATTTTATACCCCTCTGCCACACAGCTACAAATTGATTGGTTACCCTGGATTGTTCCTAAGCAAAATTTCTTGTAATTTAGCCAAACAGTGATCATATTCGATTCCCCAACCAAAGTCATACTTGATTTAGTTAAAACAATAACCTTAGCTACTGCAACTATAGCAAAGGCAACGTTCTGTTCTCGAGGCCCGGTTGACCAGCAAGCCCGGGCCTTTCCCTTCCCAACCGTTACCTCTCCTAACCACCACCCCCTTAGTTACCCGCTTGCAGTTCTACAAAAATCATTTTCACCCTATACTATCATTCCCCCCTTTGAAAGTATTTCACTTTAATAAATGAAGTGTAAATGCTTTCACTGGATACAGTCCATTTGGCCTCAAAGTCTGCACTGAATGTTCATCTTCAAATCTATGGTTGTCCTGGGCTCCTCTGGAAGTGTTGTCGCGAACTGGAAGTGCCGGATGTGTTGTCTTGTCTCAGGTCAAGGCCTTCATTATGGTTCTGTTCCAGGATATCCTTTTTAGTATCTCTCCCCTTAAAATTCTGTAAACTAACCAAATTGCTAAAAATATGATTAACAGAATCACCAAGCTCTCAAGGATAGATTTCACCCATGAACTCACATTCCATCCTAACCCTTTGAAAATTTTGTCAACTAACTAGTTGCTAAATCCTTTTGCTCCTCTTGTGCCTCATGCTCTATTCACTTCAGCTGACTGATGTCATGTTCTACATCTACAGTTACATTTGGGATGTGGACGCAGCAATGGTCAATTTGTCCTTTTAAAAATCCACACACTCCCATGTTCTTTCAGGAGTAACATATCCAAAGCTAATCGGTTTTGTAGGGTCATCTTTGTGGTGGCTTTTAATTGTATATTTAGTTCTTTGAATCCGTCCTGTGTAACTCTCACCAATCTGTCTGCTTGCCCTGTGAGTATATACAGCATGTCTCTATTCCAGTAGCTTGCAACAGGCGACTAAACAAGGACTCTAAGGCCCACCCAAATTTTACTCCACTAGAAGGCTCTTGCCAGATTTTTTGCCCTGATTTTTCTTATTTTGAGCATCCCGTTTTGCTCTTATCTGCAGGAGCTCTCAGCTCCCATTGAATGGGGACCTTTTCCAAATAGGACATAGTGTAGGGAGGCCTAAAGTGATTTCTTTTACTTTCTCATTTATGGGCAAGTGTGTTGTCCAGGTACCATCACTTGCTGCCCAAACAAACTGTCCTGGACTCTGAATCCCACTCTTTTCACACCCTATTATTATTTTATAGTTTACCTTACCTTGTTTGTGTTTAATTCCCCTGCAAGCACAACCAATTTGCAAGGCCACTGCCAGGGGTGCCATTTGTTTTATCTCCACGTTGTCAGAAGTGCAATCATAAGTCTTATTACAGCCCCACCAATGTACTTTGTCTGCCTCCGTTCTACTACTGGTGGTGGTGTTCACTACTGACGGGTCTGTTTCATTCTCAAGGCCCTCCCATTTAATGCACCAAGGGGTGGTTGACATATATTGAAATTTCTGAAGGATACTCAGTGACCAAGCGCTGTCCCAGGATTCTAGCTGACCTTTCCAATTCTTTTCCTCACACTTCCATACAAGAGTGGTCTCTGTGGTGTTTTCTCTAATCTTTTCATAGTGTGGCAAAATACATTCCCATTTTGCCAAGTCCTGATCGTCAACTCACCACTCTTGGTCCTACCTTTCCTTGGGCCGCGATACATTCTGATTTCTTCAAGGGCTTTTTCCATTCTCCTATCATCGTCCATGCCTCTCTAATTACATGCCTTGATTCTGGTACTTGTTTACAGGCAATTGTTTTGTTCTGCTGCACTTTGGGTAATTTTGACGTTATAATTCCCCAATTTATTGGGTCTCCTGCTGCTTTTGGTATCGGCAGGCAGGCTGTTATTCTGCTGGTATTTTGCATCCGGGCAAAGTCTTTGACTAATCTGATCATCACATGTTCAGCCCGAATTGCATTGGAGACCTCTATTACTTGTGTCTCCATTTGTGCCCCTCTCTTCATTCTAGAATGAAGAGTGGTTGGCGGACCTTTCTGCATTCCATGTCCCAAAGTAACAGCACTCCCTACTGGTGACACTAGTACCTACAAAAATATTACTGCCCACAAAATGAGCATGAGCACAATTACTGATACCATTTAAAACAATTATAAACGTTTTATCCCCAGCTTGGTTGGTTCCACAGTCTCTACAACCCACGATTGGGCTCTACGATGAACCTTCGTCACTCGCGTGTAGTGTATCCAGGGTTCAACTCCAGCCACCTTGACTGCCATGAAGGTGGTTAGTAGTACCTGATGGGGACCAGTCCATTTCTCCTACAGTGGCTCTTCGTTCTAGGTTCTAATGTTCCCTTCATCTCCTGGTTCGATATCATGGACTGGATTCACAAGACTCAGCAGTCTGTTCCACACAAGGACACTTCGGAGCTGACCTAGAGTTTTCCCAAGAGACAAGACATAATTATACACATCTTGTTTCTCTGTTACCTGTACATTTGGATTGGGGTCAGGAGATTCATATGGTTTCCCATACAATATCTCATAAGGACTAACTGACATCCCACTGCGTGGCTTTACCCGAATACTTAGCAATGCTGTTGGTAAGGCCTGTGGCCACTGCAATTTAGCTTCCTGACATATTTTGCTAATCTGCCCCTTTAGTGTCTGGTTCATCCTTTCTACCTGTCCACTAGACTGGGGTCTCCATGGTGTGTGAAGGTCCCAGGATATCCCTAGTAATTTGCTCACCTCCCGTACCACTGTGGCTATAAAATGTGGGCCTCTGTCTGATGATATTCCTAGGGGCATCCCAAATCTGGAATAATCTCTTGTAACAACCACTTAACTATTTCTTTTGCCTGATTTGTGCGACAGGGAAGGGCTTCTGGCCATCCAGGAAATGTGTCAACCCCTACTAACAAATATCTGTATCCCCGAGTCCTTGGCAGTTCTGCAAAATCCACTTGCCAATAGTCTCCTGGTTCTATTCCTACCCGAATTCTGCCCAACTGTGCATGCCGTCTGGCTACTGGGTTGTTTTTCAAACAAACTTCACACTTGGACATTATTGACTTGGCCATTGTTTGCATCTGTACTGAGACTAAGTGTAGTTTTAGCCATTTTACCAACGCCTCTGCACCCCAGTGACACTCATTATGTTTTACCTGTAAAATTTCTCTCATTACCAAAGGGGGTACCACTATTTGCCCCTGTGCGGTTACATACCACCCTTTCGTGTTCTTCTGTGCCTTCAGCAGATGTGCCAGCCTGTCATCTTCAATGGTATACTTTGGCTGAGGAGGCAAATTAAATTGAGAAACATTAAATTTTGATGGTATCAATGCCATTGCTGCCTGAACCTCTTGCGCCACTTGGCGAGCTGTCCAATCAGCTTTTCGATTTCCCTCACAGACTTTGGAGTTGCCTAATTGATGTGCCTTGCAATGCATAATTGCTACCTGTTCCGGTTTTTGTACCACATTTATCAGTTGCAGAACTACATCTTGATGCTTGATATGTGTACCCTGGGAGGATAACAGTCCTCTTTCCTTCTACAGTGCTCCATGCACATGCACTATTCCAAAGGCATATTTCGAGTCAGTCCATATGTTTACCGCTTTTCCCTCACTCAGCTCTAGCGCCCTGGTTAATGCTACCAGTTCTGCCCTCTGTGCAGATGTGTTTGGTGGTAATGCTTTTGCCTCCACTATGGTGCCAATTGTGGTTACCGCATATCCGGCGTATCTAATTCCATTCTCTACGAAGCTGCTTCCATCTGTAAAAAGTCCCCATTCTGCTTGCTCCAGAGGAACATCTTTCAGGTCTGTTCTTGCTGCATAGGTGTACTCAATCACTTCCACGCAGTCATGTTCTAGTGGACCTTCCTCAGCTGTAGTACCTAAAAACAAAGCTGGATTCAAGAGGTTAGTTGTCTTTAATGCACATCATCCTGCTCAGTTAGGGTTACCTGGAATTTTATCATCTGGCCGAGAGAGAGCCAGTGGCCCCCTTTTTGTTCCAAAACATTGGTTACCATGTGCGGCACATAAACATCCATGTGTCTTCCCATTGTGAGCTTCCTGGCTTCTTGTATCAGCAGCACAGTAGCTGCCACTGCTCGCAAGCATGAGGGCCACCCAGCACTTACGTTGTCGAGTTGTTTGGAAAAGTAACCCACCGGCCTTTTCCAACTTCCCAATCGTTGGGTCAGGACTCCCAATGCCAGTCGCTGCCTCTCATGCACATACAGCTGAAAGTCTTTAGACAGATCAGGTAACCCCAATGCTGGAGCGGTCATCAGAGTTTCTTTCAGTTTCAGGAAGGCCTCTTTTTGTGGTTTGCCCCAGGTAAATGGCTACGTCTTCTGGCCCTCATACAGGGGTTTCGCGATCAGTCCATAGTTCATGATCCACAGGCGACACCACCCCGTCATTCCAAGAAAGACTCGCAGCTCGTGTAGGTTCCGGGGCTCTGGAATAGCACAAATAGCTTGAATACAGTTAGTACCTAGTTTTCTTTGTCCTTGTGAAATTTCGCATCTCAGGTAAATCACAGTCTGTCGGGCAATTTGTGCCTTTTGTCTGGACACTTTATATCCTCCCATTCCCAGTGAATTTAAAATTTCAATTGTTACCTTCATGCATGTTGTCTTTTCTTCTGTCGCTATCAATATATCATCAACATATTGCAACAAAAGGTATTGGTCTCTTGGCACCTGTCCTCTCCTGGTCCAGATTTCCAGCTCCTTTGCCAGTTGATTACCAAATAGGGTTGGGGAATTTTTGAACCCCATAGGTAACCTCGTCCAGGTGAGCTGGGTCTTTCTTCCATTTTCTGGATGTTCCCACTCAAAGGCAAATAGCTTCTTACTCTCTTGGTCAAGGGGTATGCAGAAAAAAGCATCTTTTAAATCAATTACAGTAAACCACTTATATATTTCCTTTACAGATGCTAACAATGTATAGGGATTGGCAGCTACTGGGTGAATGTCTTTTGTTATTTCATTTATACTCCTTAAATCCTGTACAAGTCTATACTCAACATTAGGTTTCTTCACTGGAAATATTGGAGTATTATATTCTGACTGACATTCCTGTAAAATTTGATACTTTAAAAATTTATCAATGGTTTTTGCTATTCCTTGCCATGCTTCTGGTTTTATAGGATACTGTTTAATCCGTACAGCTCTGGCCCCCTCTTTCAATTCTACATGTACTGGTTGTGCTAATCTAGATTTTCCAGGTATATCTGTTTCCCACACAGAGGGAATTACTGCATCCTCCACCTTCTTGGGAATATTAGGAATTGGTTTTTCTTTTATCATTAAAATTTTTCCTGTTCTGGATTCAGGTACTCTCATTACAAGTTCACCATTCTCAAAGGTAATTTCCACCTCTAGTGCTGCCAATAAATCCCGCCCTAAAAGAGGAATTGGACATCCAGGCATATATAAAAATTCATGTGTTAAAACTTTGTTCCCAAAACTCAAATCCAGGGGTTGCAGGAATGGCCATACTTCCTCCTTCCCTGTGGCTCCAATAATTACAGCTGACTTATTTCCAATTTGCCCCTCTACGTAGTTTAATACTGAATGTGTTGCTCCAGTGTCAACAAGAAAATCAATGCTCTTCCCTTCTAAATGTATAGTTACCATGGGTTCCTTTGATCCTAGCTTTCCTTCATATAAAACCATGATTCCCGGCTATGCCATTCAACTGAGGCTGGCCCTCCACCTGAAATTGACCCTCCCGGCTAAACGGGTTTGGGCACTCCCTCTTCCAATGTCCCTCTAACTTGCAGTGGGTGCATTGATTGATTCCTAGTCTTCCACGGCCTCTGCCAAAACCACCTTTATTACCACCCCGACCGGTTCTGCCATGTCCTCGCCCCTGTCCTTGTAAGAGTGCCAAGATGCTTTGCCCCTGTTTCTTGGCAACCTCCGTCTCCCTGTTGTTGTTAACCTTCCAAGCAACTTCTAGGAGCTTATCCAGATTCCTTAACTCTTCCCATTCTAACTTCTGCAGCTTCTTTCTAATATCTTCCTGTGACTGACCTAGAAAAATGAAAGCGAGCTGAACCCTTGCTTGTTCACTGTCTACTTGAAGATCAGTATATTTCTTAGCTGTTTCCTTAAGTCTCTCTAAAAAGGCAGTAGGAGATTCCTTTTTCTTCTGTCGAATTTCATACAACTTAGACCAATTCACACTCTTAGGTATTGCCTTTTGAACACCGATAGAAATCCACTCCTGGTATTTCTTTAACCTCATCATATCTACTCCGGATGGATCATTAGGGTCCCACTCAGGGTCCTCAGTGGGAAAATTATTATCAAGTGTTCCCGTAACCAATCCATTACGTATGTCCTCCTTTGCCCTCTCCCTTGCTGCCTGAAATACCATGTCCTTTTCTGTTTCATCCATCAAGGTATCTAAAATCACCTGAATATCTTCCCAATCAGGATTCTGAGTTTTCATTATCATCCTAACCACACGAGCAACCTTATCTGGATTATCTCTATACGATCCAGCTGACTGTTTCCATATGACCAAATCAGCAGGTGAAAAAGGTACCTTTACAAAAACTGGTCCCTCAGCTCCCACTCCCTGCCTCAATGGCGCAATCATAGTTTTCTTCTGTTTGCCTGATTTCAATATACCTTTCCTTGCCTGGGACCAGGCTGGGGCCAGCTGTCCTCGTGTATGGTGGGCTATTGGGGCATCTGACTTATTGTCCTCACTGTCACCACTTTCTGTCCTGTCCCCCCTACACCCCCCTCCTTTTCGTCCCTGTCCCCCAATAAAATCCTGATTGCCACCCGAAAAGGAAACAGTAGGCGATTCTGGCAGAGGAGGGTATAAAGACACAGAGGGAACAGGAGCTGGTGAAGGAGGCATAGGTGGGAGAGGAGGGTATCCCTGAGCAGGTGTCAGTGGGGGGATAAATCTCTGAGTGGGCATTGGCGGGGGAGGAGGATAGCCCTGAACAGACACAAAGCTATTTTCTTGAGCCAGCCTAGGTGAAAAAGGAAAATTTCCCTAAGCAGACACAGGTGGAGGAGAGGTGTATTGGGCAGGGGTAAGCGGAGGAGGAGCGAGAGAATCTGGTAAAACAAAACCGTGCGGAGCAGAACTCTGGGCAGGGGTACGCGAAGCGGGGGTAAGAGAATCTGGTGGGGTGAGGGCAAATGGAGTGGAACACGATGTTGAAGAGGTGTTAGCAGGGGCGGTAGGTCCCACTACTAAATCAGCATCCAAATCATCAACCCCCCTCCCAAGAGCTAAATGTTCCACACAGCGCTTATCCTGAACACAAGCCAAGCAATGCTTATCTTCGAGCATCAATGCTTTCAAACCACACTCTGCCAGCCAAACTGGTTTCTCTCGCAAGTAAAAAAACAAATCAACGTATGGTATTTCATCTAGTTTCCCTTCTTGTTTACAAAATGACATAAGCAGTGAAATTATATCATATTGCACAGACCTGTTTTCTGGCCACATTTTCCCATCCTGCAAAGCATACTTTGGCCACCATATATTACAATAATCAATCAACTTATCCTTCTGTAACTCTTGGCCAAAATTCCCCGCTTTCCAATGTGCCAGCAAACAACCCAAAGGAGAAGCACCCGGTATGGGGGCATTGCCGCCCAAAACCCCTTTTAATCCTTTTAGCTTCTCCATATTATTTCTACGATTAGACCACCAATGCCGAAACTGCAACGCTTTCGCATTGACTGACGGACGGCGCCTAGGCACTACCAGGAATTCCTTAGCCCAACCAAGCGTAGCTTTCACCGCGTCTTACTGGCAGGCACCCATACCAAAGTAAAAGCACCTTACCCTCCAGGGAACGTTGTGAGCGGCGGTGGGTTGCAGCACCGATGGGCTCCCCGAGAATCCCTCGGTGCTGGCTGGAGCGCGACCGGGTCGCGTGGTCCTCAGCAGCGCTCACAAGGTCCCATCTGGAGTCGCCAAAATGTTAGCGTTGGAAACACATAATCACGGAATGATTATATGCAGGTGCTTTTATTGAGGAGCTCCGGGAGCCGGGGTACACAGGCAGGCCCAAATCTGACTCCAACAGTAATTCGCAACACACACATTTTATACCCCTCTGCCACACAGCTACAAATTGATTGGTTACCCTGGATTGTTCCTAAGCAAAATTTCTTGTAATTTAGCCAAACAGTGATCATATTCGATTCCCCAACCAAAGTCATACTTGATTTAGTTAAAACAATAACCTTAGCTACTGCAACTATAGCAAAGGCAATGTTCTGTTCTCGAGGCCCGGTTGACCAGCAAGCCCGGGCCTTTCCCTTCCCAACCGTTACCTCTCCTAACCACCACCCCCTTAGTTACCCACTTGCAGTTCTACAAAAATCATTTTAACCCTATACTATCAAGAGGACATCATGCTCAGCATATAAAGATGGGGAAGAGAAAGGAAGGGGGTGGACCCTGAGCATTTTTATTTCCATGTAGCCACTCTGTGGGATGGAGCTCTGCCTTTTTGGATTAGGCTGGATGCTTGCCTAACAATTGGAAGAAGTGAATGAATTCCTTGCTTTGCTTTGCTTGCACATGCACTCTTTGCTTTATTTCTTAAACTCCTGAGTTATTTATTAAACCTATGAGTTTTCTCACTTTTACCCTTCCAGTTCTCTGCCCCATCCAAGAAGATACAAAAAAGCAAGCAGCAGTGTGGTGCTTAGTTACCATTGGTGGTTAAATTGTGACAAAGAAACACAACGGGCACTGAAAGAGCTGAAGTTTTAACATGGAAAGGTGGAACTCAACTGCATTTGGGTACTTCATGATGTTTGGGAGTCTCAGAATAACACTGCAGTAACACATAGCAATAGCCAATTAATTGTATGAGGAAAGAGTGGCACTGCACCAGGAACTTCACTGCCAAGATAGACTTTCCCAGGACTTGATGAAAAACTCCTTCCCTGAACTCCCAGCTCTGGCTCCACGTGAATAAACACAGGTGGTCCTCTTCTGAGCACTGAGCACTCATTTCTTTATTTAGGAGTGTAGGCTTTCATGGAAGACATAAGGAGACCTATGCAAATGCATCCATGGGCTTGTGATCCTGAGCACAGAGCCTGAGACATCCTATACAGGAGCTACAGACACCAGAGGGTCAGGCAGTTGTCCCCAGGCTTTGCCCCAATTCCCCTCTTTGGCTTGACAGAAGAATTGCTGTAGTGGATTAATGTCAGAGCCATTCAACACAGCACTGCCAAAAGTGACAAACACAAAGATAATACCACTTGATTTCTTCTGTCACCTCCTTTGTCTCTTGTAGGTGTCAGCAGCCCAGGGATTTCCCCCAAGGAGATATTCCAACTCACTTCAAATCACAGATTTTAGCTGTCCTGTCCACAGTGGATGGACAGTGACTTACTGTTTCACCTTCAATATCTAATTTTCTGTGATCACCTGTAGTGTCTCCAAGAAATCCATGACCAGATGTTGTTTTTTGTGTAGAGCATCCTCTGGAGCAGTATTAGATGTTGTCCTAGGTTATAATGTAAATTGTGCCCAAGGTATGTATTCTATCCCCATGAGCCGTTGGAGCCAAGGTGGGGCAGTGTTTTCCTTATCTTCTGTTAATGAGCCCAACAATGCCTTCCCGGAAGAAGTTATCTCTGTTTAATGGGCCACCAAGGACCCATTGCATGACTCATAGGATGAAATCATTCCATTGTGAGATGCTCTGCCCAGGGGGAGGAGCCAAGCATTCCCACCTTGATATAATCCAGGGTTTGAGACCTCACAAGCAGCTTCTATCCACTGAACTCTCAGAGGAGACAAGAGCTACCAGATGTTTCTACAGGAATCACTGCTTTGACAAGAACATCTCATCTGGATTCCTGGAGGAAGACAGGACCCTTCTCATCATCACCGGACCCTTCTCTCTCAGGATCATCTCTGCTCCAGCGGAACCACATCTGCCACTCCAGGAGGATTTCTGGACTGCTTCAAACACCCTGACCAACAGGGTCTTAGGTTGTATCATTCCATTTATTTCACCTTTTTTTCCTCTCTTCTTTTATTAAATTGTATCTCTGACTGGGAGTCTCACTGGTTTTGCTTTCAAACCAGCACAGATGTTCAGAAGTAGAACAGTGTAGAGGAAGAGGGAAATAAAAGCCAGCACTTCAAAGGCATGAAAGAAGAGACATCACCTGGCACTGAAAAAACCCCAAACTGCCACAGAAATCATCTACCAATGTTTTTGTAAAACCATACAGCACAGTGCGACCTACGTACCACAGTGATTGAAAACAACTGAACCACCACACACAAACTGTCTCCCTCCCTTCTCTTGAAGAGGGGGACATGGTGGCCCTACCTCGTCTATTTTTCCTCAGACAGCTGTGTGCACATACACCAATTTGATTCCCAGAATTACTCAAACAGCAGAAAAACCTTTTTTCCAACACCAATTTCTTCACCATTCAGCCTGAGATCTTGGCTCTTGCAAAGAGCTCATTTTAGACATTTCATTGCCAGCTCCAGTTGAACAGTTGGGCAAGATCCTTCTGTATTTAGGTGTTTCCATTTGTTGCAAAATGCGGAAGATGTAAAGTTTTCTTAAGAAAATATGATGTTTGATCTTTATATACTTTCAAGCCTAATCAACAAGAAGGGAGACTTAGTCTGTGAGCAGAGAGCAGCCAACAAGCCCCAAGTTATGTCCAAATGTTAGACAAATAACTTGTTCCTAGAATTGCCCTGTTAAGGTTTAGGGCTTGCCATCTGTCGTGGTTCCTGCAAGAACAGGGTTAATTTTTGCAGTAGCAAGGAGGGGGCATGGCTAAGATGTGGATGTCATTCTATATTACCTCTCCTCATTTCTGGGGGTAGGGAAAGGGACTCTCTTCCTCTCTTCACAGGTGTTCCTTCCAGTCCCAAAAATGTAGCAGGGGAAGCTGTCCGGTATTTGTTTGCTGTTGTGCCTTTTCTCTGTAAATAGTTTATTTTTCATCAGCCTTTTGTTATTAATATTTTTGCTGTTATTCTTTGTTTTCTTATCTCATTGCTGTTTCCAGTAAATTGTTCTCTTCTCAGCCCATCTTCTTCACCTTTTGTGCTTCCAGTTCTTAACTCCATCTCACTGCAGAGGGAAGGGAAAACAGAGCAGTGGGGAAGTGATAGAGAGCAACAGTGGTTTTTTGGAGAGTCTTGGTGGGGACATTGAGTTGGGGAGTGCCATTCCTAGGCCATGGCAACATGCTTCAGTGATCTCAGGCCTAATGAGAGGTTAACAAATCTTGGGGAGAAAGATGTACCACTGAGATCCTTCTCTGAAAGCCAAATGGTGTTTCTTCATGTGGTACGTTGGGTCTCAAACCACTGAAGAAGTCATGTGACTGTAATAATTAATAAAACAAATAGAACATTCTTTCTATACTGCTTTTTACCCTGGAAAGATAAAACAGCTCATGAGAATTCTAAAAGATGGGAGAAGGAGAAGTTGATAATTCTATACTCAATCAAGCTAACTAAAATTAAACTATTAATAGTTTTTCCTTTCCAGATTTGGAAGTAAATGTACCTCTGGATACTCCCTCATAAACTTGCACCCATGGATAACTAGGACTAATATCTGGCTTTTCATCAACTTTTTACAACAGATTTGAACACCATGAGGAAGGAGTGAGTTATTGGAATAATTCTTAGCAGAGTAAGGACAGATAAGCTTATATTTGGACCAAGGACAACTCTCACAGTTACACCAAGTAAGTGACATTTCTTTGTTTCTAGAACTCATTTAAAATTAAGGTGGGGGTGAACAAGGGAATTCAAAGGTTTGAGTTCACTGTAAGGATTTTCATCTGCAATAATGTCTTGAGTGCACTTGCTCCTCCAGCCAGGCTTTCAAGCCAAATCCTCAGCTTGGATCTGCTCAGGAAGGTTCCCCAGGAACAACTGGGCTGACTCTGCATAGCCCCATTATTCCATGATCCCCAAACACCAGCAGGGCACTACTTAGCATGTGAGAACTGATTCCCAGTTTGGGCAGCACTCGGGCTCCAATCTCCTGTCAAGTGTCCAGTTCTCCAGTGGACTTCCACTGACTGACTTGGGGCAGGAATGCAGAGCTCAGTGAGGAGCTCACAGTGGTGAGGAGTTTTGAGACAGACCTGTAACTGCCTGGTTTGAGAAGTTCTGCTTTGACACTGGCATCACACTGACAGTGTCCCCAGGTAAGCAATTCCACTGCCCTGGGGACAGAGGAGGAAGGAGGTTAGATAGCCTTGGGCTTAAATTCTCATAAGAGCCTCATATCCAAGAGTTCCTGGGATGAAAGACAATTGTCTCGCAAGTTGTGTGGGTTCTGAAACGAACAATGTGGGAGTAGGGATTATAAGATGCCTTAGTTATTCCTATCTTTATTTGGAATTCCATTTTGCCACAATTTGTGCCTGCCATGTTTTAGTTTTAGGAAATTCTGTTCCCAGGCACTTTTACTGTAAACAAGGTCACTTATTGTAAACTATCTTGTTTTTCCACATTTGTTCCCAGAGGATGGACTTTGCGTGGTGGTCTCTGAGAGTGACCAATGATTCCCAGGGGTCCCACCTCTAAGGTGGGCACATTTGTAAAAAGTATAAAAGAGGCTTGGAAAATAAACCTGTGGCTCCTCCTTTTGAGGAGTCCAGCAGCCTTCTGTCCACTCCGCTTCTCCATTTATTGTGTCCCACAGCGACATTCCATGATGTACAAAAAGGGTGCATGTCACCTCAGAACATTTACCATTCTCAAGAAAGATCTGTTCTTTCCATGCTGTTCACTGATTTTCTTTTTTTAGCTAAAGTCAGGATATTTTCAGTGCTGCACAGAGACTCTGGGATTGTCTGACAGTAAAAGAATTGAGCTTTAACTATCATCCCTTTTGAGTCTGCTGAAATACTTAATAAGTTGAAGCCAAAATTTCCAGGATGTAAGCAACCTTCCCCTTTTGGTTTTGAATTCCTTTGGGAGCTACTATTCTGTATTTTAAGATGTTTGGAGCACAAATATTTCCTTATGCAATCTTTTGAGAATACCCCTAAATCAAAATGACAGAAAATGACAACCATTAGTGTCCCTGTGGGATACTCCAGGCATATTCTGTTGAGGGTTGTCTTGGTTTAGAAAGACAGGTATCTGCCAGGGAAACTGGGGTTCCCCTAGAATGGAGAATGCCAACCCGTCACACCCCGATGAATTATAATTTTGCAATCAAGGGCTCTCAGGTAAAGATGTTGGGGATAGGAATAACAGTTCTTTACTAGGGAATATTAACAATACAAATGTGATAGGAAACAAAACCACCCAACCAAACAAACAAATAAACAACAATTTTGAAAAAAAACCCTGACAGTCAGAGCCACAACCTGACCCTGTGATTCAGGATGTTGAAACCAGTTCAAAAGTAAAGTCCTTCTGAAGTGGCAGACGTGATTCTGTTGGAGCAGAGATGATTCTGTGGAAAAGCAGGTCCAGGGGTGGTGAGGAGGGGGGTCCGGGACTGGTGAGATGGAGTCTGGTGAGACGAAATCCGGTCTTCCTCCCAACAGAAATCGGGTGGAAAAAACTGGCTGCTCTCCTGTCTTGTCAGGGAGGGATGAAGAGGACAATCCTCCTGAGAAGCCCTGGCTCTGGATTAGGGTGGAGAAGGGAAGCAGGATGGCAAGCACAGGAGGCGAAGAAGTTTCTTGCCACCACGGCAGGGGGGGAAGCGCAGAGCGCTGAGCTCCTGCAGCGGGGCAGCACCGGCACAGTCCGAGCCTTCCCTCACGGCCGCGTCCCCTCCCCACACCCCCCACTGCCAGGGCATGAGGTGTATAGAAATGCAGATGCACCGCACAGGCTGGGGAAGGTGGCAATGGCCTATCAAGATGGGACATTAGGCGCCCAAACAAATGGAAATAGAATACACAAAACCCGGCTCCACAACCCAGGACAAGGTTTCAATTAAGGACACAGAAGGTTTTCCTTTTGGTTCAGGTCGGATTATTCCAGATAAAGCTTTCATGAAGAATGTTCAAGCCAATTACTCTTTAGAATATTGGGCTCCTCCTGTGACTTTATAAGACTGAAGTCAAGGAGAAGTAAACCTTTCTGCCCAAATAAATTGTCAGAACATAAAACACAAATCCCTTCCAGAAGCAAGCAGTGGTAGGAAGTCATGGCTGTATTGTCAGGTAATGCAAAGCAGAGGGACTCGGGTGAGGATTCTGGGGTCAGATAAAACAAATCCTCTGCTCTCTGAACTACAATTGCATTGTGTACATTATTTCTTGCTGATGATCTTGCCCAGAGAGTTATTGCAGAGAAGCAGCTTGTTTGTATTGTGGCTGTTTGGAAAGCCTGGACAGGAGACCACATGAAAAGCCTTTGAAAGTCTTCTCAGAGAATACGGAATGCACAGGACTGACAGGCTCTGGCCAACCATGGTACAACACCTGGGAAGGAAATGTGAACAATGAGAACAGGGAAATGAGCCCTTTTTGATTTACCCATTTTAACTGTGTGTTACTGTTGCTCTTGTCTTTGGGAATGGAACTCAACTGACCGTGGAGCCAAGTAGGTATTCTTTATACCTTACCATTTTCTGAGTTGCTACTCTATCATTTTCCCCCTGTTTAAATATTTTTATTCCCCCTAAAATTCATGCAGAAACTCATTAATGCTTTTCAGTCATTAATTGGACTTTCTATGTGTAATCTTTTGCATGCAACTAGACAATTTATATGTAAAAATATTCTAATCCCACTTCTCAGTGTTGTCAAAGACTTTGAACTCCACAAAGGAAGTTCTGTCTGCTATAATTCTGAATTTCTTTGGGACATACATCTTATCCATTTTTTATGGGTTCCTAATAAGATTTTCATAGTCATTGTTGGGTTTTAAAGTCATGCTGGGACAGTCTAAAGGGAAATAAAGTGTCTGCAGAAGTTGGCACACGAGTTCCTAAGTCTATCTATTGTATCAGAGTCAAAAATACAACACTGATAGGAAAGAAGGGTAATGTACAAAAGCATAAAATAAAATCTTACGCAACATTTCTGCACTACTTTAATCTTAGGCAATTGTTCAGAGTTTGAATTCAAATTAATTGGTCAAACCAAGTGTGGTAGGGTGACTTTTGCTGCTCGTATCCCCAATCGTCTGCTCTGTTTGTGCTGTATATTCAGTTCTGTACCTTTAAAACTTGTTCTGGGAGCGAAGGGGGAGAAAGCAGCAGCGCGCAGTTTGTTTTGAGAAACGGCCTGACTCCCCCACGTCTCTCTCTCCGGCGTTCGTTCTGAGGCACGGACAGCGGTGGGACAGAGATCTCCTGTGCTTTTAGTTAGTTTAGCTAGCTAGGGCAGAGAAGACTTCCTGGACCTTTTTTTTTTTCCTCTTCCTTTTTTCCTTGGGACTGTTTAAATCTGCTCTGGACCGACAAACCCAGAGGAGCAGCGAGGGCTGGCACCTGCGGCCTGCCAGGCCTGGAGCTGCGGAGCTGGTGAGAGACTGAGTGAGCTGAGCTACACCCACGGCAAGGACTGTCTCTGTTTGCCATCTCTCTGCAGAGCGGCCAGAGGTTTTATTGTTTCACATTATTAATTCTTTGCATTTGTGGTCATTTTGTTTGTTAAATAAAGAGTTTTTTCCACTTTTCTCTAAGAAAGTTCTTTTCCTGGACCGGCTGGGGGGAGGGGCCGTTTGGGCTTGCTCTTCAGAGGAACCCCTTCGGAGGTTCCCTCTCAAATTTGCCCTAAACCAGGACATATATTTATTTGGCGCCCAACGTGGGGCCTGAGAGAGTGGAAAAAACTTACATTGACTGCTTTTTTGGTTTTACTTTGTGTGGGGATAGAGTATTGAGTAGATATGTTGCTCATTGAATTCCTAATGTCTCTTGGGATGGAGTCCTTTCTGTGTTTCTGTTCCCTAGGCTTTTTTGAGATTTTAATACCTCTCTGGTCCCTAAGTTTGTTTTCTTATTCAGCAATAGCTCCAATGTTGTCTCTAACACGTAGCTTTTACACTAGAGGTGCACGAGTTAGGGTTGCTATTGTCCTCGGTTTAGCAATCATGATTTATAGGAAGCTTATACAGGTACTGGAGTTTGTGCCTGGTGTGTTTCGTTTATGGCTTCTTCGTCCTACCCTGCATCCTAGTTCCAGTAGCATGTTTTGGGAATTTATTAATAATTGCACTCAGTTTGTTAGAGGGGATGAAGCTTTTCAGTCATTTCTTTGTTCCTTCTCTTTTGAACCAGTTACATCACTTTTAGAGAATGTTCAAAGTCCCCTGACTATTAAAGAAACCACCTTTCTGGTATTTAATCTAGTAGGCTTCCTCTATATGTTCTACAGCTTGTCTAGAATGAGGTCTGAGTTCTCCAGAGGGGCTGATGAGACTGCTGACCTAAAGGTAGACCCAGGTGTGAAAAATCCTGAATGGTGTGGAAAATGGGAGAGAATGGGCCAAACCTTGAAGGAATTTTCTGATCCCCCAGCTTGGGAATTTTCACAGGAACAAATTCAGAACCCAGACGAAGTGGGGAAATATCTGGAGGAGAACTGCCGTGATAATTCTAAAGAGAAGAGGCTCATTGCGATAAGCTGGGCCCTGGCATATGCTTATCGTACACTGCTAGATACTGTAGGGCAGCAGATAGAGGCAGGGGTGAAGGGAGATAAATCAGCAGCTACCCCAGTCCCTCGGGCTGCAGCCAATACCGTAGCTACTCAGACAGCAGCTAAACCAGAAAGTGAACCTAAGACACTGGCAGTCGCCCCAGCAAAGAAGCGCACATACAAAACTGATCGACGAGTGGATGATGATCCAGGTGAAGGACCCTCAGTGCCTCCCAACACCCAACCGACTGACACCCAATCAGATGCTGAACCAACTGATACACAATCAGAAACGGAACAGACTGCCGTAAAATCGGAAACCCAACCAACCGGCAGAAGATCACAAGCCCAACCAACTGGCAGAAGACCGGAAGCTACTATTGAGTCCTTTTCCCTGAAGGACCTTCGGGGCCTAAGAAAGGATTACACTCGACGACCTGATGAATCTATAATCAGTTGGTTAGTCCGTCTTTGGGATGCTGCAGGTGAGGCTACAATTCTGGACGGCACCGAAGCAAGGCATCTGGGATCCCTGTCACAAGATCCAGTTATTGACCAAGGAATGATGAGAGAGGCTAATCCACGCAGTCTCTGGGAACGGGTCCTGGGAAGTGTGGAACAAAGATATCTGTGTGCAGACGATCTCTATATGCAGCAAACCCAGTGGAAGACCATAGAACAAGGGATTCAACGCTTACGAGAAATGGCAGTGGCAGAGATTATCTTCTCAGATGACCTAAACACTAGGAACCCAGACCTGGTACCATGCACACCCGTGATGTGGCGAAAACTTGTACGACTTGGGCCACAAGAGTACTCATCTGCTTTAGCAATAATGAAGCGAGATGACACGAGGGAGACCGTGAGGGATATGGCGAAGAAGCTCCGAGCATATGCAGATGCTGTGCATGGCCCGACACATGCCAGAATTGCAGCTCTAGAAACGCGTATGCAGACATTAGAAGATAAGATAGAGGAGAACCACAAACAACTCAGAGAGGACATTCTCCAAACCTCTGCAGTACAGGTCAGAGGTTCTGGTACCAAGCGCAGACGTTCTCCAGATAGGGAAAAAAGCGGTATCCCACGAACTAAGCTGTGGTCCTTTCTGCGTGATTCTGGGGAAGACATGAGGAAATGGGATGGAAAATCTACTGACGCTTTGGCACAACGGCTGCGTGAATTGTTGGAAGGCAAGACTCAGAGAGGTAGTTCCACCAAGAGGGAAGTAGCTCCAGTTTCCCAGGGAAAGACGGATAACCAGGCTTAGAGGGGCCCTGCCTCTAGCCAGGTAGAGGCTAGGGAAAACCGTGTTTTTTGGACTGTGTGGATTCGTTGGCCTGGCACATCTGAACCACAAGAATATAAGGCCTTGGTTGACACTGGTGCGCAGTGCACAATAATCCCATCAAGACATGTGGGGGAAGAATCTGTTTCTATCGCTGGTGTGACAGGGGGATCACAGGATTTTACTTTGGTGGAAGCCGATGTGAGCCTGACTAGAAACGAGTGGAAGAAACACCCTATTGTGACAGGCCCAGAGGCCCCATGCATTTTGGGCATAGACTTCCTCCGAAATGGGTATTTCAAAGACCCAAAGGGACTCAGGTGGGCATTTGGGATAGCGGCTGTAGAGACAGAAGGTGTTAAGCAGTTGAACACTTTGCCTGGGCTATCAGAGAACCCATCTGCAGTAGGACTCCTGAAGGGGGAAGAGCAACGAGTGCCAATTGCCACTTCGACGGTGCATCGCCGACAGTACAGAACCACTCGAGATGCTGTGATTCCCATCCACAAGATGATCCGTGAGCTGGAGAGCCAAGGGGTGGTCAGCAAAACCCACTCACCCTTTAATAGCCCCATTTGGCCTGTGCGCAAGTCTGATGGAGATTGGAGATTGACTGTGGACTATCGTGCATTGAATGAAGTGACTCCGCCGCTGAGCGCTGCCGTACCGGACATGCTGGAACTCCAGTACGAGCTGGAGTCCAAGGCAGCGAGGTGGTACGCCACTATTGATATTGCCAATGCGTTTTTCTCCATCCCTCTGGCCGCAGAATGCAGGCCTCAGTTTGCCTTCACATGGAGGGGAGTGCAGTACACCTGGAACCGACTGCCCCAGGGGTGGAAGCACAGCCCTACCATCTGCCATGGACTCATTCAGACTGCATTAGAAAAGGGTGAGGCTCCAGAACATCTGCAGTACATCGATGACATCATTGTATGGGGAAACACTGCAGCTGAAGTGTTTGAGAAAGGAGAGAAGATCATCCAGATTCTCCTGAAAGCTGGTTTTGCTATCAAGAAGAGCAAAGTTAAGGGACCTGCTCGAGAGATCCAGTTCTTGGGAATAAAGTGGGAAGATGGGCGGCGCCAGATCCCCACCGATGTCATTAACAAGATCACAGCAATGTCTCCACCGACCAACAAGAAGGAAACACAAGCTTTCCTAGGCGCCATAGGCTTTTGGAGGATGCACATCCCTGAGTATAGCCAGATTGTGAGCCCTCTCTACCTGGTTACTCGTAAGAAGAACAATTTCCACTGGGGCCCGGAACAGCAACACGCCTTTGCCCAGATCAAGCAGGAGATCGCTCATGCAGTAGCCCTTGGCCCAGTTAGGACAGAACCAGATGTGAAGAATGTGCTCTACTCTGCAGCCGGGAGCCATGGTCTGTCCTGGAGCCTTTGGCAGAAGATGCCTGGTGAGACGCGTGGCCGACCATTGGGATTCTGGAGTCGAAGCTACCGAGGGGCGGAAGCCAACTACACTCCAACAGAAAAGGAAATTTTAGCAGCCTATGAAGGAATTCAGGCTGCCTCAGAGGTAATAGGCACTGAAGCACAACTCTTCTTGGCACCCCGACTACCGGTGCTGGGGTGGATGTTCAAAGCAGAGGTTCCCGCTATCCACCACGCGACCAATGCCACATGGAGTAAGTGGATTGCTCTTATCACACAGCGCGCCCGTATTGGAAAACTGAATCGTCCTGGGATTTTGGAAATAATTACAAACTGGCCTGAAGGTGAACACTTTAGTCTCATTGATGAAGAGGAACAGGAGCAAGTAACCCGGGCTGAAGAAGCTCCACCATACAACCAACTGCCAGCAGAAGAAACACGCTACGCTCTTTTCACTGACGGTTCCTGTCGCATCGTAGGGATGAAACGGAAGTGGAAAGCAGCAGTATGGAGCCCCACAAGACAAGTTGCACAAGCCACTGAAGGAGAAGGTGGGTCAAGCCAGCTTGCCGAACTCAAAGCTGTTCAATTGGCCCTGGACATTGCTGAAAAAGAGAAGTGGCCAAAGCTCTACCTCTACACTGATTCGTGGATGGTAGCCAATGCTCTGTGGGGCTGGCTGGAAAGGTGGAAAAAAGCCAACTGGCAACGTAGGGGAAAACCAATCTGGGCTGCTGATGAGTGGAAAGACATTGCCACCAGAATGGAGAAACTACCTGTAAAAGTTCGTCATGTAGACGCCCATGTTCCCAAGAGTCGGGCTAAGGAGGAACACCGAAACAATGAGCAGGTAGATCAGGCTGCAAAAATAGAAGTATCAAAGATAGACTTAGATTGGCAACATAAGGGAGAGTTGTTCCTGGCTCGGTGGGCCCATGATGCTTCAGGTCATCAGGGCAGAGATGCCACCTATAAGTGGGCACGGGACCGAGGGGTGGATCTAACCATGGACAGTATTTCCCAAGTTATCCACGACTGTGAGACGTGTGCTGCCATCAAGCAGGCCAAGCGGGTGAAGCCCCTCTGGTATGGAGGGCGGTGGTCTAAGTACAAGTATGGGGAGGCCTGGCAGATTGATTACATCACTCTGCCCCAAACCCGCCAAGGTAAGCGCTACGTGCTGACCATGGTGGAAGCCACCACTGGGTGGCTGGAGACCTATCCTGTGCCTCATGCCACTGCCCGGAACACCATCCTGGGCCTAGAAAAGCAAGTTCTTTGGAGGCATGGTACCCCTGAGAGGATTGAGTCAGACAATGGGACTCATTTCAAGAATAGCCTTATCAACACCTGGGCTAGGGAACATGGCATTGAGTGGGTGTACCATATCCCCTACCATGCACCAGCTGCAGGCAAAGTGGAGAGGTGCAATGGACTGTTAAAAACCACCTTGAAGGCATTAGGTGGAGGATCTTTCAAAAATTGGGAGCAACACCTAGCAAAGGCCACCTGGTTAGTTAACACCCGAGGTTCCACGAACAGAGCAGGCCCAGCCCAGTCTGAGCTCCTATCTACAGTAGACGGAGATAAGGTCCCAGTGGTACGTGTGAGAGGTTTGTTAGGGAAGACAGTTTGGATTAAATCTGCCTCAAATACAGACAAACCCATTCGTGGGATTGTTTTTGCTCAGGGACCAGGATGCACATGGTGGATAATGCAGAAAGATGGAACAACACGATGTGTACCTCAGGGAGATCTGATTGTTGGGTGAAGACTGTGAGTAAATATCATTTACTCACAGTCTGGATGCTACTACCATTTTCTGTATATAGCTGTGTATATATATATATGTATAATGTATGTGTGTGTAGAGTTAGAATTTTAGTTTTGGTAGTAAGTTGACGATATGGGGATAAGGGGTGGAATGTGGTAGGGTGACTTTTGCTGCTCGTATCCCCAATCGTCTGCTCTGTTTGTGCTGTATATTCAGTTCTGTACCTTTAAAACTTGTTCTGGGAGCGAAGGGGGAGAAAGCAGCAGCGCGCAGTTTGTTTTGAGAAACGGCCTGACTCCCCCACGTCTCTCTCTCCGGCGTTCGTTCTGAGGCACGGACAGTGGTGGGACAGAGATCTCCTGTGCTTTTAGTTAGTTTAGCTAGCTAGGGCAGAGAAGACTTCCTGGACCTTTTTTTTTTCCTCTTCCTTTTTTCCTTGGGACTGTTTAAATCTGCTCTGGACCGACAAACCCAGAGGAGCAGCGAGGGCTGGCACCTGCGGCCTGCCAGGCCTGGAGCTGCGGAGCTGGTGAGAGACTGAGTGAGCTGAGCTACACCCACGGCAAGGACTGTCTCTGTTTGCCATCTCTCTGCAGAGCGGCCAGAGGTTTTATTGTTTCACATTATTAATTCTTTGCATTTGTGGTCATTTTGTTTGTTAAATAAAGAGTTTTTTCCACTTTTCTCTAAGAAAGTTCTTTTCCTGGACCGGCTGGGGGGAGGGGCCGTTTGGGCTTGCTCTTCAGAGGAACCCCTTCGGAGGTTCCCTCTCAAATTTGCCCTAAACCAGGACACCAAGTTAATGGATGTTCAATTTCTGTTGGGTGTATGGAAGGAAGAGTAAAAGAAAAAACAATATTCCCTTCTGCCTCATAAATATGATATATAAGGTGATTCAGATAGAATTGTTATGTTTTGGAAATAAATGGCTGAGAAAGCAGAATAAGTGGACTCTTAGACTGGCATTCATAAAGGTTCCTTTCTTATTTGTACGTCTCTTATAAAATCAGGGGTTCACTTACAAGCACAAACTTTGGCAAAAACACAGCTGCAATCCTGTGGGATTAAATCTCTGAAAAAATATGTCCCCCATACCCCTTTCAGGTTTCAATTTGGTATTTTGGAAGAAGCAGCAAAAAATAAAGACAGCAAAAAGATGACGATTGATAATGCTACAGATTAGTCCCAGCTAGAGTGTCTGTGAATTTTTGGTCACTCAGCACTGGGGCAAGCCTGCAGTAAAATCAATCCTGTCCAAACCATGCTTTTCTTTACAGACATGGCAAACACTTCTGGCCCTCAAGTCCTAGTGATGAAATCAAAGAAATGGGAAGAAGGTGGCAGCACCGGGAAAGCAGCTTGTTTGGCAAGGAACTTCCTTACAGAGAACATCAGCTTGGAGATGGCCTCTAAGGAGATTGTATATGAACAGAGCCCATCCATATTGACATCAGAGGGGTTGTACAATGCCATCAAAGTGGTCAGTGTGACAAAAGACACAGAGGTGACCTGCACGGCCAAATTCAACAACACCACAGTAACAACAGAGCCAGGTACAGTTTGGTGGCACAGCTGTGACTTATTTCTGGAGACAGTGGCCTGTGGGGCTTTGTGTTCTCCTTTTTGGCACCATTGCCCTGAGCAGACAGCAGAAATGAGAAAGGCTTTTGGTATTTCAGCAGGGAGAGCCGAAAGATGTTTCAAAGCATCTGAAAGAAATGGATTCAATTAGTTAATTACTTGGAGAGACCTTATTTTGCAAAGGAGAGGGAAGACACAATCTATTTGTTCAAAATGTGAAATTCCTTATGACTAAATATCTTACCCTGCAGCAGCACACCTGCTGCAGCACAAGCTGGAAGAGCCTTTCTAAAACCTACAAAAAGTTAATGATCGGGTGTGTTGTGAGAGTTTTTAAATTAAATAAATTGTTATATTTTGTGGGTCAGTTTTTTTAGTCCTGAAGGGCATTAAAATCGTAAAACCAAAACAATGCAGGAATCCTTCTGTTTCCTGCAACTCCATGGAGAAATTGTTTCCTCAAATTAATGTTGGAATTAATGACTAATCGTCTGAGCCCCAGTCTGATCATCTGAGCACAAACTTTACTCAAGCTCCTACAGGAAATGTCACAAGAACATTTCTTTTAACCCTGCATAAAACATGGGTATAGTTTAAAATGCCTTTTCTTTATCATTCTGCAGAAGAGGAGGAGGCTGAAGAACCAGTAAGAGGGGCCAGTGACAGGGTTTGCAACAGTACTGAGCCCTCAGCACCAGGTGAGTTACCCAAAGAGGTTGTGAAGTTACTTTGCTGTTTGGGGGATAAAGGCATGGAAATGTATTTTCGCCAGGGCAGAGGAGTCAGAACACAACACATTCAGCAGACACAAGCTGCTGCTGTTCCAAGGCAGCTCCTGCAGTTACACACAAGCCCCAGGAAGCAAAAAGCAATGCAGACAGACCCTGGGCTCCCCTGCTGTTACCATGCTCTCTATCATCTCTTCGTTTTCTGCTCCTCCTTCTTCTGAAACTATGCCCTGTGGATTTTCCCACCTTCTGCCAAGATCACAACATCAAAACCTGGACCATGATCTCTCCCCTCTTTTCTGGTCCCTGAGCAGATGCTGAAGGGCAGAGAGTGAACATGCTGTCCATGGCTATGTTGGGTTTGAGAGTCCTGCTGGCAAAGAGCATCGCTGTCAATACCCTCATGAGTATCAAGTTGTGTCTTTTGTGAGGTAAGGGAGCACGCAGAGATCAAACAGTGGTTCAGAGACCAAATTTCACTGAATGTTGTTTAAACCTCCCTTTGCTCTTCCAGACATGAGGGATGAGGGCAAAAGGAACCCAAAGCAGAGCAGGAAAGAATGTGAACCAGCAGCAGAAGGGGCTTGAACAAGCAGGGGCAGAGCTGCTGAGAGAGACCATCCAGGACACAAGGCAGCACCTTCCCCTGCAGACATTGAATACTGCTCACTCCTGCCTGGCCAGCTGATTTACACTGAAGAGGTTTGAAGTGCCTTTGCTGTTTCCTCTGCTCTGAGAACTGAGGAGAGTGGATTTCTTCTCATCCTCCTGCTAAGCACATCTCCCCACTCTTCTGGCATTTGCACACAAGTCTCCAACATGCTTCCATAGCTTTGAAAACTCCAAAGCTCACTCCAGATACATGGCCCTTTCAAAGCACCTTTCCCAGGCCTGTGGTGTTACTGCCTGTAGAACTGGAGTATTACTGCTGAGGGAATTCAAGCCCAAGAGTTGCCATTTGTAGCTTTGGGTTAGATTTAATAACAACAAGATGTGTATTACAGATGAGAAGAGCTGTGTAGGATCTGAAGTCATTCAATTCAACCAGATAATGTTCATTTCTTTTTTCAAGCTTGTATTTCTTCTGATAAATATATCTCATGTGCATTTTATGTTCCTGCAGTAGTGATGAAAATAAAGTTGTACTTGGCAAAATGCTGTGGGTTTTCTGTAGTTTTTCTTCTGAAGCTGGGGTGGAGATTGCTGAAATCCAACTCTCCTAAAGCCCACAGGGATTAGAAATACAGCTTTGATAATCCTGTTGGCTGGATTTGTCTTTTCCAGACTCTGTGCAGGGAAGTGTCTCTCTGCCACATTCAAGAGCTTCAGTGAGGAGAGTCCTTGCTGAAGGCATGAGGCAGGAAAAGACTCATACCAGCAAAGAAGAAACCCTGCTGTTGTTTTGAACTCAGTTATAGCAGGAAGGGGCCAACAAAAATAATATTGAGTGGTTTGATGGAGTGATAGTTCCCATGGCAACTTGGTTCTTACCTAACAGAGCCCAGCACGCACCTTCTCCACCTCATCCCCCTCTCACAGGCTACAGGCAGGATGCTGTGGTCACCATTTCTGACTCAGTGACACCAGGCAGGATTAACCCTGCCCTGCTCTTGAAAAAACAACTTAACCACATCCTGAAGGGGAAATCAGGCTTTTCTTTTCCTGGCTAAGTTCCTGCTGGCTTCAAGAGAGCCTCTGCAGAGGACACAGCAAGGTGTGCTGCATTCAGCTTGGTCAGGTGAGACCCTCAGGCCCTACAGACCCCCAGAGAAGACCCTTGCAGAAGCTGAGTGAAATTTGCATGGCAAATGCAAATCCAGTGAAATGTTCATTTAGTGCATTCTACCACCTAATGACTTTCCAATGATACCCAGAACATTTTTCTTAAGCACTCCTCACCATTTCCCAATCTCTCAGGCAGATTTATATTTTGAGAACACTCCCTTAGATAAAACCAGTGGAATCAGATGGGCAGGTGGGAAAGGTCCATGATTAAATGCTGTTATAATCCCTTTGTCAAAAAGTCTTGTTGAAGTCTGGGGCTAGGATTGGATCCATCCCCATCTCCTGAGAGAATAAGTTTAGAAAGCAGGGGGGTCTTTCTGTATCTCATGGTTCAATGGGAGGGACTCCCTTTGACAGCTCTACCCCTTTCTTTCTGTTGGACTGTGCCATGCTTGGGCAAATTTATATTAAACCTCCTTTGCTGACACCTCTGACAGGGAGTGTTCCATTGACTGAAAACCCTCATTTCATGAGAGGGTCTCAGATTGCCCTCACTAAGCACTGGTTTGTCACTTTGCACTGGCAATACAGTACATGCATCTTAAGAAAAAAGGAAACCTGAATTGTTTCCAGAAGAAACCCACAAGTGGATGCCTTTGTGCAATCCAATAATAAGATTGTGTTAGTCTGGGTGATTCCACAGTAGAGGTCAGAATCTGCAGCTCTCCCAGCTGAAATCAGCTGAGGAGAGTTTTGTAGATGTGAGAAACAATGCTCACTTTTAAAATTTTAACAGTCCATTCAACCTTAACAAAATACAAGAGAAGACTAAATAAGGAAAAGTTACAAACCTGGGACCATGGAAATGAACCACCAGGTTTAGTTTGTGTGCTCTGCCACGAAATGGCTGCTGTGCCTTTCATTCCCCTGGTGTTGCATCTGGGAACCCTGGCACCTCCCATCATCCGCCACTCTACTCTTCTTCACATCAACATTGAAGGTGAAGGGATCAATAGGAAACGAAATCCTACAAACTGTGTAACTTGGCATCAATGAACAGTGAACCAATGAATTTCCCTGGGTTTTGGCTGTATAAGTAGAAGAAAAAAACAGTAAAAATGTTTTGTGATGGAAGGATTTTCTCTTCACAAGCCACACAATGTGTGGATGAAATGATTTCTGTCGCACATCTTGACCAGAATGGAGTAATGCCTTCATTCTCTAACACTAAAACATGCTGTTGGAGAGTTTTTGCTTTTCCCCTACTTTCAGTGACAAGCCCCTCCACAATGTGGACTTCAATAACACTTTTAAAGCAATTTCAGGAAAATTTTCCCCTCTAGCACATCATATGTAATTTTCCTTCTACTTGGTGAGTCTCACACATGGAGTGTGGTATCTGACATCTGTCCTGCTGGGCAAATCAAAATGCTGAGAGCTCTCTCCAGTGGCCGACAACATTAAAAACATGCCGGAAGAATGAACCTCTTTCCAAGAGGTTACACAGGAAGGCACTGTGAAGAATTCCAAGAGAATGGGCAATATAAAATAGCTTTTTGTACTGCTGAATTCTTCTGCTTTCTTACACAGCATTAAAAATGCAATGTATTAATCATACTCCTGCATCTCCTGGGCACACTCTAACCTGTTTTGTGTTCTGAAATACTAAAAAGTTCCTGACAAAATTAGATCTAAAGTAAACAGAATCTAATTAGGAGCATGGTTATTTACATGATGGTAAAGCAAATTGTCTTTCTCTCTCTCCTTTATGTTTTAGTCAGCAGATATGGTCTGAACTGAGATATTGGGAACCTGATCTTCCCCTACAGAACTGCTCAGGATGGGGGAGTGCACTGCTCCTGGGAATGTCTGTCTTTCCAAAGCACAGCTTTGAAAACAGATGTCAAAGCTGTGATTTCTGTAGGGAGGGCATCAGTTGATTCCTGGCTATGCCAAAGCCTCTCATGATCAGGGCACTTCCTCTTTTGTGACCTGTTTAGAAACAGAACCTGCAAGGACAGAGTAGAAAAACCCCAGCCTTCATTAAGTGGCCATCTCTAACAGGCATTTTGCACACACAGTTTTATTTGATGACAAATACAGTCTCTGGCCATGGTGTTCCACCTGCTTGGGAGCACAGCTAGATCATCCTTGGGAGAATATCTATCTCTAACGCTGGACAGGAGTCACCTCCAGAGGCTGAGACTTTCTGTCCTCTTCCCAATCCCTTGTAAATGCCCACAGCCCTGCACAATATCATCATGAGGAGCACCTACAGGAACATCCACAGGGTGAGGTACCACAGCCACAGGAACAGCCCAAGCAGCATTGTCACCAGTGGCCTCACACCTGATACAACTCATGCTTAGATCAGATTTCTTTCCAACCCACTCTGAGCAGACCTGTTCTCATCTCAATTCCTCATGCCCCACACTGGGTGCCAAATAAGGCTGTTGTGCTTTAGGAATGCTATTTCCCAACTTAGTGTTCCCACTGACCCACTCCAGACCAAGCCTGAGGATCTTTCAGAGGATGACAGAAAGTGTAAATATGGAGAGGGCTTAACAGAAAGATGGGAACCACAAAGGCTGAGAGACACCCAGGAGGGCACCAACAGCTTCAAGCTCTGCTCCTCCTGCCCCACCTCTCCCCCTCAGTGCTGTCACAGGCAGAGGGAGGGACCAGGAGGGACTGGGCAGCGACAGAGGCACAGGCAGGGCAGGTGTGGGCAGAGCTGTTGTGCAGGCAGAAAGAAGGTGGAGAGTGGGCAGACAGAGCAGGCCTGGCCATGTGGAGTGCCCTGTGCGTGGGCTTCTTACCCATTGTAGGTAAGTGCAGGCAAGGGCTGATGGCCCCAGGAGCTGAGCGTGGCCCTGTGCTCTGCACGGCTCTGGGCAGCTGTGCTGAGCGCTTGCAGCCGCACCTGTTCCCCGCCTCCAGCTGCCCAGCCATGCCTGTGGAGCACGGGGACAGCAGCCCTGCTCCTCTCCTGCCTGCCAGCTCGGCACCTCCATCCAAGCTGCCTCCTCTGCAGCCTGGGCACACGCAGGGCACCTCCCTGCTGCACTCAGCTCTTGGGGCCCAGCGCTTTGCCCTGGCACTGGACACTCTGCTCCTGGGGCACTGCGGCCCCTCTGGCACAGACCAGCTGCAGGATGGCAGCACAGGGAACAAGCCCCATTGCCCAGGACAGCCTTTGTCTTTCCTGGGCTCATCTAGAGCCCTTTCAGGGACAGCAGAGTGGCTTCCTCACCATGCTGCCTTGGCAAGGACAAAGGGATTTGTCCCCCCATGGTGCAAATCCTGCCTGCTTCTTTGGGGACAATCAGACAAAGCTTCCTGTCTGACAGGGAAAAGGAGGGAGGGAAATGTGTAGTCTCCTTCCTTATGAGCCTTGATAGCTGCGGCCAGCTCTGCCCATGTGAGTCAGCTGGCTCCAAAGAGGAGGAATTTGTCCTCCCTCTGCTCCAGTGCCATTCCGAAGTCCCACCAGCATTGCCCTGCCCTTTGCTGTATCTTGGAGTGATCATGGCTTGTTCTTGCTCTCTGCAGCAGTCACTGGGCAGGTGACCTTGGAGCAACACCCCAGGGAAGTGACCATGCAAGAGGGAAATGCAGTCACCTTCACATGCAGCATAAGGGGAGGTGATATGAGGTACCACTATATGTACTGGTACCGTCAGGGATCATGGGGGGCTCTGGAATGGATTTATCGTGAGGGTGATACCTATGGAGAAGGATTCCAAGATCGCTTTAAAGGAAGAGTGGCGGGTTCCAGGACCACACTGCAGATCCTGGCAGCAAAGCAAGGGGATGCAACAACGTATTACTGTGGAGCAAGAATCACCTTGGAGCAGCTCTGCAGCTGAGTGAACCAAAAACCAACAGATGGGGAAGACAGATCTCTCAGCACTTCTTTCTAGCAGCTGCTCCGTGGGGCTCTTGTCAGGCACTGGCAGGTACAGGAAACATCCCTCTAGCCTGGTTGCACTGTAGGCAGTGGAGGGAGAGGTGGTAGAAGGGCTGGTCCCATTCAAGGTGCAGGAGGATCTGTTGTGGGAACTCCAGAGGCTGTTTGGGGAACTGCAGGTTTAGTGCATGTTGCCTGGGGTCCTGTCCAGCACAGCCTAATTTCTCCTTTCTGCCTTGCCTTGCTTCCTTGCCCTCTTTCCTCAGGGACACTCAGCACAGCCTTGGGAAGTGGGAATTGTGCTCAGCCACATTTACAGCCTTCACAGCCTTACAGTGAGACAAAGGGTCGTGCTGGGTGAGGAGAAAGTGGATGTTGTGCACTCTTCACTCAGTTGGGTTTCAGCAATGATTTCCCTGGAAACCTTCTCGACAAAGATTTTTGTTACAGACTAGAAAAGGGCCCAGTAACATGGATTGTGCAAGGGTACATGTTCCTTGCTCCAGCCTCTCTCCCTGGACTCTGGGAAATGGAATTGCTGAAGGCTGATCTGGCTGCTGAAGCCTGAGGTGAATAAAGCATTCAGGACCTCAGCCCTGTCCCATGTCCTGTTTCACCTGGTCCCCATCCCATTCAGCACTGGGCTCACATCTTCCCCAGCCTCGTTTGTCCATGCAGCCTCCTGGCATGTTGACCTGACTCCTTGCTCACTGGGGAGGAATCCTCTTCAGCTCAGCACTGCTGAGACCGGGGACTACTGTGTCCCCTGCTGGGCTCTCCAGCCTGGGAAGCACCCAGACTGAGGGGAGCAAATGCAATGAAGGGCCATGAAGACAAAGCTGATATATATGGAGAGCCTGGGAGATCTGGGTTGGTTTAGCATAGAGAAGAAATTGTTGAGGGGGATCTGACATGGTCTTGAAATACCTGAGACTCTGTAAGTTCCATTCCTGAGGACATTCAGAACTGAACAGGACAAGGTTGTGGGCACCTACTGCCCGTGACCCCATCAGGCAGCTCAGCCCCACACAGCTGCTCACTCCGTCACCCTCACTGCGACGGGGGAGAGAAACAAAAGGGTGGACTGAGAAAATATTTGTTTGATGAATGAAAGCGAGTTGAATAACCAAAGCAAAATCTGCACAGAGAAACCAAAGAACAGCAAGACTTAATTCCTGACTTCCCTCTGGCACGGAGGAGCAACAGAGCTGGCTCCTCTTCTGCTCCCCTTTCCTTGTGCCCGTGGCCGGCGCTGCTGCAGCCCGGTGGGGCCGCGGCCCCGGGGCCCGGGGCGGGTGTGTCGGGGCGGGCAGAGGCGGCGGCGCTGCCCCGGCGAGGCGGGGCCGGGCGGGAGCGGCCCGAGCGCGGCTCCGCTCGGCTCCTGTGCGGCTGCCGCGGGGCCGGGGCCGGGCACGATGGCGGCCGGGCTGCGGCCGGGGCTGCTGGCCTTGGCCTTGGCCTTGTGGCCCGCAGGTGAGAGCCGGGCGGGGAGGGCAGCGAGCCCGGCCCGGCACAAAGAGGGACACGGGCAAAGGCCGGGGCAGACACAGGGAAAGGGGCTGGCGGCTGTGGCTGTGCCGGGCCGGGAGCACCGGGACACCGGGACAACGCTCTCGGTCCGTGGTCGCGCCCTGCCCGATTCCTGCGCTCTCTCTCCGCAGGGCTCCTGGCGCAGTGGAGGCTGCAGGAGGCCGGCGGAGGGCTGCGAGCGGCCGGGGACTCCGTCACCCTCTCCTGCCGCGGCTCCGGATTCACCTTTAGGGATTATGGAATTTGGTGGTACCGTCAGGCACCCAGAGGCACCCTGGAGTGGGTTTCCGTTATTAGTTATGATCCGACAGTTTTTTATTTTGACCACTCAGTGCAGGGGCGAGCCACGAATTCCCGGGAGAATTCCCGGTCTGAGGCTTATCTCTCCCTGCGGACCCTGCACCCCGGCGACTCTGCCCGGTACTTCTGCGCTACTCAGCCGTCCACACGGGGACAGGAAACCCAGCTGAGCTTCAACATAAACCAGCTCGGGTCTGGCTCAGCATCCCCGAAATTTGGAGATGGTGAATTCCAAAGTGGTTCAGGGCTGCTCCGAATAAATCGGGGGCTCACGCACCACAAGTGATCCTGGCCTTTCATCAAGAGCTCCTTTCCCAACACTGAGGCTTTCCTTCTCCTGAGTCCCAATTGCAGTGTTCTGTTCTATAGAGGAGGTTCAAGGTTTTTCAGTCACCCAATTAGCGTGGTGACTGCCTGGCCCCAGTCCCACTCTGCCTTCCTTGGTCTCCTTCTTAAGTGGAACACACAAATCACCTGGGCTTTGGGAACACCTTTGCCAGCTTCCTTTGACCCTTTTGGGGAATGTCTCTTGTACCACTGACAGCAAAGCAGAGAGACAGTGGGCCTGATTTTCTTTCAGGTGCATTTCGAGCTGATGAGATCCAAGCAACAAGCTCTGCAGTGTGGTGGTCAGCAGGGAACACTGGGGCCCTTCTGTTGCACTAAGAGCTCCAGAGCCTCCTGTATTTCCATGGCCTGGTATCAGCAGCTCAGCAGGACCAGGGGGCAGGGGAAGGGCAAACTGACAGCCTCCCCAGTCAGCTCCAAAGTCCCAGCAGCAGCCTGCGAGATCTCCTGAGAGAAAGGCCAGGGCTGGACCCTTGGAGCCACATCACCTTTTACCACCATAGCATTTCCTGCCAAACAATCAGTCTGTTCTTGCACCAGACAGGGTGAGTGACACCCAGGAGGGCAGCAACAGCTTCAAGCTCTGCTCCTCCTGCCCCACCTCTCCCCCTCAGTGCTGTCACAGGCAGAGGGAGGGACCAGGAGGGACTGGGCAGTGACAGAGGCACAGGCAGGGCAGGTGTGGGCAGAGCTGTTGTGCAGGCAGAAAGAAGGTGGAGAGTGGGCAGACAGAGCAGGCCTGGCCATGTGGAGTGCCCTGTGCGTGGGCTTCTTACCCATTGTAGGTAAGTGCAGGCAAGGGCTGATGGCCCCAGGAGCTGAGCGTGGCCCTGTGCTCTGCACGGCTCTGGGCAGCTGTGCTGAGCGCTTGCAGCCGCACCTGTTCCCCGCCTCCAGCTGCCCAGCCATGCCTGTGGAGCACGGGGACAGCAGCCCTGCTCCTCTCCTGCCTGCCAGCTCGGCACCTCCATCCAAGCTGCCTCCTCTGCAGCCTGGGCACACGCAGGGCACCTCCCTGCTGCACTCAGCTCTTGGGGCCCAGCGCTTTGCCCTGGCACTGGACACTCTGCTCCCGGGGCACTGCGGCCCCTCTGGCACAGACCAGCTGGAGGATGGCAGCACAGGGAACAAGCCCCATTGCCCACGACAGCCTTTGTCTTTCCTGGGCTCATCTAGAGCACTTTCAGGGACAGCAGCGTGGCTTCCTCACCATGCTGCCTTGGCAAGGACAAAGGGATTTGTCCCCTCACGGTGCAAGTCCTGCCTGGTTCTTTGGGGACAATCAGACAAAGCTTCCTGTCTGACAGGGAAAAGGAGGGAGGGAAATGTGGAGTCTCCTTCCTTGTGAGCCTTGATAGCTGCTGCCAGGTCTGCCCATCTGTGTCAGCTGCCTCCAAAGAGGAGGATTTTGTCCTCCCACTGCTCCAGTGCCATTCCAAAGCCTCATCAGCATTGCCCTGACATTTGCTGAATCTTGGAGTGACTGAGGCATGTTCTTGCTCTCTGCAGCAGTCACTGGGCAGGTGGCCTTGGAGCAACACCCCAGGGAAGTGACCGTGCAAGAGGGAAATGCAGTCACCTTCGAGTGCAGCATGAGTGGAGGTGATATGAGGTACCACTATATGTACTGGTACCGTCAGGGCCCATGGGGTGCTCTGGAATGGATTTATCGTGAGGGTGATATCTATGGAGAAGGTTTTCAAAATTACTTTAAGGGAGAAGTAGCGAGATCCAGGACGACACTTCAGATCTTTGCAGCAAAGCAAGGGGATGCAGCAACGTATTACTGTGGAGCAGAATCACCCTGGAGCAGCTCTGCAGCTGAGTGAACCAAAAACCAACAGATAGGGAAGACAGATCTCTCAGCACTTCTTTCTAGCAGCTGCTCCGTGGGGCTCTTGTCAGGCACTGGCAGGTACAGGAAACATCCCTCTGGCCCGGTGGCACTGTAGGCAGTGGAGGGAGAGGTGGCAGAAGGGCTGGTCCCATTCAGGGTGCAGGAGGATCTTTTGTGGGAACTGCAGAGGCTATTTGGGGAAGTGCAGGTTTAGTGCACATTGCCTGGGCTCCTGTCCACGATGGCCTCATTTCTCCTCTGTACCTTGCCTTGCTTCCCTGCCCTCTTTCCTCAGAGACACTCAGCATCGCCTTGGGAAGTGGGAATTCTGCTCACCTACATTTACAGCCATCTCCAGTGAGACGAAGGGTCTTTGTGGGTGAGGAGAGACTGGACATTGTGCACTCTTCATTCAGTTGTGCTTTCAGCAATGATTTCCCTGGAAACCTTCTCAACAAAGATTTTTGTTACAGACTAGAAAAGGGCCCAGTAACATGGATTGTGCAAGGGTACATGTTCCTTGCTCCAGCCTCTCTCCCTGGACTCTGGGAAATGGAATTGCTGAAGGCTGATCTGGCTGCTGAAGCCTGAGGTGAATAAAGCATTCAGGACCTCAGCCCAGTCCCATGTCCTGTGTCACCTGGTCCCCATCCCATTCAGAACTGGGCTCACGTTTTCCCCAGCTTCGTTTGTCCATGCAGCCTCCTGGCATGTTGACCTGACTCCTTGCTCACTGGGGAGGAATCCTCTTCAGCTCAGCACTGCTGAACCCAGGGACTACTGTGTCCCCTGCTGGGCTCCCCAGCCAGGCAAGGACATGGATTGAGGGGAATAAATGCAGTCAAGGGCCATGAAGACAAAGTTGACATATACGGAGAGCCTGGGAGATCTGGGTTGCTTTAGCATAGAGAAGAAAATGTTGAGGGGGATCTGACATGGCGTTGAAATACCTGAGACTCTGTAAGTTCCATTCCTGAGGACATTCGGAACTGAACAGGACAAGGTGTTGGGCACCTACTGCCCGTGACCCCATCAGGCAGCTCAGCCCCACACAGCTGCTCACTCCGTCATCCTCACTGCGATGGGGGAGAGAAACAAAAGGGTGGACTGAGAAAATATTTGTTTGATGAATGAAAGCGAGTTGAATAACCAAAGCAAAATCTGCACAGAGAAACCAAAGAACAGCAAGACTTAATTCCTGACTTCCCACTGGCACGGAGGAGCAACAGAGCTGGCTCCTCTTCTGCTCCCATTTCCTTGTGCCCGTGGCCGGCGCTGCTGCAGCCCGGCGGGGCCGCGGCCCCGGGGCCCGGGGCGGGTGTGTCGGGGCGGGCAGAGGCGGCGGCGCTGCCCCGGCGAGGCGGGGCCGGGCGGGAGCGGCCCGAGCGCGGCTCCGCTCGGCTCCTGTGCGGCTGCCGCGGGGCCGGGGCCGGGCACGATGGCGGCCGGGGCTGCTGGCCTTGGCCTTGTGGCCCGCAGGTGAGAGCCGGGTGGGGCGGGCAGCGAGCCCGGCCCGGGACAAGGAGGGACAGCCACAGCGACAGGCAGGAGCAGGAGCACCAACAGGGACCGGGACAAGGGCAGAGACTGGGAAAGGACGGGAGCAGAGGTGGGGCCGGGAACACGGGCAAAGGCCGGGGCAGACACAGGGACAGGGGCCCGCGGCTGTGGCTGTGCCGGGCCGGGGGCACCGGGGCACCGGGACAACGCTCTCGGTCCGTGGTCGCGCCCTGCCCGATTCCTGCGCTCTCTCTCCGCAGGGCTCCTGGCGCAGTGGAGGCTGCAGGAGGCCGGCGGAGGGCTGCGAGCGGCCGGGGTCTCCGTCACCCTCTCCTGCCGCGGCTCCGGATATCCCTTTGTGAAGCATGCACTTTGGTGGTACCGTCAGGCACCCGGAGGCACCCTGGAGTGTGTGTCCTTTATTGGTTCTAATCCGAGAGTTCCTTCTTTTGACCACTCAGTGCAGGGGCGAGCCATGATTTCCCGGGATAATTCCCAGTCTGAGGTTTATCTCTCCCTGCGGACCCTGTACCCCCGGCGACTCTGCCCGGTACTTCTGCGCTGTTCAGCCGTCCACACGGGGACAGGAAACCAGCTGAGCTTTAACATAAACCAGCACGGGTCTGGCTCAGCACCCCCGAGATTTGGAGATGGTGAATTCCAAAGTGGTTCAGGTATGCTCCTAAGAAATCAGGGCTCACGCACCACAGGTGATCCTGGCCTTTCATCAAGAGCTCCTTTCCCAACACTGAGGCTTTCCTTCTCCTGAGTCCCAATTGCAGTGTTCTGTTCTGTAGAGGAGGTTCAAGGTTTTTCAGTTACCCAATCAGCCTGGTGACTGCCTGGCCCCAGTCCCACTCTGCCTTCCTTGGTCTCCTTCTTAAGTGGAACACACAAATCACCTGGGCTTTGGGAACACCTTTGCCATCTTCCTTTGACCCTTTTGGGGAACGTCTCTTGCACCACTGAGAGCAAATCAGTGACACAAAGGGCCTGATTTTCTTTCAGTTGCATTTCAGGCTTATTGCATCCAAGCAACAAGCTCTGCAGTGTAGTGGTCAGCAGGGAACACTGGACCTCCTCTGTTGCACTGAGAGCTCCAGAGCCTCCTGTATTTCCATGGCCTGGTATCAGCAGCTCAGCTGGGCCAGGGGGCAGGGGAAGGACAAACTGACAGCCTCCCCAGTCAGCTCCAAAATCCCAGCAGCAGCCTGCGAGATCTCCTGAGAGAAAGGCCAAGGCTGGCCTCTGGGAGCCACATCACCTTTTGCCCACTACAGCATCTCCTGCCAAACAATCAGTCTGTTCTTGCAGCACACATGGTGAGAGAAACCCAGGAGGGCACCAACAGCTTCAAGCTCTGCTCCTCCTGCCCCACCTCTACCCCTCAGTGCTGTCACAGGCAGAGGGAGGGACCAGGAGGGACTGGGCAGTGACAGAGGCACAGGCAGGGCAGGTGTGGGCAGAGCTGTTGTGTAGGCAGAGAGAAAGTGGAGAGAGGCCAGACAGAGCAGGCCTGGCCATGTGGAGTGTCCTGTGCGTGGGCTTCTTGCCCATTGTAGGTAAGTGCAGGCAAGGGCTGATGGCCCCAGGAGCTGAGCGTGGCCCTGTGCTCTGCACGGCTCTGGGCAGCTGTGCTGAGCGCTTGCAGCCGCACCTGTTCCCCGCCTCCAGCTGCCCAGCCATGCCTGTGGAGCACGGGGACAGCAGCCCTGCTCCTCTCCTGCCTGCCAGCTCGGCACCTCCATCCAAGCTGCCTCCTCTGCAGCCTGGGCACACGCAGGGCACCTCCCTGCTGCACTCAGCTCTTGGGGCCCAGCGCTTTGCCCTGGCACTGGACACTCTGCTCCTGGGGCACTGCGGCCCCTCTGGCACAGACCAGCTGCAGGATGGCAGCACAGGGAACAAGCCTCATTTCCCACGACAGCCTTTGTCTTTCCTGGGCTCATCTAGAGCACTTTCAGGGACAGCAGAGTGGCTTCCTCACCATGCTGCCTTGGCAAGGACAAAGGGATTTGTCCCCCCATGGTGCAAATCCTGCCTGCTTCTTTGGGGACAATCAGATAAAGATTCCTGTCTGACAGGGAAAAGGAGGGAGGGAAATGTGGAGTCTCCTTCCTTGTGAGCTTTGATAGCTGCTGCCAGCTCTGCCCATCTTTGTCAGCTGCCTCCAAAGAGGAGGATTTTGTCCTCCCTCTGCTCCAGTGCCATTCCAAAGCCCCACCTGCATTTCCCTGACATTTGCTGAATCTTGGAGTGACAGTGGCTTATTCTTGTTCTCTGCAGCTGTCACTGGGCAGGTGGCCTTGGAGCAGCACCCCAGGGAAGTGACCGTGCAAGAGGGAAATGCAGTCACCTTCGAGTGCAGCATGAGGGGAGGTGTTGTGAGAACATACTTAATGTACTGGTACCGTCAGGGCCCATGGGGTGCTCTGGAATGGATTTACCGTAACCATGATCGCTATGGAAAAGGTTTCCATGACGGCTTTAAAGGAAGAGTCGGGAGTTCCAGGACGACACTTCAGATCTTTGCAGCAAAGCAAGTGGATGCAACAACGTATTACTGTGGAGTGAGAATCACCCTGGAGCAGCTTTGCAGCAGAGTTGACCTAAAACATACCGGTCTGGAAGACAGATCTCTCAGCACTTCTTTCTAGCAGCTGCACCGTGGGGCTCTTGTCAGGCACTGGCAGGTACAGGAAACATCCCTCTAGCCTGGTTGCACTGTAGGCAGTGGAAGGAGAGGTGGTAGAAGGGCTGCTCCCATTCATGGTGCAGGAGGATCTGTTGTGGGAACTGCAGAGGCTATTTGGGGAAGTGCAGGTTTAGTGCACATTGCCTGGGCTCCTGTCCAGCACGGTCTCATTTCTCCTCTGTGCCTTGCCTTGCTTCCCAGCCCTCTTTCCGCAGAGACACTCAGCACTGCCTTGGGGAGTGGGAATTGTGCTCAGCCACATTTACAGCCTTCTCCACTGACAGAAAGGGTCTTTGTGGGTGAGGAGAGACTGGACATTGTGCACTCTTCATTCAGTTGTGTTTCAGCAATGATTTCCCTGGAAACCTTCTCAACAAAGATTTTTGTTACAGACTAGAAAAGGGCCCAGTAACATGGATTGTGCAAGGGTACATGTTCCTTGCTCCAGCCTCTCCCTCTGGACTCTGGGAAATGGAATTGCTGAAGGCTGATCTGGCTGCTGAAGCCTGAGGTGAATAAAGCATTCAGGACCTCAGCCCAGTCCCATGTCCTGCGTCACCTGGTTCCAATCCAATTCAAGCACTGGGCCCACGTTTTCCCCAGCCTCGTTTGTCCATGCAGCCTCCTGGCAAGTTGACCTGACTCCTTGCTCACTGGGGAGGAATCCTCTTCAGCTCAGCACTGCTGAGACCGGGGACTACTGCGTCCCCTGCTGGGCTCCCCAGCCTGGGAAGCACCCAGACTGAGGGGTACAAATACAATGAAGGGCCATGACGGCAAGGAAGGGAACAGCTGACATATAAGAAGAGCCTGGGAGATCTGGTGGATTTAGTACAGACAAGAAGTTTCTTGCAGGGAAATTCATCACAAACGCCTTGCAGTCCTCCAGTGCTGGCCTGTGGTTTCTGCAAGGGAGAAAGAGAGAGCTTCTAGCCACCATTACTCAGTTGAATTCCCTCCAATCTCCTCTTCCCAGGATTGCAGTCTCCATCAGAAAGTTGTGGCCAGCAATAGACTTGTCAAGCTCCAGGAAGCAGCCTCTAGAGCAGTCAAATGAGAATTTTCTTTCTTTCTTGCTTGCTTGCTTTCTTGCTTTTCCTTCCTTCCTTCCTTCCTTCCTTCCTTCCTTCCTTCCTTCCGTCCTTCCTTCCTTCCTTCCTTCCTTCCTTCCTTCCTTCCTTCCTTATGTGTTTAGCTCAATTATAAAAAAAGTAATTTCTCTAGGTAAGCACTAAGCGTCTTCCCTCGGCAAGGAACTTACAGACATTGCAAAGGAAGTTTTCTCCTCTGCCTGAAACAAATATCTCCTGCAGAGATGTAAATACACCTGTGACTGAGTCTTTCACAAAACCACACAAAAGGTAAAATTAAAAAAAATGCTCCTTTAAACAAAGAAGTCTTTAAAATGATGGGGAAAGACTTTTTAAGATCAGGCTGTAGTTATGGGACAATGCGTACTAGTTTTACACAAAAAGATGACAGATTCGGACAGGATACATAGAAGAATTTTTTAAAAAAAATATTACAGTGATGAAATAGATTGCCCTAAGTAGTTGCATTTGCTCCAAACCTGAAAGCACTTAAGATCAGATTCAGTGTGGCTTGAACAACCTATTTATCTTGGTTTGAAATACAGGTGCCTGCCAAGGAAGGTGCGAACTTCCCTGGGAATGGAGAATATGACCCCTTTTGCTCCAAATCATTATAACTTTGAAATGATGGGGCTTTCTGGCAAAGATATGGGAAAAGGAGTAACAGTTCTTCACTAGTATGTATAACAACTCAAACACCAGCAGCAACAACAAACAGACCCAGACACCCAGTCACAGCTTCTCCCGCCTGTGGCATTTCCCCTTGGGTGCAGTTCTGGTCACATCCAGCAGGGGCGCTGGTGGCTCCTGGCCTGGCAGGGTGGGTGCGCTGATTCCCCCGAGCCTGCAGGGGGCGCTGTGGCGCGGTCTCAGCTCCTCTCTGCATGTGGGTAATGGCAGCCCGGCAGGCAGGAGGGATGGGGAAGGAGCTTCCTTTAAAACCCACAGGAGCAGCCAGTCCCAGTGCCCCTCCAGATGGTGAAATGAGCTGTAGCAGGAACCTCAGAACATTGGCTGGAACAGCAGAGGCGAACACCCCCAAGGTGGCAAAAAGTAGCAAAAACTCCAGAGCTGAGCCAGGAGCAGCGGGATATTGGGCAGATATTGGGTGTCAGGTTAAAGCGTAGCGACAATCCCTGAAGCTGTGGCAGAAAACAGCAGGGCTGGGCAGAGGCAGCCAGGCTCCCACAAACAGCCGGGAGACGTTCTTTCCAGAGGGGGTAGAGGGCCAGGGTTCTGGGTTTCCCCTGAGGCACCCAAACTGATGGTGAGTGTCCCTCCCAGAGATCGGTTGTAGAAGAGGAACCAGTTCAATGACCCCTCTTACGAGCAAAGACTCAGCCACGGTAGGAGGAGCAGTAGAGGACAAAAGTCTGTGGTGGTAGTGAGTTTTCCCCACTGCAGCAGGCAAAGACTATGACCACCAATCCTCCAATCCCCAGAGGCAGTGCCAGGGAGGAGCTGAGCCCAGCTCCCTGACTTCACCCCCAGCCAGAATCTTCCAGTATCTTTGCACTTCCTAAGAGAAAGCCCCCCCCGTTAAGAGGGCAGCCACCTGCACCCTTCCCCCTTCTCCCCTTCCCAGCCACATCTTCTGTCTCCAAAAGTATTGTCATTGTCATCTCTTAGGCTACAAAAGGGAGAAACATTCCCTGAGACAATGAAAAGAAAAAGGAAAAATCTTAACCTCCAACACCTGTTAGAGTTGAAAAGTGATTGTTGAAGGAGGGTTACACTAAATGACCTTTCAATTTCATTTCCAACTCAAACTATTCTGTGATTATAAACCTCTCTATATTTCTCTACATTGATGAGTCATATCAGCTGCAGAGATGTGAATGTGTTTGAGAATCTTTCACGAGATCACAGGAGGAGTGAATATTGAAGATGCCTCACTGATACAAAGAGGGCTTCAAAGAAAGATGGTGACAGACTTTTTAACACAGCCTGAAGCAAAAGGGCCAAAGGGTAACAAACAGTTTGACACAAAAATATTATATGGAAGAAATTGTTTATCATGAGGTATTTACAACTTTTTTTTTGTCATGCTTATGGAAAACATACCAAGGTTAAACTTTTATATTTTATAACTTCGATCAGGTTTGTTTGCCTTTGCCCAGGTAGAAGAGAATTGAAGTTTCTTTTCAGGGCATTGTTCCACCAGGTGAGGCCTGGTGAACTTAACATCTCAATGGACTGGGAACAGCACAGAAGATACACAAAAGATAACAACCAACAAAGGCCATCAATGACGATGAATGAACCATGAACTCCAAACATCATACCTGACATGGCTGGAGACACATGCTCTGGGAGAGATAAGAATGAGGACCTAATTAGCATTGGAGGCCAAGATAAATTCATAACCAATAAGAAACCAAATACTAAGAACTACATTTGGGACCAATGAACACTCAAGCAAAGAATTTCCATGGGTTTTGAGTGCATAAATATCTGAAAAAGCTGGTAAAATTTGAGCCCTCCCTTTGTGTGGTGGCTGAGCCCCTGGATCAGCCATCACTGTTGACCTGTCCAAAGGAGCAATCCCCCACTAAGCCCCACTGTTTTCTACCACTGCCACTGCTTCAGGGATTTTTGCATCATTTTAATTTGTCACCCTGTGTCCACCCAGAAACCCTGCGGCTCCTGCCACAGCTTTGGAGTTTCTGCTACACTTTGTTTATCCAGGGTATGCTCACCTCTGCCATTCCAGCCTGCTTCTTCAAGGTTCATTGAAATGAGCTGCTACAGCTCATTTCTCCATCTGTAGGAGCAGTGAGAGTGGCTGATGCAGGGAGTTTGTAAAGAAAGCCCCTTCTCTCTCTTTCACTGCCGGAGCCGCCATTACCGCGTGAGGGAGACGTGCCTGAGCTCACACCACAGCGCCCCCTGCAGGCTCGGGGGAATCAGCGCACCCACCCTGCCCGGTCAGGAGCGACCAGCGCCCCTGCTGGCTGTGACCGGAACTGCACCCAGGGGGAAAGTGCCGCAGGTGGGAGAAGCTGTGACTGGGTGTGTGGGTCTGTTTGTTGTTGCTGCCGGTGTTGTTGTTTATTTGAGTTGTTAGATACATACATACTGGTAAAGGACTGCTGTTCCTTTTCCAAAATCTTTGCCAGAAAGCCCCATAATTTTGAAGTTATGAGAATTTGGAGCAAAGGGGGTCATATTCTCCACTCGAAGGGAGGTTCCTGCCTTCCTTCACAGACATCCGTCTTTCAAACTCGGACAGCCACCACCACCTGTGTGAAGCAGCACAGGCAGCAGATGGAGCAGCCACAAACTCACATTTATTTCCATGACCTTGTTAACCTGGGGGAATCCCTGAGCAACAGCCATGCAGAGGCAAAGAGAGACACTGACATCTAAACTGGGTTTATGGTAGAGGATCCCTGGGTGCAGTTCACCTGGGCTATCAAGGGTAATTCCCAGCTGGAAGGTCACTTGAGAAATTTACCATCCTCCTGAGTCTTCTGCTTTTAATCCACTCCTCCCAACACCCCCCAGAGCTACGCTGCTACCTCCCTTGACTCCCATCAAAGTATCACGAGTGCGCACAAGGAAGAGAAGCAGGGGGAATGAAATGAATTGGAAGAAATGCTTTGAACCAACACAAGAAATATTGATTATTTCCATGCTTTTTATCCAGCTGAACTCCTTCAGACTTTCCAGAGGTGTCATGTAATCCCCAAGTTCTCATTTACAACTCAACTTTTCTGGTATCATTTTAGATCCTTCCTAGAAAGCCTCATAGTTTTTCTTCATGTGGTACGTTGGGTATCAAACCACTGAAGAAGTCATGTGACTGCCTGTATAACCAAAAATTCTGTGTAATGGAACAGAGACAGTTTTTGTTACAAAATATATCACTGTGTTTGGACTGGGGTACCACGATGATATAAACAGCATAGGGATCTGTACAAAATCAAAGAGAGGGAAAAAAGCTGAGATAATTTTGGGAAAGAAAGGAGATGGGTGACTGTGATGATTCAAGAGACAAATTAAACATTCTTTCTATATTGTTTTTTAGCCTGGAAAGATAAAAGAGCCCAATGAGGGTTTTAAAAGGTGGAAGAAAGGGAGAAGTTGAAAACTCCATCAAGCTAACTGAAATCACTGAACTATTCAATTAACTTTCCTTGCTTTCCAGTTTTGGAAGTAAATGTACCTCTGGATACTCCCTTGGACTTGCACCCACGGATTATTAGGACTAATGGTTCTTCATTGACTGTTTTTACAATACTTTTGAACACCATGAGGAAAGAGTGAGTTATTGGAATAAGTCTTAGCAGTGTGAAGACAGATAAGCTTATATTTGGACGAGGGACAACTCTCACAGTTCTACCAAGTAAGTGACAGTTATTTATTTCTAAAACTTCATTTTGGGGGGGGGGGGGGGTGAAAGAAGGAGTTTAATGGTTTGGGTTCACTGCAATGATTTTCAGCTGCAATAATGCCTTGAGTGCACTTGCTCCTCCAGTCAGACTTTCAAGCCAAATCCTCAGCTTGGATCTGCTCAGGAAGGTTCCCCAGGAACAACTGGGCTGACTCTGCATAGCCCCATTATTCCATGATCCCCAAACACCAGCAGGGCACTACTTAACATGTGAGAACTGATTCCCAGTTTGGGCAGTACTCAGGCTCCAATCTCTTGTCAAGTGTCCAATTCTCCAGTGGACTTCCACTGAGTGTCTTGGGGCAGGAATGCAGAGCTCAGTGAAGAGCTCACAGTGGTGAGGAGTTTTGAGACAGACCTGTAACTGCCTGGTTTGAGAAGTTCTGCTTTGCCACTGGTATCACACTGACAGTGTCCCCAGGTAAGCAATTCCACTGCCCTGGGGACAGAGGAGGAAGGAGGTTAAATATCCTTGGGCTTAAATTCTCACAAGAGCCTCCTCTCCAAGAATATTCCTCCTGGAATGAAGGACAATTGTCTCTCAAGTTATGTGGGTTCTGAAAAGACCAGTGTGGGAGTAGGGATTATAAGATGCCTTAGTAATTGCTATCTTTATTTGGAATTCCCTGATGTAAAACAAAGGTGCATGTGACCCCAAACTTTTCTAAGGGAATGAGAATGTTGGGGTGGCAAAGGGGTTTGTGATGTTGATCTGTGTTATCCTAAAGATTCAGGTGCATCCCTCTGGAATTGTTGCTGCTCTTTCAGAGGTCTGCCTGTGTTTAAAGTACTGCAAGAATATCCCATGTTATTTTACTCCTGCTATCCTTCCAGAAAGATGTGGGATTGCCTTGGATGCAGCCTAATATCAGCACATATCTGTAGGATATGTAGCATGGGAACAAATGTGTGTTTGGGAATAATCTCAGTGCACATACAATTCCAAAGGGACCAAGGAATGCAAAGATATCATTCTGAAGAAAGATCTGTTCTTGCCATGCTCTTTGATGATTTTCTTTTTCTACAGACAGGATATTTTCAGAGCTTAACAAAGATTCTAGGATTCTGTATGACAATAAAAGACATTGAGCTTGAACTATGAAAGTCCCTTTTGAGTCTGCTGAAATATTCACTAAGTTGAAGCCAAAATTTCCAAGATGTGAGCCACCTCTCCCTTTTGATTTTGAATTCATTTGGGATCTACTGTTATGCATTTAAAAGTGTTTAGAGCACAAATACCTAATTATCCAATCTTTTGGAAATTCCACAAATCAAAATGACATAAAATAATAACCAGGCTCTTCCTGTGACTTTGTATGACTAAAGTGAAGGAGAAGTACAACTTTCTGCCCAAATAAATTGCCAGAACACAAAATACAAATCCCTTCCAGAAGCAAGCAGTGGTAGGAATTCATGGCTGTATTGTCAGGTAATGCAAAGTAGAGAGACTCGGATGAGAATTCTGGGGTCAGATAAAACAAATCCTCTGCTCTCTGAACTACAATTGCACTGTGTACATTATTTCTTGCTGATGATCGTGCCCGGGGAGTTATTGCAGAGAAGCAGCTTGTTTGTATTGTGGCTGTTTGGAGAGCCTGGAGAGGAGACCACATGGAAAGCCTTTCAAAGTCTTCTCAGTGAACACTGAATGCACAGGACTGACAGGCTCTGGCCAACCGTGGTACAACACCTGAGAAGGTTGACTTCTGCTGGGTGTCTGGTTACTGTAGGTGTGGAGAAGTGTGTGGTTCTGCCTGTTTGATCAGGAGAGCCTGACCCATGAAGTTGTGGCAGAGCAGGATTTGGCTTTCACCTCAGTTCCTCAGCAGTGACATTGGGCTGATGGGGAAAGGGTGTAAAATCAGAGCCCCTTGATTGAACTCCCATTAGTACCCTGGGATGGACAAAATGTTAGACCTGAGGGGTCTCTTGACCTGACTGCAAGGCAGATGCCACGCAAAATGAAAAGCCGAATGCACCTCTCTTTACCCAAGAGACCCCTCAGGACGCTCCTGTCAAAGCAGACACATAAATTTTGTGGATGTGTCTGACAACCTTTTATAAATTGAGCTGTTTCTGGCAAGGAAAACTGCTGGAGGATTCCTTTCAGTTCCTTTCATGATTTTACTCTAATTCAAATTACTAATCTGAGGTAACTCCTGACATTGTTTTATGAGATCACCCTTGATTTTCCCCGTATGACAAAACCTAGAGATAAAGTTTAATTTAAAAAAGAAATCTTGGTACCACAATGCTTTGTTGGCTACTAAATTCTTTTGACACCAATAGTTTTCTTCTAAGACACCTGGGTGTGAGTTTAAGCAATCTTTTTTTGTTACTTGTACCTCAATTGGCAAAGAATAAGTACATAAAAGACTATGACCAATAACACTACAGATTAGTCACAGCTAGAGTATCTGTGAATTTTTGGTCACTCAGCACTGGGGCAATCCTGCAGTAAAATCAACCCTGTCCAAACCATGCTTTTCCTTACAGACATGGCAAACACTTCTGACCCACAAGTCCTTGTGATGAAATCAAAGAAATGGGAAGAAGGTGGCAACACCGGGAAAGCAGCTTGTTTGGCAAGGAACTTCCTTACAAAGAACATCAGCTTGGAGGTGCCTTCTAAGGAGGTTGTATATGAACAGAGCCCATCCATTTTAACATCAGAGGGGTTGTACAATGCCATCCAAGTTGTCAGTGTGACAAAAGACACAGAGGTGACCTGCACGGCCAAATTCAACAACATCACAGTAACAACAGAGCCAGGTACAGTTTGGTGGCACAGCTGTCACTTATTTCTGGAGACAGTGGCCTGTGGGGCTTTGTGTTCTTCTTTTTGGCAGCATTGCCCTGAGCAGCCAGCAGAAATGAGAAAGACTTTTGGTATTTCGGCAGGGAGAGTTGAAAGATGTTTCAAAGCATCTGAAAGAAATGGATTCAATTAGTTAATTACTTGGAGAGACCTTATTTTGCAAAGAGGAGGGAAGACACAATCTGTTTGTTCAAAATGTGAATTTCCTTATGACTAAATATCTTACCCTGCAGCAGCAAACCTGCTGCAGCACAAGCTGGAAGAGCCTTTCTAAAACCTAAAAAAAGTTAACAATCAGGTGTGTTGTGAGAGTTTTTAAATTAAATAAATTGTTATATTTTGTGGGTCCTGAAGGGCACTCAGATACTAAAACCAAAACAATGCAGGAATCTCTCTGTTTCCTGCAACTGCATGGAGAAATTGTCTCCTCAAATTAATGTTGGAATTAATGACTAATCATCTGAGCCTCAGTCCGATCATCTGAGCACCAACTTTACTCAAGCTCCTACAGGAAATGTCCCATGAACATTTCTTTTAATCCTGCATAAAACATGGATATAGTTTAAAATGCCTTTTCTTTATGATTCTGCAGAAGAGGAGGAGGCTGAAGAACCAGTAAGAGGGGCCAGTGACAGGGTTTGCAACAGCACAGAGCCCTCAGCACCAGGTGAGTTACCCAAACAGGTTGTGAAGTTACTTTGCTGTTTGGGGGATAAAGGCATGGAAATGTATTTTCTCCAGGGCAGAGGAGTCAGAACACAACACATTCAGCAGACACAAGTTGCTGCTGTTCCAAGGCAGGTCCTGCAGTTACACACAAGCCCAGGAAGCAAAAAGCAATGCAGAGAGACCCTGGGCTCCCCTGCTGTTACCATGCTCTCTATCATCTGTTCATTTGCTGCTCCTCCTTTATCTAAAACTATGCCCTGTGGATTTTCCCACCTTCTGCCAAGATCACAACATCAAAACCTGGACCATGATCTCTCCCCTCTTTTCTGGTCCCTGAGCAGATGCTGAAGGGCAGAGAGTGAACATGCTGTCCATGGCTGTGTTGGGTTTGAGAGTCCTGCTGGCAAAGAGCATTGCTGTCAATACCCTCATGAGTATCAAGTTGTTTCTTTTGTGAGGTAAGGGAGTACACAGTGATCAAACAGTGGTTCAGAGACCAAATTTCATTGAATGTTGTTTAAACCTCACTTTGCTTTTCCAGACATGTGGGAATGAGGGCAAGAAGAACCCAAAGCAGAGCAGGAAAGAACGTGAACCAGCAGCAGAAGGGGCTTGAACAAGCAGGGGCAGAGCTGCTGAGAGAGACCATCCAGGACATAAGGCAGCACTTTCCCCTGCAGACATTGAATACTGCTCACTCCTGCCTGGCCAGCTGATTTACACTGAACAGTTTTAAGTGCATTTGCTGTTTCCTCTCCTCTGAGAAGTCTGAGGAGAGTGGGTTTCTCCTCATCCTCCTGCTAAGCACATCTCCCCACTCTTCTGGCATTTGCACACAAATGTCCGACCTGCTTCCATAGCTTTGAAAACTCCAATGCTCACTCCAGATACATGGCCCTTTCAAAGCACCTTTGCCAGGCCTGTGGTGCTACTGCCTGTAGAACTGGAGTATTACTGCTGAGGGAATTCAAGCCCAGGAGTTGCCATTTGTAGCTTTGGGTAAGATTTAATAACAAAAAGTGTGTCTTACAGATGAAAAGAGCTGTCTAGGATCTGAAATCATTCAATTCAACCAGATAATGTTCATTTCTTTTTCAAGCCTGTATTTCTTCTGATAAATACATCTCATGTACATTTTATGTTCCTGCAGTAGGGATGAAAATAAAGTTGTACTTGGCCAAAATGCTGTGGGTTTTCTGTACTTCTTCTTCTGAAGCTGGGATGGAGATTGCTGAAATCCAACTCTCCTAAGGCCCACAGGGATTAGAAACACAGCTTTGATAACACAGATTTCCTCTTGGCTGGATTTGTCTTTTCCAGACTCTGTGCAGCGAAGTGTCTCTCTGGCACATTCAAGAGCTTCAGTGAGGAGAGTCCTTACTGAAGGCATGAGGCAGGAAAATGCTCATATCACCAGAGAAGAAACCCTGCTGTTGTTTTGAACTCAGGGATGGCAGGAAGGGGCCAACAAAAAATAATATTGAGTGGTTTGATGGAGTGATAGTTCCCATGGCAACTTGGTTCTTACCTAACAGAGCCCAGCACACACCTTCCCCAGCTCATCCCCCTTTCACAGGCTACAGGCAGGATGCTGTGGTCACCATTTCTGACTCAGTGACACCAGGCAGGATTAACCCTGCCCTGCTCTTGGAAAAACAAGTTAACCACATCCTGAAGGGGAAATCAGGCTTTTCTCCCCCTGGCTGAGTTCCTACTGGTTTCAAGAGAGCCTCTGCAGAGAACACAGCAAGGTGTGCTGCTTTCAGCTGGGTCAGGTCAGACCCCCTGAGTCCTTGCAGAAGCTGAGTGAAGTTTGCACAGCAAATGCAAATCCAGTGAAATGCTCATTTAGTGCATTCTGCCACCATAACTTAAATCATAATTTTTTATCCTGATTTTACAATGACAATCCCAGAACTTTTTCTCAAGTACTCCACACCATTTCCCAATCTCTCAGGCAGATTTATATTTTGAGAACACTCCCTTAGACAAAACCAGCAGAATCAGATGGACAGGAGGGAAAGGTCCATGATTAAATGCTTTTACAATCCCTTAGTCATAAAGTCTTGATGAAGTCTGGGTCTAGGACTGGATCCATCCCCATCTCCTGTGAGAAGTTTAGAAAGCAGGGGGGCCTTACTGTACCTCATGACACAATGGGAGGGACTCTCTTTTACAGCTCTACCCCTTTCTTTCTGTTGGACTGTGCCATGCTTGGGAAAATTTATATTAAACCTCCTTTGCTGACACCTCTGACAGGGAGTGTTTCGTTGACCTAAAACCCTCTTTTCATGACAGGGTCTCAGATTGCCCCTACTGAGCAGCGGCTTTTCACTTTGCATTGGCAATGCTGAACATGCAGCCTCAGAAAACAGGAGAACTGAATTGTTTCCAGAAGAAACCCCACAACTGGGAGCTTCTGTGCAGTCCAATAGTAAGATTGTGTTAGTGTGGGCAATTCCACAGAAGAGGACAGAATCTGCAGCTCTCCCAGCTGAAATCAGCTGAGGAGAGTTTTGTACATGAGAAAAACAGTGCTCACTTTTAAAATTTCAACAGTCCATTATACCTTAACAAAATACAACAGAAGACTGAATAAGGAAAAGTTACAGCCCCGCATCCATGGAAATGAACCGCCAGGTTTAGTTTGTGTGCTCAGCCATGAAGTGGCTGCTGTGCTTTTCATCCTCCTGGTGCTGCATCTGGGAACTCAGGTCCCTCCCATCATCCACCACTCAACTCTTCTTCACATCAACATTGAAGGTGAAGGGATCAAAAGGAAATCAAACCCTACAAACTGTGTAACTTGGCATCAGTGGACAATAAACCAATGAATTTCCCTGGGTTTTGGCTGTATAAGTAGAAGAAAAAAACAGTGAAAATGTTTTGTGATGGAAGGATTCTCTCTGCACAAGCCACACAAGTTGTGGATGAAATGATTTCTGTTGCACATCTTGACCAGAATGAAGTAATGCCTTCATTCTCTAACACTAAAACATGCTGTTGGGGAGTTGTTGCTTTTCCCCTAGTTTCAGTGACAAGCCCATCCATAATGTGAACTTCAATAAAACTTTTTAAATTTTTTGAGGAAAACTTTCACCTCTAGCACATCATATGTATTTTTCCTCCCCCTTGGTGAGTCTCACACATAATATGTGGCATCTGACATCTGTCCTGCTGGGCAAGTCAAAAGGCTGAGAGATCTCTCCAGTGGCAGACAACATTAAAAGCATGCTGGAAGAATGAACCTCTTTCCAAGAGGTTACACGGGAAAGCGCTGTGAGGAACTCCAAGAGAATGGGCAATATTAAATAGATTTTTGTACTGCTAAATCAATCTGTTATGTTACACAGCATTAAAATGCAATGTAATAATCATATTCCTCCATCTCCTGGATATAATCTGACCTATCTGTTTTGTGTTCCAAAGTTCTAAAAAGTTCCTGACAAAAGTAGATCTAAAGTAAATAGAATCTCACTAGGAGCATGGTTATTTACCTGATGGTAAGGCAAGTTTTCTTTCTCTCTCTCCTTTATGTTTCACTCAGCAGATATGGTCTGAACTGAGATATTGGGAACCTGATCTTCCCCTGCTGAACTGCTCAGGATAGGGGAGTGCACTGCTCTTGGGAATATCTGTCTTTCCAAAGCACACCTTTGAAAACAGATGTCAAAGCTGTGATTTCTCTAGGGAGGGCTATTAGAAAGCACGCTGGTTGTCCGGCGAGAGAGATGATCTGAGGATCAGGATACTCTTTGGAACACGTGCTTTATTGGTCGTGGGGAGGCAGCCTGACTGGGGAAGGGTCCAGGGATCCAGTGCAAAGTCCAAGAGGGTCCAAGGGAAGGCGCGCCAAGAGCAGGGCGAAAAGAGAGAGCGCAAAGAGAGCGAGCTCCTTGTTACATTCCATTTTAAACCTTTCTATTGTGAATATTCTAATGAGTATTAACCAATCACCTTAGGATACAAAACCTACAGAATCTACATACAGCCTATGGGAACTACAACATTACAATACTACTCTACATACCAAAACCTGTGAAACCCACCTTATCCCTGACACCTGAGAAGGTCCAACCTTTTATACATCCTTTTGTCTTGGAAGGGGTGTTACTGATTCACTCAGCCAAGTCCTTTTCAGCTGTCTAATCACCTTCTTCCTGTCCAGCAACTTACAGTTCAAACTTTGCTTTTAATTCTATTCTTCTTGTGGGTTTCATACTTTTAGAATCTTTTACTAATAAATCATCTCTGCAGGGCCTAGCTACTTCATCCTCCCCAACAGAGGGCCTTAGTTGATTCCTGGCTATGCCAAAGCCTCTCACGATCAGGGCACTTCCTCTTTTGTGACCTGTTTAGGAACAGAACCTGCAAGGAGACAGAGTAGAAACACCCCAGCCTTCATTAGGTAGCCATCTCTAACAGGCATTTTGCACATACAGTTCTATTTGATGACAAATACAGTCTCTGGCCATGGTGTTCCACCTGCTTGGGAGCACGGCTAGATCATCCTTGGGAGAATATCTTTCTCTATCACTGGACAGGAATTACCTCCAGAGGCTGAGAGTTTCTGTCCTTTTCCCAATCCCCTTGCCAATGCCCACAGCCCTGCACAATATCATCATGAGGAGCACCTACATCCACAGGGTTAGGTATCACAGCCACAGGAACAGCCCAAGCAGCATTGTCACCAGTGGCCTCACACCTGATACAACTCATGCTTAGATCAGATTTCTTTCCAACCCACTCTGACCAGACCTGTTCTCATCTCAATGCTTTATGCCCCACACTGCGTGCCAAATAAGGCTGTTGTGCTTTAGGAATGGTATTTCCCAATTTAGTGTTCCCACTGACCCACTCTAAACTAAGCCTGAGGATCTTCCAGGGGATGACAGAAAGTGTGAATATGGAGAGGGCTTAACAGAAAGATGGGAACCACACAGGCTGAGAGACACCCAGGAGGGCACCAACAGCTTCAAGCTCTGCTCCTCCTGCCCCACCTCTCCCCCTCAGTGCTGTCACAGGCAGAGGGAGGGACCAGGAGGGACTGGGCAGTGACAGAGGCACAGGCAGGGAAGGTATGGGCAGAGCTGTTGTGCAGGCAGAGAGAAGGTGGAGAGAGGGCAGACAGAGCAGGCCTGGCCATGTGGAGTGCCCTGGGCGTGGGCTTCTTGCCCATTGTAGGTAAGTGCAGGCAAGGGCTGATGGCCCCAGGAGCTGAGCGTGGCCCTGTGCTCTGCACGGCTCTGGGCAGCTGTGCTGAGCGCTTGCAGCTGCACCTGTTCCCCGCCTCCAGCTGCCCAGCCATGCCTGTGGAGCACGGGGACAGCAGCCCTGCTCCTCTCCTGCCTGCCAGCTCGGCACCTCCATCCAAGCTGCCTCCTCTGCAGCCTGGGCACACGCAGGGCACCTCCCTGCTGCACTCAGCTCTTGGGGCCCAGTGCTTTGCCCTGGCACTGGACACTCTGCTCCTGGGGCACTGTGGCCCCTCTGGCACAGACCAGCTGCAGGATGGCAGCACAGGGAACAAGCCCCATTGCCCACGACAAACTTTGTCTTTCCTGGCCTCATCTAGAGCACTTTCAGGGACAGCAGAGTGGCTTCCTCACCATGCTGCCTTGGCAAGGACAAAGGGATTTGCTCCCCCATGGTGCAAATCCTGCCTGCTTCTTTGGGGAAAATCAGACAAAGCTTCCTGTCTGATAAAGAAAAGGAGGGAGGGAAATGTGGAGTCTCCTTCCTTGTGAGCCTTGATAGCTGCTGCCAGCTCTGCCCATCTGTGTCAGCTGGCTCCAAAGAGGAGGATTTTGTCCTCCCACTGCTCCAGTGCCATTCCAAAGTCCCACCAGCACTACCCTGACCTTTGCTGTATCTTTGAGTGATTGTGGCTTGTTCTTGCTCTCTGCAGCAGTCTCTCTCACTGGTGCAGCCACCTTGGAGCAGCCCAGGGAAGTGACCGTGCAAGAGGGAAATGCAGACACCTTCGAGTGCAGCATGAGGGGAGGTGATATGAGGTACTACTCCATGTCGTGGTACCGTCAGGGCCCATGGGGTGCTCTGGAATGGATTTACCGTGAGCATGGTCGCTATGCAGAAAGATTCAAAGATCGCTTTAAGATAAGAGACGAGAGATTCAAGAACGGATGCACCCTACAGATCATGGGTACAAAGCAAGGGGATGCAGCAACGTATTACTGTAGAGTAGGAATCACCTTGTAGCAGCTGTGTAGCTGAGTGAACCAAAAACCAACAGATGGGGAAGACAGATCTCTCAGCACTTCTTTCTAGCAGCTGCTCCCCAGGGCTCTTGTCAGGCACTGGCAGGTGCAGGAAACATCCCTCTGGCCTGGTGGCACTATAGGCAGTGGAGGGAGAGGTGGCAGAAGGACTGGTTCCATTTATGGTGCAGGAGGATCTGTTGTGGGAACTGCAGAGGCTGTTTGGGGAAGTGCAGGTCTAGTGCACATTGCCTGGGCTCCTGTCCAGCACAGCCTCATTTCTCCTCTGTGCCTTGGCTGCAGAGCCATGGCATGATGGAGATGTGTTGCTGTAGCTTCCAGAGTTCTGTGGTGGATGAGTCCAGGGTGTTCAGGAAAGCCAGATCAGAAGAGATGACTGCTCTGTGTGGCTACTACAGAGCACTTGATCAGGAAGAAGGAGTTGCAAAGGTGTGGTGAGCTTTTTGTTGCTGTTCTCCAGGGGCTCAGCAAGCTGCTCTCTCACTGCTGCTCCTTTACGGGTCAGGGGGAAAAATATGCAGTTAAGGTTTGTTGGTCCAGATAAGGACAGGGAGTTGTCCCAGTAGTGCCACCATGGACAAACACATGGACTTGGGGAAATGAATTAAAGCTATTGCCGATCAAAATCAGAGTAGAGTAATGAGAAGAACAAATAATGAAACATCTCCTCCACATGATCACTGCACAGGGATGGGGAATGTGGCTTGAAATCACTTCAAAACATGTTTTCTTTGTCATTTCTTCCTCCTCATTCTCTTCCCCTGCTTCAGTGTGGTGTCCAACCAACAGATGATATTTCTCCAGGAACTTCTCCAATGCAGGTTTTTCCCTCTGGCTGCAATTCCTCAAAATGTGTTCAGCATGGGTCCTTTCTGTGCAGCCCTGAAGGGGTGCAGCCCTTCAGGAACAGACTGCAGTGCTGTGTCCTCTGTGGGACACAAGTTCTGCCAGAAAACTTCCTCTGGCCTGGGCTACTCACTGCGTGGGACCACAGCTCCTGTCAGGAGCCTGCTCCAATGGGAGCTCTCCATGGAGTCACAGATTTTTCAGGCCATATCAACTTGCTCTTGAGTGGGGTCCTGCACTGTCTGCAGGGTCAGTATTTGCTCTACTACCAATCCCCACCAGCTGATAGGGACAAACCTTGGGTTTCAACCTTGGGCAGCTGGGGAATATCTGCTCTGGTCTCTATAGCACCGTCAGCCCCTCCTTCCTAAATCCTCCTCCTTGCTAATTGCAATACTGATGCTTAGAAGAATGAGTCCTGCCTGAGACTTTTAGCTCAGCGTTTGTTGTTCTGAAGTCTCACACTACACCCAGCTCAGAATACCCTGGAGTAAAGACAAAGCACTTGGAAGGGTGGCTCTGCTCTGCCCCTCTGCAGCTCCCATGGAGCCTTGGATATGGCCAGGCAGGAGCTTAGCCCAGGAGAGAAAAGGGACGGGCAGGAGCAGGGGCAGGGACTGGAAAAGGGACAGAGGAAAGGCTGGGAGTAGAGTTAATTTTCTTCTAGAATGGGACTGTGTTTTGAATCTGTGCTGGAAAGAGTGTTGGTAATTCATGGATATTTGAGTTATTGCTGAGCAGTGCTTACATGGAGTCAAGGCCTCTTCTGCTCCTCATTCCACCCTCCAGTGAGTAGCTGAGGGTGCACAAAATTTGGGAGGGAACACAGATGGTTGATCTGACCCCAACTGACCAAAGGGGTCAGCCAGACCACAGGACATCATGGTCAGCATATAAGGATGGGGAAGAGGATGGAAAGGGGGGGATATTGAGTGATGGTATTTGTATTTCCATGTAACCATTAAGCATGATGGAGCTCTGGTTTTCTGGAACAGGCTGAACTCTTGGCTGTGGATGGGAAGTAGTCGATTAATTCCCTGCTTTGCTTTGCTCACACATGCAGTAATTGCTTTATTTATTAAAGTGTTATTTATTAAACCCATGAATTTTCTCACTTTTTCCCTTCCAATTCTGTCCCCAATGAGGGGGAAAGAAGCAAGCAGCCATCTGGTGCTTAGTTAGCATCTGTGATTAAACTGAGACAAAGAAACACAATGGGCACTGAAAGAGCTGCAGTTTTTACACGGAAAGGCAGAACTTAACCACATTTGGATACTTCATGATGTTTAGAGAGTCTCACAAAAACATTGCAGTAACACATAACAATAGCCAATTAATTGTATCTGAGGAAAGAGTGGCACTGCACCAGGAACTTCACTGCTAAAATGGACCTTTGTGCGAAATCAAGGGTACAGAAAACTCCCAAAATATTGTGCGTACAGGCCAAGACATAGAAATGAATACAGGGTTTGATTTACGACCTTGGAAGAGGCTTCCAGATTTAGAGACCAGAAGCAAGAATGTGGATTTGTAGTTTAAACATAAACATGTTAAGCTAGGTAGTGGAAAGTTTTAGAGTTTAAAGCTTAGTTATACAACTAGTTATAAAGATAGTAAGAAGTTATAGGGTGTAGCAGTGTAGGTTTGTGTGGCATTATATGATTGGTTAAGAAAATCCACACTGCAGTAAATCGAGTGAAAAAAAATCAATGATTGGTGCAAAGACACTTACTGACTTTGGGGCAGTAGTTCACTGGCTAATAAATCTTTGTAAGGCATTGTAACTAGAGATAGGACAACCTCTGACTTCTGATGTGAAGATGTTCTTACCCTCTCATGAGACTGATGAAGATAAGAACAATAAACCATCCTTTTAACACGTCTCTCAGTGGTCTCGTCTCTCATCTATCCCGATAGACCTTCCCAGGAAATGTTGAAAAACTCCTTCCCTGCACTCCCAGCTCTGGCTCCATGTGAATAAACGCCGGTGTTCCTCTTCTGAACACTAAGCATTCATTTCTTTATTTAGGAGTGTAGGCTTTCATGGAAGACATAAGGAGACCTATGCAAAAGCATCCATGGGCTTGTGATCCTGAGCACAGAGCCTGAGGCATCCTATACAGGAGCTACAGACACCAGAGGGTCAGGCAGTTGCCCCCAGGCTTTCCCCCAATTCCCCTCTTTGACTCGACGGAAGTATTGCTGTAGTGGATTAATGTCAGAGCCATTCAACACAGCGCTGCCAAAAGCGACAAACACAAAGATAATACCACTTGATTTCTTCTGTCACCTCCCTCTTTTCTTGTAGGTATCAGCAGCCCAGGCACTTCCCCACCAGATATTCCAGCTCACTTTTCAAATCAGTGCTTTTAGTTGTCCTGTCCATAGCTGACATATCTAGTTTTCTATGATCACCTGTAGTGTCTCCAGGGAATCCATCACCAGTAACTTTCCTCTGTTTTGTTAGAAAAGTGGAGTAGGATGTTTCTGTCCCAGGAAGAAGATAATTCCCACCACAGCCTTTAAGAGAAAAGTTGTCTTCTTGACAGATATATCCCAGAACCAGCTTTCCATCAATAAAATCCTTGGATACAGTGTCTTGGTTTGAAAAGACAGGTATCTGCCAGGGAAACTGGGGTTTCCCTTAGAATGGAGAATGTAAGCACCTCACCTCCCACCAAATTATAAATTTGCAATCAAGGGCTTTCAGGCAAAGATTTTGGGAACAGGAATAACAGTTCTTTACTAGGAATATTAATAATACAAATGTAGTAGAAAAACAAAACAACCCAACCAAGCCAGCAAAAAATCAAACAACAATTTTGGAAAACCCTGACAGAGTCAGAGCTACAACCTGACACGCTGCTGATCAGGGTGTTGGAAGCAGTCCAACAGTGAGTCCTCCTGAAGTGGCAGAGGTGGTTCTGTTGAAGTAGAGATGATCCTGTAGCAAAAGGGTCCAGGGGTGGTGGGAAGGGGTCTGGGGATGGTGAGAAGGGGTCTGGTGATGGTGAGATCAGGTTTGGTGATGGTGAGACTGGGTCTGGTGTTCATGAGATGAGGTCCAGTCTTCCTCCCAGAAAGCTGGGATGTTTTCCTGTTCCTGTGTCTCAGTTTTATCCAGGTAGAAACTGCCTGCCCCCACCACCACTGCTGGGGGAATGTCATGCATCACACAATGGGATGATGGAACGCTGGGGTATAGCCTGGGGAGGTGCTAATGGCCCATTATCAGAAGGCATCAGGCCTCCCCCCACCTTGAGTTACAAGAGCTAAAGAAAAACATCTCCTCAACTGCTTTTAACAAATGAAAATAGAATATACACCCCTGGCTCTAAAACCCAAGATGCAAAGCCTCTGGTAAATCTGTGATGGAATCAGGTGGATGTGCTGGGACAGAAGTGCAGGTGTTTCTCCACCCACCCTCCCCCCTAAGAAGCAGAAATATTTTTTTAAATACAAATGGAGATCTTTCAGGGAGCATGAAGCATTATGCTGGAAGGGCCAGGACAGTTTCTTTTGGAAAGTGTCGACCTCTCAGCAAGGGCTGAAGGTAGAATTCCAACAACCATGCACAAACTACCTCCAAAATGTGCTTTCATTTGCCTAGGGACCCATTTGTAGAGGAAAGGGGGACACCCTCTGTTCTCATTTCATCTTGTCATAGGTTAGGATTTTCCCCTTTTTGTTTTTTCTTTCACTCAGGGATTTTTTTCTCTCATTTGTTGCCTCAGAGATGGGAGCAATGATACTTAGAAGAGAAAAGATGTGGCCAGGATGGGGAGAGGGGGAAGGCGGTGCAGTTGGTTGCAGTCTCTTAGCTTAGGGGGATTTCTCTGGGGAAGTGCAGACATACTGTGAGACTGGGCTGGGGATCAGGGGCTGAGCTCAGGCCTCTCTGTCTCTCTGTCTGGGATCAGACGGCAGATGGTTGTGGTCTTAGTGCTGGGCTTCTGCTGCTGCTGCAGGGACAATTCGTTGCTACTGTGGAGTTTTGTCCTTCACTGCTTCTCCTTACTGTGCGTGAGCCTCTGCTCCCAAGAGGGGCTGTTAAACTGGGACCTTTTCTACACCCAATCTCACTGGGGGACCTTCACCATCTGCCTGGGTGCCTCAGGGGAAACCTGGACCCCCGAACCCCTCTCCCCTTCCCAGAGGGAGCGTCCCCCACTGCCTGTGGGAGCCTGGATGCCTCTGCACAGCCCCAGTATTTTCTGCCGCTGCTTAAACCTTCTTGCTACACTTTAATTCAACAACTTAGCTTAGCTTTAACTCAACAACTCCAGTCTGCCCAACCTCCATGGCTCCTGCCACAGCTTCAGAGATTTTGCTACACTTTGTTTGCCACTCGGGTGTGCTCACCTTTGCTGTTCCAGCTTGCCACTCTGAGGTTGCTGCTACATCACATTTCACCAGCAGTAGTAGCACTGAGGCTGAAGGCTCCCTGTGAGTTTTGCACAGGGAGCCTCCTCCCCTCTCCTCTATCGCCAGAGCCTCCATTACCGCGTGAGGGAGATACAGGTGAGCCCACGCCACAGCGCCCCCTGCAGGCTCGGGGGAATCAGCGCACCCACCCTGCCCGGCCGTGAGCCACCAGCGCCCCTGCTGGCTGTGACCGGAACTGCACCCAAGGGGAAAGTGCTGCAGGCGGGAGAAGCTGTGGCTGGGTGTCTGGGTCTGTTTGTTGTTGCTGCCGGTGTTGTTGTTTGTTTGAGTTGTTATACATACTAGTGAAGAACTGTTATTCTTTTTCCCATATCTTTGCCTGAAAGCCCCATCATTTGAAAGTTATAATAATTTGGAGGGGTGGGGATCATATTCTCCATTCCAAGGGAGGTTCCCACCTCCCATGGTAGACACCTGATTTTCAAACCAAGACACTGTTCCAGGACATTGATAGCAAAAAGAAAGGCAGAACTGAGCTTTTAAAGCAAAGAAATGCAAGCATGTGTGGCTTGTGAGCACAGGTGTGTCTCTGTGGCCACTCAAATGGAAAGGGGCTGTTTAAGGGCCTGGGAGATCTCAGTGAGGAGCAGGGTGAGGTCTCACTGCTCTGGGAAGATTTGCCAGCCAGGACAGGGGATGTGAGGCACCTGTGTGTGCCCAGGCCTGTAGCAGGAGGTGTTTAGGGCTTGTTCTGTTTTTCATGCCAAGGGTTGAACCAACTGGAAACATCACATCACCACATCCCACAGCTTTCCTGCAGGTCTCAAGCAACAAAGAAGAGAAAGAAAATTGACACGCTTAAGGGAACAGCAGATGAGCATGCCCCTGTTACCCATGGGAAATAGCAGCATTGCTGTTATAACCACTGATTAAAAATGAGAAACACACCTCTATCCTTGGGAATAGCAACAGTGCAAACAGGACGAAATCATCCTCTTTGCTTTTTGTATCTTAGAACTGCACCTGGGGTTTAGGAAAATGCTCCACAATTCTAGGCTACCATTACTCAAAATTATTAAAGTAAGCTTAAAATCAAATTAAAAGGCCAATTTCAGTCAACTATAACGAGATGTACCCTACCTAGAAACTCATTGAAGAGCATATACAAATAAATCAAAATTCTAAACAATGGCCATCTCAGTGATCAAATAATCAGTTCACAAGATTAAAATATTTAAGGGAAAAAATGCTGGGACAAAAACTGGGACAAAACTCATATGATCCTTACAAAAATGGAACTCAGATAAGAAATACTAAAATTAAATAGCTGAGTAAATAAGCATCTTTAGGTCATTAATGCAAAGACAGTCAATGAAAGTGCTGTCAGCTGAACCAAAATATCTTCTGAACCATTTATAAACATGGACAGATTGCTTTCTTCGGCATGCAAATAGGCTTTAAGGACAGATGTGCTTGAAGGTCCAGAAGGGCTTAGGGAGTACAGAATGGAAAAAGACATAAAGTTATTCAGGCTGAGTGACTTCTCCCCAGATACAAATCAGGGCAATATTTTAATGATATTAATACTAACTACTCAATCTACCAAAAAAACCATGGATGATAATATTATCTTTAGTGGAGAGAATCCTTTGGAACAATGTTAGATGTTCAGAAGTAGAGCAGTGTAGAAGGACAGGGAAACAAAAAAGCAGCACTGCAAAGACATGAAAGAAGAGACATCACTTGGCACTGAAAAAAAGTCAAATGTTTTTGTAGAACCATCTAGCACAGTGCGACCTACGTACCACAGTGATTGAAAACAACTGAACCACCACACACAAACTGTCTCCCTCCCTTATCTTGAAGAGGGGGACATGGTGGCCCTACCTCATCTATTTTTCCTCAGACAGCTCTGTGCCCATACACCAATTTGATTCCCAGAATTACTCAAACACCAGAAAACCCCTCCTATTTTCCCATGACCAATTTCTTCACCATTCAACCTTAGATCTTGGCTCTTGCAAACAGCTCATTTTAGACATGTGATCACCAGCTCCAGTTGAAGAAGTGGGCAGAAACATTTTATGTTTAGGTATCTTGATTCATCCTGGGAGCCATGGGTGAAATACCCTCCCCAGACATATTTGCATAAACAAAGATTAGTTCCTTCCTTAAAGGGGTGGCTACAGAAAAGCTGGAACCAAAAAAGGAGAATTCCTTCATCACTCAGGCTCCTAATTCTTGTCTCTGGGCATTCTTGTCAATTATGCTAATTTGCTAAGCTAAACTTATAAAACTGTATTCACCCTTTGCGGGGTGGGCATTTTTCCATATCTGCCCTTTGGAGGCCTGCAAGAAATAATAAGAAGGTCTCAAAAAACTAATAATTATGATCTTCAGCCTTTATGTTACCTCCCATACTAATATTGTCTCCAAAGGGTGTTGTTTTATTTCTAGGTCTCTAAGGCATCACTCCCAGAGCCATCCTGCTGCTTCCCAGGTCTCCCATTGCCCTGTCATTGGTACCACATGGAAGAGAAGTAGGGGTAATAGGCTGCAGCTGCAATAAGTTTTGCCAGTCTTTTGAAAGTGTCCCCAGTTCAAGTCCATGGCAAGGCAACAGCTGGCCTAGCAGCACAGAGCCTTCCATTGCTATCACTCACCATCCCTGGATGTCCATCTTCAGAGCCATCCGAGACTGGCTCTGGCAGACATGGAGGAAGCTTCTAGCAGCTTCTCACAGAAGCCACTTCTGTGATCCTCCCCTGCTACCAGAAACCAGGCTGTGCAATATCAACACCCTCCTTCACTCTTTACTCCTCACTCCCAAGGCTTCAGTGCCTCTACACAACAAAGAACAATAATTTTGCCTACTTTCTCCTCTTACCTAAAACAGCATGAAGGCTTTCCAAAGTACTAAAGGACCCCCAGGCATCAGTTCCAAGAGACCAGAGGGCACATTCCTCCGGCTTCTGAGCACTGAAACAAAGGGGAAAATGGACAGCTTCCAGCAAGTCAGAAATGCTTCAAAATAACAAAAACGTTCTGATAAGTACTGATAATTTTCCTGCTTTCTATCCGGCTTAATTCCTTCAGACTTTTCAGAGGTGTCATGTGATTCCCAAGTTCTCCTTTACAATTCTAGATTTCAGATGCTTTTTTACATTGTTCCTTGAAAGCCATATGGTGTTTTTTTCATGTAGTACATTGGGTTTTAAACCACTGAAGAAGTCATGTGACTGCCTGTGTGATCCAAAATTCTGTGTAATGGAACAAAGACAGTTTTTGTTTTGACATACCTCACTGTTTTTGGGGGGCTGGGGGTATCACAGTGATATAAACAGCAGAAAGACTGGTATAAAAACCCAAAGAAAGGAAAAAGGTGAGATATTTTGGGAAAGAAAGGAGAGAGGTGACTGTAATGTTTAAAAAGACAAATAGAACGTTCTTTATGTATTTCCTTTTATTCCGGATACATAAAAGAGCCCATGGGGACTTTAAAAGATGGAAGAAAGGGAGAATTTGAAAATTCTGTATTCAGTCAAGCAAACTGAAATCACTGAAGTATTCAAGTATTTTTTTTCCCTTTCCACTTTACAAGGTAAATGTACGTCTGGAATCTGTCATGGACTTGCACTTATGGATAATGCGGCCAGCTACCTAGCTTTCCATCTCTTGATTTACAACACTTTTGAGCAGTGTGAGGAAAGAGTGAGTTATTGGAATAAGTCTTAGCAGTGTGACAACAGATTGAATGGACAGGGGACAATTCTCAAAGTTATACCAAGTAAGTGACATTTCTTTATTTCTAAAACTTCATTTAAAATTAAGGTGGGGGTGAACAAGGGAATTAAATGGTTTGGGTTCACTGCAACAATTTTCAGCTGCAATAATGCCTTGAGTGCACTCACTCTCCAGCCAGGCTTTCAAGCGAAATCCTCAGCTTGGATCTGCTCAGGAAGGTTCCCCAGGAACAACTGGGCTGACTCTGCATAGCCCCAATTATCCCATGATCCCCAAACACCAGCAGGGCACTACTTAGCATGTGAGAACTGATTCCCAGTTTGGGCAGCACTCGGGCTCCAATCTCCTGTCAAGTGTCCAATTCTCCAGTGGATTTCCACTGACTGACTTGGGGCAGGAATGCAGAGCTCAGTGAAGAGCTCACAGTGGTGAGGAGTTTTGAGACAGACCTGTAACTGCCTGGTTTGAGAAGTTCTGCTTTGACACTGGCATCACACTGACAGTGTCCCCAGGTAAGCAATTCCACTGCCCTGGGGACAGAGGAGGAAGGAGGTTAGATAGCCTTGGGCTTAAATTCTCATAAGAGCCTCATATCCAAGAGCTCCTGGAATGAAGGAAAATTGTCTCCCAAGTTGTGTGGGTTCTGAAAAGATCAATGTTGGAGTAGGAATTATGAGAAGCCTTAGGTATTCCTATCTTTGTATGGAATTCCATGATGTACAATAAAGGTGCATATCACCTCACGCTTTTCTGTGGGAATGTGAATATTGGGTTGGCAGAGGGGTTTGTGATATTGATCTGTGTTATCCTAAAGATTCAGATGCATCCCTCAGGAATTGTTGCTGCTCTTTCAGAGGTCTGCCTGTCTTTAAAGTACTGCAAGAACATCCCATGTTATTTTACATCCTTAGACCTCCTGCTTTCCTACCAGAAAGATGTGGAACTGCCTTGGGTGCTGCCTAATATCTGTCCATATCTGTAGGATATGTTGCATGGGAATAAATGTGTGTTTGGGAATAATCTCAGTGCACATCCAATTCCAAAGGGACAAAGGAATGAAAATTTACCATTCTGAAGAAAGACCTCTTCCTTCCATGCTGTTCAATGATTTTCCCTTTCTAGCTAAAGACAGGATATTTTCAGGGCTGCACAAAGACTCTGGAGTTATGTCTGACAAAAAAAATATATTGGGCCTTATGAATCAAAGTCCCTTTTGAGTCTGCTAAAATAATAAGTTGAAGAAAAATTTCCAGGCTGTGAGCAACGCCTGCTTTTGGTCTTAAATTCCTTTGGAAGCTACTAATATGCATTTTAACATGCATACATTAAAATATATATTATTATATTTTGCCCTAATTCCATATTATATATGTTTATATGTTTTATATGTTATATATGCTGTATATGAAATATGTGTTACATGTTATATATGTTTTATATTTATATATTATATACTCCATTATTCTAATATTATTATTGTTGTGTTTATTAGTCATTTTGAGAATACCCCTGAATCAAAATGACATAAAATAGCAACCTTTAGTGTCACTGTGGGATACTCCAGGCATATTCTGTTGAGGCTCAGTGAAGGGCACAGAAGGTTTTCCTTTTGGTTCAGGTTGGATTATTCCAGATTAAGCATTCATTGAGAATGCTAAGGCCCATTACTTTTTAGAATATAGGGCTCCTCCTGTGACTTTGTAAGACTGAAGTGAAGGAGAAGTACAACTTTCTGCCCAAATAAATTGTCAGAAATAAAAACACAAATCCCTTCCAGAAGCAAGCAGTGGTAGGAATTTATGGCTGTATTGTCAGGTAATGCAAAGCAGAGGGACTCGAGTGAGGATTCTGGGGTCAGATAAAACAAATCCTCTGCTCTCTGAACTACAATTGCACGGTGTACATTATTTCTCGCTGATGATCTTGCCCAGGGAGTTATTGCAGAGGAGCAGCTTGTTTATATTGTGGCTGTTTGGAAAGCCTGGCGAGGAGACCACAGGAAAAGCCTTTCAAGTTCTTCTCAGAGAACACGGAATGTACAGGACTGACAGGCTCTGGCCAACCATGGTACAACACCTGGGAAGGAAAAGTTTGACTTGTGCTGGGTGTCTGGTTGCTGTAGGTGTGGAGAAGTGTGTGGTTCTACCTGTTTGATCAGGAGAGCCTGACCCATGAAGTTGTGGCAGAGCAGGATTTGGCTTTCACCTCAGTTCCTCAGCAGTGGCATTGGGCTGATGGGGAAAGAGTGTAATAAAATCAGAGCCCCTTGATCAAACTCCCATCAGTACCCTGGGATGGACAAAATGTTAGACCTGAGGGATCTCTTGACCTGACTGCAAGGCAGACACCACACAAAATGAAAAGCCAAATGCACCTCTCTTTACCCAAGAGACGCCTCAGGATGTTCCTGTCAAAGCAGACACGTAAATGTTTGTGGATGTGTCTGACAACTTTTTATAAACTGAGCCCTTTCTGGCAAGGAAAACTGCTGGAGGATTCCTTTCAGTTCCATGATTTTACTCTAATTCAAATTGCTAATCTGAGAGAATTGCTGGCACTGGTTTTTGTGATTGCCATTTATTCTCCAGAAATGACATGAGCTAAAGGCAAAGATATTTAGTTTAAGAAACAAGTGGTGGTACCACAATGATTTGTTGGCTTCTATCTTTGTCTTGTAAGACAGCTCCTGCAAGTTAAAGCAATCTTCTTTCATTACTTGCACTTCTTATGAGAAAGAATAATGACATAAAAGACAGTGAATGAGAATGTTACAAATTAGTCACAGCTGGAGTATATATGAATTTTCATTCACTCAGCACTCAGGCAAGCCTGCAGTAAAATCAGTCATGCTCAAGTCATGGGGTTTTTTTACATACTCCCCATAAACTTCTATCCTGGAGGTCCTTGTGGAGAAATCAACTCAATCCGAAGATCTTCGCACCACTGGGAAAACAACACCTTTGCCAACAATTCTCATTACTAAGAACACCCGCTTGGAGTCATCCTCTAATGAACAGAACACATCTGCTGCAACAACACAGGTGATCTGCACGGACAGGTTTGACAGCAGCATGATAACAATAATGCCAGGTACAGTTTGGTGGCACAGGTGCAACATATTTCTAGGGACAGCATCCAGTGGTGCTTGGTGTTCTCCTGCTAGTCAGCACTGCCCTGGGAAGCCAGCAGAAATGAAAAAGACATCTGGTATTTCAGCAAGGAGAGATGAAAGATGTTTCAAAGCATGGGAAAGAAATGGTTTCTACTGTTAAATAACTTGGGAGGAAGAGGGAAGACACAATCGATTTGATCAAAATTGTGGATTTCCTTATGACTACCTATTTCACCGTGTAGCAGCAAACCTCCTGCAGCATAACCTGGAACAGCCTTTCCAACACCACCAAAAGTTAAAAGTGTGGTATGTGTTGAGGTTTTTTGACTGAATCACATATATTGTGGGACTCTGTTTGTAGTCCTGAAGATCATTCAAGGTGCTGAGGGGGCCAGTGACAGGGTTTGCAACAGCACAAGGTGAGTTATCCAAACAGGTTGTGAAGTTACTTTGCTGCTTGGGGGATAAAGGCATGGAAATGTATTTTCTCCAGAGCAGAGGAGTCAGAACACAACACATTCAGCAGACACAAGCTGCTGCTATTCCAAGGCAGCTCCTGCAGTTACACAAAATCCCAGGAAGCAAAAAGCAATGCAGACAGACCCTGGGCTCCCCTGCTGTTGCCATGTTCTCTATCATCTGTTCGTTTTCTGCTCCTTCTTTCTCTGAAACTATCCCCTGTGGATTTTCCCACTTTCTGCCAAGATCACAACATCAAAACCTGGACCATGATCTCTCCCCTCTTTTCTGGTCCCTGAGCAGATGCTGAAGGGCAGAGAGTGAACATGCTGTCCATGGCTGTGTTGGGTTTGAGAGTCCTGCTGGCAAAGAGCATTGCTGTCAATATCCTCATGAGTATCCAGTTGTTTCTTTTCTGAGGTAAGCAGGCACATAGCTTGGTTTGTAGAAAGCCTGCAAGTACATGCCAGCAGTGACTGCCTGTCCCTGTGTATGGCCCTAGCCCCACAAGGAATGATGCCTATTCATCTGCTCCTGATTTCATGTAACTGCTCTTGCAGGTTCCTGGGGAAAAAAAGACAACAATGACCAAACCACACACAAGAAAACCAATTCCCCCACAAAAAGGGAATTACCACCCTGACTCTCAAAAGACAAAGGAAAGAGCATTTTTATGGATTCAAAGCTCAGTTCCTGGAGGCAGGTTCCCAAGTTTTGTTTGCCAGAGAAACTCAGGTATTACCTGAACAGCCTAAGAAATATCTCCTTGACTATTTCCAGTGGCAGAGTACAAAGCCTGGAGAAAAGCCCAGACATATAAGGATTCAAACACAATAATCCCAAAATACAAATATGTGCGAGTAAAGACAGGAAGGGGGAGGATTTTTAAACTAAAGTATTAAAGAGGCACAAAAGATAGTGCAGCCTAACTTTTGTGAGTGTATCTCTCCTGATCTGACAGATATCAAAGTGTGGTTCTTAGGAGCATTTTCATAAAATGTAGTTTAAACCTCCTTTTTGCTCTTTCAGACATGAGGATTGCAAGCGAGAGGAACACGAAGCAGAGCAGGAAAGAATGTGAACGAGCAGCCCACAGAGCTTGAATAAGCGGGGCAGAGCTGCTGAGAGAGACCACCCAGGACACAAGGCAGCACCTTCCCCTGCAGACCTTGAATACTGCTCACTCCTGCCTGGCCAGCTGATTTACACTGAACAGTTTTAAGTGCCTTTGCTGTTTCCTCTCCTCTGAGAACTCTGAGGAGAGTGGGTTTCTCCTCATCCTCCTGCTAAGCACATCTCCCCACTCTTCTGGCATTTGCACACAAGTCTCCAACCTGCTTCCACAGCTTTGAAAACTCCAATGCTCACTCCAGATACATGGCCCTTTCAAAGCACCTTTGCCAGGCCTGTGGTGCTACTGCCTGTAGAACTGGAGTATTACTGCTGAGGGAATTCAAGCCCAGGAGTTGCCATTTGTAGCTTTGGGTAAGATTTAATAATAAAAAGTGTGTATTACAGATGAGAAGAGCTGTCTAGGATCTGAAGTCATTCAATTCAACTAGATAATGTTCATTTCTTTTTTCAAGCCTGTATTTCTTCTGGTAAATACATCTCATGTACATTTTATGTTCCTGTAGTAGTGATGAAAATAAAGTTGTACTCAGCCAAAATGCTGTGGGTTTTCTGTACTTCTTCTGCTGAAGCTGGGATGGAGATTGCTGAAATCCAACTCTCCTAAGGCCCACAGGGATTAGAAACACAGTTTTGATAACACAGATGTACTGTTGGCTGGATTTGTCTTTTCCAGACTCTGTGCAGCGAAGTGTCTCTCTGGCACATTCAAGAGCTTCAGTGAGGAGAGTCCTTGCTGAAGGCATGAGGTAGGAAACGGCTCATACCAGCAGAGAAGAAACCCTGCTGTTGTTTTACACTCAGTGACAGCAGGATGGGGCCACCAAAAAATAATATTGAGTGGTTTGATGGAGTGATAGTTCCCATGGCAACTTGGTTCTTACCTAACAGAGCCCAGCACACACCTTCCCCAGCTCATCCCCCTCTCACAAGCTACAGGCAGGATGCTGTGGTCACCATTTCTGACTCAGTGACACCAGGCAGGATTAACCCTGCCCTGCTCTTGAAAAAACAAGTTAACCACATCCTGAAGGGGAAAAATAGTCTTTTCTCCCCTCTGGCTGAGTTCCTGCTGGCTTCAAGAGAGCCTCTGCAGAGGACACAGGTGTGCTGCATTCAGCTTTCTCAGGTCAGACCCTCAGGCTTTTCAGACCCCCAGAGAAGACCCTGAGTCCTTGCAGAAGCTGAGTGAAATTTACATGGCAAATGCAAATCCAGTGAAATGCTCATTTGGTGCATTCTACCACCATAACTTAAATCATAATTTTTTATCCTGATTTTACAATGACAATCCCAGAACTTTTTCTCAAGTACTCCACACCATTTCCCAATCTCTCGGGCAGATTTATATTTTGAGAACACTCCCTTAGACAAAACCAGCGGAATCAGATGGACAGGAGGGAAAGGTCCATGATTAAATGCTTTTACAATCCCTTAGTCATAAAGTCTTGATGAAGTCTGGGTCTAGGACTGGATCCATCCCCATCTCCTGTGAGAAGAAGTTTATAAAGCAGGGGGGCCTTACTGTACCTCATGACACAATGGGAGGGACTCTCTTTTACAGCTCTACCCCTTTCTTTCTGTTGGACTGTGCCATGCTTGGGAAAATTTATATTAAACCTCCTTCGCTGACACCTCTGACGACAGGGAGTGTTTCGTTGACCCAAAACCCTCATTTCATGACAGGGTCTCAGATTGCCCCTACTGTACCCTGGCTTTTCAATTTGCATTGGCAATGCAGAACATGCAGCCTCAGAAAACTGGAGAACTGAATTGTTTCCAGAAGAAACCCCACAACTGGGAGCTTCTGTGCAGTCCAATAGTAAGATTGTGTTAGTGTGGGTAATTCCACAGAAGAGGACACAATCTGCAGCTCTCCCAGCTGATATCTGATGACGAGGCTTTTGTAGCTCTGAGAAATAGTACTCACTTTTAAAATTTCAACAGTCCATTATACCTTAACAAAATACAACAGAAGACTGAATTAGGAAATAAAACCTGGGACCATGGGTCTGAACCACCAGGTTTAGTTTGTGCGCTCTGCCACGAAATGGCTGCTGTGCCTTTCATCCCCTGGTGCTGCATCTGGGAACCCCCGCCCCTCCCATCATCCGCCACTCAACTCTTCTTCACTTCAGCATTGAAGGTGAAGGGATCAAAAGGAAATCAAACCTACAAACTGTGTAACTTGGCATCAGTGGACAATAAACCAATGAATTTCCCTGGGTTTTGGCTGTATAAGTACAAGAAAAAAACAGTGAAAATGTTTTGTGATGGAAGGATTTTCTCTGCACAAGCCACACAATGTGTGGATGAAATGATTTCTGTCGCACATCTTGACCAGAATGGAGTAATGCCTTCATTCTCTAACACTAAAACATGCTGTTGGAGAGTTTTTGCTTTTCCCCAAGTTTCAGTGACAAGCCCACCCTCAATGTGAACTTCAATAAAACTTTTTAAATTATTTGAGGAAAACTTTCCCCTCCAGCACATCATATGTATTTTTCCTTCTACTTGGTGAGTCTCACACATAGAGTGTGGTATCTGATATCTGTCCTGCTGGGCAAGTCAAAATGCTGAGAGCTCTCTCCAGTGGCAGACTACATTAAAAGCATGCTGGAAGAATGAACCTCTTTCCAAGAGGTTACACAGGACAGCATCGTGAAGAACTCCAAGAGAATGGGCAATATTAAGTAGCTTTTTGTGTACTCCTGAAACCTTCTGCTTTCTTACTCAGCATTAAAAATGCAATGTAATAATCATACTCCTGCATCTCCTGGGCACACTCTAACCTGTTTTGTGTTCTGAAATACTATATAGTTCCTGAGAAAACTAGATCTAAAGAAAACAGAATCTCACTAGGAGCATGGTTATTTATGTGATGGTAAGGCAAGTTATATTTCTCTCTCCTTTATGTTTCACTCAGAAGATATGGTCTGAACTGAGATATTGGGAACCTGATCTTCCCCTGCAGAACTGCTCAGGATGGGGGAGTGCACTGCTCCTGGGAATGTCTGTCTTTCCAAAGCACAGCTTTGAAAACAAATGTCAAAGCTGTGATTTCTGTAAGGAGGGCATCAGTTGATTCCTGGCTGTGCCAAAGCCTCCCACAATCAGGGCACTTCCTCTTTTGTGACCTGTTTAGAAACAGAACCTTCAAGGAGACACAGTAGAAAAACCCTAGCCTTCATTAAGTAGCCATCTCTAACAGGCATTTTGCACACACAGTTCCATTTGATGAAAAATACAGTCTCTGGCCATGGTGTTCCACCTGCTTGGGAGCACAGTAGATGATCCTTGGGAGAATACCTTTCTCTAACACTGGGCAGGAGTCACCTCCAGAGGCTCAGATTTTCTGTCCTGTTCCCAATCCCCTTCTCAATGCCTGCAGCCCTCCACAATATCATCATGAGGAGCACCTACAGGAATATCCACAGGGTTTGGTACCACAGCCACAGGAACAGCCCAAGCAGCATTGTCACCAGTGGCCTCACACCTGATACAACTCATGCTTAGATCAGATTTCTTTCCAACCCACTCTGACCAGACCTGTTCTCATCTCAATGCTTTATGCCCCACACTGTGTGCCAAATAAGGCTGTTGTGCTTTAGGAATGGTATTTCCTAATTTAGTGTTCCCACTGACTCCCCCCAGACCAAGCCTGAGGGTCTTTTCAGAGGATGACAGAAAGTGTGAATATGGAGGGGGCTTAACAGAAAGATGGGAACCACACAGGCTGAGAGACACCCAGGAGGGCACCAACAGCTTCAAGCTCTGCTCCTCCTGCCCCACCTCTCCCCCTCAGTGCTGTCACAGGCAGAGGGAGGGACCAGGAGGGACTGGGCAGTGACAGAGGCACAGGCAGGGCAGGTGTGGGCAGAGCTGTTGTGTAGGCAGAGAGAAAGTGGAGAGAGGCCAGACAGAGCAGGCCTGGCCATGTGGAGTGCCCTGTGCGTGGGCTTCCTGCCCATTGTAGGTAAGTGCAGGCAAGGGCTGATGGCCCCAGGAGCTGAGCATGGCCCTGTGCTCTGCACGGCTCTGGGCAGCTGTGCTGAGCGCTTGCAGCCGCACCTGTTCCCCGCCTCCAGCTGCCCAGCCATGCCTGTGGAGCACGGGGACAGCAGCCCTGCTCCTCTCCTGCCTGCCAGCTCGGCACCTCCATCCAAGCTGCCTCCTCTGCAGCCTGGGCACACGCAGAGCACCTCCCTGCTGCACTCAGCTCTTGGGGCCCAGTGCTTTGCCCTGGCACTGGACACTCTGCTCCCGGGGCACTGCGGCCCCTCTGGCACAGACCAGCTGCAGGATGGCAGCACAGGGAACAAGCCCCATTTCCCACGACAGCCTTTGTCTTTCCTGGGCTCATCTAGAGCACTTTCAGGGACAGCAGAGTGGCTTCCTCACCATGCTGCCTTGGCAAGGACAAAGGGATTTGTCCCCCCATGGTGCAAATCCTGCCTGCTTCTTTGGGGAAAATCAGACAAAGCTTCCTGTCTGACAGGAAAAAGGAGGGAGGGAAATGTGGAGTCTCCTTCCTTATGAGCCTTGAGAGCTGCTGCCAGCTGTGCCCATGTGAGTCAGCTGGCTCCAAAGAGGAGGATTTTGTCCTCTCAGTGCTCCAGTGCCATTCCAAAGCCCCACCAGCATTGCCCTGCCCTTTGCCGTATCTTGGAGTGATCATGTCTTGTTCTTGCTCTCTGCAGCAATCTCTCTCTCTGATGCGGACACCTTGGAGCAGCCCAGGGAAGTGACCGTGCGAGAGGGAAATGCAGTCACCATCCGGTGCAGCTTGAATGGTCCGGATCATTTGCGATTCTACTGTATGTCGTGGTACCGTCAGGGCCCAAGTGGCACTCAGGAATGGATTTACCATGAGGATGGTACCTATGGAGAAGGATTCAAAGATCGCTTTAAGATAAGAGATGAGAAATTCAAGAACGGATGCACTCTGCAGATCATGGGTACAAAGCAAGGGGATGCAGGAACGTATTACTGTAGAGCAGGAATCACCTTGGAGCAGCTGTGCAGCTGAGTGACCCAAAAACCAACAGATGGGGAAGACAGATCTCTCAGCACTTCTTTCTAGCAGCTGCTCCCCGGGGCTCTTATCAGGCAATGGCAGGTGCAGGAAACATCCCTCTGGCTTGGTGGCACTGTAGGCAGTGGAGGGAGAGGAGACAGAAGGACTGGTCCCATTCATGGTGCAAGAGGATCTGTTGTGGGAACTGCAGAGGCTGTTTGGGGAAGTGCAGGTTTAGTGCACATTGCCTGGGCTCCTGCCCAGCATGGCCTCATTTCTCCTCTGTGCCTCAGCTGCAGAGCCATGGCATGATGGATATATGTTGCTGTAGCTTCCAGAGTGCTGTGGTGGATGGAGCCAGGGACTTTAAGAAAGCCAGATCAGCAGAGATAACTGCTTGGTTACTTCTACAGAGCACTTGATCAGGAAGAAGGAGCTGAAAAAGGGGTGCTGAGTTGACTTTGGTTGTCTTGCAGGTTCTCATCAAGCTGCAGTCTCAGTGCCCCTCCTCCTCAATCAGACTGGGGGAAAATGATGCAGTTGAGGCTAGTGGGTTGAGATAAGGACAGGGACATGTTGCAGGAATGCCACCATAAGCAAATACCTGCACTTGGAGAAATTAATTTAATTTTTTGTGAATCAAATCAGAGTAGGATAATGAGAAGAAAAAGGCACATTGAAATACCTCTTGCCTACCCAATCATTGCACAGGAATGGGCAATGCAACTATTAGTTAATAGCACATTTTCTCTGCCACTTCTTCCTTCTCCTGCCCTTCTCCTTCTCCAGAATGTTGAGTTTACCCCAGAGGAGACATTTCTCTAGGAATTTTTCAACTTTGGTTCTTTGCATTGACTGCAGCTCTTCACAAACTCCTGCAGTGCAGCTCTGTAGTTCACAGTGCAGTCCTTCAGGAGTAGACTGCTTCAGTATGGGTACCAGCAGGTTGTCAGAGAAAAGCTGCTATGATCTGGGCTACTTATGCCATGAGACCACAGTTCCTGTCAGGAGCCAGCTCTGCATGAAGTCTCAGAGCTGCTCAGGACATATCCAGTTGCTTCTGTGTGAGGAACCCATTGGGCTGTAGGGTCAGTATCTGCACCACCATGGTCTTCCGTGCACATCAGGGTTAGCTCCTGGCCCTCCTTCCTCAGGGACACTCAGCACAGCCTTGGGAAGTGGGAATTGTGCTTAGCCACATTTACAGCCTTCTCCAGTGAGACAAAGGGTCTTGGTGGATGAGAAGAAGGTAGACGTTGCGTGCTCTTCATTTACTTGGGCTCTAAGCACTGACTTCCCTGGGAACCTTCTCAACATTGGGCTCTAAGCACTGACTTCCCTGGGAACCTTCTCAACAAAGTCCTTTGTTATGAACTAGAAAACAGCTCAGTTCCATGTGTTTTCAGGAGTAGATATTGTGTGCTCCATCCTCTCCCCTTGGTCTCTGGGAAATGAAGGCTGATCCAGCTGCTGAAGCCTGAGGTGAATAAAGCATTCAGGACCTCAGTCCTGTCCCATGTCCTGTTTCACCTGGTCCCCATCCCATTCAGAACTGGGCTCACGTTTTCCCCAGCCTCGTTTGTCCATGCAGCCTCCTGGCAAGTTGACCTGACTCCTTGCTCACTGGGGAGGAATCCTCTTCAGCTCAGCACTGCTGAGACCAGGGGCTACTGTGTCCCCTGCTGGGCTCCCCAGCCTGGGAAGGACATGGGCTGAGGGGAACAAATGCAGTGAAGGGCCATGTAGAGAAGGAAGGGAACAGCTGACATATAAGAAGAGCCTGGGAGATCTGGGTGCAAACAGTACAGACAAGAAATTGCTGCTAGGGAAATTTGTCACACAAACCCCTTGCAGTCCTCCAGCGCTGGCCTGTGGCTTCTGCAAGGGAGAAAGAAAGAGCTTCTAGTCATCATTTCTCAATTGAATTTCCTCCAATCTACTCTGCCCAGGATTGCAGCCTCCATCAAAAAGCTGTGGCCAGCAATAGACTTGTCAAGCTCCAGGAAGCAGCCTCTAGACCGGTCAAATTTTCAGTGCATAAATATCTGAAAAATCGGGTAAAATTCATGTGTCATGATTCTCTCTGCACACCCAGGCTATGTGTGAATGAAATTATTTCTGTTGCAAATAGTATCCAGAACAATATCCTGGCCAGAATAGAGTAATGCCTTCATTCTCTAACACTAAAAATGCTTTTAGAGGGTTTCTGTTTTCCTGTAGTTTTGGTGACAATGCCAAGGGTGGAACAGACTGGAAGTGTCACGTGAGCAACATTCCACAGGTTTCCTGCAGGACGCAAGGAATGAGGGGAAAAAACAATTTGTCACACTAAAGGAATCAGCAGATAGACATGCTTGTGTTACCAATGGGAAATCGCAGTGAAACCAGTAAACCAGTAAAACCAGTGGCTAAAAATGAGAAACAGGCCTCTGTCCTTGGGAACAACAACAGTGCAAACAGGATAAAATCGTTCTATTTCCTTTTTGTGTCTTCAAACTGCACCTGAGAATTAGGAAAATGCTCCACAATTCAGGCCACCATTAATCACTATGAATAAGGTAATATAAAAATGAAATTAAAAGCCAACTCCAGTCAAATATAACCAAGGCAAACCGAGTCAATTAAAGCACCATCAGCTGAACTAAAATAACTTCCGAATAATTCTTAAACATGGACAGATTTTTTCTTTGGCATGCAAATAGACCTTGAGGAAAGAAATGCTTGAAGGTATAGAAAGACTTAGGAAATATAGAATGAAAATAATTTGAAAATTAATAAGCCTGAGAGATGCTCCCCGGAAAACATTAAACTATTTCACCCTAACTCTTGTGCGTTAAAAGATAAACCAGTAATCAGACGCTTTCTGTGAGACACTTCTAACAGTAATATTCCTTTCCAAAGTGTCCAAGCAATATTTTAGTGAGATTAATACCAACTATCCAGCCTGCCAAAAAAACAAGGATGATAATGTTATCTTTAGTGTAGAGAATCCTTTGGAATGGTGTTAGCTGTTCAGAAGTAGAGCAGTGTAGAGGGACAGGAAAACAAAAAGCAGCACTACAAAGACATGAAAGAAGAGACATCACCTGGCACTGAAAAAACCCAAATGTTTTTGTAGAACCATCCAGCACAGTGCGACCTACATACCAGAGTGATAGAAAACAACTGAACCACCACACACAAACTGTCCCCCTCCCTTCTCTTGAAGAGGGGAACATGGTGGCCCTACCTCGTCTATTTTTCCTCAGACAACTCTGTGCACATGCACCAATTTGATTCCCAAAATTACTCAAGCACCAGAAAACCCCTCCTATTTTCCCAAGACCAATTTCTTCACCATTCAGCCTGAAAAGTTGGCTCTTGCAAACAGCTCATTTTAGACATGTGATCACCAGCTCCAGTTGAACAACTCGACACGAACCTTCTATGTTTAGATATTTCCACTTAAGTTCATCAATATGTTCTTTGTCTCAGAGCACAGAGGAGGATTTTGGTATGAACAAAGATCTTTTAATTTCAGATCCAACAATGGCCAGAAGCAGATGCATGAAGAACAAGACCAGGACACCAGAAATGGCACTTCCCACTAGGAATCTCTCCACTATAGATATCAGAACAGGGGCTAAAGAACCACTTCTGGTGGCATTTTATTTACCAGTTATGAGTTTATTCAGGAGCCTTTGTTCATCATTTGGCCTTCTGACACAATGCTGGACTTCCTGCTTTTTCAAGAGGAACCATTCTTGAGGTTCAAGGAGCTAATCTCTGAAAATGAGCAGCTCTCCCAGACCCTTCCTCTGTCCAGGACCATAACCCATGGGATTCCTGCCAGAAGAGCCCAGATCCTGCTCTCCTGAAGCACAGGGCTCCAGTCCTGTTTTTGCATTGCTCTCTTCTCCCTGGATCCTGAGCTCAAACCGTGACTGCATGGTCACTGCAGCCACGGCTGCCCCGAACACCTCACATCCATCACCAATTCTTCCTCTCTGGCAAGTAGGAGGTCTGGCTCTCCAGCCACCTGTATCAGCAAGTTTCCATCAGCACACTCCAGAAAACTCCTGAGTGTGTGTGCTCAGCTGTGCTGTCCTGCCATCAGACACTTGACACAGCTCAAGCTCCCCATAAGGACCAGAGCTCAGGAACGTCCCATACGTCCCAAGAAGGCCTCACCTGTCTTCCCCATCAGCTGATGTGTAGTAGCCACCCACCAGAGAGTCCCCGCTGCTGCTGTGGTCTCTAATCCTGACCCATCTGCTGTCAGCTGGCTCATTGCACATCCCACAGCAAAAATTCCAGCTGTTCTCTCCGACAAAGGACAATGCCCACTCCTTGCCTTCCCAGCCTGTCTTACCTGAAGCCTGGTTTCAGTCACTACAATGCTTCTGGAGGCTCTCCCTCCACATCTCCATGATCCCACAGCTCTGCCTCCAGCCCACAGAGTTAGAACTCAAAGGCTGAGAGAGCTGAGGCTGCCCAGCCTGGAGAGCAGAAGGTTCTGGGGAGACCTCAGAGCCCTTTCCAGTGCCTAAGGGACAAAAAAAAGAGCTAGAAGGCGACTTTGAAAAAGGGCCTGGAGTGGCAGGATATGGCAGAATGGCTTCCCACTGCCAGAGGGCAGGGCTAGATGGGATATTGGGAAGGAATTTTTGGCTGTGGGACTGGTGATGCCCTGGCACATATTGCCCAGAGCATCCCCATCCCTGGAAGTGTCCAAGGCCAAGCTGGACTGTCTTTGACACAACCTGGGATAGTGGAAAGTGTCCCTGACCTTGTCAGAGGTATGGGAAGTAGATGATCTTTGTGGGCCCTTCCAACCCAACCCAACCCAACCCAACCCAGGATCCTCTCTTGGAGAGGAGCAGACCATGTGCCCTGACCTGCACTGCACCACACATTTCCCTTCCTGGGTCACGTGAGCTGTCCCACCCCTTCTCTCTGCTGTCCATGGGGTCATTGCCCTGCACCTACTGGTGGAGCTCTAAAGTCTCAGGTTTGTTCCCCTACTCCATTTGTTTCTGCACAGGTGCTCAAAAGAGGCACCCAGACATGGTAATTTCCCAGAGGATTTTCCCCCACAGATAATCCTTGTGTATGTGCACACTCTCATGGTGCACCCCTTTCAGCCCTTTGGTTTGTTCTTATCAAGCCTGTCTTGTTCATACCATTCCTCACATGTTTCCTACCCCCATTTCCCACTTTCTCACTTGATTACAGTTCTCACTTCTGCTCCAACCACCCTGATGCCAGAATGATTTCTGCTTCTATACTTCCTTCGTAAATATTTGTAGCTCTGTAGACTATTGCTAAATAGGGTTCCTAGCTAGCTCCAGTACTTTTCCCTACCCTTTCCCTACCCTTTGCAGAAAGATAAAACATTCTAGAGGCTCCAAACCCTGGGTATGCCAGGGGCCAATCCTAACTTGATTCATCCTGGGAGCCATTGGAAAAATACTCTCCCCAGACATATTTCCATAAATGAAGAGTAGTTCCTTCCTTAAAGGGGTGGCTACAGAAAAGCTGGAACCAAAAGGGGAGAATTCCTTCATCACTCAGGCTCCTAATTCTTGTCTCTGGGCATTCTTGTCAATTATGCTAATTTGCTAAGCTAAACTTATAAAACTGTATTCACACTTTGCAGGGTGGGTGTTTTTCTATATCTGCCCTTTGGAGGCCTCCAAGAAATAATAAGGAGGTCTCCAAGAAATAATAAATACGGCCTCCAGCCTTTATGTTATCTCCCATACTAATATTGTCTCCAAAGGGTGTTGTTTTATTTCTAGGTCTCTAAGGCATCACTCCCAGAGCCATCCTGCTGCTTCCCAGGTCTCCCATTGCCCTGTCATTGGTACCACATGGAAGAGAAGTAGGGGTAATAAGCTGCAGCTGCAATAAGTTTTGCCAGTCTTTTGAAAGTGTCCCCAGTTCAAGTCCATGGCAAAGCAAGAGCTGGCCCAGCAGCACAGAGCCTTCCATTGCTATCACTCACCATCCCTGGATGTCCATCTTCAGAGCCATCCAAGACTGGCTCTGGCAGACATGGAGGAAGCTTCTAGCAGCTTCTCACAGAAGCCACTTCTGTGATCCTCCCCTGCTACCAGAAACCAGGCTGTGCAATATCAGCACCCTCCTTCACTCTTTGCTCCTCACTCCCAAGGCTTCAGTGCCTCTACACAACAAAGAACAATAATTTTGCCTACTTTCTCCTCTTACCTAAAACAGCATGAAGGCTTTCCAAAGTACTAAAGGACCCCCAGGCATCAATTCTAAGAGCCCAGAGGGCACATTCCTCTGGCTTCTGAGCACTGAAACAAAGGGGAAAATGGACAGCTTCCAGCAAGTCAGAAATGCTTCGAAATAACAAAAAAGGTACTGATAAGTACTGATAATTTTCCTGCTTTCTATACAGCTTAACTCCCTCCGACTTTTCAGAGGAGTCATGTGATTCCCAAGTTCTCCTTTACAATTCTAGATTTCAGATGCTTTTTTACATTGTTCCTTGAAAGCCATATGGTGTTTTTTTCATGTAGTACGTTGGGGTTTAAACCACTGAAGAAGTCATGTGACTGCCTGTGTGATCCAAAATTCTGTGTAATGGAACAAAGACAGTTTTTGTTTTGACATACCTCACTGTGGTTTGGGGTCTGGGGGTATCACAGTGATATAAACAGCAGAAAGACTGGTATAAAAACCCAAAGAAGGGAAAAAGGTGAGATATTTTGGGAAAAAAAAAAGGAGAGGGGTGACCGTAATGTTTAAGAAGACAAATAGAACATTCTTTATGTATTTCCTTTTATTCTGGATACATAAAAGAGCCCATGGAGACTTTAAAAGATGGAAGAAAGGGAGAATTTGAAAATTCTGTATTCAGTCAATGAAACTGAAATCACTGAAGTATTCCAGTAATTTTTTTCCCTTTCCAGTTTACAAGGTAAATGTACCTCTGGATCCTCTCATGGACTTGCATTTATAGATAATTAGGCCAGCTACCTAGCTTTCCATCTCCTGATTTACAACATTTTTGAACCTGCTGAGGAAAGAATGATTTATTGGAATAAGTCTTAGCACTGTGTATGTGGGACGATGACATTGATGGACCAGGGACGATTCTCACAGTTCTACCAAGTAAGTGACATTTCTTTTTTTCTAAAATTTCCTTTAAAATTGACCTGGGGGCGAAAGAAGGAGTTTAATGGTTTGGGTTCACTGAAAGACCTTTCATCTGCAATAATGCCTTGAGTGCACTCGCTCTCCAGCCAGGCTTTCAAGCCAAATCCTCAGCTTGGATCTGCTCAGGAAGGTTCCCCAGGAATAACTGGGCTGACTCTGCATAGCCCCATTATTCCATGATCCCCAAACACCAGCAGGGCATTACTTAGGATGTGATTATTTTGCTAGCTACTAATACGCATTTTAACATGCATGCATGAAGATATGTATCATTTTACCCTAATTCTATATTATATATGTTATATATGCTTTTTAGGTTATATATGTGATATATGTGTTAGATGCTATAGATGTTATAGATGACATAGATGCTATTGATGCTATAGATGCTATATATTATATATTAAATTATTATTGTATTATTTTTGTGGTAATTAGTCATTTTGAGAATATCCCTAAATCAAAATGACATAAAACAACAACCTTTAGTGTCACTGTGGGATACTCCAGGCATATTCTGTTGAGGGTTCAATTAAGGACACAGAAGGTTTTCCTTTTGGTTCAGGTTGGATTATTCCAGATAAAGCATTCATGAAGAATGCTTAAGCCCATTACTTTTTAGAATATAGGGCTCCTCCTGTGACTTTGTAAGACTGAAGGAGAAGTACAACTTTCTGCCCAAATAAATTGTCAGAATATAAAACACAAATCCCTTCCAGAAGCAAGCAGTGGTAGGAATTCATGGCTGTCTTGTCAGTAATGCAAAGCAGAGGGACTCGAGTGAGGATTCTGGGGTCAGATAAAACAAATCCTCTGCTCTCTGAACTACAATTGCACGGTGTACATTATTTCTTGCTGATGATCTTGCCCAGGGAGTTATTGCAGAGAAGCAGCTTGTTTATATTGTGGCTGATTGGAAAGCCTGGCAAGGAGACCACAGGAAAAGCCTTTCAAGTTCTTTTCAGGGAACATGGAATGTACAGGACTGACAGGCTCTGGCCAACCATGGTACAACACCTAGGAAGGAAGTGTTTGACTTTTGCTGGGTGTCTGGTTGCTCTGGGTGTGGAGAAGTGTGTGGTTCTGCCTATTTGATCAGGAGAGCCTGACCCATGAAGTTGTGGCAGAGCAGGATTTGGCTTTCACCTCAGTTCCTCAGCAGTGGCATTGGGCTGATGGAGAAAGGGTGTAAAATCAGAGCCCCTTGATCAAACTCCCATCAGTACCCTGGGATGGACAAAATGTTAGACCTGAGGGATCTCTTGACCTGACTGCAAGGCAGACACCACACAAAATGAAAAGCACCTCTCTTTACCCAAGAGACGCCTCAGGATGCTCCAGTCAAAGCAGACACGTAAATGTTTGTGGATGTGTCTGACAACCTTTTATAAACTGAGCCCTTTCTGGCAAGGAAAGCTGCTGGAGGATTGCTTTCAGTTCCTTTCATGATTTTACTCTAATTCAAATTGCTAATCTGAGTGAATTGCTGACACTGGTTTTTGTGATTGCCATTGATTCTCCATAAATGACATGAGCTAGAGGCAAAGATATTTAGTTTAAAAAACAAGTGGTGGTACCACAATGATTTGTTGGCTTCTATTTTTGACACCAATAGTTTTCTTCTAAGACAGAGCCTGCAAGTTAAAGCAATCTTCTTTCATTACTTACACTTCTTATGGAAAGGAATAATGACATAAAAGACAGTGAATGAGAAGGTTACAAATTAGTCACAGCTGGAGTATGTATGAATTTTCATTCACTCAGCACTCAGGCAAGCGTGCAGTAAAATCAATCATGCTGAAGTCATGGGGTTCTTTTACATACTCCCCATAAACTTCTATCCTAGAGGTCCTTGTGAAGAACCCAGGTATATCAAAAGATCGTCGCACCTATAGGAGAACCACACCTTTGCCAACAATTGTCATTACTGAGAACACCTGCTTGGAGACGTCCTCTAAGGAACAGAACACATCTGCTGCAACAACAGAGGTGATCTGCATGGACAGGTTTGACAGCAGCATGATAACAATAATGCCAGGTACAGTTTGGTGGCACAGGTGCAACATATTTCTAGGGACAGCATCCAGTGGTGCTTGATGTTCTCCTGCTAGTCAGCATTGCCCTGGGCAGCCAGCAGAAATGAGAAAGACATCTGGTATTTCAGCAAGGAGAGATGAAAGATGTTTCAAAGCATGGGAAAGAAATGGTTTCTACTGTTAAATAACTTGGGAGGAAGAGGGAAGACACAATCTATTTGTTCAAAATGTGGATTTTCTTGTGACTACCTATTTCACTGTGTAGCACCAAACCTCCTGCAGCACAACCTAGAACAGCCCTTCCAACACCAACAAAAAGTTAAAAGTCTGGTATGTGTTGAGGTTTTTTGACTGAATCACAGTTTATATTTTGTGGGACTCCATTTGTAGTCCTGAAGGTCATTCTAGGTGCTGAGGGGGCCAGTGACAGGGTTTGCAACAGCACAAGGTGAGTTACCCAAAGAGGTTGTGAAGTTACTTTGTTGTTTGGGGGATAAAGATATGGAAATGTATTTTCTCCAGAGCAGAGGAGTCAGAACACAACACATTCAGCAGACACAAGCTGCTGCTATTCCAAGGCAGCTCCTGCAGTTACACAAAATCCCAGGAAGCAAAAAGCAATGCAGACAGACCCTGGGCTCCCCTGCTGTTGCCATGTTCTCTATCATCTGTTCGTTTTCTGCTCCTTCTTTCTCTGAAACTATCCCCTGTGGATTTTCCCACTTTCTGCCAAGATCACAACATCAAAACCTGGACCATGATCTCTCCCCTCTTTTCTGGTCCCTGAGCAGATGCTGAAGGGCAGAGAGTGAACATGCTGTCCATGGCTGTGTTGGGTTTGAGAGTCCTGCTGGCAAAGAGCATCGCCTTCAATACCCTCATGAGTATCCAGTTGTTTCTTTTCTGAGGTAAGCAGGCACATAGCTTGGTTTGTAGAAAGCCTGCAAGTACATGCCAGCAGTGACTGCCTGTCCCTGTGTATGGCCCTAGCCCCACAAGGAATGATGCCTATTCATCTGCTCCTGATTTCATGTAACTGCTCTTGCAGGTTCCTGGGGAAAAAAAGACAACAATGACCAAACCACACACAAGAAAACCAATTCCCCCACAAAAAGGGAATTACCACCCTGACTCACAAAAAACAAAGGAAAGAGCATTTCTCTGCATTCAAAGCTCAGTTCTTGGAGGCAGGTTCCTAAATATTGTTTGCCAGAGAAACTCAGGTATTACCTGAACAGCCTAAGAAATATCTCCTTGACTATTTCCAGTGGCAGATTACCAAGCCTGGAGAAAAATCCAGACATATAAGGATTCAATCACAATGATTCCAAAATACAAATATGTGGGAGTAAAGACAGGAAGGGGGAGGATTTTTAAACTAAAGTATCAAAGAGGCACAAAAGATAGTCCAGCCTAACTTTTGTGTCTCTCCTGATCTGACAGATATCAAACAGTGGTTCTTAGGAGCATTTTCATAAAATGTAGTTTAAACCTCCTTTTTGCTCTTCCAGACATGAGGATTGCAGGCAAAAGGAACCCAAAGAAGAGCAGGAAAGAATGTGAAACAGCAGCACAAGGGGCTTGAACAAGCAGGGGCAGAGTTGCTGAGAGAGACCACCCAGGACACAAGGCAGCACCTTCCCCTGAAGACATTGAATACTGCTCACTCCTGCCTGGCCAGCTGATGTACACTGGACAGTTTTAAGTGCTTTTGCTGTTTCCTCTCCTCTGAGAACTCTGAGGAGAGTGGGTTTCTCCTCATCCTCCTGCTAAGCACATCTCCCACTCTTCTGGCATTTGCACACAAGTCTCCAACCTGCTTCCACAGCTTTGAAAACTCCAAAGCTCACTCCAGATACATGGCCCTTTCAAAGCACCTTTGCCAGGCCTGTGGTGCTACTGCCTGTAGAACTGGAGTATTACTGCTGAGGGAATTCAAGCCCAGGAGTTGTCATTTGTAGCTTTGGGTTAGATTTAGTAACAAAAAGTGTGTATTACAGATGAGAAGGGCTGTGTAGGATCTGAAGTCATTCAATTCAACCAGATAATGTTCATTTCTTTTTCAAGCCTGTATTTCTTCTGCCAAATGTACTGCACACGCACCTTAGGTTTCTGTAGAAATGATAAAAATAAAGTTGTGCTTGGCCAAAATGCTCTGGGTTTTCTGTACTTCTGAAGCTGAGATGGAGATTGCTGAAATCCAACTCTACTGAAGCCCACAGGGATTAGAAACACAGCATTGATAACACAGATGTACTGTTGGCTGGATTTGTCTTTTCCAGACTCTGTGCAGGGAAGTGTCTCTCTGGCACATTCAAGAGCTTCAGTGAGGAGAGTCCTTGCTGAAGGCATGAGGCAGGAAAGTGCTCATATCAGCAGAGAAGAAACCCTGCTGTTGTTTTTACACTCAGTGATGGCAGGAAGGGGCCACCAAAAAATAATATTGAGTGGTTTGATCAAGTGATAGTTCTCATGGCAACTTGGTTCTTACCTAACAGAGCCCAGCACACACCTTCCCCAGCTCATCCCCCTCTCACAAGCTACAGGCAGGATGCTGTGGTCACCATTTCTGACTCAGTCACACCAGGCAGGATTAACCCTGCCCTGCTCTTGAAAAAACAAGTTAACCACATCCTGAAGGGGAAATAAGGCTTTTCTTTTCCTGGCTAAGTTCCTGCTGGCTTCAAGAGAGCCTCTGCACAGGACACAGCAAGGTGTGCTGCATTCAGCTTGGTCAGGTCAGACCCTCAGACCCCTCAGACCCCCAGAGAAGACCCTGAGCCCTTGCAGAAGCTGAGTGAAATTTGCATGGCAAATGCAAATCCAGGGAAATGCTCATTTAGTGCATTCTACTACCATAATATAAATCATAAATTTTTATAGTGACTTTCCAATGACACCCAGAACTTTTTTCTCAAGCACTCCACACCATTTCCCAGTCTCTCAGTCAGATTTATATTTTGAGAACACTCCCTTAGACAAAACCAGTGGAATCAGATACAGCTCTACCCCTTTCATGCCCCCAGTCTCTGCATCAGTCTTTCCAAAATAATTCTACTTCAGTGTTCCTGTCCCTCATTCATCCATGCAGTAAAGCTGCAGTGTGAGCGTTGCTGTTGGACTCTGCCACGCTTGGGCAAATTTGTATTAAATGTGCTTTTGCTGATACCTTTGACAGTGAGTGTTTCATTGACCTAAAGCCCTCATTTCATGACAGGCTTCCTGACTGGCATCTGCTAAGCCAGTGAAGATTTTACTTTACATTTGCAGTGCAGATCATGCAGATTAAGAAAGCAGGAGAATTGAATTGTTTCCAGTCCAATTGTAAGATTGTATTAGTGTGGTTAATTCCACAGAAAAGGACAGAATCTGCAGCTCTCCCAGCTGGTATCAAATGAGGAAGATTTTGTAGAGAAACACTGCTCCACATTAAAATACCCTCTCTTAAAAGAACACATTTCCATGTGGAATTATCCCAACATCTGAAAAAACAATTTTGTCCTGTAGGATCCCATGATACCAAAATAATGGAGGATGTTTAGAAGCAGAACTCTTTGGTACAATGCATTTTATCAATACTACATCTATTGTCTTACAGATTAATTCGTGTCTATATTTGCTTGTGCTCAGACAGCCTTTGAAAATTTCCAGGACTTGAGCCATTGTCCCTAGAGGTACTCAAAAGCCACCTGGACATGGTCCTTGGCAAACAGCTCCAGACAATCCTGCTAGAGCAGGGGAGACCCAATCACCTCCAGAGGTCCCTTCCAACCTCAATCATTCTGTATTTCTGTGATACCTTTATCAGACTGTGGGAAATGATAAGAAGTTTTAAATTTCTTTATATACCTTTAGTCAGGGGTTTTGTTCACCTTTGCCCAGGGCGGGGAGGAACTGAAGTTTCTTTCCAAAGGACTGTTTCAGCATTCAAGGCCTGATGAACTAACACCCAGTAGACTGCTAATAGCAGAGAAGGTACATAAAAGATAACAACCATTAATGAACATCAGCTCCAAACATCACCCCTGGCAGGGCTGGAGACACCACGTCTCAGAAAGATGGATAAGAGAATGAAGAAGGAGAACATCATTATCATTGAAGGCCAAGGGATCAGTAACCAATAGGAAACCAAATACAAACCAATCCAAAAACCAAATACCGTACCAACTGTTGTCACATATAAGAATATTTGAGATCACTTAAAAAAATCTCCATCAAGGGTATGAGTAAAAGTCAGATTTAATATTAAGCCACAAAGCACAAAGAAGTTACTACTACTTACAGGACAGCTAAGGCTCAAGGGAAAACAAGCAACAACAAAACCAAACAAAATCCAGGCAATCAAAACAGAAATTAACTGAGAACTACCTAAGGTTGTGGGTGAGTGTGTGTGAAAAGAGTGCATGCAAATATAAAAAGGAACACGGCCTAAAAGCTTAATCGCAACACCCAAACTTACCAGTTCTTTAATTTAATTTATACCTTAAGTCTAGTAATTTAACATGGGGAAAGCACTTAACTTATACCCAACTTAACTTAAACGTTATTTACAGCTTAACCTGAACAATCTAACAAGGGAATAACAATTAACAGCATTTAACCTAACTTACAACTTCATTTCAAACTTTGCAACTTAACAAAAGGACACTTAGCTTGTATTAAACAACTTAGCAAAAGACCAACACTTAGAAGCACCTAAGTAAACTTCTAAGTAAACTGAAACTTACTTGCAGGTCTGAACACTTAGATACCCGAGGTACTTAAATATCTAAAAAGCAGTATTTTTCTTAGTTTTGCTATAGCATATGCACAGGGGCGTGCACGCAGACAGAAACAGTCAAAGCAAGGTACCTGTGAAAAATTCTCATCAGAGGTCAGTGAAATACTCACTTTTGCATCTCCTGACGGGCAAAGGATTGGGCCTCGAGGAGTGAGGGTATCAGCCCAGGACATGCCACGGTTCAGGAATCCTCCAGGTGTAGCAATCCTGAGGGTTTGCTGGCTCTGAGAGGCATTCCACTCAGAGGGAGATTGCTGCTCACAGCCCACTGCTTCCAGGAGAGCTCAAAGTGGCCCATTTTGGACCACTGTTTATAGGGTCGCAAGGGAGTGGGCCCTAGTCAGAACAATGTTTCATGCTGCCACAGTTTGGGTTGGCACTTTCTTTGAAAGTGTGAGAATAGGAATGTTATGCCATTCAAGTCAGAGAAATATTTTCTAAGGCTGGTCATAAGGAAAACAGCAGCTCGTTACCAGTTGCTGGGAGCAAACAGTATTTCTGATAATCTTGGAAAGATCTGAGCCCAGGTGCTGTTTTCAAGGCCTGACAAGCATTTCTCAGAGCACACTGCAGCCTGGAAAGGAGTAGCAGGGAGAATGAACCACCACGACTGTGTAACTTGGGACCAATGAACATTGAACCAAGGAATTTCCAGGAGTTTTGACTGTATAATTACGTGCAAAATATAGTGAAAACCTTGTGTGATGGGAAGGATTTTCTCTGCACAACCTGGGCAATGTGTGGATGAAATGATTTCTGTTGCACACTATAGTCAGAACAACATCCTGGCCAGAATAAAGTAATGCCTTAATTCTCTAAAAAATGTTGTTGGGGAGCTTTTGTTTTTCCCATAGTTTTGTTGACAAGATCACCCATAATGTGAACTTCAATAAATCTTTTTAAGTAATTTTAGGAAAATTTTCACCACCAGCACATCATGTGTGTTCTTACTCCCCCTTGGTGAATCTCTGTTGGGGGTTAGAATTCTTTATTTTGTTTCTTTCTCTTGTGGACTTTTGCCCCATTTGTTTTTAAGAGACAAGAAGGACTGGTACTTGAGACAAAAGATGTAGCCAAGGGGGAGGGGGAGGAGTGCAGCTGGCTGCACTCTCATCTAAGGGGCATTCTCTTGGGAAGGGCAGAGATACCTCGAGATTTTGGGCTGGGGGGAAGGGGCTGGGCATAGCTCCTACCTCTCTCTTGCTGTTGGCATCAGAGGAGGACGGAGGAGGACGTTTGAGCTGTTGCTTGCTGTGGGAAGAATTCACTGCTGGAGCCCAGCCCGGTACTGCTTCTTCCTTACTGTGTGTGAGCCTTCACTCATTAGAGCAGCTGTAGGGCTGGGACCTTATTAACACCCTACCCCACTACAAAGGACTCCTCACCATGCACTCGGGTGCCTCAGAGGAGAATATGGGACTCGAAGCCGCCGAGTCCCCTCCAAGGGGCCTTCTCCTGGCCATGTTTGGGAGCCGGGCTGCTGCTGCACAGCCCTGCCACTTCTCTGCCACTGCTGTGGGTTCTTTACTACACTGTAACCCTGCACCACCTGCTTGCTGGGACACCCCACAGCTCCTGCTACAGCTGCAAAGTTTCTGATACACTTCATTTGCTACTCTGGGGTCTGCTTGTCCCAGCCATTCCAGCCGCTGCTTCTGAGGTCCCTGCTACAGCTCAGTTCGCCATCCAGAGGAGCACTGGGACCGGCTGCTTCTGTGGGTTTGTAAAGGAAGCCCTTTCTCCATCTCTCCTGCTGGCTGGGCCCGCCATTACCCACATGCAGAGAGGAGGCCCTGTCCTGTGATCGCCAGAGCCGCCATTACCGCGTGAGGGAGACGCAGCTCAGCCCGGGGCACAGCGCCCCCTGCAGGCTCGGGGGAATCAGCGCACCCACCCTGCCCAGCCAGGAGCCACCAGCACCCCTGCTGGCTGTGACCGGAACTGCACCCAAGGGGAAAGTGCCGCAGGTGGGAGAAGCTGTGACTGGGTGTCTGGGTCTGTTTGTTGTTGCTGCCGCTGTTGTTTGTTTTGATAAATATAAAGGACCCAATAATTGATTGCTAATTAGATAAACTTTATTAAAGCGAGAAGCCGAAGCGAGCAGCGCGCTGGGAAAGCTGGAGAGCACAAGTCTCAGCTCGTGCTCCACGCACAGCTTTCGAAAGTTTTCCCCACAATTTCCCATTTTTATAACTTTTTGGTTTACACACATCCCTTGGTCCCTCCCCAGTCCATGTTTTCCCATATTTGGTCATAGCTGAGTCTTCCAATTCTGGGAGTCTGGGGTCTTCTGCCCTCTCACAGTGGTCAGTGGATTAAGTCTCTCCTCTTCCTTGCAGCACATCCCTGGGAACCTTCCACCGTGGTCACCATGGTTTCACCATATCTCCTGTTTTCTCTCTTTCTTCATGTCTTATGTTATAAAGTTACATTACATTATCCTGCACCAAGGCTGAGCTCTCTCTAACTTTTCTGTTTCTGCAGTTTCTGCAACTTACATTTATTGCTTAATATCTTCTATATATTTACAATTTCTGCAGTTTGCTTAATAGGCCCTACATATTTATAATTATTAACTATAACATTTAACACAAATTACCTAAATAATTTATTTCATTTATAATAGTTTGCTTTGTAATACATACACAAACTAGCAAAGAACTCTTATTCTTCTTCCCATATCTTTGCCTGAAAGCCCCATGTCGCACTACAACACAAAAGAACGACACTCACGCTCGAGATGTTTAAGGCAAAAAGAGAGAGAGTTTATTTGCAGACCTCGATGTTTATAGAATTTGGACAGTGGCTAGGGATTGGAGGATGAAGGTTGCCACCGCTCCAACTACACTGGTAAAACTAGCAGTCCATCAAGAGTCTCCTCTTTATGAGAAGAATGTAAACATAAAAGAACAGTTACAATAACTATACATTGCTTATGTGAAAATTCGTGAGAAATTCCATTACCAAAGTACAAACATTAGAAAGCAGCAAAAACTTTAGAAAAACAGAAAAGAACAAGGCGACACCCCATCATTTCAAAGGTACAATAATTCGGAGGGACGGGGGTCATATTCTCCATTCCAAAGGAAGGTCCTGACTTCCTTAGCAGACACCTGTCTTTCAAACCAGTCTCACACAGAGTGTGGTATCTGTCATCTGTCCTGCTGAGCAAATCAAAATGCTGAGAGCTCTCTCCAGTGGCAGAGAACATTGAAAGCGTGCTGGAAGAATGAACCTCTTTTCAAGAGGTCACATGAGAAAGCATCAGGAGGAAGGAGGAAATCTGAATAGCAGGGAGAAAATTTTGCATTTTCTCTCATGTTTTTACTTATATCCAGGGAGGGGAGTGTTTATGCTCCCGGTCTACACCTTTCTTGCTTCTGCAGAAATTTATGGGAATGATCCAAGCAAGAGTCAGTATCTGAAAGATTTCTGTGCCCAAGACATAAAGGATGGGGCCAGAAAGGCTCTGGTAGCACCAGGCAGGACTCCCAGTCTCATTCCTTCAGTGGATTGGCTTTCCCAGAGCCATGTGACAAAAAGAAGAAGTTCATGACAGACAAACATCTTTGCATTATCTAATCCCTTTGCACCTCAGCCCCCTGAATTGGAATGGATCAAAGCCTCAGTCTTGCCCTTGCAGAAATCCTCAGGGTTTTTCCCATGTGGTGCCCCACAGTGTTCTAGGGCCAGAATTCCTTACCCTCAGGCCCTTGACTGCCTCTGGCACAGTGCAGCAAAGCAACCTGACCTGGGCTTTATTTAGTACTTTCCTGCCAAAGGGGCACTGGGAAGGTGCTTCCAGTTGCATTTCAGATGGATCTGGAGGGGATGTGGCTGATGCTGCTCCTTTCTTCCTGCTGTAGGGTCAGGCTGGGTGTCAGAGCTCTGCCTGTGCCCATCACTGCAGCTGCTGCAGCCCCAGCTGCAAGGCTTGTGTTTGGGAGGAAGGGTGGGTGTATATTTAAAAGGACATTCAAAAGAAAACTCAAAGCTTCTATGAGTTTTAATTTGCTATAAGTAATTCAAATACATGGAATAATGTTAAAAATATGCCCCCCCCCTCTTTTTTTTGTTAATTGGATTTCCTTATACTATTATTTTTAATTTCAACTTTTTAGCTAAGAGAGCAAACCAGACTGTGTTTCACTTTCTCTTCACATAAACCTTTCAACGTGTTTTGATAAGATGATAAATGTATTCTTTTCTTGTTTTTTGGACAATATTAAATAGCGTTTTGTACCACTGAATCCTTCTGTTTTCTTATACAGCATTAAAATACAATGTATGAATCATATTTCCACATCTGCTGGGTATATTCTGACCAGAGTGTTCTGTTTTCCCCAAATACTAAGAAGTTCTGGGTAAAATTAGATCTAATAGTGTAAACTGAACTTCTTTCTCTGATCTCTCCTGCTACCTTCTGGCCAAAGTGTTAATTGTTCTCACAACACTTTCAATTTCATGAAATCCAGCAAATAGCTCAAACAGGAGGAGAAAAAAACCAACCAATCAAAGAAACCACCCAAACCTCACAAGAAGTGTTGTGTCTTCACATGCCACAAATTAAACTTCTTTGTTCTTCATTTGCATTCTGCCCATACCAGCAGGTGCAGTTGGAAACTCTTGCTAAGTGATACAGAGGCTTTGGAAAGTCCAGGATTAGGAAGCTAAAAAGTTGAAGAACTGAAGTGAGATTCAGAGAAGCTTCATTTGAAACTTCAAACTAAAGCAGGGTTAGAGCTGGAAATTATTTGTAACAGAAGAAATAGAATAGAATATGGGAAGCACTTGCAGTACTGCTTTCAAAATCCCTCAGTATTTCTAAAGGAGTTTTAAACTCTAAATTATTCAAGAAACTTGGTAGTCAGAATTTCCTGGGCTGGAGGAAAAACGTCTTGATGGGATTAAGGGATGAGTTTGTGCCCCAAAAAGCTGTTAAACCTGAGTCAGGTCTTCCAAAGGTATAGATGCCTGGCTATGCCAGCAGCAAGTCTGAACCAGCAAGGAATGCAGCCCAAGCTTTCTGGCTTCAGGCAATGAAGAGGCTCGTAAGAAAATGAGGGAATGCAAGTGCCACAGTGCCTGTTGCCCAGGGATAAGGATATTGTGAGGAAGTTGTTTCCTGCAGGAAGGCTGCAGCTGAGGTGCCCTCAGAAGCTCCAGTCCTTGGATGAGGTGTCTGCCGAGGCGTTTCTCACTGGGGCTTCTCACATCAAGATCTGCCTCTTTTTGCCAACAGGTGAGTCTTTTTGCACGGCACACACTGGAGAGTATAATACTTCTTTTATTTAATCCAGATGGGAATTCAGGGAGCTGTGCTTTGGAGTTGTTTCCTTTAGGCATCACAACACCGAGGGTGGGCTTTGAACAGCTGTAAGGGGTCTAATGGAACAGGCAACAAGGGGAGGGTGGGTCTCAAAGGACACCCTTAGACATGGTCACTTTCTGTGGGACTCTGGGAAAATTACTTTTCCTCTGGTGGATAATTCACTCTGTGAAACAGAGGGACAGAAATTATACTCCTTAAATCTTGTTCTGTAGCAAAGTGGTGCAGGGACTTGGAAGAGGATGGAATGATTTAAATACACAGAACTGGCCTGATCTTGTCTTTAAAATTAAATTTAAAATAACAAAAGGTTTTTTTATATATTTTATAGAAATATATAAAGTTTTCCAAGTATATATGTTGGAGTAGCATCAGTGGGAGAGTTCCCATTTGTTGAGCAAGTTTGTGTATTTGGAAATCTGGGTGAGATGTTTAAAACTGTTCAGTGATGAGATCTGCTGCTTTTCGGATGTTTTTCCTTCCTCATCTCAGCCAGCTTTTAGCTGAAAATATTGGTAGGGATTGCACATAAGGTACAGCTTGGAAAGGTAATGAATTTGGAATCATTTCTGCATGGGCAGGGACAAAGGTTTCCCATCACTTAATTTATAATTTGAACAATAGTTGTTCCTCCCTCCTCTCCTTTGCTTCCTTCCTTCCTCACTATGCTGTCCAGTAATTTTGGGAGTGGCACTTGGGAAAATTCCAAACACCAGTTGTGCTGTGGCTGACATCGAGAGGAAAACTCACCTGGACAGGGTAATAAGGGATTATTTTGTGAAGTGCTCTTACACTGACACTGGGGGTTACTGGTGCAGGAACCACAAACACTTCAATTTAGCCCTGATAACCCTGAGTAAAGACAAAATCCTGGCTGTTATTGCCAGCCAAGAAGAAAATATCATCAGCTGCTGGTTCTATTTTTTTCCTTTTTGTTGTTTGCTGCAAATAAATGTATTTTGAGACTGCTTAACTGGAGTGGAAGTGATGGATTGAGCTATTCTGGAAGGGATGCCCAGATTTTTTTTCGTCTGATTTTGAATATCCATGCAGAATGTTTTTCCTCTGTACCGAGTAGGACACAGAAAGAGAGATTGCATTCCTGGGAAAAGTAAAAGTTTTGCATAAATATTCTTTTTGCTCTAAGGAAAATCTGCATGTATTCAAGTATTTTAGAAACCAGCACAGAATTATTGCTTTCATCACAATCATGTCAGTAAGCATAGATACCATACCAAGAACAGTGTGGCTGGTTTTAGAAGTGCTGATATTTTCATGGCTCTTTCATGGCTTTGAATATTTAATCCCTGTGTATAATTCTCAAATCACTTTAAAACAAACATTATCAATACTTCTATGTGATAAGGAATAGTTAAAAAGCATAATGTGCCATGGAAGCATCTTAAATATCATGAGAGGATGGGAGGAGGTGTTTTTGTAAAGGGCTGAGCTGCTGTGGGCATGCTCATTGAGAAATCCCATTTTTTGTCTGGATTTCGGCTGATGGTGTTTTCAGGTGAGCTGCTCCTCTGTGGCTGGAGGAATGTGGGGATGATATTTCCATTTACTTCCATTTACAATTCTGTCTTGGTTTGGAAAGACAGTTATCTGCCAGGGAAAGCTGGAGTTTCCCTTAGAATGGAGAATGTAAACCCCTCACCCCTGCCAAATTACAATTTTGCAATTAAGGGCTTTCAGGCAAAGATTTGGGAATAGGAATAACAGTTCTTTACTAGGAATATTAATAATACAAAGGTAGTAGAAAAACAAAACCACCTAACCAAGCCTGCAAACAAACAACAATTTTGGAAAACCCTGACAGAGTCAGAGCTACAACCTGACACCCAGTTGGTCAGGGTGTTTGAAGAAGACCAAAAGTGAGTCCTCCTGGAGTGGCAGATGTGGTTCTGTTGGAGTAGAGATGATCCTTTAGCAAAAGGGTCCAGGGGTGGTGAGATGGGGTCTGGTGTTGATGAGCTGAGGTCCAGTCTTCCTCCCAGAAATGGGGTGAAGCTGGATGTTTTCCTGTTCCTGTGTCTCAGTTTTATCCAGGTAGAAACTGCCTGTCCCCCACCACTGCCAGGGGGGATGTGATGCATCTCCCAGTAGGATGATGGAATGCAGATGCACCACTCTGGGAAGGGTATAGTCCAGGAGTTTGTAATGGCCCATAGTCAGAAGGCATCCGGCCCTCTCCCTGCCCCCCTCACCCCGAGTTACAAGAGATAAAGAAAAAAAAACAACAACAAAAAAACCTCCCATCTCCACAACTGCTTTTAACAAATGAAAATAGAATACACACCCCTGGCTCCACAACCCAAGACAAATTCCAAAATGTGGGAAAAAAAAAATGACAGAAACACGAATCACTTCCCTGCCAACTGCAGCAGCCAGTTTGGGGAAGTAAAATAAAGATAATCAGTAAAATTCTGCTTACAGCAGCAATTGCTTTCAAAACTTTAATCTAATCTAGCAATGAGGCATTCCCCCAGAGATACCATTCAGAACAGAAAAGGCAGTTGAGTAAGAAAGAGTGAAAAAAACAATGGATGGATATGAGCAAATTATATCACATTATTACCTGTGCATTTAGATGAACTTAATATGCAGAGATGGCCAATTTAATTCCATTTTTTATTGCTTTAGCTTTTATTTTACTTTAATTTTTTTATTAATTTTAAAACATCTTTTTCTTTTTATTATTTACATTTTATTTTGATTCGAGTTCATTTAACCTTTGAAGGCCATTAGCAACTGAGTTCCTTGCTACTTAAATGTTTCCAGATTGATGCCATTCTGAGAATTCAGAGTGTTTCTGACTGGACAAACCGGTTGTGGTTGCCAGTCCTGTGTCACATGAGAAAGGGTTGGGAAGCTACTGCCTCTTCAGAGACAGAGACACCATGTAGAATTGTTTGTCCTGTGTGGAAGGGTTTGAAGTTACATTTGAGAAAGGAAAATTTGGATTAAAATCCTCTGATGCTTTTTTTTTTCTTTTTTCTGTACAGCAGCAATTTGAAAAAGATCTAGAAGCAGTGCATGAGATGAAAAATGAATGACATGCATCAGTCTGCTTTGCTTCACTTCTTTTTTAACTCAATTTTTTTTACAAACCTTTCTATGGCACTGAAAACACTTGAGGCAAATAGCAGCTTACTTTGTGTCAGGGGGATTGTATCTCACACTAAAACCCATTCAGCATAAGAATGTATGGGCTTGTTTTTGGGTTTATTTTCAATCTAAAAGGTTATTTCTCCTTAAATACGAGTAATACACAGACCAAGTCCAAATTGGGAAAATCATGAAATTTCATGAAAAATGTCATGAAAAAATTCATGAAAACCATGAAATCTCTTGGTTTAAAACTAAAGTCGACAGGACCAAATCAGCTCTTGTCCTCAGTAAATCATCAGCAGTAATCCAATATCCCTGAAGCCAAAGGGACCAATTTACTCTACTTTTAGCACAGGTTAGTGGTTTATCTCTCGGCAGCACTAGAGCAGCCCCTACAGCCCCATCGGGTGAAAAACATCTGCTTTTGTCGTTTTATAGTGAAAGTCTAATGGAGAATTCTGAGAAAGAGAAATGGTTGGAGCAGAAGAACGTGGTTACCTCAAACAGCTGTTCTACATGGAGATCTTGGAATTAAAACTCAGAAATGCCTTAAAGAACAGGGTGTTTTACACCAGACTGAAACAAGTGATTCTTCATGTTCTAGTTGTCAGAACTCAGCAAGTTTCGAGTTCAGGTTTTTGCAAAATTTCTTGAGTTTTTGTGAAATTTCTTACAGTAGAGATATACCGGTTTTGAGAAAATAATCTTTTGGTCAAGGAAGAGATTAATAATAAAGTCAAGGAATTCTGAAGAACAGTGAAGGGCCTGATCATTCCAGAGTAGCTACGAAACAACAGTAAAACGTTCCTGGAATTGTGTGGCTTCCAGAGATTTTTAAATCAGAGTTCAGCCTGGCATTTTGAGGTGGTCTTGTGTTAACTTCCATAGCAGTGGGAAGGTTGGAAATGGCAATGTACTCAGCTTTGGGACAAGGACTGCTCTGAAGGTAAATCCAAGTGAGTATAATAGAAGAGGAATAAGGAAAAAACAATGTGAAGGAGGAAGAATTTTCTGAGGATATGCCATTCTCGTGTTTGCATATAAGTTGTCAGAGTTGCTGATGTGTAGCTGGTGTGCAGCTGGAAAGAGAAAATATTGAATTTGGGGGCTGCAATGCCAGCTTCTAGAAATCTCTGTGTATTTCTTAGAATGAAAATAGAGCCAGAAAATGGGACTGAGTTGCTCTGGAGATTGCCTGTCTATAATCTTAGTTTTACAAGGTTATGGAAGTCTTTGTGGTTTGTTGTTGTTTGGATTCAGGGTTTACTGTTGTTTCAGTGGTTGGGTTTGGGTTTTTTTCCCCCAAAACTAAGTGTGAGAACAAAGGCAAATTCATATCTTAGAGAGGAATAAATCCTTAAGGTTTCATCATCATTTTGGTGATGTTCAGGGGAAGGGGGACACTTGGATGAGGGGTTTAGACAGTTTTGATGTGAGATACCTGATGTTGCAGGCTGATGTAAGCTGGCATAAGATATGCACTAACTGAGGTGGATTGACAAAGTGCTGTAGGAAATTTTCCCTCCTGCCTTGCCTTTTCTTTTTCATCTTCATGCTCACAGTTAATGATTCTGATTTCTATGGTTGCTGCTATCCCAGGAGGGTGGACCACATTCTCCTCTGTGATAGATGTGAGCTGGGCTGGTGAGATAGGATATCACAGCTCTGGGATTCACTGCATGCAGTTGTCATGAGAATTTTTTCAAGCATTTCAATCATAGAATGGTTTGGGTTGGAAGGGACCCTAAAGATCACCTCACTCCCACCCCCTTCTCTGGACCTCTTCATCTTCTCTAGATCAGATTGCTCAGCTTTGACCTAAGAAGCTTGAGAAGAAACACCCTGAGAGATCTATGAACACATCAAAGTTGAAAATCTGCTTTTACTCAAAAGCTACTGCCAGCAGTTTTGGTAAAGCTCTTTGTCACCGTGAAACTCCGGAGGTAGCTACAGCAAGCTGACTTTTGGAAGAGGGACAAAACTCTCTGTTTATCCAAGTAAGTGCCAGAAATAAACACCAAAAACTGAAATTTATAATACTGAGATGAGCTTTGGCCACCCCTGGAAGTGTTCAAGGCCAGGTTGGATGGGGCCCTGAGGAACCTGGGATAGTGAGGGGTTGGAGTGAGAAGACCTTTAAGGTCCATTTCAACCCAAACCATGCTAGGTATCTGTGATTCAGGGGTTTAAAGATAATTTGTTTTCCATAGATGACAGTCTTTCCAGCTACCAAGAGTTAGTGGATGTGGTACCTTTGGGATATAGAATAAGTGAATATTCATCTTCAAACTGTCAGACTTGTGAGTCCAATTTACTCCTTTTCCTGCAAAATACTCAAGGTCAAATCTGCCATCCCAAGGGGATTTTGCTTCCATCTTCTTCAGTGCTTTTTGAGGTGGTTTTTTTTTTCAGAGTTAATATCCCCAGGATGAGAACTAAGCCTGAAAAATGTCTGTTTTCCTACTGGTTATAAGGGACACTAGGACTGCAGTAAATTTAGACAGCTCACATGTGTAGGACATGTTTCTGGTCTCTCAGGATACCTCATTTCCCTAAACACATACTTCAGAGTATCAGTTTCTTTCCAAATCAAGGTTTTTACGAGTTTTACTTTTAGAAATTGAAAAAAGCATTTGATAACTACTCCTTTTTTAGTAAGCGGGGGAAAGTCTGTCATGGATCAGAAGTTTCCATGGCCAGGATTTTGTAAAGGTTTGCCAAGGTGGAACTTTGGAAGTGAAAATCAAGGGCTTAAATGTGAATGAGGAATGGGCATAAAAGTAAAGCCAGAAAGAATAGTGAGAGGCTTTAGGATGGAAGTGCCTGTGGTTGTGAGGATTGCAGGGAGGTAGATCTGGGCAAAGATATCCAGTACCAGTTCCCCATAGAGATTAACTGATAATCTGGGAAATTTCTTATTCTAAGTTTCCAGAATTGAAGTGGGGAATGCTGAATGAATACTTCCATTTCAGTATTCCAAGAAATTTGATGTTTAGTTTATATCTAACATAGGGTTTAAAATCACTGGAACAGCAAAGGCTGTGAAAAATTTATGCATATCCTTACCTGACCCCAATCACTGAAATCCATTGATGGAAATTTTCTTGAGTGTCTTTATCTTCCAACCATTTTTCTTGAGGTTTATTTTTTTGGTGGGTTTTTTTTTGTGTGTGTGTGGGTGGGGTTTTTTGTTTGTTTGTTTGTGTTTGTTTGTGTTTGTTTGTTTGTTTTTTGGTGTTTTTTTGTGGTGGTTGTTGTTGTTGGTTTGGGGTTTTTTTTGTTTTTGTTTTTGTTTTTGTTTTTGTGGGTTTTTTGTGTTTGTTTGGTTGTTGTTGTTGTTGTTTTTTGGCAACTAGCAGTTTTAGTGTTCAGAAAATATCAGTATCCATGGATTTTCATCCCGAGGCAGACTATCAGACTATCAGTAGGAGCAGGTAAGAACTTGGTGTTTTTCAGAAATACCCAACTTTCATTCATCTGAGGGTGAAATAAATGCAAAGCAGTTTTCATTTCAACTGCAGTGACTCAGTGTTTTGGATGAGGCTATTCCTGCCTGTGAGACTGGATGTGGAACAAGCCTTTAACAGGAGAAGCAATTTGCTGCATTGTGTTCTGGCAACGTTCACAGGGAGCAACTTCTTTTAATTTGAAGCCAGATATGTTTGTCAGCAAATGAGATACCAGTAGAAACTGAATTCATTAAGGCTTTTATTACTGCACACATCATTATTCTGAGTTCTCCCTGCAACTGGTAATTCACCTCCACAGATGGAAATAAGCTATTGGGAAAAAAAGAAGTTGGGTTTTTTTCTTCATGAAGGGTTGCCTTGTAATTGTTTTTATGGCTGAAAGTAGACATGCAGTAAAGATGGAGTGGTAATAACTCCTTGGTGAAAAAAAAAAATCAGTTTCCAGTTTAAAGGAGAAAGAAAAGGAAGAGGTACATACAATTAGGTGTAACTTGGTGGTGGTGATGTCTCTAGTTAAGCCATGAGTCTTATTCCACAATAAACTGTGGGTATTGTAATTTACTACTCCCAATCTTGTTTAGTTGGCTTCTCTTCTAGGAAGGGAGGGGTTAAAAAGGCAAATAGATTTGTTTGGATGGTTTTTGCAAAGCACTTTCTGGCTGTGTGAACACGGGAAACATTGGGAAATTAACTTTTGGACAAGGAACAAGAATTATTGTAAAATCAAGTAAGTGAAGACAGATAATTTTATAATTTTATTTCTATGTTCTTTTTTTTCTAAATATTTAATTTGTTTGAAGGTTTAGGAAATCTTGTCTCTGTTCTGGTGAGTGTCCATAAGACTGAAAACCTTTTCATTATTGATTTTTCTTAATCCTTCTCAACTCTTCTCAAATGTACTGCCTTTACCAGGGCACTGACTGGCATGGAATGATTCAGACAAATCTTTTTTGTTCTTTTATAATCGATACATTGACACAATAATGGTTGCAGAGAAATGCTGCAATACTAAATACTGTCTTTTTGTGCCCATGAAATACCTTAAATGGGGGGGAAAAAAGTAAAATAAAAGACTTGTTTGCTTTTACAGACCCAAAATATATACTGATGTGGGCAGAAAAGTATTAAATATGCCATTTATGTTAAGATTTAGCTTAGCAAAATTTTAAGCAAGAGAAGTAAACTGCTGTGGATACCATCACCAGCACAGCAGGACATTTTGCTTCACGCTGGCTTCCACAGGTTTGGGAGAGTTGTTATTTCAGTCATTCAGCAGCTACTGGGAATCTGTTCAGTTCATCTGCAGGGGTTTCTATAAAGACCCTTGTCACTGTGTGTCTGGTGGTGACAGGAAGATCACCATGGGTGGAGGAACTCTTCTGTTTGTGCTTCCAAGTAAGTCTTCCAGGAAAAGCAGTGTTTCAGCATTTGTTTTCACTCAAAAATGGTGGTTTTGTCACATCCCAGATCCAGTGAGAGCCTGTTCTGTGCTACCCCTGAGTACTCAGCAGAGCTGGATGCAGGAAGGTTCCTGTGCTCTGCTCCTAGAGATCTTCTCCCAGGTTCAGCTGGAATGATGAATTCAGATTTCTCCTAGAGCCTCGCAGCCGTATAAACAGACAGGATGACTGCAAGTGTCTGTTAAATTCTGTTCTGCCCTTGCAATTTCAGTGAGGTGCTTTCTATAAAGCAGTTTGTTTTCAAGTCTCCAGCACCAGGTTTTCATGCCCAAACCAACCCCTGACAGAGGGCACAGAGTTTTCAGCCCCCTTTTTCAGGGGCCGTGGCACATTTCCTACCCATTCACAGGTTTTGGCAGTGCTAGTTCAAAACTGCTGCATTGTTTGGGCAAGTTCGACAGTCAGTATGTAATAGGAAGTCATTAGACTTCCAAAATTAGGTTGAATGTCTGAGCCTCCCTCTGGGGCTTAGATATTCCAGCTAATTAAAAGTTCTTGTTCTACCAGGCTGAATGACTTAGTTGTCCATTGAGTATCTGGGATCAAATGGGCACTTGGGAGGCAGATGTACCTGAGAAACAGAAATCAGTAAAGTAAAACGAACTTTCTTTTCACTTTGTAGAAAGAAATCAGAACAAAGCTTTGTTCATATGAAAATCTCCAATTTGCAGTCAAAATTTAAATTAAATACCTGAGGAAGAAAGGAAGAAAACAAATCTAGATAGCATTTCCCATAAAAATTTTATGTACATCTGACTGGTTGGTTCTGGGTTTTTTTCCCACCATAGGCAGGTCCTGTGACTCACCAGCATGTCTTTATCTGAGTTCAAACTTCAGAGATGACTTTGGTAGAGAACTCTCAGGCAGTGCAACTGCAGGAGGAAGAAAGCAGATATTTGGACAGGGGACACACCTAGTTGTGACAACAAGTAAATGTAGTCTGGCTAAGGAAGCAGCCTTTTTTACCTCTTTACCTTCCTACTCTGCTAGATAATTTGCAAATGTACTCAGCTCAAATTACTGTTCCATCATGCAGATCCACAGAGTGTAATTCTTCTTCAGTTGTCATGGTCTCAAACACTACACCAGGTTTTCCTGCCTGTGTTATGTAGAGATCAGGCTAAATAATCCTAGTAAATCCCCATTCCTGACTTGTGACCAGAATAGTGTTTTCTGTCGGATTTTGCCTTGGATTCACAGGTGAGAAGCTGTGGTTTTGCTGGGTTCTGTGACAAGCATTTCTCTCCTCCAAATGTCAGGAAATACTGAAGGAGGGGGGAATACTGGTAACGAAAAGTGGTATGTAGAAAATGCCCGGAGGAAAGTGAGCACCACAATGTGTTGGGAAGTCAGCTACAGACTGGGCTTGATCCTGATCTTATTCAGGATGCAGTGAGTGCTGTGTGCCCTGATTGGGTGCAGGAAGGATAACTCCGTGGGGTTGCATTCATGACATCCTCATTATTGCATTTCTGAAAACCTCCCATAAGCAAGTCATCCACTTAAAAACGTGCAGAACAACTCAGGATGGGCAACAAAGAGCTGAAATGGGCATGTCCATCACAGAAACTCGTTAGGAGGATGGTTAATTACCTGACTGCAAGGGCAAGTTCTCTTTCTCTTCTTTATATTTTGGTGAGCAGATGTTATCTGAACTCTTAGTGAGGAGCAAGGAATGCAGGCTTGCAGTTAGGATGGAAGGATTTTCCTGTCCAGGTGGCTTACAGGATGGAAACATTTTATTGATATGCCTAGATCTTCTTTGCCAGGTTCAGTAAGTCTGGGAGGGGATTATCTGAGTTCACTCCTGTCCAGAAACCATCACAGAGCAGAAGTTATCCTGTTCTGTGTGCATTTGCAGGACGGGAAGGGTTTTTGCAAAGGAGGAGAATGATGTGTGAATCCAGGAAATTATGCAAAGTTGCAGTTTGGCAAAGGAACGAAGCTCAGTGTTAAACCAAGTAAGTGCATGACCTGAGCAAGGGTATTTTGAGAAGTATTGGAGAATTAGATGCTTGGAATCAGTGGTTTGTAATTACCCTGGGAGGGGAATGTCCTTCCATATCTACTGCTTCTGGGGCTGAAATGAAAGTGTGGCTGGTACAGTTAGTGGAAACAGAGCAGCAAGGAGAAGTCTGGGGGTTTTTTTGTAAGATCTGAGAGCTCATGGAGAGTAGCTGTTATGAGAGGAGTCCTTCCAGGAGTTGCAGTAAGTTCCTACTGACACAAAGGAGGCAAGGACTAAACTCCCAGCAAAATGGAAATTATGTAAATCAGCATGGAGTGCCAGACAGATGGCAAATCATTCACCCAACTACAGAGCTGTCTCAGTTCTCAAGTTGCTTGTCCTTCGTGGTATTCCTTGGTAGAAGGAGATATGGCAGACTGTAAAAGAATGGATTTTCCTTATTCCTTATGCTTTTCACATTTACCCCTTTTGAGGAGCACCACAAGGTCTCCCCAAGTGTGGAATTACATGAATAAGGAGGAGATGGCTCTTCAGAGAACTGGCAAGTGTCTATATTAAAAAAAAAAAAAAAAAAAAAAAAAAAAAGTGATTTAATATGTATTAACAGGTATAGAAAAGCCTGATGAAGTTCTGCTTATGTGAAATACTGAACCAGGTGTCCTTGCCAGATGTTGTCCCCAGCCACATCTTCCCCTGCAAAACTGCTCAGGATGGGGGAGTGCACTGCTCCTGGGAATGTCTGTCTTTCCAAAGCACAGCTTTGAAAACAGATGTCAAATCTGGGATTTCTCTTAGTTGATTCCTGGCTATGCCAAAGCCTCCCATGATCAGGGCACTTCATCATCTTGACCTGTGAAAAGTTTTGACCCAAAACCTGCACGGGACAGAGAACAGACACCCCAGCCTTCATTTTGTGGGGATCTCTAACAGGCATTTTGCACACAGAGTTTTATGCTGGTGACAGATAAAGTCTCCTGCCCTGGAAGCCAAAATATGCAGAAGAGCAAGGGGGTTTTTGTAAGGGACTGTTTGACTGTGTGTACTCAGGAAGTGCAGACAGACTGACCTTTGGAAGCGGAACCAGGCTGCTGGTAAAGCCCAGTAGGTATCTCCTCACCAAGGACAGACTCAATCTCTTGGGTTTTTAATAAGATCTCCCTTAGAATACCGAGGGAAAAAGCTTTTTTACAACTTGAAGGAAAGAGGGCATGGGGGAGGAGAGCACATGCTGAGCAATTAGATTTTAACAGCTCTGGAACTGCTCATGTGCTGAAAATTAGTGAAGGTATTTTTGTGCTGTGGAGCAGATCAGTTAGAGGAACCCTCCTGGGGAATGCATTGGAGATTAGCATACATTAACAGCCTTTGTTTACCCAGAAGATCAGATAGAGCTGCTTTCTGGGACTTGGGTTTGCATCCCTTACTCGATTCACTGTCAACTAAACAAACAAGAAAAATTAGGGCCTTAGGTTGGTTTTCTCTGGAAGTTCCTGTTTAATTTTTCTTTGTTCTTTCTCTAATGGGTCTGGTCCCTTGCTTAACTTCTGAGATTGACTAGCTGGCTGAGAAGCCTGACTCCTTCTTTAGACCATGAGAAGTTTTTGAAAAAGCTCTGTTAGTTGTTTAAAAAAGTGGTGGGAATTTCAGCCCCTTTTAAAATGTCAAACAGTGTGTTCTGGCTGTTAAAGGATGAGGCTTTTCCCCTTTAACATTTTTGTAGAAAGGATGACTACTGTGGGATAACTGAGTCTTCCTGGAAACTCACCTTTGGGAGAGGCACAAAACTAACTCTGAAATCAGGTACATCTGAAAACAGATAGTTGTTTCACGTTATAAGGGCAAGGCTGAGATTCTCCTCTCTCCTAAACATTACAAAAACTGTCCAAGAACTTCAACCACTTTATGCTAATAGAGTTTGGATTTCTCCTGCATTCAGAATTGTTTCTGTCTGGAAAGATCAGAGGTATGCAGCTGGCAAAACATCCTAATTTAGACTCAAATGTATGTGACAAGGGTGGCTCTGTCTTCCCCTTTGATCTCCTTTGGAAAACACACATATCTGTGTGGACCCAAAGCTGTCTGTGGTTTTTGTTAGTGAGTGTGTCACTGTGTGAATTCAGCATCTGGCTGGAAAGTGACTTTTGGAAGTGGGACACAACTGATAGTGAAACCAGGTAGGTGGCAAACCTGAAGGGAGGTTTGGATAGGAAAGCCTAATTCCTCTTTCCAGGAAAGCATTGGAACAGCCATTAAAATTCCATTGTTTTTTTTTCCTTCTGAGAGCAGCTGAAGGTCAGAGCTTGACCTTGCATCGGAGGAAAAAAAAAAATTATGAAGATAAACACCTACTTGAGAGGCTGGATTTTCCTGTGCCATATGAGAGCTGTGACAAACCTTCCAGACCTGCAGACCTCTCACTGTCCTTTTATTTCCATTGTTCAGAACCCAGGCAATGTTCTCACTAATTACCAGAGGCTGCAGCTCCTTCTCTGCTGGAAAAACTCTGTTAGCCTTTGCTCTGTTGCTCTTACTTCTGGCTACAGAGAGGTTTCCATCCAGGTTTGCACTCCTTGACCAAAAAAAAAGGAAAAAAAAAGAGAAACAAACAAACAAGCAAACAAAACCAACAACAAAACAAAACCACAAAAAACCAACCAAACAAACAAAAAAATCAAAGAAAAGCTGGGCTGTAATGGAAAGATTATAATGAAAAAATTAAAAAAAAATTTGTTTGGGGAATCTAGAAATGTGTTTTGAAGCTGTGCAGGAAGGTCCAGGAAGAGATCTCTGCTTTTAATGCTGATCTAATGCTGAAGGAGGAATTTTGCTGTGGGATTCCTTTGCATGAATGAAGGAGAAGACTTTCAGTCAGGAGCCATTTCTGTCCAAACTGAATGAGAACCATAAACTAGGAAAAACCTTTCCAGGAAATGTAGTTAAAATTGCCACGGAGTTTACTTGGGTAGACTAAGTTCAAAAGAATGTCAAGTAGGAGCTAATTAGGTAGGAGAGGGGGGGAAAGGGGGGTTTTTGTTGTGAAGGGAAACACTGTGTGAATAGCTACGGAAACAAGATCACCTTTGAAAGCAGAGTGCAGCTGAGGGTAAAACCAAGTAAGGCTTAAACAAGTTTTTGCTCAATTTTATAGATGTAAAGAAGAAAGGTGCAAAAAGTCATCCTAGTGATATGAACTGAAGACAGGTCTACTACAGAATGTCCCCAATTACCCTGTCAGTGATCTGTGTCCTTCCCTTCAGATGTCCAGTGTGGGGCCCTGACCACATCTGCTCAGGACATTTCGTGCCATGGCCAAGCCAGCAGGGGTTGCTTTTCTCTCTCAGCTTGTGGATAAACTTGTGTCCTTGCACTGCTGTGTGAGCTGTGGCACAAGCTCACATTGGCAGAGGGACACAGCTTCCAGTTTCAGCTGATAAGTTCAGCCACTTTCTCTTTAACTCCTTCCATGGGGGCCCAAACTGCCCCCTGCCAGTGAGAAACTCAGGATACCCTTCCTGGGCTGGTGGCTCTTCAGTTATGGGGTTTCATGTCACCTGCTCTTCCCTAAGGCAGGCTTTGGCTTTGGGCAGAAAGAGCAGTGCTCCCAAACTGTTGGAATTCTAGAAACTGAGAATTTGATGTTTTAATATATAGTAACAGATGTGAGTCAAGATAGAGGATTTTAGGCATTGTCTAAGTCATTCTTTTTCACCTTCTTGTTCCTTTTTCTTTATGGGTTTAGGTGGGTTTTTTTGTTTTGTTTTGGGTTTTTTTTGTAATTGGTTGATAGAGTCCCCAGTACAGACTTTAAGTAGTTAGTTATTGGGTTTAAAATAAAAATACTTGAGGTGGTATTTCACAATTGGACAAGTTGTCCAGGATTTGCATCCACATGTCCAAGAGTGCACTTGGCCCCACAGGCTGTGGCTGATCCTCCTGGCATTCAGCACAGCCTGCTGGGCTGTGGGTGAGCAGCACTGCCAGGGGCTGGGGAAGGTTTTTGTTAGGGAGGAAATGCTGTGTGAACATCAGGTCTTTATGTACCTGTCTTTGGCTCTGGAACCAGATTCACTGTCAGGCCAGGTAAGTCCAATGCTGCTGCTCTTTCTGTTGTGTTTGAGGTCACCCTTTTGTGTGGCTGTGAGCAGCAGCCAGCCTGGGGGTTTGGTCATCTCTGTGTGTCCACAGCCAGGGCTGCACTTTGCTCTCAGGGAGCGTCCAGACCAAGCCTTCCTGCTCTGTGTTTGGCTGGGATGCACCAAGTGGCCCCAAAGGTGCATCTCACAGGTCCCAGCTGCCTGTGGCCAGGCTGTGCTGTGCCCCTGCATCCCAGGACACATCCCAAGGCACTGCCTGCCCTCTGCTGCCCCTCTGAGCGATGCCATGGCTGGGCAAAGGCTGGGGATGAGGTGCTGCTCTGCAGGGGCTGGCTGGGCTTTTTGTTAAGGCAGGAAAGGTTGTGTGACTTTGGTACTGGCTACGGCAAGGTGAACTTTGTCTCAGGGACCAGGCTCTCCATCCAGCCCAGTGAGTGTGCAGCTTTCCTGTGTGTCCTTTGTCCAAAGTCCTCGAGGTGCTGCAGGAGATGCAGCTCCCAGCTCTGGGATTGTGTCCATGGCTCTGCTCTGTGCCAACAGCTCCAGCTCCCCTTGGCCTCAGGGGCTCCAGTCTCCACCTGGCCAGGGAAGTGGCTCAGTGCCTGAGGGTTGCAATCTCTCCCAGCCAGCACTGCTGGCCTGGGGGCTGTGCTGGGGCTGGCCAAGGAAAGGAATGGCCCAGCTGCAATGGAGAGCAAGGCTTGCAGTGCTGCAAAACCTCTGGCACTGCAAAGCTGCCTCCTGGGGCTGCAAACCTGGGCTGCTGGGAAGCTGCCCTGTGCCAGGCACCCTGCTCCAGGCTGCCTCCAGGACCTTCTTTCCTTCCCTTTTGCCATTGCAGTGCAAGCAGGCTTTGGGCCAGGGATCCTCAAGTCTTCCCCAAGAACTGAGGGGGAGCTGCTTCCCACCTCTGCCAGGTTCAGTGCCCACAGTCCAAGGCAGATTTCCCCAGGGATCTGACCAGGGCAATGGGGTTTGGTCAGGGAGAGGCCAGAGGAGATCTCTGTGGATCTGTGTGGGTGTGCAGAGCCTCCTGCAGGGGCAGCTCCATGAAATTCTCCCCCGCCGTCCCCTGGGCTCCTGTGGCTGCCTCAGTTTCCTTGAGGGCCTTTGGAGGAATATCTCAGGGAAACAGGGTAAAAGATTCCAAAAGAGGCTCTCACCCCCTGGGATCAGTCCAAGGCTTTATTCTCCAAGGGTTCCAGGGCAGGGAGAGGGAACAAGGAAGAAACAGGACTTTATCTGGTCTCTGCTCAGGAGAGACAGCTGGACCTGAGCCAGTAGCATCAAGATAGGAAGGAAGGGTCAAAGTCCATGGTTACAGGCTTCAGGGGGTTCTGGGGGAAAAACCATTCCCCAAAGGAGTTCAACAGCTCCAGGCCTGAAAGGAGCCCAGCCCTGCAGCAGCCCCTGGGGGGCTGGATGGAGAGGCCCATTTTGTAATGAGCTGTCACACTGTGTGAGCACTGGAGGCTGGGGAAAGTTGACCTGGGGGAGTGGAACCAGACTTCTCATTGCCCCAGGTGAGTTGTGTCCCCTGGCAGCCAAGGGGGGCTCCACACAGGCAATGCTGTGCTCCAGCTGCACCCAGAGCAGTGCAGGGGCCTGGTGGAGGAATTTGGATGCAATTTCCCCCAACGATTCTGTCTGGGGGCTGAGCTCCAGCAGCAGCAGCCCAGGACAAGCAGCCAGGAGAGGAAAGGTGAGCTGAGGTCCCTGGGTAAGGAATCCTTGGTGCTGAACTGGAAAATCCCTGGCCAGAGTGGCTTTCAGAGCAGAGCAGAGCCAGCCCTCTGGGCACTGTGCTGGAAAGTGCCAGTGCCAGGAGACAACAGGGATTTTGCAAACTGCCTGAGAAAGGAAGCCCTGGGGTTTTCTCTTTGCCTCCTCTCGGTGTTGCAGTTCCCAAGGCCAAAGGCATCTCTTGTGCTCATCCCTGTGCTCCCAGCAGGAGCCCAGCTGAGAGGCAGCCTGAGCCCTGGGCTGCTGCAGGAGGGTCTGACATTGGCTGCCACCAACAGAGCCAAACTGCAGCTGGGGTCAGGGACAAAGCTGCATCTCCTGCCAAGGACATTGCTGCTGCTGCTGCTGCTGCTACTTCCCTCCAGGTTGGCTCCTCTTGCTGCATCCCTGCTCCTGTGCAGCCTGAGATGAGCAAGAGAAGTCAGGGCTGTGGGACAGAGACACAGGGGATTTGTGTTGCCCAGCTCTGGCAAGCCTGGGCAAAGCCCGGGGGAGAGGTGCTGCTCTCAGGAGGTTCCTGGGGCAGGAATTCCTTTTTGTTAGGGCAGGAAATGCTGTGTGACAGCAGCTACAGCGACAAGCTGACCTTTGGCTCGGAGACCCGACTGTCCATCCAGCCCAGTGAGTGAGCAGCTGCCTGTCGGCTCCCAAATCCCTCCCCTGCACTGGGAACGCTTTCATCTTCCTCCTTCCCTCCCACCTTGGCACCCCTGGGAGGCTTTTTCTGCCAGCACAGGCTCTGAGCTGCCCTCAGGGCGCTCTCCAGGGGCTGTGCCTGCACAGAGGGAATCTTCCCTCGGGCTCTGTGTGACCACTGCCAAAGTGTCCCCTGTGCCCTGCTTGATTTATTAAAATACGAATATCGATCTGATATCGACACCCAACTGTGACAGACAAAAGACTGTCTAGCAGTTAAGTTAGAAAGTGTATGTTTATTATTATGTGGGATAGCTCCCCAATGGGCTCTGCAAAGATCACAGGTAATTACAAAGCCTTTTATCCACAGAAGTGTTGAATACGCAAAACACAAATGCATATTCATGCCCCTGTCACCTCCTCTCCTCCCCTTCTTATGCTAATTGACAAAAAGGCGATTAAGCATTTGTAGTTTGTTCTCTGAAATGAGTCGGTGGTCTTAGGTGGGGAGTGGTCACCAAAAGGAGGAAGCACAACTAGTCTTCCTCGTTCTAAACTTTCAACCTTTCGGTGCAGACGTGACCAATGACTCCTTGGTAAAACTTTTCTGTCCCCAGGACTGTTTCTGGAGATAGAGGTTTTGCAATTGTATTCGTTTCTGGGGTCTATTGATCAATTTCCCTGTTTTTTGTTACAAGCCCAGCTTACACAAACATAAAGTTGACAGGCAAGGAGTTATTAGATCCGGGATAGCTTATCTAAAATCTGGTCTCTCTTAACCATCCTCTGAGTTTTAACTGATTTCAGCAAAGATTTTCAGCTAAATCAGCAATATGTTGTTGTCTGTAACCTTAGGGTTTTTTTAAAGTCTGCAAAATTAGTGTCTCATGCTGGCACCGTCCTTGGTAGCCACAGCAGAGGCACAGGAGAGCCCTGCTGGGGTGACTTTTGTTCTGTGATTCCCGTGGGATCAGCTCCTCCCTGGGAGCTGGGACAAAGCCAGGGAGGAGACCTCGTGTCCCCTGCCAAAATCCCATCTCAGCCCTGGGAGGGCAATGCAGAAACGTGCCAGGCAGTAACGTGGGGTGTCAGTGTTGGGAAGCCTCTGTGTCAGCACAGAGAGCCCTGTGTCCTGTCCCTGGCCATGGAGAAGCTCTGAGCTGCTGTGGGAGGAGGGCTCCAGGCAGAAAGTTGTCTTTGGCAAGGGGGGAAAGCTCCAAGACACAGGGATCTGTGAGATGCTGTGTCACACAGGACACAAAGAAATGACACCCACACGCTGAGATGTTTAAGGCAGAATAGAGCCAGTTTATTTACAAACTTTAACATTTTTAGAGTTTTAGTAGTGACTGTGGATTGGAGAAAGAAAATCTTCAACTACACTGGGCAACTCAACAGTTCATTAACAGTATCCTCCTTATGAGAAGAATGTAAACATGGTTAGACAGCTACAATAACAAGAAAGTTGTTTATGTAAAATGGTGTCTGACTCCATTACAAAAGGTAAACACAGAAGGCTGAAATAGAACTTTAGAAAAACTTCTGAAAGAGACAGAGGAGAACAGCAAAAACCCAGACAACAATGCTGAGAAGGGCTTGTGCCCTGAGCAGCCCTGGCTGCTCCTACAAGGCTCCAGGTCCTCGTGGGCAGCTCTGGGTGAGCCTGGTGTGTGGGGCAGGATGCTGTCCCAGCTCAGGAATTCGTGCTTTCCTTTGCCTTTCACTGCTTCCTCCCACCTCTGCTGGGACAGCCAAATGTCCCTGTGGCAGGGCTGGGCAAGGCCTGGGGGAGAGGTGCTGCTCTCAGATGGTTTTTGTAAGGGCAGGAAATGCTGTGTGATGTTGGCTCTGGCTCCTACAAGGTGACCTTTGGCTCAGGGACCCGACTGTCCATCCAGCCCAGTGAGTGAGCAGCTTCCCTGTGTCCCCTGCATCCCAAATCCCCCAGTGTCCCTGGGAGCACCATGTGCTGTTCTGTCAATGGCAGAGCAGGCTGGAGGGGCAACAGAGATGCTCCTTCATTTCTTGCTGCTGAGGTGAACCTTCAGCAGAGCTCCTGAGATGGGGAAAATTCACAAAAACTCCCACTTGCAGGGGGAACTGTACTGGAAACCAGGGTTCAGGGCTGGATTTCCCCTTGTTCTGGGGAACAGCAGTGCCTTTGAGCCTCTTGAATCTGACAGCTGTGCAAGGGCTTTGTCCAAAGGCATTTGCAGGGTTGACAGGGACAATTTGAGATGAAGTGCTTCCAAAATTACATTGTGCAGAGAAAACCACCCATTCCCTGTGGAAAGGGAACTGTGCTGTCAGTGGGATCCCACAGACAGCCAGTGGCTTGAGAAACTGGGGTGAAAACTTAAATGGGGTTTCTCTGTGTGTCGCAAAATTTCCTGGATACTTCATGCTTTGAATCTGTGCAAGTGATTGGACAAACCTAAAGAGGACACAATATGCTTTCCTTGCTCTAAAACCTAGGGAATTTACCTTTCTTTTCTTTGGGGCTTGTTTTTTGTTAATGGGCCTCATTACCTGAAGTCATTACCAATGACTTCAGGTAATTATTGAATGAGAGGAATGTTGTTCTTTGAGTTTTGTTTTGGTTTGGGGTTTTTTTGGTGTTTTTTTTTGGTTGTTTTTTTTTTTTTTTGTTGGTTTTTTTTTTTTTTTTTTTTTTTGGTTTGTTTTGGTTTTTTTGTAAGTCCTTCAATTATTTTAGGCAATTACTGAATGACAGGAATGCTTTGGGACAGGTTCTTCGGGATTTCTTGGTTTTTTGGTTTTATTTTTTTAAGTTCTTCAATAATTTAAAGTAATTGTTACATTGAGAGGAATGCTGTGGGGTAATGACTGCTCTAGACAGGCTTGAAAGACTGTCCGGCTTCCCTTTTCCTCCTCTGAAAATCCCAGACTGCAGAGCAACTCCTGCAGAAGTAAAAGCTTCTGGCTTAGGCACTGAGATACCCACAGCCTCACCTTTCTATAAAGCAATTTTTGGAGCAGTTTCCAGTAGGTCAGACAAGCTGTGTTTGTGGATGTGTAACTGGTGGCCTCAGGGGAGGTTTTTGTTGGCTCCTTTCTCACTGTGTGAATGATGGCTACAAAGTCATCTTTGGAAAAGGGACAAAGCTGCTCGTGAAACCAAGTAAGAAATAGGTTTATGTGTATTTATCTCATTTGTGGTGGGTGTAGGGTTGAAGAGCAGAGGGGCTTTTAGCACCATGGCTTGGGAGCACAAGGAATCAGCTGGGTGAAATGCACCATTCTTATTTCAATTCCTGCACTCCTTCTTGGTTTCTCTGTGCGTCTGGTGTAAGGGGGAAGCTGGAGACAACCCTGAGAGCAGATGGAAATCTGGGCCTGAAATACAACCCTGCCCACCCTCCTGGGCTTCCTATGGCCAGCTCAGTGTCCTTGAGGGGCTTTGGAGGAATATCTCAGGGGACAGGGTAAAAGATTCCAAAAGAAGCTCTCACCCCAGCATCAGTCCAAGGCTTTGTTCTCCAAGGGTTCCAGGGAAGAGAGTGAACAAGGAAGAAGCACGGGTTTATCTGGTCTCTGGCTCAGGAGAGATAACTGGCCCTGAGCCAGTAGGGTCAAGATAGGAAAGAAGGGTCAAACTATATGGCCACAGGCTTTAGGGGTTTCTGGGGGAAAAACCATTCCCCAGAGGAATACAGGGGCCCTCTGGCAGCAGGATTTCCTCAGGAGCTCTGCCCACAGACCATGCTGCTGTTCTTGCCCTCTCTTGTGGCCATTCCAGCCCAGCCCAGGCTTTGGGGCAGGGATCCCACCTGGGAATGTCCTGGCAGGTCCTGCTGTGCCAGGGCTGCCTGCAGAGTCCACGGGCTCCTGCTTTTTCTCATGAGGAGCTGAAGCAGCTCCATGCCTAAAGGGCCATTAGCAGAGATGGATGTCCTGCAGTGAAAGCCCCAGGGCAGTGCCTGGGAGGGTGAACCTGCAGGAAATGCCCACCCCAGGGAGCCAGCACTGCTCAGAGATGAGCCCTGCTTGGAAACATTCCTGGCTGCAGGACTTGGCTCCTCAGTGGATGCAGAGGCCCAGGCTGCTGATCCTGAACCAGTGACCAGGAGTGCAGGAGGTGCTGGAACTGGGAGAGGAGGAGTTGCTGTCTGAGCTCAGCATCAGCCCAGAACGCTGCCTCTGGCAGCAGGAGGTGATGGGGGAACATCCTGGGAGGGAAAAGCCAGCCCAGAGGAGTGAGGAAAGTTGCATTCAGTGCTCTGATAAATCCTCCTGGGCTGTGCTGGAAACTTGTTGGCACAGGATGGAGTTGGAGTGTGTGTGCATGGAGGGACAGGACAGACAGGGCTGGGATGGACACCTTGAAGGAAATGGATTCAATCTGGGGGGAATTTTGCTGTCTTTTCTCTGGCTGCAGGAGGGACCTGGCCTCAGCAAGGCCATGAATTTCCTCCTTCACTCCCCCTTGCCAGCCCCTGTGTGGGGCAGGATGTTGTCCCAGCTCAGGAATTTGTGCTTTCCCTTGCCTTGCTTCCTCCCACCTCTGCTGGGAGAGCCAAATGTCCCTCTCTTCTGACTGTTTGCTCTGTGATCACTGTGGGGTTTTGCTAAAGCTGGCCCTGGCTGTGGCATTTCCAGGGGCAGGGCTGGGCAGGCTCAGCTTTGGGGCTGGCAGCAGTTTCTGTGAAAGGCACTGAGCAGGTGCAGGGAAAGTGTCCTGGGGGCTGAAACACGGGGGAGGAAGAGGGACTTGGGCCCCCCTGGCTTTGGGGGTGACTCTTTCTCACCTGCCCCATGGGGTTGGGAGCCCATCCTTGTGTATTTCTTGATTGTTTTTTCCCTGGAGAGCTCAGGGGAATGGGACAGGAAGGACATTGCTGTGTGGGGTCAGGGGCCAAGGACAAGACCTGTTTACCCCTGGATCTCCCTGGGAAATCTTGTGCTGTTGTCTGGAGGAAAAGGGGGGTGTGGGTTTTGTTAGTGAGGGTGAGTTCAGCATCCACTGGAAAATTGCCTCTGGGAATGGCACTAAACTGAAGGGGACACCTGGTGGGTGGACAGGCAGCTGGAAGAGGTGAGGTTGGCAAAGTGCCACCCCTCATCTGGAGAAAAACCCCCTGGGTTGTGTTGGAAAGGGCTCTGCCCAGGCAGGGAGCTGGTGCATGGCAGGGCTGAGGGACAGAGAGCAGCCAGGAGCAGGAGGGAGGTTCTGAGTGCACAGGGTGTGCAGCAGGGCCCAGGAGGAGGTCTCTCCTCTGAGAGCCCAGGTCCTGGTGCTGAGTGAGGAGCTGTGATCACCACTGTGCAGCTTCTCCATGTGGGACAAAGATGCTCCCAGGGGTCATCTCGGCCAGAGCTGACAGGGATGGCCAGCTGTGACTCTGTCAAGGGCAGCAAAGCACAGGGGATTCCCTTTCCAGGGAATCAGCCTGCCATGAAACTGGCAGGGGTTTTTGTTGTGAAGGCAAACACTGTGTGTAACTGGTTTTGGCAATGAGGTCCCCTTTGGAAGTGGAACTCTGCTGAGAGTAAATCCCAGTAAGTTTAAAAGCTTTTTTTCCTGCTTCACCCTGTGGAACAGCTCAGCAGTCAGTGAGAGGGAAGCGCAGGGAGATGGATTCAATCTGGGGAGAATTTTGCTGTCTTTTCTCTGGCTGCAGGAGGGGCCTGGCCTCAGCAAGGCCATGAATTTCCTCCTTCACTCCCCCTGCCAGCCCCTGCTCTCTGCTTTCCCTGAGCAGCCAGAGCTCCTCTCGCCCAGGGACAGAAAATTCCTCCTGTGGCCACCCAGACTTCTGGAATGGGGCTGGGAGCTGCTGGCTCTGCCTGGCACAGCCCAGGGAGCTGCTCCTTTGCTCCCCAGAGGAAAGGAGGAATGAACAGTGCTTCTGCTGGCCCCACCATCCCAGCTGCCATCCCTGCTGCTGATGGGATTGCCCAGACTCTTCCTTCCAAGGCTGCAGTGACTCTTGGCTCCCTGTGCCTGCTGTTGGTTGGCAGGAGCTGCTCTGCTGCAGGCTCCTGGAGGAGGCAGTGGCAGCAGAGCTGATGGGTTTTGTTGGGCTGGGAAGGGCTGTGTGAGCTCAGGGAGCTACAAACTGATGCTGGGGCCAGGGACATGCCTGACTGTGAAGCCCAGTGAGTCCAAGAGCTGCCCAGCTAGGGGAATTGCTGCTCCCTGCTCTCCCTTTCCTCCCTTTCCACCTCCCTGAGCCCTTCCCTGGAACTGAGTGGAGCTCAGGCATCCCAGGGGCAGGAACAGAATCTGCTGCTTTAGCCCTTCTTGCCCATCCTGCTCTCCTTCTCCTCAGCAAGGGCAGCTGGCTTTGGGCTGCACAGAGTGTGCCCAGCTTCCAGAGCCACCTTTGGAAGGCACCCACAGCCAGAGCTGGGCAGTGCCCAGGAGGTCCCTGCACAGGAGCAGGAGCCCTGGTGTTGTACACAAAGAAATGACACCCACACACTGAGATGTCCAAGGCAGAAAAGAGGCAGTTTATTTACAAACTTCAACGTTTATAGAATTTCAGCAGTGACCATGGATTGGAGGAAGAAAATCTTCCTTTTCAACCACAGTGTGAAACCCAGCAGTCCATCAACAGTCTCCTCCTTGTGAGAAGAATGTAATCATGGTTATACCATGACAGTAACAAGAAAGTTGTTGATGTAAAATCGTGTCTGATTCCATTGCAAAAAGTAAACACAGAAGGCTGAAATTGAACTTTAGAAAAACTTCTGAAAGAGACAGAGGAGAACAGCAAAAACCCAGACAACACCCCTGCTCCTGGGAAAGCCTTGCCATGTCTGGGCCTTGTCTCTCCTGGTTGCTCAAACTCAGGAAGGGCAAAGGGAACTGCTGCTTTTCAGGCAAGGGCTGGGGAACAGATGTTGCCTTGCTGCAGGGAATGGCAGCAGAGTGCAGCCTGTTGTGTCAGGAGGCTTTGCTGCTGCCTGGATGTGCAGGTGCTTTGTGCCTGAGATCAAGGGCAGGGCTGCCAGAGGAGTTTTTGCAATGAAATGTGTCAGGGTGTAAATGTGGCAGCCAGAGTCATTTTTGGCAAGGGGACAGTGCTTTCAGTGCTGCCAGGTGAGCAAGGCCATGTACTGGAAAGTGGAGTTGCTTCATTTCTCTCCTGCTCTGGGTTGTTTGGAGGGGCACAGTTTTGGGAAGGAAAGTGTTTGCAGCCCTGCCATTGCCCAGATGTCCCTTGGATTTGGGTTTCCCACTGGGCCCCTGCCCTCTGCTCTGCTCCAGCCTTGAGATCCTTTTTCCAAGAGACTCTGGTGCCTGGGAGCATTTCCGGGGTCAGGATTTGCTCCTTAGAGAACTGTGCTGTGGGCAGGGTAATGCCATGCTGATGGTGCATCAGTGCACAGGAGCAGAGGGGAGGTTTAGGTTTAGGAGATAAACTGGTGCTCAGTGCTTGTGTGTGCCCGTGGAACGGGCAGCTCTGGGATTGTGTCCATGGCTCTGCTCTGTGCCAACAGCTCCAGCTCCCCTTGGCCTCAGGGGCTCCAGTCTCCACCTGGCCAGGGAAGTGGCTCAGTGCCTGAGGGTTGCAATCTCTCCCAGCCAGCAGTGCTGGCCTGGGGCTGTGCTGGGGCTGGCCAAGGAAAGGAATGGCCCAGCTGCAATGGAGAGCAAGGCTTGCAGTGCTGCAAAACCTCTGGCACTGCAAAGCTGCCTCCTGGGGCTGCAAACCTGGGCTGCTGGGAAGCTGCCCTGTGCCAGGCACCCTGCTCCAGGCTGCCTCCAGGACCTTCTTTCCTTCCCTTTTGCCATTGCAGTGCAAGCAGGCTTTGGGCCAGGGATCCTCAAGTCTTCCCCAAGAACTGAGGGGGAGCTGCTTCCCACCTCTGCCAGGTTCAGTGCCCACAGTCCAAGGCAGATTTCCCCAGGGATCTGACCAGGGCAATGGGGTTTGGTCAGGGAGAGGCCAGAGGAGATCTCTGTGGATCTGTGTGGGTGTGCAGAGCCTCCTGCAGGGGCAGCTCCATGAAATTCTCCCCCGCCGTCCCCTGGGCTCCTGTGGCTGCCTCAGTTTCCTTGAGGGCCTTTGGAGGAATATCTCAGGGAAACAGGGTAAAAGATTCCAAAAGAGGCTCTCACCCCCTGGGATCAGTCCAAGGCTTTATTCTCCAAGGGTTCCAGGGCAGGGAGAGGGAACAAGGAAGAAACAGGACTTTATCTGGTCTCTGCTCAGGAGAGACAGCTGGACCTGAGCCAGTAGCATCAAGATAGGAAGGAAGGGTCAAAGTCCATGGTTACAGGCTTCAGGGGGTTCTGGGGGAAAAACCATTCCCCAAAGGAGTTCAACAGCTCCAGGCCTGAAAGGAGCCCAGCCCTGCAGCAGCCCCTGGGGGGCTGGATGGAGAGGCCCATTTTGTAATGAGCTGTCACACTGTGTGAGCACTGGAGGCTGGGGAAAGTTGACCTGGGGGAGTGGAACCAGACTTCTCATTGCCCCAGGTGAGTTGTGTCCCCTGGCAGCCAAGGGGGGCTCCACACAGGCAATGCTGTGCTCCAGCTGCACCCAGAGCAGTGCAGGGGCCTGGTGGAGGAATTTGGGCTGGTTTTGGTATTCCAAGGAAATCAGTGGGGGACTTTGTGCCTAACCAGTATGTAGTAGAAACGTGTCCATGCTGGGGAAAAGAAGTATTGGAAAAGTGACAAGGAGTATGTGAAATGTGAGAGCAGGGATGTGTAAGGCTAAATAAGATTTCTGAGCTTTGGGGCACTGAAGCCAGTGGAAAACTTCATTCCACTCAAACATAGAGTTAATGTTTGCAAAGGCGGAGCAAAATGCAGTTCAAGCTGTTGGCCACCAGCAATAGCAGTGATCTCTGGGTTAATGCTGGGAACTGTAGAACTGGAGCTGCGACCCAGGGAGCAGAAATGGGAATGACAGGAAAGCTGTGGATCTTTCCTGTTTGTTGTGGGGATTGGGAGGATGTGTTTGGACACTCCCTGCTAAATTACACAGGGGTGAATAGGCACATGGTTTAGGGCTGAACATGGCACTGCTGGGGTATGGGTTGGGCTTAATGGCCTTGGAGGGCTTTTCCAACCTGAACAATTCCATGTTGCCACGATTCCAAGTATGAATCATTGCTACATGAAGTGCAGCCTGCAAAGGTGGGTGGACATTGCAAGAGAAGAGAGCAGAAAGGTGACATGGGCTGCTGAGGCTCCACACACAGGAGCAGTCAGGAGGCTCCACACACAGCCTGGGAGGTTGTGTGAGCACACAGTGATGGACAGAAGCTGCTGCTGCTGTATGGAGAGAGAGGACAGATACACAGATGATGAATTAACCAGGCAGAGCAATGTGGCTTATTTTTGTTGAGGTGATAGCCAGTAACGTTGGTGAGCGTGTGTGGATCTGCTGGAGGGCAGGGGGGTCCTGCAGAGGGACCTGGGCAGGCTGGATCCATGGGCTGGGTCCATGGGCTGAGTCCAGCAAGGTGAGGTTTAGCAAGGCCAAGGGCCAGGTCCTGCACTTTGGCCACAACAACCCCTGCAATGCCACAGGCTGGGGACAGAGCGGCTGTACAGTGGCCAGGCAGAAAGGGACCTGGGGCACTGCTGGACAGCAGGCTGGACATGAGCCAGCAGTGTGCCCAGGTGGCCAAGAAGGCCAATGGCTCCTGGCCTGGATCAGGAATGATGTGGCCAGCAGGAGCAGGGCAGGGATTCTTCCCCTGTGCTCGGCACTGCTTGGGCAGCACCTCGAGTTCTGTGTCCAGTTTTGGGCCCCCCAGTTTAGGAAGGACATGGAGGGGCTGGAGTGTGTCCAGAGAAGGGCAACAAGGCTGGTGAGGGGTCTGGGACACAAGTCCTGTGAGGAGTGGCTGAGGGAGCTGGGGTTTTTTATCCTGGAGAAGAGGAGGCTCAGGGGAGACCTCATCACTCTCCACAACTCCCTGAGAGGTGGCTGTGATCAGGTGAGGGTCGGGCTCTGCTCCCAGGTGACCACTGGCAAAAGGAGAGGATGCAGCCTTAAGCTGTGCTAGGAGAAGTTTAGGTTGGACAACAGAAAAAAATTCTTCACTGAAAGAGAGATTGGGCACTGAAATTGTCTCCCCAGAGAGGTGGTGGGATCACTGTCCCTGGAAGTGTTTAACAAAGCCTGGATGTGCCATGCTTTAGTTCATGAGGAGGTGTTGGCTCATAGGTTGGACTTGATGAACTCAGAGGTCTTTTCCAGCTTAGTTCATTCTGTGATTCTGTGAGCTGCTTCCAAGAAAACCTTGCACTGCCACGTTCTCCAGCCTCCACCCAGCAAAAACACAACCCAGGGCACCATTTTGCAAAGCACTGTGTCACAGTGTAATTCTGGGACTTATGGCAAGCTTACATTTGGAGCTGGAACCAAACTCACGGTTTCTCCAGGTATGTCTGAATTCCCAGGTGGAAATATTCCTTTCAGCTCACAAGTTATTTTCCCTATTTTGCCACCCCACAATGATTTAGCAAGAAGAGTGTGAATTTTCAGTTGCTATTAAGAGCAAGTGATTTCCGTGGCTGCAAGTGTATTCTCCCCTCCCCATTCCTGGGGATGAACGGAACAGAGGTTTTACATGTGCAAGAGGATTTTTCTTGGAAAGTCAACAGGGTCCTGCATCCAGCTCCTCAAGCAGAGGAGAAGCAAAGTGAAGTGATGAGAGCCAGCACAGACCAGCAAAATGCAGAGGGGTGAAGCTGGTTTCATAAAGCTGTAGGAGGTAAAAAGGACTTTTCTTGTATGTCGATAGAAATAGTTGGAGATAACCAGACTCATGATTCTATGTGGGCACAAAAAAATGCACATCCTGGGTCTGTGTTTTGGAGATCCTTCAGTGTAGCTGTAGGGGGTGGGTTTCTGGTTTTATTTAAACAGAAATGTTTATTATATAAGCACAAGACAGGAAGCTCAGGGAGCTTGACCTCAAGAATGGCACCAAGTTCATGTCACAGCCAGCTTGTGTTGAGTCCTGGGGATTCACCCTGTCCTGCCACACCCAGGTGAAGCTTGGAGCACATTAGGGGTGAGAATCTGGAACTGGTGGAGAACAGCCTTCAAACTGAGGGTGAGATAAATATTTGGATAGAGGAGAAATAGGGCAAGAAGCAAAGTCAGTCACTGAATGACTTGGTGGAAGGATGGAAAGGTGACCCTTACTACAAAATATTTTTTTTTCTGAAGGAAAAGGGATGGATAGAAAATATGCTTTGACTGTTGCTGCCACAAATGTATGAAAAAAGCTCCCCCCAAATCCCTACACCTCTTCCCTTGTTTGAAACCCTTTATAAAAGGCAAACAAAGTAACATTTGATCAGATATCAATATTGATTGTAAATGTATCAAATTTTCCAAATTTTTTTAGCATAATTTAGGATTGTTTAATATCAAAATTCAGTGAGTTTACTCTTGAAAAGTAATGTTTCCACTTCTTAAAATAGTAGTGATTCTTCAGATAATTTCAACATGATTTCATTCTGAAAGTTAGAACAACAACAACATAAGGAAAGAATTCCTTCTGGAAACCTCTGAGGAAAATTTTCTTATCTTTAAATGACCCTCTTCAAAAACATCTGAGAGAAGTGAGAATCTCCAGTTTATATGGAGCCATCAGCAAGCTAAAGGAACTATAAATCAGAGCTCTGAGTTTGTGTAGGTGTCTCCAGATTTACCATTATGGCCATGGCTGTGTTCAGCTGCTCCAGACCTTGCTCTGGTCACACTGGAGGAACATCCCTAATGCACCCTAATAACCTCAGGGTTTAGTGGCAGAATGAGCAGTCATCTCCCTGCCCCAAGGAAACTGAACACCAAAAAAGAGCTTTCTACTCAAAAACTAAATGGCAGCTTTGTTCTGGAATCACTCTTGGTTCATTCAGATGGCAAATCCAAGAGAATGGGATGATGGAGGTTTCACTGCACCATCAGTCCCTGGGGGAGCCCTGCAGTAACAGTAAATAAATTAATTTTTGAGAGAGGAATCTGGCTGGCAGAATAAATAAATGAGGAATAAGATGGAGAATAGAAGTTTGTGGTGCAGGTGGCTTTCTGGAAACAAAGACTGGGACAAATATCATTGAGAGGAATATTAAGGAGAATATGTTTGGGAGTGCAAAATGCAAAATCCCATATGGAAAGAAAGTCAATAGGTGGAAAAGTCCCAGGTAAATGGATCTGTCTGTTCACAGAGATAAACAGGATTTCTTTTGGTGGAGTATTTAATTGCTGAAGGTTCCATTCAATGCTGCTCAGGATATCGTAGAGGCCTGTGCTGTTGTGTAGCTATGGAAATTACAAACTCACACTTGGATCTGGGACGAGACTTCTGGTTTTGCCAGGTACATTTACCCTGGGTTTTTAACTAATTTGCAAGTTTGTTAATATACAGCAGGACCTGGGGAATGGCAGCTGCCAAAGGCATTTTTGCCCACCTCAAGCAGTGGCACTCAGCTCAGGGCAGCTCTTCAGGTCAAATTCAGTGTTCTCTTGAGGGTCAGCACCTGTTAGCACAGAAAGCCTGAAATTCTCAGTGCCCAGGGCTCCAACAAGACAGAATGTGAATTCCCAAGAAACAGAGTTTTATCAGGCTGCCTGTGAGGCTCCAAGACCTGAACAGGGGCACAGTGTGCCACTGAAACCTGTGAGGACAGAACTGTAACCAAGGCCAGAAGGGTCCTCACAGGGTGTTTCCTGATCCTGTGAGCTATGGGGGTGCAGAGGGATAAAACTGACAGCAGGAAAAAGAAAAGAACCTTGTTGGTGATCAAGGTGGAGAAAAGGCTGTAGCCACAACTGCATGGCTCAGTCATCTGGAATTTTATGGGATATCACAGGTGGAAAAGCAGATAATTCCTTGTATTGCCCCAAAATAGATAACGCCACACAACAGTAACCAGTACATGAATGAACTTTTTTTTTTTTTAATTTTGATCTCTGTTTTTCTGATCCTGATCATTTTATAATAGATTTATTTGGTAGTGTCCTGAGTCAGCATGTCCCATCACTGCTCCCTGAAGTTACCCCCTGCTCTGGACTGTCTGTTGCCCTGGCTGCCAGCATGCAATGCAAAAAACCTGCCCACATTTTTGTAGAGGCTGGCACCAGTGTGCCAACCAGGGATACAGCAAACCCACATTTGGAACTGGGACCCAGCTTGTTATTTCCCCAAGTAAGTCTGAGCTTTCTGTTCCATCTTAACACCAGGATTGGTACATCATCTGTGTATTGGGTAGCTGTGGTGCCTGTTTCTCTGGTGTTGAGCATTGAGAGCCAGACAGGGTTGAGGGATAAAAGGGTTTTTATCTCAGTATTTAATAAGGATCCTCAGGTGCAATCTGTCAGGGTGGAATGTGCTGAAATGCACACACAGGGTAGATTGTGTACACAATTTTATAGACCTGGCAAATTAGCACATCTGACAGAGATTCCCTGATGAGGAGCTTAAATGAACGGTGTGACACTTCCCTATTTTAATGTATTCCCCTCAGATGGGCTTAATCTTGGTTTACAGAATGTATTCTGGAGAGAGCCTTGGCTTCTGTCCTGGTTTGAAAAGACAGGTATCTGCCAGGGAAACTGGGGTTTCCCTTAGAATGGGGAATCTAAACCCCTTACCCCCCACCAAATTATAAATTTGCAATCAAGGGCTTTCAGGCAAAGATTTGGGAATAGGAATAACAGTTCTTTACTGGGAATATTAACAATGCAAATGTAGTAGAAAACAAAACCACCCAACCAAACCAGCAAACAAACAAAAAACAATTTTGGAAAACCCTGACAGAGTCAGGGCTACAACCTGACACCCTGTGGGTCAGGGTGTAGGGAGCAGTCCCAAAGTGAGTCCTCCTGGAGTGGCAGATGTGGTTCTGGTGAGGTAAAGATGATCCTGTAGAAAATGGGTCCAGTGATGGTAAAAGGGGTCCAGTGGTGGTGGGAAGGGTCCAGTGGTTGAGAAGGGGTCCAGTCTTCCTCCCAGGAAATCAGGTGAAGCTGGCAGCTTTCGTGTCCCTGTGTCTCAGTTTTATCCAGACAGAAAACTGCCTGCCCCTCCACTGCCAGAGGGATGTGATGCATCTCACAATGGGATGATGCAATGCCGGAGCATGGCCTGGGGAGGTGTTAATGGCCCATTATCAGAAGGCATCCGGCCTCTCCCCCCTTGAGTTACAAGAGCTAAAGAAAAACATCTCCTCAACTGCTTTTAATAAATGAAAATAGAATACATTTTTGGTTCCATAACCCAAGACAGTTTCCCAAGACTTCCCAAGTGTAAGATTTTCCAGCCTCCAGCTGCGAGGCCTTTGGGATGTTTGCTCTTCTGGCCTGGCAGAATATCAGGAATCTATGATATCTATGCTAAGATATCAGGTTTCAAGGATTGCAAACATGTGTGCTAAGAATACTGAGAATACATAAAAAGTATATAAAAAGAAAAAGCAAAAAAACATCATCAAGGCATCAGATAGATCAGGGATTTCATGGAAGAAAATCACAGCTTATTTTCAGCTTCCCTTGGCAAAAGCCAGTTGGAATAGAGGTGCTGCCTTGGAATGCCAGGAGGGCTTGGCTGTGGTGTGGCTGTGACCATTGCAGGACAGAACAGGGGGAGAAGCTGTTAAATATCCATGCCATGGTGACTGGAGGTTCTTCTGACTAAAGGCTTAAAGACTGGATTTTCTAAGTCTTAGCCTAAGAGACTCTGTCATGATCTTTCTTTTTTTAAATCTGTAACAGCTGTGTGATTCTAAGAACTTTTTTTTTTTTTTTCTGGAAACAAAATCTCTGCCCTATATAATTGAAAACTTGATCTGGAAATTGAAAAAAAAAACGTGGAAAAGCATTTTGTGAAAATGACAGAGGCTCTCAGGAGATCCATGAGCAGCCACTTGAAGTCTTTTTGTTTTGAGGACATTGTCACACAGCTGGTCAATCCATCTCAGTCACTTGTGAGAGAGAGGATTAGAGAAGCAGAATTGCCCCTTCTGACCCCCAAAAATCCTTTCAATGATTCAACAAATCACTGTTGAAAGGAGCAGCAGAGGACACCATAGCAATTCTCTCCTGTGGTTTAGAGGGAGCCTGAGTAGATCCACACACGAACACAAACAGGGGTATTGCTTCCCAATAACAAAAAATTCAGAAAAAAATTAATCTCATTTTTTCCTGAACATGTGCACAGGTGAAAAGCCCAGGATTTGTCCTGGTTTGGTACTAGAGAACTATTTATTCCATTGAGCACTTGATTTCTCCTCACATCCTGGGTTATCTTCCTCTCTTAATTCACTGTTACTTTTGGTTCAGTGGGAAATCTTGCCCTTGAAAAGTTTGTGAGACTTTGGATAGTTTTGGTAGTTTGGCTTCCTCTACTATAATTACAGAGGCAATAACAAACATATTTTCTTTTTTAAGGAGACCAAAATTAGGCCTGAAGTCTGTCAGTAAAGCAGCACATTCATATTTGCAAACCCTGAATCTCTCCTCAGAGTTCTCTGCACTTTGGATGATGTGGGCTAATGCTGGACTAGGGCCTGCTTCTGCTACCTGAGTGTCTCCAGACAGAGTCTGGAAAGTCTAGGAAGGGTTCCTGTCATAAATGTGTTGATCTAGTCTTACTGTAGCCACCCCAGCATCCAGTTGGGGACAGAACAGATAAAGTTAATCTGTTTATTTATTTCAGTGATAAGGAAGATTTTAAGGCCTTTTCTAGACTTCCCCCATGGAAAGAAATTAAAATTTCTTCATCTGGGAGCTAAGATGTCTTCAGTATTTCTGCAGTATGACAGATTGCACAGAGGACCTCTGGCAGAGCTTTTGGAACATGCACTGGAGGACAGAGAGGAAACATCACTGAAGTGCTTGCTAATTCATTGGAGTGGCTCCTCTGGGGGCAAGATTGCCCTGTGTGAGTGAGTACAGGTGTTCCTGGAGTGGGGAACTGTGGAACGTCATGTCTCAGGCTGAGGAGTGGTAGGAGCACCAAAAATTCCATCACAGCCATCCCAGTCTGATGCAGGCAGGTGGCTTTGGAAGCAATGAAGAACATGATCATTTTCTGCATGATTCTCCCAGCTGGAAGTCAAACCAGTTCAGGATTTCTGCTGCAGCTTGTTTGGAGGGGAAGGAAGAAGGGGCACAGGACTCAGTCTGATGTTGGAACAGGGTTCAACTCCCCTGAAATCAGCCTCTGCTTGTCTGTCTCTGTGGACTGGACAGGAATAGCATTCCAACAGCTCCTGCTCTTCCACCTGGAAGACATCCTTCAGTCAAGGTAAAATTGGGCAGCATGGAAAGCTCATCATTATTAACTTCTCACTCTTTCCTGTAAATAGAGGAGAAAAATACAGCGCATCTCCAGCACAGGCACCAGCTTGTTAGGACAGAATAACAGGTCACAGGGCTGTGGTTAGATGTTAGAGTAGATGTTATTCACCAGAACTATCTCAAACCTCCACAGCAGTGGGCAAATACACCAGGGAACTTACAGGAACTGAACTGCAGCACCAGAGCAGAGGCAGCCTCCACTCTGAGTAAGAACAGGAAACCAATACTCTGCAAAACTGCTGAAGCTTCCTGTGGAAAACAAACTTTATTGTTCTCTGTGTTCAAGATCAAAGCGTTGCACAGATTGAGAGCGAGAAAACCACCCTAATTTGGAGAGATGCAGATATTTATCTCTTCAGAAAGCACAGTACAGTGATGAGAGACAAGGAGAGCAGCTTGGCAAATTCCTCCCCTTCTCTTTCATTTCCATGTGCCCCATGGCAGTGATCTACCCTGGCTCATCTGTATTTTATACAGGGATCTATCATCAAGCTTTTCCTCTCCCTGACAAACATTCACTATTTCCAAAACACTGGGAGTTTGGGAGGGAAGGGAGCCCCAACAGACATGAGGCTGTGTTTCTGCATTGAGTCTCATCAGGTTCCTCAAAGCCAGGGCAAAGCTAGAATAAATGAATTAAAATTCAGGAAATGGGCCAGAGAATGAACCCTTGGGCTTTGGGAACTATTTTTTTCCTAATATTATACTCATAGAGAAGTATGGTTATTTTTCAGAACAGGTGAAGAACATTTATTTCAGTGATAAAGAAGATTTGGGGAAACTTCCTAGGCTTTTCCCATGGGAAGAAATTAAATTTCTTCATGTGGGAGCTAAAATGTCTTCAGTATTTCTACATTTATCAGTGAGGAGTATGAACAGGGAGAAAACAAAAATTAATCTCAACTCTCAGTCCTACACAGTAACACTTTATCAAGTTTATAAATGTGAAGCTCTTATTGGAATCTGTGAAGGCCAAAGGAAAATCAGCCCCTGTGGCTACAGCATGTCTGTAATATTTCATCTAGTCATCATGAGAGCACTGCAGTGTCTGGAACATTTATGAAATGGATGATTAGAGTACAAGTTTATAAAGCTAAATATACAAAAAAAAAAAAAAAAAAGTTTTAACCACAGGTTGTGTTTTGGGGTGTGTGGAAAATCCCAGTCTGACTGACTCACTGGCAGAGTTTGAAGCAAGGAAAGTTTCTGAGCAGGGCTGGAGGTGCTCTGGGTGTGAGCAGGACTGGGCTGCAGCTCCCAGCCCTGCAGGCTGTGCTCCACCATGGTCCCACAAGACACAGGAATGTTGCCTCCTTGACTCTGTTTTCCCTCTCCTTGCTCCTTGGTGGAGACAGGATTAAGGGTCAGTAGACTGATACAGTCACAGCAGAGAGTTCTTAAAGTAGGTGTGTTCTATCTGCAGCTCTTAATGCCTCAAACCCTTCCCTGGAGGGTAAAATTTCTTAAAATTTTAAGAATTTCCAAAAAAATTTCTAAAAAAACAAAAATTGGTACAAGAGGCCTGAAGTCTGCCAGCACATTCATATTTTCAAACCCTGAATCTCTCCTCAGAGTTCTCTTGAAACACTTGTTTGCTTCCCCCTTTTGTCCCTGAATGCACCCTCCTGTTCCTACTCTGCAGTGGCTTCTTGAGCTCTCTGCTGCAGGAGCACCGTTTGTAGACTGCTGGTAAATGTGGACACCCTGAAGGATCAGTGGTTTATCCACTGCCCCTCAGGACACAGGAGGGAAGTGGGATTTTGGCATTTGGTGGGTCTGACCGAACATTTGCAGGAGAAGCAGAATGGGCCTGGGCTGTCTCAAGAATCACAGAATGGTTTGGGTTGGCAGGGACAGCTTCTGCTGGGCCAGGCTGCTCAGGTGCTGTCTCCAGCTGTCCCTGGCTGCACCCAGGCCAAGGTGGCAGAGTCCAGCTAGCTGTCACCCAGAAGAATGGGTCAGGTAGGGACATCCAGGCTGTGGATGCCCACAAGCCTTTTCAGATGCTCCAGGAATTCTGCCTGGCACAGACTTAAGTCAACAGGAGTAGTTTCTGCATCATCTGCTGTAGATGCTTTGGTTCTCTAAAGGTGTCCTGGCACAAGATGCCAATGACCTGGCAACTTCCCACTGGAATAATGGAGAAACCTGCTGCTTTCAAGCATTTCAAACCATTTCCAAGTGGGTGTATGTTAAGACTGAAGGAACTATGAATGTGCAATCTGACCTAATGACTCCTTTTCTCCACTTGCAGAAGTTACTCCATCTCCCTCAATCTACAGGCTGACCTCTAAAGATGACCAGGACCTGGAAATGTGCCTTATCACAGATTACTCCCCTGAAAAGCTCACTGTCCACTCTGCTGAGCACCCCACATCTGCTGTCGTGGAGGTGGCAATTCCAGAGAGCAGCGAGGAATCCAGCTACCTGTCCACCTACTGGGCCAGGAGAGATCAGCTGCAGTGTGGGGCCAGTCACGAGGGCTTTGGAGAGCTGGAGGGCGAGGACCCTGAGAGTGGTAATGACATTTCTGGGTGTTAAATATAAAGGACCCAATAATTGATTGCTAATTAGATAAACTTTATTAAAGCGAGAAGCCGAAGTGAGCAGCGCGCTGGGAAAGCCGGAGAGCACAACTCTCAGCTCGTGCTCCACGCACAGCTTTCAAAGTTTTCCCCCCATTTTCCCATTTTTATTATAACTTTTTGGTTTACACACATCCCTTGGTCCCTCCCCAGTCCATGTTTTCCCATATTTGGTCACAATTGAGTCTTCCAATTCCAGGAGTCTGGGGTCTTCTTCCCTCTCACGGTGGTTGGTGGATGAAGTCTCTCCTCTTCCTCGCAGCACGTCCCTGGGAACCTTCCACTGTGGTCACCATGGTTTCACCAAATCTCTCATTTCTCCCTTTCTCCATGTCTTAGGATACAAAAGATCCTCAACCAAGGCTGGGCTCTATGTGACTTGTTTGTTTCTGCACTTTCTGCACCTTACAGTTATTGCTTAGTATCTTCTATCAATTAACCATAACATTTAACACAAATTACCTAAATCATTAATATCATCTATAACATGGGGCTCTGAGCAGGGCTGGAGGTGCTCTGGGTGTGAGCAGGACTGGGCTGCAGCTCCCAGCCCTGCAGGCTGTGCTCTGTCACACACAACACAAAGAAATGTCACCCACACGCTGACATGTCCAAGGCAGAATAGAGCCAGTTTATTTACAAACTTCAACATTTATAGAATTCCAGCAGTGACTATGGATTGGAGGAAGAAAATCTTCCTCTTCAACCACACTGGGCAACCCAACAGTCCCTCAGCAGTCTCCTCCTTGTGAGAAGAATGTAAACATGGTTATACTGTTAAAATAACAAGAAAGTTGTTGATGTAAAATCATGTCTGACTCCATTGCAAAAGGTAAACACGGAAGGCTGAAAGAGAACTTCAGAAAAACTTCTTAAAGAGACAGAGGAGAACAGCAAAACCCCAGACAACAGTGCTCCACCATGGTCCCACAAGACACAGGAATGTTGCCTCCTTGACTCTGTATTCTCCCTCTTTGCTCCTTGGTGGAAAGGGGATTAAGGGTCAGTGGACAGGTACAGTCATGTTGGAACCCTGGGCACAGAAAATTTCAGACTTTCTGTGCTGACAGGCACTGACCCCCAAGAAGACACTGCATGTGACCTGAGACCTTGGAGAAAGCTTCCATAATTAAATGGAAGATTTAATTACACACTGAGATTATGAGTGTGTGGTTTGAATAGAAGCGTGTGATATCACACAATAGAAAATGTAGAGTTTAAGGTTTTAAGAATATAGTAATATATATAAAAAGCAAGATGGAAGTTTTACGGTTTTTCTTTTTCACCTTCCTCTTCATGGGTCTGAGTAGTATTTTAAAATTCGATAGTTAAGTCCACACTGTGGGCTGTGGGTTGTAAGTTATTAAGTTAAAAGTAAAAATAATTTAGGTGTCATTTCTTAATTGGACAGTTTATCCTTAAAAGGCCTTGTAGGGAAACAGACAGAGGTTATTTTTTTACTTTGTTAGCTAGAAGTGCTGTAAAACTCACAGCTTGTGAAACTATAATATAAATAAGAATTAATAAACATCAAAGTCCAAACACAAAATACGGTCTCTCAAGCATTTAATGCCAACTCTAACAGAAAAAAAAATAAATAAAACCAACATTTAATGGTGCCCCATGTGAGGAACAAACTCACAACCTTCACAGTCATAGCAGAGAGCTCTTAAAAACACACTGTGGGGGGGATAGAAAGCTTGAAATTCCTTTGTCCAGTGGGACACTGAAGCTTAATTGGATATGTTTGCTCTGAAAAAAAGGAGAAAAGAGTGTTTATGGGAGGGTTTGGTGGCCAGAAACTCTAATTTAGTCCTTCTAAGCAGAGATATCTTTACAGAACTCTGAAGAAGTACATTTTTGATATTAATCAAATTTATTTTTGCTCTCTGCAGGTGCCAGCGCCGTCTGTGTCACAGGGCTGTCCCTACACTTCAGGACAGGTATGTAACACAGCATTTGAGGAGGAAGGTTTGGCCTGACTAAAGTAAATGTCTTCCCAAGTTTTTGCTGGGGAAGAATTCTTTTAGAAGCAGCAAAAAGCCAGACAGAAAATTTCCAAAAGGGCTCCCTACAGGCTTTAAGCATCAAGGCTGGAAGTCTGTGGTGTTAATGCAGCCACCCTGATCCAAAATGATAATTTTATGCAATGCAGCCAGAGCCCACATGCTCTTGCTCTGACTCACCCCAGAGTGGCTCCAGGTACTGCTATGAGTCAGAACTGCTGCATTTCAGCCTCCAGAGGAGCTGGGTTATTTTGGGTGCACAAACACCTGATGAAACAATCGCTGAGCAGGTGCTTTCTGTGCTCAGGGCTCACTGAAGCTGGGGTGCACTGTGAAAAACGAGGTTCACCTTTTATGCAAATGTATAAGTTTAATGGAAATAAAATAAAAGTAGACAATTAGGAGACAGAAAAACAAAGCTTCTTTGGCCGAGGTGCTGATACCAAGCAAAATCAGCACGCTGCCCCTTTCCCATCCTTTTGTTTTAAGGATCCCTGTGTTGCATATTTAAAAGAAACTAATGCATGAATCAAACATTCATTTCAGGTACGTTTTTCCTTTGTAAAGTTTCAAGATTCCCCCAAGTATACAGTTTTATCTGTGGGGCTCCATTCAGTCTGGGTAGATGTCGTAAATCCTTCTTCCAAAGACTCAAACCATCAAAGGTTCAATTGTTCTTTATCAGGAATCTTCAGTGCAGGAATGCAACAGGTTCCTACTGCCTTCTGTCTGGTTAAGAAGTTACAAAAAAAAAAAAACAAACCCCCATCTCTACTTGGTTACAATTTAAGAATATTCATTTATCGCATTTTTCAAACTCTATTAATAAAAGAACACACAACACAACCTTCCCATGTTATACATAAAGCAATCATCTCACTGTATGCAAAAAGCCAACTCCAAAACCTGCATTTATAACATGCACCCAAGGCAGCTCTGCCCCAGCTCTCTGGGGAGGGCTCAGGGCAGTGCTGCAGCCTAAGGATCTGCTGCTGGGCCACTTCAAAGAGCAGAGCCTGTGCCTGCCCTGCTCACAGAGCAGCTGTGCTCTTGCAAATCTTTCCAAAACACTGTTTTGGGAAAAACACCCATCAGTAAACAGGGCTGGTTCCATCAGCCCTGCAGTTCTCTGAAAGGTTCTTAGTGATAAACCCACAGTGAGTTTTTTGCTGACAGCTCCCTCCTTCTCCAGGGTAGATCAACATCTTTTCAAATAGAAATGGCTTTGTAACTTCAGATTAATATATAATTCAAATACAGTTGCGTTCTGTGATAAAAATCAACATTGCTTTCCCTCTGCCCATCTTCAAAAAAAAATTAGAGGGAGGAAGGAGGACTGCCTCCAGCATCCTGGGTTCACAATGCACAGTATCTAAAACCAGTTAGGTGGCTGGCAGAGTGGCATAATGAATAATTAAGTGGTTATTGAATGGAATAAATTAAAGTCTCTAAGTCCTGCTCCCTACCTCGTTTCCTGCCCTACCAGCTGACTCCATCACACAACAGAGCAGCTTCCTTCAAAAGGGCTTTTCAGCCTGTCTGGAACACGAGGATGTCTCAGGGCTTGTGTGACAATGTTCTGTTGTGTTTTTTGTTTTTGTTTTTTTTTTTTTTTCCCAGATGAACACTTGAATATGCTGTCTTTATCACAGCTGGGCCTCAAAACAGTCTTAATAAAAGGAGTAATTTTTAATGTGCTGATGACCGTGCTTATGTGGAAGAAAAAAAAGGTGAGTATGCTTGGGGAGGAGGTCTGAAAACATCTGTCAGAGAACATCTGGATTGGTTCTTCAGCTATGAGTGCTCCTTCTCTCTGGAATAGCAGTTCATGCAGTCTATCCAGGCTTCTTTTGTCTGCCAGCAGTAAAATCCCTCCATTCCCTTGGCCCTACCATTTTCACTCACTGCTCAAGTGCTCTTGTCCATAAGAATTTTTTTTTCCTTTCAAGACATTTCTTCCTTCTACTTCTACATCCATCCCTTCCCTTGCCTGCATTCATCTATCAGATTTCCCCCCTCACCTGTTTCCAGCTGGGAAAGCTGGATGGTTATTGACTTGGATTTAAATCCTAATATATTAATTTTTCCCAATTTCTGTTCCTTCTCTTTCTCTCTTTTTCAGCTCTACAATCGTGCAGCTGCCACTGCAACCCAAATAATGATTTGACACATCTTTGTTTCTGTTACAGGACTGAGAGCAACCAGCTGCTGCAGTCCTGAAGTACCAAACCCATCAGCTTTGAGAGCATCATGAGCAAGAGGGAGCAGAGGGACATTCCCTGTGCAAGGGACATCACCTGCTGGTCTTATAAATCACATCATATTCTAAACTGCCTTATTTGCATTGCTTTAAAACGACCCAAAATGAAACAATTCCAGCGTTCTGCCCCCCAGATGCCTGGGTCACTCACTATACAGTGCCTCTTTTGCATGAAGCAGAATTTGCTGTAATTATACTTCGCCAAGCATCTCACTGTTACTTGCATTAAAACTTCTGCCTGGAGCACTGTTGTTTTGTTAAAAACTGCAAAATATCACCTGAATGGGGATTTTTTTTTTCCTATTTTGGTAGCTTTAAGGTATTCATGTCTCTTAGGGTGCACCCCCAGAAACCTTTTCAGGTGCAAATGAAATACTTTGAAAAGCAAAGAGAGACTGACTCAGAATGCACTGTCCTGCCACCCTTTGATAGCCCAGAGCAAGATATCCCTCTTTTTTCCCTAGAGGATGAGCTGCAGGTCTCCCAGAAGTTTCAAATTCAGTGAATTTGTCTCTTCAATATCACAGAAAAAAAAAATTATTATTTTTTAAGTCTAACTGACCATAACAATTTAAGATTTGGCTTTGTGTTTAGTAAAAACACAAACCACCTTTGTTCTTTTTGTTTACTTCTAACAACCGGAGATCCCCCAAGTTCTTTTTAGTAACAATTGCATAAAAATATCTTGAATTATTTACCTGTCCACGTGTTCCCACCTTGGAACAGTGCTTGCCTGTGGCATCTGCCTGCTGCTAATTCATGAGCTGTACAGGCACCCACAAGATGTCTTGGCATTTCTTCAGGCTGTTATCAAACAAATCTTACCAAAAAAAAAAAAAAAAAAAAAAAAAAAAAAAAAAAAAGAGAAACTCGTTTGTCTCTTGTATTTGTTGTTTGAGGCATTTGGGGGGAAGGAGGGAAGGGGTTGGATCCACCATGGAGGGTGGGGACAAAGTCGTTCTGCAGGACATCTGTGCTATGTCCCTGTGAGGACATGCGGGAGAGAGAGAAGGGGGAGCCCCTCCACCCCAAGAGGAGACTCTGTGGTGGGTGGGTGTGGGAGTCCAGGGCATTCCTTTGGATACCCTGGACAGTCACAAACATGTACAGAGGAGTTTAAAACCCGTACAGGGGGGTCTGGGATCTGTACAGGGGGGTTAGAGACCCTGGCACAGAGCCCAGGAGGGCAAGGGCTTTGACTTTAGTCCATGGGAGAGACTTCCAACATTGGGAGAGGAGTTACAAGGCACAAAGTGTAATAAGGAATAGTGTAGTTTGTCACATTTGGGTTCCTAGAATAGGCATGAATGGGGATGAGATGGAGGATTCTGGACAGTGGCCTGGGGTTCTCCTTCTTCTTCGTCTCCATCTTCTGCAGCGACGGTGGCACAAAGTAGCTTTTGAGGGATTGGGTCAGAGTAGAAATGACCTGTTTAGCACAGAGTGTAGATGTTGGTGTGTAATTGTATATAAAAGACACATAATGTTATAAACAAACAGGGCAGGAGATGATTATTAACTCCTTAAATGCCTTTATTAAAAGGGGAAAGCTCAAGGGATTGCCTACACCTCTGCTGCCGCTCCCTCAATCACGACCGAGGAGATGACCGGAGTCGGTTCTGCTGCTCACGCTGCAGAGCCAGGAGTTCAACCTCACGGAAGTTCCCAGGAACTCATTGGGCTCATCCTAGTCCAGGGCTGTCTTTCTTTCCGAGTGCCTTTTTGGTGAGCAGGTGAAAACCCCCTACAGACAGCTTTACGTCTTGCCAGCCAGGTGGCATTCTTTTTGGGTCTGGATTATGTGCTGACTCGTTGTTGCCAGGGGGTTTTGGTGTTAATTGTAGCAAACATTCTGGCATGGCTTCATGGGGATCTCTGCGATTTCCATAATGGGCGTCGGTTTTGGCTTGACCGGCAGGCAGGGGGTCGGCAGGGAGCAGGAAGTCAGGCAGGGAGCAGGAAGCAGGAAGAGGGGCAGACAGAAGGCGGGGAAGCAGCATAACCTTGGCAACAGGTAAGGGCATACAAAACTGGGACTTGGGTTACAAACTGGGTACAAACTATTCAAGATAACAATGTGCATAACACCGACAGAACATCCAATGTGTTATTAGGAGTCATTAACACTTTTAAAGTAACCATCTATCTCGGGGTCTCTGCTTCCCGAGAATACGGGTGGTTTTGGCCCTTTGTCTGTCGGAGAGCCTCGAGCCGCTCGCAGAAATGACGAGGAGCTTTAGATGTTCTTTTTCAAGGTTTCTCTCTTTGTTTATTTTTTATATCTTATCTCTATACTTTTGTCTGAGCTCTGCCAAGGTCTGGACAGCACAGGCAACAGGTGACGACTGACCGCCTGCCCCCAGCTCGTCATCTTATGTACAGATAATTGCGTGTACATTACTTACAATTGTGAACTAATACATAGACTTGACACTAGACACAAAGTCTTCTACTTTGACCCGGTCTCTCTAAATCTACTTCATGTCATCACCACTGCACAAAATGGAGATGAAGAAGAAGGAGAAGACTCTAGGGTAATGCCCAGAATCCTCTATCTTGTCTCTGGTCATCCCTATTCTAAAACCCCAAGCATACAAATTACTATTACCTTTGAGGGTTTGCAATTCCTCCCAGAATGTTGGCAATCTTTCCCATGGACTATAGTCGAATCCCTTGTCTGTCTGGGGCCCATGCCAGGGTCTGCAACCCCCCTGTACAAATCCCAGACCCCCCTGTACAGGTTTTAAACCCTCCTGTACAGGTTTTTGTTCAGGCTTCTTTTGGCCAGGATGTCCAGAGGGAATACCTTGGAGTCCTACACATCTACAGAACATCCAACATACAACTGGGAGTCATGGAGTTCCACCCACATCACATAATAATCTGTGTAAGAGATGACGAGCCTCAGTCAGAGGCAGAGTCTACGCCTGATGCCCATGCTGTGAAGACCTTGGCCGGGCACAGGGAAAAAGGGAAAAGATAAGAAATAATAAGCAACGAGAAAAACCTTGAAAAAAGAACATCTGAAGGCTCTGTGTTGTTTCTGCGTCTGGCTTGGGGCTTTTCAGAGGGCAAAGGACTCTAAACCACCCTAATCTCGGGAAACCAGCACAAACCCGAGAGGTGGGGACAACAAAAACAGGGCTTGGCCACAGAGAGGGGACTGCTCACAGCTCCAGGGCCCTGCAGGCAGATTGCTGCTGCCATGGGGTGCACAGGACCCTGAGGTGTCCTGAACCCAAGTCCCCCACTCCTGAGTGTCACAGCAGCACAGGGCACCTGCTTTGTACTGGTGACACCAATGGGCCACCTTTGCCTGCAGGTTCTGCCTGGCCCTGGCAAGTCTGGAAGGGAAATGTTCTCCTTTCGTGACATCAGTTTCTCCAACATCTTCTGAGGCCACGGTGATTCCTTCCTGGGGCTGCCTAAAAACAGAGGCCAGATGAAATTAAGGGACTAAAAAGCAGTTGTATTTATTCAAGGGCCTTCAGGTACATTTCAGGCAGATTAAGGACCCTCCAGGAGCTACACCCAAAAATGGACCATGGTCACGGGTTTTCACACTTTTTATAGGTTTGGTCCATTTGCATATTGAGGGTTGATTTTCCAGTTACAGCTTCAGGCAACGAAGTTATTTACTCCAAGTTTGCTCTCCCCTCCAACTCACTTTTGTTTCCATCTCTCAGAGCCTGAGGCAGTGAGGTGTCCTTGATTCCCAGGCCTGGAGAGGAATTGTTTTATCTGACCAGAATGGGAAAGCAGCAGCTGACATTGTACATGGAGTTTAGAGTTATACACTAAAGAACTGCAGGATTACAAATACATGAAAAATAGAAAAGCTCAAATCCTAAGGCATCACCAGAGGTTCCTCTGTGGGGGAGAAATGAGAAGTATGCTCTGACAGAAACACACTCTCCCTGCAAAGCTTGAACACTTCCCAAAGTGGCAGGAAAAGCCTCTCTGGGCCAGTGAGGGTTGTCCCTCACCCAGCTGGTTGACAGCCTGCACAAGGAGCTGCTTTTGGAAAGGGTCACCATTCAAACACTTTTAGCCAAAAGCCCTGGTGCTTTCTGTGGGAGGACCATGCCAGGATCTGACCCCACACTGCTGAGCAGCAACAAGACAAAGCCTCCCTAGTGTCCTGCCCTGGTCCTGCACCTGAGCAGGTGACCTGCCACAGGGTGACAGAGTTACTGACCCCTCCTGACAAAGAACAGTTTAAACTTTCCCTGTCTGTTGCCCTGATTATTTTATAGTGCAGCTGTTCAGGGACTTGTTCTCATGTCTCCCCTGGCACAACCATCATTCTCCTGTCTCTGCAGCTGTAAGAAGCCTTTGGCTCCTTAAGTGCTGGGTTCCAGGCAGCTCTTGGAGCCTGCATTCTACCCGTGATGGAATCGACCATGTCACTGGGAAACAGCCTGAAGAAGCTGCCTAAACCGTATGTGAACTATAAAGCAAGTCATAAGTCACTGCATTTCACAGATTTCCAAATGATTAACCTCATTCTAGGAACTTTCAGGGATGTGGAAGAAAACTTTCCATACTCGTTTACCATTAGCATTGCTTTTTAAAATTAATAACTGTCGTGAATTTTTTATGCTCCACTTCAAACTCACTCCCAGATGAAAGGGCAAGAGTTAAGGACTGTGCTGCCTCTGTTTCCACATCTGAGTCTTTCCTCTTCCAGGTTAAACTGAGCCCAGGGACAGGATTTGCCAGATGGGAGATGAGTTAAATGCTTTGTCTAAAACTCCTGGCATATTGTCCTGCAAAGCACTGAATTTGCATGATCTACTTCAAAGACACTTTCAGATATCACGCTGCCAATCTCCGCACCCCCCCACCTTGTTTATTTCAAGATACAAAAAAAACACAGAGCAAAGGAAATAACAGCAGGACAGGAGGTGGAAAAGGGGCTGGTGGCCCCAGGTGGGGCAGGAAGAGGCCACAGCACAAGTTCCATGACGCCACAATCGAGATCTGGGTCACCACCACTGATGCTCCTCACCACAAAAACCACTTCCTCTGGAAAGTGCAGCACACAGGGGGTGGGGGTGGCACGTGGCAGGGAGGGGGAGAAGCTGTGGAAAAGAACAGCAGACGTTAGACCACAAAGCCCAAGTGGAATGAGGTCCAGTGGTCCTCCCCTCCCACCCCCTGACCGCAGCCTGCACTTGGGGAGTTGTTCTGGGCACAGCAGGAAGGACTGAGCTATCTATAGAGAGTGGGCAGGGAAAGGGGGGGAGGAATGCATTGTAAAGCGTGGTGGGGAGTGTTGTCTAGGTTTTTGCTGTTCTCCTCTGTCTCTTTCAGAAGTTTTTCTTAAGTTCTATTTGAGCCTTCTGTGTTTGCCTTTTGCAATGGAGTCAGACATGATTTTACATCAACAACTTCGGTATTGTAAAAGTATAACCATGTTTACATTCTTCTCCGAAGGAGGAGACTGTTGATGGACTGTTGGGTTGCCCAGTGTGTTTGAAGAGCAAGATTTTCTTCCTCCAATCCATGGTCACTGCCGAATTCTATAAATGTTGAAGTTTGTAAATAAACTGCCTCTTTCCTGCCTTGGACATTTCAGTGTGTGGGTGACATTTCTTTGTGTCCTGTGTGACAGGGGAGAGCTCCTGGAATTGTGTCAGATTTCTGAATTTGCTGATGGGTCTCTGCATCCTTTTTACAGATTGAATCTGTGCAGAAAACTCCTTTCACTCCTCCTGACCCAGATGAGAAAGAAGGGTGAAAGAGCAGGCTGGAGTGCTCTCACACTGCCAGGGAAGGAGGTTTTCATGGTCCACCCTTAGCATCCTCCCCCCTGTCACCTCCTGTGGGTAGAAGATGAATTTGTGTGGTTTTTTTCAGGGTTCTGTTGGAGAAAATATTTGTCACCTCTCATCAAACATGGGCCTATGCACAAACCATCCTCCCTCATTTTCCTCCTCCTTGTGTGACCAGGGGCCTGAGTGTGGGCTTTTCAAGGACCAGAAGGTGTCAGTGGATCTGTTGAAGTTTATTCCAACGTGGGAGGAGCTGTGTTAGGACTTGGAAGGGACTTTAAAGAACACCCAGTGCCACCCCTGCCATGGGCAGGGACACCTTCCACCATCCCAGGCTGCTCCAAGCTGGCCTTGGACACTTCCAGGGATCCAGGGGCAGCCACAGCTGCTCTGGGCAACCTGTGCCAGGGCCTTCCCACCCTCACAGGGGACAATTTCTGCCCAATATCCCATCCAGCCCTGCCCTCTGGCAGTTTGAAGCCATTCCACCTTGCCCTGTCATTGCTTTGTGAAAAGTCTCTCTGCAATTCTGCTTTCCCTCAAGAATTCTACTGTGGAGCTAATGGTGACCAGAGGAAGTGTAAGCAGGTAAGAAGCAGGGAAAAGGACAAAAATAAAAAAGGAAACCTCCAGGGCAGAGCCTCACATCTCCTCTCACTCAGCCCCTGTGCAGTTCTGAGCAGCAGCCAGGGGAGGATGGACCTGAGTGCCATCATCAGTTACATTAAAACAGCATCTGCTGCAGACATTTCCTCTGGAATTCAGGGGAAGAAAATCTATTCAGGTTTCCAGCAGTGGTTGGTTGCATATTTCCTTGTTCCTCGTATTTTTTTAACCAAGTGCAAGATCAGCTTGTCTTTCCACAATCTCTCATTTTTTTTTTTTTCTCTCTTTTAAAAGGATTTGTTTTCCTCTCAATTAGACTTGCAATCACAAGAACACAAAGGAGTATTTTTCTCCTTCTGGAAAGACTCTTGCAGTGTGATGGGCAAAATTGTCAGGAATAATTATACCAAATAATTGGTGGAAAAAAAATTGATGGAAAAAAATCTCTCCCTCCCAGTTTGCTGGAGTATGAATACTCCTGGGCCAAATCCACACAGGGCCAGGAGTGTCCAGAAACGTGAGGATTGAATTAGAACCTTCAGGAAAACTAAAATACATAAATCCACATAGACATGAAAGAATGGCAAGTTTAGTTTTAAATAAAGAGAGGGGTTTTAAGTGCCCTAAACTAACAAGAGCCTGTGTCACTAAGTAAGAAAAAGACCTAATACCTAGTTTAAGGTTCAGTTTAACATTGCCTTTTGCAAAGTGGAAGTCTAGTGAAAACAAAAATAATGCAGCCTTGGTAAAACATTCCTAGATAGAACAGACAGAGCTACACGTGTAGAGCTTGTATGATAATTTAGGAATATTAACTTAAATCAATTTTAGCTTAGGATAGGCCCAACACCATTGTAAGAAAATCCGTGTTTAAGCCTGATTGGCTAAAAATAGAATAAAATGCACTGAGAATGTTAGAACACATACACCTAGGGGACACAGAATAAGGGTGTTGTTGCTGGGACTGCTATTGATAAGATGCTCACAGAACACAGGTTAAGACTGCTGCTGCTGCTCTTCTGCTTGGGACTTGGAAACTTTCTGTTCGAGGGTTTCTGCATGCTGCTGCAGACTGACAACTTTGCCTTCGTGGGACTGATTTAGCCATGCAACACAGGACTGCTTTACAACTACCCAGCTTTTCAGCTGCAGAGAAAACCAGACAAGCACAAAGCAGGATCAGTGTGAGGACAGAACCTCACAGATGAAGGTCCTACTGACCTGGACAGACTCGAGCAGTGGGCAGAGGACAATGGCTTGAGGTTCAAGGCCAAGTTCCTGCACTGGGGTCACAGCAACCCCCTGCAGCTCCAGACTGGGGGAGGGAGGAGCAGCTCAAGAGCTGCTCAGGAGAAAGGGATGTGGCAGGGCTGGTTGCCAGCTGGCTCAGTGTGAGCCAACAGTGTGCCCAAGTGGCCAAGAGGGCCAACAGCAGCCTGGCCTGGCCCAAAAGCGACACAAGCGATCACCCTCTGATCACCCTCTGATCACCCCCTGTACCCGGCTGTGGAGAGGCTGCAGCTCTGTCTTGGAAAGACAGGTGTCTGCCAGGGAAAGCTGGAGTTTCCCTTGGAATGGAGAGTGCAAACCCCTCACCCCCTCCAAATTATAATTTTGCAATTAAGGTCTTTCAGGGTTTGGGAATGGGAATAGGAATAGCAGGGATATGATATGATATGATATATTATATTTATATTATATTATATTATATTATATTATATTATATTATATTATATTATATTCCTAATATTTACTAGGAATATAAACAACACAAATGTAGTAGTGAAACAAACAAACAAACAACCATCTTAGAAACCCTGACAGAGTCAGAGCTACAACCTGACACCCTGTTGGTCAGGGTGTTGGAAGCAGTTTAAAAGTGAGCCCTCCTGGAGTGGCAGATGTGGTTCTGTTGGAGCAGAGATGATCCTGAGAGAAAAAGGGTGAGTGCTGCACTCAGTTCTGGACCCCTCACTCCAACAAGGACTTTGAGGGGCTGGAGTGTGTCCAGTGAAGAGCAGCAAGGCTCAGGAAAGGACGAGAAAACACATCTCTTGTGAGGAATGGCTGAGGGAGCCGGGATTGTTTGGTGTGGAGGTGGCTCAGGGAGGTCACATCACACCCCTGAAGGGCTGCAGTGAGGTGGGGTCAGTTCCTTGTGCTCTGACTGCAGTGAGCAGACCTGGGGAATGGCCTTGAACTGAGACAGGGGAGATTCAGATCAGATCAGGGCCTTGGAAGGGGCTGCCCAGGGAAGTGGTGGAGCCAACAACCCTGGGGTGTTCAGGAGGTGTCAGGATCTGGCACTGAGTGATGACGTTTAATTACAGTGGCAGTGTGGGGTGGATGGCTGGACAATCTGGAAGGTCTCTTCCAACCCTGATCCTGTCATTCTGAGGGGGGAGCTTCTCCCTGTCCCCAGAGCAGCTCCAGTGCCACTCCAAGCTGCCAGCTGGGCAGTCCATGCCAACATCCCTGAGTTTATCAGCACACCAGAGTGCAGGCACACTGACACTGTGTCACCCACAGCCCTCAGTGAGCCTCTAAGTCCAGCTGGGACATCCAGATGTGGCCCACGTGTCTCTGAGGGATGTGGGAGGCTCTGTGGGAACTGGGTGCACTGGAGGACACTTCCTTCCTTTGTGACCACCAACCACAGCCTCATCTGAATTCTCCACACCTTTGAAGCCCAGGTTAACATTGGCAACTCTGGAAGATCAAAAGGCAGGAAAGAGGGAGATGGAAAGGGTGGATGACAACTGAGTTTCCATGATCATTTGTTTCCTACTTCCCTCCAAAACTGGGGCACAGAAAAAAAAAGCCTGCTGGGTAGAAAGAAAGGGAGAGAGAGAAAACCAGGAAGTCATGCCTGAGGGGGAACCTGGATGCAGGAGAAGCTCAGTCACCAACATGGAAAAGGCTGGAGTGTCATAAAGGGTTTTATTGATGGAAAGCATCACAGTTACACAATGAGTCTGCAGAACCCTCCACAGGACAGTCTGGGGGGGAAAAATCTTGAGCCTTGTGTCCCCTTCCTCCACCAAGGAAGAAGGTCAGAGTGTGTTGGGCACTTCCCTCTGCCAGGCTTTGCCATCAGCAGCAGTTCAAGACCTGGAAAGAGAGCAGGCAACATCAGCAATGTTACTGCAGAGCAGAGGGGGAAAGGCTCCCCCAAGCCCCAGTGATCCTGTGGCCCCTTGCACAGCAACAACAGAGCATGTCCCCACTCCCCAGCTGGCCCTGTCCCCAGCTGCCTCATCTGCAAAGAAGCTCCACACTTGAACCCCAGCCACACCTCAGCCTCACAGAGCCCAGAAGCTCCCAAAGCTTCTCCTGCAGAGAATGGGGAATCTCTCTCATGAGAGAGGAATGGGGGAGGGTTTCTGGAGCAGTCCTAGTTTAACTCTTTAAGTATAAAAGCCAAAAAATACAAAAGCTCAAAATCAGAAAGCCATAAATCCTCCCTGTGTGCCAGCCCAGAGGACAACAGCTCAGCTGTGCTTGGCCAAGAGGAAGCTGGGAGCTTTATGCTGTTGTACACCACAGCAACACAGACTCTGACTCCAGAAGACAGAAAATGACTCTTTTATTTTTGGCACGTGTCTCCCTTTTTATACTGTTCTACATAGACCAATCTGATTGGTGAAACAAACTTTTTTAATTACATTGGTCAAACTAGAGGGACATCAAGAGGAAGTCCCTCCTAGGGAAAGAATGTAAACAAAGTTACAGCTACAAAAACATGTCTCTTGTTTGCACAAAATTCCCTGGGAAAAGAATTTCAGAAAACCAAAACATCTCAGGCACCAACCAGGGCTACAGGAGCTCAGGGGATTCCTGGACTCCCTCTCCAGTTCTCCCCAAAAGCACTGCAGTGCTATGGCTGCCCCTTCGGTGACCCCACAGTACCTGGCAGCCTCTCCCAGAGCTCAGCCAACGAAATTGATGACGACCAGATGGAGGATGGTGTTGGCAAAGAGGAAATCAGCGAACGCCCGCTCGGGTGAAATGCCCTGGAACTCGCCCTTGTTCTGGGGGTTGATCTGGATCCGGAGGCAAACTGCACAGCAGAGGGAGAAGGAGCCATCAGTGAGCACAGCAGGGAGCTGTGGAGGGAAGCACGGCCTCCCTGGGGCAGCCCAGCCCAGCATGGATCACTGTTCCACCAGGGAAAGGTTACTCCATCGTTACTACAGAGGAGCAGGACAGTGTCAGGGGCTGTTGTGGAGTCAGTGCTCCCACAGCACCACAGGGTGCCCAGAGCCCTGAGGGGAACAGGCTCAGAGCAGGATTGGACTCACACACAGGTGTGGATATTCCCCTGTCCTCTGTTGGGTGTGTTACAAACACAGAATGGTTTGGATTTGAAGGGACCTTAGAGATCACAGAATCACAGAATTTCTAGGTTGGAAGAGACCTTCAAGATCATCAAGTCCAACCTGTGCTCTAACACCAGACCACGGCACCCAGTGCCACATCCAGGCTTTTCTTAAACACATCCAGGGATAGTGACTCCACCACTTCACCGGGCAGGCCATTCCAATACTTTATCACTCTTTCTGTGAAAAACTTCTTCCTAATATCCAACCTGTATTTCCCCTGACACAGCTTAAGACTGCATCCTCTCGTTCTGTCAGTTGTTGCCTGGAGAAAGAGACCAACCCCCAACTGACTGCAACCACCCTTCAGGGAGTTGTAGAGAGCTACGAGATCACCTCTAAGTCTCCTTTTCTCCAGGCTAAACAACCCCAGCTCCCTTAGTCGTTCCTCAGTCTCATCTCATTCCAGTCCCAGGGACACCTTCCACTATCCCAGGCTGCTCTAAGTCCCATCCAACCCAGCCTTGAACACTTCCAGGAACTGGGGCAACCACAGCTGCTCTGAGCACCCTGTGCCAGGGCCTCCCCACCCTCCTACTGAACAATTCCTGCCCCAAAATCCCACCCATCCCTGCCCTCCGGCAGGGGGAAGCCATTCCCTTATCCAAAGTCCCCCTCCAGCTGTCTTGGCGCCCCTTCAGGCCCTGGAAGGAGCTTTCAGGTCTCACTGCAACCTTCTCCTCTCCTGGACAGCCCCGCTCTCCCAGCCTGTGCTGAGGGGGGCTGCAGAGAGGGGCAGGGCGGGTTTGGGGAGCAGCACCGTGCTTGTGTCACTGCGGGACCCTCGGTTCACCCGAGTGAGAGTGGGGGGGGGATGTGAAAAACGACGTTTCACCTTTTTTATATTATTTGATAAGTTTAATAAAAATAAAATAGAATAGAATGAAAATAGACAAATAAGGAGACAAAAGAAGGCAGCTTCCCAGCTGAGGGTGCAAAGCAACACACCGCCCATTCTAAATTTCTTGGTATTTGAAAGTCTTGGTGTCACGTATTTAAATAAGCTAATGCAGGATTCAAATATTCATTTTGGTTTCAAGTCTCCCCTAAGCATACAGGTTTCCCCAGGCATACAGGTTATCTGTGAGACTCCACGAAATCTAGATGTATGTTGTAAATGTGTCTTCCAAAGATTTAGACCCTCAAAGGCTTAAATGTTTCTTATCAGAAATCTTTAACTCAGGAATTCCAGACGTCCCTTCTGTCTTTTATCTAGTTGAGGAGTTAAAAAAAAAACAAACCCACCTCCCGTCTCTACTTTGTTATAATCTGAAAATATACCCCCATTACATTTTTAAAAATCACAAATAAAAGAAAATGCAGTACAACCTTCTTACACCGTATGTATAACATTCATTTCAATATTTCCGAAAAACCAACTCCAAAATATGCATTTATAACAGGGGACAAGGACCCGGGCCGAGCAGCTCCTGCCCCGCCGGGAGCAGAACAGGGAGCTCGGCCAAGGGCGGGGGGTGCTGAGGCTCCCGGGGCTCCCCCGCTGCCGGGGCGGCTCTGAGCGCTGCTCCGGGACACCCGCTGATTTCTAAGCATCCCCGCCATGCCCGCGGCCTCTCGGCGGAGGCTGAGGGTGACCCCGGCCCGCGCTCTGGCCGTGAGGGGGATGGTGGGCCCGGCACTGACCGCCCAGAATGAAGCTGCCGACGGCGGAGATGAAGCCGCTGAGGAAGGAGTTGAAGGGAAAGGTGCCGACGCCAAGGCAGTATCCGAACTGCAGCGCGCCGGTGAGCAGCACGTAGAGCAGGAAGGCGTCCAGCGCCTTGAGGCGCCCGGCGGTGCCGCCGCCGTACTCGGACAGGAAGCGCCGCGCCACGGCCCGCACCGAGCCCGCCATGGCCGCTCCCGCCGCCGCGCATGCGGAACGCCGCCCCCCAGCACCGCGCCTGCGCGCATCGACGTGGCGGTAAGCGACTGGGGAAACCTGCGCATGCGCCGAAGGCTTGGCGGCAACCCCTCCCCTGGTGTTTTCCAGAAGCCAATAAAAGCGCAGAGCTGGGTGTTGCTGGGCAGATTAGAGAGCTGTTTCCTCTCTGGCCCAATCAGAGCACGGCGCCGCTGCTGGGGGCGGGGCCTTGCCTGAGGCGGCTGGGCCGAGGGACTGTCCGGGGGCTGTGGCTGAGGGACTGTCCGGGATCCACCACGAGGGTGGTGGAAAACACCTGTATTCCTGTATCGCCCTGCTTGGAGCTGGAGAAAGGAAAATCACTGCTTCTTCTTCTTCTTCTTCTTTTTTTTTTTTTTTTTTTTTTTTTTTTTTTTTTTTTTTTTTTTTTTCTCCCTTAAACACTATCGTGGTCCTGAGCCTGAAGTGAGCAAAACAGCTGAGACCAACACAACTCTGCTGCTTTTAGGTTTCTGACGGGGGAACAACTTTGCAATAAACCAAACCAGAACTTTTCTCTATACGTTCATCCTGTTTAAATCATTCCAGCCTTCCTACCTCTCCGAAATGAGGGATGCTCCCACACAGGCTCTGCAGTGAAGGAAAGGCATTTTCCTGTCCTAGAATCAGGGACTGGATTGGCTTGGAAGGGACTTTACCCTGACCTTCTGCAGCATGTCCTAACCCAGGTTTTGCTGGTAGGATTAGGGGGAGATGACTGAATGACGAGTGTTTGTAATATACACATGTAGAGTTTACTGTAGAACAGTTTGGTTGCACACAATAACAGGTGTGTAACCATTTTGGTTGTCATTGATAGTAATGTGTGTAAAACCATAGAGATACCACTTAAGGAAATGTCCCAAGGTCTGGTCGTGGCCTCACAATCGTGACAATTTCTGTGGCTGTCTCATTCCCTGGTAACCAGGATTTAGTAAATCTCACTGGGGTTGAGATTTACCAAAAGTTATCTGTATCTTTTCCTTGTCTGGCTGTGATGGGTTGTGTGCTATGATTATTTGCCACAGTGAGTAGCAACTTCAGTTTGAAGTGCTGACATTTGTGCTCCGGTATTTACCACAGAAGTAGCCAAGGATTTAAATGAGCCTGTGGGAAATGAATGGGATTGTATCATTGTCTCATCTCTCTGGCTCTTTCCTGGGAGCCTTCACAAGTAAATAAACCTGCCACTCCCCAGCTCACTTGCTGAGAGCAGTGGAGTCCAATTTCTCAACTCAGGTTAAACTGGTTAGTTCTGTTTCTAGAGGGGCTGGGGTGGGGGGTGACAGTGGCCCTCAGGAGGTCCTTTGATCTCCTCCCAATTCCTTATCAAGCCTTCCAGATTAGTTGTGGGTAATTTGTCCATTAGCTCTCCAGGACTTGCTTTTGCAACAGCCTCCACCCACAAGCTGTACCTCATCCTCCCACAAGGTGACACATTTTGTCAGCGATTACCTGGTGAGGGAGGTTTTAGGACCTGTCCTACCCTCCTGATGTCTGTTTTTGGTTTAGGGCCACCTGTACCAGAGATCCCCAATTGCTGACCAGTAGTTACTAATTCTTGAGCTACCTCTGAACTCAGCCTCTGGCAGTAACCTCAGCAGCTGGGGACCAACTGTTGTTGTCTAGGTTTTTGCTGCTCTCTTCTGTCTCTTTAAGAGGTTTTTCTAAAGTTCTATTTCAGCCTTCTGTGTTTACCTTTTGCAATGGAGTCAGACATGATTTTACATCAACAACTTTCTTGTTATAGTAACTGTCTAACCATGTTTACATTCTTCTCACAAGGAGGAGGCTGTTGATGGACTGTTGGGTTGCCCAGTGTGGTTGAAGAGGAAGATTTTCTTCCTCCAATCCATGGTCACTGCTGAATTCTATAAATGTTGAAGTTTGTAAATAAACTGGCTCTATTCTGCCTTGGACATCTCAGTGTGTAGGTGTCATTTCTCTGTGTGACAGGCTGTGCTCCCTCTCTTGTCCTGCACATGGGCTTGATTTGATGACCCCTCCTGCAGGCTGGAGCAGCTCTGGACAGCCCCGTGGCTCCTGGGGAGGATGTGCTGAGCCCACCAGCAGCGCCTCTGGGACACTGAAGGGTCACTGCACACCCGGCTGCATCCACAGGCTGCTCTGGCCAGGCATGAAATTCTTGATGCTTGGCACTTGTGAGACTGTGTTGGGACAACTGTGCACAGTACAGAAAAGCCCCAAGGATTTTATGAGAATGGTGAGTCCAGTGGAGGACAGGTGAGTTTGTCAGAGAAGTGGGACACATCACACCTGAGGAGAAGCAGAGAGAAGACAAAGCCAAGAGGAGGAATCTGTCCACTGAGGGAGAGTTAGAGAGAGACCTCTCAGACCCCCTCAGACCAAGAGGTGTTGGTCATGGCTTAAAGTAAACCTTTTCTGCACAAAAGGAAATAAATATTCACAATGTAAACACAAATTGTGGCACTGCAGGGAAGCTGATGCACCCCCCTGTTTGGAGATATCCACATTTACTGAGAGAAGGTCACGAGCAACCTTGTCCAGCTTTGCTTTCAGCAAGGATTGGACCTCCAGAGGTCCTTCCCAATCTCATTTTCTCCGTGGTTTGATTATGCTCTTGCTGTTCTTTCACAAGTGTTTTCCCACAAGGTGTTTTTTTTAAGTTTTTGATGCCTAATTGGTCCCTGAGGTTTGACACAGTGAGGAAACACAAGGCTGTAGTGCACTGCCACTATTATATAAAGGAGCTGAAGAGAGAGGAATGTTTTTTGCCAAAAATCAGTTGTCAAACTAAGTTAAGGAGAAGCAGAATCAGACTGAGAATACTTTTTGTAGCATCCTGGATTGCTGTGGATATACTGGTAACTACCTGGAGCATTTCTTAGAGTTCAGGTGTTGTTTTCTGAAGAACAGGGAAAGTTTAAAAGGAACACTGACTTGGAAAACCGAACTTTTAGTCTTCAAATTAAGTAAAAACAGCCTTTAGCTGTTTACTGAGGGAGTTTCTTGGTTTAGAGGACCCCCCCCTCAGCTTCCATCTGTGGTATTGAAAAATATGTCCTGTATTTCGCATGGTTTGTGAGAGGGAAGTTGTTTTGTGTTGGTGTTTTTTGAGAAATAACCATAAGATGATGCCAGTGAACTCCTGTGTTTTGCTGGGAAAAGGGCACTGAGGGGAAAGATTTGATGGAAGTAGTGCATTAAGAAGGATTGTAGCATCCCAGCTTACAGCTGTCTTTTTGTTGAGCATTTGAAGAGGGAAATTGGAGTGTCTTGTTTGATATAGGTTATCAGCTAGATAAGATGGGTTTGCTTTTCCTGGGAATTTGTTGTGTTGGTATTTACTTCAGTCATTCAGAAATATCTGAAATGAGTCTGAAATGAATCCAAAACCAGATTAAAATATCCAGATAACATGATAGATAAAATCTGGGAAACATGAGTGCAAAGCAAGACAGGTCTCTCTTTCAGGCAAGGAGGGCTGGTGTCTGGGAGGAAGAGGAAGGAGAATGCAGTTGAAAAACCACAGATGGGACATGGCAAGCCTGTAAGAAAAGGCTGTGATTGAAGGGCATCAGGCAGAGTTTCAGCTTTCCCTTCAGGAGATAATGGCATTGGTTGTGCAGCAGTGACATAGACAGGCTGCACTGGACAGTCTGAGCTTGGGCTGGAGTGCTCTCAGATGGAGGGATGCTTGGACACTCTGGAGAGGAAAGAGTGTCCATCAGCATCAGAGCTGATCCACTGGAGCTGGAGCTGAGGGTGAAGGAACACAATTTCCCCACAGGTTTTCCCATTCCCTCTCTCACACTGGTGCTTGCTGTAGCATCCAAACACTGCTCTGTGCATTTTGCCTTCTCTCAGTGGTAGCCAGACAGCCTTAACTTGGCAGCATTGCTGTCCTTCTGTCTGGCCACTTCTCTGAAGAGTCTCTACCTCTCTCTGTCTCTTTCCCTGTCTCCTTTCAACTGCAGTAACTTTCTCTTTAGCAGTATTATTGCGTCCTTGACCCAGTCTAACCTGCTTCAGAGTCAGTCTGTAGGGTGATTGCATTCCACTGTGATAAGTCTCTGGGCACAGGCAAAGTCCTCACTCTGGCCATTTGGCTTTTTTTTTTTTTTTTTTTTTTTTTTTTTTTTTTTTTTTTTTTTTTTGGTTTGTTGGAGGTGGAAGTTGTCAGATCATTCAGAGAGACCCAGAGTCTCTAATAGATTCTGCACCTCTCTCAAGTGTGCTGTGAGGGAACTGTAGGAATTGTTTTGACTGGAGTGAGGACTCAGTCTTACAAATGGAGCTTGGGACTCCTTTTACGTGACCAGCATTTTTAATATGTGGTTACTGTGGCTGCTTCAGTCTTTCACAAGTGGTTTGTTGCTGGTATTGCTCTGCAATGTCAGCAAAGCCAAACTGACACATGTTGTTTTCTGACCGTTCCCAAAACAGGTCTTTTTCTGCCAGCAGTGATGTCTCAATGAACCGCACAACTGTAGTGGAGTTTGTCCTCCTGGGGCTGGCTAACAGCCGCCACTTGGAGCTCACCCTCTTTCTGTTCCTGGGCATTGCCTATTTCTTGATTCTGCTTGGAAACATTTCTGTCATCACTATCACTCTGACCAATAACTCCCTTCAGACCCCGATGTACTACTTCCTCAGGAATTTTGCCCTGTTGGAAATCACTTTCACCTCCACGTTCCTTCCCAGTACCCTGTACAGCCTGCTGACAGAGAAGAAGACAATTTCCCTGCCTGGCTGCTTCCTTCAGATGCTGCTTTTCTACTCCCTGGGCACCTGCACTCTTTTCCACATGGCAGTGATGTCCCTGGACCGCTACGTTGCCATTTGCCACCCCTTGCATTACACAGCCATCATGAGCAGCAGGCTTCGCCTGCAGCTGATCCTGAGCTGCTGGGCTCTGAGCTTTCTCTCCATGCTCCCTCCCACCCTCCTGACCGTGCAGCTGCCCTTTTGTGGCCCCAATGTCATGAACCACTTTTATTGTGATGCCTCCCTGTTGCTGCAGCTGTCCTGCACAGACACAGGCTTCATTGAAGAGCTGATGTTCATCACACTCATCATCATCCTCCCCGGCACCCTGATAGTAACTGCTGCTTCTTACGGCTGCATTGTTGTCACCATCTTGCACATCCCGTCCTCTGCAGGCAGGAGGAAGGCGTTTTCCACCTGCTCAGCTCACCTCACGGTGGTGGCAGTGTTCTACAGCACGTGTATTTACAGGTACATCCGCCCAGAGCAGCGGGGTGGGCAGGACTCTGACAAAGTTCTCTCCTTGTTCTTCTCTGTGCTGACTCAAACTCTCAACCCCTACATCTACTCGCTCAGGAACAGGCAGGTCAAGCAAGCTTTGAAGGAGACAATCCTGAAGTTTTCTGGCTCCCTGAGGCAGATGTGAACGGTGGAGTAGCCCATCCAATTGTTTCCCAGATGCAACATCTGTATTGTGAATTAAAGATGCTGATTTCAAGTGGTTTAATGCTTTCTAGATGTTATGTAGCTCCTCTTTGCAATGAAAATATGCCAGCACAGAAGGGATTTTCTAATCTTCTGTCACCTAGCATCAGTTTTGCCTCAGCTTTTCACCCCCTTGCTGGGATAGGTTAGCCTTAGTGAATAACCAAATTCCCACTCACACCTTCCACCCCACAGTGGGACAGAGCAGAGGCAGAAAAGAGGAAAAACAGAAAAAAAAAAAAAATCTCGTAGATTGATATAAAGACAGAGAGATGGTTTGCCAGTTTCTACCAGGAGTGAAACATACTGGATTTGGGGCACACCAATGTAATTTATAGCCAACTAAAAGAGTTTCAATCGTGAGAAACAAAATTAAATATTCAACACCTGCTCTTCCCCCTTTTCTGTGCTCAGGTTTATTCATTCATTCCAGACGACTCCAGCAGTATTCCCAGCACTCAGGGTGGGTGGGGAGGGTTATGGTCAGTGTTTGGGGTTTCCCCTCTGCTGCCTCTTTCCTCTCACACTTTTCCTCTGCTCCAATGTGGGCTCTCCACAGGCTACAGAGAACACACTGTACAAAGCAAGTACAGGAATACCATTCTTATTACTATTTTCATTTTTAGAAATTTAGCTTCCACAAAGCTGTGTTTACAATCCCTACCATACACACCATACCCATCAGCAAAATTCCTTGTCCTCCCTCTGATTCAGTACAGGACAATCCTTGATCCCAAGTACAATTCATGGAACATTTTGTTTCAGTCTTAGCTGTAGAGGCGTTTCCAGGTTTGGGGCTGTCTTTGGCTGTGAATAGTGAATCCAGGAATCTCCACCAGCAATTTTTACAGCTGTGTGGATAGTCAGGAGAACTTGGAATGGTCCTTTCCACTTTTGCTTGAGTGGTTCTGACCTATCCCCAATCTCCTGGACAGTGAGAGTGTGGTTGAACATCCAAGGTCACTGATGATGCTAAAATAATAAACCTATGCAAGGATGAGAGTGGTTCTTTCCCAGAGTTTCCCATATGTAGCCCTGGTTCGTGCCTGAGATGTTTTGGTTTTCTGAAACTCTTTTCTCAGAGAGTTTTCTGCCAACAAGAGACAGAGTTTTTCTAACTGTAACCTTTGTTTACATTCCTTTCCCTAGGAGGGACTTCTTCTTGATGTCCCTCTAGTTTGACCAATGTAATTTAAAAAGTTTGTCTTTCTTTCACCAATTGAGTTGTTCTCTGTAGAATAGCATAAAAGAGAAAAAATTGCCAAAAATAAACAGAATCAATTATCAGCCTTCTAAAGTCAAAGTCTGTGTCGTTGTGGTCTTTAACAACGTCACCCATACTCCCTGAAATTGTGATTCCTTACTGTGTGTTTTTCCCTGGGTATAATTGCAGCCTGACATCATCTCCCATAGAGGATTTCATATGGAATTGGCTTCTCCTTGGAGCTTGGCTGAATTTGAATTCTCAGCAATGCCAGGGGAAGAGCCTATGGCCACTGAAGTGATGTTTCCTGTCAAATTTGGCCATGGTCTTGTTGAACCTCCTGGTTTTGGCCCTTTGGACACTGACTGTGGCCTTGGTGTGTCCAGGTGTGAGTGTCTGCACAGAGGCTATCTGTGTGTGCAAAAATATTCAATGTAGCAAGTGACACCAGGTCCCTGGGAGATCACTTTTATTCCTAAACAGATAATAGACAACAGACTGCCAACTCCTAAAAGAAAAAAAAAAGAATAATAAGAGACAAGAGTGAAGAGGGAGAGGGAAAGAAGATAAACATGCAATTATAATTACTAACATTGCATTGAAAAAAAATTAAAAACATTTCTTCTCATTATTTCCTTCAGTACCTGTTACATTTTCTAGTTTGTTCTAGCTTTTACCCCAGCTGGGGGTAACTAAGCACCACACAGGCACTCCCTCCCTCCCCCAGGGTGGGGTGGGAGCAGAACTGGGAAAAGATGAAACAGGGCTTGTGATAAGAACAGTTTAATATTTGAAATAAAGTAAAATATAATACTGATAATAAGAATGATAATAATGAAACAGAGAGGGAGGAATAAAATCCAAAGGAATCAAGGGGTGAAGAGCACAGTTCCTGTCCTGACCAATGCCCAGCCCATCCCTGAGCAGTGACTGGTGCCTCCCGGCCAGCTCTGCCCAGTTTGTATCCTGGGCGTGTTGTTCTGTGGTGTGGAAGATCCCTTTGGCAGTTCAGGTCAGCTGTCCTGGCCCTGCTCCCTCCTGGCTCCTTGTTCTCCTGCTCATTGGCAGAGTCTGGCAAGCTGAAAACTTGATTTAGAGTGAGCACTAAACCCTCCATGTGTTATCAATGTTATACTAAATCCAAAACACAGCACTGTTCCAGCTACCAAGAAGAAAATTATCTCTGTGCCAGCTGAAACCAGGGCAATATAGCATTTGATGATGAAATGGTCACCCACGCAGGAATTCCTCTCTTTTCCTTCCTTCTTTAGATTGAAGATTTCTAAATCATAGCTTGTGTCTGTTGGCTGGAGTGTCAACACTCTCTGACTCTGCAGGTTTCAAAAACTATTGCCAAGGGAGGTATGTCATAGCATGCCTTATTCTCCTCAATGTTTTTCCTGGATATCTCAGATTTTTATAAAGTTTGGTATCCAGAAACATCCATCAATCTTCAAAATTCTTAGAAAATGTGCATGGCAGTTTTCCACTGGTTGTATTGGTCCGGTGTGGTTGCAATACATGGTTGTCAAAACAGCCTGCTGCAATTCTGTGTGATGCTTTCCACACCCAAGGAAATTATTTTGTTACAAAATTTGCATTAAGGCAAAATGAAAAATAGCCAACGATGTCCCTCACAAATTATTGTCTGGAGAATGTTCAAGAGCTGCTTGAAAAGAAAAGAAACAGTACAACCAGGCACTGGTAACAGTGTCATCTTCCTTTTGTAATCTCTCAGTGGGGATGGATCAATGATCAAATGTAGTTTTGGTGATGAATTTCTTCTTGACTTGATACATGGCAAATGGAGAATGTAGAAATAAAACAGTGATTGCAGCATTTCTGACCCTGGAATTTGGGAATATCCCAGAAATGCAATCTCTTCCTCCTTTCCTTGTTTTTCCACCTGCTTTTCCTACCTCACTGTTACTACACTTCCTTATGGAAGTGTTCTACCAAAAACTAGGACTCTCAAAGCACTGAAAAAGTCTCAGTTTTTTACATAGTTATGACACCACTGTTCATCTACAGTCTGAGAAATAGAGAAGTCAAGGATACTTTGAGCAAAATGGTCAAGAAATGTGAATATTTCCTGAAGGTTGGGGAACTGTAACCATTTTTCCCCCTAGAAAACAAAGAAAGAAAATAATGTATTCGAGGACAGCTTCTTATTAAACTTTTTAGCCCTTAGAGCCTGTGACATTTACCCTTGACTTTTTACTATCAAACTGGCAAATCTGAGTGACTTTAACTGCCCACGTGAGGACAAGGCGCTTCTCTGTGGAAAAGGGCTCTCTCCCTATGAACTGCACCAGTTGCCTAGGTGTCTAGTTCAGATTTCATCTAAGCAGTGACCCCCCCAAATCAGCTGATTGCAATCCCACTCCTCTGAACAGTGACCTATTTCACTTTATCACAGTTGTTAAGGACAGCTGAGTCTTAGATTAATAATTTAGATTTATGGAATAATTTTTTTTAGACAGCTAAAGATAGGGCTAAAGATGAGTGAATCTAATTCAGAGGGAACAATCCAATCTCAGTTAGAGTAACTATACCAACATGACTGTAATTGTCTCAGTGGATGTGAATGCTGCACAGCTGCAAACATGAATATTAAAAAAAAAAAAAGTTAAATTACAGGCTGATAACTCTTAACTGGTTCCACATTTTTAGACATTTCATATTCATATTTGTTTGTAATTGTCACCTCGGGTGTTTTCAGCCATTTGTGTGAATGGCAAAGGTAAATATGAGTTCTACAGATGTGCCTTACCCAGCACTGAGCAGAGCAGGGCGTGCCACAGGTCTGGTGGAACAGAGGGCAGGGCCTGAGGTGCTACATTCAAACCTGGATGTTCAAGTGCAGGGCTCACTGGGCCAGGTGGAAGGAGGGAGCTGGGAGTTAGGGTGGCTGCTGGGCCCTGAATGTGTCAGCAGTGTGGGTTGCAGTCACTCTGTTGCAGTGACAGTGTGTTGCAGGCACAGCGTGTGTTGCAGTTGAAGTCACTGTGTTGCAGCCACTGTTGCAGTCACAGTGTGGCAGTGGCAGTGTGTGTGTTGCAGTGTTGCACTCTGTTGCAGTCACTGTGTTTGTTGCAGTCACTGTGTTGCAGTCACAGTTGCAGTGGCAGTGTGTGTTGCAGTGTTGCAGTCACTCTGTTGTGCAGTCAGAGTTGCAGTGGCAGTGTCGGGGCCCAGCACTGTTGCTGCAAAACAGGCTCTGTGCCTCTGTCCATGGTTTGGAAGGGCGGGTTTGCAGAGGTGGCTCTGGCATTTCCTCTCCACCTGCCGTGTGGGTGCATTGCTGGCAGAAGGCACCACCTGGGCAGCACCTGGGCATCAACCTGGGCACCACCTGGGCATCAACCTGGGCACCACCACCTGGGCATCACCTGGGCACTGCCTGGGCACTGCCTGGCATCACCTGGACACCACCTGGGCACTGCCGGGCGCTGCTGCTCGACCTCTGTGAGGGAAGGTCGGTGCAGGGAGAGCCTGAGGCTTCCTGAGCTGTCTGTAATCAAGGTCTGTGAGTTTGTGCTCTAATGAGCCCTGCTGGGAGCGCTTTGCCCAGCTCTGCTCCTGCTCTCGCACCTCGCACTGGGCTCTATTAAAGCTCCGATAAGTTTGTTCCTGCTTTTCTGCCTCGTCATTTCCTCAGGGCACCGTGCCAGCTTTTGCCAGAGCCACGAGGAGCAGGGAGGTGGCACCTGCAGGGGCTCATTAAAATGCTGACAGCCCTAATGAGCTCTGCGGTTGTTCTTCTGCCGCTCCCCCGCAGCGCTGCAGGCTTTGTGTGGTTAATTAGGCAGCTCCCAGCTGTGCTTCAATGAATACCTGCGGCTTAATTTCTGTTTGTCTTTTGTTCTAATTACGTGTGACGGGGAGAATGGAAATGGAAACATTTTAATAGGGAATTAGTCCAGCTTATACCCCGGTGGGAATCAGGCAGAGAGAGGAAAAGTATCTTTGTGATCAAGCAGGGAGAGAGCTGAGGCAAAGTTTGATTCATGTGAGAGCAATGAGACAATTCTTATTCCTTATTTCTCTTCTGCTGTTACTGTAACCCCCAGCAGTGCCACAGGCTTTGTTTGCAAAGCCTTTCTCTGCTCTAATTAGTACCACCTTTACCTGTTGCACTAATTATAGAGAGAAACAGAAGGAATATTCATCACCATTGCAAAAGGCTCTCAAGGCCTTTTTTAATGATTGAAAGAAAAAAACAAAGTCTTAATTAACAAAAAAGTCATATCTTTTACTCTGATCCCCCTGCACTCCAGTTTTCTCAGGACATGAACCCTGGGAAGAACTGGCTCAGTGGGGAGATGGACAGGTGATAGAAATTTTCAGGCACAATTAGAATAAGAAACACTTTAACAGTAAATTAGGCAAAACTGATTATCTGCCTGGAGGTCATGATGAGCCATGTCAATCAGAGGTCTGTGCTGGGGCCTGTTGCAGTACTACCAGGCTAATACTTTTAAATTAAAAGACAGTCAATTAGCCACTTAGTTATTAGAATATATATAATGAGGAAGATTAGCATCTTAATTATTAGATTAGATATTAGAAAGGATTATATTTTATTTTTTTTAGGATGAGGGTGTCAAAACAATTAAATAGGCTGCCCAGAGAGCTTTAGATGCCCCATCCCCAGAAACATTCAAGGTCAGGTTGGATGGGGCCTTGAGTAACTTGGTCTAGCAGAAGGTGTCCCTGCTCATTGCACAGGGGTTGAATTAGATGATCCCTTACCACCCAAATTATTCCAGGATTCTGTGAGTGTTTCCAGTAGCTTGAGGGAGGTGATCCTTCCCCTCTTTCTCCAGGCGGCACTGACAGAACGAGAGGACACAGCCTCAATCTGTGCCAAAGGAAATACAGGTTGGATATCAGGGAAAAGTTTTTCACAGAAAGACTGATAAAGCATTGGAATGGCCTGCCCAGGGAGGTGGTGGAGTCACCATCCCTGGATGTGTTTAACGAGCACTGGATGTGGCACTTGGTGCCGTGGTTTAGTTGAGGTGTTAGAGCTGGGTTGGGCTTGATGATCTTGAAGGTTCCAGGATTTCTCTTCCAACCTAGAAATTCTGTGATTCTGTGACTCTCTAGAAGTGAGGTGGCCCCTGGACTACCGTGGGCTGTTCTGAGCTCCCCAGAAAAAGAGAGACACAGATGTGCTGGGGAGGGTTCAACAGAGTGGTGTGGGGATGATGAAAGGAGTGGAACATCTCTCCTATGGGGGACACTTGGTGCAGCTGTGAGCCTTCACCCTGGGAAGAGCAGGTTGTGGTGGGATATTATCCATGGATGTAACTGTCTGAAGGCAGGATATGAGTGGGCACACACACTTTCTTTTCACAGTGCTGTGACAGGGCAGGAGCCAACAGCACCAACTGAAACGTGAGAGTCTCTGTCTGTGCATCAGCAAACACATTTATCTGTGAGGGTGCCCAAGCACTGGTACAGGTTGCCCAGGGAGGTTGTGGTGTCTCCATGCTCGGAGATGTTCCAAAAACACCTGGAACTGCTCCTGGAACTGGTCCTGAGCATTTGGTGCTTTAGGTGGCTGTGCTTGAGCAGGGGCATTGGACCAGATAACAACTGGAGGTCCCTTCCCACCTCGACCATTTTGTGTGACTCTAGGGTAGTGTCAGTGTGCAGCAGAGTAGAGAACAGCTCCAGTTCATGCTCTGGTTGCTGTCTGTGTGAAAGGTTTTCCTGCCTGTGACTCACAGGTCAGTGGTTTGCAGACAGTGTCTCTTCGTGGTGGGGAAGGCTGGGCTGGCCTCAGCACAAAGGTTTGGGTGATACCACCAGAGCAGGAAAGGGAAGTGGTGCTGAGCAGGGATGTGGTGTTCAGTACGGTGGCCTCCGTGAGAACAGACCAGGGGCTGCCTTCACGCTGCTCTGACACCAGCACAGACAGCTCCAGAGAAACTCAACCCACCTCAGACCAGGGTTAAGCCTATCAATGAAGCTGGTGGTGCCTCTCAAAAAAAAAAAAAAAAAAAAAAAAAAAAAAAAAAAAAAAAAAAAAAAAAGTACAGGCAATACAGCTTTTGCCTCAGCCATATTTGACATTTTCTATCCCACAAGGGCCCCTCCTGGCCTAGTCAGCTGATCCAGTGGGAGAAAATTTCCAGTTCAACCCACAGGCATTTTACAGGTGTAAAGAAAATGCTTCATCTGAGGTTCAAGGACATTAAAAGGAAACACGAGGCTGGCTTTAGTCTGGCTAAGAATCCCAAGAGGGTTTCAAGTTGGTACTAGAAACCCACATGGTGGCAGGGTGGTTGAAGCTGCTCAAAAAGCTTTTGAGAGGCCTGGATAGGGACTCCAGCTTATGCGTGAGATTTTAATATTCCATAAAAACCCACGTGGGCAGCAACTGAAATATCCACTCTCCACCCCCTGGGCTCCTGTGGCCAGCTCAATTCCTTGAGAGGCTTTGGAGGAATATCTCAGGGAACAAGGGCAAAAGATTCCAAAAGAGGCTCTCACCCCCTGGAATCAGTCCAAGGCTTTATTCTCCAAGGGTTCCAGGGCAGAGAGAGGGAACAAGGAAGAACAGGACTTTATCTGGTCTCCTGCTCAGGAGAGAGAGCTGGACCTGAGCCAGTAGGGTCAAGATAGGAAGGACGGGTCAAACTCCATGGTTACAGGCTTCAGGGGGTTCTGGGGAAAAAAACATTCCCCAGAGGAATACAACACATGACCTCCCTTTGCATGTGTTTCTGAAAGGCTGGATGAATGTCCTGCACAGGATGTTGTATCAACCTGCTGGCTTGACTGCAGGAGGCTGATGGAGACAAGGGGAGCATTTGCAGCATTTGGGGGGAGAGCTGTGCTGCATGTCCCACCAAGCACCTTGCTCAGGTTCTCCCAGAGAGTGTCATCTCCTCATTCCCACACTCAGGGTTTGCATCCCGTTCCCAAGAAGGCTGCAGACACAAGCAAGTACGAACATGCTTTTATTGATGGCCAGAAAGCAGAGCTGGAGCAGTAATGGGAGGAAGGGAATAATGGGAAGCTGTGTGTACTTGGGACCTGCATTTTCACCTTGCCACTTGGTGCAAAAGCCTGTGCCTGCACCATGGGGGCTTCTCTGACTCCAGCTGCCCCTGGGAGTTTCTGAGCACCAGCAGAATGCATTGTTTGATGCATTGTGGAGAAGGGGCACTGAGCATTTTAGCCAGAAGATGGAGAGCCAGGCAGCTCTTGGAGTGCAAACTTCCTCAGCTCCTCACATATCCAGGGCTCAAAATAGGAGATTCTGGTAAATACCTCAGGGAAGAGGCAGCCATCATATAGATGAGAAACGATGCCATGAGCCTTCTTATTGCAGACTAATGGGCCACCAGAATCACCCTGTGTCGTGAAAGGAGTGAGAGGGGTCAGACATGCCACAGGACAGCTCTCCCTGCCTTCAAGAACAAGTTCCTCTTCCCTCCCTCCATGTGAACAACCTCCTCTTCTAACACCTCCCTCCCTCCAGACCCAGCTCTGCAGGGTTTGTAGCTGCCTCACTACTCTAAGCCCACCCATGAAACAACTCAGGCTTGCAGGCTCTTTGAGATTCAAAAGCTCAAAAACAATATAGACCTACTTTAGACATGGGGAAATATCTAAGCCATCCTAGCAAGGGTATCACAAAGAATTTACACACTGAAGTACTGGCTAGGCTGGGTAGAACATCCCCAGGAAGTAAAAAAGCAAATGATGCTGATAGGAAAATGCACCCCAGTTCAGGGAGCACATCAGCTTCAGAGATTCTGTGAGGGCCCTCAGCTCATCATTCTGAAGGTCTTGGTTCATTCTGGTGTCCTTTTACTGTCACCTGAGAACCAAGCTCACTGTCCAGCCCCAACCTCCTCCCAAGCTTGCAGCCTAAAATAAGACTGACTTTGTAAGATGCCTTTTCACCGTGGTCATCCCCAGCACAGATCATGGAGTGGCAGTGGTAGCGCCGGAACTGCTGCTGACATATCATCTCCTTCTGCACCTTCAGTTCCACCTCCCTCATCACTTTAGTCTCGTCCTCTGTCACAGACATCAAGCCCCAGCCAAGCACCTTACATTTATCTCCTGCTCTCACACGTTCTTTGCTCCCAGGAAGGGAGATAAGCTGCACATACTTATTGATCCTGGCCTGTGGCTTCAGCTGTCAGGCAGAGAGAACACGGGGTTAGAGCCAGCCAGAAGGATTAGAAATGAGTTCAGAGGTTTGGGGAGGTGAGCAAGGGAAGATCCCTCAGGCAGAATGGATGTGTTGGGCCATACCCTCAGCAGCATGATGTCATTTTTGTAGCCATCACGGAAATAGTTGGGGTGTTTGACCCAGTGTCTGACACGGATCCTCTGCTGGCTCCGTTCATTGTAACTGATGTCGTGAGCTCCCAGAGTCACATTGACCTCCACTGTCCTGGAAACACCAACACCTTCCAGCTGCACTGGACACAGGAGCACAGCCCCCAGTGCAGGTGGCTGGAGGGAGGTGCTGGTGGGATAAATCTCCCCAGAGAGGAGCTCTCAGCTCTCTGTGGCCTGGATTCCCTCCAGAACCCAGCTGAGGATCCCTCACCCCGCAGTGACACAGGTGGGAGCTGTCCCATTCTGCAGACAAGGGAAGCAGGAAGGGGAGACACAGGGCCCTCTTCCCCAGCAGTAGTTCTAAGCCATGGTAGGAACCACGACCCTGGAGACCACTTTTAGCATTCCTGTCCCCAAGGACTTTCAGCCCCTGGCAGAGAGTTCCTGCAACTCACAGAGGATAGCTCAGCTCCAGAGATCCCTGCTCTGCTGAAGAGACACAGGGAACTGTTTCAGCCCAGACCAGGGCTGAGGCCCTTCAGGACCACACGAGACTGGAAAAAAAATCACTTGTACAAGGAAGACAGGGTCTTACCCTTTCTTATCCACACAGTGAGCTGCTGAGAGCACTGCATCTGGGCGAATCAGGAACCCTCCACAGTAACTAATTTGTGAGCCATTTTTAATTTGTAAATGAGCCATGTAGGGTCTGGAGTGGGGCTTAACTTCCTGTCCACCAATGATCCTTCCTGCAAGAGAGAGGGGAAATGTTCATATGACATATGCTGCTATTTCCTGTCAAGTTTGGGGCTGCACGAAGGGAGATGCTCATCCTCTAATGCCATGTGCCAGTGATACCAACAACTCTCCTTCCTGGGGCTGTCCAAGCATTGCTGGTGTTCAATGGAGAGAAAGACAAGCAGCACTGTCTGGGGGGACTGACCACACCTGGCCCTGGGTGCCTAAAATGCCATCAAAGGGCACAGCTGTAGTGCCTGTAAAGCCTCACTGGCTTCAGGCACAGCTGAGCTGAGAGATAAGAGGATAGAGGAAAGTAGGAGTGGAGAGATAGGAGAGAAGGTGAGGCAGGAATCTTGCCTGAGATTGACTACTCAGTGTCCATCCAGATTGTCCATCTGTGCCCTTGCACATTCTTGTCCAAGTCCCATCTCTGTATACTCACCAGCCCCAGTCCCGGGCAGAAGGACAAAAGCACTTGTGAGCAGAAGGAGAAGCAGCATCTTCCACCACTGTCCTGATGAACCAAAGCAGATGCTGTGGCCAGGCAGGAGACAGGTACAGAATGGCAACCTCTATATCTATGGTGTGGGGCTGACACAGCCTGCCTGCAGCTGTGTTATTTGCTGCTTTTGTCCTTACAACCCCAGACTGTGGCTTGGTGGGGGCTCATGACACATTTTCTGTGTTTATCTCACAATCAAAAATTCTCTGCATTTTTGTCACTCCTTAGAGTGTATTTTCCTCTCTGCTGACTGCGCAGGGGGATTGGCTCAGACCACCAGCATTTGCATGCCATCAGATGGCTACAGAAGAGAAATCTCTGTTTGTTAACCTCTCGTGTATGGATAAGAAGAAAATCTGTGAAATTAAAGGATTCAGTCATTGAGTTAAGAAACTTCATTTCCCCCCTCATTTCAATCTCCTATTTGTTATTGATCCCCTTGCCTTTGATGCAAATTTGTTCCTCCTCCTCTGGTTCTCTTATCAGTCTTTTTCCAGACCAGGTGTCTCTGACCACAGCAGGGAGGGATGCTGCTCAGAGCTCTGTTTAGGTTGGTACCAGGTACAGATTTAATTCCCACAATTCCAATCAAATCTGATTTCTGTTTGATAGGATCTTCTTTCCTACTGTAAATGATAGGAAATTACCAGTATTTGTATTGGGAAGGAAGGAAGGAAGGATTGATTCACAGTTGTCAAGTAGTCACTTAAGGCTGAAGAATTAAATGTGAGTGGCTGGAGCTGAATGAAAACTCTCCTAGCAGAGACAGCAGTGCCCCTAAAGGCACCCAGTCCAATTAAGCATCAGGCTAATTCTGTCCTTGGAGTCACACATCCCTTGATGTTTCCAGCTGTTGCTCAGGCCTTTCAGGTTAACAATCAGCCACCAGCTGGTGAGGATGCAGAGTTCACAGCCTTAGACATGTGAGACAGGAGATGCCTGTGCCTGAAGAATCCCTCTGGTGCCACTTTACACACAGTGGGGAGGAGGCTGCCATCCAGAACAGATTTTCAGTGCTGTTGTAAGGATGTCACTGCTTGCTGCATCCCCTTGCCCACAGAGGGAGCACAGCTCTGAAAAACCACCCCTGACAGCTCTGAAATCAGATTAAATCAATCCCACCTGCAGGGGATTTAGGGCTTTCAAGAGACTCTACTTGAGCCAGGTGTAAGAGGCAGCTCAGCTGTTCCCTTCATGGGCAAAAAATAGAGATGCATCCAGGTCTGTACCTTTTCAGCTGCAGCCAATTCAACTGAGTTGAAACAAATCTAACAAATTCCTTTTCTTCCTCCCTGTGAGACAAGCCTTTGGCTGACTTTCTATGGTATAAACCATGCGCTACTGTCAACAGATTATTCCAGCTATAGCAGAAGATCATCTGCATTTAAAATCTGTATTTTTAATCTGCAGTGTAAGCTGACAGTCGGAATCATCAGCCCAACACCGTTCCTAATGTACGAAAAGAAGGGAAATTCTTCTATCAAAATTTGAACGACCCATTTCGGAGGCACTGGATGGCAGAATTGCTGGAGGTAGGACACTTTACTTCAAAATGTCTGTTGTGAATGTATAAAGAAAATGCAAGGAAGAGCTAAGGCCAAAGCTCATTTAAAAGGCTTCAGAGGCACCACACACAAATTACATAAATTGAGGGTTGTTTCTGAGAGGTATTCAGTATTAGGGAATAAAAGATTAACTATCAGTGAAACAGTGGCTGCTGTGAGTGTTGGTGACCTTAATGAAGAGCTAATGATCACAGCAATAGTCTAAGACTTTCATATGGGCTTGGAGAGCAGAACTAGGTAGTTCCCACTTCAGCTACATGGATGTAACAAGTTAAGAAAACCAGTGTGAATGTGTGCTGTTAGAGACTGCAGGGAGTTTGTCATGTCAATCTCTGTCATGCATAGGCATGTCACTCCCAAAAGTGTCTTTTCATTCCTGTGTTAATGAAACAGTCAAACCCAGAAAGAACCCTTTTAAACACATCAAATGTCTGAGAATATTGGGAGTTTCTTTATTGTGCTTGTGTGTTAAAGCCATCTGTGGCTCCAGGATTCACAGGCTGCACACCTTTGTGTTCCTGTCAGAAAACCCACTGACAGAAGATGTCCCGTGTGAGTTCCAGCCTGAAGGGGAAACCAGAGTCAGCCGAGGGTGAGTGCTCATGGCAGAGCTGTGGGGCTGCTCTTGCTTTGAGGCTGTGCCCTCCCCTGTGTACCAGCTCTGTTGATGTGGTCCTGGTGTGTACAGAGCAAAAGGTGCTTCCCCCCTCTGTCTTCGTTCATGGATCCATTTCTGATGCAAAAATCATTCTGTGCCTTGAGATTTGCCAGTGTGGGGCTGTGGTTGGCAGCCCCTTTGGTAAGAGGTGCTGAGTCTGAAGGATACAGAATTAACCACCTCTCTCTCCCCTGTGGCAGCCTGATCTCCTCTCTCTTTCAGTGCCTCAGTTTCCCGTCCTGGGCAGTGAGAAAACACAGAGCTGCTCCTGCACTGCCTGAACATCCCACACACAGCCACAGTCCTCGGGGAACGAGGCCATGTGAGTCCTGAGCTTCACCCTCTGCACTGCCTTCTCATTCTCTATGAGCACCTCTGCCTTGAATCATTCCTTCTTACTTTGCCTGCCTACAGACAGAATTTTTTGTTTACTTTGGTGCTGCTTTCTTTGGTCTCTGGGTGTTTTGGTGGACAGGAGTTGGCTTAGGTCCTCCCCTCACAGCTTCTGCTTGCTCCATTTGGGAGTGCTTTCCCCAAAGCTGGGCTCTTGGAAGTATTTCTGTCCCACTGACAGCTGGGGATTGATGTGAATATCAGCCAAAGCCTCCTGCAGCCTGAACTTCCCTGGCTTTCATCTGAAATTAAGTTGCTCTAAAGGTAACTTCAGATGTCTTGGAGGAAGGCTGCCTGCCCTGTCAGCCCACTCAGTAGGAAAAAGAGAGTGCAAGGAGCAATGCCCACTGCTCCCTGAGGTAACAAAAGGGGTTTTTCTCTCTCTGGTCTGTGATGTTTCTGTTGTCATCTGGGCATTCTCCTCACTGCAGGGAGTGCCTGTGGGACCAGCTGGAAGCACAGACCTGACATCTGGAGGGGAGAACATATCCTCAGCAATTACCCCTGCACCCACAATGGAGCCACCCCTTAAATGCCAGCTCCTCTTAGCTGAGGGCTTGGTGACATACAATGACACTTGGAGGGCACTGACACCACACACAGCCACTGCCTCCTCAATGTGCTCAGCCCAACCTGCTCTAGAGTTCCAGCCTTTGACCCAGCAGCTCTCCAGGCATTCCCAAGAGACTCCTGGTCTGAGTAACTGGCTGAAGCGCTGTGATCTTGGTGCAGTGACTCTGAGAGTCTGTTCCTCTGATTCCTCCCAGATGGAGCCAACAGAGGAACAAGATGCAGGAAACCACACCCTGCTGACTGAATTTGTCCTCTCTGGATTGTCCAGCCGCCCAGAACTTCAGCACCTGCTGTTCTTCACCATCTGCTTAGTTTACAGCATGACTCTCATTGGGAACCTTCTCATCTGCCTGGTCACAGTGCACCCTGCCCTCCACACGCCCATGTACTTCTTCCTCCGTGTCCTGTCCTTCCTGGATATTTCCACAGCATCAGTTGTTGCCCCCAAGATGCTGGTGAGCCTGGTGTCAGAGGACAGGAGCATCTCCTACCTGGGCTGTGTCACACAGCTCTACTGTGTGGTTTTCTTGGCGGCCACGGAGTGGTACCTGTTGGCAGCCATGGCCTATGACCGCTACGTGGCCGTCTGCAGCCCCCTGAGGTACCCTGCCATCATGAACCACAGAGCTTGCCTCTCTCTGGTGCTGCTCTCCTGCTGCAGTGGCAAGGTCGTGTCGGTGGTGCAGACAGCCTGGGTGTTCACCCTGTCTTTGTGTGGGCCCAGGAGGATCAATTATTTCTTCTGTGACATTCCCCCACTGGTCATGCTCTCCTGCACCGACACCTCACTGTACGAGAGGCAGCTCATCTCAGCCACGGTGCTCGTCATCTTCACGCCCTTCTGCCTCATCCTGCTGTCCTACACCTGCATCATCTCCAGCATCCAGAAGATTTCCTTAGCAGAAAGCAGGCACAAGACCTTCTCCACCTGCTCCTCACACCTCACTGTTGTAACGTTGTACTGTGCGAGTGGGACTTTGATTTACTTACAGCCAAAATCCAGCAGTTCACAAGATGCTAAGAAAATCCTTGCTCTCATATACACAACTGTAATTCCCACATTAAACCCCCTGATTTACAGCCTGAGGAATAAAGAAGTGAAAGAAGTACTAATCAGAGTGATGGCTGCATTGATGAAGAAATAAAGATTTTCTTGTCCATGAATGTGTAGATTAAAAACCTTATTTCCATTTCTGGTGGGTTCTAGTGGTTTACTAGCTATGGGGAAACTGCAGGCTCAAAGATCTCTTTCACAGCTGTAACTATTTTGTCTTTATTCTTTGTTTCAGAAGCAAATAATTCAGAATTTCTATTTCTTCCTTGGGAGTACAACATATATACCAGACATTTCTTCTAAAGCAGAACACTTCCCATATCTAATTCAAGTATCCAGGCTGAAACTTCTCTCTTCCATTGCAGGAATTCACCTCACCCTCTCACTGAAGAAATATTCTTTTATAGTGAACTTTCCAGGCCAAGCATACACCAATTGATAGGGACTACATGTTTTGCTTTGCCTTTTTTCTCCCTTTTTATGTTTTCCCTTCCTTCCAGCAGAAAAGAGATTCACTGAATGAAAGTGATAAGGAAATTAGTTCACTTCTTTCAGAGCCTTCTGTTTTGCATTTAAGGTGTGGGGAAAGTAAAGGAAAGGAAGATTAACTAATGCTCATTCCTTATTTGCAGCAAGAGCTCAGCATTTAATACAGTGCAGTGCCCACACCCTCCAAGCACTGTGGAGTCTGAGTCATGGGCTAAGAGTATTCTGCAAATCTCAGTTGGAGAAACTCATCCAGGCACGAAGAGTTTCCGGGGGATTAGCTGATATCTGCAAGAGAAAAGGGCTGCTACACCCTAGAAGTATTCATTTGGGAGGGTTTTGAAGTTTATTCTGAATAGAACAGCTGCTCTGGCTTGGTTGCCTGAGCCTGCAATATTCAAACTATACTTTCCATGTCGAGGTCAAGCAAAAGGAATCTGCACTACCAGTGTGGCCACGCTGAGCTTTGAGGGCTGTCTCTGTTTCATCTGCCTCAGTTACCTGGCCATAAAGGCAATAAAGGGCAGTGTAATTGAGTTTATTGTTCTTTTTTTGGTTTAGTTGCTTGTAAAAGAGAAAGGCAATGTAAATCATCTCAGGATAAGTCATTGCCTGGCTTCAGAAACTTCACAACAATGAGTTAATGACAAAGTGATTAATTGTGTTTGGCAATGTTGTTTGCTTAGACTCCTCTGGGGAACTTGTCTCTGTATTGTTGAAACCCTTTTTTTCTTCATCATTTGAGTACTGGAGAAAGAGTTAATGAAACTTCATTTACATTTCTACAGACTTTGCTTCTGGGAGGTTTTTACCTCTGTAAAAACAGAGAATTTTTTTCTCGTTTTGTTACTTGAAAAGGTAATATTGAAAGAAGCATTTCTTTAAAAAAGTTTAACTACTCTAGTATAACAGTAGTGCTAATCACTTTAAGGGACATTGGATTCCAAATGGTTAAAGCTTTTAATTTTGCCTCTTTTTGAGATGTTTCAGACTCTGGTCAAAGGAGAAAGAGACATCCAGAATCATTCATCCATTTGGAATAAAGCTTTGTTATACCTGCTGCAGTGCCCTCCCACCAAACACTATCAGCATACTTCTGTTCTTCCTGAATTCATCTCTTCTGTTTCCAAATGCCACATGTGCATGAAGGATTCCCCAAACACAAACTGATGTGGTAAAAGGCAAGACAGGTGTTTAGCTGGTGTAAATCAGAATATCACCTCTGGCAAGGAGCACTCATTGTGCTAATTATTGTCTCTAATAAACACAGCTATGGGTTTTGCTGGAGTTGAGCTCACACTTACACCATTCTTTCTCCTCTATTAAAAAAGGGAAGTTCTAGTTAAATTATTCAGTAGATCACAGCTTCACAAACACACCAAGGCAGAAGTTTGGATTCATCTCCCCAACATGTGAACTATTGATCCTAGCACTTTTATGGAAGAACGCATTAAAAAAATCATATATTTTAACATTTTAATTTCTTTATATTAATTATTTTCAGAAGGCTGTGTGAAATGGTATTTAATAACAAATTAATTTACTTTTTCTGGCAAAAAAATTGGTACTGATTTAAATGTCTGTCTTGATATGGGCTGCTGAGCTCCTGACATGCTGCTTCTTTAATTCAGCTTATGACATTAAAGGTCAGTGTTGAGTTTTCATTAGCATTACAAGGGGTTTATTAATATACATGTATCTATGTAGTATAGAATGGAAGGAAGGGAGAGGAAAGGAAGGGAGGAAGGAAGGAAGGAAAGAAAGAAAAGAAAGAAAGAAAGAAAGAAAGAAAGAAAGAAAGAAAGAAAGAAAGAAAGAAAGAAAGAAAGAAAGAAAGAAAGGAAATTGTTTGATTTATTGAATTAATACTATGAGTGATCTGCAGAATTTTAGATGATGGCTTCTAGAGGGTCACGTGGTTCAGGAATAATATAAGATACAAGAAATAATAAATAAAAGAAATAATTACAAATAAATTCATGCACCTTAGAGCTTTAAGACCCCATGGCACCTGAGTTAGCACTCCAGAAGCACAGCTGTTACCACAATCCTATAATTATCACCCTTGGAGCCAGAAAGAACCAGCACACTGAAGAGACAAAGAAAATTTTATCTAGAGGAGGCAAAGAGGCAAACCCTTCTCCAGTCTCTGGCACAGGATGCTCCCCCTCTCTCAGCAGGGACTGAGTGCAGCAGCTCAGGTCAGAGGCAGTCTGGGTGCAGCCTCTGATGCCAGGGCTGACCTTTGAGCAGGCAGATGGGGAAGGATTTGCAATTAATTCAATTGACTGAGGTATTAAATTAACTGAGAAATTAAATATTCCTCAATTTATACAAACAGCCAGCAGAATGAGCCCTTCAGCTCTCCATGGAAGGAAGGAAGAATTAAGAAAATAATGTCAAGAAATGTTATGATTTCAAGACATGACATGAAATTTTAACCCTTGACAAAGCATCAAAAAGTTACATAAGGAGGTTTTCCCTTGTTTGCTTTTATTACTTTTTTTTCCCCTTTCATTATTCTGAATTCTACTTCCTCTAATCAGTTTTTCTTCCCATCAGTTGTTTATATGTTACGTGGGAGGTTTTTTTCCTACTGTCAAGAGAGATTTCATTTCTCACTTGCCTCTCTAAGGGAATTAAACTCAAACAGCTCTAAACCTAAACAATCCTTAGAGGTCTGAGAATTTTCTCCCACTAAAGCATTTTCAGAATGCTTTTTTCTCTATCTCAACATTGCTGGTGAAGTTACTAATGCAGTAATGTGCAGATGCCATAGTGCCAAACTGATTTTTGGCTTTTTTTAAAATATATTCTCTGCATTGTTTGCACATATATTTGTATCTCTGCAGCCTATTATTGTATTCCAGCTAGTTTTCCCAGTACTTTTCCTTGCCCTGACAGGCAGAAAGACAAAACACATTCCAAGTCCCCTGTTCTATCTTGGTTCTCCCTAGGAACCAAGGCTGAGACCAGCTCTTCAAGACATATTTGTATTAACAAACTTTCATTTCCATCTGAGGTGGGGAGGATTCAGAGAAGGTTGAACTGGGGGAAATTGCCTCACCTCTTGTGCTCCTAGTTGGTGATTTTTGTCAATTATGCTAATTGGCTAAACTTATAAAACTGTATTCACCCCGTGGGGGGTGGGCAGTTTGTGGATACTTTTCCATATCGGCCACTAGAGGCCTCCAATGAAGAGCAGCCTTTATATTCCCTCCTACACTAATATTATCTCCAAAGTGTGCTGTTGTGTTTCCAGGTTCAGTAAGGCATCAGTGCTAACTTAGAGATGAAGCTAGGAGTGCTAAAGAGAAGTGAGAGATGCTGGAGTGGAAGGCTCAGCTGTGATTTCCAGAGGAGAGAAGGAGGGTGTGGGGAGGGCCCCTTGCAGGTCACTGCCCAGGGTGTGTCATGGTGATGTCTTTGGAGGTGATTTACTGCTGACAACTATTATTAGGCCCTGGACATTTCACCATACTGCACACTTGTTGTTTGGATTTTTGCTGTTCTCCTCTGTCTCTTTCAGAAGTTTTTCTAAAGTTCTCTTTCAGCCTTCTGTGTTTACCTTTTGCAATGGAGTCAGACACGATTTTACATAAACAACTTTCTTGTTACAGTAACTGTATAACCATGTTTACACTCTTCTTGTAAGGAGGAGACTGTTGATGGACTGTTGGGTTGCCCAGTGTGGTTGAAGAGGAATATTTTCTTCCTCCAATCCATGGTCACTGCTGGAATTCTATAAATGTTGAAGTTTGTAAATAAACTGCCTCTTTTCTGCCTTGGACATCTCAGTGTGTAAATGTCATTTCTTTGTGCCATGTGTGACACACACTCATGTGACTGACCTTCCTAAACTGATGGGAGGCAAATGTTGTCCCCATCTCACATCTAGAAAGTTGCTCACTTACTGAAGGAGCAGGAGTATCAGTGATGAACACAGTTTTCTCATGGAAACACCACATTTGATGTCTTTGGATCTGCTCTCCGGGCTGGTTTCTGTATTCCTGCTGCCAGAAATATTTTCCCTAGTGTTCTCCTGATGGCCTTTTTCATCTCAGTGTTTCTCAGTGTGTAGATCAGGGGGTTTAGCATTGGAGTGACCACAGTGAAAACAAGGGAGACCACCTTGTCCCTAGGGTACTTCTTATAAGGGTGGGCATAGGTGAAGATGCAGGGGATGAATGCTAAGCTCACAACACTTATCTGTGTCCCACAGGTGGACAGAGCTTTTCGCTTCCCTTCTGTGATGCATGTCCTTATCTTAAGCAAAATGACAATGTAAGAAATAATCAAGATTACAAAAATGGTGCTAAGGATCCCTCCATTATTCAGCACCATCTGCAGTTCAGCCATGCGGGTGTCAGTGCAGGCCAGTTTGATGACTTGAGGGATGTCACAGTAGAAACTGTCCAGTACATTTGGGCCACAGAATGGCAGCTGGAGAAGAAAACCAATTTGTATAATTGAATGAAGAAATCCACCAAACCATGCAGCTGCCACCAATCCTGTGCAGGTGTTCCAGTTCATGATGGACAAGTAGCGCAGTGGCTTGCAGATGGCCATGTACCGATCCACTGTCATCCCTACGAGCAAAAAAGCCAGTGCACCTGCAATGAAATGGAAGAAAAACATCTGGAGGAAACACTCATTGAATGAGACCACGGTGTGCTGGGTGAGGAGGCCTGACAGCAGTTTGGGAGTGTTGACCGAGGAGTCGCTGATGTCAAGGAAAGCAAGGTTGGCCAGGAGAAAGAACATGGGGGTGTGGAGCTGGTGATCCATGGCCACAGTGGCAATGATGGTGAAGTTCAGTAGCCAGGTCATTACATAGATGAGAAGGAAGATCACATAGAGACAATACTGCAGCTGGTGACTCTGTGTCAGGCCCAACAGGACAAATTCTGTCACTGTGGTGGTGATATTCTTTGATTCCATTCTTTACCCCTGCACAAACAAGAGCTGTAAATGTGTGTTGGACTGTAGAATTATTAAAACATAGAATCATAGAATAGTTTGTGTTATGGAGGGATTTCTGGAAGTTACCAAGTCTCACAAACTCTGTGGACTGTTCAAGTATATGACCAGTCTTACAGGAAAAAACAACAACAACAACACCAAATAAACAAAAAACCCAAAAACCAAAACAAAACCAAATTCCCTTACATGTCATGAGAACTTAGCATGTTCCAATTAGTGTCTGTTGCCTTTCACCTTATTGTTGTACACCTCCAGGAAGCCTCCATCTCCTCTAATCCTCATTCCATCTGCTAGTTAGACACAGAAATGAGGTTTTCCCTTAGCCTTCTCTTCTGTATAGGTGAACAAATCCAGTTCTCAGCCTCTCCTGAGTGTCAGGTGATCCAGCCCAGTGATGAATTTGGAGGCCCTGCAAGGAAGTCAGTTGAGTGTGTGTATCAGTGTCTTTCTCATCCTGGAGAGCTGTGGTCCTGACACAGTCCTGCACTGACAGAGGGCTGGGATCATTTCCCTGCACTAGCTGGCCAGATCTTTGCTATCAGAGCTGAAGCTGTCTGTCACCTTCTTTGACAGAGGAACACATTCCCATCTCCTGTTCAGCTGTTTGCCTACCAGGGTCATTACCTACAAAGCTGCTTCCTGGAAAGGCCACTAATCTCTGCTGATTGCACAGGCTTGTCCTTTCCCAGATACAAGATGACATCTTTACTTATGTCAGACTTTATAATGTTGGTGCCAACCTATTTCTCCAAACTGTCCCAACAAGTATCAGCCCTGCCATCCCATGTACTGACTACTTTCCCCATTTTGCTGTCCTCAACAACTCCTATCACTGTTGCCATGCTTTCGTGCCTGCTTGTTTTGGTTTTGAGAATTCTATTCTCAGGCACGGTTTTGAAGCACAAAGTCATGTTCAGTAAACAACCGAAGCTCTCACATCTGTTCCCAGAAGAGGGGCTTCAGTGATAGTCTCTAGAAAATAACCAGTGGTTCCAAGAGTCCCACCTCTGGGGTGGGCAACTTGTAAAATGTACAAAAAAGAGTCAGAAATAAAAGTGTAGTCTCTTGCCTCTCTCTTGCCTGCAAGAGCACCATGCAGCCTTCACTGATGCCTCCCTGTCTCGTCTACCCCTGGCGCCGTCGTCAGTTATATATCACCACATGCCTTTGTATAAAGTCCCTATTTCTCTTGTAGGACACTTCCTGGTACTAGAAGGCTGCTGAAAGGTTTCCCCAGAGCTTTCTCTTCTCTTCTCTTCTCTTCTCTTCTCTTCTCTTCTCTTCTCTTCTCTTCTCTTCTCTTCTCTTCTCTTCTCTTCTCTTCTCTTCTCTTCTCTTCTCTTCTCTTCTCTTCTCTTCTCTTCTCTTCTCTTCTCTTCTCTTCTCTTCTCTTCTCTTCTCTTCTCTTCTCTTCTCTCCATATATTCAATAACCCCAGCTCTCTCAGCCTATTCTCACAGGGTCCAGCCTCCTGACCAGGCTGTGGTCCTCCTTGGATCAGGAGGTCCATGGCCCATTTGTGCAGGGGCCCCAGAGCTGAACACTGTTCTGCAGGTGGGGTCTCAGGAGAGGAGAATTTATGGGTAGAATTATCTCCCTTGACTTGCTGGCCATGCTGCTTTTGATGCAGCCCAGCATTTGATTGGTTTGACAGGACATCCACCAAACACCCTCAAGTCCTCCTCTGCAGGGCTACTCTCAATCCATGCATTGCCCAGCCTTGGGATTGCCCTCACCCATGTGCAGGACCCTGCACTTGGCCTCATTGAACTTTCTGAGGTTTGCCCCAGCCCATTCAGTCCTGTCAAGGTTCCTCTGTACAGCATCCCTTCCCTCTAGAACACTGACCACACCACTCAGCTTGGGAAGCAGCACCTCTGCCTGGAAGGCACCTCAGCTAAAGCAAGGACTTGCAAGTTAGGCTGAGCTGAAGTTTATCTATGGAGCTGCAGGGGCTCTCTGTCTAGACATAGACAAAAGAGTCACTACCCACACAAGATCTGCTTTCCCTAATCCTCCAGATTGTGGCTGGCTGGACATGTAAATCCACATTAGGCCAAGAAATCTGTGCACTAAAAAATAAGTCAGGAGAAGGGAAGTGGCTGTCCCATCATCAGAGTCAAGAAGTCTAGAGAGGGAATGTGCTCACCCTAAAGGTAACATCACTGTGGCCAGGCTACTCCTCTTTAGGCTCCACAGACAGATCAGTCTCAACCCCTGTTTCTTCCCAAGCTCTGGCCTTCCCTTACATTAGATTATTACAAAGATCTCTGCATCACAGTCCTTTTCCAAACTTCTTTTCAGTCAGATAAATGTCTCAAGTTTTAGAAAAATACTGCTGTAATATCCAGTGAATTTGGAGACACTGTGGGGAAGTTCTAAGAGAAGATGGCAACTGCCCCCCTGCACCCACAGCCCAAGATGACTGAGCCATTTCCCTGATGGGAACTTACTACCTCTATTTGGCTGCTGAAACAAAAATCTGATTTCTTACAAGAAGAAGCCACATGCAGAATAAAACACAATTTTTTTCCCCTATAAACTGTGAAACTATTCTCAAAATGGAATTTCAGAGAACTGCAGAAATAAGAACTTTCCTCACATTTCCATTGCCTCTGGTAAATATTCTGCAGGGATACTGTAATTTCTTCCCATCACAGTTTGCTCCTTAGTGTCAGTGAATAATTCCATTTTAAATCCTTCTATACATAATCCTATTTTCTGCTTGAAAATTGCAGGTTTTTCCACAGATCCAAAAAGGAAAGCCACTTTTGGTATGAAATCATGTTTTCTAACAATCCACAATTAATCCTGTGTATTCTTTGGTCTCATTTCCCATAAAAAACAGTATTTTCACAGAAGCTTGGGGGAGAGAAAAAAAACCAATTTGCTTTCAACTCTAATCCAACCTTTCTCTTTTGCCTCAGTAATCTCCCTAATATAAAAGTAAGAGCTCCAGCAAAAAGCTGAAATACAGAAATGCTGAGACAGGTATGACTCATGCCTGCCTTCCCTCAGACCTCTCCCAATACATGGGGAGTCTCTCTGAAGCTGACTCTGTTAAGTAAGATTATACATTAAAAGTGATAAACAAGCATTTTCAGGTCATTTTGTCTTCCACAGTATCATCACTGTCACTGGCAGCATGTGGAATTACTCATCCTTCCAGTATTTCTGGCAGAAAGAGCAAATACCTTCAAGCAAACTCCTGTTTCTGTGATCCAACTTCACACAAGCTACGAGATGTCATTCTCGAGTTACAAGATAAAACAGCACAGCTCTAGTCAGAGAAGCAGGGGATGCAAACCTACCTCCAACACAAGACTCCAACCACCTTCCCTCACAGGATTCCTGATGCCTTTGTTAAGGGAAATGATGGGATTCAAGAAGAAAGCAAAATCTCAAATCACCTTGCACTTCTGGTCATTCAAAAAAAGAATAACAATAATATAATTAGCAAAACTAGATTTTGTCACCATGGGGCTAATTAAAAAGTTCTTGTAGTGCTCCACGTCATGTGGATCAGGACCACGTGCAGGTGCAGGAACCTTGTAATAATTGGAGCAGAACTAAAATGGCAATTTTCATGGCAGTGTAGTCACTTCTCCCCTTTGCAAGATGAAAAAATGCAAATTATAACTCTCCCAACCATAGCCTTGCTGCCCTAGAGCTTGTGTTCAACTGTGCTTTGAAACAAAAGTTCTGTCATGGCTACAGGATTGTCATAGCAATAAAGCCTTCAGGACAATGATTATTCCAAAACACTTCTCTGCTTCTTTATAAAGATAATTTTTCTGGTTGTACAATAAAAAGTTGGTCTACACGTACACAAAGGGGCACAGATGCCCACCAGCAGAGAAACCACAGTAACCTACCCAGAGAAATGGACACTGATCCACCTCTTCCAAGGGCTGTCCCAGGAGATCCAGCAGCCCCAGGGCTGGGTGTGATACCTGTTCCAATGGGTCAGTGGGAACACCTTCTGGGTCACCCTATAGACTGAGGCAGAGTTAATGCCCAGGAGGTAAAGAACCCATTATGGAATGAAAGGAGAAAAGCATCTCAGATGGTTCCACGATTTACTGAGGATGTTCAGGGGAGGAATTGTTCTTGTCTGGCCATGCCCTGCTCCTGCTCAGCTCAGTCAGGATTTCCTGTCTGGCTGAGGGCTCCCTGTTCTGTGTGCTCATGTGTGTGGGAGCACATGTGCTGCAGCTGGAGTCACAGCTCCCATGTGTCCATGGCCAGGTGCCATTGGCCTGCTTGGCCACCTGGGCACACGTCAGCTCATCCTGAGCCCCTGTCAACCAGCACACCCTGTCCTTCCAGCTTCCCAGGCCCTCTTCCCCAAGCCTGGAGCACTGCACAGGCTTGTTGTGACCCAGGTGCAGGACCTTGGCCTTGTTGAGCCTCCTGCCTCTGGCCTTGCCCCATGGATCCAGCCTGTCCAGATCCCTCTGCAGAGCCTTCCCACCCTCCCAAAACTACCATCCAAGCTGGTGTCTGCCAACTTACAACAGTGCACTCAACTCCCTCCACCCAGATCATTGATGAAAGATACTGAAAAGGACTGGTCCCAGTACTGAGCCCTGGGGAACACCAATTGTGATGGGCTGGATTTAACTCCCTTCCCCACAACACTTAGCACCCAGCTGCCCAGAGTGGTTTTTACCCAGTGGAGAGTACGCCCATCCAGACCATGAGCAGCCAGTGCCTCCAGGAGAGCACTGAAAAACTGAGTCAAAGGCTTTACTGAAGTCCAGGTAGACGATATCCACAGTCCTTCCTCACCCACCAAGTGAGACATCTTGTCACAAGGAGACCAGACTGGCCAAGATGAAAAAATGCAAATTATAACTCTCCCAACCACAGCCTTGCTGCCCTGGAGCTTGTGATCAACTGTGCTTTGAAATAAAAGTTCAGCCATTGCTACAGGATTGTCATATCAGTAAAGACAATCTCTACTGGCCAAGCAGGACCTGCCTTTCCCAAACCCACGGTGGCCAGGCCCGCTCACGTTTTCCTGTAGCTACCATGTGATGGCACTCAGGATGATCAGTTCCCTGCCTGGCTCCAAGGTCACACTGTCAGGCCTACAGTTCCCTAAACCCTTCTTCTGGCCCTCCTTGCAGGTGGGGGTCACATTTGCTAACCTCCAGTGAGCTGGGACCTCCCCAGTCAGCCAGGACTGCTGCTAAATGACTGCAAGTGGCTCGGTGAGTGTTACCACTCCCTTGGCACCACTGTGTGGGTCCCATCCAACCCCACATCCAGGCTTATGTGTGCCTCAGTTGTGTAGAGGTCACTGCCCAGTTCCCCTTGGATCATGGGACTTCATTCTGCTCTCTATCCCTGTCCTCTAGCTCAGGCAGGTGAGAACCCCAAGAACAACTGGCAGGAACTGCAGCATCTTTTTGGGTTCCAAGCAGGGTGTGTGGGAGCCCTCACCAGGCATAAAAAGGGTTCAAAAGCATGGGTATCAGCAGCAGAGACTGCAAGAATAAGGCTTGTCCCTTCCTCATGAAAGGGTGGCAGAGCACTCACTGTACCCCACAGCCCTCACAGGCAGTTTCAATCAGCAGCAAAGCCAAGAACCTGTCTTAGACACAAACACAGACGCTTGTCTAGGATTTCAGCTTCAGATTTACAAATTTTTAAGCTGTGAGAAAGGACAGGATAGTCACAACATACCCTAAAATCTTGGAAAATTGTCCCAGTCAAGTTCGAACCATGGCTGAGTGGAAATTAAGGGGTACAAGGAAGAGAAATACCAACTTTAATTAGGAAATTAGTGTCTTACAATTTGTGAAACGATGTGTAAAGCAGAGTAACAATACAAATGGTGCAGAACTATGACAGGTACAGAAAACTGAGAATTAAGCCTTACTGTCTTTAATACTGTGTTGCAATTTAGCAGTCAGCCCAGAGCTAACAACCCCAAAGCAAGTCACCAGTGCAGATGACTCAGTTCTGCCAGAATGAGACCAAAACTCCAGGATCAGCCTGGTCACAGATATCACATGCCCTGGTGCCTGGAGAGATGTGGCTATCACAGCCAGACACTGGACTTGCTTGTACAAACTGATCTAGAGGTGCTACTGATCCTGAGTGCCTCAGTGTGTTCCTATTGCCTCTGATGGGGGACCAGTGACTGCAGCCCCTGCTGGCACACACAGCCCCTCCAATGCCCAGAGGGGTCACTGCCCCCCTGAGTACAGCCCATGAGGAGGCCCATTCAGGCCCCAGGGGAGGGAAGTGCAGCTCTGTCCCACAGTAGGGCAGTGTCAGGGGATGTGAAGGGAGCTCTGAAGGGAGCTTGTCTGGGGACATCTGGTCAAAGCAGCCATAAAAGGCATAGAGATAAACCACATGTGATGGGGAGGCTGTGATGAGAACAAACCTCATCAACCAACCAAAGTGGTAAGGATGTGTGAGGCTGAGAACATTTATTTTTACAGTAGGGAAGTAATGGGAGGCACACTGATAAAACCTAACTAATTGGCATTAACAAGGCAAATAACCAGGAACAAATGGCATCACTCACACCAGCTGCTGAGGCTGTAGGCAGCCCAGGACTTTGCAACTGACAGGGAGGCAAAGCTCAGTGCCCAGAATGTCAGATGAAGACCATGGGATGTCAGCTTTGAGGAACTATGCAGGGGCAGGGAGCAGCCAAGAGGGCTTGGACAGAAAAGTGTCCTAAGAGGCTGGCTGGGTGTAAACCTGGGCCAGTCAGTGCTGACTAGAGCCTGGCATAAATCAGAAATACATGGACTGCTGTTGTTCTGGATGGTAAATAGTAAGTCTTTATCTGCCTGAAGTGCCTTTTAATAGAATTTTTTTTAATAGCCCAAACTTACATCACACTAGGAATATTTCTCCAGAAGTACTGCTGCAACAAACTCTACTGCTCTGTGAACTTCACACACTGCAACCCACTTCAGGATATGGAAACAGATTAAGGGAAGCATGTGGCTACATTTCCTTCCACTGTGAGATGATGAAATTGCAATCTGCTTTACCAGGGAAGAGGTACTGATTCCCAAGGCAGATCAGGATATTCTCAGTGCCCAGTCAGGGGGAACACCCTGAACACAAGCACCACCTCATGGGATCAATAAAAAGAAAACCACCCTGGTCTGAGGTAAGCACAATGAAGGCAATAGCTGAAATGCTCCTTTAGAATAAAGCTGTGACTTGCACTGCCTCACACAATGATGTGAGGCAGCTTTCCTGAGCTCAACTTTAGATGTAATGGGCACTTAGCCAAGGCAAAGCAGTCCAGGGGCCACAGTCTGATTGTCACCCTTTCCCCTACACGCTGGCAAAGCAGTGTTCTCCCTCATCCCAGCCACAGCCCAAGGGGTATGGAACCCTGGAAGGGTGTAACTCTTTGGACTAGACTCAGCTGAAGGAACTGACACACCAGCTTGGTACCAGCCAAGAAAAGAGAGGGCAGAGTCTCCAAGCAATCTGCATTCAGCACCCTAAGATGGACCTTCTCCCACAATCACCAAGACCAAGAAAGAGACTTAGGCTCCTCTGCTTTGCCTGTGTCATCATGGGGAAAGGGCAACTTCCAGTACCATGGAAGAATCACCACAGCATTAGGAACTGTTTCCTGCTGCCACATCTCTCAGGGGAGAAGACATTACACCCCCAGCTGCTTTGCCAGCAGTTCACACACACACCATGCAAAAGGGGAAGAAGGGCAATTCCACAGTCACAGTCCTCTGAGGGGCTGGTGCCCTTCCCCAAATGCAGGTAATGCTAACATTAGCATTAGGAGCAGTAAGAGGGATGATTCCTACACCAGGGATGCACACAGGGAGATACAGGGGGAAAGGATCACTCACCCTTTCTGCCTGAGGATGTGGAAGCGTTAAGGGGAGGTAGGACTCCCCTCCTTTCATGGCAAGGCACACGAGCTCACACAAATGAACTCACACAAACAGCCCAACTGGCGAGGCCCTAAGCCACGATGTCCTTGAGAGCTGCGGGCAGCTCAGGGAAGATGAAGCGGTAGCCGCTCTCCAGGGTGCGCTTTGGCAGCACCCTCTGTCCCTCCAGCAGCATGCCCGCCCGCTCTGCCCCAAAGACGGCGCGCACGGCCCAGGCGGGCACGGGCAGCAGGGCCGGGCGCCCCAGCGCTGCCGCCAGCCCCCGGGCAAAGGCGCCGTTGGAGGTGCCAGGGGAGGACGGGGAAACACCGTTGAGGATGCCCTGCACAGACTCGTTCTCCAGGGCGTGACACACAATCCCAGACAGGTCCTGAATGTGGATCCACGGGAAGGGCTGGAGTCCAGAGCCCATGGGGCCACCAAGTCCCAGACGGAAAGGCAAGAGCATCTGAGAGATTGCACCACCATCTCGACCCAGCACAACACCTGTGGGGAGAAGAGAGTGAGAGCAGGTGCCCCTGCCCAAAGGGCAAAAGCCTCCTTCACACCCAGACCTACAAGCAGGAGAATCCTTGGTGGGCTGGGCTGCAACAGGACCCCAACAAGGAGACAGAAGAGCTGATGCCCTTTACCCACATCTTCCCCCAGCAGTAAAGCAGTCACCATTAATAAGCATGAGGCCCCATCTCACCTGATCTCACCACAACGCCACGAGTTGGGCTCTCAGGGATGAGAGCTGCAGCCTCCCATGAGCTCACCAGGCGTGAGAAGAAGTCAAAATCCCCTCCTGGACTGTCCTCAGTGTACTCAGCTGTGGGGCTGGGGCGGTAATAACCTGCAGAGGAACAGCAGAAAGGGGGTCAGGGTTGAATGATGACACCAAGCCCCCCCCTCCCCCATCAGACCATTCTCTCTGCTTCCAGGAGCCCAGAACTCCTGTGAGGAAAGGCTGAGAGAATTGGGATTGTTCAGCCTGGAAAAGAGACCTAATTGCAACCTTCTGGTATCTGAAGGGAGCCTACAAGAAAGAGAGACTACAGGGGCCTGGAGGGCCAGCACAAAAGGGAATTGCTTCAAATTACAAGTCAGTTTAGGCTGGCTATTAAGAAGAAAATCTACCCTGTGAGGGTGGGGAGGCCCTGGCACAGGGTGCTCAGAGAAGCTGTGGCTGCCCCTGGATCCCTGGCAATGTCCAAGGCCAGGGTGGATAGGGCTTGGAGCAGCCTGGGACAGTGGAAGGTGTCCCTGCCCATGGCAGGGGGTGGAACTGGATGGTTTAAAAGGCTCTTTCCAACCCAATCTGGGATTGTGTGAGTTCGATCACTCCACCAGGGACATCCTCACATGAACAGCACAGGGTTTCTGATGGCAATGCTGATAAGTTTTTGAACTGTCAATATGCTCAGTAGGATGCACTAGCACTCAGGCAGCCCCAAAACACAAACAGGCCTGCAAGTAACACAGTGAACTGGCTGGAAGGTGCCTGCTTTAATACTGGGCATCACAGAGGATCAATCATGGCAGCTTTAAACACTGCAGAAAGTTGGGAGATAATGCAGAGGGCTTCAGCTGAGGCCTTACACAAACTGATTATACAGGATGCCTAAAGGCTTTCACTGGAAAACACAGAAAAGCTTCTGCCCTAATGACACCAAGACAAAGCACAAATTCCTCTCCAGCAGTACAAAAAAGCTTATCAAGGCGTGCCTAAACAGTGACATTGAGGGCAATAAAGCTGACACTTCAAGGCAAGACACGTGCTCCCCAGGAACTGTGTTTCTGTCTGCAAGTAAAGCTCTCCAGGTCAGCATGAGTGATGTCCTGGCCAGGCCCAACCAATACCTACGCCAGTGACGAGGACCCAGGCACAGGGTGGCTGCTCAGCAGCAGCAATGGCTTTGGCCAAGGTCCTCGTGGTCTCCACCCGGCTGCTGATGACCTCCTTGCAGAAGGCATCATTCCATCTGGGAAAGGGAGAAGCAGGGATTAAACACCTCACAGGGACACCCCAGGAACCACTGCCACCAAGGGGGACCCCAGCCAACACCAGCTCACAAGCACAGGAGAGTCACAAGAACTCCCCCCACCCCAGATCAAAGGGAGGACAGGTCATCTTACAGCATAAATGCACAGGAACTGTGGAAGATGTGACTCTTCACTTCCCCTAAAAGACTGTGGGGTTTGGACTGCCTTTGGACAAAGTCAGCAAAGGAGTTAGACACCAAAGCTGGTGTTCCTCCTAGAAGTCAAACTTTGGTTGACATTTTGTGTGATCAAATGTAGACACAACACCCAATGTCCTTTTGGAAATGTGGAATTAACTTTTCTGGCCTCCAGCTGTAGATCCAGGAGGGAACCTTTCTTCCAAAGGTCTCCCAGAACCTAGCAGGCCCACAGAAATGTTCTGGACACTTCAGGATGCAAATGTCAACAGTTGGTAATTCAAGAGCTTCCTGGTCATATTGTTTCCTCCCTTTCCACATTCTCTGACAACACAGGACTGTCTTGCCTCCACCTTGTCCCAACAGCACTGTGGAACATCAAGTTACCTGCGGAAAGGGTTGAGGACATTTTCCCCAGCTAAGTTGACCACAGCATCGCACAGGGGCAGCCCAGAGTGGGACAGCTCCTCCTAGACAGGAGTAACAAAGACATCACACATCAGGCCCCTCCTCTGCTCAAGCCTTCCCTGCAAATAAGCAGGACAGGCTCCTAAAAACTTCTTCCTGACATCTGCAGAGTATAAGCACGAATGGAGAAGGTTTTGCTCCTTGGGAGCTACAGCAGTACTTCCAGTCATTCCAATGACTGTGACCCAGGGAGCACTCAGCAGCCCAAAAGGACATCCACAGCAGCCAGACCTCCCTCAGCAAGGTCCCTCTTTGCCATGGAAAGCCAGGACATGCAGGCTGGTTTCTCAGCCCTGTCACATTTCCCCTCCAGTGACCGCTCCCATCTCATACCCAGCTGATCCGATCCTTGCCCCCTTGTCGCGACACATGGGTCACTTGGTGCCCTCGGCTCCGCAGAAGCTGGGTCAGGGCTCTGCCCACGAAGCCTGTCCCACCACCTGATGACACAGACAGAGACAGGCTGTCACGGCTGTGTCCCTGGGCCACCACCCCCCGGCAGCAGAGGCGGCCCGTGCCTGGACGTGCATCACCGCAGCCCCAGAAACGTCGCTGAGGCCCGGCCCGCACACCACGGCCAGCCTCCCACAGCCAGGGGGGGGAGAGGCTCCAACCCAGCGGCCAGCGCCCGCAATCCAAGCCGGCCTGCCCCTTCTCCAAAACTCGCCACTCCCGCTCCCTCACGGCCCCGCTCCCTCACGGCCCCGCTCTCACACGGGCCCCGCTCTCACACGGGCTCCGCACTCACACGGGTCCCGCTCCCTTACGCTCCCCACTCACACGGGCCCCGCACTCACACGGGTCCCGCTCCCTCACGGCCCCGCTCTCACTCGGGCCCCGCACTCACACGGACCCCGCACTCACTCGGGCCCCGCACTCACACGGACCCCCTCCCTCACGGCGCCACTCTCACACGGGCCCCGCTCCCTTCACGCCCCCCACTCACCCACCACCACCCGCATTGCGGAGCCGCGCACGCGCACGCAGCGCCCACCGCCCGCCGCGCACAGCGCCCCCTAGTGGTGGGGAGGCCCTTAAAGGGCCAGCGCCCCCCATCCATCCATCCATCCATCCATCCATCCATCCATCCATCCATCCATCCATCCATCCATCCATCCATCCATCCATCCATCCACCCTCCTTCCCCCAGCCCCAGCCTGTCACAGAATCATTAAGGCTGGAAAAGACCTCCAAGGTCGTTGTGTTTGACTGAGCACCACCATGTGAGCTGAATCATTGCACCAAATGCCATGTCCAGTCTGTTTTTGAGGACTTTCAGGAGTGGTGCCTCCCTTCACTCAGCAACCACAGCTCTCCTCATCCCTCTCACCACCAGCTCTATAAAAGTGCCCTGTCCTGTGGTTAAGCAAGGAAGAAATGGGTTTTCTAGGAGGACCCAGCTTGGAAATTGGAGACTTAGGATTTATTTGCACAGGCAGACGCATCTCTGTGCTTCACAGGATGAAAGGTGGAGATGAGCAACTGGTTTCTGTGTGGCATGTTCTGTCAGAGGCATGGGTGAGCTGGAGCTGCTGTCCAAACTCAGCGTGGTCTGCTCAACCTCTGCTGGATAGGCCCTGATGGTGACGTTAGCTGAAGGTGCTGTATTGCACATTCTCCTTTTAACTCCTCCCTAAAGGGCAGATAGCTATACCTGAGGGAAGCCTGGTAGGTCCTACAGTGTGAACTCTCCAAAAAAAGAGAGTTGTAAGGGACCTTTGGATATGTCTTATGTCAAAGAACATTTCAGGTGCAAGATTTCAATTGTCCTTTAATGTTTGATGTTTGTAACCTTAATTTCAGTAGATTGACTGAAAGATAAGTGATTAAAAGCAAAATTGAGGAAAAAAATTAGAAATACTAGGAGTCATATACAAATAAATCTTCAAGTTCACTCATGTCTGACTTAATTTAGCTGTGGATATGTAGAGTGAGAATGCCTCCACCTGAACTGGCTAAAATTCTGTGTTACAATGCACAGAAATAAGGTACTGCCAGAGTCTCAGTTTTATATTTTAGCTGTCCAGCAGACTTAGATACTCTTCTAATTGTCTGATCCAATAGTATTAATTATTTATTAGTATTAAATTATTAATTAAATTAATTATGGCTTTAAAATGCTGGTATCTTTTGAATGGCTATAAGAGGCCTGTAAATTAAGGGTCAGATGGATTGTAAATGTCTAATTATGGTTAAATGAAACCTCACTTTCATCTGCTCTAGAAAAGGAATACAGCCATCCAGAGAAGAATAAGAAAAAAGAGACACTTTTGTCCACAATAATGTAAAAGAAAATGTCAGAATTGTGTGTCACTGTGGTCAGCCATTTAACCTATTTGTGCTCCTGGCTTACTTAATTAACCTTATTTTTATTCTAGTTATATGTGTAACCATCAATGATTTCAGTGTAATAGATGTAAACTTATGAAATAATTTCATAACAATTAAAGTATTGTCCACTGAAGGATATCCTACATCCTACCAAAAATCGTTTAGTTGAAATGACAATTACAATTCTCATAGATTTGTTTCTATTTCCTGCTTTCACTGACCATCTAGAAACACAGAAGACTCTTGCAAGCAGGTCCTGATGTCCTTTATTTTACATTCTAAGCATCTGTGTGTACCAAATTGGGCACTGTGATCATTCTCAACTTCAGTAAAGGTGCTAAAAAAACCCTTTCCTTTTTAACTGTTTTTTCAGAGACTCTTTTACCCCCCTGTTCCGGAGGGTGTAAATGAAAGGGTTTAGCATGGGAATCACAACAGTGTAGAAGACTGAGATGGTGTTGCTTTTGCTGGGTGAAGATGTGGCCCCAGGCTGAGCATACATGAAGAACACTGTCCCGAAGAACAAGCAGATTGTCATCATGTGAGACGAGCAGGTGGAGAAGGCCTTGCGCCTGCTCTCGGCTGAAGGCATTTGGAGGATTGTGATGATTATATACCCATAGGAGATGAAAACCAGCAGGGCAGTGCCCACAATTATTGACCCACAAACAGCCAGCATGACGAGCTCATTGATAAGGGTGTCGGAGCAGGAGGCATGGATCACTGCAGCCACATCACAGAAGAAGTGGTTTATTTCTCTGCGCCCACAAAAGGACAAGCTGAACGTGAAGCCTGTCTGGATGGTGCAGTTGATGCAGCCTGACAGATAAGAGCCCATCACCAGGAGAACACAAAGCCTCCTGCTCATGATGACTTGGTAGAGCAGCGGGTTGCAGATGGCAGTGAAGCGATCATAAGCCATCGCGGCAAGGAAGAAGGCTTCTGTTGTACCAAAGAGAGAGAAGAAGAACATCTGTGATGCACAGCCACTGTAGGAAATGCTCCTTCTGCCCAGCAAGAATGCCAGTGCTGCCCTGGGAGTGATGACAGAGGAATAACAGATGTCCAGGGTGGACAAGTTCTCTAGGAAAAAGTACATTGGAGTGTGCAGGTTGGAGTCCATCCTGATGAGGAGAATCATGCAGACGTTTCCCACTAGAGTGACAATGTACATCGTGCTGAAGAGAGCAGAGAGGAGGAGTTGTGACCCTGGGTGGGACTTGAACCCAACCAAAATGAACTCACTTGTCCTGGTGTGGTTTTCCATCCTTGCTTCAGATGATGTTCCAAAAGGAAATTGGGATGCAATAGACTGCAGATCATTTGCCTGGAGAAGCAAATATAGAAGAGTAAGACAAGCAATGGGATACATGAAACATGAGAAATATTAAATACAGAGAGACAGATGGAAAAAGTATAAAATGCATTAATACATCATATCTGCAGATTTTTATCAATGATTACAGGATAATTTTTAAACTAATAATCCTGTAATATTATCTCCAGTATAGAGAAACATTCTGCAGGCAGCTTATCCAACCTATTTAAATTTAATAAACTTTACAACCAACTAGAAACAGACATTTCATTCTACAGTTAAAGACCTATTTCAGATTTAACTGGGCAGAAAAAAAATCTCATACTAGGATTGTAATTAACCCACAAAAGGCTGCTTTCCCTAAATAAAAGAACAAGGGAATGTGCTTCTTCAGGTGATACAAAACAACTGAAAATATACATGAGCCAAGAAATGTATTAAAATAATGTGGATAATTGTTAAAAAAAAACCCCAAGTCCATATTTTAAAAACCCCACGTTGTTTCATGTGAAAAACTGAGGTTTTTTTCTTTTATAAAAGTACTTAGAAAAAAAGCCTTCCAAATTTAGATTTCTAAAGTAAGTTTTCTCTACTCAAATGTTAATTCACTTTAGATGTTAAAATTGACTAATTGACAGGATATTTCAAGTAATTCCTTTCCAATTCTACTTAGTAATTTTCTTTTCATGAGCTAGTTGTTCCCTCACCTAGGCTTGAATATATTCTGTGAGTTGATCCCTATATTAGAACTCATAGCTTGGATGCTTTTAAATTCAGTGGACAGAGATAAACACTCCAGCTTTAGAATATTTACCGTAGAAGGTATGAACCATGTTTTAAGATTTTTCTGGTCTTCTCCACTGATCTAAAGGGGAGTCCAGCTATTCTCTCTGGGGAAAGATGGACATAGATGTGAAAAGCTGAGTGACAGAAATCCCCATCCAGTTACTGGTATTGTTTGGTTTACTGTCATTTCCATGAGATGATTTTTTTTTTCTTAACCAGCATGTACCTAATCTTTTCAAAGCATCAAATTAATTTTTAAGTAATAACATTGATTTATGAATTATGAAACTTAATTATGAAAATTTTAACACATTTCTCCAGCTATCCCTCCATGGTCCTTGAAATGCAGCCTCAGCTCTAGGTGCCCTCAGCAGCTCTATTTAGTCCTTTGTTCTTATTTCCCCACCAGTCTTAGGAAAGGGAAATAGCTTTGCAGAACCTTGCTCATCAAATATTTTGGCCAGCTTTCCTGGGGATTTTTGTGTGCAGAGGGCTCAGGTTTAGGCAGCCAAGGTCAAGTATCCAGTCAAAGCCTTTTCAAGCCTGCTGTCTACAGCTTTCCCTGTTCCTAAAGGTTCCCCTATTGTCAAAAGAGAGAAATAGATGCATCCACAGTGTGATTCTTCTAGTCTCACCCTACCTTGTTCAAAACAGGGGAAAAAACAGTCCCTTGGAGGCAGCTGTCCTTGTTAGAAAAGGAATAAAGCCAGCCAGAAAAAAAAAGCAGAAAAAATAAATACTTTTGTCCACAATAATGTAAAAGAAAACATCAAAATTGTGTGTCATGGTCAGCCATTTAACAGATGTGTGGTCTTGGCTTACTTAATTGACCTGATTTTTGAATTCTCATTTTTATTCTCATATTTTATTCTCATTTTATTATGTGTAAGTGACAATGATTTAGGTGTAATAGATGTAAACTTATGAAATAATTTCATGATAGTCAAACATACTGTCCCTTGAAGGATAGCCTACATCCTACCAAAAATTGTTTTGTTGAAATAACAATTACTACTGCTTTAAGTAAATGGCTTTTTCAAGAGGTTAACAAAAACCTCAGCTAGGAATGAAGATGCTGGAGATACTTTTTTAACCAGAGAGAGGGGAAGATTTTTGATTCACCTGGGAAATTTCTGGAACTGCCTGTCTCTTGGTTGATCAAAGAGAAAGTCTGGGATGCAGACACATTAAATACTGGCTTCCTGTTAATGTCCTTAATTTCCAGAGAAGCTAACTGTACTCATAAGCCCTGATTACTGCATGCTATAAAACAAAAAAAAGAGATAAACAACAATTTTTAGTCCAGTTCTGCTACTAAATTTAACAAAGCAAAGCTCAGATTTCACACACCACAGTATACATACCTTGTAATACGCTCATTAAAGCCAGGTTTGGTTTTTTGGAATTCAGGTTTCTTGAACACATTGCCAAAAATACTGAACTTTTTTTTCTCCTCAGCTGCCTCTTGTAATCAATGCATCACTGGCCTTTCTTGTGGTTCTAAGGGTGTTCTCCTTAGCATGCTGCTTATATATACTTTAATAGGTGTACATAAAAACAGCAGGGATTCAGTTTCCAGAGTCCTGGACCTTCACAGCAGACATCTGAACCTCAAACGAGATATTTTTCCCTTCCCTTCCATTTTCCTTTGCAGAAAGAAAAAAAAAGAAGCAAAACATAAGGAATAGTGGGAATAAAATAATGAGGAATAAAACACAAACACTAAAGTGTAAAGCTGTTTCTGTGTCTTCTATCCCTACTTTTTCATTGTTCCTTATGCAGAATCCTTCCTGCCCCTTGTAGGTTTCTTTCTGCTGAGCAAAACACTGCACACCTAATCAAGAGCTCATTAGCCATCAGAATCTGCTTCCTTCCAGATTACCAAAATAGAACAGACACAGTTGCCTTCTCCCCAAGCAGTAATGCTTCTCTTCTCTAAACAAAAGCAAGTTTTCAGTAAATGTGTTCTCTTCTCTGACTGCCAGGGAGGGTGCCCTCACCATCTGAAACTCAGATTCAGGTGAGGGTGCAGCCTCTAAGGGAACACTGCTCTGGAGTGCAGCAAGAACTCCAGGAAGGGAAAAAGTGTCTCACAATTCCTATTTGGGTATCTCAGACACCCTAGGACGTGGCTGTTTTTCAAAAAGCAAATTTGCATTCTTCTCAGCACAGTCTGCTGTGCTGATAGGAGTTTAATATAGTCTAACATTTAGTTCCACTAGACTATATTAAATTTTCTTTGTTTTGGTACATGGTTTTAAATAAATCTACATGAAATGGATGTTTCTGTTCTTGATATAATTCCCAAATTTTGTGACTAACAATAGATCAATGTCTTCCAAACCCAGACTATCTCACATTTACATATATTCTTATCAGCCCTGGAGGCAGAGAGGAATATTCAGAGAGAAGGAAAGTTTCTTAAAAGCTAAGATTTGGCTTAGTCTTACCTTCTTTACTTGTGGGTAGTGACTTAGTTGTAGTACTTTAAAGGCACCCAAACTCAAATTTGTGAAATTTTTTATTGGGAAAACTTCCAGAAATAAACTTAGATGCAAGAGAGAACTTGCATTCTTGAAAGGTTTGTGTAAGATTTTTTTTTGTGTTCTCTCCTTCCCTAGGAATTAGGAACCCCTGTTAAATAGGTTATGAATTATTTGTTTCAGGTTTTCTAACAGCATTCTTACTAGTGTGCATAAACCCCATAGTAATAGAATGATAATCCTCTTCACAGTGTATTTGAAAGATTTTCCTGACATTATTTCAAAACAATCACTTTAGATCAGCACTTTCAAACCAGTCAATGTGTGTAGCCAAATCACTGTATTAAAGGAACCTCACACCTGACAAAATTACAATGAAAAACTCACTAAGTACTGAAATACTCTGGTTTGCACTTTATGGATGAAAAACTGAAATAAGGGAAGAAATAGGTTAGGTGATTATTGGTGCATCAGCACTTTAATATATTGCAGTAAGAAGGAAGTGAGCCTGATGATGTGCTGATTTTGTCTTTCATAGAGTTAAATTACTTCACTGTAGCTTGTGTGGGACTAAATCGTGGGTTTATGATGAAAACCATACTGAGGACACAGGAATGTTTCAGTTATTGCTGAAACAGGCTTTTGTTACTACATTTTATATTTTATTATTACAGGCTGGGAGGGAGCAAGAAGGTGTGAGAGGACACAGCTGGGACAGTTGACCAGAGAGACATTCCAGACCATGTGGCATCGTGATCAGCAATAAAAACTGCAGGAAAAAGGAGCAAGGGATGTCTCTTTCAAAGTTACTGTTAAGTGTGAGCCCCATTTCCTTGGAGATGGCTGAACATAAAAGCATATGTTATAGATAAATAATGTATTTATAGGGTGATAATCCATATCCATGAGTAGTAAAGGAGCTGAGGGTAGTTTGCTTAGATGTCTAAACTTAAGATATTTTTAGAAGAATTCATATCTAGCTGTATCTGTGGCTCTTGGCTTTTAATGCAAATCCAAAGAACTACTGGGTTATTTTTTTGTTCCTTTACAATGGTTCGTATTGTGATGTACATTCATTTTGTGTCAATTACCTGTTTTCTCACAGCAGATTTTCTGCTAATACCTGGATTACAGCCAGCACCCTGCATTTCTGGTGAGAGTTCCCCACTATGGTTACCTTCAAGCTGTTCCTGACATCTGTCCTTAGCCTTGTGTCCAAGTCCTCAAAAAGGTCTTGTTTGAAACAATTGCCACTACATGCACAGTATGCACAGACAAGTTTCTTCCAGGTTTCTTCCCTGGAAAACTGAATGCTTCATGTGCAAAACTGAAGTCAATATGCCAGTACAGAGCACATAATATCAGATACCATGATCTCAGTCATCATCTCAAACCCAGATTTAATATGGAGATGCACTCTGCTGACAGATTTGTTTTGTTTATTACAGAATATTAAAAGTTCTGAAGCACTGTGATAGTCTGAACACGGAGCAGTTTTCTTAGAGGCATCATTTTATTTCTAACTGATAATCAGATTTTCTCACAGATGATGCGTGTTCCTCTCAGGTTCACCAGCTGTGTTTCCAGACTCCTGCATGAGGTCATTACTCCTGATGGAACACTGCTGGATCCAAGGCTCGTGCAGCCTGAAGGGAATATTGAAGTGATTTATCCTTTCAGGAGTGTTGGAATTCCTTCATGGAAGACATTATTTGGTGTGCAGTGAGGTTATTTAGGGTGCCTTGGTCCCATTGTGAAGCTGAGACAGAGGCCAAATGACAATGCAGGTGTGCCATGTGAATACCATGAGCAACTCACATTATACCTTCTCTAATGCCATATTAGAAAAGTTTTCTTCTTCAGAGGATGGTTCCTTTTACCCTACACCAGGTATCTAAGAATGTTTCTATTACCCATCCTTTTCTGCTGCCTATTTCTTTCAAGGGATAATAACAAAATCTTGGGCAAAATAGATCACACACAGCTGATTTTCACATGCACTTTACAACGTTTTCTGGACTCTATTCCATCTAGGGCAAACAATTCATTTTCTAACATTTCCAAACATCTTTACAAACACAGCAGTCATCCAGCCAGAGACTTTTAAGAAAGGGTGACAGCATAGATTCTTAGGGGGGAAACAAGCAAAAAAAACCCAAACCCACACATCTCAAGTCAAAGCCATAGTAAATACATAGATCCAGCTTAGATATATTAGTCTAGTTCAATAAATATGAGTAGTGTTCACATAAATAGGAGAGTTTGGCATGGATTAAGGTCTGGACCTCCTGATTTCAGCTCACCAGCACTGCCAGCTGACCTTCCTGAGCAAAGCCCCTTCTCTGGGACTGTTCAGTTGATTTCTTTGGTGTGCCTTCTGCAAGTAAAAGTCTTTCTCATGGCAAACCTGACTTCTTTGTTTCTAAGACAATAAATGAGAGGATTCAGAAGTGGCACAACCACAGTGTACAGGACTGACACCAGCTTGTTAGCACGGTAGGTGTACATGAGCTTAGGGTGGGCGTAAGTGAAAAGAGTGGTGGAGTAGAACAAAACCACCACAGTCAGGTGAGAGCTGCAGGTGGAAAAGGCCTTTTGCCTCCCCTGAGAAGAAGGCATCTTCAACACGGTGAAAAGGATGCAGATGTAAGAGGCCACCACAGTGCACAGAGGCACCATGATAACCAGCAGGGCCAAGATGAAGTCCACCAGCTCAGCCAAAGAGGAATCGCTGCAGGAGATATTCAGCAGGGGTGAAATATCACAGAAATAATGGTTGATTTTGTCCACATCACAGAACGAGAGCCGGGCTATAAAGCTCAGCTTGATGGAAGAAGTGGTCAAGCCACACATCCAGCAGGCAGCTATCAGCTGAGCACAGAACCTGGGGCTCATGATGAGGGGGTATCTGAGGGGTTTGCAGATGGCCACGAAGCGGTCGAAGGCCATCGCGGCCAACAGCACGTACTCGGTGCAAACAAAAGTCACAAAGAAGTGCAGCTGTGCCATGCAACCCTGGAAGGAGATACGTTTGTCATGAGACAGCACATCCACAATCATCTTGGGCTCAATGACAGACACGTACCAGATCTCTAGGAGGGACAGGTTCCCCAGGAAGAAGTACATGGGTTTCTGCAGGCTGCAGTTGTTTCGGATGGTGAGAATGATGAGGAGGTTTTCCAGCACAGTTAATAAATAAGCCAGAAGTAAAGCAGAGAAGAGAAACAGCTGCTGTGCAGCAGTGGTGGGAAAACCCAGGAGAATGAAATACATGACTTTGGTTTCATTCCTCCCACCCATTCTGTAGAAGAAAGATGAACCTTATCCACCTGCAGTAAATTAACACAGTGACACCTAATTACACAGGCTTAAATTCACAGCCATATGTTACACCACCACTTAAAGACACTGTAAAAGCTCAGACATTTTGTTGCCAGGTTTTTAGAAATTAACTTTGTGAAATTTATCTGCTCAGTTCAGAATTTTTCATTTTAAAAATTAAAGCATGCTTTTTAATTTACATTTCATGCAGGTAAATATACATTACAAATCAATTTCATGCAGATAAATATACATTACAAGACAAATGATGAATGATGCTAATATATTATTCATCCAGTATAAAGAAATCATAGTTTATGAGCTTACAGATAGATACTCACATTCCCAATGCTTTAGTTTCTACATCTGAACATTTCTAAAGTTATATCATACATATTCCATGAGCTGTAAATGTGAAGTACCACAAGGATATATTCATTCTGATAATAAAAAAACCCTCCAAACACATCTGAAGGAGCCCACTAGAGGTTTCTATATCTGGCTCTGAGCCCACTTACATCTACACAAAGTCTATTGAGGTGGTCTACATGGCATCCCAGATACAGCATAAGTGCAAGCAAATTAAAATTCTGGGTCTGGTTTGTTTGCAACTAACTCAGATTAATCCTTCAAAAATAAGAATGGCTCAGCCTGTGCTGTTGAAAACAACACTGTTCTCAACATTCTGTAGTGGGAATCCAGTGCTTTAGTTGATCCTGGAGAATATGATCAGTAGAGTACAGATGAAGTGTGGACTGGTATGTCAGTTGTGTGATTTATACTAGCACAGATAAATCAACCCTTTATTTACCTTCGGTGTCTCATGAGATCTGATTCAGAAATTAAAGCTACACTCCCAATGGAAGCAGTCACACAAAGAACAGGGATGTTATTGTTTCCTCTGTGATTCCATGCAGAGTAGAAGAAACAGAAGATTTTTTTTTCTGAGACACTGAACAATATGAAAATACCAGCTATTGTCTACTGATTTTTATAGGGCAGAGGAAAGTAAAAACATACCCTGAGGCAGAGGATATGGCAGTCTTTTACCAAAAGCTAATCTAGAAAAATATTTTAGATTGCTGCCCTAATCTAAATCAGTAACCTTAACTGGTAATCACTTTTGGAGTGATTTTGGGTAAGTGTAGTTTCATCCACATTGGAGTTATGTGTACAATCTTCAGGCACACCAATAGCCAAGCTATGCATTTTCTGAATTTTATAATACAGTGCAAGTATGTTGAGAGCCAAAGGAGGGTCAGAGATAACATTGACCTGATGAGGTCAGTTGCTTACCAAGCAGAGCTGAGGTGCTGCTGCAGGACTCTGTAGTACCAAGAACACAAAACCTGATCAGGTCCCCTCCATACTGCTAGGGGGAAGCAGTCCCTGGAGTCAGTTATTTGTAAAATCACCTTCCAGTTGGTCTCATGTGAATCAGATACTTAAGCCAGCACCATGATTAAAATTGCATTCATACAGTGAGAACAATGTTTGTTTTCTGAATCTGAGCTACTTCCCAAAGTTATATTTGAAGTTAATAAAAAAGAAACTCCTCAGTGGTGGCTCATGGTGTCCTATCACAGCTATCTAAAATGACTGTTATGATCTGAATCACTGAAGTTCCCATCCTCATTCCTGTGAAAAAAGTTGACATAACTATTTATTTGGTGCCTCAGGTTCTTGAATCCTAGTTTCACGTTAAGTTGGATCAAGGCCAGAATGTAATTTTGTTCTTTGATGCATACCCAAAAAAGTACATTAAGAGAAGGCAATTACCTTTATTGCCTTTTCTACTCCTCAGGAATGATGAGTGATGTGTTCAGTTAGAAAAACCTTTTACATTCACACAGATCCATAGATTTTAGCTGAACATGCAGATTGACTCAGGAGAAGGAATTATTAAGCACTGATGTTGAAAGAGCACCCTAATAACCAATGCTGTCAAAGCAAAAATCTTATTAGGCTTTCATAGGATTCAGACACATTCAGCTGGAAGATTATCTTCCAAGCATTACATCAGTGACCAGATGGAGAAACTCTGGGGAGAGCAGCCCTGCCACACAAGACCTTCAGTAAAGTGTCCTTTACTTCCTGGTTCCTCAGGCAGTAAATGAATGGATTTAGCATGGGAGTGATGATGGTATAAATGATGGAAACCAGCTTGTTGAGATCCCTGGAGTTGACACTCCTGGGCCGAGCATACATGAAGAGGGTGGCTGAGAAGAAAATGATGACCACAGCCAGGTGAGAAGCGCAGGTGGAGAAAGCTTTCTGCCTGTTCTGGGCCTTGGGGATGAGCAGAATGGTGCTGATTATGCAGGTGTAAGAGACAATGATAACAGACAGGGGGATCAACAAAGTAAACAAGGCCGAGACGAAGTCCACCATCTCAGCCAGTCGCCGCTGGGCACAGGAGAGGTTGAGCAGCGGGCTGATGTCGCAGAAGAAGTGGTTGATGACGCCGGGGCTGCAGAAGGAGAGCTGGGAGATGAAGGAGACCTTGAGCACAGATATCAGGAAGCCAAGCAGCCAGGAGGCCATGGCCAGCTGCAGGCAGGCCCGGGGACTCATGGCCAGCGGGTAGTGCAGCGGGGTGCAGATGGCCGTGTAGCGGTCGTAGGCCATGACGGCCAGGAGGACGCACTCCGTGCACACCAGGGCGATGAAGAAGTACAGCTGGGCCATGCAACCCGTGAAGGAAATGCTCTTATTCCTCACCACCAAGGTGACCAGCAGCTTGGGAACGGTGACTGAGATGTAGCAGGCCTCCAGGAAAGCTAGGTGGCCCAGGAAAAAGTACATGGGCTTGTGGAGCTGGCGATGGGTTATGATTAAAGTGATGATGACGACGTTCTCAGTGACAGTCAGCAAATACACTGCAAGGAAAATCACAAACAGCACAGCCTGTAGCTTTGCGGTAGTAGGGAATCCCAAGAGGATGAACTCATGGATGTGGGTGTCGTTTTCTTGTACCATGATCACCTTGAAGACCTGGAATGTATGAGGAGGAAAAAGGAAAGTAAAAGGGAACGTTCTGTATTATCTCCCCCGAGCATCCTCTTCATACTGGACTTGCAAATATACAGTTTAAGTAGAGATTCCACACCAATTATTTAATTGACATTCCTTATTATTTAACCAGTTCTGATATTTTTTGTGTCCTACAGCGTCACTGTTGCATTAGGAACAGCTGAATGAAGCGACACAGATTCCAAAACCTCTTGGAAGGCACATAGCAAAGTTTAATAGAAAGCACAATTTTTATGGACTGTTCTGAGACAGCTGGACATGATCAGTGCTTTAACTAACACCCCTTTGTAAATGTCTTGCCAATTAACAAGTGCAAAGCACCAGGTGCAGGACTGTTTGGCATTCTTTCACTGAGCTTTGTCACAGCTCCCCAGACCAGTGCATGGGAAAGTTGTTTGGCTTTTTCTCTCACAGGCCTTGCCACTGTCTGATACCGGAAAGCTTCTCTGTGACCAGGCTGTCAGCATCCACAGCAGGATTGGTGATTCAGATCCTGGCTCCAAGAAAATATCTTCACAGAAATTCAGTGATTTTTTTTTTTATTTCTTACCCTTATCTTTACTTAAAACACAGTCAAAGGGGAAGAGACAACATTATTAAATGAGTATTTGATCTCAGTTCTGAGCTACCCTCTGCACTCATGCACAGCAAACTTGGCTTCAGCGCTTCTATTGTCTCCCTTGCTTTTGAATATTTGCAGGAGAAAAAAAATAAGTGTTTGTCCTCTCCCACAGAGTACTTTAAATAAGTTTGCTAGGGTTAAGGGATATATGCATTTTGGGTTTTTTCTTTTGAAATTGGAAAGGACCTGTGCATCTGAAAATTTCTCTAATTTTCATTGAATTGACTAAAATAGACCACTTCTCCCCCCAAATAACAGTGTTTACATAGAGTCTTAGACTACAATAATTACAGTAGCCATCCATAATTTTTCTTCTGTGTTATTCAATAGAATTAATCTTGATTTTTCACAAAATACCTGAAGTTTGATGTTTATGCCGCTTCTTTTCCACTTCTTATGGAAGATTTCAAACAACATTTTTTTTACCTGTTCCTGCACATTCCTATCCAATACTCCACTGACTTTCTAGAATGGTGTTCAGTATTTGTTATTCACAAAATATTTTTCATATAAAACATTGGAGGAAAAAATCCATTAATGTTATGAAGAAAAAGAAATATGTATTTTTGTGATATCATTATTCATTTGTCTTTGAGTTTCAAAATATTTCTTTCAAATTAGATTTTTCTCTTGCATATGGATAATCTGTGTAGAATCAATCTGTCTACATAAATGACACTTCTCATTGCAAGGACATCACTGCTGCTAAATAATAAAGTGACAGAATACTAAAGACAATTTCATTTCTAAGGGTGGCTTTCACATCTCCCAGCCTTCCATGAGATTTAAGCTGTGGTAAATACTGACAGGTAAGGCAGGTAACTAATTTTTCCAGTATAGCCAGTAGGGATTCAAGCAGCACAAGGAAAAAAACGTAGTTTAAGTGATTTAGCATGCTATGGAATACAAACCATAATTGAAAAGTGCCTGAATGAAAAGGATATCAAAAAGAGAAAAGAAAAATTATGGTTCCCCTTTCTAATATAGGCTTTTAAAATTCCCTATCTACAGTACCTTAGGATATTGACTGGCATTACTTTAATTTTAAAAGGGTGATGAATTGGAGGATTTAAGATACTGTCCTCAAATAACAGATCTCAGGTGGCACACAAAGATAACTTCCATTTTTCAAGAATGAAGCTTTTCAGGGTAAAAACAATGGTGAATGTTTTTTACATTCTAGTCCACTGAAAGTAGAATACAAATGGCTTTTTTTACCACATAAACATGTTCAGAAGTACTGCTACTGCATAGAAAACACAGAGAGAGAGTGAGGAAAAGGTTATATTTAACTTAACTCTCAACAGAGGTCATAAGATTTTTTTAAAGCACATAAAGCACAATAAGAAATTTCCATATTTCCAGTCTTTTAATCTGGTAAGTCCAGCTCTGTTTTCCTTCCCAAGCAATCCCTCTCTCTTCTCTCTTGCACTTTGAGAAACATGTCCATGTTTCTCTTGAAAACTGCTCACAGATTTAGGGAATCCCAGAATGGGTTGGGTTGGAAGAACTTTAAATCCGTCCCATCCCTGCCATGGACAGGGACACCTCCCACTGTCCCAGGCTGCTCCAAGCCCCAATGTCTTGGACACTGCCAGGGATCCATCTGGGGGCAGCCACAGCTGCTCTGGGCACCCTGTTCCAGGACCTCGCCATCCTCCCAGGGAAGGATTTCTTTCCAATATCTGATCCAAACTCATTCCTTGTCAGTCTGAAGGCATTCCCCCTTGTCCTGCTGCTCCAGTTCCTGATAAGAACTGGCAATGCCATTTCCAAGACCCTCACAACTCACTTTGGAATTCTCAGAGCCCAGGTGAGATCAGATGAGAAGAAGCACCTCTAACAAACCTAGAGAAAAAGAAAATAAATGTTCTTTGAACAAGAGATCAGTGTCTGTGCTTCTTTCTCTCTTTCATTTAGCTAAACCTTACCCTTTTGCTTTTCTGCTTCTCTCCGAACGGCTGGAAGCTGGCGGGTCTGTACAAAGCTGTGGGCATAAACAGTTCCTGCAGGCTTCTGTCGCTTCAGCTGAGCCTCAGATTTCCCAGGCTGCTGAAATATCTCTCAGTACATTATCCTTCAAAGCCCAAGAGAACTGGGAACAGAAGCAGAGGGAATAAATTTCCCTCCTTGCTAAACCTCACAGAAGGTGTTGCTCTGCTGGTGGTTGGTTGTTTACTTGCTAATTTTTTTATGTGCTAACTAGCTACTGTAGCACTATTCATACTTCTTTTTTTTATTTTTCTTTCTCCAAAGTCACTGCTGACAAGGCATCAGACTAGAACTCAGGACATTTGTACTTTGCTGGTCGCTTATGATAAGAAGCTCTAACCAGTAAAACTCTTCACTTACCTGTGCCTTAGTTTCTCCATGCATTAAATAATCATTGCACTGGTCTTGAATATTACTTGAGGTTCCACAGAGAAAGTAGTGCCCAAGCATTAAGTATCTGTTGTCCTGGTTTTCTCTGTTCTTCTCTGTTTTTCTAAAGTCCTATTTCAGCCTTCTGATGATTTACTTTTTGTAATGGAGTTTCCTCACGGATTTTCACATAAATATTGTTACCGTAACTGTTCTTTCATGTTTACATTCTTCTCATAAGGAGGAGACTGCTGATGGACTGTTGGGTTAACCAGTGTGGTTGGACAGGAAGATTTTCTTCCTCCAATCCATGGCCACTGTTGGAATTCTATAAATGTCAAGGTCTGTAAATAGACTCCCCCTTTTTTCCCTTGGACATCTCAGCGTGTGAGTGTCGTTTCTTTTGTGTCATACTGCAACAAGTATCAACAATATTTTAGGTGTGAAAGACACAATTCAGGGGGGAAATCCAACTCCCTACAGCTACAGCTCAGAGTGAGATACAGCCCAGAGAGAGGACACCCAAATACCAGTGTGAATAGTGCAGATCTCCATGTGGGAACTACATGACTGAACTCCCAATAAAGTCAACAGCGAGAGAGTCTGCCCAAAATGTACCTGAAGGCCCTTCAATAAATAGAACTGCTTTTCATTCCCTTAATTTTTAGGTAACCCATTTTTGGGTCTGCTTTTAGGTAACCCACAAAGGCATCAGTGGCGGTGCCAGGGAATACCTGGCTGTTGCAGGTTTCTTGTTGTTTCCCCATCACTCAGCAGAACACTCCCACAGCAGGTGATACCTGGGTGGGGGCCCCTCCTTGGCCCGGGGCTGACACAGGGCTGAGACACAGGAAGGATCTGGCTCAGCAGGTGTGTGAGCACAGGGCAGCCAGGAGAGCAGGAGAACAGGAGCTGCCCAGGTGTGAGGACTGAAAGAACCACAGGTGAGTGTTGTGGCTGGGGTTAGGCTGAGGAAGGAGATGCCGAAGAGCAGCTGAAAGCAAGGGATGGGAACATTGACAAACAGAGTCTTTCCAGAAGGCTGGCACAAAGAAAGGTGTGGCTGAACCACAGGTGTGAACAGCCCTCTGATGGATGGAGAAGCTGATGTGGAGAAAAGGGTTGTGACCTTCAGCTTAGAAAGGGAACTGCAGCAGGGAGAGACAGAGTAGAAAGCCCAAGGAATCCAAGGAGGCAAGGTCAGAAAGGAGAGCTAAATGGAAAAAAAAAATAGAGAGAGGGAGAGAGAAAGAGAGAGAGAAAGAAAGAAAGAAAGAAAGAGCGAGCACTGGCTGGGAAAAAAAACTAAAACCTGATTCAGAGAAAATCTGAAATGAGAGCTATTAGTTTGAACAATTTAAAATGGTTTACTATACTATTTTAAAATGAGAGCTCAGTGTGTAGCATTTCTATTGTAAAGATGTAGTGTATATTATAAATACCTAGATGTAAAACCTTCTATCTGGAAAAACGAATTTTTCTTTATATTATGTCCAAACCTGCAATGCAAAACAGAAGACTTACTCAGTATATAATAACTACAGTATTTTCTGCCTTTTTTGGTTTTGTGTTTTGTTTTGGTTTATTTCCACTTTGCTGTCAATCCAGAGTTCACAATCTTTTTTGCAGCACTAAGAACATGGGATTCACAAAATTACATGGACTGGCTATTCTAGTGACAGCAGGAATCACTGGTGCAATCTGGTGGGTGTTTAACCTTTGATAATTATTCTCAATTACCATATATTTCTATGCTTATGCAGATACAATGTAAGCATTTACACCAAGCTAAATTCAAAATCCCTTTTTACATTCCAAAGATGAAAATCAGCAAGGTGTGGACACTTCTGACCTCTTCTGTGAAATTCTAAAAGTATGATTAATTGTCTCTGTATGTTCCTGTGGGCCTAAGTGTGTGTTCTCATGTTCACATCCCACACCTCTGTGCTCCAGAGCAGCACAAGGATCCTGGCCCAGAGCTGGGACTCTGTGGGGTGGATTTGGCTGTGTTTATCCTGCACCATGGCTGGTTTGAGCCAGCCTTGGTTCTCATGTCTGCCACAGCAAGGCTTTCACAGTGTGTGTTCAGTGCTCTGGAGCCTGAAATCAGATCAGGTGGGGTTCATTCAGAGTTTGCTGGAACAACTTTGAAGGTCTGTTCAAACTGGAGGAATTAGGACAAGCTTTTCACCCACACACTTTCTCTGCAGCAGAGCATCTGTCACAAATGCTCACATTTTTGTTTAAAATTACAGTCAGGCTCAGAGCAGAGGAGATCCCAAGTGCTGGCCAGAGCAAAGTGATGCTGTGAACACCTTGCTTCAAAAGGCAACTGCACAGCCAGTTTCCAGCATCAGCTGAGAGCAAGCTCTCCTGTCAACCAGACACATTTCCTTTGGTGCAAGCAGTACTGAGCAAATTAAATCATTCACAGATCCTAAGAGTTAACAGATCTTCAGATAACTTTAGGCTAAACATCTGTCTTGAAACAGCTGAGGTTTGCAAATCCTCATCACCATCCTGATCCCACAAACGTGTGTTCTGTCAGCTTTGCTTTATAGCTTCAGTCACAAAGGGAGTGGAGGAGAGGTTGATTTTTGCTTTTATCAGTGACTCTTTGCTTTCTTATCCTGTCCAAGGTACAACTACCCCTTCTCCCCAGCCAGAGACCAGGAACACACAGCCTCCCCTGAAGAGGATTCAGTTCTGTAAGTTCATTCTGTATGAATTCTGTCACTCCAGGCCATGAGCACAACACTCCTCTGAAAAGGCTCCTTCTTAAGCACAAGATCCATGCCCTAGAAGTGCTAATTTCTATTTGGATACAAGCCATTCTCCAGCCCAGCAGGCTCAGAGTCCAGAGACTTAATATGGGCAAATGTGAATCCTTTGATGCAGCTCCCCCAAAATCATGCAATGAAAAGGCAGCTTAATCCCAGCTGGCTTGGACTCCTAGAAGCTAGCTTTCTGTACAAGGAACTCATCCAGGCTTCCTCTGTATTCACTGAAAAAATGTGGGCGCCTTGGCATGCTGTCAAATTTAGTGTTGTCCACAAACTTGATGATAACCGACAGATTCTGAATATAGAATCAAGAAAGAGTTTAACCTGGTAGTTTACCAGACTGAAACTTCCTTTTAATAGGTTTTTAATGCTTAGTTTCATTTCACTGAACCATATTTTACTTTTTTTTTTTCCCTTTGAATTACACTTTTCATATCCCCATTGCTTTTTTGGCTTTGGTTTCCCCTCTTCATCACTTCTTTTATAATACACACAGTTGTGTAATTTCTAGAAGTACTGCTCTGAGGAGTCTATAGCATATATGACTAGGGGAGAAATAAAGTTTAATTCTGATAAAGCCATATGACCAACAACACAGCATTCTTTTTGTAATTAATTTGACATTTAAAAGATTCCAGTATGAGGCAGCATTTTCATACCAACACCCCAACAAAAAATTAATATGGCTAGATATCTCTCTGGATTTGTGTGTATGTGATTCTTTTAATTCCCCTCTTTTATTAAGTGTTTCCACTTTACAGAACCTGTTTTTCCTGGTGGAAAATCTAGGAATCATGACTGGTGGGTTCCCATTCAGTGACCCATCTGCAGGAACCTGCACAAGCCATGAGAATGGAGAGCAGTGGCCTCTGTTCTGTGTCCTGTGGACATCAGCCTGTCAGAAAGTGCAAGGTGTTTGGCCTTACTCTGGACCAGGCTCTCACTGGGTAGAAGTAAAACTGAATTTTCCAAAGATGCACCACAGAAATAGACAGGTTGAAAACCATTTTAAAACTGATTTGTTTGCCATTCAGCTCTACTTGCACCATCTGAGCCTGTTCAATGTAGTTCATTATATTATATATAAAAATATATATTAAAATATTATATTATTTATTTATATTTAATATATTATATATATTTATATGCATATATTTATTTTATATTTATATATTTATACATTTATTTTATAGTTATATATTTATTTATATATGATATTTATTTATTTATACAGTATTTATTTATATCAGTTGTATATGAACTGATATAAATAATATAATAGTGTTTGTGCTGGGCATTGAATCACAGGGCAGTACTGCTGAAACACAGAAAGAGCTCTTGTGGGGCTCATCTCTCAGAAAAAAAAAGAAAATCTGAAACTGCTTTGCCATGATGTATTTATTTAGCTTTTTATGTATTTACGTAGCTTTTATTTCTTCCTCATTTGCAGAAGAACAGACTTACATGAAACATCTCTGATGCTTCCATGGTAAGTGTAAGTCCTCTGGCTGCACTGACATGAAATCCCATTGTTCTCAGAAACAGACTGTGACTCTGGCACAGACATGTCAGGGCAGCTGAAAGGATAAGGAAACAGGAAACAATGTCTGACTAGAAAAGCAACTCTTCCAGCATGGATGAAGAATCTTTCATTTGTTACTTTCAGAAAGGAAACTGAGAAATTATGGTGAATGTTAAAAATATTTTGATTTCACTCTACCTTAATTCTTTTTTTTTTTTTTTTTTTTTGCATCCTCTGTCACCAGTCACCAAGCTAAAAAACAAGAGGCCTTGGCTGATACTATTTTTAGTGGTAACAGTCAGCATCATACATGATGTGTATGTGCCTATGGAATGAACATTTTAGGTCACTGGGATGAATTATTTTCTGGAATTCCATATTGTAGAGCCATTTGAGCTAGGAAAAAAAAAAAACCAAACCAAAACAAAATTTAAAAGTAATAAAAGAGGTATGGACATACTGGAGAGAGTTTACCAAAGGCTCATGACGGGGCTGAGCATGTGAGGTAAGGCTGGGAGAGCTGGGAGTGTGCAGCACAGAGCAGAGAAAGGTCTCCCTCTGCCCTGGAAAGCAGCCTGGCTGAACTTATTAGCAGAGCTCTAATCTCCAGTCCTTGTGGGAAGAGGATGTTCTTCTGAGTGTCAGAGATAAACAACAGCCCAGGAAGCATCAGGGGAATGCCTGTCCATCATCCCAAAGGAATCAGGGAGTGCTCTTCCCAAGAGAGCTGAAGAGCCTCCATGGACACACAGGTGATGAGCAGGAGGAGCAGAAATCCGTGGTGCAATCAGAGATCTGTGGTGCAGTTGCTGCCACAGAACCGCAGTGCAGAGCTGTGAAATACTCCCCACTGCCTGCCCCCCTGGGCTCCTGTGCTAGCTCAGTCTCCTCAAGGGGTTTTGGGGGAAATATCTCAGGGGATTGGATAAAAGATTCAAAAGAGGCTCTTACCTCAGGATTATTCCAAGGTTTTATTCTTGAAGGGTTCCAGGGAAAAGAGAACGAACAAGGAAGAACATGGGTTTATCTAGACTCTGTCTCAGGATAGATAGCTGGCACTAAGCCAATAGGCTAGAGATAAGGTAAGGTAGGGTCAAACTAAATGGTTACAGGCTTTAGGAGGTTCTGGGGAAAAAACCATTTCCCCAGAGGAATACAACAGAGCTGCACATCTGGAACGCTGCAGCTGAGGGCTGCCAGCTCTCCAGAAGAGAGAGGAGGTGGATGTGCTGTGCTCCATGGATGGATTGTGAAAAGCTGCCTCTGAGTGACAGCCATGGGCAGCTTGGGAGCTGGGGGGTGAAAGTCAAGGACAGACAGACATCTACTCCAGGTGTCTGCTCCAGGAGAAGGTGGCTCACAGCTCAGATTTTGCTGACAGCACTTCCCTTACCCCTGGTGATTTCAAAGGGAGGTGGGGATGATTAACTCAGAGGTAAACATCTGTGCTGAGGAAGCTTGTGTTTGTTTCCATGAATGTCCTGGGCCATCCAAACACTGCCTTCATTCTCAACCCCTTGCAGGAGACAGGATGTGCTGGTGTTGACACCATGGTTGGCTCCAATTGTCTGGGAAGGCACGTTCAGCAGAGACATCCTGAATGCCCAGTACCTGCAGAAGAACTTGGTCACTGGAGTGGTCACTTTTGCTGTTGAAAAGTATTGGTTTGGCATTTGTTTCTTGTCAAGTAGTTAAACCTCTCACCTGGCAGTTGTGCTGTAGTGCTGCTCATGGAGCACAAGTGAGAAACATTCCAAAGACTGAGTATGAGCAGCTGTAGACTGGGAGAAAATGTGACATGTGAGTGTCACCTTCCAAAGTGAGGCAACTGGCTGGGACATTGCTTTGAACAGGACAAAAAAATATCCTTGGGAATATAACCAGCCTTTTGAACCATTGAAATAAAAATTCTAGCTCCTGCTACATTTCTAACAACAAGCTTTCCCTCTATCCTGCGCTAAAAAAATAGAAAAATTCTGTAAAGCTGAGATTTTATTGGGTCTCTGTAAGAATTTAAAGGTAAAGTATTAGCTCTAGGGAAAATATTAATCACACTGTTATCTTGGGGAGGTTCTTTTTTGAGTTTCTGAGTGAAGAGATATACTCCCTCTATCTCCACTGGCATCTTAGAGCTACACAGCTACTTCAGGTACCTCAAGGCAATCAAAAGTATTTAATTGATCATTTTGACCCTCTTCTATGCAAACAGGCTAAGAGAGTTGGGGTTGTTGAGCCTGGAGGCTCCAGGAAGACCTTGAAGCCCCTCCTGTACCCAAAGGGGCCCTACAGGAAAGTAGGAGAGGGATTTTTTACAAAGGTGGGGAATGACAGAGCAGGGGAGGGTGGCTTTAAACTGAAAGAGGTTAGATTTAGATCAGAAGTGAGGAAGAAATTCCTCCCTGTGAGGGTGGGGAGGCCCTGGCAGAGGGTGCCCAGAGAAGCTGTGGCTGCCCCTGGATCCCTGGAAGTGCCCAAGGTCAGGCTGGACAGGGCTTGGAGCAGCCTGGGACAGTGGAAGGTGCCCCTGGCCCATGGAATGAAATGGTCTTTAAGATCCCTTCCAACACAAACCATACCATGATTCTCTGCTAATTCTATGATCCTCTCTAGGAAGTTAAAATACTGCACTGCAGAAAGAGTGCCAGGGAGCAGGTGAAAGGGAGGGATGAGAGGAAGTATTTACATCATGGAGTGATATTAGAGAGCAACACTGAGTGGAAGCCACATGTTCTGTGCATAGTGAAAGCTAAAATGTGCTACAATGTGCACAGATAAATGAATTAATACATCTGAGATGCTTCAATGCCCTTGGAAGCCTACTGAGATAGATTTTGAGTTTGTGCTAAAGCAGGCTGTAGGCAATGCTATTCTGCACTGGCAACTATCCCAGAAAGTCCCAAATCCCAAACCTTTGTCCCAGGTCATCCATGATTACCTTGGACTACTTTCAAACATGAGTAGACAGTCTAGTCCTGAGGAGTGGATCCAAGGTCATCTGTTTTAGGTCCAAGAAGTTGTCCTCATTTCTGATGAGGGCAAAATTTCAGATCGAAGAGGTCCCAGATTATAAAAGCAGCATGGGGAGGGCTTCAAGGGCAGCAGCTGTGTTAAACAAAGAGCACTAACATCATAAGGAAGAGCAACAGATAGAAAAAGACAAAGAAAATGCACTTGGAAAGCTGTCATGCTTCAGCAGGAGGAGCCTCTCCCCATTCTTTTCCTTTCCATGTCTCTTAGATATGTCCAGTTCATAGAAGGGTTCATGAGATCTGCCAACAAGTACTTCCTTGCCGGGCACCACGTGAACTTCTACTTGTTCACAGACTGCCCTGAGAAGATCTCTCACCTTCAGATGGCCCCTGAGAACCACCTGTTTGTCATCCCTGTCCAGAAGAACCCCAGGTGGCAGGACATCTCCGCCAGCTGCATGGACATCATCAGCTCCTACATCCACAGCCAGTTCCAGCACGAGGTGGACTACCTGTACTCCATGGACATCGACGTCCAGCTCCTGGCACACATCGGCGTGGAGATCATTGACGCCCTGGTGGCAACCATCAGCTCCTGGCAGGTCACCCCACAGCAGGAGAACAGAGCCCATGAGACACACCTTGGGCCACCAGCTGCTACCCCTGAGGGACAAGGGGACTTCCATTACACAGCAAGCTTCTACGGGGGCAGCGTGGCCGAGGTCTACAAACTGACCCGAGCCTGCTCCGAAGGGGTGATGGAAGACAGAGAAAATGGCATCGAGGCTTGGTGGCACCATGAGACCCACCTCAACAGGTACCTCCTGCAGCACAGGCCCACGCGCCTGCTGTCCCCAGAGTACTACTGGGACACAGAGCTGAGCTCCAGCGTCATCCAGGTGAAGAGGATGTGCCTGGTGCACAGGGACAGCTGGAGGCAAGCTCCTGAAACAGGGAATGGGAAGACTTTCCTCTCTACAGCCCCACTAAACTGAGGGCAATGGGCAAAGGAAGTTTCCCTTTGTTTGTAGCACTGCACACGTTTTCTGCATGACTTGGCCCATGAAGTGGGTCTTCCCAGCCAGAGGCTGCTAAACCCAGAAATTTCTTTTATTAGCAACTTCTTTTCCAACTTTTTTGCTTTTCAACTGTCCTTTCATCTGCATGTTTACAAGCACAGGCTGCTTGCCATCCGGAGACCACATAAAAATTGATGAGGACATACTCAAAATGAGAATATTTAGGCATCTGAATAAAGTCAGGTTGCAAATTTACAAGTGTCCCCCACGGATTAGGGTCTGCCATTATACTTGTCTTCTGCTGTCTTATTTGCTGAAAAAATGTCCTTACAATATGATAATTTAAGAATTTGAAGGATACATTACTAGCAAGCTTCAATCATTTATTCTTTAATTTCTCTCAAAATGAAAGCCCCTTCCTCTTTGTTCAAGTTAAAGGACTATCTGACTAATTAAAAGCACATGTGATTCTACAAATCCTAAATGTATGTGGACTATCAAAAGAAAATTTAATATTTGAAGTTTTTCAACTTTCTTTTTTCAGTATTAGCTGTATCTTCAGATACAGCAATATTTTAATGATGCAATCATTAGCTGAATGTCTTCATTAGAGCTTTCTATCACCCTCAATAGAAATGAGAATGGACAAATAGCTGAAAATTAGGTACACAAGAAAAAATTGGGGCAAACTGGCAAACCCATCATGTCACACAGCTGCAGTCATAACCCTGTGCTGCTGTGGGCCACTGAAAAGGCCACAGGAGCAAGAGCAAGCATGTTACTGTTATTATTATTATTACATGATTCTTGTTATTCTTGGTTACTCCTGTCATGAATGGGTAACTTAGATTGTCCAAAGAACTCCTGTCAAAGGGACCAGAGAAAGTGCTTCCATTGAAATGCAATGCTGTAAAAATGCAATTTAACCAAGTGAAGCACAAATCAGAGCAGGAGGCAGCGTGGCTGAGCCACACTTGGGTCACAGGAGCAAATCAGGCTGTGCAGGAGGGTGAAGTGGATGGGACTCCCCCTCATTTGTCTGGGTTCCACCTTTGTTATAACATCCTCTGTGAAAGTGTTGCACTTTGCTCCATAAATCTGGTTTGGTCTTTTAACGGTGTTATCTGCTTTGTTGCAATTGTATTTCTTAAGAGGGGTTTCCCAGATTTGAAAGCAGAGCAGGAAGAGAACGTCACGCTCAAATGTGGTTTGTGCAAAGACTGGGCAGTAAAAGGTTACTGGAAAGGCCAGACAAGAGGAACCTGTGTGACATGAAGAGCTTTCAGATAAAGATTGGTGTGCAAGTTCAGCTGAAGCGTTCTGGAGAAATGAGTTAGCATACTCAGAGAAAAGTAATCCAATAGTTTTAGATTAATGGAACGGGACACAGATTGAGTTGTAAGACTCCAAGGAAGTCAATTCTGGTATGAACCAGCCCTTTTGAATCGCTTCAGAAAAGAACAGATGATGATGGCCCAATGAAATCACAGTGTGGAATTAGGTGAGGGGGTAATTTAATATTCTTTTGGCAGCATTTCCCCTGTGTGGGGCTTAATCCTCTGTTGCTATCTGATCTCCCAGTCACACGCTCTGTCACTGCCAAAAGGGTTTAATGTTTGAAACCCAACCCCTTGGGAGAGAGGACACTGCAAGGGTCCCACTCCCACTTCCCAGTGGAGAACAAAGACAGGTTCTACAGCCCCACTCCCCTGGAACACCCTGAGGGCTGGGAGATTCTCTTATCCATGGAGCTTCCATGCCCAAAGCCTCTGGAAACTGGAAAACAGCTTTCCCAGCACCTTCCCAGAACACACAAAGCACGGAGAAGAGCTGAGCTGGCAGCTGTGAATAAGGACAACCAAATGCTCTCCCTTTAGTAGCCCTCATCTCAGCAAGGGAAGAAAATCTGGCTGATCCTTGCACCGTGCACATTCCCGCCTTGTGCTGAGGTCAAACCTGGCCAGGAAAGAGGGTTAATGAGGGTGGGTCATGGCAAAATGTACTGCAAAGGGCATGAATACAACAGACTTCAGCAGAGTCCTGTACCTGTGCCACAGTAACACTGTGCAGCAGGACAGATTAGGCCAGGGTAAATGTAACTTTCTACTATTTCCATTCAGTCAAACGGCTGGAAGGGATAATAGAGTCTGTGCTGAGTTGCAATTTCACTTTTAAGACAGCATAAAGATTTCTTGTGAGTTTTAGCTTTACTAGCTTCCAAAAGCTGGTCCCACTGGTAATAAGAAATAAGAAGTAATAAGAAATCAGTCTTGAAAGGCTGACAAATGGTTTAACCTCCTGGGCAATCTGACACACATTATCAGGCCTGCTGACAACACCAAGTCCTTCCATTTTCAGAGATGGAATGGGCTGTGGATGCTGTAACTCACTCCTGTGGTATTTCCCACCTCTTGCACAGGACGAGCTGTAAGGACCCAGCACTGAGGATGTTTAGAGGTGATAGTGAGTGGCTGTGTTTGGGAGGAAGGGACAAAGAGCTGACACCATCGTGTCAGGATGAGCTGAGCCTGTCCAGGGCAGTGGAACACTGACAGAGCAGAGCAGGGCAGCTGGTGAATGCAGAAGGACTGGCTGTGGATGGGAGAGTGCCAAGCTGATAAGGTGGAGCAGGGCAGGAAGTCAGTGATGAATCAGAATGGATCAGTCTGTCATGACCTAGCCTCTAGCATGGTAAATCAATGGCTCAGCATGGAAATGGTGGCCTCTAAACAGAGTTTCATGCTGTGAGTCAGGTTTGACAGGAACAGGGAACAGCAAATCCAGGCTTCTAAAAACACTTTTATGGAGATGGCTAAATAATGAGTGGAAATGGATGTACCAGAGCAGGGCAGCAATCTTTAGACTGGGTAGTGGGCAAAATGTGAAGCCAGAGCAGATTAGCTGTGATGCAGAAGTGAATACAACTAAGGAGACAGCGCAGTCTCACCACACGGTTCTCCACTGACAGTGAATTTTCCAGCTATACACAAAGCCCTCTCCAGAAACACCTCCAGCAGTGCTTGTGATACATCTCTGTAAGCCTGCCAAAGCACCCCCACAGAGCCTGCCCCAGCTGTTCCTTCCACAGCAGCAGCTCCAGCAGCTGGGCATTCCTGACTCTGGCATTCCTACCTCTGGCATTCCTGTCTCTCCAGGTGGTGCCTGCAGGGCAAATTCAGCAAATCCGGGCTGCTGCTCCCACCTGCTGCCCGGAACGTTCATTGCAAACCTGTGAACCAGCAGGAGCAGCAGCAGCCTGAAACAATTTTCCCCAGCCCTGTTGCACCAGGGTTGCTCAGCAGAAAGGAGAAGTTAAGCAGAAGTTACACCGTGGATGTACCGGGTCAAAGGTGTTCCACTGCTGTCAGACATCAGGAAACTCTTGGTGACAGCAGGTGACTGAATGAGCCTGAGGAGCAGGCTTGGCATGACTATATGTAGAAACACCTCCCTCGACCTGCTGGCCATGTTTTTGCCCAGACCAGGATGAAATTGGCCTTGTGGGCTGCAAGCATGCATTGCCAAGTCACGTTGAGCTTCCCCATTCCCAAACCCACACCTTTCTCCTCAGGCTTGGTGCCAATTCATTGACATTCAGATTATTCTTGTACTGGGCACTCCCCTGACCCACGTGGGGGACCTTGCACGTGGCCTTGTTGGTCAGGAGATTGGCACAAGCCCATCTCTCAGGCCTGTCCAGGTCCCTCTTTGTGACTTCATGCTGAGCTCAGCCCAGCAGGAACACAGAACAGCTCCAGGTGTGCCCTCATCAGGACACTCATTGATGTTTTACACTGCAAGATACAGGAGGACATCCTGCTCTGCTTGTTCTATTGGAGATATTTTTGTTTTACACTAAAGCACGTATTTTTGAACTTTAGAGCAAGAGCTTTGGTTAAAGGAACTTGCACCAGCCAGCAATAATACCCATGATCTCTGCCTCTTGTTGGGAAGTTATTCTTGCTTCCCTTTGGTCCTTGCTTCTAGGATTGGTTAATGTCTGGGCAGAGGTTAACCAGGCCTCTCAGGAGGCAGGTGCATGTTGGCCTCATGAGCACAATGCAATAGCCTGAGATCCCCTGGAGCTGTTCTGAAGTTTTTAAAAAGTCCTGACTCTCCAGCTCTGATGTTCCAAGGGTGTAACATCAAAGGAGAGCAGTATTCCCAGTCTCATCTAGGATTGTCTTGATGTGATCCTGCCATTCCTTCCGAAAAGGAGATATTGGTGTTTGGTAAAAAGCTAAGAGCAATTAGCTGGTGCTAACAAGGACTTCTGCAATTAGACTCACTGCTGAGATTCAGAACTTTCCTAGCTGGTGATTGGCCCTCTCCCCAGTTCTCTACAGCCCAGTGTCTCCCCTGGGAGGGACTCAGCTAAACACAAAGGCCTAGTTAAATCTTGGTGAAACTCTGATGCCTTGGGACATCTGCACTCAGTGTCTTGGAAAGAAACTTCATGGAGAAGAGGGAACAGGCAGCAAGGGATGTGAGCAAGGGCACAGGGGAAGAGCTGGAGAAACAAAGGGAAACTCAAGATACTTAGCAATGACTGCAGCCTGAGATGCTGCAGTTAGTTCCTGATCTGCCCCAATTTAAGTTGCTCATTAACACAAGAATAATTGCCTTGTTTCAGAGCAGATTTGCTGTGAGACCTGAGGCGTCAGACCTGTTATGTGCAGGGCTGGTGACAGAGGAGGTCAGTTCTGTGAGGACATTGGCAAATAGGCTGTCAGAAGGGTGGGTCTGCAAGGTCACAGAATCACAGAAAATCCTGAGCTGAAAGGGACCTGTCAGGATCATCCACTCCAGCCCCTGGCCCTGCGAAGGACACCCCAAGAGTCACAACACGTGTCTGAGAGCATTGTCCAGACACTTCTTGAGCTCAGGTGGACTTGGTGCTGAGTCCACTTCCCTGAGGAGGCTCTTCCAGTGCCCAACCACCCTCTGGGTGAAAAAGTTTTTTCGTGATATCCAACCTAAAACTCTCCTTACTCAGCTCCAGCCATTTCTTCAACCCCTGTCACTGGTCATGAGAGTGAAGAGATCAATATCTCCCCCTGTGCTGCCCCTCAGGAGGATGGTGAAGACCACAATGAGGTCTGACTCAGAGTCCTCTCCTCCAGGCCAGATGCCCTGGCTCTGCAGTTGCAAAGAAACTTCTCCATAGGAGTAGCACACATGGCACACACAGCCCCAAATCCTGTCATTGTCCAGTGGAGGGCTTCAAAATTATGAGAATCTCTCTTAGGAGAACAGGCTGAGGTAGCTGGTGTTGAACCCTCGGCACTGAGAATTTCAGGCTTTCTGTGCTGACAGGCACTGAGCCCCAAGAAAACATTGCATTTGACCTGAGGCCTTGGAAGAGGCTTCCAAAACTGAGGGACAGCACTGGGATTGTGGGAGTGTATTTGAGTAGAAGTGTGTAATGTCACATGGTGGAAAACTTAGAGTTTAAGGTTTTAGAATAGAGTCATATATGGAGGTTTTTGGCAAGATGGAGGTTTTAGGGCAGAGACCAGTCCTTCTTCTACTTCTTCTTCATGGGTCTGGGTGGTGTTTTGTAATTGGGGAGATAAGTCTGCATTGCGAGCCACGGGTGTTTGGTTATTGGGTTAAAAATAATCAAGGTGTCATTTCATAACTGGACAATTAATTCTTAAAAGGCCTTGAAGAGAGATAGAGATATAGCCATTTTCTGCTTTGTTAGCTAGAACTCACAGCTTGTGAGACAGTGCTATAGATAAGGATTCATAAACATCAGAGTCCAAACACGAAATCCATCTCTCGAGCATTTAATCCTGGCTCTAACAGAAGAAAAGAAGATAAAAAAGGCCATAAGCTGGGTCTGGTCAGCCCCAAGAAGAGGGCATGTTATCACCATATAAAAGCACGAGCAGGGATGTTGTGCTGCAGGGCATTTCCCCCCACAAGAGCTTATCTGTTGTTTGTTACATGGTCAGATAACTCAAACAGGACCAGCTCTCCTGTGCAGGGTTGGTTTGGTCCCATGGGGTTAATATTGGCATCTCCCAGCTGCACAAAGACATCCTACTGTTCTGGAATGAGATCTGGAAGACAAGCTGGGTTTCTGACAGACATGCACATCACATCATGAAGTGGGTCTCCTTAGCTAGAGGCTACTAAACCCAGGAATTTATTTTCTTAGCAACATCTTTTTCAAATTTTTGCTTTTCAACTGTCCTTTCATCTGCGTGTTTACAAGCACAGGCTGCTTGGCATCCTGAGAACATATCAAAATTGACAAGGACATACTCAAAATGAGAATATTTAATCATCTGAATAAAATCAGTTTGCATATTTACAAATGGTCCCCACAGATTAGGGTCTGCAATCACACTTGTCTTGTGCTGTCTTATATTATTTGCTTGAAAAATGTCCTAACAATATGACCATTTAAGAATTTGAATGATACAAACTTTATAAAAGCTACACCAAACTTCCACAAAGCAGAAATCTTCTGTGTATTCCATGGACATGTGTGGAGTGTCTCCCATGAGTAGGGACAGTGCTTTGTGGTTATTCCTGTAGGGTGAAGTGAAGGAATCTGTACATTATCATCATTTCAATGCTAAGTTGCATTTGATTCCCAATCAATTCTATTTCTTTTGCTAGCTTTAGTACAGCTGCCTTCATTCAGTGCACTGTTTCATGTTATGTTGGAATCTACTGGTTGTTCTTTAGCTTGACACCGTGTACTAAGGAAATCTGATTAAGATCTTTCATCTGCTATCTCTTGTCTGTTTAATAAATAATTCATTTTTATAAACAGACTTGATTTGCCATCTTCAGAAGTTGCAGGCCAGAGTGATTCCTTAAATTTAAACTGTTCCCAAAATTTGAGGCTGAGGCAGGGCTTGTCTGAAGCTCCCCCTCACCCTGTGGCAGTGTCAGACCAAGCTCTGCTCAGCAAAAGGACAAAAGGCACCAGGCAGAAACTGATGCACAGGAAATTCCACCTGAATATCAGGAAGACATTCCTAGGATGTTTGAGATATTAACAGAAGTCTGCCTTAGGCTATTGAGTCAAGCCTGGAAAAGGAGATCCCAAGCTTTTATGTGTGTGGTTTATCTTTATCCTGTGACAGTTTGGGGCACACCAATATCAGTCATTTGGAATCTGAGTCCAGACCCAGATATCCATTTTCAGGTGTCTGGATTCCCACCAGAGGCAAAACTGATCAAAAGTTATTGTGATCTGGTGACCAAATCTGCTGAAAAGTGTGGCTGGCACCTATAGGCCATAGTGACAACCTCAAATGTGGACATTTGGCTAATCTAGTGACCAAATTAAATGTTCAGCATGATTTTACGTGTCCATATGTGGACATTTGGCTAATCTAGTGACTAAATTAAATGTTCAGAATGATTTTACCTGTCCAGGAGTGCTGTGCCTGCCTTAAAAATGCCATTATAATAATGAGTGCCTCTTACAGCAGCTGTGCCTCCCAGTTGTAAGTCAGAAGTGTCATTCCGAATTATTAGGAATCCATGCTAAAAATCACTTGATAGATGTCGAAACCATCATTCACAGAGTACGTGTGGTGAGTCCAAGGTGAAATAAATTGTTCCCAAATAACAGAATCTCTGCTCTTTTCTTAAAATCTCTATTTCTCCAGCCTTTAACAACTACCACTGAATTCATATGACATCAAATTAAGAACACCATACTTTTATGATATATATATTTACAATTATTTCTAGGAATGAAAAATTAATTTAATTAAGGAATACATGTCCTTAACTTTCCAATATCATTTAAGTTTTGAGGATTTAATAGAAAGAATTTTATTAACTTATTGAAAACAATGACTCTAAAATGAAAGAAATATCCCTGAGGCAGTGGGGCAGGAATGCAGTTTTGCACACCTCTTCTTTTTTTGCCCCAATAAAAATCTCAGAATCAATAATCAGTACTCATTAATTTTCTAGGCTCCACATCATAGCCTGTATTATGTCCTCTCCTTTCCCCAAAGAAATTTACTAACCATTTGCAGCAAATAAATGCAAATGGATGAAAACCTATTCTTCTCAGCTCTTTCAGTCAAATCGGGCTCCTGAATATTACTCTTTTGTTTAAAAAGTCAAAAGTATGTAAACCACAATTTTAAAGTTTCTGAAAAATAGCGAGGAAGAGGAAGAGGAAGAGGAAGAGGAAGAGGAAGAGGAAGAGGAAGAGGAAGAGGAAGAGGAAGAGTTTATTTATTTAGGACTTTCTTAAGTACATGGAAGAAGTTTCCTTCCTAAATGTTCACCTAGCTTCTAACACTCCCTCTTACAGCTGAAAATCTCCACTCTTCTCCCTCTTTCCTCCCCAAAAGCGGAAGTGCATCTGGAAATTAATTTTACTGAACAAGAATTTAGAGTGAAAAACACCACCACAACCACCTGGAACAAGACAAACATACTCTTTCATTTCCACACTAAACTGGTTTTTCTCCAATTTTTCTTCAGGGCTCCTTTCACTTCCTTATTCCTCAACCTATAAATGATGGGGTTCAATCAAGGACACACCACAGAAGAAGAGAGTGAGAGGAATTTATCCACAGATGCACAGTCGGTGTATTTTGGCCGCAGATACATGGAGCCTGCACAACCGTAACAAACAGCCACCAGCAAGAGGTGTGAGGAGCAAGTGGAAAATGCTTTCTGCCGGCTCTCAGCTGATGCCATGTGAAGAACTGTGGCAATTATACAAACATAGGAATAAATGATCAGTAAGAAAGGGCTCAGAATGGCAAAGACAGCCACCACAATGACTTGGATCTCCCTGGGGAAGGTGCTGCCGCAGAGCAGGTCCAGGAGAGGCTGAGTCTCACAGAAGAAGGGGTCAATGGCTGAGCCACACCAGGGTGAGCTGAACGTTGTGAGGGTGTGAACTAAGCCCACAGAGTTCCACAGAGGTAACTTCCAGCCACCAGGCTCCTTCAGAGCCTGCTGCTCATGAGAACTGTGTCACGCAAGGGGTGGCAAATGGCAAAATAACGATCGAGGGACATGGCAGCCAAGAGAAAACACTCAGCAACCCCAAAGAAAAGGAAGAAAATCATTTGCACGGCACATCTTGTCTTGGAAATACTTACTGTTCCCACCACCAGGTTCTCCAGACTAGTTGGGATGATGACTAACAGCAGATATCCAAACAGGACAGCTGGGTGAGGAAGAAGTACATGGGGGTGTGAAGGGTATGGTCACTGTTTGTTATGACAACTATCACTGTGTTAGCCATCAAGGTGAAGACATAAAGAGATAATAAAACCACAAAGAGCAAAGGGTGCAAATGAGAGATTTCAGAAAAGCCCAGGAGTCTGAATTCACTCACTCCACTGAGGTTCCCAAGGATCATCCTTCTTGTGCTTTGTGTCTTGGTGCCTTGCAGGACTCTCTTTGTTTTAAGTGTTCAGCAGCTGATGAAGCTGCAAACAGCCAGGCAAATCTGCAATCAAAATGCAACTGCCTGCTTGGACAGACAAAAGGATGAGTAGAATTTAGAAACTATACAGATTTTTTAAAAAAGTCTTCTGAACAAATCATAAAAGTTTCTAAAGAAAATAAGGCACTCTTACGCATTTATTTTTGTCTCTCTTTTTGACTGATGCTTCTTTCATAGCATTGCCTTCAAAGTTTGCATATTCAGCACTGTCTTCAAATGCTCAGCTACCATTTTTACCCAGTAGAAAAAGAAAAAAAATTATTGCAGATATCTTTTTATGGACTATCAAGTCCCAAAATCATCAGTAGCAACATTTGAATATAACAAAGGTAATTTCTCTGTTACCTGTTGTGGAGTGTGGTGGAAGAAGAGGAAGGGAAAAAAACCCTAAATTATGAAGTCTCCAGAAAAGCTTTCAACTCTGAGCACTCTGCAGTGAGGCAGAAGAGAGGCTTTTCCACAGCTCTTTATACATATGTTTGTTTCTAAAGTCCACTGAGACTGGCTAGTGCTGATTGCAGCAATAAGGAATTGAATAAACGTGATGCATATGTATGAGTTGATTCCCAGCCACCTCTAGGTATTCATCAAATCTCCCTATTCTCCATGTGTTTTTTGGGATGTCACCAGAGACTTACCTTCCCATTAGAGTGACCTCTAAAATACTGATTTTAGAGGAAACATTCACTCTAATGACAATATGCTAAATAAGCTCTGAGAAGTGATTCAAACACGCAAAGGGATTTGCAGGAACTTTTAGTACATGTGTATGAGTTTCAGGAAATGTAATTAATCTGTGCAAGTTCCACAGATTTAAACCAGTCTGTTAGCTAGCTGTGGTGTGTGCAGCTGGAGGATATCCCCTGCTGAAATAAAGTGATGCCACTTTCTAAGACTAAAATCTCAGAGTTAAAAGAGTTTTATTCCTGACTTTTGGTGGCAAGAGCACAATTCTAAAATCTGTTACGGTGGTACTCTGCAGAACTGGAGTCCACTGACTCTTTGCCCATCTCAGATTGGGGGTTTTTTGCCATCATTTCATTCTGCTTGCTACATGAGAACATTCCTTAATGCTACCTCGAGTGAAGCTAAATGATTTTCCCTGTTGATGTCCAGATCATTACAATCAAAAATTAGTTGACCTTGATCTATTAACCCAGAAGCTTCCCCTGCTTCTGCTGCTGTGCATTGCAGTCTGCTGCAACACTCCCACTGTAAACCAGACTGGTGTCTGCACCCATATTTCATTTCTGGGTCACACCATCAATGTCACTCTGCTGTAGAGGAACCTGAGACAAAAGAGTGTGCATTGGTGCAGTCCCCACGTGTACTTTGGGATAAAGTTGCCCCAAAAGATCCTTCTTGCCCACAAATGAACTTGTAGGTTCCCCTACATCTCTTTCCCAAGCTTTGTCATTCCCTATCTTGTCATTAATCAGAAAGATTAAAAGAAAACAACAAAAAAATCCCAAACCAACCAACCAACCAACCAAGTAAAAGTCAGACACTTTCTTTGCCACATGTGCTGCAGCAAATAAGGCTTTTTATTAAATTAATTTTTACTTTTTTATTAAATTATTTTCTTGGGTAAGATTTATTTGAGAGATGTGCCCACCAAGTGGTCAGACCATCTTTCACAGCACAGATCAACTCATTCAGTGTTATCCATTCCCAGGAGATATTCCCATTGTGTTTGGGGGAAGGCTCAGTAACCAAGGGTGTTGGGCCTCATTTCACTTGATGAACTCCCAATCAAATTGAGTGGTGTAAGGTGATACTTCTGCCGGCAGCCCATCCTTCCCTTCAGCACTGTTTTGAGTCATACTTAACTGCCCTCCCATTGTGGCAAAAAGGAAATCACTTCTTCCCTTCCACCATTTCATAGAATCATAAAATCACAGAATATCTCAAGCTGGAATGGATCCATCATGCTCATCCAGTCCAACTCCCTCTCCTTGCAAAAGTTATCAGTGAAGGGAGAACAGACAAAGTTTGTCAGAGAAGCCCTCCTGCCAAATCAGCAGGGACAGAAAGGACACTTCTGTTTCCTAAACTCTTCAGAGAGGAGTCTGGATGCAGCTGGATCCCATCCCAGCCCCAGATTCTTCAGCAGTTTATGTCCAAAGGGTTAGAGAGGTGTAATTGAGCCTGTACACAACTTTGTCCCATGGGAATAAAGAGAGCAACCCAAATACATTTAAATCAATAAAAAGAGTTTATTTAAATTAATAGCAATGAATAAGCAAAACAACTGGATGAGAATTATTTCCTACATACCATAGGGGGCCATAACTACTAATATACTATAGGGTACTATTTCTGAAGCAATAGAAGAGCAGTTACATTAAACCTAACAAAACAATTATTAAGTAGAGATTGATGTTACCCATGCAACAAGCATGAGGAAACCCATTCTGCTCAGCCTTGAGAAGTGACCTGAAGAGGCTTCCCTGCTCAAGGGAGAGATCTTCACATACCTTAGGGAAGTAGAAAAAAACTTAGAAGTTTTGGTCAGGTAAAAGTGGGACCTTCTCTAGCATAAGGTGATTGGCTGCCAGTCTGATTTTTATTTAGATTAAACTAAAGCCAATAAGCCTACCCATTAGCATCACCCTCCACTTAAATAAATTGTTCCCTCATGTTTGAAGAGGTGTGCAGAAAACAAGGACACCTTTGCTAGAAAACGCAGGGCTGATCTGCCATTCTGCTTCAGCCAGGCCACAACCTGACTGCAGCAGTGCCAGAGTTCCCCGGGTGCTTGTCTGGCACGGAAACCCTCCTCCTCCTCCCTGCAGGCTGCTGGGCTGTGGGCTGCACAAAGTGGCTGCGGAGATCATAACCCAGCTGTGGGGATCTCTGCTCGCTCAGCCTTGGCCCAGATCGCTCCCCAGCAGCCCTGAGCACAGGAGCCTGCTTCAAGCTGGTGTTGGAGGGCCCTGGAGCCACTGAGGCTTTGTCACATCGTGGAGCACTTGTTCTCCCCCTGTCCCTGTGTTGCTTCGTGTATCTTTCTCTGGCCCAGCCTGGTGTTCAGCTTGGGCCCCCAGCAGCTCTGATACGCTTCAACTGTACCGGTTGGTGAGATCTTGGCTCCGCAGGCAGTTTTACTTACACTGTCATGGCTGTGGTTAGAAAGAGTGGACTCTCCGAGGCATTCAGGAAACAGAGGTTTTATTCGGAAGGTCAGGGGATTCCCCAGCCTAAGTCCGGTGTCTCCAGAGAGACCACGAACCTCGGGCTGCAGGGTGTTTTTGTTCAGGACAGTTCAAGGGGTGGGTACAAAGTGTACAAACCAATAAAACAATCAAAACCATACATGCCAGCTATATTACTTAAACACTAACAAATCCAAAATAAATTTGGGAGTGGTCTCAAGGGGTTCCGCCAACTGGTGGCCGAAACTCTTGGACCTTGAAAATAAGAATTCCGTGATGGACAGAGGGAAGAATCATACATAAAACAGAAATGGGACAGGGAAAAGAACCAATAGGAAGAAATCTCCAAGCAGAGACTCAGGTTGTCTTAGAAGCCCTTATCAAACTATGATAAGAATACATTCTAGGGCAAAGGCCCTTTCAAGGTATCCACTACACTAAAATTACAATCAAAAAACTATACTACGTTCCTAATTAAAGCTCATAAAACATTTCTTGAAAATCCACATCCCTGTTGCCCAGAGCAGGCTGGTTGTCTGTGATCCGCACGGAGCGGTCACAGAGGTCACAGCCTCGCTGTGGACACTTTCTCTGCTCCCTCCCCCTGGGCTGGGTCTGCTCTTGAGAAACCCCAAGCACTGAAGCCTGCTCCAAGGCTGGAACTGCACTATCAAAAGGGAATCTCAAAAGGTGGAGGATGTGCAGTCTGCCTCCTCCTCTTCTTGGCCGGGGGCCTGTGGTCCATGTGTGGCACGAAGCGGCTGCGGAGGTTGTAGCCATCCAGCACGGGAGGCAGGGCTTCCTCCGCAGAAGTCCCGAGGGCACCAGCCCGCTGCAAGCTCCTGTTGGAAGGCCCTGGAGCTTCACCATTCCTGGGAGCCCGGCCACAACTCGGAGGGGCTGTTCTCTTCACCGCGGAGCGGCCGAGCTCCGTGCTGGGTCCAGAGCGGCTGCCGCCATCTCTGCCCCACCGCCCGCGGGATCTGCTGTGTGCCTGCTCCCTGCCAGGGTCTTCCACAGCCAGCGCCACGTCCTGGAAAGTGATGCCTTGGATTTTAGCTTTCACAGTTTCAGTGTCTGACACCTACAGATGTTGTTTTGAGCCTCATATTAAGTGCTAGTAAGCTCTCTTCACAGAGCAAGTAGATAAAACAAATCTTTTCCTGCTGAGGACCAGGGACAACTTTCAGCCCAAAAAGCACAAACAAGGGTGGACTGAAGGGTGGAACAAGAAGGATGGGACCCCACAACCTGAAGCTGTAATTGGACAATTAAACCCCAACATGCAAATGGACCAAAGCTTATAAAAATGTAAAATTTTGTGATCGTTCAGCCATTTTGTGTGGCTCTCTGACCCACCCGGGGTGCAGCCTTGGTCAGGCTCCTGTAATGCCCAGGGTGGGTCCTAGAAGTCTTTTAATAAATATCTACTTTATTCTCTAGCTCTATCCAACCTCTGTTTCAGGTCAGCCTTCCTAAGGCATCAAAAGAGAGCTGTGGAGAGTTGCTGCCCTTCTCTCCTAAAAGGGCCAGAGTCAGTGGGGAAGCCCCAGGAGTTGTGGGAGGGGACATTTCACAGCCTCCCAAAGGCTCTTCTGGAGGGCTGCCAAGGCCCAAGGGCCAAAGCCCCCAGCTGGGATGGATCCAGGTGGGATGCTTTGAGAGGAAGCTGTGAAGAGTGCTGCAGGGTGGGAGGGGCAGAAGGAGAAATGCTGAGATCCTAGAAAGAAATCCACTGCTCCTCTGTGCCCTGGCCCTCCTTCCCAGAGTTACCTTTTTCCTGCCAGGAAAAGCCCGTGGGCCAAGAGAAGCCACCTGCTTGCTGCTGGCTGCCATGAGGCTGAGGAAGGAAGGGGCAACTGGTGGTGCCATTGAGGGAGAATCTCTTTCTCCAATCTTCACATCAGAGCATCTGGAGAAAAAAAAAAAGAATCATCTCAGTTTAGGGCTGTTGTTGCAGCCTCCTCTGGGCTTCAGTCATTTTCTTGGAGAGGTTTCTATGACAGAGAGAAGGTTTAACCAAGGCCACTACTGGAAAGTTCAGCTAGAGTCTTCCCACCCAGTCTCCTCCTGTCACAGCAAACCCTCACCTTTTTACCTTCTACAGCCTCCATTTCATAAATTCACTGACTTGCTCGGGTTGGAAGGGACATTAAAGCTCATTTTGTTCTACCCCCCTGACATGGGCAGGAACACCTTACAATGGACCAGGTTTCTGCAAGCCCTGTCCAACCTGGCCTTGAACACTTCCAGGGATGGAGCAGCCACAGCTTCTTTGGGCAGCCTCTTCCATTGTCCCACCACCCTTACACTGGAGCATTTCTTCCAAGTATCTAATGAAAACCTGCCCTGGGTCAGCTGAAAACTGATACCCTTCATCCTGCCCAACCCTCCCTTGATGAAGAGTCCTTCCCCCTCTTTCCTGGCAAGCCCCTTGGAGTTCTCTCACTCCTCTCTACATAGGTCCAACAGTAGGGAGCAGACAAGTTAGATCAGGGCAGCAGCCTGAAGGGCCGACATGGGGTAGTACAGGTGTCACAGCACTGAATGATGCAGGCAGTGATTGCATTTGGTCAGGAAAACCACTCTGGAGTATGAGGAGCAAAACAATAAACAGGGAAAAGGAAACGCCTTCTGAACACATCTGAATCCTGGTGGTTACCTGGCATAAAACAGCAGGTAGGCTTGCTGCCTCAGAGCTGTGTCAATGCCACGAAGCTGCACAGACTCATCATCCATCTGGTACCACAGCCCGTTGCTGGCCTGTGAAAGAAAGGCAAGGATCTCCTCCTGGTTTTTGTCCAAAAACAGGCAGAAAACTACCAAACAAAGGGTATGTCAAACCAAACCCAGTCCAGCCCCTAAAGAGACTTTCTGGCCCAAAACCTTGGCTGTCACCAATGCTGACAGGAAAGTTTATTCTTCCCAGCACACATTTTCCCCACAAAGAGGGAGGGAGGGAGGGAGGGAGGGAGGGAGGAAGGAAGGAAGGAAGGAAGGAAGGAAGGAAGGAAGGAAGGAAGGAAGGAAGGAAGGAAGGAAGGAAGGAAGGAAGGAAGGAAGGAAGGTTGGTTGCTGTTTACCTTTGTGTAGCAGAAGTAGTGTCCTCCATGGCAGCTGGCCCCACTGTGCACCAGGACAGCATACAAGGAGTAGTAGAGGGGTTCTCCATCTGCCTGGGACATGTAGGGGCGAAGGTCCAGGTACTCAGGGTACTCCACAACCTACAGAGACACCAGGAGGGCTCAGAAGTGACCCTGACCTGTGGCACAGAATAGCCTGCCATATCCAGGGGCCACAGGTGTGTAAATACATCTTGGGGGCTCATGAACAGCTGGTTTTCCATAAACCAACGTGTAATGTTTTGGGTTCTCTGTTGGAGAAGAGCTCTTGTCTGTCTTCCCAAGGGAATTCCTCTCTCCCCAGAAGGGAACATGACTAACCCAACACGAGGGGCTTGTGACAAGCTCTAGGAGATCTGCTCCAGGAAGAGAAAGCTGCACACCAGCTGTCTACACACCTTGGTGATCTTCCCGCCGGTGAAGCAGTCAAACCTTTTCAGGCACACCGTGAGGATCTTGGGTGCACAGTGGACTGTGAACCTCTTGGAGGCTGGAACATTCTTCTGACACCTTGAAACCAAGCACAGAGCCCAGTGCTGAAATGCACCCAATCCTCCCGCCCCCCAAGGTGGCCAGGCACACACAGCTTTTGCTGTTCTAAGGCTGTTCACTGCCGTATTTTAAAAAAGCTGCATCTCATCTGTTGTGCAGTAAACCTCCAAGAGAAGGTGATTTCTGCTCAATGGCATGCAGCCCCCTCACACACGTTCTCCTGTTCATATGCTCACAGTAATCATCTTACTTGCTACATTTAAAGCAGTTTTCACCATCCAGGTGCTCGGGGGTCACAAAGTCCTCCAGAGCTGCAGTGAGGGATGAGGCTTCCTGCAGGAGTGAGAAACGAGCACGCTGAGCTGCAGGAAATGCCCTCACCCAGACATTTCCCAGGAGCTGACAAGAAAAGCCCTGGAAGCTGATGCTGAAGAGACCCACCATGAACCTGTCCAGAAGGAGGCAGAAAGGCATGTGATGCTGAACATTTCCCTGTGTCCCAGGAGCCATCAAGAGCTCCCTCCCTCTACCACCAGGCATTACCAACTAATTAGTTCTATTAATTAGTCCACCATCAGTCCAACTAATGACCCATCAGCCTGGGAGCCAGACAGGTGTTGTGGGAGGGCAAAGCAAACAAGGACGAGGATGTATCAAGGGTGCAGAAAGGATAATGCTGCTTGTCCAGCTTAAAAACAGCACTTACAGAGAGACCACAGTCTCTGCAGGAGGACACCATCCATTCCCCTTCCCACCCACCACCAAGATCTCCTGTGCTCGCAATCTACATTTTTAAGGGAAATGTGTTGACTCTGGAAAGCTGCAGGGGCCTTGGGATGTCTTGAAGCACAGTTGTAAAGCCTCTTACTTTGATATCCAAAGGGACATCCAGGAAGGCCTCGTAGGAGTCAGAAATGGCTTTGCAGCTGAAGCAGGTGACTGAAAGGAAAAGTCCAAATGCTGAGCAATGGGAAGCTGACTGGCATTGCCCATTTACACATTGTACCTGTCCCACCAGTCCCAGAACCAACTGTCAGGCACAGGCAGACAGAAGGGCACAGGCAATGTCAAGGAGAGTAACAGTTATGGAAACGTACCTCTGGATCTGAGAAAGCCCCCAAATATCTGATGGACAATGGTTGTGGATTGAGAAGGGAGGTCCAAGCTGAAAACAAGTGGTAAGACAAGGGCATTATCTCCTCAAAGAGTGTTGTTTGGCCTGAACACCCAGAGTTTAGGTTTCCCTTGATGGGAGCATGTCAAGCAGGCCAAAGGGCTCAGAACTTTTTGTGGGAGTGATTTGCTTGTGCTTACTCGCTGCTTGCACTCAGACAAGCCCTCTGCATGGCATTGATGGTGCAACACAAGAAGTCATGGGCATCTTCCTCCCTGCCAAGCTGAAAATGTTCCCCAATGCCTAAGAAAGAAGAAGTTTGTGTTCTCTCATGCAAGAAGGGGAGAAAACCTTCAAGGCAGCTGGCGTGACTTACGTCTGAAAACCTTGAGGACAGCCCAAGGCAGGATGGCACTGAGAGGGGAATTCAAGGCAATGTTGACATGTTTCTCCATGGTGCACATCATGCAGAAATCCTTCAGGTGGCCTGAAGAGGGACACAGGGAAGGTCCTTAGCTTAGCAAAATATCCACAGCAGTGGGATACTGTAGCCCTGGTTTGTGCCTAAAATGTTTAAGTTTTCTGAAACTCTTTCCCCAGAGACTTTTCTGTCAACAAAAACCACATTTTTCTAACTGTAATCTTTGTTTACATTCCTTTCCCTAGGAAGGACTTCTTGATGTCCCTCTGGTTTAACCAGTGTAATTGAAAAGTATGTCTTTGTTTCACCAATTAAGCTGCTCTCTGTACAATAGTATAAAAGGGAAGAAATTCCCCAAAATAAACACAGTCATTACCAGCCTTCTGAAGTCAGAGTCTATGTTGTTTTAGTGTTTAACAGGTCAGGATACTCCTCCCCTTCCAGCCCCACTCCAGGGCAATACCCCCCTCCTCCCAATGTCCCAAGGGCATTTCCAAGTGCAGGAAATGTTCTTAAGAGGGATGCTAAACCAACAGCTTTCTGTGCAATAAGCCAAGAGGGTTTAACTTGCAGGAATAAAGACTTGGATCTAGAAGGAGCTGTATTCCTGAAGGGTAAGACACAAGGGTAGGACAAGTGGCTTCTTGGCTTGAGTGTTCAAAGGACACAAACTCATGGGGCTGACAAAGGGCTGCTGCTCTCCTGAATCAGACTGCAGGTTCTGGGAACCTTTGGTGTTTGATGAACAGATTTTCAGGAGATGTCCCAAAAGCACTCACAGGCCCGGCTGTGCTCTCGGGACAGCAGGTAGTTGGCCAGTGGCGGGGTGTAGGTCAGGCACTGCAGGACAGCGTTGAGGAAGCAGGTGTTGCCCACGTTGAAGAGCCCTGTTGCAGCACTCTGTCTGTGCTGCCAGACCATGCAAATCTTCTCCGGTGGAAAGAGGATCCTTTTTGGAGGAATCATTCCCTCGGCAAAGACTGCAGAGAGATTCCATTTGAAAAGAGATGAGAGGAGGAACGAAAGCACATTGAAACTTTGAGTTTTCTACACAAGCAGTCAGGACAAGCAGCTTGAACCTTCAACTCGGTGTCAGGGAAGCCCAGCACTGCCACTGAAATTTACTGGTTGGGAAAAGCCTGTTCCCCTGCTTACTTTGCCAAGAGTCCAACAAACCCCAGCTCTGATTTCTGGGCATCAGGGTACCTTCCTCTCTCACCAGAGTTGTAGACTGGATTATCAGGTCAAGCTTTCTCAGATTGTAACTGACTGTAACTTATTGAAAACTGTTGTTTGGGTTTTTGCTGTTCTCTCCTGTCTCTTTAAGAAGTTTTTCTAAAGTTCTATTTCAGCCTTCTGTGTTTACTTTTTGCAATGGAGTCAGACACGATTTTACATCAACAACTTTCTTGTTATTGTGAACAGTATAACAATGTTTACATTCTTCTCATAAGGAGGAGACTGCTGAGGGACTGTTGGGTTTCCCAGTGTGGTTGAAGAGGAAAATTTTCTTCCTCCAATCCACGGTCACTGCTAGAATTCTATAAATGTTGAAGTTTGTAAATAAACTGCCTCTTTTCTGCCTTGGACATCTCAGTGTGTGGGTGTCATTTCTTTGTGTCCTGTGTGACAGAAAACAAGCAAGTACTGAACACAAAAGGTAACTCAAGGATGTCAGACTTCTCTGTGAGCAATGATGTTTCAGTCTCGTACCCAGTGACAAAGGAGAGACAAAAAGGTGTTTTCCTGGGACTAATCATAAACACCTGGGTCAGTCTGGCTGCTCTCAGGACACATCGCAGAGGTCACTCTAGGTTGTGAGCACATCATGCTGGAGTCTGACCACCAGACATGTCAGTTGTCTGTGGGGTTCACAAAGCCCAAACCTGCCAGTGAAGCTGTTACTCACAGGAATCGTTCCCTGTTGTGGCCATTGTCTCTCTCAGGAACAGAAGGCAAAGCTCTGGGTGACCAAGGACACCAGAACACGCTCCAGAAAGAGATCAGTGTCAATCCTATCACCTGATTGCAAAGAAATTACTGTAGTTGACCAAAAGTATAAACCCCCCCCCCCCCCCCCCCCCCAATAAATACAACCTATAGAACAGCATTTGCCATCAAGTGTAACCCTGGTTCATGCCTGAGATATTTGGGTTTTCTGAAATTCTTTTCCCAGGGAATTTTGTGCAAACAAGAAACATGTTTTTGTAGCTGTAACTTTGTTTGCATTCCTTTCCCTAGGAGGGACCTATTCTTGCTGTCCCTCTGGTCTGACCAATATGATTGAAGAAGTTTGTTTCACCAATGGAATTGCTCTGTGTAGAACAATATAAAAAGGGAGACACATCCCCAGAAATAAAGGAGTAATTTTCTGTTGTCTGGGTTTTTGCTGTTCTCCTCTGTCTCTTTCAGAAGTTTTTCTAAAGTTCAATTTCAGCCTTCTGTGTTTACCTTTTGCAATGGAGTCAGACACGATTTTACATCAACAACTTTCTTGTTACTGTCATGGTATAACTATGTTTACATTCTTCTCACAAGGAGGAGACTGTTGATGGACTGTTGGGGTGCCCAGTGTGGTTGTAGAGGAAGATTTTCTTCCTCCAATCCATGGTCACTGCTGAAATTCTATAAACGTTGAAGTTTGTAAATAAACTGCCTCTTTTCTGCCTTGGACATCTCAGCGTGTGGGTGACATTTCTTTGTGTCCTGTGCAACAATTTTCAGCTGTCTGAAGTCAGAGTCTATGTTGTTGTGGTGTATAACAGCATTAGTCAAGAGTTTCAGTGGTGCCTGTACCAGCTGCTGAACTGCAGGCTCACACCTTTGTGATCAGTGACAGAGCCCCAGTGCACAGGAGGTTCAAAGGTCCTTCTCAAGCGCTCCAGTGCAGGTCACCTTCTCTGAAGAGGCCCTCCTGCTGCAGCTGCTGCTGATGCTGCTGCTGCTGTCACAGCATCCACAGCAGAGTCCTTTCCCACCTCCTCTGCAGGAGTGACCAGTGTTGTCTGGGCTTTTCCTGTTCTCCTCTGTCTTTTTAAGAAGTTTTTCTAAAATTTTATTTTTGCTTTCTGTGTTTACTTATTGCAATGGAGTCAGACATGATTTTACAGAAACAGCTTTTCTTGTTATTGTAACAGTGTAACCATGTTTACACCCTTCTCCTAAGAAGGAGACTGTTGATGGACTGTTGGGTTGCCCAGTGTGGTTGAAGAGGAAGATTTTCTTCCTCCAATCCATGGTCTCTGCTGAATTCTATAAATGTTGAAGTTCGTAAATAAACTGGCACTATTCTGCCTTGGACATCTCAGCGTGTGGGTGTCATTTCTTTGTGTCCTGTGCGACAGAGCAGCTTTCAGCCACTGAATGACTGCCTTTGTCCTTATGCTGTCTCACTCCCTCCTGCAGCAGCTGAGGTGGGCTTTTTGCCACTCTGGGCTGAGCCCAGCCCCTCAGACTACATTCACCCCCTACTCACCTACCCTAGGCTAGAGTGAAGAAAAGAGAATCAGCAAATAAGAACTCTAGCCTAGGCTGTATCTGGGCAGCCTACAAAGGTGCAACAGCTCAGCAAGGTATAACCCAGCCTGGACTTTTATCCCATATCTCCTTCCTCTATGATCTATCCCAAGAGTCAAACCATAATTACCTTTGAGGTGCTGAAAGCTGAAGAGGACAGTAAACAATAAATTCGTTTAAAAGGCAGCTACACGAGTAGCAAAGGAAGCAGCTGAGTTGCCTGGAAGGCCAGCTCTTCTGTTAGCCTGCCTAACAGCCTGTCAGGACAGCAGCACTGGGCAGGTGAGGTCACAATCACTGCAGAGGTGCCACATCTCTGCCCCTCTGTGACATGGGAACGTGTCCCCATGAGGCCACAGAGCCACTTGGTTGCTGGGCACAGGAACCCACCTGGATCCTGTCAGGGGTGGAATCCCTGGGACTCCCGGAGCTGCCGCTCCTTCCCCAAAGCCCAGGGAGTGCAGGCTTGCCCAGGGCTGGGCACAGCTGTGAAAAACCAGGTTCACTTTCCTGGGCAATTTTAAGAAATAGGTTTAATAAAGTAAAAAAAAAAAAAAAGACAATTAGGAAACAGATTAAGCAAAGGAGTTTACAGGTGACTTGGCATTTAGCCAAAGGCACGATCTTCATGTCACTGTTTGTTTCTTAAAAGTATCAGCCTGTTGCATATGTATGAATTCACATGCATGATTCAAACATTCCTTTTGGGTCAGATTTTCTTTTGTTCAGTTTCAACTCCCCCCCAGTCATTTTATCTGGTGGATCCATCTGCAGGTGGCTCCATTCCCTCTACCACAAGTCCCATCTTCCGAGCTTTTGGTGGTCCTCATTTGGATAAGATACTTGATCACAGAGGTTCAATCTCTTTTTGGTCAGCAGTCTTCATGCAGGAACACAAGATGACTCCCCCCACCCTCTGGTTTGGCCAGTTTAGATGTTACAACAAAAAAACCCCAGTCTTTTATTTTTAACACTTTATTACAATCATAAAAAAATGATACATTCATCACATTTCTATACTCTTATTAATAAAAGAAAATACACTACAATCTTCCCACATGATACATATAGTATTCATCTTAATATTTGCAAAAACCCAACTATATAATATGCATTTATAACATCTCCATCTCCCACTGTCTCTTTATTAAACCTTTTAAATTTTACCAAGAAACCAAACCTCATTTTCCACAGGATCGATAACAACATGCAAAAGCTAATAACATAAATGCGACAGCCAATATTACTTTGTCATTTTTAGCAATTGTCATTTATTAAAAAAGGGGGGAGGACGTAGCTGAATGTCTTCGTTAGACCTTTCTATCACCCTCAATAGAAATGAGAATGGACAAATAGCTAAAAATCAGGTACACAAGAAAAAATTGGGGCAAACTCATAATGTCACAGAGCTGCAGTCATAACCCTGTGCTGCTGTGGGCCACTGAAAAGGCCACAGGAGCAAGAGCAAGCACGTTATTATTATTATTATTATTATATTATTCTTGTTATTCTTGTTTACTCTTGTCATGAATGGGTAACTTAGATTGTCCAAAGAACTCCTGTCAAAGGGACCAGAGAAAGTGCTTCCATTGAAATGCAATGCTGTAAAACAGCAATTTAACCAAGTGAAGCACAAATCAGAGCAGGAGGCAGCGTGGCTGAGCCACACTTGGGTCACAGGAGCAAATCAGGCTGTGCAGGAGGGTGAAGTGGATGGGACTCCCCCTCATTTGTCTGGGTTCCACCTTTGTCATAACATCCTCTGTGAAAGTGTTGCACTTTGCTCCATAAATCTGGTTTGGTCTTTTAACGGTGTTATCTGCTTTGTTGCAACTGTATTTCTTAAGAGGGGTTTCCCAGATTTGAAAGCAGAGCAAGAAGAGAATGTCACGCTCAAATGTGGTTTGTGCAAAGACTGGGCAGTAAAAGGTTACTGGAAAGGCCAGACAAGAGGAACCTGTGTGACATGAAGAGCTTTCAGATAAAGATTGGTGTGCAAATTCAGCTAAAGCATTCTGGGGAAATGAGTTAGCATACTCAGAGAAAAGTAATCCAATAGTTTTAGATTAATGGAACGGGACACAGATTGAGTTGTAAGACTCCAAGGAAGTCAATTCTGGTATGAACCAGCCCTTTTGAATCGCTTCAGAAAAGAACAGATGATGATGGCCCAATGAAATCACAGTGTGGAATTAGGTGAGGGGGTAATTTAATATTATTTTGGCAGCATTTCTCCTGTGTGGGGCTTAATCCTCTGTTGCTATCTGATCTCCCAGTCACACGCTCTGCCACTGCCAAAAGGGTTTAACTTTTGAAACCCGACCCCTTGGGAGAGAGGACACTGCAAGGGTCCCACTCCCACTTCCCAGTGGAGAACAAAGACAGGCTCTACAGCCCCACTCCCCTGGAACACCCTGAGGGCTGGGAGATTCTCTTATCCATGGAGCTTCCATGCCCAAAGCCTCTGGAAACTGGAAACAGCTTTCCCAGCACCTTCCCAGAACACACAAAGCACAGAGAAGAGCTGAGCTGGCAGCTGTGAATAAGGACAACCCAATGCTCTGCCTTTAGTAGCCCTCATCTCAGCAAGGGAAGAAAATCTGGTTGATCCTTGCACCGTGCACATTCCTGTTACAATGTTGCAAGTTTAATGATGAGGCCGTAAATCCAAAGATGTTAAAAAGGAAAGGCCAATCGTTTATTGCTGTAAAATCAGCTACAGGAACAGCAAGTCAGAGAAACATGAGCACGGGCCACCTCTCAGGCAGTTCCTGAGAGCGAAGCCCCCACCGAAGGGGGGGGGGGGGGTCAGTCCCTTTTAAAGCCTCAGTCCCCTCAGGGATTGGTCCGTTTTGGAGCCTTTCCCTGATTGGTGTATTCTTCGGGCTCTCATTGGCTGTTAGTGGGGTGCTTTCCACACCAATCATTTCTTCCCGCCGTGTTTTGATTGGGTAGTCATGTCCTCCAATGAAGGCACTGCCTGGTGGTCTCAGTATTTGAGTTCTTTTGGGGGAAGGGTAGAAGATCCCCCTTTTCTTTGGTGTTGCACCTTTAACAAGATTCAGGGAGGCAGCCCCACAAAACTCTTACAAACATTCGTAACTAAACACTGCAACACTAAACACTAACAACTACTGAACAACATTACAACAGTGAATATCTTTTAACAACTTAGAACTAGTTGCAAAATAAACACAGTTACAAACAGAAATCAAAACACACAGCTAGTGTACAAGCAACCACTAAAAAGTTTCAACTTTGTTTTTGTATCTATAACATTCCTGCCTTGTGCAGAGGTCAAACCTGGCCAGGAAAGAGGGTCAATGAGGGTGGTTCATGGCAAAATGTACTGCAAAGGGCATGAATACAACAGACTTCAGCAGAGTCCTGCATCTGGGCCACAGTAACACTGTGCAGCAGGACAGATAAGGCCAGGGTAAATGTAATTTTCTACTGTTTCCATTCAGTCAAATGGCTGGAAGGGATAATAGAGTCTGTGCTGAGTTGCAATTTCACTTCTAAGACAGCATGAAGATTTCTTGTGAGATTTAGCCTTACTTGTAGTGGTGTGTTTGTTTTTTCTCTGTTAACTGTTTGTTCATACTGTTTATTTGGTTCGTTCCATGTAGCCCCATTCAAACCCCGTTTGGCTCTTACCACAGTTGTTTCCCCAGTTTCAGTGAAATGTCAATCTCCTGCTCCCTACCCCCAAGGACCTGTCCATCTTATCTCGGCATTCTGCCCGGGGCATCCGACAGCCCCGGGCGCCGCTGCTTCCCGAGCCGCCCCGGCGCCGGCGGTCGAGCCGACGAGCGGCGGAGCTCAGACCGGGGACAGCGCCGGCGATGCTGCCGGGGATGGGGCGGGAGCCGGGCGGCAGCGGGGCGGCTCCGGGCGGAACCGTGGGAGGGGCCTCGCTCGGGTCCGGGCCACGGTCCGCACCAGGCGGAGCCAAAAGCCGCTGCTGCTCCACCACCAGCGTGAGGAACTCTGCCAGAAGCTCTTCCAGAGGCGCCACAACCAGTACGGCCAGAGCCGGGCGGAAGCGACTCCGCGGCGGGACGCCCGTGGGCGGGGACTGTGGGCCTGCAGGGCCTGGAGCTAGAGAGCCGAAGTGGAAGTATGGCTGCACTCATGTCAAGAGCAGAAGAGCTAGGCCTCAAGCCTTGGCACGGCAAAGCGGGATTTTGAGAAAGTTGCTGTGTTAGTGCATTTTAGGCATACCTGTGTTAGTTAGTACGAGGCATATGTTAAGCAATATCACTTGGCATGTATTACTTGTTATATAATGCATGGGTATAAAAGCACAGCTAGGTGGATCAATAAATGGCTTCATATGGGCAATGTATGGAGTCCACGTCTCTTTGTCATCGCCATCAGGGGACGGGACAGCCCCGCCCGGGGCCGGGGACGGGCCGGGGGCATGGCCCGGCAGGGGGAGAGGGAGATGCCGGGATGGGGACACCAGGAGGGGCTGGGGAGACCGGGAATGGAACACCGGGAGAGGCTGCAGGACAGCGGGAGAGGGAGAGGAAGAACAAGAGGGAGATGGGGAGGCTCGTAGATTCTGTAGATTCGCTGCTCCCGCCGCTGCAGCTGAAGCCCCGGGGCCGTTTGTCCGCGTGTCCGTTCCACGGCCGAGCCCCGGGGGCAGCCCCTGAGCCTGTCCAAACAAGGGAACTTTGCCCTGTTGAGCCCACATCCAGAGACCTGATTCCTGCGCAGGGGCAGAGGAATCCCCTCGGTTGCTGCTGGGCATTGTCCCTGCTGAGGAGGGTCAGACAGTGTCAGGGCACATTCCCTGGCTGTAGGATTCATGCCCGAGCCTAGCACTACACCTATGTCCCCAGCATTGCTTTCCAACAAAAACAGGGGAAGGCAAACTGTGTGTGCAGCCCGTAGTATTTCAGAGTGTCTAAAACTCACCGAGTCATTGATCATAGAGGTGAGATCCATTTGGAATTAATGGCATGGAGAAATAGTGCAACATGGAAAAGGGAAGCATAGAAATAAGTAGAGGAAAACATCCTGATTTATTTCTTGCATTTTCACTCCACTTCTGGAAAGTTGTTTCAGTTTTCCAGGAATCTTCTTCACAATCCCAGCTGTTCTTTTCAAGATCCTTTTGTGGAGAATGAGGTTGAGCTTCTGTCACAAGATGTGCCACCAACTCCAGCTTCTCTTTGACTTCCACGCTGTGGCTGCAGCACGACTTTTGCAGCAAAGCAGGACAAATGTTTGGAGAACTTTACAATTTGTCCTTTCTTTTCCTTGTGGACTGGAGAGTTGTGCCATTGGTAAGTTTTCATTGTTACTGTTCTAACCCAGAAAACAGGAGGTGCTACCAGGACTTGTTGGGGAATGCAACCCTGACTGATACCAGAGAAAGAATCTCCCTGACACTGGGAGCTCCCTGGGCTTGGCGCAGGTTCTGCTGGGACTGTGCAGAGGGCTGAGCTCCAGCTGGGATCAGCAGCAGCAGCAGGAAATACTTCTGGGCATCCCCATTTTCTGCTGCTCGGCGGAAGCAATGAAGCGAGTCAAGAAATTCTGTTTTTTTCTTTCTCCTGGTGGATTTTTTCATTTTATTTGACCCTCCAGAGGCAATTTCTTTGAGTGATGGCCTCTGTAAGTTGATTCTATTTCAGCAGCAGCAGCAGCAGCAGCAGGGCTGTGTTTGAGCCCTGCAAATGTAGCCTGTGTGGCTTTAATTCCCCTCGACTTAGTGCCCAGGGACTTGGGAGCATTTCAATCTCTTCTTATCATGGTACCTGCAACAAAAATACTGAGTTCACTGTCACAAAAGCACAGTGGGTAGCAACAACTGAAAAATGCAATTGCAGTTGTACTGATAAAATCCAGTTGCCAGCCAGCCAGGGTGCAACAGCAGGCGCGATCTCCAATTGCCAAGGCAAAGGCAATAGCAGCCTCCTGCTGTCACCTCAGGGTGAGTAAAACAGCGCTGGAACCCGACCCTTTCTGTCTCTGGAGGCTGGGTCAGGGCAGCCCAGCCGGGCCCTGAGGAATCGGGGCTGTTTGTGGGTGATTGTTGCTCTACTCCATAAATTCATCTGGAAAAGGCCCTTGGAAGCCGAGGCAGGAGCAGGTGGGAAGGGGCCGGTGCTGCTGCTGCTCCTGCCCGGGAGCCCCGGCTGGGCCGGGCCGGCGCTGCTGCGCTGCGGCTGCTGCTGCTGCCAGAGCCGGGCGGGACTCGGGGACAGCGAACGGGCACGGGGGGACAGCAAAGGCCTGCGGGGCTGCAGGGATGGTGGTGCTCGGGCCAGCGCCAGCAGGGAGCTTCAGCCGCAATGAGCCCCGAGGGAAATGCTGGGGAAAGGCTCCATTTCAGCCTTTCTTTACTCATGGCTGTGAAGGGAGTGAAAGGAGAACAAGCAGGGCCTGACCTCTCCTCCTTTGGGAGGAGCCCTGTGCCTGGGGCTGTGAGGGGCCATGTGGGGCTGTGAGGGGTTTTGAAGGGCTGTGAGGGGCTGTGAGGGGCTGTGATCGGCCATGAGGGGCTTTGAGGGGCTATGAGGGGCTGTGAGGGGCGATGTGGGGCTGTGATGGACCATGAGGAGCCTCAGCCCTGACAAGGACGGGTGTCTCACCATGTTCCGAGGGCAGGGATGCCATGAGGGGCCACGAGTGCACACATGGGAGCAGAGCTGATTTGGCACCCCCGGGAGGGGATGAGACCCTTCCCCAGCTCCAAACCACACCAAACCCACCATAAATAGGATTTTTCATCTTGAGAATCCACAGCAGCTTGGAGTCGACTGTACAGTTTAATTCTGGTGAGAAAAGCAAGTGAGTTTTCCCAGTGAGTGTTTTCGTTTGTAAGAGTAGATTAGTACTAAATAAATCAATGAAATAGATTTCATTTGTAATGCAGATGTATTTCATCCTTTTCCAAGCTTCGGGTCCCTTCCTCCAGGGTAATTTCATTTACTCACTCATTTTCTAATAGTTAGAAGGGAGTTTAAGTATTCATTCCACACTGCATGACTAAAGAAAATCTATCCTTTGCCTTACTAAGTTTAAACTGCAGCATAGTGCAAATGTGTTAAAAGAGAATGAATGCCATAACCCCCCTTTTATTTTTTGATCACGTGTGGATACCTCCCTGAACGATACAGAACAACTCAAAAAGGTTGTGCATACAATGAAGAAAACACAACACAAAATTCCCTCTAGGTGACAAGGTTAGAAAACCTGTTTTAATCCGTGTCACTGTTTCTCACCACATCTGCTTCAACCGACAAAAAATTCAGCTGATTTTCTCCAGGCTGAGGCAGTTTTACAATGAAGCAGCAGCGTGTCATGATGCTAAATAACAATCTGACATTACCTACAACGCTGACTGCTACAGAGTCTGTCAGTACACAGCAAGGCAGACTGGCTTATCACAGTTATCCCTCCTCTCCTGTACATCCCATTGTCTCCTCTGCAGAAGACGCAGGCTATTGAAAACAAGGCAAGGTTGATCCCTATTTTTCTTCTTCCACAGGACTTGTTAGACACCATGTTTTTTCCAAGGACTGCATGTGCCTCTCTCTCCCCAGCTTGCTTCTTTCTCATTCTACAAAAGCAGAGAGCTGAAGGAGTCTCAGGCATGTGAGTGCCTGATCTCTCTTTTCCTCAAAAGGCTCTGCCTCCCAAAGCCCTGGTTACCTGCTGTGCTTTGGCATGAGTACCATTCAAGCCCAAAACACAAGGGCAATGGACTTCAGCTGCCAAGCCTCTCTTTGCAATGGGATTGCTTTTACCCTGCAGCCTCCATGGGCAAGGGCTCTGTGGGAGCAGGGGCCATCACAACCTGGGACCTGCACACAGTGCCAGGAAAAGGAGCAGATCCTGCTGGCTTCTGCTGCTGCTGATCCTGGCAGCAACTCCCCTGGGAGTTCCTCCAGGGAACTTCACACCAAGAACCTGCTCCTGCCCAGCCGGGCACTGCCCACGTGTTGTCGCTTTTTCTGCCACCACCGTGGCGGCCTGGTTTTGGATAGACGGCACGGCTTCCACAAGCTTTGTGTGGAGCTCGGGCTAATGACACAGCTGACACCAATGTGGTGGATCGTCAAAAGCGTTTATTACCTAAAGCATGGAGTTTAAATACTATCTGGGTCTTCGCTACGTCATAGGGGTCTTACTACACTTCCTGGGGGTAACGGAAAAATACTGGTATGTCTGTGGAGGGGGGTTTGTGTCCTTGAGATAGAGCTTATCTCGGGGGTGGAATGTGCCTTGCCCTTCCCGTGACAAACCCGACTTTTCTTCTGGGCGCCTGTCCCTCTCCAATTCACATCTTCCCCACACCCACGGCCAAAGCCCACGCCACCCTCACCCCAGCCTCCCTCACCGGCCCTGCGGCCTCACCCGGCCTCTTGCCTGGCAGCAGCAGCTCCCTGTTCACTGCTAGAGCTGGTGGCCCTCAGCTTCTCCCTGCTGCCTCCTGTCAGTCTCCACCTGTCCTCAGGGTCTGCAGGGCAGCTGTGGAAAAAGTGGAGGCTCTGGAATTGCTCCCAAGGCCTGGCAGAGCTGCAGTCCCAGAGTCCTCTGTGCTCCCTGCTGGCCCCTCCATCCCCTCAGTCCCAGTGTCCGCTTGGCAAAGCCCCAACCCCCTTCCGTTTTTTCAGCCCCTCACAGTTCTCTCAGCCCACTCAAACCCTTCTGACCCATCCCGTCCCCTTAGACCCACCACCCCCTCAGCCCGTGCCACTGCCCTGTCACCTCCGTGCCACCCTGGCCCTCTGCTCCCCCACAGCCCTCAGTGCCCCCAGCACCTCAAGGTCACTGTCCCTGCAGCATCAGCGCCTCCTCAGCCCCCTCAGCCCCCTCTGTCCCACCATCCTTCAGCAGCTCCTCAGGGGACAGTGTCTGGGGCCACTGGCAGCTCCCAGCACTCCAGGGACACCCGGGGCTGGAACTGCTGCTCCGCCCAGCCCGGCCGCCAGCTCGGACCCAGCACAGGGACAGGGGACACAGGGACACAGGGGGAAAAACAAGAGGTGAAGAAGGCAGCCAAGGGGAGAAAGAGGTCAAAACGCAGCCTAGGCCTACACAAACATCAATCTGTCCATCTGCATAAATTCACAGAGCAGGGCAGAACGTTTCCTTTGTGATGTCAGCGCACGGTTGCTCTCGGGGTCTCTGCTTGCCCGAGAATGATGGATGGGCACTGCCCCTGGTCCTTCGGGAAGCCCCGAGCCGCCCACAGAAAAGACGAGGAGTCTTCAGATGTTCTTTTCTGAGTTTTCCTCCTTGTTTATTTTATCTTATCTCTACAATTCTCTCTGAGCTCTGCCAAGGTCTGGACAGCACGGGCAACAGGCGACGACTGTCCGCCTGCCCACAGGTCGTCATCTTATATACAGATAATTACGTGCACATTATTTACAATTGTGACCCAATGCATACACTTAACACTAGACAGGTATTTTCTACTTTAACCCAATCCCTCTAAACCTACTTCATGTCATCACCACTGTGCAAAATGGAGACAAAGAAGAAGGAGAAGACTCTAGGGTAACACCCAGAATCCTCCATCTTGTCTCTGGTCCTTCTTATCTTGAAACCCCTAATGTGAAAATATTATTACTTTCTACTACTTTCAAGGCCTTGCAATTCTTCCCATAGTGTTGGTAATCTTTCCCATGGACTATAATCGAGACCCCTGCCTGTCTGGGGTCCATGCCAGGGTCTGTAACCCCCCTGCACATATCTCCGACCCCCCTGTACAGGTTTTAAACCCCCCTGTACAGGTTTCTGCTTGTCCAGGGTTTCCAGAGGAATACCCTGGACTCCTACAGGTTGCCACATCCTCGTGCTGACATCACAAGGTTGCCTTGCTGCACGCCCAGCCTCAGTGGTGGCAGAGCAGCTCTCGGGTTTGCTCAGGGCAGGAGCTCACCCTCCTGCTTGAGGCTTTTTTCAGTGGGCAACTGCACACTGACAGGAACCTCGATTTTTCTAAGAACACAGTGTTAGAGCATTGTATTAGAGCATAGCGTTAGAGCATAGTGTTACAGAATAGTGTTAGAACGTAGTGTTAGAACAGAGTGTTAGAGGATAGTGTTAGAACATAATGTTAGAGAATAGTGTTAGAGGATAGTGTTAGAACGTAGTGTTAGAGGATAGTGTTAGAACGTAGTGTTAGAGGGTAGTGTTAGAACATAGTGTTAGAGGATAGTGTTAGAATATAGTGTTAGAGCACAGTGTTAGAGCGTAGTGTAAGAACGTAGTCTGCAAATTTGCACAGCAGTTGCCACAATGATTGGGCCACTCACTGCTGCAGTTTGCACCGTTTATGGAGTTGCTTACTCCGGCTATTTCCTGAGTCACCTGACATGTAAGTAGAACTTTTCCCTGGGTGGAACCAAACCTGGCTTTTGTACGTCTTCCTCTTCCTGCTCTTTCTTCGTGACTGAGTTGCTTTAGAAACAGGAAGACCATTTGGATGGCACTTGGGTAAAGCTCCTGTCAACACGTTCAGCTAAAAAGGGGGTGTCTGTAGCCAGGGCTCTGCGGGCAGCATTTGCAAGGGAACCTGCAGGGGTTGCATTCCCTCCATGGGAGAGTCTGTGGCAGCAGAGTCTGTCATTTCCTCCCTTTGCTAGGTCAAGCAGGACAACTTGGAAAATGTAGACTGGGAGACCTTCTTGGAAGACCTAAAAATGCTAGGCTTCTCTGCAGTTTTCTCAAAGAATCTGGTTCATTCTCCCTTGCCCACTGCAGGTCACCTGACCCATGTATTCAAAGGTGCCGATCCTGAGGTGAGTGAGAAAGGAACATTTGATGTTCCTGCTGTTTAAGAATTGTGGAGCAAGTGTGAGCTTAGCCTGTGGCAGTAGAGTGTAGAGGGCCAGCTGTGTAGGCTGAAAGAAAATCCATTTCCATGTCTGCGCTGGCAAGAGCAAAGGCATCACTGGCTATTTCCTCATTTTCTGTTTCAGAGCTTGAAAACAACTAAAAGCCCAGTTTTGCAGAGAGAACGCTGCTTCCTCATAGTAGCTGGGAGGAATATCTACTTCAGAGCAATTAGCAGTACACTTGAATCAGCCCATTTGAGTTTAGTCTGAGAGCCTTAGAATCCCATTGCTGTCAAAGTTGATGATTTGTGCCTTAGTAGAGCTGGTTGTAGAGCTGAATAGAAAGATGTATATTTCTATAAATGATAGGTAACAACCTGTGCCTCACGCTCCTGTCTGTCCACAGAGCCCAGAACCAAGAGCAGAGTTGCCTCAGGCTCCCTCTGCTCCTGCAGAAGAGGCCATAGAGGAGCCAAATGACCACAATCCTCCAGCTGTGGTCACACCAGAGCCAGACCTTTCCAGGACAGTAAGTGCCACTTCTGGAGGCTGCTGTCTGTAGTGCAAGGCAGAGCTGCAAATTTCTGAGCAGTCAGCACTTGCTGTTGGTGGCTGAGGATGCTGAGTGCTGCAGTCCTGCCAGGACCTAGCCATTCCCCTCAGCCAGTGACAGCTGGACAATGGGCTTGGACCTGTCATGTTCAGGCCCCAGCTGGCTGGGATTCTGAGAGGGGCCAGCCTGAAGCAGGAAGGCTCCCTGTCTGCAGAGGAGGGAGCATGTCACAGACCCTGCGCTCAGCCTGGTCGGACACGTAGGGGACACTGTGGTCTGGACACACCTGTCCCCCTGCACAGACTTGCCAAGCAGCTACAGGCGCCAAAGATACTGATCTGACAATAGCAGCTCTTTGGGGTGGTTTGTCCCTGCCAGCTTCTTGGGTGTGCTTACCTGGGAGCATTTGAGAGACACCCTGGGGACGTGGAGTTGCTGCTTGAAGTCAGGGATTTTGGTGCCTTTGTTGCCAGGTTGTTCTTTTGCCTCTGCAAGCAGAGTTCCAGTGGAAGCAGAGGTGGGAGGGGAAGCAGAAAGAAATGGCTGAATGAATGTGATTTGGAGGCTGAAAGAGGAGAAGCTGAGCCTGATGGCAGTTCCCAGTCACTTGCTCTGCATTTGTATCTAAGAACATCATGGCAGTGAAGAAGAGGAGCACAGAAGATTTGAGAACTCCTCAAGATCACCGGAATCTTCATCAAGAGAGGCCCAATGAACAAAACCAGGTGAGTGGAAGAATGGCAGCCACTCCACTCATCAAAATTTCTCCCTCTCTTTCTTTGCAGAACTTAGGTGAGAAGCTGCAGGAAGAGCTGCAGAAAACTGAGGCTAGGATCAAGGCAATGCACGAGAGGCTGGAGGAAGAAATGAAAATTCAAAGAGAAAGAGAAGAGAAAATTCTTCTCCTCCTTGAGAAACCAAAGGCTCTCAAAAAACAAGTGAGTGAAAGAGCCATAGCCACTGCAGTCACCAAACTGGTGCTTTCTGCCCTGCTTGCCTTTCCCCTGCAGAGCAGCAGGGGGGTGGGATGATGCCTCTGAGTGCCATTCTGCTCCAGTGCCTATCCCAGCCACTCCAAAGGACACTTCCTGCTCTGCTGAATCTCAGCTGCTGTGCTGGACAGCGGGCCTAGTCCTTTGGCCTTTTGGCCAGCAGTCATCTCAATGCATTCCTGCTGGCCTGTTCCTGCTCTCCTTGTTTCTTGAGGTGTTCTTGCAGGTGAACACGGTGACCCAGATGGATCTTGAAACAAGCTGTCTGTATCCATTGTGAATCTGGAGCTCCCCCTTTGCTCACAGTCTGTGACTCTGAGCTGACAGGGACAAGCTGTACTCTCTCACTGCTTTCTTCTCTTTGACTTGAGGTGGGCGTGTGGACATCTGGCCTGGCAGCCTGCAAAGATTTCCAGCAAGGGACTGTCAACGAGGAGCCCCAAGATGCCTGTGAGGAACAGCAACTGTCCCAAGCAGAAATGCTGCCAGTTGAGTTTGCTCTGAAGATGCTGGAGGAAAAGAGGGCTCCGTGGGAGGAGGTAGAACATTTGAACAAGCACCTGCAAGTGTGTCTGCAGCCCTTGGAGGGGAAGAGAGTCCTTGGGAGAAGGTGGAATGGTCATTTTGGCAGCCACCCTTCAGAAAATCCATGAAAATGGATTTTGGAGAAAGTGGGAAATTAATCTGGCCATGAACTGGAGTAAAACCAGCCTTTGGGTTTGACCCATCCAGTATGGAAAGTGGACATCAGGAAAAACCCCTGGCAGAGCCCAGCATGTGGCTGACAGCATCTTCCTAAGGGCTTGCATTTGCAATGGCATCTCGGGCTCATCCCTGCCAGCCACTTTTCTGACACAAACTCCTTTGTTGTCTCAGATCTACACAGGCTATTCTATTGAACCTGCTGCTGCAGCAGCTGCAGCAGTGTCACCTAAAGGAGCCTTTGCTGCCCAACGTGGAAAGTGGAGCCTGGGCAGTTTGTTCATCTCCAGCCGTGACAGAGCTGCTGCTCAGCAACAGCAGATGGAGGATTACTTCCTGGAGCTACTGAGTACGTGTTGTGTCCTTCTTCTCTGAGGGACAGTGCATTGTGTGCTCGTGTCAGCAGAGCTGTATCCAATGATCCTCCTCAGTTTGGTGTCACAGGCACATTGAGGAGTCCCCACAGGAAATGCTGTGCTCCAAGGCAGCAAGAGAGTGCTCTGGCTGTTCCTGCTGCCTCTGAGGGCAGCTTGGACATGCTTGGCTTTGCCTGAGCTTCCCTATCTGCTTCAGGCAGAAGCAGGGATTGTTCTTGCATCAGCACAAGGCTGGGACCTAGCAAATGATCTGGGCAAGCCCTGTGTGCTAGTGGCCAAACTGGATAGAATAGTTATCTCCCTAAATTCTCCTTAGCCTCCTGACTTCTCCTGACCAGTCATCAGAGCAAAAAGACTTCACAGAAAGTGATTGCTTTGGGCACTTTTTGTCTTTTGGTTGTGGTTTTGTTTGTAGTTTGAGGGTTTTTTGTGGATTTTTTTGGGTAGACTTTTTCTCCATCCCAAAGGAGCTCTTCTGCCTCATGTGTCTTACTAGTGTCATTTCATGACTATTCTTATTACCACTACTGCATCTACAGCTTTTTTAATGAGGATATTATATTTTTGTCAGTGAGAACTCCTTTGAAAGAACATCAGATAATAGCAGAAACAGAGCAAGAGGTGTCTTTATTGTGCCCCCAATGAAATAAGATACTTTGACAACTATCTGTATTTAATATCCCAGTTTTGTTCTTCTGAAGATGTGTCCAAGAGACACATTGCTGTGGCATGATCAGATAAAACTGCACTGGAGGCATTTCTCAGGAGCCAGCCTCCAGCCCTGCTGCTGTATATTCCTCAGATCCATGGCACTTTCTCATACCTGATTCCCACTAATTCCCATGACTGTTAGAAAGCTACCCACTGGCCCAAGCCCAGCTCAGATCAGTCTCTAGGAAAACACATCAAGCCCTGGGTGATTCTGCAGCACAAGTCATTGAATCTGCTTCTTGCCCAGAACAACTGCCAGTATTGTGCTCTCAGATGAGACCTGGTGGGGCTGGGAACAGAGCCCAGTTGACTCTCTGTCTACCAGCAGGTGTTGGGACAAAAATGGCATTGGTCTGAACCTGGGTGTGTCTGATCCCAAAGCCAATCCTGTTGTGTCCTGAATGGGCACCAGCTTGGAAGGGACTCGGTCTGGCTGTGCCTTCTTCCCATTGCTTGTCAGTGCTTGTGCTTGGCCTTTGGTAGTTTTTGTTATGCAGCTGACCACAAAGAAGTCAGAGCCCCAGACAGTGGGGCTGCCTTTTGTATCTCTTGGCTGGTGGGATCTGTGCTTTCAAGTGAGCATCTGGCATTTTCTTTCCCTCAGGGAAAATGGTGACCTGGGAAAATCCCCGGAGGAAATACTTTGAACTGGAACATCTTGGCAGCGGGTGAGTCCAAGGCACAGTTCCTTCTACACAGCCATGGGGCAGGTGATTTGCTGCTGGAATATCTCTCAAGTGTGAAGCCAGGCAAGCTGCAAACATCCTCAGATACTGGGGTTCAGCTGCCCCATCTCTCAGTACTGGCCACAATTTGGAAGTGTGGGTAGAAGGCATTGTCCAAGACACTTCCATTTCATTGCCAGAAACAGCAAGTTACCCCCTATCACAGCAGTGAGATAACAGTTCTCAGAAACATTTCTTCCCAAGAGGTTGCTGAAGAACTAGTCTGAGGTCAGGATAAAAACTGCCCAGTTTAGAAATGGAAATCCAAGATGAAAGAATCCATTGATCCAAGACAAATGGCCTTTGGAGCTGAGGCAGTAAAGCCCAGTGCTTCAGGAACAGGCCCAGTGCCCATGCACTTGAGAGGAAAATGCATCATCTGCCTTCTGGCACACCCTTCCTGCATGCTGCAGCTTTGAGGCATTTACAGCAGAGATCTCCTGTATGGGATGGCTTTCCCTCCAAGATCTAAATGGCTTCTCCTTTCTTTGCTGCTGTTCTGTTTCTAGGGGTTTTGGAGAGGTTTGTAGAGCCATCGACACTGCCACAGGAGCAGAGGTAAATGTCAACAGCCCCTGCAGGTTCTGCTGCTCTGGAGGACTTTCCTCTCTTGTGTCAGCTGTGGCTGGAGCTTTGTGCTGCAAAGGCACGAGAAGCACAGAGTGCTGCCAGCCTGCCAAGTGCATTTGGGACAGTCTTTGTCCTTCCCAGCTGCCAGAAGGAAGGCAAGGAGGGCAGCAGTTCCTTTCAGAGAAGGACGCTCTCCCTGGCTCTCAATTGCTCCAACAAAGGTGGTGCTTTAGAGCACCTCACTGCTCTCTGGGGCTATGGCTTCAGAGTCCTGAATACTCATTTCTGCCTGCCAGCAAATCCATCTGAATGTTCCTGGCAGTTCCTTAGCCACCTGCAGTTCTGCACTTGGGAACTGCACATGGGGAGAGGTCTGCAAGGCATCCCTCAAAGCCCTAAGCCCTGCTTATAGCCCAAGATGTATCTAGAGAGTCCCAAGGCAGGGATTCCTTCTTCTGATGTACAGACAGAGAAACAGAGAGTGTGCTCAGAGCTTTGTGGGTGATAGCTGAGACACCATTGTCAACAAGTGGACAAGGCAAAAGATCAGTGGCCACATGTCCTGTAAGTGGCCCCCAGAGGAGTAGAGAAATGGGCTGTTGGGATGTCAGTTCCTTATTACTCCTTTGTCTGAGCACAAGACACTTTGGCACTTGGGCTCGGCTGTGTCATTGCAAAATCACTTGCTCTGTGTGTGGTGTGGTCTTGTGCCACCAACTGCTAAAGTTACTGATTTTCCATGTCATTTGAGGTGGCCATCAAGAAAATAAATCTTCAAGGACTGAGCAGCAAGCAGGACACCATTGCTGAAATCACAGTCATGAGGAGGAATAGGAATCCTTTTATTGTGAATTATTTAGACAGGTGAGTGGTCATGGTCTTATCCCATGATTACACACTACTGTATATATTTGTATGTGTTTGTTTACATCCTAAAAGCATGCAAGGTTAAAAACCCACTTGGGACACTGGCAGAAAAGCAAGCTGGTAATTACCGGTTCATTCTTATTTCTCTACTCATCTCCAATGGATGGGAAGAGAGTCTGCATTTTGTCTGCATGAGTCTTCCCTGGCTTTCAAACACATGGTTGGAAAATGGTTCAATACCCTGGATCAACCCTACCGTAGTGAATCAATACCCTGTAAGTTCACTGTCTCCATGTTGTCTCAGGATTGATTTTTTGAAGTTTCTTCAATGCTGATGAACCATCCTAGAGAGGATTTCCCTTGGCTTGTTGCCCCTCTTTTCCATAGCTGTCCATGCCAGGAACACGAGGTGCTTATTTCCAGAAAGACCACGCATGACACGTTTTTCATCTGGCCTGTCACTCAACTGCACTTTTCCCTTGCTGGCCATCTAAGACATCTCCTTTTTCACAGCTGTGCCATTCTCCTTGTGACTGCACAGACTGCAAACAAGGCACAGCCTAGAGGGAATGTCTATTCCTTTAATTCTGTCCTTGTCACAAAGGCACCCGGAAACAAGAATTGAGCACAAAACCAACGCAGCCATGCCTGTTCATCTGCACGGCCTTGTTTCCTTCTTTCATCTACCTTGTGCATGAACAACTCTGGCTGGTGATGGAGTACATGGATGGAGGCACTCTGTAACATCTCATCGATGAGGCTGGCCTGTGTGAAGCTGGAATTGCAGTGGTCAGCCGGGAGGTGAGGGATCCCACCTGTGCTTCCGAGGGCTTGGGCAGGGTTGTCTGGGAAAAGGGCTCAAAACAGGAGTGATTCCATGTGCCAGGCTCTGTTTCTGTGTTGCTGCTATGCTCTGGGCAAGCAGGAGCATCTCAAGTGAACTGCCTGCCAGTGCCCCTGCACTCACTGCACTCTGTTCTTGTCCTCTTTGCTGCTGCTGTTGCATTCTCACTCTGTCTCTTGTGTTTGCTGTTCTCCATCTTGCCTCTCTAAACCTTTGCCTGTCTGCACTGCATTCCTTGCCTGTAAAAGCAAAGGTGGTGGTGGCAGCGTTTGAAACAAACAGCAAAGACAAAAGAGAGACTCACTTCTCTCAGTGCTCCGATGGAAAGGTTAGCAGTGCAGCCAAAGTGCTCTCGACTTCTGAGCACATCCACTGCAGCAGCAGTCATTCTGGCTGCTTGGCACAGGAGAGTCTACAAGAGCAGTTGCTGTTGCTCTTTGAAAAGCTGACATGCCTTTGTTTAGAAAGGTGCTGCTCTGCTAGTGTAGGAGCAGCAAGCTCCTGCTCTCCATGGCACTGTTCTGCCATTACTCCCCAGTCCCCTGGAGAGGGAATCTTTGAGAGCTGTTTCCTTTCTTTTCTGATGAAATCACATCAGGGATTTTTGCCCTCCTCTTTCTGTTTTCTCTCTCAGTGCCTGCAAGGACTGCATTTTCTGCACTCCAACCATGTGATGCACTGAGATGTGAAGAGCCTCAACATCCTTCTGAGAACTGATGGCTCTGTCAAGCTGGGTCAGTATATTCTTGGTCAAGTGCAGTGTTCCAGGGATGTGTGGGGTGTGGGGCTGCTTTGGAGTGACTGCCAGCCCCCCAAAAATGGTGCTACTGGCAGTGCAGGGACCCTTGCTGTGAGCTGACCACACGGTTGCAGCGTGCACAGACCTAGCGCAAGGAACTAGCAGTCCAGAGTGGCTGTGCTCTGTGTGTGTCCCTTCCCAAGGGATGGAACTACAAGTGCAAAGCTTCAGGGGAACAAAAGCCACTGCTGGAGGCAGTGTAAAAACTGTGGGGATTTTTGAAATAGCCAATGCCATATTTCCTTGGCTAAAGTCCTGAGCAAACAGAGCAGGGACAGTTGTCCAGAAGATTCAACAGCACATTCTCCAACTTCTACTGGGCAATTCTTTTGCTTGCTTTCTTCCTTGCACAGTATTCAAATAAAAACAGTCCTTTGCTTTCTCCTCAGCTGATTTTGGCTTCTCTGCTCAACTCACCCCTGAGCAGAGGAGACGCAGCTCGGTGATCGGGACTGCTTGGTGGATGGCGCCTGAAGTGGTCAAAGGTCAACCGTATGGCCCCAAAGTGGACATATGGTCTTTTGGAATTGTGGGCATTGAAATGGCAGAACGAGAAGTCCCTTACTGGAGTGCAAGTCTTCGCTTGGTAAGGTGTCAATACCCTCTGATCCCGCTGTCTTTCTCACCTACTCCGCCTTCTGTCTGCTGTTTAACTGCAGGCCCCGACTGCTAGCTCAGATTCTGGAGGGCTTTGGGCTAGGATCACTACAGGACAGGGGAAGAGACCCAAAAGAGGCTCCTTACCTAGGATTGTTCCAAGGCTTTATTCTTGAAGGGATTCCAGGGGCAAAGAGAGCGAACAAGGAAGAACAGTGAGCTGCCCAGCTGTCTGAAGGCAGATGATGAAAGCAACTTGAAGGGACTCCATGGATTTTTCCCCAATAACGACCAAATATTACTCCTGTATTTCTGCAAAATGGTCTCACACAAGTCATTCCAATGGCACTGCAGCAAGCATTGAAGTGCTTTTATTTTTTTTTTCTGTGTTAATTCACAAACACTTCACTTGAAAAAATGAGGTTACATATCAGCTTCATGTTTCAGACTTAAAATCATTCCAAGTCCTCCCCTACACTCCAAGCTGCTTCTGTGAATATAAACATGACAGTTCATCAATGCTCTAAGTAAAGAAAAGGTACAGAAGAATTTCTGCCCTAACTCACCACCAGCAATTTCCTCTGCAGGAAAAAAAAGCAGAATGGAGAGGACTTTGCAGCAAAAGAAGAGAGAGAATGAAAATCTGCCTAAAAGAGCTCTAGAACTGAACAGTATGAACAGGATTACACAGATGGCTACACACCAAGGAACGTGGCTGGACTGATCCCAAATTCCTAAACAATGTAGCAAGTTGCTGTCTTTACCTTCAACACTACAAGAGAAAGTCCCCAGCAGGAGAATCTTTTGGAAGATGCTGATACTTTAAGACATTCCTCATAAAAATGCAGCTGAATGCCAAAAGAAGAAAGGTAGCTCTTTGACAATTCTCACTAAGCTTCTATAAAAATCAAATCAAAAAGGAACACATTCCAAGAAGACATTTCAAGGTCAATAAAAATACGCTCACCAAGAATAACCTGTGTAGGGGGATTCTGGATATTCATTTCATAACAAAACAAAACAAAACAAAAACAACCCACAAAAACCTAAAACCAAAACAAACCAAACCAAAACAAAAAAACCCACACAACCACTGTGGTTTAAGATTCAATTTCAATGTGTTTCATTATGGAATCTCAATTAAAAAAAGAGAAATGTTCATTTGTGACCATTTATCATTTTTCAACATCTCGGATTGCAAACTCAATTATTTATGCATCATCCTACAAGAAGCTTCCCATCATGATGGGCTTTCCTGTCAATACAAACACTTCATTACAAGGCAAAATTTGGATATTCTACATGTAAGAAGCTCATTTATAAGAGCTGTAATTAAATAGAAGATGCTGATTCTCTTCTGATTGAAATATCTGCACTAAGATCAAGGTACTTTTTATTAAGAGCCAAACACCTGAATAAAAACAAAGATAATTCTTAGAAAGCATTTCAATGACATCTGGAGTCCCAGCAGACTCATTCATACTGAGTCCCAGCAGACACCTCATTGCCAGCACTTGCCCTGGATGAATTTGTGAACAACATTGACAGAAATTTACAGAAAGTGTAACTAAAGAAGCTGAAGAAAAACAGTGAGCATCAGAGGACACTGTAACAAAAGCCTTCTATTCCGACTGCTACAAACAAAAGCACATCTAACAGCAGTAACAGAATTCTCACTGGAACACTGTTCAAAACAATCTCCTGTGCCCTTAGTCAACTTTTTTTTAAGTTCTTGGCAGAAATCCAGAATTGTTCCTGATAATTCAGACTATTGCTAAAGGTCTGAATTAATATTAACCCCTTCTCCCAGCACATACATCCACAAGCAGCATAAGGTCCTTGAGCAGACAGTTCACCTCCAGAAGACGATCATTTAATATTAATCTATGAAACACACTTCTCATAATCTTGAAGCTGCCTTTCTCTTCAAAGAATTCATCCCATTTTATCTTTCCCTATCCTTCCAACACCCTCTCATCTCTGAATACAAAATTCTTGTCTTGAATAACACTAGATTATAGTTTGGCTTAAGGAGCAGGCAATTTTGGAAGTGAAAATGAAACGTTTTGTTGGAAGTACCTCATGACATTGGCAAAGATCTCACTGCAAAGATATCATCTGTACTTTCCCCAGGTTCACAGCCCCTGCTCTGGGACTCTCCAGGCTGTGGGTACAGGCACATTGGACAGGCACAATTCAAACTCATCACTGGGCAGCATGACATCCCTGGGCAAGCTGGAGCCTGGAACAGCCCATCTATTTTCATCAGGCACAGAGCCTGAGCTCAGAAGGCTCTGGAGTCCCTGCAGGGGCAGCTGAGCTGGATCAGCATGATGCTCCTAACACCAGGGAGGCTGAAGAGAGCAGGACATGTTGATCATCTGAGAGTTCTACCCTGAATCAGCCTCAGTTCAAACACTGCTCACTCACTCCAGCCCTACCAGGGTGAGCTGACTCCTGCAGAACCCCTCAGGCTCTCTGTGCCATTCTTCCCAGCTGTCTGAATTACTGTCCTGGACGTGCCACTGCTCAAATGCAGAGGTAGATGGGGTCTGGCACTGAGCTGTGGCTAAGAAGCTGCAGGAAGTGCTGAGAAGGGAAATTAAGACATTCCTGAGTAGCTCCATGCAGAACTAATCCTGATTTTCTCTTGGCTGAAGGTAGCAAACCTCAGTGAAGTCCAGCTGGATCTGCAAAGTGCCACTGAAATGTCCCTGGAGAGCACAGCCCAGTGGATGCCATGGCACTGCATTCTCTGGGATTTGCCAGCAGCCAGGCTGTCCTGTCAGTGCTCTGCTCAGGGAAACACTTGGCTTTCTGAGAGAAGAGAAAATGAGCAAACACATAGAGATATTCTACTTAACCAGAGGAAATTTCTTTTCTGCTGCAACAATGAGACTTCAAGGAATAATCTTCCAAAGGTCAACCAGGAATGGGTAAGTCCCGTCATCTAATGATGTGACAGCATTACTGCCCAGACACTCATTCCTGGAGCAGAGGAGTTGTCAGACACCCATCTGAACAACAGAGCAAAGAACAGCCTTAAGGCACAGGGAAATGGAGGGCTAAAGGGATTCTTTCTTCTCATCACTGTTCAACAAATGAACTCTGGATGTGTATTTTAAAAAATATTCCGTTAATGACATGAAAACAATGGAATTGCTGATTTTTTTCAGACTGTGGTATAAAATCAAGTTAGGTAAACTCAAAAAAGACAAATCTGTCAACCGCAGAACAATTAAAAGCATCACAGCTTCAGAGCAAATCCAGGTAACAGCACAGGATGTGGGAGCAATCAGGAGCATTCCAGTTGTGTAACTGAAGGCAGATGATTGCCTGCAAATCTTGACTCTTTTTGATTTGGAAGCAACAAGCAGCCAAGCTGTTCAAATCTGAATTTTCTTGGCTGAAAGTTTCAATATGTTCTTTTGACATAATAAACTGTATTTATGTACACTGAAAATGTGCAAACCCTACCTAACACTTGACAAATTCAGTTCTCTGAAGCAAGCAACTCATTTAGAATCACTGAGACAAGATGAATATGGATCCCACTGGGTTATTTTAGCAGCAATTTTAAAGATGTAACACTACAGGTTTTTTAGCTTCTGAATGATGTACAGTACTGTCAGACTGCTTAGTTGTTCCTACTTCCTTTCAAATCCCATGAACAAAATAAAATACCAGTGCAAAAAGCAAAACAAAGGAGAAAAAACAGAGGAAAGCAATTCTTTTTTTCAGTGAGGTAAGTCCAGAGAACAATGCAAAGTATGACAGAAGCAGACCAATAGAAAAGGGTCTGCAATAACAAACCTTTGCTGTTCAGATTCAACTGACTGAAACTTTCATATGTTTGTCTGGGAGAAGACAGAAAGTGGATTTAAAAGTGCATATTTAACATGAAGACAAGGCAATAAACAATCTAACCTTGAACTTTGTTTCCTGCTCTGTGGCTTGGCCAGATGACTTTCAGAGATCAGTCAAAATCAATCTCAGTTATTCCACCATGGCAATACTTACACAGAACTGGAGCAGAGCACCATCTGAATTGCAACATCAGGATCTGCTTCCCAAAATTCATGGGCTGTGTTCAGCAGCATCAGGGAAGAAGGTAACATAGGGGTATCAGAACTCACTGGAAGAAAGAAATTGGTAAATATTAAAGCAGCACAGAATTGAGTGAAATTGGAGTCACTGTTTCAGCTGGCAAAAAGCTTTCTCTCTGGTGGAAAGAGATGCTTGCACAGCCCTCTACTCCCTTTGGCCAGCAAGGTAAGACAACAAACAAGTCTTTGATTACTTGATCTTCCTGAGCTGGGTGGTCAAGAGCTCAGGCCCAATACATGAAAGTGAAGAAATGATCCACCTTCTTCTCCCTGGTTCTTTGCTGGCAGCAAAGGCATCGAAAAGCATCTTCCTTATGCTGGGTGATCCTGTGCAGGATCATCCATGGAAGCACCAAGGACACACATGGCTCTTTTGGTTCTCCCTGCACAGCCATGCTGCAGTCTGGGATCTAATAAAGAAACAGACATTCTACAGACAAAGTGATGCAAGACAAAGGTTGGCTGTGAATCCTTTCCAAACAACCCAAAGTTGGCAGCACATTTTATCCCAAGGAAATCATCTCAAGTTGAGTCTCAGCTTCCCACAAGAGGCTGTAAAAATGCTAGAGGTAGATCAAGGAAGGGAAGGGGGAGTAGGTGATTTGCCCTCCTTTTCCACCTAGATGTGTCTCTGTTCATATGCTCTACAAGCAATTCAGAGTAAGCAAATACACCCCATCAATTCTTAGCATTACTAGGCCGCATTCTTGTACAATAAATTTCTCTACAGCCCAGATGAAGAGGAACTTAAAAAAATTCCTCAATTCTGGAAAAGATCTTACAACAACTGTTCAAGACCAACTGGAATCACTAAAGATGCTATAGAAATGATGTGCCTGAACACTGTTCTCCAGAATTCCATGACATTCCATAACACATAATATTTTACACAATCAGAGTAGATTTTGTAAATAGTGAAGGGTCCCTGTTTTTTACTGAAGTAAATGGAGATTGGAGAATTGCAAGCACATTGAATTGTGACATGAACTAGACCTGCTTCTTAACAGAACTGCCATTGGTAAGTCTGCCATTTGTTACCTGGACTGAAAATGCTCATTCAGTTTTGAGGTTTGAAAACACCTTCTGGAAAAGGCTAAAATTAGCTGTATTCATCATTCTAGAAGCAGTTCACATTTCACTTTTTCGCCGGCCCTGTTCAAGGTCACCCTCTCTGTTTTTACTAGAAAAACGTTTCCTTTGGCCAGCACTTGCAAGCAATTCCACCACATTTGTAAGGCATACAGGACCTTGCCCCCCAGCTCAAAGCACTCACAGGCAAGATCAGAGCCATGCCTTAGTCAAAGCTACACCCAGACAGCTCAATCAATCTTCACATTATCACCATTTCAAAGAGCCCAAAAATCCAAGTGCTGGATTATCTAACCACCATATTTTGGTTGGTTTATGTTGCTTGGTGTCTGTGATGCCTTGAGTTTGAGCTTTCAAGTTTTTCAGATTCTGTGCTGCCTAGGGGTGCAGTTCTGAGCCTCACATGAAGTGCTGGTAAGCTCTCTTCACAGAGCAGGGGTACAAAACAAATCCTTTTCCTGCTGAAGACCAATGACAACTTTCAGGCCCAAAAGCACAAACAATGGGGGACTGAAGGGAGCAACAAGAAGGATGGGACCTCACAACCTGAAGCTGGAATTGGACAATTAAACCCCAAGATGCAAATGGACCAAAACTTATCCAAGTGGGAGACCTCATGACAGGGTGTCCATTTTGTGACCATTCTTAGTCCGCCATGGGTGTAGCCCTGGTCAGGCTCTTGTCCTGCCCAAGGGGCATCCTAAAGGCCTTTCAAGAAATCCCTACTTTATTCTCTAGCTCTGCTTCAGGTCAGCCTTCCTAAGGCATCATCTAAAGGTACCTGCTGGTCTTGGTTCTAGCACAGGTGTGTGCTCAGTGCAGGTCTATCCCACTGCAGACTGTGACAATGTTCCCACAAGATGGTGAGAGCCATCTCCCCCAAAATGGACCAGCAATGGAACCAAAGCCATCACTACCAGAGGGTGGGAATTCCCAGAGCAGCTGTCTCATGCCTGGAGGGCTGCAGCACACAACACATCCCTGCTGGGGCCAGGGCATGGCTCACCTGGATCAGGTTGGTTGTTAACCCAAGCAGGCTGGCTGTGACAGAGGAGTCTTTCAAGATGCTGTTCCCTGATGAGAATGAAGTGTCTATTCCTGTCAGCAGCTGTGGGACCCTAGCAACCCACTCCTCTTTAGCAGAGGCTGCTGTCACATTCATCATCTGCTGAACTGCTTCAGTCAAGGCAACACCTGAGCATTGGAAGCATTGCTTGTAGTCTTTCAGTTTGAGCAGGGAGTCCTAGGGAATGGAAACATGAAAAAGATCTATTGGAACAATGCAGAGTTTCTTTTAAACATGAAGGCAGAGCAGGGCAAAGCAAAACACTCTACTCAGTTAATGGGATTACTTCCATGAAATGAAACAGAAACCTTTCAATACAACATTCAAAGGACAACGGGAGGTACATGGATCCTGGATGACAAGTCCACAAGTAGGATCTAAATACCAAAACATCATCACATCTTTCTGCTTTCATAAGAGATGCAAGGAAACCAAATAGGAAAAGGATGGCTGTAGGTCTGTCATTTTAATGATCCACAGCTGAATAGAGCCCTCACAAGAAACAGGGTTTGGACCTTTAGGATCTTGGGCTACCATTTTATTACCTCATAAATAACACAGTAGCAACTCTAAGGCCCGTGTAATAGCAACATTCTCCTGCTTCTTTCTACTCTACAGAGGTCGAGTTGATTTATTAAAAATATGAATATCGATCTAATACTGATATCCAACTGAGACGGACAAAAACTCTCTAACAGTTTAAAGTTAGAAAGTGTATGTTTATTGCAGCGCTGGGCAGCATGTGGGATAGCTCCCCAAAAGCACACCGCGCCTTACAGAAAATCACAAAGCTATTTTATTTACAAAACTGTTGAATATCCAAAGTACAAATGCATATTCATAACCTTGGTACATCCCATTCCCCGCTTTGTATGGTAATTAGCAAAAAAAAAAAAAATTAAGCATGCGTAGTTTGTCTTTTGAAATGGGTCGGTGGTCTCATTTAAGAGGAGTGGGTCCAAAATGAGGAAGTAAAATGACTCTTCATTGCTCTGAACTTTCTACCTTTTCAATGCAAATGGTGACAAATGGGTGTTGGTAGAATTCTCATTTCCTTAGGTACAGTGACTTTCAATAAGTTTCAGGACTGGGGAGTTCTGTAATTGTCCTGTGTCCCTAAGCCTATTTATCAGGTTCTCTATTTATTAATTCAAGCACAGCTAAGCAAACATAAGGTTGACAAGCAATCAGTTATTTAGAAAAAGTTAACTCAAGCTTAGTCTTCCTTAGCTAACCACAAAGCTCTTATTTAACTTCGACAACCATAAGACTTATTTCTAACTAAAATCTTAATTTCTTTAAAATCTTATATTCTTTAAAATCTATGTCTCAGAGTCGTGAGATAGCAAGGAAACTGTAGCATTTGGTTCAGTCCACTTAAAAGACCAGCAGTCTTTTTTTGGGCCGACTTTTTCCCTCCAAATAACCTAATATCCTCACAACTGAGCTAATTTATACGCTTCTTTTTACAGTGTCAAATGGACTAACTCTACAGCAATTATACTGCATGGATTTCTCATTCATGCAGGAGAGTGTCTTCACAGCACAAAAATCATTCATATGCTGGATACCCAAGTTTCAGAGTGCTTCTAAGTCACCATATAGTCAGCAGCAGCATGAATCCATGCACAGAAATCACTCAGGAAATGATTCACGTTTCTGTTCATTTCATGGAGGCCTCAGCATCTTGTATCTTTAGCCACATTCTCAGTCAGCAAAAGCTGGCCCATTGCTAATGATGTTGATAAAGCTGTGCTCTTCAGAGCATTTACAGACTTGGTTCCACGTTTGGCTTTGTAAATAAGACTCATGAACACAGCTGACACTCCAGAAAACTTTCCATGCTGTTTTCAGGAGTTAGTCTGAATTCCTTATTACAGCAGATGTTTTAAGGCACAAAGCAAACCTGGAGGAGTAGCAGCTGTGCTGGACTCTCTGGTGTGGACAAACTGGATGTTTGGCTCTGCCCTGACCATGACAGCACAATGTTGGCTGGAGCAGATGCACCACTGCATTATAATCCCCTGCCTCGTGCAGTTGCTGGGTCTCTCCCAAATACTGGCATCTCTCTAGAGATTTCAGGTTCTTTTCATGCTGCAAACATGAGAGATGATACAATCTTCACTTTGCTTTTCACATCTATTTGACTACTGGCACTTCTCCCAGCAGTTGAGCTCTTCATGTTGAAGAAAAGAAAAGAAAAACACTGATTCAATCATCTACTGCTGTACATGCAGCTGCTTTAGTCTTTTTATGTTGCATAAATACAATCTAAAGTGCACAGGACCAGCAGATACAAAAACTGTTGTTTTTGAAAATGAGAGGTAGTTTTGACATCACCTTCAAACTACAAAACCCTCACTCTGAGCTACAGTAAACTGCCACCACAAAAGAACTAACTCAGAGGTGACATTTGAAACTGGGAGAGAGGGAATGTGAGGGATGGGACAGGAAACACACACCTGCAAATGAATTCTTCCCTCTTCTAAAGAGACCACAGAACCAACATGCGGATCAGGCAACCGTATCACGATGCTGCACTCATTGCCAGCTTTAGCTTGTGTGCTGCTGGAGTTCTGCAGCATTTCAGGGCAGATATCATCGTTTTCAAGTGCCTGTTCCAGGTCTCCCTGTAGAAACAGTATAGAGGAAAACAATCAACCAAAAAAATCCTACGGTTCTCACTGCAGAAAGGCTCTCCAAAGTCTGTAGAAAATGTTTCACTTCAATGCAGGCACTGCTAGTGTGATTACCACATGTCCTCGAAATACAACAACAAAAAAAATCAACAGCTCAAATTAAAGCCAAAATATTTTAAAATATTTTACCAATTATTTCAAGAACAGATAAAACATATCAGGAAAATAGAATTGAGCCTGCATAAATTTGTAAGATTGGTCTGAAGTGCTAAAACCCCTTTCCTTTAAAAAGGCAGAAGAGTAAACCAGCAGAAAGAACTCTTCCATTTGTGCCAATTAAAACACTGAGTCAAGAAACATTCCTATATCCTGCAAAGTGAATGAATTGGACTTGCTCTGTGCAAAGTAGTTACTGAAGCTGAGAGGTCAGGAAGGAATGCACAGGCAAAATATAACTCTGCATATCACAAGGGAAAAACTGCCAGGAGTTGTAGAGGGACTCTCATTTTTCCTAAATGACTTTATTCAAAAGGAATCCTTAGATGCAGAAGAAAAAAAAGGGAAGGAACAAGTTAGTTCACACTTACAAAACTGACTCACACAACTAGTTGACAATTGATTTAAACATAATTACTGGATAAAAAAAAAACCCTCTTTGATGTCCTTGGGAAGGAACACTTAGAGGGGAAAAAAAGACTGGGATCAATTTCGTTCAAATTATTCCCCTTAGTGATAGGCTTAAAACCCTCTGCTGCAAAATTTGCATATTCAATTAAAAGTCTGCAAAAGTAGAACCATGCCACCTTGAAAAAGCAGAGGGAAGAGTAATAAAACAGAGTCTGTGTTGCAGTGCGTGCTTGCTCCGGCCCTGGCTCGGTGTCTAGCCTGGGCTCCCCGGCAGCTCCCTGCACGCCTCAACAAGTCACTTTGTGGGGGTTCGGGTCTTGCAACTGGGTAACGCTGCCAAGGCTGGATCGAAGAAAGAAGGGACTCTCTTGGATTTTCCAGGGAACAGAGGCTTTATTCGGGGGTGGGGGGAAAGGGGGTCAGGGTGCTCCCCACCCAGCCACCAGGCTGGTGCCTCTGGAGAGAGACCCCGAGCCTGGGGTGGTGGGCGGTTTAATACTACAATTCTGGGATGGGTTCTAAGTTACAGATACCAATAAAACAATCTAAATACATCATGCCAAATTAAGTCATTTAAGTTCTAACAAATCCAGCACAAGTTCTAGGATGGGCCGAGGGCAGTCTTGCGAGGTCAGTGGCTAGCTTTACTGTACTTCAAAGATAAGAATTATATGATGGACACGAAGGAAAATATGCATGACAGAGAGGGGTGAGGCAGGGGAGAACCAATAAAAGAAGGATTCTAAGCAGGGGCTAAAGCTGTCCTAGAAACCCTTATCAAAACCCAAGAAAGATACATACTAACTCAAGAAATACATCTTAAAACAAAAGAGCTTTCTAGAATTGTGCAAGCTATTCTAAACTTAACAATAAAACCCTTCATGCTGTATTCACAGCCAAGGCCTGCTCATATTATTTTTGCAGAGTCATAAGTCTGCTTCTGTTATAATCTGCATTTTGGACTTCCTGAGACTATGATAACGTCCACAATTCCAGGCCCCCAAAAATCTTATGTTCAGCAGCTCCACAATACTATTCCAAGTAACTTTACAACAAATAATTTATTTTTTTTTTCAAGCTTAGTTATTTTAAACAAAGACATTTATTGAACATAGCTGAATATTTGCTTAACATGTGAGACCTCCTACTTCATTTCCACCTCAACCCTCAGGGAAAGTTAATGATATTGAAAAGTAAAATGAAATTGTTCTGTTTTAAGCTGATTTTATCCACATGCTTCAAAGAGCTGAGATTCCCCAATCAGCTGCATCTGAATCAGATTGACTTTAATTTGGGAAAAGCTGTGTGTGTTAAACCAACCCTGCAGTGCTGGAAAGCCACCCTTCAGCCAATGCACCCGAGTGACAAACTCTATCCAGCCTTCCCCAAATAAATCTTGCCGTGAAGACGCAAACGACAGCTGCAACAGGTCTCCCAAAAAATGAGTTCCTGGCAAGGCAGGACCAAACTCTCCATTCACAGAGGCAGCAGGACAATTTTGTGGAGAAACTGCAAGGCAATTCATTACATTTTAGCATGAAGTTAGTGGCATCCCCTGGAACGAGTCCCACACACCAAATTTCAAAGCTACTGATCTACCCAAAGGCAAACAACTGATGCACCAATTAAACACAGACCTGGAAGATATTAGGAAAAAATAGCTCCAAAATCCAGTGAATTCCTGGAAACACTTCTTCATACAGCCTCAGTGTTTTCAGAGTCTGAAGAAAGTGACATCAAGTTCTCACCTGCAGAACTCTTCTCTTTTATCAGCAGCCACTGATCTCATTACAGTTCCATGCAAGAAAGGCTCATGAACATCACAGCCTTCAGAAAAAGTAAGGAGATATCAGAAGAGTAGTCACAAAAAGAAATACATTAAAAGAAGCATAGATTTTTTTAAAAATCACTAGATTTGCAGTTTACTTCAAAGAAAGCCTTCATCTTGTCCTCTTGGGATTTCTATTCCCAAGCTATAGAACTACTTCTTCTGCCTAAAAGGTGTCTATAATACCACTGACAAATCAACAGGTACAAAATCAAACCATACTTAGAAGCATTCAAAAAGAAAAATCTCAGCTCACGAAAGAAAGTCAGAACAGCATTGCCTCTGATGTTAGAAAAAATTGTTATCTTGATGTTTTGATCTGGCTGAAATAAAACTATATGGAATTTCCAAATCATGCTAAAAGCACAATTCCAGAATATAGCAGTAGCACTGACATTTGAAAAAGAAGACAAAATTTACATACAAGGAAGCAGTTCTGCAGTTCTAATAATGAGAACCAAGGGAATATATTTATAAATAAATTTACTTTTGTTTGAAAAAGGGCATGTAGATGTGAAAAATACACATCAATAAGTCACAGGATGTATAAAAATTTCACATCTGCTACATAAAGGCACTTTGGTTTCTTTTGTCAATGACATCAATGGAACACAGCAATTTTCATCCTTAATATGTCATTTCCAAAGAAGTAAAAAACACTTGATCTGAAAAAATATTTAAACTGAAGTCATACCCAAGGCAAATCACTTTCCAAATGAATACAGACTGCAAACATTACAAAGATAACATAGGCTGGCTCAGTGGACAAGAAGCATCAGAACTGGTTTTGTCATTCAAGAAATACCATCTTCTGTCATTAAGCTGGTTTAACTTTAATGGAAAGAACTTACTCTTTTTTCTATTTGCTTACAGGAAATTCCAGATTTATGAAGGTAATAAAATGGTGATGCTGTGGAGATGGTTTTGGTTTGTTTTGTTGCTTGGGTTTTTTCACTGTAAGCTTCAGATTATCTTAAAACTACACTGTATTTACTCTGTTAAAAGCAGCAATGCTGACTCTCCATCAGGCAGTGAGAACAGAGCAGCCTCTGTACTGACCTGATGACAAAACAAAACTGTCCTATCAGATGGAAAGGGAGAGGGAGGGAAAGAAAGAGCAACAACAGAATAAATGGGTAAAATCTATCTGGATCTGTTACATCTCTGTGGGTGTGTGTGCATAAACACACATTAATACAGGTTAGAGTTGCATGGAGCCTCACTCAGGTCTGTTCAGCTCAGGAACAGTCAACCTTCTCTTTTTTACACTTGGTGTTCTGAACTCTAGCAGATCTCCTTTTGGCTGTTTCACAACTATCTTCTGTAATTTTTCCTTGCTTCACTCCTTTCTTAGATTGATCACCTGCAGATACATCACCTAAAAACATCATGAAAAACCCCCAAACCTGACAGGTTAAATTGAGAAATAAAAAGTGAGTCATCTTTTTTATTTTTAAAAAAATATTTACACAGCAACACTTGAGATTCATTAGTTTCCTTCTGAAGAAAGTGCCAAAAAATAATCTTGTACAGATTTCAAAGAAATACATGTGACAACTTGGTCTTCTCAGCTTCTTCAAGTGACACATGAGCAGAAAAAGAACACAGTCATCTTTCTGCAAAACAGCTCATTCCTTCTGTGGAGCTCAAGGCCCTTGCCAGCATGCAAAGTTTGATATGCATCACTGCTGGAATGGAGACACAATTTTTCTCATCTGAAAGACTGAGAAACTCAAGTGTGAGGAACAGCACCAAACCAATCAAGGGCAGATTCTCCTTCACTTTCTCCATCAGATGTTACATGGATGCTGAAAAGCTTCTGACTCCACCAACATGCAGCATGTCCCAAAGAAGTCTGAAGTGTTTTTTAGATCCAGGTAAGTAGGAAAGATAGCTTGAATCTTAGATTGAAGTACCTTGCTCACCTACAGTAGCTCCTGGTTTCAATGAACTCTGACTGGCACTTGGGAAGTTTGCTGTGGTTGGAGTAGAAGGTAACACAGGATCTGGCATTGTCACCACTGGATTTGTGCTGACAGGAGCTGGCTGAATAACACTGACAGGAGCAGAGGTGGGAGAAAGCATCAAATGTTGAACGGGGTCTCTGTAGTCTGAGATCAATTCTCTTGCCCAGACTGGGTCGAGGAGGATCCCCCGTTGTGAGGTGCTGATACATGGCAAGCCAGGCTTCTCCTAAACACTTCCACCTGCAAGTGGAAACACAATGGCATCACAATGTCTTCAGTTCTTGTCACATTTTTTTCTATTTTATATTTGCAAACCTAACAGCATTCGACACTGGTTTTCTCCAACAGCTTAGAGATAGCATGAGTAGCTTCTCAGTGAGACAGTGATACACATCTGAGTGTCAACAACCTGTCCCATCACTCAGAAAATCTCTCTAAAAACACAAGGAGTTGTTGGAAATTGCAGGAGTTGTTGAGGAAATTATACCAAAACCTAAAAAAAAAGTAGTATCAAAGAAAATTTTCAGGTTCAGCATTCAACCAACACTACTGAAAGAACTCATCCCTACTCACAAATAGAAACAACTTCTCTGCAATACAAACTACATACAGAGTCCACTAATATGCCAGAAAAATATGTGCAATACAAAAATCAAACACCAATCCTTTATACCTTAATAAAGACATATGCAACAACTTATTAGCATCCTTATATCTTCCTGGAAATAAAGAACTGCAATTTTTTCCTGAGTTTTCATTATCCGAATCGTAAAAGCAATTCTGAAAAGCTAAACTTGCTTTGAAATTCACATACAAACTAGGCATATATGAAAAATCCAGTAATACATTGTAATAGCTGCCAAATCGTTCTCCGATACCATATTTGTTTTTTACATCACTGGTTTAAAATCAAAAGTTGAAAACTAATTGCTATGGGCTTGATGCTAATACCACCAGCCCACCAAACCAGCCTAGAAGCTAATAAGAAAATACTGGGGGGGGATAGTTTGTTTTCACAAGGGAAACAAAAGAAAAAAAAGATCTTTTGAAGAAGTCTGAAGCACAACACAGAACTGTCAGAACTGGTGCTTCAGAGGATCTTTTTGAAAAAAGAAAATAGAAAGACACAGGTGAAAAAGGGAATTGGCTGCCCCAGTCTGAGGCCTGGCTCTCTGTCACGCACCAGCAACACCTGTCTTTTCTTACACAGCTCCAGTGCTTCGTTGATGATCCCTCCTGTTCCAGCTGCACTCACATTCCTATTATGGACAGACATGTCACTAAGAAATAATAAGAATGGAGAGAAGTTAAAGTTTTGGGTTGCTGGGATTTTTTTTTTTATTAAAGCCTAGAGGGGATGCATTTAATATCCTGACATAACATAACAAAAACAGCATTAAAGGAAGCATTCACATAACATAATAATTATGTTACCAACTTTAGGGCATAATATACAAATGTCAACCATCAGAAGTCTTTGTTCTAAATGATCAGTTAACTTAGATCCTGTCAGTGTGATGGGCCTCTATTTTCCCACTTTCTTCCTACCCACTCATACTATAAAATCCATACAGAAAGAAAAGCAGTAACGTCTGGGGAGGTTTTGGTGAGGTTTTCTGGGGGGGCGGGGTGAGAGGTGTTTTGCTTTTGGTTTTTATTGGTTTGTTTTAATTAGGAAAACTAAAGTGAATGCTGCAGGGATCAGGAACTCCCAAGTAAAAACAAAGGCAGATGATTACAGGAGATCCAGCTATGAAAAGAAATGAGCAGCAACAAAAGGATTCTTTTCCTCTTTCTACCTCCCTCCAAAAGGAATTCCTGAAGAGCATTCTGTCAGCAGCACCAACACAGAACATTATTCAGAAGGCAGGTCAGCAAGGTCTTCCTATCACTTAAAGCACAAGATCTCAGCAGGCTTTTTGAGCAACCCCAAACCCTAAATTTACACTCTTAAGGCAGTAGATACTCTAAGACAACATTCACCATTTCAGGAACATCCTTAAGCAGTCTATCTGGAGGCAAGGCTGCTCTTCCAAGATCTTCTCCTTCACAACCAATCCTTTGCTATACAGACAGTCTCTTTCCAGAGCTTGGCAGGTCAAGTACAAACACGTGACGGAATAGAAATTCAATGGGCAATGGCTGCTTTGGTTCATTCAGAGCTCCCATTTCTGGGCCTCACATTCACCACTGAATTCCACCCAAATGTCATCTTTGCATGAATTCATCCAATTGCTTTGTAAGGTGTCAAATCATGACATGCAGACAGTTAAAATTGCCTCTTGTGTCTTCCTAGGTATTGTATCCAAAAAAAGAACATCATGCATTTTGTTCCAACAATGTTTGCAGTACATCTTTCACTTACTTTCAAGCCTGTTCTAGCACAGAAGGAATTAGAACCTAAACCATTGACATAATTATTCACCATTTTTTTGTTCTCAAATGTCTTAACTGCAGATTCCACAAGTGAAGCAAGCAGTGTATCCCACTGCTGTAACTACAATTAATCCTACCAGGATTAGGAGTCAGACTGTCTTTTTAAACCCAAATCCTAGAGTTATGCAGCAGGAAATTGCTAGAAAGCCAAAACCAACAGACATGGGAATGCAAAGGAACAGTGCAGAGGGAAACTTCCTGCACAGTCTCTGATCTATGACAGACCACAGACATTTATATTGAGGGGAACCAAAACTTCTCTACACCATCATGCCTTAGAATTCAGTCAAATCTCTATCATGAAGTAGGAGTCTCTATCAAACCCTGCTGCATTGCCTAGGCAAGATACACTTCAACCCCTATGATTGATGATTTCATGGTTACAATTTGTCTTGGTGTGTAAAATTACACACAGACTGAGATGTTTTTCATGCATTGTACTCACTGGTGCAGTCACTGAGTGTATACAAAATTGTGATCAAGTCATCTAAACAAGGCCAGGGAATCAGGATTACACCTGAGCCCTTCTTCAAAAGCATGACAAGCCAAGGGCAGGCGGATCAGTTTTGTTGCCACACCACCAATTTTATACCAGAGGCTGACATCAGTGGAGTCCAGCATTGCAGCCTAGAAAGCACAACAAATAATATGATCCACATTTCAGCCACGCACACCCACTCTGCTGCAGGGACTGGCACTGCTTTAGTTTTCAGCAGGATTACAACTGCTTTGGGGACTGAATGGTGGAGCAATTTTATCCCATACAGCATCAGAAAGAATACAGGATTCAATTATACACTGACACCATGTGTGCTGGATGTGTATGTCTGTATTTTAGAAAGTTTTTAAAAACATTAAGGCTCCAGGGTCTCATTTCAGCTGCACTGTACCTCCAGATAGAACTCCATGGCTGTCTCTAAGTCATCCCACTGTGCTGCCAGTTGTGCTGGGTTTTTATAGGTGGAATATTTGAGCATCAAACCCGGGTGTTTCAGCCCTTCTTTCTCATCACCAGAAAGAACTGCCTAGAAATTATAAAAGAAATGCAATGTGAGCATCAGGAATCAGACAAGTAACAGGAACAGCTAACAACTTGTTAATTGATAAGACTGGCATTTCCAGGATGTCATGAAGTCAGACCAAATAGAGCAAACAGTTTCTAGAGTGTCATTCTCTCCAGGTCACTGACCTCTTACAGAAGACCAATCTCAAGTAGCTCATGAGAAGCTTTAGCAGACTCTTCAAAGCAGTCATGTTTCTGAAGCTCCAAAGCTTTGTGGTACAAAGCAAAAGCTTCTGCTTCCTGTGATTTCAAGAATTAAAATGTATTCATTAGGACAATTTTATTCTATATACTTATGCTTATTATGGATTTCAGTGGTTCCACACTTTTAACACTTTTTCATACTTCTGCTATAGAGCAGAACATTTGTGTTACTGTCCTAAAAGAACTCATTTGGGTGAAGTTTTAGTTTGCTACAGAAGGGTTCAAGAGACAGAGTAACTAAACTTCCATCAAAACAAAATATCGTGGTTGAACAAATCCCTGCACCTAGAGGACAAAACTCCCCCCAAGACAAAACTTCATGAAGAAAATTGTGGAATTACTTACTTGAGCTTCCTTTGTCTGTGTCTTATGACTTTGGAAGGTACCTTCATAGCCATCCTCAACTGTGGAGCTCGCATTCAGTGCTGCAATTCGAATCTGGAATGGCAACTGAGATGTGACAAGAAATGTGACATCTACATATGTCCCAGTTTCGTTTGAAAACTGGATTTTTCTTTATTTTTTTTTTAATTAACTGGTACATGAACAACAGTGAGAGATCTCTACACAAAGTTACAAGAGCTGTAATTAATTTAATTATCCTTAATTGCAAAGAAACAAATATCAAAGCCATTTCCCATCCAAAATCAGCTGAAAAAACCAAATCTCAAGGGTCTTGCAAGCAACAGCTTTCCTAGAATAGACATCTGCATTACAGTGATTTTTTTTTTCAAATTCTTACATTTACCAATAACTACAATCACTCCAAAAACAATGTTCTCATTATGGCAATTATTCCTAGTCTCACAGAAGGAAAAATTTCTCCATTTCTACCACCACACCTCAAAAGCCATGTCAAAAACCCCTTGTCAACAGACACGACACAAGAACATCACTTGATAAAGCTTAAGACAGGTCCTCACAAAGAAGAAATAATATTTTTAGTAGATACAGGAGCCTCCAGATCCACCCTAAGAAAATTACCCCAGGGATGTGAAGGAAGCCAGGAATGTGTCCCAGTAATTGGTGTAAAAAGAAAACTGTTTCAAGTCCCTGTGATTAAAAATGTACAGATTGAATCAGATGACAAACTTGGGGTGACTTACTGTTATTACCTGAGACTGAAAATAGTTTGTTAGGAAGAGATTTAATAAAGACCTTGAAAATTAAAAAAAAAACCCCTCCTCCCCTTTGAAACAAAACTAAAATAAAATTTATCTCCTTAAATGAAAAAAAATAATCCGGGAATTAACAAAACCATGTAGTATTCCGATGAAACAGGAAAAAGAAAAAAATTGGTTAACTGATCGCCAAATATTAAAATATCTGTGCTCAAAGAGATCGAGAATGAGCACCTATTTAGGTTGCTTTCAAGGCTGATTTATTTGGTTTCTAATCGGGAATATCCGTTTTTCGTGATGCATGTAAGGTCACACACCGATTTGCCAGGTGAAATTGCAGAGGGGAATCGTCGAGCAGACTCCCTTGCTGCACCAGTAGAAAAAGCGTGTCTCTCTGACATCTTCCAATAGGCAAAACTGAGTCACCAACAGCATCATCAAAATGTGCCAGGCCTGATCCGTCAGTTCCAGCTAACACGGAGTCAGGCTCAAGCTATCGTGGCCACCTGTCCCAATTGCCAGCTCCAGGCCATGCCATCCATGGGTATGGGGGTTAATCCCCGAGGCCTTGGCAGTTGTGAGGTATGGCAGACAGACATCACACACATTCCTAGCTTTAGTCGACTCAAATATGTTCATGTAAGTATTGACACACATTCAGGTGCAATGTATGCCTCTGCCCATGCAGGAGAAAAAGCTGTACGTGCCAAACAGCATCTAGTGCAAGCTTTCTCGGTTTGGGGGATCCCAAAAGAAATTAAAACGGACAATGGCCCAGCGTACGTGTCCAAGGAGTTCCTGGAATTGTCCAGCAGTGGGGAGTGGAACATAAAACTGGCATCCCTCACTCCCCCACAGGCCAAGCTGTGGTTGAGCATGCACATCAGACGCTCAAACAGATTTTAGCTAAACAGAGCAGCACAACTGTGTGGATGACTCCACAGCAGAAGCTCTGCAAAGCCATGTTTACCATCAATTTCTGAACTGTTCATTTGAAAACATGAGTCCACCTGTGGTTCGTCATTTTAACAGTGGCAATCAATTCAAACTGTCCCATCGTCCACCAGTCCTGATTAGGGATCCAGAAACTTGGGAAACCAAGGGTCCCTATGAGCTCGTAACCTGGGGTCGTGGCTACGCGTGCGTAGCGATGCCCTCAGGCCCTCGGTGGATCCCCCAGAAGTGGGTAAAACCTTTTGTCCCCAAAAATCCAGCTCCAGCAGAAGGGGATGGAAAGCAAGTAACCACTGCCTCCAAGAGGAGACGCCGTCGGATGGAGGAAAGAGAATCTTCCTAAGTGTGGACCCCTTCCGGCAGTGACAGAAACTTTTAACATGTTTTGAAATGTTTGTTTTTCCCTTTTAGAGAAAACCTTCCTCCCATTCATCCCTGTGATGAACCTCAGCTAAACTGTCATCTTGTTAATGCTGAACAGTCTGGCAGCTGCATGGATCCTCCCTCAGCCACGTCAAAATGTCTGGGTGACCCTGGCACAGACACTTCAGCAGGAAAACATAAGCAAGAATCAAAGAACTGGATCAAAGAACTGTTCAAGGGCTGGGGAGTCACAGGGTGGTGGATTTCTATAGTTAAAACAATTTTGTTATTCCTTGTTATCCTTTTCCTTGTAACCTTAGCATTCGGGATCCTACGTCGTTTAGTTTTCAAAGCTATCAATGGTCTCATACCTCCTACCTCAGAAGTCAACCACATAGAGTTGGCAAACCTAAGGCAAACTGATTTCCCCACCAATTGTAACTGGTGGGAGAGAGAAGCTCCACATTATGTGTAACCTAATACTTTTCTTCTAACTTTCTTAAACAAAAAAGGGTGAGATGTTGTATCCCTCTGGGGATGGTTTACCCCAAAAGGAGCCCCAAAGCTGTAACTGTGTGGTGTGACTCTACCTTCCCCTGCTATCTCTGACCAGTTGCCTCAGTGCCAGCTATCTGTCCTTGGACAGAGGGTCTACATAAACCCATGTTCTTCCTTGTTTGCTCTCTTTGCCCCTGGAATCCCTTCAAGAATAAAACCTTGGAACAATCCTAGTTAAGGAGCCTCTTTTGGGTCTCTTCCCCTTTCCTGTAGTGATCCTAGCCCAAAGCCCTCCAGAATCTGAGCTAGCAGTCGGGGCTAGGAGGGCGGAGGGCTGGGATTAAAACACACTGTGATCTGCAGGTGACCTGGTCCTTGATGCTTGGCTTATAGGTTCAGGTACTACAGAAAGAACTTGCAGCTTCCACTTCTGAAGATGCTCATCCATACAAAGAAGAGCTGGCAACAGCCTTGGAACAAGGTTTTTATTGTTTATATGGTTTTCCTAGCAAAAAAAGCAAAGCAAGGTACCTAGAAGAACATTCAGTCCAGCAGGTAAGTTATGTGTTATCCAGTGTCAGTGGGATATCCTGAAGTGATGAAAGATGCACTTTTGTTTTGTTCTAATGCACTTCAATATATTTTTAGAGAAAGATTACTTTCATTTCCTTGTAAATGTTATGTATTTTACACATTGTAGAGAATAAATTGAAAATGTTCATGTTCTTTAAAATTGTAAGTATAAGGAGTTGAATATTTTAAATTAAATGCTAGTCTTATCCACAGTAATCTGCCATCCTGAAAGTATTGAGAAATTTATTTTATTAAGCTATCACTTTCCTGTTTTCAGCTGAGAAGAAGTTTGAGGTTGAGGAAAATGTAGAGAGGAAAAGTCAGCTTGGGAGAAGAAAATTTAGCAGCCAGCCTTGCAGCTTATGAAAGTGAAAAATGTCACTGTTCAAAGTTGGCAAGTACATCATATGATCACTTCTTTTGACATCTCTGATAGTAAATGACCTGGTAGCTGTTTTTGAGCAATGTGAAATTCAGTTGAGAATTTCTCCTCCGGGAGAAAGGCAACTGCAGAGTGCCTCTGGAAGAGGGTTGTAATATTAAGGGAGGAAGAGAAAACTACAGGGCAGAAATCCAATATCCTGCCTTGAGAAACATCACTCATTTTGTTCCAAAACCCCAGAGTAATTTGGACTTAAAAATTGCAAGTGAGCATAGAACTACCAATCCAAACCATTTCATACAATCAAATTGTTTGTCTGGCTCTATTGAACCAACCTTTTTAAAATAGGCAAATTCTCTTACATGACTGTTCATTGAATCTTTGGAAATTTTGTATGTTATACATACATCTTAGAGAATGAAGATAATGAGAGAAAGGGGATAAGTAAAAAAAATAAGTATAAAGAGATTACCCTCTGCAACTTTCCTGATTTTCAATGCAGAGCAGAATTGACTGTAATGGTGTCTTGGGTTGTGTAGCCAGGGGTGTGTATTCTATTTCATTTGTTAAAAATAGTTGGAGAGATGTTTTTCTTTATCTCTTGTAGTTCAAGGGGGGGATAGGGGCAGATGCCTTCTGATAATGGACCAACTGTAAAAACCAGGTAGGGCAGTGTTTCTTATCTCTTTCACCAATGGTCCTCTCTCCATGGGGATGTTTTTCTGCTAATGGGCCTTTAACACCTCCCCAAACTATACCCTCTCCAAAGCTGTACATCCACATTCCATCCTCCTATTGTGTGAGATGCTCCACCCAGTGGGGAGAGCCAACCATTCCTACCTGGATAAAACTGAGACGTAGGAACACGAAGGCATCCAGCTGCACCCGATTTCTGGGAGGATGACTGGACCCCTTCTCACCATCACCGGACCCCTTCTCACCATCACTGGACCCTTTTGCTACAGGAGCATCTCTACTTCAACAGAACCACATCTGCCACTCCAGGAGGACTTAATTTTGGACTGCTTCAAACACCCTAAACAACAGGTTGTCAGGTTATTTCCTCTGACTCTGTCAGGGATTTCCAAAATTGTTGTTTGCTTGTTTGCTGGTTTGGTGGTTTTGTTTTCTACTACATTTGTATTATTAATATTCCTAGTAAAGAACTGTTATTCCTATTCCGAAGTCTTTGCTGTAAAGCCCTGAATTGCAAAATTATAATTTGGTGGGGGGTGTGAGGGGTTTACATTCTCCATTCTAAGGGAAACCCCAGTTTTCCCTGGCAGATACCTGTCTTTCCAAACCAAGACAAATGGTAAGGTGAACAATAAAAGAAAAACTAGAAAAACTTAGCCTAGCAGAAGAGAACTGTAAATTCTTTTGGGTATTTTTACTGCTTTCAAGAAAGAAAAGTGAAGAGAAAAATGAGGAGTAAATTCTGGAAGTAACTTTCTGTAGGGTGTTAGAAGATTCTTGAGGCTCAGAATTTTCTTTGTTTCCTGTTTCATAAACTCTTCTTACTTGGCTCTAAAATGGAAGGAGCAGAGTTCTTCTCCATCTCTCACCCATGATCTGTGTCACTCAGAATGCTCACAATTGATCATTGCTTATCAACAACTTTTCTGAGCAAGTCTTCACAGCAAGTACAATGAATTTCTTTTGACTTTATGATGACTTCACTGACATAGACTAAGTTGCAGCCATATCTTTGTTCAATCAGTGAGCATTCTATTGTATTTGTGTGCAGCATAAATTAATAGCACCTTTAACTCTCTTCTTGGGAGGTTTCATTTGGTTTCTGCTAGAGTAATGTGTACACACTTCTGAACTAGAAAGGCTATAGAAAACCATCATCAGTGGACTTGAATTTTGGGATTTGAAGTCTTTTTTTCCCCTCATCTACTTCTGTCTTCAGGTTGATCTGACACGGGAAGATGCTTTGTTCTTGTTTGAGTATTTTAAGCCTAAAACTCTTCCAGAATTTGATACTTACAAAACCAGTCCTGTGTCTGCTGATTTGCCCAACCTTCTGAAGAAAACTGCCACAATGGTTCCTCAAACTGACAAGCCTGTGCTGAGTCTGGAGACTGTATCTGCCTCTATTGAAGGAACATGCAGCAAGGTATAATTAATTGTTGGGGTTTTTTTTAATTAAATTGAAGGGAGTAAAACTTGGTGTTGCTATTTTTGTGTTGCATCTGAGATTATGAGTGGAATGATTTATTCCCTGATGTTGGGTTTCCTTGGGTAATTGCATTGAAATAAAATAAGAATGATCCCTTTAGTCCAAGCTTCTAGCCTTGAATGGTAAAATATAGTCAGCATGAGATGTTCCTTAGTGTTTGTAAGTGCTGTGTGTATCTGTGAAATGCTTTCAATGTCTTCATATTCAAACCCTTCCTATTGTGTGATGAAAAGGCTGCTTCCTCTACAAGGAAGAAGCAAATGTGCAGCTCATTTAGTACGAACCTTTGCCTTCTTGATTTTCAGGCACCATCTCTCCCCAAGGGTGCAGACTCTTCTCCACCAGTGGTGACTGAGCTGTGTTATCTCCTGGCAGACTGTCATTTCAAGAACTAAGAACAGTCCAAGGCCGTGAAATTTTACATGCGCTGCATTTGTATTTGACCAAACAGGTCAGTGTTTTTGAATCCTGCTGCATATCCTTCATTCTTCTCACTTCTTTCAGTACTGAAAAGCAGAGAGCTGGTTTCAGAAATGACAAGAAACCCTAAACAACCAAAGCCCCCACCTACAATCCATTACCACAGGTCCCTTGTATAATTAGGGGCACCTCTAAACCAACCCAACAGTGAAAACAACCCCCAAAATGTAGGGTTCAATCTTTGATTGCTTTAAAATGAAAACCAAAACATGAAAGGGGGAGGGGGAAACTAAACTGAAATAAAGAATAACTGTGAAGAATGAACTGTTTTCACCTTTTGTTCTTTGCTTTGGCGTTCTCATGCACGATAAGGAGTGAAAAATGTCATCATTTGATAGCGTAGCTGCAGCACAAATGGCAGCAGCCTTTAGTGGGTGAATTGTTTAAGCTGACCTCCAACTAGAAGTGTTGATTTTGCTGCTAGAGGACTGCACAGAGAAAAGTAAAGTATTTAAGTGCTTTTTAAACAAAACCACCTTGTTTCTTGATCATATACAATTCACTGAAATGCCATCAACATTAAGCTCTCTCATCTTAAAAATAAAGCATGTTCTGAATATCAGTCTTCTAAAGGAAATTGAATAACCTTTAAATTTACTGATTCAATATAGAGTTTGCATATTAGGTGTTATCATTTTAATTCTCTTTGAAGTTGATAGATCAGGGTCAGTGGCAAACCCCCTCATTTGATAGATTTGTGACAAGCAAATTGTTTCTAAATCCAGTCACATAACAGAGACAAAAGGGAAGGTGAAGGCACAGAGCAATTTTAGATGTGAAATCTTCAGAGGAAAGAGCTGTAGTTTAATGTTATTGCATCTTCTAGTCTGGGACTTGTGACTAGCAAATGGCAAAATCTTTTGTTTAATGGCAGATAAAGAAATTACCAATACCACCTTGTCATGACCCGCTAATGCAGGCGGGAATCATGATGGTTCGAGTTTGATCTCAAGGCGCAAAAGATATAACAAGGGACAATAATAATTTGCTCAAAAGCAGTACACTTTATTAAGTGCACTTTTGCACAGTATGAGATAGAAAAAGAGAGAAAGGGAGAGAGGGGAGAGGGATAAAGTAAGAGAGAGAGAAAGGGGTATAGCTACCGACGGAGAGACGATATCCTCGTGGTGCACGCTGACCAATAGATCCGTCTTCTTCCGTGGGGAGATCTCAGAATTCGGGCGATTTTGAGGTATCTCTTATAGTCCTTTCTGAAGCAACAGGCAGTTGGCCAGAAGGTGAGCTCAGCATCAGGTGAATCAGGTGCAGCACTCCAGCGCTTAGAGCAAATAACCACCTCAGGAACAGGTACAGGTATAGGGCAAGCCCAGGACAGGCCAGCCCAAGACCAGTCTGCCATGAAGTCCTATTGTCCAAGCTGGTTCCTAGGGGGATGTATTGGTCCAACGAGCGCACCTGTGGACAATGGCTGGCAGTCTTCCCACCTTAGTCAGGCCAGAACTGCTGCATTGCGGGGGGAGGTTTTAGTCCCAATCCCTTTTGGGGTCTTCAGTCCTTGGCGATGATCGTGAGGCAGATGAGGAATTTAGGGACTGTCCCTTACACCACCCCCTACCAATTTTTCTGTAGTTTTGGTGCTCTAAAACTTAAATTCAAAAATAAATGAATGGCGTGCATTTTGACTTTAATGTGTGGCATTTTTTTTGCTCAGAAGACACCTTATATGGTAGCATAGTATTTTTGCCCCAGTCAAAAGAGTTGGTACTTGTCTGTCCTACAGTTCCTATTCCACTGCCCTCAGGAATCTTACTGTTGAGGTCACTTGACCTAGAAATGTGTTTTCAGTTGGAATCAGAAGAAATTGCAGGCAAAAGATGAGAACATGATGGTTATTGCCTTGGTGTTAAAATCCTGGTAAAAGTGAACAACTCCAGAGCTGCTGAACCCTGGCGTTCAAGTGAGGTTGTGGCCTCTGCAAACCAGCCATCAGGCTGTATTGCCAGTAAACACAGGGCTGAGCCCTCAACAGTCCCTCAGGCAGGACTTGCAGTTTTACTTCATCAGAATTTTCCTCCTTGAATGCAATTTTGGCTTTATGATTTTTATGCTGGGAAATGATCATGATTATTCACAGTTGAGCCCAACAGCACAAGGTGTCATCATGTCTGCTGGCCTACAGGGTGACAACATTTGGACAGGGCTGCGTGGTTCCTGAGAAAACAACCATGGGAGTGCTGCCATTAGAAATACAGATATCCTGGCTTGCCATGGCAAATAAACCTGGAGTTGCCATTTGTTTTCCATGTGTGACTGTTCCTGGGGGCAGTGCTTTGTTAGGAAACCGCTTGAAGACAATCAGCATGATTTCGGCTGTACAGCTTGTGTTCCACTCTGAGGAGAGGAGGAAGTGCAGAAACCTGTTTTGTGTGATGAAGGAGGAAAAAGTTGTAGCTACAACAAGACAAATCTTGTCAATGCCTTCAGTTGAATGTTCAGGGGTGGAGTCTGTTCATGGGTTATGTTCTTGCCTGCACAGGTTTGACTCCTGGGCTGGGATGGCTCTGGCTCGAGCCAGCCGGATTCAGGACAAGTTGGACTCCAAGGAATGGAAGAGTGATGGCCCCATCTGGAAGCACTCTACCCCTGTCCTGAACTGCTTCAAACGAGCCCTGGAGATAGACAGCTCCTACCTCTCCCTGTGGATTAAGTAGGGCACCATTTCCTATGCCCTGCATTCCTTTGCATCCCGACAGCTTAAGCAGTGGAAAATGGAACTTCCCCCTGAAGTTGTGCAGTAGGTGGGATATAACAGAGAGGGTGTCAAATTTTAAGTATTTCAAATAAGGTTTTCTAACATAGCAATTTTTTTTTTAAAATAAAGTATTTACATGATATATTCCACATATGAGACTGTATGGTTACTTAGTACTGTTGGAAATGCCAATATTGATGGAATCTGGTGGTGTCAGGCAGCATTTGAGGGTGGGTTTGTTCCCATCAAATCGGTTTGAGCCTAGTATTTGAATTCTCTGTTAAAGGTGACCAAAATTATTGTAACCTTCTGGAAAGGGGAATTGTATTTACCTTTCTTTGCTGTAAATGTCATGCAGAGTTTCCAGGAAAGGTGAAATGTATACATCTTGAAACAGTGAAGAGATCAGAAATTACTCTGATATATCCGTGTCCACGTGTCGTCTCTTCTGTCTAAAGAATTCTCCCCTTTTTCTATGGTTTTGGGCCATTTACCTAAACCAAAGATCAAAGTGAGAAGATGGGTAGAATTTCCATTGAAAACATTGTTATGAATTCATTCTGTCTTTCTGCGTAAGGGAGGTGGAAAAGATTATTAAGAAGTTTATTGCTAAACCAAAAGGAGCAATTCCAAATACACTCTGACCGTGATAACAGGTGCTTGAGAAAATGTTTTGTCTTTTTTGGACCGGTGAACTCCGTTTCTGGTTTAGCTATGCTGACTTCCAAATGTTATGGAGTCTGCAGCTGGAAGCACAATGAGAAAAGGAAGTGCTGCTCCTCTGCTGTAGTTTGTAAAACTTTCAGTGTTTGAAGGTCAGAGATCAGTGCTGGGAACAGCCTTTGCTTCTGGTAGAAGTATTTCCAGGAGGTGGTGAGTCTCACACCTGAGCTGCCTCCAGCACTGCATTAACACTCTGCTTCCCACTGGCACCTCCTTGCCTGAGAACAAAGGCGATCTCAGCCTGCGGATTTCAAGGGAACATGTTGTTAATTAAAGAACCTATTTGAAATTACAGTTAACAATAGAGTTTTCTTCTGGAGGTTGAATGTATCCAACAGATCCAAAACCAACTCCTCAGAAAATGAAGTTTCTACGTTTTCTGTATTTGCCCTGTCAGAAGTTTGGTCATATGGTCTTGCAGCATCTTGGCCATGAGGGGTTAATTGAACAATTCCAGGGATAATGCTGGAGTTACTTCATATTCTCAGATAAATGGAGCAATACAGAGCAGCCATCTGAAGTTGAGGATTAAATGAGAATGTTTATTTAGGGCTACTTAAGTCTTCATTTTTTTCAAATGAGTCTATTAAAAATGCATAATTTAGTAAGAAAAGCTCTATTGTCATAAAAGATAAATTGAAACAATTTCATCTCACTTCCACAGATCTATCTCTTCAGGAATGTGTTTCTCATACATAAAAACCTTATTCTTCTCTTCTTCTTCCAAAATGTTTAGGAAAGGAAAGGTTATGTTCTAGTTCTTGGTTATATAGCCACACAGCTTAAATTTATAAACTTCATTTTCCAAGAGAGAAAATTGCATTAATGCATCTTTTGACCTCGTTTTTTTTTTTTTTTTACATGAATTTGTTAGCACTTTATGCGGCTGGTTTTAATTTTTTTTTGACGGGGTGAGGTGGGGAGAATATTCTTCTAAAATTAGACACAGTGCAAGCAAGATGAAATACTTTTCTTCACAAATGAGAGTGGTCCATAGTGGCTTTAGCAGACTTCAGTTGCAGAACAAAGCAAATAATATTTTTCTTGAAAGAGTTAAGATAATTACAGCTGTGAAAAAGTGGTAGAATTTCTGTAGACATGAATATTGGGTTGTTTTTTTTCAGATTTATATAAATATAAATAGGGTTAGGTTTTTTTATATATATATATATTTCTTCTATTTTACTGTTTTGTTCTTGTTGTTTGTGCCATATTTTGCAATCTGCTCCTTAAGAACATGAGCTTGTACCTTAGCAAGGTACTGAGGTGTGCCAAGCTTACTGCCAGCTGAAAGCCTTTGAGGGATAGTTGGGGACTGATCAGGCAAAGCTGAAATAACTTTCTTGCATTCATCATTTGCATTAGTAAAAGTAAGGCTTTTAAGGATATAGGGGTATGGTTGTTTATCTGAACACTGCTGTTTAACAGCTTGTGTTAGTTGATTTAGAAGAGCACTATAGGGTTCAGTTTCACCTTGCATTATTGTAGAGTAAGCACTGATGTGACCACCTGCTGCTTCAACAGTGAGCAAGGCCTTTCTAGCAGCATTTTGATATCATCAAGCACGGCCCTAGGCATATCACCTGCTTGATCTTTAGACTTATCATATGGACGATCTCTAGCCAGCTGGGCAACGGTAAAAAGGAGCAAAAGGACTATTTACATACTTTTTAGTTAACTCATTGAGATGTTTTCTCTACTCTATGTCGCATCACATGTACTGAAAGTTGGTTAGACTCATGGAAGCCACGCTGTGACAATCTGCTGGAACAAGCTCTTAAGAGTTAAAAATACTTTTCACCACATTATTAAAATAAGGAGAAATCAGTCCACTATCTTTTGCTGCTTGTCAAGGTTCTTTAATATCCTGATGTGACATAGTCTCATATTGAGGATTTCAGTTATTACTACTGAATCTTGCAGGCATAGCTAGAAATTTTTTGTTATAAATGCGTATTTTGGAGTCGGTTTTTCGCAAATTTTGAGATGAATGTTATACATATAATGTAAGAAGGTTGTACTGTCTTTCCTTTTATTTGTGGAATTTAAAAATGTAATGAAGGTATATTTCCTAATTGTAACAAAGTAGAGATGGAGGTAGGGTTTTTTTGGGGTTTTTTTTTTGTAACTTCTTAACTAGACAGAAGCCAGAAGGGTCTTCTGGCATTCCTGTGAAAGAAGATTGCTGATAAAGAACCTTTATGGCCAAGAAAGATTTATGGCACCCAAGTCGACTGCAAGGCGCCAAGACCAGATAAAGATGCTACAATACTTGGGGACCCTTGAAACTGATAAACACAACAGATATTTAAATATGCATCAGTCTATTTTTGAATATATAACACCAAGATTCTTAAATACCAAGAAATCTGGAATAGGCGGTGTGTTGCTTTGCACCCTCAGCTGAGAAGCTATCTTCTTCTGTCTCCTAATTGTCTGGTTTTATTCTATTTTATTTTTACTAAACTTACAAATGAATATAAAAAGGTGAAATGTCGTTTTTCACATTTTTCATTTGAAGAATCAGAATCCTTATGTTGTCTAAGATTATGTTTGATATTATACCAACCAATTAAGCATGCTACATCAGTTTGCCAATTAATCTCTGAAGGATTCTCCGCTTTTTTAGAAACTAAGGAAGCCTCTGGATTGGACTGGGGCAAATTAGAGCTTTGTGTTAAATTTGTGGAACCAGAATTAGATAAAGAAGGACCACCCTTGGAGCTTATTCCAGTGTCTTGTATTTGTGTAGAAGATACATGTATTGTCTTAGCTTCTCTTGAGCTAGGAGCAGTGACAGGCATTTGTGTTGTAAGCATTGGCTGTGTCTGTGCTGTGACTGCAGCCTGAGGCATCCGGGGTGTGGCCTCAGGCTGAGACACTTGGGGTGTAGCTTCAGGCTGAGGCACTTGGACTGGCTGTCCAAGCCGCTGAGGATTGATTGGAAAAAGTTTGAAAACTTCCCATATTGTTAACAATAGACACTCCCCCCCCTTGGCTCAGTGGTACAGCAGCAGAAGAATCAGCAGAGCCCACAGGTCCAGGAATGCAGGCTGCTCTTGTTCCAGAGAAGGCAGTAGGAGGGTGAGCTGGTGCTATAGCAACGGGCAGAGGTTGGCAAGGAGCCTGGGAAGTTGCAAACTGCATGGGCATCAGAGGTGGCAAAGCAGGCAACTGTGAACACACAGGCTGAGGAAAGTGGTTAAATTCAAGAAACACTGGCAAAGATAATAAAACAAATGAAGGAGGGTTACATGTGGAGTGGTTCTGGGGTTGCATTGAGTTTGCAAAGCTAATGTGTGGCTGTGCAACAGGATTAGAACTGGAGAGAGGGTTGTGGGAGACTAAAAGGCTCTGCTGGGGAATAGAAGAAACCAGAGCAGCTATGGTGACAACTGGGGGGAATGAGAAATGAGAGGGGCTGGTCACACTAGGTGGAGGGGACGCAGTTGCAGGGTACCCGAGCTGAGAGGCACAGAAACTCTCAAACCCAGGTGGTGAAGCCATCCACGTAACAGGAGGAGCAATTTGAAAGACTGTAGGTGAAGAGGAAGAGAACAGAAACTGCAAAGCTGTGCCGTGTGGACTTGATGAGGTGAGAGGCTGCAGAAGCACCCAGATTGATTGCAGAGGGTTGTAAAGAGCTGACAGAGACAGAGGGCTCTGTTGAGGAACATGAAAAAGGATTTCCTGATGCATGGGTATTTACACAATTAATTTGAGACCTGAAAGTTAGGGAGGGACCCAATTCAGGGGCTGAACACATTATTTGGTTTGCAGAGTACAGGAGAAACACTGTATAGGATCAGGCAGGTCGAGGACACACGAGGGGAAGAAAGGGGATTTAAAAACCCACTCTGAATCACAGAATTGCTGGGAGGGAGAGTGGGAGATGCAGACTCATCCTGACGTTCAGAAGGAGGCCTAGGCTGGTCCTGTTTCACTGCAGATTCGGTATTGGACCCGGGTAGGGTCACGGTTTCTGTCTGTTTAAAAGTTTCCAGCAAGGCTGGGCATACAGGAAATAACTTAGTTACAGTGTCATCTCTGTTAACAGAAAGAGCATTACACAGTTTCCAATTAACTCTATCCCTGAAATCGTAAGTGAAGACACACTTGGAGTCTACAGCTTGAAAGTTTGCAATCACCCAGGTCAGCAAGTTTTTCAGTTCATCTTTCTGGACATTTATATAAGATTTATCTTTTAAAAGATTATCAAGCTGGTTTAAAATGTCCCATTTCTGTGTAGATAAATGTTGCCCCATTTTAAAGTCTCCCAGATATCCTTGTCAAGTTACTCTGTCTGAAGGCCACGGTGAGAAGCAGCAGTTCTTGAACTTCAAGGGAGAATCCTAATTTATTTAGCCTCTGGCTTCCAACACTGATGATTCACAGTCCATGAGGGAGTCTGAGCTCGTTCTCACACCAGGGGCACCAGTTTGTGACGGCGCAAGCAGGAACAGGACAGGACTGCTGTGGTAGCTATTGTCTTTAATAAAGCATCAGTCTCATCACAGAAGTAAAGGCAAAAGCAGCAGCTCACAGCACCCATGCAGCAGCCAGCAGCAGCTGCAAATTTCTCTGTTACAGAGCATCTTAAGAACTTTTCAGCCAATAGTAGATTACTGAAACTTACAGACAGTTGTTTTAACCAATCAATTATAGCACACATATAACTGTTTCAAACCCTGGTTGTTTGTATGCTTTTCTATTAACAATACACAATAACCCTATTAAGCTTAAGACCTTCTACTATCTTGTCAGGCATATGTTTTCTATGTGTTATGATTTATTCAAGCCAAACCTAAAAACTCAGCCTTTGTTTTCCATGTCCTTGTTCGCTATACTACTATATACTACTATATACTACTATAGACTGCTATATACTGCTATATACTACTATATACTACTATATACTACTGTATCTTTTCTTGTTCCCAACGTTTCTCAGTTGCTGCAGATTCTGAGATCTCAGCTTTTTCTGCTTGAGGCCTGCTTTTTCAGCTCCTAAAGATCCTTTTTGCTGATCAGGCCTCTGCTGATGGAGATCCCAGTGATCTTCAGTTCTTCTCACATTTTCCTTATTCCTCTTCTTCCCTGCAATGATGTCACTCGGGGCTTCGGGTGGCTCTGCTTGCAGCTCTGCCTTGTTGTTCTGTAGACACAAATGCAGAGCAAGTGACTGGAAGCTGCCAGCAGGCTCAGCTTTTCCTCTTTCAGCCTCCAAATCACATTCATTCAGCCACTTCTTTCTGCTTCCCTGACCACCACTGCTTCCATTGGAACCCTGCTGTCCCAGTGCTGATCTCTGCAGATGGCAAGGCTCGGTGCTTTCAGTGCCTGTGGCACTCCTGGCCTCCTCAGTCCCAAGAGCTCCATTTTATGGGGCCCCTCTTCCTGCCCCTCACTCCGTCACCTGCCCAGCCAGGCTTACCTGGCCATTCTCCTGAGGCTCTTCCACCTGCTGCCTGAGCTGCTTGTCCCGTTCTTTGGCTGGAAACAGCTCTCCCTGAATCTGGCATGGCTGCCCTGGCATCTCTGAGAAAGCAAGCTACTCATGCCCTTTCTCTAGAGGGACCAGCACAGGAAGCAAGAGCAGATGGGTTTCACCTTCCCCTACAACATTTGTGGGCCAAGATTCCAAGACTGCTGGGCTCACACAAGATTCCCAGAGCACTGTGCTGCTGCTGCTCTCCTGGGTCATTCTCTGCCCATGGGGAGGCACAGATTCCAAAGTGACCCTGGCAGTACAATCAGACTCCATCTGGGGGGCTCAAGCTCCAACAGCCTCTTAGCAAGCTGACAGGGAACAGGTCTTTTGCCACACAAGAGAAGAGTGGCCCCCACAGGTTCATGGACAACACACTCATCTCTTAGCAGCTTATTAAAAGCCAAAAGGCAGGGTAATATTTTTTAAATGAAAAGGGTTCAGACTTGGACTAGGTCAATGCACAAGATGGCGGCTGGGGGCTGAGGCAGCCACACACAAGATGGCGGCTGGGCCTGAGGCAGCCACACACAAGATGGTGGCCAGGGTTGAGGCTGTGCTTCCCAGCACCATCTGCAGCCCCTGCCAGCCCAGCCCAGCCCCGGAGCAGCGCGGGGCAGGAAGAGCCCCCCTCTTCAGCCATCTGTTCAAATGGACATTAGCAGACACCTGGGAAACCAACACAGTGTGGCACTTTTGCTCTGTGCACAAAAACATAGACCAGGCACTTTGGAATATTGGCTGGCAGTATTTTGATTTCGAGGAAGAAACTCCACAGACTGAACGCTTTAAAATAAAATATATTTTTCCTTTTTTTTCCCAGAAGAGGGCCAAGAGCATTTCCTGTGCAGATGGACTTTGTTTAGCATCGAGAAGCATCCCAACTGATTTCGTCCAAGCAGGAGTCATAGTGACTATGAGGTGATGAAAACGGAGATGGAACTGCTACAGTGTTGCAAAATAATGATGAGGCCATAAATCCAAAGAAGGTAAAAAGGGAAAGAAACCAAAAACGCTACAGCAACAAGAGGCACCTGTTGGAAGGCCCTGGAGCTTCACCATCCCTGGGAGCCCGGCCACAACTCGGAGGGGCTGTTCTCTTCGCCGCGGAGCGGCCGAGCTCCGTGCTGGGCCCAGAGCGGCTGCCGCCATCTCTGCCCCACCGCCCGCGGGATCTGCTGTGGGCCTGCTCCCTGCCAGGGTCTTCCACTGCCAGCGCCACATCCTGGAAAGTGATGCCTTGGATTTTAGCTTTCATAGTTTCAGTTTATGACACCTATGAATGTTGTTTTGAGCCTCATACTAAGTGCTAGTAAGCTCTCTTCACAGAGCAAGTAAATAAAACTTTTCCTGCTGAGGACCAGGGACAACCTTCAGCCCAGAAAGCATAAACAAGGGTGGAGTGAACAGAGGAACAAGAAGGATGGGATCGCACAACCTGAAGCTGTAATTGGACAATTAAACCCCAGCCATCACTTTGATTGGAGAACACAACCAACCAATCCAAACACGGCGGGAAGAAATGATTGGTGTAGAGACAACCCTGATAAGAACCAATGAGAGCCCAAAGAATACACCAATCAGGGAAAGGATCCAAAATGGACCAATCCCTGAGGGGACTGAGACTTTAAAAGGGACTGACCACCCTGAGTGGGGTGCTTCGCTCACAGGAATGGGACTGTCCTGTGGGGTGGCCCGTGTGCACGTTTTTAGTTACTCTGACTTCCCGTGAGGAGCTGGGACTAGCCCAGACTCCTGTTACTGTAGCTGATTTTATAACAATAAATAATTGGCCATTTCTTTCTACCACATTTGGATTTAAGGCCTCGTCATTAAATTTACAACACTGTAACATTACCACACTGTTCTGCACTGCCAGTGAATTTCCCAGCTGTAGACAAAGCCCTCTCCAGAAATGCCTCCAGCAGTGCTTGTGACACATCTCTGTAACCCTGCCAAAGCACCCCCACAAAGCCTGCCCCTAGCTACTCCATCCACAGCAGCAGTTCCAGCAGCTCGCCATTCCTGCCTCTGGCATTTCCTGTCTCTCCAGGTGGTGCCTGCAGGGCAAATTTAGCAAATCCGGGCTGCTGCTCCCATCTGCTGCCCGGAGCGTTCATTGCAAGCCTGTGAGCCAGCAGGAGCAGCAGCAGCCTGAAACAACTTTCCCCAGCCCAGTTGCACCAGGGTTACTCAGCAGAAAGGAGAAGTTAAGCAGAAGTTACACCGTGGGTGTACCGGGTCAAAGGTGTTCCACTACTGTCAGGACTCAGGAAACTCTTGGTGACAGCAGGTGACTGAATGAGCCTGAGGAGCAGGCTTGGCATGACTATATGTAGAAACACCTCCCTCGACCTGCTGGCGATGTTTTTGCCCAGACCAGGATGAAAGTGGCCTTGTGGGCTGCAAGCATGGATTGCCAAGTCACGTTGAGCTTCCCCATCCTCAAACCCCCACACCTTTCTCCTCGGGGTTTGGTGCCAATTCATTGTCACTCAGATTATCCTTGTGCTGGGCACTGCCCTGATCCACGTGGGGGACCTTGCACGGGAGCATGTCAAGCAGTCCAAATGGCTCAGAATAGCAAAGAAAAGGAAAAGGAAAAGGAAAAGGAAAAGGAAAAGGAAAAGGAAAAGGAAAAGGAAAAGGAAAAGGAAAAGGAAAAGGAAAAGGAAAAGGAAAAGGAAAAGGAAAAGGAAAAGGAAAAGGGTTTATTTATTTAAGAATTTCTTAAGTATATGGAAGAAGTTTCCTTCCCAAATGTTCACCTAGCTTCTGACACTCCCTCTTACAGCTGAAAATCTCCACTCTTCTCCCTCTTTCCTCCCCAAACGCTGAAGTTTATCTGGAAATTAATTTTACTGAACAAGAATTTAGAGTGAAAAACACCACCACAACGACCTGGAACAAGACAAACATACTCTTATATTTCCACACTAAACTGGTTTTTCTCCATTTTTTCTTCAGGGCTCCTTTCACCTCCTTATTCCTCAACCTATAAATGATGGGGTTCAATCAAGGACTCACCACAGAAGAAGAGAGTGAGAGGAATTTATCCACAGATGCACAGTCGGTGTATTTTGGCTGCAGATACATGGAGCCTGCAGCACCGTAACAAACAGCCACCAGCAAGAGGTGTGAGGAGCAAGTAGAAAACGCTTTCTGCCAGCTCTCAGCTGATGCCATGTGAAGAACTGTGGCAATTATACAAACATAGGAATAAATGATCAGTAAGAAAGGGCTCAGAATGGCAAAGACAGCCACCACAATGACTTGGATCTCCCTGGGGAAGGTGCTGCCGCAGAGCAGGTCCAGGAGAGGCTGAGTCTCACAGAAGAAGGGGTCAATGGCTGAGCCACACCAGGGTGAGCTGAACGTTGTGAGGGTGTGAACTAAGCCCACAGAGTTCCACAGAGGTAACTTCCAGGCACCAGGCTCCTTCAGAGCCTGCTGCTCATGAGAACTGTGTCACGCAAGGGGTGGCAAATGGCAAAATAACGATCGAGGGACATGGCAGCCAAGAGAAAAAACTCAGCAACCCCAAAGAAAAGGAAGAAAATCATTTGCACAGCACATCTTGTCTTGGAAATACTTACTGTTCCCACCATCAGGTTCTCCAGACTAGTTGGGGTGATGACTAACAGCAGATATCCAAACAGGACAGCTGGGTGAGGAAGAAGTACATGGGGGTGTGAAGGGTATGGTCACTGTTTGTTATGACAACTATCACTGTGTTAGCCATCAAGGTGAAGACATAAAGAGATAATAAAACCACAAAGAGCAAAGGGTGCAAATGAGAGATTTCAGAAAAGCCCAGGAGTCTGAATTCACTCACTCCACTGAGTTTCCCAAGGATCATCCTTCTTGTGCTTTGTGTCTTGGTGCCTTGCAGGACTCTCTTTGTTTTAAGTGTTCAGCAGCTGATGAAGCTGCAAACAGCCAGGCAAATCTGCAATCAAAATGCAACTGCCTGCTTGGACAGACAAAAGGATGAGTAGAATTTAGAAACTATACAGATTTTTTAAAAAAGTCTTCTGAACAAATCATAAAAGTTTCTAAAGAAAATAAGGCACTCTTACGCATTTATTTTTGTCTCTCTTTTTGACTGATGCTTCTTTCATAGCATTGCCTTCAAAGTTTGCATATTCAGCACTGTCTTCAAATGCTCAGCTACCATTTTTACCCAGTAGAAAAAGAAAAAAAATTATTGCAGATATCTTTTTATGGACTATCAAGTCTCAAAATCATCAGTAGCAACATTTGAATATAACAAAGGTAATTTCTCTGTTACCTGTTGTGGAGTGTGGTGGAAGAAGAGGAAGGGAAAAAAACCCTAAATTATGAAGTCTCCAGAAAAGCTTTCAACTCCGAGCACTCTGCAGTGAGGCAGAAGAGAGGCTTTTCCACAGCTCTTTATACATATGTTTGTTTCTAAAGTCCACTGAGACTGGCTAGTGCTGATTGCAGCAATAAGGAATTGAATAAACGTGATGCATATGTATGAGTTGATTCCCAGCCGCCTCTAGGTATTCATCAAATCTCCCTATTCTCCATGTGTTTTTTGGGATGTCACCAGAGACTTACCTTCCCATTAGAGTGACCTCTAAAATACTGATTTTAGAGGAAACATTCACTCTAATGACAATATGCTAAATAAGCTCTGAGAAGTGATTCAAACACGCAAAGGGATTTGCAGGAACTTTTAGTACATGTGTATGAGTTTCAGGAAATGTAATTAATCTGTGCAAGTTCCACAGATTTAAACCAGTCTGTTAGCTAGCTGTGGTGTGTGCAGCTGGAGGATATCCCCTGCTGAAATAAAGTGATGCCACTTTCTAAGACTAAAATCTCAGAGTTAAAAGAGTTTTATTCCTGACTTTTGGTGGCAAGAGCACAATTCTAAAATCTGTTACGGTGGTACTCTGCAGAACTGGAGTCCACTGACTCTTTGCCCATCTCAGATTGGGGGTTTTTTGCCATCATTTCATTCTGCTTGCTACATGAGAACATTCCTTAATGCTACCTCGAGTGAAGCTAAATGATTTTCCCTGTTGATGTCCAGATCATTACAATCAAAAATTAGTTGACCTTGATCTATTAACCCAGAAGCTTCCCCTGCTTCTGCTGCTGTGCATTGCAGTCTGCTGCAACACTCCCACTGTAAACCAGACTGGTGTCTGCACCCATATTTCATTTCTGGGTCACACCATCAATGTCACTCTGCTGTAGAGGAACCTGAGACAAAAGAGTGTGCATTGGTGCAGTCCCCACGTGTACTTTGGGATAAAGTTGCCCCAAAAGATCCTTCTTGCCCACAAATGAACTCGTAGGTTCCCCTACATCTCTTTCCCAAGCTTTGTCATTCCCTATCTTGTCATTAATCAGAAAGATTAAAAGAAAACAACAAAAAAATCCCAAACCAACCAACCAACCAAGTAAAAATCAGACACTTTCTTTGCCACATGTGCTGCAGCAAATAAGGCTTTTTATTAAATTAATTTTTACTTTTTTATTAAATTATTTTCTTGGGTAAGATTTATTTGAGAGATGTGCCCACCAAGTGGTCAGACCATCTTTCACAGCACAGATCAACTCATTCAGTGTTATCCATTCCCAGGAGATATTCCCATTGTGTTTGGGGGAAGGCTCAGTAACCAAGGGTGTTGGGCCTCATTTCACTTGATGAACTCCCAATCAAATTGAGTGGTGTAAGGTGATACTTCTGCCGGCAGCCCATCCTTCCCTTCAGCACTGTTTTGAGTCATACTTAACTGCCCTCCCATTGTGGCAAAAAGGAAATCACTTCTTCCCTTCCACCATTTCATAGAATCATAAAATCACAGAATATCTCAAGCTGGAATGGATCCATCATGCTCATCCAGTCCAACTCCCTGCTCCTTGCAAAAGTTATCAGTGAAGGGAGAACAGACAAAGTTTGTCAGAGAAGCCCTCCTGCCAAATCAGCAGGGACAGAAAGGACACTTCTGTTTCCTAAACTCTTCAGAGAGGAGTCTGGATGCAGCTGGATCCCATCCCAGCCCCAGATTCTTCAGCAGTTTATGTCCAAAGGGTTAGAGAGGTGTAATTGAGCCTGTACACAACTTTGTCCCATGGGAATAAAGAGAGCAACCCAAATACATTTAAATCAATAAAAAGAGTTTATTTAAATTAATAGCAATGAATAAGCAAAACAACTGGATGAGAATTATTTCCTACATACCATAGGGGGCCATAACTACTAATATACTATAGGGTACTATTTCTGAAGCAATAGAAGAGCAGTTACATTAAACCTAACAAAACAATTATTAAGTAGAGATTGATGTTACCCATGCAACAAGCATGAGGAAACCCATTCTGCTCAGCCTTGAGAAGTGACCTGAAGAGGCTTCCCTGCTCAAGGGAGAGATCTTCACATACCTTAGGGAAGTAGAAAAAAACTTAGAAGTTTTGGTCAGGTAAAAGTGGGACCTTCTCTAGCATAAGGTGATTGGCTGCCAGTCTGATTTTTATTTAGATTAAACTAAAGCCAATAAGCCTACCCATTAGCATCACCCTCCACTTAAATAAATTGTTCCCTCATGTTTGAAGAGGTGTGCAGAAAACAAGGACACCTTTGCTAGAAAACGCAGGGCTGATCTGCCATTCTGCTTCAGCCAGGCCACAACCTGACTGCAGCAGTGCCAGAGTTCCCCGGGTGCTTGTCTGGCACGGAAACCCTCCTCCTCCTCCCTGCAGGCTGCTGGGCTGTGGGCTGCACAAAGTGGCTGCGGAGATCATAACCCAGCTGTGGGGATCTCTGCTCGCTCAGCCTTGGCCCAGATCGCTCCCCAGCAGCCCTGAGCACAGGAGCCTGCTTCAAGCTGGTGTTGGAGGGCCCTGGAGCCACTGAGGCTTTGTCACATCGTGGAGCACTTGTTCTCCCCCTGTCCCTGTGTTGCTTCGCGTATCTTTCTCTGGCCCAGCCTGGTGTTCAGCTTGGGCCCCCAGCAGCTCTGATACGCTTCAACTGTACCGGTTGGTGAGATCTTGGCTCCGCAGGCAGTTTTACTTACACTGTCATGGCTGTGGTTAGAAAGAGTGGACTCTCCGAGGCATTCAGGAAACAGAGGTTTTATTCGGAAGGTCAGGGGATTCCCCAGCCTAAGTCCGGTGTCTCCAGAGAGACCACGAACCTCGGGCTGCAGGGTGTTTTTGTTCAGGACAGTTCAAGGGGTGGGTACAAAGTGTACAAACTAATAAAACAATCAAAACCATACATGCCAGCTATATTACTTAAACACTAACAAATCCAAAATAAATTTGGGAGTGGTCTCAAGGGGTTCCGCCAACTGGTGGCCGAAACTCTTGGACCTTGAAAATAAGAATTCCGTGATGGACAGAGGGAAGAATCATACATAAAACAGAAATGGGACAGGGAAAAGAACCAATAGGAAGAAATCTCCAAGCAGAGACTCAGGTTGTCTTAGAAGCCCTTATCAAACTATGATAAGAATACATTCTAGGGCAAAGGCCCTTTCAAGGTATCCACTACACTAAAATTACAATCAAAAAACTATACTACGTTCCTAATTAAAGCTCATAAAACATTTCTTGAAAATCCACATCCCTGTTGCCCAGAGCAGGCTGGTTGTCTGTGATCCGCACGGAGCGGTCACAGAGGTCACAGCCTCGCTGTGGACACTTTCTCTGCTCCCTCCCCCTGGGCTGGGTCTGCTCTTGAGAAACCCCAAGCACTGAAGCCTGCTCCAAGGCTGGAACTGCACTATCAAAAGGGAATCTCAAAAGGTGGAGGATGTGCAGTCTGCCTCCTCCTCTTCTTGGCCGGGGGCCTGTGGTCCATGTGTGGCACGAAGCGGCTGCGGAGGTTGTAGCCATCCAGCACGGGAGGCAGGGCTTCCTCCGCAGAAGTCCCGAGGGCACCAGCCCGCTGCAAGCTCCTGTTGGAAGGCCCTGGAGCTTCACCATTCCTGGGAGCCCGGCCACAACTCGGAGGGGCTGTTCTCTTCGCCGCGGAGCGGCCGAGCTCCGTGCTGGGCCCAGAGCGGCTGCCGCCATCTCTGCCCCACCGCCCGCGGGATCTGCTGTGGGCCTGCTCCCTGCCAGGGTCTTCCACAGCCAGCGCCACGTCCTGGAAAGTGATGCCTTGGATTTTAGCTTTCACAGTTTCAGTGTCTGACACCTACAGATGTTGTTTTGAGCCTCATATTAAGTGCTAGTAAGCTCTCTTCACAGAGCAAGTAGATAAAACAAATCTTTTCCTGCTGAGGACCAGGGACAACTTTCAGCCCAAAAAGCACAAACAAGGGTGGACTGAAGGGTGGAACAAGAAGGATGGGACCCCACAACCTGAAGCTGTAATTGGACAATTAAACCCCAACATGCAAATGGACCAAAGCTTATAAAAATGTAAAATTTTGTGATCGTGCAGCCATTTTGTGTGGCTCTCTGACCCACCCGGGGTGCAGCCTTGGTCAGGCTCCTGTAATGCCCAGGGTGGGTCCTAGAAGTCTTTTAATAAATATCTACTTTATTCTCTAGCTCTATCCAACCTCTGTTTCAGGTCAGCCTTCCTAAGGCATCAAAAGAGAGCTGTGGAGAGTTGCTGCCCTTCTCTCCTAAAAGGGCCAGAGTCAGTGGGGAAGCCCCAGGAGTTGTGGGAGGGGACATTTCACAGCCTCCCAAAGGCTCTTCTGGAGGGCTGCCAAGGCCCAAGGGCCAAAGCCCCCAGCTGGGATGGATCCAGGTGGGATGCTTTGAGAGGAAGCTGTGAAGAGTGCTGCAGGGTGGGAGGGGCAGAAGGAGAAATGCTGAGATCCTAGAAAGAAATCCACTGCTCCTCTGTGCCCTGGCCCTCCTTCCCAGAGTTACCTTTTTCCTGCCAGGAAAAGCCCGTGGGCCAAGAGAAGCCACCTGCTTGCTGCTGGCTGCCATGAGGCTGAGGAAGGAAGGGGCAACTGGTGGTGCCATTGAGGGAGAATCTCTTTCTCCAATCTTCACATCAGAGCATCTGGAGAAAAAAAAAAAGAATCATCTCAGTTTAGGGCTGTTGTTGCAGCCTCCTCTGGGCTTCAGTCATTTTCTTGGAGAGGTTTCTATGACAGAGAGAAGGTTTAACCAAGGCCACTACTGGAAAGTTCAGCTAGAGTCTTCCCACCCAGTCTCCTCCTGTCACAGCAAACCCTCACCTTTTTACCTTCTACAGCCTCCATTTCATAAATTCACTGACTTGCTCGGGTTGGAAGGGACATTAAAGCTCATTTTGTTCTACCCCCCTGACATGGGCAGGAACACCTTACAATGGACCAGGTTTCTGCAAGCCCTGTCCAACCTGGCCTTGAACACTTCCAGGGATGGAGCAGCCACAGCTTCTTTGGGCAGCCTCTTCCATTGTCCCACCACCCTTACACTGGAGCATTTCTTCCAAGTATCTAATGAAAACCTGCCCTGGGTCAGCTGAAAACTGATACCCTTCATCCTGCCCAACCCTCCCTTGATGAAGAGTCCTTCCCCCTCTTTCCTGGCAAGCCCCTTGGAGTTCTCTCACTCCTCTCTACATAGGTCCAACAGTAGGGAGCAGACAAGTTAGATCAGGGCAGCAGCCTGAAGGGCCGACATGGGGTAGTACAGGTGTCACAGCACTGAATGATGCAGGCAGTGATTGCATTTGGTCAGGAAAACCACTCTGGAGTATGAGGAGCAAAACAATAAACAGGGAAAAGGAAACGCCTTCTGAACACATCTGAATCCTGGTGGTTACCTGGCATAAAACAGCAGGTAGGCTTGCTGCCTCAGAGCTGTGTCAATGCCACGAAGCTGCACAGACTCATCATCCATCTGGTACCACAGCCCGTTGCTGGCCTGTGAAAGAAAGGCAAGGATCTCCTCCTGGTTTTTGTCCAAAAACAGGCAGAAAACTACCAAACAAAGGGTATGTCAAACCAAACCCAGTCCAGCCCCTAAAGAGACTTTCTGGCCCAAAACCTTGGCTGTCACCAATGCTGACAGGAAAGTTTATTCTTCCCAGCACACATTTTCCCCACAAAGAGGGAGGGAGGGAGGGAGGAAGGAAGGAAGGAAGGAAGGAAGGAAGGAAGGAAGGAAGGTTGGTTGCTGTTTACCTTTGTGTAGCAGAAGTAGTGTCCTCCATGGCAGCTGGCCCCACTGTGCACCAGGACAGCATACAAGGAGTAGTAGAGGGGTTCTCCATCTGCCTGGGACATGTAGGGGCGAAGGTCCAGGTACTCAGGGTACTCCACAACCTACAGAGACACCAGGAGGGCTCAGAAGTGACCCTGACCTGTGGCACAGAATAGCCTGCCATATCCAGGGGCCACAGGTGTGTAAATACATCTTGGGGGCTCATGAACAGCTGGTTTTCCATAAACCAACGTGTAATGTTTTGGGTTCTCTGTTGGAGAAGAGCTCTTGTCTGTCTTCCCAAGGGAATTCCTCTCTCCCCAGAAGGGAACATGACTAACCCAACACGAGGGGCTTGTGACAAGCTCTAGGAGATCTGCTCCAGGAAGAGAAAGCTGCACACCAGCTGTCTACACACCTTGGTGATCTTCCCGCCGGTGAAGCAGTCAAACCTTTTCAGGCACACCGTGAGGATCTTGGGTGCACAGTGGACTGTGAACCTCTTGGAGGCTGGAACATTCTTCTGACACCTTGAAACCAAGCACAGAGCCCAGTGCTGAAATGCACCCAATCCTCCCGCCCCCCAAGGTGGCCAGGCACACACAGCTTTTGCTGTTCTAAGGCTGTTCACTGCCGTATTTTAAAAAAGCTGCATCTCATCTGTTGTGCAGTAAACCTCCAAGAGAAGGTGATTTCTGCTCAATGGCATGCAGCCCCCTCACACACGTTCTCCTGTTCATATGCTCACAGTAATCATCTTACTTGCTACATTTAAAGCAGTTTTCACCATCCAGGTGCTCGGGGGTCACAAAGTCCTCCAGAGCTGCAGTGAGGGATGAGGCTTCCTGCAGGAGTGAGAAACGAGCACGCTGAGCTGCAGGAAATGCCCTCACCCAGACATTTCCCAGGAGCTGACAAGAAAAGCCCTGGAAGCTGATGCTGAAGAGACCCACCATGAACCTGTCCAGAAGGAGGCAGAAAGGCATGTGATGCTGAACATTTCCCTGTGTCCCAGGAGCCATCAAGAGCTCCCTCCCTCTACCACCAGGCATTACCAACTAATTAGTTCTATTAATTAGTCCACCATCAGTCCAACTAATGACCCATCAGCCTGGGAGCCAGACAGGTGTTGTGGGAGGGCAAAGCAAACAAGGACGAGGATGTATCAAGGGTGCAGAAAGGATAATGCTGCTTGTCCAGCTTAAAAACAGCACTTACAGAGAGACCACAGTCTCTGCAGGAGGACACCATCCATTCCCCTTCCCACCCACCACCAAGATCTCCTGTGCTCGCAATCTACATTTTTAAGGGAAATGTGTTGACTCTGGAAAGCTGCAGGGGCCTTGGGATGTCTTGAAGCACAGTTGTAAAGCCTCTTACTTTGATATCCAAAGGGACATCCAGGAAGGCCTCGTAGGAGTCAGAAATGGCTTTGCAGCTGAAGCAGGTGACTGAAAGGAAAAGTCCAAATGCTGAGCAATGGGAAGCTGACTGGCATTGCCCATTTACACATTGTACCTGTCCCACCAGTCCCAGAACCAACTGTCAGGCACAGGCAGACAGAAGGGCACAGGCAATGTCAAGGAGAGTAACAGTTATGGAAACGTACCTCTGGATCTGAGAAAGCCCCCAAATATCTGATGGACAATGGTTGTGGATTGAGAAGGGAGGTCCAAGCTGAAAACAAGTGGTAAGACAAGGGCATTATCTCCTCAAAGAGTGTTGTTTGGCCTGAACACCCAGAGTTTAGGTTTCCCTTGATGGGAGCATGTCAAGCAGGCCAAAGGGCTCAGAACTTTTTGTGGGAGTGATTTGCTTGTGCTTACTCGCTGCTTGCACTCAGACAAGCCCTCTGCATGGCATTGATGGTGCAACACAAGAAGTCATGGGCATCTTCCTCCCTGCCAAGCTGAAAATGTTCCCCAATGCCTAAGAAAGAAGAAGTTTGTGTTCTGTCATGCAAGAAGGGGAGAAAACCTTCAAGGCAGCTGGCGTGACTTACGTCTGAAAACCTTGAGGACAGCCCAAGGCAGGATGGCACTGAGAGGGGAATTCAAGGCAATGTTGACATGTTTCTCCATGGTGCACATCATGCAGAAATCCTTCAGGTGGCCTGAAGAGGGACACAGGGAAGGTCCTTAGCTTAGCAAAATATCCACAGCAGTGGGATACTGTAGCCCTGGTTTGTGCCTAAAATGTTTAAGTTTTCTGAAACTCTTTCCCCAGAGACTTTTCTGTCAACAAAAACCACATTTTTCTAACTGTAATCTTTGTTTACATTCCTTTCCCTAGGAAGGACTTCTTGATGTCCCTCTGGTTTAACCAGTGTAATTGAAAAGTATGTCTTTGTTTCACCAATTAAGCTGCTCTCTGTACAATAGTATAAAAGGGAAGAAATTCCCCAAAATAAACACAGTCATTACCAGCCTTCTGAAGTCAGAGTCTATGTTGTTTTAGTGTTTAACAGGTCAGGATACTCCTCCCCTTCCAGCCCCACTCCAGGGCAATACCCCCCTCCTCCCAATGTCCCAAGGGCATTTCCAAGTGCAGGAAATGTTCTTAAGAGGGATGCTAAACCAACAGCTTTCTGTGCAATAAGCCAAGAGGGTTTAACTTGCAGGAATAAAGACTTGGATCTAGAAGGAGCTGTATTCCTGAAGGGTAAGACACAAGGGTAGGACAAGTGGCTTCTTGGCTTGAGTGTTCAAAGGACACAAACTCATGGGGCTGACAAAGGGCTGCTGCTCTCCTGAATCAGACTGCAGGTTCTGGGAACCTTTGGTGTTTGATGAACAGATTTTCAGGAGATGTCCCAAAAGCACTCACAGGCCCGGCTGTGCTCTCGGGACAGCAGGTAGTTGGCCAGTGGCGGGGTGTAGGTCAGGCACTGCAGGACAGCGTTGAGGAAGCAGGTGTTGCCCACGTTGAAGAGCCCTGTTGCAGCACTCTGTCTGTGCTGCCAGACCATGCAAATCTTCTCCGGTGGAAAGAGGATCCTTTTTGGAGGAATCATTCCCTCGGCAAAGACTGCAGAGAGATTCCATTTGAAAAGAGATGAGAGGAGGAACGAAAGCACATTGAAACTTTGAGTTTTCTACACAAGCAGTCAGGACAAGCAGCTTGAACCTTCAACTCGGTGTCAGGGAAGCCCAGCACTGCCACTGAAATTTACTGGTTGGGAAAAGCCTGTTCCCCTGCTTACTTTGCCAAGAGTCCAACAAACCCCAGCTCTGATTTCTGGGCATCAGGGTACCTTCCTCTCTCACCAGAGTTGTAGACTGGATTATCAGGTCAAGCTTTCTCAGATTGTAACTGACTGTAACTTATTGAAAACTGTTGTTTGGGTTTTTGCTGTTCTCTCCTGTCTCTTTAAGAAGTTTTTCTAAAGTTCTATTTCAGCCTTCTGTGTTTACTTTTTGCAATGGAGTCAGACACGATTTTACATCAACAACTTTCTTGTTATTGTGAACAGTATAACCATGTTTACATTCTTCTCATAAGGAGGAGACTGCTGAGGGACTGTTGGGTTTCCCAGTGTGGTTGAAGAGGAAAATTTTCTTCCTCCAATCCACGGTCACTGCTAGAATTCTATAAATGTTGAAGTTTGTAAATAAACTGCCTCTTTTCTGCCTTGGACATCTCAGTGTGTGGGTGTCATTTCTTTGTGTCCTGTGTGACAGAAAACAAGCAAGTACTGAACACAAAAGGTAACTCAAGGATGTCAGACTTCTCTGTGAGCAATGATGTTTCAGTCTCGTACCCAGTGACAAAGGAGAGACAAAAAGGTGTTTTCCTGGGACTAATCATAAACACCTGGGTCAGTCTGGCTGCTCTCAGGACACATCGCAGAGGTCACTCTAGGTTGTGAGCACATCATGCTGGAGTCTGACCACCAGACATGTCAGTTGTCTGTGGGGTTCACAAAGCCCAAACCTGCCAGTGAAGCTGTTACTCACAGGAATCGTTCCCTGTTGTGGCCATTGTCTCTCTCAGGAACAGAAGGCAAAGCTCTGGGTGACCAAGGACACCAGAACACGCTCCAGAAAGAGATCAGTGTCAATCCTATCACCTGATTGCAAAGAAATTACTGTAGTTGACCAAAAGTATAAACCCCCCCCCCCCCCCCCCAATAAATACAACCTATAGAACAGCATTTGCCATCAAGTGTAACCCTGGTTCATGCCTGAGATATTTGGGTTTTCTGAAATTCTTTTCCCAGGGAATTTTGTGCAAACAAGAAACATGTTTTTGTAGCTGTAACTTTGTTTGCATTCCTTTCCCTAGGAGGGACCTATTCTTGCTGTCCCTCTGGTCTGACCAATATGATTGAAGAAGTTTGTCTTTGTTTCACCAATGGAATTGCTCTGTGTAGAACAATATAAAAAGGGAGACACATCCCCAGAAATAAAGGAGTAATTTTCTGTTGTCTGGGTTTTTGCTGTTCTCCTCTGTCTCTTTCAGAAGTTTTTCTAAAGTTCAATTTCAGCCTTCTGTGTTTACCTTTTGCAATGGAGTCAGACACGATTTTACATCAACAACTTTCTTGTTACTGTCATGGTATAACTATGTTTACATTCTTCTCACAAGGAGGAGACTGTTGATGGACTGTTGGGGTGCCCAGTGTGGTTGTAGAGGAAGATTTTCTTCCTCCAATCCATGGTCACTGCTGAAATTCTATAAACGTTGAAGTTTGTAAATAAACTGCCTCTTTTCTGCCTTGGACATCTCAGCGTGTGGGTGACATTTCTTTGTGTCCTGTGCAACAATTTTCAGCTGTCTGAAGTCAGAGTCTATGTTGTTGTGGTGTATAACAGCATTAGTCAAGAGTTTCAGTGGTGCCTGTACCAGCTGCTGAACTGCAGGCTCACACCTTTGTGATCAGTGACAGAGCCCCAGTGCACAGGAGGTTCAAAGGTCCTTCTCAAGCGCTCCAGTGCAGGTCACCTTCTCTGAAGAGGCCCTCCTGCTGCAGCTGCTGCTGCTGCTGCTGCTGCTGTCACAGCATCCACAGCAGAGTCCTTTCCCACCTCCTCTGCAGGAGTGACCAGTGTTGTCTGGGCTTTTCCTGTTCTCCTCTGTCTTTTTAAGAAGTTTTTCTAAAATTTTATTTTTGCTTTCTGTGTTTACTTATTGCAATGGAGTCAGACATGATTTTACAGAAACAGCTTTTCTTGTTATTGTAACAGTGTAACCATGTTTACACCCTTCTCCTAAGAAGGAGACTGTTGATGGACTGTTGGGTTGCCCAGTGTGGTTGAAGAGGAAGATTTTCTTCCTCCAATCCATGGTCTCTGCTGAATTCTATAAATGTTGAAGTTCGTAAATAAACTGGCACTATTCTGCCTTGGACATCTCAGCGTGTGGGTGTCATTTCTTTGTGTCCTGTGCGACAGAGCAGCTTTCAGCCACTGAATGACTGCCTTTGTCCTTATGCTGTCTCACTCCCTCCTGCAGCAGCTGAGGTGGGCTTTTTGCCACTCTGGGCTGAGCCCAGCCCCTCAGACTACATTCACCCCCTACTCACCTACCCTAGGCTAGAGTGAAGAAAAGAGAATCAGCAAATAAGAACTCTAGCCTAGGCTGTATCTGGGCAGCCTACAAAGGTGCAACAGCTCAGCAAGGTATAACCCAGCCTGGACTTTTATCCCATATCTCCTTCCTCTATGATCTATCCCAAGAGTCAAACCATAATTACCTTTGAGGTGCTGAAAGCTGAAGAGGACAGTAAACAATAAATTCGTTTAAAAGGCAGCTACACGAGTAGCAAAGGAAGCAGCTGAGTTGCCCGGAAGGCCAGCTCTTCTGTTAGCCTGCCTAACAGCCTGTCAGGACAGCAGCACTGGGCAGGTGAGGTCACAATCACTGCAGAGGTGCCACATCTCTGCCCCTCTGTGACATGGGAACGTGTCCCCATGAGGCCACAGAGCCACTTGGTTGCTGGGCACAGGAACCCACCTGGATCCTGTCAGGGGTGGAATCCCTGGGACTCCCGGAGCTGCCGCTCCTTCCCCAAAGCCCAGGGAGTGCAGGCTTGCCCAGGGCTGGGCACAGCTGTGAAAAACCAGGTTCACTTTCCTGGGCAATTTTAAGAAATAGGTTTAATAAAGTAAAAAAAAAAAAAAAAGACAATTAGGAAACAGATTAAGCAAAGGAGTTTACAGGTGACTTGGCATTTAGCCAAAGGCACGATCTTCATGTCACTGTTTGTTTCTTAAAAGTATCAGCCTGTTGCATATGTATGAATTCACATGCGTGATTCAAACATTCCTTTTGGGTCAGATTTTCTTTTGTTCAGTTTCAACTCCCCCCCAGTCATTTTATCTGGTGGATCCATCTGCAGGTGGCTCCATTCCCTCTACCACAAGTCCCATCTTCCGAGCTTTTGGTGGTCCTCATTTGGATAAGATACTTGATCACAGAGGTTCAATCTCTTTTTGGTCAGCAGTCTTCATGCAGGAACACAAGATGACTCCCCCCACCCTCTGGTTTGGCCAGTTTAGATGTTACAACAAAAAAACCCCAGTCTTTTATTTTTAACACTTTATTACAATCATAAAAAAATGATACATTCATCACATATCTATACTCTTATTAATAAAAGAAAATACACTACAATCTTCCCACATGATACATATAGTATTCATCTTAATATTTGCAAAAACCCAACTATATAATATGCATTTATAACATCTCCATCTCCCACTGTCTCTTTATTAAACCTTTTAAATTTTACCAAGAAACCAAACCTCATTTTCCACAGGATCGATAACAACATGCAAAAGCTAATAACATAAATGCGACAGCCAATATTACTTTGTCATTTTTAGCAATTGTCATTTATTAAAAAAGGGGGGAGGACGTAGCTGAATGTCTTCGTTAGACCTTTCTATCACCCTCAATAGAAATGAGAATGGACAAATAGCTAAAAATCAGGTACACAAGAAAAAATTGGGGCAAACTCATAATGTCACAGAGCTGCAGTCATAACCCTGTGCTGCTGTGGGCCACTGAAAAGGCCACAGGAGCAAGAGCAAGCACGTTATTATTATTATTATTATTATTATATTATTCTTGTTATTCTTGTTTACTCCTGTCATGAATGGGTAACTTAGATTGTCCAAAGAACTCCTGTCAAAGGGACCAGAGAAAGTGCTTCCATTGAAATGCAATGCTGTAAAACAGCAATTTAACCAAGTGAAGCACAAATCAGAGCAGGAGGCAGCGTGGCTGAGCCACACTTGGGTCACAGGAGCAAATCAGGCTGTGCAGGAGGGTGAAGTGGATGGGACTCCCCCTCATTTGTCTGGGTTCCACCTTTGTCATAACATCCTCTGTGAAAGTGTTGCACTTTGCTCCATAAATCTGGTTTGGTCTTTTAACGGTGTTATCTGCTTTGTTGCAACTGTATTTCTTAAGAGGGGTTTCCCAGATTTGAAAGCAGAGCAAGAAGAGAATGTCACGCTCAAATGTGGTTTGTGCAAAGACTGGGCAGTAAAAGGTTACTGGAAAGGCCAGACAAGAGGAACCTGTGTGACATGAAGAGCTTTCAGATAAAGATTGGTGTGCAAATTCAGCTAAAGCATTCTGGGGAAATGAGTTAGCATACTCAGAGAAAAGTAATCCAATAGTTTTAGATTAATGGAACGGGACACAGATTGAGTTGTAAGACTCCAAGGAAGTCAATTCTGGTATGAACCAGCCCTTTTGAATCGCTTCAGAAAAGAACAGATGATGATGGCCCAATGAAATCACAGTGTGGAATTAGGTGAGGGGGTAATTTAATATTATTTTGGCAGCATTTCTCCTGTGTGGGGCTTAATCCTCTGTTTCTATCTGATCTCCCAGTCACACGCTCTGCCACTGCCAAAAGGGTTTAACTTTTGAAACCCGACCCCTTGGGAGAGAGGACACTGCAAGGGTCCCACTCCCACTTCCCAGTGGAGAACAAAGACAGGCTCTACAGCCCCACTCCCCTGGAACACCCTGAGGGCTGGGAGATTCTCTTATCCATGGAGCTTCCATGCCCAAAGCCTCTGGAAACTGGAAACAGCTTTCCCAGCACCTTCCCAGAACACACAAAGCACGGAGAAGAGCTGAGCTGGCAGCTGTGAATAAGGACAACCCAATGCTCTGCCTTTAGTAGCCCTCATCTCAGCAAGGGAAGAAAATCTGGTTGATCCTTGCACCGTGCACATTCCTGTTACAATGTTGCAAGTTTAATGATGAGGCCGTAAATCCAAAGATGTTAAAAAGGAAAGGCCAATCGTTTATTGCTGTAAAATCAGCTACAGGAACAGCAAGTCAGAGAAACATGAGCACGGGCCACCTCTCAGGCAGTTCCTGAGAGCGAAGCCCCCACCGAAGGGGGGGGGGGGGGGGTCAGTCCCTTTTAAAGCCTCAGTCCCCTCAGGGATTGGTCCGTTTTGGAGCCTTTCCCTGATTGGTGTATTCTTTGGGCTCTCATTGGCTGTTAGTGGGGTGCTTTCCACACCAATCATTTCTTCCCGCCGTGTTTTGATTGGGTAGTCATGTCCTCCAATGAAGGCACTGCCTGGTGGTCTCAGTATTTGAGTTCTTTTGGGGGAAGGGTAGAAGATCCCCCTTTTCTTTGGTGTTGCACCTTTAACTAGATTCAGGGAGGCAGCCCCACAAAACTCTTACAAACATTCGTAACTAAACACTGCAACACTAAACACTAACAACTACTGAACAACATTACAACAGTGAATATCTTTTAACAACTTAGAACTAGTTGCAAAATAAACACAGTTACAAACAGAAATCAAAACACACAGCTAGTGTACAAGCAACCACTAAAAAGTTTCAACTTTGTTTTTGTATCTATAACATTCCTGCCTTGTGCAGAGGTCAAACCTGGCCAGGAAAGAGGGTCAATGAGGGTGGTTCATGGCAAAATGTACTGCAAAGGGCATGAATACAACAGACTTCAGCAGAGTCCTGCACCTGGGCCACAGTAACACTGTGCAGCAGGACAGATAAGGCCAGGGTAAATGTAATTTTCTACTGTTTCCATTCAGTCAAATGGCTGGAAGGGATAATAGAGTCTGTGCTGAGTTGCAATTTCACTTCTAAGACAGCATGAAGATTTCTTGTGAGATTTAGCCTTACTTGTAGTGGTGTGTTTGTTTTTTCTCTGTTAACTGTTTGTTCATACTGTTTATTTGGTTCGTTCCATGTAGCCCCATTCAAACCCTGTTTGGCTCTTACCACAGTTGTTTCCCCAGTTTCAGTGAAATGTCAATCTCCTGCTCCCTACCCCCAAGGACCTGTCCATCTTATCTCGGCATTCTGCCCGGGGCATCCGACAGCCCCGGGCGCCGCTGCTTCCCGAGCCGCCCCGGCGCCGGCGGTCGAGCCGACGAGCGGCGGAGCTCAGACCGGGGACAGCGCCGGCGATGCTGCCGGGGATGGGGCGGGAGCCGGGCGGCAGCGGGGCGGCTCCGGGCGGAACCGTGGGAGGGGCCTCGCTCGGGTCCGGGCCACGGTCCGCACCAGGCGGAGCCAAAAGCCGCTGCTGCTCCACCACCAGCGTGAGGAACTCTGCCAGAAGCTTTTCCAGAGGCGCCACAACCAGTACGGCCAGAGCCGGGCGGAAGCGACTCCGCGGCGGGACGCCCGTGGGCGGGGACTGTGGGCCTGCAGGGCCTGGAGCTAGAGAGCCGAAGTGGAAGTATGGCTGCACTCATGTCAAGAGCAGAAGAGCTAGGCCTCAAGCCTTGGCACGGCAAAGCGGGATTTTGAGAAAGTTGCTGTGTTAGTGCATTTTAGGCATACCTGTGTTAGTTAGTACGAGGCATATGTTAAGCAATATCACTTGGCATGTATTACTTGTTATATAATGCATGGGTATAAAAGCACAGCTAGGTGGATCAATAAATGGCTTCATATGGGCAATGTATGGAGTCCACGTCTCTTTGTCATCGCCATCAGGGGACGGGACAGCCCCGCCCGGGGCCGGGGACGGGCCGGGGGCATGGCCCGGCAGGGGGAGAGGGAGATGCCGGGATGGGGACACCAGGAGGGGCTGGGGAGACCGGGAATGGAACACCGGGAGAGGCTGCAGGACAGCGGGAGAGGGAGAGGAAGAACAAGAGGGAGATGGGGAGGCTCGTAGATTCTGTAGATTCGCTGCTCCCGCCGCTGCAGCTGAAGCCCCGGGGCCGTTTGTCCGCGTGTCCGTTCCACGGCCGAGCCCCGGGGGCAGCCCCTGAGCCTGTCCAAACAAGGGAACTTTGCCCTGTTGAGCCCACATCCAGAGACCTGATTCCTGCGCAGGGGCAGAGGAATCCCCTCGGTTGCTGCTGGGCATTGTCCCTGCTGAGGAGGGTCAGACAGTGTCAGGGCACATTCCCTGGCTGTAGGATTCATGCCCGAGCCTAGCACTACACTTATGTCCCCAGCATTGCTTTCCAACAAAAACAGGGGAAGGCAAACTGTGTGTGCAGCCCGTAGTATTTCAGAGTGTCTAAAACTCACCGAGTCATTGATCATAGAGGTGAGATCCATTTGGAATTAATGGCATGGAGAAATAGTGCAACATGGAAAAGAGAAGCATAGAAATAAGTAGAGGAAAACATCCTGATTTATTTCTTGCATTTTCACTCCACTTCTGGAAAGTTGTTTCAGTTTTCCAGGAATCTTCTTCACAATCCCAGCTGTTCTTTTCAAGATCCTTTTGTGGAGAATGAGGTTGAGCTTCTGTCACAAGATGTGCCACCAACTCCAGCTTCTCTTTGACTTCCACGCTGTGGCTGCAGCACGACTTTTGCAGCAAAGCAGGACAAATGTTTGGAGAACTTTACAATTTGTCCTTTCTTTTCCTTGTGGACTGGAGAGTTGTGCCATTGGTAAGTTTTCATTGTTACTGTTCTAACCCAGAAAACAGGAGGTGCTACCAGGACTTGTTGGGGAATGCAACCCTGACTGATACCAGAGAAAGAATCTCCCTGACACTGGGAGCTCCCTGGGCTTGGCGCAGGTTCTGCTGGGACTGTGCAGAGGGCTGAGCTCCAGCTGGGATCAGCAGCAGCAGCAGGAAATACTTCTGGGCATCCCCATTTTCTGCTGCTCGGCGGAAGCAATGAAGCGAGTCAAGAAATTCTGTTTTTTTCTTTCTCCTGGTGGATTTTTTCATTTTATTTGACCCTCCAGAGGCAATTTCTTTGAGTGATGGCCTCTGTAAGTTGATTCTATTTCAGCAGCAGCAGCAGCAGCAGCAGGGCTGTGTTTGAGCCCTGCAAATGTAGCCTGTGTGGCTTTAATTCCCCTCGACTTAGTGCCCAGGGACTTGGGAGCATTTCAATCTCTTCTTATCATGGTACCTGCAACAAAAATACTGAGTTCACTGTCACAAAAGCACAGTGGGTAGCAACAACTGAAAAATGCAATTGCAGTTGTACTGATAAAATCCAGTTGCCAGCCAGCCAGGGTGCAACAGCAGGCGCGATCTCCAATTGCCAAGGCAAAGGCAATAGCAGCCTCCTGCTGTCACCTCAGGGTGAGTAAAACAGCGCTGGAACCCGACCCTTTCTGTCTCTGGAGGCTGGGTCAGGGCAGCCCAGCCGGGCCCTGAGGAATCGGGGCTGTTTGTGGGTGATTGTTGCTCTACTCCATAAATTCATCTGGAAAAGGCCCTTGGAAGCCGAGGCAGGAGCAGGTGGGAAGGGGCCGGTGCTGCTGCTGCTCCTGCCCGGGAGCCCCGGCTGGGCCGGGCCGGCGCTGCTGCGCTGCGGCTGCTGCTGCTGCCAGAGCCGGGCGGGACTCGGGGACAGCGAACGGGCACGGGGGGACAGCAAAGGCCTGCGGGGCTGCAGGGATGGTGGTGCTCGGGCCAGCGCCAGCAGGGAGCTTCAGCCGCAATGAGCCCCGAGGGAAATGCTGGGGAAAGGCTCCATTTCAGCCTTTCTTTACTCATGGCTGTGAAGGGAGTGAAAGGAGAACAAGCAGGGCCTGACCTCTCCTCCTTTGGGAGGAGCCCTGTGCCTGGGGCTGTGAGGGGCCATGTGGGGCTGTGAGGGGTTTTGAAGGGCTGTGAGGGGCTGTGAGGGGCTGTGATCGGCCATGAGGGGCTTTGAGGGGCTATGAGGGGCTGTGAGGGGCGATGTGGGGCTGTGATGGACCATGAGGAGCCTCAGCCCTGACAAGGACGGGTGTCTCACCATGTTCCGAGGGCAGGGATGCCATGAGGGGCCACGAGTGCACACATGGGAGCAGAGCTGATTTGGCACCCCCGGGAGGGGATGAGACCCTTCCCCAGCTCCAAACCACACCAAACCCACCATAAATAGGATTTTTCATCTTGAGAATCCACAGCAGCTTGGAGTCGACTGTACAGTTTAATTCTGGTGAGAAAAGCAAGTGAGTTTTCCCAGTGAGTGTTTTCGTTTGTAAGAGTAGATTAGTACTAAATAAATCAATGAAATAGATTTCATTTGTAATGCAGATGTATTTCATCCTTTTCCAAGCTTCGGGTCCCTTCCTCCAGGGTAATTTCATTTACTCACTCATTTTCTAATAGTTAGAAGGGAGTTTAAGTATTCATTCCACACTGCATGACTAAAGAAAATCTATCCTTTGCCTTACTAAGTTTAAACTGCAGCATAGTGCAAATGTGTTAAAAGAGAATGAATGCCATAACCCCCCTTTTATTTTTTGATCACGTGTGGATACCTCCCTGAACGATACAGAACAACTCAAAAAGGTTGTGCATACAATGAAGAAAACACAACACAAAATTCCCTCTAGGTGACAAGGTTAGAAAACCTGTTTTAATCCGTGTCACTGTTTCTCACCACATCTGCTTCAACCGACAAAAAATTCAGCTGATTTTCTCCAGGCTGAGGCAGTTTTACAATGAAGCAGCAGCGTGTCATGATGCTAAATAACAATCTGACATTACCTACAACGCTGACTGCTACAGAGTCTGTCAGTACACAGCAAGGCAGACTGGCTTATCACAGTTATCCCTCCTCTCCTGTACATCCCATTGTCTCCTCTGCAGAAGACGCAGGCTATTGAAAACAAGGCAAGGTTGATCCCTATTTTTCTTCTTCCACAGGACTTGTTAGACACCATGTTTTTTCCAAGGACTGCATGTGCCTCTCTCTCCCCAGCTTGCTTCTTTCTCATTCTACAAAAGCAGAGAGCTGAAGGAGTCTCAGGCATGTGAGTGCCTGATCTCTCTTTTCCTCAAAAGGCTCTGCCTCCCAAAGCCCTGGTTACCTGCTGTGCTTTGGCATGAGTACCATTCAAGCCCAAAACACAAGGGCAATGGACTTCAGCTGCCAAGCCTCTCTTTGCAATGGGATTGCTTTTACCCTGCAGCCTCCATGGGCAAGGGCTCTGTGGGAGCAGGGGCCATCACAACCTGGGACCTGCACACAGTGCCAGGAAAAGGAGCAGATCCTGCTGGCTTCTGCTGCTGCTGATCCTGGCAGCAACTCCCCTGGGAGTTCCTCCAGGGAACTTCACACCAAGAACCTGCTCCTGCCCAGCCGGGCACTGCCCACGTGTTGTCGCTTTTTCTGCCACCACCGTGGCGGCCTGGTTTTGGATAGACGGCACGGCTTCCACAAGCTTTGTGTGGAGCTCGGGCTAATGACACAGCTGACACCAATGTGGTGGATCGTCAAAAGCGTTTATTACCTAAAGCATGGAGTTTAAATACTATCTGGGTCTTCGCTACGTCATAGGGGTCTTACTACACTTCCTGGGGGTAACGGAAAAATACTGGTATGTCTGTGGAGGGGGGTTTGTGTCCTTGAGATAGAGCTTATCTCGGGGGTGGAATGTGCCTTGCCCTTCCCGTGACAAACCCGACTTTTCTTCTGGGCGCCTGTCCCTCTCCAATTCACATCTTCCCCACACCCACGGCCAAAGCCCACGCCACCCTCACCCCAGCCTCCCTCACCGGCCCTGCGGCCTCACCCGGCCTCTTGCCTGGCAGCAGCAGCTCCCTGTTCACTGCTAGAGCTGGTGGCCCTCAGCTTCTCCCTGCTGCCTCCTGTCAGTCTCCACCTGTCCTCAGGGTCTGCAGGGCAGCTGTGGAAAAAGTGGAGGCTCTGGAATTGCTCCCAAGGCCTGGCAGAGCTGCAGTCCCAGAGTCCTCTGTGCTCCCTGCTGGCCCCTCCATCCCCTCAGTCCCAGTGTCCGCTTGGCAAAGCCCCAACCCCCTTCCGTTTTTTCAGCCCCTCACAGTTCTCTCAGCCCACTCAAACCCTTCTGACCCATCCCGTCCCCTTAGACCCACCACCCCCTCAGCCCGTGCCACTGCCCTGTCACCTCCGTGCCACCCTGGCCCTCTGCTCCCCCACAGCCCTCAGTGCCCCCAGCACCTCAAGGTCACTGTCCCTGCAGCATCAGCGCCTCCTCAGCCCCCTCAGCCCCCTCTGTCCCACCATCCTTCAGCAGCTCCTCAGGGGACAGTGTCTGGGGCCACTGGCAGCTCCCAGCACTCCAGGGACACCCGGGGCTGGAACTGCTGCTCCGCCCAGCCCGGCCGCCAGCTCGGACCCAGCACAGGGACAGGGGACACAGGGACACAGGGGGAAAAACAAGAGGTGAAGAAGGCAGCCAAGGGGAGAAAGAGGTCAAAACGCAGCCTAGGCCTACACAAACATCAATCTGTCCATCTGCATAAATTCACAGAGCAGGGCAGAACGTTTCCTTTGTGATGTCAGCGCACGGTTGCTCTCGGGGTCTCTGCTTGCCCGAGAATGATGGATGGGCACTGCCCCTGGTCCTTCGGGAAGCCCCGAGCCGCCCACAGAAAAGACGAGGAGTCTTCAGATGTTCTTTTCTGAGTTTTCCTCCTTGTTTATTTTATCTTATCTCTACAATTCTCTCTGAGCTCTGCCAAGGTCTGGACAGCACGGGCAACAGGCGACGACTGTCCGCCTGCCCACAGGTCGTCATCTTATATACAGATAATTACGTGCACATTATTTACAATTGTGACCCAATGCATACACTTAACACTAGACAGGTATTTTCTACTTTAACCCAATCCCTCTAAACCTACTTCATGTCATCACCACTGTGCAAAATGGAGACAAAGAAGAAGGAGAAGACTCTAGGGTAACACCCAGAATCCTCCATCTTGTCTCTGGTCCTTCTTATCTTGAAACCCCTAATGTGAAAATATTATTACTTTCTACTACTTTCAAGGCCTTGCAATTCTTCCCATAGTGTTGGTAATCTTTCCCATGGACTATAATCGAGACCCCTGCCTGTCTGGGGTCCATGCCAGGGTCTGTAACCCCCCTGCACATATCTCCGGCCCCCCTGTACAGGTTTTAAACCCCCCTGTACAGGTTTCTGCTTGTCCAGGGTTTCCAGAGGAATACCCTGGACTCCTACAGGTTGCCACATCCTCGTGCTGACATCACAAGGTTGCCTTGCTGCACGCCCAGCCTCAGTGGTGGCAGAGCAGCTCTCGGGTTTGCTCAGGGCAGGAGCTCACCCTCCTGCTTGAGGCTTTTTTCAGTGGGCAACTGCACACTGACAGGAACCTCGATTTTTCTAAGAACACAGTGTTAGAGCATTGTATTAGAGCATAGCGTTAGAGCATAGTGTTACAGAATAGTGTTAGAACGTAGTGTTAGAACAGAGTGTTAGAGGATAGTGTTAGAACATAATGTTAGAGAATAGTGTTAGAGGATAGTGTTAGAACGTAGTGTTAGAGGATAGTGTTAGAACGTAGTGTTAGAGGGTAGTGTTAGAACATAGTGTTAGAGGATAGTGTTAGAACATAGTGTTAGAGCACAGTGTTAGAGCGTAGTGTAAGAACGTAGTCTGCAAATTTGCACAGCAGTTGCCACAATGATTGGGCCACTCACTGCTGCAGTTTGCACCGTTTATGGAGTTGCTTACTCCGGCTATTTCCTGAGTCACCTGACATGTAAGTAGAGCTTTTCCCTGGGTGGAACCAAACCTGGCTTTTGTACGTCTTCCTCTTCCTGCTCTTTCTTCGTGACTGAGTTGCTTTAGAAACAGGAAGACCATTTGGATGGCACTTGGGTAAAGCTCCTGTCAACACGTTCAGCTAAAAAGGGGGTGTCTGTAGCCAGGGCTCTGCGGGCAGCATTTGCAAGGGAACCTGCAGGGGTTGCATTCCCTCCATGGGAGAGTCTGTGGCAGCAGAGTCTGTCATTTCCTCCCTTTGCTAGGTCAAGCAGGACAACTTGGAAAATGTAGACTGGGAGACCTTCTTGGAAGACCTAAAAATGCTAGGCTTCTCTGCAGTTTTCTCAAAGAATCTGGTTCATTCTCCCTTGCCCACTGCAGGTCACCTGACCCATGTATTCAAAGGTGCCGATCCTGAGGTGAGTGAGAAAGGAACATTTGATGTTCCTGCTGTTTAAGAATTGTGGAGCAAGTGTGAGCTTAGCCTGTGGCAGTAGAGTGTAGAGGGCCAGCTGTGTAGGCTGAAAGAAAATCCATTTCCATGTCTGCGCTGGCAAGAGCAAAGGCATCACTGGCTATTTCCTCATTTTCTGTTTCAGAGCTTGAAAACAACTAAAAGCCCAGTTTTGCAGAGAGAACGCTGCTTCCTCATAGTAGCTGGGAGGAATATCTACTTCAGAGCAATTAGCAGTACACTTGAATCAGCCCATTTGAGTTTAGTCTGAGAGCCTTAGAATCCCATTGCTGTCAAAGTTGATGATTTGTGCCTTAGTAGAGCTGGTTGTAGAGCTGAATAGAAAGATGTATATTTCTATAAATGATAGGTAACAACCTGTGCCTCACGCTCCTGTCTGTCCACAGAGCCCAGAACCAAGAGCAGAGTCGCCTCAGGCTCCCTCTGCTCCTGCAGAAGAGGCCATAGAGGAGCCAAATGACCACAATCCTCCAGCTGTGGTCACACCAGAGCCAGACCTTTCCAGGACAGTAAGTGCCACTTCTGGAGGCTGCTGTCTGTAGTGCAAGGCAGAGCTGCAAATTTCTGAGCAGTCAGCACTTGCTGTTGGTGGCTGAGGATGCTGAGTGCTGCAGTCCTGCCAGGACCTAGCCATTCCCCTCAGCCAGTGACAGCTGGACAATGGGCTTGGACCTGTCATGTTCAGGCCCCAGCTGGCTGGGATTCTGAGAGGGGCCAGCCTGAAGCAGGAAGGCTCCCTGTCTGCAGAGGAGGGAGCATGTCACAGACCCTGCGCTCAGCCTGGTCGGACACGTAGGGGACACTGTGGTCTGGACACACCTGTCCCCCTGCACAGACTTGCCAAGCAGCTACAGGCGCCAAAGATACTGATCTGACAATAGCAGCTCTTTGGGGTGGTTTGTCCCTGCCAGCTTCTTGGGTGTGCTTACCTGGGAGCATTTGAGAGACACCCTGGGGACGTGGAGTTGCTGCTTGAAGTCAGGGATTTTGGTGCCTTTGTTGCCAGGTTGTTCTTTTGCCTCTGCAAGCAGAGTTCCAGTGGAAGCAGAGGTGGGAGGGGAAGCAGAAAGAAATGGCTGAATGAATGTGATTTGGAGGCTGAAAGAGGAGAAGCTGAGCCTGATGGCAGTTCCCAGTCACTTGCTCTGCATTTGTATCTAAGAACATCATGGCAGTGAAGAAGAGGAGCACAGAAGATTTGAGAACTCCTCAAGATCACCGGAATCTTCATCAAGAGAGGCCCAATGAACAAAACCAGGTGAGTGGAAGAATGGCAGCCACTCCACTCATCAAAATTTCTCCCTCTCTTTCTTTGCAGAACTTAGGTGAGAAGCTGCAGGAAGAGCTGCAGAAAACTGAGGCTAGGATCAAGGCAATGCACGAGAGGCTGGAGGAAGAAATGAAAATTCAAAGAGAAAGAGAAGAGAAAATTCTTCTCCTCCTTGAGAAACCAAAGGCTCTCAAAAAACAAGTGAGTGAAAGAGCCATAGCCACTGCAGTCACCAAACTGGTGCTTTCTGCCCTGCTTGCCTTTCCCCTGCAGAGCAGCAGGGGGGTGGGATGATGCCTCTGAGTGCCATTCTGCTCCAGTGCCTATCCCAGCCACTCCAAAGGACACTTCCTGCTCTGCTGAATCTCAGCTGCTGTGCTGGACAGCGGGCCTAGTCCTTTGGCCTTTTGGCCAGCAGTCATCTCAATGCATTCCTGCTGGCCTGTTCCTGCTCTCCTTGTTTCTTGAGGTGTTCTTGCAGGTGAACACGGTGACCCAGATGGATCTTGAAACAAGCTGTCTGTATCCATTGTGAATCTGGAGCTCCCCCTTTGCTCACAGTCTGTGACTCTGAGCTGACAGGGACAAGCTGTACTCTCTCACTGCTTTCTTCTCTTTGACTTGAGGTGGGCGTGTGGACATCTGGCCTGGCAGCCTGCAAAGATTTCCAGCAAGGGACTGTCAACGAGGAGCCCCAAGATGCCTGTGAGGAACAGCAACTGTCCCAAGCAGAAATGCTGCCAGTTGAGTTTGCTCTGAAGATGCTGGAGGAAAAGAGGGCTCCGTGGGAGGAGGTAGAACATTTGAACAAGCACCTGCAAGTGTGTCTGCAGCCCTTGGAGGGGAAGAGAGTCCTTGGGAGAAGGTGGAATGGTCATTTTGGCAGCCACCCTTCAGAAAATCCATGAAAATGGATTTTGGAGAAAGTGGGAAATTAATCTGGCCATGAACTGGAGTAAAACCAGCCTTTGGGTTTGACCCATCCAGTATGGAAAGTGGACATCAGGAAAAACCCCTGGCAGAGCCCAGCATGTGGCTGACAGCATCTTCCTAAGGGCTTGCATTTGCAATGGCATCTCGGGCTCATCCCTGCCAGCCACTTTTCTGACACAAACTCCTTTGTTGTCTCAGATCTACACAGGCTATTCTATTGAACCTGCTGCTGCAGCAGCTGCAGCAGTGTCACCTAAAGGAGCCTTTGCTGCCCAACGTGGAAAGTGGAGCCTGGGCAGTTTGTTCATCTCCAGCCGTGACAGAGCTGCTGCTCAGCAACAGCAGATGGAGGATTACTTCCTGGAGCTACTGAGTACGTGTTGTGTCTTTCTTCTCTGAGGGACAGTGCATTGTGTGCTCGTGTCAGCAGAGCTGTATCCAATGATCCTCCTCAGTTTGGTGTCACAGGCACATTGAGGAGTCCCCACAGGAAATGCTGTGCTCCAAGGCAGCAAGAGAGTGCTCTGGCTGTTCCTGCTGCCTCTGAGGGCAGCTTGGACATGCTTGGCTTTGCCTGAGCTTCCCTATCTGCTTCAGGCAGAAGCAGGGATTGTTCTTGCATCAGCACAAGGCTGGGACCTAGCAAATGATCTGGGCAAGCCCTGTGTGCTAGTGGCCAAACTGGATAGAATAGTTATCTCCCTAAATTCTCCTTAGCCTCCTGACTTCTCCTGACCAGTCATCAGAGCAAAAAGACTTCACAGAAAGTGATTGCTTTGGGCACTTTTTGTCTTTTGGTTGTGGTTTTGTTTGTAGTTTGAGGGTTTTTTGTGGATTTTTTTGGGTAGACTTTTTCTCCATCCCAAAGGAGCTCTTCTGCCTCATGTGTCTTACTAGTGTCATTTCATGACTATTCTTATTACCACTACTGCATCTACAGCTTTTTTAATGAGGATATTATATTTTTGTCAGTGAGAACTCCTTTGAAAGAACATCAGATAATAGCAGAAACAGAGCAAGAGGTGTCTTTATTGTGCCCCCAATGAAATAAGATACTTTGACAACTATCTGTATTTAATATCCCAGTTTTGTTCTTCTGAAGATGTGTCCAAGAGACACATTGCTGTGGCATGATCAGATAAAACTGCACTGGAGGCATTTCTCAGGAGCCAGCCTCCAGCCCTGCTGCTGTATATTCCTCAGATCCATGGCACTTTCTCATACCTGATTCCCACTCATTCCCATGACTGTTAGAAAGCTACCCACTGGCCCAAGCCCAGCTCAGATCAGTCTCTAGGAAAACACATCAAGCCCTGGGTGATTCTGCAGCACAAGTCATTGAATCTGCTTCTTGCCCAGAACAACTGCCAGTATTGTGCTCTCAGATGAGACCTGGTGGGGCTGGGAACAGAGCCCAGTTGACTCTCTGTCTACCAGCAGGTGTTGGGACAAAAATGGCATTGGTCTGAACCTGGGTGTGTCTGATCCCAAAGCCAATCCTGTTGTGTCCTGAATGGGCACCAGCTTGGAAGGGACTCGGTCTGGCTGTGCCTTCTTCCCATTGCTTGTCAGTGCTTGTGCTTGGCCTTTGGTAGTTTTTGTTATGCAGCTGACCACAAAGAAGTCAGAGCCCCAGACAGTGGGGCTGCCTTTTGTATCTCTTGGCTGGTGGGATCTGTGCTTTCAAGTGAGCATCTGGCATTTTCTTTCCCTCAGGGAAAATGGTGACCTGGGAAAATCCCCGGAGGAAATACTTTGAACTGGAACATCTTGGCAGCGGGTGAGTCCAAGGCACAGTTCCTTCTACACAGCCATGGGGCAGGTGATTTGCTACTGGAATATCTCTCAAGTGTGAAGCCAGGCAAGCTGCAAACATCCTCAGATACTGGGGTTCAGCTGCCCCATCTCTCAGTACTGGCCACAATTTGGAAGTGTGGGTAGAAGGCATTGTCCAAGACACTTCCATTTCATTGCCAGAAATGAAAGAAATTAGCCCCAGGTTATGCACTCCCGAGTTGTACTGTTACATTGTTTTGCTGTAAAATTAAAGTTGCACTGTTACTTGCTTGTTTCAAACCGTTCATGTTGAATCTGTACCCTGAATTTCTGTTCGTTATGTCCAAGTTCTGTACCCTTTCTCCCTAAATCCTGAGCTTTCCCCTCCCCCGAGGAAAGCACGCCCCCGCCGCCTTGTAGCTCCCCCTGCCACTTCCTGTTGCCCCCTGCTGCTTCTTGCTGCTCCCTGCCTGCCTGCCCGTCGAGCTGTGGGCCCCGCCCAATATGGAGATCAAGGTAACTCCCATGGTGCCTGGCTGCAGCCGAGAGTCCAGTTAGAGCTAAAAAAACTCCTGGGACAGTGAGCCGACACAAAAACTAGACCTAAGAAGGACAAAACTGTGCGAGGCACATGTCTAGCTACCTGCAGGCAGCAGGCATTCTTTTGTTACTTTGTCGCCATGGCCTGAAAGAAACTGGAGAAAGGTAACGCCCCTGGACCACACGAGCCAAAGGGATTCTATGGGAACCCCCGTGAGGAAGGAATCCCGACTCTGCAGCAGCACCAGCGGCAGCAGATTCGACTGCACCTCCTCCTCCGTGGTGTCCACTGGGAGCAGCGGCGGCGTGCGCAGCCCCTCGAGCCCCCTACCCAGAGCTGACTTCTAATAAAGGCTTTTTCAAAGGAGCTGGTCTCCTGGCCCATTTATAACAAATTGGGGGCTCGCCGGGACGTGACCACGCCTGAAGAGGACCGAGGACGGGACGGCCGACCGCTCTTTGGACCCTTAGGACAGCTGGTCACACCGGACCAAGGAAGACAGCCTGGGATCGGACAGCACGGAGGAGCGCCGGTAAAGTATAGCCGGTGGCGGGAGTGGAGACGAGCGAGTGGTGTGTGAGTGAGACAAAGACCGGTAGTTCGGATCTTTGAAGCGAGTGTGGACCTCTTAATACCGCGTTTTCAGTCTCCCGCGAGGGAACTGGCCGGGAACAGAGGGAAGCGAAAGGAGAACGGTGTGAAAGAGGCGTCTCCAGGGGCATAGGCGCCCCCCTCCGGGCGTGCGGAGGTAATTTAGAGGGTGAGTGGCACGTCACAGGGTGTATGATGGCAGGATAGGCCCGCCTCCATTCTAGAATCTACGGAGGCAGGCTGCTCAGGCTGATCCAAGCGTGCGGAAAGCCTAGAGCTGTGTGTGTAGCACGCACCACACTGGCTGAGGTTACGGCCCGGGGTATCCACGGGTTGGGATACTGGCTGGGGTACCTAACAGGGTGTGGGGAGTGAGAGAGGGTACTGGCCGAGTTACGGCCTGGGGTGTCCAGCAGCAGTGGTGGTCAGACCCTGAGGGTGGGTAACTGCAACCACTACTGGCTTGGGACACCGGCTGGGGTAACTACCGGGGTACAGGAGTGGGCGCACTGGTTGGGGGTACCTAGAAGTGAGAGGTATGCGTTCCAGGTGCGGAGAGCCTACAGGGCCGGGGGTCTTTTGAGTATACCGCCTGGGTGTAGGATGAATGAAAGTTAGGGAAGTCCCAAGGTGCGAGGGATTTAACGATAGGGAGAGTGAGTGAGTCGCACACTGTATGTCCGAGTCCTGGCTGTAAGTGGTGACTGGAACTCTGGGCCCAGGTTGACCGGCCACTTATGGAAACTCGATAGATATACAGGAGAGGAAGAGGGGTGCTGGCTGGGGTAGTGACTGAATCTCTAAGGGCGGGATATCAGGCTACCGACAGGGCACTCTGAGCACTGGCAGGAGTGGCCAGACCCTGAGGGCGGGTAACTGGGGCCACTAACGGGTGTTCGTGGAGTGAGTGAGAAAGGGGTGCTGGCTGGGGTAGTGACTGAATCTCTAAGGGCGGGATATCAGGCTACCGACAGGGCACTCTGAGCACTGGCAGGAGTGGTGCCACTGGGGCCACTGACGGGTGTTCGTAGAGTGAGTGAAGATTACCTAGTGAGAATGGGAGGATACATAAATAAGCAAAAACCACCTGAGGAGGAAAAGGGGAAGATAAAGAACATTCCCCCAGATAGTCCATTAGGACAAATGTTGGAACTATGGGATACTGAAGAGGCCACTAAAAATTTGAGCAAGGTTAAAATGATCCATTATTGTATTGAGGTTTGGCCCACTTTGAATTTGCCTGGAGGATGGCCGTGGTGTGGAACTAAGGACCCTTGGATGTGCTCGCAATTAAACCAGTATCTGAAATCCCGAGGGGACTCAGATACTAAGCAGATCCTTTATGCTGCCTGCTGGCAGAGACACAGAACTGAAAGTGAAACAGTTAAGATTTGTAAGCTACAAGAGGGAAAGAGGAAAAATGAAAAAGAGAAAAAGGAGGAAAGCAGTCACCATTGGGACCCTCTTGATTATTTGCCTGCTCCTCCTGTTTACCCTGGGATACCCCAAACTGTCCCTGCTAACCCTCCAGCTTTACCTGTGAACCCCTCCCCATCTCTCCAAACCATGATCCCTATTCCTTCTTCAGCTTGCTCCCCAACCGGATTAACCCCTACAGCTCCACCCTCTCTACCACCTCAGTCTAACCCGACTGTCTTGAGTACTAACCCCTTCTACTCTTCAACTCTATCCTCGCCCTCTTCTAACACTGGCCTAGTCCACTCCCCTTCACCATCTACTGTTCCTGCACTCCCACACAACTGGGAGCTGGACTTGCCAGCCAATAATATAGAAACCCCAAAAGGACCCTACTGTGGCACCAGGTCAAGAACAAAGCTCTTCCCCCTAAGGAAAGTCCCGATAAGTGGGGCAGCTGGGGATGCACCTCTGACAGCTTCAGAAGTTGGGGGCTTTAAGAAAGAGCTGGGAGGCCTGGTTGGGGACCTGGTGGGGGTGGCTGGCTGGGTAGATTGGTTCCTGAATCCTAATGTTTGCACCTGGAGTGAGATAAACTCTATTTTGGGTGCCTTGTTCAGCCCCAAGGAGATGGCCATGGTCCATGTCGCGGGGATGCAAGTCTGGGAACAGGGGAGCAGGTTTGGGCCCCGGGTAGGGGACGGGCTCCCGCGGGCGGATCCAGGGTGGGATCCAGGTGGAAAAGGGGAAGGGCAGAATGTGGGAGACTGTGGAACCCTGGTGGTGAGGGGCATTGGAGGGTCTGTTCCCCGGGGTGGCAGCACCAGGCTGGCCTTTGATGGGACCCAGGGGGAATGGGACACCAGCCACCTAGTTAAGCAGGGGAGGAGATTTTTGGTTACGTGGATCCCGACAGTCCCGAGGACCAGGTGCTGTTAAAGGTGCAGTTCCTTGCTGGATCCTGGTCTGATATCAGGAAAAAGCTAGAAATTAGTAACCCATGCTGCTGTTTGGACCCAAGAAAAAGAGTGGACTGACGTTTCCCGTGTAAAAGGACCAGTATCGCCTCCTCCTAACTATGGACAAACCCCAGAAAAATCCCCCACGAGTCTCCCCAAGTGGACTGCCATCCAACATCCTGCCAGCTGACAAAAGAAGAGAACCAATACGTGATGAACATGAGTTGAGAGAAATAAAGAAGTTAGGGTTGTACCAAGGGAAGCAAGGGGAATGGTTAACCCCAGATAGATAAAAGTTTTTAAATAAAGCCCTAGCTTGAAAAATGCTAACAGGAATACAGAGCCTGACCCACTGGGGCACCCAAGGGTTATGTGATAATTTTTTTTTAAGAGAATATTTATGTATTGGGGTACATGGTCTGGCCAAAGTAGTAACTGAAGGATGCCTTATATGCCAAAAGGTAAATCAGAAAACGATGGGGGGGAGTGCCCCAGGAGGAAGACGGATGGCATTGGGACTCTTTCAAAATGTACAGGTGGATTTTGCTGAGGTGCCTTCAGTACAGGGTTGCAGGTATCTACTTGTTATGGTTGATTGTTTGGCCCATTGGGTGGAAGCCTTTCCTGCTGGGGAGGAGACGGCACAAGTGGTAATAAAGGTATTATTAGAACACATCATCCCCCAGTATGGGCTAGTGAATAATATTGATTCAGACCGAGGTCCTCATTTTGTAGCCAAAATTCTACATGATGTCAATAAAGCCTTAGGAATCAGGTGGCGGTTGCATACACCCTGGCATCCCCAAAGTTCAGGGAGAGTTGAGAGGATGAATAAAACCCTCAAAAATGTATTAACTAAATTGATAACCGAAACAGGAATGAATTGGCTCAAGTGTCTGCCCCTGGCCCTTCTGTGAATCCGGGTCCGACCTAGATCTGACATAGGGGCTTCACCATATGAGATGATGTTTGGACTCCCCTTCTTACTGACCCCCTATAGCACTGGGGATTATTTAGAAGGGGAGGCCGCTACCCAAGAATATGTAAAAACAATTGGAAAGACATTGGCAGATCTTAAAAGAAGAGGGTATCTTCCTCAAACCTCTCCCTTAGACACTGACATGCATCAAATAAAACCAGGAGACTGGGTTTTAATTAAGTCCTGGAATACCACCCCACTAACTCCCAAATTCGAAGGCCCGTTCCAAGTTCTGCTCACTACTCATACTGCAGTGCGAACCCAGGAAAAGGGCTGGACCCACATCACTAGAGTGAAAGGACCATTACCACCCCCGAGTGATCCCTCTGACCGCAACAAGGGGTCAGATCCCTCTGACCCTGCAACCCCAACAAGAGTTCCCTCTGAGTGGACCGCCACTCGAGATCCAGACACCCTCAAAGTAACTCTCAGGAAACAACCAAAAACCAGTTAAAGCCAATAAGGGACAATAACAGTTATTACAAGCTGTCCGTTACCATTGTTAAAAATCCACATTGGTACAAGAGGTTAAAAAGTGTTAATATAAAAGTGTAAAATAATAGTTAAATCCGATGTTATAAATTGTTATAATGAGCCACAATGTGTTAATGTAAAAGTAATAAGTAACAGTAATTCTTAATTTAAAAATTAAATCTCTCATAGGGCACACCCAAAGGGAGCTAACTAAAACTAAGAAAAAGGTGGAAGGTGGGAATAAACAAGGGAGAACTCCACAAATCCAGCCTAAGAACTCCCCGACCCAAGAGGCAAGACCAGGTGAGACCAAAGAGAACCCTCAGAGCGAGATGGGGGCAGGTTCATACTGGACTCTTGGAGGGACTAATAGTAGTCCTATTGATATGATGAGGAGAAAGAACCCCCTGACCCAAGAGGCAAGGCCAGGTGAGACCAAAGGATCCACAAATAGAATGGTTCATACTGGACTCTTGGAGGGACTGATAGTAGTCCTATTGATAAGCAAGTTTACAGATGGGGCTTACTCCGAATGCTGTCATTCAGTTTGTGATGGGGAGAATCTACAATCCCTTATGAGAGTTCACACCCATGTGAATCCCACATGTTTTGACATGATCCAATTATCCACCTGTTAAAAAGAGAAAAAAACAATATTGGATTACAAAAAAAAGCTGCCACATTTAAGCAGTGCCTGACTGGGGAGTGCCCTATCAGAGAGTGGTTCTGTTTTAAAAAGTTAAGAAATACAGAGGGAGTAGCAGACCTGATAAAAAGAAAATACCAAAAGGGGAGGAGGGGCAGCACACAAACATGGAAAAGTAAAATACAGACACCAAAAAGAATAGTAAAAACATATAGGCCAGCAACTTGGACACAAGATAGATCATGGAGGTGCCGAACTCCAATTTACATGTTGAATAAAATTATCAGGTTATCAAACAAAACAGCCCTTGCCCTTGATCATATCAGTAACCAATTGGCGCAGACAAGAGCAGTAGTTCATCAAATCAAACTAGCAGTCAATTATGAAAGTAAAGTAATAAAAAATATTTCCAAAATAATACAAAAAATTGCATATGTAAGTACCCAAGAATGGAAGCCCTTAATTAATATAGGCTGGTGGGACAACTTCTGGTCCTTTGAAGGGACCTGGTGGGAAAAAGTAGTGTTCATTGCAATAAGTGCCTTTGTCAGTCTCCTACTTCTCCCCTGCATACTTCCCTGTCTAATTCGAACTGTAGCCACTACTATTCCAGCTAGTCTCCAAATCCCTAAAGTAAAGATTCAGAAACCTACAAATACAATTAGATTACAACCCCAAGAAGAACTGAGCACAGCAAAAAGAATTTATGACCAATACCAAGAATTAAAACAAATTTATTCCCTTGAATCAGACATGGCCAATTGATGCGGGCTAAAACCCGATCAAAGAAATAGAGGGGGGATTGAAAGAAATTAGCCCCAGGTTATGCACTCCCGAGTTGTACTGTTACATTGTTTTGCTGTAAAATTAAAGTTGCACTGTTACTTGCTTGTTTCAAACCGTTCATGTTGAATCTGTACCCTGAATTTCTGTTCGTTATGTCCAAGTTCTGTACCCTTTCTCCCTAAATCCTGAGCTTTCCCCTCCCCCGAGGAAAGCACGCCCCCGCCGCCTTGTAGCTCCCCCTGCCACTTCCTGTTGCCCCCTGCTGCTTCTTGCTGCTCCCTGCCTGCCTGCCCGTCGAGCTGTGGGCCCCGCCCAATATGGAGATCAAGGTAACTCCCATGGTGCCTGGCTGCAGCCGAGAGTCCAGTTAGAGCTAAAAAAACCCCTGGGACAGTGAGCCGACACAAAAACTAGACCTAAGAAGGACAAAACTGTGCGAGGCACATGTCTAGCTACCTGCAGGCAGCAGGCATTCTTTTGTTACTTTGTCGCCATGGCCTGAAAGAAACTGGAGAAAGGTAACGCCCCTGGACCACACGAGCCAAAGGGATTCTATGGGAACCCCCGTGAGGAAGGAATCCCGACTCTGCAGCAGCACCAGCGGCAGCAGATTCGACTGCACCTCCTCCTCCGTGGTGTCCACTGGGAGCAGCGGCGGCGTGCGCAGCCCCTCGAGCCCCCTACCCAAAGCTGACTTCTAATAAAGGCTTTTTCAAAGGAGCTGGTCTCCTGGCCCATTTATAACAAGAAACAGCAAGTTACCCCCTATCACAGCAGTGAGATAACAGTTCTCAGAAACATTTCTTCCCAAGAGGTTGCTGAAGAAATAGTCTGAGGTCAGGATAAAAACTGCCCAGTTTAGAAATGGAAATCCAAGATGAAAGAATCCATTGATCCAAGACAAATGGCCTTTGGAGCTGAGGCAGTAAAGCCCAGTGCTTCAGGAACAGGCCCAGTGCCCATGCACTTGAGAGGAAAATGCATCATCTGCCTTCTGGCACACCCTTCCTGCATGCTGCAGCTTTGAGGCATTTACAGCAGAGATCTCCTGTATGGGATGGCTTTCCCTCCAAGATCTAAATGGCTTCTCCTTTCTTTGCTGCTGTTCTGTTTCTAGGGGTTTTGGAGAGGTTTGTAGAGCCATCGACACTGCCACAGGAGCAGAGGTAAATGTCAACAGCCCCTGCAGGTTCTGCTGCTCTGGAGGACTTTTCTCTCTTGTGTCAGCTGTGGCTGGAGCTTTGTGCTGCAAAGGCACGAGAAGCACAGAGTGCTGCCAGCCTGCCAAGTGCATTTGGGACAGTCTTTGTCCTTCCCAGCTGCCAGAAGGAAGGCAAGGAGGGCAGCAGTTCCTTTCAGAGAAGGACGCTCTCCCTGGCTCTCAATTGCTCCAACAAAGGTGGTGCTTTAGAGCACCTCACTGCTCTCTGGGGCTATGGCTTCAGAGTCCTGAATACTCATTTCTGCCTGCCAGCAAATCCATCTGAATGTTCCTGGCAGTTCCTTAGCCACCTGCAGTTCTGCACTTGGGAACTGCACATGGGGAGAGGTCTGCAAGGCATCCCTCAAAGCCCTAAGCCCTGCTTATAGCCCAAGATGTATCCAGAGAGTCCCAAGGCAGGGATTCCTTCTTCTGATGTACAGACAGAGAAACAGAGAGTGTGCTCAGAGCTTTGTGGGTGATAGCTGAGACACCATTGTCAACAAGTGGACAAGGCAAAAGATCAGTGGCCACATGTCCTGTAAGTGGCCCCCAGAGGAGTAGAGAAATGGGCTGTTGGGATGTCAGTTCCTTATTACTCCTTTGTCTGAGCACAAGACACTTTGGCACTTGGGCTCGGCTGTGTCATTGCAAAATCACTTGCTCTGTGTGTGGTGTGGTCTTGTGCCACCAACTGCTAAAGTTACTGATTTTCCATGTCATTTGAGGTGGCCATCAAGAAAATAAATCTTCAAGGACTGAGCAGCAAGCAGGACACCATTGCTGAAATCACAGTCATGAGGAGGAATAGGAATCCTTTTATTGTGAATTATTTAGACAGGTGAGTGGTCATGGTCTTATCCCATGATTACACACTACTGTATATATTTGTATGTGTTTGTTTACATCCTAAAAGCATGCAAGGTTAAAAACCCACTTGGGACACTGGCAGAAAAGCAAGCTGGTAATTACTGGTTCATTCTTATTTCTCTACTCATCTCCAATGGATGGGAAGAGAGTCTGCATTTTGTCTGCATGAGTCTTCCCTGGCTTTCAAACACATGGTTGGAAAATGGTTCAATACCCTGGATCAACCCTACCGTAGTGAATCAATACCCTGTAAGTTCACTGTCTCCATGTTGTCTCAGGATTGATTTTTTGAAGTTTCTTCAATGCTGATGAACCATCCTAGAGAGGATTTCCCTTGGCTTGTTGCCCCTCTTTTCCATAGCTGTCCATGCCAGGAACACGAGGTGCTTATTTCCAGAAAGACCACGCATGACACGTTTTTCATCTGGCCTGTCACTCAACTGCACTTTTCCCTTGCTGGCCATCTAAGACATCTCCTTTTTCACAGCTGTGCCATTCTCCTTGTGACTGCACAGACTGCAAACAAGGCACAGCCTAGAGGGAATGTCTATTCCTTTAATTCTGTCCTTGTCACAAAGGCACCCGGAAACAAGAATTGAGCACAAAACCAACGCAGCCATGCCTGTTCATCTGCACGGCCTTGTTTCCTTCTTTCATCTACCTTGTGCATGAACAACTCTGGCTGGTGATGGAGTACATGGATGGAGGCACTCTGTAACATCTCATCGATGAGGCTGGCCTGTGTGAAGCTGGAATTGCAGTGGTCAGCCGGGAGGTGAGGGATCCCACCTGTGCTTCCGAGGGCTTGGGCAGGGTTGTCTGGGAAAAGGGCTCAAAACAGGAGTGATTCCATGTGCCAGGCTCTGTTTCTGTGTTGCTGCTATGCTCTGGGCAAGCAGGAGCATCTCAAGTGAACTGCCTGCCAGTGCCCCTGCACTCACTGCACTCTGTTCTTGTCCTCTTTGCTGCTGCTGTTGCATTCTCACTCTGTCTCTTGTGTTTGCTGTTCTCCATCTTGCCTCTCTAAACCTTTGCCTGTCTGCACTGCATTCCTTGCCTGTAAAAGCAAAGGTGGTGGTGGCAGCGTTTGAAACAAACAGCAAAGACAAAAGAGAGACTCACTTCTCTCAGTGCTCCGATGGAAAGGTTAGCAGTGCAGCCAAAGTGCTCTCGACTTCTGAGCACATCCACTGCAGCAGCAGTCATTCTGGCTGCTTGGCACAGGAGAGTCTACAAGAGCAGTTGCTGTTGCTCTTTGAAAAGCTGACATGCCTTTGTTTAGAAAGGTGCTGCTCTGCTAGTGTAGGAGCAGCAAGCTCCTGCTCTCCATGGCACTGTGTTCTGCCATTACTCCCCAGTCCCCTGGAGAGGGAATCTTTGAGAGCTGTTTCCTTTCTTTTCTGATGAAATCACATCAGGGATTTTTGCCCTCCTCTTTCTGTTTTCTCTCTCAGTGCCTGCAAGGACTGCATTTTCTGCACTCCAACCATGTGATGCACTGAGATGTGAAGAGCCTCAACATCCTTCTGAGAACTGATGGCTCTGTCAAGCTGGGTCAGTATATTCTTGGTCAAGTGCAGTGTTCCAGGGATGTGTGGGGTGTGGGGCTGCTTTGGAGTGACTGCCAGCCCCCCAAAAATGGTGCTACTGGCAGTGCAGGGACCCTTGCTGTGAGCTGACCACACGGTTGCAGCGTGCACAGACCTAGCGCAAGGAACTAGCAGTCCAGAGTGGCTGTGCTCTGTGTGTGTCCGTTCCCAAGGGATGGAGCTACAAGTGCAAAGCTTCAGGGGAGCAAAAGCCACTGCTGGAGGCAGTGTAAAAACTGTGGGGATTTTTGAAATAGCTAATGCCATATTTCCTTGGCTAAAGTCCTGAGCAAACAGAGCAGGGACAGTTGTCCAGAAGATTCAACAGCACATTCTCCAACTTCTACTGGGCAATTCTTTTGCTTGCTTTCTTCCTTGCACAGTATTCAAATAAAAACAGTCCTTTGCTTTCTCCTCAGCTGATTTTGGCTTCTCTGCTCAACTCACCCCTGAGCAGAGGAGACGCAGCTCGGTGATCGGGACTGCTTGGTGGATGGCGCCTGAAGTGGTCAAAGGTCAACCGTATGGCCCCAAAGTGGACATATGGTCTTTTGGAATTGTGGGCATTGAAATGGCAGAACGAGAAGTCCCTTACTGGAGTGCAAGTCTTCGCTTGGTAAGGTGTCAATACCCTCTGATCCCGCTGTCTTTCTCACCTACTCCGCCTTCTGTCTGCTGTTGGACAAAATCCCATTGCCAACTGCTGGAACTACTTCCACCACAGTCCCTTTCTAAAAAGGTCTCTGCAGCACATCAGCATCTGCTGTAGTTTTGGTTGCATCACTGGGGGAACTCCAGCCACACCCAACCATACAATCTCCATGCTCGGCAACATTTTGCTTTGGCTTAGAAGTCGTTCCAGCTCTTTTGGCAGTGGAGATGGCCCTACTAACAGGGAACAAGCATCTTAGAATTGGTGTTGTCTTTCCTGAAATGAAGGAAAGAAACCCAAACCTAACAAAGTTTCTAAAACTGTTGTTTGAAGAGAAGAGGTGCATATCCATTCTTCTCACAGGGAAACTCGCCTGGAACATGGACATGAGGGTGTGAAGGTCACAGAGGCTCTTGTGCTTCTTGTGCAGTGCTGCTGAAACACTCAGTGACTATATTTCTTTCGTAAGCCAAGCCACTTTCTCCATGTCACCAAGCTGAAGCCTGGTGATGTGGAGAGCCTGTCAAAACCACCCCTTTGTTTCTGGGCACTTTCTAGGATGGGCACAGCATGAATGCATTGCCTTGAGTATCCAAATGAGCAGAGGGCTACCATAGGGATGGCATTTCTCTTCTGATTTCACCACCCAAATTTTCCTTTTGCCACATAAGGGAAGCTGAAATTTGCAGTCTGCTAACAAACAGAGCTGTGGGCGTTTCCTGTGTGGCCAAACAGGCTTTTTCATGCCAATCCATTGGTGCATGCATCGTCGTGTGTCTGTGTTGAAGATGAGATTCCAAATGTTTGTTTCCTTACCTGAGGAATAACTGAGGGATTTCCTGTCTTTATTTTCAATGACCATTGTTTTCAAGAACCAAGCAAAAAGCATGATGACTTTTGTTTGGTGGCAGCTGTGCTTAAGGGACCAACAAGGACTGCAGAGATGCTTTTCATGTCATAATCCTCGGAAACAGTAGAGTGAGTTAGTGTAGCAAAGTCCCTCCTCCAAATAGCCTGTCAAGCTGGTCAAGGGAATCCTCAGAGAAACAAAGGTGCTTTTGCTGATGGAGTTTTCATTAACAAGGTCAGTCAATGAAATCAGCTGCCAAGGCTAGATCTGTTGGATGTTGGAAAAGCTGTGGCTGCATTGGGGTTTGGGTTTTTGTTGCTACAGGAAAGGCATCTCTGCCTCTCTGCCACAGCAGAAACAAATTGCCACTGCAGACTGGAGCTTAAACAGTGGGATCTGGGAGAGCAGTTACAGACACAGTGAAAGAAGCAGGTGAGAGACTGGTGTTTCCTTTTTCTCCAGGTTAAACACCTGATAGCCACAAAAGGGACCCCACAGCTGCGGCAGCCCGGGCTCCTCTCACCTTTGCTGCGTCACTTCCTGAGCTGCTGCCTGCAGACAGACGAGGCACAGCGCTGGTCTGCCCAGGAGCTGCTGCAGGTAAAATGCCCTGGGCTGCAGGTGAAACACTGTCCCAGGGATGAGCTCCTCCTCCACTGAAGGGATCAGATGAGTCCGCCTCCTCCTCACCTCCACTCTTGGTGCTGTTCAAAGGAAAACAGTCAGCAATCCTAGACTGGGCTGGGCTGGCAGGGACCTGTCAAGCTCATCTGCTCCAAGTGCCCTGCCATGAGCAGGGACATCTTGAAAGAGATCACGATGCTCAGACCTGAAATATTTCCAGGGCTGGGGCATTTGTCAGCTCTTGCAGCAGCAACCTGTGCCACTGTTGCCCCACTTGGGCCTACTCTGACTCAATCCTTCTTTCATTTAAAAAATATTTCCCTGTCTTTGAGGCTCTTAGCTTGGAAAATAATGGTTCATTGTTGGTTTTTTTTTTCCTTTGTGCAGCATCCATTTGTGACAGAGGCCATGCCCGCAACCACCCTGGCACCACTTATCCTTGCAGTCAAGAAGCGGAAAGAAGAGACAATGGGAGATATTTTTCTCCATCACCAGTTTAGATGAGGAATGTAGAGTAGGATTGTAGAATAGGTTTATAGCATAGTATTTTAGAGTAGGATTGTAGCATAGGATTTTAAATAAAGATTCTAAAACTTTAACTCATTTCCCTCCTTCTGAGCCTGTCAGAAAGCTCAGCATTTCCTTCTGAATTGTCTGGTTTTTCTTAGAGGTGGAAAGTGACATTGACGGCTTCTTTGGTAGGGTTTGAGAGTGGGCAAGGCTCTTCTTCATTCATCTTCTCCAGACCCCAGTGCCTTTGGAATATGGCCCACTGGCTGGGTTTTCCCCAGCTGTGGCACTTGTGTCTGAGGCAGAAAGGGCAGTGGCATTTGCAGGCAGAATCTGCAAAGGAGGAGTGGGGCAGCTCAAATATCCTGTGCACATGCTTGAGGCCTTGAGCTCTGACTGGAGAGCATTTGGGGTCCTGTCCCTGGGATTTGTATCCCTAAGTGCAATGTCTGTGGCTGGAGGAGAGTTTTGCTCAAGTGAGGAAGCAGAGAGCTCAGGGAGGCTGCAGGGAAAGCTGCAGAACTGGTGCAGAGCTGTGTCCTAGGTTACAATATAAAATTGTGCCCAGGGATGTATTCTATCCCCATGAGCTGTTGGAGCCAAGGTGGGGCAGTGTTCTCCCTTATCTTCTGTTAACGAGCCCAACAATGCCTTCCCGGAAAACGTTATCTCTGTTTAATGGGCCATCAAGGATCCATTTGCACGACTGATAAGATGAAATCATGCTATTGTGAGATGCTCTGCCCAGGGGGAGGAGCCAAGCATTCCCACCTGGATATAATCCAGGGGTTGAGACCCCACTGGCAGCTTCTATCCACTGAACTCTCAGAGGAGACGAGCTTCCAGACGTTTCTACAGGGATCACTGCTTTGGATCATCTCTGCTCCAGCGGAACCACATCTGCTGCTCTAGGAGGATTCCCGGACTGCTTCAAACACCCTGACCAACAGGGTGTTAGGTTGTATCATTCTATTTATTTCACCTTTTTCCCTTCTTCTTCTATTAAATTGTATCTCTGACTGGGAGTCTCACTGGTTTTGCTTTCAAACCAGCACATCTTTTGGCGCCCAACGTGGGGCACGAGGTATTGAGAAAAGTCAGAATTACAATTTTGTATTGGGGAAAAGAACACCTGTTCGCTATGATGCTCAGCATGCTTACATTTGTCTTGTACCTAGCTCTCTATATCTTTCCACACATGGGGCACTATCTGCAGATCTTAATACTCTGGTGTAAACCAGGATACAGCACTAAAATTGCTTTATTAATCTACTATGTCTATTGCATGCTAACCTGCAAGGCAATGAGCATAATTTGGAGTATGTACTCAACTTTGTTTGCTTGTCCCGGTCTAGGATGTTTTGTTTGGGGCCTCAACAATTTCACCCAGCCACTGTGGGGAGGGGTAACGAATAATTTTTTCCAGTCTTTCAGGCCTGATACAGCAGTTTTTGAAAATATTGAATTCCCTCTGGATACCAAGGACAGCATAATGTTGTTGTTAGTGCTGCTTTCTTTTCTCTGCACAGCCTGCACCATGCTCAGAAACAAAACACCACATGATGTACGTGATATAGTGCAGCGTCTTCTTGAGGCAGAAGAGAAAAGAAGGCAACAGCGTCCAAGTCTACGCAGACGGTCACAGAGGAAACAGAAGCCAAAAAACCAGACAACAGTGTCCAAGTCTATGCAGACTGTTGCAGAGGAAACAGAAGCCAAAAGCAAGCCAACAGTGTCCGCATCTACACAGACTGCCACAGAAGAGAAAGAAGCACCAAGCAAAGCCACAACGTCTGTGTCTGTGCAGGTTGTTACAGAGGAGAAAGAAGCCAAAAATTCCAGCATTTCCACACAAACCATCACTGAACTGGAACAGCCTAAACCGGTAGCAGTTGCTCCTGTTCAGAAGAAGAAAGCAAAGAGCAAGTCAGTCCGCATAGTGACTGATGAGGATGCAGCAGGACCTTCGCACCCAGCAGAGGAGACAGAGCCAGAGATCATCACTCGCTCACTGTCCCTGGGTGAGCTACGTGACCTGCGAAGGGAATTCACCCGCCAGACAAATGAATCTGTCCTGACCTGGCTACTCCGTATCTGGGACGCTGCAGCCAATGACACCATTCTGGATGGAAGTGAGGCCAGGCAACTGGGATCTCTGTCCCGGGATGTGGTCATTGAGCAAGGGATCGGGAGAACCCAAGAAACTCTCAGCCTCTGGCAACGGCTGCTAACAAGTGTGAAGGACAGATACCTTTGTAAAGAAGATCTTCAGGTACACCAAGGAAAGTGGAGCACAATGGAACAAGGTATCCGATGCCTGAGGGAATTGGCTGTGCTGGAGATCATTTTCTCAGAGGACGAGAGATTCCCTAAAAGCCCAGATGATGTCCAGTGCACATCGCAGATGTGGTTGAGATTCGCACGGCTTGGACCAGAGATGTACTCCCGTTACCTGGCAACGCTGCAATGGAGGGCAGGTGAGGACAGGGTGGGCGTCTTGGTCAACAAACTAAGAATTTATGAGGACACTGTCACTGCCCCGTTTCGTACCCATGTCTCATCCGTGGAAACAAGGCTGGCTGAGCAAGTCCGAAGCTTGATTGAAGAGGGCCATCAGAAACTGAAAAAAGAACTTAAGGAAGAAATTTACCACGTCTCGCCAGAACCAACAAGAGTCTCTGCCATTAGGAGCAGGCGTCCCCCAGCCAGAGAGAGAACATACACTCCACGGGGTAACCTCTGGTCTTTTCTTCGTGAGCATGGAGAAGACATGAGGAAGTGGGATGGAAAACCCACCTCCGCCTTAGCAGCCCGGGTACGTGAACTGAAAAGAGGGACACCTACTACGAGGAGTTCATCTAGAGTCAATGCTGCTCCAGTCTCTCGTGCACAGAACTCCAGACAGTATAGAAATGATGATGTGACTGATCCTCTCGAAGGGACCTCAGGAACATATTTACAGGAAGATAGCAACGTGCATCGTGAGCAGGAATAGAGGGGCCCTGCCTCTAGCCAGGTAGAGGAAAGGGACAATCGGATCTATTGGACTGTGTGGATCCGATGGCCTGGCACATCTGACCCACAAGAGTACACGGCTTTGATTGACACTGGCTCTCAATGTACCCTGATGCCATCAAGGTATGTCGGAACAGAATCTGTTTCTATTTCTGGAGTGACAGGAGGGTCTCAGCAGCTGACTGTAGTGGAGGCCGAAGTGAGTTTAACTGGGAATGGGTGGCAAAAACACCCCATTGTGACTGGCCCAGAGGCCCCATGCATCCTTGGCATAGATTTTCTCAGAAATGGATATTTCAAAGACCCAAAAGGATATCGCTGGGCTTTTGGGATAGCTGCTGTAGAGAAAGAAGGCATCAGACAACTGAATACCCTGCCTGGTCTCTCCGATGACCCCTTTGCTGTGGGACGGCTGAGAGTTGAAGAACAACAAGTACCAACTGCCACAGCAACAGTGCACCGTCGGCAGTACCGCACCAACAGAGACTCAGTGACCCCGATCCATGAGATGATTCGTAAACTGGAGAGCCAAGGGGTGGTCAGCAAGGCTCGTTCACCCTTCAACAGCCCCATCTGGCCTGTGCGTAAGTCCAGTGGGGAATGGAGACTGACAGTGGATTACCGTGGTCTGAATGAAGTCACGCCACCACTGAGTGCTGCTGTGCCAGACATGTTGGAGCTTCAGTACGAGCTGGAGTCCAAGGCAGCAAAGTGGTACGCGACCATCGACATTGCCAATGCTTTCTTCTCCATTCCTTTGGCAGCAGAGTGCAGACCCCAGTTTGCTTTCACCTGGAGGGGTGTGCAGTATACCTGGAACCGACTGCCCCAGGGGTGGAAGCACAGCCCCACCATCTGCCATGGACTAATCCAGACTGCACTGGAAAAAGGCGAGGCTCCTGAGCATCTCCAGTATATTGATGACATCATTGTGTGGGGGAACACAGAAGTGGAAGTTTTCAAGAAAGGAGAGAAGATTATCCAGATTCTACTGAAAGCTGGTTTTGCCATTAAGCGAAGTAAGGTTAAGGGACCGGCTCGAGAAATCCAGTTCCTGGGAGTCAAGTGGCAAGATGGACGTCGCCAGATACCCACAGAAGTAATCAACAAGATCACTGCAATGTCTCCACCAACCAGCAAGAAGGAAACGCAAGCTTTCTTAGGTGCCATAGGCTTTTGGAGAATGCACATTCCTGAGTATAGCCAGATTGTGAGTCCTCTCTACCTGGTTACACGCAAGAAGAACGATTTCCACTGGGGCCCTGAACAGCAGCAAGCCTTTGCCCAGATCAAGCAGGAGATCGCTCATGCGGTAGCCCTTGGCCCAGTGAGGACAGGACCAGATGTGAAGAACGTGCTCTACTCAGCAGCCGGGAACGATGGCCTGTCCTGGAGCCTTTGGCAGAAGGTGCCTGGTGAGACTCGGGGTCGACCACTGGGATTCTGGAGTCGAAGCTACAGAGGGTCCGAAGCCAACTACACGCCCACGGAGAAGGAAATCTTGGCCGCCTATGAAGGAGTTCAAGCCGCTTCAGAAGTAATTGGCACGGAAACGCAGCTGCTTCTGGCACCCCGACTGCCGGTGCTGGGGTGGATGTTCAAGGGAAAGGTTCCTTCCACGCATCATGCCACCGACACTACTTGGAGCAAATGGATTGCCCTCATTACGCAGCGCACCCGTATTGGAAACCCAAATCGCCCTGGGATTCTGGAAGTTATAACGAACTGGCCTGAAGGTGAGACTTTTGGTTTATCCTCTGAAGAAGAGGAGCAAGTGACACGTGCTGAGGAGGCCCCACCATATAATGAGCTACCGGAGACTGAAAAACGATATGCCCTCTTCACTGATGGTTCCTGCCGAATTATAGGCACTGACAGGAAATGGAAAGCTGCAGTATGGAGCCCCACACGACGAGTTGCACAAGCTACCGAGGGACAAGGTGGATCGAGTCAGATGGCAGAGCTTAAAGCTGTCCAGCTGGCTTTGGATATTGCTGAACGGGAGAAGTGGCCGAGGCTCTATCTCTACACCGACTCATGGATGGTAGCTAATGCCCTGTGGGGATGGCTGAATCACTGGAAAAAGGCCAACTGGCAGCGCAGAGGGAAACCCATCTGGGCTGCTGAGATTTGGCAGGACATTGCTACCCGAGTAGAGAAGCTAACCGTGAAGGTTCGACACGTGGATGCGCACGTACCCAAGAGTCGGGCTAATGAGGAGCATCGCAACAATGAGCAGGTAGACAAAGCTGCCAAGGTGAAAGTATCACAGGTGGATCTAGACTGGCAGCACAAGGGAGAATTATTCCTAGCTCGTTGGGCCCATGATGCCTCTGGTCATCAGGGAAGAGATGCAACATACCGATGGGCCCGTGACCGAGGGGTGGACCTTACTATGGACAGCATCTCACAGGTCATCCATGACTGTGAGACCTGCGCTGCAATCAAACAGGCCAAGCGGGTGAAGCCTCTGTGGTACGGTGGACGATGGTTGAAGTACAGGTATGGGGAAGCCTGGCAAATTGACTACATCACCCTTCCCCAGACCCGCCAAGGCAAGCGCTACGTACTGACCATGGTAGAAGCAACCACAGGTTGGCTGGAGACCTATCCTGTGCCTCATGCCACTGCCCGGAACACCATCCTGGGCCTGGAAAAACAAGTCCTGTGGAGACACGGCACCCCAGAGAGAATCGAGTCAGACAACGGGACACATTTCAAGAATGGCCTTATAAACACCTGGGCCAAAGAACATGGTATTGAATGGATATACCACATTCCTTATCATGCTCCAGCTGCCGGGAAAGTTGAACGGTGCAATGGACTATTAAAGACCACCCTGAAGGCACTTGGCGGAGGAACCTTCAAGAACTGGGACATAAACTTAGCCAAAGCCACCTGGATGGTAAACACCCGAGGCTCCATCAATCGAGCTGGTCCGGCCCAGTCTGAACCCTTGCACACAGTGGATGGAGATAAAGTCCCTGTGGTACACCTGAAAGGGATTTTAGGAAAGACTGTTTGGATTAATCCCACCTCAGGCAAAGGCAGACCCATCCGTGGGATTGTTTTTGCTCAAGGACCTGGTTACACTTGGTGGGTAATGCAAAAAGATGGAGAAACCCGTTGTGTACCACGAGGAGACTTGATTCTGAGTGAGAACTAAAATCAGCGTGTAGGGTTTTATTCTGTGTATATACCTATGTATATGTATGTATCTGTGAGAGTGTATGATGTAGATGGTGATAGAATAAGGGGTGGATTATGTCCTAGGTTACAATATAAAATTGTGCCCAGGGATGTATTCTATCCCCATGAGCTGTTGGAGCCAAGGTGGGGCAGTGTTCTCCCTTATCTTCTGTTAACGAGCCCAACAATGCCTTCCCGGAAAACGTTATCTCTGTTTAATGGGCCATCAAGGATCCATTTGCACGACTGATAAGATGAAATCATGCTATTGTGAGATGCTCTGCCCAGGGGGAGGAGCCAAGCATTCCCACCTGGATATAATCCAGGGGTTGAGACCCCACTGGCAGCTTCTATCCACTGAACTCTCAGAGGAGACGAGCTTCCAGACGTTTCTACAGGGATCACTGCTTTGGATCATCTCTGCTCCAGCGGAACCACATCTGCTGCTCTAGGAGGATTCCCGGACTGCTTCAAACACCCTGACCAACAGGGTGTTAGGTTGTATCATTCTATTTATTTCACCTTTTTCCCTTCTTCTTCTATTAAATTGTATCTCTGACTGGGAGTCTCACTGGTTTTGCTTTCAAACCAGCACAAGCGTGAGGGCCAGGGGAGAGCAGGCCCCGCCTTGGCCAGGCCGCAGCCCCAGCAGAGCCCTGGCAGAGGCGGGAGCAGCCTGAGCCTGGCACAGGCAGGCTGCCATGAGGCCCTTGGAGCTGCAAGAGGCAGCAGCCCGGCCCTGGGTGCCTCTTGGTGGCCCTGGGCGAATCCTGGGCTCTCTGAGCCCAGTTGACAGCTGCCGCTCCCGAGGGGAAGCACAGCCCTGCTGGGCACAGCACAGCCTGGGGGCATTGGCCCTGTGCAGTCTGCACAGCAGGAGAGAAAGGCCAAGGCCAGCCCAGGGCTGGAGGCCTGGCTGAGCATTCCTGCTCTTGTGCCGGCTGCCCTGCAACTCCTGGCAAAGGTGAGCAGTGTGTGCAGCCCTCTGGGCACAGCAGGAGGGAGCTGGGCTGCTCCACAGGCTCCAGCACAGGGCAGCGTCCTTCAGGCATGGCGCTTCTGCCAGGGGAACCGAGGGCAGCGTCAGGCAGGGACAGCTTGTCAGGTCACATCTGCAGGAGCTCCTTCTTCAAATCTCCAACATCCCCTGTGTTCAGGGCCACACTCACATACCCAGTAGTTCTGTGGTTTGGATTTGCCATTGGAATTTCTCTGAGTGGGTAGAATTGACTTTCCCCTTCTGCTTCCCTGTCCCCTTTGTCACTGTTTTCTCCCGGTCTCATGGTTCCCAGGTAAACCGGGCTCTTGTGAACTTCTCTCATTAATTCGCAGCCCCTGGTCAAAGGACTTACTCTTCCTTGGACCCATCCTTGGCAGCAACTGACCAAGAAACCTCCAGTACCAGGAGAATCTTGATCTTCCTCACTCACTTGGTGGTTCACCCTTCCCCTCCACTTCTGTTGCACCTCATGCATCTCATCTGTCACCAACTACTTGCCTCCCACCTAATTTCCCTCTCAAACCTTCCCTAACTACTTCTGGCCACTTCCCCTCACAATCCCTCCTAGTCTCGTGCTGAAGTTGTGAACTATTCTTCTTTTTAAAGAAAGTTGAACCTGACTCAATCACTCCCGTCCTTTGTCACCCCTCCAAGCGATCAGATCGCTCCCTTCTTCCTCGAGAACCTTCCTGTGGGTTCTCAGACCAGGACTCGCCTTTCAGTCCCTCCCAGGGTCCTCACTCGTTCTTCCCTTTCACTTCCCTCCTTTCCTGGCTGCTCCCCTTGCGGAGAGCCGAAAATGCAGTACTGGGAGCTCCGCAGTCGCTTTGGGAGGCCGGGCTACCCAGCCCCTGTCTCATATTGTTATAAATGAAAATAAAAGAACAAATTTAAAATTTAGCAGCAATTTTAATAGCAATTTAGTATAAGATTAAGCATATACAAAAATTTGGCAATAATTAATTAAGTCTGGCTAAGGTTCTGATAAGGCATAAGCAAAACACACCAGGGTATGGGGAGGGCTTCTCACCCCACCTCACCTACAAAACAGAGCAATTCAGACTACACTTATATACCATATGCTAATACATATTCATCAGTGTTTCCCATAAGTTTCCTCCTATTTCTGATTCTAAAAATCTACATCACTATACTTCATGGTGCATGCTTCACTTGTTGCTAGGGGGTCTTCTGTCTTCTTTGGGTGGTCTTTTGGATGAAGGCTCACAGTCTTCCTCATTGTCCTCTGGATAACCTTAAAGGCTGCCATTGCGTACTAAGCGTTGTGGTATGTAAGTAAGCATTATGTTCCAAAAAATTCACCTTGCATTTCATAGATAAAACCATAACTTCAGATCTCGGCCTTGAGACCATCCCAACTTTGTCCATCTCAAGGCCGATTCTGTCTTCAGACGTCTACAAAGGGGCCCATCTGCTTTTTAACACTGATTTCCTTTATTGCTTTATGACAATACTTTTCTAAAGAGTTACAATATAGTTAGGACAAAATCACATTCATTTATCACAATTTCCCCCATTTCTCTTTTTGATCATATTGATTTGGTGTTTTTTATTAAAAGATTGTGTCTTGGTATATTCTACATCTCTAAAAATCCAGGTTTTCACGTTCCTTCGTTTCTTTTTTTTTTTTTAATCAAATTAGATATGTGGTATTTTTGCTTACATAGCACAGGAGATAAAACATGGTATAGGCAACAATTCCAATAATGAATTCGGATGGTAAAAACCCCCAGACGTCCCTGAAGAGGCTCCTGCTACTTTTGATTAACACTGTTCCATTATTATCTATTTTAAGACAGCATTTTGATGCATCATGTTTTTCACAAATGCTGCCGCCTTCTGCCATTTGATCGTCTAAAACCAATCTATTCTGATATATTGCTGCTATCATGTGTATGTTTTGTTGGGTTGCTGATTTGTTGAAAATTATTTCAACTCCCACTTGCAGTTTTATCAGTTAATTTTAGAGATAGTTTGGAGCTCTATATTGTCTGGTTCTATTTTGATCCCAGGTAGTCAGATCATAACAGTTTATGATTTTTTCTGTGGGTCATTAATTTTCACTCCATTTATGGCTGTCCCTTAGGTTTGTCTTGTTATTGCTCATGGCTTGATTAAGTAGGGCTTTCTCTAGTGGATTTCCCTGGGACCATGGCAGGGTGAAGAAGGAGGGCTGGATAATTCCTGAAGTACAAGTCTCTTTCGACTTCCAGGGTAATTCCCTGTATGCTTGCTGTCTGCAAATCCAATATATCCCATCGGGGCTTTCCATTTGTTATCTGTTTGATCTGTTGTTCCCAATAGAATTTTAGGTTGCTTATGGATTGGTAGGGTTAGCTCCAGGACTTTTATGCCAGCACATATCAGTTTGATGATTCCATTCCCAATTCATTTCTTTTGTTATTCCCCAATATCCAATAGGAATTTTGGGCTGCCAGGTCTTAGTATTATTATCTGAATGTACAACTAGGTTAGATTTACAGAGGATATACCCCACCTCTTTGGTGTAGTTCTTTCCTTTTTGAGTTATACAAACTGCTCCAATTACTTGGTGACTTCAAATCCACTCTCCAGGCCATTTTGTTTCCTCAGAAATTTGGGTATAATTCCCTTTTAAAAAGTGTCTTGGAGCTAAACCTTCGTCCCACCATGGCCATTTTTCAGCCATTTGATTTCCCCCACAAATCCAACATCTTGATAAACTTAATTTGGTTGTGATTTTTGGCATTAAATCCATAAAAAGCTTTTTATCTGAGGTTGGCAAATCCCAGTTGCTATCTTGCTGCCTTAATTGGTTAGAAAACACTCTTGGATTTTTCTCTTTATTCTTACTCTGCTCTTTTTGTTCTGAATCTCCCCACTCTTCTCTTTTTGGGAAACAAAGGAATTCTTCCTTTGTGGGGCAGTCTGGGTTGGAAGGCTTCCATTCCCTAATGCTGGATTAACTCCCACCCCATAGGCTTGTCCATTTCTATGGCAAATTTCTAAGCTTGTACGGTTGTAACATTCGGCATCAGCAGAGTGATGCACTGCAAAAACAGTTATCAGATTGTGGCGTCCCATATCAGTTGGTAACATTGATTCCAGGGGTTGCTAGATGCAAAGGGTATCATGATCCATGTTAGGAGCAGGTATCTCAGGAGCCTTGGCTCTCTACCTCTCTCCAGGCCCCTTGGGTTGCAGCCAAGGGCTGAGATAGTAGTCTTCTTGGTAGCAGAGTCTGTGTCCTGGAACTTCTTTGCTGATACCATTTCTGTTAAGCCAATCTCTGCTCTTACTCCTTGGATACAATGATTATGTCACAGAATATTTACAGTTTTAAGACACTGTTTTTCTCTCTTTTCCTATTTTCTCTCTTACCAAGGGCGCAAGGAGCCTCGGGGATGTGCCAACTATGGTCATGTTTCTTCAAAACTCAAAAATATACCTGTTATAAACAAGGTGTGCACACTAACAACTACAATAAAACAAAGCTATTTTTACCTCTCATTCAATTGTTGCTGCCACCAATGAACACAATCTTGATGCTAATTCATAGCTATCGGTGGTCTATTATGGATTTGGTGGGTGACAACTTGGACTTCTGCAATAAAATAGGTGTTCTTCCAGCACGATTGTCCAGCTCTCAGCAGCTCAAGAAATGACGGATACGCTTCTCCCAATGGTCTTCTGCCTCTGGACACAGCAGGGTTACTGTCAGCAGCAAGTTCCAAACTGCTGGCAAGGTGGTGTTTGAGCAAAGGTTAAATTGAACTTCCAGAGTTACTAGATTGTGGCACTGGAGTTGGTGGTTGATCATCTTGCAAAGGGGTACGTCCTTCATTTATAGTAAAATTATTTCCATAGCCTGTCACTTTATGTCTTAATACAAATCCATCCCAAATTTTTACCTGTTCCTAATTTTTTCTCTCTAAACCACCACATTTAGCATTGGTTTGAGTGTGTGCTGCAAATGCTTGGGTCATGGTCCAGCCATGCTTCACATTTTGGTAGTACTTCAAGCAGGGATGGGTTATCCCATTCTGTGGCAGACTCAACAGTACTACAAGGCCCCACAGTTTTATGATCCCTCTGCCTCCTTCACCTATCGGGTGCTTCCTGCAGCGAGGGGCACCATCTTCTGGGCAGCAAGGATGTTCTTCAGGGGTTCCCTATCAGCTTCCTCGGATTGCGTGCTGTCTCTTCAATGCTTCAACGTTTGTGTCACTCAGTCTTTTTAATACTTGCCTGCTTTGCTCACTTCCCTCTTAATCTGTATTTCCACAACATCCACCCCTCATGAAACTCTAGTTCTAATGTTCCTCCTTCTACTCTCTTGTTTGGAGTGTATTTGGTTAAAATCTGTTCAGTGTGTTTACACCCGGGACACAACCCTTTTGGGGGATAAGCCCTGTGACAATGATAATCCCACCTCTCCTTACAATAGTTACATCCAATGCTTACAAAGGGATAGCAATTACAATCCTTCTCAATACAAGTGATTTTATCTCCTGGCATTTTGGCTGAGAGGCAATTCCCAGTCTCTTCCTTTTGTTGTTATTCGGGAGATGTGTATATACCCTTTTCCTTCTGCTTAGGCTGCTGCTTCTGTGGTTAAAAACATTAGAAAAGGCCCTTCTCAATGGGTTTTAAGCATTTATTTCAGTTTTATCAAATTTCCGGTAACAGTCTTAATATGCTGTAACCATATTTTGGCTACTGTCTGAGCTGTAGTCTAAGCCAAAGGGAATGCTTCTACCCAATAAATCAATTGATCTGCTAGAGCTAATAAATATTTCCATCTGCCCACTCTGGGTAGTTTGGTAAAATCAACTTGGATCTTTTCAAACAGCCTGTATGCCATACGGTGGCCCCCAGAGGGATGACTCCTCTACACTTTTTGTTCACTTTTTAACATGTGAGATATTCCTGAGTAATGTGTTTCCCTTAGATCTGGACATATTTTTGTTTGTAGCTCTGTGACCTCTGTGTAATCATGTATTAATTCTTCCCCTGGGTTCCCACAGAGAAACTGAACAGGATTTTGTATATTTGTTACTTTCAGCTCTAATTCAGGGAGGTCATCAAGACAGCTTCATATTTTAATATTTGGCAATCAGTTAACCAATTTTTTTCTTTTTCCTGTTTCATCGGAATACTACATGGTGTTGTTAATTCCCGGATTATTTTTTTTCATTTAAGGAGATAAATTTTATTTTAGTTTTGTTTCAAAGGGGAGGAGGGTTTTTTTTTTTAATTTTCAAGGTCTTTATTAAATCTCTTCCTAACAAACTATTTTCAGCCTCAGGTAATAACAGTAAGTCACCCCAAGTTTGTCATCTGATTCAATCTGTACATTTTTAATCACAGGGACTTGAAACAGTTTTCTTTTTACACCAATTACTGGGACACATTCCTGGCTTCCTTCACATCCCTGGGGTAATTTTCTTAGGGTGGATCTGGAGGCTCCTGTATCTACTAAAAATATTATTTCTTCTTTGTGAGGACCTGTCTTAAGCTTTATCAAGGGATGTTCTTGTGTCGTGTCTGTTGACAAGGGGTTTTTGACATGGCTTTTGAGGTGTGGTGGTAGAAATGGAGAAATTTTTCCTTCTGTGAGACTAGGAATAATTGCCATAATGAGAACATTGTTTTTGGAGTGATTGTAGTTATTGGTAAATGTAAGAATTTGAAAAAAAAAATCACTGTAATGCAGATGTCTATTCTAGGAAAGCTGTTGCTTGCAAGACCCTTGAGATTTGGTTTTTTCAGCTGATTTTGGATGGGAAATGGCTTTGATATTTGTTTCTTTGCAATTAAGGATAATTAAATTAATTACAGCTCTTGTAACTTTGTGTAGAGATCTCTCACTGTTGTTCATGTACCAGTTAATTAAAAAAAAATAAAGAAAAATCCAGTTTTCAAACGAAACTGGGACATATGTAGATGTCACATTTCTTGTCACATCTCAGTTGCCATTCCAGATTCGAATTGCAGCACTGAATGCGAGCTCCACAGTTGAGGATGGCTATGAAGGTACCTTCCAAAGTCATAAGACACAGACAAAGGAAGCTCAAGTAAGTAATTCCACAATTTTCTTCATGAAGTTTTGTCTTGGGGGGAGTTTTGTCCTCTAGGTGCAGGGATTTGTTCAACCACGATATTTTGTTTTGATGGAAGTTTAGTTACTCTGTCTCTTGAACCCTTCTGTAGCAAACTAAAACTTCACCCAAATGAGTTCTTTTAGGACAGTAACACAAATGTTCTGCTCTATAGCAGAAGTATGAAAAAGTGTTAAAAGTGTGGAACCACTGAAATCCATAATAAGCATAAGTATATAGAATAAAATTGTCCTAATGAATACATTTTAATTCTTGAAATCACAGGAAGCAGAAGCTTTTGCTTTGTACCACAAAGCTTTGGAGCTTCAGAAACATGACTGCTTTGAAGAGTCTGCTAAAGCTTCTCATGAGCTACTTGAGATTGGTCTTCTGTAAGAGGTCAGTGACCTGGAGAGAATGACACTCTAGAAACTGTTTGCTCTATTTGGTCTGACTTCATGACATCCTGGAAATGCCAGTCTTATCAATTAACAAGTTGTTAGCTGTTCCTGTTACTTGTCTGATTCCTGATGCTCACATTGCATTTCTTTTATAATTTCTAGGCAGTTCTTTCTGGTGATGAGAAAGAAGGGCTGAAACACCCGGGTTTGATGCTCAAATATTCCACCTATAAAAACCCAGCACAACTGGCAGCACAGTGGGATGACTTAGAGACAGCCATGGAGTTCTATCTGGAGGTACAGTGCAACTGAAATGAGACCCTGGAGCCTTAATGTTTTTAAAAACTTTCTAAAATACAGACATACACATCCAGCACACATGGTGTCAGTGTATAATTGAATCCTGTATTCTTTCTGATGCTGTATGGGATAAAATTGCTCCACCATTCAGTCCCCAAAGCAGTTGTAATCCTGCTGAAAACTAAAGCAGTGCCAGTCCCTGCAGCAGAGTGGGTGTGCATGGCTGAAATGTGGATCATATTATTTGTTGTGCTTTCTAGGCTGCAATGCTGGACTCCACTGATGTCAGCCTCTGGTATAAAATTGGTGGTGTGGCAACAAAACTGATCCGCCTGCCCTTGGCTTGTCATGCTTTTGAAGAAGGGCTCAGGTGTAATCCTGATCCCTGGCCTTGTTTAGATGACTTGATCACAATTTTGTATACACTCAGTGACTGCACCAGTGAGTACAGTGCATGAAAAACATCTCAGTCTGTGTGTAATTTTACACACCAAGACAAATTGTAACCATGAAATCATCAATCATAGGGATTGAAGTGTATCTTGCCTAGGCAATGCAGCAGGGTTTGATAGAGACCCCTACTTCATGATAGAGATTTGACTGAATTCTAAGGCATGATGGTGTAGAGAAGTTTTGGTTCCCCTCAATATAAATGTCTGTGGTCTGTCATAGATCAGAGACCGTGCAGGAAGTTTCCCTCTGCACTGTTCCTTTGCATTCCCATGTCTGTTGGTTTTGGCTTTCTAGCAATTTCCTGCTGCATAACTCTAGGATTTGGGTTTAAAAAGACAGTCTGACTCCTAATCCTGGTAGGATTAATTGTAGTTACAGCAGTGGGATACACTGCTTGCTTCACTTATGGAATCTGCAGTTAAGACATTTGAGAACAAAAAAAATGGTGAATAGTTATGTCGATGGTTTAGGTTCTAATTCCTTCTGTGCTAGAACAGGCTTGAAAGTAAGTGAAAGATGTACTGCAAACATTGTTGGAACAAAATGCATGATGTTCTTTTTCTGGATACAATACCTAGGAAGACACAAGAGGCAATTTTAACTGTCTGCATGTCATGATTTGACACCTTACAAAGCAATTGGATGAATTCATGCAAAGATGACATTTGGGTGGAATTCAGTGGTGAATGTGAGGCCCAGAAATGGGAGCTCTGAATGAACCAAAGCAGGCATTGCCCATTGAATTTCTATTCCGTCACATGTTTGTACTTGACCTGCCAAGCTCTGGAAAGAGACTGTCTGTATAGCAAAGGATTGGTTGTGAAGAAGATCTTGGAAGAGCAGCCTTGCCTCCAGATAGACTGCTTAAGGATGTTCCTGAAATGGTGAATGTTGTCTTAGAGTATCTACTGCCTTAAGAGTGTAAATTTAGGGTTTGGGGTTGCTCAAAAAGCCTGCTGAGATCTTGTGCTTTAAGTGATAGGAAGACCTTGCTGACCTGCCTTCTGAATAATGTTCTGTGTTGGTGCTGCTGACAGAATGCTCTTCAGGAATTCCTTTTGGAGGGAGGTAGAAAGAGGAAAAGAATCCTTTTGTTGCTGCTCATTTCTTTTCATAGCTGGATCTCCTGTAATCATCTGCCTTTGTTTTTACTTGGGAGTTCCTGATCCCTGCAGCATTCACTTTAGTTTTCCTAATTAAAACAAACCAATAAAAACCAAAAGCAAAACACCTCTCACCCCGCCCCCCCAGAAAACCTCACCAAAACCTCCCCAGACGTTACTGCTTTTCTTTCTGTATGGATTTTATAGTATGAGTGGGTAGGAAGAAAGTGGGAAAATAGAGGCCCATCACATTGACAGGATCTAAGTTAACTGATCATTTAGAACAAAGACTTCTGATGGTTGACATTTGTATATTATGCCCTAAAGTTGGTAACATAATTATTATGTTATGTGAATGCTTCTTTTAATGCTGTTTTTGTTATGTTATGTCAGGATATTAAATGCATCCCCTCTAGGCTTTAATAAAAAAAAAATCCCAGCAACCCAAAACTTTAACTTCTCTCCATTCTTATTATTTCTTAGTGACATGTCTGTCCATAATAGGAATGTGAGTGCAGCTGGAACAGGAGGGATCATCAACGAAGCACTGGAGCTGTGTAAGAAAAGACAGGTGTTGCTGGTGCGTGACAGAGAGCCAGGCCTCAGACTGGGGCAGCCAATTCCCTTTTTCACCTGTGTCTTTCTATTTTCTTTTCTCAAAAAGATCCTCTGAAGCACCAGTTCTGACAGTTCTGTGTTGTGCTTCAGACTTCTTCAAAAGACCTTTTTTTTCTTTTGTTTCCCTTGTGAAAACAAACTATCCCCCCCCAGTATTTTCTTATTAGCTTCTAGGCTGGTTTGGTGGGCTGGTGGTATTAGCATCAAGCCCATAGCAATTAGTTTTCAACTTTTGATTTTAAACCAGTGATGTAAAAAACAAATATGGTATCGGAGAACGATTTGGCAGCTATTACAATGTATTACTGGATTTTTCATATATGCCTAGTTTGTATGTGAATTTCAAAGCAAGTTTAGCTTTTCAGAATTGCTTTTACGATTCGGATAATGAAAACTCAGGAAAAAATTGCAGTTCTTTATTTCCAGGAAGATATAAGGATGCTAATAAGTTGTTGCATATGTCTTTATTAAGGTATAAAGGATTGGTGTTTGATTTTTGTATTGCACATATTTTTCTGGCATATTAGTGGACTCTGTATGTAGTTTGTATTGCAGAGAAGTTGTTTCTATTTGTGAGTAGGGATGAGTTCTTTCAGTAGTGTTGGTTGAATGCTGAACCTGAAAATTTTCTTTGATACTACTTTTTTTTTAGGTTTTGGTATAATTTCCTCAACAACTCCTGCAATTTCCAACAACTCCTTGTGTTTTTAGAGAGATTTTCTGAGTGATGGGACAGGTTGTTGACACTCAGATGTGTATCACTGTCTCACTGAGAAGCTACTCATGCTATCTCTAAGCTGTTGGAGAAAACCAGTGTCGAATGCTGTTAGGTTTGCAAATATAAAATAGAAAAAAATGTGACAAGAACTGAAGACATTGTGATGCCATTGTGTTTCCAGTTGCAGGTGGAAGTGTTTAGGAGAAGCCTGACTTGCCATGTATCAGCACCTCACAACGGGGGATCCTCCTCGACCCAGTCTGGGCAAGAGAATTGATCTCAGACTACAGAGACCCCGTTCAACATTTGATGCTTTCTCCCACCTCTGCTCCTGTCAGTGTTATTCAGCCAGCTCCTGTCAGCACAAATCCAGTGGTGACAATGCCAGATCCTGTGTTACCTTCTACTCCAACCACAGCCAACTTCCCAAGTGCCAGTCAGAGTTCATTGGAACCAGGAGCTACTGTAGGTGAGCAAGGTACTTCAATCTAAGATTCAAGCTATCTTTCCTACTTACCTGGATCTAAAAAACACTTCAGACTTCTTTGGGACATGCTGCATGTTGGTGGAGTCAGAAGCTTTTCAGCATCCATGTAACATCTGATGGAGAAAGTGAAGGAGAATCTGCCCTTGATTGGTTTGGTGCTGTTCCTCACACTTGAGTTTCTCAGTCTTTCAGATGAGAAAAATTGTGTCTCCATTCCAGCAGTGATGCATATCAAACTTTGCATGCTGGCAAGGGCCTTGAGCTCCACAGAAGGAATGAGCTGTTTTGCAGAAAGATGACTGTGTTCTTTTTCTGCTCATGTGTCACTTGAAGAAGCTGAGAAGACCAAGTTGTCACATGTATTTCTTTGAAATCTGTACAAGATTATTTTTTGGCACTTTCTTCAGAAGGAAACTAATGAATCTCAAGTGTTGCTGTGTAAATATTTTTTTAAAAATAAAAAAGATGACTCACTTTTTATTTCTCAATTTAACCTGTCAGGTTTGGGGGTTTTTCATGATGTTTTTAGGTGATGTATCTGCAGGTGATCAATCTAAGAAAGGAGTGAAGCAAGGAAAAATTACAGAAGATAGTTGTGAAACAGCCAAAAGGAGATCTGCTAGAGTTCAGAACACCAAGTGTAAAAAAGAGAAGGTTGACTGTTCCTGAGCTGAACAGACCTGAGTGAGGCTCCATGCAACTCTAACCTGTATTAATGTGTGTTTATGCACACACACCCACAGAGATGTAACAGATCCAGATAGATTTTACCCATTTATTCTGTTGTTGCTCTTTCTTTCCCTCCCTCTCCCTTTCCATCTGATAGGACAGTTTTGTTTTGTCATCAGGTCAGTACAGAGGCTGCTCTGTTCTCACTGCCTGATGGAGAGTCAGCATTGCTGCTTTTAACAGAGTAAATACAGTGTAGTTTTAAGATAATCTGAAGCTTACAGTGAAAAAACCCAAGCAACAAAACAAACCAAAACCATCTCCACAGCATCACCATTTTATTACCTTCATAAATCTGGAATTTCCTGTAAGCAAATAGAAAAAAGAGTAAGTTCTTTCCATTAAAGTTAAACCAGCTTAATGACAGAAGATGGTATTTCTTGAATGACAAAACCAGTTCTGATGCTTCTTGTCCACTGAGCCAGCCTATGTTATCTTTGTAATGTTTGCAGTCTGTATTCATTTGGAAAGTGATTTGCCTTGGGTATGACTTCAGTTTAAATATTTTTTCAGATCAAGTGTTTTTTACTTCTTTGGAAATGACATATTAAGGATGAAAATTGCTGTGTTCCATTGATGTCATTGACAAAAGAAACCAAAGTGCCTCTATGTAGCAGATGTGAAATTTTTATACATCCTGTGACTTATTGATGTGTATTTTTCACATCTACATGCCCTTTTTCAAACAAAAGTAAATTTATTTATAAATATATTCCCTTGGTTCTCATTATTAGAACTGCAGAACTGCTTCCTTGTATGTAAATTTTGTCTTCTTTTTCAAATGTTAGTGCTACTGCTATATTCTGGAATTGTGCTTTTAGCATGATTTGGAAATTCCATATAGTTTTATTTCAGCCAGATCAAAATATCAAGATAACAATTTTTTCTAACATCAGAGGCAATGCTGTTCTGACTTTCTTTCGTGAGCTGAGATTTTTCTTTTTGAATGCTTCTAAGTATGGTTTGATTTTGTACCTGTTGATTTGTCAGTGGTATTATAGACACCTTTTAGGCAGAAGAAGTAGTTCTATAGCTTGGGAATAGAAATCCCAAGAGGACAAGATGAAGGCTTTCTTTGAAGTAAACTGCAAATCTAGTGATTTTTAAAAAAATCTATGCTTCTTTTAATGTATTTCTTTTTGTGACTACTCTTCTGATATCTCCTTACTTTTTCTGAAGGCTGTGATGTTCATGAGCCTTTCTTGCATGGAACTGTAATGAGATCAGTGGCTGCTGACAAAAGAGAAGAGTTCTGCAGGTAAGAACTTGATGTCACTTTCTTCAGACTCTGAAAACACTGAGGCTGTATGAAGAAGTGTTTCCAGGAATTCACTGGATTTTGGAGCTATTTTTTCCTAATATCTTCCAGGTCTGTGTTTAATTGGTGCATCAGTTGTTTGCCTTTGGGTAGATCAGTAGCTTTGAAATTTGGTGTGTGGGACTCGTTCCAGGGGATGCCACTAACTTCATGCTAAAATGTAATGAATTGCCTTGCAGTTTCTCCACAAAATTGTCCTGCTGCCTCTGTGAATGGAGAGTTTGGTCCTGCCTTGCCAGGAACTCATTTTTTGGGAGACCTGTTGCAGCTGTCGTTTGCGTCTTCACGGCAAGATTTATTTGGGGAAGGCTGGATAGAGTTTGTCACTCGGGTGCATTGGCTGAAGGGTGGCTTTCCAGCACTGCAGGGTTGGTTTAACACACACAGATTTTCCCAAATTAAAGTCAATCTGATTCAGATGCAGCTGATTGGGGAATCTCAGCTCTTTGAAGCATGTGGATAAAATCAGCTTAAAACAGAGCAATTTCATTTTACTTTTCAATATCATTAACTTTCCCTGAGGGTTGAGGTGGAAATGAAGTAGGAGGTCTCACATGTTAAGCAAATATTCAGCTATGTTCAATATATGTCTTTGTTTAAAATAACTCAGCTTGAAAAAAAAAATAAATTATTTGTTGTAAAGTTACTTGGAATAGTATTGTGGAGCTGCTGAACATAAGATTTTTGGGGGCCTGGAATTGTGGACGTTATCATAGTCTCAGGAAGTCCAAAATGCAGATTATAACAGAAGCAGACTTATGACTCTGCAAAAATAATATGAGCAGGCCTTGGCTGTGAATACAGCATGAAGGGTTTTATTGTTAAGTTTAGAATAGCTTGCACAATTCTAGAAAGCTCTTTTGTTTTAAGATGTATTTCTTGAGTTAGTATGTATCTTTCTTGGGTTTTGATAAGGGTTTCTAGGACAGCTTTAGCCCCTGCTTAGAATCCTTCTTTTATTGGTTCTCCCCTGCCTCACCCCTCTCTGTCATGCATATTTTCCTTCGTGTCCATCATATAATTCTTATCTTTGAAGTACAGTAAAGCTAGCCACTGACCTCGCAAGACTGCCCTCGGCCCATCCTAGAACTTGTGCTGGATTTGTTAGAACTTAAATGACTTAATTTGGCATGATGTATTTAGATTGTTTTATTGGTATCTGTAACTTAGAACCCACCCCAGAATTGTAGTATTAAACCGCCCACCACCCCAGGCTCGGGGTCTCTCTCCAGAGGCACCAGCCTGGTGGCTGGGTGGGGAGCACCCTGACCCCCTTTCCCCCCACCCCCGAATAAAGCCTCTGTTCCCTGGAAAATCCAAGAGAGTCCCTTCTTTCTTCGATCCAGCCTTGGCAGCGTTACCCAGTTGCAAGACCCGAACCCCCACAAAGTGACTTGTTGAGGCGTGCAGGGAGCTGCCGGGGAGCCCAGGCTAGACACCGAGCCAGGGCCGGAGCAAGCACGCACTGCAACACAGACTCTGTTTTATTACTCTTCCCTCTGCTTTTTCAAGGTGGCATGGTTCTACTTTTGCAGACTTTTAATTGAATATGCAAATTTTGCAGCAGAGGGTTTTAAGCCTATCACTAAGGGGAATAATTTGAACGAAATTGATCCCAGTCTTTTTTTCCCCTCTAAGTGTTCCTTCCCAAGGACATCAAAGAGGGGTTTTTTTTATCCAGTAATTATGTTTAAATCAATTGTCAACTAGTTGTGTGAGTCAGTTTTGTAAGTGTGAACTAACTTGTTCCTTCCCTTTTTTTTCTTCTGCATCTAAGGATTCCTTTTGAATAAAGTCATTTAGGAAAAATGAGAGTCCCTCTACAACTCCTGGCAGTTTTTCCCTTGTGATATGCAGAGTTATATTTTGCCTGTGCATTCCTTCCTGACCTCTCAGCTTCAGTAACTACTTTGCACAGAGCAAGTCCAATTCATTCACTTTGCAGGATATAGGAATGTTTCTTGACTCAGTGTTTTAATTGGCACAAATGGAAGAGTTCTTTCTGCTGGTTTACTCTTCTGCCTTTTTAAAGGAAAGGGGTTTTAGCACTTCAGACCAATCTTACAAATTTATGCAGGCTCAATTCTATTTTCCTGATATGTTTTATCTGTTCTTGAAATAATTGGTAAAATATTTTAAAATATTTTGGCTTTAATTTGAGCTGTTGATTTTTTTTGTTGTTGTATTTCGAGGACATGTGGTAATCACACTAGCAGTGCCTGCATTGAAGTGAAACATTTTCTACAGACTTTGGAGAGCCTTTCTGCAGTGAGAACCGTAGGATTTTTTTGGTTGATTGTTTTCCTCTATACTGTTTCTACAGGGATACCTGGAACAGGCACTTGAAAACGATGATATCTGCCCTGAAATGCTGCAGAACTCCAGCAGCACACAAGCTAAAGCTGGCAATGAGTGCAGCATCGTGATACGGTTGCCTGATCCGCATGTTGGTTCTGTGGTCTTTTTAGAAGAGGGAAGAATTCATTTGCAGGTGTGTGTTCCCTGTCCCATCCCTCACATTCCCTCTCTCCCAGTTTCAAATGTCACCTCTGAGTTAGTTCTTTTGTGGTGGCAGTTTACTGTAGCTCAGAGTGAGGGTTTTGTAGTTTGAAGGTGATGTCAAAACTACCTCTCATTTTCAAAAACAACAGTTTTTGTATCTGCTGGTCCTGTGCACTTTAGATTGCATTTATGCAACATAAAAAGACTAAAGCAGCTGCATGTACAGCAGTAGATGATTGAATCAGTGTTTTTCTTTTCTTTTCTTCAACATGAAGAGCTCAACTGCTGGGAGAAGTGCCAGTAGTCAAATAGATGTGAAAAGCAAAGTGAAGATTGTATCATCTCTCATGTTTGCAGCATGAAAAGAACCTGAAATCTCTAGAGAGATGCCAGTATTTGGGAGAGACCCAGCAACTGCACGAGGCAGGGGATTATAATGCAGTGGTGCATCTGCTCCAGCCAACATTGTGCTGTCATGGTCAGGGCAGAGCCAAACATCCAGTTTGTCCACACCAGAGAGTCCAGCACAGCTGCTACTCCTCCAGGTTTGCTTTGTGCCTTAAAACATCTGCTGTAATAAGGAATTCAGACTAACTCCTGAAAACAGCATGGAAAGTTTTCTGGAGTGTCAGCTGTGTTCATGAGTCTTATTTACAAAGCCAAACGTGGAACCAAGTCTGTAAATGCTCTGAAGAGCACAGCTTTATCAACATCATTAGCAATGGGCCAGCTTTTGCTGACTGAGAATGTGGCTAAAGATACAAGATGCTGAGGCCTCCATGAAATGAACAGAAACGTGAATCATTTCCTGAGTGATTTCTGTGCATGGATTCATGCTGCTGCTGACTATATGGTGACTTAGAAGCACTCTGAAACTTGGGTATCCAGCATATGAATGATTTTTGTGCTGTGAAGACACTCTCCTGCATGAATGAGAAATCCATGCAGTATAATTGCTGTAGAGTTAGTCCATTTGACACTGTAAAAAGAAGCGTATAAATTAGCTCAGTTGTGAGGATATTAGGTTATTTGGAGGGAAAAAGTCGGCCCAAAAAAAGACTGCTGGTCTTTTAAGTGGACTGAACCAAATGCTACAGTTTCCTTGCTATCTCACGACTCTGAGACATAGATTTTAAAGAATATAAGATTTTAAAGAAATTAAGATTTTAGTTAGAAATAAGTCTTATGGTTGTCGAAGTTAAATAAGAGCTTTGTGGTTAGCTAAGGAAGACTAAGCTTGAGTTAACTTTTTCTAAATAACTGATTGCTTGTCAACCTTATGTTTGCTTAGCTGTGCTTGAATTAATAAATAGAGAACCTGATAAATAGGCTTAGGGACACAGGACAATTACAGAGACTCCCCAGTCCTGAAACTTATTGAAAGTCACTGTACCTAAGGAAATGAGAATTCTACCAACACCCATTTGTCACCATTTGCATTGAAAAGGTAGAAAGTTCAGAGCAATGAAGAGTCATTTTACTTCCTCATTTTGGACCCACTCCTCTTAAATGAGACCACCGACCCATTTCAAAGGACAAACTACGCATGCTTAATTTTTTTTTTTTTTGCTAATTACCATACAAAGCGGGGAATGGGATGTACCAAGGTTATGAATATGCATTTGTACTTTGGATATTCAACAGTTTTGTAAATAAAATAGCTTTGTGATTTTCTGTAAGGCGCGGTGTGCTTTTGGGGAGCTATCCCACATGCTGCCCAGCGCTGCAATAAACATACACTTTCTAACTTTAAACTGTTAGAGAGTTTTTGTCCGTCTCAGTTGGATATCAGTATTAGATCGATATTCATATTTTTAATAAATCAATTCGACCTCTGTAGAGTAGAAAGAAGCAGGAGAATGTTGCTATTACACGGGCCTTAGAGTTGCTACTGTGTTATTTATGAGGTAATAAAATGGTAGCCCAAGATCCTAAAGGTCCAAACCCTGTTTCTTGTGAGGGCTCTATTCAGCTGTGGATCATTAAAATGACAGACCTACAGCCATCCTTTTCCTATTTGGTTTCCTTGCATCTCTTATGAAAGCAGAAAGATGTGATGATGTTTTGGTATTTAGATCCTACTTGTGGACTTGTCATCCAGGATCCATGTACCTCCCGTTGTCCTTTGAATGTTGTATTGAAAGGTTTCTGTTTCATTTCATGGAAGTAATCCCATTAACTGAGTAGAGTGTTTTGCTTTGCCCTGCTCTGCCTTCATGTTTAAAAGAAACTCTGCATTGTTCCAATAGATCTTTTTCATGTTTCCATTCCCTAGGACTCCCTGCTCAAACTGAAAGACTACAAGCAATGCTTTCAATGCTCAGGTGTTGCCTTGACTGAAGCAGTTCAGCAGATGATGAATGTGACAGCAGCCTCTGCTAAAGAGGAGTGGGTTGCTAGGGTCCCACAGCTGCTGACAGGAATAGACACTTCATTCTCATCAGGGAACAGCATCTTGAAAGACTCCTCTGTCACAGCCAGCCTGCTTGGGTTAACAACCAACCTGATCCAGGTGAGCCATGCCCTGGCCCCAGCAGGGATGTGTTGTGTGCTGCAGCCCTCCAGGCATGAGACAGCTGCTCTGGGAATTCCCACCCTCTGGTAGTGATGGCTTTGGTTCCATTGCTGGTCCATTTTGGGGGAGATGGCTCTCACCATCTTGTGGGAACATTGTCACAGTCTGCAGTGGGATAGACCTGCACTGAGCACACACCTGTGCTAGAACCAAGACCAGCAGGTACCTTTAGATGATGCCTTAGGAAGGCTGACCTGAAGCAGAGCTAGAGAATAAAGTAGGGATTTCTTGAAAGGCCTTTAGGATGCCCCTTGGGCAGGACAAGAGCCTGACCAGGGCTACACCCATGGTGGACTAAGAATGGTCACAAAATGGACACCCTGTCACGAGGTCTCCCACTTGGATAAGTTTTGGTCCATTTGCATCTTGGGGTTTAATTGTCCAATTCCAGCTTCAGGTTGTGAGGTCCCATCCTTCTTGTTGCTCCCTTCAGTCCCCCATTGTTTGTGCTTTTGGGCCTGAAAGTTGTCATTGGTCTTCAGCAGGAAAAGGATTTGTTTTGTCCCCCTGCTCTGTGAAGAGAGCTTACCAGCACTTCATGTGAGGCTCAGAACTGCACCCCTAGGCAGCACAGAATCTGAAAAACATGAAAGCTCAAACTCAAGGCATCACAGACACCAAGCAACATAAACCAACCAAAATATGGTGGTTAGATAATCCAGCACTTGGATTTTTGGGCTCTTTGAAATGGTGATAATGTGAAGATTGATTGAGCTGTCTGGGTGTAGCTTTGACTAAGGCATGGCTCTGATCTTGCCTGTGAGTGCTTTCGGCTGGGGGGCAAGGTCCTGTATGCCTTACAAATGTGGTGGAATTGCTTGCAAGTGCTGGCCAAAGGAAACGTTTTTCTAGTAAAAACAGAGAGGGTGACCTTGAACAGGGCCGGCGAAAAAGTGAAATGTGAACTGCTTCTAGAATGATGAATACAGCTAATTTTAGCCTTTTCCAGAAGGTGTTTTCAAACCTCAAAACTGAATGAGCATTTTCAGTCCAGGTAACAAATGGCAGACTTACCAATGGCAGTTCTGTTAAGAAGCAGGTCTAGTTCATGTCACAATTCAATGTGCTTGCAATTCTCCAATCTCCATTTACTTCAGTAAAAAAACAGGGACCCTTCACTATTTACAAAATCTACTCTGATTGTGTAAAATATTATGTGTTATGGAATGTCATGGAATTCTGGAGAACAGTGTTCAGGCACATCATTTCTATAGCATCTTTAGTGATTCCAGTTGGTCTTGAACAGTTGTTGTAAGATCTTTTCCAGAATTGAGGAATTTTTTTAAGTTCCTCTTCATCTGGGCTGTAGAGAAATTTATTGTACAAGAATGCGGCCTAGTAATGCTAAGAATTGATGGGGTGTATTTGCTTACTCTGAATTGCTTGTAGAGCATATGAACAGAGACACATCTAGGTGGAAAAGGAGGGCAAATCATCTACTCCCCCTTCCCTTCCTTGATCTACCTCTAGCATTTTTACAGCCTCTTGTGGGAAGCTGAGACTCAACTTGAGATGATTTCCTTGGGATAAAATGTGCTGCCAACTTTGGGTTGTTTGGAAAGGATTCACAGCCAACCTTTGTCTTGCATCACTTTGTCTGTAGAATGTCTGTTTCTTTATTAGATCCCAGACTGCAGCATGGCTGTGCAGGGAGAACCAAAAGAGCCATGTGTGTCCTTGGTGCTTCCATGGATGATCCTGCACAGGATCACCCAGCATGAGGAAGATGCTTTTCGATGCCTTTGCTGCCAGCAAAGAGCCAGGGAGAAGAAGGTGGATCATTTCTTCACTTTCATGTATTGGGCCTGAGCTCTTGACCACCCAGCTCAGGAAGATCAAGTAATCAAAGACTTGTTTGTTGTCTTACCTTGCTGGCCAAAGGGAGTAGAGGGCTGTGCAAGCATCTCTTTCCACCAGAGAGAAAGCATTTTGCCAGCTGAAACAGTGACTCCAATTTCACTCAGTTCTGTGCTGCTTTAATATTTACCAATTTCTTTCTTCCAGTGAGTTCTGATACCCCTATGTTACGTTCTTCCCTGATGCTGCTGAACACAGCCCATGAGTATTTGGGAAGCAGATCCTGATGTTGCAATTCAGATGGTGCTCTGCTCCAGTTCTGTGTAAGTATTGCCATGGTGGAATAACTGAGATTGATTTTGACTGATCTCTGAAAGTCATCTGGCCAAGCCACAGAGCAGGAAACAAAGTTCAAGGTTAGATTGTTTATTGCCTTGTCTTCATGTTAAATATGCACTTTTAAATCCACTTTCTGTCTTCTCCCAGACAAACATATGAAAGTTTCAGTCAGTTGAATCTGAACAGCAAAGGTTTGTTATTGCAGACCCTTTTCTATTGGTCTGCTTCTGTCATACTTTGCATTGTTCTCTGGACTTACCTCACTGAAAAAAAGAATTGCTTTCCTCTGTTTTTTCTCCTTTGTTTTGCTTTTTGCACTGGTATTTTATTTTGTTCATGGGATTTGAAAGGAAGTAGGAACAACTAAGCAGTCTGACAGTACTGTACATCATTCAGAAGCTAAAAAACCTGTAGTGTTACATCTTTAAAATTGCTGCTAAAATAACCCAGTGGGATCCATATTCATCTTGTCTCAGTGATTCTAAATGAGTTGCTTGCTTCAGAGAACTGAATTTGTCAAGTGTTAGGTAGGGTTTGCACATTTTCAGTGTACATAAATACAGTTTATTATGTCAAAAGAACATATTGAAACTTTCAGCCAAGAAAATTCAGATTTGAACAGCTTGGCTGCTTGTTGCTTCCAAATCAAAAAGAGTCAAGATTTGCAGGCAATCATCTGCCTTCAGTTACACAACTGGAATGCTCCTGATTGCTCCCACATCCTGTGCTGTTACCTGGATTTGCTCTGAAGCTGTGATGCTTTTAATTGTTCTGCGGTTGACAGATTTGTCTTTTTTGAGTTTACCTAACTTGATTTTATACCACAGTCTGAAAAAAATCAGCAATTCCATTGTTTTCATGTCATTAACGGAATATTTTTTAAAATACACATCCAGAGTTCATTTGTTGAACAGTGATGAGAAGAAAGAATCCCTTTAGCCCTCCATTTCCCTGTGCCTTAAGGCTGTTCTTTGCTCTGTTGTTCAGATGGGTGTCTGACAACTCCTCTGCTCCAGGAATGAGTGTCTGGGCAGTAATGCTGTCACATCATTAGATGACGGGACTTACCCATTCCTGGTTGACCTTTGGAAGATTATTCCTTGAAGTCTCATTGTTGCAGCAGAAAAGAAATTTCCTCTGGTTAAGTAGAATATCTCTATGTGTTTGCTCATTTTCTCTTCTCTCAGAAAGCCAAGTGTTTCCCTGAGCAGAGCACTGACAGGACAGCCTGGCTGCTGGCAAATCCCAGAGAATGCAGTGCCATGGCATCCACTGGGCTGTGCTCTCCAGGGACATTTCAGTGGCACTTTGCAGATCCAGCTGGACTTCACTGAGGTTTGCTACCTTCAGCCAAGAGAAAATCAGGATTAGTTCTGCATGGAGCTACTCAGGAATGTCTTAATTTCCCTTCTCAGCACTTCCTGCAGCTTCTTAGCCACAGCTCAGTGCCAGACCCCATCTACCTCTGCATTTGAGCAGTGGCATGTCCAGGACAGTAATTCAGACAGCTGGGAAGAATGGCACAGAGAGCCTGAGGGGTTCTGCAGGAGTCAGCTCACCCTGGTAGGGCTGGAGTGAGTGAGCAGTGTTTGAACTGAGGCTGATTCAGGGTAGAACTCTCAGATGATCAACATGTCCTGCTCTCTTCAGCCTCCCTGGTGTTAGGAGCATCATGCTGATCCAGCTCAGCTGCCCCTGCAGGGACTCCAGAGCCTTCTGAGCTCAGGCTCTGTGCCTGATGAAAATAGATGGGCTGTTCCAGGCTCCAGCTTGCCCAGGGATGTCATGCTGCCCAGTGATGAGTTTGAATTGTGCCTGTCCAATGTGCCTGTACCCACAGCCTGGAGAGTCCCAGAGCAGGGGCTGTGAACCTGGGGAAAGTACAGATGATATCTTTGCAGTGAGATCTTTGCCAATGTCATGAGGTACTTCCAACAAAACGTTTCATTTTCACTTCCAAAATTGCCTGCTCCTTAAGCCAAACTATAATCTAGTGTTATTCAAGACAAGAATTTTGTATTCAGAGATGAGAGGGTGTTGGAAGGATAGGGAAAGATAAAATGGGATGAATTCTTTGAAGAGAAAGGCAGCTTCAAGATTATGAGAAGTGTGTTTCATAGATTAATATTAAATGATCGTCTTCTGGAGGTGAACTGTCTGCTCAAGGACCTTATGCTGCTTGTGGATGTATGTGCTGGGAGAAGGGGTTAATATTAATTCAGACCTTTAGCAATAGTCTGAATTATCAGGAACAATTCTGGATTTCTGCCAAGAACTTAAAAAAAAAGTTGACTAAGGGCACAGGAGATTGTTTTGAACAGTGTTCCAGTGAGAATTCTGTTACTGCTGTTAGATGTGCTTTTGTTTGTAGCAGTCGGAATAGAAGGCTTTTGTTACAGTGTCCTCTGATGCTCACTGTTTTTCTTCACCTTCTTTAGTTACACTTTCTGTAAATTTCTGTCAATGTTGTTCACAAATTCATCCAGGGCAAGTGCTGGCAATGAGGTGTCTGCTGGGACTCAGTATGAATGAGTCTGCTGGGACTCCAGATGTCATTGAAATGCTTTCTAAGAATTATCTTTGTTTTTATTCAGGTGTTTGGCTCTTAATAAAAAGTACCTTGATCTTAGTGCAGATATTTCAATCAGAAGAGAATCAGCATCTTCTATTTAATTACAGCTCTTATAAATGAGCTTCTTACATGTAGAATATCCAAATTTTGCCTTGTAATGAAGTGTTTGTATTGACAGGAAAGCCCATCATGATGGGAAGCTTCTTGTAGGATGATGCATAAATAATTGAGTTTGCAATCCGAGATGTTGAAAAATGATAAATGGTCACAAATGAACATTTCTCTTTTTTTAATTGAGATTCCATAATGAAACACATTGAAATTGAATCTTAAACCACAGTGGTTGTGTGGGTTTTTTTGTTTTGGTTTGGTTTGTTTTGGTTTTAGGTTTTTGTGGGTTGTTTTTGTTTTGTTTTGTTTTGTTATGAAATGAATATCCAGAATCCCCCTACACAGGTTATTCTTGGTGAGCGTATTTTTATTGACCTTGAAATGTCTTCTTGGAATGTGTTCCTTTTTGATTTGATTTTTATAGAAGCTTAGTGAGAATTGTCAAAGAGCTACCTTTCTTCTTTTGGCATTCAGCTGCATTTTTATGAGGAATGTCTTAAAGTATCAGCATCTTCCAAAAGATTCTCCTGCTGGGGACTTTCTCTTGTAGTGTTGAAGGTAAAGACAGCAACTTGCTACAGTGTTTAGGAATTTGGAATCAGTCCAGCCACGTTCCTTGGTGTGTAGCCATCTGTGTAATCCTGTTCATACTGTTCAGTTCTAGAGCTCTTTTAGGCAGATTTTCATTCTCTCTCTTCTTTTGCTGCAAAGTCCTCTCCATTCTGCTTTTTTTTCCTGCAGAGGAAATTGCTGGTGGTGAGTTAGGGCAGAAATTCTTCTGTACCTTTTCTTTACTTAGAGCATTGATGAACTGTCATGTTTATATTCACAGAAGCAGCTTGGAGTGTAGGGGAGGACTTGGAATGATTTTAAGTCTGAAACATGAAGCTGATATGTAACCTCATTTTTTCAAGTGAAGTGTTTGTGAATTAACACAGAAAAAAAAAAAAATAAAAGCACTTCAATGCTTGCTGCAGTGCCATTGGAATGACTTGTGTGAGACCATTTTGCAGAAATACAGGAGTAATATTTGGTCGTTATTGGGGAAAAATCCATGGAGTCCCTTCAAGTTGCTTTCATCATCTGCCTTCAGACAGCTGGGCAGCTCACTGTTCTTCCTTGTTCGCTCTCTTTGCCCCTGGAATCCCTTCAAGAATAAAGCCTTGGAACAATCCTAGGTAAGGAGCCTCTTTTGGGTCTCTTCCCCTGTCCTGTAGTGATCCTAGCCCAAAGCCCTCCAGAATCTGAGCTAGCAGTCGGGGCCTGCAGTTAAACAGCAGACAGAAGGCGGAGTAGGTGAGAAAGACAGCGGGATCAGAGGGTATTGACACCTTACCAAGCGAAGACTTGCACTCCAGTAAGGGACTTCTCGTTCTGCCATTTCAATGCCCACAATTCCAAAAGACCATATGTCCACTTTGGGGCCATACGGTTGACCTTTGACCACTTCAGGCGCCATCCACCAAGCAGTCCCGATCACCGAGCTGCGTCTCCTCTGCTCAGGGGTGAGTTGAGCAGAGAAGCCAAAATCAGCTGAGGAGAAAGCAAAGGACTGTTTTTATTTGAATACTGTGCAAGGAAGAAAGCAAGCAAAAGAATTGCCCAGTAGAAGTTGGAGAATGTGCTGTTGAATCTTCTGGACAACTGTTCCTGCTCTGTTTGCTCAGGACTTTAGCCAAGGAAATATGGCATTGGCTATTTCAAAAATCCCCACAGTTTTTACACTGCCTCCAGCAGTGGCTTTTGTTCCCCTGAAGCTTTGCACTTGTAGTTCCGTCCCTTGGGAAGGGACACACACAGAGCACAGCCACTCTGGACTGCTAGTTCCTTGCGCTAGGTCTGTGCACGCTGCAACCGTGTGGTCAGCTCACAGCAAGGGTCCCTGCACTGCCAGTAGCACCATTTTTGGGGGGCTGGCAGTCACTCCAAAGCAGCCCCACACCCCACACATCCCTGGAACACTGCACTTGACCAAGAATATACTGACCCAGCTTGACAGAGCCATCAGTTCTCAGAAGGATGTTGAGGCTCTTCACATCTCAGTGCATCACATGGTTGGAGTGCAGAAAATGCAGTCCTTGCAGGCACTGAGAGAGAAAACAGAAAGAGGAGGGCAAAAATCCCTGATGTGATTTCATCAGAAAAGAAAGGAAACAGCTCTCAAAGATTCCCTCTCCAGGGGACTGGGGAGTAATGGCAGAACACAGTGCCATGGAGAGCAGGAGCTTGCTGCTCCTACACTAGCAGAGCAGCACCTTTCTAAACAAAGGCATGTCAGCTTTTCAAAGAGCAACAGCAACTGCTCTTGTAGACTCTCCTGTGCCAAGCAGCCAGAATGACTGCTGCTGCAGTGGATGTGCTCAGAAGTCGAGAGCACTTTGGCTGCACTGCTAACCTTTCCATCGGAGCACTGAGAGAAGTGAGTCTCTCTTTTGTCTTTGCTGTTTGTTTCAAACGCTGCCACCACCACCTTTGCTTTTACAGGCAAGGAATGCAGTGCAGACAGGCAAAGGTTTAGAGAGGCAAGATGGAGAACAGCAAACACAAGAGACAGAGTGAGAATGCAACAGCAGCAGCAAAGAGGACAAGAACAGAGTGCAGTGAGTGCAGGGGCACTGGCAGGCAGTTCACTTGAGATGCTCCTGCTTGCCCAGAGCATATAGCAGCAACACAGAAACAGAGCCTGGCACATGGAATCACTCCTGTTTTGAGCCCTTTTCCCAGACAACCCTGCCCAAGCCCTTGGAAGCACAGGTGGGATCCCTCACCTCCCGGCTGACCACTGCAATTCCAGCTTCACACAGGCCAGCCTCATCGATGAGATGTTACAGAGTGCCTCCATCCATGTACTCCATCACCAGCCAGAGTTGTTCATGCACAAGGTAGATGAAAGAAGGAAACAAGGCCGTGCAGATGAACAGGCATGGCTGCGTTGGTTTTGTGCTCAATTCTTGTTTCCGGGTGCCTTTGTGACAAGGACAGAATTAAAGGAATAGACATTCCCTCTAGGCTGTGCCTTGTTTGCAGTCTGTGCAGTCACAAGGAGAATGGCACAGCTGTGAAAAAGGAGATGTCTTAGATGGCCAGCAAGGGAAAAGTGCAGTTGAGTGACAGGCCAGATGAAAAACGTGTCATGCGTGGTCTTTCTGGAAATAAGCACCTCGTGTTCCTGGCATGGACAGCTATGGAAAAGAGGGGCAACAAACCAAGGGAAATCCTCTCTAGGATGGTTCATCAGCATTGAAGAAACTTCAAAAAATCAATCTTGAGACAACATGGAGACAGTGAACTTACAGGGTATTGATTCACTACGGTAGGGTTGATCCAGGGTATTGAACCATTTTCCAACCATGTGTTTGAAAGCCAGGGAAGACTCATGCAGACAAAATGCAGACTCTCTTCCCATCCATTGGAGATGAGTAGAGAAATAAGAATGAACCAGTAATTACCAGCTTGCTTTTCTGCCAGTGTCCCAAGTGGGTTTTTAACCTTGCATGCTTTTAGGATGTAAACAAACACATACAAATATATACAGTAGTGTGTAATCATGGGATAAGACCATGACCACTCACCTGTCTAAATAATTCACAATAAAAGGATTCCTATTCCTCCTCATGACTGTGATTTCAGCAATGGTGTCCTGCTTGCTGCTCAGTCCTTGAAGATTTATTTTCTTGATGGCCACCTCAAATGACATGGAAAATCAGTAACTTTAGCAGTTGGTGGCACAAGACCACACCACACACAGAGCAAGTGATTTTGCAATGACACAGCCGAGCCCAAGTGCCAAAGTGTCTTGTGCTCAGACAAAGGAGTAATAAGGAACTGACATCCCAGCAGCCCATTTCTCTACTCCTCTGGGGGCCACTTACAGGACATGTGGCCACTGATCTTTTGCCTTGTCCACTTGTTGACAATGGTGTCTCAGCTATCACCCACAAAGCTCTGAGCACACTCTCTGTTTCTCTGTCTGTACATCAGAAGAAGGAATCCCTGCCTTGGGACTCTCTAGATACATCTTGGGCTATAAGCAGGGCTTAGGGCTTTGAGGGATGCCTTGCAGACCTCTCCCCATGTGCAGTTCCCAAGTGCAGAACTGCAGGTGGCTAAGGAACTGCCAGGAACATTCAGATGGATTTGCTGGCAGGCAGAAATGAGTATTCAGGACTCTGAAGCCATAGCCCCAGAGAGCAGTGAGGTGCTCTAAAGCACCACCTTTGTTGGAGCAATTGAGAGCCAGGGAGAGCGTCCTTCTCTGAAAGGAACTGCTGCCCTCCTTGCCTTCCTTCTGGCAGCTGGGAAGGACAAAGACTGTCCCAAATGCACTTGGCAGGCTGGCAGCACTCTGTGCTTCTCGTGCCTTTGCAGCACAAAGCTCCAGCCACAGCTGACACAAGAGAGGAAAGTCCTCCAGAGCAGCAGAACCTGCAGGGGCTGTTGACATTTACCTCTGCTCCTGTGGCAGTGTCGATGGCTCTACAAACCTCTCCAAAACCCTAGAAACAGAACAGCAGCAAAGAAAGGAGAAGCCATTTAGATCTTGGAGGGAAAGCCATCCCATACAGGAGATCTCTGCTGTAAATGCCTCAAAGCTGCAGCATGCAGGAAGGGTGTGCCAGAAGGCAGATGATGCATTTTCCTCTCAAGTGCATGGGCACTGGGCCTGTTCCTGAAGCACTGGGCTTTACTGCCTCAGCTCCAAAGGCCATTTGTCTTGGATCAATGGATTCTTTCATCTTGGATTTCCATTTCTAAACTGGGCAGTTTTTATCCTGACCTCAGACTATTTCTTCAGCAACCTCTTGGGAAGAAATGTTTCTGAGAACTGTTATCTCACTGCTGTGATAGGGGGTAACTTGCTGTTTCTGGCAATGAAATGGAAGTATCTTGGACAATGCCTTCTACCCACACTTCCAAATTGTGGCCAGTACTGAGAGATGGGGCAGCTGAACCCCAGTATCTGAGGATGTTTGCAGCTTGCCTGGCTTCACACTTGAGAGATATTCCAGCAGCAAATCACCTGCCCCATGGCTGTGTAGAAGGAACTGTGCCTTGGACTCACCCGCTGCCAAGATGTTCCAGTTCAAAGTATTTCCTCCGGGGATTTTCCCAGGTCACCATTTTCCCTGAGGGAAAGAAAATGCCAGATGCTCACTTGAAAGCACAGATCCCACCAGCCAAGAGATACAAAAGGCAGCCCCACTGTCTGGGGCTCTGACTTCTTTGTGGTCAGCTGCATAACAAAAACTACCAAAGGCCAAGCACAAGCACTGACAAGCAATGGGAAGAAGGCACAGCCAGACCGAGTCCCTTCCAAGCTGGTGCCCATTCAGGACACAACAGGATTGGCTTTGGGATCAGACACACCCAGGTTCAGACCAATGCCATTTTTGTCCCAACACCTGCTGGTAGACAGAGAGTCAACTGGGCTCTGTTCCCAGCCCCACCAGGTCTCATCTGAGAGCACAATACTGGCAGTTGTTCTGGGCAAGAAGCAGATTCAATGACTTGTGCTGCAGAATCACCCAGGGCTTGATGTGTTTTCCTAGAGACTGATCTGAGCTGGGCTTGGGCCAGTGGGTAGCTTTCTAACAGTCATGGGAATGAGTGGGAATCAGGTATGAGAAAGTGCCATGGATCTGAGGAATATACAGCAGCAGGGCTGGAGGCTGGCTCCTGAGAAATGCCTCCAGTGCAGTTTTATCTGATCATGCCACAGCAATGTGTCTCTTGGACACATCTTCAGAAGAACAAAACTGGGATATTAAATACAGATAGTTGTCAAAGTATCTTATTTCATTGGGGGCACAATAAAGACACCTCTTGCTCTGTTTCTGCTATTACCTGATGTTCTTTCAAAGGAGTTCTCACTGACAAAAATATAATATTCTCATTAAAAAAGCTGTAGATGCAGTAGTGGTAATAAGAATAGTCATGAAATGACACTAGTAAGACACATGAGGCAGAAGAGCTCCTTTGGGATGGAGAAAAAGTCTACCCAAAAAAATCCACAAAAAACCCTCAAACTACAAACAAAACCACAACCAAAAGACAAAAAGTGCCCAAAGCAATCACTTTCTGTGAAGTCTTTTTGCTCTGATGACTGGTCAGGAGAAGTCAGGAGGCTAAGGAGAATTTAGGGAGATAACTATTCTATCCAGTTTGGCCACTAGCACACAGGGCTTGCCCAGATCATTTGCTAGGTCCCAGCCTTGTGCTGATGCAAGAACAATCCCTGCTTCTGCCTGAAGCAGATAGGGAAGCTCAGGCAAAGCCAAGCATGTCCAAGCTGCCCTCAGAGGCAGCAGGAACAGCCAGAGCACTCTCTTGCTGCCTTGGAGCACAGCATTTCCTGTGGGGACTCCTCAATGTGCCTGTGACACCAAACTGAGGAGGATCATTGGATACAGCTCTGCTGACACGAGCACACAATGCACTGTCCCTCAGAGAAGAAAGACACAACACGTACTCAGTAGCTCCAGGAAGTAATCCTCCATCTGCTGTTGCTGAGCAGCAGCTCTGTCACGGCTGGAGATGAACAAACTGCCCAGGCTCCACTTTCCACGTTGGGCAGCAAAGGCTCCTTTAGGTGACACTGCTGCAGCAGCAGGTTCAATAGAATAGCCTGTGTAGATCTGAGACAACAAAGGAGTTTGTGTCAGAAAAGTGGCTGGCAGAGATGAGCCCGAGATGCCATTGCAAATGCAAGCCCTTAGGAAGATGCTGTCAGCCACATGCTGGGCTCTGCCAGGGGTTTTTCCTGATGTCCACTTTCCATACTGGATGGGTCAAACCCAAAGGCTGGTTTTACTCCAGTTCATGGCCAGATTCATTTCCCACTTTCTCCAAAATCCATTTTCATGGATTTTCTGAAGGGTGGCTGCCAAAATGACCATTCCACCTTCTCCCAAGGACTCTCTTCCCCTCCAAGGGCTGCAGACACACTTGCAGGTGCTTGTTCAAATGTTCTACCTCCTCCCACGGAGCCCTCTTTTCCTCCAGCATCTTCAGAGCAAACTCAACTGGCAGCATTTCTGCTTGGGACAGTTGCTGTTCCTCACAGGCATCTTGGGGCTCCTCGTTGACAGTCCCTTGCTGGAAATCTTTGCAGGCTGCCAGGCCAGATGTCCACACACCCACCTCAAGTCAAAGAGAAGAAAGCAGTGAGAGAGTACAGCTTGTCCCTGTCAGCTCAGAGTCACAGACTGTGAGCAAAGGGGGAGCTCCAGATTCACAATGGATACAGACAGCTTGTTTCAAGATCCATCTGGGTCACCGTGTTCACCTGCAAGAACACCTCAAGAAACAAGGAGAGCAGGAACAGGCCAGCAGGAATGCATTGAGATGACTGCTGGCCAAAAGGCCAAAGGACTAGGCCCGCTGTCCAGCACAGCAGCTGAGATTCAGCAGAGCAGGAAGTGTCCTTTGGAGTGGCTGGGATAGGCACTGGAGCAGAATGGCACTCAGAGGCATCATCCCACCCCCCTGCTGCTCTGCAGGGGAAAGGCAAGCAGGGCAGAAAGCACCAGTTTGGTGACTGCAGTGGCTATGGCTCTTTCACTCACTTGTTTTTTGAGAGCCTTTGGTTTCTCAAGGAGGAGAAGAATTTTCTCTTCTCTTTCTCTTTGAATTTTCATTTCCTCCTCCAGCCTCTCGTGCATTGCCTTGATCCTAGCCTCAGTTTTCTGCAGCTCTTCCTGCAGCTTCTCACCTAAGTTCTGCAAAGAAAGAGAGGGAGAAATTTTGATGAGTGGAGTGGCTGCCATTCTTCCACTCACCTGGTTTTGTTCATTGGGCCTCTCTTGATGAAGATTCCGGTGATCTTGAGGAGTTCTCAAATCTTCTGTGCTCCTCTTCTTCACTGCCATGATGTTCTTAGATACAAATGCAGAGCAAGTGACTGGGAACTGCCATCAGGCTCAGCTTCTCCTCTTTCAGCCTCCAAATCACATTCATTCAGCCATTTCTTTCTGCTTCCCCTCCCACCTCTGCTTCCACTGGAACTCTGCTTGCAGAGGCAAAAGAACAACCTGGCAACAAAGGCACCAAAATCCCTGACTTCAAGCAGCAACTCCACGTCCCCAGGGTGTCTCTCAAATGCTCCCAGGTAAGCACACCCAAGAAGCTGGCAGGGACAAACCACCCCAAAGAGCTGCTATTGTCAGATCAGTATCTTTGGCGCCTGTAGCTGCTTGGCAAGTCTGTGCAGGGGGACAGGTGTGTCCAGACCACAGTGTCCCCTACGTGTCCGACCAGGCTGAGCGCAGGGTCTGTGACATGCTCCCTCCTCTGCAGACAGGGAGCCTTCCTGCTTCAGGCTGGCCCCTCTCAGAATCCCAGCCAGCTGGGGCCTGAACATGACAGGTCCAAGCCCATTGTCCAGCTGTCACTGGCTGAGGGGAATGGCTAGGTCCTGGCAGGACTGCAGCACTCAGCATCCTCAGCCACCAACAGCAAGTGCTGACTGCTCAGAAATTTGCAGCTCTGCCTTGCACTACAGACAGCAGCCTCCAGAAGTGGCACTTACTGTCCTGGAAAGGTCTGGCTCTGGTGTGACCACAGCTGGAGGATTGTGGTCATTTGGCTCCTCTATGGCCTCTTCTGCAGGAGCAGAGGGAGCCTGAGGCAACTCTGCTCTTGGTTCTGGGCTCTGTGGACAGACAGGAGCGTGAGGCACAGGTTGTTACCTATCATTTATAGAAATATACATCTTTCTATTCAGCTCTACAACCAGCTCTACTAAGGCACAAATCATCAACTTTGACAGCAATGGGATTCTAAGGCTCTCAGACTAAACTCAAATGGGCTGATTCAAGTGTACTGCTAATTGCTCTGAAGTAGATATTCCTCCCAGCTACTATGAGGAAGCAGCGTTCTCTCTGCAAAACTGGGCTTTTAGTTGTTTTCAAGCTCTGAAACAGAAAATGAGGAAATAGCCAGTGATGCCTTTGCTCTTGCCAGCGCAGACATGGAAATGGATTTTCTTTCAGCCTACACAGCTGGCCCTCTACACTCTACTGCCACAGGCTAAGCTCACACTTGCTCCACAATTCTTAAACAGCAGGAACATCAAATGTTCCTTTCTCACTCACCTCAGGATCGGCACCTTTGAATACATGGGTCAGGTGACCTGCAGTGGGCAAGGGAGAATGAACCAGATTCTTTGAGAAAACTGCAGAGAAGCCTAGCATTTTTAGGTCTTCCAAGAAGGTCTCCCAGTCTACATTTTCCAAGTTGTCCTGCTTGACCTAGCAAAGGGAGGAAATGACAGACTCTGCTGCCACAGACTCTCCCATGGAGGGAATGCAACCCCTGCAGGTTCCCTTGCAAATGCTGCCCGCAGAGCCCTGGCTACAGACACCCCCTTTTTAGCTGAACGTGTTGACAGGAGCTTTACCCAAGTGCCATCCAAATGGTCTTCCTGTTTCTAAAGCAACTCAGTCACGAAGAAAGAGCAGGAAGAGGAAGACGTACAAAAGCCAGGTTTGGTTCCACCCAGGGAAAAGCTCTACTTACATGTCAGGTGACTCAGGAAATAGCCGGAGTAAGCAACTCCATAAACGGTGCAAACTGCAGCAGTGAGTGGCCCAATCATTGTGGCAACTGCTGTGCAAATTTGCAGACTACGTTCTTACACTACGCTCTAACACTGTGCTCTAACACTATGTTCTAACACTATCCTCTAACACTATGTTCTAACACTACCCTCTAACACTACGTTCTAACACTATCCTCTAACACTACGTTCTAACACTATCCTCTAACACTATTCTCTAACATTATGTTCTAACACTATCCTCTAACACTCTGTTCTAACACTACGTTCTAACACTATTCTGTAACACTATGCTCTAACGCTATGCTCTAATACAATGCTCTAACACTGTGTTCTTAGAAAAATCGAGGTTCCTGTCAGTGTGCAGTTGCCCACTGAAAAAAGCCTCAAGCAGGAGGGTGAGCTCCTGCCCTGAGCAAACCCGAGAGCTGCTCTGCCACCACTGAGGCTGGGCGTGCAGCAAGGCAACCTTGTGATGTCAGCACGAGGATGTGGCAACCTGTAGGAGTCCAGGGTATTCCTCTGGAAACCCTGGACAAGCAGAAACCTGTACAGGGGGGTTTAAAACCTGTACAGGGGGGTCGGAGATATGTGCAGGGGGGTTACAGACCCTGGCATGGACCCCAGACAGGCAGGGGTCTCGATTATAGTCCATGGGAAAGATTACCAACACTATGGGAAGAATTGCAAGGCCTTGAAAGTAGTAGAAAGTAATAATATTTTCACATTAGGGGTTTCAAGATAAGAAGGACCAGAGACAAGATGGAGGATTCTGGGTGTTACCCTAGAGTCTTCTCCTTCTTCTTTGTCTCCATTTTGCACAGTGGTGATGACATGAAGTAGGTTTAGAGGGATTGGGTTAAAGTAGAAAATACCTGTCTAGTGTTAAGTGTATGCATTGGGTCACAATTGTAAATAATGTGCACGTAATTATCTGTATATAAGATGACGACCTGTGGGCAGGCGGACAGTCGTCGCCTGTTGCCCGTGCTGTCCAGACCTTGGCAGAGCTCAGAGAGAATTGTAGAGATAAGATAAAATAAACAAGGAGGAAAACTCAGAAAAGAACATCTGAAGACTCCTCGTCTTTTCTGTGGGCGGCTCGGGGCTTCCCGAAGGACCAGGGGCAGTGCCCATCCATCATTCTCGGGCAAGCAGAGACCCCGAGAGCAACCGTGCGCTGACATCACAAAGGAAACGTTCTGCCCTGCTCTGTGAATTTATGCAGATGGACAGATTGATGTTTGTGTAGGCCTAGGCTGCGTTTTGACCTCTTTCTCCCCTTGGCTGCCTTCTTCACCTCTTGTTTTTCCCCCTGTGTCCCTGTGTCCCCTGTCCCTGTGCTGGGTCCGAGCTGGCGGCCGGGCTGGGCGGAGCAGCAGTTCCAGCCCCGGGTGTCCCTGGAGTGCTGGGAGCTGCCAGTGGCCCCAGACACTGTCCCCTGAGGAGCTGCTGAAGGATGGTGGGACAGAGGGGGCTGAGGGGGCTGAGGAGGCGCTGATGCTGCAGGGACAGTGACCTTGAGGTGCTGGGGGCACTGAGGGCTGTGGGGGAGCAGAGGGCCAGGGTGGCACGGAGGTGACAGGGCAGTGGCACGGGCTGAGGGGGTGGTGGGTCTAAGGGGACGGGATGGGTCAGAAGGGTTTGAGTGGGCTGAGAGAACTGTGAGGGGCTGAAAAAACGGAAGGGGGTTGGGGCTTTGCCAAGCGGACACTGGGACTGAGGGGATGGAGGGGCCAGCAGGGAGCACAGAGGACTCTGGGACTGCAGCTCTGCCAGGCCTTGGGAGCAATTCCAGAGCCTCCACTTTTTCCACAGCTGCCCTGCAGACCCTGAGGACAGGTGGAGACTGACAGGAGGCAGCAGGGAGAAGCTGAGGGCCACCAGCTCTAGCAGTGAACAGGGAGCTGCTGCTGCCAGGCAAGAGGCCGGGTGAGGCCGCAGGGCCGGTGAGGGAGGCTGGGGTGAGGGTGGCGTGGGCTTTGGCCGTGGGTGTGGGGAAGATGTGAATTGGAGAGGGACAGGCGCCCAGAAGAAAAGTCGGGTTTGTCACGGGAAGGGCAAGGCACATTCCACCCCCGAGATAAGCTCTATCTCAAGGACACAAACCCCCCTCCACAGACATACCAGTATTTTTCCGTTACCCCCAGGAAGTGTAGTAAGACCCCTATGACGTAGCGAAGACCCAGATAGTATTTAAACTCCATGCTTTAGGTAATAAACGCTTTTGACGATCCACCACATTGGTGTCAGCTGTGTCATTAGCCCGAGCTCCACACAAAGCTTGTGGAAGCCGTGCCGTCTATCCAAAACCAGGCCGCCACGGTGGTGGCAGAAAAAGCGACAACATAGTGGTGCCGGAAACCCGGGAGAGAGCCTGGGGAACGGGAATACACCTGGAAGGTGGACGACGGCGGTGGCGGCAGGTCCGAACCACCGCGGAGGGAAAGGGGGACGCCCCGGAACCAGCGACCGGCATGGAGGCCCTCGCGCAGGTTGTAAAACATATGGAAGGGAATTGGGGAATACGCTGTGAGTGAAAGAATTTATATCTTGCTATTGCAAAGCTTCTAGATTTGGGCACGATTCAGCGGCCCATTGATATATTGAATTTAGAAAGGTGGGAGAGTTACAATGCCGCTCTGGCAGAGGATACAAAAGCCATTGGTAGTGGAAAAATTCTAAAAGCGTGGGGAAAAGTTGAGATGGCTTTTCGAAAAGCAAGGGAGGAACAGGAGACATGGAATGTGGCGAAAACATGTTTATTTGCCGTTATGCAGCCGAAGGGGGGGGGGGCTGTGGACCCACGGGACCTCCGGGGGATGCCCAGTTTCATGGCAGGAACATGCGGGAGGGGGATGCGTTACACCCTCCCCAGAGCCCATGTCCGGATTTCCCGGACCATGGGGGGAACTCTCCGGCCGTTCCGCGGGACCCCCAGGATCCAAAAACCCCCCCAGAACCCCCCGAAAATATCGCGGTTTTGCTACCTCTACCTCCCCGCCGCGTCTGTCCGCGGGACCCAGGCACGCCCGATATCGGCGAACCACCGGTTCCGGGGACGCTGCCGCGGCGCGCGCGGGACACCGGCCGTTCTCCGGAACGCAGGCAGGGGGTCGCGACTTCTCCAGTCGCCGAACCGGTGCGGCGGGAGGGGGAAAAATCGCAGTCCGTTTGGGAGGAACTTGCACGGGAGGCGAGAGAGGCAGAGAGGGAGGCCGGCGCCGCAGCGGAGCGGGCGGCCCCGCCACCATACCACGAACATGGCGGCCACGGTTCGGAGCGGGAGCGGGGCGATCGACCGCGTGGCGCTGAAAACCCGGAAGTGTGGATCCCCGCGGGGGCGCACGCGCGGGAGAGCGAGGGAGCGCACTCGCGCGGCCGGAAACCGCTCCCAAGGTCATTTTACAAAGGAAATACCCCCCCTTGGGGGGGACAGGGCCAGCCCAGGGGGTGGGAATGGGACTGCCCCCAGGAGGCGTTCCAGCGCCGCCCCCGAGAGCAGGGGAAGGGCCACCCCCGGGAGGCGGGATGGGGGCGGAGCCCAACAAAAGGCACAGCAAGCCGGAAGTGTACCAGCAGTCGACTTCCGACTCTGAGTGGGATCACAGCTCAGCGGCCAGTCCCACCGAGAGCTCCGAATCTGACACAGATTCAGAAGCGGAGACAACAGAATTTATGAATTTTTTACCAAAACCGAGCAAAGCTTTTTACAATACAGGGGAAACAACACAACATAAACTTACCGACTGGGGAAAAATAAAGATAGCATGTGCTGAGTGGAAACCAGCTGCGGCAATCCATGCTTTCCCAGTACGAGTTACTGGGGCAAGGCAGAATTTAAGGCGAACCTATACTCCTTTGAACACGAAAGAGATACAAGCAGTGGTGAAGGCAATTCAAGAAAAGGGGATAGGATCAGCTGTTGTGTCCACTTTGGTGGATGGACTCTTTAGCAATGATGATATGTTACCTTTTGATATTTCCCAAATAACTCGTATGTTTTTTGACGGGGCAGGGCTGATTGTTTTTCAGCAAGAGTGGTCAGACCAATGCGCAGCTGCTTTAGCCCAAGGCTCAGGACAGGGACAGCCTCTCCATGGTTCCACCCTGTCCAGGCTGCTGGGCAAACATGATGATGTGGCTACACCACAAAATCAGGCAGCACGCCTCACAGCAGAGGAAGTCAGAGCAACAACGAGAGCAGCCAGAGAGGCCATACGGGCTGTTTCTCGGGTTGTGGACAAATCATCACCATGGTCCACCATCAAACAGGGGGAAAGTGAAGGTTTCACACACTTTGTAGATCGTTTGCAAGCTGCCATCGATTCTTCCACCCTGCCTGTAGAGGCAAGAGGACCTGTAGCATTGGATTGTCTGAAACAACAGTGTAACACTGTCACCAAGGACATCCTGCGCTCTGCCAGCAGGAGCCAGCTTGGCCGACATGATCAAACATGTGGTAAGGGAGGAACAGCTGATCCCCATGCAGGCAACGATTCATACTATAACCAATTCACATCTTCCCCACATCGCCCCCCCCCCATTCACAAAAAAACGAGGTAGTCATACATATATATATAGGTACTAAATGAGGTAGAAGGTTAGTATTTGACAAAAGGAAGAAGGAGTTTGAAAACATGAGTAAGTTTTTGCCAGGCAAGTTTGGAAAAGCTTGTGACTGGCAATGTTCCCGGATTAATTCACAGCATTTCATGTTGGTCCATGAACAGAATGTTAGTCTGCTCTAGGTGAGCTCTAACAAATGAGACTATCTTGTTCAGCAGGCATGGTCCGAAGATAGCAGTTAAAAGTAGCATTGCCAATGGGCCTACTAAGGTGGAAATCAAAGTGGTTAACCATGGAGATTGGTTAAACCAGGATTCGAACCAGCCTTGCTGGGCTTCTCTATCTTTCTGTCTCTGAGCCAGTCTGTTTCGAAGTTCTGCCATGGAGTCTCTGACAACTCCAGTGTGGTCTGCGTAAAAGCAGCACTCTTCTTTCAGGGCAGCGCACAGACCTCCTTGTTGCATGAACAGGAGATCTAGCCCGCGCCTGTTCTGCAGAACCACTTCTGAAAGTGAAGAGACTGACTTCTCTAGGTAGGAAATGGATTTCTCGATCCTCTGCAAGTCCTCATCTATGGTCATCTGCAGCTGAGACAGTCCTTGGTGCTGTGTTGCTAGGGCCGAAACACCTGTTGCCGTTCCAGCTGCTCCCAAGCCGAGCAGCATTGCGATGGTTATACCTGTTATTATTTCTCTTTTGTGAAGCCGGCTGGGTTCTTCGAAAAGGTTGTATACCTCTTCATCGGAGTGGTACAGGACCCTAGGAACAATCAGAACTTGGACACAGAAGTCATTAGAATCATTGAACTTAGGAAGAAACACACAGGGACTTACTCCAGATCTCTGACAAACCCACATCGCAGATGAAGCTGGGACGACCCACTTATTGTTTTTTCTGTTGGGCTTTACAATTTTGGTGCAAACATTCTCTTTTCGCTTAGCCAGGGCTGCATTACCAAAACATCTGCCCCGACCTGAGACTTGACTCAGGGTAATACCTCTGCGGGGTGTGTCCCATCTGCATTGATGGGGTGCATCAGCTGTGGAGTAAGTGAATGAGGTGTTTACAGCCACTCCTTCATAGAAAGAGGGTTGGACATCATAACAAAGCCAACAGGAATTAGATAGGTTAGGATTAGATTCATTTAGGGATAGAAAGGTAGCATCTAACATACGAAGGATTGGGTCTGGGTCTGACTTGGCTGAGGACAGCTTGCTGCCAGATGACCTGCTTGGCCACACTTCATGCATGCAGATAGTATTTAAACTCCATGCTTTAGGTAATAAACGCTTTTGACGATCCACCACATTGGTGTCAGCTGTGTCATTAGCCCGAGCTCCACACAAAGCTTGTGGAAGCCGTGCCGTCTATCCAAAACCAGGCCGCCACGGTGGTGGCAGAAAAAGCGACAACACGTGGGCAGTGCCCGGCTGGGCAGGAGCAGGTTCTTGGTGTGAAGTTCCCTGGAGGAACTCCCAGGGGAGTTGCTGCCAGGATCAGCAGCAGCAGAAGCCAGCAGGATCTGCTCCTTTTCCTGGCACTGTGTGCAGGTCCCAGGTTGTGATGGCCCCTGCTCCCACAGAGCCCTTGCCCATGGAGGCTGCAGGGTAAAAGCAATCCCATTGCAAAGAGAGGCTTGGCAGCTGAAGTCCATTGCCCTTGTGTTTTGGGCTTGAATGGTACTCATGCCAAAGCACAGCAGGTAACCAGGGCTTTGGGAGGCAGAGCCTTTTGAGGAAAAGAGAGATCAGGCACTCACATGCCTGAGACTCCTTCAGCTCTCTGCTTTTGTAGAATGAGAAAGAAGCAAGCTGGGGAGAGAGAGGCACATGCAGTCCTTGGAAAAAACATGGTGTCTAACAAGTCCTGTGGAAGAAGAAAAATAGGGATCAACCTTGCCTTGTTTTCAATAGCCTGCGTCTTCTGCAGAGGAGACAATGGGATGTACAGGAGAGGAGGGATAACTGTGATAAGCCAGTCTGCCTTGCTGTGTACTGACAGACTCTGTAGCAGTCAGCGTTGTAGGTAATGTCAGATTGTTATTTAGCATCATGACACGCTGCTGCTTCATTGTAAAACTGCCTCAGCCTGGAGAAAATCAGCTGAATTTTTTGTCGGTTGAAGCAGATGTGGTGAGAAACAGTGACACGGATTAAAACAGGTTTTCTAACCTTGTCACCTAGAGGGAATTTTGTGTTGTGTTTTCTTCATTGTATGCACAACCTTTTTGAGTTGTTCTGTATCGTTCAGGGAGGTATCCACACGTGATCAAAAAATAAAAGGGGGGTTATGGCATTCATTCTCTTTTAACACATTTGCACTATGCTGCAGTTTAAACTTAGTAAGGCAAAGGATAGATTTTCTTTAGTCATGCAGTGTGGAATGAATACTTAAACTCCCTTCTAACTATTAGAAAATGAGTGAGTAAATGAAATTACCCTGGAGGAAGGGACCCGAAGCTTGGAAAAGGATGAAATACATCTGCATTACAAATGAAATCTATTTCATTGATTTATTTAGTACTAATCTACTCTTACAAACGAAAACATGTTTCTGAGCTGAAGCTGCTCACACCCTGGAAAGATTTTTCTGTTGCTGTATTATTTAAACGATGTCCACAGGCTGTGGAGCAGCCTGGCTCTCTGCCCCTCTGCCCACGGGGGTTCAGCACTCCCAGCTCCCTCAGGAGCCACAGGAGGGCTGGGAGAAGGGCAGGCGTCCTCAGAAATGACACCAGCACTGCACTGTTCTCGCTGCTCTGCTCCTGCAGAGCCTCGGGATGGCCAAATCCCCCCAGGCTGCACATTCCACAGCAGGGCCACCATTCCCCTGGGGAGCAGCCCATGCCCAGTTTGGCTTAGAGACTAGGTGATGAGTCCTGTCCCAGGAAGAGGCACCCAGGGCCGGGCTGCTGCCACCTCCTGCTCCAAGTGCCTCCTTCCAGCCTGGGGGGCTCTGGGGGTGCTGAGGCTGCTCTGGGCTCTGCCAGGGCTCTGCTGGGCCTCAGCTCCTGGCCACACTGGACCCGCTCCCCATCACATTGCTCCAGGCACCTGAATCACCCTGGGAAAGAAGGGAAACTTGCAAGGGAGTTGAGGTTTAATAGAGCTTTTATTCAAAAAATCCTGACTAGCACAACAAAAAGCTGTCCTCAAGTGCTGCATCTCCACTGCACCCACGTGCCCTGCCTCCTCCATGCCAGCTCTTCCTCTCCAGTTGCTCCTCAGAGGCCATGAGGAGTTGGCAAAGATCCTGTGCAGGCACCATGGACAGGTTTTAAATGTTAAGTTCAAGTTATCTTCAACTAGTCAGCTTGGTAGTAGAATTAACCTTTCCTCAAAAAATAACCCCTGCTTGTCCAATTTATAAACACTCCCATAGTGTGAATTTGCCTTATCTTGTATGTGTTATGTTTACCTAAAAAACCTTTTGAAGAGAAAAACACATTTACTATTGATCACGTCTTACAGTTTTCATCAGGAAATCTGGCTGGTTTGGTTTTATTCTGTTACTGCAGGCATCAGACCCAGTACTTGCAGTCTAATTGAAGATGTGTTTCATGGTATAGACTAGAACAATCTACCACAGAGAGTGAAGGGTAACAGTTTAAAATTAATTCTCTTTGGCCTCTTACTTGTGGTCCTTATAAACCCACTGTCCAAGGGCTGGGTTTGCAAGCTGAAGGTTGAAGTACAGGGAGTTTCTCTGGATAATGCTGTAGCTCCATCTCACCAGATGCAGAAGCGGGACAGAATCCTGCACTTGGAGTGTGAATTTGGGGTCCTGGCCTTGCCCCAAAGGAGAGGCAGGATGTTCCCTGCAGTGTTTGCATGGAGCAGACAGAACAGATGGGGAAGTGTTTGCAGGGCCCCTGGGAGGGCCCTGTCAGCAGGATCTTTTTGTAACTTCAGGCTGGGGTGGGCAGCACTTCCACCTGCAGCTTCCATGTGCTGCTCCAGCAGCTGCTGCTGGAGACCCTGAGGGAAGAGGCCACGGGAGAGATGGAAATGCTGCATGGAGAGCAGCAGCCAGGGCCAGGAATGAGCTTTGACTTCCTGGCTGGTGAAATGAGGCTCCTTTCGGGCAAGAGGAGGCAAAGGCAAAATCAATTTCAACAATTCAAAGAAAACTGCAGAAAATTGGAAGCCTCTCAAAATGTCACACACATTCATCTGTTAGCTCTTCAGTGTCTGTTCTTGTAAAAAGCCTTTCCAGTTTTCACTTGGATCTGAGATTCCAGGGCCCACAGCTGGGCTTCACAGTTCAACTGATTTTTATTTTCTACTTTTTTAAACAGATCTCTGAATTGGGCACCTCTTGCTGTTTTTTCTGCGCAGAACCCTGAAAAAGGTCCTGTGCTCCTGTGAGCCACATCTTGAAGAATGGTTGGCAACCATGGAATCCTCTGGGAAAGCACTAGGTTCACTTCAGGGCCAGGCTGGAAAAGTCAACCTGAGGAAAGAACTGTTCCAGATGCCTCTGTCCATGTCCAACTCCTCACAGCTGAGTCCCTGAACACTCAGGGTGTTTTATAGGCATTTATTTTCCCCTCCTGTTCACCTGGAGGTGATTTTGGAATCCTTTAGAGAAAGATCTGATCAGTCCCTGCCCCCATTCCATTTTATTCTCTCCACTTCGGAGCTGGCCTGCTGGGTTTGACATGGAAATTGGTGGTGTCTCCCTGTCCTTCCCTCCAGCTGTCAATTTTAACTTGTATGAAACACTGCAAACGGCCTTGTTTATCTGGTGGGGAAGATGTGAGGTGGAGAGAGTTAATAGGATTTGTTTTCATGAACCTTGTGATAGTAAAGAAAAATGAGGTTTGTCATTTTGGTGTGGTGCTGGGTGCTGGGATTGGGAAGTTTGTTTCTTGTTCTTGGTCTTATTATTTATTAGTATTACTTTTCATTGGTAAGACTTTTAAATCTTAAACATTATTAACAATGGCTGGATGTCACTCACTGGGAAAACTCACTTGCTTTTCTCACCAGAATTAAACTGTACAGTCGACTCCAAGCTGCTGTGGATTCTCAAGATGAAAAATCCTATTTATGGTGGGTTTGGTGTGGTTTGGAGCTGGGGAAGGGTCTCATCCCCTCCCGGGGGTGCCAAATCAGCTCTGCTCCCATGTGTGCACTCGTGGCCCCTCATGGCATCCCTGCCCTCGGAACATGGTGAGACACCCGTCCTTGTCAGGGCTGAGGCTCCTCATGGTCCATCACAGCCCCACATTGCCCCTCACAGCCCCTCATAGCCCCTCAAAGCCCCTCATGGCCGATCACAGCCCCTCACAGCCCTTCAAAACCCCTCACAGCCCCACATGGCCCCTCACAGCCCCAGGCACAGGGCTCCTCCCAAAGGAGGAGAGGTCAGGCCCTGCTTGTTCTCCTTTCACTCCCTTCACAGCCATGAGTAAAGAAAGGCTGAAATGGAGCCTTTCCCCAGCATTTCCCTCGGGGCTCATTGCGGCTGAAGCTCCCTGCTGGCGCTGGCCCGAGCACCACCATCCCTGCAGCCCCGCAGGCCTTTGCTGTCCCCCCGTGCCCGTTCCCTGTCCCCGAGTCCCGCCCGGCTCTGGCAGCAGCAGCAGCCGCAGCGCAGCAGCGCCGGCCCCTTCCCACCTGCTCCTGCCTCGGCTTCCAAGGGCCTTTTCCAGATGAATTTATGGAGTAGAGCAACAATCACCCACAAACAGCCCCGATTCCTCAGGGCCCGGCTGGTGCTGCCCTGACACAGCCCCCAGAGAAAGAAAGGGTCGGGTTCCAGCGCTGTTTTACTCACCCTGAGGTGACAGCAGGAGGCTGCTATTGCCTTTGCCTTGGCAATTGGAGATCGCGCCTGCTGTTGCACCCTGGCTGGCTGGCAACTGGATTTTATCAGTACAACTGCAATTGCATTTTTCAGTCGTTGCTACCCACTGTGCTTTTGTGACAGTGAACTCAGTATTTTTGTTGCAGGTACCATGATAAGAAGAGATTGAAATGCTCCCAAGTCCCTGGGCACTAAGTCGAGGGGAATTAAAGCCACACAGGCTACATTTGCAGGGCTCAAACACAGCCCTGCTGCTGCTGCTGCTGCTGCTGAAATAGAATCAACTTACAGAGGCCATCACTCAAAGAAATTGCCTCTGGAGGGTCAAATAAAATGAAAAAATCCACCAGGAGAAAGAAAAAAACAGAATTTCTTGACTCGCTTCATTGCTTCTGCTGAGCAGCAGAAAATGGGGATGCCCAGAAGTATTTCCTCCTGCTGCTGCTGATCCCAGCTGGAGCTCAGCCCTCTGCACAGTCCCAGCAGGAACCTGCACCAAGCCCAGGGAGCTCCCAGTGTCAGGGAGATTCTTTCTCTGGTATCAGTCAGGGTTGCATTCCCCAACAAGTCCTGGTAGCACCTCCTGTTTTCTGGGTTAGAACAGTAACAATGAAAACTTACCAATGGCACAACTCTCCAGTCCACAAGGAAAAGAAAGGACAAATTGTAAAGTTCTCCAAACATTTGTCCTGCTTTGCTGCAAAAGTCGTGCTGCAGCCACAACGTGGAAGTCAAAGAGAAGCTGGAGTTGGTGGCACATCTTGTGACAGAAGCTCAACCTCATTCTCCACAAAAGGATCTTGAAAAGAACAGCTGGGATTGTGAAGAAGATTCCTGGAAAACTGAAACAACTTTCCAGAAGTGGAGTGAAAATGCAAGAAATAAATCAGGATGTTTTCCTCTACTTATTTCTATGCTTCCCTTTTCCATGTTGCACTATTTCTCCATGCCATTAATTCCAAATGGATCTCACCTCTATGATCAATGACTCGGTGAGTTTTAGACACTCTGAAATACTACGGGCTGCACACACAGTTTGCCTTCCCCTGTTTTTGTTGGAAAGCAATGCTGGGGACATAAGTGTAGTGCTAGGCTCGGGCATGAATCCTACAGCCAGGGAATGTGCCCTGACACTGTCTGACCCTCCTCAGCAGGGACAATGCCCAGCAGCAACCGAGGGGATTCCTCTGCCCCTGCGCAGGAATCAGGTCTCTGGATGTGGGCTCAACAGGGCAAAGTTCCCTTGTTTGGACAGGCTCAGGGGCTGCCCCCGGGGCTCGGCCGTGGAACGGACACGCGGACAAACGGCCCTGGGGCTTCAGCTGCAGCGGCGGGAGCAGCGAATCTACAGAATCTACGAGCCTCCCCATCTCCCTCTTGTTCTTCCTCTCCCTCTCCCGCTGTCCGGCAGCCTCTCCCGGTGTTCCATTCCCAGTCTCCCCAGCCCCTCCTGGTGTCCCCGTCCCGGCAGCTCCCTCTCCCCCTGCCGGGCCATGCCCCGGCCCGTTCCCGGCCCCGGGCGGGGCTGTCCCGTCCCCTGATGGCGATGACAAAGAGACGTGGACTCCATACATTGCCCATATGAAGCCATTTATTGATCCACCTAGCTGTGCTTTTATACCCATGCATTATATAACAAGTAATACATGCCAAGTGATATTGCTTAACATATGCCTCGTACTAACTAACACAGGTATGCCTAAAATGCACTAACACAGCAACTTTCTCAAAATCCCGCTTTGCCGTGCCAAGGCTTGAGGCCTAGCTCTTCTGCTCTTGACATGAGTGCAGCCATACTTCCACTTTGGCTCTCTAGCTCCAGGCCCTGCAGGCCCACAGTCCCCGCCCACGGGCGTCCCGCCGCGGAGTCGCTTCCGCCCGGCTCTGGCCGTACTGGTTGTGGCGCCTCTGGAAGAGCTTCTGGCAGAGTTCCTCACGCTGGTGGTGGAGCAGCAGCGGCTTTTGGCTCCGCCTGGTGCGGACCGTGGCCCGGACCCGAGCGAGGCCCCTCCCACGGTTCCGCCCGGAGCCGCCCCGCTGCCGCCCGGCTCCCGCCCCATCCCCGGCAGCATCGCCGGCGCTGTCCCCGGTCTGAGCTCCGCCGCTCGTCGGCTCGACCGCCGGCGCCGGGGCGGCTCGGGAAGCAGCGGCGCCCGGGGCTGTCGGATGCCCCGGGCAGAATGCCGAGATAAGATGGACAGGTCCTTGGGGGTAGGGAGCAGGAGATTGACATTTCACTGAAACTGGGGAAACAACTGTGGTAAGAGCCAAACGGGGTTTGAATGGGGCTACATGGAACGAACCAAATAAACAGTATGAACAAACAGTTAACAGAGAAAAAACAAACACACCACTACAAGTAAGGCTAAATCTCACAAGAAATCTTCATGCTGTCTTAGAAGTGAAATTGCAACTCAGCACAGACTCTATTATCCCTTCCAGCCATTTGACTGAATGGAAACAGTAGAAAATTACATTTACCCTGGCCTTATCTGTCCTGCTGCACAGTGTTACTGTGGCCCAGGTGCAGGACTCTGCTGAAGTCTGTTGTATTCATGCCCTTTGCAGTACATTTTGCCATGAACCACCCTCATTGACCCTCTTTCCTGGCCAGGTTTGACCTCTGCACAAGGCAGGAATGTTATAGATACAAAAACAAAGTTGAAACTTTTTAGTGGTTGCTTGTACACTAGCTGTGTGTTTTGATTTCTGTTTGTAACTGTGTTTATTTTGCAACTAGTTCTAAGTTGTTAAAAGATATTCACTGTTGTAATGTTGTTCAGTAGTTGTTAGTGTTTAGTGTTGCAGTGTTTAGTTACGAATGTTTGTAAGAGTTTTGTGGGGCTGCCTCCCTGAATCTAGTTAAAGGTGCAACACCAAAGAAAAGGGGGATCTTCTACCCTTCCCCCAAAAGAACTCAAATACTGAGACCACCAGGCAGTGCCTTCATTGGAGGACATGACTACCCAATCAAAACACGGCGGGAAGAAATGATTGGTGTGGAAAGCACCCCACTAACAGCCAATGAGAGCCCGAAGAATACACCAATCAGGGAAAGGCTCCAAAACGGACCAATCCCTGAGGGGACTGAGGCTTTAAAAGGGACTGACCCCCACCCCCCCCCCCCCCCTCGGTGGGGGCTTCGCTCTCAGGAACTTCCTGAGAGGTGGCCCGTGCTCATGTTTCTCTGACTTGCTGTTCCTGTAGCTGATTTTACAGCAATAAACGATTGGCCTTTCCTTTTTAACATCTTTGGATTTACGGCCTCATCATTAAACTTGCAACATTGTAACAGGAATGTGCACGGTGCAAGGATCAACCAGATTTTCTTCCCTTGCTGAGATGAGGGCTACTAAAGGCAGAGCATTGGGTTGTCCTTATTCACAGCTGCCAGCTCAGCTCTTCTCCGTGCTTTGTGTGTTCTGGGAAGGTGCTGGGAAAGCTGTTTCCAGTTTCCAGAGGCTTTGGGCATGGAAGCTCCATGGATAAGAGAATCTCCCAGCCCTCAGGGTGTTCCAGGGGAGTGGGGCTGTAGAGCCTGTCTTTGTTCTCCACTGGGAAGTGGGAGTGGGACCCTTGCAGTGTCCTCTCTCCAAGGGGTCGGGTTTCAAAAGTTAAACCCTTTTGGCAGTGGCAGAGCGTGTGACTGGGAGATCAGATAGCAACAGAGGATTAAGCCCCACACAGGAGAAATGCTGCCAAAATAATATTAAATTACCCCCTCACCTAATTCCACACTGTGATTTCATTGGGCCATCATCATCTGTTCTTTTCTGAAGCGATTCAAAAGGGCTGGTTCATACCAGAATTGACTTCCTTGGAGTCTTACAACTCAATCTGTGTCCCGTTCCATTAATCTAAAACTATTGGATTACTTTTCTCTGAGTATGCTAACTCATTTCCCCAGAATGCTTTAGCTGAATTTGCACACCAATCTTTATCTGAAAGCTCTTCATGTCACACAGGTTCCTCTTGGCTGGCCTTTCCAGTAACCTTTTACTGCCCAGTCTTTGCACAAACCACATTTGAGCGTGACATTCTCTTCTTGCTCTGCTTTCAAATCTGGGAAACCCCTCTTAAGAAATACAGTTGCAACAAAGCAGATAACACCGTTAAAAGACCAAACCAGATTTATGGAGCAAAGTGCAACACTTTCACAGAGGATGTTATGACAAAGGTGGAACCCAGACAAATGAGGGGGAGTCCCATCCACTTCACCCTCCTGCACAGCCTGATTTGCTCCTGTGACCCAAGTGTGGCTCAGCCACGCTGCCTCCTGCTCTGATTTGTGCTTCACTTGGTTAAATTGCTGTTTTACAGCATTGCATTTCAATGGAAGCACTTTCTCTGGTCCCTTTGACAGGAGTTCTTTGGACAATCTAAGTTACCCATTCATGACAAGAGTAAACAAGAATAACAAGAATAATATAATAATAATAATAATAATAATAACGTGCTTGCTCTTGCTCCTGTGGCCTTTTCAGTGGCCCACAGCAGCACAGGGTTATGACTGCAGCTCTGTGACATTATGAGTTTGCCCCAATTTTTTCTTGTGTACCTGATTTTTAGCTATTTGTCCATTCTCATTTCTATTGAGGGTGATAGAAAGGTCTAACGAAGACATTCAGCTACGTCCTCCCCCCTTTTTTAATAAATGACAATTGCTAAAAATGACAAAGTAATATTGGCTGTCGCATTTATGTTATTAGCTTTTGCATGTTGTTATCGATCCTGTGGAAAATGAGGTTTGGTTTCTTGGTAAAATTTAAAAGGTTTAATAAAGAGACAGTGGGAGATGGAGATGTTATAAATGCATATTATATAGTTGGGTTTTTGCAAATATTAAGATGAATACTATATGTATCATGTGGGAAGATTGTAGTGTATTTTCTTTTATTAATAAGAGTATAGATATGTGATGAATGTATCATTTTTTTATGATTGTAATAAAGTGTTAAAAATAAAAGACTGGGGTTTTTTTGTTGTAACATCTAAACTGGCCAAACCAGAGGGTGGGGGGAGTCATCTTGTGTTCCTGCATGAAGACTGCTGACCAAAAAGAGATTGAACCTCTGTGATCAAGTATCTTATCCAAATGAGGACCACCAAAAGCTCGGAAGATGGGACTTGTGGTAGAGGGAATGGAGCCACCTGCAGATGGATCCACCAGATAAAATGACTGGGGGGGAGTTGAAACTGAACAAAAGAAAATCTGACCCAAAAGGAATGTTTGAATCACGCATGTGAATTCATACATATGCAACAGGCTGATACTTTTAAGAAACAAACAGTGACATGAAGATCGTGCCTTTGGCTAAATGCCAAGTCACCTGTAAACTCCTTTGCTTAATCTGTTTCCTAATTGTCTTTTTTTTTTTTTTTTACTTTATTAAACCTATTTCTTAAAATTGCCCAGGAAAGTGAACCTGGTTTTTCACAGCTGTGCCCAGCCCTGGGCAAGCCTGCACTCCCTGGGCTTTGGGGAAGGAGCGGCAGCTCCGGGAGTCCCAGGGATTCCACCCCTGACAGGATCCAGGTGGGTTCCTGTGCCCAGCAACCAAGTGGCTCTGTGGCCTCATGGGGACACGTTCCCATGTCACAGAGGGGCAGAGATGTGGCACCTCTGCAGTGATTGTGACCTCACCTGCCCAGTGCTGCTGTCCTGACAGGCTGTTAGGCAGGCTAACAGAAGAGCTGGCCTTCCGGGCAACTCAGCTGCTTCCTTTGCTACTCGTGTAGCTGCCTTTTAAACGAATTTATTGTTTACTGTCCTCTTCAGCTTTCAGCACCTCAAAGGTAATTATGGTTTGACTCTTGGGATAGATCATAGAGGAAGGAGATATGGGATAAAAGTCCAGGCTGGGTTATACCTTGCTGAGCTGTTGCACCTTTGTAGGCTGCCCAGATACAGCCTAGGCTAGAGTTCTTATTTGCTGATTCTCTTTTCTTCACTCTAGCCTAGGGTAGGTGAGTAGGGGGTGAATGTAGTCTGAGGGGCTGGGCTCAGCCCAGAGTGGCAAAAAGCCCACCTCAGCTGCTGCAGGAGGGAGTGAGACAGCATAAGGACAAAGGCAGTCATTCAGTGGCTGAAAGCTGCTCTGTCGCACAGGACACAAAGAAATGACACCCACACGCTGAGATGTCCAAGGCAGAATAGTGCCAGTTTATTTACGAACTTCAACATTTATAGAATTCAGCAGAGACCATGGATTGGAGGAAGAAAATCTTCCTCTTCAACCACACTGGGCAACCCAACAGTCCATCAACAGTCTCCTTCTTAGGAGAAGGGTGTAAACATGGTTACACTGTTACAATAACAAGAAAAGCTGTTTCTGTAAAATCATGTCTGACTCCATTGCAATAAGTAAACACAGAAAGCAAAAATAAAATTTTAGAAAAACTTCTTAAAAAGACAGAGGAGAACAGGAAAAGCCCAGACAACACTGGTCACTCCTGCAGAGGAGGTGGGAAAGGACTCTGCTGTGGATGCTGTGACAGCAGCAGCAGCAGCAGCAGCAGCAGGAGGGCCTCTTCAGAGAAGGTGACCTGCACTGGAGCGCTTGAGAAGGACCTTTGAACCTCCTGTGCACTGGGGCTCTGTCACTGATCACAAAGGTGTGAGCCTGCAGTTCAGCAGCTGGTACAGGCACCACTGAAACTCTTGACTAATGCTGTTATACACCACAACAACATAGACTCTGACTTCAGACAGCTGAAAATTGTTGCACAGGACACAAAGAAATGTCACCCACACGCTGAGATGTCCAAGGCAGAAAAGAGGCAGTTTATTTACAAACTTCAACGTTTATAGAATTTCAGCAGTGACCATGGATTGGAGGAAGAAAATCTTCCTCTACAACCACACTGGGCACCCCAACAGTCCATCAACAGTCTCCTCCTTGTGAGAAGAATGTAAACATAGTTATACCATGACAGTAACAAGAAAGTTGTTGATGTAAAATCGTGTCTGACTCCATTGCAAAAGGTAAACACAGAAGGCTGAAATTGAACTTTAGAAAAACTTCTGAAAGAGACAGAGGAGAACAGCAAAAACCCTGACAACAGAAAATTACTCCTTTATTTCTGGGGATGTGTCTCCCTTTTTATATTGTTCTACACAGAGCAATTCCATTGGTGAAACAAAGACAAACCTCTTCAATCATATTGGTCAGACCAGAGGGACAGCAAGAATAGGTCCCTCCTAGGGAAAGGAATGCAAACAAAGTTACAGCTACAAAAACATGTTTCTTGTTTGTACAAAATTCCCTGGGAAAAGAATTTCAGAAAACCCAAATATCTCAGGCATGAACCAGGGTTACACTTGATGGCAAATGCTGTTCTATAGGTTGTATTTATTGGGGGGGGGGGGGGTTATACTTTTGGTCAACTACAGTAATTTCTTTGCAATCAGGTGATAGGATTGACACTGATCTCTTTCTGGAGCGTGTTCTGGTGTCCTTGGTCACCCAGAGCTTTGCCTTCTGTTCCTGAGAGAGACAATGGCCACAACAGGGAACGATTCCTGTGAGTAACAGCTTCACTGGCAGGTTTGGGCTTTGTGAACCCCACAGACAACTGACATGTCTGGTGGTCAGACTCCAGCATGATGTGCTCACAACCTAGAGTGACCTCTGCGATGTGTCCTGAGAGCAGCCAGACTGACCCAGGTGTTTATGATTAGTCCCAGGAAAACACCTTTTTGTCTCTCCTTTGTCACTGGGTACGAGACTGAAACATCATTGCTCACAGAGAAGTCTGACATCCTTGAGTTACCTTTTGTGTTCAGTACTTGCTTGTTTTCTGTCACACAGGACACAAAGAAATGACACCCACACACTGAGATGTCCAAGGCAGAAAAGAGGCAGTTTATTTACAAACTTCAACATTTATAGAATTCTAGCAGTGACCGTGGATTGGAGGAAGAAAATTTTCCTCTTCAACCACACTGGGAAACCCAACAGTCCCTCAGCAGTCTCCTCCTTATGAGAAGAATGTAAACATGGTTATACTGTTCACAATAACAAGAAAGTTGTTGATGTAAAATCGTGTCTGACTCCATTGCAAAAAGTAAACACAGAAGGCTGAAATAGAACTTTAGAAAAACTTCTTAAAGAGACAGGAGAGAACAGCAAAAACCCAAACAACAGTTTTCAATAAGTTACAGTCAGTTACAATCTGAGAAAGCTTGACCTGATAATCCAGTCTACAACTCTGGTGAGAGAGGAAGGTACCCTGATGCCCAGAAATCAGAGCTGGGGTTTGTTGGACTCTTGGCAAAGTAAGCAGGGGAACAGGCTTTTCCCAACCAGTAAATTTCAGTGGCAGTGCTGGGCTTCCCTGACACCGAGTTGAAGGTTCAAGCTGCTTGTCCTGACTGCTTGTGTAGAAAACTCAAAGTTTCAATGTGCTTTCGTTCCTCCTCTCATCTCTTTTCAAATGGAATCTCTCTGCAGTCTTTGCCGAGGGAATGATTCCTCCAAAAAGGATCCTCTTTCCACCGGAGAAGATTTGCATGGTCTGGCAGCACAGACAGAGTGCTGCAACAGGGCTCTTCAACGTGGGCAACACCTGCTTCCTCAACGCTGTCCTGCAGTGCCTGACCTACACCCCGCCACTGGCCAACTACCTGCTGTCCCGAGAGCACAGCCGGGCCTGTGAGTGCTTTTGGGACATCTCCTGAAAATCTGTTCATCAAACACCAAAGGTTCCCAGAACCTGCAGTCTGATTCAGGAGAGCAGCAGCCCTTTGTCAGCCCCATGAGTTTGTGTCCTTTGAACACTCAAGCCAAGAAGCCACTTGTCCTACCCTTGTGTCTTACCCTTCAGGAATACAGCTCCTTCTAGATCCAAGTCTTTATTCCTGCAAGTTAAACCCTCTTGGCTTATTGCACAGAAAGCTGTTGGTTTAGCATCCCTCTTAAGAACATTTCCTGCACTTGGAAATGCCCTTGGGACATTGGGAGGAGGGGGGTATTGCCCTGGAGTGGGGCTGGAAGGGGAGGAGTATCCTGACCTGTTAAACACTAAAACAACATAGACTCTGACTTCAGAAGGCTGGTAATGACTGTGTTTATTTTTGGGGAATTTCTTCCCTTTTATACTATTGTACAGAGAGCAGCTTAATTGGTGAAACAAAGACATACTTTTCAATTACACTGGTTAAACCAGAGGGACATCAAGAAGTCCTTCCTAGGGAAAGGAATGTAAACAAAGATTACAGTTAGAAAAATGTGGTTTTTGTTGACAGAAAAGTCTCTGGGGAAAGAGTTTCAGAAAACTTAAACATTTTAGGCACAAACCAGGGCTACAGTATCCCACTGCTGTGGATATTTTGCTAAGCTAAGGACCTTCCCTGTGTCCCTCTTCAGGCCACCTGAAGGATTTCTGCATGATGTGCACCATGGAGAAACATGTCAACATTGCCTTGAATTCCCCTCTCAGTGCCATCCTGCCTTGGGCTGTCCTCAAGGTTTTCAGACGTAAGTCACGCCAGCTGCCTTGAAGGTTTTCTCCCCTTCTTGCATGACAGAACACAAACTTCTTCTTTCTTAGGCATTGGGGAACATTTTCAGCTTGGCAGGGAGGAAGATGCCCATGACTTCTTGTGTTGCACCATCAATGCCATGCAGAGGGCTTGTCTGAGTGCAAGCAGCGAGTAAGCACAAGCAAATCACTCCCACAAAAAGTTCTGAGCCCTTTGGCCTGCTTGACATGCTCCCATCAAGGGAAACCTAAACTCTGGGTGTTCAGGCCAAACAACACTCTTTGAGGAGATAATGCCCTTGTCTTACCACTTGTTTTCAGCTTGGACCTCCCTTCTCAATCCACAACCATTGTCCATCAGATATTTGGGGGCTTTCTCAGATCCAGAGGTACGTTTCCATAACTGTTACTCTCCTTGACATTGCCTGTGCCCTTCTGTCTGCCTGTGCCTGACAGTTGGTTCTGGGACTGGTGGGACAGGTACAATGTGTAAATGGGCAATGCCAGTCAGCTTCCCATTGCTCAGCATTTGGACTTTTCCTTTCAGTCACCTGCTTCAGCTGCAAAGCCATTTCTGACTCCTACGAGGCCTTCCTGGATGTCCCTTTGGATATCAAAGTAAGAGGCTTTACAACTGTGCTTCAAGACATCCCAAGGCCCCTGCAGCTTTCCAGAGTCAACACATTTCCCTTAAAAATGTAGATTGCGAGCACAGGAGATCTTGGTGGTGGGTGGGAAGGGGAATGGATGGTGTCCTCCTGCAGAGACTGTGGTCTCTCTGTAAGTGCTGTTTTTAAGCTGGACAAGCAGCATTATCCTTTCTGCACCCTTGATACATCCTCGTCCTTGTTTGCTTTGCCCTCCCACAACACCTGTCTGGCTCCCAGGCTGATGGGTCATTAGTTGGACTGATGGTGGACTAATTAATAGAACTAATTAGTTGGTAATGCCTGGTGGTAGAGGGAGGGAGCTCTTGATGGCTCCTGGGACACAGGGAAATGTTCAGCATCACATGCCTTTCTGCCTCCTTCTGGACAGGTTCATGGTGGGTCTCTTCAGCATCAGCTTCCAGGGCTTTTCTTGTCAGCTCCTGGGAAATGTCTGGGTGAGGGCATTTCCTGCAGCTCAGCGTGCTCGTTTCTCACTCCTGCAGGAAGCCTCATCCCTCACTGCAGCTCTGGAGGACTTTGTGACCCCCGAGCACCTGGATGGTGAAAACTGCTTTAAATGTAGCAAGTAAGATGATTACTGTGAGCATATGAACAGGAGAACGTGTGTGAGGGGGCTGCATGCCATTGAGCAGAAATCACCTTCTCTTGGAGGTTTACTGCACAACAGATGAGATGCAGCTTTTTTAAAATACGGCAGTGAACAGCCTTAGAACAGCAAAAGCTGTGTGTGCCTGGCCACCTTGGGGGGCGGGAGGATTGGGTGCATTTCAGCACTGGGCTCTGTGCTTGGTTTCAAGGTGTCAGAAGAATGTTCCAGCCTCCAAGAGGTTCACAGTCCACTGTGCACCCAAGATCCTCACGGTGTGCCTGAAAAGGTTTGACTGCTTCACCGGCGGGAAGATCACCAAGGTGTGTAGACAGCTGGTGTGCAGCTTTCTCTTCCTGGAGCAGATCTCCTAGAGCTTGTCACAAGCCCCTCGTGTTGGGTTAGTCATGTTCCCTTCTGGGGAGAGAGGAATTCCCTTGGGAAGACAGACAAGAGCTCTTCTCCAACAGAGAACCCAAAACATTACACGTTGGTTTATGGAAAACCAGCTGTTCATGAGCCCCCAAGATGTATTTACACACCTGTGGCCCCTGGATATGGCAGGCTATTCTGTGCCACAGGTCAGGGTCACTTCTGAGCCCTCCTGGTGTCTCTGTAGGTTGTGGAGTACCCTGAGTACCTGGACCTTCGCCCCTACATGTCCCAGGCAGATGGAGAACCCCTCTACTACTCCTTGTATGCTGTCCTGGTGCACAGTGGGGCCAGCTGCCATGGAGGACACTACTTCTGCTACACAAAGGTAAACAGCAACCAACCTTCCTTCCTTCCTTCCTTCCTTCCTTCCTTCCTTCCTTCCTTCCTTCCTTCCTTCCTTCCTTCCTTCCTCCCTCCCTCCCTCCCTCCCTCCCTCCCTCCCTCCCTCCCTCTTTGTGGGGAAAATGTGTGCTGGGAAGAATAAACTTTCCTGTCAGCGTTGGTGACAGCCAAGGTTTTGGGCCAGAAAGTCTCTTTAGGGGCTGGACTGGGTTTGGTTTGACATACCCTTTGTTTGGTAGTTTTCTGCCTGTTTTTGGACAAAAACCAGGAGGAGATCCTTGCCTTTCTTTCACAGGCCAGCAACGGGCTGTGGTACCAGATGGATGATGAGTCTGTGCAGCTTCGTGGCATTGACACAGCTCTGAGGCAGCAAGCCTACCTGCTGTTTTATGCCAGGTAACCACCAGGATTCAGATGTGTTCAGAAGGCGTTTCCTTTTCCCTGTTTATTGTTTTGCTCCTCATACTCCAGAGTGGTTTTCCTGACCAAATGCAATCACTGCCTGCATCATTCAGTGCTGTGACACCTGTACTACCCCATGTCGGCCCTTCAGGCTGCTGCCCTGATCTAACTTGTCTGCTCCCTACTGTTGGACCTATGTAGAGAGGAGTGAGAGAACTCCAAGGGGCCTGCCAGGAAAGAGGGGGAAGGACTCTTCATCAAGGGAGGGTTGGGCAGGATGAAGGGTATCAGTTTTCAGCTGACCCAGGGCAGGTTTTCATTAGATACTTGGAAGAAATGCTCCAGTGTAAGGGTGGTGGGACAATGGAAGAGGCTGCCCAAAGAAGCTGTGGCTGCTCCATCCCTGGAAGTGTTCAAGGCCAGGTTGGACAGGGCTTGCAGAAACCTGGTCCATTGTAAGGTGTTCCTGCCCATGTCAGGGGGGTAGAACAAAATGAGCTTTAATGTCCCTTCCAACCCGAGCAAGTCAGTGAATTTATGAAATGGAGGCTGTAGAAGGTAAAAAGGTGAGGGTTTGCTGTGACAGGAGGAGACTGGGTGGGAAGACTCTAGCTGAACTTTCCAGTAGTGGCCTTGGTTAAACCTTCTCTCTGTCATAGAAACCTCTCCAAGAAAATGACTGAAGCCCAGAGGAGGCTGCAACAACAGCCCTAAACTGAGATGATTCTTTTTTTTTTTCTCCAGATGCTCTGATGTGAAGATTGGAGAAAGAGATTCTCCCTCAATGGCACCACCAGTTGCCCCTTCCTTCCTCAGCCTCATGGCAGCCAGCAGCAAGCAGGTGGCTTCTCTTGGCCCACGGGCTTTTCCTGGCAGGAAAAAGGTAACTCTGGGAAGGAGGGCCAGGGCACAGAGGAGCAGTGGATTTCTTTCTAGGATCTCAGCATTTCTCCTTCTGCCCCTCCCACCCTGCAGCACTCTTCACAGCTTCCTCTCAAAGCATCCCACCTGGATCCATCCCAGCTGGGGGCTTTGGCCCTTGGGCCTTGGCAGCCCTCCAGAAGAGCCTTTGGGAGGCTGTGAAATGTCCCCTCCCACAACTCCTGGGGCTTCCCCACTGACTCTGGCCCTTTTAGGAGAGAAGGGCAGCAACTCTCCACAGCTCTCTTTTGATGCCTTAGGAAGGCTGACCTGAAACAGAGGTTGGATAGAGCTAGAGAATAAAGTAGATATTTATTAAAAGACTTCTAGGACCCACCCTGGGCATTACAGGAGCCTGACCAAGGCTGCACCCCGGGTGGGTCAGAGAGCCACACAAAATGGCTGAACGATCACAAAATTTTACATTTTTATAAGCTTTGGTCCATTTGCATGTTGGGGTTTAATTGTCCAATTACAGCTTCAGGTTGTGGGGTCCCATCCTTCTTGTTCCACCCTTCAGTCCACCCTTGTTTGTGCTTTTTGGGCTGAAAGTTGTCCCTGGTCCTCAGCAGGAAAAGATTTGTTTTATCTACTTGCTCTGTGAAGAGAGCTTACTAGCACTTAATATGAGGCTCAAAACAACATCTGTAGGTGTCAGACACTGAAACTGTGAAAGCTAAAATCCAAGGCATCACTTTCCAGGACGTGGCGCTGGCTGTGGAAGACCCTGGCAGGGAGCAGGCACACAGCAGATCCCGCGGGCGGTGGGGCAGAGATGGCGGCAGCCGCTCTGGACCCAGCACGGAGCTCGGCCGCTCCGCGGCGAAGAGAACAGCCCCTCCGAGTTGTGGCCGGGCTCCCAGGAATGGTGAAGCTCCAGGGCCTTCCAACAGGAGCTTGCAGCGGGCTGGTGCCCTCGGGACTTCTGCGGAGGAAGCCCTGCCTCCCGTGCTGGATGGCTACAACCTCCGCAGCCGCTTCGTGCCACACATGGACCACAGGCCCCCGGCCAAGAAGAGGAGGAGGCAGACTGCACATCCTCCACCTTTTGAGATTCCCTTTTGATAGTGCAGTTCCAGCCTTGGAGCAGGCTTCAGTGCTTGGGGTTTCTCAAGAGCAGACCCAGCCCAGGGGGAGGGAGCAGAGGAAGTGTCCACAGCGAGGCTGTGACCTCTGTGACCGCTCCGTGCGGATCACAGACAACCAGCCTGCTCTGGGCAACAGGGATGTGGATTTTCAAGAAATGTTTTATGAGCTTTAATTAGGAACGTAGTATAGTTTTTTGATTGTAATTTTAGTGTAGTGGATACCTTGAAAGGGCCTCTTGCCCTAGAATGTATTCTTATCATAGTTTGATAAGGGCTTCTAAGACAACCTGAGTCTCTGCTTGGAGATTTCTTCCTATTGGTTCTTTTCCCTGTCCCATTTCTGTTTTATGTATGATTCTTCCCTCTGTCCATCACGGAATTCTTATTTTCAAGGTCCAAGAGTTTCGGCCACTGGTTGGTGGAACCCCTTGAGACCACTCCCAAATTTATTTTGGATTTGTTAGTGTTTAAGTAATATAGCTGGCATGTATGGTTTTGATTGTTTTATTAGTTTGTACACTTTGTACCCACCCCTTGAACTGTCCTGAACAAAAACACCCTGCAGCCCGAGGTTCGTGGTCTCTCTGGAGACACCGGACTGAGGCTGGGGAATCCCCTGACCCTCCGAATAAAACCTCTGTTTCCTGAATGCCTCGGAGAGTCCACTCTTTCTAACCACAGCCATGACAGTGTAAGTAAAACTGCCTGCGGAGCCAAGATCTCACCAACCGGTACAGTTGAAGCGTATCAGAGCTGCTGGGGGCCCAAGCTGAACACCAGGCTGGGCCAGAGAAAGATACGCGAAGCAACACAGGGACAGGGGGAGAACAAGTGCTCCACGATGTGACAAAGCCTCAGTGGCTCCAGGGCCCTCCAACACCAGCTTGAAGCAGGCTCCTGTGCTCAGGGCTGCTGGGGAGCGATCTGGGCCAAGGCTGAGCGAGCAGAGATCCCCACAGCTGGGTTATGATCTCCGCAGCCACTTTGTGCAGCCCACAGCCCAGCAGCCTGCAGGGAGGAGGAGGAGGGTTTCCGTGCCAGACAAGCACCCGGGGAACTCTGGCACTGCTGCAGTCAGGTTGTGGCCTGGCTGAAGCAGAATGGCAGATCAGCCCTGCGTTTTCTAGCAAAGGTGTCCTTGTTTTCTGCACACCTCTTCAAACATGAGGGAACAATTTATTTAAGTGGAGGGTGATGCTAATGGGTAGGCTTATTGGCTTTAGTTTAATCTAAATAAAAATCAGACTGGCAGCCAATCACCTTATGCTAGAGAAGGTCCCACTTTTACCTGACCAAAACTTCTAAGTTTTTTTCTACTTCCCTAAGGTATGTGAAGATCTCTCCCTTGAGCAGGGAAGCCTCTTCAGGTCACTTCTCAAGGCTGAGCAGAATGGGTTTCCTCATGCTTGTTGCATGGGTAACATCAATCTCTACTTAATAATTGTTTTGTTAGGTTTAATGTAACTGCTCTTCTATTGCTTCAGAAATAGTACCCTATAGTATATTAGTAGTTATGGCCCCCTATGGTATGTAGGAAATAATTCTCATCCAGTTGTTTTGCTTATTCATTGCTATTAATTTAAATAAACTCTTTTTATTGATTTAAATGTATTTGGGTTGCTCTCTTTATTCCCATGGGACAAAGTTGTGTACAGGCTCAATTACACCTCTCTAACCCTTTGGACATAAACTGCTGAAGAATCTGGGGCTGGGATGGGATCCAGCTGCATCCAGACTCCTCTCTGAAGAGTTTAGGAAACAGAAGTGTCCTTTCTGTCCCTGCTGATTTGGCAGGAGGGCTTCTCTGACAAACTTTGTCTGTTCTCCCTTCACTGATAACTTTTGCAAGGAGCAGGGAGTTGGACTGGATGAGCATGATGGATCCATTCCAGCTTGAGATATTCTGTGATTTTATGATTCTATGAAATGGTGGAAGGGAAGAAGTGATTTCCTTTTTGCCACAATGGGAGGGCAGTTAAGTATGACTCAAAACAGTGCTGAAGGGAAGGATGGGCTGCCGGCAGAAGTATCACCTTACACCACTCAATTTGATTGGGAGTTCATCAAGTGAAATGAGGCCCAACACCCTTGGTTACTGAGCCTTCCCCCAAACACAATGGGAATATCTCCTGGGAATGGATAACACTGAATGAGTTGATCTGTGCTGTGAAAGATGGTCTGACCACTTGGTGGGCACATCTCTCAAATAAATCTTACCCAAGAAAATAATTTAATAAAAAAGTAAAAATTAATTTAATAAAAAGCCTTATTTGCTGCAGCACATGTGGCAAAGAAAGTGTCTGATTTTTACTTGGTTGGTTGGTTGGTTGGTTTGGGATTTTTTTGTTGTTTTCTTTTAATCTTTCTGATTAATGACAAGATAGGGAATGACAAAGCTTGGGAAAGAGATGTAGGGGAACCTACGAGTTCATTTGTGGGCAAGAAGGATCTTTTGGGGCAACTTTATCCCAAAGTACACGTGGGGACTGCACCAATGCACACTCTTTTGTCTCAGGTTCCTCTACAGCAGAGTGACATTGATGGTGTGACCCAGAAATGAAATACGGGTGCAGACACCAGTCTGGTTTACAGTGGGAGTGTTGCAGCAGACTGCAATGCACAGCAGCAGAAGCAGGGGAAGCTTCTGGGTTAATAGATCAAGGTCAACTAATTTTTGATTGTAATGATCTGGACATCAACAGGGAAAATCATTTAGCTTCACTCGAGGTAGCATTAAGGAATGTTCTCATGTAGCAAGCAGAATGAAATGATGGCAAAAAACCCCCAATCTGAGATGGGCAAAGAGTCAGTGGACTCCAGTTCTGCAGAGTACCACCGTAACAGATTTTAGAATTGTGCTCTTGCCACCAAAAGTCAGGAATAAAACTCTTTTAACTCTGAGATTTTAGTCTTAGAAAGTGGCATCACTTTATTTCAGCAGGGGATATCCTCCAGCTGCACACACCACAGCTAGCTAACAGACTGGTTTAAATCTGTGGAACTTGCACAGATTAATTACATTTCCTGAAACTCATACACATGTACTAAAAGTTCCTGCAAATCCCTTTGCATATTTAAATCACTTCTCAGAGCTTATTTAGCATATTGTCATTAGAGTGAATGTTTCCTCTAAAATCAGTATTTTAGAGGTCACTCTAATGGGAAGGTAAGTCTCTGGTGACATCCCAAAAAACACATGGAGAATAGGGAGATTTGATGAATACCTAGAGGCGGCTGGGAATCAACTCATACATATGCATCACGTTTATTCAATTCCTTATTGCTGCAATCAGCACTAGCCAGTCTCAGTGGACTTTAGAAACAAACATATGTATAAAGAGCTGTGGAAAAGCCTCTCTTCTGCCTCACTGCAGAGTGCTCAGAGTTGAAAGCTTTTCTGGAGACTTCATAATTTAGGGTTTTTTTCCCTTCCTCTTCTTCCACCACACTCCACAACAGGTAACAGAGAAATTACCTTTGTTATATTCAAATGTTGCTACTGATGATTTTGGGACTTGATAGTCCATAAAAAGATATCTGCAATAATTTTTTTTCTTTTTCTACTGGGTAAAAATGGTAGCTGAGCATTTGAAGACAGTGTTGAATATGCAAACTTTGAAGGCAATGCTATGAAAGAAGCATCAGTCAAAAAGAGAGACAAAAATAAATGCGTAAGAGTGCCTTATTTTCTTTAGAAACTTTTATGATTTGTTCAGAAGACTTTTTTAAAAAATCTGTATAGTTTCTAAATTCTACTCATCCTTTTGTCTGTCCAAGCAGGCAGTTGCATTTTGATTGCAGATTTGCCTGGCTGTTTGCAGCTTCATCAGCTGCTGAACACTTAAAACAAAGAGAGTCCTGCAAGGCACCAAGACACAAAGCACAAGAAGGATGATCCTTGGGAACCTCAGTGGAGTGAGTGAATTCAGACTCCTGGGCTTTTCTGAAATCTCTCATTTGCACCCTTTGCTCTTTGTGGTTTTATTATCTCTTTATGTCTTCACCTTGATGGCTAACACAGTGATAGTTGTCATAACAAACAGTGACCATACCCTTCACACCCCCATGTACTTCTTCCTCACCCAGCTGTCCTGTTTGGATATCTGCTGTTAGTCATCACCCCAACTAGTCTGGAGAACCTGATGGTGGGAACAGTAAGTATTTCCAAGACAAGATGTGCTGTGCAAATGATTTTCTTCCTTTTCTTTGGGGTTGCTGAGTTTTTTCTCTTGGCTGCCATGTCCCTCGATCGTTATTTTGCCATTTGCCACCCCTTGCGTGACACAGTTCTCATGAGCAGCAGGCTCTGAAGGAGCCTGGTGCCTGGAAGTTACCTCTGTGGAACTCTGTGGGCTTAGTTCACACCCTCACAACGTTCAGCTCACCCTGGTGTGGCTCAGCCATTGACCCCTTCTTCTGTGAGACTCAGCCTCTCCTGGACCTGCTCTGCGGCAACACCTTCCCCAGGGAGATCCAAGTCATTGTGGTGGCTGTCTTTGCCATTCTGAGCCCTTTCTTACTGATCATTTATTCCTATGTTTGTATAATTGCCACAGTTCTTCACATGGCATCAGCTGAGAGCTGGCAGAAAGCGTTTTCTACTTGCTCCTCACACCTCTTGCTGGTGGCTGTTTGTTACGGTGCTGCAGGCTCCATGTATCTGCAGCCAAAATACACCGACTGCGCATCTGTGGATAAATTCCTCTCACTCTCTTCTTCTGTGGTGAGTCCTTGATTGAACCCCATCATTTATAGGTTGAGGAATAAGGAGGTGAAAGGAGCCCTGAAGAAAAAATGGAGAAAAACCAGTTTAGTGTGGAAATATAAGAGTATGTTTGTCTTGTTCCAGGTCGTTGTGGTGGTGTTTTTCACTCTAAATTCTTGTTCAGTAAAATTAATTTCCAGATAAACTTCAGCGTTTGGGGAGGAAAGAGGGAGAAGAGTGGAGATTTTCAGCTGTAAGAGGGAGTGTCAGAAGCTAGGTGAACATTTGGGAAGGAAACTTCTTCCATATACTTAAGAAATTCTTAAATAAATAAACCCTTTTCCTTTTCCTTTTCCTTTTCCTTTTCCTTTTCCTTTTCCTTTTCCTTTTCCTTTTCCTTTTCCTTTTCCTTTTCCTTTTCCTTTTCCTTTTCTTTTTCTTTGCTATTCTGAGCCATTTGGACTGCTTGACATGCTCCCGTGCAAGGTCCCCGACGTGGATCAGGGCAGTGCCCAGCACAAGGATAATCTGTGTGACAATGAATTGGCACCAAACCCCGAGGAGAAAGCTGTGGGGGTTTGAGGATGGGGAAGCTCAACGTGACTTGGCAATCCATGCTTGCAGCCCACAAGGCCACTTTCATCCTGGTCTGGGCAAAAACATCGCCAGCAGGTCGAGGGAGGTGTTTCTACATATAGTCATGCCAAGCCTGCTCTTCAGGCTCATTCAGTCACCTGCTGTCACCAAGAGTTTCCTGAGTCCTGACAGTAGTGGAACACCTTTGACCCGGTACATCCACGGTGTAACTTCTGCTTAACTTCTCCTTTCTGCTGAGTAACCCTGGTGCAACTGGGCTGGGGAAAGTTGTTTCAGGCTGCTGCTGCTCCTGCTGGCTCACAGGCTTGCAATGAACGCTCCGGGCAGCAGATGGGAGCAGCAGCCCGGATTTGCTAAATTTGCCCTGCAGGCACCACCTGGAGAGACAGGAAATGCCAGAGGCAGGAATGGCGAGCTGCTGGAACTGCTGCTGTGGATGGAGTAGCTAGGGGCAGGCTTTGTGGGGGTGCTTTGGCAGGGTTACAGAGATGTGTCACAAGCACTGCTGGAGGCATTTCTGGAGAGGGCTTTGTCTACAGCTGGGAAATTCACTGGCAGTGCAGAACAGTGTGGTAATGTTACAGTGTTGTAAATTTAATGACGAGGCCTTAAATCCAAATGTGGTAGAAAGAAATGGCCAATTATTTATTGTTATAAAATCAGCTACAGTAACAGGAGTCTGGGCTAGTCCCAGCTCCTCACGGGAAGTCAGAGTAACTAAAAACGTGCACACGGGCCACCCCACAGGACAGTCCCATTCCTGTGAGTGAAGCACCCCACTCAGGGTGGTCAGTCCCTTTTAAAGTCTCAGTCCCCTCAGGGATTGGTCCATTTTGGATCCTTTCCCTGATTGGTGTATTCTTCGGGCTCTCATTGGTTCTTATCAGGGTTGTCTCTACACCAATCATTTCTTCCCGCCGTGTTTGGATTGGTTGGTTGTGTTCTCCAATCAAAGTGATGGCTGGGGTTTAATTGTCCAATTACAGCTTCAGGTTGTGCGATCCCATCCTTCTTGTTCCTCTGTTCACTCCACCCTTGTTTATGCTTTCTGGGCTGAAGGTTGTCCCTAGTCCTCAGCAGGAAAAGTTTTATTTACTTGCTCTGTGAAGAGAGCTTACTAGCACTTAGTATGAGGCTCAAAACAACATTCATAGGTGTCATAAACTGAAACTATGAAAGCTAAAATCCAAGGCATCACTTTCCAGGATGTGGCGCTGGCAGTGGAAGACCCTGGCAGGGAGCAGGCCCACAGCAGATCCCGCGGGCAGTGGGGCAGAGATGGTGGCGGCTGCTCTGGGCCCAGCATGGAGTGCGGCCGCTCTGCAGTGAAGAGAAGGGACCTTCTCAGTTGTGGCCGGGCTCCCAGGGATGGTGAAGCTCCAGGGCCTTCCAACAGGTGCCTCTTGTTGCTGTAGCGTTTTTGGTTTCTTTCCCTTTTTACCTTCTTTGGATTTATGGCCTCATCATTATTTTGCAACACTGTAGCAGTTCCATCTCCGTTTTCATCACCTCATAGTCACTATGACTCCTGCTTGGACGAAATCAGTTGGGATGCTTCTCGATGCTAAACAAAGTCCATCTGCACAGGAAATGCTCTTGGCCCTCTTCTGGGAAAAAAGAAGGAAAAATATATTTTATTTTAAAGCGTTCAGTCTGTGGAGTTTCTTCCTCGAAATCAAAATACTGCCAGCCAATATTCCAAAGTGCCTGGTCTATGTTTTTGTGTACAGAGCAAAGGTGCCACACTGTGTTGGTTTCCCAGGTGTCTGCTAATGTCCATTTGAACAGATGGCTGAAGAGGGGGGCTCTTCCTGCCCCGCGCTGCTCCGGGGCTGGGCTGGGCTGGCAGGGGCTGCAGATGGTGCTGGGAAGCACAGCCTCAACCCTGGCCGCCATCTTGTGTGTGGCTGCCTCAGGCCCAGCCGCCATCTTGTGTGTGGCTGCCTCAGCCCCCAGCCGCCATCTTGTGCATTGACCTAGTCCAAGTCTGAACCCTTTTCATTTAAAAAATATTACCCTGCCTTTTGGCTTTTAATAAGCTGCTAAGAGATGAGTGTGTTGTCCATGAATCTGTGGGGGCCACTCTTCTCTTGTGTGGCAAAAGACCTGTTCCCTGTCAGCTTGCTAAGAGGCTGTTGGAGCTTGAGCCCCCCAGATGGAGTCTGATTGTACTGCCAGGGTCACTTTGGAATCTGTGCCTCCCCATGGGCAGAGAATGACCCAGGAGAGCAGCAGCAGCACAGTGCTCTGGGAATCTTGTGTGAGCCCAGCAGTCTTGGAATCTTGGCCCACAAATGTTGTAGGGGAAGGTGAAACCCATCTGCTCTTGCTTCCTGTGCTGGTCCCTCTAGAGAAAGGGCATGAGTAGCTTGCTTTCTCAGAGATGCCAGGGCAGCCATGCCAGATTCAGGGAGAGCTGTTTCCAGCCAAAGAACGGGACAAGCAGCTCAGGCAGCAGGTGGAAGAGCCTCAGGAGAATGGCCAGGTAAGCCTGGCTGGGCAGGTGACGGAGTGAGGGGCAGGAAGAGGGGCCCCATAAAATGGAGCTCTTGGGACTGAGGAGGCCAGGAGTGCCACAGGCACTGAAAGCACCGAGCCTTGCCATCTGCAGAGATCAGCACTGGGACAGCAGGGTTCCAATGGAAGCAGCGGTGGTCAGGGAAGCAGAAAGAAGTGGCTGAATGAATGTGATTTGGAGGCTGAAAGAGGAAAAGCTGAGCCTGCTGGCAGCTTCCAGTCACTTGCTCTGCATTTGTGTCTACAGAACATCGAGGCAGAGCCGCAAGCAGAGCCACCCGAAGCCCCGAGTGACATCATTGCAGGGAAGAAGAGGAATAAGGAAAATGTGAGAAGAACTGAAGATCACTGGGATCTCCATCAGCAGAGGCCTGATCAGCAAAAAGGATCTTTAGGAGCTGAAAAAGCAGGCCTCAAGCAGAAAAAGCTGAGATCTCAGAATCTGCAGCAACTGAGAAACGTTGGGAACAAGAAAAGATACAGTAGTATATAGTAGTATATAGTAGTATATAGCAGTATATAGCAGTCTATAGTAGTATATAGTAGTATATAGTAGTATAGCGAACAAGGACATGGAAAACAAAGGCTGAGTTTTTAGGTTTGGCTTAAATAAATCATAACACACAGAAAACATATGCCTGACAAGATAGTAGAAGGTCTTAAGCTTAATAGGGTTATTGTGTATTGTTAATAGAAAAGCATACAAACAACCAGGGTTTGAAACAGTTATATGTGTGCTATAATTGATTGGTTAAAACAACTGTCTGTAAGTTTCAGTAATCTACTATTGGCTGAAAAGTTCTTAAGATGCTCTGTAACAGAGAAATTTGCAGCTGCTGCTGGCTGCTGCATGGGTGCTGTGAGCTGCTGCTTTTTCCTTTACTTCTGTGATGAGACTGATGCTTTATTAAAGACAATAGCTACCACAGCAGTCCTGTCCTGTTCCTGCTTGCGCCGTCACAAACTGGTGCCCCTGGTGTGAGGAAGGAGCTCAGACTCCCTCATGGACTATGAATCATCAGTGTTGGAAGCCAGAGGCTAAATAAATTAGGATTCTCCCTTGAAGTTCAAGAACTGCTGCTTCTCACCGTGGCCTTCAGACAGAGTAACTTGACAAGGATATCTGGGAGACTTTAAAATGGGGCAACATTTATCCACACAGAAATGGGACATTTTAAACCAGCTTGATAATCTTTTAAAAGATAAATCTTATATAAATGTCCAGAAAGATGAACTGAAAAACTTGCTGACCTAGGTGATTGCAAACTTTCAAGCTGTAGACTCCAAGTGTGTCTTCACTTATGATTTCAGGGATAGAGTTAATTGGAAACTGTGTAATGCTCTTTCTGTTAACAGAGATGACACTGTAACTAAGTTATTTCCTGTATGCCCAGCCTTGCTGGAAACTTTTAAACAGACAGAAACCGTGACCCCACCCGGGTCCAATACCGAATCTGCAGTGAAACAGGACCAGCCTAGGCCTCCTTCTGAACGTCAGGATGAGTCTGCATCTCCCACTCTCCCTCCCAGCAATTCTGTGATTCAGAGTGGGTTTTTAAATCCCCTTTCTTCCCCTCGTGTGTCCTCGACCTGCCTGATCCTATACAGTGTTTCTCCTGTACTCTGCAAGCCAAATAATGTGTTCAGCCCCTGAATTGGGTCCCTCCCTAACTTTCAGGTCTCAAATTAATTGTGTAAATACCCGTGCATCAGGAAATCCTTTTACATGTTCCTCAACAGAGCCCTCTGTCTCTGTCAGCTCTTTACAACCCTCTGCAATCAATCTGGATGCTTCTGCAGCCTCTCACCTCATCAAGTCCACACGGCACAGCTTTGCAGTTTCTGTTCTCTTCCTCTTCACCTACAGTCTTTCAAATTGCTCCTCCTGTTACGTGGATGGCTTCACCACCTGGGTTTGAGAGTTTCTGTGCCTCTCAGCTCGGGTACCTTGCAACTGCGTCCCCTCCACCTAGTGTGACCAGCCCCTCTCATTTCTCATTCCCCCCAGTTGTCACCATAGCTGCTCTGGTTTCTTCTATTCCCCAGCAGAGCCTTTTAGTCTCCCACAACCCTCTCTCCAGTTCTAATCCTGTTGCACAGCCACACATTAGCTTTGCAAACTCAATGCAACCCCAGAACCACTCCACATGTAACCCTCCTTCATTTGTTTTATTATCTTTGCCAGTGTTTCTTGAATTTAACCACTTTCCTCAGCCTGTGTGTTCACAGTTGCCTGCTTTGCCACTGCTGATGCCCATGCAGTTTGCAACTTCCCAGGCTCCTTGCCAACCTCTGCCCGTTGCTATAGCACCAGCTCACCCTCCTACTGCCTTCTCTGGAACAAGAGCAGCCTGCATTCCTGGACCTGTGGGCTCTGCTGATTCTTCTGCTGCTGTACCACTGAGCCAAGGGGGGGGAGTGTCTATTGTTAACAATATGGGAAGTTTTCAAACTTTTTCCAATCAATCCTCAGCGGCTTGGACAGCCAGTCCAAGTGCCTCAGCCTGAAGCTACACCCCAAGTGTCTCAGCCTTAGGCCACACCCCGGGTGCCTCAGGCTGCAGTCACAGCACAGACACAGCCAATGCTTACAACACAAATGCCTGTCACTGCTCCTAGCTCAAGAGAAGCTAAGACAATACATGCATCTTCTACACAAATACAAGACACTGGAATAAGCTCCAAGGGTGGTCCTTCTTTATCTAATTCTGGTTCCACAAATTTAACACAAAGCTCTAATTTGCCCCAGTCCAATCCAGAGGCTTCCTTAGTTTCTAAAAAAGCGGAGAACCCTTCAGAGATTAATTGGCAAACTGATGTAGCATGCTTAATTGTTTGGTATAATATCAAACATAATCTTAGACAACATAAGGATTCTGATTCTTCAAATGAAAAATGTGAAAAACGACATTTCACCTTTTTATATTCATTTGTAAGTTTAGTAAAAATAAAATAGAATAAAACCAGACAATTAGGAGGCAGAAGAAGATAGCTTCTCAGCTGAGGGTGCAAAGCAACACACCGCCTATTCCAGATTTCTTGGTATTTAAGAATCTTGGTGTTATATATTCAAAAATAGACTGATGCATATTTAAACATCTGTTGTGTTTATCAGTTTCAAGGGTCCCCAAGTATTGTAGCATCTTTATCTGGTCTTGGCGCCTTGCAGTCGACTTGGGTGCCATAAATCTTTCTTGGCCATAAAGGTTCTTTATCAGCAATCTTCTTTCACAGGAATGCCAGAAGACCCTTCTGGCTTCTGTCTAGTTAAGAAGTTACAAAAAAAAACCCAAAAAAAACCACCTACCTCCGTCTCTACTTTGTTACAATTAGGAAATATACCTTCATTACATTTTTAAATTCCACAAATAAAAGGAAAGACAGTACAACCTTCTTACATTATATGTATAACATTCATCTCAAAATTTGCAAAAAACCGACTCCAAAATACGCATTTATAACAAAAAATTTCTAGCTATGCCTGTAAGATTCAGTAGTAATAACTGAAATCCTCAATATGAGACTATGTCACATCAGGATATTAAAGAACCTTGACAAGCAGCAAAAGATAGTGGACTGATTTCTCCTTATTTTAATAATGTGGTGAAAAGTATTTTTAACTCTTAAGAGCTTGTTCCAGCAGATTGTCACAGCGTGGCTTCCATGAGTCTAACCAACTTTCAGTACATGTGATGCGACATAGAGTAGAGAAAACATCTCAATGAGTTAACTAAAAAGTATGTAAATAGTCCTTTTGCTCCTTTTTACCGTTGCCCAGCTGGCTAGAGATCGTCCATATGATAAGCCTAAAGATCAAGCAGGTGATATGCCTAGGGCCGTGCTTGATGATATCAAAATGCTGCTAGAAAGGCCTTGCTCACTGTTGAAGCAGCAGGTGGTCACATCAGTGCTTACTCTACAATAATGCAAGGTGAAACTGAACCCTATAGTGCTTTTCTAAATCAACTAACACAAGCTGTTAAACAGCAGTGTTCAGATAAACAACCATACCCCTATATCCTTAAAAGCCTTGCTTTTACTAATGCAAATGATGAATGCAAGAAAGTTATTTCAGCTTTGCCTGATCAGTCCCCAACTATCCCTCAAAGGCTTTCGGCTGGCAGTAAGCTTGGCACACCCCAATACCTTGCTAAGGTACAAGCTCATGTTCTTAAGGAGCAGATTGCAAAATATGGCACAAACAACAAGAACAAAACAGTAAAATAGAAGAAATATATATATATATATAAAAACCTAACCCTATTTATATTTATATAAATCTGAAAAAAAACAACCCAATATTCATGTCTACAGAAATTCTACCACTTTTTCACAGCTGTAATTATCTTAACTCTTTCAAGAAAAATATTATTTGCTTTGTTCTGCAACTGAAGTCTGCTAAAGCCACTATGGACCACTCTCATTTGTGAAGAAAAGTATTTCATCTTGCTTGCACTGTGTCTAATTTTAGAAGAATATTCTCCCCACCTCACCCCGTCAAAAAAAAATTAAAACCAGCCGCATAAAGTGCTAACAAATTCATGTAAAAAAAAAAAAAAAAAACGAGGTCAAAAGATGCATTAATGCAATTTTCTCTCTTGGAAAATGAAGTTTATAAATTTAAGCTGTGTGGCTATATAACCAAGAACTAGAACATAACCTTTCCTTTCCTAAACATTTTGGAAGAAGAAGAGAAGAATAAGGTTTTTATGTATGAGAAACACATTCCTGAAGAGATAGATCTGTGGAAGTGAGATGAAATTGTTTCAATTTATCTTTTATGACAATAGAGCTTTTCTTACTAAATTATGCATTTTTAATAGACTCACTTGAAAAAAATGAAGACTTAAGTAGCCCGAAATAAACATTCTCATTTAATCCTCAACTTCAGATGGCTGCTCTGTATTGCTCCATTTATCTGAGAATATGAAGTAACTCCAGCATTATCCCTGGAATTGTTCAATTAACCCCTCATGGCCAAGATGCTGCAAGACCATATGACCAAACTTCTGACAGGGCAAATACAGAAAACGTAGAAACTTCATTTTCTGAGGAGTTGGTTTTGGATCTGTTGGATACATTCAACCTCCAGAAGAAAACTCTATTGTTAACTGTAATTTCAAATAGGTTCTTTAATTAACAACATGTTCCCTTGAAATCCGCAGGCTGAGATCGCCTTTGTTCTCAGGCAAGGAGGTGCCAGTGGGAAGCAGAGTGTTAATGCAGTGCTGGAGGCAGCTCAGGTGTGAGACTCACCACCTCCTGGAAATACTTCTACCAGAAGCAAAGGCTGTTCCCAGCACTGATCTCTGACCTTCAAACACTGAAAGTTTTACAAACTACAGCAGAGGAGCAGCACTTCCTTTTCTCATTGTGCTTCCAGCTGCAGACTCCATAACATTTGGAAGTCAGCATAGCTAAACCAGAAACGGAGTTCACCGGTCCAAAAAAGACAAAACATTTTCTCAAGCACCTGTTATCACGGTCAGAGTGTATTTGGAATTGCTCCTTTTGGTTTAGCAATAAACTTCTTAATAATCTTTTCCACCTCCCTTACGCAGAAAGACAGAATGAATTCATAACAATGTTTTCAATGGAAATTCTACCCATCTTCTCACTTTGATCTTTGGTTTAGGTAAATGGCCCAAAACCATAGAAAAAGGGGAGAATTCTTTAGACAGAAGAGACAACACGTGGACACGGATATATCAGAGTAATTTCTGATCTCTTCACTGTTTCAAGATGTATACATTTCACCTTTCCTGGAAACTCTGCATGACATTTACAGCAAAGAAAGGTAAATACAATTCCCCTTTCCAGAAGGTTACAATAATTTTGGTCACCTTTAACAGAGAATTCAAATACTAGGCTCAAACCGATTTGATGGGAACAAACCCACCCTCAAATGCTGCCTGACACCACCAGATTCCATCAATATTGGCATTTCCAACAGTACTAAGTAACCATACAGTCTCATATGTGGAATATATCATGTAAATACTTTATTTAAAAAAAAATTGCTATGTTAGAAAACCTTATTTGAAATACTTAAAATTTGACACCCTCTCTGTTATATCCCACCTACTGCACAACTTCAGGGGGAAGTTCCATTTTCCACTGCTAAAGCTGTCGGGATGCAAAGGAATGCAGGGCATAGGAAATGGTGCCCTACTTAATCCACAGGGAGAGGTAGGAGCTGTCTATCTCCAGGGCTCGTTTGAAGCAGTTCAGGACAGGGGTAGAGTGCTTCCAGATGGGGCCATCACTCTTCCATTCCTTGGAGTCCAACTTGTCCTGAATCCGGCTGGCTCGAGCCAGAGCCATCCCAGCCCAGGAGTCAAACCTGTGCAGGCAAGAACATAACCCATGAACAGACTCCACCCCTGAACATTCAACTGAAGGCATTGACAAGATTTGTCTTGTTGTAGCTACAACTTTTTCCTCCTTTCATCACACAAAACAGGTTTCTGCACTTCCTCCTCTCCTCAGAGTGGAACACAAGCTGTACAGCCGAAATCATGCTGATTGTCTTCAAGCGGTTTCCTAACAAAGCACTGCCCCCAGGAACAGTCACACATGGAAAACAAATGGAAACTCCAGGTTTATTTGCCATGGCAAGCCAGGATATCTGTATTTCTAATGGCAGCACTCCCATGGTTGTTTTCTCAGGAACCACGCAGCCCTGTCCAAATGTTGTCACCCTGTAGGCCAGCAGACATGATGACACCTTGTGCTGTTGGGCTCAACTGTGAATAATCATGATCATTTCCCAGCATAAAAATCATAAAGCCAAAATTGCATTCAAGGAGGAAAATTCTGATGAAGTAAAACTGCAAGTTCTGCCTGAGAGACTGTTGAGGGCTCAGCCCTGTGTTTACTGGCGATACAGCCTGATGGCTGGTTTGCACAGGCCACAACCTCACTTGAACGCCAGGGTTCAGCAGCTCTGGAGTTGTTCACTTTTACCAGGATTTTAACACCAAGGCAATAACCATCATGTTCTCATCTTTTGCCTGCAATTTCTTCTGATTCCAACTGAAAACACATTTCTAGGTCAAGTGACCTGAACAGTAAGATTCCTGAGGGCAGTGGAACAGGAACTGTAGTACAGACAAGTACCAACTCTTTTGACTGGGGCAAAAATACTATGCTACCACATAAGGTGTCTTCTGAGCAAAAAAAATGCCACACATTAAAGTCAAAATGCACGCCATTCATTTATTTTTGAATTTAAGTTTTAGAGCACCAAAACTACAGAAAAATTGTTAGGGGGTGTGTAAGGGACAGTCCCTAAATTCCTCATCTGCCTCACGATCATCGCCAAGGACTGAAGACCCCAAAAGGGATTGGGACTAAAACCTCCCCCCGCAATGCAGCAGTTCTGGCCTGACTAAGGTGGAAAGACTGCCAGCCATTGTCCATAGGTGCGCTCGTTGGACCAATACATCCCCCTAGGAACCAGCTTGGACAATAGGACTTCATGGCAGACTGGTCTTGGGCCGGCCTGTCCTGGGCTTGCCCTATACCTGTACCTGTTCCTGAGGTGGTTATTTGCTCTAAGCGCTGGAGTGCTGCACCTGATTCACCTGATGCTGAGCTCACCTTCTGGCCAACTGCCTGTCGCTTCAGAAAGGACTATAAGAGATACCTCAAAATCGCCTGAATTCTGAGATCTCCCCACGGAAGAAGACGGATCTATTGGTCAGCGTGCACCACGAGGATATCGTCTCTCCGTCGGTAGCTATACCCCTTTCTCTCTCTCTCTTTTACTTTATCCCTCTCCCCTCTCTCCCTTTCTCTCTTTTTCTATCGCATACTGTGCAAAAGTGCACTTAATAAAGTGTACTGCTTTTGAGCAAATTATTATTGTCCCTTGTTATATCTTTTGCGCCTTGAGATCAAACTCGAACCATCATGATTCCCGCCTGCATTAGCAGGTCGTGACATAAATTGGTGTCACGGACAGGATCCTGAGACAGAGGGGTTGCAGGTTGTGTATAGTCTGTAATAGGGGAAGGATGTTTTGCTCCAGCCGCACCTAGGCCCGCCACCTCAAAAGGGTGAGTGGTGTCTAGAAAGCAAGGGGGGTGACTCAGATTTCCCACAAACTGTACATGCCTAGGTGTAAAGCAACCCCATACTCGAGTTGAGGGCTCTTTTTTCAGGATGTCACAAAATAGATCTCTTTGCGCAAAAGACGGGGCGTTTCTTATTTTATAATTTTTTATAACTTAGTTTGTAATACATCTTTTTATACAAGTTAAGCCCTATACACACCTAGGGTAGTGTAGGGAAACATAATAGAAGTTTGTGTGCGTGTGTGTGTATCTTTTGAAATAGTGTCTATCCTCTCCGCAAGATGGATGAGAACTCCGAGGCAAAAGGTAAGGAAGCATTTTATGCCTTATTGGCAAAACATAATGCCAAACCCTCTCCTGGCAGAGAAGAATGGGCAATAAATAATTGGTTTGATTTGGAAAATGTGGTTGATAGAGTGTGTTCCTTACAACACGGGACCAAATTTAAACTCCGCCGAAATAAGAACATTATCTGTTCTGTGTTAGGAGTATGCCTTGCAGCCGCTGTAGAGAAACACTCTAAGCAGAATAGTGAAGAGGAAACTATTATAGACTCCCTCCACAAACTAATAGAAACTTTGGAAGAGAAATTAGGTGAAAAGAAAAATGACATTCATTTGTTGAGGGATGAGATCCATGTGTTACGGGAAGAAAACCATTTCCTACGAGCTGCCCTAAGGGAGGAGAATACTAAGAAATCAAAGAATGATGACTCCCTGAAGTTGGCAGAAGAAAAAGAAGGTCCCCACATTAGGCAAATATACCCCCAGAAAGAATTGGAATCAGTAAAAAATTGTGGGGAGGACTGTTGTCCACGCATGAGACCCTTGATCGAAACAGAATATAATTATATAAATGATGAGGACTTTGACCCACACATCACCACCAAACAAATACCATTCAGCGCTACCGAGTTGGCCAAATTAAAGAAAGAATACGACCGGCTCTCACATGAATCAGAGACAGAATATGTTTTCCGAGTGTCTCTCACAGGTGGTGATCAAATTAAACTAAATGAGCAAGAGGCAAGCGGTTACTGGGGACATGGAGTCTTTTTAACAACAGGAGATAAACGTGACATATGGTCCCTGACACAACGTGCAGCTTTCTGGGCTGGGAGAATAAATCCTCTAGAGAGAGGAGACCCTCTAGCCATAGTCAGTACCCCAGATCAACTTCTAGAAAGTGTGCACAAAGCCGCCTGCCTGCAAATGATACATGAAAGGAGATTAACTCCTGGATTTGAATCACCAATGCAATTACCTGTCCAACCTGAAATGATGACCCCTTTGATTAGAGGACTCCCTGAATCACTTAAGCCCACTGCGATAGCCTTACAAAAAACTATCTTGGCCTTAAGCCCTGTGGAAAGGTTGGACAGATTCCTTGGGAACCCAAGCGAACACACTGGGTCTACCGACCCTGGATTCACTCCATATTCTACTCCCTCAGACCCACCAGCAACGCGCTTTAAACCACAGGCTGGTGATCGCAAAGTCTGGACATGGGGGCAGGTCGCTTAAGATCTCATTAACTACAGTAGAAAATATGGACCTGTAATAACCCCAGAAGAAAGATCAGGAAAATCAAAGGGAGTTAGATACATTGGAATTCCCCACAGTGAAAACACAGAAAAGGGAAAGCAGATTTCCCTACGTCAGTACTGGGGGTTATTAGGAATAAAAAAGGGGGTCCCAAAAGATATAATGGATGGCTTGCCGCTTGAAAAACTAAGTAAAATAGTAACTAATTGGCGCAATTCCAAGCCATTGGCACCAGCACCACCAAGAACACAATCCAGTACGCCTAGTGCACCCCCCCTCCCCCACAGGTTCGGGGCACTGAACCGAAACAACCCCTAACACCTGTTTCGGGAAATAAGCCAAAACCACTTTCTTCATACCAACCTCCAAGAAACCCCCCTAAACAGAATGTAAACTAAAAACTCCACCTCTCAATAGTGAGCAGAGAGACGGAGAATGGATTTATTTAAGAAAGCTCACTAAAAATTCTAAAACTGGAGATATACTGATCACAGCTACAGTGGGTCCCAAACGAGCAATAGTAACTTTTGTAATTGATACTGGGGCCCAAATCTCTGCTTTAAAAATTAAAGATGCTCAAAGGTGTGGTGTTGTTCCAATGAAAAAACATTACTGTGTTTTAAATGCTTTAGGAATTACAGAACCCATGGCGGTTGCCTTAGTAAAACTTATACTGCCTGGGGAAGAAAATCAATTAACTGTCAAAATGGTTGTTGGAAATATCCCAGATAACTTACTGGGGATGGATGTATTAGCTGGGAGACAATGGGAGGATCCAGAAGGCTTTTTGTGGTCCTTTGGAACACCACGACTTAACATCAGGCTGCTTCAAGCAGCTCCCTCCCTCCCATTTAGCAAAATCACTTCAGTGAAACAATATCCCTTACCTCTGGTGCCAGAGAAGGCATAAAACCAGTTATACAAGAATTAAGAGAACAAGGAGTGATAATTAACACTCATTCCCCTTACAATTCTCCAGTCTGGCCAGTAAGAAAACCTAATGGAAAACGGAGATTAACAATAGATTATCGCCGGCTTAATGCCCACACAGACCCCCTAACAGCAGCAGTCCCAAATTTAGCTGAATTAATAATATCAATTCAAGAAAAGGCTCACACAATCATGGCAACTATAGATGTCAAGGACATGTTTTTCATGATCCCATTGCAGCCAGAAAATATGGACCGTTTTGCTTTCACATGGGAGGGACAACAATACACTTTCACACGACTGCCGCAAGGGTACAGACACTCACCCACTTTAGCCCACCACGCTTTAGCTCGAGAATTAGAAACAATACCCAAACCTGAGAGTGTAGCTGTTTATCAGTATATTGATGACATTCTTATAGGAGGAGATAAAATAGAAGTAGTGGGGGATACTCAACAGAAAATAATTTCACATTTGGAAAGTCTTGGTTTGCAAGTTCCCCCTGAAAAAATTCAGAAACCTTCTCAGGAAGTAAAATTCTTGGGAATTTGGTGGAAAGGAGGTATGACATGCATTCCACCTGACACCTTAACCTCCTTAGATCAGATCAAAATGCCTGGATCTAGAAAAGAACTCCAACAAGCTCTGGGATTACTGGTATTTTGGAGAAAACACATCCCAGACTTTTCAATAATTGCTAGACCCCTTTATGATTTGTTAAGAAAAGGGGTGAAATGGGATTGGACCCCTTCCCAGGAAGAAGCACTGCAATTATTAATCTTTGAGGCCACAGCCCATCAGGCACTTGGCTCGATACACCCTTCAGATCCATTTCAAGTCGAGTGGGGTTTTGCAGTGTCGGGATTGTCAATTCACATTTGGCAGAGGGGCCCAGAAGGTCCAACTAGACCTGTTGGCTTTTTCTCCCATGGTTTTAAAGATGCAGAGAAGAGATACGCTACCTGGGAAAAAGGGCTGTTTGTAGTCAGCTTAGCCCTTATAGAAGTAGAAAAAATTACACGGCAACAGCCAATTATTTTAAGAGGCCCCTTTAAAGTAATTAAAACAGTCACTACTGGAGCCCCTCCACCTGACGGGGTGGCTCAAAGGGCTTCAGTAAGAAAATGGTTCGCGCAGATAGAACATTATTGTAATATCTTTTCAATTACTGAAGGTGCTGCCAAAATTCTAGCAATACAAGACCGAGAAAACTTGGATAGCAGCCAAAACAAACCTGTCTCAGTAATCAAAGTGGCCCCCCCTTTTTCCCCTGAACAATCAACAAGGTCCTGGTTCACTGATGCTTCTGCTAAAAGAGAAGGGAAAAAGTGGAAATACAGGGCCGTAGCTATACACACTTCCTCTGGTGAACGGATCATTACAGAAGGGGAAGGTAGTGCCCAAATTGGTGAATTGATAGCTGTTTGGAGTGTTTTCCATCGTGAAGCGCAAAATACTTCTCCTGTCTGCATTTACACTGATTCCTATGCTGTGTTTAAAGGGTGTACTGAGTGGCTGCCTTTCTGGCAACAAAATGATTGGGAGATCAATAGGATTCCAGTGTGGCAAAAGGAAAAATGGCAAGAAATTTTACAAATGGCAAATCAAGGAAACTTTGCCGTAGGGTGGGTGGCTTCTCACCAAACAGATGGAAATCTAGCAGAAGAATGGAATAATAAAGCTGATGAATTGGCAAAGATAAGTCCCTTGAAAAAGGAACAAATTTCTGAGGATTGGGAACACTTGCTAGAATGGTTGCATGTAAAAAGACAGCACACAGGTGTAAAAGATTTATACAGAGAAGCCCATGCTCGCGGTTGGCCCGTCTCGAGAGAGATGTGTAATACATGTGTATCTGCCTGTGAACAATGCCGTAAACGGCTGGAAAGGCATCCCCTAGAAGATGATCCTCTCCACTTGAGGAAAGGTAAAGGCCTATGGGACGCGTGGCAAGTAGACTACATAGGTCCTTTCAAACAATCGGGTGGTAAACATTTTGTGTTAGTTGGAGTAGAGATAACATCTGGGCTAGTTCAAGCAGAAGCTTTTAAGAGAGCCACAGGTGATAATACAGTTAAGGCATTACAGGAATGGTTTGGAACTTTTCCAAGACCACAAGAAATTCAATCTGACAATGGCTCTCACTTTACTGCTAAAGTTGTACAAGACTGGGCAAGAGCTGAGGGAATCAAATGGACTTTTCACACCCCTTACTACCCCCAAGCTAACGGGATTGTAGAAAGGACTAATGGTCTCTTAAAACGACTTTTGAAACCACAGGAAGGAAATTGGGATGCTCGACTGTGGGAAGCCGTAAAAGGTGTGAATGACAGGTGGGGAGTAAATGGATGTCCTAAGATCACTGCTTTCTGCCCAACTGCTTCAAGCGTGATTCCCTCACTACAGGGACCAGATGATTCTAAGAATCCAGCACGTTATCCTGGTCAACCTGTTTTAGTGGACCTCCCAACTGTAGGAGAAGTACCACTAATGCTAAAGACCCCTCTGAATAAACACACATGGGTGGCCACTGATGCCCTGGGGAAAGAGCATCGGATAAATACACACTGGATAGTACCATCACTTTAATTTTCTGTCCTTCGGTGGCAGACTCTGTTGTGTTTACTGTTTACAGGAGAACTCCGTGGGACATGAAAACTACAGAATCATGATAAGACTAGTGATACTTTTCTGCATCCTACCACAACACCGTAGCCAAAACCCTGCTGAATGGCCGTGGTCCAAAGCTACAATCAGGTACACTCATTCTCTAGGGACATATCCTAGAGATCGTCACCCAAACCTGGCAACAGTGGTGCTGCACAACTCTGAGGTATACCGTTCAAATGAATGGGAATGGGATCCAAGTGAAATGACTGGAACTTTAATCGGAACAATTGGTGAAAAAATAAATATAGGATGCAGAAAAGTAGACGGGTCCTCTCATGAAAAGGCTACCACCATTAGAATCGCTGGCAACTTTCTAAAACCAAATGGAAAAAGCGATTCTCACCCCAATATTTCGGCAAAACTTTGCCCCACGAAAAAGTGGACGTGTGCCAAACAAACACCCTTAGAATTGTGTTGTCAACAAGCGTATGTTGATAAACTCATTCCAGGCCTAAGAACTGACAATGTTGCAATTACAAAAGAGTGTGGTAATGAACCCTTATCTGATTGCTGGTATAATTTCACCTTGACTAAACCGACTTATGTAACATGCAGTTGGCATAACAAACCAGCAAATCAATCAAGTTCTAAAGGCCTGGTTCATAGATTTAAAATAAACACCATAGTAGAGCCTACCTCACATACAGTGACAGCATCCCAAGCGGAAAATAACACTGAATGGCCCTGGTCTCAAGCTTTTGTACAATTCACTGGGTACATGGGACACTATGACGAGATAAAGAACCTAAACCTATCAACTGTTGTTATGCATGGAGATCAGATATATACCAAGCAAGAATGGGAAAAGCAAAAAATCTGGCAACTTCGAGGGGTAATAGGAGAAGAAATTAAAATAGGATGTAGAATGATTAATGGAACTACCTATACAAAGGCGAGCACAATTAATGTTACACACGAGGGTGAAAAGGTTTGTGCGCATTCAAGCGTACAAGAATGCTGGCATAACTTTACACTAACTCAAACTGTGCAGGTAGTTTGTCTTTGGGCTCATAAAGATAAGGGGCTTTCCTTTAAATTCAAAATAAACGCCCTAACACGACCTGTTACAACCCCTACCACTACTCGAGCACGACCATCCGTGCCTCTTAGCCCAAAGATTTATGGTGTTGGACCCTACATTATTAGGAAAACAGGCCAAGAGCAAATAATGTTTAATCCATCATGGTCTCTTAAAAAGGTTAAACTGTTAATGCAAAACAATGTTTCAGAAATACAGCCAGCTTGCTCACCTTTCATACAGACCTCTTTTGAAGGATGGACTACCTGGCTATGGAGACGTACCCCTTCAAGGAAGCGAGTGCCAAGAGATGTCACTGGTATTCTGGGGACAGGACTGGGAATTCTAAATAGCATCGATTCAGAGGTACTGATGAATAAATTGACTGCCACAACTAGAGATTTAGCCAAAGTACAACAACCATTGCAGTCATCCCTAACAGCCTTGGGAACCCACCAGTGGCTGTTAGCCAATGTAGTACCAAATTGGGAGAGAATAAATGTGAACGATTCCAAATTGATAATTGATGCGCTTGGTGCTACTCAAACCAACGTTTCTTGGACCCTCAGCTGCATCCAAGCTCAACTATGGATGCAGTCAGTTACTGCTTCAATTATAAGAGAAGGGGAAGAAGGTACTTTCCCTACTGAAATTCGGAAAATAATTTGGGACAGTGCCACTGATTTCGAAAGAGAATTCCAGTCCTGGTGGAAACTAGTGAACTTCACTTACAACCCCGTTACAAATGCAGCCACAGCCTTTGTGTTAACCATACATAATGCCTCAGTGCATTTGATATTCCCTATCATTGCTTTGGGATTGTATCGCAACGGAGCTGTTCTCTATCCTTTTGAACATAGAGAATGGGCCCGTCAAGTTGATGGGAAATGGCAAACTGTTAATTTAGAAGCTTGCATGGCTCAGGGTCAACAAGGATTCGTTTGTGAAAGTAATGCAATTATAGCTCAAGATATTTGTCTGGACACAGAACAAAACATCTGTCATTTTGAGGTTCATCCTAATGAGACTCCTGAAACAGTGCTTATATACATAGGCCATGGATGTGCATGCTTAAGAACTGCTTGTGATGCTATATTTGTAGAAGATATGCTAGTAGATACCAGAAATCATTCAAATTTTTGTGCTTGCAACTTTACTAAAATTACTGGATGTGATTTTTCCTATTTGGCTCCTGTTACTTCTCAACAACTTATACAAGCTAATTATACCTTGATACACAAATTACTGCCTACACACATTGGGATGAACCTAACTTTGGTAAAGCAACTGTTGCTCCACCAAGATTTAATTCGCATTTTAGAGAAGGTTAAAGAAGATGGACAGAAGACCTTAGTGACAGTTCGACATGATGTAAAAGAAATCCACTCCATTGCAGAAAGAGTAATAAAGGATACTGAACACAGGTGGTGGGATACCCTTTTCGGGTGGTCACCTACTGCTACAAGTATCCTAAACAGACTGTGTCATCCCATTGTTGTTCTTTTGATTTTAGTTTTGATTGGTTTTGTTTTACAGACAATCCTGTACATGCTAATTTGGAAAATGATGAAATGACTGACAAGATTAACTACTGCAATGAATGCACACAACTTGATTACTGTTCCTTTTCCTATAGATATGCCCAAAGCCATTGATGTGAGCCAGCACTGTTTGTAACTTGAATTATAAAACTTGAATTATTGTTTGAATTAACCTTGTTGTGATTTATTATGACCATTCGAAATTGTAATTGTTGTAGTATTTTTATTTAAATTTTGTATGACTGAAAATTGTAGTTGCTTTTAATATGTTGAGTTAATTTTGTATGCCTAATTTTGTGATTGAAATTGTAATTGCTTTTAGAATTTTGAATTAATTTTATATGTTTAAGTTTGTAATCAATTAAGAGAAAGAAATTGTTGTGACAATCATTGCGATTATTTTGTGATCAATTATGACTAATAATCATTGTGATTAATTGTTTTGATTTTTTCCCCCATCTCTTTCTTTCTCCCTTTTCTCACTTCTATTTTCCTTGGGTTGTACTACCGACGATTGACGAGTCCTGAAGACTTCGTGTCAACACTACAGATGAAGCTGTCCTGTCGACAATCGTGAGTCATGGGGTGGTGTAAGGGACAGTCCCTAAATTCCTCATCTGCCTCACGATCATCGCCAAGGACTGAAGACCCCAAAAGGGATTGGGACTAAAACCTCCCCCCGCAATGCAGCAGTTCTGGCCTGACTAAGGTGGAAAGACTGCCAGCCATTGTCCATAGGTGCGCTCGTTGGACCAATACATCCCCCTAGGAACCAGCTTGGACAATAGGACTTCATGGCAGACTGGTCTTGGGCCGGCCTGTCCTGGGCTTGCCCTATACCTGTACCTGTTCCTGAGGTGGTTATTTGCTCTAAGCGCTGGAGTGCTGCACCTGATTCACCTGATGCTGAGCTCACCTTCTGGCCAACTGCCTGTCGCTTCAGAAAGGACTATAAGAGATACCTCAAAATCGCCTGAATTCTGAGATCTCCCCACGGAAGAAGACGGATCTATTGGTCAGCGTGCACCACGAGGATATCGTCTCTCCGTCGGTAGCTATACCCCTTTCTCTCTCTCTCTTTTACTTTATCCCTCTCCCCTCTCTCCCTTTCTCTCTTTTTCTATCGCATACTGTGCAAAAGTGCACTTAATAAAGTGTACTGCTTTTGAGCAAATTATTATTGTCCCTTGTTATATCTTTTGCGCCTTGAGATCAAACTCGAACCATCATGATTCCCGCCTGCATTAGCGGGTCGTGACAAGGTGGTATTGGTAATTTCTTTATCTGCCATTAAACAAAAGATTTTGCCATTTGCTAGTCACAAGTCCCAGACTAGAAGATGCAATAACATTAAACTACAGCTCTTTCCTCTGAAGATTTCACATCTAAAATTGCTCTGTGCCTTCACCTTCCCTTTTGTCTCTGTTATGTGACTGGATTTAGAAACAATTTGCTTGTCACAAATCTATCAAATGAGGGGGTTTGCCACTGACCCTGATCTATCAACTTCAAAGAGAATTAAAATGATAACACCTAATATGCAAACTCTATATTGAATCAGTAAATTTAAAGGTTATTCAATTTCCTTTAGAAGACTGATATTCAGAACATGCTTTATTTTTAAGATGAGAGAGCTTAATGTTGATGGCATTTCAATGAATTGTATATGATCAAGAAACAAGGTGGTTTTGTTTAAAAAACACTTAAATACTTTACTTTTCTCTGTGCAGTCCTCTAGCAGCAAAATCAACACTTCTAGTTGGAGGTCAGCTTAAACAATTCATCCACTAAAGGCTGCTGCCATTTGTGCTGTAGCTACACTATCAAATGATGACATTTTTCACTCCTTATCGTGCATGAGCACGCCAAAGCAAAGAACAAAAGGTGAAAACAGTTCATTCTTCACAGTTATTCTTTATTTCAATTTAGTTTCCCCCTCCCCCTTTCATGTTTTGGTTTTAATTTCAAAGCAATCAAAGATTGAACCCTACATTTTGGGGGTTGTTTTCTCTGTTGGGTTGGTTTAGAGGTGCCCCTAATTATACAAGGGACCTGTGGTAATGGATTGTAGGTGGGGGCTTTGGTTGTTTAGGGTTTCTTCTCATTTCTGAAACCAGCTCTCTGCTTTTCAGTACTGAAAGAAGTGAGAAGAATGAAGGATAAGCAACAGGATTCAAAAACACTGACATGTTTGGTCAAATACAAATGCAGTGCATGTAAAATTTCACGGCCTTGGACTGTTCTTAGTTCTTGAAATGACAGTCTGCCAGGAGATAACACAGCTCAGTCACCACTGGTGGAGAAGAGTCTGCACCCTTGGGGAGAGATGGTGCCTGAAAATCAAGAAGGCAAAGGTTCATACTAAATGAGCTGCACATTTGCTTCTTCCTTGTAGAGGAAGCAGCCTTTTCATCACACAATAGGAAGGGTTTGAATATGAAGACATTGAAAGCATTTCACAGATACACACAGCACTTACAAACACTAAGGAACATCTCATGCTGACTATATTTTACCATTCAAGGCTAGAAGCTTGGACTAAAGGGATCATTCTTATTTTATTTCAATGCAATTACCCAAGGAAACCCAACATCAGGGAATAAATCATTCCACTCATAATCTCAGATGCAACACAAAAATAGCAACACCAAGTTTTACTCCCTTCAATTTAATTAAAAAAAACCCCAACAATTAATTATACCTTGCTGCATGTTCCTTCAATAGAGGCAGATACAGTCTCCAGACTCAGCACAGGCTTGTCAGTTTGAGGAACCATTGTGGCAGTTTTCTTCAGAAGGTTGGCCAAATCAGCAGACACAGGACTGGTTTTGTAAGTATCAAATTCTGGAAGAGTTTTAGGCTTAAAATACTCAAACAAGAACAAAGCATCTCCCCATGTCAGATCAACCTAAAGACAGAAGTAGATGAGGGGAAAAAAAGACTTCAAATCCCAAAATTCAAGTCCACTGATGATGGTTTTCTATAGCCTTTCTAGTTCAGAAGAGTGTACACATTACTCTAGCAGAAACCAAATGAAACCTCCCAAGAAGAGAGTTAAAGGTGCTATTAATTTATGCTGCACACAAATACAATAGAATGCTCACTGATTGAACAAAGATATGGCTGCAACTTAGTCTATGTCAGTGAAGTCATCATAAAGTCAAAAGAAATTCATTGTACTTGCTGAGAAGACTTGCTCAGAAAAGTTGTTGATAAGCAATGATCAATTGTGAGCATTCTGAGTGACACAGATCATGGGTGAGAGATGGAGAAGAACTCTGCTCCTTCCATTTTAGAGCCAAGTAAGAAGAGTTTATGAAACAGGAAACAAAGAAAATTCTGAGCCTCAAGAATCTTCTAACACCCTACAGAAAGTTACTTCCAGAATTTACTCCTCATTTTTCTCTTCACTTTTCTTTCTTGAAAGCAGTAAAAATACCCAAAAGAATTTACAGTTCTCTTCTGCTAGGCTAAGTTTTTCTAGTTTTTCTTTTATTGTTCACCTTACCATTTGTCTTGGTTTGGAAAGACAGGTATCTGCCAGGGAAAACTGGGGTTTCCCTTAGAATGGAGAATGTAAACCCCTCACACCCCCCACCAAATTATAATTTTGCAATTCAGGGCTTTACAGCAAAGACTTCGGAATAGGAATAACAGTTCTTTACTAGGAATATTAATAATACAAATGTAGTAGAAAACAAAACCACCAAACCAGCAAACAAGCAAACAACAATTTTGGAAATCCCTGACAGAGTCAGAGGAAATAACCTGACAACCTGTTGTTTAGGGTGTTTGAAGCAGTCCAAAATTAAGTCCTCCTGGAGTGGCAGATGTGGTTCTGTTGAAGTAGAGATGCTCCTGTAGCAAAAGGGTCCAGTGATGGTGAGAAGGGGTCCGGTGATGGTGAGAAGGGGTCCAGTCATCCTCCCAGAAATCGGGTGCAGCTGGATGCCTTCGTGTTCCTACGTCTCAGTTTTATCCAGGTAGGAATGGTTGGCTCTCCCCACTGGGTGGAGCATCTCACACAATAGGAGGATGGAATGTGGATGTACAGCTTTGGAGAGGGTATAGTTTGGGGAGGTGTTAAAGGCCCATTAGCAGAAAAATATCCCCATGGAGAGAGGACCATTGGTGAAAGAGATAAGAAACACTGCCCTACCTGGTTTTTACAGTTGGTCCATTATCAGAAGGCATCCACCCCTCTCCCCCCTTGAGTTACAAGAGATAAAGAAAAACATCTCCCCAACTGTTTTTAACAAATGAAATAGAATACACACCCCTGGCTCCACAACCCAAGACACCATTACAGTCAATTCTGCTCTGCATTGAAAATCAGGAAAGTTGCAGAGGGTAATCTCTTTATACTTTATACTACAGCAGAGGAGTATAAAAGTATAAAAATACTTTATATTTTTTTTACTTATCCCCTTTCTCTCATTATCTTCATTCTCTAAGATGTATGTATAACATACAAAATTTCCAAAGATTCAATGAACAGTCATGTAAGAGAATTTGCCTATTTTAAAAAGGTTGGTTCAATAGAGCCAGACAAACAATTTGATTGTATGAAATGGTTTGGATTGGTAGTTCTATGCTCACTTGCAATTTTTAAGTCCAAATTACTCTGGGGTTTTGGAACAAAATGAGTGATGTTTCTCAAGGCAGGATATTGGATTTCTGCCCTGTAGTTTTCTCTTCCTCCCTTAATATTACAACCCTCTTCCAGAGGCACTCTGCAGTTGCCTTTCTCCCGGAGGAGAAATTCTCAACTGAATTTCACATTGCTCAAAAACAGCTACCAGGTCATTTACTATCAGAGATGTCAAAAGAAGTGATCATATGATGTACTTGCCAACTTTGAACAGTGACATTTTTCACTTTCATAAGCTACAAGGCTGGCTGCTAAATTTTCTTCTCCCAAGCTGACTTTTCCTCTCTACATTTTCCTCAACCTCAAACTTCTTCTCAGCCGAAAACAGGAAAGTGATAGCTTAATAAAATCAATTTCTCAATACTTTCAGGATGGCAAATTACTGTGGATAAGACTAGCATTTAATTTAAAATATTCAACTCCTTATACTTACAATTTTAAAGAACATGAACATTTTAATTTATTCTCTACAATGTGTAAAATACATAACATTTACAAGGAAATGAAAGTAATCTTTCTCTAAAAATATATTGAAGTGCATTAGAACAAAACAAAAGTGCATCTTTCATCACTTCAGGATATCCCACTGACACTGGATAACACATAACTTACCTGCTGGACTGAATGTTCTTCTAGGTACCTTGCTTTGCTTTTTTTGCTAGGAAAACCATATAAACAATAAAAACCTTGTTCCAAGGCTGTTGCCAGCTCTTCTTTGTATGGACGAGCATCCTCAGAAGTGGAAGCTGCAAGTTCTTTCTGTAGTACCTGAACCTATAAGCCAAGCATCAAGGACCAGGTCACCTGCAGATCACAGTGAGCTGCCCAGCTGTCTGAAGGCAGATGATGAAAGCAACTTGAAGGGACTCCATGGATTTTTCCCCAATAACGACCAAATATTACTCCTGTATTTCTGCAAAATGGTCTCACACAAGTCATTCCAATGGCACTGCAGCAAGCATTGAAGTGCTTTTATTTTTTTTTTCTGTGTTAATTCACAAACACTTCACTTGAATCAATGAGGTTACATATCAGCTTCATGTTTCAGACTTAAAATCATTCCAAGTCCTCCCCTACACTCCAAGCTGCTTCTGTGAATATAAACATGACAGTTCATCAATGCTCTAAGTAAAGAAAAGAAGAATTTCTGCCCTAACTCACCACCAGCAATTTCCTCTGCAGGAAAAAAGCAGGATGGAGAGGACTTTGCAGCAAAAGAAGAGAGAGAATGAAAATCTGGCTAAAAGAGCTCTAGAACTGAACAGTATGAACAGGATTACAGAGATAGCTACACACCAAGGAACGTGGCTGGATTGATCCCAAATTCCTAAACACTGTAGCAAGTTGCTGTCTTTACCTTCAACACTACAAGAGAAAGTCCCCAGCAGGAGAATCTTTTGGAAGATGCTGATACTTTAAGACATTCCTTATAAAAATGCAGCTGAATGCCAAAAGAAGAAAGGTAGCTCTTTGACAATTCTCACTAAGCTTCTACAAAAATCAAATCAAAAAGGAACACATTCCAAGAAGACATTTCAAGGTCAATAAAAATACGCTCACCAAGAACAACCTGTGTAGGGGGATTCTGGATATTCATTTCGTAACAAAACAAAACAAAACCAACCCACAAAAAACTAAAACCAAACCAAACCAAAACATAAAAAAACCCACACAACCACTGTGGTTTAAGATTCAATTTCAATGTGTTTCATTATGGAATCTCAATTGAAAAAAGAGAAATGTTCATTTGTGACCATTTATCATTTTTCAACATCTCGGATTGCAAACTCAATTATTTATGCATCATCCTACAAGAAGCTTCCCATCATGATGGGCTTTCCTGTCAATACAAACACTTCATTACAAGGCAAAATTTGGATATTCTAGATGTAAGAAGCTCATTTATAAGAGCTGTAATTAAATAGAAGATGCTGATTCTCTTCTGATTGAAATATCTGCACTAAGAACAAGGTACTTTTTATTAAGAACCAAACACCTGAATAAAAACAAAGACAATTCTTAGAAAGCATTTCAATGACATCTGGAGTCCCATCAGACTCATTCATACTGAGTCCCAGTAGACACCTCATTGCCAGCACTTGCCCTGGATGAATTTGTGAACAACATTGACAGAAATTTACAGAAAGTGTAACTAAAGAAGCTGAAAAAAACAGTGAACATCAGAGGATACTGTAACAAAAGCCTTCTATTCCGACTGCTACAAACAAAAGCATATCTAACAGCAGTAACAGAATTCTCACTTGAACACTGTTCAAAACAATCTCCTGTGTTCTTAGTCAACTTTTTTTAAGTTCTTGGCAGAAATCCAGAATTGTTCCTGATAATTCAGACTATTGCTAAAGGTCTGAATTAATATTAACACCTTCTCACAGCACATTCATCCACAAGCAGCATAAGGTCCTTGAGCAGACAGTTCACCTCCAGAAGACAATCATTTAATACTAGTCTATGAAACACACTTCTCATATTCTTGAAGCTGCCTTTCTCTTCAAAAAATTCATCCCATTTTATCTTTCTCTATCCTTCCAACACCCTCTCATCTCTGAATACAAAATTCTTGTCTTGAATAACACTAGATTATAGTTTGGCTTAAGGAGCAGGCAATTTTGGAAGTGAAAATGAAACGTTTTGTTGGAAGTACCTCATGACATTGGCAAAGATCTCACTGCAAAGATATCATCTGTACTTTCCCCAGGTTCACAGCCCCTGCTCTGGGACTCCCCAGGCTGGGGGTACAGGCACATTAGACAGGCACAATTCAAACTCATCACTGGGCAGCATGACATCCCTGGGCAAGCTGGAGCCTGGAACAGCCCATCTATTTTCATCAGGCACAGAGCCTGAGCTCAGAAGGCTCTGGAGTCCCTGTAGGGGCAGCTGAGCTGGATCAGCATGATGCTCCTAACACCAGGGAGGCTGAAGAGAGCAGAACATGTTGATCATCTGAGAGTTCTACCCTGAATCAGCCTCAGTTCAAACACTGCTCACTCACTCCAGCCCTACCAGGGTGAGCTGACTCCTGCAGAACCCCTCAGGCTCTCTGTGCCATCCTTCCCAGCTGTCTAAATTACTGTCGTGGACGTGCCACTGCTCAAATGCAGAGGTAGATGGGGTCTGGCACTGAGCTGTGGCTAAGAAGCTGCAGGAAGTGCTGAGAAGGGAAATTAAGACATTCCTGAGTAGCTCCATGCAGAACTAATCCTGATTTTCTCTTGGCTGAAGGTAGCAAACCTCAGTGAAGTCCAGCTGGATCTGCAAAATGCCACTGAAATGTCCCTGGAGAGCACAGCCCAGTGGATGCCATGGCACTGCATTCTCTGGGATTTGCCAGCAGCCAGGCTGTCCTGTCAGTGCTCTGCTCAGGGAAACACTTGGCTTTCTGAGAGAAGAGAAAATGAGCAAACACATAGAGATATTCTACTTAACCAGAGGAAATTTCTTTTCTGCTGCAACAATGAGACTTCAAGGAATAATCTTCCAAAGGTCAACCAGGAATGAGTAAGTCCTGTCATCTAATGATGTGACAGCATTACTGCCCAGACACCCATTCCTGGAGCAGAGGAGTTGTCAGACATCCATCTGAACAACAGAGCAAAGAACAGCCTTAAGGCACAGGGAAATGGAGGGCTAAAGGGATTCTTCCTTCTCATCACTGTTCAACAAATGAACTCTGGATGTGTAATCTAAATAATATTCAGTTAATGACATGAAAACAATGGAATTGCTGATTTTTTTCAGACTGTGGTATAAAATCAAGTTAGGTAAACTCAAACAAGACAAATCTATCAACCGCAGAACAATTAAAAGCATCACAGCTTCAGAGCAAATCCAGGTAACAGCACAGGATGTGGGAGCAATCAGGAGCATTCCAGTTGTGTAACTGAGGGCAGATGATTGCCTGCAAATCTTGACTCTTTTTGATTTGGAAGAAACAAACAGCCAAGCTGTTCAAATCTGAATTTTCTTGGCTGAAAGTTTCAATATTCTTTTGACATGATAAACTGTATTTATGTACACTGAAAATGTGCAAACCCTACCTAACACTTGACAAATTCAGTTCTCTGAAGCGAGCAACTCATTTAGAATCACTGAGACAAGATGAATATGGATCCCACTGGGTTATTTTAGCAGCAATTTTAAAGATGTAACACTACAGGTTTTTTAGCTTCTGAATGATGTACAGTACTGTCAGACTGCTTAGTTGTTCCTACTTCCTTTCAAATCCCATGAACAAAATAAAATACCAGTGCAAAAAGCAAAACAAAGGAGAAAAAACAGAGGAAAGCAATTCTTTTTTTCAGTGAGGTAAGTCCAGAGAACAATGCAAAGTATGACAGAAGCAGACCAATAGAAAAGGGTCTGCAATAACAAACCTTTGCTGTTCAGATTCAACTGACTGAAACTTTCATATGTTTGTCTGGGAGAAGACAGAAAGTGGATTTAAAAGTGCATATTTAACATGAAGACAAGGCAATAAACAATCTAACCTTGAACTTTGTTTCCTGCTCTGTGGCTTGGCCAGATGACTTTCAGAGATCAGTCAAAATCAATCTCAGTTATTCCACCATGGCAATACTTACACAGAACTGGAGCAGAGCACCATCTGAATTGCAACATCAGGATCTGCTTCCCAAATACTCATGGGCTGTGTTCAGCAGCATCAGGGAAGAACGTAACATAGGGGTATCAGAACTCACTGGAAGAAAGAAATTGGTAAATATTAAAGCAGCACAGAATTGAGTGAAATTGGAGTCAGTGTTTCAGCTGGCAAAAAGCTTTCTCTCTGGTGGAAAGAGATGCTTGCACAGCCCTCTACTCCCTTTGGCCAGCAAGGTAAGACAACAAACAAGTCTTTGATTACTTGATCTTCCTGAGCTGGGTGGTCAAGAGCTCAGGCCCAATACATGAAAGTGAAGAAATGATCCACCTTCTTCTCCCTGGCTCTTCGCTGGCAGCAAAGGCATCGAAAAGCATCTTCCTCATGCTGGGTGATCCTGTGCAGGATCATCCATGGAAGCACCAAGGACACACATGGCTCTTTTGGTTCTCCCTGCACAGCCATGCTGCAGTCTGTGATCTAATAAAGAAACAGACATTCTACAGACAAAGTGATGCAAGACAAAGGTTGGCTGTGAATCCTTTCCAAACAACCCAAAGTTGGCAGCACATTTTATCCCAAGGAAATCATCTCAAGTTGAGTCTCAGCTTCCCACAAGAGGCTGTAAAAATGCTAGAGGTAGATCAAGGAAGGGAAGGGGGAGTAGGTGATTTGCCCTCCTTTTCCACCTAGATGTGTCTCTGTTCATATGCTCTACAAGCAATTCAGAGTAAGCAAATACACACCATTAATTCTTAGCATTACTGGGCCTCATTCTTGTACAATAAATTTCTCTACAGCCCAGATGAAGAGGAACTTAAAAAAATTCCTCAATTCTGGAAAAGATCTTACAACAACTGTTCAAGACCAACTGGAATCACTAAAGATGCTATAGAAATGATGTGCCTGAACACTGTTCTCCAGAATTCCATGACATTCCATAACACATAATATTTTACACAATCAGAGTAGATTTTGTAAATAGTGAAGGGTCCCTGTTTTTTACTGAAGTAAATGGAGATTGGAGAATTGCAAGCACATTGAATTGTGACATGAACTAGACCTGCTTCTTAACAGAACTGCCATTGGTAAGTCTGCCATTTGTTACCTGGACTGAAAATGCTCATTCAGTTTTGAGGTTTGAAAACATCTTCTGGAAAAGGCTAAAATTAGCTGTATTCATCATTCTAGAAGCAGTTCACATTTCACTTTTTTGCCGGCCCTGTTCAAGGTCACCCTCTCTGTTTTTACCAGAAAAACGTTTCCTTTGGCCAGCACTTGCAAGCAATTCCACCACATTTGTAAGGCTTACAGGACCTTGCCCCCCAGCCCAAAGCACTCAAGGCAAGATCAGAGCCATGCCTTAGTCAAAGCTACACCCAGGCAGCTCAATCAATCTTCACATTATCACCATTTCAAAGAGCCCAAAAATCCCAGTGCTGGGCTATCTTACCACCATATTTTGTTTGGTTTATGTTGCTTGGTGTTTGTGATGCCTTGAGTTTGAGCTTTCATGTTTTTCAGATTCTGTGCTGCCTAGGGGTGCAGTTCTAAGCCTCACATGAAGTGCTGGTAAGCTCTCTTCACAGAGCAGGGGGACAAAACAAATCCTTTTCCTCTGAAGACCAAGGACAACTTTCAGGCCCAAGAGCACAAACAATGGGGGACTGAAGGGAGCAACAAGAAGGATGGGACCTCACAACCTGAAGCTGGAATTGGACAATTAAACCCCAAGATGCAAATGGACCAAAACTTATCCAAGTGGGAGACCTCGTGACAGGGTGTCCATTTTGTGACCATTCTTAGTCCACCATGGGTGTAGCCCTGGTCAGGCTCTTGTCCTGCCCAAGGGGCATCCTAAAGGCCTTTCAAGAAATCCCTACTTTATTCTCTAGCTCTGCTTCAGGTCAGCCTTCCTAAGGCATCATCTAAAGGTACCTGCTGGTCTTGGTTCTAACACAGGTGTGTGCTCAGTGCAGGTCTATCCCACTGCAGACTGTGACAATGTTCCCACAAGATGGTGAGAGCCATCTCCCCCAAAATGGACCAGCAATGGAACCAAAGCCATCACTACCAGAGGGTGGGAATTCCCAGAGCAGCTGTCTCATGCCTGGAGGGCTGCAGCACACAACACATCCCTGCTGGGGCCAGGGCATGGCTCACCTGGATCAGGTTGGTTGTTAACCCAAGCAGGCTGGCTGTGACAGAGGAGTCTTTCAAGATGCTGTTCCCTGATGAGAATGAAGTGTCTATTCCTGTCAGCAGCTGTGGGACCCTAGCAACCCACTCCTCTTTAGCAGAGGCTGCTGTCACATTCATCATCTGCTGAACTGCTTCAGTCAAGGCAACACCTGAGCATTGAAAGCATTGCTTGTAGTCTTTCAGTTTGAGCAGGGAGCCCTAGGGAATGGAAACATGAAAAAGATCTATTGGAACAATGCAGAGTTTCTTTTAAACATGAAGGCAGAGCAGAGCAAAGCAAAACACTCTACTCAGTTAATGGGATTACTTCCATGAAATGAAACAGAAACCTTTCAATACAAAATTCAAAGGACAACGGGAGGTACATGGATCCTGGATGACAAGTCCACAAGCAGGATCTAAATACCAAAACATCATCACATCTTTCTGCTTTCATAAGAGATGCAAGGAAACCAAATAGGAAAAGGATGGCTGTAGGTCTGTCATTTTAATGATCCACAGCTGAATAGAGCCCTCACAAGAAACAGGGTTTGGACCTTTAGGATCTTGTGCTACCATTTTGTTACCTCATAAATAACACAGTAGCAACTCTAAGGCCCGTGTAATAGCAACATTCTCCTGCTTCTTTCTACTCTACAGAGGTCGAGTCAGGAGATAGCAAGGAGACTGTAGCATTTGGTTCAGTCCACTTAAAAGACCAGCAGTCTTTTTTTGGGCCGACCTTTTCTCCCCAAATAACCTAATATCCTCACAACTGAGCTAATTTATACACTTCTTTTTACAGTGTCAAATGGACTAACTCTACAGCAATTATACTGCATGGATTTCTCATTCATGCAGGAGAGTGTCTTCACAGCACAAAAATCATTCATATGCTGGATACCCAAGTTTCAGAGTGCTTCTAAGTCACCATATAGTCAGCAGCAGCATGAATCCATGCACAGAAATCACTCAGGAAATGATTCACGTTTCTGTTCATTTCATGGAGGCCTCAGCATCTTGTATCTTTAGCCACATTCTCAGTCAGCAAAAGCTGGCCCATTGCTAATGATGTTGATAAAGCTGTGCTCTTCAGAGCATTTACAGACTTGGTTCCGCGTTTGGCTTTGTAAATAAGACTCATGAACACAGCTGACACTCCAGAAACCTTTCCATGCTGTTTTCAGGAGTTAGTCTGAATTTCTTACTACAGCAGATGTTTTAAGGCACAAAGCAAACCTGGAGGAGTAGCAGCTGTGCTGGACTCTCTGGTGTGGATGTGACAAACTGGATGTTTGGCTCTGCCCTGACCATGACAGCACAATGTTGGCTGGAGCAGATGCACCACTGCATTATAATCCCCTGCCTCGTGCAGTTGCTGGGTCTCTCCCAAAGACTGGCATCTCTCTAGAGATTTCAAGTTCTTTTCATGCTGCAAACATGAGAGATGATACAATCTTCACTTTGCTTTTCACATCTATTTGACTACTGGCACTTCTCCCAGCAGTTGAGCTCTTCATGTTGAAGAAAAGAAAAGAAAAACACTGATTCAATCATCTACTGCTGTACATGCAGCTGCTTTAGTCTTTTTATGTTGCATAAATACAATCTAAAGTGCACAGGACCAGCAGATACAAAAACTGTTGTTTTTGAAAATGAGAGGTAGTTTTGACATCACCTTCAAACTACAAAACCCTCACTCTGAGCTACAGTAAACTGCCACCACAAAAGAACTAACTCAGAGGTGACATTTGAAACTGGGAGAGAGGGAATGTGAGGGATGGGACAGGGAACACACACCTGCAAATGAATTCTTCCCTCTTCTAAAGAGACCACAGAACCAACAAGCAGATCAGGCAACCGTATCACGATGCTGCACTCATTGCCAGCTTTAGCTTGTGTGCTGCTGGAGTTCTGCAGCATTTCAGGGCAGATATCATCGTTTTCAAGTGTCTGTTCCAGGTCTCCCTGTAGAAACAGTACAGAGGAAAACAATCAACCAAAAAAATCCTACGGTTCTCACTGCAGAAAGGCTCTCCAAAGTCTGTAGAAATGTTTCACTTCAATGCAGGCACTGCCAGTGTGATTACCACATGTCCTCGAAATACAACAACAAAAAAAATCAACAGCTCAAATTAAAGCCAAAATATTTTAAAATATTTTTACCAATTATTTCAAGAACAGATAAAACATATCAGGAAAATAGAATTGAGCCTGCATAAATTTGTAAGATTGGTCTGAAGTGCTAAAACCCCTTTCCTTTAAAAAGGCAGAAGAGTAAACCAGCAGAAAGAACTCTTCCATTTGTGCCAATTAAAACACTGAGTCAAGAAACATTCCTATATCCTGCAAAGTGAATGAATTGGACTTGCTATGCAAAGTAGTTACTGAAGCTGAGAGGTCAGGAAGGAATGCACAGGCAAAATATAACTCTGCATATCACAAGGGAAAAACTGCCAGGAGTTGTAGAGGAACTCTCATTTTTCCTAAATGACTTTATTCAAAAGGAATCCTTAGATGCAGAAGAAAAAAAAGGGAAGGAACAAGTTAGTTCACACTTACAAAACTGACTCACACAACTAGTTGACAATTGATTTAAACATAATTACTGGATTAAAAAAAAACCTCTTTGATGTCCTTGGGAAGGAACACTTAGAGGGGAAAAAAAGACTGGGATCAATTTCTTTCAAATTATTCCCCTTAGTGATAGGCTTAAAACCCTCTGCTGCAAAATTTGCGTATTCAATTAAAAGTCTGCAAAAGTAGAACCATGCCACCTTGAAAAAGCAGAGAGAGGAGTAATAAAACAGAGTCTGCTTCTGTTATAATCTGCATTTTGGACTTCCTGAGACTATGATAACGTCCACAATTCCAGGCCCCCAAAAATCTTATGTTCAGCAGCTCCACAATACTATTCCAAGTAACTTTACAACAAATAATTTATTTTTTTTTTCAAGCTGAGTTATTTTAAACAAAGACATATATTGAACATAGCTGAATATTTGCTTAACATGTGAGACCTCCTACTTCATTTCCACCTCAACCCTCAGGGAAAGTTAATGATATTGAAAAGTAAAATGAAATTGCTCTGTTTTAAGCTGATTTTATCCACATGCTTCAAAGAGCTGAGATTCCCCAATCAGCTGCATCTGAATCAGATTGACTTTAATTTGGGAAAATCTGTGTGTGTTAAACCAACCCTGCAGTGCTGGAAAGCCATCCTTCAGCCAATGCACCTAAGTGACAAACTCCATCCAGCCTTCCCCAAATAAATCTTGCTGTGAAGATGCAAACGACAGCTGCAACAGGTCTCCCAAAAAATGAGTTCCTGGCAAGGCAGGACCAAACTCTCCATTCACAGAGGCAGCAGGACAATTTTGTGGAGAAACTGCAAGGCAATTCATTACATTTTAGCATGAAGTTAGTGGCATCCCCTGGAACGAGTCCCACACACCAAATTTCAAAGCTACTGATCTACCCAAAGGCAAACAACTGATGCACCAATTAAACACAGACCTGGAAGATATTAGGAAAAAATAGCTCCAAAATCCAGTGAATTCCTGGAAACACTTCTTCATACAGCCTCAGTGTTTTCAGAGTCTGAAGAAAGTGACATCAAGTTCTTACCTGCAGAACTCTTCTCTTTTGTCAGCAGCCACTGATCTCATTACAGTTCCATGCAAGAAAGGCTCATGAACATCACAGCCTTCAGAAAAAGTAAGGAGATATCAGAAGAGTAGTCACAAAAAGAAATACATTAAAAGAAGCATAGATTTTTTTAAAAATCACTAGATTTGCAGTTTACTTCAAAGAAAGCCTTCATCTTGTCCTCTTGGGATTTCTATTCCCAAGCTATAGAACTACTTCTTCTGCCTAAAAGGTGTCTATAATACCACTGACAAATCAACAGGTACAAAATCAAACCATACTTAGAAGCATTCAAAAAGAAAAATCTCAGCTCACGAAAGAAAGTCAGAACAGCATTGCCTCTGATGTTAGAAAAAATTGTTATCTTGATATTTTGATCTGGCTGAAATAAAACTATATGGAATTTCCAAATCATGCTAAAAGCACAATTCCAGAATATAGCAGTAGCACTGACATTTGAAAAAGAAGACAAAATTTATATACAAGGAAGCACTTCTGCAGGAATAATGAGAAACAAGGGACTGTATTTATAACTATATTTACATCTGTCTAAAAAAGGGCATGTAGATGTGAAAAATACACATCAATAAGTCACAGGATGTATAAAATTTAACATCTGCTACATAGAGGCACTTTGGTTTGTTTTGTCAATGACATCAATGGAACACAGCAATTTTCATCATTAATATTTAATTTGCAAAGAAGTAAAAAGACTTGATCTGAAAAAATATTTAAACTGAAGTCATACCCAAGGCAAATCACTTTCCAAATGAATACAGACTGCAAACATTACAAAAGATAACATAGGCTGGCTCAGTGGACAAGAAGCATCAGAACTGGTTTTGTCATTCAAGAAATACCGTCTTCTGTCATTAAGCTGGTTTAACTTTAATGGAAAGAACTTACTCTTTTTTCTATTTGCTTACAGGAAATTCCAGATTTATGAAGGTAATAAAATGGTGATGCTGTGGAGATGGTTTTGGTTTGTTTTGTTGCTTGGGTTTTTTCACTGTAAGCTTCAGATTATCTTAAAACTACACTGTATTTACTCTGTTAAAAGCAGCAATGCTGACTCTCCATCAGGCAGTGAGAACAGAGCAGCCTCTGTACTGACCTGATGACAAAACAAAACTGTCCTATCAGATGGAAAGGGAGAGGGAGGGAAAGAAAGAGCAACAACAGAATAAATGGGTAAAATCTATCTGGATCTGTTACATCTCTGTGGGTGTGTGTGCATAAACACACATTAATACAGGTTAGAGATGCATGGAGCCTCACTCAAGTCTGTTCAGCTCAGGAACAGTCAACCTTCTCTTTTTTACACTTGGTGTTCTGAACTCTAGCAGATCTCCTTTTGGCTGTTTCACAACTATCTTCTGTAATTCTTCTTTGCTTCACTCCTTTCTTAGATTGATCACCTGCAGATACATCACCTAAAAACATCATGAAAAACCCCCAAACCTGACAGGTTAAATTGAGAAATAAAAAGTGAGTCATCTTTTTTATTTTTAAAAAAATATTTACACAGCAACACTTGAGATTCATTAGTTTCCTTCTGAAGAAAGTGCCAAAAAATAATCTTGTACAGATTTCAAAGAAATACATGTGACAACTTGGTCTTCTCAGCTTCTTCAAGTGACACATGAGCAGAAAAAGAACACAGTCATCTTTCTGCAAAACAGCTCATTCCTTCTGTGGAGCTCAAGGCCCTTGCCAGCATGCAAAGTTTGATATGCATTACTGCTGGAATGGAGACACAATTTTTCTCATCTGAAAGACTGAGAAACTCAAGTGTGAGGAACAGCACCAAACCAATCAAGGGCAGATTCTCCTTCACTTTCTCCATCAGATGTTACATGGATGCTGAAAAGCTTCTGACTCCACCAACATGCAGCATGTCCCAAAGAAGTCTGAAGTGTTTTTTAGATCCAGGTAAGTAGGAAAGATAGCTTGAATCTTAGATTGAAGTACCTTGCTCACCTACAGTAGCTCCTGGTTCCAATGAACTCTGACTGGCACTTGGGAAGTTGGCTGTGGTTGGAGTAGAAGGTAACACAGGATCTGGCATTGTCACCACTGGATTTGTGCTGACAGGAGCTGGCTGAATAACACTGACAGGAGCAGAGGTGGGAGAAAGCATCAAATGTTGAACGGGGTCTCTGTAGTCTGAGATCAATTCTCTTGCCCAGACTGGGTCGAGGAGGATCCCCCGTTGTGAGGTGCTGATACATGGCAAGTCAGGCTTCTCCTAAACACTTCCACCTGCAACTGGAAACACAATGGCATCACAATGTCTTCAGTTCTTGTCACATTTTTTTCTATTTTATATTTGCAAACCTAACAGCATTCGACACTGGTTTTCTCCAACAGCTTAGAGATAGCATGAGTAGCTTCTCAGTGAGACAGTGATACACATCTGAGTGTCAACAACCTGTCCCATCACTCAGAAAATCTCTCTAAAAACACAAGGAGTTGTTGGAAATTGCAGGAGTTGTTGAGGAAATTATACCAAAACCTAAAAAAAAAGTAGTATCAAAGAAAATTTTCAGGTTCAGCATTCAACCAACACTACTGAAAGAACTCATCCCTACTCACAAATAGAAACAACTTCTCTGCAATACAAACTACATACAGAGTCCACTAATATGCCAGAAAAATATGTGCAATACAAAAATCAAACACCAATCCTTTATACCTTAATAAAGACATATGCAACAACTTATTAGCATCCTTATATCTTCCTGGAAATAAAGAACTGCAATTTTTTCCTGAGTTTTCATTATCCGAATCGTAAAAGCAATTCTGAAAAGCTAAACTTGCTTTGAAATTCACATACAAACTAGGCATATATGAAAAATCCAGTAATACATTGTAATAGCTGCCAAATCGTTCTCCGATACCATATTTGTTTTTTACATCACTGGTTTAAAATCAAAAGTTGAAAACTAATTGCTATGGGCTTGATGCTAAAACCACCAGCCCACCAAACCAGCCTAGAAGCTAATAAGAAAATACTGGGGGGGATAGTTTGTTTTCACTAGGGAAACAAAAGAAAAAAAAGGTCTTTTGAAGAAGTCTGAAGCACAACACAGAACTGTCAGAACTGGTGCTTCAGAGGATCTTTTTGAGAAAAGAAAATAGAAAGACACAGGTGAAAAAGGGAATTGGCTGCCCCAGTCTGAGGCCTGGCTCTCTGTCACGCACCAGCAACACCTGTCTTTTCTTACACAGCTCCAGTGCTTCGTTGATGATCCCTCCTGTTCCAGCTGCACTCACATTCCTATTATGGACAGACATGTCACTAAGAAATAATAAGAATGGAGAGAAGTTAAAGTTTTGGGTTGCTGGGATTTTTTTTTTATTAAAGCCTAGAGGGGATGCATTTAATATCCTGACATAACATAACAAAAACAGCATTAAAAGAAGCATTCACATAACATAATAATTATGTTACCAACTTTAGGGCATAATATACAAATGTCAACCATCAGAAGTCTTTGTTCTAAATGATCAGTTAACTTAGATCCTGTCAATGTGATGGGCCTCTATTTTCCCACTTTCTTCCTACCCACTCATACTATAAAATCCATACAGAAAGAAAAGCAGTAACGTCTGGGGAGGTTTTGGTGAGGTTTTCTGGGGGGGCGGGGTGAGAGGTGTTTTGCTTTTGGTTTTTATTGGTTTGTTTTAATTAGGAAAACTAAAGTGAATGCTGCAGGGATCAGGAACTCCCAAGTAAAAACAAAGGCAGATGATTACAGGAGATCCAGCTATGAAAAGAAATGAGCAGCAACAAAAGGATTCTTTTCCTCTTTCTACCTCCCTCCAAAAGGAATTCCTGAAGAGCATTCTGTCAGCAGCACCAACACAGAACATTATTCAGAAGGCAGGTCAGCAAGGTCTTCCTATCACTTAAAGCACAAGATCTCAGCAGGCTTTTTGAGCAACCCCAAACCCTAAATTTACACTCTTAAGGCAGTAGATACTCTAAGACAACATTCACCATTTCAGGAACATCCTTAAGCAGTCTATCTGGAGGCAAGGCTGCTCTTCCAAGATCTTCTTCACAACCAATCCTTTGCTATACAGACAGTCTCTTTCCAGAGCTTGGCAGGTCAAGTACAAACACGTGACGGAATAGAAATTCAATGGGCAATGGCTGCTTTGGTTCATTCAGAGCTCCCATTTCTGGGCCTCACATCCACCACTGAATTCCACCCAAATGTCATCTTTACATGAATTCATCCAATTGCTTTGTAAGGTCATGACATGCAGACAGTTAAAATTGCCTCTTGTGTCTTCCTAGGTATTGTATCCAGAAAAAGAACATCATGCATTTTGTTCCAACAATGTTTGCAGTACATCTTTCACTTACTTTCAAGCCTGTTCTAGCACAGAAGGAATTAGAACCTAAACCATCGACATAACTATTCACCATTTTTTTTGTTCTCAAATGTCTTAACTGCAGATTCCATAAGTGAAGCAAGCAGTGTATCCCACTGCTGTAACTACAATTAATCCTACCAGGATTAGGAGTCAGACTGTCTTTTTAAACCCAAATCCTAGAGTTATGCAGCAGGAAATTGCTAGAAAGCCAAAACCAACAGACATGGGAATGCAAAGGAACAGTGCAGAGGGAAACTTCCTGCACGGTCTCTGATCTATGACAGACCACAGACATTTATATTGAGGGGAACCAAAACTTCTCTACACCATCATGCCTTAGAATTCAGTCAAATCTCTATCATGAAGTAGGGGTCTCTATCAAACCCTGCTGCATTGCCTAGACAAGATACACTTCAACCCCTATGATTGATGATTTCATGGTTACAATTTGTCTTGGTGTGTAAAATTACACACAGACTGAGATGTTTTTCATGCACTGTACTCACTGGTGCAGTCACTGAGTGTATACAAAATTGTGATCAAGTCATCTAAACAAGGCCAGGGATCAGGATTACACCTGAGCCCTTCTTCAAAAGCATGACAAGCCAAGGGCAGGCGGATCAGTTTTGTTGCCACACCACCAATTTTATACCAGAGGCTGACATCAGTGGAGTCCAGCATTGCAGCCTAGAAAGCACAACAAATAATATGATCCACATTTCAGCCATGCACACCCACTCTGCTGCAGGGACTGGCACTGCTTTAGTTTTCAGCAGGATTACAACTGCTTTGGGGACTGAATGGTAGAGCAATTTTATCCCATACAGCATCAGAAAGAATACAGGATTCAATTATACACTGACACCATGTGTGCTGGATGTGTATGTCTGTATTTTAGAAAGTTTTTAAAAACATTAAGGCTCCAGGGTCTCATTTCAGCTGCACTGTACCTCCAGATAGAACTCCATGGCTGTCTCTAAGTCATCCCACTGTGCTGCCAGTTGTGCTGGGTTTTTATAGGTGGAATATTTGAGCATCAAACCCGGGTGTTTCAGCCCTTCTTTCTCATCACCAGAAAGAACTGCCTAGAAATTATAAAAGAAATGCAATGTGAGCATCAGGAATCAGACAAGTAACAGGAACAGCTAACAACTTGTTAATTGATAAGACTGGCATTTCCAGGATGTCATGAAGTCAGACCAAATAGAGCAAACAGTTTCTAGAGTGTCATTCTCTCCAGGTCACTGACCTCTTACAGAAGACCAATCTCAAGTAGCTCATGAGAAGCTTTAGCAGACTCTTCAAAGCAGTCATGTTTCTGAAGCTCCAAAGCTTTGTGGTACAAAGCAAAAGCTTCTGCTTCCTGTGATTTCAAGAATTAAAATGTATTCATTAGGACAATTTTATTCTATATACTTATGCTTATTATGGATTTCAGTGGTTCCACACTTTTAACACTTTTTCATACTTCTGCTATAGAGCAGAACATTTGTGTTACTGTCCTAAAAGAACTCATTTGGGTGAAGTTTTAGTTTGCTACAGAAGGGTTCAAGAGACAGAGTAACTAAACTTCCATCAAAACAAAATATCGTGGTTGAACAAATCCCTGCACCTAGAGGACAAAACTCCCCCCAAGACAAAACTTCATGAAGAAAATTGTGGAATTACTTACTTGAGCTTCCTTTGTCTGTGTCTTATGACTTTGGAAGGTACCTTCATAGCCATCCTCAACTGTGGAGCTCGCATTCAGTGCTGCAATTCGAATCTGGAATGGCAACTGAGATGTGACAAGAAATGTGACATCTACATATGTCCCAGTTTCGTTTGAAAACTGGATTTTTCTTTATTTTTTTTTTAATTAACTGGTACATGAACAACAGTGAGAGATCTCTACACAAAGTTACAAGAGCTGTAATTAATTTAATCATCCTTAATTGCAAAGAAACAAATATCAAAGCCATTTCCCATCCAAAATCAGCTGAAAAAACCAAATCTCAAGGGTCTTGCAAGCAACAGCTTTCCTAGAATAGACATCTGCATTACAGTGATTTTTTTTTTCAAATTCTTACATTTACCAATAACTACAATCACTCCAAAAACAATGTTCTCATTATGGCAATTATTCCTAGTCTCACAGAAGGAAAAATTTCTCCATTTCTACCACCACACCTCAAAAGCCATGTCAAAAACCCCTTGTCAACAGACACGACACAAGAACATCCCTTGATAAAGCTTAAGACAGGTCCTCACAAAGAAGAAATAATATTTTTAGTAGATACAGGAGCCTCCAGATCCACCCTAAGAAAATTACCCCAGGGATGTGAAGGAAGCCAGGAATGTGTCCCAGTAATTGGTGTAAAAAGAAAACTGTTTCAAGTCCCTGTGATTAAAAATGTACAGATTGAATCAGATGACAAACTTGGGGTGACTTACTGTTATTACCTGAGGCTGAAAATAGTTTGTTAGGAAGAGATTTAATAAAGACCTTGAAAATTAAAAAAAAAACCCTCCTCCCCTTTGAAACAAAACTAAAATAAAATTTATCTCCTTAAATGAAAAAAAATAATCCGGGAATTAACAACACCATGTAGTATTCCGATGAAACAGGAAAAAGAAAAAAATTGGTTAACTGATCGCCAAATATTAAAATATCTGTGCTCAAAGAGATCGAGAATGAGCACCTATTTAGGTTGCTTTCAAGGCTGATTTATTTGGTTTCTAATCGGGAATATCCGTTTTTCGTGATGCATGTAAGGTCACACACCGATTTGCCAGGTGAAATTGCAGAGGGGAATCGTCGAGCAGACTCCCTTGCTGCACCAGTAGAAAAAGCATGTCTCTCTGACATCTTCCAATAGGCAAAACTGAGTCACCAACAGTATCATCAAAAGGTGCCAGGCCTGATCCGTCAGTTCCAGCTAACACGGAGTCAGGCTCAAGCTATCGTGGCCACCTGTCCCAATTGCCAGCTCCAGGCCATGCCATCCATGGGTATGGGGGTTAATCCCCGAGGCCTTGGCAGTTGTGAGGTATGGCAGACAGACATCACACACATTCCTAGCTTTAGTCGCCTCAAATATGTTCATGTAAGTATTGACACACATTCAGGTGCAATGTATGCCTCTGCCCATGCAGGAGAAAAAGCTGTACATGCCAAACAGCATCTAGTGCAAGCTTTCTCGGTTTTGGGGATCCCAAAAGAAATTAAAACGGACAATGGCCCAGCGTACGTGTCCAAGGAGTTCCTGGAATTTGTCCAGCAGTGGGGAGTGGAACATAAAACTGGCATCCCTCACTCCCCCACAGGCCAAGCTGTGGTTGAACGTGCTCATCAGACGCTCAAACAGATTTTAGCTAAACAGAGCAGCACAACTGTGTGGATGACTCCACAGCAGAAGCTCTGCAAAGCCATGTTTACCATCAATTTCTGAACTGTTCATTTGAAAACATGAGTCCACCTGTGGTTCGTCATTTTAACAGTGGCAATCAATTCAAACTGTCCCATCGTCCACCAGTCCTGATTAGGGATCCAGAAACTTGGGAAACCAAGGGTCCCTATGAGCTCGTAACCTGGGGTCGTGGCTACGCGTGCGTAGCGATGCCCTCAGGCCCTCGGTGGATCCCCCAGAAGTGGGTAAAACCTTTTGTCCCCAAAAATCCAGCTCCAGCAGAAGGGGATGGAAAGCAAGTAACCACTGCCTCCAAGAGGAGACGCCGTCGGATGGAGGAAAGAGAATCTTCCTAAGTGTGGACCCCTTCCGGCAGTGACAGAAACTTTTAACATGTTTTGAAATGTTTGTTTTTCCCTTTTAGAGAAAACCTTCCTCCCATTCATCCCTGTGATGAACCTCAGCTAAACTGTCATCTTGTTAATGCTGAACAGTCTGGCAGCTGCATGGATCCTCCCTCAGCCACGTCAAAATGTCTGGGTGACCCTGGCACAGACACTTCAGCAGGAAAACATAAGCAAGAATCAAAGAACTGGATCAAAGAACTGTTCAAGGGCTGGGGAGTCACAGGGTGGTGGATTTCTATAGTTAAAACAATTTTGTTATTCCTTGTTATCCTTTTCCTTGTAACCTTAGCATTCGGGATCCTACGTCGTTTAGTTTTCAAAGCTATCAATGGTCTCATACCTCCTACCTCAGAAGTCAACCACATAGAGTTGGCAAACCTAAGGCAAACTGATTTCCCCACCAATTGTAACTGGTGGGAGAGAGAAGCTCCACATTATGTGTAACCTAATACTTTTCTTCTAACTTTCTTAAACAAAAAAGGGTGAGATGTTGTATCCCTCTGGGGATGGTTTACCCCAAAAGGAGCCCCAAAGCTGTAACTGTGTGGTGTGACTCTACCTTCCCCTGCTATCTCTGACCAGTTGCCTCAGTGCCAGCTATCTGTCCTTGGACAGAGGGTCTACATAAACCCATGTTCTTCCTTGTTCGCTCTCTTTGCCCCTGGAATCCCTTCAAGAATAAAACCTTGGAACAATCCTAGTTAAGGAGCCTCTTTTGGGTCTCTTCCCCTTTCCTGTAGTGATCCTAGCCCAAAGCCCTCCAGAATCTGAGCTAGCAGTCGGGGCCAGGAGGGCGGAGGGCTGGGATTAAAACACACTGTGATCTGCAGGTGACCTGGTCCTTGATGCTTGGCTTATAGGTTCAGGTACTACAGAAAGAACTTGCAGCTTCCACTTCTGAAGATGCTCATCCATACAAAGAAGAGCTGGCAACAGCCTTGGAACAAGGTTTTTATTGTTTATATGGTTTTCCTAGCAAAAAAAGCAAAGCAAGGTACCTAGAAGAACATTCAGTCCAGCAGGTAAGTTATGTGTTATCCAGTGTCAGTGGGATATCCTGAAGTGATGAAAGATGCACTTTTGTTTTGTTCTAATGCACTTCAATATATTTTTAGAGAAAGATTACTTTCATTTCCTTGTAAATGTTATGTATTTTACACATTGTAGAGAATAAATTGAAAATGTTCATGTTCTTTAAAATTGTAAGTATAAGGAGTTGAATATTTTAAATTAAATGCTAGTCTTATCCACAGTAATCTGCCATCCTGAAAGTATTGAGAAATTTATTTTATTAAGCTATCACTTTCCTGTTTTCAGCTGAGAAGAAGTTTGAGGTTGAGGAAAATGTAGAGAGGAAAAGTCAGCTTGGGAGAAGAAAATTTAGCAGCCAGCCTTGCAGCTTATGAAAGTGAAAAATGTCACTGTTCAAAGTTGGCAAGTACATCATATGATCACTTCTTTTGACATCTCTGATAGTAAATGACCTGGTAGCTGTTTTTGAGCAATGTGAAATTCAGTTGAGAATTTCTCCTCCGGGAGAAAGGCAACTGCAGAGTGCCTCTGGAAGAGGGTTGTAATATTAAGGGAGGAAGAGAAAACTACAGGGCAGCAATCCAATGTCCTGCCTTGAGAAACATCACTCATTTTGTTCCAAAACCCCAGAGTAATTTGGACTTAAAAATTGCAAGTGAGCATAGAACTACCAATCCAAACCATTTCATACAATCAAATTGTTTGTCTGGCTCTATTGAACCAACCTTTTTAAAATAGGCAAATTCTCTTACATGACTGTTCATTGAATCTTTGGAAATTTTGTATGTTATACATACATCTTAGAGAATGAAGATAATGAGAGAAAGGGGATAAGTAAAAAAAATAAGTATAAAGAGATTACCCTCTGCAACTTTCCTGATTTTCAATGCAGAGCAGAATTGACTGTAATGGTGTCTTGGGTTGTGGAGCCAGGGGTGTGTATTCTATTTCATTTGTTAAAAACAGTTGGGGAGATGTTTTTCTTTATCTCTTGTAACTCAAGGGGGGAGAGGGGTGGATGCCTTCTGATAATGGACCAACTGTAAAAACCAGGTAGGGCAGTGTTTCTTATCTCTTTCACCAATGGTCCTCTCTCCATGGGGATATTTTTCTGCTAATGGGCCTTTAACACCTCCCCAAACTATACCCTCTCCAAAGCTGTACATCCACATTCCATCCTCCTATTGTGTGAGATGCTCCACCCAGTGGGGAGAGCCAACCATTCCTACCTGGATAAAACTGAGACGTAGGAACACGAAGGCATCCAGCTGCACCCGATTTCTGGGAGGATGACTGGACCCCTTCTCACCATCACCGGACCCCTTCTCACCATCACTGGACCCTTTTGCTACAGGAGCATCTCTACTTCAACAGAACCACATCTGCCACTCCAGGAGGACTTAATTTTGGACTGCTTCAAACACCCTAAACAACAGGTTGTCAGGTTATTTCCTCTGACTCTGTCAGGGATTTCCAAAATTGTTGTTTGCTTGTTTGCTGGTTTGGTGGTTTTGTTTTCTACTACATTTGTATTATTAATATTCCTAGTAAAGAACTGTTATTCCTATTCCGAAGTCTTTGCTGTAAAGCCCTGAATTGCAAAATTATAATTTGGTGGGGGGTGTGAGGGGTTTACATTCTCCATTCTAAGGGAAACCCCAGTTTTCCCTGGCAGATACCTGTCTTTCCAAACCAAGACAAATGGTAAGGTGAACAATAAAAGAAAAACTAGAAAAACTTAGCCTAGCAGAAGAGAACTGTAAATTCTTTTGGGTATTTTTACTGCTTTCAAGAAAGAAAAGTGAAGAGAAAAATGAGGAGTAAATTCTGGAAGTAACTTTCTGTAGGGTGTTAGAAGATTCTTGAGGCTCAGAATTTTCTTTGTTTCCTGTTTCATAAACTCTTCTTACTTGGCTCTAAAATGGAAGGAGCAGAGTTCTTCTCCATCTCTCACCCATGATCTGTGTCACTCAGAATGCTCACAATTGATCATTGCTTATCAACAACTTTTCTGAGCAAGTCTTCACAGCAAGTACAATGAATTTCTTTTGACTTTATGATGACTTCACTGACATAGACTAAGTTGCAGCCATATCTTTGTTCAATCAGTGAGCATTCTATTGTATTTGTGTGCAGCATAAATTAATAGCACCTTTAACTCTCTTCTTGGGAGGTTTCATTTGGTTTCTGCTAGAGTAATGTGTACACACTTCTGAACTAGAAAGGCTATAGAAAACCATCATCAGTGGACTTGAATTTTGGGATTTGAAGTCTTTTTTTCCCCTCATCTACTTCTGTCTTCAGGTTGATCTGACACGGGAAGATGCTTTGTTCTTGTTTGAGTATTTTAAGCCTAAAACTCTTCCAGAATTTGATACTTACAAAACCAGTCCTGTGTCTGCTGATTTGGCCAACCTTCTGAAGAAAACTGCCACAATGGTTCCTCAAACTGACAAGCCTGTGCTGAGTCTGGAGACTGTATCTGCCTCTATTGAAGGAACATGCAGCAAGGTATAATTAATTGTTGGGGTTTTTTTTAATTAAATTGAAGGGAGTAAAACTTGGTGTTGCTATTTTTGTGTTGCATCTGAGATTATGAGTGGAATGATTTATTCCCTGATGTTGGGTTTCCTTGGGTAATTGCATTGAAATAAAATAAGAATGATCCCTTTAGTCCAAGCTTCTAGCCTTGAATGGTAAAATATAGTCAGCATGAGATGTTCCTTAGTGTTTGTAAGTGCTGTGTGTATCTGTGAAATGCTTTCAATGTCTTCATATTCAAACCCTTCCTATTGTGTGATGAAAAGGCTGCTTCCTCTACAAGGAAGAAGCAAATGTGCAGCTCATTTAGTATGAACCTTTGCCTTCTTGATTTTCAGGCACCATCTCTCCCCAAGGGTGCAGACTCTTCTCCACCAGTGGTGACTGAGCTGTGTTATCTCCTGGCAGACTGTCATTTCAAGAACTAAGAACAGTCCAAGGCCATGAAATTTTACATGCACTGCATTTGTATTTGACCAAACATGTCAGTGTTTTTGAATCCTGCTGCATATCCTTCATTCTTCTCACTTCTTTCAGTACTGAAAAGCAGAGAGCTGGTTTCAGAAATGACAAGAAACCCTAAACAACCAAAGCCCCCACCTACAATCCATTACCACAGGTCCCTTGTATAATTAGGGGCACCTCTAAACCAACCCAACAGTGAAAACAACCCCCAAAATGTAGGGTTCAATCTTTGATTGCTTTAAAATGAAAACCAAAACATGAAAGGGGGAGGGGGAAACTAAACTGAAATAAAGAATAACTGTGAAGAATGAACTGTTTTCACCTTTTGTTCTTTGCTTTGGCGTTCTCATGCACGATAAGGAGTGAAAAATGTCATCATTTGATAGTGTAGCTACAGCACAAATGGCAGCAGCCTTTAGTGGATGAATTGTTTAAGCTGACCTCCAACTAGAAGTGTTGATTTTGCTGCTAGAGGACTGCACAGAGAAAAGTAAAGTATTTAAGTGCTTTTTAAACAAAACCACCTTGTTTCTTGATCATATACAATTCACTGAAATACCATTGTGCTTGTTTGAAAGCAAAACCAGTGAGACTCCCAGTCAGAGATACAATTTAATAGAAGAGGAGAGTAAAAAGGTGAAAATAAATGGAATTATACAACCTAACACCCTGTTGGTCAGGGTGTTTGAAGCAGTCCGGGAATCCTCACTGGAGCAGCAGATGTGGTTCCGCTGGAGCAGAGATGATCCAAAGCAGTGATCCCTGTAGAAACGTCTGGTAGCTCGTCTCCTCTGAGAGTTCAGTGGATAGAAGCTGCCAGTGGGGTCTCAACCCCTGGATTATATCCAGGTGGGAATGCTTGGCTCCTCCCCCTGGGCAGAGCATCTCACAATAGCATGATTTCATCTTATCAGTCGTGCAAATGGATCCTTGATGGCCCATTAAACAGAGATAACGTTTTCTGGGAAGGCATTGTTGGGCTCGTTAACAGAAGATAAGGGAGAACACTGCCCCACCTTGGCTCCAACGGCTCATGGGGATAGAATACATCCCTGGGCACAATTTTATATTGTAACCTAGGACATAATCCACCCCTTATTCTATCACCATCTACATCATACACTCTCACAGATACTTACATATACATACGTATATACACAGAATAAAACCCTACACGCTGATTTTAGTTCTCACTCAGAATCAAGTCTCCTTGTGGTACACAACGGGTTTCTCCATCTTTTTGCATTACCCACCAAGTGTAACCAGGTCCTTGAGCAAAAACAATCCCACGGATGGGTCTGCCTTTGCCTGAGGTGGGATTAATCCAAACAGTCTTTCCTAAAATCCCTTTCAGGTGTACCACAGGGACTTTATCTCCATCCACTGTGTGCAAGGGTTCAGACTGGGCCGGACCAGCTCGATTGATGGAGCCTCGGGTGTTTACCATCCAGGTGGCTTTGGCTAAGTTTATGTCCCAGTTCTTGAAGGTTCCTCCGCCAAGTGCCTTCAGGGTGGTCTTTAATAGTCCATTGCACCGTTCAACTTTCCCGGCAGCTGGTGCATGATAAGGAATGTGGTATATCCATTCAATACCATGTTCTTTGGCCCAGGTGTTTATAAGGCCATTCTTGAAATGTGTCCCGTTGTCTGACTCGATTCTCTCAGGGGTGCCATGTCTCCACAGGACTTGTTTTTCCAGGCCCAGGATGGTGTTCCGGGCAGTGGCATGAGGCACAGGATAGGTCTCCAGCCAACCTGTGGTTGCTTCTACCATGGTCAGTACGTAGCGCTTGCCTTGGCGGGTCTGGGGAAGGGTGATGTAGTCAATTTGCCAGGCTTCCCCATACCTGTACTTCAACCATCGTCCACCGTACCACAGAGGCTTCACCCGCTTGGCCTGTTTGATTGCAGCGCAGGTCTCACAGTCATGGATGACCTGTGAGATGCTGTCCATAGTAAGGTCCACCCCTCGGTCACGGGCCCATCGGTATGTTGCATCTCTTCCCTGATGACCAGAGGCATCATGGGCCCAACGAGCTAGGAATAATTCTCCCTTGTGCTGCCAGTCTAGATCCACCTGTGATACTTTCACCTTGGCAGCTTTGTCTACCTGCTCATTGTTGCGATGCTCCTCATTAGCCCGACTCTTGGGTACGTGCGCATCCACGTGTCGAACCTTCACGGTTAGCTTCTCTACTCGGGTAGCAATGTCCTGCCAAATCTCAGCAGCCCAGATGGGTTTCTCTCTGCGCTGCCAGTTGGCCTTTTTCCAGCGATTCAGCCATCCCCACAGGGCATTAGCTACCATCCATGAGTCGGTGTAGAGATAGAGCCTCGGCCACTTCTCCCGTTCAGCAATATCCAAAGCCAGCTGTACAGCTTTAAGCTCTGCCATCTGACTCGATCCACCTTGTCCCTCGGTAGCTTGTGCAACTCGTCGTGTGGGGCTCCATACTGCAGCTTTCCATTTCCTGTCAGTGCCTATAATTCGGCAGGAACCATCAGTGAAGAGGGCATATCGTTTTTCAGTCTCCGGTAGCTCATTATATGGTGGGGCCTCCTCAGCACGTGCCACTTGCTCCTCTTCTTCTTCAGAGGATAATCCAAAAGTCTCACCTTCAGGCCAGTTCGTTATAACTTCCAGAATCCCAGGGCGATTTGGGTTTCCAATACGGGCCCGCTGCGTAATGAGGGCAATCCATTTGCTCCAAGTAGTGTCGGTGGCATGATGCGTGGAAGGAACCTTTCCCTTGAACATCCACCCCAGCACCGGCAGTCGGGGTGCCAGAAGCAGCTGCGTTTCCGTGCCAATTACTTCTGAAGCGGCTTGAACTCCTTCATAGGCGGCCAAGATTTCCTTCTCCGTGGGTGTGTAGTTGGCTTCGGACCCTCTGTAGCTTCGACTCCAGAATCCCAGTGGTCGACCCCGAGTCTCACCAGGCACCTTCTGCCAAATGCTCCAGGACAGGCCATCGTTCCCGGCTGCTGAGTAGAGCACATTCTTCACATCTGGTCCTGTCCTCACTGGGCCAAGGGCTACCGCATGAGCGATCTCCTGCTTGATCTGGGCAAAGGCTTGCTGCTGTTCAGGACCCCAGTGGAAATCGTTCTTCTTGCGGGTAACCAAGTAGAGAGGACTCACAATCTGGCTATACTCAGGAATGTGCATTCTCCAAAAGCCTGTGGCACCTAAGAAAGCTTGCGTTTCCTTCTTGCTGGTTGGTGGAGACATTGCAGTGATCTTGTTGATTACTTCTGTGGGTATCTGGCGACGTCCATCTTGCCACTTGACTCCCAGGAACTGGATTTCTCGAGCCGGTCCCTTAACCTTACTTCGCTTAATGGCAAAACCAGCTCTCAGTAGAATCTGGATAATCTTCTCTCCTTTCTTGAAAACTTCCACTTCTGTGTTCCCCCACACAATGATGTCATCAATATACTGGAGATGCTCAGGAGCCTCGCCTTTTTCCAGTGCAGTCTGGATTAGTCCATGGCAGATGGTGGGACTGTGCTTCCACCCCTGGGGCAGTCGGTTCCAGGTATACTGCACACCCCTCCAGGTGAAAGCAAACTGGGGTCTGCACTCTGCTGCCAAAGGAATGGAGAAGAAAGCATTGGCAATGTCTATGGTCGCGTACCACTTTGCTGCCTTGGACTCCAGCTCGTACTGAAGCTCCAACATGTCTGGCACAGCAGCACTCAGTGGTGGCGTGACCTCATTCAGACCACGATAATCTACAGTCAGTCTCCATTCCCCACTGGACTTACGCACAGGCCAGATGGGGCTGTTGAAGGGTGAACGAGCCTTGCTGACCACCCCTTGGCTCTCCAGTTTACGAATCATCTCATGGATTGGGGTCACTGAGTCTCTGTCGGTGCGGTACTGCCGACGGTGCACTGTTGCTGTGGCAGTTGGTACTTGTTGTTCTTCAACTCTCAGCAGTCCCACAGCAAAGGGGTCATCGGAGAGACCAGGCAGGGTATTCAGTTGTCTGATGCCTTCTTTCTCTACAGCAGCTATCCCAAAAGCCCAGCGATATCCTTTTGGGTCTTTGAAATATCCATTTCTGAGAAAATCTATGCCAAGGATGCATGGGGCCTCTGGGCCAGTCACAATGGGGTGTTTTTGCCACCCGTTCCCAGTTAAACTCACTTCGGCCTCCACTACAGTCAGCTGCTGGGACCCTCCTGTCACTCCAGAAATAGAAACAGATTCTGTTCCTACATACCTTGATGGCATCAGGGTACATTGAGAGCCAGTGTCAATCAAAGCCGTGTACTCTTGTGGGTCAGATGTGCCAGGCCATCGGATCCACACAGTCCAATAGATCCGATTGTCCCTTTCCTCTACCTGGCTAGAGGCAGGGCCCCTCTATTCCTGCTCACGATGCATGTTGCTATTTTCCTGTAAATATGTTCCTGAGGTCCCTTCGAGAGGATCAGTCACATCATCATTCCTATACTGTCTGGAGTTCCGTGCACGAGAGACTGGAGCAGCATTGACTCTAGATGAGCTTCTCGTGGTAGGTGTCCCTCTTTTCAGTTCACGTACCCGGGCTGCTAAGGCGGAGGTGGGTTTTCCATCCCACTTCCTCATGTCTTCTCCATGCTCCCGAAGAAAAGACCAGAGGTTACCTCGTGGAGTGTATGTTCTCTCTCTGGCTGGGGGACGCCTGCTCCTAATGGCAGAGACTCTTGTTGGTTCTGGCGAGACGTGGTAAACTTCTTCCTTAAGTTCTTTTTTCAGTTTCTGATGGCCCTCTTCAATCAAGCTTCGGACTTGCTCAGCCAGCCTTGTTTCCACGGATGAGACATGGGTACGAAATGTGGCGGTGACAGTATCCTCGTAAATTCTTAGTTTGTTGACCAAAACGCCCACCCTGTCCTCACCTTCCCTCCATTGCAGCGTTGCCAGGTAACGGGAGTATATCTCTGGCCCCAGTCGTGCAAATCTCAACCACATCTGTGATGTGCACTGAACTTCATCTGGGCTTTTAGGAAATCTTTCGTCTTCTGAGAAAATAATCTCCAGCACAGCCAATTCCCTCAGGCATCGGATACCTTGTTCCATTGTGCTCCATTTTCCTTGATGTACCTGCAGGTCTTCTTTACAAAGGTACCTGTCCTTCACACTTGTCAGCAGTCACCACCAGAGGCTGAGAGTTCCTTGGGTCCTTCCAATGCCCTGGTCAATGACCACATCCCGGGACAGAGATCCCAGTTGCCTGGCCTCACTTCCATCCAGAATGGTGTCATTGGCTGCAGCGTCCCAGATGCGGAGCAGCCAGGTCAGGATGGACTCGTTTGGCTGACGGGTGAATTCCCTCCGCAGGTCACGCAGCTCACCCAGGGACAGAGAGCGAGTGATGATCTCTGGCTCTGTCTCCTCTGCTGGGTGCGAAGGTCCTGCTGCATCCTCGTCAGTCACTATGCGGACTGACTTGCTCTTTGATTTCTTCTTCTGAACAGGGGCAACTGCTACCGGTTTAGGCTGTTCTGATTCAGTGACGGTTTGCGTGGATGTGCTGACGGCGCCTTTGGTTCCTCCCTCCTCTGTGACAGCCTGTGTAGATGTGGTTGCTGTTGCTTTGCCTTTGGTTCCTCCCTCCTCTGTGACAGCCTGTGTAGATGTGGTTGCTGTTGCTTTGCCTTTGGTTCCTCCCTCCTCTGTGACAGTCTGCGTAGACATGGACACAGTTTCTTTGCTTTTGGCTTCTTCTTCCTCTGTGACAGCCTGCGTAGACACGGACACTGTTGCTTTGCTTTCGGCTCCTTCTCCTTCTGCGACAGTCTGTGTGGACATGGATGCTGTTGCTTTGCTTCTTTTCTCTTCTGCCTCAAGAAGACGCTGCACTACATCATGTAGTGTTTTGTTTCTAAGCATGGTGCAGGCTGTGCAGAGAAGACAAAGCAGCACCAACAACAACACTATGCTGTCCTTGGTATCCAGAGAGAACTCAATATTTCTGAAAACTGCAGTGCCGGGCCGGAAAGGCTGGAAAAAAATCGTTCTTCACTCCTTCCCACAGGGGCTTGCTGAAACTCCAGACATAGCATCCTAGACTAGGACAAGAAAACAAAATCGAGTATATATTCTGAAGGATGTTCATTGCCTCAGAGGTTAGCATATAATAGACCAACAAAGCAATCCTAATACCATACCCTGGTCTACACAGGAGTATTAAGGTCGGCAGATAGTGCCCCATGTGCGGAAAAATATAGAGAGATAGGTACAAGACACATGTAAGTATGTTGAGCAACATAGCTAACAGGTGTCTTTTCCGATACAAAATTGTAACTCTGACTTTTCTCAGTACCTTGTGCCCCACGTTGGGCGCCAAAAGATGTGCTGGTTTGAAAGCAAAACCAGTGAGACTCCCAGTCAGAGATACAATTTAATAGAAGAGGAGAGTAAAAAGGTGAAAATAAATGGAATTATACAACCTAACACCCTGTTGGTCAGGGTGTTTGAAGCAGTCCGGGAATCCTCACTGGAGCAGCAGATGTGGTTCCGCTGGAGCAGAGATGATCCAAAGCAGTGATCCCTGTAGAAACGTCTGGTAGCTCGTCTCCTCTGAGAGTTCAGTGGATAGAAGCTGCCAGTGGGGTCTCAACCCCTGGATTATATCCAGGTGGGAATGCTTGGCTCCTCCCCCTGGGCAGAGCATCTCACAATAGCATGATTTCATCTTATCAGTCGTGCAAATGGATCCTTGATGGCCCATTAAACAGAGATAACGTTTTCCGGGAAGGCATTGTTGGGCTCGTTAACAGAAGATAAGGGAGAACACTGCCCCACCTTGGCTCCAACGGCTCATGGGGATAGAATACATCCCTGGGCACAATTTTATATTGTAACCTAGGACAACCATCAACATTAAGCTCTCTCATCTTAAAAATAAAGCATGTTCTGAATATCAGTCTTCTAAAGGAAATTGAATAACCTTTAAATTTACTGATTCAATATAGAGTTTGCATATTAGGTGTTATCATTTTAATTCTCCTTGAAGTTGATAAATCAGGGTCAGTGGCAAACCCCCTCATTTGATAGATTTGAGAGAAGCAAATTGTTTCTAAATCCAGTCACATAACAGAGACAAAAGGGAAGGTGAAGGCACAGAACAATTTTAGATGTGAAATCTTCAGAAGAAAGAGCTGTACTTTAATGTTATTGCATCTTCTAGTCTGGGACTTGTGACTAGCAAATGGCAAAATCTTTTGTTTAAAGGCAGATAAAGAAATTACCAATACCACCCCCTACCAATTTTTCTGTAGTGTTGGTGCTCTAAAACTTAAATTCAAAAATAAATGAATGGCGTGCATTTTGACTTTAATGTGTGGCATTTTTTTTGCTCAGAAGACACCTTACATGGTAGCATAGTATTTTTGCCCCAGTCAAAAGAGTTGGTACTTGTCTGTCCTACAGTTCCTGTTCCACTGCCCTCAGGAATCTTACTGTTCAGGTCACTTGACCTAGAAATGTGTTTTCAGTTGGAATCAGAAGAAATTGCAGGCAAAAGATGAGAACATGATGGTTATTGCCTTGGTGTTAAAATCCTGGTAAAAGTGAACAACTCCAGAGCTGCTGAACCCTGGCGTTCAAGTGAGGTTGTGGCCTGTGCAAACCAGCCATCAGGCTGTATCGCCAGTAAACACAGGGCTGAGCCCTCAACAGTCTCTCAGGCAGAACTTGCAGTTTTACTTCATCAGAATTTTCCTCCTTGAATGCAATTTTGGCTTTATGATTTTTATGCTGGGAAATGATCATGATTATTCACAGTTGAGCCCAACAGCACAAGGTGTCATCATGTCTGCTGGCCTACAGGGTGACAACATTTGGACAGGGCTGCGTGGTTCCTGAGAAAACAACCATGGGAGTGCTGCCATTAGAAATACAGATATCCTGGCTTGCCATGGCAAATAAACCTGGAGTTGCCATTTGTTTTCCATGTGTGGCAGTTCCTGGGGGCAGTGCTTTGTTAGGAAACCGCTTGAAGACAATCAGCATGATTTCAGCTGTACAGCTTGTGTTCCACTCTGAGGAGAGGAGGAAGTGCAGAAACCTGTTTTGTGTGATGAAAGGAGGAAAAAGTTGTAGCTACAACAAGACAAATCTTGTCAATGCCTTCAGTTGAATGTTCAGGGGTGGAGTCTGTTCATGGGTTATGTTCTTGCCTGCACAGGTTTGACTCCTGGGCTGGGATGGCTCTGGCTCAAGCCAGCCGGATTCAGGACAAGTTGGACTCCAAGGAATGGAAGAGTGATGGCCCCATCTGGAAGCACTCTACCCCTGTCCTGAACTGCTTCAAACGAGCCCTGGAGATCGACAGCTCCTACCTCTCCCTGTGGATTAAGTAGGGCACCATTTCCTATGCCCTGCATTCCTTTGCATCCCGACAGCCTTAGCAGTGGAAAATGGAACTTCCCCCTGAAGTTGTGCAGTAGGTGGGATATAACAGAGAGGGTGTCAAATTTTAAGTATTTCAAATAAGGTTTTCTAACATAGTAATTTTTTTTTAAATAAAGTATTTACATGATATATTCCACATATGAGACTGTATGGTTACTTAGTACTGTTGGAAATGCCAATATTGATGGAATCTGGTGGTGTCAGGCAGCATTTGAGGGTGGGTTTGTTCCCATCAAATCGGTTTGAGCCTAGTATTTGAATTCTCTGTTAAAGGTGACCAAAATTATTGTAACCTTCTGGAAAGGGGAATTGTATTTACCTTTCTTTGCTGTAAATGTCATGCAGAGTTTCCAGGAAAGGTGAAATGTATACATCTTGAAACAGTGAAGAGATCAGAAATTACTCTGATATATCCGTGTCCACGTGTTGTCTCTTCTGTCTAAAGAATTCTCCCCTTTTTCTATGGTTTTGGGCCATTTACCTAAACCAAAGATCAAAGTGAGAAGATGGGTAGAATTTCCATTGAAAACATTGTTATGAATTCATTCTGTCTTTCTGCGTAAGGGAGGTGGAAAAGATTATTAAGAAGTTTATTGCTAAACCAAAAGGAGCAATTCCAAATACACTCTGACCGTGATAACAGGTGCTTGAGAAAATGTTTTGTCTTTTTTGGACCGGTGAACTCCGTTTCTGGCTTAGCTATGCTGACTTCCAAATGTTATGGAGTCTGCAGCTGGAAGCACAATGAGAAAAGGAAGTGCTGCTCCTCTGCTGTAGTTTGTAAAACTTTCAGTGTTTGAAGGTCAGAGATCAGTGCTGGGAACAGCCTTTGCTTCTGGTAGAAGTATTTCCAGGAGGTGGTGAATCTCACACCTGAGCTGCCTCCAGCACTGCATTAACACTCTGCTTCCCACTGGCACCTCCTTGCCTGAGAACAAAGGCGATCTCAGCCTGCGGATTTCAAGGGAACATGTTGTTAATTAAAGAACCTATTTGAAATTACAGTTAACAATAGAGTTTTCTTCTGGAGGTTGAATGTATCCAACAGATCCAAAACCAACTCCTCAGAAAATGAAGTTTCTACGTTTTCTGTATTTGCCCTGTCAGAAGTTTGGTCATATGGTCTTGCAGCATCTTGGCCATGAGGGGTTAATTGAACAATTCCAGGGATAATGCTGGAGTTACTTCATATTCTCAGATAAATGGAGCAATACAGAGCAGCCATCTGAAGTTGAGGATTAAATGAGAATGTTTATTTCGGGCTACTTAAGTCTTCATTTTTTTCAAGTGAGTCTATTAAAAATGCATAATTTAGTAAGAAAAGCTCTATTGTCATAAAAGATAAATTGAAACAATTTCATCTCACTTCCACAGATCTATCTCTTCAGGAATGTGTTTCTCATACATAAAAACCTTATTCTTCTCTTCTTCTTCCAAAATGTTTAGGAAAGGAAAGGTTATGTTCTAGTTCTTGGTTATATAGCCACACAGCTTAAATTTATAAACTTCATTTTCCAAGAGAGAAAATTGCATTAATGCATCTTTTGACCTCGTTTTTTTTTTTTTTTTACATGAATTTGTTAGCACTTTATGCGGCTGGTTTTAATTTTTTTTTGACGGGGTGAGGTGGGGAGAATATTCTTCTAAAATTAGACACAGTGCAAGCAAGATGAAATACTTTTCTTCACAAATGAGAGTGGTCCATAGTGGCTTTAGCAGACTTCAGTTGCAGAACAAAGCAAATAATATTTTTCTTGAAAGAGTTAAGATAATTACAGCTGTGAAAAAGTGGTAGAATTTCTGTAGACATGAATATTGGGTTGTTTTTTTTCAGATTTATATAAATATAAATAGGGTTAGGTTTTTATATATATATATATATTTCTTCTATTTTACTGTTTTGTTCTTGTTGTTTGTGCCATATTTTGCAATCTGCTCCTTAAGAACATGAGCTTGTACCTTAGCAAGGTACTGGGGTGTGCCAAGCTTACTGCCAGCCGAAAGCCTTTGAGGGATAGTTGGGGACTGATCAGGCAAAGCTGAAATAACTTTCTTGCATTCATCATTTGCATTAGTAAAAGCAAGGCTTTTAAGGATATAGGGGTATGGTTGTTTATCTGAACACTGCTGTTTAACAGCTTGTGTTAGTTGATTTAGAAAAGCACTATAGGGTTCAGTTTCACCTTGCATTATTGTAGAGTAAGCACTGATGTGACCACCTGCTGCTTCAACAGTGAGCAAGGCCTTTCTAGCAGCATTTTGATATCATCAAGCACGGCCCTAGGCATATCACCTGCTTGATCTTTAGGCTTATCATATGGACGATCTCTAGCCAGCTGGGCAACGGTAAAAAGGAGCAAAAGGACTATTTACATACTTTTTAGTTAACTCATTGAGATGTTTTCTCTACTCTATGTCGCATCACATGTACTGAAAGTTGGTTAGACTCATGGAAGCCACGCTGTGACAATCTGCTGGAACAAGCTCTTAAGAGTTAAAAATACTTTTCACCACATTATTAAAATAAGGAGAAATCAGTCCACTATCTTTTGCTGCTTGTCAAGGTTCTTTAATATCCTGATGTGACATAGTCTCATATTGAGGATTTCAGTTATTACTACTGAATCTTACAGGCATAGCTAGAAATTTTTTGTTATAAATGCGTATTTTGGAGTCGGTTTTTCGCAAATTTTGAGATGAATGTTATACATATAATGTAAGAAGGTTGTACTGTCTTTCCTTTTATTTGTGGAATTTAAAAATGTAATGAAGGTATATTTCCTAATTGTAACAAAGTAGAGACGGAGGTAGGTGGTTTTTTTTGGGTTTTTTTTGTAACTTCTTAACTAGACAGAAGCCAGAAGGGTCTTCTGGCATTCCTGTGAAAGAAGATTGCTGATAAAGAACCTTTATGGCCAAGAAAGATTTATGGCACCCAAGTCGACTGCAAGGCGCCAAGACCAGATAAAGATGCTACAATACTTGGGGACCCTTGAAACTGATAAACACAACAGATGTTTAAATATGCATCAGTCTATTTTTGAATATATAACACCAAGATTCTTAAATACCAAGAAATCTGGAATAGGCGGTGTGTTGCTTTGCACCCTCAGCTGAGAAGCTATCTTCTTCTGTCTCCTAATTGTCTATTTTTATTCTATTTTATTTTTACTAAACTTATAAATTAATACAAAAAGGCGAAATGTCGTTTTTCACATTTTTCATTTGAAGAATCAGAATCCTTATGTTGTCTAAGATTATGTTTGATATTAGACCAACCAATTAAGCATGCTACATCAGTTTGCCAATTAATCTCTGAAGGGTTGTCTGCTTTTTTAGAAACTAAGGAAGCCTCTGGATTGGACTGGGGCAAATTAGAGCTTTGTGGAACCAGAATTAGATAAAGAAGGACCACCCTTGGAGCTTATTCCAGTGTCTTGTATTTGTGTAGAAGATGCATGTATTGTCTTAGCTTCTCTTGAGCTAGGAGCAGTGACAGGCATTTGTGTTGTAAGCATTGGCTGTGTCTGTGCTGTGACTGCAGCCTGAGGCATCCGGGGTGTGGCCTAAGGCTGAGACACTTGGGGTGTAGCTTCAGGCTGAGGCACTTGGACTGGCTGTCCAAGCTGCTGAGGATTGATTGGAAAAAGTTTGAAAACTTCCCATATTGTTAACAATAGACACTCCCCCCCCTTGGCTCAGTGGTACAGCAGCAGCAGAATCAGCAGAGCCCACAGGTCCAGGAATGCAGGCTGCTCTTGTTCCAGAGAAGGCAGTAGGAGGGTGAGCTGGTGCTATAGCAACGGGCAGAGGTTGGCAAGGAGCCTGGGAAGTTGCAAACTGCATGGGCATCAGAGGTGGCAAAGCAGGCAACTGTGAACACACAGGCTGAGGAAAGTGGTTAAATTCAAGAAACACTGGCAAAGATAATAAAACAAATGAAGGAGGGTTACATGTGGAGTGGTTCTGGGGTTGCATTGAGTTTGCAAAGCTAATGTGTGGCTGTGCAACAGGATTAGAACTGGAGAGAGGGTTGTGGGAGACTAAAAGGCTCTGCTGGGGAATAGAAGAAACCAGAGCAGCTATGGTGACAACTGGGGGGAATGAGAAATGAGAGGGGCTGGTCACACTAGGTGGAGGGGACGCAGTTGCAGGGTACCCGAGCTGAGAGGCACAGAAACTCTCAAACCCAGGTGGTGAAGCCATCCACGTAACAGGAGGAGCAATTTGAAAGACTGTAGGTGAAGAGGAAGAGAACAGAAACTGCAAAGCTGTGCCGTGTGGACTTGGTGAAGGGTGAGGCTGCAGAAGCACCCAGATTGATTGCGGAGGGTTGTAAAGAGCTGACAGAGACAGAGGGCTCTGTTGAGGAACATGAAAAAGGATTTCCTGATGCACGGGTATTTACACAACTAATTTGAGACTTGGACGTTAGGGAGGGACCCAATTCAGGGGCTGAACACACTATTTGGTATGCAGAGAGTACAGGAGAAACACTGTATAGGATCAGGCAGGTCGAGGACACACGAGGGGAAGAAAGGGGATTTAAAAACCCACTCTGAATCACAGAATTGCTGGGAGGGAGAGTGGGAGATGCAGACTCATCCTGACGTTCAGAAGGAGGCCTAGGCTGGTCCTGTTTCACTGCAGATTCGGTATTGGACCCGGGTGGGGTCACGGTTTCTGTCTGTTTAAGTTTCCAGCAAGGCTGGGCATACAGGAAATAACTTAGTTACAGTGTCATCTCTGTTAACAGAAAGAGCATTATACAGTTTCCAATTAACTCTATCCCAGAAATCATAAGTGAAGACACACTTGGAGTCTACAGCTTGAAAGTTTGCAATCACCCTGGTCAGCAAGTTTTTCAGTTCATCTTTCTGGACATTTATATAAGATTTATCTTTTAAAAGATTATCAAGCTGGTTTAAAATGTCCCATTTCTGTGTGGATAAATGTTGCCCCATTTTAAAGTCTCCCAGATATCCTTGTCAAGTTACTCTGTCTGAAGGCCACGGTGAGAAGCAGCAGTTCTTGAACTTCAAGGGAGAATCCTAATTTATTTAGCCTCTGGCTTCCAACACTGATGATTCATAGTCCATGAGGGAGTCTGAGCTCCTTCCTCACACCAGGGGCACCAGTTTGTGACGGTGCAAGCCGGGACAGGACTGCTGTGGTAGCTATTGTCTTTAATAAAGCATCAGTCTCATCATAGAAGTAAAGGAAAAAGCAGCAGCTCACAGCACCAATGCAGCAGCCAGCAGCAGCTGCAAATTTCTCTGTTACAGAGCATCTTAAGAACTTTTCAGCCAATAGTAGATTACTGAAACTTACAGACAGTTGTTTTAACCAATCAATTATAGCACACATATAACTGTTTCAAACCCTGGTTGTTTGTATGCTTTTCTATTAACAATACACAATAACCCTATTAAGCTTAAGACCTTCTACTATCTTGTCAGGCATATGTTTTCTATGTGTTATGATTTAGCCAAACCTAAAACCTTTGTTTTCCATGTCCTTGTTCGCTATACTACTATATACTACAATATACTACTATAGACTGCCATATACTGCTATATACTATTATATACTACTATATACTACTGTATCTTTTCTTGTTCCCAACGTTTCTCAGTTGCTGCAGATTCTGAGATCTCAGCTTTTTCTGCTTGAGGCCTGCTTTTTCAGCTCCTAAAGATCCTTTTTGCTGATCAGGCCTCTGCTGATGGAGATCCCAGTGATCTTCAGTTCTTCTCACATTTTCCTTATTCCTCTTCTTCCCTGCAATGATGTCACTCGGGGCTTCGGGTGGCTCTGCTTGCGGCTCTGCCTCGATGTTCTGTAGACACAAATGCAGAGCAAGTGACTGGAAGCTGCCAGCAGGCTCAGCTTTTCCTCTTTCAGCCTCCAAATCACATTCATTCAGCCACTTCTTTCTGCTTCCCTGACCACCGCTGCTTCCATTGGAACCCTGCTGTCCCAGTGCTGATCTCTGCAGATGACAAGGCTCGGTGCTTTCAGTGCCTGTGGCACTCCTGGCCTCCTCAGTCCCAAGAGCTCCATTTTATGGGGCCCCTCTTCCTGCCCCTCACTCCGTCACCTGCCCAGCCAGGCTTACCTGGCCATTCTCCTGAGGCTCTTCCACCTGCTGCCTGAGCTGCTTGTCCCGTTCTTTGGCTGGAAACAGCTCTCCCTGAATCTGGCATGGCTGCCCTGGCATCTCTGAGAAAGCAAGCTACTCATGCCCTTTCTCTAGAGGGACCAGCACAGGAAGTAAGAGCAGATGGGTTTCACCTTCCCCTACAACATTTGTGGGCCAAGATTTCAAGACTGCTGGGCTCACACAAGATTCCCAAAGCACTGTGCTGCTGCTGCTCTCCTGGGTCATTCTCTGCCCATGGGGAGGCACAGATTCCAAAGTGACCCTGGCAGTACAATCAGACTCCATCTGGGGGGCTCAAGCTCCAACAGCCTCTTAGCAAGCTGACAGGGAACAGGTCTTTTGCCACACAAGAGAAGAGTGGCCCCCACAGATTCATGGACAACACACTCATCTCTTAGCAGCTTATTAAAAGCCAAAAGGCAGGGTAATATTTTTTAAATGAAAAGGGTTCAGACTTGGACTAGGTCAATGCACAAGATGGCGGCTGGGGGCTGAGGCAGCCACACACAAGATGGCGGCTGGGCCTGAGGCAGCCACACACAAGATGGCGGCCAGGGTTGAGGCTGTGCTTCCCAGCACCATCTGCAGCCCCTGCCAGCCCAGCCCAGCCCCGGAGCAGCGCGGGGCAGGAAGAGCCCCCCTCTTCAGCCATCTGTTCAAATGGACATTAGCAGACACCTGGGAAACCAACACAGTGTGGCACCTTTGCTCTGTACACAAAAACATAGACCAGGCACTTTGGAATATTGGCTGGCAGTATTTTGATTTCGAGGAAGAAACTCCACAGACTGAACGCTTTAAAATAAAATATATTTTTCCTTCTTTTTTCCCAGAAGAGGGCCAAGAGCATTTCCTGTGCAGATGGACTTTGTTTAGCATCGAGAAGCATCCCAACTGATTTCGTCCAAGCAGGAGTCATAGTGACTATGAGGTGATGAAAACGGAGATGGAACTGCTACAGTGTTGCAAAATAATGATGAGGCCATAAATCCAAAGAAGGTAAAAAGGGAAAGAAACCAAAAACGCTACAGCAACAAGAGGCACCTGTTGGAAGGCCCTGGAGCTTCACCATCCCTGGGAGCCCGGCCACAACTGAGAAGGTCCCTTCTCTTCACTGCAGAGCGGCCGCACTCCATGCTGGGCCCAGAGCAGCCGCCACCATCTCTGCCCCACTGCCCGCGGGATCTGCTGTGGGCCTGCTCCCTGCCAGGGTCTTCCACTGCCAGCGCCACATCCTGGAAAGTGATGCCTTGGATTTTAGCTTTCATAGTTTCAGTTTATGACACCTATGAATGTTGTTTTGAGCCTCATACTAAGTGCTAGTAAGCTCTCTTCACAGAGCAAGTAAATAAAACTTTTCCTGCTGAGGACCAGGGACAACCTTCAGCCCAGAAAGCATAAACAAGGGTGGAGTGAACAGAAGAACAAGAAGGATGGCACCCCACAACCTGAAGCTGTAATTGGACAATTAAACCCCAGTATGCAAATGGACCAAAACTTATAAAAATGTAAGTAAACTCTCGTGATTGTGCAGCCATTTTGTGTGGCACTTTGACCCACCCGGGGTGCAGCCTTGGTCAGGCTCCTGTAATGCCCAGGTTGGGTCCTAGAAGTCTTTTAATAAATATCTACTTTATTCTCTAGCTCTGCCCAGCCTCTGTTTCAGGTCAGCCTTCCTAAGGCATCAAAAGAGAGCTGTGGAGAGTTGCTGCCCTTCTCTCCTAAAAGGGCCAGAGTCAGTGGGGAAGCCCCAGGAGTTGTGGGAGGGGACATTTCACAGCCTCCCAAAGGCTCTTCTGGAGGGCTGCCAAGGCCTAAGGGCCAAGGCCCCCACTTGGGATGGATCCAGGTGGGATGCTTTGAGAGGAAGCAGCATTGTGGCTGTGAGGAATGCTGCAGGGTGGGAGGGGGAGAAGGAGAAATGCTGAGATCCTAGAAAGAAATCCACTGCTCCTCTGTGCCCTGGCCCTCCTTCCCAGAGTTACCTTTTTCCTGCCAGGAAAACCCCGTGGGCCAAAAGAAGCCACCTGCTTGCAGCTGGCTGCCATGTGGCTGAGGACATTTCAGAGCCTCCTTCTTCCATTGTCCCACCACCCTTAAACTGAAGCATTTCTTCCAAATACCTAATGTAAACCTGCCCTGTGTCAGCTGAAAACTGATACCCTTCATCCTGCCCAACACTCCCTGATAAAGAGTCCCTCCCCATCTTTCCTGGCAGGTCCCTTCGAGTTCTCTCACTCCTCTCTACATAAGTCCAGCAGTGGAGAGAGCAGACAAGTTACATCAGGGCAGCAGCCTGAAGGGCAGACATGCCGTAGTACAGGTGTCACAGCACTGAATGAGATTCATGCTGTGGGTCAGGTTTGACAGGAGCAGGGCACAGCAAATCCAGGCTTCTAAAAACATTTTTATGAACATGGCTAAATAATGAGTGGAAATGGACGTACCAGAGCAGGGCAGCAATTTTTAGGCTGGGGTAGTAGGCCAAATGTGGAGCCAGAGATTAGGTGTGATGCAGAAGTAAATACAACTAAGGAGATAGGGCAGTCTTACTGATATAGATACAAAATCAAAGTTAAAACTTTTGAATACTTGTGTCTGTATACTAGCTGTGTGTGTTTCCATTTTTCTTTCTAACTGTGTTTATTTTCCAACTAGTTCTAAGTTTTTACAAATACTTACTGTTGTAATCTGGTTCAAGTAATTATTAGATACTGTTGCATTGTTTAGTTAAGAATGTTTGTGAAAGTTTTCTGCGGCTGCCTCCCCAAATGCAAAGGGACAACACCAGAGAAAAGGAAGATCGTCTACTCTCCCCCAAATGGCCCAGAGACTGAGACCACCAGCAAGCACTTTGATTGGAGAACACAACCACCCAATCAAAACACGACGGGAAGAAATGATTGGTGTAGAGAGCACCCTGATAAGAACCAATGAGAGCCCGAAGAATACACCAATCAGGGAAAGGATCCAAAATGGACCAATCCCTGAGGGGACTGAGACTTTAAAAGGGATTGACCACCCTCCGTGGGGTGCTTCGCTCACAGGAACAGGACTGTCCTGAGGGGTGGTCTGTGTACACGTTTTTAGTTACTCTGACTTCCCGTGAGGAGCTGGGATTAGCCCAGCCTCCTGTTCCTGTAGATGATTTTATAAAAATAAATAATTGGCCATTCCTTTTTACCACCTTGGGATTTAAGGCCTCGTCATTCAATTTACATCATTGAAACATTACCACAGTATTCTCCACTGCCAGTGAATTTTCCAGCTGGAGACAAAGCCCTCTCTAGAAATGCCTCCAGCACTGCTCGTGACACAGCTCTAAAACCCTGCCAAAGCACCCCCACACAGCCTGCCCCTAGCTGCTTCTTCCACAGCAGCAGCTCCAGCACCTGGGCATTCCTGTCTTGGCCATTCCTGCCTCTGGAATTCATGTCTCTCCAGGTGGTGCCTGCAGGGAAAAATTAGCAAATCCGGGCTGCTGCTCCCTTCTGCTGCCAGGAGCGTTCATTGCAAGCCTGTGAGGCAGCAGGAACAGCAGAAGGCTGAAACAACTTTCCTCAGCCAGGTTGCACCACAGTTACTCAGCAGAAAGGAGAAGTTAAGCAGAAGTTACACCGTGGATGTACCGGGTCAAAGGTGTTCCACTGCTGTCAGACATCAGGAAAATTCTTGGTGACAGCAGGTGACTGAATGAGCCTGAAGAGCAGGCTTGGCATGACTTAACGTAGAAGCATCTCCCTCGACCTGCTGGCCATGTTTTTGCCCAGACCAGGATGGAAGTGGCCTTGTGGGCTGCAAGTATGCATTGCCAAGTCACGTTGAGCTTGCCCATCCTCAAACCCCCACAGCTTTCTCCTCGGGGTTTGGTGCCAATTCATTGTCGCTCAGATTATCCTTGTGCTGGGCACTGCCCTGATCCACGTCGGGGACCTGGCACGGGAGCATGTCAAGCAGTCCAATGGGCTCAGAACTTCTTGTGGGAGTGATTTGCTTGTGCTTCCTCGCTGCTTGCACTCAGAAGAGCCCTCTGCATGGCATTGACAGTACAACACAAGAAGTCATGGGCATCTTCCTCCCTGCCAGGCTGAAAATGTTCTCCAATGCCTAAGAAAGAAGTCTGTATTTTCTCATGCAAGAAGGGGAGAGAACCTGACAAGGCAGCTGGCATGACTTACAGCTGAAAACCCTGAGGACAGCGCAAGGCAGGATGGCACTGACAGGGCAATGCAAGGCCTTGTTGACATGTTTTTCCATGGTGCACATCATGACAAAACTCTTCTGGTCACAGAGGTCACAGCTCTGCCACGGACACTTTCTCAGCTTTCCCCCCATGAGCTGGGTCTGCTCTTGAGCATCCCCAAGAACTGGAGCCTGCTTCAATCCTGGAACGGCACTATCAACATGGGTTTTGTCACAAGGTGGAGAATCTGCAGTCTGCCTCCACCTCTTCTTGGCCGGGGGCCCCGAATCCATGTGCTGCACGAAGCGGCTGCAGCAGCTGCAGAGGTCGTAGCCATCCAGCACGGGTCCACTCATCTCTCCGTGCCTCAGCAGGGCTTGCTCCGCAGCAGCCCCGAGGCCACCAGCCTGCTGCAAGATCCCGTTGGAATGTCCTGGAGCTTCACCATCCCTTGGAGCCCGGCCACAACTCAGAAGGTCCCTTCTCCTCGCCGCGGAGCGGCCGAGCTCCGTGCTGGGCCCAGAGCGGCTGCCGCCATCTCTGCTGTCTCTGGATTTCCTGTCTCTGGCATTCCTGTATCTGGCATTCCTGTCTCTCCAGGTAGTGCCTGCAAGGCAAATTCAGCAAATCCGGGCTGCTGCTCCCTTCTGCTGCCAGGAGCGTTCATTGCAAGCCTGTGAGGCAGCAGGAGCAGCAGAAGGCTGAAACAACTTTCCCCAGCCAGGTTGCACCAGGGTTACTCAGCAGAAAGGAGAAGTTAAGCAGAAGTTACACCGTGGATGTACCGGGTCAAAGGTGTTCCACTGCTGTCAGACATCAGGAAAATTCTTGGTGACAGCAGGTGACTGAATGAGCCTGAAGAGCAGGCTTGGCATGACTATATGTAGAAACACCTCCCTCGACCTGCTGGCCATGTTTTTGCCCAGACCAGGATGGAAGTGGCCTTGTGGGCTGCAAGTATGCATTGCCAAGTCACGTTGAGCTTGCCCATCCTCAAACCCCCACAGCTTTCTCCTCGGGATTTGGTGCCAATTCATTGTCGCTCAGATTATCCTTGTGCTGGGCACTGCCCTGATCCACGTCGGGGACCTGGCACGGGAGCATGTCAAGCAGTCCAACGGGCTCAGAACTTTTTGTGGGAGTGATTTGCTTGTGCTTCCTCGCTGCTTGCACGCAGAAGAGCCCTCTGCATGGCATTGACAGTACAACACAAGAAGTCATGGGCATCTTCCTCCCTGCCAGGCTGAAAATGTTCTCCAATGCCTAAGAAAGAAGAAGTCTGTATTCTCTCATGCAAGAAGGGGAGAGAACCTGACAAGGCAGCTGGCATGACTTACAGCTGAAAACCTTGAGGACAGCGCAAGGCAGGATGGCACTGACAGGGCAATGCAAGGCCTTGTTGACATGTTTTTCCATGGTGCACATCATGACAAAACTCTTCTGGTCACAGAGGTCACAGCTCTGCCACGGACACTTTCTCAGCTTTCCCCCCATGAGCTGGGTCTGCTCTTGAGCATCCCCAAGAACTGGAGCCTGCTTCAATCCTGGAACGGCACTATCAACATGGGTTTTGTCACAAGGTGGAGAATCTGCAGTCTGCCTCCACCTCTTCTTGGCCGGGGGCCCCGAATCCATGTGCTGCACGAAGCGGCTGCAGCAGCTGCAGAGGTCGTAGCCATCCAGCACGGGTCCACTCATCTCTCCGTGCCTCAGCAGGGCTTGCTCCGCAGCAGCCCCGAGGCCACCAGCCTGCTGCAAGATCCCGTTGGAATGTCCTGGAGCTTCACCATCCCTTGGAGCCCGGCCACAACTCAGAAGGTCCCTTCTCCTCGCCGCGGAGCGGCCGAGCTCCGTGCTGGGCCCAGAGCAGCTGCCGCCATCTCTGCTGTCTCTGGCATTCCTGCCTCTGGCATTATTGTCTCTGGCATTCCTGTCTCTCCAGGTAGTGCCTGCATGGCAAATTCAGCAAATCCGGGCTGCTGCTCCCTTCTGCTGCCAGGAGCGTTCATTGCAAGCCTGTGAGGCAGCAGGAGCAGCAGAAGGCTGAAACAACTTTTCCAGCCAGGTTGCACCAGGGTTACTCAGCAGAAAGGAGAAGTTAAGCAGAAGTTACACCGTGGATGTACCGGGTCAAAGGTGTTCCACTGCTGTCAGACATCAGGAAAATTCTTGGTGACAGCAGGTGACTGAATGAGCCTGAAGAGCAGGCTTGGCATGACTTAACGTAGAAGCATCTCCCTCGACCTGCTGGCCATGTTTTTGCCCAGACCAGGATGGAAGTGGCCTTGTGGGCTGCAAGTATGCATTGCCAAGTCACGTTGAGCTTGCCCATCCTCAAACCCCCACAGCTTTCTCCTCTGGGTTTGGTGCCAATTCATTGTCGCTCAGATTATCCTTGTGCTGGGCACTGCCCTGATCCACGACGGGGACCTGGCACGGGAGCATGTCAAGCAGTCCAACGGGCTCAGAACTTTTTGTGGGAGTGATTTGCTTGTGCTTCCTCGCTGCTTGCACGCAGAAGAGCCCTCTGCATGGCATTGACAGTACAACACAAGAAGTCATGGGCATCTTCCTCCCTGCCAGGCTGAAAACGTTCTCCAATGCCTAAGAAAGAAGAAGTCTGTATTCTCTCATGCAAGAAGGGGAGAGAACCTGACAAGGCAGCTGGCATGACTTACAGCTGAAAACCTTGAGGACAGCGCAAGGCAGGATGGCACTGACAGGGCAATGCAAGGCCTTGTTGACATGTTTTTCCATGGTGCACATCATGACAAAACTCTTCTGGTCACAGAGGTCAAAGCTCTGCCACGGACACTTTCTCAGCTTTCCCCCCATGAGCTGGGTCTGCTCTTGAGCATCCCCAAGAACTGGAGCCTGCTTCAATCCTGGAACGGCACTATCAACATGGGTTTTGTCACAAGGTGGAGAATCTGCAGTCTGCCTCCACCTCTTCTTGGCCGGGGGCCCTGAATCCATGTGCTGCACGAAGCGGCTGCAGCAGCTGCAGAGGTCGTAGCCATCCAGCACGGGTCCACTCATCTCTCCGTGCCTCAGCAGGGCTTGCTCCGCAGCAGCCCCGAGGCCACCAGCCTGCTGCAAGATCCCGTTGGAATGTCCTGGAGCTTCACCATCCCTTGGAGCCCGGCCACAACTCAGAAGGTCCCTTCTCCTCGCCGCGGAGCGGCCGAGCTCCGTGCTGGGCCCAGAGCGGCTGCCGCCATCTCTGCTGTCTCTGGATTTCCTGCCTCTGGCATTCCTGTCTCTGGCATTCCTGTCTCTCCAGGTAGTGCCTGCAAGGCAAATTCAGCAAATCCGGGCTGTTGCTCCCTTCTGCTGCCAGGAGCGTTCATTGCAAGCCTGTGAGGCAGCAGGAGCAGCAGAAGGCTGAAACAACTTTCCCCAGCCAGGTTGCACCAGGGTTACTCAGCAGAAAGGAGAAGTTAAGCAGAAGTTACACCGTGGATGTACCAGGTCAAAGGTGTTCCACTGCTGTCAGACATCAGGAAAATTCTTGGTGACAGCAGGTGACTGAATGAGCCTGAAGAGCAGGCTTGGCATGACTATATGTAGAAACACCTCCCTCGACCTGCTGGCCATGTTTATGCCCAGACCAGGATGGAAGTGGCCTTGTGGGCTGCAAGTATGCATTGCCAAGTCACGTTGAGCTTGCCCATCCTCAAACCCCCACAGCTTTCTCCTCGGGATTTGGTGCCAATTCATTGTCGCTCAGATTATCCTTGTGCTGGGCACTGCCCTGATCCACGACGGGGACCTGGCACGGGAGCATGTCAAGCAGTCCAACGGGCTCAGAACTTCTTGTGGGAGTGATTTGCTTGTGCTTCCTCGCTGCTTGCACTCAGAAGAGCCCTCTGCATGGCATTGACAGTACAACACAAGAAGTCATGGGCATCTTCCTCCCTGCCAGGCTGAAAATGTTCTCCAATGCCTAAAAAAGAAGAAGTCTGTATTTTCTCATGCAAGAAGGGGAGAGAACCTGACAAGGCAGCTGGCATGACTTACAGCTGAAAACCTTGAGGACAGCGCAAGGCAGGATGGCACTGACAGGGCAATGCAAGGCCTTGTTGACATGTTTTTCCATGGTGCACATCATGACAAAACTCTTCTGGTCACAGAGGTCACAGCTCTGCCACGGACACTTTCTCAGCTTTCCCCCCATGAGCTGGGTCTGCTCTTGAGCATCCCCAAGAACTGGAGCCTGCTTCAATCCTGGAACGGCACTATCAACATGGGTTTTGTCACAAGGTGGAGAATCTGCAGTCTGCCTCCACCTCTTCTTGGCCGGGGGCCCCGAATCCATGTGCTGCACGAAGCGGCTGCAGCAGCTGCAGAGGTCGTAGCCATCCAGCACGGGTCCACTCATCTCTCCGTGCCTCAGCAGGGCTTGCTCCGCAGCAGCCCCGAGGCCACCAGCCTGCTGCAAGATCCCGTTGGAATGTCCTGGAGCTTCACCATCCCTTGGAGCCCGGCCACAACTCAGAAGGTCCCTTCTCCTCGCCGCGGAGCGGCCGAGCTCCGTGCTGGGCCCAGAGCGGCTGCCGCCATCTCTGCTGTCTCTGGATTTCCTGCCTCTGGCATTCCTGTTTCTGGCATTCCTGCCTCTGGCACTATTGTCTCTGGCATTCCTGTCTCTCCAGGTAGTGCCTGCAAGGCAAATTCAGCAAATCCGGGCTGCTGCTCCCTTCTGCTGCCAGGAGCGTTCATTGCAAGCCTGTGAGGCAGCAGGAGCAGCAGAAGGCTGAAACAACTTTCCCCAGCCAGGTTGCACCAGGGTTACTCAGCAGAAAGGAGAAGTTAAGCAGAAGTTACACCGTGGATGTACCGGGTCAAAGGTGTTCCACTGCTGTCAGACATCAGGAAAATTCTTGGTGACAGCAGGTGACTGAATGAGCCTGAAGAGCAGGCTTGGCATGACTATATGTAGAAAAACCTCCCTCGACCTGCTGGCCATGTTTTTGCCCAGACCAGGATGGAAGTGGCCTTGTGGGCTGCAAGTATGCATTGCCAAGTCACGTTGAGCTTGCCCATCCTCAAACCCCCACAGCTTTCTCCTCGGGATTTGGTGCCAATTCATTGTCGCTCAGATTATCCTTGTGCTGGGCACTGCCCTGATCCACGACGGGGACCTGGCACGGGAGCATGTCAAGCAGTCCAACGGGCTCAGAACTTCTTGTGGGAGTGATTTGCTTGTGCTTCCTCGCTGCTTGCACGCAGAAGAGCTCTCTGCATGGCATTGACAGTACAACACAAGAAGTCATGGGCATCTTCCTCCCTGCCAGGCTGAAAACGTTCTCCAATGCCTAAGAAAGAAGAAGTCTGTATTCTCTCATGCAAGAAGGGGAGAGAACCTGACAAGGCAGCTGGCATGACTTACAGCTGAAAACCTTGAGGACAGCGCAAGGCAGGATGGCACTGACAGGGCAATGCAAGGCCTTGTTGACATGTTTTTCCATGGTGCACATCATGACAAAACTCTTCTGGTCACAGAGGTCACAGCTCTGCCACGGACACTTTCTCAGCTTTCCCCCCATGAGCTGGGTCTGCTCTTGAGCATCCCCAAGAACTGGAGCCTGCTTCAATCCTGGAACGGCACTATCAACATGGGTTTTGTCACAAGGTGGAGAATCTGCAGTCTGCCTCCACCTCTTCTTGGCCGGGGGCCCCGAATCCATGTGCTGCACGAAGCGGCTGCAGCAGCTGCAGAGGTCGTAGCCATCCAGCACGGGTCCACTCATCTCTCCGTGCCTCAGCAGGGCTTGCTCCGCAGCAGCCCCGAGGCCACCAGCCTGCTGCAAGATCCCGTTGGAATGTCCTGGAGCTTCACCATCCCTTGGAGCCCGGCCACAACTCAGAAGGTCCCTTCTCCTCGCCGCGGAGCGGCCGAGCTCCGTGCTGGGCCCAGAGCGGCTGCCGCCATCTCTGCTGTCTCTGGATTTCCTGCCTCTGGCATTCCTGTCTCTGGCATTCCTGCCTCTGGCATTATTGTCTCTGGCATTCCTGTCTCTCCAGGTAGTGCCTGCAAGGCAAATTCAGCAAATCCGGGCTGCTGCTCCCTTCTGCTGCCAGGAGCGTTCATTGCAAGCCTGTGAGGCAGCAGGAGCAGCAGAAGGCTGAAACAACTTTTCCAGCCAGGTTGCACCAGGGTTACTCAGCAGAAAGGAGAAGTTAAGCAGAAGTTACACCGTGGATGTACCGGGTCAAAGGTGTTCCACTGCTGTCAGACATCAGGAAAATTCTTGGTGACAGCAGGTGACTGAATGAGCCTGAAGAGCAGGCTTGGCATGACTATATGTAGAAACACCTCCCTCGACCTGCTGGCCATGTTTTTGCCCAGACCAGGATGGAAGTGGCCTTGTGGGCTGCAAGTATGCATTGCCAAGTCACGTTGAGCTTGCCCATCCTCAAACCCCCACAGCTTTCTCCTCGGGGTTTGGTGCCAATTCATTGTCACTCAGATTATCCTTGTGCTGGGCACTGCCCTGATCCACGTCAGGGACCTGGCACGGGAGCATGTCAAGCAGTCCAACGGGCTCAGAACTTCTTGTGGGAGTGATTTGCTTGTGCTTCCTTGCTGCTTGCACTCAGAAGAGCCCTCTGCATGGCATTGACAGTACAACACAAGAAGTCATGGGCATCTTCCTCCCTGCCAGGCTGAAAACGTTCTCCAATGCCTAAGAAAGAAGAAGTCTGTATTCTCTCATGCAAGAAGGGGAGAGAACCTGACAAGGCAGCTGGCATGACTTACAGCTGAAAACCTTGAGGACAGCGCAAGGCAGGATGGCACTGACAGGGCAATGCAAGGCCTTGTTGACATGTTTTTCCATGGTGCACATCATGACAAAACTCTTCTGGTCACAGAGGTCACAGCTCTGCCACGGACACTTTCTCAGCTTTCCCCCCATGAGCTGGGTCTGCTCTTGAGCATCCCCAAGAACTGGAGCCTGCTTCAATCCTGGAACGGCACTATCAACATGGGTTTTGTCACAAGGTGGAGAATCTGCAGTCTGCCTCCACCTCTTCTTGGCCGGGGGCCCCGAATCCATGTGCTGCACAAAGCGGCTGCAGCAGCTGCAGAGGTCGTAGCCATCCAGCACGGGTCCACTCATCTCTCCGTGCCTCAGCAGGGCTTGCTCCGCAGCAGCCCCGAGGCCACCAGCCTGCTGCAAGATCCCGTTGGAATGTCCTGGAGCTTCACCATCCCTTGGAGCCCGGCCACAACTCAGAAGGTCCCTTCTCCTCGCCGCGGAGCGGCCGAGCTCCGTGCTGGGCCCAGAGCGGCTGCCGCCATCTCTGCTGTCTCTGGATTTCCTGCCTCTGGCATTCCTGTTTCTGGCATTCCTGCCTCTGGCACTATTGTCTCTGGCATTCCTGTCTCTCCAGGTAGTGCCTGCATGGCAAATTCAGCAAATCCGGGCTGCTGCTCCCTTCTGCTGCCAGGAGCGTTCATTGCAAGCCTGTGAGGCAGCAGGAGCAGCAGAAGGCTGAAACAACTTTCCCCAGCCAGGTTGCACCAGGGTTACTCAGCAGAAAGGAGAAGTTAAGCAGAAGTTACACCGTGGATGTACCGGGTCAAAGGTGTTCCACTGCTGTCAGACATCAGGAAAATTCTTGGTGACAGCAGGTGACTGAATGAGCCTGAAGAGCAGGCTTGGCATGACTTAACGTAGAAGCATCTCCCTCGACCTGCTGGCCATGTTTTTGCCCAGACCAGGATGGAAGTGGCCTTGTGGGCTGCAAGTATGCATTGCCAAGTCACGTTGAGCTTGCCCATCCTCAAACCCCCACAGCTTTCTCCTCTGGGTTTGGTGCCAATTCATTGTCGCTCAGATTATCCTTGTGCTGGGCACTGCCCTGATCCACGACGGGGACCTGGCACGGGAGCATGTCAAGCAGTCCAACGGGCTCAGAACTTTTTGTGGGAGTGATTTGCTTGTGCTTCCTCGCTGCTTGCACGCAGAAGAGCCCTCTGCATGGCATTGACAGTACAACACAAGAAGTCATGGGCATCTTCCTCCCTGCCAGGCTGAAAACGTTCTCCAATGCCTAAGAAAGAAGAAGTCTGTATTCTCTCATGCAAGAAGGGGAGAGAACCTGACAAGGCAGCTGGCATGACTTACAGCTGAAAACCTTGAGGACAGCGCAAGGCAGGATGGCACTGACAGGGCAATGCAAGGCCTTGTTGACATGTTTTTCCATGGTGCACATCATGACAAAACTCTTCTGGTCACAGAGGTCAAAGCTCTGCCACGGACACTTTCTCAGCTTTCCCCCCATGAGCTGGGTCTGCTCTTGAGCATCCCCAAGAACTGGAGCCTGCTTCAATCCTGGAACGGCACTATCAACATGGGTTTTGTCACAAGGTGGAGAATCTGCAGTCTGCCTCCACCTCTTCTTGGCCGGGGGCCCTGAATCCATGTGCTGCACGAAGCGGCTGCAGCAGCTGCAGAGGTCGTAGCCATCCAGCACGGGTCCACTCATCTCTCCGTGCCTCAGCAGGGCTTGCTCCGCAGCAGCCCCGAGGCCACCAGCCTGCTGCAAGATCCCGTTGGAATGTCCTGGAGCTTCACCATCCCTTGGAGCCCGGCCACAACTCAGAAGGTCCCTTCTCCTCGCCGCGGAGCGGCCGAGCTCCGTGCTGGGCCCAGAGCGGCTGCCGCCATCTCTGCTGTCTCTGGATTTCCTGCCTCTGGCATTCCTGTCTCTGGCATTCCTGTCTCTCCAGGTAGTGCCTGCAAGGCAAATTCAGCAAATCCGGGCTGTTGCTCCCTTCTGCTGCCAGGAGCGTTCATTGCAAGCCTGTGAGGCAGCAGGAGCAGCAGAAGGCTGAAACAACTTTCCCCAGCCAGGTTGCACCAGGGTTACTCAGCAGAAAGGAGAAGTTAAGCAGAAGTTACACCGTGGATGTACCAGGTCAAAGGTGTTCCACTGCTGTCAGACATCAGGAAAATTCTTGGTGACAGCAGGTGACTGAATGAGCCTGAAGAGCAGGCTTGGCATGACTTAACGTAGAAGCATCTCCCTCGACCTGCTGGCCATGTTTTTGCCCAGACCAGGATGGAAGTGGCCTTGTGGGCTGCAAGTATGCATTGCCAAGTCACTTTGAGCTTGCCCATCCTCAAACCCCCACAGCTTTCTCCTCGGGATTTGGTGCCAATTCATTGTCGCTCAGATTATCCTTGTGCTGGGCACTGCCCTGATCCACGTCGGGGACCTGGCACGGGAGCATGTCAAGCAGTCCAACGGGCTCAGAACTTTTTGTGGGAGTGATTTGCTTGTGCTTCCTCGCTGCTTGCACTCAGAAGAGCTCTCTGCATGGCATTGACAGTACAACACAAGAAGTCATGGGCATCTTCCTCCCTGCCAGGCTGAAAATGTTCTCCAATGCCTAAGAAAGAAGAAGTCTGTATTCTCTCATGCAAGAAGGGGAGAGAACCTGACAAGGCAGCTGGCATGACTTACAGCTGAAAACCTTGAGGACAGCGCAAGGCAGGATGGCACTGACAGGGCAATGCAAGGCCTTGTTGACATGTTTTTCCATGGTGCACATCATGACAAAACTCTTCTGGTCACAGAGGTCACAGCTCTGCCACGGACACTTTCTCAGCTTTCCCCCCATGAGCTGGGTCTGCTCTTGAGCATCCCCAAGAACTGGAGCCTGCTTCAATCCTGGAACGGCACTATCAACATGGGTTTTGTCACAAGGTGGAGAATCTGCAGTCTGCCTCCACCTCTTCTTGGCCGGGGGCCCCGAATCCATGTGCTGCACAAAGCGGCTGCAGCAGCTGCAGAGGTCGTAGCCATCCAGCACGGGTCCACTCATCTCTCCGTGCCTCAGCAGGGCTTGCTCCGCAGCAGCCCCGAGGCCACCAGCCTGCTGCAAGATCCCGTTGGAATGTCCTGGAGCTTCACCATCCCTTGGAGCCCGGCCACAACTCAGAAGGTCCCTTCTCCTCGCCGCGGAGCGGCCGAGCTCCGTGCTGGGCCCAGAGCGGCTGCCGCCATCTCTGCTGTCTCTGGATTTCCTGCCTCTGGCATTCCTGTTTCTGGCATTCCTGCCTCTGGCACTATTGTCTCTGGCATTCCTGTCTCTCCAGGTAGTGCCTGCAAGGCAAATTCAGCAAATCCGGGCTGCTGCTCCCTTCTGCTGCCAGGAGCGTTCATTGCAAGCCTGTGAGGCAGCAGGAGCAGCAGAAGGCTGAAACAACTTTCCCCAGCCAGGTTGCACCAGGGTTACTCAGCAGAAAGGAGAAGTTAAGCAGAAGTTACACCGTGGATGTACCGGGTCAAAGGTGTTCCACTGCTGTCAGACATCAGGAAAATTCTTGGTGACAGCAGGTGACTGAATGAGCCTGAAGAGCAGGCTTGGCATGACTATATGTAGAAAAACCTCCCTCGACCTGCTGGCCATGTTTTTGCCCAGACCAGGATGGAAGTGGCCTTGTGGGCTGCAAGTATGCATTGCCAAGTCACGTTGAGCTTGCCCATCCTCAAACCCCCACAGCTTTCTCCTCGGGATTTGGTGCCAATTCATTGTCGCTCAGATTATCCTTGTGCTGGGCACTGCCCTGATCCACGACGGGGACCTGGCACGGGAGCATGTCAAGCAGTCCAACGGGCTCAGAACTTCTTGTGGGAGTGATTTGCTTGTGCTTCCTCGCTGCTTGCACTCAGAAGAGCCCTCTGCATGGCATTGACAGTACAACACAAGAAGTCATGGGCATCTTCCTCCCTGCCAGGCTGAAAATGTTCTCCAATGCCTAAAAAAGAAGAAGTCTGTATTTTCTCATGCAAGAAGGGGAGAGAACCTGACAAGGCAGCTGGCATGACTTACAGCTGAAAACCTTGAGGACAGCGCAAGGCAGGATGGCACTGACAGGGCAATGCAAGGCCTTGTTGACATGTTTTTCCATGGTGCACATCATGACAAAACTCTTCTGGTCACAGAGGTCACAGCTCTGCCACGGACACTTTCTCAGCTTTCCCCCCATGAGCTGGGTCTGCTCTTGAGCATCCCCAAGAACTGGAGCCTGCTTCAATCCTGGAACGGCACTATCAACATGGGTTTTGTCACAAGGTGGAGAATCTGCAGTCTGCCTCCACCTCTTCTTGGCCGGGGGCCCCGAATCCATGTGCTGCACGAAGCGGCTGCAGCAGCTGCAGAGGTCGTAGCCATCCAGCACGGGTCCACTCATCTCTCCGTGCCTCAGCAGGGCTTGCTCCGCAGCAGCCCCGAGGCCACCAGCCTGCTGCAAGATCCCTTTGGAATGTCCTGGAGCTTCACCATCCCTTGGAGCCCGGCCACAACTCAGAAGGTCCCTTCTCCTCGCCGCGGAGCGGCCGAGCTCCGTGCTGGGCCCAGAGCGGCTGCCGCCATCTCTGCTGTCTCTGGATTTCCTGCCTCTGGCATTCCTGTTTCTGGCATTCCTGCCTCTGGCACTATTGTCTCTGGCATTCCTGTCTCTCCAGGTAGTGCCTGCAAGGCAAATTCAGCAAATCCGGGCTGCTGCTCCCTTCTGCTGCCAGGAGCGTTCATTGCAAGCCTGTGAGGCAGCAGGAGCAGCAGAAGGCTGAAACAACTTTCCCCAGCCAGGTTGCACCAGGGTTACTCAGCAGAAAGGAGAAGTTAAGCAGAAGTTACACCGTGGATGTACCGGGTCAAAGGTGTTCCACTGCTGTCAGACATCAGGAAAATTCTTGGTGACAGCAGGTGACTGAATGAGCCTGAAGAGCAGGCTTGGCATGACTATATGTAGAAAAACCTCCCTCGACCTGCTGGCCATGTTTTTGCCCAGACCAGGATGGAAGTGGCCTTGTGGGCTGCAAGTATGCATTGCCAAGTCACGTTGAGCTTGCCCATCCTCAAACCCCCACAGCTTTCTCCTCGGGATTTGGTGCCAATTCATTGTCGCTCAGATTATCCTTGTGCTGGGCACTGCCCTGATCCACGACGGGGACCTGGCACGGGAGCATGTCAAGCAGTCCAACGGGCTCAGAACTTCTTGTGGGAGTGATTTGCTTGTGCTTCCTCGCTGCTTGCACGCAGAAGAGCTCTCTGCATGGCATTGACAGTACAACACAAGAAGTCATGGGCATCTTCCTCCCTGCCAGGCTGAAAACGTTCTCCAATGCCTAAGAAAGAAGAAGTCTGTATTCTCTCATGCAAGAAGGGGAGAGAACCTGACAAGGCAGCTGGCATGACTTACAGCTGAAAACCTTGAGGACAGCGCAAGGCAGGATGGCACTGACAGGGCAATGCAAGGCCTTGTTGACATGTTTTTCCATGGTGCACATCATGACAAAACTCTTCTGGTCACAGAGGTCACAGCTCTGCCACGGACACTTTCTCAGCTTTCCCCCCATGAGCTGGGTCTGCTCTTGAGCATCCCCAAGAACTGGAGCCTGCTTCAATCCTGGAACGGCACTATCAACATGGGTTTTGTCACAAGGTGGAGAATCTGCAGTCTGCCTCCACCTCTTCTTGGCCGGGGGCCCCGAATCCATGTGCTGCACGAAGCGGCTGCAGCAGCTGCAGAGGTCGTAGCCATCCAGCACGGGTCCACTCATCTCTCCGTGCCTCAGCAGGGCTTGCTCCGCAGCAGCCCCGAGGCCACCAGCCTGCTGCAAGATCCCGTTGGAATGTCCTGGAGCTTCACCATCCCTTGGAGCCCGGCCACAACTCAGAAGGTCCCTTCTCCTCGCCGCGGAGCGGCCGAGCTCCGTGCTGGGCCCAGAGCGGCTGCCGCCATCTCTGCTGTCTCTGGATTTCCTGCCTCTGGCATTCCTGTCTCTGGCATTCCTGCCTCTGGCATTATTGTCTCTGGCATTCCTGTCTCTCCAGGTAGTGCCTGCAAGGCAAATTCAGCAAATCCGGGCTGCTGCTCCCTTCTGCTGCCAGGAGCGTTCATTGCAAGCCTGTGAGGCAGCAGGAGCAGCAGAAGGCTGAAACAACTTTTCCAGCCAGGTTGCACCAGGGTTACTCAGCAGAAAGGAGAAGTTAAGCAGAAGTTACACCGTGGATGTACCGGGTCAAAGGTGTTCCACTGCTGTCAGACATCAGGAAAATTCTTGGTGACAGCAGGTGACTGAATGAGCCTGAAGAGCAGGCTTGGCATGACTATATGTAGAAACACCTCCCTCGACCTGCTGGCCATGTTTTTGCCCAGACCAGGATGGAAGTGGCCTTGTGGGCTGCAAGTATGCATTGCCAAGTCACGTTGAGCTTGCCCATCCTCAAACCCCCACAGCTTTCTCCTCGGGGTTTGGTGCCAATTCATTGTCGCTCAGATTATCCTTGTGCTGGGCACTGCCCTGATCCACGTCAGGGACCTGGCACGGGAGCATGTCAAGCAGTCCAACGGGCTCAGAACTTCTTGTGGGAGTGATTTGCTTGTGCTTCCTCGCTGCTTGCACTCAGAAGAGCCCTCTGCATGGCATTGACAGTACAACACAAGAAGTCATGGGCATCTTCCTCCCTGCCAGGCTGAAAACGTTCTCCAATGCCTAAGAAAGAAGAAGTCTGTATTCTCTCATGCAAGAAGGGGAGAGAACCTGACAAGGCAGCTGGCATGACTTACAGCTGAAAACCTTGAGGACAGCGCAAGGCAGGATGGCACTGACAGGGCAATGCAAGGCCTTGTTGACATGTTTTTCCATGGTGCACATCATGACAAAACTCTTCTGGTCACAGAGGTCACAGCTCTGCCACGGACACTTTCTCAGCTTTCCCCCCATGAGCTGGGTCTGCTCTTGAGCATCCCCAAGAACTGGAGCCTGCTTCAATCCTGGAACGGCACTATCAACATGGGTTTTGTCACAAGGTGGAGAATCTGCAGTCTGCCTCCACCTCTTCTTGGCCGGGGGCCCCGAATCCATGTGCTGCACAAAGCGGCTGCAGCAGCTGCAGAGGTCGTAGCCATCCAGCACGGGTCCACTCATCTCTCCGTGCCTCAGCAGGGCTTGCTCCGCAGCAGCCCCGAGGCCACCAGCCTGCTGCAAGATCCCGTTGGAATGTCCTGGAGCTTCACCATCCCTTGGAGCCCGGCCACAACTCAGAAGGTCCCTTCTCCTCGCCGCGGAGCGGCCGAGCTCCGTGCTGGGCCCAGAGCGGCTGCCGCCATCTCTGCTGTCTCTGGATTTCCTGCCTCTGGCATTCCTGTTTCTGGCATTCCTGCCTCTGGCACTATTGTCTCTGGCATTCCTGTCTCTCCAGGTAGTGCCTGCATGGCAAATTCAGCAAATCCGGGCTGCTGCTCCCTTCTGCTGCCAGGAGCGTTCATTGCAAGCCTGTGAGGCAGCAGGAGCAGCAGAAGGCTGAAACAACTTTCCCCAGCCAGGTTGCACCAGGGTTACTCAGCAGAAAGGAGAAGTTAAGCAGAAGTTACACCGTGGATGTACCGGGTCAAAGGTGTTCCACTGCTGTCAGACATCAGGAAAATTCTTGGTGACAGCAGGTGACTGAATGAGCCTGAAGAGCAGGCTTGGCATGACTTAACGTAGAAGCATCTCCCTCGACCTGCTGGCCATGTTTTTGCCCAGACCAGGATGGAAGTGGCCTTGTGGGCTGCAAGTATGCATTGCCAAGTCACGTTGAGCTTGCCCATCCTCAAACCCCCACAGCTTTCTCCTCGGGATTTGGTGCCAATTCATTGTCGCTCAGATTATCCTTGTGCTGGGCACTGCCCTGATCCACGACGGGGACCTGGCACGGGAGCATGTCAAGCAGTCCAACGGGCTCAGAACTTCTTGTGGGAGTGATTTGCTTGTGCTTCCTCGCTGCTTGCACTCAGAAGAGCCCTCTGCATGGCATTGACAGTACAACACAAGAAGTCATGGGCATCTTCCTCCCTGCCAGGCTGAAAATGTTCTCCAATGCCTAAAAAAGAAGAAGTCTGTATTTTCTCATGCAAGAAGGGGAGAGAACCTGACAAGGCAGCTGGCATGACTTACAGCTGAAAACCTTGAGGACAGCGCAAGGCAGGATGGCACTGACAGGGCAATGCAAGGCCTTGTTGACATGTTTTTCCATGGTGCACATCATGACAAAACTCTTCTGGTCACAGAGGTCACAGCTCTGCCACGGACACTTTCTCAGCTTTCCCCCCATGAGCTGGGTCTGCTCTTGAGCATCCCCAAGAACTGGAGCCTGCTTCAATCCTGGAACGGCACTATCAACATGGGTTTTGTCACAAGGTGGAGAATCTGCAGTCTGCCTCCACCTCTTCTTGGCCGGGGGCCCCGAATCCATGTGCTGCACGAAGCGGCTGCAGCAGCTGCAGAGGTCGTAGCCATCCAGCACGGGTCCACTCATCTCTCCGTGCCTCAGCAGGGCTTGCTCCGCAGCAGCCCCGAGGCCACCAGCCTGCTGCAAGATCCCTTTGGAATGTCCTGGAGCTTCACCATCCCTTGGAGCCCGGCCACAACTCAGAAGGTCCCTTCTCCTCGCCGCGGAGCGGCCGAGCTCCGTGCTGGGCCCAGAGCGGCTGCCGCCATCTCTGCTGTCTCTGGATTTCCTGCCTCTGGCATTCCTGTTTCTGGCATTCCTGCCTCTGGCACTATTGTCTCTGGCATTCCTGTCTCTCCAGGTAGTGCCTGCAAGGCAAATTCAGCAAATCCGGGCTGCTGCTCCCTTCTGCTGCCAGGAGCGTTCATTGCAAGCCTGTGAGGCAGCAGGAGCAGCAGAAGGCTGAAACAACTTTCCCCAGCCAGGTTGCACCAGGGTTACTCAGCAGAAAGGAGAAGTTAAGCAGAAGTTACACCGTGGATGTACCGGGTCAAAGGTGTTCCACTGCTGTCAGACATCAGGAAAATTCTTGGTGACAGCAGGTGACTGAATGAGCCTGAAGAGCAGGCTTGGCATGACTATATGTAGAAAAACCTCCCTCGACCTGCTGGCCATGTTTTTGCCCAGACCAGGATGGAAGTGGCCTTGTGGGCTGCAAGTATGCATTGCCAAGTCACGTTGAGCTTGCCCATCCTCAAACCCCCACAGCTTTCTCCTCGGGATTTGGTGCCAATTCATTGTCGCTCAGATTATCCTTGTGCTGGGCACTGCCCTGATCCACGACGGGGACCTGGCACGGGAGCATGTCAAGCAGTCCAACGGGCTCAGAACTTCTTGTGGGAGTGATTTGCTTGTGCTTCCTCGCTGCTTGCACGCAGAAGAGCTCTCTGCATGGCATTGACAGTACAACACAAGAAGTCATGGGCATCTTCCTCCCTGCCAGGCTGAAAACGTTCTCCAATGCCTAAGAAAGAAGAAGTCTGTATTCTCTCATGCAAGAAGGGGAGAGAACCTGACAAGGCAGCTGGCATGACTTACAGCTGAAAACCTTGAGGACAGCGCAAGGCAGGATGGCACTGACAGGGCAATGCAAGGCCTTGTTGACATGTTTTTCCATGGTGCACATCATGACAAAACTCTTCTGGTCACAGAGGTCACAGCTCTGCCACGGACACTTTCTCAGCTTTCCCCCCATGAGCTGGGTCTGCTCTTGAGCATCCCCAAGAACTGGAGCCTGCTTCAATCCTGGAACGGCACTATCAACATGGGTTTTGTCACAAGGTGGAGAATCTGCAGTCTGCCTCCACCTCTTCTTGGCCGGGGGCCCCGAATCCATGTGCTGCACAAAGCGGCTGCAGCAGCTGCAGAGGTCGTAGCCATCCAGCACGGGTCCACTCATCTCTCCGTGCCTCAGCAGGGCTTGCTCCGCAGCAGCCCCGAGGCCACCAGCCTGCTGCAAGATCCCGTTGGAATGTCCTGGAGCTTCACCATTCCTTGGAGCGCGGCCACAACTCAGAAGGTCCCTCCTCCTCGCCGCGGAGCGGCCGAGCTCCGTGCTGGGCCCAGAGCGGCTGCCGCCATCTCTGCTGTCTCTGGATTTCCTGCCTCTGGCATTCCTGTCTCTGGCATTCCTGCCTCTGGCATTATTGTCTCTGGCATTCCTGTCTCTCCAGGTAGTGCCTGCAAGGCAAATTCAGCAAATCCGGGCTGCTGCTCCCTTCTGCTGCCAGGAGCGTTCATTGCAAGCCTGTGAGGCAGCAGGAGCAGCAGAAGGCTGAAACAACTTTCCCCAGCCAGGTTGCACCAGGGTTACTCAGCAGAAAGGAGAAGTTAAGCAGAAGTTACACCGTGGATGTACCGGGTCAAAGGTGTTCCACTGCTGTCAGACATCAGGAAAATTCTTGGTGACAGCAGGTGACTGAATGAGCCTGAAGAGCAGGCTTGGCATGACTTAACGTAGAAGCATCTCCCTCGACCTGCTGGCCATGTTTTTGCCCAGACCAGGATGGAAGTGGCCTTGTGGGCTGCAAGTATGCATTGCCAAGTCACGTTGAGCTTGCCCATCCTCAAACCCCCACAGCTTTCTCCTCGGGGTTTGGTGCCAATTCATTGTCGCTCAGATTATCCTTGTGCTGGGCACTGCCCTGATCCACGTCGGGGACCTGGCACGGGAGCATGTCAAGCAGTCCAACGGGCTCAGAACTTCTTGTGGGAGTGATTTGCTTGTGCTTCCTCGCTGCTTGCACTCAGAAGAGCCCTCTGCATGGCATTGACAGTACAACACAAGAAGTCATGGGCATCTTCCTCCCTGCCAGGCTGAAAACGTTCTCCAATGCCTAAGAAAGAAGAAGTCTGTATTTTCTCATGCAAGAAGGGGAGAGAACCTGACAAGGCAGCTGGCATGACTTACAGCTGAAAACCTTGAGGACAGCGCAAGGCAGGATGGCACTGACAGGGCAATGCAAGGCCTTGTTGACATGTTTTTCCATGGTGCACATCATGACAAAACTCTTCTGGTCACAGAGGTCACAGCTCTGCCACGGACACTTTCTCAGCTTTCCCCCCATGAGCTGGGTCTGCTCTTGAGCATCCCCAAGAACTGGAGCCTGCTTCAATCCTGGAACGGCACTATCAACATGGGTTTTGTCACAAGGTGGAGAATCTGCAGTCTGCCTCCACCTCTTCTTGGCCGGGGGCCCCGAATCCATGTGCTGCACGAAGCGGCTGCAGCAGCTGCAGAGGTCGTAGCCATCCAGCACGGGTCCACTCATCTCTCCGTGCCTCAGCAGGGCTTGCTCCGCAGCAGCCCCGAGGCCACCAGCCTGCTGCAAGATCCCGTTGGAATGTCCTGGAGCTTCACCATCCCTTGGAGCGCGGCCACAACTCAGAAGGTCCCTTCTCCTCGCCGCGGAGCGGCCGAGCTCCGTGCTGGGCCCAGAGCGGCTGCCGCCATCTCTGCTGTCTCTGGATTTCCTGCCTCTGGCATTCCTGTCTCTGGCATTCCTGCCTCTGGCATTATTGTCTCTGGCATTCCTGTCTCTCCAGTTAGTGCCTGCATGGCAAATTCAGCAAATCCGGGCTGCTGCTCCCTTCTGCTGCCAGGAGCGTTCATTGCAAGCCTGTGAGGCAGCAGGAGCAGCAGAAGGCTGAAACAACTTTCCCCAGCCAGGTTGCACCAGGGTTACTCAGCAGAAAGGAGAAGTTAAGCAGAAGTTACACCGTGGATGTACCGGGTCAAAGGTGTTCCACTGCTGTCAGACATCAGGAAAATTCTTGGTGACAGCAGGTGACTGAATGAGCCTGAAGAGCAGGCTTGGCATGACTTAACGTAGAAGCATCTCCCTCGACCTGCTGGCCATGTTTTTGCCCAGACCAGGATGGAAGTGGCCTTGTGGGCTGCAAGTATGCATTGCCAAGTCACGTTGAGCTTGCCCATCCTCAAACCCCCACAGCTTTCTCCTCGGGGTTTGGTGCCAATTCATTGTCGCTCAGATTATCCTTGTGCTGGGCACTGCCCTGATCCACGACGGGGACCTGGCACGGGAGCATGTCAAGCAGTCCAACGGGCTCAGAACTTCTTGTGGGAGTGATTTGCTTGTGCTTCCTCGCTGCTTGCACTCAGAAGAGCCCTCTGCATGGCATTGACAGTACAACACAAGAAGTCATGGGCATCTTCCTCCCTGCCAGGCTGAAAACGTTCTCCAATGCCTAAGAAAGAAGAAGTCTGTATTCTCTCATGCAAGAAGGGGAGAGAACCTGACAAGGCAGCTGGCATGACTTACAGCTGAAAACCTTGAGGACAGCGCAAGGCAGGATGGCACTGACAGGGCAATGCAAGGCCTTGTTGACATGTTTTTCCATGGTGCACATCATGACAAAACTCTTCTGGTCACAGAGGTCACAGCTCTGCCACGGACACTTTCTCAGCTTTCCCCCCATGAGCTGGGTCTGCTCTTGAGCATCCCCAAGAACTGGAGCCTGCTTCAATCCTGGAACGGCACTATCAACATGGGTTTTGTCACAAGGTGGAGAATCTGCAGTCTGCCTCCACCTCTTCTTGGCCGGGGGCCCCGAATCCATGTGCTGCACGAAGCGGCTGCAGCAGCTGCAGAGGTCGTAGCCATCCAGCACGGGTCCACTCATCTCTCCGTGCCTCAGCAGGGCTTGCTCCGCAGCAGCCCCGAGGCCACCAGCCTGCTGCAAGATCCCTTTGGAATGTCCTGGAGCTTCACCATCCCTTGGAGCCCGGCCACAACTCAGAAGGTCCCTTCTCCTCGCCGCGGAGCGGCCGAGCTCCGTGCTGGGCCCAGAGCGGCTGCCGCCATCTCTGCTGTCTCTGGATTTCCTGCCTCTGGCATTCCTGTCTCTGGCATTCCTGCCTCTGGCATTATTGTCTCTGGCATTCCTGTCTCTCCAGTTAGTGCCTGCATGGCAAATTCAGCAAATCCGGGCTGCTGCTCCCTTCTGCTGCCAGGAGCGTTCATTGCAAGCCTGTGAGGCAGCAGGAGCAGCAGAAGGCTGAAACAACTTTCCCCAGCCAGGTTGCACCAGGGTTACTCAGCAGAAAGGAGAAGTTAAGCAGAAGTTACACCGTGGATGTACCGGGTCAAAGGTGTTCCACTGCTGTCAGACATCAGGAAAATTCTTGGTGACAGCAGGTGACTGAATGAGCCTGAAGAGCAGGCTTGGCATGACTATATGTAGAAAAACCTCCCTCGACCTGCTGGCCATGTTTTTGCCCAGACCAGGATGGAAGTGGCCTTGTGGGCTGCAAGTATGCATTGCCAAGTCACGTTGAGCTTGCCCATCCTCAAACCCCCACAGCTTTCTCCTCGGGGTTTGGTGCCAATTCATTGTCGCTCAGATTATCCTTGTGCTGGGCACTGCCCTGATCCACGACGGGGACCTGGCACGGGAGCATGTCAAGCAGTCCAACGGGCTCAGAACTTCTTGTGGGAGTGATTTGCTTGTGCTTCCTCGCTGCTTGCACTCAGAAGAGCCCTCTGCATGGCATTGACAGTACAACACAAGAAGTCATGGGCATCTTCCTCCCTGCCAGGCTGAAAACGTTCTCCAATGCCTAAGAAAGAAGAAGTCTGTATTCTCTCATGCAAGAAGGGGAGAGAACCTGACAAGGCAGCTGGCATGACTTACAGCTGAAAACCTTGAGGACAGCGCAAGGCAGGATGGCACTGACAGGGCAATGCAAGGCCTTGTTGACATGTTTTTCCATGGTGCACATCATGACAAAACTCTTCTGGTCACAGAGGTCACAGCTCTGCCACGGACACTTTCTCAGCTTTCCCCCCATGAGCTGGGTCTGCTCTTGAGCATCCCCAAGAACTGGAGCCTGCTTCAATCCTGGAACGGCACTATCAACATGGGTTTTGTCACAAGGTGGAGAATCTGCAGTCTGCCTCCACCTCTTCTTGGCCGGGGGCCCCGAATCCATGTGCTGCACGAAGCGGCTGCAGCAGCTGCAGAGGTCGTAGCCATCCAGCACGGGTCCACTCATCTCTCCGTGCCTCAGCAGGGCTTGCTCCGCAGCAGCCCCGAGGCCACCAGCCTGCTGCAAGATCCCGTTGGAATGTCCTGGAGCTTCACCATCCCTTGGAGCCCGGCCACAACTCAGAAGGTCCCTTCTCCTCGCCGCGGAGCGGCCGAGCTCCGTGCTGGGCCCAGAGCGGCTGCCGCCATCTCTGCTGTCTCTGGATTTCCTGCCTCTGGCATTCCTGTCTCTGGCATTCCTGTCTCTCCAGGTAGTGCCTGCAAGGCAAATTCAGCAAATCCGGGCTGCTGCTCCCTTCTGCTGCCAGGAGCGTTCATTGCAAGCCTGTGAGGCAGCAGGAGCAGCAGAAGGCTGAAACAACTTTCCCCAGCCAGGTTGCACCAGGGTTACTCAGCAGAAAGGAGAAGTTAAGCAGAAGTTACACCGTGGATGTACCGGGTCAAAGGTGTTCCACTGCTGTCAGACATCAGGAAAATTCTTGGTGACAGCAGGTGACTGAATGAGCCTGAAGAGCAGGCTTGGCATGACTATATGTAGAAAAACCTCCCTCGACCTGCTGGCCATGTTTTTGCCCAGACCAGGATGGAAGTGGCCTTGTGGGCTGCAAGTATGCATTGCCAAATCACGTTGAGCTTGCCCATCGTCAAACCCCCACAGCTTTCTCCTCGGGATTTGGTGCCAATTCATTGTCGCTCAGATTATCCTTGTGCTGGGCACTGCCCTGATCCACGACGGGGACCTGGCACGGGAGCATGTCAAGCAGTCCAACGGGCTCAGAACTTTTTGTGGGTGTGATTTGCTTGTGCTTCCTCGCTGCTTGCACTCAGAAGAGCTCTCTGCATGGCATTGACAGTACAACACAAGAAGTCATGGGCATCTTCCTCCCTGCCAGGCTGAAAACGTTCTCCAATGCCTAAGAAAGAAGAAGTCTGTATTCTCTCATGCAAGAAGGGGAGAGAACCTGACAAGGCAGCTGGCATGACTTACAGCTGAAAACCTTGAGGACAGCGCAAGGCAGGATGGCACTGACAGGGCAATGCAAGGCCTTGTTGACATGTTTTTCCATGGTGCACATCATGACAAAACTCTTCTGGTCACAGAGGTCACAGCTCTGCCACGGACACTTTCTCAGCTTTCCCCCCATGAGCTGGGTCTGCTCTTGAGCATCCCCAAGAACTGGAGCCTGCTTCAATCCTGGAACGGCACTATCAACATGGGTTTTGTCACAAGGTGGAGAATCTGCAGTCTGCCTCCACCTCTTCTTGGCCGGGGGCCCCGAATCCATGTGCTGCACGAAGCGGCTGCAGCAGCTGCAGAGGTCGTAGCCATCCAGCACGGGTCCACTCATCTCTCCGTGCCTCAGCAGGGCTTGCTCCGCAGCAGCCCCGAGGCCACCAGCCTGCTGCAAGATCCCGTTGGAATGTCCTGGAGCTTCACCATCCCTTGGAGCCCGGCCACAACTCAGAAGGTCCCTTCTCCTCGCCGCGGAGCGGCCGAGCTCCGTGCTGGGCCCAGAGCGGCTGCCGCCATCTCTGCTGTCTCTGGATTTCCTGCCTCTGGCATTCCTGTCTCTGGCATTCCTGCCTCTGGCATTATTGTCTCTGGCATTCCTGTCTCTCCAGGTAGTGCCTGCATGGCAAATTCAGCAAATCCGGGCTGCTGCTCCCTTCTGCTGCCAGGAGCGTTCATTGCAAGCCTGTGAGGCAGCAGGAGAAGCAGAAGGCTGAAACAACTTTCCCCAGCCAGGTTGCACCAGGGTTACTCAGCAGAAATGAGAAGTTAAGCAGAAGTTACACCGTGGATGTACCGGGTCAAAGGTGTTCCACTGCTGTCAGACATCAGGAAAATTCTTGGTGACAGCAGGTGACTGAATGAGCCTGAAGAGCAGGCTTGGCATGACTTAACGTAGAAGCATCTCCCTCGACCTGCTGGCCATGTTTTTGCCCAGACCAGGATGGAAGTGGCCTTGTGGGCTGCAAGTATGCATTGCCAAGTCACGTTGAGCTTGCCCATCCTCAAACCCCCACAGCTTTCTCCTCGGGGTTTGGTGCCAATTCATTGTCGCTCAGATTATCCTTGTGCTGGGCACTGCCCTGATCCACGACGGGGACCTGGCACGGGAGCATGTCAAGCAGTCCAACGGGCTCAGAACTTCTTGTGGGAGTGATTTGCTTGTGCTTCCTCGCTGCTTGCACTCAGAAGAGCCCTCTGCATGGCATTGACAGTACAACACAAGAAGTCATGGGCATCTTCCTCCCTGCCAGGCTGAAAACGTTCTCCAATGCCTAAGAAAGAAGAAGTCTGTATTCTCTCATGCAAGAAGGGGAGAGAACCTGACAAGGCAGCTGGCATGACTTACAGCTGAAAACCTTGAGGACAGCGCAAGGCAGGATGGCACTGACAGGGCAATGCAAGGCCTTGTTGACATGTTTTTCCATGGTGCACATCATGACAAAACTCTTCTGGTCACAGAGGTCACAGCTCTGCCACGGACACTTTCTCAGCTTTCCCCCCATGAGCTGGGTCTGCTCTTGAGCATCCCCAAGAACTGGAGCCTGCTTCAATCCTGGAACGGCACTATCAACATGGGTTTTGTCACAAGGTGGAGAATCTGCAGTCTGCCTCCACCTCTTCTTGGCCGGGGGCCCCGAATCCATGTGCTGCACGAAGCGGCTGCAGCAGCTGCAGAGGTCGTAGCCATCCAGCACGGGTCCACTCATCTCTCCGTGCCTCAGCAGGGCTTGCTCCGCAGCAGCCCCGAGGCCACCAGCCTGCTGCAAGATCCCTTTGGAATGTCCTGGAGCTTAACCATCCCTTGGAGCCCGGCCACAACTCAGAAGGTCCCTTCTCCTCGCCGCGGAGCGGCCGAGCTCCGTGCTGGGCCCAGAGCGGCTGCCGCCATCTCTGCTGTCTCTGGATTTCCTGCCTCTGGCATTCCTGTCTCTGGCATTCCTGCCTCTGGCATTATTGTCTCTGGCATTCCTGTCTCTCCAGTTAGTGCCTGCATGGCAAATTCAGCAAATCTGGGCTGCTGCTCCCTTCTGCTGCCAGGAGCGTTCATTGCAAGCCTGTGAGGCAGCAGGAGAAGCAGAAGGCTGAAACAACTTTCCCCAGCCAGGTTGCACCAGGGTTACTCAGCAGAAATGAGAAGTTAAGCAGAAGTTACACCGTGGATGTACCGGGTCAAAGGTGTTCCACTGCTGTCAGACATCAGGAAAATTCTTGGTTACAGCAGGTGACTGAATGAGCCTGAAGAGCAGGCTTGGCATGACTTAACGTAGAAGCATCTCCCTCGACCTGCTGGCCATGTTTTTGCCCAGACCAGGATGGAAGTGGCCTTGTGGGCTGCAAGTATGCATTGCCAAGTCACGTTGAGCTTGCCCATCCTCAAACCCCCACAGCTTTCTCCTCGGGGTTTGGTGCCAATTCATTGTCGCTCAGATTATCCTTGTGCTGGGCACTGCCCTGATCCACGACGGGGACCTGGCACGGGAGCATGTCAAGCAGTCCAACGGGCTCAGAACTTCTTGTGGGAGTGATTTGCTTGTGCTTCCTCGCTGCTTGCACTCAGAAGAGCCCTCTGCATGGCATTGACAGTACAACACAAGAAGTCATGGGCATCTTCCTCCCTGCCAGGCTGAAAACGTTCTCCAATGCCTAAGAAAGAAGAAGTCTGTATTCTCTCATGCAAGAAGGGGAGAGAACCTGACAAGGCAGCTGGCATGACTTACAGCTGAAAACCTTGAGGACAGCGCAAGGCAGGATGGCACTGACAGGGCAATGCAAGGCCTTGTTGACATGTTTTTCCATGGTGCACATCATGACAAAACTCTTCTGGTCACAGAGGTCACAGCTCTGCCACGGACACTTTCTCAGCTTTCCCCCCATGAGCTGGGTCTGCTCTTGAGCATCCCCAAGAACTGGAGCCTGCTTCAATCCTGGAACGGCACTATCAACATGGGTTTTGTCACAAGGTGGAGAATCTGCAGTCTGCCTCCACCTCTTCTTGGCCGGGGGCCCCGAATCCATGTGCTGCACGAAGCGGCTGCAGCAGCTGCAGAGGTCGTAGCCATCCAGCACGGGTCCACTCATCTCTCCGTGCCTCAGCAGGGCTTGCTCCGCAGCAGCCCCGAGGCCACCAGCCTGCTGCAAGATCCCGTTGGAATGTCCTGGAGCTTCACCATCCCTTGGAGCCCGGCCACAACTCAGAAGGTCCCTTCTCCTCGCCGCGGAGCGGCCGAGCTCCGTGCTGGGCCCAGAGCGGCTGCCGCCATCTCTGCTGTCTCTGGATTTCCTGCCTCTGGCATTCCTGTCTCTCCAGGTAGTGCCTGCAAGGCAAATTCAGCAAATCCGGGCTGCTGCTCCCTTCTGCTGCCAGGAGCGTTCATTGCAAGCCTGTGAGGCAGCAGGAGCAGCAGAAGGCTGAAACAACTTTCCCCAGCCAGGTTGCACCAGGGTTACTCAGCAGAAAGGAGAAGTTAAGCAGAAGTTACACCGTGGATGTACCGGGTCAAAGGTGTTCCACTGCTGTCAGACATCAGGAAAATTCTTGGTGACAGCAGGTGACTGAATGAGCCTGAAGAGCAGGCTTGGCATGACTTAACGTAGAAGCATCTCCCTCGACCTGCTGGCCATGTTTTTGCCCAGACCAGGATGGAAGTGGCCTTGTGGGCTGCAAGTATGCATTGCCAAGTCACGTTGAGCTTGCCCATCCTCAAACCCCCACAGCTTTCTCCTCGGGGTTTGGTGCCAATTCATTGTCGCTCAGATTATCCTTGTGCTGGGCACTGCCCTGATCCACGTCGGGGACCTGGCACGGGAGCATGTCAAGCAGTCCAACGGGCTCAGAACTTCTTGTGGGAGTGATTTGCTTGTGCTTCCTCGCTGCTTGCACTCAGAAGAGCCCTCTGCATGGCATTGACAGTACAACACAAGAAGTCATGGGCATCTTCCTCCCTGCCAGGCTGAAAACGTTCTCCAATGCCTAAGAAAGAAGAAGTCTGTATTCTCTCATGCAAGAAGGGGAGAGAACCTGACAAGGCAGCTGGCATGACTTACAGCTGAAAACCTTGAGGACAGCGCAAGGCAGGATGGCACTGACAGGGCAATGCAAGGCCTTGTTGACATGTTTTTCCATGGTGCACATCATGACAAAACTCTTCTGGTCACAGAGGTCACAGCTCTGCCACGGACACTTTCTCAGCTTTCCCCCCATGAGCTGGGTCTGCTCTTGAGCATCCCCAAGAACTGGAGCCTGCTTCAATCCTGGAACGGCACTATCAACATGGGTTTTGTCACAAGGTGGAGAATCTGCAGTCTGCCTCCACCTCTTCTTGGCCGGGGGCCCCGAATCCATGTGCTGCACGAAGCGGCTGCAGCAGCTGCAGAGGTCGTAGCCATCCAGCACGGGTCCACTCATCTCTCCGTGCCTCAGCAGGGCTTGCTCCGCAGCAGCCCCGAGGCCACCAGCCTGCTGCAAGATCCCGTTGGAATGTCCTGGAGCTTCACCATCCCTTGGAGCCCGGCCACAACTCAGAAGGTCCCTTCTCCTCGCCGCGGAGCGGCCGAGCTCCGTGCTGGGCCCAGAGCGGCTGCCGCCATCTCTGCTGTCTCTGGATTTCCTGCCTCTGGCATTCCTGTCTCTGGCATTCCTGTCTCTCCAGGTAGTGCCTGCAAGGCAAATTCAGCAAATCCGGGCTGCTGCTCCCTTCTGCTGCCAGGAGCGTTCATTGCAAGCCTGTGAGGCAGCAGGAGCAGCAGAAGGCTGAAACAACTTTCCCCAGCCAGGTTGCACCAGGGTTACTCAGCAGAAAGGAGAACTTAAGCAGAAGTTACACCGTGGATGTACCGGGTCAAAGGTGTTCCACTGCTGTCAGACATCAGGAAAATTCTTGGTGACAGCAGGTGACTGAATGAGCCTGAAGAGCAGGCTTGGCATGACTTAACGTAGAAGCATCTCCCTCGACCTGCTGGCCATGTTTTTGCCCAGACCAGGATGGAAGTGGCCTTGTGGGCTGCAAGTATGCATTGCCAAGTCACGTTGAGCTTGCCCATCCTCAAACCCCCACAGCTTTCTCCTCGGGATTTGGTGCCAATTCATTGTCGCTCAGATTATCCTTGTGCTGGGCACTGCCCTGATCCACGTCGGGGACCTGGCACGGGAGCATGTCAAGCAGTCCAACGGGCTCAGAACTTCTTGTGGGAGTGATTTGCTTGTGCTTCCTCGCTGCTTGCACTCAGAAGAGCCCTCTGCATGGCATTGACAGTACAACACAAGAAGTCATGGGCATCTTCCTCCCTGCCAGGCTGAAAATGTTCTCCAATGCCTAAGAAAGAAGAAGTCTGTATTCTCTCATGCAAGAAGGGGAGAGAACCTGACAAGGCAGCTGGCATGACTTACAGCTGAAAACCTTGAGGACAGCGCAAGGCAGGATGGCACTGACAGGGCAATGCAAGGCCTTGTTGACATGTTTTTCCATGGTGCACATCATGACAAAACTCTTCTGGTCACAGAGGTCACAGCTCTGCCACGGACACTTTCTCAGCTTTCCCCCCATGAGCTGGGTCTGCTCTTGAGCATCCCCAAGAACTGGAGCCTGCTTCAATCCTGGAACGGCACTATCAACATGGGTTTTGTCACAAGGTGGAGAATCTGCAGTCTGCCTCCACCTCTTCTTGGCCGGGGGCCCCGAATCCATGTGCTGCACAAAGCGGCTGCAGAGGTCGTAGCCATCCAGCACGGGTCCACTCATCTCTCCGTGCCTCAGCAGGGCTTGCTCCGCAGCAGCCCCGAGGCCACCAGCCTGCTGCAAGATCCCTTTGGAATGTCCTGGAGCTTCACCATCCCTTGGAGCCCGGCCACAACTCAGAAGGTCCCTTCTCCTCGCCGCGGAGCGGCCGAGCTCCGTGCTGGGCCCAGAGCGGCTGCCGCCATCTCTGCTGTCTCTGGATTTCCTGCCTCTGGCATTCCTGTCTCTGGCATTCCTGCCTCTGGCATTATTGTCTCTGGCATTCCTGTCTCTCCAGTTAGTGCCTGCAAGGCAAATTCAGCAAATCCGGGCTGCTGCTCCCTTCTGCTGCCAGGAGCGTTCATTGCAAGCCTGTGAGGCAGCAGGAGCAGCAGAAGGCTGAAACAACTTTCCCCAGCCAGGTTGCACCAGGATTACTCAGCAGAAAGGAGAAGTTAAGCAGAAGTTACACCGTGGATGTACCGGGTCAAAGGTGTTCCACTGCTGTCAGACATCAGGAAAATTCTTGGTGACAGCAGGTGACTGAATGAGCCTGAAGAGCAGGCTTGGCATGAGTTAACATAGAAGCGTCTCCCTCGACCTGCTGGCCATGTTTTTGCCCAGACCAGGATGGAAGTGGCCTTGTGGGCTGCAAGTATGCATTGCCAAGTCACGTTGAGCTTGCCCATCCTCAAACCCCCACAGCTTTCTCCTCGGGGTTTGGTGCCAATTCATTGTCGCTCAGATTATCCTTGTGCTGGGCACTGCCCTGATCCACGACGGGGACCTGGCACGGGAGCATGTCAAGCAGTCCAACGGGCTCAGAACTTCTTGTGGGAGTGATTTGCTTGTGCTTCCTCGCTGCTTGCACTCAGAAGAGCCCTCTGCATGGCATTGACAGTACAACACAAGAAGTCATGGGCATCTTCCTCCCTGCCAGGCTGAAAACGTTCTCCAATGCCTAAGAAAGAAGAAGTCTGTATTCTCTCATGCAAGAAGGGGAGAGAACCTGACAAGGCAGCTGGCATGACTTACAGCTGAAAACCTTGAGGACAGCGCAAGGCAGGATGGCACTGACAGGGCAATGCAAGGCCTTGTTAACATGTTTTTCCATGGTGCACATCATGACAAAACTCTTCTGGTCACAGAGGTCACAGCTCTGCCACGGACACTTTCTCAGCTTTCCCCCCATGAGCTGGGTCTGCTCTTGAGCATCCCCAAGAACTGGAGCCTGCTTCAATCCTGGAACGGCACTATCAACATGGGTTTTGTCACAAGGTGGAGAATCTGCAGTCTGCCTCCACCTCTTCTTGGCCGGGGGCCCCGAATCCATGTGCTGCACGAAGCGGCTGCAGCAGCTGCAGAGGTCGTAGCCATCCAGCACGGGTCCACTCATCTCTCCGTGCCTCAGCAGGGCTTGCTCCGCAGCAGCCCCGAGGCCACCAGCCTGCTGCAAGATCCCGTTGGAATGTCCTGGAGCTTCACCATCCCTTGGAGCCCGGCCACAACTCAGAAGGTCCCTTCTCCTCGCCGCGGAGCGGCCGAGCTCCGTGCTGGGCCCAGAGCGGCTGCCGCCATCTCTGCTGTCTCTGGATTTCCTGCCTCTGGCATTCCTGTCTCTCCAGGTAGTGCCTGCAAGGCAAATTCAGCAAATCCGGGCTGCTGCTCCCTTCTGCTGCCAGGAGCGTTCATTGCAAGCCTGTGAGGCAGCAGGAGCAGCAGAAGGCTGAAACAACTTTCCCCAGCCAGGTTGCACCAGGGTTACTCAGCAGAAAGGAGAAGTTAAGCAGAAGTTACACCGTGGATGTACCGGGTCAAAGGTGTTCCACTGCTGTCATACATCAGGAAAATTCTTGGTGACAGCAGGTGACTGAATGAGCCTGAAGAGCAGGCTTGGCATGACTTAACGTAGAAGCATCTCCCTCGACCTGCTGGCCATGTTTTTGCCCAGACCAGGATGGAAGTGGCCTTGTGGGCTGCAAGTATGCATTGCCAAGTCACGTTGAGCTTGCCCATCCTCAAACCCCCACAGCTTTCTCCTCGGGATTTGGTGCCAATTCATTGTCGCTCAGATTATCCTTGTGCTGGGCACTGCCCTGATCCACGACGGGGACCTGGCACGGGAGCATGTCAAGCAGTCCAACGGGCTCAGAACTTCTTGTGGGAGTGATTTGCTTGTGCTTCCTCGCTGCTTGCACTCAGAAGAGCCCTCTGCATGGCATTGACAGTACAACACAAGAAGTCATGGGCATCTTCCTCCCTGCCAGGCTGAAAACGTTCTCCAATGCCTAAGAAAGAAGAAGTCTGTATTCTCTCATGCAAGAAGGGGAGAGAACCTGACAAGGCAGCTGGCATGACTTACAGCTGAAAACCTTGAGGACAGCGCAAGGCAGGATGGCACTGACAGGGCAATGCAAGGCCTTGTTGACATGTTTTTCCATGGTGCACATCATGACAAAACTCTTCTGGTCACAGAGGTCACAGCTCTGCCACGGACACTTTCTCAGCTTTCCCCCCATGAGCTGGGTCTGCTCTTGAGCATCCCCAAGAACTGGAGCCTGCTTCAATCCTGGAACGGCACTATCAACATGGGTTTTGTCACAAGGTGGAGAATCTGCAGTCTGCCTCCACCTCTTCTTGGCCGGGGGCCCCGAATCCATGTGCTGCACGAAGCGGCTGCAGCAGCTGCAGAGGTCGTAGCCATCCAGCACGGGTCCACTCATCTCTCCGTGCCTCAGCAGGGCTTGCTCCGCAGCAGCCCCGAGGCCACCAGCCTGCTGCAAGATCCCGTTGGAATGTCCTGGAGCTTCACCATCCCTTGGAGCCCGGCCACAACTCAGAAGGTCCCTTCTCCTCGCCGCGGAGCGGCCGAGCTCCGTGCTGGGCCCAGAGCGGCTGCCGCCATCTCTGCTGTCTCTGGATTTCCTGCCTCTGGCATTCCTGTCTCTGGCATTCCTGTCTCTCCAGGTAGTGCCTGCAAGGCAAATTCAGCAAATCCGGGCTGCTGCTCCCTTCTGCTGCCAGGAGCGTTCATTGCAAGCCTGTGAGGCAGCAGGAGCAGCAGAAGGCTGAAACAACTTTCCCCAGCCAGGTTGCACCAGGGTTACTCAGCAGAAAGGAGAACTTAAGCAGAAGTTACACCGTGGATGTACCGGGTCAAAGGTGTTCCACTGCTGTCAGACATCAGGAAAATTCTTGGTGACAGCAGGTGACTGAATGAGCCTGAAGAGCAGGCTTGGCATGACTTAACGTAGAAGCATCTCCCTCGACCTGCTGGCCATGTTTTTGCCCAGACCAGGATGGAAGTGGCCTTGTGGGCTGCAAGTATGCATTGCCAAGTCACGTTGAGCTTGCCCATCCTCAAACCCCCACAGCTTTCTCCTCGGGATTTGGTGCCAATTCATTGTCGCTCAGATTATCCTTGTGCTGGGCACTGCCCTGATCCACGACGGGGACCTGGCACGGGAGCATGTCAAGCAGTCCAACGGGCTCAGAACTTTTTGTGGGAGTGATTTGCTTGTGCTTCCTCGCTGCTTGCACGCAGAAGAGCCCTCTGCATGGCATTGACAGTACAACACAAGAAGTCATGGGCATCTTCCTCCCTGCCAGGCTGAAAACGTTCTCCAATGCCTAAGAAAGAAGAAGTCTGTATTCTCTCATGCAAGAAGGGGAGAGAACCTGACAAGGCAGCTGGCATGACTTACAGCTGAAAACCTTGAGGACAGCGCAAGGCAGGATGGCACTGACAGGGCAATGCAAGGCCTTGTTGACATGTTTTTCCATGGTGCACATCATGACAAAACTCTTCTGGTCACAGAGGTCACAGCTCTGCCACGGACACTTTCTCAGCTTTCCCCCCATGAGCTGGGTCTGCTCTTGAGCATCCCCAAGAACTGGAGCCTGCTTCAATCCTGGAACGGCACTATCAACATGGGTTTTGTCACAAGGTGGAGAATCTGCAGTCTGCCTCCACCTCTTCTTGGCCGGGGGCCCCGAATCCATGTGCTGCACGAAGCGGCTGCAGCAGCTGCAGAGGTCGTAGCCATCCAGCACGGGTCCACTCATCTCTCCGTGCCTCAGCAGGGCTTGCTCCGCAGCAGCCCCGAGGCCACCAGCCTGCTGCAAGATCCCTTTGGAATGTCCTGGAGCTTCACCATCCCTTGGAGCCCGGCCACAACTCAGAAGGTCCCTTCTCCTCGCCGCGGAGCGGCCGAGCTCCGTGCTGGGCCCAGAGCGGCTGCCGCCATCTCTGCTGTCTCTGGATTTCCTGCCTCTGGCATTCCTGTCTCTGGCATTCCTGTCTCTCCAGGTAGTGCCTGCAAGGCAAATTCAGCAAATCCGGGCTGCTGCTCCCTTCTGCTGCCAGGAGCGTTCATTGCAAGCCTGTGAGGCAGCAGGAGCAGCAGAAGGCTGAAACAACTTTCCCCAGCCAGGTTGCACCAGGGTTACTCAGCAGAAAGGAGAACTTAAGCAGAAGTTACACCGTGGATGTACCGGGTCAAAGGTGTTCCACTGCTGTCAGACATCAGGAAAATTCTTGGTGACAGCAGGTGACTGAATGAGCCTGAAGAGCAGGCTTGGCATGACTTAACGTAGAAGCATCTCCCTCGACCTGCTGGCCATGTTTTTGCCCAGACCAGGATGGAAGTGGCCTTGTGGGCTGCAAGTATGCATTGCCAAGTCACGTTGAGCTTGCCCATCCTCAAACCCCCACAGCTTTCTCCTCGGGATTTGGTGCCAATTCATTGTCGCTCAGATTATCCTTGTGCTGGGCACTGCCCTGATCCACGACGGGGACCTGGCACGGGAGCATGTCAAGCAGTCCAACGGGCTCAGAACTTTTTGTGGGAGTGATTTGCTTGTGCTTCCTCGCTGCTTGCACTCAGAAGAGCCCTCTGCATGGCATTGACAGTACAACACAAGAAGTCATGGGCATCTTCCTCCCTGCCAGGCTGAAAACGTTCTCCAATGCCTAAGAAAGAAGAAGTCTGTATTCTCTCATGCAAGAAGGGGAGAGAACCTGACAAGGCAGCTGGCATGACTTACAGCTGAAAACCTTGAGGACAGCGCAAGGCAGGATGGCACTGACAGGGCAATGCAAGGCCTTGTTGACATGTTTTTCCATGGTGCACATCATGACAAAACTCTTCTGGTCACAGAGGTCACAGCTCTGCCACGGACACTTTCTCAGCTTTCCCCCCATGAGCTGGGTCTGCTCTTGAGCATCCCCAAGAACTGGAGCCTGCTTCAATCCTGGAACGGCACTATCAACATGGGTTTTGTCACAAGGTGGAGAATCTGCAGTCTGCCTCCACCACTTCTTGGCCGGGGGCCCCGAATCCATGTGCTGCACGAAGCGGCTGCAGCAGCTGCAGAGGTCGTAGCCATCCAGCACGGGTCCACTCATCTCTCCGTGCCTCAGCAGGGCTTGCTCCGCAGCAGCCCCGAGGCCACCAGCCTGCTGCAAGATCCCTTTGGAATGTCCTGGAGCTTCACCATCCCTTGGAGCCCGGCCACAACTCAGAAGGTCCCTTCTCCTCGCCGCGGAGCGGCCGAGCTCCGTGCTGGGCCCAGAGCGGCTGCCGCCATCTCTGCTGTCTCTGGATTTCCTGCCTCTGGCATTCCTGTCTCTGGCATTCCTGCCTCTGGCATTATTGTCTCTGGCATTCCTGTCTCTCCAGTTAGTGCCTGCATGGCAAATTCAGCAAATCCGGGCTGCTGCTCCCTTCTGCTGCCAGGAGCGTTCATTGCAAGCCTGTGAGGCAGCAGGAGCAGCAGAAGGCTGAAACAACTTTCCCCAGCCAGGTTGCACCAGGGTTACTCAGCAGAAATGAGAAGTTAAGCAGAAGTTACACCGTGGATGTACCGGGTCAAAGGTGTTCCACTGCTGTCAGACATCAGGAAAATTCTTGGTTACAGCAGGTGACTGAATGAGCCTGAAGAGCAGGCTTGGCATGACTTAACGTAGAAGCATCTCCCTCGACCTGCTGGCCATGTTTTTGCCCAGACCAGGATGGAAGTGGCCTTGTGGGCTGCAAGTATGCATTGCCAAGTCACGTTGAGCTTGCCCATCCTCAAACCCCCACAGCTTTCTCCTCGGGGTTTGGTGCCAATTCATTGTCGCTCAGATTATCCTTGTGCTGGGCACTGCCCTGATCCACGACGGGGACCTGGCACGGGAGCATGTCAAGCAGTCCAACGGGCTCAGAACTTTTTGTGGGAGTGATTTGCTTGTGCTTCCTCGCTGCTTGCACTCAGAAGAGCCCTCTGCATGGCATTGACAGTACAACACAAGAAGTCATGGGCATCTTCCTCCCTGCCAGGCTGAAAACGTTCTCCAATGCCTAAGAAAGAAGAAGTCTGTATTCTCTCATGCAAGAAGGGGAGAGAACCTGACAAGGCAGCTGGCATGACTTACAGCTGAAAACCTTGAGGACAGCGCAAGGCAGGATGGCACTGACAGGGCAATGCAAGGCCTTGTTGACATGTTTTTCCATGGTGCACATCATGACAAAACTCTTCTGGTCACAGAGGTCACAGCTCTGCCACGGACACTTTCTCAGCTTTCCCCCCATGAGCTGGGTCTGCTCTTGAGCATCCCCAAGAACTGGAGCCTGCTTCAATCCTGGAACGGCACTATCAACATGGGTTTTGTCACAAGGTGGAGAATCTGCAGTCTGCCTCCACCTCTTCTTGGCCGGGGGCCCCGAATCCATGTGCTGCACGAAGCGGCTGCAGCAGCTGCAGAGGTCGTAGCCATCCAGCACGGGTCCACTCATCTCTCCGTGCCTCAGCAGGGCTTGCTCCGCAGCAGCCCCGAGGCCACCAGCCTGCTGCAAGATCCCGTTGGAATGTCCTGGAGCTTCACCATCCCTTGGAGCCCGGCCACAACTCAGAAGGTCCCTTCTCCTCGCCGCGGAGCGGCCGAGCTCCGTGCTGGGCCCAGAGCGGCTGCCGCCATCTCTGCTGTCTCTGGATTTCCTGCCTCTGGCATTCCTGTCTCTCCAGGTAGTGCCTGCAAGGCAAATTCAGCAAATCCGGGCTGCTGCTCCCTTCTGCTGCCAGGAGCGTTCATTGCAAGCCTGTGAGGCAGCAGGAGCAGCAGAAGGCTGAAACAACTTTCCCCAGCCAGGTTGCACCAGGGTTACTCAGCAGAAAGGAGAAGTTAAGCAGAAGTTACACCGTGGATGTACCGGGTCAAAGGTGTTCCACTGCTGTCATACATCAGGAAAATTCTTGGTGACAGCAGGTGACTGAATGAGCCTGAAGAGCAGGCTTGGCATGACTTAACGTAGAAGCATCTCCCTCGACCTGCTGGCCATGTTTTTGCCCAGACCAGGATGGAAGTGGCCTTGTGGGCTGCAAGTATGCATTGCCAAGTCACGTTGAGCTTGCCCATCCTCAAACCCCCACAGCTTTCTCCTCGGGGTTTGGTGCCAATTCATTGTCGCTCAGATTATCCTTGTGCTGGGCACTGCCCTGATCCACGTCGGGGACCTGGCACGGGAGCATGTCAAGCAGTCCAACGGGCTCAGAACTTCTTGTGGGAGTGATTTGCTTGTGCTTCCTCGCTGCTTGCACTCAGAAGAGCCCTCTGCATGGCATTGACAGTACAACACAAGAAGTCATGGGCATCTTCCTCCCTGCCAGGCTGAAAACGTTCTCCAATGCCTAAGAAAGAAGAAGTCTGTATTCTCTCATGCAAGAAGGGGAGAGAACCTGACAAGGCAGCTGGCATGACTTACAGCTGAAAACCTTGAGGACAGCGCAAGGCAGGATGGCACTGACAGGGCAATGCAAGGCCTTGTTGACATGTTTTTCCATGGTGCACATCATGACAAAACTCTTCTGGTCACAGAGGTCACAGCTCTGCCACGGACACTTTCTCAGCTTTCCCCCCATGAGCTGGGTCTGCTCTTGAGCATCCCCAAGAACTGGAGCCTGCTTCAATCCTGGAACGGCACTATCAACATGGGTTTAGTCACAAGGTGGAGAATCTGCAGTCTGCCTCCACCTCTTCTTGGCCGGGGGCCCCGAATCCATGTGCTGCACAAAGCGGCTGCAGCAGCTGCAGAGGTCGTAGCCATCCAGCACGGGTCCACTCATCTCTCCGTGCCTCAGCAGGGCTTGCTCCGCAGCAGCCCCGAGGCCACCAGCCTGCTGCAAGATCCCGTTGGAATGTCCTGGAGCTTCACCATCCCTTGGAGCGCGGCCACAACTCAGAAGGTCCCTTCTCCTCGCCGCGGAGCGGCCGAGCTCCGTGCTGGGCCCAGAGCGGCTGCCGCCATCTCTGCTGTCTCTGGATTTCCTGCCTCTGGCATTCCTGTCTCTGGCATTCCTGCCTCTGGCATTATTGTCTCTGGCATTCCTGTCTCTCCAGGTAGTGCCTGCAAGGCAAATTCAGCAAATCCGGGCTGCTGCTCCCTTCTGCTGCCAGGAGCGTTCATTGCAAGCCTGTGAGGCAGCAGGAGCAGCAGAAGGCTGAAACAACTTTCCCCAGCCAGGTTGCACCAGGATTACTCAGCAGAAAGGAGAAGTTAAGCAGAAGTTACACCGTGGATGTACCGGGTCAAAGGTGTTCCACTGCTGTCAGACATCAGGAAAATTCTTGGTGACAGCAGGTGACTGAATGAGCCTGAAGAGCAGGCTTGGCATGAGTTAACATAGAAGCGTCTCCCTCGACCTGCTGGCCATGTTTTTGCCCAGACCAGGATGGAAGTGGCCTTGTGGGCTGCAAGTATGCATTGCCAAGTCACGTTGAGCTTGCCCATCCTCAAACCCCCACAGCTTTCTCCTCGGGATTTGGTGCCAATTCATTGTCGCTCAGATTATCCTTGTGCTGGGCACTGCCCTGATCCACGACGGGGACCTGGCACGGGAGCATGTCAAGCAGTCCAACGGGCTCAGAACTTCTTGTGGGAGTGATTTGCTTGTGCTTCCTCGCTGCTTGCACTCAGAAGAGCCCTCTGCATGGCATTGACAGTACAACACAAGAAGTCATGGGCATCTTCCTCCCTGCCAGGCTGAAAATTTTCTCCAATGCCTAAGAAAGAAGTAGTCTGTATTCTCTCATGCAAGAAGGGGAGAGAACCTGACAAGGCAGCTGGCATGACTTACAGCTGAAAACCCTGAGGACAGCGCAAGGCAGGATGGCACTGACAGGGCAATGCAAGGCCTTGTTGACATGTTTTTCCATGGTGCACATCATGACAAAACTCTTCTGGTCACAGAGGTCACAGCTCCGCCACGTTCACTTTCTCAGCTTTCCCCCCATGAGCTGGGTCTGCTCTTGAGCATCCCCAAGAACTGGAGCCTGCTTCAATCCTGGAACGGCACTATCAACATGGGTTTTGTCACAAGGTGGAGAATCTGCAGTCTGCCTCCACCTCTTCTTGGCCGGGGGCCCCGAATCCATGTGCTGCACAAAGCGGCTGCAGAGGTCGTAGCCATCCAGCACGGGTCCACTCATCTCTCCGTGCCTCAGCAGGGCTTGCTCCGCAGCAGCCCCGAGGCCACCAGCCTGCTGCAAGATCCCGTTGGAATGTCCTGGAGCTTCACCATCCCTTGGAGCCCGGCCACAACTCAGAAGGTCCCTTCTCCTCGCCGCGGAGCGGCCGAGCTCCGTGCTGGGCCCAGAGCGGCTGCCGCCATCTCTGCTGTCTCTGGATTTCCTGCCTCTGGCATTCCTGTCTCTGGCATTCCTGCCTCTGGCATTATTGTCTCTGGCATTCCTGTCTCTCCAGGTAGTGCCTGCAAGGCAAATTCAGCAAATCCGGGCTGCTGCTCCCTTCTGCTGCCAGGAGCGTTCATTGCAAGCCTGTGAGGCAGCAGGAGGAGCAGAAGGCTGAAACAACTTTCCCCAGCCAGGTTGCACCAGGATTACTCAGCAGAAAGGAGAAGTTAAGCAGAAGTTACACCGTGGATGTACCGGGTCAAAGGTGTTCCACTGCTGTCAGACATCAGGAAAATTCTTGGTTACAGCAGGTGACTGAATGAGCCTGAAGAGCAGGCTTGGCATGACTTAACGTAGAAGCATCTCCCTCGACCTGCTGGCCATGTTTTTGCCCAGACCAGGATGGAAGTGGCCTTGTGGGCTGCAAGTATGCATTGCCAAGTCACGTTGAGCTTGCCCATCCTCAAACCCCCACAGCTTTCTCCTCGGGATTTGGTGCCATTTCATTGTCGCTCAGATTATCCTTGTGCTGGGCACTGCCCTGATCCACATCGGGGACCTGGCACGGGAGCATGTCAAGCAGTCCAACGGGCTCAGAACTTCTTGTGGGAGTGATTTGCTTGTGCTTCCTCGCTGCTTGCACTCAGAAGAGCCCTCTGCATGGCATTGACAGTACAACACAAGAAGTCATGGGCATCTTCCTCCCTGCCAGGCTGAAAATGTTCTCCAATGCCTAAGAAAGAAGAAGTCTGTATTCTCTCATGCAAGAAGGGGAGAGAACCTGACAAGGCAGCTGGCATGACTTACAGCTGAAAACCTTGAGGACAGCGCAAGGCAGGATGGCACTGACAGGGCAATGCAAGGCCTTGTTGACATGTTTTTCCATGGTGCACATCATGACAAAACTCTTCTGGTCACAGAGGTCACAGCTCTGCCACGGACACTTTCTCAGCTTTCCCCCCATGAGCTGGGTCTGCTCTTGAGCATCCCCAAGAACTGGAGCCTGCTTCAATCCTGGAACAGCACTATCAACATGGGTTTTGTCACAAGGTGGAGAATCTGCAGTCTGCCTCCACCTCTTCTTGGCCGGGGGCCCCGAATCCATGTGCTGCACGAAGCGGCTGCAGAGGTCGTAGCCATCCAGCACGGGTCCACTCATCTCTAGGTGCCTCAGCAGGGCTTGCTCCGCAGCAGCCCCGAGGCCACCAGCCTGCTGCAAGATCCCGTTGGAATGTCCTGGGGCTTCACCATCCCTTGGAGCGCGGCCACAACTCAGAAGGTCCCTTCTCCTCGCCGCGGAGCGGCCGAGCTCCGTGCTGGGCCCAGAGCGGCTGCCGCCATCTCTGCTGTCTCTGGATTTCCTGCCTCTGGCATTCCTGTCTCTGGCATTCCTGCCTCTGGCATTATTGTCTCTGGCATTCCTGTCTCTCCAGGTAGTGCCTGCATGGCAAATTCAGCAAATCCGGGCTGCTGCTCCCTTCTGCTGCCAGGAGCGTTCATTGCAAGCCTGTGAGGCAGCAGGAGCAGCAGAAGGCTGAAACAACTTTCCCCAGCCAAGTTGCACCAGGGTTACTCAGCAGAAAGGAGAAGTTAAGCAGAAGTTACACCGTGGATGTACCGGGTCAAAGGTGTTCCACTGCTGTCAGACATCAGGAAAATTCTTGGTGACAGCAGGTGACTGAATGAGCCTGAAGAGCAGGCTTGGCATGACTTAACGTAGAAGCATCTCCCTCGACCTGCTGGCCATGTTTTTGCCCAGACCAGGATGGAAGTGGCCTTGTGGGCTGCAAGTATGCATTGCCAAGTCACGTTGAGCTTGCCCATCCTCAAACCCCCACAGCTTTCTCCTCGGGATTTGGTGCCAATTCATTGTCGCTCAGATTATCCTTGTGCTGGGCACTGCCCTGATCCACGTCGGGGACCTGGCACGGGAGCATGTCAAGCAGTCCAACGGGCTCAGAACCTTTTGTGGGAGTGATTTGCTTGTGCTTCCTCGCTGCTTGCACTCAGAAGAGCCCTCTGCATGGCATTGACAGTACAACACAAGAAGTCATGGGCATCTTCCTCCCTGCCAGGCTGAAAATGTTCTCCAATGCCTAAGAAAGAAGAAGTCTGTATTCTCTCATGCAAGAAGGGGAGAGAACCTGACAAGGCAGCTGGCATGACTTACAGCTGAAAACCTTGAGGACAGCGCAAGGCAGGATGGCACTGACAGGGCAATGCAAGGCCTTGTTGACATGTTTTTCCATGGTGCACATCATGACAAAACTCTTCTGGTCACAGAGGTCACAGCTCTGCCACGGACACTTTCTCAGCTTTCCCCCCATGAGCTGGGTCTGCTCTTGAGCATCCCCAAGAACTGGAGCCTGCTTCAATCCTGGAACGGCACTATCAACATGGGTTTTGTCACAAGGTGGAGAATCTGCAGTCTGCCTCCACCTCTTCTTGGCTGGGGGCCCCGAATCCATGTGCTGCACAAAGCGGCTGCAGCAGCTGCAGAGGTCGTAGCCATCCAGCACGGGTCCACTCATCTCTCCGTGCCTCAGCAGGGCTTGCTCCGCAGCAGCCCCGAGGCCACCAGCCTGCTGCAAGATCCCGTTGGAATGTCCTGGAGCTTCACCATCCCTTGGAGCCCGGCCACAACTCAGAAGGTCCCTTCTCCTCGCCGCGGAGCGGCCGAGCTCCGTGCTGGGCCCAGAGCGGCTGCCGCCATCTCTGCTGTCTCTGGCATTCCTGTCTCTGGCATTCCTGCCTCTGGCATTATTGTCTCTGGCATTCCTGTCTCTCCAGGTAGTGCCTGCAAGGCAAATTCAGCAAATCCGGGCTGCTGCTCCCTTCTGCTGCCAGGAGCGTTCATTGCAAGCCTGTGAGGCAGCAGGAGCAGCAGAAGGCTGAAACAACTTTCCCCAGCCAGGTTGCACCAGGGTTACTCAGCAGAAAGGAGAAGTTAAGCAGAAGTTACACTGTGGATGTACCGGGTCAAAGGTGTTCCACTGCTGTCAGACATCAGGAAACTCTTGGTTCCAGCAGGTGACTGAATGAGCCTGAAGAGCAGGCTTGGCATGACTTAACGTAGAAGCATCTCCCTCGACCTGCTGGCCATGTTTTTGCCCAGACCAGGATGAAAGTGGCCTTGTGGGCTGCAAGTATACATTGCCAAGTCACGCTGAGCTTCCCCATCCTCAAACCCCACAGCTTTCTCCTCGGGGTTTGGTGCCAATTCATTGTCGCTCAGATTATCCTTGTGCTGGGCACTGCCCTGATCCACGTCGGGGACCTTGCACGGGAGCATGTCAAGCAGTCCAAAGGGCTCAGAACTTTTTGTGGGAGTGATTTGCTTGTGCTTCCTCCCTGCTTGCACTCAGAAGTGTTGGGGAGGATGAAGTAGCTAGGCCCTGCAGAGATAATTTAATAGTAAAAGATTCTAGAAGTATGAAACCCAGAAGAAGAATAGTGTTAAAGGCAAAGTTTGAACTGTAAGTTGCTGGACAGGAAGAAGGTGGTTAGAAAGCTGAAAAGGGCTTGGCTGAGTGAATCAGTGACACCCCTGCCAAGACAAAAGGATGAATAAGAGGTTGGACCTCCTCAGGTATCAGGGATAAGGTGGGTTTCACAGGTTTTGGTATGTAGAGTAGTATTGTAATGTTGTAGTTCCCATAGGCTGTATGTAGATTCTGTAGGTTTTGTATCTTAAGGTGATTGGTTAATGCTCATTAGAATATTCACGATAGAAAGGGCTAAAATGGAATCTAACAAGGAGCTCGGCCTCTTTGCACCCTCTCTTTGCACCCTCTCTTTGCGCGCCTTCCCTCGGACCCTCTTGAACTTTGCACTGGACCCTTCCCCTGTTAGGCTGCCTCCCCACGACCAATAAAGCACGTGTTCCAAAGAGTATCCTGATCTTCAGATCATCTCTCTCGCCGGACAACCAGCATGCGTTCTAATATCTGGCGCCCATCGTGGACAACGCCAAAGCAGCCTGACTTTTGCACCACTCATCTCCATCTATGGTAATCTGAAAAACTGATTCCTTACCTCGAGAGACTGTCCTGAGTGCGTGTCCAGTGCTAAAAGCACCAGGACTTGAAGCGCTTAAAATATTTTAGCCCTAGGGACCCTTAAGCCCAGCTGTGGGGTTCTCTGATATGGGCGAGCACAGGCAAGCTAAGAAAAAGCTCTGCCTGGAGCTCTTAAAATATTCGCAGACTGCGGTGGTGCCAGGAGCCGCTGGGATGTTGCTGAAAGCAACATTCAGCCGAAGCTTTCAGGCACCTATAGCAGCATGGTGAGCCCCGCAAGGCTGTTACACAGTAGCAGGCGCTTCGGGAGCTTGTGGAAAAACTCCTGTTAAGATCCTCGACGACAAGGGATCTGTTGGTGTCCCTGAGAGGACACGTGGTGCCTGGCCAGCACCGTTAGTTGGAGTTGCTTTGGGACGTCTCTCTCTCTCTCCCTCCCTCTTCAACCAACTGCTGGTAAGTATAAACCTTTTGTAAAAACCTCAGATACAGATTTTTACAAGCAGCTAAAGCATTTGTTAAAAACTCATTCAATCTATCTGCCTAAGCAGGAATTGAAAGGTCTTTTAACGTGGACTCTTAATAATTTTCCAAATGCTGATCGATCAACTGTTTTTACTAGTCACTTTTGGGAATTAGTGGGAAATAAGCTTTTTAATAAGATTTCCTATCGAAATTTCGCTGTTGGAGAACATCTGCCCACCTGTAGGGCTTTAGTCCAGCTGTTTTCTGTACTTTCGCAGTGCACGGAGTCCATTCCGTCTGTTTCCCCAGTGCATGCTGTCCTGTCCCCTCCCCGCCCCCACTCCCCGGAGCACATGGCAGCTGCGGTACCCTACCAGTCCCCCCATCACGTGGCAGCGGCCCCCCCTGCGGCCCCGAGCTCCGCCGTCCCTCCGGTCCACGTGCACGCTCTTTCCGCCCCGATCCCCGCAGCCGCCCGCTCAGCCCTGGTTGCCGCAGCACTTTCCCTCGCTGTGCCCCCTTCTCCTCTCCCCGCAATGACTTCCCCCCGTCCAGCGGCCCCTGTCCCTGCCCTCCTTGTGCCGGTCCACGCTGTCTCTGTGAACGCCGCTTCCCCCCACAGCCCTGTCCCGCGCGTCGCGTCCCCCCTCCGCTGCACCCCCCCTCCCGACCCCCGCTCTCGCTACGCCATCTCCTCCCCCCGCGGTACCGGCGTCTTCCTTCCCCACTCCTATCCCCCCCCAACACAGGTACGCGCGCCCGCCGCCCCCCCCACGATCCTGGCCCCTCCCACCACCGACTACATGCCGTGGCCGCCCCCCCTCGTTGTGGCCCCGGTCCCACCGCTTTCCCCGGTGCCCACGCACCCCCCCTCCCCCTGCTCTGCTCCTATTCTCCTAATCGCCCATCCTGGCTCTCATTCAAGTGCAAATACACCCAGCCTGTCCCTAGCTGCAAGCTCTCCCCCCGCCCCCCTCACCCCTGCTGGCCTGACGCCTCCCTCGGTGCTGCCCCAGCCCCAAGCTGCCCCCCCACCACTCGCCACGGCACCGCCCCCTCTCACCGTGCCCCCCGCCCCTATATGCCCGGTGCCTGTCACCCCACGACTGCCCATTGCCCCTCCTATGCCCGCAACTTCCCCGGTACGGTTTCCATGCCCTTCCACCACTGCTCCTACAGCCCCTATGCCAGCCCCGCCCCCTGCTGATACCTGGCCCCTAGAAACCCCCACCCCGCCCCCTACCCCACCCCTAGCAACCCCCGCCCTGCTCCCCCGCCCCACCCCACCCCCTACCCCACCCCTAGCAACCCCCGCCCCGCTCCCCCACCCCGCCCCTAGAAACCGCAACCCCACCCTCTCTGCACACTGCCCCAGCACCTCCGACCCTGCCCTGCCCGCAAGCTGCTGCCCCACCCACCACCTACGTCAGCCTGCACCCCCAACCAGCCCCTGCTAATGCACAGCCCCACACCTCCCAATACCCTATCCCTTTTACAAACCCCACTACCCCTCCCATACCTGTACTATCCAACCCAATCCATCCCGAAGCCACATTCAGTCCCATCCAGACCCCCTGCTACACCAATGCAGCAATGCTAGCAACACCAAACCAAGGATGGCTCCCTCCCCCTACAGCAGCTGCCTGGGCTTCTGCGCCTGGTGCGGCTGCCAGTACTGGCCCTGCACCACATTTGTTTTTCCCTGAGACAATCTGCGTCTTGAAAGACGCGCCGAGTTAAGCAGCCACGCCTCCCTCGGTGCCAGGAAAGACACCAGCCTGCCCTCACCACCCATGCCCACCTACACTACCTCTCGCCGTGTTCGTGCTTCTGCTTTGTATTTGCATTCTGGAGAGAAGCACTCGTGCTTGCTTCTGTTTCCAGCAAGCCAATATGCTTGTGCACTAATAGTGCTGCTTTTGCCAGCACAAAATCACTTGCTAGTTGAGTTGGAGCTGCCCTTGCGTTCAGCAGCGGAAGCAGAAGCACTGCTGTCTCTGTGCGGCTAGTGCGTAGCAGAGCTGTCCAGAACGAGAAACTGCCTTTTTGCCGAGAGAGCAGCGTTTTGCAGCAGGGAAGAGGGCGTGCTCGGGGAAGCTGCAGAGTGTGCAGAGAAGCGAAAGGAAAGCGGGGAAGAATGTGGAAGGCAAGAAAATATCGTGGAGAGCAGGCGTTTGCAAGGACGTTGAGGCAGAAGACGGCAAAGCTGTTTTCTTCAGTGGGACCTTCAAGTCGACTTGTAGAAACTCTCCCAGCACAGTGCATAGTCCCCTTTGCTAGTTGCTCACTAATCCTGTCTCGGCTTCACCCGACAGCTATACTGAGTGCAGGACGTGTCAGGCAGGCTCCTATCGCCATGTGGGTGCTTCTGCTTTGTGTTTGCATGCTGCAGAGAAGCACTCGTGTTTGCTTCTGTTTCCAGCAAGCCAACACGCTTGTGCACTCTTACTGCTGCTTTTGCCAGCACAAAATCACTTGCTAGTTGAGTTGGAGCTGCCCCTGCGTTCAGCAGCGCAAGCAGAAGCACTGCTGTCTCTGTGCGGCTTGTGCGTAGCAGAGCTGTCCAGAACGAGAAGCTGCCTTTTTGCCGAGAGAGCAGCGTTTTGCAGCAGGGAAGCGGGCATGCTCGGGGAAGCCGCAGAGTGTGCAGAGAAGCGAAAGGAAAGCGGGGAAGAATGTGGAAGGCAAGAAAGTATCGCGGAGAGCAGGTGTTTGCAAGGACGTTGAGGCAGAAGATGGCAAAGCTGTTTTCTTCAGTGGGAGCTTTGAGTTGACTTGTAGAAACTCTCCCAGCACACTGCAGCGTTCCCGTGGTTAGTTCTTTGAAATAAATACCCTGGCAGCAGCCCAGAGCTGTACTGAGTGCAGCAGGTGTCAGGCAGTCTCCTCTCGCCGTGTTCATGCTTCTGCGTTGTGTTTGCATGCTGCAGAGAAGCAGTCGTGCTTGCTTCTGTTTCCAGCAAGCCAACACGCTTGTGCACTAATAGTGCTGCTTTTGCCAGCACAAAATCACTTGCTAGTTGAGTTGGAGCTGCCCCTGCGTTCAGCAGCGCAAGCAGAAGCACTGCTGTCTCTGTGCGGCTTGTGCGTAGCAGAGCTGTCCAGAACGAGAAGCTGCCTTTTTGCCGAGAGAGCAGCGTTTTGCAGCAGAAAAGCGGGCGTGCTTGGGGAAGCCGCAGGGTGTGCAGAGAAGCGAAAGGAAAGCGGGGAAGAATGTGGAAGGCAAGAAAGTATCGCGGAGAGCAGGTGTTTGCAAGGACGTTGAGGCAGAAGACGGCAAAGCTGTTTTCTACAGTGGGACCTTCGAGTCGACTTGTAGAAAGTCACCCAGCACAGTTCAGAATCCCCGCGGCTAGTTGCTCACTAATCCTGTCTGGGCTTCACCCGACAGATATACTGAGTGCAGGATGTGTCAGGCAGTCTCCTGTCGCCGTGTTGGTGCTTCTGCTTTGTGTTTGCATGCTGCAGAGAAGCAGTCGTGCTTGCTTCTGTTTCCAGCAAGCCAACACGCTTGTGCACTAATAGTGCTGCTTTTGCCAGCACAAAATCACTTGCTAGTTGAGTTGGAGCTGCCCCTGCATTCAGGAGCGCAAGCAGAAGCACTGCTATTTGTCCTGGGTTGTGGAGACGGGTTTTGGGTATTCTATTTACATCTGTTTAAGGGACTGATGTCCCACCTTGATAGGCCATTGCCACCTTTCCCCAGCCTGTGCGGTGCATTTGCATTTCTATACATCTCATGCCCTGGCGGTGGGGGGTGGGGGGAGGGGAGGCGGCCGGGAGAGAAGGCTGGGGGCCGCGCCGGTGCTGCGCTGCTGGAAGAGCTGAGTGCTCTGCGCTTCCTTCCCTGAGGTGTGGCAAGATTTTCTTGGCCTCCTGTGCTAGCGTGGGAGGAAGACCGGATTTTTCGTCTAACCAGATTCCATCTCACCTTCCCGGACCCCCCTCCTTACCACTCCTGGACCTGCTTTTTTCACAGAATCACCTCTGCTCCAACAGAATCACGTCTGCCACTTCAGAAGGACTTTACTTTTGGACTGCTTTCAACATCCTTAATCACAGGGACAGATTGAAACTCTAACTCTGTCAGGGTTTTCTTCCAAAATTATTGTTTATTAGTTTGTTTGGTTGGGTGGTTTTGTTTCGTATCATATTTGTATTGTTAATATCTCCTAGTAAAGAACTGTTATTCCTATCCCCAATATCTTTGCCTGAGAGCCCTTGATTGCAAAATTATAATTCATCGGGGTGTGAGGGGTTGGCGTTCTCCATTCTAGGGGAACTCCAGTTTCCCTGGCAGATACCTGTCTTTCCAAACCAAGACACTGTCTCGCTGCGGCTTGTGCGTAGCAGAGCTGTCCAGAATGAGAAGCTGCCTTTTTGCCGAGAGAGCAGCGTTTTGCAGCAGAAAAGCGGGCGTGCTCGGGGAAGCCGCAGGGTGTGCAGAGAAGCGAAAGGAAAGCGGGGAAGAATGTGGAAGGCAAGAAAGTATCGCGGAGAGCAGGTGTTTGCAAGGACGTTGAGGCAGAAGACGGCAAAGCTGTTTTCTTCAGTGGCAGCTTCGAGTCGACTTGTAGAAAGTCACCCAGCACAGTTCAGAGTCACCGTGGCTAGTTCCTCACTAATCCTGTCTGGGCCTCACCCGACAGCTAAACTGACTGCAGGACGTGTCAGGCAGTATCCTGTCGCCGTGTGCGTGCTTCTTCTTTGTGTTTGCATGCTGCAGAGAAGCAGTCGTGCTTCCATATTCTTCTCCGCTTTCCTTTCGCTTCTCTGCTAACCCTGTGGCTTCCCCGAGCACGCCCGCTTCCCTGCTGCAAAACGCTGCTCTCTCGGCAAAACGCTAGCTTCTCCTTCTCGATAGTTCTGCTATGCACAAGCCGCACAGAGACAGCAGAGCTTCTACTTGCGCTGCTGATCGTAGGGGCAGCTCCAACTCAACTAGCAAGTGATTTTGTGCTGGCAAAAGCAGCACTATTAGTGCACAAGCGTGTTGTCTGCTGGAAACAAAAGCAAGCACGACTGCTGCTCTGCAGCATGCAAACACAAAGCAGAAGTACGCACACGGCGACAAGAGACTGCCTGACACCTGCTGCACTCAGTACAGCTCTGGGCTGCTGCCAGGGCGTGTATTTCAAGGAACTAGCCACGGGGACTCTGCACTGTGCTGGGAGAGTTTCTACAAGGTGAGCAGAAGCTGTTCGCCAGCACCCGCTTGCAGCGACCGAGTTCGGCTTTCCACATTCTTCCCCGGCTCTCTTTCGCTTCTCCGCACAACCTGCGGCTGTACCCAAGACGCCGCTGGCTGTGGTTCCGCGAAGCGCTGCTTTCTCGGCAAAACGCAGCTTCTCGTTCTTGACAGCTCTGCTATGCAGAAGCACAGGAAAGCCGGCAGAGCTGCTCCTCTAGCTGCTCTACGCAGACGCAACTGTAAATCAGCTAGACATTGATCCTGTTGTGGAAAAGGCAGGAAAGTTGCTGCAAAAGCGTTTTGGCTTGCTGGAAGCAGCAGCAAGCGCGAGGGCTTCTCTGCACACTGCAAACACAAAACAGAAGCACCTACACGGCGAGAGGAGACTGCCTGACACCTGCTGCACTCAGTACAGCTCTGGGCTGCTGCCAGGGCGTGTATTTCAAGGAACTAGCCACGGGGACTCTGCACTGTGCTGGGAGAGTTTCTACAAGGTGAGCAGAAGCTGTTCGCCAGCACCCGCTTGCAGCGACCGAGTTCGGCTTTCCACATTCTTCCCCGGCTCTCTTTCGCTTCTCCGTACAACCTGCGGCTGTACCCAAGACGCCGCTGGCTGTGGTTCCGCGAAGCGCTGCTTTCTCGGCAAAACGCAGCTTCTCGTTCTTGACAGCTCTGCTATGCAGAAGCACAGGAAAGCCGGCAGAGCTGCTCCTCTAGCTGCTCTACGCAGACGCAACTGTAAATCAGCTAGACATTGATCCTGTTGTGGAAAAGGCAGGAAAGTTGCTGCAAAAGCGTTTTGGCTTGCTGGAAGCAGCAGCAAGCGCGAGGGCTTCTCTGCACGCTGCAAACACAAAACAGAAGCACCTACACGGCGAGAGGAGACTGCCTGACACCTGCTGCACTCAGTACAGCTCTGGGCTGCTGCCAGGGCGTGTATTTCAAGGAACTAGCCACGGGGACTCTGCACTGTGCTGGGAGAGTTTCTACAAGGTGAGCAGAAGCTGTTCGCCAGCACCCGCTTGCAGCGACCGAGTTCGGCTTTCCACATTCTTCCCCGGCTCGCTTTCGCTTCTCCGCACAGCCTGCAGCTGTACCCAAGACGCCGCTGGCTGTGGTTCCGCGAAGCGCTGCTTTCTCGGCAAAACGCAGCTTCTCGTTCTTGACAGCTCTGCTATGCAGAAGCACAGGAAAGCCGGCAGAGCTGCTCCTCTAGCTGCTCTACGCAGACGCAACTGTAAATCAGCTAGACGTTGATCCTGTTGTGGAAAAGGCAGGAAAGTTGCTGCAAAAGCGTTTTGGCTTGCTGGAAGCAGCAGCAAGCGCGAGGGCTTCTCTGCACGCTGCAAACACAAAACAGAAGCACCTACACGGCGAGAGGAGACTGCCTGACACCTGCTGCACTCAGTACAGCTCTGGGCTGCTGCCAGGGCGTGTATTTCAAGGAACTAGCCACGGGGACTCTGCACTGTGCTGGGAGAGTTTCTACAAGGTGAGCAGAAGCTGTTCGCCAGCACCCGCTTGCAGCGACCGAGTTTGGCTTTCCACATTCTTCCCCGGCTCTCTTTCGCTTCTCCGCACAACCTGCGGCTGTACCCAAGACGCCGCTGGCTGTGGTTCCGCGAAGCGCTGCTTTCTCGGCAAAACGCAGCTTCTCGTTCTTGACAGCTCTGCTATGCAGAAGCACAGGAAAGCCGGCAGAGCTGCTCCTCTAGCTGCTCTACGCAGACGCAACTGTAAATCAGCTAGACGTTGATCCTGTTGTGGAAAAGGCAGGAAAGTTGCTGCAAAAGTGTTTTGGCTTGCTGGAAGCAGCAGCAAGCGCGAGGGCTTCTCTGCACGCTGCAAACACAAAACAGAAGCACCTACACGGCGAGAGGAGACTGCCTGACACCTGCTGCACTCAGTACAGCTCTGGGCTGCTGCCAGGGCGTGTATTTCAAGGAACTAGCCACGGGGACTCTGCACTGTGCTGGGAGAGTTTCTACAAGGTGAGCAGAAGCTGTTCGCCAGCACCCGCTTGCAGCGACCGAGTACGGCTTTCCGCATTCTTCCCCGGCTCTCTTTCGCTTCTCCGCACAACCTGCGGCTGTACCCAAGACGCCGCTGGCTGTGGTTCCGCGAAGCGCTGCTTTCTCGGCAAAACGCAGCTTCTCGTTCTTGACAGCTCTGCTATGCAGAAGCACAGGAAAGCCGGCAGAGCTGCTCCTCTAGCTGCTCTACGCAGACGCAACTGTAAATCAGCTAGACGTTGATCCTGTTGTGGAAAAGGCAGGAAAGTTGCTGCAAAAGCGTTTTGGCTTGCTGGAAGCAGCAGCAAGCGCGAGGGCTTCTCTGCACGCTGCAAACACAAAACAGAAGCACCTACACGGCGAGAGGAGACTGCCTGACACCTGCTGCACTCAGTACAGCTCTGGGCTGCTGCCAGGGCGTGTATTTCAAGGAACTAGCCACGGGGACTCTGCACTGTGCTGGGAGAGTTTCTACAAGGTGAGCAGAAGCTGTTCGCCAGCACCCGCTTGCAGCGACCGAGTTCGGCTTTCCGCATTCTTCCCCGTATCTCTTTCGCTTCTCCGCACAACCTGCGGCTGTACCCAAGACGCCGCTGGCTGTGGTTCCGCGAAGCGCTGCTTTCTCGGCAAAACGCAGCTTCTCGTTCTTGACAGCTCTGCTATGCAGAAGCACAGGAAAGCCGGCAGAGCTGCTCCTCTAGCTGCTCTACGCAGACGCAACTGTAAATCAGCTAGACGTTGATCCTGTTGTGGAAAAGGCAGGAAAGTTGCTGCAAAAGCGTTTTGGCTTGCTGGAAGCAGCAGCAAGCGCCGAGGGCTTCTCTGCACGCTGCAAACACAAAACAGAAGCACCTACACGGCGAGAGGAGACTGCCTGACACCTGCTGCACTCAGTACAGCTCTGGGCTGCTGCCAGGGCGTGTATTTCAAGGAACTAGCCACGGGGACTCTGCACTGTGCTGGGAGAGTTTCTACAAGGTGAGCAGAAGCTGTTCGCCAGCACCCGCTTGCAGCGACCGAGTTCGGCTTTCCGCATTCTTCTCCGGCTCTCTTTCGCTTCTCCGCACAACCTGCGGCTGTACCCAAGACGCCGCTGGCTGTGGTTCCGCGAAGCGCTGCTTTCTCGGCAAAACGCAGCTTCTCGTTCTTGACAGCTCTGCTATGCAGAAGCACAGGAAAGCCGGCAGAGCTGCTCCTCTAGCTGCTCTACGCAGACGCAACTCTAAATCAGCTAGACGTTGATCCTGTTGTGGAAAAGGCAGGAAAGTTGCTGCAAAAGCGTTTTGGCTTGCTGGAAGCAGCAGCAAGCACGAGGGCTTCTCTGCACGCTGCAAACACAAAACAGAAGCACCTACACGGCGAGAGGAGACTGCCTGACACCTGCTGCACTCAGTACAGCTCTGGGCTGCTGCCAGGGCGTGTATTTCAAGGAACTAGCCACGGGGACTCTGCACTGTGCTGGGAGAGTTTCTACAAGGTGAGCAGAAGCTGTTCGCCAGCACCCGCTTGCAGCGACCGAGTTCGCCTTTCCACATTTATCCCCGGCTCTCTTTCGCTTCTCCGCACAACCTGCGGCTGTACCCAAGACGCCGCTGGCTGTGGTTCCGCGAAGCGCTGCTTTCTCGGCAAAACGCAGCTTCTCGTTCTTGACAGCTCTGCTATGCAGAAGCACAGGAAAGCCGGCAGAGCTGCTCCTCTAGCTGCTCTACGCAGACGCAACTGTAAATCAGCTAGACGTTGATCCTGTTGTGGAAAAGGCAGGAAAGTTGCTGCAAAAGCGTTTTGGCTTGCTGGAAGCAGCAGCAAGCGCGAGGGCTTCTCTGCACGCTGCAAACACAAAACAGAAGCACCTACACGGCGAGAGGAGACTGCCTGACACCTGCTGCACTCAGTACAGCTCTGGGCTGCTGCCAGGGCGTGTATTTCAAGGAACTAGCCACGGGGACTCTGCACTGTGCTGGGAGAGTTTCTACAAGGTGAGCAGAAGCTGTTCGCCAGCACCCGCTTGCAGCGACCGAGTTCGGCTTTCCACATTCTTCCCCGGCTCTCTTTCGCTTCTCCGCACAGCCTGCGGCTGTACCCAAGACGCCGCTGGCTGTGGTTCCGCGAAGCGCTGCTTTCTCGGCAAAACGCAGCTTCTCGTTCTTGACAGCTCTGCTATGCAGAAGCACAGGAAAGCCGGCAGAGCTGCTCCTCTAGCTGCTCTACGCAGATGCAACTGTAAATCAGCTAGACGTTGATCCTGTTGTGGAAAAGGCAGGAAAGTTGCTGCAAAAGCGTTTTGGCTTGCTGGAAGCAGCAGCAAGCGCGAGGGCTTCTCTGCACGCTGCAAACACAAAACAGAAGCACCTACACGGCGAGAGGAGACTGCCTGACACCTGCTGCACTCAGTACAGCTCTGGGCTGCTGCCAGGGCGTGTATTTCAAGGAACTAGCCACGGGGACTCTGCACTGTGCTGGGAGAGTTTCTACAAGGTGAGCAGAAGCTGTTCGCCAGCACCCGCTTGCAGCGACCGAGTTCGGCTTTCCACATTCTTCCCCGGCTCTCTTTCGCTTCTCCGCACAACCTGCGGCTGTACCCAAGACGCCGCTGGCTGTGGTTCCGCGAAGCGCTGCTTTCTCGGCAAAACGCAGCTTCTCGTTCTTGACAGCTCTGCTATGCAGAAGCACAGGAAAGCCGGCAGAGCTGCTCCTCTAGCTGCTCTACGCAGACGCAACTGTAAATCAGCTAGACGTTGATCCTGTTGTGGAAAAGGCAGGAAAGTTGCTGCAAAAGCGTTTTGGCTTGCTGGAAGCAGCAGCAAGCGCGAGGGCTTCTCTGCACGCTGCAAACACAAAACAGAAGCACCTACACGGCGAGAGGAGACTGCCTGACACCTGCTGCACTCAATACAGCTCTGGGCTGCTGCCAGGGCGTGTATTTCAAGGAACTAGCCACGGGGACTCTGCACTGTGCTGGGAGAGTTTCTACAAGGTGAGCAGAAGCTCTTCGCCAGCACCCGCTTGCAGCGACCGAGTTCGGCTTTCCACATTCTTCCCCGGCTCTCTTTCGCTTCTCCGCACAACCTGCGGCTGTACCCAAGACGCCGCTGGCTGTGGTTCCGCGAAGCGCTGCTTTCTCGGCAAAACGCAGCTTCTCGTTCTTGACAGCTCTGCTATGCAGAAGCACAGGAAAGCCGGCAGAGCTGCTCCTCTAGCTGCTCTACGCAGACGCAACTGTAAATCAGCTAGACGTTGATCCTGTTGTGGAAAAGGCAGGAAAGTTGCTGCAAAAGCGTTTTGGCTTGCTGGAAGCAGCAGCAAGCGCGAGGGCTTCTCTGCACGCTGCAAACACAAAACAGAAGCACCTACACGGCGTGAGGAGACTGCCTGACACCTGCTGCACTCAGTACAGCTCTGGGCTGCTGCCAGGGCGTGTATTTCAAGGAACTAGCCACGGGGACTCTGCACTGTGCTGGGAGAGTTTCTACAAGGTGAGCAGAAGCTGTTCGCCAGCACCCGCTTGCAGCGACCGAGTTCGGCTTTCCACATTCTTCCCCGGCTCTCTTTCGCTTCTCCGCACAACCTGCGGCTGTACCCAAGACGCCGCTGGCTGTGGTTCCGCGAAGCGCTGCTTTCTCGGCAAAACGCAGCTTCTCGTTCTTGACAGCTCTGCTATGCAGAAGCACAGGAAAGCCGGCAGAGCTGCTCCTCTAGCTGCTCTACGCAGACGCAACTGTAAATCAGCTAGACGTTGATCCTGTTGTGGAAAAGGCAGGAAAGTTGCTGCAAAAGCGTTTTGGCTTGCTGGAAGCAGCAGCAAGCGCGAGGGCTTCTCTGCACGCTGCAAACACAAAACAGAAGCACCTACACGGCGAGAGGAGACTGCCTGACACCTGCTGCACTCAGTACAGCTCTGGGCTGCTGCCAGGGCGTGTATTTCAAGGAACTAGCCACGGGGACTCTGCACTGTGCTGGGAGAGTTTCTACAAGGTGAGCAGAAGCTCTTCGCCAGCACCCGCTTGCAGCGACCGAGTTCGGCTTTCCACATTTATCCCCGGCTCTCTTTCGCTTCTCCGCACAACCTGCGGCTGTACCCAAGACGCCGCTGGCTGTGGTTCCGCGAAGCGCTGCTTTCTCGGCAAAACGCAGCTTCTCGTTCTTGACAGCTCTGCTATGCAGAAGCACAGGAAAGCCGGCAGAGCTGCTCCTCTAGCTGCTCTACGCAGACGCAACTGTAAATCAGCTAGACGTTGATCCTGTTGTGGAAAAGGCAGGAAAGTTGCTGCAAAAGCGTTTTGGCTTGCTGGAAGCAGCAGCAAGCGCGAGGGCTTCTCTGCACGCTGCAAACACAAAACAGAAGCACCTACACGGCGAGAGGAGACTGCCTGACACCTGCTGCACTCAGTACAGCTCTGGGCTGCTGCCAGGGCGTGTATTTCAAGGAACTAGCCACGGGGACTCTGCACTGTGCTGGGAGAGTTTCTACAAGGTGAGCAGAAGCTGTTCGCCAGCACCCGCTTGCAGCGACCGAGTTCGGCTTTCCACATTCTTCCCCGGCTCTCTTTCGCTTCTCCGCACAGCCTGCGGCTGTACCCAAGACGCCGCTGGCTGTGGTTCCGCGAAGCGCTGCTTTCTCGGCAAAACGCAGCTTCTCGTTCTTGACAGCTCTGCTATGCAGAAGCACAGGAAAGCCGGCAGAGCTGCTCCTCTAGCTGCTCTACGCAGATGCAACTGTAAATCAGCTAGACGTTGATCCTGTTGTGGAAAAGGCAGGAAAGTTGCTGCAAAAGCGTTTTGGCTTGCTGGAAGCAGCAGCAAGCGCGAGGGCTTCTCTGCACGCTGCAAACACAAAACAGAAGCACCTACACGGCGAGAGGAGACTGCCTGACACCTGCTGCACTCAGTACAGCTCTGGGCTGCTGCCAGGGCGTGTATTTCAAGGAACTAGCCACGGGGACTCTGCACTGTGCTGGGAGAGTTTCTACAAGGTGAGCAGAAGCTGTTCGCCAGCACCCGCTTGCAGCGACCGAGTTCGGCTTTCCACATTCTTCCCCGGCTCTCTTTCGCTTCTCCGCACAACCTGCGGCTGTACCCAAGACGCCGCTGGCTGTGGTTCCGCGAAGCGCTGCTTTCTCGGCAAAACGCAGCTTCTCGTTCTTGACAGCTCTGCTATGCAGAAGCACAGGAAAGCCGGCAGAGCTGCTCCTCTAGCTGCTCTACGCAGACGCAACTGTAAATCAGCTAGACGTTGATCCTGTTGTGGAAAAGGCAGGAAAGTTGCTGCAAAAGCGTTTTGGCTTGCTGGAAGCAGCAGCAAGCGCGAGGGCTTCTCTGCACGCTGCAAACACAAAACAGAAGCACCTACACGGCGAGAGGAGACTGCCTGACACCTGCTGCACTCAATACAGCTCTGGGCTGCTGCCAGGGCGTGTATTTCAAGGAACTAGCCACGGGGACTCTGCACTGTGCTGGGAGAGTTTCTACAAGGTGAGCAGAAGCTCTTCGCCAGCACCCGCTTGCAGCGACCGAGTTCGGCTTTCCACATTCTTCCCCGGCTCTCTTTCGCTTCTCCGCACAACCTGCGGCTGTACCCAAGACGCCGCTGGCTGTGGTTCCGCGAAGCGCTGCTTTCTCGGCAAAACGCAGCTTCTCGTTCTTGACAGCTCTGCTATGCAGAAGCACAGGAAAGCCGGCAGAGCTGCTCCTCTAGCTGCTCTACGCAGACGCAACTGTAAATCAGCTAGACGTTGATCCTGTTGTGGAAAAGGCAGGAAAGTTGCTGCAAAAGCGTTTTGGCTTGCTGGAAGCAGCAGCAAGCGCGAGGGCTTCTCTGCACGCTGCAAACACAAAACAGAAGCACCTACACGGCGAGAGGAGACTGCCTGACACCTGCTGCACTCAGTACAGCTCTGGGCTGCTGCCAGGGCGTGTATTTCAAGGAACTAGCCACGGGGACTCTGCACTGTGCTGGGAGAGTTTCTACAAGGTGAGCAGAAGCTGTTCGCCAGCACCCGCTTGCAGCGACCGAGTTCGGCTTTCCACATTCTTCCCCGGCTCTCTTTCGCTTCTCCGCACAGCCTGCGGCTGTACCCAAGACGCCGCTGGCTGTGGTTCCGCGAAGCGCTGCTTTCTCGGCAAAACGCAGCTTCTCGTTCTTGACAGCTCTGCTATGCAGAAGCACAGGAAAGCCGGCAGAGCTGCTCCTCTAGCTGCTCTACGCAGATGCAACTGTAAATCAGCTAGACGTTGATCCTGTTGTGGAAAAGGCAGGAAAGTTGCTGCAAAAGCGTTTTGGCTTGCTGGAAGCAGCAGCAAGCGCGAGGGCTTCTCTGCACGCTGCAAACACAAAACAGAAGCACCTACACGGCGAGAGGAGACTGCCTGACACCTGCTGCACTCAGTACAGCTCTGGGCTGCTGCCAGGGCGTGTATTTCAAGGAACTAGCCACGGGGACTCTGCACTGTGCTGGGAGAGTTTCTACAAGGTGAGCAGAAGCTGTTCGCCAGCACCCGCTTGCAGCGACCGAGTTCGGCTTTCCACATTCTTCCCCGGCTCTCTTTCGCTTCTCCGCACAACCTGCGGCTGTACCCAAGACGCCGCTGGCTGTGGTTCCGCGAAGCGCTGCTTTCTCGGCAAAACGCAGCTTCTCGTTCTTGACAGCTCTGCTATGCAGAAGCACAGGAAAGCCGGCAGAGCTGCTCCTCTAGCTGCTCTACGCAGACGCAACTGTAAATCAGCTAGACGTTGATCCTGTTGTGGAAAAGGCAGGAAAGTTGCTGCAAAAGCGTTTTGGCTTGCTGGAAGCAGCAGCAAGCGCGAGGGCTTCTCTGCACGCTGCAAACACAAAACAGAAGCACCTACACGGCGAGAGGAGACTGCCTGACACCTGCTGCACTCAATACAGCTCTGGGCTGCTGCCAGGGCGTGTATTTCAAGGAACTAGCCACGGGGACTCTGCACTGTGCTGGGAGAGTTTCTACAAGGTGAGCAGAAGCTCTTCGCCAGCACCCGCTTGCAGCGACCGAGTTCGGCTTTCCACATTCTTCCCCGGCTCTCTTTCGCTTCTCCGCACAACCTGCGGCTGTACCCAAGACGCCGCTGGCTGTGGTTCCGCGAAGCGCTGCTTTCTCGGCAAAACGCAGCTTCTCGTTCTTGACAGCTCTGCTATGCAGAAGCACAGGAAAGCCGGCAGAGCTGCTCCTCTAGCTGCTCTACGCAGACGCAACTGTAAATCAGCTAGACGTTGATCCTGTTGTGGAAAAGGCAGGAAAGTTGCTGCAAAAGCGTTTTGGCTTGCTGGAAGCAGCAGCAAGCGCGAGGGCTTCTCTGCACGCTGCAAACACAAAACAGAAGCACCTACACGGCGAGAGGAGACTGCCTGACACCTGCTGCACTCAGTACAGCTCTGGGCTGCTGCCAGGGCGTGTATTTCAAGGAACTAGCCACGGGGACTCTGCACTGTGCTGGGAGAGTTTCTACAAGGTGAGCAGAAGCTGTTCGCCAGCACCCGCTTGCAGCGACCGAGTTCGGCTTTCCACATTCTTCCCCGGCTCTCTTTCGCTTCTCCGCACAACCTGCGGCTGTACCCAAGACGCCGCTGGCTGTGGTTCCGCGAAGCGCTGCTTTCTCGGCAAAACGCAGCTTCTCGTTCTTGACAGCTCTGCTATGCAGAAGCACAGGAAAGCCGGCAGAGCTGCTCCTCTAGCTGCTCTACGCAGACGCAACTGTAAATCAGCTAGACGTTGATCCTGTTGTGGAAAAGGCAGGAAAGTTGCTGCAAAAGCGTTTTGGCTTGCTGGAAGCAGCAGCAAGCGCGAGGGCTTCTCTGCACGCTGCAAACACAAAACAGAAGCACCTACACGGCGAGAGGAGACTGCCTGACACCTGCTGCACTCAGTACAGCTCTGGGCTGCTGCCAGGGCGTGTATTTCAAGGAACTAGCCACGGGGACTCTGCACTGTGCTGGGAGAGTTTCTACAAGGTGAGCAGAAGCTCTTCGCCAGCACCCGCTTGCAGCGACCGAGTTCGGCTTTCCACATTCTTCCCCGGCTCTCTTTCGCTTCTCCGCACAACCTGCGGCTGTACCCAAGACGCCGCTGGCTGTGGTTCCGCGAAGCGCTGCTTTCTCGGCAAAACGCAGCTTCTCGTTCTTGACAGCTCTGCTATGCAGAAGCACAGGAAAGCCGGCAGAGCTGCTCCTCTAGCTGCTCTACGCAGACGCAACTGTAAATCAGCTAGACGTTGATCCTGTTGTGGAAAAGGCAGGAAAGTTGCTGCAAAAGCGTTTTGGCTTGCTGGAAGCAGCAGCAAGCGCGAGGGCTTCTCTGCACGCTGCAAACACAAAACAGAAGCACCTACACGGCGAGAGGAGACTGCCTGACACCTGCTGCACTCAGTACAGCTCTGGGCTGCTGCCAGGGCGTGTATTTCAAGGAACTAGCCACGGGGACTCTGCACTGTGCTGGGAGAGTTTCTACAAGGTGAGCAGAAGCTGTTCGCCAGCACCCGCTTGCAGCGACCGAGTTCGGCTTTCCACATTCTTCCCCGGCTCTCTTTCGCTTCTCCGCACAACCTGCGGCTGTACCCAAGACGCCGCTGGCTGTGGTTCCGCGAAGCGCTGCTTTCTCGGCAAAACGCAGCTTCTCGTTCTTGACAGCTCTGCTATGCAGAAGCACAGGAAAGCCGGCAGAGCTGCTCCTCTAGCTGCTCTACGCAGACGCAACTGTAAATCAGCTAGACATTGATCCTGTTGTGGAAAAGGCAGGAAAGTTGCTGCAAAAGCGTTTTGGCTTGCTGGAAGCAGCAGCAAGCGCGAGGGCTTCTCTGCACGCTGCAAACACAAAACAGAAGCACCTACACGGCGAGAGGAGACTGCCTGACACCTGCTGCACTCAGTACAGCTCTGGGCTGCTGCCAGGGCGTGTATTTCAAGGAACTAGCCACGGGGACTCTGCACTGTGCTGGGAGAGTTTCTACAAGGTGAGCAGAAGCTGTTCGCCAGCACCCGCTTGCAGCGACCGAGTTCGGCTTTCCACATTCTTCCCCAGCTCTCTTTCGCTTCTCCGCACAACCTGCGGCTGTACCCAAGACGCCGCTGGCTGTGGTTCCGCGAAGCGCTGCTTTCTCGGCAAAACGCAGCTTCTCGTTCTTGACAGCTCTGCTATGCAGAAGCACAGGAAAGCCGGCAGAGCTGCTCCTCTAGCTGCTCTACGCAGACGCAACTGTAAATCAGCTAGACGTTGATCCTGTTGTGGAAAAGGCAGGAAAGTTGCTGCAAAAGCGTTTTGGCTTGCTGGAAGCAGCAGCAAGCGCGAGGGCTTCTCTGCACGCTGCAAACACAAAACAGAAGCACCTACACGGCGAGAGGAGACTGCCTGACACCTGCTGCACTCAGTACAGCTCTGGGCTGCTGCCAGGGCGTGTATTTCAAGGAACTAGCCACGGGGACTCTGCACTGTGCTGGGAGAGTTTCTACAAGGTGAGCAGAAGCTGTTCGCCAGCACCCGCTTGCAGCGACCGAGTTCGGCTTTCCACATTCTTCCCCGGCTCTCTTTCGCTTCTCCGCACAACCTGCGGCTGTACCCAAGACGCCGCTGGCTGTGGTTCCGCGAAGCGCTGCTTTCTCGGCAAAACGCAGCTTCTCGTTCTTGACAGCTCTGCTATGCAGAAGCACAGGAAAGCCGGCAGAGCTGCTCCTCTAGCTGCTCTACGCAGACGCAACTGTAAATCAGCTAGACGTTGATCCTGTTGTGGAAAAGGCAGGAAAGTTGCTGCAAAAGCGTTTTGGCTTGCTGGAAGCAGCAGCAAGCGCGAGGGCTTCTCTGCACGCTGCAAACACAAAACAGAAGCACCTACACGGCGAGAGGAGACTGCCTGACACCTGCTGCACTCAGTACAGCTCTGGGCTGCTGCCAGGGCGTGTATTTCAAGGAACTAGCCACGGGGACTCTGCACTGTGCTGGGAGAGTTTCTACAAGGTGAGCAGAAGCTGTTCGCCAGCACCCGCTTGCAGCGACCGAGTTCGGCTTTCCACATTCTTCCCCGGCTCTCTTTCGCTTCTCCGCACAGCCTGCGGCTGTACCCAAGACGCCGCTGGCTGTGGTTCCGCGAAGCGCTGCTTTCTCGGCAAAACGCAGCTTCTCGTTCTTGACAGCTCTGCTATGCAGAAGCACAGGAAAGCCGGCAGAGCTGCTCCTCTAGCTGCTCTACGCAGACGCAACTGTAAATCAGCTAGACGTTGATCCTGTTGTGGAAAAGGCAGGAAAGTTGCTGCAAAAGCGTTTTGGCTTGCTGGAAGCAGCAGCAAGCGCGAGGGCTTCTCTGCACGCTGCAAACACAAAACAGAAGCACCTACACGGCGAGAGGAGACTGCCTGACACCTGCTGCACTCAGTACAGCTCTGGGCTGCTGCCAGGGCGTGTATTTCAAGGAACTAGCCACGGGGACTCTGCACTGTGCTGGGAGAGTTTCTACAAGGTGAGCAGAAGCTGTTCGCCAGCACCCGCTTGCAGCGACCGAGTTCGGCTTTCCGCATTCTTCCCCGGCTCTCTTTCGCTTCTCCGCACAACCTGCGGCTGTACCCAAGACGCCGCTGGCTGTGGTTCCGCGAAGCGCTGCTTTCTCGGCAAAACGCAGCTTCTCGTTCTTGACAGCTCTGCTATGCAGAAGCACAGGAAAGCCGGCAGAGCTGCTCCTCTAGCTGCTCTACGCAGACGCAACTGTAAATCAGCTAGACGTTGATCCTGTTGTGGAAAAGGCAGGAAAGTTGCTGCAAAAGCGTTTTGGCTTGCTGGAAGCAGCAGCAAGCGCGAGGGCTTCTCTGCACGCTGCAAACACAAAACAGAAGCACCTACACGGCGAGAGGAGACTGCCTGACACCTGCTGCACTCAGTACAGCTCTGGGCTGCTGCCAGGGCGTGTATTTCAAGGAACTAGCCACGGGGACTCTGCACTGTGCTGGGAGAGTTTCTACAAGGTGAGCAGAAGCTGTTCGCCAGCACCCGCTTGCAGCGACCGAGTTCGGCTTTCCACATTCTTCCCCGGCTCTCTTTCGCTTCTCCGCACAACCTGCGGCTGTACCCAAGATGCCGCTGGCTGTGGTTCCGCGAAGCGCTGCTTTCTCGGCAAAACGCAGCTTCTCGTTCTTGACAGCTCTGCTATGCAGAAGCACAGGAAAGCCGGCAGAGCTGCTCCTCTAGCTGCTCTACGCAGACGCAACTGTAAATCAGCTAGACGTTGATCCTGTTGTGGAAAAGGCAGGAAAGTTGCTGCAAAAGCGTTTTGGCTTGCTGGAAGCAGCAGCAAGCGCGAGGGCTTCTCTGCACGCTGCAAACACAAAACAGAAGCACCTACACGGCAAGAGGAGACTGCCTGACACCTGCTGCACTCAGTACAGCTCTGGGCTGCTGCCAGGGCGTGTATTTCAAGGAACTAGCCACGGGGACTCTGCACTGTGCTGGGAGAGTTTCTACAAGGTGAGCAGAAGCTGTTCGCCAGCACCCGCTTGCAGCGACCGAGTTCGGCTTTCCACATTCTTCCCCGGCTCTCTTTCGCTTCTCCGCACAACCTGCGGCTGTACCCAAGACGCCGCTGGCTGTGGTTCCGCGAAGCGCTGCTTTCTCGGCAAAACGCAGCTTCTCGTTCTTGACAGCTCTGCTATGCAGAAGCACAGGAAAGCCGGCAGAGCTGCTCCTCTAGCTGCTCTACGCAGACGCAACTGTAAATCAGCTAGACGTTGATCCTGTTGTGGAAAAGGCAGGAAAGTTGCTGCAAAAGCGTTTTGGCTTGCTGGAAGCAGCAGCAAGCGCGAGGGCTTCTCTGCACGCTGCAAACACAAAACAGAAGCACCTACACGGCGAGAGGAGACTGCCTGACACCTGCTGCACTCAGTACAGCTCTGGGCTGCTGCCAGGGCGTGTATTTCAAGGAACTAGCCACGGGGACTCTGCACTGTGCTGGGAGAGTTTCTACAAGGTGAGCAGAAGCTGTTCGCCAGCACCCGCTTGCAGCGACCGAGTTCGGCTTTCCGCATTCTTCCCCGGCTCTCTTTCGCTTCTCCGCACAACCTGCGGCTGTACCCAAGACGCCGCTGGCTGTGGTTCCGCGAAGCGCTGCTTTCTCGGCAAAACGCAGCTTCTCGTTCTTGACAGCTCTGCTATGCAGAAGCACAGGAAAGCCGGCAGAGCTGCTCCTCTAGCTGCTCTACGCAGACGCAACTGTAAATCAGCTAGACGTTGATCCTGTTGTGGAAAAGGCAGGAAAGTTGCTGCAAAAGCGTTTTGGCTTGCTGGAAGCAGCAGCAAGCGCGAGGGCTTCTCTGCACGCTGCAAACACAAAACAGAAGCACCTACACGGCGAGAGGAGACTGCCTGACACCTGCTGCACTCAGTACAGCTCTGGGCTGCTGCCAGGGCGTGTATTTCAAGGAACTAGCCACGGGGACTCTGCACTGTGCTGGGAGAGTTTCTACAAGGTGAGCAGAAGCTGTTCGCCAGCACCCGCTTGCAGCGACCGAGTTCGGCTTTCCACATTCTTCCCCGGCTCTCTTTCGCTTCTCCGCACAGCCTGCGGCTGTACCCAAGACGCCGCTGGCTGTGGTTCCGCGAAGCGCTGCTTTCTCGGCAAAACGCAGCTTCTCGTTCTTGACAGCTCTGCTATGCAGAAGCACAGGAAAGCCGGCAGAGCTGCTCCTCTAGCTGCTCTACGCAGACGCAACTGTAAATCAGCAAGACATTGATCCTGTTGTGGAAAAGGCAGGAAAGTTGCTGCAAAAGCGTTTTGGCTTGCTGGAAGCAGCAGCAAGCGCGAGGGCTTCTCTGCACGCTGCAAACACAAAACAGAAGCACCTACACGGCGAGAGGAGACTGCCTGACACCTGCTGCACTCAGTACAGCTCTGGGCTGCTGCCAGGGCGTGTATTTCAAGGAACTAGCCACGGGGACTCTGCACTGTGCTGGGAGAGTTTCTACAAGGTGAGCAGAAGCTGTTCGCCAGCACCCGCTTGCAGCGACCGAGTTCGGCTTTCCGCATTCTTCCCCGGCTCTCTTTCGCTTCTCCGCACAACCTGCGGCTGTACCCAAGACGCCGCTGGCTGTGGTTCCGCGAAGCGCTGCTTTCTCGGCAAAACGCAGCTTCTCGTTCTTGACAGCTCTGCTATGCAGAAGCACAGGAAAGCCGGCAGAGCTGCTCCTCTAGCTGCTCTACGCAGACGCAACTGTAAATCAGCTAGACGTTGATCCTGTTGTGGAAAAGGCAGGAAAGTTGCTGCAAAAGCGTTTTGGCTTGCTGGAAGCAGCAGCAAGCGCGAGGGCTTCTCTGCACGCTGCAAACACAAAACAGAAGCACCTACACGGCGAGAGGAGACTGCCTGACACCTGCTGCACTCAGTACAGCTCTGGGCTGCTGCCAGGGCGTGTATTTCAAGGAACTAGCCACGGGGACTCTGCACTGTGCTGGGAGAGTTTCTACAAGGTGAGCAGAAGCTGTTCGCCAGCACCCGCTTGCAGCGACCGAGTTCGGCTTTCCGCATTCTTCCCCGGCTCTCTTTCGCTTCTCCGCACAACCTGCGGCTGTACCCAAGACGCCGCTGGCTGTGGTTCCGCGAAGCGCTGCTTTCTCGGCAAAACGCAGCTTCTCGTTCTTGACAGCTCTGCTATGCAGAAGCACAGGAAAGCCGGCAGAGCTGCTCCTCTAGCTGCTCTACGCAGACGCAACTGTAAATCAGCTAGACGTTGATCCTGTTGTGGAAAAGGCAGGAAAGTTGCTGCAAAAGCGTTTTGGCTTGCTGGAAGCAGCAGCAAGCGCGAGGGCTTCTCTGCACGCTGCAAACACAAAACAGAAGCACCTACACGGCGAGAGGAGACTGCCTGACACCTGCTGCACTCAGTACAGCTCTGGGCTGCTGCCAGGGCGTGTATTTCAAGGAACTAGCCACGGGGACTCTGCACTGTGCTGGGAGAGTTTCTACAAGGTGAGCAGAAGCTGTTCGCCAGCACCCGCTTGCAGCGACCGAGTTCGGCTTTCCACATTCTTCCCCGGCTCTCTTTCGCTTCTCCGCACAACCTGCGGCTGTACCCAAGACGCCGCTGGCTGTGGTTCCGCGAAGCGCTGCTTTCTCGGCAAAACGCAGCTTCTCGTTCTTGACAGCTCTGCTATGCAGAAGCACAGGAAAGCCGGCAGAGCTGCTCCTCTAGCTGCTCTACGCAGACGCAACTGTAAATCAGCTAGACGTTGATCCTGTTGTGGAAAAGGCAGGAAAGTTGCTGCAAAAGCGTTTTGGCTTGCTGGAAGCAGCAGCAAGCGCGAGGGCTTCTCTGCACGCTGCAAACACAAAACAGAAGCACCTACACGGCGAGAGGAGACTGCCTGACACCTGCTGCACTCAGTACAGCTCTGGGCTGCTGCCAGGGCGTGTATTTCAAGGAACTAGCCACGGGGACTCTGCACTGTGCTGGGAGAGTTTCTACAAGGTGAGCAGAAGCTGTTCGCCAGCACCCGCTTGCAGCGACCGAGTTCGGCTTTCCACATTCTTCCCCGGCTCTCTTTCGCTTCTCCGCACAGCCTGCGGCTGTACCCAAGACGCCGCTGGCTGTGGTTCCGCGAAGCGCTGCTTTCTCGGCAAAACGCAGCTTCTCGTTCTTGACAGCTCTGCTATGCAGAAGCACAGGAAAGCCGGCAGAGCTGCTCCTCTAGCTGCTCTACGCAGACGCAACTGTAAATCAGCTAGACATTGATCCTGTTGTGGAAAAGGCAGGAAAGTTGCTGCAAAAGCGTTTTGGCTTGCTGGAAGCAGCAGCAAGCGCGAGGGCTTCTCTGCACGCTGCAAACACAAAACAGAAGCACCTACACGGCGAGAGGAGACTGCCTGACACCTGCTGCACTCAGTACAGCTCTGGGCTGCTGCCAGGGCGTGTATTTCAAGGAACTAGCCACGGGGACTCTGCACTGTGCTGGGAGAGTTTCTACAAGGTGAGCAGAAGCTGTTCGCCAGCACCCGCTTGCAGCGACCGAGTTCGGCTTTCCACATTCTTCCCCGGCTCTCTTTCGCTTCTCCGCACAACCTGCGGCTGTACCCAAGACGCCGCTGGCTGTGGTTCCGCGAAGCGCTGCTTTCTCGGCAAAACGCAGCTTCTCGTTCTTGACAGCTCTGCTATGCAGAAGCACAGGAAAGCCGGCAGAGCTGCTCCTCTACCTGCTCTACGCAGACGCAACTGTAAATCAGCTAGACATTGATCCTGTTGTGGAAAAGGCAGGAAAGTTGCTGCAAAAGCGTTTTGGCTTGCTGGAAGCAGCAGCAAGCGCGAGGGCTTCTCTGCACGCTGCAAACACAAAACAGAAGCACCTACACGGCGAGAGGAGACTGCCTGACACCTGCTGCACTCAGTACAGCTCTGGGCTGCTGCCAGGGCGTGTATTTCAAGGAACTAGCCACGGGGACTCTGCACTGTGCTGGGAGAGTTTCTACAAGGTGAGCAGAAGCTGTTCGCCAGCACCCGCTTGCAGCGACCGAGTTCGGCTTTCCGCATTCTTCCCCGGCTCTCTTTCGCTTCTCCGCACAACCTGCGGCTGTACCCAAGACGCCGCTGGCTGTGGTTCCGCAAAGCGCTGCTTTCTCGGCAAAACGCAGCTTCTCGTTCTTGACAGCTCTGCTATGCAGAAGCACAGGAAAGCCGGCAGAGCTGCTCCTCTAGCTGCTCTACGCAGACGCAACTGTAAATCAGCTAGACGTTGATCCTGTTGTGGAAAAGGCAGGAAAGTTGCTGCAAAAGCGTTTTGGCTTGCTGGAAGCAGCAGCAAGCGCGAGGGCTTCTCTGCACGCTGCAAACACAAAACAGAAGCACCTACACGGCGAGAGGAGACTGCCTGACACCTGCTGCACTCAGTACAGCTCTGGGCTGCTGCCAGGGCGTGTATTTCAAGGAACTAGCCACGGGGACTCTGCACTGTGCTGGGAGAGTTTCTACAAGGTGAGCAGAAGCTGTTCGCCAGCACCCGCTTGCAGCGACCGAGTTCGGCTTTCCACATTCTTCCCCGGCTCTCTTTCGCTTCTCCGCACAACCTGCGGCTGTACCCAAGACGCCGCTGGCTGTGGTTCCGCGAAGCGCTGCTTTCTCGGCAAAACGCAGCTTCTCGTTCTTGACAGCTCTGCTATGCAGAAGCACAGGAAAGCCGGCAGAGCTGCTCCTCTAGCTGCTCTACGCAGACGCAACTGTAAATCAGCTAGACGTTGATCCTGTTGTGGAAAAGGCAGGAAAGTTGCTGCAAAAGCGTTTTGGCTTGCTGGAAGCAGCAGCAAGCGCGAGGGCTTCTCTGCACGCTGCAAACACAAAACAGAAGCACCTACACGGCGAGAGGAGACTGCCTGACACCTGCTGCACTCAGTACAGCTCTGGGCTGCTGCCAGGGCGTGTATTTCAAGGAACTAGCCACGGGGACTCTGCACTGTGCTGGGAGAGTTTCTACAAGGTGAGCAGAAGCTGTTCGCCAGCACCCGCTTGCAGCGACCGAGTTCGGCTTTCCGCATTCTTCCCCGGCTCTCTTTCGCTTCTCCGCACAACCTGCGGCTGTACCCAAGACGCCGCTGGCTGTGGTTCCGCGAAGCGCTGCTTTCTCGGCAAAACGCAGCTTCTCGTTCTTGACAGCTCTGCTATGCAGAAGCACAGGAAAGCCGGCAGAGCTGCTCCTCTAGCTGCTCTACGCAGACGCAACTGTAAATCAGCTAGACGTTGATCCTGTTGTGGAAAAGGCAGGAAAGTTGCTGCAAAAGCGTTTTGGCTTGCTGGAAGCAGCAGCAAGCGCGAGGGCTTCTCTGCACGCTGCAAACACAAAACAGAAGCACCTACACGGCGAGAGGAGACTGCCTGACACCTGCTGCACTCAGTACAGCTCTGGGCTGCTGCCAGGGCGTGTATTTCAAGGAACTAGCCACGGGGACTCTGCACTGTGCTGGGAGAGTTTCTACAAGGTGAGCAGAAGCTGTTCGCCAGCACCCGCTTGCAGCGACCGAGTTCGGCTTTCCACATTCTTCCCCGGCTCTCTTTCGCTTCTCCGCACAACCTGCGGCTGTACCCAAGACGCCGCTGGCTGTGGTTCCGCGAAGCGCTGCTTTCTCGGCAAAACGCAGCTTCTCGTTCTTGACAGCTCTGCTATGCAGAAGCACAGGAAAGCCGGCAGAGCTGCTCCTCTAGCTGCTCTACGCAGACGCAACTGTAAATCAGCTAGACGTTGATCCTGTTGTGGAAAAGGCAGGAAAGTTGCTGCAAAAGCGTTTTGGCTTGCTGGAAGCAGCAGCAAGCGCGAGGGCTTCTCTGCACGCTGCAAACACAAAACAGAAGCACCTACACGGCGAGAGGAGACTGCCTGACACCTGCTGCACTCAGTACAGCTCTGGGCTGCTGCCAGGGCGTGTATTTCAAGGAACTAGCCACGGGGACTCTGCACTGTGCTGGGAGAGTTTCTACAAGGTGAGCAGAAGCTGTTCGCCAGCACCCGCTTGCAGCGACCGAGTTCGGCTTTCCGCATTCTTCCCCGGCTCTCTTTCGCTTCTCCGCACAACCTGCGGCTGTACCCAAGACGCCGCTGGCTGTGGTTCCGCGAAGCGCTGCTTTCTCGGCAAAACGCAGCTTCTCGTTCTTGACAGCTCTGCTATGCAGAAGCACAGGAAAGCCGGCAGAGCTGCTCCTCTAGCTGCTCTACGCAGACGCAACTGTAAATCAGCTAGACGTTGATCCTGTTGTGGAAAAGGCAGGAAAGTTGCTGCAAAAGCGTTTTGGCTTGCTGGAAGCAGCAGCAAGCGCGAGGGCTTCTCTGCACGCTGCAAACACAAAACAGAAGCACCTACACGGCGAGAGGAGACTGCCTGACACCTGCTGCACTCAGTACAGCTCTGGGCTGCTGCCAGGGCGTGTATTTCAAGGAACTAGCCACGGGGACTCTGCACTGTGCTGGGAGAGTTTCTACAAGGTGAGCAGAAGCTGTTCGCCAGCACCCGCTTGCAGCGACCGAGTTCGGCTTTCCACATTCTTCCCCGGCTCTCTTTCGCTTCTCCGCACAACCTGCGGCTGTACCCAAGACGCCGCTGGCTGTGGTTCCGCGAAGCGCTGCTTTCTCGGCAAAACGCAGCTTCTCGTTCTTGACAGCTCTGCTATGCAGAAGCACAGGAAAGCCGGCAGAGCTGCTCCTCTAGCTGCTCTACGCAGACGCAACTGTAAATCAGCTAGACGTTGATCCTGTTGTGGAAAAGGCAGGAAAGTTGCTGCAAAAGCGTTTTGGCTTGCTGGAAGCAGCAGCAAGCGCGAGGGCTTCTCTGCACGCTGCAAACACAAAACAGAAGCACCTACACGGCGAGAGGAGACTGCCTGACACCTGCTGCACTCAGTACAGCTCTGGGCTGCTGCCAGGGTGTGTATTTCAAGGAACTAGCCACGGGGACTCTGCATTGTGCTGGGAGAGTTTCTACAAGGTGAGCAGAAGCTGTTCGCCAGCACCCGCTTGCAGCGACCGAGTTCGGCTTTCCACATTCTTCCCCGGCTCTCTTTCGCTTCTCCGCACAACCTGCGGCTGTACCCAAGACGCCGCTGGCTGTGGTTCCGCGAAGCGCTGCTTTCTCGGCAAAACGCAGCTTCTCGTTCTTGACAGCTCTGCTATGCAGAAGCACAGGAAAGCCGGCAGAGCTGCTCCTCTAGCTGCTCTACGCAGACGCAACTGTAAATCAGCTAGACGTTGATCCTGTTGTGGAAAAGGCAGGAAAGTTGCTGCAAAAGCTTTTTGGCTTGCTGGAAGCAGCAGCAAGCGCGAGGGCTTCTCTGCACGCTGCAAACACAAAACAGAAGCACCTACACGGCGAGAGGAGACTGCCTGACACCTGCTGCACTCAGTACAGCTCTGGGCTGCTGCCAGGGCGTGTATTTCAAGGAACTAGCCACGGGGACTCTGCACTGTGCTGGGAGAGTTTCTACAAGGTGAGCAGAAGCTGTTCGCCAGCACCCGCTTGCAGCGACCGAGTTCGGCTTTCCGCATTCTTCCCCGGCTCTCTTTCGCTTCTCCGCACAACCTGCGGCTGTACCCAAGACGCCGCTGGCTGTGGTTCCGCGAAGCGCTGCTTTCTCGGCAAAACGCAGCTTCTCGTTCTTGACAGCTCTGCTATGCAGAAGCACAGGAAAGCCGGCAGAGCTGCTCCTCTAGCTGCTCTACGCAGACGCAACTGTAAATCAGCTAGACGTTGATCCTGTTGTGGAAAAGGCAGGAAAGTTGCTGCAAAAGCGTTTTGGCTTGCTGGAAGCAGCAGCAAGCGCGAGGGCTTCTCTGCACGCTGCAAACACAAAACAGAAGCACCTACACGGCGAGAGGAGACTGCCTGACACCTGCTGCACTCAGTACAGCTCTGGGCTGCTGCCAGGGCGTGTATTTTAAGGAACTAGCCACGGGGACTCTGCACTGTGCTGGGAGAGTTTCTACAAGGTGAGCAGAAGCTGTTCGCCCGCACCCGCTTGCAGCGACCGAGTTCGGCTTTCCGCATTCTTCCCCGGCTCTCTTTCGCTTCTCCGCACAACCTGCGGCTGTACCCAAGACGCCGCTGGCTGTGGTTCCGCGAAGCGCTGCTTTCTCGGCAAAACGCAGCTTCTCGTTCTTGACAGCTCTGCTATGCAGAAGCACAGGAAAGCCGGCAGAGCTGCTCCTCTAGCTGCTCTACGCAGACGCAACTGTAAATCAGCTAGACGTTGATCCTGTTGTGGAAAAGGCAGGAAAGTTGCTGCAAAAGCGTTTTGGCTTGCTGGAAGCAGCAGCAAGCGCGAGGGCTTCTCTGCACGCTGCAAACACAAAACAGAAGCACCTACACGGCGAGAGGAGACTGCCTGACACCTGCTGCACTCAGTACAGCTCTGGGCTGCTGCCAGGGCGTGTATTTCAAGGAACTAGCCACGGGGACTCTGCACTGTGCTGGGAGAGTTTCTACAAGGTGAGCAGAAGCTGTTCGCCAGCACCCGCTTGCAGCGACCGAGTTCGGCTTTCCGCATTCTTCCCCGGCTCTCTTTCGCTTCTCCGCACAACCTGCGGCTGTACCCAAGACGCCGCTGGCTGTGGTTCCGCGAAGCGCTGCTTTCTCGGCAAAACGCAGCTTCTCGTTCTTGACAGCTCTGCTATGCAGAAGCACAGGAAAGCCGGCAGAGCTGCTCCTCTAGCTGCTCTACGCAGACGCAACTGTAAATCAGCTCGACGTTGATCCTGTTGTGGAAAAGGCAGGAAAGTTGCTGCAAAAGCGTTTTGGCTTGCTGGAAGCAGCAGCAAGCGCGAGGGCTTCTCTGCACGCTGCAAACACAAAACAGAAGCACCTACACGGCGAGAGGAGACTGCCTGACACCTGCTGCACTCAGTACAGCTCTGGGCTGCTGCCAGGGCGTGTATTTCAAGGAACTAGCCACGGGGACTCTGCACTGTGCTGGGAGAGTTTCTACAAGGTGAGCAGAAGCTGTTCGCCAGCACCCGCTTGCAGCGACCGAGTTCGGCTTTCCGCATTCTTCCCCGGCTCTCTTTCGCTTCTCCGCACAACCTGCGGCTGTACCCAAGACGCCGCTGGCTGTGGTTCCGCGAAGCGCTGCTTTCTCGGCAAAACGCAGCTTCTCGTTCTTGACAGCTCTGCTATGCAGAAGCACAGGAAAGCCGGCAGAGCTGCTCCTCTACCTGCTCTACGCAGACGCAACTGTAAATCAGCTAGACGTTGATCCTGTTGTGGAAAAGGCAGGAAAGTTGCTGCAAAAGCGTTTTGGCTTGCTGGAAGCAGCAGCAAGCGCGAGGGCTTCTCTGCACGCTGCAAACACAAAACAGAAGCACCTACACGGCGAGAGGAGACTGCCTGACACCTGCTGCACTCAGTACAGCTCTGGGCTGCGGCCAGGGCGTGTATTTCAAGGAACTAGCCACGGGGACTCTGCACTGTGCTGGGAGAGTTTCTACAAGGTGAGCAGAAGCTGTTCGCCAGCACCCGCTTGCAGCAACCGAGTACGGCTTTCCGCATTCTTCCCCGGCTCTCTTTCGCTTCTCCGCACAACCTGCGGCTGTACCCAAGACGCCGCTGGCTGTGGTTCCGCGAAGCGCTGCTTTCTCGGCAAAACGCAGCTTCTCGTTCTTGACAGCTCTGCTATGCAGAAGCACAGGAAAGCCGGCAGAGCTGCTCCTCTAGCTGCTCTACGCAGACGCAACTGTAAATCAGCTAGACATTGATCCTGTTGTGGAAAAGGCAGGAAAGTTGCTGCAAAAGCGTTTTGGCTTGCTGGAAGCAGCAGCAAGCGCGAGGGCTTCTCTGCACGCTGCAAACACAAAACAGAAGCACCTACACGGCGAGAGGAGACTGCCTGACACCTGCTGCACTCAGTACAGCTCTGGGCTGCTGCCAGGGCGTGTATTTCAAGGAACTAGCCACGGGGACTCTGCACTGTGCTGGGAGAGTTTCTACAAGGTGAGCAGAAGCTGTTCGCCAGCACCCACTTGCAGCGACCGAGTTCGGCTTTCCGCATTCTTCCCCGGCTCTCTTTCGCTTCTCCGCACAACCTGCGGCTGTACCCAAGACGCCGCTGGCTGTGGTTCCGCGAAGCGCTGCTTTCTCGGCAAAACGCAGCTTCTCGTTCTTGACAGCTCTGCTATGCAGAAGCACAGGAAAGCCGGCAGAGCTGCTCCTCTAGCTGCTCTACGCAGACGCAACTGTAAATCAGCTAGACATTGATCCTGTTGTGGAAAAGGCAGGAAAGTTGCTGCAAAAGCGTTTTGGCTTGCTGGAAGCAGCAGCAAGCGCGAGGGCTTCTCTGCACGCTGCAAACACAAAACAGAAGCACCTACACGGCGAGAGGAGACTGCCTGACACCTGCTGCACTCAGTACAGCTCTGGGCTGCTGCCAGGGCGTGTATTTCAAGGAACTAGCCACGGGGACTCTGCACTGTGCTGGGAGAGTTTCTACAAGGTGAGCAGAAGCTGTTCGCCAGCACCCGCTTGCAGCGACCGAGTTCGGCTTTCCACATTCTTCCCCGGCTCTCTTTCGCTTCTCCGCACAACCTGCGGCTGTACCCAAGACGCCGCTGGCTGTGGTTCCGCGAAGCGCTGCTTTCTCGGCAAAACGCAGCTTCTCGTTCTTGACAGCTCTGCTATGCAGAAGCACAGGAAAGCCGGCAGAGCTGCTCCTCTAGCTGCTCTACGCAGACGCAACTGTAAATCAGCTAGACATTGATCCTGTTGTGGAAAAGGCAGGAAAGTTGCTGCAAAAGCGTTTTGGCTTGCTGGAAGCAGCAGCAAGCGCGAGGGCTTCTCTGCACGCTGCAAACACAAAACAGAAGCACCTACACGGCGAGAGGAGACTGCCTGACACCTGCTGCACTCAGTACAGCTCTGGGCTGCTGCCAGGGCGTGTATTTCAAGGAACTAGCCACGGGGACTCTGCACTGTGCTGGGAGAGTTTCTACAAGGTGAGCAGAAGCTGTTCGCCAGCACCCGCTTGCAGCGACCGAGTTCGGCTTTCCACATTCTTCCCCGGCTCTCTTTCGCTTCTCCGCACAACCTGCGGCTGTACCCAAGACGCCGCTGGCTGTGGTTCCGCGAAGCGCTGCTTTCTCGGCAAAACGCAGCTTCTCGTTCTTGACAGCTCTGCTATGCAGAAGCACAGGAAAGCCGGCAGAGCTGCTCCTCTAGCTGCTCTACGCAGACGCAACTGTAAATCAGCTAGACGTTGATCCTGTTGTGGAAAAGGCAGGAAAGTTGCTGCAAAAGCGTTTTGGCTTGCTGGAAGCAGCAGCAAGCGCGAGGGCTTCTCTGCATGCTGCAAACACAAAACAGAAGCACCTACACGGCGAGAGGAGACTGCCTGACACCTGCTGCACTCAGTACAGCTCTGGGCTGCTGCCAGGGCGTGTATTTCAAGGAACTAGCCACGGGGACTCTGCACTGTGCTGGGAGAGTTTCTACAAGGTGAGCAGAAGCTGTTCGCCAGCACCCGCTTGCAGCGACCGAGTTCGGCTTTCCGCATTCTTCCCCGGCTCTCTTTCGCTTCTCCGCACAACCTGCGGCTGTACCCAAGACGCCGCTGGCTGTGGTTCCGCGAAGCGCTGCTTTCTCGGCAAAACGCAGCTTCTCGTTCTTGACAGCTCTGCTATGCAGAAGCACAGGAAAGCCGGCAGAGCTGCTCCTCTAGCTGCTCTACGCAGACGCAACTGTAAATCAGCTAGACGTTGATCCTGTTGTGGAAAAGGCAGGAAAGTTGCTGCAAAAGCGTTTTGGCTTGCTGGAAGCAGCAGCAAGCGCGAGGGCTTCTCTGCACGCTGCAAACACAAAACAGAAGCACCTACACGGCGAGAGGAGACTGCCTGACACCTGCTGCACTCAGTACAGCTCTGGGCTGCTGCCAGGGCGTGTATTTCAAGGAACTAGCCACGGGGACTCTGCACTGTGCTGGGAGAGTTTCTACAAGGTGAGCAGAAGCTGTTCGCCAGCACCCGCTTGCAGCGACCGAGTTCGGCTTTCCACATTCTTCCCCGGCTCTCTTTCGCTTCTCCGCACAACCTGCGGCTGTACCCAAGACGCCGCTGGCTGTGGTTCCGCGAAGCGCTGCTTTCTCGGCAAAACGCAGCTTCTCGTTCTTGACAGCTCTGCTATGCAGAAGCACAGGAAAGCCGGCAGAGCTGCTCCTCTAGCTGCTCTACGCAGACGCAACTGTAAATCAGCTAGACGTTGATCCTGTTGTGGAAAAGGCAGGAAAGTTGCTGCAAAAGCGTTTTGGCTTGCTGGAAGCAGCAGCAAGCGCGAGGGCTTCTCTGCACGCTGCAAACACAAAACAGAAGCACCTACACGGCGAGAGGAGACTGCCTGACACCTGCTGCACTCAGTACAGCTCTGGGCTGCTGCCAGGGCGTGTATTTCAAGGAACTAGCCACGGGGACTCTGCACTGTGCTGGGAGAGTTTCTACAAGGTGAGCAGAAGCTGTTCGCCAGCACCCACTTGCAGCGACCGAGTTCGGCTTTCCGCATTCTTCCCCGGCTCTCTTTCGCTTCTCCGCACAACCTGCGGCTGTACCCAAGACGCCGCTGGCTGTGGTTCCGCGAAGCGCTGCTTTCTCGGCAAAACGCAGCTTCTCGTTCTTGACAGCTCTGCTATGCAGAAGCACAGGAAAGCCGGCAGAGCTGCTCCTCTAGCTGCTCTACGCAGACGCAACTGTAAATCAGCTAGACATTGATCCTGTTGTGGAAAAGGCAGGAAAGTTGCTGCAAAAGCGTTTTGGCTTGCTGGAAGCAGCAGCAAGCGCGAGGGCTTCTCTGCACGCTGCAAACACAAAACAGAAGCACCTACACGGCGAGAGGAGACTGCCTGACACCTGCTGCACTCAGTACAGCTCTGGGCTGCTGCCAGGGCGTGTATTTCAAGGAACTAGCCACGGGGACTCTGCACTGTGCTGGGAGAGTTTCTACAAGGTGAGCAGAAGCTGTTCACCAGCACCCGCTTGCAGCGACCGAGTTCGGCTTTCCACATTCTTCCCCGGCTCTCTTTCGCTTCTCCGCACAACCTGCGGCTGTACCCAAGACGCCGCTGGCTGTGGTTCCGCGAAGCGCTGCTTTCTCGGCAAAACGCAGCTTCTCGTTCTTGACAGCTCTGCTATGCAGAAGCACAGGAAAGCCGGCAGAGCTGCTCCTCTAGCTGCTCTACGCAGACGCAACTGTAAATCAGCTAGACGTTGATCCTGTTGTGGAAAAGGCAGGAAAGTTGCTGCAAAAGCGTTTTGGCTTGCTGGAAGCAGCAGCAAGCGCGAGGGCTTCTCTGCACGCTGCAAACACAAAACAGAAGCACCTACACGGCGAGAGGAGACTGCCTGACACCTGCTGCACTCAGTACAGCTCTGGGCTGCTGCCAGGGCGTGTATTTCAAGGAACTAGCCACGGGGACTCTGCACTGTGCTGGGAGAGTTTCTACAAGGTGAGCAGAAGCTGTTCTCCAGCACCCGCTTGCAGCGACCGAGTTCGGCTTTCCACATTCTTCCCCGGCTCTCTTTCGCTTCTCCGCACAACCTGCGGCTGTACCCAAGACGCCGCTGGCTGTGGTTCCGCGAAGCGCTGCTTTCTCGGCAAAACGCAGCTTCTCGTTCTTGACAGCTCTGCTATGCAGAAGCACAGGAAAGCCGGCAGAGCTGCTCCTCTAGCTGCTCTACGCAGACGCAACTGTAAATCAGCTAGACGTTGATCCTGTTGTGGAAAAGGCAGGAAAGTTGCTGCAAAAGCGTTTTGGCTTGCTGGAAGCAGCAGCAAGCGCGAGGGCTTCTCTGCACGCTGCAAACACAAAACAGAAGCACCTACACGGCGAGAGGAGACTGCCTGACACCTGCTGCACTCAGTACAGCTCTGGGCTGCGGCCAGGGCGTGTATTTCAAGGAACTAGCCACGGGGACTCTGCACTGTGCTGGGAGAGTTTCTACAAGGTGAGCAGAAGCTGTTCGCCAGCACCCGCTTGCAGCGACCGAGTTCGGCTTTCCACATTCTTCCCCGGCTCTCTTTCGCTTCTCCGCACAACCTGCGGCTGTACCCAAGACGCCGCTGGCTGTGGTTCCGCGAAGCGCTGCTTTCTCGGCAAAACGCAGCTTCTCGTTCTTGACAGCTCTGCTATGCAGAAGCACAGGAAAGCCGGCAGAGCTGCTCCTCTAGCTGCTCTACGCAGACGCAACTGTAAATCAGCTAGACGTTGATCCTGTTGTGGAAAAGGCAGGAAAGTTGCTGCAAAAGCGTTTTGGCTTGCTGGAAGCAGCAGCAAGCGCGAGGGCTTCTCTGCACGCTGCAAACACAAAACAGAAGCACCTACACGGCGAGAGGAGACTGCCTGACACCTGCTGCACTCAGTACAGCTCTGGGCTGCTGCCAGGGCGTGTATTTCAAGGAACTAGCCACGGGGACTCTGCACTGTGCTGGGAGAGTTTCTACAAGGTGAGCAGAAGCTGTTCGCCAGCACCCGCTTGCAGCGACCGAGTTCGGCTTTCCGCATTCTTCCCCGGCTCTCTTTCGCTTCTCCGCACAACCTGCGGCTGTACCCAAGACGCCGCTGGCTGTGGTTCCGCGAAGCGCTGCTTTCTCGGCAAAACGCAGCTTCTCGTTCTTGACAGCTCTGCTATGCAGAAGCACAGGAAAGCCGGCAGAGCTGCTCCTCTAGCTGCTCTACGCAGACGCAACTGTAAATCAGCTAGACGTTGATCCTGTTGTGGAAAAGGCAGGAAAGTTGCTGCAAAAGCGTTTTGGCTTGCTGGAAGCAGCAGCAAGCGCGAGGGCTTCTCTGCACGCTGCAAACACAAAACAGAAGCACCTACACGGCGAGAGGAGACTGCCTGACACCTGCTGCACTCAGTACAGCTCTGGGCTGCTGCCAGGGCGTGTATTTCAAGGAACTAGCCACGGGGACTCTGCACTGTGCTGGGAGAGTTTCTACAAGGTGAGCAGAAGCTGTTCGCCAGCACCCGCTTGCAGCGACCGAGTTCGGCTTTCCACATTCTTCCCCGGCTCTCTTTCGCTTCTCCGCACAACCTGCGGCTGTACCCAAGACGCCGCTGGCTGTGGTTCCGCGAAGCGCTGCTTTCTCGGCAAAACGCAGCTTCTCGTTCTTGACAGCTCTGCTATGCAGAAGCACAGGAAAGCCGGCAGAGCTGCTCCTCTAGCTGCTCTACACAGACGCAACTGTAAATCAGCTAGACGTTGATCCTGTTGTGGAAAAGGCAGGAAAGTTGCTGCAAAAGCGTTTTGGCTTGCTGGAAGCAGCAGCAAGCGCGAGGGCTTCTCTGCACGCTGCAAACACAAAACAGAAGCACCTACACGGCGAGAGGAGACTGCCTGACACCTGCTGCACTCAGTACAGCTCTGGGCTGCTGCCAGGGCGTGTATTTCAAGGAACTAGCCACGGGGACTCTGCACTGTGCTGGGAGAGTTTCTACAAGGTGAGCAGAAGCTGTTCGCCAGCACCCGCTTGCAGCGACCGAGTACGGCTTTCCGCATTCTTCCCCGGCTCTCTTTCGCTTCTCCGCACAACCTGCGGCTGTACCCAAGACGCCGCTGGCTGTGGTTCCGCGAAGCGCTGCTTTCTCGGCAAAACGCAGCTTCTCGTTCTTGACAGCTCTGCTATGCAGAAGCACAGGAAAGCCGGCAGAGCTGCTCCTCTAGCTGCTCTACGCAGACGCAACTGTAAATCAGCTAGACATTGATCCTGTTGTGGAAAAGGCAGGAAAGTTGCTGCAAAAGCGTTTTGGCTTGCTGGAAGCAGCAGCAAGCGCGAGGGCTTCTCTGCACGCTGCAAACACAAAACAGAAGCACCTACACGGCGAGAGGAGACTGCCTGACACCTGCTGCACTCAGTACAGCTCTGGGCTGCTGCCAGGTCGTGTATTTCAAGGAACTAGCCACGGGGACTCTGCACTGTGCTGGGAGAGTTTCTACAAGGTGAGCAGAAGCTGTTCGCCAGCACCCGCTTGCAGCGACCGAGTTCGGCTTTCCGCATTCTTCCCCGGCTCTCTTTCGCTTCTCCGCACAACCTGCGGCTGTACCCAAGACGCCGCTGGCTGTGGTTCCGCGAAGCGCTGCTTTCTCGGCAAAACGCAGCTTCTCGTTCTTGACAGCTCTGCTATGCAGAAGCACAGGAAAGCCGGCAGAGCTGCTCCTCTAGCTGCTCTACGCAGACGCAACTGTAAATCAGCTAGACATTGATCCTGTTGTGGAAAAGGCAGGAAAGTTGCTGCAAAAGCGTTTTGGCTTGCTGGAAGCAGCAGCAAGCGCGAGGGCTTCTCTGCACGCTGCAAACACAAAACAGAAGCACCTACACGGCGAGAGGAGACTGCCTGACACCTGCTGCACTCAGTACAGCTCTGGGCTGCTGCCAGGGCGTGTATTTCAAGGAACTAGCCACGGGGACTCTGCACTGTGCTGGGAGAGTTTCTACAAGGTGAGCAGAAGCTGTTCGCCAGCACCCGCTTGCAGCGACCGAGTACGGCTTTCCACATTCTTGCCCGGCTCTCTTTCGCTTCTCCGCACAACCTGCGGCTGTACCCAAGACGCCGCTGGCTGTGGTTCCGCGAAGCGCTGCTTTCTCGGCAAAACGCAGCTTCTCGTTCTTGACAGCTCTGCTATGCAGAAGCACAGGAAAGCCGGCAGAGCTGCTCCTCTAGCTGCTCTACGCAGACGCAACTGTAAATCAGCTAGACATTGATCCTGTTGTGGAAAAGGCAGGAAAGTTGCTGCAAAAGTGTTTTGGCTTGCTGGAAGCAGCAGCAAGCGCGAGGGCTTCTCTGCACGCTGCAAACACAAAACAGAAGCACCTACACGGCGAGAGGAGACTGCCTGACACCTGCTGCACTCAGTACAGCTCTGGGCTGCTGCCAGGGCGTGTATTTCAAGGAACTAGCCACGGGGACTCTGCACTGTGCTGGGAGAGTTTCTACAAGGTGAGCAGAAGCTGTTCGCCAGCACCCGCTTGCAGCGACCGAGTTCGGCTTTCCACATTCTTCCCCGGCTCTCTTTCGCTTCTCCGCACAACCTGCGGCTGTACCCAAGACGCCGCTGGCTGTGGTTCCGCGAAGCGCTGCTTTCTCGGCAAAACGCAGCTTCTCGTTCTTGACAGCTCTGCTATGCAGAAGCACAGGAAAGCCGGCAGAGCTGCTCCTCTAGCTGCTCTACGCAGACGCAACTGTAAATCAGCTAGACGTTGATCCTGTTGTGGAAAAGGCAGGAAAGTTGCTGCAAAAGCGTTTTGGCTTGCTGGAAGCAGCAGCAAGCGCGAGGGCTTCTCTGCACGCTGCAAACACAAAACAGAAGCACCTACACGGCGAGAGGAGACTGCCTGACACCTGCTGCACTCAGTACAGCTCTGGGCTGCTGCCAGGGCGTGTATTTCAAGGAACTAGCCACGGGGACTCTGCACTGTGCTGGGAGAGTTTCTACAAGGTGAGCAGAAGCTGTTCGCCAGCACCCGCTTGCAGCGACCGAGTTCGGCTTTCCACATTCTTCCCCGGCTCTCTTTCGCTTCTCCGCACAACCTGCGGCTGTACCCAAGACGCCGCTGGCTGTGGTTCCGCGAAGCGCTGCTTTCTCGGCAAAACGCAGCTTCTCGTTCTTGACAGCTCTGCTATGCAGAAGCACAGGAAAGCCGGCAGAGCTGCTCCTCTAGCTGCTCTACGCAGACGCAACTGTAAATCAGCTAGACGTTGATCCTGTTGTGGAAAAGGCAGGAAAGTTGCTGCAAAAGCGTTTTGGCTTGCTGGAAGCAGCAGCAAGCGCGAGGGCTTCTCTGCACGCTGCAAACACAAAACAGAAGCACCTACACGGCGAGAGGAGACTGCCTGACACCTGCTGCACTCAGTACAGCTCTGGGCTGCTGCCAGGGCGTGTATTTCAAGGAACTAGCCACGGGGACTCTGCACTGTGCTGGGAGAGTTTCTACAAGGTAAGCAGAAGCTGTTCGCCAGCACCCGCTTGCAGCGACCGAGTACGGCTTTCCGCATTCTTCCCCGGCTCTCTTTCGCTTCTCCGCACAACCTGCGGCTGTACCCAAGACGCCGCTGGCTGTGGTTCCGCGAAGCGCTGCTTTCTCGGCAAAACGCAGCTTCTCGTTCTTGACAGCTCTGCTATGCAGAAGCACAGGAAAGCCGGCAGAGCTGCTCCTCTAGCTGCTCTACGCAGACGCAACTGTAAATCAGCTAGACATTGATCCTGTTATGGAAAAGGCAGGAAAGTTGCTGCAAAAGCGTTTTGGCTTGCTGGAAGCAGCAGCAAGCGCGAGGGCTTCTCTGCACGCTGCAAACACAAAACAGAAGCACCTACACGGCGAGAGGAGACTGCCTGACACCTGCTGCACTCAGTACAGCTCTGGGCTGCTGCCAGGGCGTGTATTTCAAGGAACTAGCCACGGGGACTCTGCACTGTGCTGGGAGAGTTTCTACAAGGTGAGCAGAAGCTGTTCGCCAGCACCCGCTTGCAGCGACCGAGTTCGGCTTTCCGCATTCTTCCCCGGCTCTCTTTCGCTTCTCCGCACAACCTGCGGCTGTACCCAAGACGCCGCTGGCTGTGGTTCCGCGAAGCGCTGCTTTCTCGGCAAAACGCAGCTTCTCGTTCTTGACAGCTCTGCTATGCAGAAGCACAGGAAAGCCGGCAGAGCTGCTCCTCTAGCTGCTCTACGCAGACGCAACTGTAAATCAGCTAGACGTTGATCCTGTTGTGGAAAAGGCAGGAAAGTTGCTGCAAAAGCGTTTTGGCTTGCTGGAAGCAGCAGCAAGCGCGAGGGCTTCTCTGCACGCTGCAAACACAAAACAGAAGCACCTACACGGCGAGAGGAGACTGCCTGACACCTGCTGCACTCAGTACAGCTCTGGGCTGCTGCCAGGGCGTGTATTTCAAGGAACTAGCCACGGGGACTCTGCACTGTGCTGGGAGAGTTTCTACAAGGTGAGCAGAAGCTGTTCGCCAGCACCCGCTTGCATCGACCGAGTTCGGCTTTCCGCATTCTTCCCCGGCTCTCTTTCGCTTCTCCGCACAACCTGCGGCTGTACCCAAGACGCCGCTGGCTGTGGTTCCGCGAAGCGCTGCTTTCTCGGCAAAACGCAGCTTCTCGTTCTTGACAGCTCTGCTATGCAGAAGCACAGGAAAGCCGGCAGAGCTGCTCCTCTAGCTGCTCTACGCAGACGCAACTGTAAATCAGCTAGACGTTGATCCTGTTGTGGAAAAGGCAGGAAAGTTGCTGCAAAAGCGTTTTGGCTTGCTGGAAGCAGCAGCAAGCGCGAGGGCTTCTCTGCACGCTGCAAACACAAAACAGAAGCACCTACACGGCGAGAGGAGACTGCCTGACACCTGCTGCACTCAGTACAGCTCTGGGCTGCTGCCAGGGCGTGTATTTCAAGGAACTAGCCACGGGGACTCTGCACTGTGCTGGGAGAGTTTCTACAAGGTGAGCAGAAGCTGTTCGCCAGCACCCGCTTGCAGCGACCGAGTTCGGCTTTCCACATTCTTCCCCGGCTCTCTTTCGCTTCTCCGCACAACCTGCGGCTGTACCCAAGACGCCGCTGGCTGTGGTTCCGCGAAGCGCTGCTTTCTCGGCAAAACGCAGCTTCTCGTTCTTGACAGCTCTGCTATGCAGAAGCACAAGAAAGCCGGCAGAGCTGCTCTTCTAGCTGCTCTACGCAGACGCAACTGTAAATCAGCTAGACATTGATCCTGTTGTGGAAAAGGCAGGAAAGTTGCTGCAAAAGCGTTTTGGCTTGCTGGAAGCAGCAGCAAGCGCGAGGGCTTCTCTGCACGCTGCAAACACAAAACAGAAGCACCTACACGGCGAGAGGAGACTGCCTGACACCTGCTGCACTCAGTACAGCTCTGGGCTGCTGCCAGGGCGTGTATTTCAAGGAACTAACCACGGGGACTCTGCACTGTGCTGGGAGAGTTTCTACAAGGTGAGCAGAAGCTGTTCGCCAGCACCCGCTTGCAGCGACCGAGTTCGGCTTTCCACATTCTTCCCCGGCTCTCTTTCGCTTCTCCGCACAACCTGCGGCTGTACCCAAGACGCCGCTGGCTGTGGTTCCGCGAAGTGCTGCTTTCTCGGCAAAACGCAGCTTCTCGTTCTTGACAGCTCTGCTATGCAGAAGCACAGGAAAGCCGGCAGAGCTGCTCCTCTAGCTGCTCTACGCAGACGCAACTGTAAATCATCTAGACGTTGATCCTGTTGTGGAAAAGGCAGGAAAGTTGCTGCAAAAGCGTTTTGGCTTGCTGGAAGCAGCAGCAAGCGCGAGGGCTTCTCTGCACGCTGCAAACACAAAACAGAAGCACCTACACGGCGAGAGGAGACTGCCTGACACCTGCTGCACTCAGTACAGCTCTGGGCTGCTGCCAGGGCGTGTATTTCAAGGAACTAGCCACGGGGACTCTGCACTGTGCTGGGAGAGTTTCTACAAGGTGAGCAGAAGCTGTTCGCCAGCACCCGCTTGCAGCGACCGAGTTCGGCTTTCCACATTCTTCCCCGGCTCTCTTTCGCTTCTCCGCACAACCTGCGGCTGTACCCAAGACGCCGCTGGCTGTGGTTCCGCGAAGCGCTGCTTTCTCGGCAAAACGCAGCTTCTCGTTCTTGACAGCTCTGCTATGCAGAAGCACAAGAAAGCCGGCAGAGCTGCTCCTCTAGCTGCTCTACGCAGACGCAACTGTAAATCAGCTAGACATTGATCCTGTTGTGGAAAAGGCAGGAAAGTTGCTGCAAAAGCGTTTTGGCTTGCTGGAAGCAGCAGCAAGCGCGAGGGCTTCTCTGCACGCTGCAAACACAAAACAGAAGCACCTACACGGCGAGAGGAGACTGCCTGACACCTGCTGCACTCAGTACAGCTCTGGGCTGCTGCCAGGGCGTGTATTTCAAGGAACTAACCACGGGGACTCTGCACTGTGCTGGGAGAGTTTCTACAAGGTGAGCAGAAGCTGTTCGCCAGCACCCGCTTGCAGCGACCGAGTTCGGCTTTCCACATTCTTCCCCGGCTCTCTTTCGCTTCTCCGCACAACCTGCGGCTGTACCCAAGACGCCGCTGGCTGTGGTTCCGCGAAGCGCTGCTTTCTCGGCAAAACGCAGCTTCTCGTTCTTGACAGCTCTGCTATGCAGAAGCACAGGAAAGCCGGCAGAGCTGCTCCTCTAGCTGCTCTACGCAGACGCAACTGTAAATCATCTAGACGTTGATCCTGTTGTGGAAAAGGCAGGAAAGTTGCTGCAAAAGCGTTTTGGCTTGCTGGAAGCAGCAGCAAGCGCGAGGGCTTCTCTGCACGCTGCAAACACAAAACAGAAGCACCTACACGGCGAGAGGAGACTGCCTGACACCTGCTGCACTCAGTACAGCTCTGGGCTGCTGCCAGGGCGTGTATTTCAAGGAACTAGCCACGGGGACTCTGCACTGTGCTGGGAGAGTTTCTACAAGGTGAGCAGAAGCTGTTCGCCAGCACCCGCTTGCAGCGACCGAGTTCGGCTTTCCGCATTCTTCCCCGGCTCTCTTTCGCTTCTCCGCACAACCTGCGGCTGTACCCAAGACGCCGCTGGCTGTGGTTCCGCGAAGCGCTGCTTTCTCGGCAAAACGCAGCTTCTCGTTCTTGACAGCTCTGCTATGCAGAAGCACAGGAAAGCCGGCAGAGCTGCTCCTCTAGCTGCTCTACGCAGACGCAACTGTAAATCAGCTAGACGTTGATCCTGTTGTGGAAAAGGCAGGAAAGTTGCTGCAAAAGCGTTTTGGCTTGCTGGAAGCAGCAGCAAGCACGAGGGCTTCTCTGCACGCTGCAAACACAAAACAGAAGCACCTACACGGCGAGAGGAGACTGCCTGACACCTGCTGCACTCAGTACAGCTCTGGGCTGCTGCCAGGGCGTGTATTTCAAGGAACTAGCCACGGGGACTCTGCACTGTGCTGGGAGAGTTTCTACAAGGTGAGCAGAAGCTGTTCGCCAGCACCCGCTTGCAGCGACCGAGTTCGGCTTTCCACATTCTTCCCCGGCTCTCTTTCGCTTCTCCGCACAACCTGCGGCTGTACCCAAGACGCCGCTGGCTGTGGTTCCGCGAAGCGCTGCTTTCTCGGCAAAACGCAGCTTCTCGTTCTTGACAGCTCTGCTATGCAGAAGCACAGGAAAGCCGGCAGAGCTGCTCCTCTAGCTGCTCTACGCAGACGCAACTGTAAATCAGCTAGACGTTGATCCTGTTGTGGAAAAGGCAGGAAAGTTGCTGCAAAAGCGTTTTGGCTTGCTGGAAGCAGCAGCAAGCGCGAGGGCTTCTCTGCACGCTGCAAACACAAAACAGAAGCACCTACACGGCGAGAGGAGACTGCCTGACACCTGCTGCACTCAGTACAGCTCTGGGCTGCTGCCAGGGCGTGTATTTCAAGGAACTAGCCACGGGGACTCTGCACTGTGCTGAGAGAGTTTCTACAAGGTGAGCAGAAGCTGTTCGCCAGCACCCGCTTGCAGCGACCGAGTTCGGCTTTCTGCATTCTTCCCCGGCTCTCTTTCGCTTCTCCGCACAACCTGCGGCTGTACCCAAGACGCCGCTGGCTGTGGTTTCGCGAAGCGCTGCTTTCTCGGCAAAACGCAGCTTCTCGTTCTTGACAGCTCTGCTATGCAGAAGCACAGGAAAGCCGGCAGAGCTGCTCCTCTAGCTGCTCTACGCAGACGCAACTGTAAATCAGCTAGACGTTGATCCTGTTGTGGAAAAGGCAGGAAAGTTGCTGCAAAAGCGTTTTGGCTTGCTGGAAGCAGCAGCAAGCGCGAGGGCTTCTCTGCACGCTGCAAACACAAAACAGAAGCACCTACACGGCGAGAGGAGACTGCCTGACACCTGCTGCACTCAGTACAGCTCTGGGCTGCTGCCAGGGCGTGTATTTCAAGGAACTAGCCACGGGGACTCTGCACTGTGCTGGGAGAGTTTCTACAAGGTGAGCAGAAGCTGTTCGCCAGCACCCGCTTGCAGCGACCGAGTTCGGCTTTCCACATTCTTCCCCGGCTCTCTTTCGCTTCTCCGCACAACCTGCGGCTGTACCCAAGACGCCGCTGGCTGTGGTTCCGCGAAGCGCTGCTTTCTCGGCAAAACGCAGCTTCTCGTTCTTGACAGCTCTGCTATGCAGAAGCACAGGAAAGCCGGCAGAGCTGCTCCTCTAGCTGCTCTACGCAGACGCAACTGTAAATCAGCTAGACGTTGATCCTGTTGTGGAAAAGGCAGGAAAGTTGCTGCAAAAGCGTTTTGGCTTGCTGGAAGCAGCAGCAAGCGCGAGGGCTTCTCTGAACGCTGCAAACACAAAACAGAAGCACCTACACGGCGAGAGGAGACTGCCTGACACCTGCTGCACTCAGTACAGCTCTGGGCTGCTGCCAGGGCGTGTATTTCAAGGAACTAGCCACGGGGACTCTGCACTGTGCTGGGAGAGTTTCTACAAGGTGAGCAGAAGCTGTTCGCCAGCACCCGCTTGCAGCGACCGAGTTCGGCTTTCCACATTCTTCCCCGGCTCTCTTTCGCTTCTCCGCACAACCTGCGGCTGTACCCAAGACGCCGCTGGCTGTGGTTCCGCGAAGCGCTGCTTTCTCGGCAAAACGCAGCTTCTCGTTCTTGACAGCTCTGCTATGCAGAAGCACAGGAAAGCCGGCAGAGCTGCTCCTCTAGCTGCTCTACGCAGACGCAACTGTAAATCAGCTAGACGTTGATCCTGTTGTGGAAAAGGCAGGAAAGTTGCTGCAAAAGCGTTTTGGCTTGCTGGAAGCAGCAGCAAGCACGAGGGCTTCTCTGCACGCTGCAAACACAAAACAGAAGCACCTACACGGCGAGAGGAGACTGCCTGACACCTGCTGCACTCAGTACAGCTCTGGGCTGCTGCCAGGGCGTGTATTTCAAGGAACTAGCCACGGGGACTCTGCACTGTGCTGGGAGAGTTTCTACAAGGTGAGCAGAAGCTGTTCGCCAGCACCCGCTTGCAGCGACCGAGTTCGGCTTTCCACATTCTTCCCCGGCTCTCTTTCGCTTCTCCGCACAACCTGCGGCTGTACCCAAGACGCCGCTGGCTGTGGTTCCGCGAAGCGCTGCTTTCTCGGCAAAACGCAGCTTCTCGTTCTTGACAGCTCTGCTATGCAGAAGCACAGGAAAGCCGGCAGAGCTGCTCCTCTAGCTGCTCTACGCAGACGCAACTGTAAATCAGCTAGACGTTGATCCTGTTGTGGAAAAGGCAGGAAAGTTGCTGCAAAAGCGTTTTGGCTTGCTGGAAGCAGCAGCAAGCGCGAGGGCTTCTCTGCACGCTGCAAACACAAAACAGAAGCACCTACACGGCGAGAGGAGACTGCCTGACACCTGCTGCACTCAGTACAGCTCTGGGCTGCTGCCAGGGCGTGTATTTCAAGGAACTAGCCACGGGGACTCTGCACTGTGCTGGGAGAGTTTCTACAAGGTGAGCAGAAGCTGTTCGCCAGCACCCGCTTGCAGCGACCGAGTTCGGCTTTCCGCATTCTTCCCCAGCTCTCTTTCGCTTCTCCGCACAACCTGCGGCTGTACCCAAGACGCCGCTGGCTGTGGTTTCGCGAAGCGCTGCTTTCTCGGCAAAACGCAGCTTCTCGTTCTTGACAGCTCTGCTATGCAGAAGCACAGGAAAGCCGGCAGAGCTGCTCCTCTAGCTGCTCTACGCAGACGCAACTGTAAATCAGCTCGACGTTGATCCTGTTGTGGAAAAGGCAGGAAAGTTGCTGCAAAAGCGTTTTGGCTTGCTGGAAGCAGCAGCAAGCGCGAGGGCTTCTCTGCACGCTGCAAACACAAAACAGAAGCACCTACACGGCGAGAGGAGACTGCCTGACACCTGCTGCACTCAGTACAGCTCTGGGCTGCTGCCAGGGCGTGTATTTCAAGGAACTAGCCACGGGGACTCTGCACTGTGCTGGGAGAGTTTCTACAAGGTGAGCAGAAGCTGTTCGCCAGCACCCGCTTGCAGCGACCGAGTTCGGCTTTCCACTTTCTTCCCCGGCTCTCTTTCGCTTCTCCGCACAACCTGCGGCTGTACCCAAGACGCCGCTGGCTGTGGTTCCGCGAAGCGCTGCTTTCTCGGCAAAACGCAGCTTCTCGTTCTTGACAGCTCTGCTATGCAGAAGCACAGGAAAGCCGGCAGAGCTGCTCCTCTAGCTGCTCTACGCAGACGCAACTGTAAATCAGCTAGACGTTGATCCTGTTGTGGAAAAGGCAGGAAAGTTGCTGCAAAAGCGTTTTGGCTTGCTGGAAGCAGCAGCAAGCGCGAGGGCTTCTCTGCACGCTGCAAACACAAAACAGAAGCACCTACACGGCGAGAGGAGACTGCCTGACACCTGCTGCACTCAGTACAGCTCTGGGCTGCTGCCAGGGCGTGTATTTCAAGGAACTAGCCACGGGGACTCTGCACTGTGCTGGGAGAGTTTCTACAAGGTGAGCAGAAGCTGTTCGCCAGCACCCGCTTGCAGCGACCGAGTTCGGCTTTCCGCATTCTTCCCCGGCTCTCTTTCGCTTCTCCGCACAACCTGCGGCTGTACCCAAGACGCCGCTGGCTGTGGTTCCGCGAAGCGCTGCTTTCTCGGCAAAACGCAGCTTCTCGTTCTTGACAGCTCTGCTATGCAGAAGCACAGGAAAGCCGGCAGAGCTGCTCCTCTAGCTGCTCTACGCAGACGCAACTGTAAATCAGCTAGACGTTGATCCTGTTGTGGAAAAGGCAGGAAAGTTGCTGCAAAAGCGTTTTGGCTTGCTGGAAGCAGCAGCAAGCACGAGGGCTTCTCTGCACGCTGCAAACACAAAACAGAAGCACCTACACGGCGAGAGGAGACTGCCTGACACCTGCTGCACTCAGTACAGCTCTGGGCTGCTGCCAGGGCGTGTATTTCAAGGAACTAGCCACGGGGACTCTGCACTGTGCTGGGAGAGTTTCTACAAGGTGAGCAGAAGCTGTTCGCCAGCACCCGCTTGCAGCGACCGAGTTCGGCTTTCCACATTCTTCCCCGGCTCTCTTTCGCTTCTCCGCACAACCTGCGGCTGTACCCAAGACGCCGCTGGCTGTGGTTCCGCGAAGCGCTGCTTTCTCGGCAAAACGCAGCTTCTCGTTCTTGACAGCTCTGCTATGCAGAAGCACAGGAAAGCCGGCAGAGCTGCTCCTCTAGCTGCTCTACGCAGACGCAACTGTAAATCAGCTAGACGTTGATCCTGTTGTGGAAAAGGCAGGAAAGTTGCTGCAAAAGCGTTTTGGCTTGCTGGAAGCAGCAGCAAGCGCGAGGGCTTCTCTGCACGCTGCAAACACAAAACAGAAGCACCTACACGGCGAGAGGAGACTGCCTGACACCTGCTGCACTCAGTACAGCTCTGGGCTGCTGCCAGGGCGTGTATTTCAAGGAACTAGCCACGGGGACTCTGCACTGTGCTGAGAGAGTTTCTACAAGGTGAGCAGAAGCTGTTCGCCAGCACCCGCTTGCAGCGACCGAGTTCGGCTTTCTGCATTCTTCCCCGGCTCTCTTTCGCTTCTCCGCACAACCTGCGGCTGTACCCAAGACGCCGCTGGCTGTGGTTTCGCGAAGCGCTGCTTTCTCGGCAAAACGCAGCTTCTCGTTCTTGACAGCTCTGCTATGCAGAAGCACAGGAAAGCCGGCAGAGCTGCTCCTCTAGCTGCTCTACGCAGACGCAACTGTAAATCAGCTAGACGTTGATCCTGTTGTGGAAAAGGCAGGAAAGTTGCTGCAAAAGCGTTTTGGCTTGCTGGAAGCAGCAGCAAGCGCGAGGGCTTCTCTGCACGCTGCAAACACAAAACAGAAGCACCTACACGGCGAGAGGAGACTGCCTGACACCTGCTGCACTCAGTACAGCTCTGGGCTGCTGCCAGGGCGTGTATTTCAAGGAACTAGCCACGGGGACTCTGCACTGTGCTGGGAGAGTTTCTACAAGGTGAGCAGAAGCTGTTCGCCAGCACCCGCTTGCAGCGACCGAGTTCGGCTTTCCACATTCTTCCCCGGCTCTCTTTCGCTTCTCCGCACAACCTGCGGCTGTACCCAAGACGCCGCTGGCTGTGGTTCCGCGAAGCGCTGCTTTCTCGGCAAAACGCAGCTTCTCGTTCTTGACAGCTCTGCTATGCAGAAGCACAGGAAAGCCGGCAGAGCTGCTCCTCTAGCTGCTCTACGCAGACGCAACTGTAAATCAGCTAGACGTTGATCCTGTTGTGGAAAAGGCAGGAAAGTTGCTGCAAAAGCGTTTTGGCTTGCTGGAAGCAGCAGCAAGCGCGAGGGCTTCTCTGAACGCTGCAAACACAAAACAGAAGCACCTACACGGCGAGAGGAGACTGCCTGACACCTGCTGCACTCAGTACAGCTCTGGGCTGCTGCCAGGGCGTGTATTTCAAGGAACTAGCCACGGGGACTCTGCACTGTGCTGGGAGAGTTTCTACAAGGTGAGCAGAAGCTGTTCGCCAGCACCCGCTTGCAGCGACCGAGTTCGGCTTTCCACATTCTTCCCCGGCACTCTTTCGCTTCTCCGCACAACCTGCGGCTGTACCCAAGACGCCGCTGGCTGTGGTTCCGCGAAGCGCTGCTTTCTCGGCAAAACGCAGCTTCTCGTTCTTGACAGCTCTGCTATGCAGAAGCACAGGAAAGCCGGCAGAGCTGCTCCTCTAGCTGCTCTACGCAGACGCAACTGTAAATCAGCTAGACGTTGATCCTGTTGTGGAAAAGGCAGGAAAGTTGCTGCAAAAGCGTTTTGGCTTGCTGGAAGCAGCAGCAAGCACGAGGGCTTCTCTGCACGCTGCAAACACAAAACAGAAGCACCTACACGGCGAGAGGAGACTGCCTGACACCTGCTGCACTCAGTACAGCTCTGGGCTGCTGCCAGGGCGTGTATTTCAAGGAACTAGCCACGGGGACTCTGCACTGTGCTGGGAGAGTTTCTACAAGGTGAGCAGAAGCTGTTCGCCAGCACCCGCTTGCAGCGACCGAGTTCGGCTTTCCACATTCTTCCCCGGCTCTCTTTCGCTTCTCCGCACAACCTGCGGCTGTACCCAAGACGCCGCTGGCTGTGGTTCCGCGAAGCGCTGCTTTCTCGGCAAAACGCAGCTTCTCGTTCTTGACAGCTCTGCTATGCAGAAGCACAGGAAAGCCGGCAGAGCTGCTCCTCTAGCTGCTCTACGCAGACGCAACTGTAAATCAGCTAGACGTTGATCCTGTTGTGGAAAAGGCAGGAAAGTTGCTGCAAAAGCGTTTTGGCTTGCTGGAAGCAGCAGCAAGCGCGAGGGCTTCTCTGCACGCTGCAAACACAAAACAGAAGCACCTACACGGCGAGAGGAGACTGCCTGACACCTGCTGCACTCAGTACAGCTCTGGGCTGCTGCCAGGGCGTGTATTTCAAGGAACTAGCCACGGGGACTCTGCACTGTGCTGAGAGAGTTTCTACAAGGTGAGCAGAAGCTGTTCGCCAGCACCCGCTTGCAGCGACCGAGTTCGGCTTTCCGCATTCTTCCCCGGCTCTCTTTCGCTTCTCCGCACAACCTGCGGCTGTACCCAAGACGCCGCTGGCTGTGGTTTCGCAAAGCGCTGCTTTCTCGGCAAAACGCAGCTTCTCGTTCTTGACAGCTCTGCTATGCAGAAGCACAGGAAAGCCGGCAGAGCTGCTCCTCTAGCTGCTCTACGCAGACGCAACTGTAAATCAGCTAGACGTTGATCCTGTTGTGGAAAAGGCAGGAAAGTTGCTGCAAAAGCGTTTTGGCTTGCTGGAAGCAGCAGCAAGCGCGAGGGCTTCTCTGCACGCTGCAAACACAAAACAGAAGCACCTACACGGCGAGAGGAGACTGCCTGACACCTGCTGCACTCAGTACAGCTCTGGGCTGCTGCCAGGGCGTGTATTTCAAGGAACTAGCCACGGGGACTCTGCACTGTGCTGGGAGAGTTTCTACAAGGTGAGCAGAAGCTGTTCGCCAGCACCCGCTTGCAGCGACCGAGTTCGGCTTTCCACTTTCTTCCCCGGCTCTCTTTCGCTTCTCCGCACAACCTGCGGCTGTACCCAAGACGCCGCTGGCTGTGGTTCCGCGAAGCGCTGCTTTCTCGGCAAAACGCAGCTTCTCGTTCTTGACAGCTCTGCTATGCAGAAGCACAGGAAAGCCGGCAGAGCTGCTCCTCTAGCTGCTCTACGCAGACGCAACTGTAAATCAGCTAGACGTTGATCCTGTTGTGGAAAAGGCAGGAAAGTTGCTGCAAAAGCGTTTTGGCTTGCTGGAAGCAGCAGCAAGCGCGAGGGCTTCTCTGAACGTTGCAAACACAAAACAGAAGCACCTACACGGCGAGAGGAGACTGCCTGACACCTGCTGCACTCAGTACAGCTCTGGGCTGCTGCCAGGGCGTGTATTTCAAGGAACTAGCCACGGGGACTCTGCACTGTGCTGGGAGAGTTTCTACAAGGTGAGCAGAAGCTGTTCGCCATCACCCGCTTGCAGCGACCGAGTTCGGCTTTCCACATTCTTCCCCGGCTCTCTTTCGCTTCTCCGCACAACCTGCGGCTGTACCCAAGACGCCGCTGGCTGTGGTTCCGCGAAGCGCTGCTTTCTCGGCAAAACGCAGCTTCTCGTTCTTGACAGCTCTGCTATGCAGAAGCACAGGAAAGCCGGCAGAGCTGCTCCTCTAGCTGCTCTACGCAGACGCAACTGTAAATCAGCTAGACGTTGATCCTGTTGTGGAAAAGGCAGGAAAGTTGCTGCAAAAGCGTTTTGGCTTGCTGGAAGCAGCAGCAAGCGCGAGGGCTTCTCTGCACGCTGCAAACACAAAACAGAAGCACCTACACGGCGAGAGGAGACTGCCTGACACCTGCTGCACTCAGTACAGCTCTGGGCTGCTGCCAGGGCGTGTATTTCAAGGAACTAGCCACGGGGACTCTGCACTGTGCTGAGAGAGTTTCTACAAGGTGAGCAGAAGCTGTTCGCCAGCACCCGCTTGCAGCGACCGAGTTCGGCTTTCCGCATTCTTCCCCGGCTCTCTTTCGCTTCTCCGCACAACCTGCGGCTGTACCCAAGACGCCGCTGGCTGTGGTTTCGCGAAGCGCTGCTTTCTCGGCAAAACGCAGCTTCTCGTTCTTGACAGCTCTGCTATGCAGAAGCACAGGAAAGCCGGCAGAGCTGCTCCTCTAGCTGCTCTACGCAGACGCAACTGTAAATCAGCTAGACGTTGATCCTGTTGTGGAAAAGGCAGGAAAGTTGCTGCAAAAGCGTTTTGGCTTGCTGGAAGCAGCAGCAAGCGCGAGGGCTTCTCTGCACGCTGCAAACACAAAACAGAAGCACCTACACGGCGAGAGGAGACTGCCTGACACCTGCTGCACTCAGTACAGCTCTGGGCTGCTGCCAGGGCGTGTATTTCAAGGAACTAGCCACGGGGACTCTGCACTGTGCTGGGAGAGTTTCTACAAGGTGAGCAGAAGCTGTTCGCCAGCACCCGCTTGCAGCGACCGAGTTCGGCTTTCCACTTTCTTCCCCGGCTCTCTTTCGCTTCTCCGCACAACCTGCGGCTGTACCCAAGACGCCGCTGGCTGTGGTTCCGCGAAGCGCTGCTTTCTCGGCAAAACGCAGCTTCTCGTTCTTGACAGCTCTGCTATGCAGAAGCACAGGAAAGCCGGCAGAGCTGCTCCTCTAGCTGCTCTACGCAGACGCAACTGTAAATCAGCTAGACGTTGATCCTGTTGTGGAAAAGGCAGGAAAGTTGCTGCAAAAGCGTTTTGGCTTGCTGGAAGCAGCAGCAAGCGCGAGGGCTTCTCTGAACGCTGCAAACACAAAACAGAAGCACCTACACGGCGAGAGGAGACTGCCTGACACCTGCTGCACTCAGTACAGCTCTGGGCTGCTGCCAGGGCGTGTATTTCAAGGAACTAGCCACGGGGACTCTGCACTGTGCTGGGAGAGTTTCTACAAGGTGAGCAGAAGCTGTTCGCCAGCACCCGCTTGCAGCGACCGAGTTCGGCTTTCCACATTCTTCCCCGGCTCTCTTTCGCTTCTCCGCACAACCTGCGGCTGTACCCAAGACGCCGCTGGCTGTGGTTCCGCGAAGCGCTGCTTTCTCGGCAAAACGCAGCTTCTCGTTCTTGACAGCTCTGCTATGCAGAAGCACAGGAAAGCCGGCAGAGCTGCTCCTCTAGCTGCTCTACGCAGACGCAACTGTAAATCAGCTAGACGTTGATCCTGTTGTGGAAAAGGCAGGAAAGTTGCTGCAAAAGCGTTTTGGCTTGCTGGAAGCAGCAGCAAGCACGAGGGCTTCTCTGCACGCTGCAAACACAAAACAGAAGCACCTACACGGCGAGAGGAGACTGCCTGACACCTGCTGCACTCAGTACAGCTCTGGGCTGCTGCCAGGGCGTGTATTTCAAGGAACTAGCCACGGGGACTCTGCACTGTGCTGGGAGAGTTTCTACAAGGTGAGCAGAAGCTGTTCGCCAGCACCCGCTTGCAGCGACCGAGTTCGGCTTTCCACATTCTTCCCCGGCTCTCTTTCGCTTCTCCGCACAACCTGCGGCTGTACCCAAGACGCCGCTGGCTGTGGTTCCGCGAAGCGCTGCTTTCTCGGCAAAACGCAGCTTCTCGTTCTTGACAGCTCTGCTATGCAGAAGCACAGGAAAGCCGGCAGAGCTGCTCCTCTAGCTGCTCTACGCAGACGCAACTGTAAATCAGCTAGACGTTGATCCTGTTGTGGAAAAGGCAGGAAAGTTGCTGCAAAAGCGTTTTGGCTTGCTGGAAGCAGCAGCAAGCGCGAGGGCTTCTCTGCACGCTGCAAACACAAAACAGAAGCACCTACATGGCGAGAGGAGACTGCCTGACACCTGCTGCACTCAGTACAGCTCTGGGCTGCTGCCAGGGCGTGTATTTCAAGGAACTAGCCACGGGGACTCTGCACTGTGCTGAGAGAGTTTCTACAAGGTGAGCAGAAGCTGTTCGCCAGCACCCGCTTGCAGCGACCGAGTTCGGCTTTCCGCATTCTTCCCCGGCTCTCTTTCGCTTCTCCGCACAACCTGCGGCTGTACCCAAGACGCCGCTGGCTGTGGTTTCGCGAAGCGCTGCTTTCTCGGCAAAACGCAGCTTCTCGTTCTTGACAGCTCTGCTATGCAGAAGCACAGGAAAGCCGGCAGAGCTGCTCCTCTAGCTGCTCTACGCAGACGCAACTGTAAATCAGCTAGACGTTGATCCTGTTGTGGAAAAGGCAGGAAAGTTGCTGCAAAAGCGTTTTGGCTTGCTGGAAGCAGCAGCAAGCGCGAGGGCTTCTCTGCACGCTGCAAACACAAAACAGAAGCACCTACACGGCGAGAGGAGACTGCCTGACACCTGCTGCACTCAGTACAGCTCTGGGCTGCTGCCAGGGCGTGTATTTCAAGGAACTAGCCACGGGGACTCTGCACTGTGCTGGGAGAGTTTCTACAAGGTGAGCAGAAGCTGTTCGCCAGCACCCGCTTGCAGCGACCGAGTTCGGCTTTCCACTTTCTTCCCCGGCTCTCTTTCGCTTCTCCGCACAACCTGCGGCTGTACCCAAGACGCCGCTGGCTGTGGTTCCGCGAAGCGCTGCTTTCTCGGCAAAACGCAGCTTCTCGTTCTTGACAGCTCTGCTATGCAGAAGCACAGGAAAGCCGGCAGAGCTGCTCCTCTAGCTGCTCTACGCAGACGCAACTGTAAATCAGCTAGACGTTGATCCTGTTGTGGAAAAGGCAGGAAAGTTGCTGCAAAAGCGTTTTGGCTTGCTGGAAGCAGCAGCAAGCGCGAGGGCTTCTCTGAACGCTGCAAACACAAAACAGAAGCACCTACACGGCGAGAGGAGACTGCCTGACACCTGCTGCACTCAGTACAGCTCTGGGCTGCTGCCAGGGCGTGTATTTCAAGGAACTAGCCACGGGGACTCTGCACTGTGCTGGGAGAGTTTCTACAAGGTGAGCAGAAGCTGTTCGCCAGCACCCGCTTGCAGCGACCGAGTTCGGCTTTCCACATTCTTCCCCGGCTCTCTTTCGCTTCTCCGCACAACCTGCGGCTGTACCCAAGACGCCGCTGGCTGTGGTTCCGCGAAGCGCTGCTTTCTCGGCAAAACGCAGCTTCTCGTTCTTGACAGCTCTGCTATGCAGAAGCACAGGAAAGCCGGCAGAGCTGCTCCTCTAGCTGCTCTACGCAGACGCAACTGTAAATCAGCTAGACGTTGATCCTGTTGTGGAAAAGGCAGGAAAGTTGCTGCAAAAGCGTTTTGGCTTGCTGGAAGCAGCAGCAAGCGCGAGGGCTTCTCTGCACGCTGCAAACACAAAACAGAAGCACCTACACGGCGAGAGGAGACTGCCTGACACCTGCTGCACTCAGTACAGCTCTGGGCTGCTGCCAGGGCGTGTATTTCAAGGAACTAGCCACGGGGACTCTGCACTGTGCTGAGAGAGTTTCTACAAGGTGAGCAGAAGCTGTTCGCCAGCACCCGCTTGCAGCGACCGAGTACGGCTTTCCGCATTCTTCCCCGGCTCTCTTTCGCTTCTCCGCACAACCTGCGGCTGTACCCAAGACGCCGCTGGCTGTGGTTTCGCGAAGCGCTGCTTTCTCGGCAAAACGCAGCTTCTCGTTCTTGACAGCTCTGCTATGCAGAAGCACAGGAAAGCCGGCAGAGCTGCTCCTCTAGCTGCTCTACGCAGACGCAACTGTAAATCAGCTAGACGTTGATCCTGTTGTGGAAAAGGCAGGAAAGTTGCTGCAAAAGCGTTTTGGCTTGCTGGAAGCAGCAGCAAGCGCGAGGGCTTCTCTGCACGCTGCAAACACAAAACAGAAGCACCTACACGGCGAGAGGAGACTGCCTGACACCTGCTGCACTCAGTACAGCTCTGGGCTGCTGCCAGGGCGTGTATTTCAAGGAACTAGCCACGGGGACTCTGCACTGTGCTGGGAGAGTTTCTACAAGGTGAGCAGAAGCTGTTCGCCAGCACCCGCTTGCAGCGACCGAGTTCGGCTTTCCACATTCTTCCCCGGCTCTCTTTCGCTTCTCCGCACAACCTGCGGCTGTACCCAAGACGCCGCTGGCTGTGGTTCCGCGAAGCGCTGCTTTCTCGGCAAAACGCAGCTTCTCGTTCTTGACAGCTCTGCTATGCAGAAGCACAGGAAAGCCGGCAGAGCTGCTCCTCTAGCTGCTCTACGCAGACGCAACTGTAAATCAGCTAGACGTTGATCCTGTTGTGGAAAAGGCAGGAAAGTTGCTGCAAAAGCGTTTTGGCTTGCTGGAAGCAGCAGCAAGCGCGAGGGCTTCTCTGCACGCTGCAAACACAAAACAGAAGCACCTACACGGCGAGAGGAGACTGCCTGACACCTGCTGCACTCAGTACAGCTCTGGGCTGCTGCCAGGGCGTGTATTTCAAGGAACTAGCCACGGGGACTCTGCACTGTGCTGGGAGAGTTTCTACAAGGTGAGCAGAAGCTGTTCGCCAGCACCCGCTTGCAGCGACCGAGTACGGCTTTCCACATTCTTGCCCGGCTCTCTTTCGCTTCTCCGCACAACCTGCGGCTGTACCCAAGACGCCGCTGGCTGTGGTTCCGCGAAGCGCTGCTTTCTCGGCAAAACGCAGCTTCTCGTTCTTGACAGCTCTGCTATGCAGAAGCACAGGAAAGCCGGCAGAGCTGCTCCTCTAGCTGCTCTACGCAGACGCAACTGTAAATCAGCTAGACGTTGATCCTGTTGTGGAAAAGGCAGGAAAGTTGCTGCAAAAGCGTTTTGGCTTGCTGGAAGCAGCAGCAAGCGCGAGGGCTTCTCTGCACGCTGCAAACACAAAACAGAAGCACCTACACGGCGAGAGGAGACTGCCTGACACCTGCTGCACTCAGTACAGCTCTGGGCTGCTGCCAGGGCGTGTATTTCAAGGAACTAGCCACGGGGACTCTGCACTGTGCTGGGAGAGTTTCTACAAGGTGAGCAGAAGCTGTTCGCCAGCACCCGCTTGCAGCGACCGAGTTCGGCTTTCCGCATTCTTCCCCGGCTCTCTTTCGCTTCTCCGCACAACCTGCGGCTGTACCCAAGACGCCGCTGGCTGTGGTTCCGCGAAGCGCTGCTTTCTCGGCAAAACGCAGCTTCTCGTTCTTGACAGCTCTGCTATGCAGAAGCACAGGAAAGCCGGCAGAGCTGCTCCTCTAGCTGCTCTACGCAGACGCAACTGTAAATCAGCTAGACGTTGATCCTGTTGTGGAAAAGGCAGGAAAGTTGCTGCAAAAGCGTTTTGGCTTGCTGGAAGCAGCAGCAAGCGCGAGGGCTTCTCTGCACGCTGCAAACACAAAACAGAAGCACCTACACGGCGAGAGGAGACTGCCTGACACCTGCTGCACTCAGTACAGCTCTGGGCTGCTGCCAGGGCGTGTATTTCAAGGAACTAGCCACGGGGACTCTGCACTGTGCTGGGAGAGTTTCTACAAGGTGAGCAGAAGCTGTTCGCCAGCACCCGCTTGCAGCGACCGAGTTCGGCTTTCCACATTCTTCCCCGGCTCTCTTTCGCTTCTCCGCACAACCTGCGGCTGTACCCAAGACGCCGCTGGCTGTGGTTCCGCGAAGCGCTGCTTTCTCGGCAAAACGCAGCTTCTCGTTCTTGACAGCTCTGCTATGCAGAAGCACAGGAAAGCCGGCAGAGCTGCTCCTCTAGCTGCTCTACGCAGACGCAACTGTAAATCAGCTAGACATTGATCCTGTTGTGGAAAAGGCAGGAAAGTTGCTGCAAAAGCGTTTTGGCTTGCTGGAAGCAGCAGCAAGCGCGAGGGCTTCTCTGCACGCTGCAAACACAAAACAGAAGCACCTACACGGCGAGAGGAGACTGCCTGACACCTGCTGCACTCAGTACAGCTCTGGGCTGCTGCCAGGGCGTGTATTTCAAGGAACTAGCCACGGGGACTCTGCACTGTGCTGGGAGAGTTTCTACAAGGTGAGCAGAAGCTGTTCGCCAGCACCCGCTTGCAGCGACCGAGTTCGGCTTTCCGCATTCTTCCCCGGCTCTCTTTCGCTTCTCCGCACAACCTGCGGCTGTACCCAAGACGCCGCTGGCTGTGGTTCCGCGAAGCGCTGCTTTCTCGGCAAAACGCAGCTTCTCGTTCTTGACAGCTCTGCTATGCAGAAGCACAGGAAAGCCGGCAGAGCTGCTCCTCTAGCTGCTCTACGCAGACGCAACTGTAAATCAGCTAGACGTTGATCCTGTTGTGGAAAAGGCAGGAAAATTGCTGCAAAAGCGTTTTGGCTTGCTGGAAGCAGCAGCAAGCGCGAGGGCTTCTCTGCACGCTGCAAACACAAAACAGAAGCACCTACACGGCGAGAGGAGACTGCCTGACACCTGCTGCACTCAGTACAGCTCTGGGCTGCTGCCAGGGCGTGTATTTCAAGGAACTAGCCACGGGGACTCTGCACTGTGCTGGGAGATTTTCTACAAGGTGAGCAGAAGCTGTTCGCCAGCACCCGCTTGCAGCGACCGAGTTCGGCTTTCCACTTTCTTCCCCGGCTCTCTTTCGCTTCTCCGCACAACCTGCGGCTGTACCCAAGACGCCGCTGGCTGTGGTTCCGCGAAGCGCTGCTTTCTCGGCAAAACGCAGCTTCTCGTTCTTGACAGCTCTGCTATGCAGAAGCACAGGAAAGCCGGCAGAGCTGCTCCTCTAGCTGCTCTACGCAGACGCAACTGTAAATCAGCTAGACGTTGATCCTGTTGTGGAAAAGGCAGGAAAGTTGCTGCAAAAGCGTTTTGGCTTGCTGGAAGCAGCAGCAAGCGCGAGGGCTTCTCTGCACGCTGCAAACACAAAACAGAAGCACCTACACGGCGAGAGGAGACTGCCTGACACCTGCTGCACTCAGTACAGCTCTGGGCTGCTGCCAGGGCGTGTATTTCAAGGAACAAGCCACGGGGACTCTGCACTGTGCTGGGAGAGTTTCTACAAGGTGAGCAGAAGCTGTTCGCCAGCACCCGCTTGCAGCGACCGAGTTCGGCTTTCCACATTCTTCCCCGGCTCTCTTTCGCTTCTCCGCACAGCCTGCGGCTGTACCCAAGACGCCGCTGGCTGTGGTTCCGCGAAGCGCTGCTTTCTCGGCAAAACGCAGCTTCTCGTTCTTGACAGCTCTGCTATGCAGAAGCACAGGAAAGCCGGCAGAGCTGCTCCTCTAGCTGCTCTACGCAGACGCAACTGTAAATCAGCTAGACGTTGATCCTGTTGTGGAAAAGGCAGGAAAGTTGCTGCAAAAGCGTTTTGGCTTGCTGGAAGCAGCAGCAAGCGCGAGGGCTTCTCTGCACGCTGCAAACACAAAACAGAAGCACCTACATGGCGAGAGGAGACTGCCTGACACCTGCTGCACTCAGTACAGCTCTGGGCTGCTGCCAGGGCGTGTATTTCAAGGAACTAGCCACGGGGACTCTGCACTGTGCTGGGAGAGTTTCTACAAGGTGAGCAGAAGCTGTTCGCCAGCACCCGCTTGCAGCGACCGAGTTCGGCTTTCCGCATTCTTCCCCGGCTCTCTTTCGCTTCTCCGCACAACCTGCGGCTGTACCCAAGACGCCGCTGGCTGTGGTTTCGCGAAGCGCTGCTTTCTCGGCAAAACGCAGCTTCTCGTTCTTGACAGCTCTGCTATGCAGAAGCACAGGAAAGCCGGCAGAGCTGCTCCTCTAGCTGCTCTACGCAGACGCAACTGTAAATCAGCTAGACGTTGATCCTGTTGTGGAAAAGGCAGGAAAGTTGCTGCAAAAGCGTTTTGGCTTGCTGGAAGCAGCAGCAAGCGCGAGGGCTTCTCTGCACGCTGCAAACACAAAACAGAAGCACCTACACGGCGAGAGGAGACTGCCTGACACCTGCTGCACTCAGTACAGCTCTGGGCTGCTGCCAGGGCGTGTATTTCAAGGAACTAGCCACGGGGACTCTGCACTGTGCTGGGAGAGTTTCTACAAGGTGAGCAGAAGCTGTTCGCCAGCACCCGCTTGCAGCGACCGAGTTCGGCTTTCCGCATTCTTCCCCGGCTCTCTTTCGCTTCTCCGCACAACCTGCGGCTGTACCCAAGACGCCGCTGGCTGTGGTTTCGCGAAGCGCTGCTTTCTCGGCAAAAGGCAGCTTCTCGTTCTTGACAGCTCTGCTATGCAGAAGCACAGGAAAGCCGGCAGAGCTGCTCCTCTAGCTGCTCTACGCAGACGCAACTGTAAATCAGCTAGACGTTGATCCTGTTGTGGAAAAGGCAGGAAAGTTGCTGCAAAAGCGTTTTGGCTTGCTGGAAGCAGCAGCAAGCGCGAGGGCTTCTCTGCACGCTGCAAACACAAAACAGAAGCACCTACACGGCGAGAGGAGACTGCCTGACACCTGCTGCACTCAGTACAGCTCTGGGCTGCTGCCAGGGCGTGTATTTCAAGGAACTAGCCACGGGGACTCTGCACTGTGCTGGGAGAGTTTCTACAAGGTGAGCAGAAGCTGTTCGCCAGCACCCGCTTGCAGCGACCGAGTTCGGCTTTCCACTTTCTTCCCCGGCTCTCTTTCGCTTCTCCGCACAACCTGCGGCTGTACCCAAGACGCCGCTGGCTGTGGTTCCGCGAAGCGCTGCTTTCTCGGCAAAACGCAGCTTCTCGTTCTTGACAGCTCTGCTATGCAGAAGCACAGGAAAGCCGGCAGAGCTGCTCCTCTAGCTGCTCTACGCAGACGCAACTGTAAATCAGCTAGACGTTGATCCTGTTGTGGAAAAGGCAGGAAAGTTGCTGCAAAAGCGTTTTGGCTTGCTGGAAGCAGCAGCAAGCGCGAGGGCTTCTCTGCACGCTGCAAACACAAAACAGAAGCACCTACACGGCGAGAGGAGACTGCCTGACACCTGCAGCACTCAGTACAGCTCTGGGCTGCTGCCAGGGCGTGTATTTCAAGGAACTAGCCACGGGGACTCTGCACTGTGCTGAGAGAGTTTCTACAAGGTGAGCAGAAGCTGTTCGCCAGCACCCGCTTGCAGCGACCGAGTTCGGCTTTCCGCATTCTTCCCCGGCTCTCTTTCGCTTCTCCGCACAACCTGCGGCTGTACCCAAGACGCCGCTGGCTGTGGTTCCGCGAAGCGCTGCTTTCTCGGCAAAACGCAGCTTCTCGTTCTTGACAGCTCTGCTATGCAGAAGCACAGGAAAGCCGGCAGAGCTGCTCCTCTAGCTGCTCTACGCAGACGCAACTGTAAATCAGCTAGACGTTGATCCTGTTGTGGAAAAGGCAGGAAAGTTGCTGCAAAAGCGTTTTGGCTTGCTGGAAGCAGCAGCAAGCGCGAGGGCTTCTCTGCACGCTGCAAACACAAAACAGAAGCACCTACACGGCGAGAGGAGACTGCCTGACACCTGCTGCACTCAGTACAGCTCTGGGCTGCTGCCAGGGCGTGTATTTCAAGGAACAAGCCACGGGGACTCTGCACTGTGCTGGGAGAGTTTCTACAAGGTGAGCAGAAGCTGTTCGCCAGCACCCGCTTGCAGCGACCGAGTTCGGCTTTCCACATTCTTCCCCGGCTCTCTTTCGCTTCTCCGCACAGCCTGCGGCTGTACCCAAGACGCCGCTGGCTGTGGTTCCGCGAAGCGCTGCTTTCTCGGCAAAACGCAGCTTCTCGTTCTTGACAGCTCTGCTATGCAGAAGCACAGGAAAGCCGGCAGAGCTGCTCCTCTAGCTGCTCTACGCAGACGCAACTGTAAATCAGCTAGACGTTGATCCTGTTGTGGAAAAGGCAGGAAAGTTGCTGCAAAAGCGTTTTGGCTTGCTGGAAGCAGCAGCAAGCGCGAGGGCTTCTCTGCACGCTGCAAACACAAAACAGAAGCACCTACACGGCGAGAGGAGACTGCCTGACACCTGCTGCACTCAGTACAGCTCTGGGCTGCTGCCAGGGCGTGTATTTCAAGGAACTAGCCACGGGGACTCTGCACTGTGCTGGGAGAGTTTCTACAAGGTGAGCAGAAGCTGTTCGCCAGCACCCGCTTGCAGCGACCGAGTTCGGCTTTCCGCATTCTTCCCCGGCTCTCTTTCGCTTCTCCGCACAACCTGCGGCTGTACCCAAGACGCCGCTGGCTGTGGTTTCGCGAAGCGCTGCTTTCTCGGCAAAACGCAGCTTCTCGTTCTTGACAGCTCTGCTATGCAGAAGCACAGGAAAGCCGGCAGAGCTGCTCCTCTAGCTGCTCTACGCAGACGCAACTGTAAATCAGCTAGACGTTGATCCTGTTGTGGAAAAGGCAGGAAAGTTGCTGCAAAAGCGTTTTGGCTTGCTGGAAGCAGCAGCAAGCGCGAGGGCTTCTCTGCACGCTGCAAACACAAAACAGAAGCACCTACACGGCGAGAGGAGACTGCCTGACACCTGCTGCACTCAGTACAGCTCTGGGCTGCTGCCAGGGCGTGTATTTCAAGGAACTAGCCACGGGGACTCTGCACTGTGCTGGGAGAGTTTCTACAAGGTGAGCAGAAGCTGTTCGCCAGCACCCGCTTGCAGCGACCGAGTTCGGCTTTCCGCATTCTTCCCCGGCTCTCTTTCGCTTCTCCGCACAACCTGCGGCTGTACCCAAGACGCCGCTGGCTGTGGTTTCGCGAAGCGCTGCTTTCTCGGCAAAACGCAGCTTCTCGTTCTTGACAGCTCTGCTATGCAGAAGCACAGGAAAGCCGGCAGAGCTGCTCCTCTAGCTGCTCTACGCAGACGCAACTGTAAATCAGCTAGACGTTGATCCTGTTGTGGAAAAGGCAGGAAAGTTGCTGCAAAAGCGTTTTGGCTTGCTGGAAGCAGCAGCAAGCGCGAGGGCTTCTCTGCACGCTGCAAACACAAAACAGAAGCACCTACACGGCGAGAGGAGACTGCCTGACACCTGCTGCACTCAGTACAGCTCTGGGCTGCTGCCAGGGCGTGTATTTCAAGGAACTAGCCACGGGGACTCTGCACTGTGCTGGGAGAGTTTCTACAAGGTGAGCAGAAGCTGTTCGCCAGCACCCGCTTGCAGCGACCGAGTTCGGCTTTCCACATTCTTCCCCGGCTCTCTTTCGCTTCTCCACGCAACCTGCGGCTGTACCCAAGACGCCGCTGGCTGTGGTTCCGCGAAGCGCTGCTTTCTCGGCAAAACGCAGCTTCTCGTTCTTGACAGCTCTGCTATGCAGAAGCACAGGAAAGCCGGCAGAGCTGCTCCTCTAGCTGCTCTACGCAGACGCAACTGTAAATCAGCTAGACGTTGATCCTGTTGTGGAAAAGGCAGGAAAGTTGCTGCAAAAGCGTTTTGGCTTGCTGGAAGCAGCAGCAAGCGCGAGGGCTTCTCTGCACGCTGCAAACACAAAACAGAAGCACCTACACGGCGAGAGGAGACTGCCTGACACCTGCTGCACTCAGTACAGCTCTGGGCTGCTGCCAGGGCGTGTATTTCAAGGAACTAGCCACGGGGACTCTGCACTGTGCTGGGAGAGTTTCTACAAGGTGAGCAGAAGCTGTTCGCCAGCACCCACTTGCAGCGACCGAGTTCGGCTTTCCACATTCTTCCCCGGCTCTCTTTCGCTTCTCCGCACAACCTGCGGCTGTACCCAAGACGCCGCTGGCTGTGGTTCCGCGAAGCGCTGCTTTCTCGGCAAAACGCAGCTTCTCGTTCTTGACAGCTCTGCTATGCAGAAGCACAGGAAAGCCGGCAGAGCTGCTCCTCTAGCTGCTCTACGCAGACGCAACTGTAAATCAGCTAGACGTTGATCCTGTTGTGGAAAAGGCAGGAAAATTGCTGCAAAAGCGTTTTGGCTTGCTGGAAGCAGCAGCAAGCGCGAGGGCTTCTCTGCACGCTGCAAACACAAAACAGAAGCACCTACACGGCGAGAGGAGACTGCCTGACACCTGCTGCACTCAGTACAGCTCTGGGCTGCTGCCAGGGCGTGTATTTCAAGGAACTAGCCACGGGGACTCTGCACTGTGCTGGGAGATTTTCTACAAGGTGAGCAGAAGCTGTTCGCCAGCACCCGCTTGCAGCGACCGAGTTCGGCTTTCCACTTTCTTCCCCGGCTCTCTTTCGCTTCTCCGCACAACCTGCGGCTGTACCCAAGACGCCGCTGGCTGTGGTTCCGCGAAGCGCTGCTTTCTCGGCAAAACGCAGCTTCTCGTTCTTGACAGCTCTGCTATGCAGAAGCACAGGAAAGCCGGCAGAGCTGCTCCTCTAGCTGCTCTACGCAGACGCAACTGTAAATCAGCTAGACGTTGATCCTGTTGTGGAAAAGGCAGGAAAGTTGCTGCAAAAGCGTTTTGGCTTGCTGGAAGCAGCAGCAAGCGCGAGGGCTTCTCTGCACGCTGCAAACACAAAACAGAAGCACCTACACGGCGAGAGGAGACTGCCTGACACCTGCTGCACTCAGTACAGCTCTGGGCTGCTGCCAGGGCGTGTATTTCAAGGAACAAGCCACGGGGACTCTGCACTGTGCTGGGAGAGTTTCTACAAGGTGAGCAGAAGCTGTTCGCCAGCACCCGCTTGCAGCGACCGAGTTCGGCTTTCCACATTCTTCCCCGGCTCTCTTTCGCTTCTCCGCACAGCCTGCGGCTGTACCCAAGACGCCGCTGGCTGTGGTTCCGCGAAGCGCTGCTTTCTCGGCAAAACGCAGCTTCTCGTTCTTGACAGCTCTGCTATGCAGAAGCACAGGAAAGCCGGCAGAGCTGCTCCTCTAGCTGCTCTACGCAGACGCAACTGTAAATCAGCTAGACGTTGATCCTGTTGTGGAAAAGGCAGGAAAGTTGCTGCAAAAGCGTTTTGGCTTGCTGGAAGCAGCAGCAAGCGCGAGGGCTTCTCTGCACGCTGCAAACACAAAACAGAAGCACCTACATGGCGAGAGGAGACTGCCTGACACCTGCTGCACTCAGTACAGCTCTGGGCTGCTGCCAGGGCGTGTATTTCAAGGAACTAGCCACGGGGACTCTGCACTGTGCTGGGAGAGTTTCTACAAGGTGAGCAGAAGCTGTTCGCCAGCACCCGCTTGCAGCGACCGAGTTCGGCTTTCCGCATTCTTCCCCGGCTCTCTTTCGCTTCTCCGCACAACCTGCGGCTGTACCCAAGACGCCGCTGGCTGTGGTTTCGCGAAGCGCTGCTTTCTCGGCAAAACGCAGCTTCTCGTTCTTGACAGCTCTGCTATGCAGAAGCACAGGAAAGCCGGCAGAGCTGCTCCTCTAGCTGCTCTACGCAGACGCAACTGTAAATCAGCTAGACGTTGATCCTGTTGTGGAAAAGGCAGGAAAGTTGCTGCAAAAGCGTTTTGGCTTGCTGGAAGCAGCAGCAAGCGCGAGGGCTTCTCTGCACGCTGCAAACACAAAACAGAAGCACCTACACGGCGAGAGGAGACTGCCTGACACCTGCTGCACTCAGTACAGCTCTGGGCTGCTGCCAGGGCGTGTATTTCAAGGAACTAGCCACGGGGACTCTGCACTGTGCTGGGAGAGTTTCTACAAGGTGAGCAGAAGCTGTTCGCCAGCACCCGCTTGCAGCGACCGAGTTCGGCTTTCCGCATTCTTCCCCGGCTCTCTTTCGCTTCTCCGCACAACCTGCGGCTGTACCCAAGACGCCGCTGGCTGTGGTTTCGCGAAGCGCTGCTTTCTCGGCAAAAGGCAGCTTCTCGTTCTTGACAGCTCTGCTATGCAGAAGCACAGGAAAGCCGGCAGAGCTGCTCCTCTAGCTGCTCTACGCAGACGCAACTGTAAATCAGCTAGACGTTGATCCTGTTGTGGAAAAGGCAGGAAAGTTGCTGCAAAAGCGTTTTGGCTTGCTGGAAGCAGCAGCAAGCGCGAGGGCTTCTCTGCACGCTGCAAACACAAAACAGAAGCACCTACACGGCGAGAGGAGACTGCCTGACACCTGCTGCACTCAGTACAGCTCTGGGCTGCTGCCAGGGCGTGTATTTCAAGGAACTAGCCACGGGGACTCTGCACTGTGCTGGGAGAGTTTCTACAAGGTGAGCAGAAGCTGTTCGCCAGCACCCGCTTGCAGCGACCGAGTTCGGCTTTCCACTTTCTTCCCCGGCTCTCTTTCGCTTCTCCGCACAACCTGCGGCTGTACCCAAGACGCCGCTGGCTGTGGTTCCGCGAAGCGCTGCTTTCTCGGCAAAACGCAGCTTCTCGTTCTTGACAGCTCTGCTATGCAGAAGCACAGGAAAGCCGGCAGAGCTGCTCCTCTAGCTGCTCTACGCAGACGCAACTGTAAATCAGCTAGACGTTGATCCTGTTGTGGAAAAGGCAGGAAAGTTGCTGCAAAAGCGTTTTGGCTTGCTGGAAGCAGCAGCAAGCGCGAGGGCTTCTCTGCACGCTGCAAACACAAAACAGAAGCACCTACACGGCGAGAGGAGACTGCCTGACACCTGCAGCACTCAGTACAGCTCTGGGCTGCTGCCAGGGCGTGTATTTCAAGGAACTAGCCACGGGGACTCTGCACTGTGCTGAGAGAGTTTCTACAAGGTGAGCAGAAGCTGTTCGCCAGCACCCGCTTGCAGCGACCGAGTTCGGCTTTCCGCATTCTTCCCCGGCTCTCTTTCGCTTCTCCGCACAACCTGCGGCTGTACCCAAGACGCCGCTGGCTGTGGTTCCGCGAAGCGCTGCTTTCTCGGCAAAACGCAGCTTCTCGTTCTTGACAGCTCTGCTATGCAGAAGCACAGGAAAGCCGGCAGAGCTGCTCCTCTAGCTGCTCTACGCAGACGCAACTGTAAATCAGCTAGACGTTGATCCTGTTGTGGAAAAGGCAGGAAAGTTGCTGCAAAAGCGTTTTGGCTTGCTGGAAGCAGCAGCAAGCGCGAGGGCTTCTCTGCACGCTGCAAACACAAAACAGAAGCACCTACACGGCGAGAGGAGACTGCCTGACACCTGCTGCACTCAGTACAGCTCTGGGCTGCTGCCAGGGCGTGTATTTCAAGGAACAAGCCACGGGGACTCTGCACTGTGCTGGGAGAGTTTCTACAAGGTGAGCAGAAGCTGTTCGCCAGCACCCGCTTGCAGCGACCGAGTTCGGCTTTCCACATTCTTCCCCGGCTCTCTTTCGCTTCTCCGCACAGCCTGCGGCTGTACCCAAGACGCCGCTGGCTGTGGTTCCGCGAAGCGCTGCTTTCTCGGCAAAACGCAGCTTCTCGTTCTTGACAGCTCTGCTATGCAGAAGCACAGGAAAGCCGGCAGAGCTGCTCCTCTAGCTGCTCTACGCAGACGCAACTGTAAATCAGCTAGACGTTGATCCTGTTGTGGAAAAGGCAGGAAAGTTGCTGCAAAAGCGTTTTGGCTTGCTGGAAGCAGCAGCAAGCGCGAGGGCTTCTCTGCACGCTGCAAACACAAAACAGAAGCACCTACACGGCGAGAGGAGACTGCCTGACACCTGCTGCACTCAGTACAGCTCTGGGCTGCTGCCAGGGCGTGTATTTCAAGGAACTAGCCACGGGGACTCTGCACTGTGCTGGGAGAGTTTCTACAAGGTGAGCAGAAGCTGTTCGCCAGCACCCGCTTGCAGCGACCGAGTTCGGCTTTCCGCATTCTTCCCCGGCTCTCTTTCGCTTCTCCGCACAACCTGCGGCTGTACCCAAGACGCCGCTGGCTGTGGTTTCGCGAAGCGCTGCTTTCTCGGCAAAACGCAGCTTCTCGTTCTTGACAGCTCTGCTATGCAGAAGCACAGGAAAGCCGGCAGAGCTGCTCCTCTAGCTGCTCTACGCAGACGCAACTGTAAATCAGCTAGACGTTGATCCTGTTGTGGAAAAGGCAGGAAAGTTGCTGCAAAAGCGTTTTGGCTTGCTGGAAGCAGCAGCAAGCGCGAGGGCTTCTCTGCACGCTGCAAACACAAAACAGAAGCACCTACACGGCGAGAGGAGACTGCCTGACACCTGCTGCACTCAGTACAGCTCTGGGCTGCTGCCAGGGCGTGTATTTCAAGGAACTAGCCACGGGGACTCTGCACTGTGCTGGGAGAGTTTCTACAAGGTGAGCAGAAGCTGTTCGCCAGCACCCGCTTGCAGCGACCGAGTTCGGCTTTCCGCATTCTTCCCCGGCTCTCTTTCGCTTCTCCGCACAACCTGCGGCTGTACCCAAGACGCCGCTGGCTGTGGTTTCGCGAAGCGCTGCTTTCTCGGCAAAACGCAGCTTCTCGTTCTTGACAGCTCTGCTATGCAGAAGCACAGGAAAGCCGGCAGAGCTGCTCCTCTAGCTGCTCTACGCAGACGCAACTGTAAATCAGCTAGACGTTGATCCTGTTGTGGAAAAGGCAGGAAAGTTGCTGCAAAAGCGTTTTGGCTTGCTGGAAGCAGCAGCAAGCGCGAGGGCTTCTCTGCACGCTGCAAACACAAAACAGAAGCACCTACACGGCGAGAGGAGACTGCCTGACACCTGCTGCACTCAGTACAGCTCTGGGCTGCTGCCAGGGCGTGTATTTCAAGGAACTAGCCACGGGGACTCTGCACTGTGCTGGGAGAGTTTCTACAAGGTGAGCAGAAGCTGTTCGCCAGCACCCGCTTGCAGCGACCGAGTTCGGCTTTCCACATTCTTCCCCGGCTCTCTTTCGCTTCTCCACGCAACCTGCGGCTGTACCCAAGACGCCGCTGGCTGTGGTTCCGCGAAGCGCTGCTTTCTCGGCAAAACGCAGCTTCTCGTTCTTGACAGCTCTGCTATGCAGAAGCACAGGAAAGCCGGCAGAGCTGCTCCTCTAGCTGCTCTACGCAGACGCAACTGTAAATCAGCTAGACGTTGATCCTGTTGTGGAAAAGGCAGGAAAGTTGCTGCAAAAGCGTTTTGGCTTGCTGGAAGCAGCAGCAAGCGCGAGGGCTTCTCTGCACGCTGCAAACACAAAACAGAAGCACCTACACGGCGAGAGGAGACTGCCTGACACCTGCTGCACTCAGTACAGCTCTGGGCTGCTGCCAGGGCGTGTATTTCAAGGAACTAGCCACGGGGACTCTGCACTGTGCTGGGAGAGTTTCTACAAGGTGAGCAGAAGCTGTTCGCCAGCACCCACTTGCAGCGACCGAGTTCGGCTTTCCACATTCTTCCCCGGCTCTCTTTCGCTTCTCCGCACAACCTGCGGCTGTACCCAAGACGCCGCTGGCTGTGGTTCCGCGAAGCGCTGCTTTCTCGGCAAAACGCAGCTTCTCGTTCTTGACAGCTCTGCTATGCAGAAGCACAGGAAAGCCGGCAGAGCTGCTCCTCTAGCTGCTCTACGCAGACGCAACTGTAAATCAGCTAGACGTTGATCCTGTTGTGGAAAAGGCAGGAAAGTTGTTGCAAAAGCGTTTTGGCTTGCTGGAAGCAGCAGCAAGCGCGAGGGCTTCTCTGCACGCTGCAAACACAAAACAGAAGCACCTACACGGCGAGAGGAGACTGCCTGACACCTGCTGCACTCAGTACAGCTCTGGGCTGCTGCCAGGGCGTGTATTTCAAGGAACTAGCCACGGGGACTCTGCACTGTGCTGGGAGAGTTTCTACAAGGTGAGCAGAAGCTGTTCGCCAGCACCCGCTTGCAGCGACCGAGTACGGCTTTCCACATTCTTCCCCGGCTCTCTTTCGCTTCTCCGCACAACCTGCGGCTGTACCCAAGACGCCGCTGGCTGTGGTTCCGCGAAGCGCTGCTTTCTCGGCAAAACGCAGCTTCTCGTTCTTGACAGCTCTGCTATGCAGAAGCACAGGAAAGCCGGCAGAGCTGCTCCTCTAGCTGCTCTACGCAGACGCAACTGTAAATCAGCTAGACGTTGATCCTGTTGTGGAAAAGGCAGGAAAGTTGCTGCAAAAGCGTTTTGGCTTGCTGGAAGCAGCAGCAAGCGCGAGGGCTTCTCTGCACGCTGCAAACACAAAACAGAAGCACCTACACGGCGAGAGGAGACTGCCTGACACCTGCTGCACTCAGTACAGCTCTGGGCTGCTGCCAGGGCGTGTATTTCAAGGAACTAGCCACGGGGACTCTGCACTGTGCTGGGAGAGTTTCTACAAGGTGAGCAGAAGCTGTTCGCCAGCACCCGCTTGCAGCGACCGAGTTCGGCTTTCCACATTCTTCCCCGGCTCTCTTTCGCTTCTCCGCACAACCTGCGGCTGTACCCAAGACGCCGCTGGCTGTGGTTCCGCGAAGCGCTGCTTTCTCGGCAAAACGCAGCTTCTCGTTCTTGACAGCTCTGCTATGCAGAAGCACAGGAAAGCCGGCAGAGCTGCTCCTCTAGCTGCTCTACGCAGACGCAACTGTAAATCAGCTAGACGTTGATCCTGTTGTGGAAAAGGCAGGAAAGTTGCTGCAAAAGCGTTTTGGCTTGCTGGAAGCAGCAGCAAGCGCGAGGGCTTCTCTGCACGCTGCAAACACAAAACAGAAGCACCTACACGGCGAGAGGAGACTGCCTGACACCTGCTGCACTCAGTACAGCTCTGGGCTGCTGCCAGGGCGTGTATTTCAAGGAACTAGCCACGGGGACTCTGCACTGTGCTGGGAGAGTTTCTACAAGGTGAGCAGAAGCTGTTCGCCAGCACCCGCTTGCAGCGACCGAGTTCGGCTTTCCACATTCTTCCCCGGCTCTCTTTCGCTTCTCCGCACAACCTGCGGCTGTACCCAAGACGCCGCTGGCTGTGGTTCCGCGAAGCGCTGCTTTCTCGGCAAAATGCAGCTTCTCGTTCTTGACAGCTCTGCTATGCAGAAGCACAGGAAAGCCGGCAGAGCTGCTCCTCTAGCTGCTCTACGCAGACGCAACTGTAAATCAGCTAGACGTTGATCCTGTTGTGGAAAAGGCAGGAAAGTTGCTGCAAAAGCGTTTTGGCTTGCTGGAAGCAGCAGCAAGCGCGAGGGCTTCTCTGCACGCTGCAAACACAAAACAGAAGCACCTACACGGCGAGAGGAGACTGCCTGACACCTGCTGCACTCAGTACAGCTCTGGGCTGCTGCCAGGGCGTGTATTTCAAGGAACTAGCCACGGGGACTCTGCACTGTGCTGGGAGAGTTTCTACAAGGTGAGCAGAAGCTGTTCGCCAGCACCCGCTTGCAGCGACCGAGTACGGCTTTCCACATTCTTCCCCGGCTCTCTTTCGCTTCTCCGCACAACCTGCGGCTGTACCCAAGACGCCGCTGGCTGTGGCTCCGCGAAGCGCTGCTTTCTCGGCAAAACGCAGCTTCTCGTTCTTGACAGCTCTGCTATGCAGAAGCACAGGAAAGCCGGCAGAGCTGCTCCTCTAGCTGCTCTACGCAGACGCAACTGTAAATCAGCTAGACATTGATCCTGTTGTGGAAAAGGCAGGAAAGTTGCTGCAAAAGCGTTTTGGCTTGCTGGAAGCAGCAGCAAGCGCGAGGGCTTCTCTGCACGCTGCAAACACAAAACAGAAGCACCTACACGGCGAGAGGAGACTGCCTGACACCTGCTGCACTCAGTACAGCTCTGGGCTGCTGCCAGGGCGTGTATTTCAAGGAACTAGCCACGGGGACTCTGCACTGTGCTGGGAGAGTTTCTACAAGGTGAGCAGAAGCTGTTCGCCAGCACCCGCTTGCAGCGACCGAGTTCGGCTTTCCGCATTCTTCCCCGGCTCTCTTTCGCTTCTCCGCACAACCTGCGGCTGTACCCAAGACGCCGCTGGCTGTGGTTTCGCGAAGCGCTGCTTTCTCGGCAAAACGCAGCTTCTCGTTCTTGACAGCTCTGCTATGCAGAAGCACAGGAAAGCCGGCAGAGCTGCTCCTCTAGCTGCTCTACGCAGACGCAACTGTAAATCAGCTAGACGTTGATCCTGTTGTGGAAAAGGCAGGAAAGTTGCTGCAAAAGCGTTTTGGCTTGCTGGAAGCAGCAGCAAGCGCGAGGGCTTCTCTGCACGCTGCAAACACAAAACAGAAGCACCTACACGGCGAGAGGAGACTGCCTGACACCTGCTGCACTCAGTACAGCTCTGGGCTGCTGCCAGGGCGTGTATTTCAAGGAACTAGCCACGGGGACTCTGCACTGTGCTGGGAGAGTTTCTACAAGGTGAGCAGAAGCTGTTCGCCAGCACCCGCTTGCAGCGACCGAGTTCGGCTTTCCGCATTCTTCCCCGGCTCTCTTTCGCTTCTCCGCACAACCTGCGGCTGTACCCAAGACGCCGCTGGCTGTGGTTTCGCGAAGCGCTGCTTTCTCGGCAAAAGGCAGCTTCTCGTTCTTGACAGCTCTGCTGTGCAGAAGCACAGGAAAGCCGGCAGAGCTGCTCCTCTAGCTGCTCTACGCAGACGCAACTGTAAATCAGCTAGACGTTGATCCTGTTGTGGAAAAGGCAGGAAAGTTGCTGCAAAAGCGTTTTGGCTTGCTGGAAGCAGCAGCAAGCGCGAGGGCTTCTCTGCACGCTGCAAACACAAAACAGAAGCACCTACACGGCGAGAGGAGACTGCCTGACACCTGCTGCACTCAGTACAGCTCTGGGCTGCTGCCAGGGCGTGTATTTCAAGGAACTAGCCACGGGGACTCTGCACTGTGCTGGGAGAGTTTCTACAAGGTGAGCAGAAGCTGTTCGCCAGCACCCGCTTGCAGCGACCGAGTTCGGCTTTCCGCATTCTTCCCCGGCTCTCTTTCGCTTCTCCGCACAACCTGCGGCTGTACCCAAGACGCCGCTGGCTGTGGTTTCGCGAAGCGCTGCTTTCTCGGCAAAAGGCAGCTTCTCGTTCTTGACAGCTCTGCTGTGCAGAAGCACAGGAAAGCCGGCAGAGCTGCTCCTCTAGCTGCTCTACGCAGACGCAACTGTAAATCAGCTAGACGTTGATCCTGTTGTGGAAAAGGCAGGAAAGTTGCTGCAAAAGCGTTTTGGCTTGCTGGAAGCAGCAGCAAGCGCGAGGGCTTCTCTGCACGCTGCAAACACAAAACAGAAGCACCTACACGGCGAGAGGAGACTGCCTGACACCTGCTGCACTCAGTACAGCTCTGGGCTGCTGCCAGGGCGTGTATTTCAAGGAACTAGCCACGGGGACTCTGCACTGTGCTGGGAGAGTTTCTACAAGGTGAGCAGAAGCTGTTCGCCAGCACCCGCTTGCAGCGACCGAGTACGGCTTTCCACATTCTTCCCCGGCTCTCTTTCGCTTCTCCGCACAACCTGCGGCTGTACCCAAGACGCCGCTGGCTGTGGTTCCGCGAAGCGCTGCTTTCTCGGCAAAACGCAGCTTCTCGTTCTTGACAGCTCTGCTATGCAGAAGCACAGGAAAGCCGGCAGAGCTGCTCCTCTAGCTGCTCTACGCAGACGCAACTGTAAATCAGCTAGACGTTGATCCTGTTGTGGAAAAGGCAGGAAAGTTGCTGCAAAAGCGTTTTGGCTTGCTGGAAGCAGCAGCAAGCGCGAGGGCTTCTCTGCACGCTGCAAACACAAAACAGAAGCACCTACACGGCGAGAGGAGACTGCCTGACACCTGCTGCACTCAGTACAGCTCTGGGCTGCTGCCAGGGCGTGTATTTCAAGGAACTAGCCACGGGGACTCTGCACTGTGCTGGGAGAGTTTCTACAAGGTGAGCAGAAGCTGTTCGCCAGCACCCGCTTGCAGCGACCGAGTTCGGCTTTCCACATTCTTCCCCGGCTCTCTTTCGCTTCTCCGCACAACCTGCGGCTGTACCCAAGACGCCGCTGGCTGTGGTTCCGCGAAGCGCTGCTTTCTCGGCAAAACGCAGCTTCTCGTTCTTGACAGCTCTGCTATGCAGAAGCACAGGAAAGCCGGCAGAGCTGCTCCTCTAGCTGCTCTACGCAGACGCAACTGTAAATCAGCTAGACGTTGATCCTGTTGTGGAAAAGGCAGGAAAGTTGCTGCAAAAGCGTTTTGGCTTGCTGGAAGCAGCAGCAAGCGCGAGGGCTTCTCTGCACGCTGCAAACACAAAACAGAAGCACCTACACGGCGAGAGGAGACTGCCTGACACCTGCTGCACTCAGTACAGCTCTGGGCTGCTGCCAGGGCGTGTATTTCAAGGAACTAGCCACGGGGACTCTGCACTGTGCTGGGAGAGTTTCTACAAGGTGAGCAGAAGCTGTTCGCCAGCACCCGCTTGCAGCGACCGAGTTCGGCTTTCCACATTCTTCCCCGGCTCTCTTTCGCTTCTCCGCACAACCTGCGGCTGTACCCAAGACGCCGCTGGCTGTGGTTCCGCGAAGCGCTGCTTTCTCGGCAAAATGCAGCTTCTCGTTCTTGACAGCTCTGCTATGCAGAAGCACAGGAAAGCCGGCAGAGCTGCTCCTCTAGCTGCTCTACGCAGACGCAACTGTAAATCAGCTAGACGTTGATCCTGTTGTGGAAAAGGCAGGAAAGTTGCTGCAAAAGCGTTTTGGCTTGCTGGAAGCAGCAGCAAGCGCGAGGGCTTCTCTGCACGCTGCAAACACAAAACAGAAGCACCTACACGGCGAGAGGAGACTGCCTGACACCTGCTGCACTCAGTACAGCTCTGGGCTGCTGCCAGGGCGTGTATTTCAAGGAACTAGCCACGGGGACTCTGCACTGTGCTGGGAGAGTTTCTACAAGGTGAGCAGAAGCTGTTCGCCAGCACCCGCTTGCAGCGACCGAGTACGGCTTTCCACATTCTTCCCCGGCTCTCTTTCGCTTCTCCGCACAACCTGCGGCTGTACCCAAGACGCCGCTGGCTGTGGCTCCGCGAAGCGCTGCTTTCTCGGCAAAACGCAGCTTCTCGTTCTTGACAGCTCTGCTATGCAGAAGCACAGGAAAGCCGGCAGAGCTGCTCCTCTAGCTGCTCTACGCAGACGCAACTGTAAATCAGCTAGACATTGATCCTGTTGTGGAAAAGGCAGGAAAGTTGCTGCAAAAGCGTTTTGGCTTGCTGGAAGCAGCAGCAAGCGCGAGGGCTTCTCTGCACGCTGCAAACACAAAACAGAAGCACCTACACGGCGAGAGGAGACTGCCTGACACCTGCTGCACTCAGTACAGCTCTGGGCTGCTGCCAGGGCGTGTATTTCAAGGAACTAGCCACGGGGACTCTGCACTGTGCTGGGAGAGTTTCTACAAGGTGAGCAGAAGCTGTTCGCCAGCACCCGCTTGCAGCGACCGAGTTCGGCTTTCCGCATTCTTCCCCGGCTCTCTTTCGCTTCTCCGCACAACCTGCGGCTGTACCCAAGACGCCGCTGGCTGTGGTTTCGCGAAGCGCTGCTTTCTCGGCAAAACGCAGCTTCTCGTTCTTGACAGCTCTGCTATGCAGAAGCACAGGAAAGCCGGCAGAGCTGCTCCTCTAGCTGCTCTACGCAGACGCAACTGTAAATCAGCTAGACGTTGATCCTGTTGTGGAAAAGGCAGGAAAGTTGCTGCAAAAGCGTTTTGGCTTGCTGGAAGCAGCAGCAAGCGCGAGGGCTTCTCTGCACGCTGCAAACACAAAACAGAAGCACCTACACGGCGAGAGGAGACTGCCTGACACCTGCTGCACTCAGTACAGCTCTGGGCTGCTGCCAGGGCGTGTATTTCAAGGAACTAGCCACGGGGACTCTGCACTGTGCTGGGAGAGTTTCTACAAGGTGAGCAGAAGCTGTTCGCCAGCACCCGCTTGCAGCGACCGAGTTCGGCTTTCCGCATTCTTCCCCGGCTCTCTTTCGCTTCTCCGCACAACCTGCGGCTGTACCCAAGACGCCGCTGGCTGTGGTTTCGCGAAGCGCTGCTTTCTCGGCAAAAGGCAGCTTCTCGTTCTTGACAGCTCTGCTGTGCAGAAGCACAGGAAAGCCGGCAGAGCTGCTCCTCTAGCTGCTCTACGCAGACGCAACTGTAAATCAGCTAGACGTTGATCCTGTTGTGGAAAAGGCAGGAAAGTTGCTGCAAAAGCGTTTTGGCTTGCTGGAAGCAGCAGCAAGCGCGAGGGCTTCTCTGCACGCTGCAAACACAAAACAGAAGCACCTACACGGCGAGAGGAGACTGCCTGACACCTGCTGCACTCAGTACAGCTCTGGGCTGCTGCCAGGGCGTGTATTTCAAGGAACTAGCCACGGGGACTCTGCACTGTGCTGGGAGAGTTTCTACAAGGTGAGCAGAAGCTGTTCGCCAGCACCCGCTTGCAGCGACCGAGTTCGGCTTTCCACATTCTTCCCCGGCTCTCTTTCGCTTCTCCGCGCAACCTGCGGCTGTACCCAAGACGCCGCTGGCTGTGGTTCCGCGAAGCGCTGCTTTCTCGGCAAAACGCAGCTTCTCGTTCTTGACAGCTCTGCTATGCAGAAGCACAGGAAAGCCGGCAGAGCTGCTCCTCTAGCTGCTCTACGCAGACGCAACTGTAAATCAGCTAGACGTTGATCCTGTTGTGGAAAAGGCAGGAAAGTTGCTGCAAAAGCGTTTTGGCTTGCTGGAAGCAGCAGCAAGCGCGAGGGCTTCTCTGCACGCTGCAAACACAAAACAGAAGCACCTACACGGCGAGAGGAGACTGCCTGACACCTGCTGCACTCAGTACAGCTCTGGGCTGCTGCCAGGGCGTGTATTTCAAGGAACTAGCCACGGGGACTCTGCACTGTGCTGGGAGAGTTTCTACAAGGTGAGCAGAAGCTGTTCGCCAGCACCCACTTGCAGCGACCGAGTTCGGCTTTCCACATTCTTCCCCGGCTCTCTTTCGCTTCTCCGCACAACCTGCGGCTGTACCCAAGACGCCGCTGGCTGTGGTTCCGCGAAGCGCTGCTTTCTCGGCAAAACGCAGCTTCTCGTTCTTGACAGCTCTGCTATGCAGAAGCACAGGAAAGCCGGCAGAGCTGCTCCTCTAGCTGCTCTACGCAGACGCAACTGTAAATCAGCTAGACGTTGATCCTGTTGTGGAAAAGGCAGGAAAGTTGTTGCAAAAGCGTTTTGGCTTGCTGGAAGCAGCAGCAAGCGCGAGGGCTTCTCTGCACGCTGCAAACACAAAACAGAAGCACCTACACGGCGAGAGGAGACTGCCTGACACCTGCTGCACTCAGTACAGCTCTGGGCTGCTGCCAGGGCGTGTATTTCAAGGAACTAGCCACGGGGACTCTGCACTGTGCTGGGAGAGTTTCTACAAGGTGAGCAGAAGCTGTTCGCCAGCACCCGCTTGCAGCGACCGAGTTCGGCTTTCCACATTCTTCCCCGGCTCTCTTTCGCTTCTCCGCACAACCTGCGGCTGTACCCAAGACGCCGCTGGCTGTGGTTCCGCGAAGCGCTGCTTTCTCGGCAAAACGCAGCTTCTCGTTCTTGACAGCTCTGCTATGCAGAAGCACAGGAAAGCCGGCAGAGCTGCTCCTCTAGCTGCTCTACGCAGACGCAACTGTAAATCAGCTAGACGTTGATCCTGTTGTGGAAAAGGCAGGAAAGTTGCTGCAAAAGCGTTTTGGCTTGCTGGAAGCAGCAGCAAGCGCGAGGGCTTCTCTGCACGCTGCAAACACAAAACAGAAGCACCTACACGGCGAGAGGAGACTGCCTGACACCTGCTGCACTCAGTACAGCTCTGGGCTGCTGCCAGGGCGTGTATTTCAAGGAACTAGCCACGGGGACTCTGCACTGTGCTGGGAGAGTTTCTACAAGGTGAGCAGAAGCTGTTCGCCAGCACCCGCTTGCAGCGACCGAGTTCGGCTTTCCACATTCTTCCCCGGCTCTCTTTCGCTTCTCCGCACAACCTGCGGCTGTACCCAAGACGCCGCTGGCTGTGGTTCCGCGAAGCGCTGCTTTCTCGGCAAAACGCAGCTTCTCGTTCTTGACAGCTCTGCTATGCAGAAGCACAGGAAAGCCGGCAGAGCTGCTCCTCTAGCTGCTCTACGCAGACGCAACTGTAAATCAGCTAGACGTTGATCCTGTTGTGGAAAAGGCAGGAAAGTTGCTGCAAAAGCGTTTTGGCTTGCTGGAAGCAGCAGCAAGCGCGAGGGCTTCTCTGCACGCTGCAAACACAAAACAGAAGCACCTACACGGCGAGAGGAGACTGCCTGACACCTGCTGCACTCAGTACAGCTCTGGGCTGCTGCCAGGGCGTGTATTTCAAGGAACTAGCCACGGGGACTCTGCACTGTGCTGGGAGAGTTTCTACAAGGTGAGCAGAAGCTGTTCGCCAGCACCCGCTTGCAGCGACCGAGTTCGGCTTTCCACATTCTTCCCCGGCTCTCTTTCGCTTCTCCGCACAACCTGCGGCTGTACCCAAGACGCCGCTGGCTGTGGTTTCGCGAAGCGCTGCTTTCTCGGCAAAACGCAGCTTCTCGTTCTTGACAGCTCTGCTATGCAGAAGCACAGGAAAGCCGGCAGAGCTGCTCCTCTAGCTGCTCTACGCAGACGCAACTGTAAATCAGCTAGACGTTGATCCTGTTGTGGAAAAGGCAGGAAAGTTGCTGCAAAAGCGTTTTGGCTTGCTGGAAGCAGCAGCAAGCGCGAGGGCTTCTCTGCACGCTGCAAACACAAAACAGAAGCACCTACACGGCGAGAGGAGACTGCCTGACACCTGCTGCACTCAGTACAGCTCTGGGCTGCTGCCAGGGCGTGTATTTCAAGGAACTAGCCACGGGGACTCTGCACTGTGCTGGGAGAGTTTCTACAAGGTGAGCAGAAGCTGTTCGCCAGCACCCGCTTGCAGCGACCGAGTTCGGCTTTCCGCATTCTTCCCCGGCTCTCTTTCGCTTCTCCGCACAACCTGCGGCTGTACCCAAGACGCCGCTGGCTGTGGTTTCGCGAAGCGCTGCTTTCTCGGCAAAAGGCAGCTTCTCGTTCTTGACAGCTCTGCTGTGCAGAAGCACAGGAAAGCCGGCAGAGCTGCTCCTCTAGCTGCTCTACGCAGACGCAACTGTAAATCAGCTAGACGTTGATCCTGTTGTGGAAAAGGCAGGAAAGTTGCTGCAAAAGCGTTTTGGCTTGCTGGAAGCAGCAGCAAGCGCGAGGGCTTCTCTGCACGCTGCAAACACAAAACAGAAGCACCTACACGGCGAGAGGAGACTGCCTGACACCTGCTGCACTCAGTACAGCTCTGGGCTGCTGCCAGGGCGTGTATTTCAAGGAACTAGCCACGGGGACTCTGCACTGTGCTGGGAGAGTTTCTACAAGGTGAGCAGAAGCTGTTCGCCAGCACCCGCTTGCAGCGACCGAGTACGGCTTTCCACATTCTTCCCCGGCTCTCTTTCGCTTCTCCGCACAACCTGCGGCTGTACCCAAGACGCCGCTGGCTGTGGTTCCGCGAAGCGCTGCTTTCTCGGCAAAACGCAGCTTCTCGTTCTTGACAGCTCTGCTATGCAGAAGCACAGGAAAGCCGGCAGAGCTGCTCCTCTAGCTGCTCTACGCAGACGCAACTGTAAATCAGCTAGACGTTGATCCTGTTGTGGAAAAGGCAGGAAAGTTGCTGCAAAAGCGTTTTGGCTTGCTGGAAGCAGCAGCAAGCGCGAGGGCTTCTCTGCACGCTGCAAACACAAAACAGAAGCACCTACACGGCGAGAGGAGACTGCCTGACACCTGCTGCACTCAGTACAGGTCTGGGCTGCTGCCAGGGCGTGTATTTCAAGGAACTAGCCACGGGGACTCTGCACTGTGCTGGGAGAGTTTCTACAAGGTGAGCAGAAGCTGTTCGCCAGCACCCGCTTGCAGCGACCGAGTTCGGCTTTCCACATTCTTCCCCGGCTCTCTTTCGCTTCTCCGCACAACCTGCGGCTGTACCCAAGACGCCGCTGGCTGTGGTTCCGCGAAGCGCTGCTTTCTCGGCAAAACGCAGCTTCTCGTTCTTGACAGCTCTGCTATGCAGAAGCACAGGAAAGCCGGCAGAGCTGCTCCTCTAGCTGCTCTACGCAGACGCAACTGTAAATCAGCTAGACGTTGATCCTGTTGTGGAAAAGGCAGGAAAGTTGCTGCAAAAGCGTTTTGGCTTGCTGGAAGCAGCAGCAAGCGCGAGGGCTTCTCTGCACGCTGCAAACACAAAACAGAAGCACCTACACGGCGAGAGGAGACTGCCTGACACCTGCTGCACTCAGTACAGCTCTGGGCTGCTGCCAGGGCGTGTATTTCAAGGAACTAGCCACGGGGACTCTGCACTGTGCTGGGAGAGTTTCTACAAGGTGAGCAGAAGCTGTTCGCCAGCACCCGCTTGCAGCGACCGAGTTCGGCTTTCCACATTCTTCCCCGGCTCTCTTTCGCTTCTCCGCACAACCTGCGGCTGTACCCAAGACGCCGCTGGCTGTGGTTCCGCGAAGCGCTGCTTTCTCGGCAAAATGCAGCTTCTCGTTCTTGACAGCTCTGCTATGCAGAAGCACAGGAAAGCCGGCAGAGCTGCTCCTCTAGCTGCTCTACGCAGACGCAACTGTAAATCAGCTAGACGTTGATCCTGTTGTGGAAAAGGCAGGAAAGTTGCTGCAAAAGCGTTTTGGCTTGCTGGAAGCAGCAGCAAGCGCGAGGGCTTCTCTGCACGCTGCAAACACAAAACAGAAGCACCTACACGGCGAGAGGAGACTGCCTGACACCTGCTGCACTCAGTACAGCTCTGGGCTGCTGCCAGGGCGTGTATTTCAAGGAACTAGCCACGGGGACTCTGCACTGTGCTGGGAGAGTTTCTACAAGGTGAGCAGAAGCTGTTCGCCAGCACCCGCTTGCAGCGACCGAGTACGGCTTTCCACATTCTTCCCCGGCTCTCTTTCGCTTCTCCGCACAACCTGCGGCTGTACCCAAGACGCCGCTGGCTGTGGTTTCGCGAAGCGCTGCTTTCTCGGCAAAACGCAGCTTCTCGTTCTTGACAGCTCTGCTATGCAGAAGCACAGGAAAGCCGGCAGAGCTGCTCCTCTAGCTGCTCTACGCAGACGCAACTGTAAATCAGCTAGACGTTGATCCTGTTGTGGAAAAGGCAGGAAAGTTGCTGCAAAAGCGTTTTGGCTTGCTGGAAGCAGCAGCAAGCGCGAGGGCTTCTCTGCACGCTGCAAACACAAAACAGAAGCACCTACACGGCGAGAGGAGACTGCCTGACACCTGCTGCACTCAGTACAGCTCTGGGCTGCTGCCAGGGCGTGTATTTCAAGGAACTAGCCACGGGGACTCTGCACTGTGCTGGGAGAGTTTCTACAAGGTGAGCAGAAGCTGTTCGCCAGCACCCGCTTGCAGCGACCGAGTACGGCTTTCCACATTCTTCCCCGGCTCTCTTTCGCTTCTCCGCACAACCTGCGGCTGTACCCAAGACGCCGCTGGCTGTGGCTCCGCGAAGCGCTGCTTTCTCGGCAAAACGCAGCTTCTCGTTCTTGACAGCTCTGCTATGCAGAAGCACAGGAAAGCCGGCAGAGCTGCTCCTCTAGCTGCTCTACGCAGACGCAACTGTAAATCAGCTAGACATTGATCCTGTTGTGGAAAAGGCAGGAAAGTTGCTGCAAAAGCGTTTTGGCTTGCTGGAAGCAGCAGCAAGCGCGAGGGCTTCTCTGCACGCTGCAAACACAAAACAGAAGCACCTACACGGCGAGAGGAGACTGCCTGACACCTGCTGCACTCAGTACAGCTCTGGGCTGCTGCCAGGGCGTGTATTTCAAGGAACTAGCCACGGGGACTCTGCACTGTGCTGGGAGAGTTTCTACAAGGTGAGCAGAAGCTGTTCGCCAGCACCCGCTTGCAGCGACCGAGTTCGGCTTTCCACATTCTTCCCCGGCTCTCTTTCGCTTCTCCGCACAACCTGCGGCTGTACCCAAGACGCCGCTGGCTGTGGTTCCGCGAAGCGCTGCTTTCTCGGCAAAACGCAGCTTCTCGTTCTTGACAGCTCTGCTATGCAGAAGCACAGGAAAGCCGGCAGAGCTGCTCCTCTAGCTGCTCTACGCAGACGCAACTGTAAATCAGCTAGACGTTGATCCTGTTGTGGAAAAGGCAGGAAAGTAGCTGCAAAAGCGTTTTGGCTTGCTGGAAGCAGCAGCAAGCGCGAGGGCTTCTCTGCACGCTGCAAACACAAAACAGAAGCACCTACACGGCGAGAGGAGACTGCCTGACACCTGCTGCACTCAGTACAGGTCTGGGCTGCTGCCAGGGCGTGTATTTCAAGGAACTAGCCACGGGGACTCTGCACTGTGCTGGGAGAGTTTCTACAAGGTGAGCAGAAGCTGTTCGCCAGCACCCGCTTGCAGCGACCGAGTTCGGCTTTCCACATTCTTCCCCGGCTCTCTTTCGCTTCTCCGCACAACCTGCGGCTGTACCCAAGACGCCGCTGGCTGTGGTTCCGCGAAGCGCTGCTTTCTCGGCAAAACGCAGCTTCTCGTTCTTGACAGCTCTGCTATGCAGAAGCACAGGAAAGCCGGCAGAGCTGCTCCTCTAGCTGCTCTACGCAGACGCAACTGTAAATCAGCTAGACGTTGATCCTGTTGTGGAAAAGGCAGGAAAGTAGCTGCAAAAGCGTTTTGGCTTGCTGGAAGCAGCAGCAAGCGCGAGGGCTTCTCTGCACGCTGCAAACACAAAACAGAAGCACCTACACGGCGAGAGGAGACTGCCTGACACCTGCTGCACTCAGTACAGGTCTGGGCTGCTGCCAGGGCGTGTATTTCAAGGAACTAGCCACGGGGACTCTGCACTGTGCTGGGAGAGTTTCTACAAGGTGAGCAGAAGCTGTTCGCCAGCACCCGCTTGCAGCGACCGAGTTCGGCTTTCCACATTCTTCCCCGGCTCTCTTTCGCTTCTCCGCACAACCTGCGGCTGTACCCAAGACGCCGCTGGCTGTGGTTCCGCGAAGCGCTGCTTTCTCGGCAAAACGCAGCTTCTCGTTCTTGACAGCTCTGCTATGCAGAAGCACAGGAAAGCCGGCAGAGCTGCTCCTCTAGCTGCTCTACGCAGACGCAACTGTAAATCAGCTAGACGTTGATCCTGTTGTGGAAAAGGCAGGAAAGTAGCTGCAAAAGCGTTTTGGCTTGCTGGAAGCAGCAGCAAGCGCGAGGGCTTCTCTGCACGCTGCAAACACAAAACAGAAGCACCTACACGGCGAGAGGAGACTGCCTGACACCTGCTGCACTCAGTACAGCTCTGGGCTGCTGCCAGGGCGTGTATTTCAAGGAACTAGCCACGGGGACTCTGCACTGTGCTGGGAGAGTTTCTACAAGGTGAGCAGAAGCTGTTCGCCAGCACCCGCTTGCAGCGACCGAGTTCGGCTTTCCACATTCTTCCCCGGCTCTCTTTCGCTTCTCCGCACAACCTGCGGCTGTACCCAAGACGCCGCTGGCTGTGGTTCCGCGAAGCGCTGCTTTCTCGGCAAAACGCAGCTTCCTGTTCTTGACAGCTCTGCTATGCAGAAGCACAGGAAAGCCGGCAGAGCTGCTCCTCTAGCTGCTCTACGCAGACGCAACTGTAAATCAGCTAGACGTTGATCCTGTTGTGGAAAAGGCAGGAAAGTTGCTGCAAAAGCGTTTTGGCTTGCTGGAAGCAGCAGCAAGCTCGAGGGCTTCTCTGCACGCTGCAAACACAAAACAGAAGCACCTACACGGCGAGAGGAGACTGCCTGACACCTGCTGCACTCAGTACAGCTCTGGGCTGCTGCCAGGGCGTGTATTTCAAGGAACTAGCCACGGGGACTCTGCACTGTGCTGGGAGAGTTTCTACAAGGTGAGCAGAAGCTGTTCGCCATCACCCGCTTGCAGCGACCGAGTTCGGCTTTCCACATTCTTCCCCGGCTCTCTTTCGCTTCTCCGCGCAACCTGCGGCTGTACCCAAGACGCCGCTGGCTGTGGTTTCGCGAAGCGCTGCTTTCTCGGCAAAACGCAGCTTCTCGTTCTTGACAGCTCTGCTATGCAGAAGCACAGGAAAGCCGGCAGAGCTGCTCCTCTAGCTGCTCTACGCAGACGCAACTGTAAATCAGCTAGACGTTGATCCTGTTGTGGAAAAGGCAGGAAAGTTGCTGCAAAAGCGTTTTGGCTTGCTGGAAGCAGCAGCAAGCGCGAGGGCTTCTCTGCACGCTGCAAACACAAAACAGAAGCACCTACACGGCGAGAGGAGACTGCCTGACACCTGCTGCACTCAGTACAGCTCTGGGCTGCTGCCAGGGCGTGTATTTCAAGGAACTAGCCACGGGGACTCTGCACTGTGCTGGGAGAGTTTCTACAAGGTGAGCAGAAGCTGTTCGCCAGCACCCGCTTGCAGCGACCGAGTTCGGCTTTCCACATTCTTCCCCGGCTCTCTATCGCTTCTCCGCACAACCTGCGGCTGTACCCAAGACGCCGCTGGCTGTGGTTCCGCGAAGCGCTGCTTTCTCGGCAAAACGCAGCTTCCTGTTCTTGACAGCTCTGCTATGCAGAAGCACAGGAAAGCCGGCAGAGCTGCTCCTCTAGCTGCTCTACGCAGACGCAACTGTAAATCAGCTAGACGTTGATCCTGTTGTGGAAAAGGCAGGAAAGTTGCTGCAAAAGCGTTTTGGCTTGCTGGAAGCAGCAGCAAGCGCGAGGGCTTCTCTGCACGCTGCAAACACAAAACAGAAGCACCTACACGGCGAGAGGAGACTGCCTGACACCTGCTGCACTCAGTACAGCTCTGGGCTGCTGCCAGGGCGTGTATTTCAAGGAACTAGCCACGGGGACTCTGCACTGTGCTGGGAGAGTTTCTACAAGGTGAGCAGAAGCTGTTCGCCAGCACCCGCTTGCAGCGACCGAGTACGGCTTTCCACATTCTTCCCCGGCTCTCTTTCGCTTCTCCGCACAACCTGCGGCTGTACCCAAGACGCCGCTGGCTGTGGTTCCGCGAAGCGCTGCTTTCTCGGCAAAACGCAGCTTCTCGTTCTTGACAGCTCTGCTATGCAGAAGCACAGGAAAGCCGGCAGAGCTGCTCCTCTAGCTGCTCTACGCAGACGCAACTGTAAATCAGCTAGACATTGATCCTGTTGTGGAAAAGGCAGGAAAGTTGCTGCAAAAGCGTTTTGGCTTGCTGGAAGCAGCAGCAAGCGCGAGGGCTTCTCTGCACGCTGCAAACACAAAACAGAAGCACCTACACGGCGAGAGGAGACTGCCTGACACCTGCTGCACTCAGTACAGCTCTGGGCTGCTGCCAGGGCGTGTATTTCAAGGAACTAGCCACGGGGACTCTGCACTGTGCTGGGAGAGTTTCTACAAGGTGAGCAGAAGCTGTTCGCCAGCACCCGCTTGCAGCAACCGAGTTCGGCTTTCCACATTCTTCCCCGGCTCTCTTTCGCTTCTCCGCGCAACCTGCGGCTGTACCCAAGACGCCGCTGGCTGTGGTTTCGCGAAGCGCTGCTTTCTCGGCAAAACGCAGCTTCTCGTTCTTGACAGCTCTGCTATGCAGAAGCACAGGAAAGCCGGCAGAGCTGCTCCTCTAGCTGCTCTACGCAGACGCAACTGTAAATCAGCTAGACGTTGATCCTGTTGTGGAAAAGGCAGGAAAGTTGCTGCAAAAGCGTTTTGGCTTGCTGGAAGCAGCAGCAAGCGCGAGGGCTTCTCTGCACGCTGCAAACACAAAACAGAAGCACCTACACGGCGAGAGGAGACTGCCTGACACCTGCTGCACTCAGTACAGCTCTGGGCTGCTGCCAGGGCGTGTATTTCAAGGAACTAGCCACGGGGACTCTGCACTGTGCTGGGAGAGTTTCTACAAGGTGAGCAGAAGCTGTTCGCCAGCACCCGCTTGCAGCGACCGAGTACGGCTTTCCACATTCTTCCCCGGCTCTCTTTCGCTTCTCCGCACAACCTGCGGCTGTACCCAAGACGCCGCTGGCTGTGGTTCCGCGAAGCGCTGCTTTCTCGGCAAAACGCAGCTTCTCGTTCTTGACAGCTCTGCTATGCAGAAGCACAGGAAAGCCGGCAGAGCTGCTCCTCTAGCTGCTCTACGCAGACGCAACTGTAAATCAGCTAGACATTGATCCTGTTGTGGAAAAGGCAGGAAAGTAGCTGCAAAAGCGTTTTGGCTTGCTGGAAGCAGCAGCAAGCGTGAGGGCTTCTCTGCACGCTGCAAACACAAAACAGAAGCACCTACACGGCGAGAGGAGACTGCCTGACACCTGCTGCACTCAGTACAGCTCTGGGCTGCTGCCAGGGCGTGTATTTCAAGGAACTAGCCACGGGGACTCTGCACTGTGCTGGGAGAGTTTCTACAAGGTGAGCAGAAGCTGTTCGCCAGCACCCGCTTGCAGCGACCGAGTTCGGCTTTCCACATTCTTCCCCGGCTCTCTTTCGCTTCTCCGCACAACCTGCGGCTGTACCCAAGACGCCGCTGGCTGTGGTTCCGCGAAGCGCTGCTTTCTCGGCAAAACGCAGCTTCTCGTTCTTGACAGCTCTGCTATGCAGAAGCACAGGAAAGCCGGCAGAGCTGCTCCTCTAGCTGCTCTACGCAGACGCAACTGTAAATCAGCTAGACGTTGATCCTGTTGTGGAAAAGGCAGGAAAGTAGCTGCAAAAGCGTTTTGGCTTGCTGGAAGCAGCAGCAAGCGCGAGGGCTTCTCTGCACGCTGCAAACACAAAACAGAAGCACCTACACGGCGAGAGGAGACTGCCTGACACCTGCTGCACTCAGTACAGCTCTGGGCTGCTGCCAGGGCGTGTATTTCAAGGAACTAGCCACGGGGACTCTGCACTGTGCTGGGAGAGTTTCTACAAGGTGAGCAGAAGCTGTTCGCCAGCACCCGCTTGCAGCGACCGAGTTCGGCTTTCCACATTCTTCCCCGGCTCTCTTTCGCTTCTCCGCACAACCTGCGGCTGTACCCAAGACGCCGCTGGCTGTGGTTCCGCGAAGCGCTGCTTTCTCGGCAAAACGCAGCTTCCTGTTCTTGACAGCTCTGCTATGCAGAAGCACAGGAAAGCCGGCAGAGCTGCTCCTCTAGCTGCTCTACGCAGACGCAACTGTAAATCAGCTAGACGTTGATCCTGTTGTGGAAAAGGCAGGAAAGTTGCTGCAAAAGCGTTTTGGCTTGCTGGAAGCAGCAGCAAGCGCGAGGGCTTCTCTGCACGCTGCAAACACAAAACAGAAGCACCTACACGGCGAGAGGAGACTGCCTGACACCTGCTGCACTCAGTACAGCTCTGGGCTGCTGCCAGGGCGTGTATTTCAAGGAACTAGCCACGGGGACTCTGCACTGTGCTGGGAGAGTTTCTACAAGGTGAGCAGAAGCTGTTCGCCAGCACCCGCTTGCAGCGACCGAGTACGGCTTTCCACATTCTTCCCCGGCTCTCTTTCGCTTCTCCGCACAACCTGCGGCTGTACCCAAGACGCCGCTGGCTGTGGTTCCGCGAAGCGCTGCTTTCTCGGCAAAACGCAGCTTCTCGTTCTTGACAGCTCTGCTATGCAGAAGCACAGGAAAGCCGGCAGAGCTGCTCCTCTAGCTGCTCTACGCAGACGCAACTGTAAATCAGCTAGACATTGATCCTGTTGTGGAAAAGGCAGGAAAGTTGCTGCAAAAGCGTTTTGGCTTGCTGGAAGCAGCAGCAAGCGCGAGGGCTTCTCTGCACGCTGCAAACACAAAACAGAAGCACCTACACGGCGAGAGGAGACTGCCTGACACCTGCTGCACTCAGTACAGCTCTGGGCTGCTGCCAGGGCGTGTATTTCAAGGAACTAGCCACGGGGACTCTGCACTGTGCTGGGAGAGTTTCTACAAGGTGAGCAGAAGCTGTTCGCCAGCACCCGCTTGCAGCGACCGAGTTCGGCTTTCCACATTCTTCCCCGGCTCTCTTTCGCTTCTCCGCGCAACCTGCGGCTGTACCCAAGACGCCGCTGGCTGTGGTTTCGCGAAGCGCTGCTTTCTCGGCAAAACGCAGCTTCTCGTTCTTGACAGCTCTGCTATGCAGAAGCACAGGAAAGCCGGCAGAGCTGCTCCTCTAGCTGCTCTACGCAGACGCAACTGTAAATCAGCTAGACGTTGATCCTGTTGTGGAAAAGGCAGGAAAGTTGCTGCAAAAGCGTTTTGGCTTGCTGGAAGCAGCAGCAAGCGCGAGGGCTTCTCTGCACGCTGCAAACACAAAACAGAAGCACCTACACGGCGAGAGGAGACTGCCTGACACCTGCTGCACTCAGTACAGCTCTGGGCTGCTGCCAGGGCGTGTATTTCAAGGAACTAGCCACGGGGACTCTGCACTGTGCTGGGAGAGTTTCTACAAGGTGAGCAGAAGCTGTTCGCCAGCACCCGCTTGCAGCGACCGAGTTCGGCTTTCCACATTCTTCCCCGGCTCTCTTTCGCTTCTCCGCACAACCTGCGGCTGTACCCAAGACGCCGCTGGCTGTGGTTCCGCGAAGCGCTGCTTTCTCGGCAAAACGCAGCTTCCTGTTCTTGACAGCTCTGCTATGCAGAAGCACAGGAAAGCCGGCAGAGCTGCTCCTCTAGCTGCTCTACGCAGACGCAACTGTAAATCAGCTAGACGTTGATCCTGTTGTGGAAAAGGCAGGAAAGTTGCTGCAAAAGCGTTTTGGCTTGCTGGAAGCAGCAGCAAGCGCGAGGGCTTCTCTGCACGCTGCAAACACAAAACAGAAGCACCTACACGGCGAGAGGAGACTGCCTGACACCTGCTGCACTCAGTACAGCTCTGGGCTGCTGCCAGGGCGTGTATTTCAAGGAACTAGCCACGGGGACTCTGCACTGTGCTGGGAGAGTTTCTACAAGGTGAGCAGAAGCTGTTCGCCAGCACCCGCTTGCAGCGACCGAGTACGGCTTTCCACATTCTTCCCCGGCTCTCTTTCGCTTCTCCGCACAACCTGCGGCTGTACCCAAGACGCCGCTGGCTGTGGTTCCGCGAAGCGCTGCTTTCTCGGCAAAACGCAGCTTCTCGTTCTTGACAGCTCTGCTATGCAGAAGCACAGGAAAGCCGGCAGAGCTGCTCCTCTAGCTGCTCTACGCAGACGCAACTGTAAATCAGCTAGACATTGATCCTGTTGTGGAAAAGGCAGGAAAGTTGCTGCAAAAGCGTTTTGGCTTGCTGGAAGCAGCAGCAAGCGCGAGGGCTTCTCTGCACGCTGCAAACACAAAACAGAAGCACCTACACGGCGAGAGGAGACTGCCTGACACCTGCTGCACTCAGTACAGCTCTGGGCTGCTGCCAGGGCGTGTATTTCAAGGAACTAGCCACGGGGACTCTGCACTGTGCTGGGAGAGTTTCTACAAGGTGAGCAGAAGCTGTTCGCCAGCACCCGCTTGCAGCGACCGAGTTCGGCTTTCCACATTCTTCCCCAGCTCTCTTTCGCTTCTCCGCGCAACCTGCGGCTGTACCCAAGACGCCGCTGGCTGTGGTTTCGCGAAGCGCTGCTTTCTCGGCAAAACGCAGCTTCTCGTTCTTGACAGCTCTGCTATGCAGAAGCACAGGAAAGCCGGCAGAGCTGCTCCTCTAGCTGCTCTACGCAGACGCAACTGTAAATCAGCTAGACGTTGATCCTGTTGTGGAAAAGGCAGGAAAGTAGCTGCAAAAGCGTTTTGGCTTGCTGGAAGCAGCAGCAAGCGCGAGGGCTTCTCTGCACGCTGCAAACACAAAACAGAAGCACCTACACGGCGAGAGGAGACTGCCTGACACCTGCTGCACTCAGTACAGCTCTGGGCTGCTGCCAGGGCGTGTATTTCAAGGAACTAGCCACGGGGACTCTGCACTGTGCTGGGAGAGTTTCTACAAGGTGAGCAGAAGCTGTTCGCCAGCACCCGCTTGCAGCGACCGAGTACGGCTTTCCACATTCTTCCCCGGCTCTCTTTCGCTTCTCCGCACAACCTGCGGCTGTACCCAAGACGCCGCTGGCTGTGGTTCCGCGAAGCGCTGCTTTCTCGGCAAAACGCAGCTTCTCGTTCTTGACAGCTCTGCTATGCAGAAGCACAGGAAAGCCGGCAGAGCTGCTCCTCTAGCTGCTCTACGCAGACGCAACTGTAAATCAGCTAGACATTGATCCTGTTGTGGAAAAGGCAGGAAAGTAGCTGCAAAAGCGTTTTGGCTTGCTGGAAGCAGCAGCAAGCGCGAGGGCTTCTCTGCACGCTGCAAACACAAAACAGAAGCACCTACACGGCGAGAGGAGACTGCCTGACACCTGCTGCACTCAGTACAGCTCTGGGCTGCTGCCAGGGCGTGTATTTCAAGGAACTAGCCACGGGGACTCTGCACTGTGCTGGGAGAGTTTCTACAAGGTGAGCAGAAGCTGTTCGCCAGCACCCGCTTGCAGCGACCGAGTACGGCTTTCCACATTCTTCCCCGGCTCTCTTTCGCTTCTCCGCACAACCTGCGGCTGTACCCAAGACGCCGCTGGCTGTGGTTCCGCGAAGCGCTGCTTTCTCGGCAAAACGCATCTTCCTGTTCTTGACAGCTCTGCTATGCAGAAGCACAGGAAAGCCGGCAGAGCTGCTCCTCTAGCTGCTCTACGCAGACGCAACTGTAAATCAGCTAGACATTGATCCTGTTGTGGAAAAGGCAGGAAAGTTGCTGCAAAAGCGTTTTGGCTTGCTGGAAGCAGCAGCAAGCGCGAGGGCTTCTCTGCACGCTGCAAACACAAAACAGAAGCACCTACACGGCGAGAGGAGACTGCCTGACACCTGCTGCACTCAGTACAGCTCTGGGCTGCTGCCAGGGCGTGTATTTCAAGGAACTAGCCACGGGGACTCTGCACTGTGCTGGGAGAGTTTCTACAAGGTGAGCAGAAGCTGTTCGCCAGCACCCGCTTGCAGCGACCGAGTTCGGCTTTCCACATTCTTCCCCGGCTCTCTTTCGCTTCTCCGCACAACCTGCGGCTGTACCCAAGACGCCGCTGGCTGTGGTTCCGCGAAGCGCTGCTTTCTCGGCAAAACGCAGCTTCTCGTTCTTGACAGCTCTGCTATGCAGAAGCACAGGAAAGCCGGCAGAGCTGCTCCTCTAGCTGCTCTACGCAGACGCAACTGTAAATCAGCTAGACGTTGATCCTGTTGTGGAAAAGGCAGGAAAGTTGCTGCAAAAGCGTTTTGGCTTGCTGGAAGCAGCAGCAAGCGCGAGGGCTTCTCTGCACGCTGCAAACACAAAACAGAAGCACCTACACGGCGAGAGGAGACTGCCTGACACCTGCTGCACTCAGTACAGCTCTGGGCTGCTGCCAGGGCGTGTATTTCAAGGAACTAGCCACGGGGACTCTGCACTGTGCTGGGAGAGTTTCTACAAGGTGAGCAGAAGCTGTTCGCCAGCACCCGCTTGCAGCGACCGAGTTCGGCTTTCCACATTCTTCCCCGGCTCTCTTTCGCTTCTCCGCACAACCTGCGGCTGTACCCAAGACGCCGCTGGCTGTGGTTCCGCGAAGCGCTGCTTTCTCGGCAAAACGCAGCTTCTCGTTCTTGACAGCTCTGCTATGCAGAAGCACAGGAAAGCCGGCAGAGCTGCTCCTCTAGCTGCTCTACGCAGACGCAACTGTAAATCAGCTAGACGTTGATCCTGTTGTGGAAAAGGCAGGAAAGTTGCTGCAAAAGCGTTTTGGCTTGCTGGAAGCAGCAGCAAGCGCGAGGGCTTCTCTGCACGCTGCAAACACAAAACAGAAGCACCTACACGGCGAGAGGAGACTGCCTGACACCTGCTGCACTCAGTACAGCTCTGGGCTGCTGCCAGGGCGTGTATTTCAAGGAACTAGCCACGGGGACTCTGCACTGTGCTGGGAGAGTTTCTACAAGGTGAGCAGAAGCTGTTCGCCAGCACCCGCTTGCAGCGACCGAGTACGGCTTTCCACATTCTTCCCCGGCTCTCTTTCGCTTCTCCGCACAACCTGCGGCTGTACCCAAGACGCCGCTGGCTGTGGTTCCGCGAAGCGCTGCTTTCTCGGCAAAACGCAGCTTCTCGTTCTTGACAGCTCTGCTATGCAGAAGCACAGGAAAGCCGGCAGAGCTGCTCCTCTAGCTGCTCTACGCAGACGCAACTGTAAATCAGCTAGACATTGATCCTGTTGTGGAAAAGGCAGGAAAGTTGCTGCAAAAGCGTTTTGGCTTGCTGGAAGCAGCAGCAAGCGCGAGGGCTTCTCTGCACGCTGCAAACACAAAACAGAAGCACCTACACGGCGAGAGGAGACTGCCTGACACCTGCTGCACTCAGTACAGCTCTGGGCTGCTGCCAGGGCGTGTATTTCAAGGAACTAGCCACGGGGACTCTGCACTGTGCTGGGAGAGTTTCTACAAGGTGAGCAGAAGCTGTTCGCCAGCACCCGCTTGCAGCGACCGAGTTCGGCTTTCCACATTCTTCCCCAGCTCTCTTTCGCTTCTCCGCACAACCTGCGGCTGTACCCAAGACGCCGCTGGCTGTGGTTCCGCGAAGCGCTGCTTTCTCGGCAAAACGCAGCTTCTCGTTCTTGACAGCTCTGCTATGCAGAAGCACAGGAAAGCCGGCAGAGCTGCTCCTCTAGCTGCTCTACGCAGACGCAACTGTAAATCAGCTAGACATTGATCCTGTTGTGGAAAAGGCAGGAAAGTTGCTGCAAAAGCGTTTTGGCTTGCTGGAAGCAGCAGCAAGCGCGAGGGCTTCTCTGCACGCTGCAAACACAAAACAGAAGCACCTACACGGCGAGAGGAGACTGCCTGACACCTGCTGCACTCAGTACAGCTCTGGGCTGCTGCCAGGGCGTGTATTTCAAGGAACTAGCCACGGGGACTCTGCACTGTGCTGGGAGAGTTTCTACAAGGTGAGCAGAAGCTGTTCGCCAGCACCCGCTTGCAGCGACCGAGTTCGGCTTTCCACATTCTTCCCCGGCTCTCTTTCGCTTCTCCGCGCAACCTGCGGCTGTACCCAAGACGCCGCTGGCTGTGGTTTCGCGAAGCGCTGCTTTCTCGGCAAAACGCAGCTTCTCGTTCTTGACAGCTCTGCTATGCAGAAGCACAGGAAAGCCGGCAGAGCTGCTCCTCTAGCTGCTCTACGCAGACGCAACTGTAAATCAGCTAGACGTTGATCCTGTTGTGGAAAAGGCAGGAAAGTTGCTGCAAAAGCGTTTTGGCTTGCTGGAAGCAGCAGCAAGCGCGAGGGCTTCTCTGCACGCTGCAAACACAAAACAGAAGCACCTACACGGCGAGAGGAGACTGCCTGACACCTGCTGCACTCAGTACAGCTCTGGGCTGCTGCCAGGGCGTGTATTTCAAGGAACTAGCCACGGGGACTCTGCACTGTGCTGGGAGAGTTTCTACAAGGTGAGCAGAAGCTGTTCGCCAGCACCCGCTTGCAGCGACCGAGTTCGGCTTTCCACATTCTTCCCCGGCTCTCTTTCGCTTCTCCGCACAACCTGCGGCTGTACCCAAGACGCCGCTGGCTGTGGTTCCGCGAAGCGCTGCTTTCTCGGCAAAACGCAGCTTCTCGTTCTTGACAGCTCTGCTATGCAGAAGCACAGGAAAGCCGGCAGAGCTGCTCCTCTAGCTGCTCTACGCAGACGCAACTGTAAATCAGCTAGACGTTGATCCTGTTGTGGAAAAGGCAGGAAAGTTGCTGCAAAAGCGTTTTGGCTTGCTGGAAGCAGCAGCAAGCGCGAGGGCTTCTCTGCACGCTGCAAACACAAAACAGAAGCACCTACACGGCGAGAGGAGACTGCCTGACACCTGCTGCACTCAGTACAGCTCTGGGCTGCTGCCAGGGCGTGTATTTCAAGGAACTAGCCACGGGGACTCTGCACTGTGCTGGGCGACTTTCTACAAGGTGAGCAGAAGCTGTTCGCCAGCACCCGCTTGCAGCGACCGAGTTCGGCTTTCCACATTCTTCCCCGGCTCTCTTTCGCTTCTCCGCACAACCTGCGGCTGTACCCAAGACGCCGCTGGCTGTGGTTCCGCGAAGCGCTGCTTTCTCGGCAAAACGCAGCTTCTCGTTCTTGACAGCTCTGCTATGCAGAAGCACAGGAAAGCCGGCAGAGCTGCTCCTCTAGCTGCTCTACGCAGACGCAACTGTAAATCAGCTAGACGTTGATCCTGTTGTGGAAAAGGCAGGAAAGTTGCTGCAAAAGCGTTTTGGCTTGCTGGAAGCAGCAGCAAGCGCGAGGGCTTCTCTGCACGCTGCAAACACAAAACAGAAGCACCTACACGGCGAGAGGAGACTGCCTGACACCTGCTGCACTCAGTACAGCTCTGGGCTGCTGCCAGGGCGTGTATTTCAAGGAACTAGCCACGGGGACTCTGCACTGTGCTGGGAGAGTTTCTACAAGGTGAGCAGAAGCTGTTCGCCAGCACCCGCTTGCAGCGACCGAGTTCGGCTTTCCACATTCTTCCCCGGCTCTCTTTCGCTTCTCCGCACAACCTGCGGCTGTACCCAAGACGCCGCTGGCTGTGGTTCCGCGAAGCGCTGCTTTCTCAGCAAAACGCAGCTTCTCGTTCTTGACAGCTCTGCTATGCAGAAGCACAGGAAAGCCGGCAGAGCTGCTCCTCTAGCTGCTCTACGCAGACGCAACTGTAAATCAGCTAGACATTGATCCTGTTGTGGAAAAGGCAGGAAAGTAGCTGCAAAAGCGTTTTGGCTTGCTGGAAGCAGCAGCAAGCGCGAGGGCTTCTCTGCACGCTGCAAACACAAAACAGAAGCACCTACACGGCGAGAGGAGACTGCCTGACACCTGCTGCACTCAGTACAGCTCTGGGCTGCTGCCAGGGCGTGTATTTCAAGGAACTAGCCACGGGGACTCTGCACTGTGCTGGGAGAGTTTCTACAAGGTGAGCAGAAGCTGTTCGCCAGCACCCGCTTGCAGCGACCGAGTACGGCTTTCCACATTCTTCCCCGGCTCTCTTTCGCTTCTCCGCACAACCTGCGGCTGTACCCAAGACGCCGCTGGCTGTGGTTCCGCGAAGCGCTGCTTTCTCGGCAAAACGCAGCTTCCTGTTCTTGACAGCTCTGCTATGCAGAAGCACAGGAAAGCCGGCAGAGCTGCTCCTCTAGCTGCTCTACGCAGACGCAACTGTAAATCAGCTAGACATTGATCCTGTTGTGGAAAAGGCAGGAAAGTTGCTGCAAAAGCGTTTTGGCTTGCTGGAAGCAGCAGCAAGCGCGAGGGCTTCTCTGCACGCTGCAAACACAAAACAGAAGCACCTACACGGCGAGAGGAGACTGCCTGACACCTGCTGCACTCAGTACAGCTCTGGGCTGCTGCCAGGGCGTGTATTTCAAGGAACTAGCCACGGGGACTCTGCACTGTGCTGGGAGAGTTTCTACAAGGTGAGCAGAAGCTGTTCGCCAGCACCCGCTTGCAGCGACCGAGTTCGGCTTTCCACATTCTTCCCCGGCTCTCTTTCGCTTCTCCGCACAACCTGCGGCTGTACCCAAGACGCCGCTGGCTGTGGTTCCGCGAAGCGCTGCTTTCTCAGCAAAACGCAGCTTCTCGTTCTTGACAGCTCTGCTATGCAGAAGCACAGGAAAGCCGGCAGAGCTGCTCCTCTAGCTGCTCTACGCAGACGCAACTGTAAATCAGCTAGACATTGATCCTGTTGTGGAAAAGGCAGGAAAGTAGCTGCAAAAGCGTTTTGGCTTGCTGGAAGCAGCAGCAAGCGCGAGGGCTTCTCTGCACGCTGCAAACACAAAACAGAAGCACCTACACGGCGAGAGGAGACTGCCTGACACCTGCTGCACTCAGTACAGCTCTGGGCTGCTGCCAGGGCGTGTATTTCAAGGAACTAGCCACGGGGACTCTGCACTGTGCTGGGAGAGTTTCTACAAGGTGAGCAGAAGCTGTTCGCCAGCACCCGCTTGCAGCGACCGAGTACGGCTTTCCACATTCTTCCCCGGCTCTCTTTCGCTTCTCCGCACAACCTGCGGCTGTACCCAAGACGCCGCTGGCTGTGGTTCCGCGAAGCGCTGCTTTCTCGGCAAAACGCAGCTTCCTGTTCTTGACAGCTCTGCTATGCAGAAGCACAGGAAAGCCGGCAGAGCTGCTCCTCTAGCTGCTCTACGCAGACGCAACTGTAAATCAGCTAGACATTGATCCTGTTGTGGAAAAGGCAGGAAAGTTGCTGCAAAAGCGTTTTGGCTTGCTGGAAGCAGCAGCAAGCGCGAGGGCTTCTCTGCACGCTGCAAACACAAAACAGAAGCACCTACACGGCGAGAGGAGACTGCCTGACACCTGCTGCACTCAGTACAGCTCTGGGCTGCTGCCAGGGCGTGTATTTCAAGGAACTAGCCACGGGGACTCTGCACTGTGCTGGGAGAGTTTCTACAAGGTGAGCAGAAGCTGTTCGCCAGCACCCGCTTGCAGCGACCGAGTTCGGCTTTCCACATTCTTCCCCGGCTCTCTTTCGCTTCTCCGCACAACCTGCGGCTGTACCCAAGACGCCGCTGGCTGTGGTTCCGCGAAGCGCTGCTTTCTCGGCAAAATGCAGCTTCTCGTTCTTGACAGCTCTGCTATGCAGAAGCACAGGAAAGCCGGCAGAGCTGCTCCTCTAGCTGCTCTACGCAGACGCAACTGTAAATCAGCTAGACGTTGATCCTGTTGTGGAAAAGGCAGGAAAGTTGCTGCAAAAGCGTTTTGGCTTGCTGGAAGCAGCAGCAAGCGCGAGGGCTTCTCTGCACGCTGCAAACACAAAACAGAAGCACCTACACGGCGAGAGGAGACTGCCTGACACCTGCTGCACTCAGTACAGCTCTGGGCTGCTGCCAGGGCGTGTATTTCAAGGAACTAGCCACGGGGACTCTGCACTGTGCTGGGAGAGTTTCTACAAGGTGAGCAGAAGCTGTTCGCCAGCACCCGCTTGCAGCGACCGAGTTCGGCTTTCCACATTCTTCCCCGGCTCTCTTTCGCTTCTCCGCACAACCTGCGGCTGTACCCAAGACGCCGCTGGCTGTGGTTCCGCGAAGCGCTGCTTTCTCGGCAAAACGCAGCTTCTCGTTCTTGACAGCTCTGCTATGCAGAAGCACAGGAAAGCCGGCAGAGCTGCTCCTCTAGCTGCTCTACGCAGACGCAACTGTAAATCAGCTAGACGTTGATCCTGTTGTGGAAAAGGCAGGAAAGTTGCTGCAAAAGCGTTTTGGCTTGCTGGAAGCAGCAGCAAGCGCGAGGGCTTCTCTGCACGCTGCAAACACAAAACAGAAGCACCTACACGGCGAGAGGAGACTGCCTGACACCTGCTGCACTCAGTACAGCTCTGGGCTGCTGCCAGGGCGTGTATTTCAAGGAACTAGCCACGGGGACTCTGCACTGTGCTGGGAGAGTTTCTACAAGGTGAGCAGAAGCTGTTCGCCAGCACCCGCTTGCAGCGACCGAGTTCGGCTTTCCACATTCTTCCCCAGCTCTCTTTCGCTTCTCCGCACAACCTGCGGCTGTACCCAAGACGCCGCTGGCTGTGGTTCCGCGAAGCGCTGCTTTCTCGGCAAAACGCAGCTTCTCGTTCTTGACAGCTCTGCTATGCAGAAGCACAGGAAAGCCGGCAGAGCTGCTCCTCTAGCTGCTCTACGCAGACGCAACTGTAAATCAGCTAGACATTGATCCTGTTGTGGAAAAGGCAGGAAAGTTGCTGCAAAAGCGTTTTGGCTTGCTGGAAGCAGCAGCAAGCGCGAGGGCTTCTCTGCACGCTGCAAACACAAAACAGAAGCACCTACACGGCGAGAGGAGACTGCCTGACACCTGCTGCACTCAGTACAGCTCTGGGCTGCTGCCAGGGCGTGTATTTCAAGGAACTAGCCACGGGGACTCTGCACTGTGCTGGGAGAGTTTCTACAAGGTGAGCAGAAGCTGTTCGCCAGCACCCGCTTGCAGCGACCGAGTTCGGCTTTCCACATTCTTCCCCGGCTCTCTTTCGCTTCTCCGCGCAACCTGCGGCTGTACCCAAGACGCCGCTGGCTGTGGTTTCGCGAAGCGCTGCTTTCTCGGCAAAACGCAGCTTCTCGTTCTTGACAGCTCTGCTATGCAGAAGCACAGGAAAGCCGGCAGAGCTGCTCCTCTAGCTGCTCTACGCAGACGCAACTGTAAATCAGCTAGACGTTGATCCTGTTGTGGAAAAGGCAGGAAAGTTGCTGCAAAAGCGTTTTGGCTTGCTGGAAGCAGCAGCAAGCGCGAGGGCTTCTCTGCACGCTGCAAACACAAAACAGAAGCACCTACACGGCGAGAGGAGACTGCCTGACACCTGCTGCACTCAGTACAGCTCTGGGCTGCTGCCAGGGCGTGTATTTCAAGGAACTAGCCACGGGGACTCTGCACTGTGCTGGGAGAGTTTCTACAAGGTGAGCAGAAGCTGTTCGCCAGCACCCGCTTGCAGCGACCGAGTTCGGCTTTCCACATTCTTCCCCGGCTCTCTTTCGCTTCTCCGCACAACCTGCGGCTGTACCCAAGACGCCGCTGGCTGTGGTTCCGCGAAGCGCTGCTTTCTCGGCAAAACGCAGCTTCTCGTTCTTGACAGCTCTGCTATGCAGAAGCACAGGAAAGCCGGCAGAGCTGCTCCTCTAGCTGCTCTACGCAGACGCAACTGTAAATCAGCTAGACGTTGATCCTGTTGTGGAAAAGGCAGGAAAGTTGCTGCAAAAGCGTTTTGGCTTGCTGGAAGCAGCAGCAAGCGCGAGGGCTTCTCTGCACGCTGCAAACACAAAACAGAAGCACCTACACGGCGAGAGGAGACTGCCTGACACCTGCTGCACTCAGTACAGCTCTGGGCTGCTGCCAGGGCGTGTATTTCAAGGAACTAGCCACGGGGACTCTGCACTGTGCTGGGAGAGTTTCTACAAGGTGAGCAGAAGCTGTTCGCCAGCACCCGCTTGCAGCGACCGAGTACGGCTTTCCACATTCTTCCCCGGCTCTCTTTCGCTTCTCCGCACAACCTGCGGCTGTACCCAAGACGCCGCTGGCTGTGGTTCCGCGAAGCGCTGCTTTCTCGGCAAAACGCAGCTTCTCGTTCTTGACAGCTCTGCTATGCAGAAGCACAGGAAAGCCGGCAGAGCTGCTCCTCTAGCTGCTCTACGCAGACGCAACTGTAAATCAGCTAGACGTTGATCCTGTTGTGGAAAAGGCAGGAAAGTTGCTGCAAAAGCGTTTTGGCTTGCTGGAAGCAGCAGCAAGCGCGAGGGCTTCTCTGCACGCTGCAAACACAAAACAGAAGCACCTACACGGCGAGAGGAGACTGCCTGAAACCTGCTGCACTCAGTACAGCTCTGGGCTGCTGCCAGGGCGTGTATTTCAAGGAACTAGCCACGGGGACTCTGCACTGTGCTGGGAGAGTTTCTACAAGGTGAGCAGAAGCTGTTCGCCAGCCCCCGCTTGCAGCGACCGAGTTCGGCTTTCCACATTCTTCCCCGGCTCTCTTTCGCTTCTCCGCACAACCTGCGGCTGTACCCAAGACGCCGCTGGCTGTGGTTCCGCGAAGCGCTGCTTTCTCGGCAAAACGCAGCTTCTCGTTCTTGACAGCTCTGCTATGCAGAAGCACAGGAAAGCCGGCAGAGCTGCTCCTCTAGCTGCTCTACGCAGACGCAACTGTAAATCAGCTAGACGTTGATCCTGTTGTGGAAAAGGCAGGAAAGTTGCTGCAAAAGCGTTTTGGCTTGCTGGAAGCAGCAGCAAGCGCGAGGGCTTCTCTGCACGCTGCAAACACAAAACAGAAGCACCTACACGGCGAGAGGAGACTGCCTGACACCTGCTGCACTCAGTACAGCTCTGGGCTGCTGCCAGGGCGTGTATTTCAAGGAACTAGCCACGGGGACTCTGCACTGTGCTGGGCGACTTTCTACAAGGTGAGCAGAAGCTGTTCGCCAGCACCCGCTTGCAGCGACCGAGTTCGGCTTTCCACATTCTTCCCCGGCTCTCTTTCGCTTCTCCGCACAACCTGCGGCTGTACCCAAGACGCCGCTGGCTGTGGTTCCGCGAAGCGCTGCTTTCTCGGCAAAACGCAGCTTCTCGTTCTTGACAGCTCTGCTATGCAGAAGCACAGGAAAGCCGGCAGAGCTGCTCCTCTAGCTGCTCTACGCAGACGCAACTGTAAATCAGCTAGACGTTGATCCTGTTGTGGAAAAGGCAGGAAAGTAGCTGCAAAAGCGTTTTGGCTTGCTGGAAGCAGCAGCAAGCGCGAGGGCTTCTCTGCACGCTGCAAACACAAAACAGAAGCACCTACACGGCGAGAGGAGACTGCCTGACACCTGCTGCACTCAGTACAGCTCTGGGCTGCTGCCAGGGCGTGTATTTCAAGGAACTAGCCACGGGGACTCTGCACTGTGCTGGGAGAGTTTCTACAAGGTGAGCAGAAGCTGTTCGCCAGCACCCGCTTGCAGCGACCGAGTTCGGCTTTCCACATTCTTCCCCGGCTCTCTTTCGCTTCTCCGCACAACCTGCGGCTGTACCCAAGACGCCGCTGGCTGTGGTTCCGCGAAGCGCTGCTTTCTCAGCAAAACGCAGCTTCTCGTTCTTGACAGCTCTGCTATGCAGAAGCACAGGAAAGCCGGCAGAGCTGCTCCTCTAGCTGCTCTACGCAGACGCAACTGTAAATCAGCTAGACGTTGATCCTGTTGTGGAAAAGGCAGGAAAGTTGCTGCAAAAGCGTTTTGGCTTGCTGGAAGCAGCAGCAAGCGCGAGGGCTTCTCTGCACGCTGCAAACACAAAACAGAAGCACCTACACAGCGAGAGGAGACTGCCTGACACCTGCTGCACTCAGTACAGCTCTGGGCTGCTGCCAGGGCGTGTATTTCAAGGAACTAGCCACGGGGACTCTGCACTGTGCTGGGAGAGTTTCTACAAGGTGAGCAGAAGCTCTTCGCCAGCACCCGCTTGCAGCGACCGAGTTCGGCTTTCCGCATTCTTCCCCGGCTCTCTTTCGCTTCTCCGCACAACCTGCGGCTGTACCCAAGACGCCGCTGGCTGTGGTTCCGCGAAGCGCTGCTTTCTCGGCAAAACGCAGCTTCTCGTTCTTGACAGCTCTGCTATGCAGAAGCACAGGAAAGCCGGCAGAGCTGCTCCTCTAGCTGCTCTACGCAGACGCAACTGTAAATCAGCTAGACGTTGATCCTGTTGTGGAAAAGGCAGGAAAGTTGCTGCAAAAGCGTTTTGGCTTGCTGGAAGCAGCAGCAAGCGCGAGGGCTTCTCTGCACGCTGCAAACACAAAACAGAAGCACCTACACGGCGAGAGGAGACTGCCTGACACCTGCTGCACTCAGTACAGCTCTGGGCTGCTGCCAGGGCGTGTATTTCAAGGAACTAGCCACGGGGACTCTGCACTGTGCTGGGCGACTTTCTACAAGGTGAGCAGAAGCTGTTCGCCAGCACCCGCTTGCAGCGACCGAGTTCGGCTTTCCACATTCTTCCCCGGCTCTCTTTCGCTTCTCCGCACAACCTGCGGCTGTACCCAAGACGCCGCTGGCTGTGGTTCCGCGAAGCGCTGCTTTCTCGGCAAAACGCAGCTTCTCGTTCTTGACAGCTCTGCTATGCAGAAGCACAGGAAAGCCGGCAGAGCTGCTCCTCTAGCTGCTCTACGCAGACGCAACTGTAAATCAGCTAGACGTTGATCCTGTTGTGGAAAAGGCAGGAAAGTAGCTGCAAAAGCGTTTTGGCTTGCTGGAAGCAGCAGCAAGCGCGAGGGCTTCTCTGCACGCTGCAAACACAAAACAGAAGCACCTACACGGCGAGAGGAGACTGCCTGACACCTGCTGCACTCAGTACAGCTCTGGGCTGCTGCCAGGGCGTGTATTTCAAGGAACTAGCCACGGGGACTCTGCACTGTGCTGGGAGAGTTTCTACAAGGTGAGCAGAAGCTGTTCGCCAGCACCCGCTTGCAGCGACCGAGTTCGGCTTTCCACATTCTTCCCCGGCTCTCTTTCGCTTCTCCGCACAACCTGCGGCTGTACCCAAGACGCCGCTGGCTGTGGTTCCGCGAAGCGCTGCTTTCTCGGCAAAACGCAGCTTCTCGTTCTTGACAGCTCTGCTATGCAGAAGCACAGGAAAGCCGGCAGAGCTGCTCCTCTAGCTGCTCTACGCAGACGCAACTGTAAATCAGCTAGACGTTGATCCTGTTGTGGAAAAGGCAGGAAAGTAGCTGCAAAAGCGTTTTGGCTTGCTGGAAGCAGCAGCAAGCGCGAGGGCTTCTCTGCACGCTGCAAACACAAAACAGAAGCACCTACACGGCGAGAGGAGACTGCCTGACACCTGCTGCACTCAGTACAGCTCTGGGCTGCTGCCAGGGCGTGTATTTCAAGGAACTAGCCACGGGGACTCTGCACTGTGCTGGGAGAGTTTCTACAAGGTGAGCAGAAGCTGTTCGCCAGCACCCGCTTGCAGCGACCGAGTTCGGCTTTCCACATTCTTCCCCGGCTCTCTTTCGCTTCTCCGCACAACCTGCGGCTGTACCCAAGACGCCGCTGGCTGTGGTTCCGCGAAGCGCTGCTTTCTCGGCAAAACGCAGCTTCTCGTTCTTGACAGCTCTGCTATGCAGAAGCACAGGAAAGCCGGCAGAGCTGCTCCTCTAGCTGCTCTACGCAGACGCAACTGTAAATCAGCTAGACGTTGATCCTGTTGTGGAAAAGGCAGGAAAGTAGCTGCAAAAGCGTTTTGGCTTGCTGGAAGCAGCAGCAAGCGCGAGGGCTTCTCTGCACGCTGCAAACACAAAACAGAAGCACCTACACGGCGAGAGGAGACTGCCTGACACCTGCTGCACTCAGTACAGCTCTGGGCTGCTGCCAGGGCGTGTATTTCAAGGAACTAGCCACGGGGACTCTGCACTGTGCTGGGCGACTTTCTACAAGGTGAGCAGAAGCTGTTCGCCAGCACCCGCTTGCAGCGACCGAGTTCGGCTTTCCACATTCTTCCCCGGCTCTCTTTCGCTTCTCCGCACAACCTGCGGCTGTACCCAAGACGCCGCTGGCTGTGGTTCCGCGAAGCGCTGCTTTCTCGGCAAAACGCAGCTTCTCGTTCTTGACAGCTCTGCTATGCAGAAGCACAGGAAAGCCGGCAGAGCTGCTCCTCTAGCTGCTCTACGCAGACGCAACTGTAAATCAGCTAGATATTGATCCTGTTGTGGAAATGGCAGGAAAGTTGCTGCAAAAGCGTTTTGGCTTGCTGGAAGCAGCAGCAAGCGCGAGGGCTTCTCTGCACGCTGCAAACACAAAACAGAAGCACCTACACGGCGAGAGGAGACTGCCTGACACCTGCTGCACTCAGTACAGCTCTGGGCTGCTGCCAGGGCGTGTATTTCAAGGAACTAGCCACGGGGACTCTGCACTGTGCTGGGAGAGTTTCTACAAGGTGAGCAGAAGCTGTTCGCCAGCACCCGCTTGCAGCGACCGAGTTCGGCTTTCCACATTCTTCCCCGGCTCTCTTTCGCTTCTCCGCACAACCTGCGGCTGTACCCAAGACGCCGCTGGCTGTGGTTCCGCGAAGCGCTGCTTTCTCGGCAAAACGCAGCTTCTCGTTCTTGACAGCTCTGCTATGCAGAAGCACAGGAAAGCCGGCAGAGCTGCTCCTCTAGCTGCTCTACGCAGACGCAACTGTAAATCAGCTAGACGTTGATCCTGTTGTGGAAAAGGCAGGAAAGTAGCTGCAAAAGCGTTTTGGCTTGCTGGAAGCAGCAGCAAGCGCGAGGGCTTCTCTGCACGCTGCAAACACAAAACAGAAGCACCTACATGGCGAGAGGAGACTGCCTGACACCTGCTGCACTCAGTACAGCTCTGGGCTGCTGCCAGGGCGTGTATTTCAAGGAACTAGCCACGGGGACTCTGCACTGTGCTGGGAGAGTTTCTACAAGGTGAGCAGAAGCTGTTCGCCAGCACCCGCTTGCAGCGACCGAGTTCGGCTTTCCACATTCTTCCCCGGCTCTCTTTCGCTTCTCCGCACAACCTGCGGCTGTACCCAAGACGCCGCTGGCTGTGGTTCCGCGAAGCGCTGCTTTCTCGGCAAAACGCAGCTTCTCGTTCTTGACAGCTCTGCTATGCAGAAGCACAGGAAAGCCGGCAGAGCTGCTCCTCTAGCTGCTCTACGCAGACGCAACTGTAAATCAGCTAGACATTGATCCTGTTGTGAAAAAGGCAGGAAAGTAGCTGCAAAAGCGTTTTGGCTTGCTGGAAGCAGCAGCAAGCGCGAGGGCTTCTCTGCACGCTGCAAACACAAAACAGAAGCACCTACACGGCGAGAGGAGACTGCCTGACACCTGCTGCACTCAGTACAGCTCTGGGCTGCTGCCAGGGCGTGTATTTCAAGGAACTAGCCACGGGGACTCTGCACTGTGCTGGGAGAGTTTCTACAAGGTGAGCAGAAGCTGTTCGCCAGCACCCGCTTGCAGCGACCGAGTTCGGCTTTCCACATTCTTCCCCGGCTCTCTTTCGCTTCTCCGCACAACCTGCGGCTGTACCCAAGACGCCTCTGGCTGTGGTTCCGCGAAGCGCTGCTTTCTCGGCAAAACGCAGCTTCTCGTTCTTGACAGCTCTGCTATGCAGAAGCACAGGAAAGCCGGCAGAGCTGCTCCTCTAGCTGCTCTACGCAGACGCAACTGTAAATCAGCTAGACGTTGATCCTGTTGTGGAAAAGGCAGGAAAGTAGCTGCAAAAGCGTTTTGGCTTGCTGGAAGCAGCAGCAAGCGCGAGGGCTTCTCTGCACGCTGCAAACACAAAACAGAAGCACCTACACGGCGAGAGGAGACTGCCTGACACCTGCTGCACTCAGTACAGCTCTGGGCTGCTGCCAGGGCGTGTATTTCAAGGAACTAGCCACGGGGACTCTGCACTGTGCTGGGAGAGTTTCTACAAGGTGAGCAGAAGCTGTTCGCCAGCACCCGCTTGCAGCGACCGAGTTCGGCTTTCCACACTCCACCCCGGCTCTCTTTCGCTTCTCCGCACAACCTGCGGCTGTACCCAAGACGCCGCTGGCTGTGGTTCCGCGAAGCGCTGCTTTCTCGGCAAAACGCAGCTTCTCGTTCTTGACAGCTCTGCTATGCAGAAGCACAGGAAAGCCGGCAGAGCTGCTCCTCTAGCTGCTCTACGCAGACGCAACTGTAAATCAGCTAGACGTTGATCCTGTTGTGGAAAAGGCAGGAAAGTTGCTGCAAAAGCGTTTTGGCTTGCTGGAAGCAGCAGCAAGCGCGAGGGCTTCTCTGCACGCTGCAAACACAAAACAGAAGCACCTACACGGCGAGAGGAGACTGCCTGACACCTGCTGCACTCAGTACAGCTCTGGGCTGCTGCCAGGGCGTGTATTTCAAGGAACTAGCCACGGGGACTCTGCACTGTGCTGGGAGAGTTTCTACAAGGTGAGCAGAAGCTGTTCGCCAGCACCCGCTTGCAGCGACCGAGTTCGGCTTTCCACATTCTTCCCCGGCTCTCTTTCGCTTCTCCGCACAACCTGCGGCTGTACCCAAGACGCCGCTGGCTGTGGTTCCGCGAAGCGCTGCTTTCTCGGCAAAACGCAGCTTCTCGTTCTTGACAGCTCTGCTATGCAGAAGCACAGGAAAGCCGGCAGAGCTGCTCCTCTAGCTGCTCTACGCAGACGCAACTGTAAATCAGCTAGACGTTGATCCTGTTGTGGAAAAGGCAGGAAAGTTGCTGCAAAAGCGTTTTGGCTTGCTGGAAGCAGCAGCAAGCGCGAGGGCTTCTCTGCACGCTGCAAACACAAAACAGAAGCACCTACACGGCGAGAGGAGACTGCCTGACACCTGCTGCACTCAGTACAGCTCTGGGCTGCTGCCAGGGCGTGTATTTCAAGGAACTAGCCACGGGGACTCTGCACTGTGCTGGGAGAGTTTCTACAAGGTGAGCAGAAGCTGTTCGCCAGCACCCGCTTGCAGCGACCGAGTTCGGCTTTCCACATTCTTCCCCGGCTCTCTTTCGCTTCTCCGCGCAACCTGCGGCTGTACCCAAGACGCCGCTGGCTGTGGTTCCGCGAAGCGCTGCTTTCTCGGCAAAACGCAGCTTCTCGTTCTTGACAGCTCTGCTATGCAGAAGCACAGGAAAGCCGGCAGAGCTGCTCCTCTAGCTGCTCTACGCAGACGCAACTGTAAATCAGCTAGACGTTGATCCTGTTGTGGAAAAGGCAGGAAAGTTGCTGCAAAAGCGTTTTGGCTTGCTGGAAGCAGCAGCAAGCGCGAGGGCTTCTCTGCACGCTGCAAACACAAAACAGAAGCACCTACACGGCGAGAGGAGACTGCCTGACACCTGCTGCACTCAGTACAGCTCTGGGCTGCTGCCAGGGCGTGTATTTCAAGGAACTAGCCACGGGGACTCTGCACTGTGCTGGGAGAGTTTCTACAAGGTGAGCAGAAGCTGTTCGCCAGCACCCGCTTGCAGCGACCGAGTTCGGCTTTCCACATTCTTCCCCGGCTCTCTTTCGCTTCTCCGCACAACCTGCGGCTGTACCCAAGACGCCGCTGGCTGTGGTTCCGCGAAGCGCTGCTTTCTCGGCAAAACGCAGCTTCTCGTTCTTGACAGCTCTGCTATGCAGAAGCACAGGAAAGCCGGCAGAGCTGCTCCTCTAGCTGCTCTACGCAGACGCAACTGTAAATCAGCTAGACGTTGATCCTGTTGTGGAAAAGGCAGGAAAGTTGCTGCAAAAGCGTTTTGGCTTGCTGGAAGCAGCAGCAAGCGCGAGGGCTTCTCTGCACGCTGCAAACACAAAACAGAAGCACCTACACGGCGAGAGGAGACTGCCTGACACCTGCTGCACTCAGTACAGCTCTGGGCTGCTGCCAGGGCGTGTATTTCAAGGAACTAGCCACGGGGACTCTGCACTGTGCTGGGAGAGTTTCTACAAGGTGAGCAGAAGCTGTTCGCCAGCACCCGCTTGCAGCGACCGAGTACGGCTTTCCACATTCTTCCCCGGCTCTCTTTCGCTTCTCCGCACAACCTGCGGCTGTACCCAAGACGCCGCTGGCTGTGGTTCCGCGAAGCGCTGCTTTCTCGGCAAAACGCAGCTTCTCGTTCTTGACAGCTCTGCTATGCAGAAGCACAGGAAAGCCGGCAGAGCTGCTCCTCTAGCTGCTCTACGCAGACGCAACTGTAAATCAGCTAGACATTGATCCTGTTGTGGAAAAGGCAGGAAAGTTGCTGCAAAAGCGTTTTGGCTTGCTGGAAGCAGCAGCAAGCGCGAGGGCTTCTCTGCACGCTGCAAACACAAAACAGAAGCACCTACACGGCGAGAGGAGACTGCCTGACACCTGCTGCACTCAGTACAGCTCTGGGCTGCTGCCAGGGCGTGTATTTCAAGGAACTAGCCACGGGGACTCTGCACTGTGCTGGGAGAGTTTCTACAAGGTGAGCAGAAGCTGTTCGCCAGCACCCGCTTGCAGCGACCGAGTTCGGCTTTCCACATTCTTCCCCGGCTCTCTTTCGCTTCTCCGCACAACCTGCGGCTGTACCCAAGACGCCGCTGGCTGTGGTTCCGCGAAGCGCTGCTTTCTCGGCAAAACGCAGCTTCTCGTTCTTGACAGCTCTGCTATGCAGAAGCACAGGAAAGCCGGCAGAGCTGCTCCTCTAGCTGCTCTACGCAGACGCAACTGTAAATCAGCTAGACGTTGATCCTGTTGTGGAAAAGGCAGGAAAGTAGCTGCAAAAGCGTTTTGGCTTGCTGGAAGCAGCAGCAAGCGCAAGGGCTTCTCTGCACGCTGCAAACACAAAACAGAAGCACCTACACGGCGAGAGGAGACTGCCTGACACCTGCTGCACTCAGTACAGCTCTGGGCTGCTGCCAGGGCGTGTATTTCAAGGAACTAGCCACGGGGACTCTGCACTGTGCTAGGAGAGTTTCTACAAGGTGAGCAGAAGCTGTTCGCCAGCACCCGCTTGCAGCGACCGAGTACGGCTTTCCACATTCTTCCCCGGCTCTCTTTCGCTTCTCCGCACAACCTGCGGCTGTACCCAAGACGCCGCTGGCTGTGGTTCCGCGAAGCGCTGCTTTCTCGGCAAAACGCAGCTTCTCGTTCTTGACAGCTCTGCTATGCAGAAGCACAGGAAAGCCGGCAGAGCTGCTCCTCTAGCTGCTCTACGCAGACGCAACTGTAAATCAGCTAGACATTGATCCTGTTGTGGAAAAGGCAGGAAAGTTGCTGCAAAAGCGTTTTGGCTTGCTGGAAGCAGCAGCAAGCGCGAGGGCTTCTCTGCACGCTGCAAACACAAAACAGAAGCACCTACACGGCGAGAGGAGACTGCCTGACACCTGCTGCACTCAGTACAGCTCTGGGCTGCTGCCAGGGCGTGTATTTCAAGGAACTAGCCACGGGGACTCTGCACTGTGCTGGGAGAGTTTCTACAAGGTGAGCAGAAGCTGTTCGCCAGCACCCGCTTGCAGCGACCGAGTTCGGCTTTCCACATTCTTCCCCGGCTCTCTTTCGCTTCTCCGCACAACCTGCGGCTGTACCCAAGACGCCGCTGGCTGTGGTTCCGCGAAGCGCTGCTTTCTCGGCAAAACGCAGCTTCTCGTTCTTGACAGCTCTGCTATGCAGAAGCACAGGAAAGCCGGCAGAGCTGCTCCTCTAGCTGCTCTACGCAGACGCAACTGTAAATCAGCTAGACGTTGATCCTGTTGTGGAAAAGGCAGGAAAGTTGCTGCAAAAGCGTTTTGGCTTGCTGGAAGCAGCAGCAAGCGCGAGGGCTTCTCTGCACGCTGCAAACACAAAACAGAAGCACCTACACGGCGAGAGGAGACTGCCTGACACCTGCTGCACTCAGTACAGCTCTGGGCTGCTGCCAGGGCGTGTATTTCAAGGAACTAGCCACGGGGACTCTGCACTGTGCTGGGAGAGTTTCTACAAGGTGAGCAGAAGCTGTTCGCCAGCACCCGCTTGCAGCGACCGAGTTCGGCTTTCCACATTCTTCCCCGGCTCTCTTTCGCTTCTCCGCACAACCTGCGGCTGTACCCAAGACGCCGCTGGCTGTGGTTCCGCGAAGCGCTGCTTTCTCGGCAAAACGCAGCTTCTCGTTCTTGACAGCTCTGCTATGCAGAAGCACAGGAAAGCCGGCAGAGCTGCTCCTCTAGCTGCTCTACGCAGACGCAACTGTAAATCAGCTAGACGTTGATCCTGTTGTGGAAAAGGCAGGAAAGTTGCTGCAAAAGCGTTTTGGCTTGCTGGAAGCAGCAGCAAGCGCGAGGGCTTCTCTGCACGCTGCAAACACAAAACAGAAGCACCTACACGGCGAGAGGAGACTGCCTGACACCTGCTGCACTCAGTACAGCTCTGGGCTGCTGCCAGGGCGTGTATTTCAAGGAACTAGCCACGGGGACTCTGCACTGTGCTGGGAGAGTTTCTACAAGGTGAGCAGAAGCTGTTCGCCAGCACCCGCTTGCAGCGACCGAGTACGGCTTTCCACATTCTTCCCCGGCTCTCTTTCGCTTCTCCGCACAACCTGCGGCTGTACCCAAGACGCCGCTGGCTGTGGTTCCGCGAAGCGCTGCTTTCTCGGCAAAACGCAGCTTCTCGTTCTTGACAGCTCTGCTATGCAGAAGCACAGGAAAGCCGGCAGAGCTGCTCCTCTAGCTGCTCTACGCAGACGCAACTGTAAATCAGCTAGACATTGATCCTGTTGTGGAAAAGGCAGGAAAGTTGCTGCAAAAGCGTTTTGGCTTGCTGGAAGCAGCAGCAAGCGCGAGGGCTTCTCTGCACGCTGCAAACACAAAACAGAAGCACCTACACGGCGAGAGGAGACTGCCTGACACCTGCTGCACTCAGTACAGCTCTGGGCTGCTGCCAGGGCGTGTATTTCAAGGAACTAGCCACGGGGACTCTGCACTGTGCTGGGAGAGTTTCTACAAGGTGAGCAGAAGCTGTTCGCCAGCACCCGCTTGCAGCGACCGAGTTCGGCTTTCCACATTCTTCCCCGGCTCTCTTTCGCTTCTCCGCACAACCTGCGGCTGTACCCAAGACGCCGCTGGCTGTGGTTCCGCGAAGCGCTGCTTTCTCGGCAAAACGCAGCTTCTCGTTCTTGACAGCTCTGCTATGCAGAAGCACAGGAAAGCCGGCAGAGCTGCTCCTCTAGCTGCTCTACGCAGACGCAACTGTAAATCAGCTAGACGTTGATCCTGTTGTGGAAAAGGCAGGAAAGTAGCTGCAAAAGCGTTTTGGCTTGCTGGAAGCAGCAGCAAGCGCGAGGGCTTCTCTGCACGCTGCAAACACAAAACAGAAGCACCTACACGGCGAGAGGAGACTGCCTGACACCTGCTGCACTCAGTACAGCTCTGGGCTGCTGCCAGGGCGTGTATTTCAAGGAACTAGCCACGGGGACTCTGCACTGTGCTGGGAGAGTTTCTACAAGGTGAGCAGAAGCTGTTCGCCAGCACCCGCTTGCAGCGACCGAGTACGGCTTTCCACATTCTTCCCCGGCTCTCTTTCGCTTCTCCGCACAACCTGCGGCTGTACCCAAGACGCCGCTGGCTGTGGTTCCGCGAAGCGCTGCTTTCTCGGCAAAACGCAGCTTCTCGTTCTTGACAGCTCTGCTATGCAGAAGCACAGGAAAGCCGGCAGAGCTGCTCCTCTAGCTGCTCTACGCAGACGCAACTGTAAATCAGCTAGACATTGATCCTGTTGTGGAAAAGGCAGGAAAGTTGCTGCAAAAGCGTTTTGGCTTGCTGGAAGCAGCAGCAAGCGCGAGGGCTTCTCTGCACGCTGCAAACACAAAACAGAAGCACCTACACGGCGAGAGGAGACTGCCTGACACCTGCTGCACTCAGTACAGCTCTGGGCTGCTGCCAGGGCGTGTATTTCAAGGAACTAGCCACGGGGACTCTGCACTGTGCTGGGAGAGTTTCTACAAGGTGAGCAGAAGCTGTTCGCCAGCACCCGCTTGCAGCGACCGAGTTCGGCTTTCCACATTCTTCCCCGGCTCTCTTTCGCTTCTCCGCACAACCTGCGGCTGTACCCAAGACGCCGCTGGCTGTGGTTCCGCGAAGCGCTGCTTTCTCGGCAAAACGCAGCTTCTCGTTCTTGACAGCTCTGCTATGCAGAAGCACAGGAAAGCCGGCAGAGCTGCTCCTCTAGCTGCTCTACGCAGACGCAACTGTAAATCAGCTAGACATTGATCCTGTTGTGGAAAAGGCAGGAAAGTTGCTGCAAAAGCGTTTTGGCTTGCTGGAAGCAGCAGCAAGCGCGAGGGCTTCTCTGCACGCTGCAAACACAAAACAGAAGCACCTACACGGCGAGAGGAGACTGCCTGACACCTGCTGCACTCAGTACAGCTCTGGGCTGCTGCCAGGGCGTGTATTTCAAGGAACTAGCCACGGGGACTCTGCACTGTGCTGGGAGAGTTTCTACAAGGTGAGCAGAAGCTGTTCGCCAGCACCCGCTTGCAGCGACCGAGTTCGGCTTTCCACATTCTTCCCCGGCTCTCTTTCGCTTCTCCGCACAACCTGCGGCTGTACCCAAGACGCCGCTGGCTGTGGTTCCGCGAAGCGCTGCTTTCTCGGCAAAACGCAGCTTCTCGTTCTTGACAGCTCTGCTATGCAGAAGCACAGGAAAGCCGGCAGAGCTGCTCCTCTAGCTGCTCTACGCAGACGCAACTGTAAATCAGCTAGACGTTGATCCTGTTGTGGAAAAGGCAGGAAAGTAGCTGCAAAAGCGTTTTGGCTTGCTGGAAGCAGCAGCAAGCGCGAGGGCTTCTCTGCACGCTGCAAACACAAAACAGAAGCACCTACACGGCGAGAGGAGACTGCCTGACACCTGCTGCACTCAGTACAGCTCTGGGCTGCTGCCAGGGCGTGTATTTCAAGGAACTAGCCACGGGGACTCTGCACTGTGCTGGGAGAGTTTCTACAAGGTGAGCAGAAGCTCTTCGCCAGCACCCGCTTGCAGCGACCGAGTTCGGCTTTCCGCATTCTTCCCCGGCTCTCTTTCGCTTCTCCGCACAACCTGCGGCTGTACCCAAGACGCCGCTGGCTGTGGTTTCGCGAAGCGCTGCTTTCTCGGCAAAACGCAGCTTCTCGTTCTTGACAGCTCTGCTATGCAGAAGCACAGGAAAGCCGGCAGAGCTGCTCCTCTAGCTGCTCTACGCAGACGCAACTGTAAATCAGCTAGACATTGATCCTGTTGTGGAAAAGGCAGGAAAGTTGCTGCAAAAGCGTTTTGGCTTGCTGGAAGCAGCAGCAAGCGCGAGGGCTTCTCTGCATGCTGCAAACACAAAACAGAAGCACCTACACGGCGAGAGGAGACTGCCTGACACCTGCTGCACTCAGTACAGCTCTGGGCTGCTGCCAGGGCGTGTATTTCAAGGAACTAGCCACGGGGACTCTGCACTGTGCTGGGAGAGTTTCTACAAGGTGAGCAGAAGCTGTTCGCCAGCACCCGCTTGCAGCGACCGAGTTCGGCTTTCCACATTCTTCCCCGGCTCTCTTTCGCTTCTCCGCACAACCTGCGGCTGTACCCAAGACGCCGCTGGCTGTGGTTCCGCGAAGCGCTGCTTTCTCGGCAAAACGCAGCTTCTCGTTCTTGACAGCTCTGCTATGCAGAAGCACAGGAAAGCCGGCAGAGCTGCTCCTCTAGCTGCTCTACGCAGACGCAACTGTAAATCAGCTAGACGTTGATCCTGTTGTGGAAAAGGCAGGAAAGTTGCTGCAAAAGCGTTTTGGCTTGCTGGAAGCAGCAGCAAGCGCGAGGGCTTCTCTGCACGCTGCAAACACAAAACAGAAGCACCTACACGGCGAGAGGAGACTGCCTGACACCTGCTGCACTCAGTACAGCTCTGGGCTGCTGCCAGGGCGTGTATTTCAAGGAACTAGCCACGGGGACTCTGCACTGTGCTGGGAGAGTTTCTACAAGGTGAGCAGAAGCTGTTCGCCAGCACCCGCTTGCAGCGACCGAGTTCGGCTTTCCACATTCTTCCCCGGCTCTCTTTCGCTTCTCCGCACAACCTGCGGCTGTACCCAAGACGCCGCTGGCTGTGGTTCCGCGAAGCGCTGCTTTCTCGGCAAAACGCAGCTTCTCGTTCTTGACAGTTCTGCTATGCAGAAGCACAGGAAAGCCGGCAGAGCTGCTCCTCTAGCTGCTCTACGCAGACGCAACTGTAAATCAGCTAGACGTTGATCCTGTTGTGGAAAAGGCAGGAAAGTAGCTGCAAAAGCGTTTTGGCTTGCTGGAAGCAGCAGCAAGCGCGAGGGCTTCTCTGCACGCTGCAAACACCAAACAGAAGCACCTACACGGCGAGAGGAGACTGCCTGACACCTGCTGCACTCAGTACAGCTCTGGGCTGCTGCCAGGGCGTGTATTTCAAGGAACTAGCCACGGGGACTCTGCACTGTGCTGGGAGAGTTTCTACAAGGTGAGCAGAAGCTGTTCGCCAGCACCCGCTTGCAGCGACCGAGTACGGCTTTCCACATTCTTCCCCGGCTCTCTTTCGCTTCTCCGCACAACCTGCGGCTGTACCCAAGACGCCGCTGGCTGTGGTTCCGCGAAGCGCTGCTTTCTCGGCAAAACGCAGCTTCTCGTTCTTGACAGCTCTGCTATGCAGAAGCACAGGAAAGCCGGCAGAGCTGCTCCTCTAGCTGCTCTACGCAGACGCAACTGTAAATCAGCTAGACGTTGATCCTGTTGTGGAAAAGGCAGGAAAGTTGCTGCAAAAGCGTTTTGGCTTGCTGGAAGCAGCAGCAAGCGCGAGGGCTTCTCTGCACGCTGCAAACACAAAACAGAAGCACCTACACGGCGAGAGGAGACTGCCTGACACCTGCTGCACTCAGTACAGCTCTGGGCTGCTGCCAGGGCGTGTATTTCAAGGAACTAGCCACGGGGACTCTGCACTGTGCTGGGAGAGTTTCTACAAGGTGAGCAGAAGCTGTTCGCCAGCACCCGCTTGCAGCGACCGAGTTCGGCTTTCCACATTCTTCCCCGGCTCTCTTTCGCTTCTCCGCACAACCTGCGGCTGTACCCAAGACGCCGCTGGCTGTGGTTCCGCGAAGCGCTGCTTTCTCGGCAAAACGCAGCTTCTCGTTCTTGACAGCTCTGCTATGCAGAAGCACAGGAAAGCCGGCAGAGCTGCTCCTCTAGCTGCTCTACGCAGACGCAACTGTAAATCAGCTAGACGTTGATCCTGTTGTGGAAAAGGCAGGAAAGTAGCTGCAAAAGCGTTTTGGCTTGCTGGAAGCAGCAGCAAGCGCGAGGGCTTCTCTGCACGCTGCAAACACAAAACAGAAGCACCTACACGGCGAGAGGAGACTGCCTGACACCTGCTGCACTCAGTACAGCTCTGGGCTGCTGCCAGGGCGTGTATTTCAAGGAACTAGCCACGGGGACTCTGCACTGTGCTGGGAGAGTTTCTACAAGGTGAGCAGAAGCTGTTCGCCAGCACCCGCTTGCAGCGACCGAGTACGGCTTTCCACATTCTTCCCCGGCTCTCTTTCGCTTCTCCGCACAACCTGCGGCTGTACCCAAGACGCCGCTGGCTGTGGTTCCGCGAAGCGCTGCTTTCTCGGCAAAACGCAGCTTCTCGTTCTTGACAGCTCTGCTATGCAGAAGCACAGGAAAGCCGGCAGAGCTGCTCCTCTAGCTGCTCTACGCAGACGCAACTGTAAATCAGCTAGACGTTGATCCTGTTGTGGAAAAGGCAGGAAAGTTGCTGCAAAAGCGTTTTGGCTTGCTGGAAGCAGCAGCAAGCGCGAGGGCTTCTCTGCACGCTGCAAACACAAAACAGAAGCACCTACACGGCGAGAGGAGACTGCCTGACACCTGCTGCACTCAGTACAGCTCTGGGCTGCTGCCAGGGCGTGTATTTCAAGGAACTAGCCACGGGGACTCTGCACTGTGCTGGGAGAGTTTCTACAAGGTGAGCAGAAGCTGTTCGCCAGCACCCGCTTGCAGCGACCGAGTTCGGCTTTCCACATTCTTCCCCGGCTCTCTTTCGCTTCTCCGCACAACCTGCGGCTGTACCCAAGACGCCGCTGGCTGTGGTTCCGCGAAGCGCTGCTTTCTCGGCAAAACGCAGCTTCTCGTTCTTGACAGCTCTGCTATGCAGAAGCACAGGAAAGCCGGCAGAGCTGCTCCTCTAGCTGCTCTACGCAGACGCAACTGTAAATCAGCTAGACGTTGATCCTGTTGTGGAAAAGGCAGGAAAGTTGCTGCAAAAGCGTTTTGGCTTGCTGGAAGCAGCAGCAAGCGCGAGGGCTTCTCTGCACGCTGCAAACACAAAACAGAAGCACCTACACGGCGAGAGGAGACTGCCTGACACCTGCTGCACTCAGTACAGCTCTGGGCTGCTGCCAGGGCGTGTATTTCAAGGAACTAGCCACGGGGACTCTGCACTGTGCTGGGAGAGTTTCTACAAGGTGAGCAGAAGCTGTTCGCCAGCACCCGCTTGCAGCGACCGAGTTCGGCTTTCCACATTCTTCCCCGGCTCTCTTTCGCTTCTCCGCACAACCTGCGGCTGTACCCAAGACGCCGCTGGCTGTGGTTCCGCGAAGCGCTGCTTTCTCGGCAAAACGCAGCTTCTCGTTCTTGACAGCTCTGCTATGCAGAAGCACAGGAAAGCCGGCAGAGCTGCTCCTCTAGCTGCTCTACGCAGACGCAACTGTAAATCAGCTCGACGTAGATCCTGTTGTGGAAAAGGCAGGAAAGTTGCTGCAAAAGCGTTTTGGCTTGCTGGAAGCAGCAGCAAGCGCGAGGGCTTCTCTGCACGCTGCAAACACAAAACAGAAGCACCTACACGGCGAGAGGAGACTGCCTGACACCTGCTGCACTCAGTACAGCTCTGGGCTGCTGCCAGGGCGTGTATTTCAAGGAACTAGCCACGGGGACTCTGCACTGTGCTGGGAGAGTTTCTACAAGGTGAGCAGAAGCTGTTCGCCAGCACCCGCTTGCAGCGACCGAGTTCGGCTTTCCACATTCTTCCCCGGCTCTCTTTCGCTTCTCCGCACAACCTGCGGCTGTACCCAAGACGCCGCTGGCTGTGGTTCCGCGAAGCGCTGCTTTCTCGGCAAAACGCAGCTTCTCGTTCTTGACAGCTCTGCTATGCAGAAGCACAGGAAAGCCGGCAGAGCTGCTCCTCTAGCTGCTCTACGCAGACGCAACTGTAAATCAGCTAGACGTTGATCCTGTTGTGGAAAAGGCAGGAAAGTAGCTGCAAAAGCGTTTTGGCTTGCTGGAAGCAGCAGCAAGCGCGAGGGCTTCTCTGCATGCTGCAAACACAAAACAGAAGCACCTACACGGCGAGAGGAGACTGCCTGACACCTGCTGCACTCAGTACAGCTCTGGGCTGCTGCCAGGGCGTGTATTTCAAGGAACTAGCCACGGGGACTCTGCACTGTGCTGGGAGAGTTTCTACAAGGTGAGCAGAAGCTCTTCGCCAGCACCCGCTTGCAGCGACCGAGTTCGGCTTTCCGCATTCTTCCCCGGCTCTCTTTCGCTTCTCCGCACAACCTGCGGCTGTACCCAAGACGCCGCTGGCTGTGGTTTCGCGAAGCGCTGCTTTCTCGGCAAAACGCAGCTTCTCGTTCTTGACAGCTCTGCTATGCAGAAGCACAGGAAAGCCGGCAGAGCTGCTCCTCTAGCTGCTCTACGCAGACGCAACTGTAAATCAGCTAGACGTTGATCCTGTTGTGGAAAAGGCAGGAAAGTAGCTGCAAAAGCGTTTTGGCTTGCTGGAAGCAGCAGCAAGCGCGAGGGCTTCTCTGCACGCTGCAAACACAAAACAGAAGCACCTACACGGCGAGAGGAGACTGCCTGACACCTGCTGCACTCAGTACAGCTCTGGGCTGCTGCCAGGGCGTGTATTTCAAGGAACTAGCCACGGGGACTCTGCACTGTGCTGGGAGAGTTTCTACAAGGTGAGCAGAAGCTGTTCGCCAGCACCCGCTTGCAGCGACCGAGTTCGGCTTTCCACATTCTTCCCCGGCTCTCTTTCGCTTCTCCGCACAACCTGCGGCTGTACCCAAGACGCCGCTGGCTGTGGTTCCGCGAAGCGCTGCTTTCTCGGCAAAACGCAGCTTCTCGTTCTTGACAGCTCTGCTATGCAGAAGCACAGGAAAGCCGGCAGAGCTGCTCCTCTAGCTGCTCTACGCAGACGCAACTGTAAATCAGCTAGACATTGATCCTGTTGTGGAAAAGGCAGGAAAGTTGCTGCAAAAGCGTTTTGGCTTGCTGGAAGCAGCAGCAAGCGCGAGGGCTTCTCTGCACGCTGCAAACACAAAACAGAAGCACCTACACGGCGAGAGGAGACTGCCTGACACCTGCTGCACTCAGTACAGCTCTGGGCTGCTGCCAGGGCGTGTATTTCAAGGAACTAGCCACGGGGACTCTGCACTGTGCTGGGAGAGTTTCTACAAGGTGAGCAGAAGCTGTTCGCCAGCACCCGCTTGCAGCGACCGAGTTCGGCTTTCCACATTCTTCCCCGGCTCTCTTTCGCTTCTCCACACAACCTGCGGCTGTACCCAAGACGCCGCTGGCTGTGGTTCCGCGAAGCGCTGCTTTCTCGGCAAAACGCAGCTTCTCGTTCTTGACAGCTCTGCTATGCAGAAGCACAGGAAAGCCGGCAGAGCTGCTCCTCTAGCTGCTCTACGCAGACGCAACTGTAAATCAGCTAGACGTTGATCCTGTTGTGGAAAAGGCAGGAAAGTAGCTGCAAAAGCGTTTTGGCTTGCTGGAAGCAGCAGCAAGCGCGAGGGCTTCTCTGCACGCTGCAAACACAAAACAGAAGCACCTACACGGCGAGAGGAGACTGCCTGACACCTGCTGCACTCAGTACAGCTCTGGGCTGCTGCCAGGGCGTGTATTTCAAGGAACTAGCCACGGGGACTCTGCACTGTGCTGGGAGAGTTTCTACAAGGTGAGCAGAAGCTCTTCGCCAGCACCCGCTTGCAGCGACCGAGTTCGGCTTTCCACATTCTTCCCCGGCTCTCTTTCGCTTCTCCGCACAACCTGCGGCTGTACCCAAGACGCCGCTGGCTGTGGTTCCGCGAAGCGCTGCTTTCTCGGCAAAACGCAGCTTCTCGTTCTTGACAGCTCTGCTATGCAGAAGCACAGGAAAGCCGGCAGAGCTGCTCCTCTAGCTGCTCTACGCAGACGCAACTGTAAATCAGCTAGACGTTGATCCTGTTGTGGAAAAGGCAGGAAAGTAGCTGCAAAAGCGTTTTGGCTTGCTGGAAGCAGCAGCAAGCGCGAGGGCTTCTCTGCACGCTGCAAACACAAAACAGAAGCACCTACACGGCGAGAGGAGACTGCCTGACACCTGCTGCACTCAGTACAGCTCTGGGCTGCTGCCAGGGCGTGTATTTCAAGGAACTAGCCACGGGGACTCTGCACTGTGCTGGGAGAGTTTCTACAAGGTGAGCAGAAGCTGTTCGCCAGCACCCGCTTGCAGCGACCGAGTTCGGCTTACCACATTCTTCCCCGGATCTCTTTCGCTTCTCCGCACAACCTGCGGCTGTACCCAAGACGCCGCTGGCTGTGGTTTCGCGAAGCGCTGCTTTCTCGGCAAAACGCAGCTTCTCGTTCTTGACAGCTCTGCTATGCAGAAGCACAGGAAAGCCGGCAGAGCTGCTCCTCTAGCTGCTCTACGCAGACGCAACTGTAAATCAGCTAGACGTTGATCCTGTTGTGGAAAAGGCAGGAAAGTTGCTGCAAAAGCGTTTTGGCTTGCTGGAAGCAGCAGCAAGCGCGAGGGCTTCTCTGCACGCTGCAAACACAAAACAGAAGCACCTACACGGCGAGAGGAGACTGCCTGACACCTGCTGCACTCAGTACAGCTCTGGGCTGCTGCCAGGGCATGTATTTCAAGGACCTAGCCACGGGGACTCTGCACTGTGCTGGGAGAGTTTCTACAAGGTGAGCAGAAGCTGTTCGCCAGCACCCGCTTGCAGCGACCGAGTTCGGCTTTCCACATTCTTCCCCGGCTCTCTTTCGCTTCTCCGCACAGCCTGCGGCTGTACCCAAGACGCCGCTGGCTGTGGTTCCGCGAAGCGCTGCTTTCTCGGCAAAACGCAGCTTCTCGTTCTTGACAGCTCTGCTATGCAGAAGCACAGGAAAGCCGGCAGAGCTGCTCCTCTAGCTGCTCTACGCAGACGCAACTGTAAATCAGCTAGACGTTGATCCTGTTGTGGAAAAGGCAGGAAAGTTGCTGCAAAAGCCTTTTGGCTTGCTGGAAGCAGCAGCAAGCGCGAGGGCTTCTCTGCACGCTGCAAACACAAAACAGAAGCACCTACACGGCGAGAGGAGACTGCCTGACACCTGCTGCACTCAGTACAGCTCTGGGCTGCTGCCAGGGCGTGTATTTCAAGGAACTAGCCACGGGGACTCTGCACTGTGCTGGGAGAGTTTCTACAAGGTGAGCAGAAGCTGTTCGCCAGCACCCGCTTGCAGCGACCGAGTTCGGCTTTCCACATTCTTCCCCGGCTCTCTTTCGCTTCTCCGCACAGCCTGCGGCTGTACCCAAGACGCCGCTGGCTGTGGTTCCGCGAAGCGCTGCTTTCTCGGCAAAACGCAGCTTCTCGTTCTTGACAGCTCTGCTATGCAGAAGCACAGGAAAGCCGGCAGAGCTGCTCCTCTAGCTGCTCTACGCAGACGCAACTGTAAATCAGCTAGACGTTGATCCTGTTGTGGAAAAGGCAGGAAAGTTGCTGCAAAAGCGTTTTGGCTTGCTGGAAGCAGCAGCAAGCGCGAGGGCTTCTCTGCACGCTGCAAACACAAAACAGAAGCACCTACACGGCGAGAGGAGACTGCCTGACACCTGCTGCACTCAGTACAGCTCTGGGCTGCTGCCAGGGCGTGTATTTCAAGGAACTAGCCACGGGGACTCTGCACTGTGCTGGGAGAGTTTCTACAAGGTGAGCAGAAGCTGTTCGCCAGCACCCGCTTGCAGCGACCGAGTTCGGCTTTCCACATTCTTCCCCGGCTCTCTTTCGCTTCTCCGCACAACCTGCGGCTGTACCCAAGACGCCGCTGGCTGTGGTTCCGCGAAGCGCTGCTTTCTCGGCAAAACGCAGCTTCTCGTTCTTGACAGCTCTGCTATGCAGAAGCACAGGAAAGCCGGCAGAGCTGCTCCTCTAGCTGCTCTACGCAGACGCAACTGTAAATCAGCTAGACGTTGATCCTGTTGTGGAAAAGGCAGGAAAGTTGCTGCAAAAGCGTTTTGGCTTGCTGGAAGCAGCAGCAAGCGCGAGGGCTTCTCTGCACGCTGCAAACACAAAACAGAAGCACCTACACGGCGAGAGGAGACTGCCTGACACCTGCTGCACTCAGTACAGCTCTGGGCTGCTGCCAGGGCGTGTATTTCAAGGAACTAGCCACGGGGACTCTGCACTGTGCTGGGAGAGTTTCTACAAGGTGAGCAGAAGCTGTTCGCCAGCACCCGCTTGCAGCGACCGAGTTCGGCTTTCCACATTCTTCCCCGGCTCTCTTTCGCTTCTCCGCACAGCCTGCGGCTGTACCCAAGACGCCGCGGGCTGTGGTTCCGCGAAGCGCTGCTTTCTCGGCAAAACGCAGCTTCTCGTTCTTGACAGCTCTGCTATGCAGAAGCACAGGAAAGCCGGCAGAGCTGCTCCTCTAGCTGCTCTACGCAGACGCAACTGTAAATCAGCTAGACGTTGATCCTGTTGTGGAAAAGGCAGGAAAGTTGCTGCAAAAGCGTTTTGGCTTGCTGGAAGCAGCAGCAAGCGCGAGGGCTTCTCTGCACGCTGCAAACACAAAACAGAAGCACCTACACGGCGAGAGGAGACTGCCTGACACCTGCTGCACTCAGTACAGCTCTGGGCTGCTGCCAGGGCGTGTATTTCAAGGAACTAGCCACGGGGACTCTGCACTGTGCTGGGAGAGTTTCTACAAGGTGAGCAGAAGCTGTTCGCCAGCACCCGCTTGCAGCGACCGAGTACGGCTTTCCACATTCTTCCCCGGCTCTCTTTCGCTTCTCCGCACAACCTGCGGCTGTACACAAGACGCCGCTGGTTGTGGTTCCGCGAAGCGCTGCTTTCTCGGCAAAACGCAGCTTCTCGTTCTTGACAGCTCTGCTATGCAGAAGCACAGGAAAGCCGGCAGAGCTGCTCCTCTAGCTGCTCTACGCAGACGCAACTGTAAATCAGCTAGACATTGATCCTGTTGTGGAAAAGGCAGGAAAGTTGCTGCAAAAGCGTTTTGGCTTGCTGGAAGCAGCAGCAAGCGCGAGGGCTTCTCTGCACGCTGCAAACACAAAACAGAAGCACCTACACGGCGAGAGGAGACTGCCTGACACCTGCTGCACTCAGTACAGCTCTGGGCTGCTGCCAGGGCGTGTATTTCAAGGAACTAGCCACGGGGACTCTGCACTGTGCTGGGAGAGTTTCTACAAGGTGAGCAGAAGCTGTTCGCCAGCACCCGCTTGCAGCGACCGAGTACGGCTTTCCACATTCTTCCCCGGCTCTCTTTCGCTTCTCCGCACAACCTGCGGCTGTACCCAAGACGCCGCTGGCTGTGGTTCCGCGAAGCGCTGCTTTCTCGGCAAAACGCAGCTTCTCGTTCTTGACAGCTCTGCTATGCAGAAGCACAGGAAAGCCGGCAGAGCTGCTCCTCTAGCTGCTCTACGCAGACGCAACTGTAAATCAGCTAGACATTGATCCTGTTGTGGAAAAGGCAGGAAAGTTGCTGCAAAAGCGTTTTGGCTTGCTGGAAGCAGCAGCAAGCGCGAGGGCTTCTCTGCACGCTGCAAACACAAAACAGAAGCACCTACACGGCGAGAGGAGACTGCCTGACACCTGCTGCACTCAGTACAGCTCTGGGCTGCTGCCAGGGCGTGTATTTCAAGGAACTAGCCACGGGGACTCTGCACTGTGCTGGGAGAGTTTCTACAAGGTGAGCAGAAGCTGTTCGCCAGCACCCGCTTGCAGCGACCGAGTACGGCTTTCCACATTCTTCCCCGGCTCTCTTTCGCTTCTCCGCACAACCTGCGGCTGTACCCAAGACGCCGCTGGCTGTGGTTTCGCGAAGCGCTGCTTTCTCGGCAAAACGCAGCTTCTCGTTCTTGACAGCTCTGCTATGCAGAAGCACAGGAAAGCCAGCAGAGCTGCTCCTCTAGCTGCTCTACGCAGACGCAACTGTAAATCAGCTAGATATTGATCCTGTTGTGGAAATGGCAGGAAAGTTGCTGCAAAAGCGTTTTGGCTTGCTGGAAGCAGCAGCAAGCGCGAGGGCTTCTCTGCACGCTGCAAACACAAAACAGAAGCACCTACACGGCGAGAGGAGACTGCCTGACACCTGCTGCACTCAGTACAGCTCTGGGCAGCTGCCAGGGCGTGTATTTCAAGGAACTAGCCACGGGGACTCTGCACTGTGCTGGGAGAGTTTCTACAAGGTGAGCAGAAGCTGTTCGCCAGCACCCGCTTGCAGCGACCGAGTTCGGCTTTCCACATTCTTCCCCGGCTCTCTTTCGCTTCTCCGCACAACCTGCGGCTGTACCCAAGACGCCGCTGGCTGTGGTTCCGCGAAGCGCTGCTTTCTCGGCAAAACGCAGCTTCTCGTTCTTGACAGCTCTGCTATGCAGAAGCACAGGAAAGCCGGCAGAGCTGCTCCTCTAGCTGCTCTACGCAGACGCAACTGTAAATCAGCTAGACGTTGATCCTGTTGTGGAAAAGGCAGGAAAGTAGCTGCAAAAGCGTTTTGGCTTGCTGGAAGCAGCAGCAAGCGCGAGGGCTTCTCTGCACGCTGCAAACACAAAACAGAAGCACCTACACGGCGAGAGGAGACTGCCTGACACCTGCTGCACTCAGTACAGCTCTGGGCTGCTGCCAGGGCGTGTATTTCAAGGAACTAGCCACGGGGACTCTGCACTGTGCTGGGAGAGTTTCTACAAGGTGAGCAGAAGCTGTTCGCCAGCACCCGCTTGCAGCGACCGAGTACGGCTTTCCACATTCTTCCCCGGCTCTCTTTCGCTTCTCCGCACAACCTGCGGCTGTACCCAAGACGCCGCTGGCTGTGGTTCCGCGAAGCGCTGCTTTCTCGGCAAAACGCAGCTTCTCGTTCTTGACAGCTCTGCTATGCAGAAGCACAGGAAAGCCGGCAGAGCTGCTCCTCTAGCTGCTCTACGCAGACGCAACTGTAAATCAGCTAGACATTGATCCTGTTGTGGAAAAGGCAGGAAAGTTGCTGCAAAAGCGTTTTGGCTTGCTGGAAGCAGCAGCAAGCGCGAGGGCTTCTCTGCACGCTGCAAACACAAAACAGAAGCACCTACACGGCGAGAGGAGACTGCCTGACACCTGCTGCACTCAGTACAGCTCTGGGCTGCTGCCAGGGCGTGTATTTCAAGGAACTAGCCACGGGGACTCTGCACTGTGCTGGGAGAGTTTCTACAAGGTGAGCAGAAGCTGTTCGCCAGCACCCGCTTGCAGCGACCGAGTTCGGCTTTCCACATTCTTCCCCGGCTCTCTTTCGCTTCTCCGCACAACCTGCGGCTGTACCCAAGACGCCGCTGGCTGTGGTTCCGCGAAGCGCTGCTTTCTCGGCAAAACGCAGCTTCTCGTTCTTGACAGCTCTGCTATGCAGAAGCACAGGAAAGCCGGCAGAGCTGCTCCTCTAGCTGCTCTACGCAGACGCAACTGTAAATCAGCTAGACGTTGATCCTGTTGTGGAAAAGGCAGGAAAGTAGCTGCAAAAGCGTTTTGGCTTGTTGGAAGCAGCAGCAAGCGCGAGGGCTTCTCTGCACGCTGCAAACACAAAACAGAAGCACCTACACGGCGAGAGGAGACTGCCTGACACCTGCTGCACTCAGTACAGCTCTGGGCTGCTGCCAGGGCGTGTATTTCAAGGAACTAGCCACGGGGACTCTGCACTGTGCTGGGAGAGTTTCTACAAGGTGAGCAGAAGCTGTTCGCCAGCACCCGCTTGCAGCGACCGAGTTCGGCTTTCCACATTCTTCCCCGGCTCTCTTTCGCTTCTCCGCACAACCTGCGGCTGTACCCAAGACGCCGCTGGCTGTGGTTCCGCGAAGCGCTGCTTTCTCGGCAAAACGCAGCTTCTCGTTCTTGACAGCTCTGCTATGCAGAAGCACAGGAAAGCCGGCAGAGCTGCTCCTCTAGCTGCTCTACGCAGACGCAACTGTAAATCAGCTAGACGTTGATCCTGTTGTGGAAAAGGCAGGAAAGTTGCTGCAAAAGCGTTTTGGCTTGCTGGAAGCAGCAGCAAGCGCGAGGGCTTCTCTGCACGCTGCAAACACAAAACAGAAGCACCTACACGGCGAGAGGAGACTGCCTGACACCTGCTGCACTCAGTACAGCTCTGGGCTGCTGCCAGGGCGTGTATTTCAAGGAACTAGCCACGGGGACTCTGCACTGTGCTGGGAGAGTTTCTACAAGGTGAGCAGAAGCTGTTCGCCAGCACCCGCTTGCAGCGACCGAGTTCGGCTTTCCACATTCTTCCCCGGCTCTCTTTCGCTTCTCCGCACAACCTGCGGCTGTACCCAAGACGCCGCTGGCTGTGGTTCCGCGAAGCGCTGCTTTCTCGGCAAAACGCAGCTTCTCGTTCTTGACAGCTCTGCTATGCAGAAGCACAGGAAAGCCGGCAGAGCTGCTCCTCTAGCTGCTCTACGCAGACGCAACTGTAAATCAGCTAGACATTGATCCTGTTGTGGAAAAGGCAGGAAAGTAGCTGCAAAAGCGTTTTGGCTTGCTGGAAGCAGCAGCAAGCGCGAGGGCTTCTCTGCACGCTGCAAACACAAAACAGAAGCACCTACACGGCGAGAGGAGACTGCCTGACACCTGCTGCACTCAGTACAGCTCTGGGCTGCTGCCAGGGCGTGTATTTCAAGGAACTAGCCACGGGGACTCTGCACTGTGCTGGGAGAGTTTCTACAAGGTGAGCAGAAGCTCTTCGCCAGCACCCGCTTGCAGCGACCGAGTACGGCTTTCCACATTCTTCCCCGGCTCTCTTTCGCTTCTCCGCACAACCTGCGGCTGTACCCAAGACGCCGCTGGCTGTGGTTCCGCGAAGCGCTGCTTTCTCGGCAAAACGCAGCTTCTCGTTCTTGACAGCTCTGCTATGCAGAAGCACAGGAAAGCCGGCAGAGCTGCTCCTCTAGCTGCTCTACGCAGACGCAACTGTAAATCAGCTAGACGTTGATCCTGTTGTGGAAAAGGCAGGAAAGTTGCTGCAAAAGCGTTTTGGCTTGCTGGAAGCAGCAGCAAGCGCGAGGGCTTCTCTGCACGCTGCAAACACAAAACAGAAGCACCTACACGGCGAGAGGAGACTGCCTGACACCTGCTGCACTCAGTACAGCTCTGGGCTGCTGCCAGGGCGTGTATTTCAAGGAACTAGCCACGGGGACTCTGCACTGTGCTGGGAGAGTTTCTACAAGGTGAGCAGAAGCTGTTCGCCAGCACCCGCTTGCAGCGACCGAGTTCGGCTTTCCACATTCTTCCCCGGCTCTCTTTCGCTTCTCCGCACAACCTGCGGCTGTACCCAAGACGCCGCTGGCTGTGGTTCCGCGAAGCGCTGCTTTCTCGGCAAAACGCAGCTTCTCGTTCTTGACAGCTCTGCTATGCAGAAGCACAGGAAAGCCGGCAGAGCTGCTCCTCTAGCTGCTCTACGCAGACGCAACTGTAAATCAGCTAGACGTTGATCCTGTTGTGGAAAAGGCAGGAAAGTAGCTGCAAAAGCGTTTTGGCTTGCTGGAAGCAGCAGCAAGCGCGAGGGCTTCTCTGCACGCTGCAAACACAAAACAGAAGCACCTACACGGCGAGAGGAGACTGCCTGACACCTGCTGCACTCAGTACAGCTCTTGGCTGCTGCCAGGGCGTGTATTTCAAGGAACTAGCCACGGGGACTCTGCACTGTGCTGGGAGAGTTTCTACAAGGTGAGCAGAAGCTGTTCGCCAGCACCCGCTTGCAGCGACCGAGTACGGCTTTCCACATTCTTCCCCGGCTCTCTTTCGCTTCTCCGCACAACCTGCGGCTGTACCCAAGACGCCGCTGGCTGTGGTTCCGCGAAGCGCTGCTTTCTCGGCAAAACGCAGCTTCTCGTTCTTGACAGCTCTGCTATGCAGAAGCACAGGAAAGCCGGCAGAGCTGCTCCTCTAGCTGCTCTACGCAGACGCAACTGTAAATCAGCTAGACGTTGATCCTGTTGTGGAAAAGGCAGGAAAGTTGCTGCAAAAGCGTTTTGGCTTGCTGGAAGCAGCAGCAAGCGCGAGGGCTTCTCTGCACGCTGCAAACACAAAACAGAAGCACCTACACGGCGAGAGGAGACTGCCTGACACCTGCTGCACTCAGTACAGCTCTGGGCTGCTGCCAGGGCGTGTATTTCAAGGAACTAGCCACGGGGACTCTGCACTGTGCTGGGAGAGTTTCTACAAGGTGAGCAGAAGCTGTTCGCCAGCACCCGCTTGCAGCGACCGAGTTCGGCTTTCCACATTCTTCCCCGGCTCTCTTTCGCTTCTCCGCACAACCTGCGGCTGTACCCAAGACGCCGCTGGCTGTGGTTCCGCGAAGCGCTGCTTTCTCGGCAAAACGCAGCTTCTCGTTCTTGACAGCTCTGCTATGCAGAAGCACAGGAAAGCCGGCAGAGCTGCTCCTCTAGCTGCTCTACGCAGACGCAACTGTAAATCAGCTAGACGTTGATCCTGTTGTGGAAAAGGCAGGAAAGTTGCTGCAAAAGCGTTTTGGCTTGCTGGAAGCAGCAGCAAGCGCGAGGGCTTCTCTGCACGCTGCAAACACAAAACAGAAGCACCTACACGGCGAGAGGAGACTGCCTGACACCTGCTGCACTCAGTACAGCTCTGGGCTGCTGCCAGGGCGTGTATTTCAAGGAACTAGCCACGGGGACTCTGCACTGTGCTGGGAGAGTTTCTACAAGGTGAGCAGAAGCTGTTCGCCAGCACCCGCTTGCAGCGACCGAGTTCGGCTTTCCACATTCTTCCCCGGCTCTCTTTCGCTTCTCCGCACAACCTGCGGCTGTACCCAAGACGCCGCTGGCTGTGGTTCCGCGAAGCGCTGCTTTCTCGGCAAAACGCAGCTTCTCGTTCTTGACAGCTCTGCTATGCAGAAGCACAGGAAAGCCGGCAGAGCTGCTCCTCTAGCTGCTCTACGCAGACGCAACTGTAAATCAGCTAGACATTGATCCTGTTGTGGAAAAGGCAGGAAAGTTGCTGCAAAAGCGTTTTGGCTTGCTGGAAGCAGCAGCAAGCGCGAGGGCTTCTCTGCACGCTGCAAACACAAAACAGAAGCACCTACACGGCGAGAGGAAACTGCCTGACACCTGCTGCACTCAGTACAGCTCTGGGCTGCTGCCAGGGCGTGTATTTCAAGGAACTAGCCACGGGGACTCTGCACTGTGCTGGGAGAGTTTCTACAAGGTGAGCAGAAGCTGTTCGCCAGCACCCGCTTGCAGCGACCGAGTTCGGCTTTCCACATTCTTCCCCGGCTCTCTTTCGCTTCTCCGCACAACCTGCGGCTGTACCCAAGACGCCGCTGGCTGTGGTTCCGCGAAGCGCTGCTTTCTCGGCAAAACGCAGCTTCTCGTTCTTGACAGCTCTGCTATGCAGAAGCACAGGAAAGCCGGCAGAGCTGCTCCTCTAGCTGCTCTACGCAGACGCAACTGTAAATCAGCTAGACGTTGATCCTGTTGTGGAAAAGGCAGGAAAGTAGCTGCAAAAGCGTTTTGGCTTGCTGGAAGCAGCAGCAAGCGCGAGGGCTTCTCTGCACGCTGCAAACACAAAACAGAAGCACCTACACGGCGAGAGGAGACTGCCTGACACCTGCTGCACTCAGTACAGCTCTGGGCTGCTGCCAGGGCGTGTATTTCAAGGAACTAGCCACGGGGACTCTGCACTGTGCTGGGAGAGTTTCTACAAGGTGAGCAGAAGCTCTTCGCCAGCACCCGCTTGCAGCGACCGAGTTCGGCTTTCCGCATTCTTCCCCGGCTCTCTTTCGCTTCTCCGCACAACCTGCGGCTGTACCCAAGACGCCGCTGGCTGTGGTTTCGCGAAGCGCTGCTTTCTCGGCAAAACGCAGCTTCTCGTTCTTGACAGCTCTGCTATGCAGAAGCACAGGAAAGCCGGCAGAGCTGCTCCTCTAGCTGCTCTACGCAGACGCAACTGTAAATCAGCTAGACGTTGATCCTGTTGTGGAAAAGGCAGGAAAGTAGCTGCAAAAGCGTTTTGGCTTGCTGGAAGCAGCAGCAAGCGCGAGGGCTTCTCTGCACGCTGCAAACACAAAACAGAAGCACCTACACGGCGAGAGGAGACTGCCTGACACCTGCTGCACTCAGTACAGCTCTGGGCTGCTGCCAGGAAAGGTATTTCAAGGAACTAGCCACGGGGACTCTGCACTGTGCTGGGAGAGTTTCTACAAGGTGAGCAGAAGCTGTTCGCCAGCACCCGCTTGCAGCGACCGAGTTCGGCTTTCCACATTCTTCCCCGGCTCTCTTTCGCTTCTCCGCACAACCTGCGGCTGTACCCAAGACGCCGCTGGCTGTGGTTCCGCGAAGCGCTGCTTTCTCGGCAAAACGCAGCTTCTCGTTCTTGACAGCTCTGCTATGCAGAAGCACAGGAAAGCCGGCAGAGCTGCTCCTCTAGCTGCTCTACGCAGACGCAACTGTAAATCAGCTAGACGTTGATCCTGTTGTGGAAAAGGCAGGAAAGTAGCTGCAAAAGCGTTTTGGCTTGCTGGAAGCAGCAGCAAGCGCGAGGGCTTCTCTGCACGCTGCAAACACAAAACAGAAGCACCTACACGGCGAGAGGAGACTGCCTGACACCTGCTGCACTCAGTACAGCTCTGGGCTGCTGCCAGGGCGTGTATTTCAAGGAACTAGCCACGGGGACTCTGCACTGTGCTGGGAGAGTTTCTACAAGGTGAGCAGAAGCTGTTCGCCAGCACCCGCTTGCAGCGACCGAGTTCGGCTTTCCACATTCTTCCCCGGCTCTCTTTCGCTTCTCCACACAACCTGCGGCTGTACCCAAGACGCCGCTGGCTGTGGTTCCGCGAAGCGCTGCTTTCTCGGCAAAACGCAGCTTCTCGTTCTTGACAGCTCTGCTATGCAGAAGCACAGGAAAGCCGGCAGAGCTGCTCCTCTAGCTGCTCTACGCAGACGCAACTGTAAATCAGCTAGACGTTGATCCTGTTGTGGAAAAGGCAGGAAAGTAGCTGCAAAAGCGTTTTGGCTTGCTGGAAGCAGCAGCAAGCGCGAGGGCTTCTCTGCACGCTGCAAACACAAAACAGAAGCACCTACACGGCGAGAGGAGACTGCCTGACACCTGCTGCACTCAGTACAGCTCTGGGCTGCTGCCAGGGCGTGTATTTCAAGGAACTAGCCACGGGGACTCTGCACTGTGCTGGGAGAGTTTCTACAAGGTGAGCAGAAGCTCTTCGCCAGCACCCGCTTGCAGCGACCGAGTTCGGCTTTCCACATTCTTCCCCGGCTCTCTTTCGCTTCTCCGCACAACCTGCGGCTGTACCCAAGACGCCGCTGGCTGTGGTTCCGCGAAGCGCTGCTTTCTCGGCAAAACGCAGCTTCTCGTTCTTGACAGCTCTGCTATGCAGAAGCACAGGAAAGCCGGCAGAGCTGCTCCTCTAGCTGCTCTACGCAGACGCAACTGTAAATCAGCTAGACGTTGATCCTGTTGTGGAAAAGGCAGGAAAGTAGCTGCAAAAGCGTTTTGGCTTGCTGGAAGCAGCAGCAAGCGCGAGGGCTTCTCTGCACGCTGCAAACACAAAACAGAAGCACCTACACGGCGAGAGGAGACTGCCTGACACCTGCTGCACTCAGTACAGCTCTGGGCTGCTGCCAGGGCGTGTATTTCAAGGAACTAGCCACGGGGACTCTGCACTGTGCTGGGAGAGTTTCTACAAGGTGAGCAGAAGCTGTTCGCCAGCACCCGCTTGCAGCGACCGAGTTCGGCTTTCCGCATTCTTCCCCGGCTCTCTTTCGCTTCTCCGCACAACCTGCGGCTGTACCCAAGACGCCGCTGGCTGTGGTTCCGCGAAGCGCTGCTTTCTCGGCAAAACGCAGCTTCTCGTTCTTGACAGCTCTGCTATGCAGAAGCACAGGAAAGCCGGCAGAGCTGCTCCTCTAGCTGCTCTACGCAGACGCAACTGTAAATCAGCTAGACGTTGATCCTGTTGTGGAAAAGGCAGGAAAGTAGCTGCAAAAGCGTTTTGGCTTGCTGGAAGCAGCAGCAAGCGCGAGGGCTTCTCTGCACGCTGCAAACACAAAACAGAAGCACCTACACGGCGAGAGGAGACTGCCTGACACCTGCTGCACTCAGTACAGCTCTGGGCTGCTGCCAGGGCGTGTATTTCAAGGAACTAGCCACGGGGACTCTGCACTGTGCTGGGAGAGTTTCTACAAGGTGAGCAGAAGCTGTTCGCCAGCACCCGCTTGCAGCGACCGAGTTCGGCTTACCACATTCTTCCCCGGATCTCTTTCGCTTCTCCGCACAACCTGCGGCTGTACCCAAGACGCCGCTGGCTGTGGTTCCGCGAAGCGCTGCTTTCTCGGCAAAACGCAGCTTCTCGTTCTTGACAGCTCTGCTATGCAGAAGCACAGGAAAGCCGGCAGAGCTGCTCCTCTAGCTGCTCTACGCAGACGCAACTGTAAATCAGCTAGACGTTGATCCTGTTGTGGAAAAGGCAGGAAAGTTGCTGCAAAAGCGTTTTGGCTTGCTGGAAGCAGCAGCAAGCGCGAGGGCTTCTCTGCACGCTGCAAACACAAAACAGAAGCACCTACACGGCGAGAGGAGACTGCCTGACACCTGCTGCACTCAGTACAGCTCTGGGCTGCTGCCAGGGCATGTATTTCAAGGACCTAGCCACGGGGACTCTGCACTGTGCTGGGAGAGTTTCTACAAGGTGAGCAGAAGCTGTTCGCCAGCACCCGCTTGCAGCGACCGAGTTCGGCTTTCCACATTCTTCCCCGGCTCTCTTTCGCTTCTCCGCACAGCCTGCGGCTGTACCCAAGACGCCGCTGGCTGTGGTTCCGCGAAGCGCTGCTTTCTCGGCAAAACGCAGCTTCTCGTTCTTGACAGCTCTGCTATGCAGAAGCACAGGAAAGCCGGCAGAGCTGCTCCTCTAGCTGCTCTACGCAGACGCAACTGTAAATCAGCTAGACGTTGATCCTGTTGTGGAAAAGGCAGGAAAGTTGCTGCAAAAGCGTTTTGGCTTGCTGGAAGCAGCAGCAAGCGCGAGGGCTTCTCTGCACGCTGCAAACACAAAACAGAAGCACCTACACGGCGAGAGGAGACTGCCTGACACCTGCTGCACTCAGTACAGCTCTGGGCTGCTGCCAGGGCGTGTATTTCAAGGAACTAGCCACGGGGACTCTGCACTGTGCTGGGAGAGTTTCTACAAGGTGAGCAGAAGCTCTTCGCCAGCACCCGCTTGCAGCGACCGAGTTCGGCTTTCCACATTCTTCCCCGGCTCTCTTTCGCTTCTCCGCACAGCCTGCGGCTGTACCCAAGACGCCGCGGGCTGTGGTTCCGCGAAGCGCTGCTTTCTCGGCAAAACGCAGCTTCTCGTTCTTGACAGCTCTGCTATGCAGAAGCACAGGAAAGCCGGCAGAGCTGCTCCTCTAGCTGCTCTACGCAGACGCAACTGTAAATCAGCTAGACGTTGATCCTGTTGTGGAAAAGGCAGGAAAGTTGCTGCAAAAGCGTTTTGGCTTGCTGGAAGCAGCAGCAAGCGCGAGGGCTTCTCTGCACGCTGCAAACACAAAACAGAAGCACCTACACGGCGAGAGGAGACTGCCTGACACCTGCTGCACTCAGTACAGCTCTGGGCTGCTGCCAGGGCGTGTATTTCAAGGAACTAGCCACGGGGACTCTGCACTGTGCTGGGAGAGTTTCTACAAGGTGAGCAGAAGCTGTTCGCCAGCACCCGCTTGCAGCGACCGAGTACGGCTTTCCACATTCTTCCCCGGCTCTCTTTCGCTTCTCCGCACAACCTGCGGCTGTACACAAGACGCCGCTGGTTGTGGTTCCGCGAAGCGCTGCTTTCTCGGCAAAACGCAGCTTCTCGTTCTTGACAGCTCTGCTATGCAGAAGCACAGGAAAGCCGGCAGAGCTGCTCCTCTAGCTGCTCTACGCAGACGCAACTGTAAATCAGCTAGACATTGATCCTGTTGTGGAAAAGGCAGGAAAGTTGCTGCAAAAGCGTTTTGGCTTGCTGGAAGCAGCAGCAAGCGCGAGGGCTTCTCTGCACGCTGCAAACACAAAACAGAAGCACCTACACAGCGAGAGGAGACTGCCTGACACCTGCTGCACTCAGTACAGCTCTGGGCTGCTGCCAGGGCGTGTATTTCAAGGAACTAGCCACGGGGACTCTGCACTGTGCTGGGAGAGTTTCTACAAGGTGAGCAGAAGCTGTTCGCCAGCACCCGCTTGCAGCGACCGAGTACGGCTTTCCACATTCTTCCCCGGCTCTCTTTCGCTTCTCCGCACAACCTGCGGCTGTACCCAAGACGCCGCTGGCTGTGGTTCCGCGAAGCGCTGCTTTCTCGGCAAAACGCAGCTTCTCGTTCTTGACAGCTCTGCTATGCAGAAGCACAGGAAAGCCGGCAGAGCTGCTCCTCTAGCTGCTCTACGCAGACGCAACTGTAAATCAGCTAGACGTTGATCCTGTTGTGGAAAAGGCAGGAAAGTAGCTGCAAAAGCGTTTTGGCTTGCTGGAAGCAGCAGCAAGCGCGAGGGCTTCTCTGCATGCTGCAAACACAAAACAGAAGCACCTACACGGCGAGAGGAGACTGCCTGACACCTGCTGCACTCAGTACAGCTCTGGGCTGCTGCCAGGGCGTGTATTTCAAGGAACTAGCCACGGGGACTCTGCACTGTGCTGGGAGAGTTTCTACAAGGTGAGCAGAAGCTCTTCGCCAGCACCCGCTTGCAGCGACCGAGTTCGGCTTTCCGCATTCTTCCCCGGCTCTCTTTCGCTTCTCCGCACAACCTGCGGCTGTACCCAAGACGCCGCTGGCTGTGGTTTCGCGAAGCGCTGCTTTCTCGGCAAAACGCAGCTTCTCGTTCTTGACAGCTCTGCTATGCAGAAGCACAGGAAAGCCGGCAGAGCTGCTCCTCTAGCTGCTCTACGCAGACGCAACTGTAAATCAGCTAGACGTTGATCCTGTTGTGGAAAAGGCAGGAAAGTAGCTGCAAAAGCGTTTTGGCTTGCTGGAAGCAGCAGCAAGCGCGAGGGCTTCTCTGCACGCTGCAAACACAAAACAGAAGCACCTACACGGCGAGAGGAGACTGCCTGACACCTGCTGCACTCAGTACAGCTCTGGGCTGCTGCCAGGGCGTGTATTTCAAGGAACTAGCCACGGGGACTCTGCACTGTGCTGGGAGAGTTTCTACAAGGTGAGCAGAAGCTGTTCGCCAGCACCCGCTTGCAGCGACCGAGTTCGGCTTTCCACATTCTTCCCCGGCTCTCTTTCGCTTCTCCGCACAACCTGCGGCTGTACCCAAGACGCCGCTGGCTGTGGTTCCGCGAAGCGCTGCTTTCTCGGCAAAACGCAGCTTCTCGTTCTTGACAGCTCTGCTATGCAGAAGCACAGGAAAGCCGGCAGAGCTGCTCCTCTAGCTGCTCTACGCAGACGCAACTGTAAATCAGCTAGACATTGATCCTGTTGTGGAAAAGGCAGGAAAGTTGCTGCAAAAGCGTTTTGGCTTGCTGGAAGCAGCAGCAAGCGCGAGGGCTTCTCTGCACGCTGCAAACACAAAACAGAAGCACCTACACGGCGAGAGGAGACTGCCTGACACCTGCTGCACTCAGTACAGCTCTGGGCTGCTGCCAGGGCGTGTATTTCAAGGAACTAGCCACGGGGACTCTGCACTGTGCTGGGAGAGTTTCTACAAGGTGAGCAGAAGCTGTTCGCCAGCACCCGCTTGCAGCGACCGAGTTCGGCTTTCCACATTCTTCCCCGGCTCTCTTTCGCTTCTCCACACAACCTGCGGCTGTACCCAAGACGCCGCTGGCTGTGGTTCCGCGAAGCGCTGCTTTCTCGGCAAAACGCAGCTTCTCGTTCTTGACAGCTCTGCTATGCAGAAGCACAGGAAAGCCGGCAGAGCTGCTCCTCTAGCTGCTCTACGCAGACGCAACTGTAAATCAGCTAGACGTTGATCCTGTTGTGGAAAAGGCAGGAAAGTAGCTGCAAAAGCGTTTTGGCTTGCTGGAAGCAGCAGCAAGCGCGAGGGCTTCTCTGCACGCTGCAAACACAAAACAGAAGCACCTACACGGCGAGAGGAGACTGCCTGACACCTGCTGCACTCAGTACAGCTCTGGGCTGCTGCCAGGGCGTGTATTTCAAGGAACTAGCCACGGGGACTCTGCACTGTGCTGGGAGAGTTTCTACAAGGTGAGCAGAAGCTCTTCGCCAGCACCCGCTTGCAGCGACCGAGTTCGGCTTTCCACATTCTTCCCCGGCTCTCTTTCGCTTCTCCGCACAACCTGCGGCTGTACCCAAGACGCCGCTGGCTGTGGTTCCGCGAAGCGCTGCTTTCTCGGCAAAACGCAGCTTCTCGTTCTTGACAGCTCTGCTATGCAGAAGCACAGGAAAGCCGGCAGAGCTGCTCCTCTAGCTGCTCTACGCAGACGCAACTGTAAATCAGCTAGACGTTGATCCTGTTGTGGAAAAGGCAGGAAAGTAGCTGCAAAAGCGTTTTGGCTTGCTGGAAGCAGCAGCAAGCGCGAGGGCTTCTCTGCACGCTGCAAACACAAAACAGAAGCACCTACACGGCGAGAGGAGACTGCCTGACACCTGCTGCACTCAGTACAGCTCTGGGCTGCTGCCAGGGCGTGTATTTCAAGGAACTAGCCACGGGGACTCTGCACTGTGCTGGGAGAGTTTCTACAAGGTGAGCAGAAGCTGTTCGCCAGCACCCGCTTGCAGCGACCGAGTTCGGCTTACCACATTCTTCCCCGGATCTCTTTCGCTTCTCCGCACAACCTGCGGCTGTACCCAAGACGCCGCTGGCTGTGGTTTCGCGAAGCGCTGCTTTCTCGGCAAAACGCAGCTTCTCGTTCTTGACAGCTCTGCTATGCAGAAGCACAGGAAAGCCGGCAGAGCTGCTCCTCTAGCTGCTCTACGCAGACGCAACTGTAAATCAGCTAGACGTTGATCCTGTTGTGGAAAAGGCAGGAAAGTTGCTGCAAAAGCGTTTTGGCTTGCTGGAAGCAGCAGCAAGCGCGAGGGCTTCTCTGCACGCTGCAAACACAAAACAGAAGCACCTACACGGCGAGAGGAGACTGCCTGACACCTGCTGCACTCAGTACAGCTCTGGGCTGCTGCCAGGGCATGTATTTCAAGGACCTAGCCACGGGGACTCTGCACTGTGCTGGGAGAGTTTCTACAAGGTGAGCAGAAGCTGTTCGCCAGCACCCGCTTGCAGCGACCGAGTTCGGCTTTCCACATTCTTCCCCGGCTCTCTTTCGCTTCTCCGCACAGCCTGCGGCTGTACCCAAGACGCCGCTGGCTGTGGTTCCGCGAAGCGCTGCTTTCTCGGCAAAACGCAGCTTCTCGTTCTTGACAGCTCTGCTATGCAGAAGCACAGGAAAGCCGGCAGAGCTGCTCCTCTAGCTGCTCTACGCAGACGCAACTGTAAATCAGCTAGACGTTGATCCTGTTGTGGAAAAGGCAGGAAAGTTGCTGCAAAAGCCTTTTGGCTTGCTGGAAGCAGCAGCAAGCGCGAGGGCTTCTCTGCACGCTGCAAACACAAAACAGAAGCACCTACACGGCGAGAGGAGACTGCCTGACACCTGCTGCACTCAGTACAGCTCTGGGCTGCTGCCAGGGCGTGTATTTCAAGGAACTAGCCACGGGGACTCTGCACTGTGCTGGGAGAGTTTCTACAAGGTGAGCAGAAGCTGTTCGCCAGCACCCGCTTGCAGCGACCGAGTTCGGCTTTCCACATTCTTCCCCGGCTCTCTTTCGCTTCTCCGCACAGCCTGCGGCTGTACCCAAGACGCCGCTGGCTGTGGTTCCGCGAAGCGCTGCTTTCTCGGCAAAACGCAGCTTCTCGTTCTTGACAGCTCTGCTATGCAGAAGCACAGGAAAGCCGGCAGAGCTGCTCCTCTAGCTGCTCTACGCAGACGCAACTGTAAATCAGCTAGACGTTGATCCTGTTGTGGAAAAGGCAGGAAAGTTGCTGCAAAAGCGTTTTGGCTTGCTGGAAGCAGCAGCAAGCGCGAGGGCTTCTCTGCACGCTGCAAACACAAAACAGAAGCACCTACACGGCGAGAGGAGACTGCCTGACACCTGCTGCACTCAGTACAGCTCTGGGCTGCTGCCAGGGCGTGTATTTCAAGGAACTAGCCACGGGGACTCTGCACTGTGCTGGGAGAGTTTCTACAAGGTGAGCAGAAGCTGTTCGCCAGCACCCGCTTGCAGCGACCGAGTTCGGCTTTCCACATTCTTCCCCGGCTCTCTTTCGCTTCTCCGCACAACCTGCGGCTGTACCCAAGACGCCGCTGGCTGTGGTTCCGCGAAGCGCTGCTTTCTCGGCAAAACGCAGCTTCTCGTTCTTGACAGCTCTGCTATGCAGAAGCACAGGAAAGCCGGCAGAGCTGCTCCTCTAGCTGCTCTACGCAGACGCAACTGTAAATCAGCTAGACGTTGATCCTGTTGTGGAAAAGGCAGGAAAGTTGCTGCAAAAGCGTTTTGGCTTGCTGGAAGCAGCAGCAAGCGCGAGGGCTTCTCTGCACGCTGCAAACACAAAACAGAAGCACCTACACGGCGAGAGGAGACTGCCTGACACCTGCTGCACTCAGTACAGCTCTGGGCTGCTGCCAGGGCGTGTATTTCAAGGAACTAGCCACGGGGACTCTGCACTGTGCTGGGAGAGTTTCTACAAGGTGAGCAGAAGCTGTTCGCCAGCACCCGCTTGCAGCGACCGAGTTCGGCTTTCCACATTCTTCCCCGGCTCTCTTTCGCTTCTCCGCACAGCCTGCGGCTGTACCCAAGACGCCGCGGGCTGTGGTTCCGCGAAGCGCTGCTTTCTCGGCAAAACGCAGCTTCTCGTTCTTGACAGCTCTGCTATGCAGAAGCACAGGAAAGCCGGCAGAGCTGCTCCTCTAGCTGCTCTACGCAGACGCAACTGTAAATCAGCTAGACGTTGATCCTGTTGTGGAAAAGGCAGGAAAGTTGCTGCAAAAGCGTTTTGGCTTGCTGGAAGCAGCAGCAAGCGCGAGGGCTTCTCTGCACGCTGCAAACACAAAACAGAAGCACCTACACGGCGAGAGGAGACTGCCTGACACCTGCTGCACTCAGTACAGCTCTGGGCTGCTGCCAGGGCGTGTATTTCAAGGAACTAGCCACGGGGACTCTGCACTGTGCTGGGAGAGTTTCTACAAGGTGAGCAGAAGCTGTTCGCCAGCACCCGCTTGCAGCGACCGAGTACGGCTTTCCACATTCTTCCCCGGCTCTCTTTCGCTTCTCCGCACAACCTGCGGCTGTACACAAGACGCCGCTGGTTGTGGTTCCGCGAAGCGCTGCTTTCTCGGCAAAACGCAGCTTCTCGTTCTTGACAGCTCTGCTATGCAGAAGCACAGGAAAGCCGGCAGAGCTGCTCCTCTAGCTGCTCTACGCAGACGCAACTGTAAATCAGCTAGACATTGATCCTGTTGTGGAAAAGGCAGGAAAGTTGCTGCAAAAGCGTTTTGGCTTGCTGGAAGCAGCAGCAAGCGCGAGGGCTTCTCTGCACGCTGCAAACACAAAACAGAAGCACCTACACGGCGAGAGGAGACTGCCTGACACCTGCTGCACTCAGTACAGCTCTGGGCTGCTGCCAGGGCGTGTATTTCAAGGAACTAGCCACGGGGACTCTGCACTGTGCTGGGAGAGTTTCTACAAGGTGAGCAGAAGCTGTTCGCCAGCACCCGCTTGCAGCGACCGAGTACGGCTTTCCACATTCTTCCCCGGCTCTCTTTCGCTTCTCCGCACAACCTGCGGCTGTACCCAAGACGCCGCTGGCTGTGGTTCCGCGAAGCGCTGCTTTCTCGGCAAAACGCAGCTTCTCGTTCTTGACAGCTCTGCTATGCAGAAGCACAGGAAAGCCGGCAGAGCTGCTCCTCTAGCTGCTCTACGCAGACGCAACTGTAAATCAGCTAGACATTGATCCTGTTGTGGAAAAGGCAGGAAAGTTGCTGCAAAAGCGTTTTGGCTTGCTGGAAGCAGCAGCAAGCGCGAGGGCTTCTCTGCACGCTGCAAACACAAAACAGAAGCACCTACACGGCGAGAGGAGACTGCCTGACACCTGCTGCACTCAGTACAGCTCTGGGCTGCTGCCAGGGCGTGTATTTCAAGGAACTAGCCACGGGGACTCTGCACTGTGCTGGGAGAGTTTCTACAAGGTGAGCAGAAGCTGTTCGCCAGCACCCGCTTGCAGCGACCGAGTACGGCTTTCCACATTCTTCCCCGGCTCTCTTTCGCTTCTCCGCACAACCTGCGGCTGTACCCAAGACGCCGCTGGCTGTGGTTTCGCGAAGCGCTGCTTTCTCGGCAAAACGCAGCTTCTCGTTCTTGACAGCTCTGCTATGCAGAAGCACAGGAAAGCCGGCAGAGCTGCTCCTCTAGCTGCTCTACGCAGACGCAACTGTAAATCAGCTAGATATTGATCCTGTTGTGGAAATGGCAGGAAAGTTGCTGCAAAAGCGTTTTGGCTTGCTGGAAGCAGCAGCAAGCGCGAGGGCTTCTCTGCACGCTGCAAACACAAAACAGAAGCACCTACACGGCGAGAGGAGACTGCCTGACACCTGCTGCACTCAGTACAGCTCTGGGCAGCTGCCAGGGCGTGTATTTCAAGGAACTAGCCACGGGGACTCTGCACTGTGCTGGGAGAGTTTCTACAAGGTGAGCAGAAGCTGTTCGCCAGCACCCGCTTGCAGCGACCGAGTTCGGCTTTCCACATTCTTCCCCGGCTCTCTTTCGCTTCTCCGCACAACCTGCGGCTGTACCCAAGACGCCGCTGGCTGTGGTTCCGCGAAGCGCTGCTTTCTCGGCAAAACGCAGCTTCTCGTTCTTGACAGCTCTGCTATGCAGAAGCACAGGAAAGCCGGCAGAGCTGCTCCTCTAGCTGCTCTACGCAGACGCAACTGTAAATCAGCTAGACGTTGATCCTGTTGTGGAAAAGGCAGGAAAGTAGCTGCAAAAGCGTTTTGGCTTGCTGGAAGCAGCAGCAAGCGCGAGGGCTTCTCTGCACGCTGCAAACACAAAACAGAAGCACCTACACGGCGAGAGGAGACTGCCTGACACCTGCTGCACTCAGTACAGCTCTGGGCTGCTGCCAGGGCGTGTATTTCAAGGAACTAGCCACGGGGACTCTGCACTGTGCTGGGAGAGTTTCTACAAGGTGAGCAGAAGCTGTTCGCCAGCACCCGCTTGCAGCGACCGAGTACGGCTTTCCACATTCTTCCCCGGCTCTCTTTCGCTTCTCCGCACAACCTGCGGCTGTACCCAAGACGCCGCTGGCTGTGGTTCCGCGAAGCGCTGCTTTCTCGGCAAAACGCAGCTTCTCGTTCTTGACAGCTCTGCTATGCAGAAGCACAGGAAAGCCGGCAGAGCTGCTCCTCTAGCTGCTCTACGCAGACGCAACTGTAAATCAGCTAGACATTGATCCTGTTGTGGAAAAGGCAGGAAAGTTGCTGCAAAAGCGTTTTGGCTTGCTGGAAGCAGCAGCAAGCGCGAGGGCTTCTCTGCACGCTGCAAACACAAAACAGAAGCACCTACACGGCGAGAGGAGACTGCCTGACACCTGCTGCACTCAGTACAGCTCTGGGCTGCTGCCAGGGCGTGTATTTCAAGGAACTAGCCACGGGGACTCTGCACTGTGCTGGGAGAGTTTCTACAAGGTGAGCAGAAGCTGTTCGCCAGCACCCGCTTGCAGCGACCGAGTTCGGCTTTCCACATTCTTCCCCGGCTCTCTTTCGCTTCTCCGCACAACCTGCGGCTGTACCCAAGACGCCGCTGGCTGTGGTTCCGCGAAGCGCTGCTTTCTCGGCAAAACGCAGCTTCTCGTTCTTGACAGCTCTGCTATGCAGAAGCACAGGAAAGCCGGCAGAGCTGCTCCTCTAGCTGCTCTACGCAGACGCAACTGTAAATCAGCTAGACGTTGATCCTGTTGTGGAAAAGGCAGGAAAGTAGCTGCAAAAGCGTTTTGGCTTGTTGGAAGCAGCAGCAAGCGCGAGGGCTTCTCTGCACGCTGCAAACACAAAACAGAAGCACCTACACGGCGAGAGGAGACTGCCTGACACCTGCTGCACTCAGTACAGCTCTGGGCTGCTGCCAGGGCGTGTATTTCAAGGAACTAGCCACGGGGACTCTGCACTGTGCTGGGAGAGTTTCTACAAGGTGAGCAGAAGCTGTTCGCCAGCACCCGCTTGCAGCGACCGAGTTCGGCTTTCCACATTCTTCCCCGGCTCTCTTTCGCTTCTCCGCACAACCTGCGGCTGTACCCAAGACGCCGCTGGCTGTGGTTCCGCGAAGCGCTGCTTTCTCGGCAAAACGCAGCTTCTCGTTCTTGACAGCTCTGCTATGCAGAAGCACAGGAAAGCCGGCAGAGCTGCTCCTCTAGCTGCTCTACGCAGACGCAACTGTAAATCAGCTAGACGTTGATCCTGTTGTGGAAAAGGCAGGAAAGTTGCTGCAAAAGCGTTTTGGCTTGCTGGAAGCAGCAGCAAGCGCGAGGGCTTCTCTGCACGCTGCAAACACAAAACAGAAGCACCTACACGGCGAGAGGAGACTGCCTGACACCTGCTGCACTCAGTACAGCTCTGGGCTGCTGCCAGGGCGTGTATTTCAAGGAACTAGCCACGGGGACTCTGCACTGTGCTGGGAGAGTTTCTACAAGGTGAGCAGAAGCTGTTCGCCAGCACCCGCTTGCAGCGACCGAGTTCGGCTTTCCACATTCTTCCCCGGCTCTCTTTCGCTTCTCCGCACAACCTGCGGCTGTACCCAAGACGCCGCTGGCTGTGGTTCCGCGAAGCGCTGCTTTCTCGGCAAAACGCAGCTTCTCGTTCTTGACAGCTCTGCTATGCAGAAGCACAGGAAAGCCGGCAGAGCTGCTCCTCTAGCTGCTCTACGCAGACGCAACTGTAAATCAGCTAGACATTGATCCTGTTGTGGAAAAGGCAGGAAAGTAGCTGCAAAAGCGTTTTGGCTTGCTGGAAGCAGCAGCAAGCGCGAGGGCTTCTCTGCACGCTGCAAACACAAAACAGAAGCACCTACACGGCGAGAGGAGACTGCCTGACACCTGCTGCACTCAGTACAGCTCTGGGCTGCTGCCAGGGCGTGTATTTCAAGGAACTAGCCACGGGGACTCTGCACTGTGCTGGGAGAGTTTCTACAAGGTGAGCAGAAGCTCTTCGCCAGCACCCGCTTGCAGCGACCGAGTACGGCTTTCCACATTCTTCCCCGGCTCTCTTTCGCTTCTCCGCACAACCTGCGGCTGTACCCAAGACGCCGCTGGCTGTGGTTCCGCGAAGCGCTGCTTTCTCGGCAAAACGCAGCTTCTCGTTCTTGACAGCTCTGCTATGCAGAAGCACAGGAAAGCCGGCAGAGCTGCTCCTCTAGCTGCTCTACGCAGACGCAACTGTAAATCAGCTAGACGTTGATCCTGTTGTGGAAAAGGCAGGAAAGTTGCTGCAAAAGCGTTTTGGCTTGCTGGAAGCAGCAGCAAGCGCGAGGGCTTCTCTGCACGCTGCAAACACAAAACAGAAGCACCTACACGGCGAGAGGAGACTGCCTGACACCTGCTGCACTCAGTACAGCTCTGGGCTGCTGCCAGGGCGTGTATTTCAAGGAACTAGCCACGGGGACTCTGCACTGTGCTGGGAGAGTTTCTACAAGGTGAGCAGAAGCTGTTCGCCAGCACCCGCTTGCAGCGACCGAGTTCGGCTTTCCACATTCTTCCCCGGCTCTCTTTCGCTTCTCCGCACAACCTGCGGCTGTACCCAAGACGCCGCTGGCTGTGGTTCCGCGAAGCGCTGCTTTCTCGGCAAAACGCAGCTTCTCGTTCTTGACAGCTCTGCTATGCAGAAGCACAGGAAAGCCGGCAGAGCTGCTCCTCTAGCTGCTCTACGCAGACGCAACTGTAAATCAGCTAGACGTTGATCCTGTTGTGGAAAAGGCAGGAAAGTAGCTGCAAAAGCGTTTTGGCTTGCTGGAAGCAGCAGCAAGCGCGAGGGCTTCTCTGCACGCTGCAAACACAAAACAGAAGCACCTACACGGCGAGAGGAGACTGCCTGACACCTGCTGCACTCAGTACAGCTCTTGGCTGCTGCCAGGGCGTGTATTTCAAGGAACTAGCCACGGGGACTCTGCACTGTGCTGGGAGAGTTTCTACAAGGTGAGCAGAAGCTGTTCGCCAGCACCCGCTTGCAGCGACCGAGTACGGCTTTCCACATTCTTCCCCGGCTCTCTTTCGCTTCTCCGCACAACCTGCGGCTGTACCCAAGACGCCGCTGGCTGTGGTTCCGCGAAGCGCTGCTTTCTCGGCAAAACGCAGCTTCTCGTTCTTGACAGCTCTGCTATGCAGAAGCACAGGAAAGCCGGCAGAGCTGCTCCTCTAGCTGCTCTACGCAGACGCAACTGTAAATCAGCTAGACGTTGATCCTGTTGTGGAAAAGGCAGGAAAGTTGCTGCAAAAGCGTTTTGGCTTGCTGGAAGCAGCAGCAAGCGCGAGGGCTTCTCTGCACGCTGCAAACACAAAACAGAAGCACCTACACGGCGAGAGGAGACTGCCTGACACCTGCTGCACTCAGTACAGCTCTGGGCTGCTGCCAGGGCGTGTATTTCAAGGAACTAGCCACGGGGACTCTGCACTGTGCTGGGAGAGTTTCTACAAGGTGAGCAGAAGCTGTTCGCCAGCACCCGCTTGCAGCGACCGAGTTCGGCTTTCCACATTCTTCCCCGGCTCTCTTTCGCTTCTCCGCACAACCTGCGGCTGTACCCAAGACGCCGCTGGCTGTGGTTCCGCGAAGCGCTGCTTTCTCGGCAAAACGCAGCTTCTCGTTCTTGACAGCTCTGCTATGCAGAAGCACAGGAAAGCCGGCAGAGCTGCTCCTCTAGCTGCTCTACGCAGACGCAACTGTAAATCAGCTAGACGTTGATCCTGTTGTGGAAAAGGCAGGAAAGTTGCTGCAAAAGCGTTTTGGCTTGCTGGAAGCAGCAGCAAGCGCGAGGGCTTCTCTGCACGCTGCAAACACAAAACAGAAGCACCTACACGGCGAGAGGAGACTGCCTGACACCTGCTGCACTCAGTACAGCTCTGGGCTGCTGCCAGGGCGTGTATTTCAAGGAACTAGCCACGGGGACTCTGCACTGTGCTGGGAGAGTTTCTACAAGGTGAGCAGAAGCTGTTCGCCAGCACCCGCTTGCAGCGACCGAGTTCGGCTTTCCACATTCTTCCCCGGCTCTCTTTCGCTTCTCCGCACAACCTGCGGCTGTACCCAAGACGCCGCTGGCTGTGGTTCCGCGAAGCGCTGCTTTCTCGGCAAAACGCAGCTTCTCGTTCTTGACAGCTCTGCTATGCAGAAGCACAGGAAAGCCGGCAGAGCTGCTCCTCTAGCTGCTCTACGCAGACGCAACTGTAAATCAGCTAGACATTGATCCTGTTGTGGAAAAGGCAGGAAAGTTGCTGCAAAAGCGTTTTGGCTTGCTGGAAGCAGCAGCAAGCGCGAGGGCTTCTCTGCACGCTGCAAACACAAAACAGAAGCACCTACACGGCGAGAGGAAACTGCCTGACACCTGCTGCACTCAGTACAGCTCTGGGCTGCTGCCAGGGCGTGTATTTCAAGGAACTAGCCACGGGGACTCTGCACTGTGCTGGGAGAGTTTCTACAAGGTGAGCAGAAGCTGTTCGCCAGCACCCGCTTGCAGCGACCGAGTTCGGCTTTCCACATTCTTCCCCGGCTCTCTTTCGCTTCTCCGCACAACCTGCGGCTGTACCCAAGACGCCGCTGGCTGTGGTTCCGCGAAGCGCTGCTTTCTCGGCAAAACGCAGCTTCTCGTTCTTGACAGCTCTGCTATGCAGAAGCACAGGAAAGCCGGCAGAGCTGCTCCTCTAGCTGCTCTACGCAGACGCAACTGTAAATCAGCTAGACGTTGATCCTGTTGTGGAAAAGGCAGGAAAGTAGCTGCAAAAGCGTTTTGGCTTGCTGGAAGCAGCAGCAAGCGCGAGGGCTTCTCTGCACGCTGCAAACACAAAACAGAAGCACCTACACGGCGAGAGGAGACTGCCTGACACCTGCTGCACTCAGTACAGCTCTGGGCTGCTGCCAGGGCGTGTATTTCAAGGAACTAGCCACGGGGACTCTGCACTGTGCTGGGAGAGTTTCTACAAGGTGAGCAGAAGCTCTTCGCCAGCACCCGCTTGCAGCGACCGAGTTCGGCTTTCCGCATTCTTCCCCGGCTCTCTTTCGCTTCTCCGCACAACCTGCGGCTGTACCCAAGACGCCGCTGGCTGTGGTTTCGCGAAGCGCTGCTTTCTCGGCAAAACGCAGCTTCTCGTTCTTGACAGCTCTGCTATGCAGAAGCACAGGAAAGCCGGCAGAGCTGCTCCTCTAGCTGCTCTACGCAGACGCAACTGTAAATCAGCTAGACGTTGATCCTGTTGTGGAAAAGGCAGGAAAGTAGCTGCAAAAGCGTTTTGGCTTGCTGGAAGCAGCAGCAAGCGCGAGGGCTTCTCTGCACGCTGCAAACACAAAACAGAAGCACCTACACGGCGAGAGGAGACTGCCTGACACCTGCTGCACTCAGTACAGCTCTGGGCTGCTGCCAGGAAAGGTATTTCAAGGAACTAGCCACGGGGACTCTGCACTGTGCTGGGAGAGTTTCTACAAGGTGAGCAGAAGCTGTTCGCCAGCACCCGCTTGCAGCGACCGAGTTCGGCTTTCCACATTCTTCCCCGGCTCTCTTTCGCTTCTCCGCACAACCTGCGGCTGTACCCAAGACGCCGCTGGCTGTGGTTCCGCGAAGCGCTGCTTTCTCGGCAAAACGCAGCTTCTCGTTCTTGACAGCTCTGCTATGCAGAAGCACAGGAAAGCCGGCAGAGCTGCTCCTCTAGCTGCTCTACGCAGACGCAACTGTAAATCAGCTAGACGTTGATCCTGTTGTGGAAAAGGCAGGAAAGTAGCTGCAAAAGCGTTTTGGCTTGCTGGAAGCAGCAGCAAGCGCGAGGGCTTCTCTGCACGCTGCAAACACAAAACAGAAGCACCTACACGGCGAGAGGAGACTGCCTGACACCTGCTGCACTCAGTACAGCTCTGGGCTGCTGCCAGGGCGTGTATTTCAAGGAACTAGCCACGGGGACTCTGCACTGTGCTGGGAGAGTTTCTACAAGGTGAGCAGAAGCTGTTCGCCAGCACCCGCTTGCAGCGACCGAGTTCGGCTTTCCACATTCTTCCCCGGCTCTCTTTCGCTTCTCCACACAACCTGCGGCTGTACCCAAGACGCCGCTGGCTGTGGTTCCGCGAAGCGCTGCTTTCTCGGCAAAACGCAGCTTCTCGTTCTTGACAGCTCTGCTATGCAGAAGCACAGGAAAGCCGGCAGAGCTGCTCCTCTAGCTGCTCTACGCAGACGCAACTGTAAATCAGCTAGACGTTGATCCTGTTGTGGAAAAGGCAGGAAAGTAGCTGCAAAAGCGTTTTGGCTTGCTGGAAGCAGCAGCAAGCGCGAGGGCTTCTCTGCACGCTGCAAACACAAAACAGAAGCACCTACACGGCGAGAGGAGACTGCCTGACACCTGCTGCACTCAGTACAGCTCTGGGCTGCTGCCAGGGCGTGTATTTCAAGGAACTAGCCACGGGGACTCTGCACTGTGCTGGGAGAGTTTCTACAAGGTGAGCAGAAGCTCTTCGCCAGCACCCGCTTGCAGCGACCGAGTTCGGCTTTCCACATTCTTCCCCGGCTCTCTTTCGCTTCTCCGCACAACCTGCGGCTGTACCCAAGACGCCGCTGGCTGTGGTTCCGCGAAGCGCTGCTTTCTCGGCAAAACGCAGCTTCTCGTTCTTGACAGCTCTGCTATGCAGAAGCACAGGAAAGCCGGCAGAGCTGCTCCTCTAGCTGCTCTACGCAGACGCAACTGTAAATCAGCTAGACGTTGATCCTGTTGTGGAAAAGGCAGGAAAGTAGCTGCAAAAGCGTTTTGGCTTGCTGGAAGCAGCAGCAAGCGCGAGGGCTTCTCTGCACGCTGCAAACACAAAACAGAAGCACCTACACGGCGAGAGGAGACTGCCTGACACCTGCTGCACTCAGTACAGCTCTGGGCTGCTGCCAGGGCGTGTATTTCAAGGAACTAGCCACGGGGACTCTGCACTGTGCTGGGAGAGTTTCTACAAGGTGAGCAGAAGCTGTTCGCCAGCACCCGCTTGCAGCGACCGAGTTCGGCTTTCCACATTCTTCCCCGGCTCTCTTTCGCTTCTCCGCACAACCTGCGGCTGTACCCAAGACGCCGCTGGCTGTGGTTCCGCGAAGCGCTGCTTTCTCGGCAAAACGCAGCTTCTCGTTCTTGACAGCTCTGCTATGCAGAAGCACAGGAAAGCCGGCAGAGCTGCTCCTCTAGCTGCTCTACGCAGACGCAACTGTAAATCAGCTAGACGTTGATCCTGTTGTGGAAAAGGCAGGAAAGTAGCTGCAAAAGCGTTTTGGCTTGCTGGAAGCAGCAGCAAGCGCGAGGGCTTCTCTGCACGCTGCAAACACAAAACAGAAGCACCTACACGGCGAGAGGAGACTGCCTGACACCTGCTGCACTCAGTACAGCTCTGGGCTGCTGCCAGGGCGTGTATTTCAAGGAACTAGCCACGGGGACTCTGCACTGTGCTGGGAGAGTTTCTACAAGGTGAGCAGAAGCTGTTCGCCAGCACCCGCTTGCAGCGACCGAGTTCGGCTTACCACATTCTTCCCCGGATCTCTTTCGCTTCTCCGCACAACCTGCGGCTGTACCCAAGACGCCGCTGGCTGTGGTTCCGCGAAGCGCTGCTTTCTCGGCAAAACGCAGCTTCTCGTTCTTGACAGCTCTGCTATGCAGAAGCACAGGAAAGCCGGCAGAGCTGCTCCTCTAGCTGCTCTACGCAGACGCAACTGTAAATCAGCTAGACGTTGATCCTGTTGTGGAAAAGGCAGGAAAGTTGCTGCAAAAGCGTTTTGGCTTGCTGGAAGCAGCAGCAAGCGCGAGGGCTTCTCTGCACGCTGCAAACACAAAACAGAAGCACCTACACGGCGAGAGGAGACTGCCTGACACCTGCTGCACTCAGTACAGCTCTGGGCTGCTGCCAGGGCATGTATTTCAAGGACCTAGCCACGGGGACTCTGCACTGTGCTGGGAGAGTTTCTACAAGGTGAGCAGAAGCTGTTCGCCAGCACCCGCTTGCAGCGACCGAGTTCGGCTTTCCACATTCTTCCCCGGCTCTCTTTCGCTTCTCCGCACAGCCTGCGGCTGTACCCAAGACGCCGCTGGCTGTGGTTCCGCGAAGCGCTGCTTTCTCGGCAAAACGCAGCTTCTCGTTCTTGACAGCTCTGCTATGCAGAAGCACAGGAAAGCCGGCAGAGCTGCTCCTCTAGCTGCTCTACGCAGACGCAACTGTAAATCAGCTAGACGTTGATCCTGTTGTGGAAAAGGCAGGAAAGTTGCTGCAAAAGCGTTTTGGCTTGCTGGAAGCAGCAGCAAGCGCGAGGGCTTCTCTGCACGCTGCAAACACAAAACAGAAGCACCTACACGGCGAGAGGAGACTGCCTGACACCTGCTGCACTCAGTACAGCTCTGGGCTGCTGCCAGGGCGTGTATTTCAAGGAACTAGCCACGGGGACTCTGCACTGTGCTGGGAGAGTTTCTACAAGGTGAGCAGAAGCTGTTCGCCAGCACCCGCTTGCAGCGACCGAGTTCGGCTTTCCACATTCTTCCCCGGCTCTCTTTCGCTTCTCCGCACAGCCTGCGGCTGTACCCAAGACGCCGCGGGCTGTGGTTCCGCGAAGCGCTGCTTTCTCGGCAAAACGCAGCTTCTCGTTCTTGACAGCTCTGCTATGCAGAAGCACAGGAAAGCCGGCAGAGCTGCTCCTCTAGCTGCTCTACGCAGACGCAACTGTAAATCAGCTAGACGTTGATCCTGTTGTGGAAAAGGCAGGAAAGTTGCTGCAAAAGCGTTTTGGCTTGCTGGAAGCAGCAGCAAGCGCGAGGGCTTCTCTGCACGCTGCAAACACAAAACAGAAGCACCTACACGGCGAGAGGAGACTGCCTGACACCTGCTGCACTCAGTACAGCTCTGGGCTGCTGCCAGGGCGTGTATTTCAAGGAACTAGCCACGGGGACTCTGCACTGTGCTGGGAGAGTTTCTACAAGGTGAGCAGAAGCTGTTCGCCAGCACCCGCTTGCAGCGACCGAGTACGGCTTTCCACATTCTTCCCCGGCTCTCTTTCGCTTCTCCGCACAACCTGCGGCTGTACACAAGACGCCGCTGGTTGTGGTTCCGCGAAGCGCTGCTTTCTCGGCAAAACGCAGCTTCTCGTTCTTGACAGCTCTGCTATGCAGAAGCACAGGAAAGCCGGCAGAGCTGCTCCTCTAGCTGCTCTACGCAGACGCAACTGTAAATCAGCTAGACATTGATCCTGTTGTGGAAAAGGCAGGAAAGTTGCTGCAAAAGCGTTTTGGCTTGCTGGAAGCAGCAGCAAGCGCGAGGGCTTCTCTGCACGCTGCAAACACAAAACAGAAGCACCTACACGGCGAGAGGAGACTGCCTGACACCTGCTGCACTCAGTACAGCTCTGGGCTGCTGCCAGGGCGTGTATTTCAAGGAACTAGCCACGGGGACTCTGCACTGTGCTGGGAGAGTTTCTACAAGGTGAGCAGAAGCTGTTCGCCAGCACCCGCTTGCAGCGACCGAGTACGGCTTTCCACATTCTTCCCCGGCTCTCTTTCGCTTCTCCGCACAACCTGCGGCTGTACCCAAGACGCCGCTGGCTGTGGTTTCGCGAAGCGCTGCTTTCTCGGCAAAACGCAGCTTCTCGTTCTTGACAGCTCTGCTATGCAGAAGCACAGGAAAGCCGGCAGAGCTGCTCCTCTAGCTGCTCTACGCAGACGCAACTGTAAATCAGCTAGATATTGATCCTGTTGTGGAAATGGCAGGAAAGTTGCTGCAAAAGCGTTTTGGCTTGCTGGAAGCAGCAGCAAGCGCGAGGGCTTCTCTGCACGCTGCAAACACAAAACAGAAGCACCTACACGGCGAGAGGAGACTGCCTGACACCTGCTGCACTCAGTACAGCTCTGGGCAGCTGCCAGGGCGTGTATTTCAAGGAACTAGCCACGGGGACTCTGCACTGTGCTGGGAGAGTTTCTACAAGGTGAGCAGAAGCTGTTCGCCAGCACCCGCTTGCAGCGACCGAGTTCGGCTTTCCACATTCTTCCCCGGCTCTCTTTCGCTTCTCCGCACAGCCTGCGGCTGTACCCAAGACGCCGCTGGCTGTGGTTCCGCGAAGCGCTGCTTTCTCGGCAAAACGCAGCTTCTCGTTCTTGACAGCTCTGCTATGCAGAAGCACAGGAAAGCCGGCAGAGCTGCTCCTCTAGCTGCTCTACGCAGACGCAACTGTAAATCAGCTAGACGTTGATCCTGTTGTGGAAAAGGCAGGAAAGTTGCTGCAAAAGCGTTTTGGCTTGCTGGAAGCAGCAGCAAGCGCGAGGGCTTCTCTGCACGCTGCAAACACAAAACAGAAGCACCTACACGGCGAGAGGAGACTGCCTGACACCTGCTGCACTCAGTACAGCTCTGGGCTGCTGCCAGGGCGTGTATTTCAAGGAACTAGCCACGGGGACTCTGCACTGTGCTGGGAGAGTTTCTACAAGGTGAGCAGAAGCTGTTCGCCAGCACCCGCTTGCAGCGACCGAGTTCGGCTTTCCACATTCTTCCCCGGCTCTCTTTCGCTTCTCCGCACAACCTGCGGCTGTACCCAAGACGCCGCTGGCTGTGGTTCCGCGAAGCGCTGCTTTCTCGGCAAAACGCAGCTTCTCGTTCTTGACAGCTCTGCTATGCAGAAGCACAGGAAAGCCGGCAGAGCTGCTCCTCTAGCTGCTCTACGCAGACGCAACTGTAAATCAGCTCGACGTTGATCCTGCTGTGGAAAAGGCAGGAAAGTTGCTGCAAAAGCGTTTTGGCTTGCTGGAAGCAGCAGCAAGCGCGGGGGCTTCTCTGCACGCTGCAAACACAAAACAGAAGCACCTACACGGCGAGAGGAGACTGCCTGACACCTGCTGCACTCAGTACAGCTCTGGGCTGCTGCCAGGGCGTGTATTTCAAGGAACTAGCCACGGGGACTCTGCACTGTGCTGGGAGAGTTTCTACAAGGTGAGCAGAAGCTGTTCGCCAGCACCCGCTTGCAGCGACCGAGTTCGGCTTTCCACATTCTTCCCCGGCTCTCTTTCGCTTCTCCGCGCAACCTGCGGCTGTACCCAAGACGCCGCTGGTTGTGGTTTCGCGAAGCGCTGCTTTCTCGGCAAAACGCAGCTTCTCGTTCTTGACAGCTCTGCTATGCAGAAGCACAGGAAAGCCGGCAGAGCTGCTCCTCTAGCTGCTCTACGCAGACGCAACTGTAAATCAGCTAGATATTGATCCTGTTGTGGAAATGGCAGGAAAGTTGCTGCAAAAGCGTTTTGGCTTGCTGGAAGCAGCAGCAAGCGCGAGGGCTTCTCTGCACGCTGCAAACACAAAACAGAAGCACCTACACGGCGAGAGGAGACTGCCTGACACCTGCTGCACTCAGTACAGCTCTGGGCTGCTGCCAGGGCGTGTATTTCAAGGAACTAGCCACGGGGACTCTGCACTGTGCTGGGAGAGTTTCTACAAGGTGAGCAGAAGCTGTTCGCCAGCACCCGCTTGCAGCGACCTTGTTCGGCTTTCCACATTCTTCCCCGGCTCTCTTTCGCTTCTCCGCACAACCTGCGGCTGTACCCAAGACGCCGCTGGCTGTGGTTCCGCGAAGCGCTGCTTTCTCGGCAAAACGCAGCTTCTCGTTCTTGACAGCTCTGCTATGCAGAAGCACAGGAAAGCCGGCAGAGCTGCTCCTCTAGCTGCTCTACGCAGACGCAACTGTAAATCAGCTAGACGTTGATCCTGTTGTGGAAAAGGCAGGAAAGTTGCTGCAAAAGCGTTTTGGCTTGCTGGAAGCAGCAGCAAGCGCGAGGGCTTCTCTGCACGCTGCAAACACAAAACAGAAGCACCTACACGGCGAGAGGAGACTGCCTGACACCTGCTGCACTCAGTACAGCTCTGGGCTGCTGCCAGGGCGTGTATTTCAAGGAACTAGCCACGGGGACTCTGCACTGTGCTGGGAGAGTTTCTACAAGGTGAGCAGAAGCTGTTCGCCAGCACCCGCTTGCAGCGACCGAGTTCGGCTTTCCACATTCTTCCCCGGCTCTCTTTCGCTTCTCCGCACAGCCTGCGGCTGTACCCAAGACGCCGCTGGCTGTGGTTCCGCGAAGCGCTGCTTTCTCGGCAAAACGCAGCTTCTCGTTCTTGACAGCTCTGCTATGCAGAAGCACAGGAAAGCCGGCAGAGCTGCTCCTCTAGCTGCTCTACGCAGACGCAACTGTAAATCAGCTCGACGTTGATCCTGTTGTGGAAAAGGCAGGAAAGTTGCTGCAAAAGCGTTTTGGCTTGCTGGAAGCAGCAGCAAGCGCGAGGGCTTCTCTGCACGCTGCAAACACAAAACAGAAGCACCTACACGGCGAGAGGAGACTGCCTGACACCTGCTGCACTCAGTACAGCTCTGGGCTGCTGCCAGGGCGTGTATTTCAAGGAACTAGCCACGGGGACTCTGCACTGTGCTGGGAGAGTTTCTACAAGGTGAGCAGAAGCTGTTCGCCAGCACCCGCTTGCAGCGACCGAGTACGGCTTTCCACATTCTTCCCCGGCTCTCTTTCGCTTCTCCGCACAACCTGCGGCTGTACCCAAGACGCCGCTGGCTGTGGTTCCGCGAAGCGCTGCTTTCTCGGCAAAACGCAGCTTCTCGTTCTTGACAGCTCTGCTATGCAGAAGCACAGGAAAGCCGGCAGAGCTGCTCCTCTAGCTGCTCTACGCAGACGCAACTGTAAATCAGCTAGACATTGATCCTGTTGTGGAAAAGGCAGGAAAGTTGCTGCAAAAGCGTTTTGGCTTGCTGGAAGCAGCAGCAAGCGCGAGGGCTTCTCTGCACGCTGCAAACACAAAACAGAAGCACCTACACGGCGAGAGGAGACTGCCTGACACCTGCTGCACTCAGTACAGCTCTGGGCTGCTGCCAGGGCGTGTATTTCAAGGAACTAGCCACGGGGACTCTGCACTGTGCTGGGAGAGTTTCTACAAGGTGAGCAGAAGCTGTTCGCCAGCACCCGCTTGCAGCGACCGAGTACGGCTTTCCACATTCTTCCCCGGCTCTCTTTCGCTTCTCCGCACAACCTGCGGCTGTACCCAAGACACCGCTGGCTGTGGTTTCGCGAAGCGCTGCTTTCTCGGCAAAACGCAGCTTCTCGTTCTTGACAGCTCTGCTATGCAGAAGCACAGGAAAGCCGGCAGAGCTGCTCCTCTAGCTGCTCTACGCAGACGCAACTGTAAATCAGCTAGATATTGATCCTGTTGTGGAAATGGCAGGAAAGTTGCTGCAAAAGCGTTTTGGCTTGCTGGAAGCAGCAGCAAGCGCGAGGGCTTCTCTGCACGCTGCAAACACAAAACAGAAGCACCTACACGGCGAGAGGAGACTGCCTGACACCTGCTGCACTCAGTACAGCTCTGGGCAGCTGCCAGGGCGTGTATTTCAAGGAACTAGCCACGGGGACTCTGCACTGTGCTGGGAGAGTTTCTACAAGGTGAGCAGAAGCTGTTCGCCAGCACCCGCTTGCAGCGACCGAGTTCGGCTTTCCACATTCTTCCCCGGCTCTCTTTCGCTTCTCCGCACAGCCTGCGGCTGTACCCAAGACGCCGCTGGCTGTGGTTCCGCGAAGCGCTGCTTTCTCGGCAAAACGCAGCTTCTCGTTCTTGACAGCTCTGCTATGCAGAAGCACAGGAAAGCCGGCAGAGCTGCTCCTCTAGCTGCTCTACGCAGACGCAACTGTAAATCAGCTAGACGTTGATCCTGTTGTGGAAAAGGCAGGAAAGTTGCTGCAAAAGCGTTTTGGCTTGCTGGAAGCAGCAGCAAGCGCGAGGGCTTCTCTGCACGCTGCAAACACAAAACAGAAGCACCTACACGGCGAGAGGAGACTGCCTGACACCTGCTGCACTCAGTACAGCTCTGGGCTGCTGCCAGGGCGTGTATTTCAAGGAACTAGCCACGGGGACTCTGCACTGTGCTGGGAGAGTTTCTACAAGGTGAGCAGAAGCTGTTCGCCAGCACCCGCTTGCAGCGACCGAGTTCGGCTTTCCACATTCTTCCCCGGCTCTCTTTCGCTTCTCCGCACAACCTGCGGCTGTACCCAAGACGCCGCTGGCTGTGGTTCCGCGAAGCGCTGCTTTCTCGGCAAAACGCAGCTTCTCGTTCTTGACAGCTCTGCTATGCAGAAGCACAGGAAAGCCGGCAGAGCTGCTCCTCTAGCTGCTCTACGCAGACGCAACTGTAAATCAGCTAGACGTTGATCCTGTTGTGGAAAAGGCAGGAAAGTTGCTGCAAAAGCGTTTTGGCTTGCTGGAAGCAGCAGCAAGCGCGAGGGCTTCTCTGCACGCTGCAAACACAAAACAGAAGCACCTACACAGCGAGAGGAGACTGCCTGACACCTGCTGCACTCAGTACAGCTCTGGGCTGCTGCCAGGGCGTGTATTTCAAGGAACTAGCCACGGGGACTCTGCACTGTGCTGGGAGAGTTTCTACAAGGTGAGCAGAAGCTGTTCGCCAGCACCCGCTTGCAGCGACCGAGTACGGCTTTCCGCATTCTTCCCCGGCCCTCTTTCGCTTCTCCGCACAACCTGCGGCTGTACCCAAGACGCCGCTGGCTGTGTTTCCGCGAAGCGCTGCTTTCTCGGCAAAACGCAGCTTCTCGTTCTTGACAGCTCTGCTATGCAGAAGCACAGGAAAGCCGGCAGAGCTGCTCCTCTAGCTGCTCTACGCAGACGCAACTGTAAATCAGCTAGACGTTGATCCTGTTGTGGAAAAGGCAGGAAAGTTGCTGCAAAAGCGTTTTGGCTTGCTGGAAGCAGCAGCAAGCGCGAGGGCTTCTCTGCACGCTGCAAACACAAAACAGAAGCACCTACACGGCGAGAGGAGACTGCCTGACACCTGCTGCACTCAGTACAGCTCTGGGCTGCTGCCAGGGCGTGTATTTCAAGGAACTAGCCACGGGGACTCTGCACTGTGCTGGGAGAGTTTCTACAAGGTGAGCAGAAGCTGTTCGCCAGCACCCGCTTGCAGCGACCGAGTTCGGCTTTCCACATTCTTCCCCGGCTCTCTTTCGCTTCTCCGCACAGCCTGCGGCTGTACCCAAGACGCCGCTGGCTGTGGTTCCGCGAAGCGCTGCTTTCTCGGCAAAACGCAGCTTCTCGTTCTTGACAGCTCTGCTATGCAGAAGCACAGGAAAGCCGGCAGAGCTGCTCCTCTAGCTGCTCTACGCAGACGCAACTGTAAATCAGCTCGACGTTGATCCTGTTGTGGAAAAGGCAGGAAAGTTGCTGCAAAAGCGTTTTGGCTTGCTGGAAGCAGCAGCAAGCGCGAGGGCTTCTCTGCACGCTGCAAACACAAAACAGAAGCACCTACACGGCGAGAGGAGACTGCCTGACACCTGCTGCACTCAGTACAGCTCTGGGCTGCTGCCAGGGCGTGTATTTCAAGGAACTAGCCACGGGGACTCTGCACTGTGCTGGGAGAGTTTCTACAAGGTGAGCAGAAGCTGTTCGCCAGCACCCGCTTGCAGCGACCGAGTACGGCTTTCCACATTCTTCCCCGGCTCTCTTTCGCTTCTCCGCACAACCTGCGGCTGTACCCAAGACGCCGCTGGTTGTGGTTCCGCGAAGCGCTGCTTTCTCGGCAAAACGCAGCTTCTCGTTCTTGACAGGTCTGCTATGCAGAAGCACAGGAAAGCCGGCAGAGCTGCTCCTCTAGCTGCTCTACGCAGACGCAACTGTAAATCAGCTAGACATTGATCCTGTTGTGGAAAAGGCAGGAAAGTTGCTGCAAAAGCGTTTTGGCTTGCTGGAAGCAGCAGCAAGCGCGAGGGCTTCTCTGCACGCTGCAAACACAAAACAGAAGCACCTACACGGCGAGAGGAGACTGCCTGACACCTGCTGCACTCAGTACAGCTCTGGGCTGCTGCCAGGGCGTGTATTTCAAGGAACTAGCCACGGGGACTCTGCACTGTGCTGGGAGAGTTTCTACAAGGTGAGCAGAAGCTGTTCGCCAGCACCCGCTTGCAGCGACCGAGTACGGCTTTCCACATTCTTCCCCGGCTCTCTTTCGCTTCTCCGCACAACCTGCGGCTGTACCCAAGACGCCGCTGGCTGTGGTTCCGCGAAGCGCTGCTTTCTCGGCAAAACGCAGCTTCTCGTTCTTGACAGCTCTGCTATGCAGAAGCACAGGAAAGCCGGCAGAGCTGCTCCTCTAGCTGCTCTACGCAGACGCAACTGTAAATCAGCTAGACGTTGATCCTGTTGTGGAAATGGCAGGAAAGTTGCTGCAAAAGCGTTTTGGCTTGCTGGAAGCAGCAGCAAGCGCGAGGGCTTCTCTGCACGCTGCAAACACAAAACAGAAGCACCTACACGGCGAGAGGAGACTGCCTGACACCTGCTGCACTCAGTACAGCTCTGGGCTGCTGCCAGGGCGTGTATTTCAAGGAACTAGCCACGGGGACTCTGCACTGTGCTGGGAGAGTTTCTACAAGGTGAGCAGAAGCTGTTCGCCAGCACCCGCTTGCAGCGACCGAGTTCGGCTTTCCACATTCTTCCCCGGCTCTCTTTCGCTTCTCCGCGCAACCTGCGGCTGTACCCAAGACGCCGCTGGCTGTGGTTCCGCGAAGCGCTGCTTTCTCGGCAAAACGCAGCTTCTCGTTCTTGACAGCTCTGCTATGCAGAAGCACAGGAAAGCCGGCAGAGCTGCTCCTCTAGCTGCTCTACGCAGACGCAACTGTAAATCAGCTAGACGTTGATCCTGTTGTGGAAAAGGCAGGAAAGTTGCTGCAAAAGCGTTTTGGCTTGCTGGAAGCAGCAGCAAGCGCGAGGGCTTCTCTGCACGCTGCAAACACAAAACAGAAGCACCTACACGGCGAGAGGAGACTGCCTGACACCTGCTGCACTCAGTACAGCTCTGGGCTGCTGCCAGGGCGTGTATTTCAAGGAACTAGCCACGGGGACTCTGCACTGTGCTGGGAGAGTTTCTACAAGGTGAGCAGAAGCTGTTCGCCAGCACCCGCTTGCAGCGACCGAGTTCGGCTTTCCACATTCTTCCCCGGCTCTCTTTCGCTTCTCCGCACAACCTGCGGCTGTACCCAAGACGCCGCTGGCTGTGGTTCCGCGAAGCGCTGCTTTCTCGGCAAAACGCAGCTTCTCGTTCTTGACAGCTCTGCTATGCAGAAGCACAGGAAAGCCGGCAGAGCTGCTCCTCTAGCTGCTCTACGCAGACGCAACTGTAAATCAGCTCGACGTTGATCCTGCTGTGGAAAAGGCAGGAAAGTTGCTGCAAAAGCGTTTTGGCTTGCTGGAAGCAGCAGCAAGCGCGGGGGCTTCTCTGCACGCTGCAAACACAAAACAGAAGCACCTACACGGCGAGAGGAGACTGCCTGACACCTGCTGCACTCAGTACAGCTCTGGGCTGCTGCCAGGGCGTGTATTTCAAGGAACTAGCCACGGGGACTCTGCACTGTGCTGGGAGAGTTTCTACAAGGTGAGCAGAAGCTGTTCGCCAGCACCCGCTTGCAGCGACCGAGTACGGCTTTCCACATTCTTCCCCGGCTCTCTTTCGCTTCTCCGCACAACCTGCGGCTGTACACAAGACGCCGCTGGTTGTGGTTCCGCGAAGCGCTGCTTTCTCGGCAAAACGCAGCTTCTCGTTCTTGACAGCTCTGCTATGCAGAAGCACAGGAAAGCCGGCAGAGCTGCTCCTCTAGCTGCTCTACGCAGACGCAACTGTAAATCAGCTAGACATTGATCCTGTTGTGGAAAAGGCAGGAAAGTTGCTGCAAAAGCGTTTTGGCTTGCTGGAAGCAGCAGCAAGCGCGAGGGCTTCTCTGCACGCTGCAAACACAAAACAGAAGCACCTACACGGCGAGAGGAGACTGCCTGACACCTGCTGCACTCAGTACAGCTCTGGGCTGCTGCCAGGGCGTGTATCTCAAGGAACTAGCCACGGGGACTCTGCACTGTGCTGGGAGAGTTTCTACAAGGTGAGCAGAAGCTGTTCGCCAGCACCCGCTTGCAGCGACCGAGTTCGGCTTTCCACATTCTTCCCCGGCTCTCTTTCGCTTCTCCGCGCAACCTGCGGCTGTACCCAAGACGCCGCTGGCTGTGGTTCCGCGAAGCGCTGCTTTCTCGGCAAAACGCAGCTTCTCGTTCTTGACAGCTCTGCTATGCAGAAGCACAGGAAAGCCGGCAGAGCTGCTCCTCTAGCTGCTCTACGCAGACGCAACTGTAAATCAGCTAGACATTGATCCTGTTGTGGAAAAGGCAGGAAAGTTGCTGCAAAAGCGTTTTGGCTTGCTGGAAGCAGCAGCAAGCGCGAGGGCTTCTCTGCACGCTGCAAACACAAAACAGAAGCACCTACACGGCGAGAGGAGACTGCCTGACACCTGCTGCACTCAGTACAGGTCTGGGCTGCTGCCAGGGCGTGTATTTCAAGGAACTAGCCACGGGGACTCTGCACTGTGCTGGGAGAGTTTCTACAAGGTGAGCAGAAGCTGTTCGCCAGCACCCGCTTGCAGCGACCGAGTACGGCTTTCCGCATTCTTCCCCGGCCCTCCTTCGCTTCTCCGCACAACCTGCGGCTGTACCCAAGACGCCGCTGGCTGTGTTTCCGCGAAGCGCTGCTTTCTCGGCAAAACGCAGCTTCTCGTTCTTGACAGCTCTGCTATGCAGAAGCACAGGAAAGCCGGCAGAGCTGCTCCTCTAGCTGCTCTACGCAGACGCAACTGTAAATCAGCTAGACGTTGATCCTGTTGTGGAAAAGGCAGGAAAGTTGCTGCAAAAGCGTTTTGGCTTGCTGGAAGCAGCAGCAAGCGCGAGGGCTTCTCTGCACGCTGCAAACACAAAACAGAAGCACCTACACGGCGAGAGGAGACTGCCTGACACCTGCTGCACTCAGTACAGCTCTGGGCTGCTGCCAGGGCGTGTATTTCAAGGAACTAGCCACGGGGACTCTGCACTGTGCTGGGAGAGTTTCTACAAGGTGAGCAGAAGCTGTTCGCCAGCACCCGCTTGCAGCGACCGAGTTCGGCTTTCCACATTCTTCCCCGGCTCTCTTTCGCTTCTCCGCACAACCTGCGGCTGTACCCAAGACGCCGCTGGCTGTGGTTCCGCGAAGCGCTGCTTTCTCGGCAAAACGCAGCTTCTCGTTCTTGACAGCTCTGCTATGCAGAAGCACAGGAAAGCCGGCAGAGCTGCTCCTCTAGCTGCTCTACGCAGACGCAACTGTAAATCAGCTAGACGTTGATCCTGTTGTGGAAAAGGCAGGAAAGTTGCTGCAAAAGCGTTTTGGCTTGCTGGAAGCAGCAGCAAGCGCGAGGGCTTCTCTGCACGCTGCAAACACAAAACAGAAGCACCTACACGGCGAGAGGAGACTGCCTGACACCTGCTGCACTCAGTACAGCTCTGGGCTGCTGCCAGGGCGTGTATTTCAAGGAACTAGCCACGGGGACTCTGCACTGTGCTGGGAGAGTTTCTACAAGGTGAGCAGAAGCTGTTCGCCAGCACCCGCTTGCAGCGACCGAGTTCGGCTTTCCACATTCTTCCCCGGCTCTCTTTCGCTTCTCCGCACAACCTGCGGCTGTACCCAAGACGCCGCTGGCTGTGGTTCCGCGAAGCGCTGCTTTCTCGGCAAAACGCAGCTTCTCGTTCTTGACAGCTCTGCTATCCAGAAGCACAGGAAAGCCGGCAGAGCTGCTCCTCTAGCTGCTCTACGCAGACGCACCTGTAAATCAGCTAGACGTTGATCCTGTTGTGGAAAAGGCAGGAAAGTTGCTGCAAAAGCGTTTTGGCTTGCTGGAAGCAGCAGCAAGCGCGAGGGCTTCTCTGCACGCTGCAAACACAAAACAGAAGCACCTACACGGCGAGAGGAGACTGCCTGACACCTGCTGCACTCAGTACAGCTCTGGGCTGCTGCCAGGGCGTGTATTTAAAGGAACTAGCCACGGGGACTCTGCACTGTGCTGGGAGAGTTTCTACAAGGTGAGCAGAAGCTGTTCGCCAGCACCCGCTTGCAGCGACCGAGTACGGCTTTCCACATTCTTCCCCGGCTCTCTTTCGCTTCTCCGCACAACCTGCGGCTGTACCCAAGACGCCGCTGGCTGTGGTTCCGCGAAGCGCTGCTTTCTCGGCAAAACGCAGCTTCTCGTTCTTGACAGCTCTGCTATGCAGAAGCACAGGAAAGCCGGCAGAGCTGCTCCTCTAGCTGCTCTACGCAGACGCAACTGTAAATCAGCTAGACATTGATCCTGTTGTGGAAAAGGCAGGAAAGTTGCTGCAAAAGCGTTTTGGCTTGCTGGAAGCAGCAGCAAGCGCGAGGGCTTCTCTGCACGCTGCAAACACAAAACAGAAGCACCTACACGGCGAGAGGAGACTGCCTGACACCTGCTGCACTCAGTACAGCTCTGGGCTGCTGCCAGGGCGTGTATTTCAAGGAACTAGCCACGGGGACTCTGCACTGTGCTGGGAGAGTTTCTACAAGGTGAGCAGAAGCTGTTCGCCAGCACCCGCTTGCAGCGACCGAGTTCGGCTTTCCACATTCTTCCCCGGCTCTCTTTCGCTTCTCCGCACAACCTGCGGCTGTACCCAAGACGCCGCTGGCTGTGGTTCCGCGAAGCGCTGCTTTCTCGGCAAAACGCAGCTTCTCGTTCTTGACAGCTCTGCTATCCAGAAGCACAGGAAAGCCGGCAGAGCTGCTCCTCTAGCTGCTCTACGCAGACGCACCTGTAAATCAGCTAGACGTTGATCCTGTTGTGGAAAAGGCAGGAAAGTTGCTGCAAAAGCGTTTTGGCTTGCTGGAAGCAGCAGCAAGCGCGAGGGCTTCTCTGCACGCTGCAAACACAAAACAGAAGCACCTACACGGCGAGAGGAGACTGCCTGACACCTGCTGCACTCAGTACAGCTCTGGGCTGCTGCCAGGGCGTGTATTTCAAGGAACTAGCCACGGGGACTCTGCACTGTGCTGGGAGAGTTTCTACAAGGTGAGCAGAAGCTGTTCGCCAGCACCCGCTTGCAGCGACCGAGTACGGCTTTCCACATTCTTCCCCGGCTCTCTTTCGCTTCTCCGCACAACCTGCGGCTGTACCCAAGACGCCGCTGGCTGTGGTTCCGCGAAGCGCTGCTTTCTCGGCAAAACGCAGCTTCTCGTTCTTGACAGCTCTGCTATGCAGAAGCACAGGAAAGCCGGCAGAGCTGCTCCTCTAGCTGCTCTACGCAGACGCAACTGTAAATCAGCTAGACATTGATCCTGTTGTGGAAAAGGCAGGAAAGTTGCTGCAAAAGCGTTTTGGCTTGCTGGAAGCAGCAGCAAGCGCGAGGGCTTCTCTGCACGCTGCAAACACAAAACAGAAGCACCTACACGGCGAGAGGAGACTGCCTGACACCTGCTGCACTCAGTACAGCTCTGGGCTGCTGCCAGGGCGTGTATTTCAAGGAACTAGCCACGGGGACTCTGCACTGTGCTGGGAGAGTTTCTACAAGGTGAGCAGAAGCTGTTCGCCAGCACCCGCTTGCAGCGACCGAGTTCGGCTTTCCACATTCTTCCCCGGCTCTCTTTCGCTTCTCCGCACAACCTGCGGCTGTACCCAAGACGCCGCTGGCTGTGGTTCCGCGAAGCGCTGCTTTCTCGGCAAAACGCAGCTTCTCGTTCTTGACAGCTCTGCTATGCAGAAGCACAGGAAAGCCGGCAGAGCTGCTCCTCTAGCTGCTCTACGCAGACGCAACTGTAAATCAGCTAGACGTTGATCCTGTTGTGGAAAAGGCAGGAAAGTTGCTGCAAAAGCGTTTTGGCTTGCTGGAAGCAGCAGCAAGCGCGAGGGCTTCTCTGCACGCTGCAAACACAAAACAGAAGCACCTACACGGCGAGAGGAGACTGCCTGACACCTGCTGCACTCAGTACAGCTCTGGGCTGCTGCCAGGGCGTGTATTTCAAGGAACTAGCCACGGGGACTCTGCACTGTGCTGGGAGAGTTTCTACAAGGTGAGCAGAAGCTGTTCGCCAGCACCCGCTTGCAGCGACCGAGTTCGGCTTTCCACATTCTTCCCATGCTCTCTTTCGCTTCTCCGCACAACCTGCGGCTGTACCCAAGACGCCGCTGGCTGTGGTTCCGCGAAGCGCTGCTTTCTCGGCAAAACGCAGCTTCTCGTTCTTGACAGCTCTGCTATGCAGAAGCACAGGAAAGCCGGCAGAGCTGCTCCTCTAGCTGCTCTACGCAGACGCACCTGTAAATCAGCTAGACGTTGATCCTGTTGTGGAAAAGGCAGGAAAGTTGCTGCAAAAGCGTTTTGGCTTGCTGGAAGCAGCAGCAAGCGCGAGGGCTTCTCTGCACGCTGCAAACACAAAACAGAAGCACCTACACGGCGAGAGGAGACTGCCTGACACCTGCTGCACTCAGTACAGCTCTGGGCTGCTGCCAGGGCGTGTATTTAAAGGAACTAGCCACGGGGACTCTGCACTGTGCTGGGAGAGTTTCTACAAGGTGAGCAGAAGCTGTTCGCCAGCACCCGCTTGCAGCGACCGAGTACGGCTTTCCACATTCTTCCCCGGCTCTCTTTCGCTTCTCCGCACAACCTGCGGCTGTACCCAAGACGCCGCTGGCTGTGGTTCCGCGAAGCGCTGCTTTCTCGGCAAAACGCAGCTTCTCGTTCTTGACAGCTCTGCTATGCAGAAGCACAGGAAAGCCGGCAGAGCTGCTCCTCTAGCTGCTCTACGCAGACGCAACTGTAAATCAGCTAGACATTGATCCTGTTGTGGAAAAGGCAGGAAAGTTGCTGCAAAAGCGTTTTGGCTTGCTGGAAGCAGCAGCAAGCGCGAGGGCTTCTCTGCACGCTGCAAACACAAAACAGAAGCACCTACACGGCGAGAGGAGACTGCCTGACACCTGCTGCACTCAGTACAGCTCTGGGCTGCTGCCAGGGCGTGTATTTCAAGGAACTAGCCACGGGGACTCTGCACTGTGCTGGGAGAGTTTCTACAAGGTGAGCAGAAGCTGTTCGCCAGCACCCGCTTGCAGCGACCGAGTTCGGCTTTCCACATTCTTCCCCGGCTCTCTTTCGCTTCTCCGCACAACCTGCGGCTGTACCCAAGACGCCGCTGGCTGTGGTTCCGCGAAGCGCTGCTTTCTCGGCAAAACGCAGCTTCTCGTTCTTGACAGCTCTGCTATGCAGAAGCACAGGAAAGCCGGCAGAGCTGCTCCTCTAGCTGCTCTACGCAGACGCAACTGTAAATCAGCTAGACGTTGATCCTGTTGTGGAAAAGGCAGGAAAGTTGCTGCAAAAGCGTTTTGGCTTGCTGGAAGCAGCAGCAAGCGCGAGGGCTTCTCTGCACGCTGCAAACACAAAACAGAAGCACCTACACGGCGAGAGGAGACTGCCTGACACCTGCTGCACTCAGTACAGCTCTGGGCTGCTGCCAGGGCGTGTATTTCAAGGAACTAGCCACGGGGACTCTGCACTGTGCTGGGAGAGTTTCTACAAGGTGAGCAGAAGCTGTTCGCCAGCACCCGCTTGCAGCGACCGAGTACGGCTTTCCGCATTCTTCCCCGGCCCTCCTTCGCTTCTCCGCACAACCTGCGGCTGTACCCAAGACGCCGCTGGCTGTGGTTCCGCGAAGCGCTGCTTTCTCGGCAAAACGCAGCTTCTCGTTCTTGACAGCTCTGCTATGCAGAAGCACAGGAAAGCCGGCAGAGCTGCTCCTCTAGCTGCTCTACGCAGACGCAACTGTAAATCAGCTAGACGTTGATCCTGTTGTGGAAAAGGCAGGAAAGTTGCTGCAAAAGCGTTTTGGCTTGCTGGAAGCAGCAGCAAGCGCGAGGGCTTCTCTGCACGCTGCAAACACAAAACAGAAGCACCTACACGGCGAGAGGAGACTGCCTGACACCTGCTGCACTCAGTACAGCTCTGGGCTGCTGCCAGGGCGTGTATTTCAAGGAACTAGCCACGGGGACTCTGCACTGTGCTGGGAGAGTTTCTACAAGGTGAGCAGAAGCTGTTCGCCAGCACCCGCTTGCAGCGACCGAGTTCGGCTTTCCACATTCTTCCCCGGCTCTCTTTCGCTTCTCCGCACAGCCTGCGGCTGTACCCAAGACGCCGCTGGCTGTGGTTCCGCGAAGCGCTGCTTTCTCGGCAAAACGCAGCTTCTCGTTCTTGACAGCTCTGCTATGCAGAAGCACAGGAAAGCCGGCAGAGCTGCTCCTCTAGCTGCTCTACGCAGACGCAACTGTAAATCAGCTCGACGTTGATCCTGTTGTGGAAAAGGCAGGAAAGTTGCTGCAAAAGCGTTTTGGCTTGCTGGAAGCAGCAGCAAGCGCGGGGGCTTCTCTGCACGCTGCAAACACAAAACAGAAGCACCTACACGGCGAGAGGAGACTGCCTGACACCTGCTGCACTCAGTACAGCTCTGGGCTGCTGCCAGGGCGTGTATTTCAAGGAACTAGCCACGGGGACTCTGCACTGTGCTGGGAGAGTTTCTACAAGGTGAGCAGAAGCTGTTCGCCAGCACCCGCTTGCAGCGACCGAGTACGGCTTTCCACATTCTTCCCCGGCTCTCTTTCGCTTCTCCGCACAACCTGCGGCTGTACACAAGACGCCGCTGGTTGTGGTTCCGCGAAGCGCTGCTTTCTCGGCAAAACGCAGCTTCTCGTTCTTGACAGCTCTGCTATGCAGAAGCACAGGAAAGCCGGCAGAGCTGCTCCTCTAGCTGCTCTACGCAGACGCAACTGTAAATCAGCTAGACGTTGATCCTGTTGTGGAAAAGGCAGGAAAGTTGCTGCAAAAGCGTTTTGGCTTGCTGGAAGCAGCAGCAAGCGCGAGGGCTTCTCTGCACGCTGCAAACACAAAACAGAAGCACCTACACGGCGAGAGGAGACTGCCTGACACCTGCTGCACTCAGTACAGCTCTGGGCTGCTGCCAGGGCGTGTATTTCAAGGAACTAGCCACGGGGACTCTGCACTGTGCTGGGAGAGTTTCTACAAGGTGAGCAGAAGCTGTTCGCCAGCACCCGCTTGCAGCGACCGAGTTCGGCTTTCCACATTCTTCCCCGGCTCTCTTTCGCTTCTCCGCACAACCTGCGGCTGTACCCAAGACGCCGCTGGCTGTGGTTCCGCGAAGCGCTGCTTTCTCGGCAAAACGCAGCTTCTCGTTCTTGACAGCTCTGCTATGCAGAAGCACAGGAAAGCCGGCAGAGCTGCTCCTCTAGCTGCTCTACGCAGACGCAACTGTAAATCAGCTAGACGTTGATCCTGTTGTGGAAAAGGCAGGAAAGTTGCTGCAAAAGCGTTTTGGCTTGCTGGAAGCAGCAGCAAGCGCGAGGGCTTCTCTGCACGCTGCAAACACAAAACAGAAGCACCTACACGGCGAGAGGAGACTGCCTGACACCTGCTGCACTCAGTACAGCTCTGGGCTGCTGCCAGGGCGTGTATTTCAAGGAACTAGCCACGGGGACTCTGCACTGTGCTGGGAGAGTTTCTACAAGGTGAGCAGAAGCTGTTCGCCAGCACCCGCTTGCAGCGACCGAGTTCGGCTTTCCACATTCTTCCCCGGCTCTCTTTCGCTTCTCCGCACAGCCTGCGGCTGTACCCAAGACGCCGCTGGCTGTGGTTCCGCGAAGCGCTGCTTTCTCGGCAAAACGCAGCTTCTCGTTCTTGACAGCTCTGCTATGCAGAAGCACAGGAAAGCCGGCAGAGCTGCTCCTCTAGCTGCTCTACGCAGACGCAACTGTAAATCAGCTCGACGTTGATCCTGTTGTGGAAAAGGCAGGAAAGTTGCTGCAAAACCGTTTTGGCTTGCTGGAAGCAGCAGCAAGCGCGGGGGCTTCTCTGCACGCTGCAAACACAAAACAGAAGCACCTACACGGCGAGAGGAGACTGCCTGACACCTGCTGCACTCAGTACAGCTCTGGGCTGCTGCCAGGGCGTGTATTTCAAGGAACTAGCCACGGGGACTCTGCACTGTGCAGGGAGAGTTTCTACAAGGTGAGCAGAAGCTGTTCGCCAGCACCCGCTTGCAGCGACCGAGTACGGCTTTCCACATTCTTCCCCGGCTCTCTTTCGCTTCTCCGCACAACCTGCGGCTGTACCCAAGACGCCGCTGGCTGTGGTTCCGCGAAGCGCTGCTTTCTCGGCAAAACGCAGCTTCTCGTTCTTGACAGCTCTGCTATGCAGAAGCACAGGAAAGCCGGCAGAGCTGCTCCTCTAGCTGCTCTACGCAGACGCAACTGTAAATCAGCTAGACATTGATCCTGTTGTGGAAAAGGCAGGAAAGTTGCTGCAAAAGCGTTTTGGCTTGCTGGAAGCAGCAGCAAGCGCGAGGGCTTCTCTGCACGCTGCAAACACAAAACAGAAGCACCTACACGGCGAGAGGAGACTGCCTGACACCTGCTGCACTCAGTACAGCTCTGGGCTGCTGCCAGGGCGTGTATTTCAAGGAACTAGCCACGGGGACTCTGCACTGTGCTGGGAGAGTTTCTACAAGGTGAGCAGAAGCTGTTCGCCAGCACCCGCTTGCAGCGACCGAGTTCGGCTTTCCACATTCTTCCCCGGCTCTCTTTCGCTTCTCCGCACAGCCTGCGGCTGTACCCAAGACGCCGCTGGCTGTGGTTCCGCGAAGCGCTGCTTTCTCGGCAAAACGCAGCTTCTCGTTCTTGACAGCTCTGCTATGCAGAAGCACAGGAAAGCCGGCAGAGCTGCTCCTCTAGCTGCTCTACGCAGACGCAACTGTAAATCAGCTCGACGTTGATCCTGTTGTGGAAAAGGCAGGAAAGTTGCTGCAAAACCGTTTTGGCTTGCTGGAAGCAGCAGCAAGCGCGGGGGCTTCTCTGCACGCTGCAAACACAAAACAGAAGCACCTACACGGCGAGAGGAGACTGCCTGACACCTGCTGCACTCAGTACAGCTCTGGGCTGCTGCCAGGGCGTGTATTTCAAGGAACTAGCCACGGGGACTCTGCACTGTGCTGGGAGAGTTTCTACAAGGTGAGCAGAAGCTGTTCGCCAGCACCCGCTTGCAGCGACCGAGTTCGGCTTTCCGCATTCTTCCCCGGCTCTCTTTCGCTTCTCCGCACAACCTGCGGCTGTACCCAAGACGCCGCTGGCTGTGGTTCCGCGAAGCGCTGCTTTCTCGGCAAAACGCAGCTTCTCGTTCTTGACAGCTCTGCTATGCAGAAGCACAGGAAAGCCGGCAGAGCTGCTCCTCTAGCTGCTCTACGCAGACGCAACTGTAAATCAGCTAGACATTGATCCTGTTGTGGAAAAGGCAGGAAAGTTGCTGCAAAAGCGTTTTGGCTTGCTGGAAGCAGCAGCAAGCGCGAGGGCTTCTCTGCACGCTGCAAACACAAAACAGAAGCACCTACACGGCGAGAGGAGACTGCCTGACACCTGCTGCACTCAGTACAGCTCTGGGCTGCTGCCAGGGCGTGTATTTCAAGGAACTAGCCACGGGGACTCTGCACTGTGCTGGGAGAGTTTCTACAAGGTGAGCAGAAGCTGTTCGCCAGCACCCGCTTGCAGCGACCGAGTTCGGCTTTCCACATTCTTCCCCGGCTCTCTTTCGCTTCTCCGCGCAACCTGCGGCTGTACCCAAGACGCCGCTGGCTGTGGTTTCGCGAAGCGCTGCTTTCTCGGCAAAACGCAGCTTCTCGTTCTTGACAGCTCTGCTATGCAGAAGCACAGGAAAGCCGGCAGAGCTGCTCCTCTAGCTGCTCTACGCAGACGCAACTGTAAATCAGCTAGATATTGATCCTGTTGTGGAAATGGCAGGAAAGTTGCTGCAAAAGCGTTTTGGCTTGCTGGAAGCAGCAGCAAGCGCGAGGGCTTCTCTGCACGCTGCAAACACAAAACAGAAGCACCTACAAGGCGAGAGGAGACTGCCTGACACCTGCTGCACTCAGTACAGCTCTGGGCTGCTGCCAGGGCGTGTATTTCAAGGAACTAGCCACGGGGACTCTGCACTGTGCTGGGAGAGTTTCTACAAGGTGAGCAGAAGCTGTTCGCCAGCACCCGCTTGCAGCGACCGAGTTCGGCTTTCCACATTCTTCCCCGGCTCTCTTTCGCTTCTCCGCGCAACCTGCGGCTGTACCCAAGACGCCGCTGGCTGTGGTTCCGCGAAGCGCTGCTTTCTCGGCAAAACGCAGCTTCTCGTTCTTGACAGCTCTGCTATGCAGAAGCACAGGAAAGCCGGCAGAGCTGCTCCTCTAGCTGCTCTACGCAGACGCAACTGTAAATCAGCTAGACGTTGATCCTGTTGTGGAAAAGGCAGGAAAGTTGCTGCAAAAGCGTTTTGGCTTGCTGGAAGCAGCAGCAAGCGCGAGGGCTTCTCTGCACGCTGCAAACACAAAACAGAAGCACCTACACGGCGAGAGGAGACTGCCTGACACCTGCTGCACTCAGTACAGCTCTGGGCTGCTGCCAGGGCGTGTATTTCAAGGAACTAGCCACGGGGACTCTGCACTGTGCTGGGAGAGTTTCTACAAGGTGAGCAGAAGCTGTTCGCCAGCACCCGCTTGCAGCGACCGAGTTCGGCTTTCCACATTCTTCCCCGGCTCTCTTTCGCTTCTCCGCACAGCCTGCGGCTGTACCCAAGACGCCGCTGGCTGTGGTTCCGCGAAGCGCTGCTTTCTCGGCAAAACGCAGCTTCTCGTTCTTGACAGCTCTGCTATGCAGAAGCACAGGAAAGCCGGCAGAGCTGCTCCTCTAGCTGCTCTACGCAGACGCAACTGTAAATCAGCTAGACGTTGATCCTGTTGTGGAAAAGGCAGGAAAGTTGCTGCAAAAGCGTTTTGGCTTGCTGGAAGCAGCAGCAAGCGCGAGGGCTTCTCTGCACGCTGCAAACACAAAACAGAAGCACCTACACGGCGAGAGGAGACTGCCTGACACCTGCTGCACTCAGTACAGCTCTGGGCTGCTGCCAGGGCGTGTATTTCAAGGAACTAGCCACGGGGACTCTGCACTGTGCTGGGAGAGTTTCTACAAGGTGAGCAGAAGCTGTTCGCCAGCACCCGCTTGCAGCGACCGAGTACGGCTTTCCACATTCTTCCCCGGCTCTCTTTCGCTTCTCCGCACAACCTGCGGCTGTACACAAGACGCCGCTGGTTGTGGTTCCGCGAAGCGCTGCTTTCTCGGCAAAACGCAGCTTCTCGTTCTTGACAGCTCTGCTATGCAGAAGCACAGGAAAGCCGGCAGAGCTGCTCCGCTAGCTGCTCTACGCAGACGCAACTGTAAATCAGCTAGACATTGATCCTGTTGTGGAAAAGGCAGGAAAGTTGCTGCAAAAGCGTTTTGGCTTGCTGGAAGCAGCAGCAAGCGCGAGGGCTTCTCTGCACGCTGCAAACACAAAACAGAAGCACCTACACGGCGAGAGGAGACTGCCTGACACCTGCTGCACTCAGTACAGGTCTGGGCTGCTGCCAGGGCGTGTATTTCAAGGAACTAGCCACGGGGACTCTGCCCTGTGCTGGGAGAGTTTCTACAAGGTGAGCAGAAGCTGTTCGCCAGCACCCGCTTGCAGCGACCGAGTTCGGCTTTCCACATTCTTCCCCGGCTCTCTTTCGCTTCTCCGCACAACCTGCGGCTGTACCCAAGACGCCGCTGGCTGTGGTTCCGCGAAGCGCTGCTTTCTCGGCAAAACGCAGCTTCTCGTTCTTGACAGCTCTGCTATGCAGAAGCACAGGAAAGCCGGCAGAGCTGCTCCTCTAGCTGCTCTACGCAGACGCAACTGTAAATCAGCTAGACATTGATCCGGTTGTGGAAAAGGCAGGAAAGTTGCTGCAAAAGCGTTTTGGCTTGCTGGAAGCAGCAGCAAGCGCGAGGGCTTCTCTGCACGCTGCAAACACAAAACAGAAGCACCTACACGGCGAGAGGAGACTGCCTGACACCTGCTGCACTCAGTACAGGTCTGGGCTGCTGCCAGGGCGTGTATTTCAAGGAACTAGCCACGGGGACTCTGCACTGTGCTGGGAGAGTTTCTACAAGGTGAGCAGAAGCTGTTCGCCAGCACCCGCTTGCAGCGACCGAGTACGGCTTTCCACATTCTTCCCCGGCTCTCTTTCGCTTCTCCGCACAACCTGCGGCTGTACCCAAGACGCCGCTGGCTGTGGTTCCGCGAAGCGCTGCTTTCTCGGCAAAACGCAGCTTCTCGTTCTTGACAGCTCTGCTATGCAGAAGCACAGGAAAGCCGGCAGAGCTGCTCCTCTAGCTGCTCTACGCAGACGCAACTGTAAATCAGCTAGACGTTGATCCTGTTGTGGAAAAGGCAGGAAAGTTGCTGCAAAAGCGTTTTGGCTTGCTGGAAGCAGCAGCAAGCGCGAGGGCTTCTCTGCACGCTGCAAACACAAAACAGAAGCACCTACACGGCGAGAGGAGACTGCCTGACACCTGCTGCACTCAGTACAGCTCTGGGCTGCTGCCAGGGCGTGTATCTCAAGGAACTAGCCACGGGGACTCTGCACTGTGCTGGGAGAGTTTCTACAAGGTGAGCAGAAGCTGTTCGCCAGCACCCGCTTGCAGCGACCGAGTTCGGCTTTCCACATTCTTCCCCGGCTCTCTTTCGCTTCTCCGCGCAACCTGCGGCTGTACCCAAGACGCCGCTGGCTGTGGTTTCGCGAAGCGCTGCTTTCTCGGCAAAACGCAGCTTCTCGTTCTTGACAGCTCTGCTATGCAGAAGCACAGGAAAGCCGGCAGAGCTGCTCCTCTAGCTGCTCTACGCAGACGCAACTGTAAATCAGCTAGATATTGATCCTGTTGTGGAAATGGCAGGAAAGTTGCTGCAAAAGCGTTTTGGCTTGCTGGAAGCAGCAGCAAGGGCGAGGGCTTCTCTGTACGCTGCAAACACAAAACAGAAGCACCTACACGGCGAGAGGAGACTGCCTGACACCTGCTGCACTCAGTACAGCTCTGGGCTGCTGCCAGGGCGTGTATTTCAAGGAACTAGCCACGGGGACTCTGCACTGTGCTGGGAGAGTTTCTACAAGGTGAGCAGAAGCTGTTCGCCAGCACCCGCTTGCAGCGACCGAGTTCGGCTTTCCACATTCTTCCCCGGCTCTCTTTCGCTTCTCCGCACAACCTGCGGCTGTACCCAAGACGCCGCTGGCTGTGGTTCCGCGAAGCGCTGCTTTCTCGGCAAAACGCAGCTTCTCGTTCTTGACAGCTCTGCTATGCAGAAGCACAGGAAAGCCGGCAGAGCTGCTCCTCTAGCTGCTCTACGCAGACGCAACTGTAAATCAGCTAGACGTTGATCCTGTTGTGGAAAAGGCAGGAAAGTTGCTGCAAAAGCGTTTTGGCTTGCTGGAAGCAGCAGCAAGCGCGAGGGCTTCTCTGCACGCTGCAAACACAAAACAGAAGCACCTACACGGCGAGAGGAGACTGCCTGACACCTGCTGCACTCAGTACAGCTCTGGGCTGCTGCCAGGGCGTGTATTTCAAGGAACTAGCCACGGGGACTCTGCACTGTGCTGGGAGAGTTTCTACAAGGTGAGCAGAAGCTGTTCGCCAGCACCCGCTTGCAGCGACCGAGTTCGGCTTTCCACATTCTTCCCCGGCTCTCTTTCGCTTCTCCGCACAACCTGCGGCTGTACCCAAGACGCCGCTGGCTGTGGTTCCGCGAAGCGCTGCTTTCTCGGCAAAACGCAGCTTCTCGTTCTTGACAGCTCTGCTATGCAGAAGCACAGGAAAGCCGGCAGAGCTGCTCCTCTAGCTGCTCTACGCAGACGCAACTGTAAATCAGCTAGACGTTGATCCTGTTGTGGAAAAGGCAGGAAAGTTGCTGCAAAAGCGTTTTGGCTTGCTGGAAGCAGCAGCAAGCGCGAGGGCTTCTCTGCACGCTGCAAACACAAAACAGAAGCACCTACACGGCGAGAGGAGACTGCCTGACACCTGCTGCACTCAGTACAGCTCTGGGCTGCTGCCAGGGCGTGTATTTCAAGGAACTAGCCACGGGGACTCTGCACTGTGCTGGGAGAGTTTCTACAAGGTGAGCAGAAGCTGTTCGCCAGCACCCGCTTGCAGCGACCGAGTACGGCTTTCCACATTCTTCCCCGGCTCTCTTTCGCTTCTCCGCACAACCTGCGGCTGTACACAAGACGCCGCTGGTTGTGGTTCCGCGAAGCGCTGCTTTCTCGGCAAAACGCAGCTTCTCGTTCTTGACAGCTCTGCTATGCAGAAGCACAGGAAAGCCGGCAGAGCTGCTCCTCTAGCTGCTCTACGCAGACGCAACTGTAAATCAGCTAGACGTTGATCCTGTTGTGGAAAAGGCAGGAAAGTTGCTGCAAAACCGTTTTGGCTTGCTGGAAGCAGCAGCAAGCGCGAGGGCTTCTCTGCACGCTGCAAACACAAAACAGAAGCACCTACACGGCGAGAGGAGACTGCCTGACACCTGCTGCACTCAGTACAGGTCTGGGCTGCTGCCAGGGCGTGTATTTCAAGGAACTAGCCACGGGGACTCTGCACTGTGCTGGGAGAGTTTCTACAAGGTGAGCAGAAGCTGTTCGCCAGCACCCGCTTGCAGCGACCGAGTACGGCTTTCCACATTCTTCCCCGGCTCTCTTTCGCTTCTCCGCACAACCTGCGGCTGTACCCAAGACGCCGCTGGCTGTGGTTCCGCGAAGCGCTGCTTTCTCAGCAAAACGCAGCTTCTCGTTCTTGACAGCTCTGCTATGCAGAAGCACAGGAAAGCCGGCAGAGCTGCTCCTCTAGCTGCTCTACGCAGACGCAACTGTAAATCAGCTCGACGTTGATCCTGTTGTGGAAAAGGCAGGAAAGTTGCTGCAAGAGCGTTTTGGCTTGCTGGAAGCAGCAGCAAGCGCGAGGGCTTCTCTGCACGCTGCAAACACAAAGCAGAAGCACCTACACGGCGAGAGGAGACTGCCTGACACCTGCTGCACTCAGTACAGGTCTGGGCTGCTGCCAGGGCGTGTATTTCAAGGAACTAGCCACGGGGACTCTGCACTGTGCTGGGAGAGTTTCTACAAGGTGAGCAGAAGCTGTTCGCCAGCACCCGCTTGCAGCGACCGAGTTCGGCTTTCCACATTCTTCCCCGGCTCTCTTTCGCTTCTCCGCACAACCTGCGGCTGTACCCAAGACGCCGCTGGCTGTGGTTCCGCGAAGCGCTGCTTTCTCGGCAAAACGCAGCTTCTCGTTCTTGACAGCTCTGCTATGCAGAAGCACAGGAAAGCCGGCAGAGCTGCTCCTCTAGCTGCTCTACGCAGACGCAACTGTAAATCAGCAAGACGTTGATCCTGTTGTGGAAAAGGCAGGAAAGTTGCTGCAAAAGCGTTTTGGCTTGCTGGAAGCAGCAGCAAGCGCGAGGGCTACTCTGCACGCTGCAAACACAAAACAGAAGCACCTACACGGCGAGAGGAGACTGCCTGACACCTGCTGCACTCAGTACAGCTCTGGGCTGCTGCCAGGGCGTGTATTTCAAGGAACTAGCCACGGGGACTCTGCACTGTGCTGGGAGAGTTTCTACAAGGTGAGCAGAAGCTGTTCGCCAGCACCCGCTTGCAGCGACCGAGTTCGGCTTTCCACATTCTTCCCCGGCTCTCTTTCGCTTCTCCGCACAACCTGCGGCTGTACCCAAGACGCCGCTGGCTGTGGTTCCGCGAAGCGCTGCTTTCTCGGCAAAACGCAGCTTCTCGTTCTTGACAGCTCTGCTATCCAGAAGCACAGGAAAGCCGGCAGAGCTGCTCCTCTAGCTGCTCTACGCAGACGCAACTGTAAATCAGCTAGACGTTGATCCTGTTGTGGAAAAGGCAGGAAAGTTGCTGCAAAAGCGTTTTGGCTTGCTGGAAGCAGCAGCAAGCGCGAGGGCTTCTCTGCACGCTGCAAACACAAAACAGAAGCACCTACACGGCGAGAGGAGACTGCCTGACACCTGCTGCACTCAGTACAGCTCTGGGCTGCTGCCAGGGCGTGTATTTCAAGGAACTAGCCACGGGGACTCTGCACTGTGCTGGGAGAGTTTCTACAAGGTGAGCAGAAGCTGTTCGCCAGCACCCGCTTGCAGCGACCGAGTTCGGCTTTCCACATTCTTCCCCGGCTCTCTTTCGCTTCTCCGCACAGCCTGCGGCTGTACCCAAGACGCCGCTGGCTGTGGTTCCGCGAAGCGCTGCTTTCTCGGCAAAACGCAGCTTCTCGTTCTTGACAGCTCTGCTATGCAGAAGCACAGGAAAGCCGGCAGAGCTGCTCCTCTAGCTGCTCTACGCAGACGCAACTGTAAATCAGCTAGACGTTGATCCTGTTGTGGAAAAGGCAGGAAAGTTGCTGCAAAAGCGTTTTGGCTTGCTGGAAGCAGCAGCAAGCGCGAGGGCTTCTCTGCACGCTGCAAACACAAAACAGAAGCACCTACACGGCGAGAGGAGACTGCCTGACACCTGCTGCACTCAGTACAGCTCTGGGCTGCTGCCAGGGCGTGTATTTCAAGGAACTAGCCACGGGGACTCTGCACTGTGCTGGGAGAGTTTCTACAAGGTGAGCAGAAGCTGTTCGCCAGCACCCGCTTGCAGCGACCGAGTACGGCTTTCCGCATTCTTCCCCGGCCCTCCTTCGCTTCTCCGCACAACCTGCGGCTGTACCCAAGACGCCGCTGGCTGTGTTTCCGCGAAGCGCTGCTTTCTCGGCAAAACGCAGCTTCTCGTTCTTGACAGCTCTGCTATGCAGAAGCACAGGAAAGCCGGCAGAGCTGCTCCTCTAGCTGCTCTACGCAGACGCAACTGTAAATCAGCTAGACGTTGATCCTGTTGTGGAAAAGGCAGGAAAGTTGCTGCAAAAGCGTTTTGGCTTGCTGGAAGCAGCAGCAAGCGCGAGGGCTTCTCTGCACGCTGCAAACACAAAACAGAAGCACCTACACGGCGAGAGGAGACTGCCTGACACCTGCTGCACTCAGTACAGCTCTGGGCTGCTGCCAGGGCGTGTATTTCAAGGAACTAGCCACGGGGACTCTGCACTGTGCTGGGAGAGTTTCTACAAGGTGAGCAGAAGCTGTTCGCCAGCACCCGCTTGCAGCGACCGAGTTCGGCTTTCCACATTCTTCCCCGGCTCTCTTTCGCTTCTCCGCACAGCCTGCGGCTGTACCCAAGACGCCGCTGGCTGTGGTTCCGCGAAGCGCTGCTTTCTCGGCAAAACGCAGCTTCTCGTTCTTGACAGCTCTGCTATGCAGAAGCACAGGAAAGCCGGCAGAGCTGCTCCTCTAGCTGCTCTACGCAGACGCAACTGTAAATCAGCTAGACGTTGATCCTGTTGTGGAAAAGGCAGGAAAGTTGCTGCAAAAGCGTTTTGGCTTGCTGGAAGCAGCAGCAAGCGCGGGGGCTTCTCTGCACGCTGCAAACACAAAACAGAAGCACCTACACGGCGAGAGGAGACTGCCTGACACCTGCTGCACTCAGTACAGCTCTGGGCTGCTGCCAGGGCGTGTATTTCAAGGAACTAGCCACGGGGACTCTGCACTGTGCTGGGAGAGTTTCTACAAGGTGAGCAGAAGCTGTTCGCCAGCACCCGCTTGCAGCGACCGAGTACGGCTTTCCACATTCTTCCCCGGCTCTCTTTCGCTTCTCCGCACAACCTGCGGCTGTACACAAGACGCCGCTGGTTGTGGTTCCGCGAAGCGCTGCTTTCTCGGCAAAACGCAGCTTCTCGTTCTTGACAGCTCTGCTATGCAGAAGCACAGGAAAGCCGGCAGAGCTGCTCCTCTAGCTGCTCTACGCAGACGCAACTGTAAATCAGCTAGACATTGATCCTGTTGTGGAAAAGGCAGGAAAGTTGCTGCAAAAGCGTTTTGGCTTGCTGGAAGCAGCAGCAAGCGCGAGGGCTTCTCTGCACGCTGCAAACACAAAACAGAAGCACCTACACGGCGAGAGGAGACTGCCTGACACCTGCTGCACTCAGTACAGCTCTGGGCTGCTGCCAGGGCGTGTATTTCAAGGAACTAGCCACGGGGACTCTGCACTGTGCTGGGAGAGTTTCTACAAGGTGAGCAGAAGCTGTTCGCCAGCACCCGCTTGCAGCGACCGAGTACGGCTTTCCACATTCTTCCCCGGCTCTCTTTCGCTTCTCCGCACAACCTGCGGCTGTACCCAAGACGCCGCTGGCTGTGGTTCCGCGAAGCGCTGCTTTCTCGGCAAAACGCAGCTTCTCGTTCTTGACAGCTCTGCTATGCAGAAGCACAGGAAAGCCGGCAGAGCTGCTCCTCTAGCTGCTCTACGCAGACGCAACTGTAAATCAGCTAGACATTGATCCTGTTGTGGAAAAGGCAGGAAAGTTGCTGCAAAAGCGTTTTGGCTTGCTGGAAGCAGCAGCAAGCGCGAGGGCTTCTCTGCACGCTGCAAACACCAAACAGAAGCACCTACACGGCGAGAGGAGACTGCCTGACACCTGCTGCACTCAGTACAGCTCTGGGCTGCTGCCAGGGCGTGTATTTCAAGGAACTAGCCACGGGGACTCTGCACTGTGCTGGGAGAGTTTCTACAAGGTGAGCAGAAGCTGTTCGCCAGCACCCGCTTGCAGCGACCGAGTTCGGCTTTCCACATTCTTCCCCGGCTCTCTTTCGCTTCTCCGCACAACCTGCGGCTGTACCCAAGACGCCGCTGGCTGTGGTTCCGCGAAGCGCTGCTTTCTCGGCAAAACGCAGCTTCTCGTTCTTGACAGCTCTGCTATGCAGAAGCACAGGAAAGCCGGCAGAGCTGCTCCTCTAGCTGCTCTACGCAGACGCAACTGTAAATCAGCTAGACGTTGATCCTGTTGTGGAAAAGGCAGGAAAGTTGCTGCAAAAGCGTTTTGGCTTGCTGGAAGCAGCAGCAAGCGCGAGGGCTTCTCTGCACGCTGCAAACACAAAACAGAAGCACCTACACGGCGAGAGGAGACTGCCTGACACCTGCTGCACTCAGTACAGCTCTGGGCTGCTGCCAGGGCGTGTATTTCAAGGAACTAGCCACGGGGACTCTGCACTGTGCTGGGAGAGTTTCTACAAGGTGAGCAGAAGCTGTTCGCCAGCACCCGCTTGCAGCGACCGAGTTCGGCTTTCCACATTCTTCCCCGGCTCTCTTTCGCTTCTCCGCACAACCTGCGGCTGTACCCAAGACGCCGCTGGCTGTGGTTCCGCGAAGCGCTGCTTTCTCGGCAAAACGCAGCTTCTCGTTCTTGACAGCTCTGCTATGCAGAAGCACAGGAAAGCCGGCAGAGCTGCTCCTCTAGCTGCTCTACGCAGACGCAACTGTAAATCAGCTCGACGTTGATCCTGTTGTGGAAAAGGCAGGAAAGTTGCTGCAAAACCGTTTTGGCTTGCTGGAAGCAGCAGCAAGCGCGGGGGCTTCTCTGCACGCTGCAAACACAAAACAGAAGCACCTACACGGCGAGAGGAGACTGCCTGACACCTGCTGCACTCAGTACAGCTCTGGGCTGCTGCCAGGGCGTGCATTTCAAGGAACTAGCCACGGGGACTCTGCACTGTGCTGGGAGAGTTTCTACAAGGTGAGCAGAAGCTGTTCGCCAGCACCCGCTTGCAGCGACCGAGTACGGCTTTCCACATTCTTCCCCGGCTCTCTTTCGCTTCTCCGCACAACCTGCGGCTGTACCCAAGACGCCGCTGGCTGTGGTTCCGCGAAGCGCTGCTTTCTCGGCAAAACGCAGCTTCTCGTTCTTGACAGCTCTGCTATGCAGAAGCACAGGAAAGCCGGCAGAGCTGCTCCTCTAGCTGCTCTACGCAGACGCAACTGTAAATCAGCTAGACATTGATCCTGTTGTGGAAAAGGCAGGAAAGTTGCTGCAAAAGCGTTTTGGCTTGCTGGAAGCAGCAGCAAGCGCGAGGGCTTCTCTGCACGCTGCAAACACAAAACAGAAGCACCTACACGGCGAGAGGAGACTGCCTGACACCTGCTGCACTCAGTACAGCTCTGGGCTGCTGCCAGGGCGTGTATTTCAAGGAACTAGCCACGGGGACTCTGCACTGTGCTGGGAGAGTTTCTACAAGGTGAGCAGAAGCTGTTCGCCAGCACCCGCTTGCAGCGACCGAGTTCGGCTTTCCACATTCTTCCCCGGCTCTCTTTCGCTTCTCCGCACAACCTGCGGCTGTACCCAAGACGCCGCTGGCTGTGGTTCCGCGAAGCGCTGCTTTCTCGGCAAAACGCAGCTTCTCGTTCTTGACAGCTCTGCTATGCAGAAGCACAGGAAAGCCGGCAGAGCTGCTCCTCTAGCTGCTCTACGCAGACGCAACTGTAAATCAGCTAGACGTTGATCCTGTTGTGGAAAAGGCAGGAAAGTTGCTGCAAAAGCGTTTTGGCTTGCTGGAAGCAGCAGCAAGCGCGAGGGCTTCTCTGCACGCTGCAAACACAAAACAGAAGCACCTACACGGCGAAAGGAGACTGCCTGACACCTGCTGCACTCAGTACAGCTCTGGGCTGCTGCCAGGGCGTGTATTTCAAGGAACTAGCCACGGGGACTCTGCACTGTGCTGGGAGAGTTTCTACAAGGTGAGCAGAAGCTGTTCGCCAGCACCCGCTTGCAGCGACCGAGTTCGGCTTTCCACATTCTTCCCCGGCTCTCTTTCGCTTCTCCGCACAACCTGCGGCTGTACCCAAGACGCCGCTGGCTGTGGTTCCGCGAAGCGCTGCTTTCTCGGCAAAACGCAGCTTCTCGTTCTTGACAGCTCTGCTATGCAGAAGCACAGGAAAGCCGGCAGAGCTGCTCCTCTAGCTGCTCTACGCAGACGCAACTGTAAATCAGCTAGACGTTGATCCTGTTGTGGAAAAGGCAGGAAAGTTGCTGCAAAAGCGTTTTGGCTTGCTGGAAGCAGCAGCAAGCGCGAGGGCTTCTCTGCACGCTGCAAACACAAAACAGAAGCACCTACACGGCGAGAGGAGACTGCCTGACACCTGCTGCACTCAGTACAGCTCTGGGCTGCTGCCAGGGCGTGTATTTCAAGGAACTAGCCACGGGGACTCTGCACTGTGCTGGGAGAGTTTCTACAAGGTGAGCAGAAGCTGTTCGCCAGCACCCGCTTGCAGCGACCGAGTACGGCTTTCCGCATTCTTCCCCGGCCCTCCTTCGCTTCTCCGCACAACCTGCGGCTGTACCCAAGACGCCGCTGGCTGTGTTTCCGCGAAGCGCTGCTTTCTCGGCAAAACGCAGCTTCTCGTTCTTGACAGCTCTGCTATGCAGAAGCACAGGAAAGCCGGAAGAGCTGCTCCTCTAGCTGCTCTACGCAGACGCAACTGTAAATCAGCTAGACGTTGATCCTGTTGTGGAAAAGGCAGGAAAGTTGCTGCAAAAGCGTTTTGGCTTGCTGGAAGCAGCAGCAAGCGCGAGGGCTTCTCTGCACGCTGCAAACACAAAACAGAAGCACCTACACGGCGAGAGGAGACTGCCTGACACCTGCTGCACTCAGTACAGCTCTGGGCTGCTGCCAGGGCGTGTATTTCAAGGAACTAGCCACGGGGACTCTGCACTGTGCTGGGAGAGTTTCTACAAGGTGAGCAGAAGCTGTTCGCCAGCACCCGCTTGCAGCGACCGAGTTCGGCTTTCCACATTCTTCCCCGGCTCTCTTTCGCTTCTCCGCACAGCCTGCGGCTGTACCCAAGACGCCGCTGGCTGTGGTTCCGCGAAGCGCTGCTTTCTCGGCAAAACGCAGCTTCTCGTTCTTGACAGCTCTGCTATGCAGAAGCACAGGAAAGCCGGCAGAGCTGCTCCTCTAGCTGCTCTACGCAGACGCAACTGTAAATCAGCTCGACTTTGATCCTGTTGTGGAAAAGGCAGGAAAGTTGCTGCAAAACCGTTTTGGCTTGCTGGAAGCAGCAGCAAGCGCGGGGGCTTCTCTGCACGCTGCAAACACAAAACAGAAGCACCTACACGGCGAGAGGAGACTGCCTGACACCTGCTGCACTCAGTACAGCTCTGGGCTGCTGCCAGGGCGTGTATTTCAAGGAACTAGCCACGGGGACTCTGCACTGTGCTGGGAGAGTTTCTACAAGGTGAGCAGAAGCTGTTCGCCAGCACCCGCTTGCAGCGACCGAGTACGGCTTTCCACATTCTTCCCCGGCTCTCTTTCGCTTCTCCGCACAACCTGCGGCTGTACACAAGACGCCGCTGGTTGTGGTTCCGCGAAGCGCTGCTTTCTCGGCAAAACGCAGCTTCTCGTTCTTGACAGCTCTGCTATGCAGAAGCACAGGAAAGCCGGCAGAGCTGCTCCTCTAGCTGCTCTACGCAGACGCAACTGTAAATCAGCTAGACATTGATCCTGTTGTGGAAAAGGCAGGAAAGTTGCTGCAAAAGCGTTTTGGCTTGCTGGAAGCAGCAGCAAGCGCGAGGGCTTCTCTGCACGCTGCAAACACAAAACAGAAGCACCTACACGGCGAGAGGAGACTGCCTGACACCTGCTGCACTCAGTACAGGTCTGGGCTGCTGCCAGGGCGTGTATTTCAAGGAACTAGCCACGGGGACTCTGCACTGTGCTGGGAGAGTTTCTACAAGGTGAGCAGAAGCTGTTCGCCAGCACCCGCTTGCAGCGACCGAGTTCGGCTTTCCGCATTCTTCCCCGGCTCTCTTTCGCTTCTCCGCACAACCTGCGGCTGTACACAAGACGCCGCTGGCTGTGGTTCCGCGAAGCGCTGCTTTCTCGGCAAAACGCAGCTTCTCGTTCTTGACAGCTCTGCTATGCAGAAGCACAGGAAAGCCGGCAGAGCTGCTCCTCTAGCTGCTCTACGCAGACGCAACTGTAAATCAGCTAGACGTTGATCCTGTTGTGGAAATGGCAGGAAAGTTGCTGCAAAAGCGTTTTGGCTTGCTGGAAGCAGCAGCAAGCGCGAGGGCTTCTCTGCACGCTGCAAACACAAAACAGAAGCACCTACACGGCGAGAGGAGACTGCCTGACACCTGCTGCACTCAGTACAGCTCTGGGCTGCTGCCAGGGCGTGTATTTCAAGGAACTAGCCACGGGGACTCTGCACTGTGCTGGGAGAGTTTCTACAAGGTGAGCAGAAGCTGTTCGCCAGCACCCGCTTGCAGCGACCGAGTTCGGCTTTCCACATTCTTCCCCGGCTCTCTTTCGCTTCTCCGCACAACCTGCGGCTGTACCCAAGACGCCGCTGGCTGTGGTTCCGCGAAGCGCTGCTTTCTCGGCAAAACGCAGCTTCTCGTTCTTGACAGCTCTGCTATGCAGAAGCACAGGAAAGCCGGCAGAGCTGCTCCTCTAGCTGCTCTACGCAGACGCAACTGTAAATCAGCTCGACGTTGATCCTGTTGTGGAAAAGGCAGGAAAGTTGCTGCAAAAGCGTTTTGGCTTGCTGGAAGCAGCAGCAAGCGCGAGGGCTTCTCTGCACGCTGCAAACACAAAACAGAAGCACCTACACGGCGAGAGGAGACTGCCTGACACCTGCTGCACTCAGTACAGCTCTGGGCTGCTGCCAGGGTGTGTATTTCAAGGAACTAGCCACGGGGACTCTGCACTGTGCTGGGAGAGTTTCTACAAGGTGAGCAGAAGCTGTTCGCCAGCACCCGCTTGCAGCGACCGAGTTCGGCTTTCCACATTCTTCCCCGGCTCTCTTTCGCTTCTCCGCACAACCTGCGGCTGTACCCAAGACGCCGCTGGCTGTGGTTCCGCGAAGCGCTGCTTTCTCGGCAAAACGCAGCTTCTCGTTCTTGACAGCTCTGCTATGCAGAAGCACAGGAAAGCCGGCAGAGCTGCTCCTCTAGCTGCTCTACGCAGACGCAACTGTAAATCAGCTCGACGTTGATCCTGTTGTGGAAAAGGCAGGAAAGTTGCTGCAAAAGCGTTTTGGCTTGCTGGAAGCAGCAGCAAGCGCGAGGGCTTCTCTGCACGCTGCAAACACAAAACAGAAGCACCTACACGGCGAGAGGAGACTGCCTGACACCTGCTGCACTCAGTACAGCTCTGGGCTGCTGCCAGGGCGTGTATTTCAAGGAACTAGCCACGGGGACTCTGCACTGTGCTGGGAGAGTTTCTACAAGGTGAGCAGAAGCTGTTCGCCAGCACCCGCTTGCAGCGACCGAGTTCGGCTTTCCGCATTCTTCCCCGGCTCTCTTTCGCTTCTCCGCACAACCTGCGGCTGTACACAAGACGCCGCTGGCTGTGGTTCCGCGAAGCGCTGCTTTCTCGGCAAAACGCAGCTTCTCGTTCTTGACAGCTCTGCTATGCAGAAGCACAGGAAAGCCGGCAGAGCTGCTCCTCTAGCTGCTCTACGCAGACGCAACTGTAAATCAGCTAGACATTGATCCTGTTGTGGAAAAGGCAGGAAAGTTGCTGCAAAAGCGTTTTGGCTTGCTGGAAGCAGCAGCAAGCGCGAGGGCTTCTCTGCACGCTGCAAACACAAAACAGAAGCACCTACACGGCGAGAGGAGACTGCCTGACACCTGCTGCACTCAGTACAGCTCTGGGCTGCTGCCAGGGCGTGTATTTCAAGGAACTAGCCACGGGGACTCTGCACTGTGCTGGGAGAGTTTCTACAAGGTGAGCAGAAGCTGTTCGCCAGCACCCGCTTGCAGCGACCGAGTTCGGCTTTCCACATTCTTCCCCGGCTCTCTTTCGCTTCTCCGCACAACCTGCGGCTGTACCCAAGACGCCGCTGGCTGTGGTTCCGCGAAGCGCTGCTTTCTCGGCAAAACGCAGCTTCTCGTTCTTGACAGCTCTGCTATGCAGAAGCACAGGAAAGCCGGCAGAGCTGCTCCTCTAGCTGCTCTACGCAGACGCAACTGTAAATCAGCTAGACGTTGATCCTGTTGTGGAAAAGGCAGGAAAGTTGCTGCAAAAGCGTTTTGGCTTGCTGGAAGCAGCAGCAAGCGCGAGGGCTTCTCTGCACGCTGCAAACACAAAACAGAAGCACCTACACGGCGAGAGGAGACTGCCTGACACCTGCTGCACTCAGTACAGCTCTGGGCTGCTGCCAGGGCGTGTATTTCAAGGAACTAGCCACGGGGACTCTGCACTGTGCTGGGAGAGTTTCTACAAGGTGAGCAGAAGCTGTTCGCCAGCACCCGCTTGCAGCGACCGAGTTCGGCTTTCCACATTCTTCCCCGGCTCTCTTTCGCTTCTCCGCACAACCTGCGGCTGTACCCAAGACGCCGCTGGCTGTGTTTCCGCGAAGCGCTGCTTTCTCGGCAAAACGCAGCTTCTCGTTCTTGACAGCTCTGCTATGCAGAAGCACAGGAAAGCCGGCAGAGCTGCTCCTCTAGCTGCTCTACGCAGACGCAACTGTAAATCAGCTAGACGTTGATCCTGTTGTGGAAAAGGCAGGAAAGTTGCTGCAAAAGCGTTTTGGCTTGCTGGAAGCAGCAGCAAGCGCGAGGGCTTCTCTGCACGCTGCAAACACAAAACAGAAGCACCTACACGGCGAGAGGAGACTGCCTGACACCTGCTGCACTCAGTACAGCTCTGGGCTGCTGCCAGGGCGTGTATTTCAAGGAACTAGCCACGGGGACTCTGCACTGTGCTGGGAGAGTTTCTACAAGGTGAGCAGAAGCTGTTCGCCAGCACCCGCTTGCAGCGACCGAGTTCGGCTTTCCACATTCTTCCCCGGCTCTCTTTCGCTTCTCCGCACAGCCTGCGGCTGTACCCAAGACGCCGCTGGCTGTGGTTCCGCGAAGCGCTGCTTTCTCGGCAAAACGCAGCTTCTCGTTCTTGACAGCTCTGCTATGCAGAAGCACAGGAAAGCCGGCAGAGCTGCTCCTCTAGCTGCTCTACGCAGACGCAACTGTAAATCAGCTCGACGTTGATCCTGTTGTGGAAAAGGCAGGAAAGTTGCTGCAAAAGCGTTTTGGCTTGCTGGAAGCAGCAGCAAGCGCGAGGGCTTCTCTGCACGCTGCAAACACAAAACAGAAGCACCTACACGGCGAGAGGAGACTGCCTGACACCTGCTGCACTCAGTACAGCTCTGGGCTGCTGCCAGGGCGTGTATTTCAAGGAACTAGCCACGGGGACTCTGCACTGTGCTGGGAGAGTTTCTACAAGGTGAGCAGAAGCTGTTCGCCAGCACCCGCTTGCAGCGACCGAGTACGGCTTTCCACATTCTTCCCCGGCTCTCTTTCGCTTCTCCGCACAATCTGCGGCTGTACACAAGACGCCGCTGGCTGTGGTTCCGCGAAGCGCTGCTTTCTCGGCAAAACGCAGCTTCTCGTTCTTGACAGCTCTGCTATGCAGAAGCACAGGAAAGCCGGCAGAGCTGCTCCTCTAGCTGCTCTACGCAGACGCAACTGTAAATCAGCTAGACGTTGATCCTGTTGTGGAAATGGCAGGAAAGTTGCTGCAAAAGCGTTTTGGCTTGCTGGAAGCAGCAGCAAGCGCGAGGGCTTCTCTGCACGCTGCAAACACAAAACAGAAGCACCTACACGGCGAGAGGAGACTGCCTGACACCTGCTGCACTCAGTACAGCTCTGGGCTGCTGCCAGGGCGTGTATTTCAAGGAACTAGCCACGGGGACTCTGCACTGTGCTGGGAGAGTTTCTACAAGGTGAGCAGAAGCTGTTCGCCAGCACCCGCTTGCAGCGACCGAGTTCGGCTTTCCGCATTCTTCCCCGCTCTCTTTCGCTTCTCCGCACAACCTGCGGCTGTACACAAGACGCCGCTGGCTGTGGTTCCGCGAAGCGCTGCTTTCTCGGCAAAACGCAGCTTCTCGTTCTTGACAGCTCTGCTATGCAGAAGCACAGGAAAGCCGGCAGAGCTGCTCCTCTAGCTGCTCTACGCAGACGCAACTGTAAATCAGCTAGACATTGATCCTGTTGTGGAAAAGGCAGGAAAGTTGCTGCAAAAGCGTTTTGGCTTGCTGGAAGCAGCAGCAAGCGCGAGGGCTTCTCTGCACGCTGCAAACACAAAACAGAAGCACCTACACGGCGAGAGGAGACTGCCTGACACCTGCTGCACTCAGTACAGCTCTGGGCTGCTGCCAGGGCGTGTATTTCAAGGAACTAGCCACGGGGACTCTGCACTGTGCTGGGAGAGTTTCTACAAGGTGAGCAGAAGCTGTTCGCCAGCACCCGCTTGCAGCGACCGAGTACGGCTTTCCACATTCTTCCCCGGCTCTCTTTCGCTTCTCCGCACAACCTGCGGCTGTACACAAGACGCCGCTGGTTGTGGTTCCGCGAAGCGCTGCTTTCTCGGCAAAACGCAGCTTCTCGTTCTTGACAGCTCTGCTATGCAGAAGCACAGGAAAGCCGGCAGAGCTGCTCCTCTAGCTGCTCTACGCAGACGCAACTGTAAATCAGCTAGACATTGATCCTGTTGTGGAAAAGGCAGGAAAGATGCTGCAAAAGCGTTTTGGCTTGCTGGAAGCAGCAGCAAGCGCGAGGGCTTCTCTGCACGCTGCAAACACAAAACAGAAGCACCTACACGGCGAGAGGAGACTGCCTGACACCTGCTGCACTCAGTACAGCTCTGGGCTGCTGCCAGGGCGTGTATTTCAAGGAACTAGCCACGGGGACTCTGCACTGTGCTGGGAGAGTTTCTACAAGGTGAGCAGAAGCTGTTCGCCAGCACCCGCTTGCAGCGACCGAGTACGGCTTTCCACATTCTTCCCCAAATCTCTTTCGCTTCTCCGCACAACCTGCGGCTGTACCCAAGACGCCGCTGGCTGTGGTTCCGCGAAGCGCTGCTTTCTCGGCAAAACGCAGCTTCTCGTTCTTGACAGCTCTGCTATGCAGAAGCACAGGAAAGCCGGCAGAGCTGCTCCTCTAGCTGCTCTACGCAGACGCAACTGTAAATCAGCTAGACATTGATCCTGTTGTGGAAAAGGCAGGAAAGTTGCTGCAAAAGCGTTTTGGCTTGCTGGAAGCAGCAGCAAGCGCGAGGGCTTCTCTGCACGCTGCAAACACAAAACAGAAGCACCTACATGGCGAGAGGAGACTGCCTGACACCTGCTGCACTCAGTACAGCTCTGGGCTGCTGCCAGGGCGTGTATTTCAAGGAACTAGCCACGGGGACTCTGCACTGTGCTGGGAGAGTTTCTACAAGGTGAGCAGAAGCTGTTCGCCAGCACCCGCTTGCAGCGACCGAGTTCGGCTTTCCACATTCTTCCCCGGCTCTCTTTCGCTTCTCCGCACAACCTGCGGCTGTACCCAAGACGCCGCTGGCTGTGGTTCCGCGAAGCGCTGCTTTCTCGGCAAAACGCAGCTTCTCGTTCTTGACAGCTCTGCTATGCAGAAGCACAGGAAAGCCGGCAGAGCTGCTCCTCTAGCTGCTCTACGCAGACGCAACTGTAAATCAGCTAGACCTTGATCCTGTTGTGGAAAAGGCAGGAAAGTTGCTGCAAAAGCGTTTTGGCTTGCTGGAAGCAGCAGCAAGCGCGAGGGCTTCTCTGCACGCTGCAAACACAAAACAGAAGCACCTACACGGCGAAAGGAGACTGCCTGACACCTGCTGCACTCAGTACAGCTCTGGGCTGCTGCCAGGGCGTGTATTTCAAGGAACTAGCCACGGGGACTCTGCACTGTGCTGGGAGAGTTTCTACAAGGTGAGCAGAAGCTGTTCGCCAGCACCCGCTTGCAGCGACCGAGTTCGGCTTTCCACATTCTTCCCCGGCTCTCTTTCGCTTCTCCGCACAACCTGCGGCTGTACCCAAGACGCCGCTGGCTGTGGTTCCGCGAAGCGCTGCTTTCTCGGCAAAACGCAGCTTCTCGTTCTTGACAGCTCTGCTATGCAGAAGCACAGGAAAGCCGGCAGAGCTGCTCCTCTAGCTGCTCTACGCAGACGCAACTGTAAATCAGCTAGACGTTGATCCTGTTGTGGAAAAGGCAGGAAAGTTGCTGCAAAAGCGTTTTGGCTTGCTGGAAGCAGCAGCAAGCGCGAGGGCTTCTCTGCACGCTGCAAACACAAAACAGAAGCACCTACACGGCGAGAGGAGACTGCCTGACACCTGCTGCACTCAGTACAGCTCTGGGCTGCTGCCAGGGCGTGTATTTCAAGGAACTAGCCACGGGGACTCTGCACTGTGCTGGGAGAGTTTCTACAAGGTGAGCAGAAGCTGTTCGCCAGCACCCGCTTGCAGCGACCGAGTACGGCTTTCCGCATTCTTCCCCGGCCCTCCTTCGCTTCTCCGCACAACCTGCGGCTGTACCCAAGACGCCGCTGGCTGTGTTTCCGCGAAGCGCTGCTTTCTCGGCAAAACGCAGCTTCTCGTTCTTGACAGCTCTGCTATGCAGAAGCACAGGAAAGCCGGCAGAGCTGCTCCTCTAGCTGCTCTACGCAGACGCAACTGTAAATCAGCTAGACGTTGATCCTGTTGTGGAAAAGGCAGGAAAGTTGCTGCAAAAGCGTTTTGGCTTGCTGGAAGCAGCAGCAAGCGCGAGGGCTTCTCTGCACGCTGCAAACACAAAACAGAAGCACCTACACGGCGAGAGGAGACTGCCTGACACCTGCTGCACTCAGTACAGCTCTGGGCTGCTGCCAGGGCGTCTATTTCAAGGAACTAGCCACGGGGACTCTGCACTGTGCTGGGAGAGTTTCTACAAGGTGAGCAGAAGCTGTTCGCCAGCACCCGCTTGCAGCGACCGAGTTCGGCTTTCCGCATTCTTCCCCGGCTCTCTTTCGCTTCTCCGCACAACCTGCGGCTGTACACAAGACGCCGCTGGCTGTGGTTCCGCGAAGCGCTGCTTTCTCGGCAAAACGCAGCTTCTCGTTCTTGACAGCTCTGCTATGCAGAAGCACAGGAAAGCCGGCAGAGCTGCTCCTCTAGCTGCTCTACGCAGACGCAACTGTAAATCAGCTAGACATTGATCCTGTTGTGGAAAAGGCAGGAAAGTTGCTGCAAAAGCGTTTTGGCTTGCTGGAAGCAGCAGCAAGCGCGAGGGCTTCTCTGCACGCTGCAAACACAAAACAGAAGCACCTACACGGCGAGAGGAGACTGCCTGACACCTGCTGCACTCAGTACAGGTCTGGGCTGCTGCCAGGGCGTGTATTTCAAGGAACTAGCCACGGGGACTCTGCACTGTGCTGGGAGAGTTTCTACAAGGTGAGCAGAAGCTGTTCGCCAGCACCCGCTTGCAGCGACCGAGTTCGGCTTTCCACATTCTTCCCCGGCTCTCTTTCGCTTCTCCGCACAACCTGCGGCTGTACCCAAGACGCCGCTGGCTGTGGTTCCGCGAAGCGCTGCTTTCTCGGCAAAACGCAGCTTCTCGTTCTTGACAGCTCTGCTATGCAGAAGCACAGGAAAGCCGGCAGAGCTGCTCCTCTAGCTGCTCTACGCAGACGCAACTGTAAATCAGCTAGACGTTGATCCTGTTGTGGAAAAGGCAGGAAAGTTGCTGCAAAAGCGTTTTGGCTTGCTGGAAGCAGCAGCAAGCGCGAGGGCTTCTCTGCACGCTGCAAACACAAAACAGAAGCACCTACACGGCGAGAGGAGACTGCCTGACACCTGCTGCACTCAGTACAGCTCTGGGCTGCTGCCAGGGCGTGTATTTCAAGGAACTAGCCACGGGGACTCTGCACTGTGCTGGGAGAGTTTCTACAAGGTGAGCAGAAGCTGTTCGCCAGCACCCGCTTGCAGCGACCGAGTTCGGCTTTCCACATTCTTCCCCGGCTCTCTTTCGCTTCTCCGCACAGCCTGCGGCTGTACCCAAGACGCCGCTGGCTGTGGTTCCGCGAAGCACTGCTTTCTCGGCAAAACGCAGCTTCTCGTTCTTGACAGCTCTGCTATGCAGAAGCACAGGAAAGCCGGCAGAGCTGCTCCTCTAGCTGCTCTACGCAGACGCAACTGTAAATCAGCTCGACGTTGATCCTGTTGTGGAAAAGGCAGGAAAGTTGCTGCAAAAGCGTTTTGGCTTGCTGGAAGCAGCAGCAAGCGCGAGGGCTTCTCTGCACGCTGCAAACACAAAACAGAAGCACCTACACGGCGAGAGGAGACTGCCTGACACCTGCTGCACTCAGTACAACTCTGGGCTGCTGCCAGGGCGTGTATTTCAAGGAACTAGCCACGGGGACTCTGCACTGTGCTGGGAGAGTTTCTACAAGGTGAGCAGAAGCTGTTCGCCAGCACCCGCTTGCAGCGACCGAGTACGGCTTTCCACATTCTTCCCCGGCTCTCTTTCGCTTCTCCGCACAATCTGCGGCTGTACACAAGACGCCGCTGGCTGTGGTTCCGCGAAGCGCTGCTTTCTCGGCAAAACGCAGCTTCTCGTTCTTGACAGCTCTGCTATGCAGAAGCACAGGAAAGCCGGCAGAGCTGCTCCTCTAGCTGCTCTACGCAGACGCAACTGTAAATCAGCTAGACGTTGATCCTGTTGTGGAAATGGCAGGAAAGTTGCTGCAAAAGCGTTTTGGCTTGCTGGAAGCAGCAGCAAGCGCGAGGGCTTCTCTGCACGCTGCAAACACAAAACAGAAGCACCTACACGGCGAGAGGAGACTGCCTGACACCTGCTGCACTCAGTACAGCTCTGGGCTGCTGCCAGGGCGTGTATTTCAAGGAACTAGCCACGGGGACTCTGCACTGTGCTGGGAGAGTTTCTACAAGGTGAGCAGAAGCTGTTCGCCAGCACCCGCTTGCAGCGACCGAGTTCGGCTTTCCGCATTCTTCCCCGGCTCTCTTTCGCTTCTCCGCACAACCTGCGGCTGTACACAAGACGCCGCTGGCTGTGGTTCCGCGAAGCGCTGCTTTCTCGGCAAAACGCAGCTTCTCGTTCTTGACAGCTCTGCTATGCAGAAGCACAGGAAAGCCGGCAGAGCTGCTCCTCTAGCTGCTCTACGCAGACGCAACTGTAAATCAGCTAGACATTGATCCTGTTGTGGAAAAGGCAGGAAAGTTGCTGCAAAAGCGTTTTGGCTTGCTGGAAGCAGCAGCAAGCGCGAGGGCTTCTCTGCACGCTGCAAACACAAAACAGAAGCACCTACACGGCGAGAGGAGACTGCCTGACACCTGCTGCACTCAGTACAGCTCTGGGCTGCTGCCAGGGCGTGTATTTCAAGGAACTAGCCACGGGGACTCTGCACTGTGCTGGGAGAGTTTCTACAAGGTGAGCAGAAGCTGTTCGCCAGCACCCGCTTGCAGCGACCGAGTTCGGCTTTCCACATTCTTCCCCGGCTCTCTTTCGCTTCTCCGCACAACCTGCGGCTGTACCCAAGACGCCGCTGGCTGTGGTTCCGCGAAGCGCTGCTTTCTCGGCAAAACGCAGCTTCTCGTTCTTGACAGCTCTGCTATGCAGAAGCACAGGAAAGCCGGCAGAGCTGCTCCTCTAGCTGCTCTACGCAGACGCAACTGTAAATCAGCTAGACATTGATCCTGTTGTGGAAAAGGCAGGAAAGTTGCTGCAAAAGCGTTTTGGCTTGCTGGAAGCAGCAGCAAGCGCGAGGGCTTCTCTGCACGCTGCAAACACAAAACAGAAGCACCTACACGGCGAGAGGAGACTGCCTGACACCTGCTGCACTCAGTACAGCTCTGGGCTGCTGCCAGGGCGTGTATTTCAAGGAACTAGCCACGGGGACTCTGCACTGTGCTGGGAGAGTTTCTACAAGGTGAGCAGAAGCTGTTCGCCAGCACCCGCTTGCAGCGACCGAGTTCGGCTTTCCACATTCTTCCCCGGCTCTCTTTCGCTTCTCCGCACAACCTGCGGCTGTACCCAAGACGCCGCTGGCTGTGGTTCTGCGAAGCGCTGCTTTCTCGGCAAAACGCAGCTTCTCGTTCTTGACAGCTCTGCTATGCAGAAGCACAGGAAAGCCGGCAGAGCTGCTCCTCTAGCTGCTCTACGCAGACGCAACTGTAAATCAGCTAGACGTTGATCCTGTTGTGGAAAAGGCAGGAAAGTTGCTGCAAAAGCGTTTTGGCTTGCTGGAAGCAGCAGCAAGCGCGAGGGCTTCTCTGCACGCTGCAAACACAAAACAGAAGCACCTACACGGCGAGAGGAGACTGCCTGACACCTGCTGCACTCAGTACAGCTCTGGGCTGCTGCCAGGGCGTGTATTTCAAGGAACTAGCCACGGGGACTCTGCACTGTGCTGGGAGAGTTTCTACAAGGTGAGCAGAAGCTGTTCGCCAGCACCCGCTTGCAGCGACCGAGTTCGGCTTTCCACATTCTTCCCCGGCTCTCTTTCGCTTCTCCGCACAGCCTGCGGCTGTACCCAAGACGCCGCTGGCTGTGGTTCCGCGAAGCGCTGCTTTCTCGGCAAAATGCAGCTTCTCGTTCTTGACAGCTCTGCTATGCAGAAGCACAGGAAAGCCGGCAGAGCTGCTCCTCTAGCTGCTCTACGCAGACGCAACTGTAAATCAGCTCGACGTTGATCCTTTTGTGGAAAAGGCAGGAAAGTTGCTGCAAAAGCGTTTTGGCTTGCTGGAAGCAGCAGCAAGCGCGAGGGCTTCTCTGCATGCTGCAAACACAAAACAGAAGCACCTACACGGCGAGAGGAGACTGCCTGACACCTGCTGCACTCAGTACAGCTCTGGGCTGCTGCCAGGGCGTGTATTTCAAGGAACTAGCCACGGGGACTCTGCACTGTGCTGGGAGAGTTTCTACAAGGTGAGCAGAAGCTGTTCGCCAGCACCCGCTTGCAGCGACCGAGTACGGCTTTCCACATTCTTCCCCGGCTCTCTTTCGCTTCTCCGCACAATCTGCGGCTGTACACAAGACGCCGCTGGCTGTGGTTCCGCGAAGCGCTGCTTTCTCGGCAAAACGCAGCTTCTCGTTCTTGACAGCTCTGCTATGCAGAAGCACAGGAAAGCCGGCAGAGCTGCTCCTCTAGCTGCTCTACGCAGACGCAACTGTAAATCAGCTAGACGTTGATCCTGTTGTGGAAATGGCAGGAAAGTTGCTGCAAAAGCGTTTTGGCTTGCTGGAAGCAGCAGCAAGCGCGAGGGCTTCTCTGCACGCTGCAAACACAAAACAGAAGCACCTACACGGCGAGAGGAGACTGCCTGACACCTGCTGCACTCAGTACAGCTCTGGGCTGCTGCCAGGGCGTGTATTTCAAGGAACTAGCCACGGGGACTCTGCACTGTGCTGGGAGAGTTTCTACAAGGTGAGCAGAAGCTGTTCGCCAGCACCCGCTTGCAGCGACCGAGTTCGGCTTTCCGCATTCTTCCCCGGCTCTCTTTCGCTTCTCCGCACAACCTGCGGCTGTACACAAGACGCCGCTGGCTGTGGTTCCGCGAAGCGCTGCTTTCTCGGCAAAACGCAGCTTCTCGTTCTTGACAGCTCTGCTATGCAGAAGCACAGGAAAGCCGGCAGAGCTGCTCCTCTAGCTGCTCTACGCAGACGCAACTGTAAATCAGCTAGACATTGATCCTGTTGTGGAAAAGGCAGGAAAGTTGCTGCAAAAGCGTTTTGGCTTGCTGGAAGCAGCAGCAAGCGCGAGGGCTTCTCTGCACGCTGCAAACACAAAACAGAAGCACCTACACGGCGAGAGGAGACTGCCTGACACCTGCTGCACTCAGTACAGCTCTGGGCTGCTGCCAGGGCGTGTATTTCAAGGAACTAGCCACGGGGACTCTGCACTGTGCTGGGAGAGTTTCTACAAGGTGAGCAGAAGCTGTTCGCCAGCACCCGCTTGCAGCGACCGAGTTCGGCTTTCCACATTCTTCCCCGGCTCTCTTTCGCTTCTCCGCACAACCTGCGGCTGTACCCAAGACACCGCTGGCTGTGGTTCCGCGAAGCGCTGCTTTCTCGGCAAAACGCAGCTTCTCGTTCTTGACAGCTCTGCTATGCAGAAGCACAGGAAAGCCGGCAGAGCTGCTCCTCTAGCTGCTCTACGCAGACGCAACTGTAAATCAGCTAGACATTGATCCTGTTGTGGAAAAGGCAGGAAAGTTGCTGCAAAAGCGTTTTGGCTTGCTGGAAGCAGCAGCAAGCGCGAGGGCTTCTCTGCACGCTGCAAACACAAAACAGAAGCACCTACACGGCGAGAGGAGACTGCCTGACACCTGCTGCACTCAGTACAGCTCTGGGCTGCTGCCAGGGCGTGTATTTCAAGGAACTAGCCACGGGGACTCTGCACTGTGCTGGGAGAGTTTCTACAAGGTGAGCAGAAGCTGTTCGCCAGCACCCGCTTGCAGCGACCGAGTTCGGCTTTCCACATTCTTCCCCGGCTCTCTTTCGCTTCTCCGCACAACCTGCGGCTGTACCCAAGACGCCGCTGGCTGTGGTTCTGCGAAGCGCTGCTTTCTCGGCAAAACGCAGCTTCTCGTTCTTGACAGCTCTGCTATGCAGAAGCACAGGAAAGCCGGCAGAGCTGCTCCTCTAGCTGCTCTACGCAGACGCAACTGTAAATCAGCTAGACGTTGATCCTGTTGTGGAAAAGGCAGGAAAGTTGCTGCAAAAGCGTTTTGGCTTGCTGGAAGCAGCAGCAAGCGCGAGGGCTTCTCTGCACGCTGCAAACACAAAACAGAAGCACCTACACGGCGAGAGGAGACTGCCTGACACCTGCTGCACTCAGTACAGCTCTGGGCTGCTGCCAGGGCGTGTATTTCAAGGAACTAGCCACGGGGACTCTGCACTGTGCTGGGAGAGTTTCTACAAGGTGAGCAGAAGCTGTTCGCCAGCACCCGCTTGCAGCGACCGAGTTCGGCTTTCCACATTCTTCCCCGGCTCTCTTTCGCTTCTCCGCACAGCCTGCGGCTGTACCCAAGACGCCGCTGGCTGTGGTTCCGCGAAGCGCTGCTTTCTCGGCAAAACGCAGCTTCTCGTTCTTGACAGCTCTGCTATGCAGAAGCACAGGAAAGCCGGCAGAGCTGCTCCTCTAGCTGCTCTACGCAGACGCAACTGTAAATCAGCTAGACATTGATCCTGTTGTGGAAAAGGCAGGAAAGTTGCTGCAAAAGCGTTTTGGCTTGCTGGAAGCAGCAGCAAGCGCGAGGGCTTCTCTGCACGCTGCAAACACAAAACAGAAGCACCTACACGGCGAGAGGAGACTGCCTGACACCTGCTGCACTCAGTACAGCTCTGGGCTGCTGCCAGGGCGTGTATTTCAAGGAACTAGCCACGGGGACTCTGCACTGTGCTGGGAGAGTTTCTACAAGGTGAGCAGAAGCTGTTCGCCAGCACCCGCTTGCAGCGACCGAGTTTGGCTTTCCACATTCTTCCCCGGCTCTCTTTCGCTTCTCCGCACAACCTGCGGCTGTACCCAAGACACCGCTGGCTGTGGTTCCGCGAAGCGCTGCTTTCTCGGCAAAACGCAGCTTCTCGTTCTTGACAGCTCTGCTATGCAGAAGCACAGGAAAGCCGGCAGAGCTGCTCCTCTAGCTGCTCTACGCAGACGCAACTGTAAATCAGCTAGACATTGATCCTGTTGTGGAAAAGGCAGGAAAGTTGCTGCAAAAGCGTTTTGGCTTGCTGGAAGCAGCAGCAAGCGCGAGGGCTTCTCTGCACGCTGCAAACACAAAACAGAAGCACCTACACGGCGAGAGGAGACTGCCTGACACCTGCTGCACTCAGTACAGCTCTGGGCTGCTGCCAGGGCGTGTATTTCAAGGAACTAGCCACGGGGACTCTGCACTGTGCTGGGAGAGTTTCTACAAGGTGAGCAGAAGCTGTTCGCCAGCACCCGCTTGCAGCGACCGAGTTCGGCTTTCCACATTCTTCCCCGGCTCTCTTTCGCTTCTCCGCACAACCTGCGGCTGTACCCAAGACGCCGCTGGCTGTGGTTCTGCGAAGCGCTGCTTTCTCGGCAAAACGCAGCTTCTCGTTCTTGACAGCTCTGCTATGCAGAAGCACAGGAAAGCCGGCAGAGCTGCTCCTCTAGCTGCTCTACGCAGACGCAACTGTAAATCAGCTAGACGTTGATCCTGTTGTGGAAAAGGCAGGAAAGTTGCTGCAAAAGCGTTTTGGCTTGCTGGAAGCAGCAGCAAGCGCGAGGGCTTCTCTGCACGCTGCAAACACAAAACAGAAGCACCTACACGGCGAGAGGAGACTGCCTGACACCTGCTGCACTCAGTACAGCTCTGGGCTGCTGCCAGGGCGTGTATTTCAAGGAACTAGCCACGGGGACTCTGCACTGTGCTGGGAGAGTTTCTACAAGGTGAGCAGAAGCTGTTCGCCAGCACCCGCTTGCAGCGACCGAGTTCGGCTTTCCACATTCTTCCCCGGCTCTCTTTCGCTTCTCCGCACAGCCTGCGGCTGTACCCAAGACGCCGCTGGCTGTGGTTCCGCGAAGCGCTGCTTTCTCGGCAAAACGCAGCTTCTCGTTCTTGACAGCTCTGCTATGCAGAAGCACAGGAAAGCCGGCAGAGCTGCTCCTCTAGCTGCTCTACGCAGACGCAACTGTAAATCAGCTCGACGTTGATCCTGTTGTGGAAAAGGCAGGAAAGTTGCTGCAAAAGCGTTTTGGCTTGCTGGAAGCAGCAGCAAGCGCGAGGGCTTCTCTGCACGCTGCAAACACAAAACAGAAGCACCTACACGGCGAGAGGAGACTGCCTGACACCTGCTGCACTCAGTACAGCTCTGGGCTGCTGCCAGGGCGTGTATTTCAAGGAACTAGCCACGGGGACTCTGCACTGTGCTGGGAGAGTTTCTACAAGGTGAGCAGAAGCTGTTCGCCAGCACCCGCTTGCAGCGACTGAGTACGGCTTTCCACATTCTTCCCCGGCTCTCTTTCGCTTCTCCGCACAACCTGCGGCTGTACCCAAGACGCCGCTGGCTGTGGTTCCGCGAAGCGCTGCTTTCTCGGCAAAACGCAGCTTCTCGTTCTTGACAGCTCTGCTATGCAGAAGCACAGGAAAGCCGGCAGAGCTGCTCCTCTAGCTGCTCTACGCAGACGCAACTGTAAATCAGCTAGACATTGATCCTGTTGTGGAAAAGGCAGGAAAGTTGCTGCAAAAGCGTTTTGGCTTGCTGGAAGCAGCAGCAAGCGCGAGGGCTTCTCTGCACGCTGCAAACACAAAACAGAAGCACCTACACGGCGAGAGGAGACTGCCTGACACCTGCTGCACTCAGTACAGCTCTGGGCTGCTGCCAGGGCGTGTATTTCAAGGAACTAGCCACGGGGACTCTGCACTGTGCTGGGAGAGTTTCTACAAGGTGAGCAGAAGCTGTTCGCCAGCACCCGCTTGCAGCGACCGAGTACGGCTTTCCACATTCTTCCCCGGCTCTCTTTCGCTTCTCCGCACAACCTGCGGCTGTACCCAAGACGCCGCTGGCTGTGGTTCCGCGAAGCGCTGCTTTCTCGGCAAAACGCAGCTTCTCGTTCTTGACAGCTCTGCTATGCAGAAGCACAGGAAAGCCGGCAGAGCTGCTCCTCTAGCTGCTCTACGCAGACGCAACTGTAAATCAGCTAGACATTGATCCTGTTGTGGAAAAGGCAGGAAAGTTGCTGCAAAAGCGTTTTGGCTTGCTGGAAGCAGCAGCAAGCGCGAGGGCTTCTCTGCACGCTGCAAACACAAAACAGAAGCACCTACACGGCGAGAGGAGACTGCCTGACACCTGCTGCACTCAGTACAGCTCTGGGCTGCTGCCAGGGCGTGTATTTCAAGGAACTAGCCACGGGGACTCTGCACTGTGCTGGGAGAGTTTCTACAAGGTGAGCAGAAGCTGTTCGCCAGCACCCGCTTGCAGCGACCGAGTTCGGCTTTCCACATTCTTCCCCGGCTCTCTTTCGCTTCTCCGCGCAACCTGCGGCTGTACCCAAGACGCCGCTGGCTGTGGTTTCGCGAAGCGCTGCTTTCTCGGCAAAACGCAGCTTCTCGTTCTTGACAGCTCTGCTATGCAGAAGCACAGGAAAGCCGGCAGAGCTGCTCCTCTAGCTGCTCTACGCAGACGCAACTGTAAATCAGCTAGATATTGATCCTGTTGTGGAAATGGCAGGAAAGTTGCTGCAAAAGCGTTTTGGCTTGCTGGAAGCAGCAGCAAGCGCGAGGGCTTCTCTACACGCTGCAAACACAAAACAGAAGCACCTACACGGCGAGAGGAGACTGCCTGACACCTGCTGCACTCAGTACAGCTCTGGGCTGCTGCCAGGGCGTGTATTTCAAGGAACTAGCCACGGGGACTCTGCACTGTGCTGGGAGAGTTTCTACAAGGTGAGCAGAAGCTGTTCGCCAGCACCCGCTTGCAGCGACCGAGTTCGGCTTTCCACATTCTTCCCCGGCTCTCTTTCGCTTCTCCGCGCAACCTGCGGCTGTACCCAAGACGCCGCTGGCTGTGGTTCCGCGAAGCGCTGCTTTCTCGGCAAAACGCAGCTTCTCGTTCTTGACAGCTCTGCTATGCAGAAGCACAGGAAAGCCGGCAGAGCTGCTCCTCTAGCTGCTCTACGCAGACGCAACTGTAAATCAGCTAGACATTGATCCTGTTGTGGAAATGGCAGGAAAGTTGCTGCAAAAGCGTTTTGGCTTGCTGGAAGCAGCAGCAAGCGCGAGAGCTTCTCTGCACGCTGCAAACACAAAACAGAAGCACCTACACGGCGAGAGGAGACTGCCTGACACCTGCTGCACTCAGTACAGCTCTGGGCTGCTGCCAGGGCATGTATTTCAAGGAACTAGCCACGGGGACTCTGCACTGTGCTGGGAGAGTTTCTACAAGGTGAGCAGAAGCTGTTCGCCAGCACCCGCTTGCAGCGACCGAGTTCGGCTTTCCACATTCTTCCCCGGCTCTCTTTCGCTTCTCCGCACAGCCTGCGGCTGTACCCAAGACGCCGCTGGCTGTGGTTCCGCGAAGCGCTGCTTTCTCGGCAAAACGCAGCTTCTCGTTCTTGACAGCTCTGCTATGCAGAAGCACAGGAAAGCCGGCAGAGCTGCTCCTCTAGCTGCTCTACGCAGACGCAACTGTAAATCAGCTAGACGTTGATCCTGTTGTGGAAAAGGCAGGAAAGTTGCTGCAAAAGCGTTTTGGCTTGCTGGAAGCAGCAGCAAGCGCGAGGGCTTCTCTGCACGCTGCAAACACAAAACAGAAGCACCTACACGGCGAGAGGAGACTGCCTGACACCTGCTGCACTCAGTACAGCTCTGGGCTGCTGCCAGGGCGTGTATTTCAAGGAACTAGCCACGGGGACTCTGCACTGTGCTGGGAGAGTTTCTACAAGGTGAGCAGAAGCTGTTCGCCAGCACCCGCTTGCAGCAACCGAGTTCGGCTTTCCACATTCTTCCCCGGCTCTCTTTCGCTTCTCCGCACAGCCTGCGGCTGTACCCAAGACGCCGCTGGCTGTGGTTCCGCGAAGCGCTGCTTTCTCGGCAAAACGCAGCTTCTCGTTCTTGACAGCTCTGCTATGCAGAAGCACAGGAAAGCCGGCAGAGCTGCTCCTCTAGCTGCTCTACGCAGACGCAACTGTAAATCAGCTCGACGTTGATCCTGTTGTGGAAAAGGCAGGAAAGTTGCTGCAAAAGCGTTTTGGCTTGCTGGAAGCAGCAGCAAGCGCGAGGGCTTCTCTGCACGCTGCAAACACAAAACAGAAGCACCTACACGGCGAGAGGAGACTGCCTGACACCTGCTGCACTCAGTACAGCTCTGGGCTGCTGCCAGGGCGTGTATTTCAAGGAACTAGCCACGGGGACTCTGCACTGTGCTGGGAGAGTTTCTACAAGGTGAGCAGAAGCTGTTCGCCAGCACCCGCTTGCAGCGACCGAGTTCGGCTTTCCACATTCTTCCCCGGCTCTCTTTCGCTTCTCCGCGCAACCTGCGGCTGTACCCAAGACGCCGCTGGCTGTGGTTCCGCGAAGCGCTGCTTTCTCGGCAAAACGCAGCTTCTCGTTCTTGACAGCTCTGCTATGCAGAAGCACAGGAAAGCCGGCAGAGCTGCTCCTCTAGCTGCTCTACGCAGACGCAACTGTAAATCAGCTAGACGTTGATCCTGTTGTGGAAAAGGCAGGAAAGTTGCTGCAAAACCGTTTTGGCTTGCTGGAAGCAGCAGCAAGCGCGGGGGCTTCTCTGCACGCTGCAAACACAAAACAGAAGCACCTACACGGCGAGAGGAGACTGCCTGACACCTGCTGCACTCAGTACAGCTCTGGGCTGCTGCCAGGGCGTGTATTTCAAGGAACTAGCCACGGGGACTCTGCACTGTGCTGGGAGAGTTTCTACAAGGTGAGCAGAAGCTGTTCGCCAGCACCCGCTTGCAGCGACCGAGTACGGCTTTCCACATTCTTCCCCGGCTCTCTTTCGCTTCTCCGCACAATCTGCGGCTGTACACAAGACGCCGCTGGCTGTGGTTCCGCGAAGCGCTGCTTTCTCGGCAAAACGCAGCTTCTCGTTCTTGACAGCTCTGCTATGCAGAAGCACAGGAAAGCCGGCAGAGCTGCTCCTCTAGCTGCTCTACGCAGACGCAACTGTAAATCAGCTAGACGTTGATCCTGTTGTGGAAAAGGCAGGAAAGTTGCTGCAAAAGCGTTTTGGCTTGCTGGAAGCAGCAGCAAGCGCGAGGGCTTCTCTGCACGCTGCAAACACAAAACAGAAGCACCTACACGGCGAGAGGAGACTGCCTGACACCTGCTGCACTCAGTACAGCTCTGGGCTGCTGCCAGGGCGTGTATTTCAAGGAACTAGCCACGGGGACTCTGCACTGTGCTGGGAGAGTTTCTACAAGGTGAGCAGAAGCTGTTCGCCAGCACCCGCTTGCAGCGACCGAGTACGGCTTTCCACATTCTTCCCCGGCTCTCTTTCGCTTCTCCGCACAATCTGCGGCTGTACACAAGACGCCGCTGGCTGTGGTTCCGCGAAGCGCTGCTTTCTCGGCAAAACGCAGCTTCTCGTTCTTGACAGCTCTGCTATGCAGAAGCACAGGAAAGCCGGCAGAGCTGCTCCTCTAGCTGCTCTACGCAGACGCAACTGTAAATCAGCTAGACGTTGATCCTGTTGTGGAAAAGGCAGGAAAGTTGCTGCAAAAGCGTTTTGGCTTGCTGGAAGCAGCAGCAAGCGCGAGGGCTTCTCTGCACGCTGCAAACACAAAACAGAAGCACCTACACGGCGAGAGGAGACTGCCTGACACCTGCTGCACTCAGTACAGCTCTGGGCTGCTGCCAGGGCGTGTATTTCAAGGAACTAGCCACGGGGACTCTGCACTGTGCTGGGAGAGTTTCTACAAGGTGAGCAGAAGCTGTTCGCCAGCACCCGCTTGCAGCGACCGAGTACGGCTTTCCACATTCTTCCCCGGCTCTCTTTCGCTTCTCCGCACAGCCTGCGGCTGTACCCAAGACGCCGCTGGCTGTGGTTCCGCGAAGCGCTGCTTTCTCGGCAAAACGCAGCTTCTCGTTCTTGACAGCTCTGCTATGCAGAAGCACAGGAAAGCCGGCAGAGCTGCTCCTCTAGCTGCTCTACGCAGACGCAACTGTAAATCAGCTCGACGTTGATCCTGTTGTGGAAAAGGCAGGAAAGTTGCTGCAAAAGCGTTTTGGCTTGCTGGAAGCAGCAGCAAGCGCGAGGGCTTCTCTGCACGCTGCAAACACAAAACAGAAGCACCTACACGGCGAGAGGAGACTGCCTGACACCTGCTGCACTCAGTACAGCTCTGGGCTGCTGCCAGGGCGTGTATTTCAAGGAACTAGCCACGGGGACTCTGCACTGTGCTGGGAGAGTTTCTACAAGGTGAGCAGAAGCTGTTCGCCAGCACCCGCTTGCAGCGACCGAGTTCGGCTTTCCACATTCTTCCCCGGCTCTCTTTCGCTTCTCCGCACAGCCTGCGGCTGTACCCAAGACGCCGCTGGCTGTGGTTCCGCGAAGCGCTGCTTTCTCGGCAAAACGCAGCTTCTCGTTCTTGACAGCTCTGCTATGCAGAAGCACAGGAAAGCCGGCAGAGCTGCTCCTCTAGCTGCTCTACGCAGATGCAACTGTAAATCAGCTCGACGTTGATCCTGTTGTGGAAAAGGCAGGAAAGTTGCTGCAAAAGCGTTTTGGCTTGCTGGAAGCAGCAGCAAGCGCGAGGGCTTCTCTGCACGCTGCAAACACAAAACAGAAGCACCTACACGGCGAGAGGAGACTGCCTGACACCTGCTGCACTCAGTACAGCTCTGGGCTGCTGCCAGGGCGTGTATTTCAAGGAACTAGCCACGGGGACTCTGCACTGTGCTGGGAGAGTTTCTACAAGGTGAGCAGAAGCTGTTCGCCAGCACCCGCTTGCAGCGACCGAGTTCGGCTTTCCACATTCTTCCCCGGCTCTCTTTCGCTTCTCCGCGCAACCTGCGGCTGTACCCAAGACGCCGCTGGCTGTGGTTCCGCGAAGCGCTGCTTTCTCGGCAAAACGCAGCTTCTCGTTCTTGACAGCTCTGCTATGCAGAAGCACAGGAAAGCCGGCAGAGCTGCTCCTCTAGCTGCTCTACGCAGACGCAACTGTAAATCAGCTAGACGTTGATCCTGTTGTGGAAAAGGCAGGAAAGTTGCTGCAAAACCGTTTTGGCTTGCTGGAAGCAGCAGCAAGCGCGGGGGCTTCTCTGCACGCTGCAAACACAAAACAGAAGCACCTACACGGCGAGAGGAGACTGCCTGACACCTGCTGCACTCAGTACAGCTCTGGGCTGCTGCCAGGGCGTGTATTTCAAGGAACTAGCCACGGGGACTCTGCACTGTGCTGGGAGAGTTTCTACAAGGTGAGCAGAAGCTGTTCGCCAGCACCCGCTTGCAGCGACCGAGTACGGCTTTCCACATTCTTCCCCGGCTCTCTTTCGCTTCTCCGCACAATCTGCGGCTGTACACAAGACGCCGCTGGCTGTGGTTCCGCGAAGCGCTGCTTTCTCGGCAAAACGCAGCTTCTCGTTCTTGACAGCTCTGCTATGCAGAAGCACAGGAAAGCCGGCAGAGCTGCTCCTCTAGCTGCTCTACGCAGACGCAACTGTAAATCAGCTAGACGTTGATCCTGTTGTGGAAAAGGCAGGAAAGTTGCTGCAAAAGCGTTTTGGCTTGCTGGAAGCAGCAGCAAGCGCGAGGGCTTCTCTGCACGCTGCAAACACAAAACAGAAGCACCTACACGGCGAGAGGAGACTGCCTGACACCTGCTGCACTCAGTACAGCTCTGGGCTGCTGCCAGGGCGTGTATTTCAAGGAACTAGCCACGGGGACTCTGCACTGTGCTGGGAGAGTTTCTACAAGGTGAGCAGAAGCTGTTCGCCAGCACCCGCTTGCAGCGACCGAGTACGGCTTTCCACATTCTTCCCCGGCTCTCTTTCGCTTCTCCGCACAGCCTGCGGCTGTACCCAAGACGCCGCTGGCTGTGGTTCCGCGAAGCGCTGCTTTCTCGGCAAAACGCAGCTTCTCGTTCTTGACAGCTCTGCTATGCAGAAGCACAGGAAAGCCGGCAGAGCTGCTCCTCTAGCTGCTCTACGCAGACGCAACTGTAAATCAGCTCGACGTTGATCCTGTTGTGGAAAAGGCAGGAAAGTTGCTGCAAAAGCGTTTTGGCTTGCTGGAAGCAGCAGCAAGCGCGAGGGCTTCTCTGCACGCTGCAAACACAAAACAGAAGCACCTACACGGCGAGAGGAGACTGCCTGACACCTGCTGCACTCAGTACAGCTCTGGGCTGCTGCCAGGGCGTGTATTTCAAGGAACTAGCCACGGGGACTCTGCACTGTGCTGGGAGAGTTTCTACAAGGTGAGCAGAAGCTGTTCGCCAGCAGCCGCTTGCAGCGACCGAGTTCGGCTTTCCACATTCTTCCCCGGCTCTCTTTCGCTTCTCCGCGCAACCTGCGGCTGTACCCAAGACGCCGCTGGCTGTGGTTCCGCGAAGCGCTGCTTTCTCGGCAAAACGCAGCTTCTCGTTCTTGACAGCTCTGCTATGCAGAAGCACAGGAAAGCCGGCAGAGCTGCTCCTCTAGCTGCTCTACGCAGACGCAACTGTAAATCAGCTAGACGTTGATCCTGTTGTGGAAAAGGCAGGAAAGTTGCTGCAAAAGCGTTTTGGCTTGCTGGAAGCAGCAGCAAGCGCGAGGGCTTCTCTGCACGCTGCAAACACAAAACAGAAGCACCTACACGGCGAGAGGAGACTGCCTGACACCTGCTGCACTCAGTACAGCTCTGGGCTGCTGCCAGGGCGTGTATTTCAAGGAACTAGCCACGGGGACTCTGCACTGTGCTGGGAGAGTTTCTACAAGGTGAGCAGAAGCTGTTCGCCAGCACCCGCTTGCAGCGACCGAGTTCGGCTTTCCACATTCTTCCCCGGCTCTCTTTCGCTTCTCCGCACAGCCTGCGGCTGTACCCAAGACGCCGCTGGCTGTGGTTCCGCGAAGCGCTGCTTTCTCGGCAAAACGCAGCTTCTCGTTCTTGACAGCTCTGCTATGCAGAAGCACAGGAAAGCCGGCAGAGCTGCTCCTCTAGCTGCTCTACGCAGACGCAACTGTAAATCAGCTCGACGTTTATCCTGTTGTGGAAAAGGCAGGAAAGTTGCTGCAAAAGCGTTTTGGCTTGCTGGAAGCAGCAGCAAGCGCGAGGGCTTCTCTGCACGCTGCAAACACAAAACAGAAGCACCTACACGGCGAGAGGAGACTGCCTGACACCTGCTGCACTCAGTACAGCTCTGGGCTGCTGCCAGGGCGTGTATTTCAAGGAACTAGCCACGGGGACTCTGCACTGTGCTGGGAGAGTTTCTACAAGGTGAGCAGAAGCTGTTCGCCAGCACCCGCTTGCAGCGACCGAGTTCGGCTTTCCACATTCTTCCCCGGCTCTCTTTCGCTTCTCCGCGCAACCTGCGGCTGTACCCAAGACGCCGCTGGCTGTGGTTTCGCGAAGCGCTGCTTTCTCGGCAAAACGCAGCTTCTCGTTCTTGACAGCTCTGCTATGCAGAAGCACAGGAAAGCCGGCAGAGCTGCTCCTCTAGCTGCTCTACGCAGACGCAACTGTAAATCAGCTAGATATTGATCCTGTTGTGGAAATGGCAGGAAAGTTGCTGCAAAAGCGTTTTGGCTTGCTGGAAGCAGCAGCAAGCGCGAGGGCTTCTCTGCACGCTGCAAACACAAAACAGAAGCACCTACACGGCGAGAGGAGACTGCCTGACACCTGCTGCACTCAGTACAGCTCTGGGCTGCTGCCAGGGCGTGTATTTCAAGGAACTAGCCACGGGGACTCTGCACTGTGCTGGGAGAGTTTCTACAAGGTGAGCAGAAGCTGTTCGCCAGCACCCGCTTGCAGCGACCGAGTTCGGCTTTCCACATTCTTCCCCGGCTCTCTTTCGCTTCTCCGCACAACCTGCGGCTGTACCCAAGACGCCGCTGGCTGTGGTTCCGCGAAGCGCTGCTTTCTCGGCAAAACGCAGCTTCTCGTTCTTGACAGCTCTGCTATGCAGAAGCACAGGAAAGCCGGCAGAGCTGCTCCTCTAGCTGCTCTACGCAGACACAACTGTAAATCAGCTAGACGTTGATCCTGTTGTGGAAAAGGCAGGAAAGTTGCTGCAAAAGCGTTTTGGCTTGCTGGAAGCAGCAGCAAGCGCGAGGGCTTCTCTGCACGCTGCAAACACAAAACAGAAGCACCTACACGGCGAGAGGAGACTGCCTGACACCTGCTGCACTCAGTACAGCTCTGGGCTGCTGCCAGGGCGTGTATTTCAAGGAACTAGCCACGGGGACTCTGCACTGTGCTGGGAGAGTTTCTACAAGGTGAGCAGAAGCTGTTCGCCAGCACCCGCTTGCAGCGACCGAGTTCGGCTTTCCACATTCTTCCCCGGCTCTCTTTCGCTTCTCCGCACAACCTGCGGCTGTACCCAAGACGCCGCTGGCTGTGGTTTCGCGAAGCGCTGCTTTCTCGGCAAAACGCAGCTTCTCGTTCTTGACAGCTCTGCTATGCAGAAGCACAGGAAAGCCGGCAGAGCTGCTCCTCTAGCTGCTCTACGCAGACGCAACTGTAAATCAGCTAGACGTTGATCCTGTTGTGGAAAAGGCAGGAAAGTTGCTGCAAAAGCGTTTTGGCTTGCTGGAAGCAGCAGCAAGCGCGAGGGCTTCTCTGCACGCTGCAAACACAAAACAGAAGCACCTACACGGCGAGAGGAGACTGCCTGACACCTGCTGCACTCAGTACAGCTCTGGGCTGCTGCCAGGGCGTGTATTTCAAGGAACTAGCCACGGGGACTCTGCACTGTGCTGGGAGAGTTTCTACAAGGTGAGCAGAAGCTGTTCGCCAGCACCCGCTTGCAGCGACCGAGTTCGGCTTTCCACATTCTTCCCCGGCTCTCTTTCGCTTCTCCGCACAACCTGCGGCTGTACCCAAGACGCCGCTGGCTGTGGTTCCGCGAAGCGCTGCTTTCTCGGCAAAACGCAGCTTCTCGTTCTTGACAGCTCTGCTATGCAGAAGCACAGGAAAGCCGGCAGAGCTGCTCCTCTAGCTGCTCTACGCAGACGCAACTGTAAATCAGCTCGACGTTGATCCTGTTGTGGAAAAGGCAGGAAAGTTGCTGCAAAAGCGTTTTGGCTTGCTGGAAGCAGCAGCAAGCGCGAGGGCTTCTCTGCACGCTGCAAACACAAAACAGAAGCACCTACACGGCGAGAGGAGACTGCCTGACACCTGCTGCACTCAGTACAGCTCTGGGCTGCTGCCAGGGCGTGTATTTCAAGGAACTAGCCACGGGGACTCTGCACTGTGCTGGGAGAGTTTCTACAAGGTGAGCAGAAGCTGTTCGCCAGCACCCGCTTGCAGCGACCGAGTTCGGCTTTCCGCATTCTTCCCCGGCTCTCTTTCGCTTCTCCGCACAACCTGCGGCTGTACCCAAGACGCCGCTGGCTGTGGTTCCGCGAATCGCTGCTTTCTCGGCAAAACGCAGCTTCTCGTTCTTGACAGCTCTGCTATGCAGAAGCACAGGAAAGCCGGCAGAGCTGCTCCTCTAGCTGCTCTACGCAGACGCAACTGTAAATCAGCTAGACATTGATCCTGTTGTGGAAAAGGCAGGAAAGTTGCTGCAAAAGCGTTTTGGCTTGCTGGAAGCAGCAGCAAGCACGAGGGCTTCTCTGCACGCTGCAAACACAAAACAGAAGCACCTACACGGCGAGAGGAGACTGCCTGACACCTGCTGCACTCAGTACAGCTCTGGGCTGCTGCCAGGGCGTGTATTTCAAGGAACTAGCCACGGGGACTCTGCACTGTGCTGGGAGAGTTTCTACAAGGTGAGCAGAAGCTGTTCGCCAGCACCCGCTTGCAGCGACCGAGTTCGGCTTTCCACATTCTTCCCCGGCTCTCTTTCGCTTCTCCGCGCAACCTGCGGCTGTACCCAAGACGCCGCTGGCTGTGGTTTCGCGAAGCGCTGCTTTCTCGGCAAAACGCAGCTTCTCGTTCTTGACAGCTCTGCTATGCAGAAGCACAGGAAAGCCGGCAGAGCTGCTCCTCTAGCTGCTCTACGCAGACGCAACTGTAAATCAGCTAGATATTGATCCTGTTGTGGAAATGGCAGGAAAGTTGCTGCAAAAGCGTTTTGGCTTGCTGGAACCAGCAGCAAGCGCGAGGGCTTCTCTGCACGCTGCAAACACAAAACAGAAGCACCTACACGGCGAGAGGAGACTGCCTGACACCTGCTGCACTCAGTACAGCTCTGGGCTACTGCCAGGGCGTGTATTTCAAGGAACTAGCCACGGGGACTCTGCAATGTGCTGGGAGAGTTTCTACAAGGTGAGCAGAAGCTGTTCGCCAGCACCCGCTTGCAGCGACCGAGTTCGGCTTTCCACATTCTTCCCCGGCTCTCTTTCGCTTCTCCGCACAACCTGCGGCTGTACCCAAGACGCCGCTGGCTGTGGTTCCGCGAAGCGCTGCTTTCTCGGCAAAACGCAGCTTCTCGTTCTTGACAGCTCTGCTATGCAGAAGCACAGGAAAGCCGGCAGAGCTGCTCCTCTAGCTGCTCTACGCAGACGCAACTGTAAATCAGCTAGACGTTGATCCTGTTGTGGAAAAGGCAGGAAAGTTGCTGCAAAAGCGTTTTGGCTTGCTGGAAGCAGCAGCAAGCGCGAGGGCTTCTCTGCACGCTGCAAACACAAAACAGAAGCACCTACACGGCGAGAGGAGACTGCCTGACACCTGCTGCACTCAGTACAGCTCTGGGCTGCTGCCAGGGCGTGTATTTCAAGGAACTAGCCACGGGGACTCTGCACTGTGCTGGGAGAGTTTCTACAAGGTGAGCAGAAGCTGTTCGCCAGCACCCGCTTGCAGCGACCGAGTTCGGCTTTCCACATTCTTCCCCGGCTCTCTTTCGCTTCTCCGCACAACCTGCGGCTGTACCCAAGACGCCGCTGGCTGTGGTTCCGCGAAGCGCTGCTTTCTCGGCAAAACGCAGCTTCTCGTTCTTGACAGCTCTGCTATGCAGAAGCACAGGAAAGCCGGCAGAGCTGCTCCTCTAGCTGCTCTACGCAGACGCAACTGTAAATCAGCTAGACATTGATCCTGTTGTGGAAAAGGCAGGAAAGTTGCTGCAAAAGCGTTTTGGCTTGCTGGAAGCAGCAGCAAGCGCGAGGGCTTCTCTGCACGCTGCAAACACAAAACAGAAGCACCTACACGGCGAGAGGAGACTGCCTGACACCTGCTGCACTCAGTACAGCTCTGGGCTGCTGCCAGGGCGTGTATTTCAAGGAACTAGCCACGGGGACTCTGCACTGTGCTGGGAGAGTTTCTACAAGGTGAGCAGAAGCTGTTCGCCAGCACCCGCTTGCAGCGACCGAGTTCGGCTTTCCACATTCTTCCCCGGCTCTCTTTCGCTTCTCCGCACAACCTGCGGCTGTACCCAAGACGCCGCTGGCTGTGGTTCCGCGAAGCGCTGCTTTCTCGGCAAAACGCAGCTTCTCGTTCTTGACAGCTCTGCTATGCAGAAGCACAGGAAAGCCGGCAGAGCTGCTCCTCTAGCTGCTCTACGCAGACGCAACTGTAAATCAGCTAGACATTGATCCTGTTGTGGAAAAGGCAGGAAAGTTGCTGCAAAAGCGTTTTGGCTTGCTGGAAGCAGCAGCAAGCGCGAGGGCTTCTCTGCACGCTGCAAACACAAAACAGAAGCACCTACACGGCGAGAGGAGACTGCCTGACACCTGCTGCACTCAGTACAGCTCTGGGCTGCTGCCAGGGCGTGTATTTCAAGGAACTAGCCACGGGGACTCTGCACTGTGCTGGGAGAGTTTCTACAAGGTGAGCAGAAGCTGTTCGCCAGCACCCGCTTGCAGCGACCGAGTTCGGCTTTCCACATTCTTCCCCGGCTCTCTTTCGCTTCTCCGCACAACCTGCGGCTGTACCCAAGACGCCGCTGGCTGTGGTTCCGCGAAGCGCTGCTTTCTCGGCAAAACGCAGCTTCTCGTTCTTGACAGCTCTGCTATGCAGAAGCACAGGAAAGCCGGCAGAGCTGCTCCTCTAGCTGCTCTACGCAGACGCAACTGTAAATCAGCTAGACGTTGATCCTGTTGTGGAAAAGGCAGGAAAGTTGCTGCAAAAGCGTTTTGGCTTGCTGGAAGCAGCAGCAAGCGCGAGGGCTTCTCTGCACGCTGCAAACACAAAACAGAAGCACCTACACGGCGAGAGGAGACTGCCTGACACCTGCTGCACTCAGTACAGCTCTGGGCTGCTGCCAGGGCGTGTATTTCAAGGAACTAGCCACGGGGACTCTGCACTGTGCTGGGAGAGTTTCTACAAGGTGAGCAGAAGCTGTTCGCCAGCACCCGCTTGCAGCGACCGAGTTCGGCTTTCCACATTCTTCCCCGGCTCTCTTTCGCTTCTCCGCACAACCTGCGGCTGTACCCAAGACGCCGCTGGCTGTGGTTCCGCGAAGCGCTGCTTTCTCGGCAAAACGCAGCTTCTCGTTCTTGACAGCTCTGCTATGCAGAAGCACAGGAAAGCCGGCAGAGCTGCTCCTCTAGCTGCTCTACGCAGACGCAACTGTAAATCAGCTCGACGTTGATCCTGTTGTGGAAAAGGCAGGAAAGTTGCTGCAAAAGCGTTTTGGCTTGCTGGAAGCAGCAGCAAGCGCGAGGGCTTCTCTGCACGCTGCAAACACAAAACAGAAGCACCTACACGGCGAGAGGAGACTGCCTGACACCTGCTGCACTCAGTACAGCTCTGGGCTGCTGCCAGGGCGTGTATTTCAAGGAACTAGCCACGGGGACTCTGCACTGTGCTGGGAGAGTTTCTACAAGGTGAGCAGAAGCTGTTCGCCAGCACCCGCTTGCAGCGACCGAGTTCGGCTTTCCGCATTCTTCCCCGGCTCTCTTTCGCTTCTCCGCACAACCTGCGGCTGTACCCAAGACGCCGCTGGCTGTGGTTCCGCGAAGCGCTGCTTTCTCGGCAAAACGCAGCTTCTCGTTCTTGACAGCTCTGCTATGCAGAAGCACAGGAAAGCCGGCAGAGCTGCTCCTCTAGCTGCTCTACGCAGACGCAACTGTAAATCAGCTAGACATTGATCCTGTTGTGGAAAAGGCAGGAAAGTTGCTGCAAAAGCGTTTTGGCTTGCTGGAAGCAGCAGCAAGCGCGAGGGCTTCTCTGCACGCTGCAAACACAAAACAGAAGCACCTACACGGCGAGAGGAGACTGCCTGACACCTGCTGCACTCAGTACAGCTCTGGGCTGCTGCCAGGGCGTGTATTTCAAGGAACTAGCCACGGGGACTCTGCACTGTGCTGGGAGAGTTTCTACAAGGTGAGCAGAAGCTGTTCGCCAGCACCCGCTTGCAGCGACCGAGTTCGGCTTTCCACATTCTTCCCCGGCTCTCTTTCGCTTCTCCGCGCAACCTGCGGCTGTACCCAAGACGCCGCTGGCTGTGGTTTCGCGAAGCGCTGCTTTCTCGGCAAAACGCAGCTTCTCGTTCTTGACAGCTCTGCTATGCAGAAGCACAGGAAAGCCGGCAGAGCTGCTCCTCTAGCTGCTCTACGCAGACGCAACTGTAAATCAGCTAGATATTGATCCTGTTGTGGAAATGGCAGGAAAGTTGCTGCAAAAGCGTTTTGGCTTGCTGGAAGCAGCAGCAAGCGCGAGGGCTTCTCTGCACGCTGCAAACACAAAACAGAAGCACCTACACGGCGAGAGGAGACTGCCTGACACCTGCTGCACTCAGTACAGCTCTGGGCTGCTGCCAGGGCGTGTATTTCAAGGAACTAGCCACGGGGACTCTGCACTGTGCTGGGAGAGTTTCTACAAGGTGAGCAGAAGCTGTTCGCCAGCACCCGCTTGCAGCGACCGAGTTCGGCTTTCCACATTCTTCCCCGGCTCTCTTTCGCTTCTCCGCACAACCTGCGGCTGTACCCAAGACGCCGCTGGCTGTGGTTCCGCGAAGCGCTGCTTTCTCGGCAAAACGCAGCTTCTCGTTCTTGACAGCTCTGCTATGCAGAAGCACAGGAAAGCCGGCAGAGCTGCTCCTCTAGCTGCTCTACGCAGACGCAACTGTAAATCAGCTAGACATTGATCCTGTTGTGGAAAAGGCAGGAAAGTTGCTGCAAAAGCGTTTTGGCTTGCTGGAAGCAGCAGCAAGCGCGAGGGCTTCTCTGCACGCTGCAAACACAAAACAGAAGCACCTACACGGCGAGAGGAGACTGCCTGACACCTGCTGCACTCAGTACAGCTCTGGGCTGCTGCCAGGGCGTGTATTTCAAGGAACTAGCCACGGGGACTCTGCACTGTGCTGGGAGAGTTTCTACAAGGTGAGCAGAAGCTGTTCGCCAGCACCCGCTTGCAGCGACCGAGTTCGGCTTTCCACATTCTTCCCCGGCTCTCTTTCGCTTCTCCGCGCAACCTGCGGCTGTACCCAAGACGCCGCTGGCTGTGGTTTCGCGAAGCGCTGCTTTCTCGGCAAAACGCAGCTTCTCGTTCTTGACAGCTCTGCTATGCAGAAGCACAGGAAAGCCGGCAGAGCTGCTCCTCTAGCTGCTCTACGCAGACGCAACTGTAAATCAGCTAGATATTGATCCTGTTGTGGAAATGGCAGGAAAGTTGCTGCAAAAGCGTTTTGGCTTGCTGGAAGCAGCAGCAAGCGCGAGGGCTTCTCTGCACGCTGCAAACACAAAACAGAAGCACCTACACGGCGAGAGGAGACTGCCTGACACCTGCTGCACTCAGTACAGCTCTGGGCTGCTGCCAGGGCGTGTATTTCAAGGAACTAGCCACGGGGACTCTGCACTGTGCTGGGAGAGTTTCTACAAGGTGAGCAGAAGCTGTTCGCCAGCACCCGCTTGCAGCGACCGAGTTCGGCTTTCCACATTCTTCCCCGGCTCTCTTTCGCTTCTCCGCACAACCTGCGGCTGTACCCAAGACGCCGCTGGCTGTGGTTCCGCGAAGCGCTGCTTTCTCGGCAAAACGCAGCTTCTCGTTCTTGACAGCTCTGCTATGCAGAAGCACAGGAAAGCCGGCAGAGCTGCTCCTCTAGCTGCTCTACGCAGACGCAACTGTAAATCAGCTAGACATTGATCCTGTTGTGGAAAAGGCAGGAAAGTTGCTGCAAAAGCGTTTTGGCTTGCTGGAAGCAGCAGCAAGCGCGAGGGCTTCTCTGCACGCTGCAAACACAAAACAGAAGCACCTACACGGCGAGAGGAGACTGCCTGACACCTGCTGCACTCAGTACAGCTCTGGGCTGCTGCCAGGGCGTGTATTTCAAGGAACTAGCCACGGGGACTCTGCACTGTGCTGGGAGAGTTTCTACAAGGTGAGCAGAAGCTGTTCGCCAGCACCCGCTTGCAGCGACCGAGTTCGGCTTTCCGCATTCTTCCCCGGCTCTCTTTCGCTTCTCCGCACAACCTGCGGCTGTACCCAAGACGCCGCTGGCTGTGGTTCCGCGAAGCGCTGCTTTCTCGGCAAAACGCAGCTTCTCGTTCTTGACAGCTCTGCTATGCAGAAGCACAGGAAAGCCGGCAGAGCTGCTCCTCTAGCTGCTCTACGCAGACGCAACTGTAAATCAGCTAGACATTGATCCTGTTGTGGAAAAGGCAGGAAAGTTGCTGCAAAAGCGTTTTGGCTTGCTGGAAGCAGCAGCAAGCGCGAGGGCTTCTCTGCACGCTGCAAACACAAAACAGAAGCACCTACACGGCGAGAGGAGACTGCCTGACACCTGCTGCACTCAGTACAGCTCTGGGCTGCTGCCAGGGCGTGTATTTCAAGGAACTAGCCACGGGGACTCTGCACTGTGCTGGGAGAGTTTCTACAAGGTGAGCAGAAGCTGTTCGCCAGCACCCGCTTGCAGCGACCGAGTTCGGCTTTCCACATTCTTCCCCGGCTCTCTTTCGCTTCTCCGCGCAACCTGCGGCTGTACCCAAGACGCCGCTGGCTGTGGTTTCGCGAAGCGCTGCTTTCTCGGCAAAACGCAGCTTCTCGTTCTTGACAGCTCTGCTATGCAGAAGCACAGGAAAGCCGGCAGAGCTGCTCCTCTAGCTGCTCTACGCAGACGCAACTGTAAATCAGCTAGATATTGATCCTGTTGTGGAAATGGCAGGAAAGTTGCTGCAAAAGCGTTTTGGCTTGCTGGAAGCAGCAGCAAGCGCGAGGGCTTCTCTGCACGCTGCAAACACAAAACAGAAGCACCTACACGGCGAGAGGAGACTGCCTGACACCTGCTGCACTCAGTACAGCTCTGGGCTGCTGCCAGGGCGTGTATTTCAAGGAACTAGCCACGGGGACTCTGCACTGTGCTGGGAGAGTTTCTACAAGGTGAGCAGAAGCTGTTCGCCAGCACCCGCTTGCAGCGACCGAGTTCGGCTTTCCACATTCTTCCCCGGCTCTCTTTCGCTTCTCCGCACAACCTGCGGCTGTACCCAAGACGCCGCTGGCTGTGGTTCCGCGAAGCGCTGCTTTCTCGGCAAAACGCAGCTTCTCGTTCTTGACAGCTCTGCTATGCAGAAGCACAGGAAAGCCGGCAGAGCTGCTCCTCTAGCTGCTCTACGCAGACGCAACTGTAAATCAGCTAGACATTGATCCTGTTGTGGAAAAGGCAGGAAAGTTGCTGCAAAAGCGTTTTGGCTTGCTGGAAGCAGCAGCAAGCGCGAGGGCTTCTCTGCACGCTGCAAACACAAAACAGAAGCACCTACACGGCGAGAGGAGACTGCCTGACACCTGCTGCACTCAGTACAGCTCTGGGCTGCTGCCAGGGCGTGTATTTCAAGGAACTAGCCACGGGGACTCTGCACTGTGCTGGGAGAGTTTCTACAAGGTGAGCAGAAGCTGTTCGCCAGCACCCGCTTGCAGCGACCGAGTTCGGCTTTCCACATTCTTCCCCGGCTCTCTTTCGCTTCTCCGCACAACCTGCGGCTGTACCCAAGACGCCGCTGGCTGTGGTTCCGCGAAGCGCTGCTTTCTCGGCAAAACGCAGCTTCTCGTTCTTGACAGCTCTGCTATGCAGAAGCACAGGAAAGCCGGCAGAGCTGCTCCTCTAGCTGCTCTACGCAGACGCAACTGTAAATCAGCTCGACGTTGATCCTGTTGTGGAAAAGGCAGGAAAGTTGCTGCAAAAGCGTTTTGGCTTGCTGGAAGCAGCAGCAAGCGCGAGGGCTTCTCTGCACGCTGCAAACACAAAACAGAAGCACCTACACGGCGAGAGGAGACTGCCTGACACCTGCTGCACTCAGTACAGCTCTGGGCTGCTGCCAGGGCGTGTATTTCAAGGAACTAGCCACGGGGACTCTGCAATGTGCTGGGAGAGTTTCTACAAGGTGAGCAGAAGCTGTTCGCCAGCACCCGCTTGCAGCGACCGAGTTCGGCTTTCCACATTCTTCCCCGGCTCTCTTTCGCTTCTCCGCACAACCTGCGGCTGTACCCAAGACGCCGCTGGCTGTGGTTCCGCGAAGCGCTGCTTTCTCGGCAAAACGCAGCTTCTCGTTCTTGACAGCTCTGCTATGCAGAAGCACAGGAAAGCCGGCAGAGCTGCTCCTCTAGCTGCTCTACGCAGACGCAACTGTAAATCAGCTAGACGTTGATCCTGTTGTGGAAAAGGCAGGAAAGTTGCTGCAAAAGCGTTTTGGCTTGCTGGAAGCAGCAGCAAGCGCGAGGGCTTCTCTGCACGCTGCAAACACAAAACAGAAGCACCTACACGGCGAGAGGAGACTGCCTGACACCTGCTGCACTCAGTACAGCTCTGGGCTGCTGCCAGGGCGTGTATTTCAAGGAACTAGCCACGGGGACTCTGCACTGTGCTGGGAGAGTTTCTACAAGGTGAGCAGAAGCTGTTCGCCAGCACCCGCTTGCAGCGACCGAGTTCGGCTTTCCACATTCTTCCCCGGCTCTCTTTCGCTTCTCCGCACAACCTGCGGCTGTACCCAAGACGCCGCTGGCTGTGGTTCCGCGAAGCGCTGCTTTCTCGGCAAAACGCAGCTTCTCGTTCTTGACAGCTCTGCTATGCAGAAGCACAGGAAAGCCGGCAGAGCTGCTCCTCTAGCTGCTCTACGCAGACGCAACTGTAAATCAGCTCGACGTTGATCCTGTTGTGGAAAAGGCAGGAAAGTTGCTGCAAAAGCGTTTTGGCTTGCTGGAAGCAGCAGCAAGCGCGAGGGCTTCTCTGCACGCTGCAAACACAAAACAGAAGCACCTACACGGCGAGAGGAGACTGCCTGACACCTGCTGCACTCAGTACAGCTCTGGGCTGCTGCCAGGGCGTGTATTTCAAGGAACTAGCCACGGGGACTCTGCACTGTGCTGGGAGAGTTTCTACAAGGTGAGCAGAAGCTGTTCGCCAGCACCCGCTTGCAGCGACCGAGTTCGGCTTTCCGCATTCTTCCCCGGCTCTCTTTCGCTTCTCCGCACAACCTGCGGCTGTACCCAAGACGCCGCTGGCTGTGGTTCCGCGAAGCGCTGCTTTCTCGGCAAAACGCAGCTTCTCGTTCTTGACAGCTCTGCTATGCAGAAGCACAGGAAAGCCGGCAGAGCTGCTCCTCTAGCTGCTCTACGCAGACGCAACTGTAAATCAGCTAGACATTGATCCTGTTGTGGAAAAGGCAGGAAAGTTGCTGCAAAAGCGTTTTGGCTTGCTGGAAGCAGCAGCAAGCGCGAGGGCTTCTCTGCACGCTGCAAACACAAAACAGAAGCACCTACACGGCGAGAGGAGACTGCCTGACACCTGCTGCACTCAGTACAGCTCTGGGCTGCTGCCAGGGCGTGTATTTCAAGGAACTAGCCACGGGGACTCTGCACTGTGCTGGGAGAGTTTCTACAAGGTGAGCAGAAGCTGTTCGCCAGCAGCCGCTTGCAGCGACCGAGTTCGGCTTTCCACATTCTTCCCCGGCTCTCTTTCGCTTCTCCGCGCAACCTGCGGCTGTACCCAAGACGCCGCTGGCTGTGGTTCCGCGAAGCGCTGCTTTCTCGGCAAAACGCAGCTTCTCGTTCTTGACAGCTCTGCTATGCAGAAGCACAGGAAAGCCGGCAGAGCTGCTCCTCTAGCTGCTCTACGCAGACGCAACTGTAAATCAGCTAGACGTTGATCCTGTTGTGGAAAAGGCAGGAAAGTTGCTGCAAAAGCGTTTTGGCTTGCTGGAAGCAGCAGCAAGCGCGAGGGCTTCTCTGCACGCTGCAAACACAAAACAGAAGCACCTACACGGCGAGAGGAGACTGCCTGACACCTGCTGCACTCAGTACAGCTCTGGGCTGCTGCCAGGGCGTGTATTTCAAGGAACTAGCCACGGGGACTCTGCACTGTGCTGGGAGAGTTTCTACAAGGTGAGCAGAAGCTGTTCGCCAGCACCCGCTTGCAGCGACCGAGTTCGGCTTTCCACATTCTTCCCCGGCTCTCTTTCGCTTCTCCGCACAACCTGCGGCTGTACCCAAGACGCCGCTGGCTGTGGTTCCGCGAAGCGCTGCTTTCTCGGCAAAACGCAGCTTCTCGTTCTTGACAGCTCTGCTATGCAGAAGCACAGGAAAGCCGGCAGAGCTGCTCCTCTAGCTGCTCTACGCAGACGCAACTGTAAATCAGCTCGACGTTGATCCTGTTGTGGAAAAGGCAGGAAAGTTGCTGCAAAAGCGTTTTGGCTTGCTGGAAGCAGCAGCAAGCGCGAGGGCTTCTCTGCACGCTGCAAACACAAAACAGAAGCACCTACACGGCGAGAGGAGACTGCCTGACACCTGCTGCACTCAGTACAGGTCTGGGCTGCTGCCAGGGCGTGTATTTCAAGGAACTAGCCACGGGGACTCTGCACTGTGCTGGGAGAGTTTCTACAAGGTGAGCAGAAGCTGTTCGCCAGCACCCGCTTGCAGCGACCGAGTTCGGCTTTCCGCATTCTTCCCCGGCTCTCTTTCGCTTCTCCGCACAACCTGCGGCTGTACCCAAGACGCCGCTGGCTGTGGTTCCGCGAATCGCTGCTTTCTCGGCAAAACGCAGCTTCTCGTTCTTGACAGCTCTGCTATGCAGAAGCACAGGAAAGCCGGCAGAGCTGCTCCTCTAGCTGCTCTACGCAGACGCAACTGTAAATCAGCTAGACATTGATCCTGTTGTGGAAAAGGCAGGAAAGTTGCTGCAAAAGCGTTTTGGCTTGCTGGAAGCAGCAGCAAGCGCGAGGGCTTCTCTGCACGCTGCAAACACAAAACAGAAGCACCTACACGGCGAGAGGAGACTGCCTGACACCTGCTGCACTCAGTACAGCTCTGGGCTGCTGCCAGGGCGTGTATTTCAAGGAACTAGCCACGGGGACTCTGCACTGTGCTGGGAGAGTTTCTACAAGGTGAGCAGAAGCTGTTCGCCAGCACCCGCTTGCAGCGACCGAGTTCGGCTTTCCACATTCTTCCCCGGCTCTCTTTCGCTTCTCCGCACAACCTGCGGCTGTACCCAAGACGCCGCTGGCTGTGGTTTCGCGAAGCGCTGCTTTCTCAGCAAAACGCAGCTTCTCGTTCTTGACAGCTCTGCTATGCAGAAGCACAGGAAAGCCGGCAGAGCTGCTCCTCTAGCTGCTCTACGCAGACGCAACTGTAAATCAGCTAGATATTGATCCTGTTGTGGAAATGGCAGGAAAGTTGCTGCAAAAGCGTTTTGGCTTGCTGGAACCAGCAGCAAGCGCGAGGGCTTCTCTGCACGCTGCAAACACAAAACAGAAGCACCTACACGGCGAGAGGAGACTGCCTGACACCTGCTGCACTCAGTACAGCTCTGGGCTGCTGCCAGGGCGTGTATTTCAAGGAACTAGCCACGGGGACTCTGCAATGTGCTGGGAGAGTTTCTACAAGGTGAGCAGAAGCTGTTCGCCAGCACCCGCTTGCAGCGACCGAGTTCGGCTTTCCACATTCTTCCCCGGCTCTCTTTCGCTTCTCCGCACAACCTGCGGCTGTACCCAAGACGCCGCTGGCTGTGGTTCCGCGAAGCGCTGCTTTCTCGGCAAAACGCAGCTTCTCGTTCTTGACAGCTCTGCTATGCAGAAGCACAGGAAAGCCGGCAGAGCTGCTCCTCTAGCTGCTCTACGCAGACGCAACTGTAAATCAGCTAGACGTTGATCCTGTTGTGGAAAAGGCAGGAAAGTTGCTGCAAAAGCGTTTTGGCTTGCTGGAAGCAGCAGCAAGCGCGAGGGCTTCTCTGCACGCTGCAAACACAAAACAGAAGCACCTACACGGCGAGAGGAGACTGCCTGACACCTGCTGCACTCAGTACAGCTCTGGGCTGCTGCCAGGGCGTGTATTTCAAGGAACTAGCCACGGGGACTCTGCACTGTGCTGGGAGAGTTTCTACAAGGTGAGCAGAAGCTGTTCGCCAGCACCCGCTTGCAGCGACCGAGTTCGGCTTTCCACATTCTTCCCCGGCTCTCTTTCGCTTCTCTGCACAACCTGCGGCTGTACCCAAGACGCCGCTGGCTGTGGTTCCGCGAAGCGCTGCTTTCTCGGCAAAACGCAGCTTCTCGTTCTTGACAGCTCTGCTATGCAGAAGCACAGGAAAGCCGGCAGAGCTGCTCCTCTAGCTGCTCTACGCAGACGCAACTGTAAATCAGCTAGACATTGATCCTGTTGTGGAAAAGGCAGGAAAGTTGCTGCAAAAGCGTTTTGGCTTGCTGGAAGCAGCAGCAAGCGCGAGGGCTTCTCTGCACGCTGCAAACACAAAACAGAAGCACCTACACGGTGAGAGGAGACTGCCTGACACCTGCTGCACTCAGTACAGCTCTGGGCTGCTGCCAGGGCGTGTATTTCAAGGAACTAGCCACGGGGACTCTGCACTGTGCTGGGAGAGTTTCTACAAGGTGAGCAGAAGCTGTTCGCCAGCACCCGCTTGCAGCGACCGAGTTCGGCTTTCCACATTCTTCCCCGGCTCTCTTTCGCTTCTCCGCACAACCTGCGGCTGTACCCAAGACGCCGCTGGCTGTGGTTCCGCGAAGCGCTGCTTTCTCGGCAAAACGCAGCTTCTCGTTCTTGACAGCTCTGCTATGCAGAAGCACAGGAAAGCCGGCAGAGCTGCTCCTCTAGCTGCTCTACGCAGACGCAACTGTAAATCAGCTAGACATTGATCCTGTTGTGGAAAAGGCAGGAAAGTTGCTGCAAAAGCGTTTTGGCTTGCTGGAAGCAGCAGCAAGCGCGAGGGCTTCTCTGCACGCTGCAAACACAAAACAGAAGCACCTACACGGCGAGAGGAGACTGCCTGACACCTGCTGCACTCAGTACAGCTCTGGGCTGCTGCCAGGGCGTGTATTTCAAGGAACTAGCCACGGGGACTCTGCACTGTGCTGGGAGAGTTTCTACAAGGTGAGCAGAAGCTGTTCGCCAGCACCCGCTTGCAGCGACCGAGTTCGGCTTTCCACATTCTTCCCCGGCTCTCTTTCGCTTCTCCGCACAACCTGCGGCTGTACCCAAGACGCCGCTGGCTGTGGTTCCGCGAAGCGCTGCTTTCTCGGCAAAACGCAGCTTCTCGTTCTTGACAGCTCTGCTATGCAGAAGCACAGGAAAGCCGGCAGAGCTGCTCCTCTAGCTGCTCTACGCAGACGCAACTGTAAATCAGCTAGACGTTGATCCTGTTGTGGAAAAGGCAGGAAAGTTGCTGCAAAAGCGTTTTGGCTTGCTGGAAGCAGCAGCAAGCGCGAGGGCTTCTCTGCACGCTGCAAACACAAAACAGAAGCACCTACACGGCGAGAGGAGACTGCCTGACACCTGCTGCACTCAGTACAGCTCTGGGCTGCTGCCAGGGCGTGTATTTCAAGGAACTAGCCACGGGGACTCTGCACTGTGCTGGGAGAGTTTCTACAAGGTGAGCAGAAGCTGTTCGCCAGCACCCGCTTGCAGCGACCGAGTTCGGCTTTCCACATTCTTCCCCGGCTCTCTTTCGCTTCTCCGCACAACCTGCGGCTGTACCCAAGACGCCGCTGGCTGTGGTTCCGCGAAGCGCTGCTTTCTCGGCAAAACGCAGCTTCTCGTTCTTGACAGCTCTGCTATGCAGAAGCACAGGAAAGCCGGCAGAGCTGCTCCTCTAGCTGCTCTACGCAGACGCAACTGTAAATCAGCTAGACGTTGATCCTGTTGTGGAAAAGGCAGGAAAGTTGCTGCAAAACCGTTTTGGCTTGCTGGAAGCAGCAGCAAGCGCGGGGGCTTCTCTGCACGCTGCAAACACAAAACAGAAGCACCTACACGGCGAGAGGAGACTGCCTGACACCTGCTGCACTCAGTACAGCTCTGGGCTGCTGCCAGGGCGTGTATTTCAAGGAACTAGCCACGGGGACTCTGCACTGTGCTGGGAGAGTTTCTACAAGGTGAGCAGAAGCTGTTCGCCAGCACCCGCTTGCAGCGACCGAGTACGGCTTTCCACATTCTTCCCCGGCTCTCTTTCGCTTCTCCGCACAACCTGCGGCTGTACACAAGACGCCGCTGGTTGTGGTTCCGCGAAGCGCTGCTTTCTCGGCAAAACGCAGCTTCTCGTTCTTGACAGCTCTGCTATGCAGAAGCACAGGAAAGCCGGCAGAGCTGCTCCTCTAGCTGCTCTACGCAGACGCAACTGTAAATCAGCTAGACATTGATCCTGTTGTGGAAAAGGCAGGAAAGTTGCTGCAAAAGCGTTTTGGCTTGCTGGAAGCAGCAGCAAGCGCGAGGGCTTCTCTGCACGCTGCAAACACAAAACAGAAGCACCTACACGGCGAGAGGAGACTGCCTGACACCTGCTGCACTCAGTACAGCTCTGGGCTGCTGCCAGGGCGTGTATTTCAAGGAACTAGCCACGGGGACTCTGCACTGTGCTGGGAGAGTTTCTACAAGGTGAGCAGAAGCTGTTCGCCAGCACCCGCTTGCAGCGACCGAGTTCGGCTTTCCACATTCTTCCCCGGCTCTCTTTCGCTTCTCCGCACAACCTGCGGCTGTACCCAAGACGCCGCTGGCTGTGGTTCCGCGAAGCGGTGTTTTCTCGGCAAAACGCAGCTTCTCGTTCTTGACAGCTCTGCTATGCAGAAGCACAGGAAAGCCGGCAGAGCTGCTCCTCTAGCTGCTCTACGCAGACGCAACTGTAAATCAGCTAGACGTTGATCCTGTTGTGGAAAAGGCAGGAAAGTTGCTGCAAAAGCGTTTTGGCTTGCTGGAAGCAGCAGCAAGCGCGAGGGCTTCTCTGCACGCTGCAAACACAAAACAGAAGCACCTACACGGCGAGAGGAGACTGCCTGACACCTGCTGCACTCAGTACAGCTCTGGGCTGCTGCCAGGGCGTGTATTTCAAGGAACTAGCCACGGGGACTCTGCACTGTGCTGGGAGAGTTTCTACAAGGTGAGCAGAAGCTGTTCGCCAGCACCCGCTTGCAGCGACCGAGTTCGGCTTTCCACATTCTTCCCCGGCTCTCTTTCGCTTCTCCGCACAGCCTGCGGCTGTACCCAAGACGCCGCTGGCTGTGGTTCCGCGAAGCGCTGCTTTCTCGGCAAAACGCAGCTTCTCGTTCTTGACAGCTCTGCTATGCAGAAGCACAGGAAAGCCGCAGAGCTGCTCCTCTAGCTGCTCTACGCAGACGCAACTGTAAATCAGCTCGACGTTGATCCTGTTGTGGAAAAGGCAGGAAAGTTGCTGCAAAAGCGTTTTGGCTTGCTGGAAGCAGCAGCAAGCGCGAGGGCTTCTCTGCACGCTGCAAACACAAAACAGAAGCACCTACACGGCGAGAGGAGACTGCCTGACACCTGCTGCACTCAGTACAGCTCTGGGCTGCTGCCAGGGCGTGTATTTCAAGGAACTAGCCACGGGGACTCTGCACTGTGCTGGGAGAGTTTCTACAAGGTGAGCAGAAGCTGTTCGCCAGCACCCGCTTGCAGCGACCGAGTTCGGCTTTCCACATTCTTCCCCGGCTCTCTTTCGCTTCTCCGCACAACCTGCGGCTGTACCCAAGACGCCGCTGGCTGTGGTTCCGCGAAGCGCTGCTTTCTCGGCAAAACGCAGCTTCTCGTTCTTGACAGCTCTGCTATGCAGAAGCACAGGAAAGCCGGCAGAGCTGCTCCTCTAGCTGCTCTACGCAGACGCAACTGTAAATCAGCTAGATGTTGATCCTGTTGTGGAAAAGGCAGGAAAGTTGCTGCAAAAGCGTTTTGGCTTGCTGGAAGCAGCAGCAAGCGCGAGGGCTTCTCTGCACGCTGCAAACACAAAACAGAAGCACCTACACGGCGAGAGGAGACTGCCTGACACCTGCTGCACTCAGTACAGCTCTGGGCTGCTGCCAGGGCGTGTATTTCAAGGAACTAGCCACGGGGACTCTGCACTGTGCTGGGAGAGTTTCTACAAGGTGAGCAGAAGCTGTTCGCCAGCACCCGCTTGCAGCGACCGAGTTCGGCTTTCCACATTCTTCCCCGGCTCTCTTTCGCTTCTCCGCACAGCCTGCGGCTGTACCCAAGACGCCGCTGGCTGTGGTTCCGCGAAGCGCTGCTTTCTCGGCAAAACGCAGCTTCTCGTTCTTGACAGCTCTGCTATGCAGAAGCACAGGAAAGCCGCAGAGCTGCTCCTCTAGCTGCTCTACGCAGACGCAACTGTAAATCAGCTCGACGTTGATCCTGTTGTGGAAAAGGCAGGAAAGTTGCTGCAAAAGCGTTTTGGCTTGCTGGAAGCAGCAGCAAGCGCGGGGGCTTCTCTGCACGCTGCAAACACAAAACAGAAGCACCTACACGGCGAGAGGAGACTGCCTGACACCTGCTGCACTCAGTACAGCTCTGGGCTGCTGCCAGGGCGTGTATTTCAAGGAACTAGCCACGGGGACTCTGCACTGTGCTGGGAGAGTTTCTACAAGGTGAGCAGAAGCTGTTCGCCAGCACCCGCTTGCAGCGACCGAGTTCGGCTTTCCACATTCTTCCCCGGCTCTCTTTCGCTTCTCCGCACAACCTGCGGCTGTACCCAAGACGCCGCTGGCTGTGGTTCCGCGAAGCGCTGCTTTCTCGGCAAAACGCAGCTTCTCGTTCTTGACAGCTCTGCTATGCAGAAGCACAGGAAAGCCGGCAGAGCTGCTCCTCTAGCTGCTCTACGCAGACGCAACTGTAAATCAGCTAGACATTGATCCTGTTGTGGAAATGGCAGGAAAGTTGCTGCAAAAGCGTTTTGGCTTGCTGGAAGCAGCAGCAAGCGCGAGGGCTTCTCTGCACGCTGCAAACACAAAACAGAAGCACCTACACAGCGAGAGGAGACTGCCTGACACCTGCTGCACTCAGTACAGCTCTGGGCTGCTGCCAGGGCGTGTATTTCAAGGAACTAGCCACGGGGACTCTGCACTGTGCTGGGAGAGTTTCTACAAGGTGAGCAGAAGCTGTTCGCCAGCACCCGCTTGCAGCGACCGAGTTCGGCTTTCCGCATTCTTCCCCGGCTCTCTTTCGCTTCTCCGCACAACCTGCGGCTGTACCCAAGACGCCGCTGGCTGTGGTTCCGCGAAGCGCTGCTTTCTCGGCAAAACGCAGCTTCTCGTTCTTGACAGCTCTGCTATGCAGAAGCACAGGAAAGCCGGCAGAGCTGCTCCTCTAGCTGCTCTACGCAGACGCAACTGTAAATCAGCTAGACGTTGATCCTGTTGTGGAAAAGGCAGGAAAGTTGCTGCAAAAGCGTTTTGGCTTGCTGGAAGCAGCAGCAAGCGCGAGGGCTTCTCTGCACGCTGCAAACACAAAACAGAAGCACCTACACGGCGAGAGGAGACTGCCTGACACCTGCTGCACTCAGTACAGGTCTGGGCTGCTGCCAGGGCGTGTATTTCAAGGAACTAGCCACGGGGACTCTGCACTGTGCTGGGAGAGTTTCTACAAGGTGAGCAGAAGCTGTTCGCATGCACCCGCTTGCAGCGACCGAGTTCGGCTTTCCACATTCTTCCCCGGCTCTCTTTCGCTTCTCCGCACAACCTGCGGCTGTACCCAAGACGCCGCTGGCTGTGGTTCCGCGAAGCGCTGCTTTCTCGGCAAAACGCAGCTTCTCGTTCTTGACAGCTCTGCTATGCAGAAGCACAGGAAAGCCGGCAGAGCTGCTCCTCTAGCTGCTCTACGCAGACGCAACTGTAAATCAGCTCGACGTTGATCCTGTTGTGGAAAAGGCAGGAAAGTTGCTGCAAAAGCGTTTTGGCTTGCTGGAAGCAGCAGCAAGCGCGAGGGCTTCTCTGCACGCTGCAAACACAAAACAGAAGCACCTACACGGCGAGAGGAGACTGCCTGACACCTGCTGCACTCAGTACAGCTCTGGGCTGCTGCCAGGGCGTGTATTTCAAGGAACTAGCCACGGGGACTCTGCACTGTGCTGGGAGAGTTTCTACAAGGTGAGCAGAAGCTGTTCGCCAGCACCCGCTTGCAGCGACCGAGTTCGGCTTTCCACATTCTTCCCCGGCTCTCTTTCGCTTCTCCGCACAACCTGCGGCTGTACCCAAGACGCCGCTGGCTGTGGTTCCGCGAAGCGCTGCTTTCTCGGCAAAACGCAGCTTCTCGTTCTTGACAGCTCTGCTATGCAGAAGCACAGGAAAGCCGGCAGAGCTGCTCCTCTAGCTGCTCTACGCAGACGCAACTGTAAATCAGCTAGACGTTGATCCTGTTGTGGAAAAGGCAGGAAAGTTGCTGCAAAAGCGTTTTGGCTTGCTGGAAGCAGCAGCAAGCGCGAGGGCTTCTCTGCACGCTGCAAACACAAAACAGAAGCACCTACACGGCGAGAGGAGACTGCCTGACACCTGCTGCACTCAGTACAGCTCTGGGCTGCTGCCAGGGCGTGTATTTCAAGGAACTAGCCACGGGGACTCTGCACTGTGCTGGGAGAGTTTCTACAAGGTGAGCAGAAGCTGTTCGCCAGCACCCGCTTGCAGCGACCGAGTTCGGCTTTCCGCATTCTTCCCCGGCTCTCTTTCGCTTCTCCGCACAACCTGCGGCTGTACCCAAGACGCCGCTGGCTGTGGTTCCGCGAAGCGCTGCTTTCTCGGCAAAACGCAGCTTCTCGTTCTTGACAGCTCTGCTATGCAGAAGCACAGGAAAGCCGGCAGAGCTGCTCCTCTAGCTGCTCTACGCAGACGCAACTGTAAATCAGCTAGACATTGATCCTGTTGTGGAAAAGGCAGGAAAGTTGCTGCAAAAGCGTTTTGGCTTGCTGGAAGCAGCAGCAAGCGCGAGAGCTTCTCTGCACGCTGCAAACACAAAACAGAAGCACCTACACGGCGAGAGGAGACTGCCTGACACCTGCTGCACTCAGTACAGCTCTGGGCTGCTGCCAGGGCGTGTATTTCAAGGAACTAGCCACGGGGACTCTGCACTGTGCTGGGAGAGTTTCTACAAGGTGAGCAGAAGCTGTTCGCCAGCACCCGCTTACAGCGACCGAGTTCGGCTTTCCGCATTCTTCCCCGGCTCTCTTTCGCTTCTCCGCGCAACCTGCGGCTGTACCCAAGACGCCGCTGGCTGTGGTTTCGCGAAGCGCTGCTTTCTCGGCAAAACGCAGCTTCTCGTTCTTGACAGCTCTGCTATGCAGAAGCACAGGAAAGCCGGCAGAGCTGCTCCTCTAGCTGCTCTACGCAGACGCAACTGTAAATCAGCTAGACGTTGATCCTGTTGTGGAAATGGCAGGAAAGTTGCTGCAAAAGCGTTTTGGCTTGCTGGAAGCAGCAGCAAGCGCGAGGGCTTCTCTGCACGCTGCAAACACAAAACAGAAGCACCTACACGGCGAGAGGAGACTGCCTGACACCTGCTGCACTCAGTACAGCTTTGGGCTGCTGCCAGGGCGTGTATTTCAAGGAACTAGCCACGGGGACTCTGCACTGTGCTGGGAGAGTTTCTACAAGGTGAGCAGAAGCTGTTCGCCAGCACCCGCTTGCAGCGACCGAGTTCGGCTTTCCACATTCTTCCCCGGCTCTCTTTCGCTTCTCCGCACAACCTGCGGCTGTACCCAAGACGCCGCTGGCTGTGGTTCCGCGAAGCGCTGCTTTCTCGGCAAAACGCAGCTTCTCGTTCTTGACAGCTCTGCTATGCAGAAGCACAGGAAAGCCGGCAGAGCTGCTCCTCTAGCTGCTCTACGCAGACGCAACTGTAAATCAGCTCTACGTTGATCCTGTTGTGGAAAAGGCAGGAAAGTTGCTGCAAAAGCGTTTTGGCTTGCTGGAAGCAGCAGCAAGCGCGGGGGCTTCTCTGCACGCTGCAAACACAAAACAGAAGCACCTACACGGCGAGAGGAGACTGCCTGACACCTGCTGCACTCAGTACAGCTCTGGGCTGCTGCCAGGGCGTGTATTTCAAGGAACTAGCCACGGGGACTCTGCACTGTGCTGGGAGAGTTTCTACAAGGTGAGCAGAAGCTGTTCGCCAGCACCCGCTTGCAGCGACCGAGTACGGCTTTCCACATTCTTCCCCGGCTCTCTTTCGCTTCTCCGCACAACCTGCGGCTGTACACAAGACGCCGCTGGTTGTGGTTCCGCGAAGCGCTGCTTTCTCGGCAAAACGCAGCTTCTCGTTCTTGACAGCTCTGCTATGCAGAAGCACAGGAAAGCCGGCAGAGCTGCTCCTCTAGCTGCTCTACGCAGACGCAACTGTAAATCAGCTAGACATTGATCCTGTTGTGGAAAAGGCAGGAAAGTTGCTGCAAAAGCGTTTTGGCTTGCTGGAAGCAGCAGCAAGCGCGAGGGCTTCTCTGCACGCTGCAAACACAAAACAGAAGCACCTACACGGCGAGAGGAGACTGCCTGACACCTGCTGCACTCAGTACAGCTCTGGGCTGCTGCCAGGGCGTGTATTTCAAGGAACTAGCCACGGGGACTCTGCACTGTGCTGGGAGAGTTTCTACAAGGTGAGCAGAAGCTGTTCGCCAGCACCCGCTTGCAGCGACCGAGTTCGGCTTTCCACATTCTTCCCCGGCTCTCTTTCGCTTCTCCGCACAACCTGCGGCTGTACCCAAGACGCCGCTGGCTGTGGTTCCGCGAAGCGCTGCTTTCTCGGCAAAACGCAGCTTCTCGTTCTTGACAGCTCTGCTATGCAGAAGCACAGGAAAGCCGGCAGAGCTGCTCCTCTAGCTGCTCTACGCAGACGCAACTGTAAATCAGCTAGACGTTGATCCTGTTGTGGAAAAGGCAGGAAAGTTGCTGCAAAAGCGTTTTGGCTTGCTGGAAGCAGCAGCAAGCGCGAGGGCTTCTCTGCACGCTGCAAACACAAAACAGAAGCACCTACACGGCGAAAGGAGACTGCCTGACACCTGCTGCACTCAGTACAGCTCTGGGCTGCTGCCAGGGCGTGTATTTCAAGGAACTAGCCACGGGGACTCTGCACTGTGCTGGGAGAGTTTCTACAAGGTGAGCAGAAGCTGTTCGCCAGCACCCGCTTGCAGCGACCGAGTTCGGCTTTCCACATTCTTCCCCGGCTCTCTTTCGCTTCTCCGCACAGCCTGCGGCTGTACCCAAGACGCCGCTGGCTGTGGTTCCGCGAAGCGCTGCTTTCTCGGCAAAACGCAGCTTCTCGTTCTTGACAGCTCTGCTATGCAGAAGCACAGGAAAGCCGGCAGAGCTGCTCCTCTAGCTGCTCTACGCAGACGCAACTGTAAATCAGCTCGACGTTGATCCTGTTGTGGAAAAGGCAGGAAAGTTGCTGCAAAAGCGTTTTGGCTTGCTGGAAGCAGCAGCAAGCGCGGGGGCTTCTCTGCACGCTGCAAACACAAAACAGAAGCACCTACACGGCGAGAGGAGACTGCCTGACACCTGCTGCACTCAGTACAGCTCTGGGCTGCTGCCAGGGCGTGTATTTCAAGGAACTAGCCACGGGGACTCTGCACTGTGCTGGGAGAGTTTCTACAAGGTGAGCAGAAGCTGTTCGCCAGCACCCGCTTGCAGCGACCGAGTACGGCTTTCCACATTCTTCCCCGGCTCTCTTTCGCTTCTCCGCACAACCTGCGGCTGTACACAAGACGCCGCTGGTTGTGGTTCCGCGAAGCGCTGCTTTCTCGGCAAAACGCAGCTTCTCGTTCTTGACAGCTCTGCTATGCAGAAGCACAGGAAAGCCGGCAGAGCTGCTCCTCTAGCTGCTCTACGCAGACGCAACTGTAAATCAGCTAGACATTGATCCTGTTGTGGAAAAGGCAGGAAAGTTGCTGCAAAAGCGTTTTGGCTTGCTGGAAGGAGCAGCAAGCGCGAGGGCTTCTCTGCACGCTGCAAACACAAAACAGAAGCACCTACACGGTGAGAGGAGACTGCCTGACACCTGCTGCACTCAGTACAGGTCTGGGCTGCTGCCAGGGCGTGTATTTCAAGGAACTAGCCACGGGGACTCTGCACTGTGCTGGGAGAGTTTCTACAAGGTGAGCAGAAGCTGTTCGCCAGCACCCGCTTGCAGCGACCGAGTACGGCTTTCCACATTCTTCCCCGGCTCTCTTTCGCTTCTCCGCACAACCTGCGGCTGTACCCAAGACGCCGCTGGCTGTGGTTCCGCGAAGCGCTGCTTTCTCAGCAAAACGCAGCTTCTCGTTCTTGACAGCTCTGCTATGCAGAAGCACAGGAAAGCCGGCAGAGCTGCTCCTCTAGCTGCTCTACGCAGACGCAACTGTAAATCAGCTCGACGTTGATCCTGTTGTGGAAAAGGCAGGAAAGTTGCTGCAAAAGCGTTTTGGCTTGCTGGAAGCAGCAGCAAGCGCGAGGGCTTCTCTGCACGCTGCAAACACAAAACAGAAGCACCTACACGGCGAGAGGAGACTGCCTGACACCTGCTGCACTCAGTACAGCTCTGGGCTGCTGCCAGGGCGTGTATTTCAAGGAACTAGCCACGGGGACTCTGCACTGTGCTGGGAGAGTTTCTACAAGGTGAGCAGAAGCTGTTCGCCAGCACCCGCTTGCAGCGACCGAGTTCGGCTTTCCACATTCTTCCCCGGCTCTCTTTCGCTTCTCCGCACAACCTGCGGCTGTACCCAAGACGCCGCTGGCTGTGGTTCCGCGAAGCGGTGTTTTCTCGGCAAAACGCAGCTTCTCGTTCTTGACAGCTCTGCTATGCAGAAGCACAGGAAAGCCGGCAGAGCTGCTCCTCTAGCTGCTCTACGCAGACGCAACTGTAAATCAGCTAGACGTTGATCCTGTTGTGGAAAAGGCAGGAAAGTTGCTGCAAAAGCGTTTTGGCTTGCTGGAAGCAGCAGCAAGCGCGAGGGCTTCTCTGCACGCTGCAAACACAAAACAGAAGCACCTACACGGCGAGAGGAGACTGCCTGACACCTGCTGCACTCAGTACAGCTCTGGGCTGCTGCCAGGGCGTGTATTTCAAGGAACTAGCCACGGGGACTCTGCACTGTGCTGGGAGAGTTTCTACAAGGTGAGCAGAAGCTGTTCGCCAGCACCCGCTTGCAGCGACCGAGTTCGGCTTTCCACATTCTTCCCCGGCTCTCTTTCGCTTCTCCGCACAGCCTGCGGCTGTACCCAAGACGCCGCTGGCTGTGGTTCCGCGAAGCGCTGCTTTCTCGGCAAAACGCAGCTTCTCGTTCTTGACAGCTCTGCTATGCAGAAGCACAGGAAAGCCGGCAGAGCTGCTCCTCTAGCTGCTCTACGCAGACGCAACTGTAAATCAGCTCGACGTTGATCCTGTTGTGGAAAAGGCAGGAAAGTTGCTGCAAAAGCGTTTTGGCTTGCTGGAAGCAGCAGCAAGCGCGAGGGCTTCTCTGCACGCTGCAAACACAAAACAGAAGCACCTACACGGCGAGAGGAGACTGCCTGACACCTGCTGCACTCAGTACAGCTCTGGGCTGCTGCCAGGGCGTGTATTTCAAGGAACTAGCCACGGGGACTCTGCACTGTGCTGGGAGAGTTTCTACAAGGTGAGCAGAAGCTGTTCGCCAGCAGCCGCTTGCAGCGACCGAGTTCGGCTTTCCACATTCTTCCCCGGCTCTCTTTCGCTTCTCCGCACAACCTGCGGCTGTACCCAAGACGCCGCTGGCTGTGGTTCCGCGAAGCGCTGCTTTCTCGGCAAAACGCAGCTTCTCGTTCTTGACAGCTCTGCTATGCAGAAGCACAGGAAAGCCGGCAGAGCTGCTCCTCTAGCTGCTCTACGCAGACGCAACTGTAAATCAGCTAGACGTTGATCCTGTTGTGGAAAAGGCAGGAAAGTTGCTGCAAAAGCGTTTTGGCTTGCTGGAAGCAGCAGCAAGCGCGAGGGCTTCTCTGCACGCTGCAAACACAAAACAGAAGCACCTACACGGCGAGAGGAGACTGCCTGACACCTGCTGCACTCAGTACAGCTCTGGGCTGCTGCCAGGGCGTGTATTTCAAGGAACTAGCCACGGGGACTCTGCACTGTGCTGGGAGAGTTTCTACAAGGTGAGCAGAAGCTGTTCGCCAGCACCCGCTTGCAGCGACCGAGTTCGGCTTTCCACATTCTTCCCCGGCTCTCTTTCGCTTCTCCGCACAGCCTGCGGCTGTACCCAAGACGCCGCTGGCTGTGGTTCCGCGAAGCGCTGCTTTCTCGGCAAAACGCAGCTTCTCGTTCTTGACAGCTCTGCTATGCAGAAGCACAGGAAAGCCGCAGAGCTGCTCCTCTAGCTGCTCTACGCAGACGCAACTGTAAATCAGCTCGACGTTGATCCTGTTGTGGAAAAGGCAGGAAAGTTGCTGCAAAAGCGTTTTGGCTTGCTGGAAGCAGCAGCAAGCGCGGGGGCTTCTCTGCACGCTGCAAACACAAAACAGAAGCACCTACACGGCGAGAGGAGACTGCCTGACACCTGCTGCACTCAGTACAGCTCTGGGCTGCTGCCAGGGCGTGTATTTCAAGGAACTAGCCACGGGGACTCTGCACTGTGCTGGGAGAGTTTCTACAAGGTGAGCAGAAGCTGTTCGCCAGCACCCGCTTGCAGCGACCGAGTTCGGCTTTCCACATTCTTCCCCGGCTCTCTTTCGCTTCTCCGCACAACCTGCGGCTGTACCCAAGACGCCGCTGGCTGTGGTTCCGCGAAGCGCTGCTTTCTCGGCAAAACGCAGCTTCTCGTTCTTGACAGCTCTGCTATGCAGAAGCACAGGAAAGCCGGCAGAGCTGCTCCTCTAGCTGCTCTACGCAGACGCAACTGTAAATCAGCTAGACATTGATCCTGTTGTGGAAATGGCAGGAAAGTTGCTGCAAAAGCGTTTTGGCTTGCTGGAAGCAGCAGCAAGCGCGAGGGCTTCTCTGCACGCTGCAAACACAAAACAGAAGCACCTACACAGCGAGAGGAGACTGCCTGACACCTGCTGCACTCAGTACAGGTCTGGGCTGCTGCCAGGGCGTGTATTTCAAGGAACTAGCCACGGGGACTCTGCACTGTGCTGGGAGAGTTTCTACAAGGTGAGCAGAAGCTGTTCGCCAGCACCCGCTTGCAGCGACCGAGTTCGGCTTTCCGCATTCTTCCCCGGCTCTCTTTCGCTTCTCCGCACAACCTGCGGCTGTACCCAAGACGCCGCTGGCTGTGGTTCCGCGAAGCGCTGCTTTCTCGGCAAAACGCAGCTTCTCGTTCTTGACAGCTCTGCTATGCAGAAGCACAGGAAAGCCGGCAGAGCTGCTCCTCTAGCTGCTCTACGCAGACGCAACTGTAAATCAGCTAGACGTTGATCCTGTTGTGGAAAAGGCAGGAAAGTTGCTGCAAAAGCGTTTTGGCTTGCTGGAAGCAGCAGCAAGCGCGAGGGCTTCTCTGCACGCTGCAAACACAAAACAGAAGCACCTACACGGCGAGAGGAGACTGCCTGACACCTGCTGCACTCAGTACAGGTCTGGGCTGCTGCCAGGGCGTGTATTTCAAGGAACTAGCCACGGGGACTCTGCACTGTGCTGGGAGAGTTTCTACAAGGTGAGCAGAAGCTGTTCGCATGCACCCGCTTGCAGCGACCGAGTTCGGCTTTCCACATTCTTCCCCGGCTCTCTTTCGCTTCTCCGCACAACCTGCGGCTGTACCCAAGACGCCGCTGGCTGTGGTTCCGCGAAGCGCTGCTTTCTCGGCAAAACGCAGCTTCTCGTTCTTGACAGCTCTGCTATGCAGAAGCACAGGAAAGCCGGCAGAGCTGCTCCTCTAGCTGCTCTACGCAGACGCAACTGTAAATCAGCTCGACGTTGATCCTGTTGTGGAAAAGGCAGGAAAGTTGCTGCAAAAGCGTTTTGGCTTGCTGGAAGCAGCAGCAAGCGCGAGGGCTTCTCTGCACGCTGCAAACACAAAACAGAAGCACCTACACGGCGAGAGGAGACTGCCTGACACCTGCTGCACTCAGTACAGCTCTGGGCTGCTGCCAGGGCGTGTATTTCAAGGAACTAGCCACGGGGACTCTGCACTGTGCTGGGAGAGTTTCTACAAGGTGAGCAGAAGCTGTTCGCCAGCACCCGCTTGCAGCGACCGAGTTCGGCTTTCCACATTCTTCCCCGGCTCTCTTTCGCTTCTCCGCACAACCTGCGGCTGTACCCAAGACGCCGCTGGCTGTGGTTCCGCGAAGCGCTGCTTTCTCGGCAAAACGCAGCTTCTCGTTCTTGACAGCTCTGCTATGCAGAAGCACAGGAAAGCCGGCAGAGCTGCTCCTCTAGCTGCTCTACGCAGACGCAACTGTAAATCAGCTAGACGTTGATCCTGTTGTGGAAAAGGCAGGAAAGTTGCTGCAAAAGCGTTTTGGCTTGCTGGAAGCAGCAGCAAGCGCGAGGGCTTCTCTGCACGCTGCAAACACAAAACAGAAGCACCTACACGGCGAGAGGAGACTGCCTGACACCTGCTGCACTCAGTACAGCTCTGGGCTGCTGCCAGGGCGTGTATTTCAAGGAACTAGCCACGGGGACTCTGCACTGTGCTGGGAGAGTTTCTACAAGGTGAGCAGAAGCTGTTCGCCAGCACCCGCTTGCAGCGACCGAGTTCGGCTTTCCGCATTCTTCCCCGGCTCTCTTTCGCTTCTCCGCACAACCTGCGGCTGTACCCAAGACGCCGCTGGCTGTGGTTCCGCGAAGCGCTGCTTTCTCGGCAAAACGCAGCTTCTCGTTCTTGACAGCTCTGCTATGCAGAAGCACAGGAAAGCCGGCAGAGCTGCTCCTCTAGCTGCTCTACGCAGACGCAACTGTAAATCAGCTAGACATTGATCCTGTTGTGGAAAAGGCAGGAAAGTTGCTGCAAAAGCGTTTTGGCTTGCTGGAAGCAGCAGCAAGCGCGAGAGCTTCTCTGCACGCTGCAAACACAAAACAGAAGCACCTACACGGCGAGAGGAGACTGCCTGACACCTGCTGCACTCAGTACAGCTCTGGGCTGCTGCCAGGGCGTGTATTTCAAGGAACTAGCCACGGGGACTCTGCACTGTGCTGGGAGAGTTTCTACAAGGTGAGCAGAAGCTGTTCGCCAGCACCCGCTTACAGCGACCGAGTTCGGCTTTCCGCATTCTTCCCCGGCTCTCTTTCGCTTCTCCGCGCAACCTGCGGCTGTACCCAAGACGCCGCTGGCTGTGGTTTCGCGAAGCGCTGCTTTCTCGGCAAAACGCAGCTTCTCGTTCTTGACAGCTCTGCTATGCAGAAGCACAGGAAAGCCGGCAGAGCTGCTCCTCTAGCTGCTCTACGCAGACGCAACTGTAAATCAGCTAGACGTTGATCCTGTTGTGGAAATGGCAGGAAAGTTGCTGCAAAAGCGTTTTGGCTTGCTGGAAGCAGCAGCAAGCGCGAGGGCTTCTCTGCACGCTGCAAACACAAAACAGAAGCACCTACACGGCGAGAGGAGACTGCCTGACACCTGCTGCACTCAGTACAGCTTTGGGCTGCTGCCAGGGCGTGTATTTCAAGGAACTAGCCACGGGGACTCTGCACTGTGCTGGGAGAGTTTCTACAAGGTGAGCAGAAGCTGTTCGCCAGCACCCGCTTGCAGCGACCGAGTTCGGCTTTCCACATTCTTCCCCGGCTCTCTTTCGCTTCTCCGCACAACCTGCGGCTGTACCCAAGACGCCGCTGGCTGTGGTTCCGCGAAGCGCTGCTTTCTCGGCAAAACGCAGCTTCTCGTTCTTGACAGCTCTGCTATGCAGAAGCACAGGAAAGCCGGCAGAGCTGCTCCTCTAGCTGCTCTACGCAGACGCAACTGTAAATCAGCTAGACATTGATCCTGTTGTGGAAATGGCAGGAAAGTTGCTGCAAAAGTGTTTTGGCTTGCTGGAAGCAGCAGCAAGCGCGAGGGCTTCTCTGCACGCTGCAAACACAAAACAGAAGCACCTACACGGCGAGAGGAGACTGCCTGACACCTGCTGCACTCAGTACAGGTCTGGGCTGCTGCCAGGGCGTGTATTTCAAGGAACTAGCCACGGGGACTCTGCACTGTGCTGGGAGAGTTTCTACAAGGTGAGCAGAAGCTGTTCGCCAGCACCCGCTTGCAGCGACCGAGTTCGGCTTTCCGCATTCTTCCCCGGCTCTCTTTCGCTTCTCCGCACAACCTGCGGCTGTACCCAAGACGCCGCTGGCTGTGGTTCCGCGAATCGCTGCTTTCTCGGCAAAACGCAGCTTCTCGTTCTTGACAGCTCTGCTATGCAGAAGCACAGGAAAGCCGGCAGAGCTGCTCCTCTAGCTGCTCTACGCAGACGCAACTGTAAATCAGCTAGACGTTGATCCTGTTGTGGAAAAGGCAGGAAAGTTGCTGCAAAAGCGTTTTGGCTTGCTGGAAGCAGCAGCAAGCGCGAGGGCTTCTCTGCACGCTGCAAACACAAAACAGAAGCACCTACACGGCGAGAGGAGACTGCCTGACACCTGCTGCACTCAGTACAGCTCTGGGCTGCTGCCAGGGCGTGTATTTCAAGGAACTAGCCACGGGGACTCTGCACTGTGCTGGGAGAGTTTCTACAAGGTGAGCAGAAGCTGTTCGCCAGCACCCGCTTGCAGCGACCGAGTTCGGCTTTCCACATTCTTCCCCGGCTCTCTTTCGCTTCTCCGCACAACCTGCGGCTGTACCCAAGACGCCGCTGGCTGTGGTTCCGCGAAGCGCTGCTTTCTCGGCAAAACGCAGCTTCTCGTTCTTGACAGCTCTGCTATGCAGAAGCACAGGAAAGCCGGCAGAGCTGCTCCTCTAGCTGCTCTACGCAGACGCAACTGTAAATCAGCTCGACGTTGATCCTGTTGTGGAAAAGGCAGGAAAGTTGCTGCAAAAGCGTTTTGGCTTGCTGGAAGCAGCAGCAAGCGCGAGGGCTTCTCTGCACGCTGCAAACACAAAACAGAAGCACCTACACGGCGAGAGGAGACTGCCTGACACCTGCTGCACTCAGTACAGCTCTGGGCTGCTGCCAGGGCGTGTATTTCAAGGAACTAGCCACGGGGACTCTGCACTGTGCTGGGAGAGTTTCTACAAGGTGAGCAGAAGCTGTTCGCCAGCACCCGCTTGCAGCGACCGAGTTCGGCTTTCCACATTCTTCCCCGGCTCTCTTTCGCTTCTCCGCACAACCTGCGGCTGTACCCAAGACGCCGCTGGCTGTGGTTCCGCGAAGCGCTGCTTTCTCGGCAAAACGCAGCTTCTCGTTCTTGACAGCTCTGCTATGCAGAAGCACAGGAAAGCCGCAGAGCTGCTCCTCTAGCTGCTCTACGCAGACGCAACTGTAAATCAGCTCGACGTTGATCCTGTTGTGGAAAAGGCAGGAAAGTTGCTGCAAAAGCGTTTTGGCTTGCTGGAAGCAGCAGCAAGCGCGGGGGCTTCTCTGCACGCTGCAAACACAAAACAGAAGCACCTACACGGCGAGAGGAGACTGCCTGACACCTGCTGCACTCAGTACAGCTCTGGGCTGCTGCCAGGGCGTGTATTTCAAGGAACTAGCCACGGGGACTCTGCACTGTGCTGGGAGAGTTTCTACAAGGTGAGCAGAAGCTGTTCGCCAGCACCCGCTTGCAGCGACCGAGTTCGGCTTTCCACATTCTTCCCCGGCTCTCTTTCGCTTCTCCGCGCAACCTGCGGCTGTACCCAAGACGCCGCTGGCTGTGGTTTCGCGAAGCGCTGCTTTCTCGGCAAAACGCAGCTTCTCGTTCTTGACAGCTCTGCTATGCAGAAGCACAGGAAAGCCGGCAGAGCTGCTCCTCTAGCTGCTCTACGCAGACGCAACTGTAAATCAGCTAGACATTGATCCTGTTGTGGAAATGGAGGGAAAGTTGCTGCAAAAGCGTTTTGGCTTGCTGGAAGCAGCAGCAAGCGCGAGGGCTTCTCTGCACGCTGCAAACACAAAACAGAAGCACCTACACGGCGAGAGGAGACTGCCTGACACCTGCTGCACTCAGTACAGCTCTGGGCTGCTGCCAGGGCGTGTATTTCAAGGAACTAGCCACGGGGACTCTGCACTGTGCTGGGAGAGTTTCTACAAGGTGAGCAGAAGCTGTTCGCCAGCACCCGCTTGCAGCGACCGAGTTCGGCTTTCCGCATTCTTCCCCGGCTCTCTTTCGCTTCTCCGCACAACCTGCGGCTGTACCCAAGACGCCGCTGGCTGTGGTTCCGCGAAGCGCTGCTTTCTCGGCAAAACGCAGCTTCTCGTTCTTGACAGCTCTGCTATGCAGAAGCACAGGAAAGCCGGCAGAGCTGCTCCTCTAGCTGCTCTACGCAGACGCAACTGTAAATCAGCTAGACGTTGATCCTGTTGTGGAAAAGGCAGGAAAGTTGCTGCAAAAGCGTTTTGGCTTGCTGGAAGCAGCAGCAAGCGCGAGGGCTTCTCTGCACGCTGCAAACACAAAACAGAAGCACCTACACGGCGAGAGGAGACTGCCTGACACCTGCTGCACTCAGTACAGCTCTGGGCTGCTGCCAGGGCGTGTATTTCAAGGAACTAGCCACGGGGACTCTGCACTGTGCTGGGAGAGTTTCTACAAGGTGAGCAGAAGCTGTTCGCCAGCACCCGCTTGCAGCGACCGAGTTCGGCTTTCCACATTCTTCCCCGGCTCTCTTTCGCTTCTCCGCACAACCTGCGGCTGTACCCAAGACGCCGCTGGCTGTGGTTCCGCGAAGCGCTGCTTTCTCGGCAAAACGCAGCTTCTCGTTCTTGACAGCTCTGCTATGCAGAAGCACAGGAAAGCCGGCAGAGCTGCTCCTCTAGCTGCTCTACGCAGACGCAACTGTAAATCAGCTAGACGTTGATCCTGTTGTGGAAAAGGCAGGAAAGTTGCTGCAAAAGCGTTTTGGCTTGCTGGAAGCAGCAGCAAGCGCGAGGGCTTCTCTGCACGCTGCAAACACAAAACAGAAGCACCTACACGGCGAGAGGAGACTGCCTGACACCTGCTGCACTCAGTACAGCTCTGGGCTGCTGCCAGGGCGTGTATTTCAAGGAACTAGCCACGGGGACTCTGCACTGTGCTGGGAGAGTTTCTACAAGGTGAGCAGAAGCTGTTCGCCAGCACCCGCTTGCAGCGACCGAGTTCGGCTTTCCACATTCTTCCCCGGCTCTCTTTCGCTTCTCCGCACAACCTGCGGCTGTACCCAAGACGCCGCTGGCTGTGGTTCCGCGAAGCGCTGCTTTCTCGGCAAAACGCAGCTTCTCGTTCTTGACAGCTCTGCTATGCAGAAGCACAGGAAAGCCAGCAGAGCTGCTCCTCTAGCTGCTCTACGCAGACGCAACTGTAAATCAGCTAGATATTGATCCTGTTGTGGAAATGGCAGGAAAGTTGCTGCAAAAGCGTTTTGGCTTGCTGGAAGCAGCAGCAAGCGCGAGGGCTTCTCTGCACGCTGCAAACACAAAACAGAAGCACCTACACGGCGAGAGGAGACTGCCTGACACCTGCTGCACTCAGTACAGCTCTGGGCTGCTGCCAGGGCGTGTATTTCAAGGAACTAGCCACGGGGACTCTGCACTGTGCTGGGAGAGTTTCTACAAGGTGAGCAGAAGCTGTTCGCCAGCACCCGCTTACAGCGACCGAGTTCGGCTTTCCGCATTCTTCCCCGGCTCTCTTTCGCTTCTCCGCGCAACCTGCGGCTGTACCCAAGACGCCGCTGGCTGTGGTTTCGCGAAGCGCTGCTTTCTCGGCAAAACGCAGCTTCTCGTTCTTGACAGCTCTGCTATGCAGAAGCACAGGAAAGCCGGCAGAGCTGCTCCTCTAGCTGCTCTACGCAGACGCAACTGTAAATCAGCTAGACGTTGATCCTGTTGTGGAAATGGCAGGAAAGTTGCTGCAAAAGCGTTTTGGCTTGCTGGAAGCAGCAGCAAGCGCGAGGGCTTCTCTGCACGCTGCAAACACAAAACAGAAGCACCTACACGGCGAGAGGAGACTGCCTGACACCTGCTGCACTCAGTACAGCTTTGGGCTGCTGCCAGGGCGTGTATTTCAAGGAACTAGCCACGGGGACTCTGCACTGTGCTGGGAGAGTTTCTACAAGGTGAGCAGAAGCTGTTCGCCAGCACCCGCTTGCAGCGACCGAGTTCGGCTTTCCACATTCTTCCCCGGCTCTCTTTCGCTTCTCCGCACAACCTGCGGCTGTACCCAAGACGCCGCTGGCTGTGGTTCCGCGAAGCGCTGCTTTCTCGGCAAAACGCAGCTTCTCGTTCTTGACAGCTCTGCTATGCAGAAGCACAGGAAAGCCGGCAGAGCTGCTCCTCTAGCTGCTCTACGCAGACGCAACTGTAAATCAGCTAGACATTGATCCTGTTGTGGAAATGGCAGGAAAGTTGCTGCAAAAGTGTTTTGGCTTGCTGGAAGCAGCAGCAAGCGCGAGGGCTTCTCTGCACGCTGCAAACACAAAACAGAAGCACCTACACGGCGAGAGGAGACTGCCTGACACCTGCTGCACTCAGTACAGGTCTGGGCTGCTGCCAGGGCGTGTATTTCAAGGAACTAGCCACGGGGACTCTGCACTGTGCTGGGAGAGTTTCTACAAGGTGAGCAGAAGCTGTTCGCCAGCACCCGCTTGCAGCGACCGAGTTCGGCTTTCCGCATTCTTCCCCGGCTCTCTTTCGCTTCTCCGCACAACCTGCGGCTGTACCCAAGACGCCGCTGGCTGTGGTTCCGCGAATCGCTGCTTTCTCGGCAAAACGCAGCTTCTCGTTCTTGACAGCTCTGCTATGCAGAAGCACAGGAAAGCCGGCAGAGCTGCTCCTCTAGCTGCTCTACGCAGACGCAACTGTAAATCAGCTAGACGTTGATCCTGTTGTGGAAAAGGCAGGAAAGTTGCTGCAAAAGCGTTTTGGCTTGCTGGAAGCAGCAGCAAGCGCGAGGGCTTCTCTGCACGCTGCAAACACAAAACAGAAGCACCTACACGGCGAGAGGAGACTGCCTGACACCTGCTGCACTCAGTACAGCTCTGGGCTGCTGCCAGGGCGTGTATTTCAAGGAACTAGCCACGGGGACTCTGCACTGTGCTGGGAGAGTTTCTACAAGGTGAGCAGAAGCTGTTCGCCAGCACCCGCTTGCAGCGACCGAGTTCGGCTTTCCACATTCTTCCCCGGCTCTCTTTCGCTTCTCCGCACAACCTGCGGCTGTACCCAAGACGCCGCTGGCTGTGGTTCCGCGAAGCGCTGCTTTCTCGGCAAAACGCAGCTTCTCGTTCTTGACAGCTCTGCTATGCAGAAGCACAGGAAAGCCGGCAGAGCTGCTCCTCTAGCTGCTCTACGCAGACGCAACTGTAAATCAGCTCGACGTTGATCCTGTTGTGGAAAAGGCAGGAAAGTTGCTGCAAAAGCGTTTTGGCTTGCTGGAAGCAGCAGCAAGCGCGAGGGCTTCTCTGCACGCTGCAAACACAAAACAGAAGCACCTACACGGCGAGAGGAGACTGCCTGACACCTGCTGCACTCAGTACAGCTCTGGGCTGCTGCCAGGGCGTGTATTTCAAGGAACTAGCCACGGGGACTCTGCACTGTGCTGGGAGAGTTTCTACAAGGTGAGCAGAAGCTGTTCGCCAGCACCCGCTTGCAGCGACCGAGTTCGGCTTTCCACATTCTTCCCCGGCTCTCTTTCGCTTCTCCGCACAACCTGCGGCTGTACCCAAGACGCCGCTGGCTGTGGTTCCGCGAAGCGCTGCTTTCTCGGCAAAACGCAGCTTCTCGTTCTTGACAGCTCTGCTATGCAGAAGCACAGGAAAGCCGCAGAGCTGCTCCTCTAGCTGCTCTACGCAGACGCAACTGTAAATCAGCTCGACGTTGATCCTGTTGTGGAAAAGGCAGGAAAGTTGCTGCAAAAGCGTTTTGGCTTGCTGGAAGCAGCAGCAAGCGCGGGGGCTTCTCTGCACGCTGCAAACACAAAACAGAAGCACCTACACGGCGAGAGGAGACTGCCTGACACCTGCTGCACTCAGTACAGCTCTGGGCTGCTGCCAGGGCGTGTATTTCAAGGAACTAGCCACGGGGACTCTGCACTGTGCTGGGAGAGTTTCTACAAGGTGAGCAGAAGCTGTTCGCCAGCACCCGCTTGCAGCGACCGAGTTCGGCTTTCCACATTCTTCCCCGGCTCTCTTTCGCTTCTCCGCGCAACCTGCGGCTGTACCCAAGACGCCGCTGGCTGTGGTTTCGCGAAGCGCTGCTTTCTCGGCAAAACGCAGCTTCTCGTTCTTGACAGCTCTGCTATGCAGAAGCACAGGAAAGCCGGCAGAGCTGCTCCTCTAGCTGCTCTACGCAGACGCAACTGTAAATCAGCTAGACATTGATCCTGTTGTGGAAATGGAGGGAAAGTTGCTGCAAAAGCGTTTTGGCTTGCTGGAAGCAGCAGCAAGCGCGAGGGCTTCTCTGCACGCTGCAAACACAAAACAGAAGCACCTACACGGCGAGAGGAGACTGCCTGACACCTGCTGCACTCAGTACAGCTCTGGGCTGCTGCCAGGGCGTGTATTTCAAGGAACTAGCCACGGGGACTCTGCACTGTGCTGGGAGAGTTTCTACAAGGTGAGCAGAAGCTGTTCGCCAGCACCCGCTTGCAGCGACCGAGTTCGGCTTTCCGCATTCTTCCCCGGCTCTCTTTCGCTTCTCCGCACAACCTGCGGCTGTACCCAAGACGCCGCTGGCTGTGGTTCCGCGAAGCGCTGCTTTCTCGGCAAAACGCAGCTTCTCGTTCTTGACAGCTCTGCTATGCAGAAGCACAGGAAAGCCGGCAGAGCTGCTCCTCTAGCTGCTCTACGCAGACGCAACTGTAAATCAGCTAGACGTTGATCCTGTTGTGGAAAAGGCAGGAAAGTTGCTGCAAAAGCGTTTTGGCTTGCTGGAAGCAGCAGCAAGCGCGAGGGCTTCTCTGCACGCTGCAAACACAAAACAGAAGCACCTACACGGCGAGAGGAGACTGCCTGACACCTGCTGCACTCAGTACAGCTCTGGGCTGCTGCCAGGGCGTGTATTTCAAGGAACTAGCCACGGGGACTCTGCACTGTGCTGGGAGAGTTTCTACAAGGTGAGCAGAAGCTGTTCGCCAGCACCCGCTTGCAGCGACCGAGTTCGGCTTTCCACATTCTTCCCCGGCTCTCTTTCGCTTCTCCGCACAACCTGCGGCTGTACCCAAGACGCCGCTGGCTGTGGTTCCGCGAAGCGCTGCTTTCTCGGCAAAACGCAGCTTCTCGTTCTTGACAGCTCTGCTATGCAGAAGCACAGGAAAGCCGGCAGAGCTGCTCCTCTAGCTGCTCTACGCAGACGCAACTGTAAATCAGCTAGACGTTGATCCTGTTGTGGAAAAGGCAGGAAAGTTGCTGCAAAAGCGTTTTGGCTTGCTGGAAGCAGCAGCAAGCGCGAGGGCTTCTCTGCACGCTGCAAACACAAAACAGAAGCACCTACACGGCGAGAGGAGACTGCCTGACACCTGCTGCACTCAGTACAGCTCTGGGCTGCTGCCAGGGCGTGTATTTCAAGGAACTAGCCACGGGGACTCTGCACTGTGCTGGGAGAGTTTCTACAAGGTGAGCAGAAGCTGTTCGCCAGCACCCGCTTGCAGCGACCGAGTTCGGCTTTCCACATTCTTCCCCGGCTCTCTTTCGCTTCTCCGCACAACCTGCGGCTGTACCCAAGACGCCGCTGGCTGTGGTTCCGCGAAGCGCTGCTTTCTCGGCAAAACGCAGCTTCTCGTTCTTGACAGCTCTGCTATGCAGAAGCACAGGAAAGCCAGCAGAGCTGCTCCTCTAGCTGCTCTACGCAGACGCAACTGTAAATCAGCTAGATATTGATCCTGTTGTGGAAATGGCAGGAAAGTTGCTGCAAAAGCGTTTTGGCTTGCTGGAAGCAGCAGCAAGCGCGAGGGCTTCTCTGCACGCTGCAAACACAAAACAGAAGCACCTACACGGCGAGAGGAGACTGCCTGACACCTGCTGCACTCAGTACAGCTCTGGGCTGCTGCCAGGGCGTGTATTTCAAGGAACTAGCCACGGGGACTCTGCACTGTGCTGGGAGAGTTTCTACAAGGTGAGCAGAAGCTGTTCGCCAGCACCCGCTTGCAGCGACCGAGTTCGGCTTTCCACATTCTTCCCCGGCTCTCTTTCGCTTCTCCGCACAACCTGCGGCTGTACCCAAGACGCCGCTGGCTGTGGTTCCGCGAAGCGCTGCTTTCTCGGCAAAACGCAGCTTCTCGTTCTTGACAGCTCTGCTATGCAGAAGCACAGGAAAGCCGGCAGAGCTGCTCCTCTAGCTGCTCTACGCAGACGCAACTGTAAATCAGCTAGACGTTGATCCTGTTGTGGAAAAGGCAGGAAAGTTGCTGCAAAAGCGTTTTGGCTTGCTGGAAGCAGCAGCAAGCGCGAGGGCTTCTCTGCACGCTGCAAACACAAAACAGAAGCACCTACACGGCGAGAGGAGACTGCCTGACACCTGCTGCACTCAGTACAGCTCTGGGCTGCTGCCAGGGCGTGTATTTCAAGGAACTAGCCACGGGGACTCTGCACTGTGCTGGGAGAGTTTCTACAAGGTGAGCAGAAGCTGTTCGCCAGCACCCGCTTGCAGCGACCGAGTTCGGCTTTCCACATTCTTCCCCGGCTCTCTTTCGCTTCTCCGCACAACCTGCGGCTGTACCCAAGACGCCGCTGGCTGTGGTTCCGCGAAGCGCTGCTTTCTCGGCAAAACGCAGCTTCTCGTTCTTGACAGCTCTGCTATGCAGAAGCACAGGAAAGCCGGCAGAGCTGCTCCTCTAGCTGCTCTACGCAGACGCAACTGTAAATCAGCTAGACGTTGATCCTGTTGTGGAAAAGGCAGGAAAGTTGCTGCAAAAGCGTTTTGGCTTGCTGGAAGCAGCAGCAAGCGCGAGGGCTTCTCTGCACGCTGCAAACACAAAACAGAAGCACCTACACGGCGAGAGGAGACTGCCTGACACCTGCTGCACTCAGTACAGCTCTGGGCTGCTGCCAGGGCGTGTATTTCAAGGAACTAGCCACGGGGACTCTGCACTGTGCTGGGAGAGTTTCTACAAGGTGAGCAGAAGCTGTTCGCCAGCACCCGCTTGCAGCGACCGAGTTCGGCTTTCCACATTCTTCCCCGGCTCTCTTTCGCTTCTCCGCACAACCTGCGGCTGTACCCAAGACGCCGCTGGCTGTGGTTCCGCGAAGCGCTGCTTTCTCGGCAAAACGCAGCTTCTCGTTCTTGACAGCTCTGCTATGCAGAAGCACAGGAAAGCCGGCAGAGCTGCTCCTCTAGCTGCTCTACGCAGACGCAACTGTAAATCAGCTAGACGTTGATCCTGTTGTGGAAAAGGCAGGAAAGTTGCTGCAAAAGCGTTTTGGCTTGCTGGAAGCAGCAGCAAGCGCGAGGGCTTCTCTGCACGCTGCAAACACAAAACAGAAGCACCTACACGGCGAGAGGAGACTGCCTGACACCTGCTGCACTCAGTACAGCTCTGGGCTGCTGCCAGGGCGTGTATTTCAAGGAACTAGCCACGGGGACTCTGCACTGTGCTGGGAGAGTTTCTACAAGGTGAGCAGAAGCTGTTCGCCAGCACCCGCTTGCAGCGACCGAGTTCGGCTTTCCACATTCTTCCCCGGCTCTCTTTCGCTTCTCCGCACAACCTGCGGCTGTACCCAAGACGCCGCTGGCTGTGGTTCCGCGAAGCGCTGCTTTCTCGGCAAAACGCAGCTTCTCGTTCTTGACAGCTCTGCTATGCAGAAGCACAGGAAAGCCGGCAGAGCTGCTCCTCTAGCTGCTCTACGCAGACGCAACTGTAAATCAGCTAGACGTTGATCCTGTTGTGGAAAAGGCAGGAAAGTTGCTGCAAAAGCGTTTTGGCTTGCTGGAAGCAGCAGCAAGCGCGAGGGCTTCTCTGCACGCTGCAAACACAAAACAGAAGCACCTACACGGCGAGAGGAGACTGCCTGACACCTGCTGCACTCAGTACAGCTCTGGGCTGCTGCCAGGGCGTGTATTTCAAGGAACTAGCCACGGGGACTCTGCACTGTGCTGGGAGAGTTTCTACAAGGTGAGCAGAAGCTGTTCGCCAGCACCCGCTTGCAGCGACCGAGTTCGGCTTTCCACATTCTTCCCCGGCTCTCTTTCGCTTCTCCGCACAACCTGCGGCTGTACCCAAGACGCCGCTGGCTGTGGTTCCGCGAAGCGCTGCTTTCTCGGCAAAACGCAGCTTCTCGTTCTTGACAGCTCTGCTATGCAGAAGCACAGGAAAGCCGGCAGAGCTGCTCCTCTAGCTGCTCTACGCAGACGCAACTGTAAATCAGCTAGATATTGATCCTGTTGTGGAAATGGCAGGAAAGTTGCTGCAAAAGCGTTTTGGCTTGCTGGAAGCAGCAGCAAGCGCGAGGGCTTCTCTGCACGCTGCAAACACAAAACAGAAGCACCTACACGGCGAGAGGAGACTGCCTGACACCTGCTGCACTCAGTACAGCTCTGGGCTGCTGCCAGGGCGTGTATTTCAAGGAACTAGCCACGGGGACTCTGCACTGTGCTGGGAGAGTTTCTACAAGGTGAGCAGAAGCTGTTCGCCAGCACCCGCTTGCAGCGACCGAGTTCGGCTTTCCACATTCTTCCCCGGCTCTCTTTCACTTCTCCGCACAACCTGCGGCTGTACCCAAGACGCCGCTGGCTGTGGTTCCGCGAAGCGCTGCTTTCTCGGCAAAACGCAGCTTCTCGTTCTTGACAGCTCTGCTATGCAGAAGCACAGGAAAGCCGGCAGAGCTGCTCCTCTAGCTGCTCTACGCAGACGCAACTGTAAATCAGCTAGACGTTGATCCTGTTGTGGAAAAGGCAGGAAAGTTGCTGCAAAAGCGTTTTGGCTTGCTGGAAGCAGCAGCAAGCGCGAGGGCTTCTCTGCACGCTGCAAACACAAAACAGAAGCACCTACACGGCGAGAGGAGACTGCCTGACACCTGCTGCACTCAGTACAGCTCTGGGCTGCTGCCAGGGCGTGTATTTCAAGGAACTAGCCACGGGGACTCTGCACTGTGCTGGGAGAGTTTCTACAAGGTGAGCAGAAGCTGTTCGCCAGCACCCGCTTGCAGCGACCGAGTTCGGCTTTCCACATTCTTCCCCGGCTCTCTTTCGCTTCTCCGCACAACCTGCGGCTGTACCCAAGACGCCGCTGGCTGTGGTTCCGCGAAGCGCTGCTTTCTCGGCAAAACGCAGCTTCTCGTTCTTGACAGCTCTGCTATGCAGAAGCACAGGAAAGCCGGCAGAGCTGCTCCTCTAGCTGCTCTACGCAGACGCAACTGTAAATCAGCTAGACGTTGATCCTGTTGTGGAAAAGGCAGGAAAGTTGCTGCAAAAGCGTTTTGGCTTGCTGGAAGCAGCAGCAAGCGCGAGGGCTTCTCTGCACGCTGCAAACACAAAACAGAAGCACCTACACGGCGAGAGGAGACTGCCTGACACCTGCTGCACTCAGTACAGCTCTGGGCTGCTGCCAGGGCGTGTATTTCAAGGAACTAGCCACGGGGACTCTGCACTGTGCTGGGAGAGTTTCTACAAGGTGAGCAGAAGCTGTTCGCCAGCACCCGCTTGCAGCGACCGAGTTCGGCTTTCCGCATTCTTCCCCGGCTCTCTTTCGCTTCTCCGCACAACCTGCGGCTGTACCCAAGACGCCGCTGGCTGTGGTTCCGCGAAGCGCTGCTTTCTCGGCAAAACGCAGCTTCTCGTTCTTGACAGCTCTGCTATGCAGAAGCACAGGAAAGCCGGCAGAGCTGCTCCTCTAGCTGCTCTACGCAGACGCAACTGTAAATCAGCTAGACATTGATCCTGTTGTGGAAAAGGCAGGAAAGTTGCTGCAAAAGCGTTTTGGCTTGCTGGAAGCAGCAGCAAGCGCGAGGGCTTCTCTGCACGCTGCAAACACAAAACAGAAGCACCTACACGGCGAGAGGAGACTGCCTGACACCTGCTGCACTCAGTACAGCTCTGGGCTGCTGCCAGGGCGTGTATTTCAAGGAACTAGCCACGGGGACTCTGCACTGTGCTGGGAGAGTTTCTACAAGGTGAGCAGAAGCTGTTCGCCAGCACCCGCTTGCAGCGACCGAGTTCGGCTTTCCACATTCTTCCCCGGCTCTCTTTCGCTTCTCCGCGCAACCTGCGGCTGTACCCAAGACGCCGCTGGCTGTGGTTTCGCGAAGCGCTGCTTTCTCGGCAAAACGCAGCTTCTCGTTCTTGACAGCTCTGCTATGCAGAAGCACAGGAAAGCCGGCAGAGCTGCTCCTCTAGCTGCTCTACGCAGACGCAACTGTAAATCAGCTAGACGTTGATCCTGTTGTGGAAATGGCAGGAAAGTTGCTGCAAAAGCGTTTTGGCTTGCTGGAAGCAGCAGCAAGCGCGAGGGCTTCTCTGCACGCTGCAAACACAAAACAGAAGCACCTACACGGCGAGAGGAGACTGCCTGACACCTGCTGCACTCAGTACAGCTCTGGGCTGCTGCCAGGGCGTGTATTTCAAGGAACTAGCCACGGGGACTCTGCACTGTGCTGGGAGAGTTTCTACAAGGTGAGCAGAAGCTGTTCGCCAGCACCCGCTTGCAGCGACCGAGTTCGGCTTTCCACATTCTTCCCCGGCTCTCTTTCGCTTCTCCGCACAACCTGCGGCTGTACCCAAGACGCCGCTGGCTGTGGTTCCGCGAAGCGCTGCTTTCTCGGCAAAACGCAGCTTCTCGTTCTTGACAGCTCTGCTATGCAGAAGCACAGGAAAGCCGGCAGAGCTGCTCCTCTAGCTGCTCTACGCAGACGCAACTGTAAATCAGCTAGACCTTGATCCTGTTGTGGAAATGGCAGGAAAGTTGCTGCAAAAGCGTTTTGGCTTGCTGGAAGCAGCAGCAAGCGCGAGGGCTTCTCTGCACGCTGCAAACACAAAACAGAAGCACCTACACGGCGAGAGGAGACTGCCTGACACCTGCTGCACTCAGTACAGCTCTGGGCTGCTGCCAGGGCGTGTATTTCAAGGAACTAGCCACGGGGACTCTGCACTGTGCTGGGAGAGTTTCTACAAGGTGAGCAGAAGCTGTTCGCCAGCACCCGCTTGCAGCGACCGAGTTCGGCTTTCCACATTCTTCCCCGGCTCTCTTTCGCTTCTCCGCACAACCTGCGGCTGTACCCAAGACGCCGCTGGCTGTGGTTCCGCGAAGCGCTGCTTTCTCGGCAAAACGCAGCTTCTCGTTCTTGACAGCTCTGCTATGCAGAAGCACAGGAAAGCCGGCAGAGCTGCTCCTCTAGCTGCTCTACGCAGACGCAACTGTAAATCAGCTAGACGTTGATCCTGTTGTGGAAAAGGCAGGAAAGTTGCTGCAAAAGCGTTTTGGCTTGCTGGAAGCAGCAGCAAGCGCGAGGGCTTCTCTGCACGCTGCAAACACAAAACAGAAGCACCTACACGGCGAGAGGAGACTGCCTGACACCTGCTGCACTCAGTACAGGTCTGGGCTGCTGCCAGGGCGTGTATTTCAAGGAACTAGCCACGGGGACTCTGCACTGTGCTGGGAGAGTTTCTACAAGGTGAGCAGAAGCTGTTCGCCAGCACCCGCTTGCAGCGACCGAGTTCGGCTTTCCACATTCTTCCCCGGCTCTCTTTCGCTTCTCCGCACAACCTGCGGCTGTACCCAAGACGCCGCTGGCTGTGGTTCCGCGAAGCGCTGCTTTCTCGGCAAAACGCAGCTTCTCGTTCTTGACAGCTCTGCTATGCAGAAGCACAGGAAAGCCGGCAGAGCTGCTCCTCTAGCTGCTCTACGCAGACGCAACTGTAAATCAGCTAGACGTTGATCCTGTTGTGGAAAAGGCAGGAAAGTTGCTGCAAAAGCGTTTTGGCTTGCTGGAAGCAGCAGCAAGCGCGAGGGCTTCTCTGCACGCTGCAAACACAAAACAGAAGCACCTACACGGCGAGAGGAGACTGCCTGACACCTGCTGCACTCAGTACAGCTCTGGGCTGCTGCCAGGGCGTGTATTTCAAGGAACTAGCCACGGGGACTCTGCACTGTGCTGGGAGAGTTTCTACAAGGTGAGCAGAAGCTGTTCGCCAGCACCCGCTTGCAGCGACCGAGTTCGGCTTTCCACATTCTTCCCCGGCTCTCTTTCGCTTCTCCGCGCAACCTGCGGCTGTACCCAAGACGCCGCTGGCTGTGGTTTCGCGAAGCGCTGCTTTCTCGGCAAAACGCAGCTTCTCGTTCTTGACAGCTCTGCTATGCAGAAGCACAGGAAAGCCGGCAGAGCTGCTCCTCTAGCTGCTCTACGCAGACGCAACTGTAAATCAGCTAGACGTTGATCCTGTTGTGGAAATGGCAGGAAAGTTGCTGCAAAAGCGTTTTGGCTTGCTGGAAGCAGCAGCAAGCGCGAGGGCTTCTCTGCACGCTGCAAACACAAAACAGAAGCACCTACACGGCGAGAGGAGACTGCCTGACACCTGCTGCACTCAGTACAGCTCTGGGCTGCTGCCAGGGCGTGTATTTCAAGGAACTAGCCACGGGGACTCTGCACTGTGCTGGGAGAGTTTCTACAAGGTGAGCAGAAGCTGTTCGCCAGCACCCGCTTGCAGCGACCGAGTTCGGCTTTCCACATTCTTCCCCGGCTCTCTTTCGCTTCTCCGCACAACCTGCGGCTGTACCCAAGACGCCGCTGGCTGTGGTTCCGCGAAGCGCTGCTTTCTCGGCAAAACGCAGCTTCTCGTTCTTGACAGCTCTGCTATGCAGAAGCACAGGAAAGCCGGCAGAGCTGCTCCTCTAGCTGCTCTACGCAGACGCAACTGTAAATCAGCTAGACGTTGATCCTGTTGTGGAAAAGGCAGGAAAGTTGCTGCAAAAGCGTTTTGGCTTGCTGGAAGCAGCAGCAAGCGCGAGGGCTTCTCTGCACGCTGCAAACACAAAACAGAAGCACCTACACGGCGAGAGGAGACTGCCTGACACCTGCTGCACTCAGTACAGCTCTGGGCTGCTGCCAGGGCGTGTATTTCAAGGAACTAGCCACGGGGACTCTGCACTGTGCTGGGAGAGTTTCTACAAGGTGAGCAGAAGCTGTTCGCCAGCACCCGCTTGCAGCGACCGAGTTCGGCTTTCCACATTCTTCCCCGGCTCTCTTTCGCTTCTCCGCACAACCTGCGGCTGTACCCAAGACGCCGCTGGCTGTGGTTCCGCGAAGCGCTGCTTTCTCGGCAAAACGCAGCTTCTCGTTCTTGACAGCTCTGCTATGCAGAAGCACAGGAAAGCCGGCAGAGCTGCTCCTCTAGCTGCTCTACGCAGACGCAACTGTAAATCAGCTCGACGTTGATCCTGTTGTGGAAAAGGCAGGAAAGTTGCTGCAAAAGCGTTTTGGCTTGCTGGAAGCAGCAGCAAGCGCGAGGGCTTCTCTGCACGCTGCAAACACAAAACAGAAGCACCTACACGGCGAGAGGAGACTGCCTGACACCTGCTGCACTCAGTACAGCTCTGGGCTGCTGCCAGGGCGTGTATTTCAAGGAACTAGCCACGGGGACTCTGCACTGTGCTGGGAGAGTTTCTACAAGGTGAGCAGAAGCTGTTCGCCAGCACCCGCTTGCAGCGACCGAGTTCGGCTTTCCACATTCTTCCCCGGCTCTCTTTCGCTTCTCCGCACAACCTGCGGCTGTACCCAAGACGCCGCTGGCTGTGGTTCCGCGAAGCGCTGCTTTCTCGGCAAAACGCAGCTTCTCGTTCTTGACAGCTCTGCTATGCAGAAGCACAGGAAAGCCGCAGAGCTGCTCCTCTAGCTGCTCTACGCAGACGACACTGTAAATCAGCTCGACGTTGATCCTGTTGTGGAAAAGGCAGGAAAGTTGCTGCAAAAGCGTTTTGGCTTGCTGGAAGCAGCAGCAAGCGCGGGGGCTTCTCTGCACGCTGCAAACACAAAACAGAAGCACCTACACGGCGAGAGGAGACTGCCTGACACCTGCTGCACTCAGTACAGCTCTGGGCTGCTGCCAGGGCGTGTATTTCAAGGAACTAGCCACGGGGACTCTGCACTGTGCTGGGAGAGTTTCTACAAGGTGAGCAGAAGCTGTTCGCCAGCACCCGCTTGCAGCGACCGAGTTCGGCTTTCCACATTCTTCCCCGGCTCTCTTTCGCTTCTCCGCACAACCTGCGGCTGTACCCAAGACGCCGCTGGCTGTGGTTCCGCGAAGCGCTGCTTTCTCGGCAAAACGCAGCTTCTCGTTCTTGACAGCTCTGCTATGCAGAAGCACAGGAAAGCCGGCAGAGCTGCTCCTCTAGCTGCTCTACGCAGACGCAACTGTAAATCAGCTAGACATTGATCCTGTTGTGGAAATGGCAGGAAAGTTGCTGCAAAAGCGTTTTGGCTTGCTGGAAGCAGCAGCAAGCGCGAGGGCTTCTCTGCACGCTGCAAACACAAAACAGAAGCACCTACACGGCGAGAGGAGACTGCCTGACACCTGCTGCACTCAGTACAGCTCTGGGCTGCTGCCAGGGCGTGTATTTCAAGGAACTAGCCACGGGGACTCTGCACTGTGCTGGGAGAGTTTCTACAAGGTGAGCAGAAGCTGTTCGCCAGCACCCGCTTGCAGCGACCGAGTTCGGCTTTCCGCATTCTTCCCCGGCTCTCTTTCGCTTCTCCGCACAACCTGCGGCTGTACCCAAGACGCCGCTGGCTGTGGTTCCGCGAAGCGCTGCTTTCTCGGCAAAACGCAGCTTCTCGTTCTTGACAGCTCTGCTATGCAGAAGCACAGGAAAGCCGGCAGAGCTGCTCCTCTAGCTGCTCTACGCAGACGCAACTGTAAATCAGCTAGACATTGATCCTGTTGTGGAAAAGGCAGGAAAGTTGCTGCAAAAGCGTTTTGGCTTGCTGGAAGCAGCAGCAAGCGCGAGGGCTTCTCTGCACGCTGCAAACACAAAACAGAAGCACCTACACGGCGAGAGGAGACTGCCTGACACCTGCTGCACTCAGTACAGCTCTGGGCTGCTGCCAGGGCGTGTATTTCAAGGAACTAGCCACGGGGACTCTGCACTGTGCTGGGAGAGTTTCTACAAGGTGAGCAGAAGCTGTTCGCCAGCACCCGCTTGCAGCGACCGAGTTCGGCTTTCCACATTCTTCCCCGGCTCTCTTTCGCTTCTCCGCGCAACCTGCGGCTGTACCCAAGACGCCGCTGGCTGTGGTTTCGCGAAGCGCTGCTTTCTCGGCAAAACGCAGCTTCTCGTTCTTGACAGCTCTGCTATGCAGAAGCACAGGAAAGCCGGCAGAGCTGCTCCTCTAGCTGCTCTACGCAGACGCAACTGTAAATCAGCTAGATATTGATCCTGTTGTGGAAATGGCAGGAAAGTTGCTGCAAAAGCGTTTTGGCTTGCTGGAAGCAGCAGCAAGCGCGGGGGCTTCTCTGCACGCTGCAAACACAAAACAGAAGCACCTACACGGCGAGAGGAGACTGCCTGACACCTGCTGCACTCAGTACAGCTCTGGGCTGCTGCCAGGGCGTGTATTTCAAGGAACTAGCCACGGGGACTCTGCACTGTGCTGGGAGAGTTTCTACAAGGTGAGCAGAAGCTGTTCGCCAGCACCCGCTTGCAGCGACCGAGTTCGGCTTTCCACATTCTTCCCCGGCTCTCTTTCGCTTCTCCGCACAACCTGCGGCTGTACCCAAGACGCCGCTGGCTGTGGTTCCGCGAAGCGCTGCTTTCTCGGCAAAACGCAGCTTCTCGTTCTTGACAGCTCTGCTATGCAGAAGCACAGGAAAGCCGGCAGAGCTGCTCCTCTAGCTGCTCTACGCAGACGCAACTGTAAATCAGCTAGACGTTGATCCTGTTGTGGAAAAGGCAGGAAAGTTGCTGCAAAAGCGTTTTGGCTTGCTGGAAGCAGCAGCAAGCGCGAGGGCTTCTCTGCACGCTGCAAACACAAAACAGAAGCACCTACACGGCGAGAGGAGACTGCCTGACACCTGCTGCACTCAGTACAGCTCTGGGCTGCTGCCAGGGCGTGTATTTCAAGGAACTAGCCACGGGGACTCTGCACTGTGCTGGGAGAGTTTCTACAAGGTGAGCAGAAGCTGTTCGCCAGCACCCGCTTGCAGCGACCGAGTTCGGCTTTCCACATTCTTCCCCGGCTCTCTTTCGCTTCTCCGCACAACCTGCGGCTGTACCCAAGACGCCGCTGGCTGTGGTTCCGCGAAGCGCTGCTTTCTCGGCAAAACGCAGCTTCTCGTTCTTGACAGCTCTGCTATGCAGAAGCACAGGAAAGCCGGCAGAGCTGCTCCTCTAGCTGCTCTACGCAGACGCAACTGTAAATCAGCTAGACGTTGATCCTGTTGTGGAAAAGGCAGGAAAGTTGCTGCAAAAGCGTTTTGGCTTGCTGGAAGCAGCAGCAAGCGCGAGGGCTTCTCTGCATGCTGCAAACACAAAACAGAAGCACCTACACGGCGAGAGGAGACTGCCTGACACCTGCTGCACTCAGTACAGCTCTGGGCTGCTGCCAGGGCGTGTATTTCAAGGAACTAGCCACGGGGACTCTGCACTGTGCTGGGAGAGTTTCTACAAGGTGAGCAGAAGCTGTTCGCCAGCACCCGCTTGCAGCGACCGAGTTCGGCTTTCCACATTCTTCCCCGGCTCTCTTTCGCTTCTCCGCACAACCTGCGGCTGTACCCAAGACGCCGCTGGCTGTGGTTCCGCGAAGCGCTGCTTTCTCGGCAAAACGCAGCTTCTCGTTCTTGACAGCTCTGCTATGCAGAAGCACAGGAAAGCCGGCAGAGCTGCTCCTCTAGCTGCTCTACGCAGACGCAACTGTAAATCAGCTAGACGTTGATCCTGTTGTGGAAAAGGCAGGAAAGTTGCTGCAAAAGCGTTTTGGCTTGCTGGAAGCAGCAGCAAGCGCGAGGGCTTCTCTGCACGCTGCAAACACAAAACAGAAGCACCTACACGGCGAGAGGAGACTGCCTGACACCTGCTGCACTCAGTACAGCTCTGGGCTGCTGCCAGGGCGTGTATTTCAAGGAACTAGCCACGGGGACTCTGCACTGTGCTGGGAGAGTTTCTACAAGGTGAGCAGAAGCTGTTCGCCAGCACCCGCTTGCAGCGACCGAGTTCGGCTTTCCACATTCTTCCCCGGCTCTCTTTCGCTTCTCCGCACAACCTGCGGCTGTACCCAAGACGCCGCTGGCTGTGGTTCCGCGAAGCGCTGCTTTCTCGGCAAAACGCAGCTTCTCGTTCTTGACAGCTCTGCTATGCAGAAGCACAGGAAAGCCGGCAGAGCTGCTCCTCTAGCTGCTCTACGCAGACGCAACTGTAAATCAGCTAGACGTTGATCCTGTTGTGGAAAAGGCAGGAAAGTTGCTGCAAAAGCGTTTTGGCTTGCTGGAAGCAGCAGCAAGCGCGAGGGCTTCTCTGCATGCTGCAAACACAAAACAGAAGCACCTACACGGCGAGAGGAGACTGCCTGACACCTGCTGCACTCAGTACAGCTCTGGGCTGCTGCCAGGGCGTGTATTTCAAGGAACTAGCCACGGGGACTCTGCACTGTGCTGGGAGAGTTTCTACAAGGTGAGCAGAAGCTGTTCGCCAGCACCTGCTTGCAGCGACCGAGTTCGGCTTTCCACATTCTTCCCCGGCTCTCTTTCGCTTCTCCGCACAACCTGCGGCTGTACCCAAGACGCCGCTGGCTGTGGTTCCGCGAAGCGCTGCTTTCTCGGCAAAACGCAGCTTCTCGTTCTTGACAGCTCTGCTATGCAGAAGCACAGGAAAGCCGGCAGAGCTGCTCCTCTAGCTGCTCTACGCAGACGCAACTGTAAATCAGCTAGATATTGATCCTGTTGTGGAAATGGCAGGAAAGTTGCTGCAAAAGCGTTTTGGCTTGCTGGAAGCAGCAGCAAGCGCGAGGGCTTCTCTGCACGCTGCAAACACAAAACAGAAGCACCTACACGGCGAGAGGAGACTGCCTGACACCTGCTGCACTCAGTACAGCTCTGGGCTGCTGCCAGGGCGTGTATTTCAAGGAACTAGCCACGGGGACTCTGCACTGTGCTGGGAGAGTTTCTACAAGGTGAGCAGAAGCTGTTCGCCAGCACCCGCTTGCAGCGACCGAGTTCGGCTTTCCACATTCTTCCCCGGCTCTCTTTCGCTTCTCCGCACAACCTGCGGCTGTACCCAAGACGCCGCTGGCTGTGGTTCCGCGAAGCGCTGCTTTCTCGGCAAAACGCAGCTTCTCGTTCTTGACAGCTCTGCTATGCAGAAGCACAGGAAAGCCGGCAGAGCTGCTCCTCTAGCTGCTCTACGCAGACGCAACTGTAAATCAGCTAGACGTTGATCCTGTTGTGGAAAAGGCAGGAAAGTTGCTGCAAAAGCGTTTTGGCTTGCTGGAAGCAGCAGCAAGCGCGAGGGCTTCTCTGCACGCTGCAAACACAAAACAGAAGCACCTACACGGCGAGAGGAGACTGCCTGACACCTGCTGCACTCAGTACAGCTCTGGGCTGCTGCCAGGGCGTGTATTTCAAGGAACTAGCCACGGGGACTCTGCACTGTGCTGGGAGAGTTTCTACAAGGTGAGCAGAAGCTGTTCGCCAGCACCCGCTTGCAGCGACCGAGTTCGGCTTTCCACATTCTTCCCCGGCTCTCTTTCGCTTCTCCGCACAACCTGCGGCTGTACCCAAGACGCCGCTGGCTGTGGTTCCGCGAAGCGCTGCTTTCTCGGCAAAACGCAGCTTCTCGTTCTTGACAGCTCTGCTATGCAGAAGCACAGGAAAGCCGGCAGAGCTGCTCCTCTAGCTGCTCTACGCAGACGCAACTGTAAATCAGCTAGACGTTGATCCTGTTGTGGAAAAGGCAGGAAAGTTGCTGCAAAAGCGTTTTGGCTTGCTGGAAGCAGCAGCAAGCGCGAGGGCTTCTCTGCACGCTGCAAACACAAAACAGAAGCACCTACACGGCGAGAGGAGACTGCCTGACACCTGCTGCACTCAGTACAGCTCTGGGCTGCTGCCAGGGCGTGTATTTCAAGGAACTAGCCACGGGGACTCTGCACTGTGCTGGGAGAGTTTCTACAAGGTGAGCAGAAGCTGTTCGCCAGCACCCGCTTGCAGCGACCGAGTTCGGCTTTCCACATTCTTCCCCGGCTCTCTTTCGCTTCTCCGCGCAACCTGCGGCTGTACCCAAGACGCCGCTGGCTGTGGTTTCGCGAAGCGCTGCTTTCTCGGCAAAACGCAGCTTCTCGTTCTTGACAGCTCTGCTATGCAGAAGCACAGGAAAGCCGGCAGAGCTGCTCCTCTAGCTGCTCTACGCAGACGCAACTGTAAATCAGCTAGACGTTGATCCTGTTGTGGAAATGGCAGGAAAGTTGCTGCAAAAGCGTTTTGGCTTGCTGGAAGCAGCAGCAAGCGCGAGGGCTTCTCTGCACGCTGCAAACACAAAACAGAAGCACCTACACGGCGAGAGGAGACTGCCTGACACCTGCTGCACTCAGTACAGCTCTGGGCTGCTGCCAGGGCGTGTATTTCAAGGAACTAGCCACGGGGACTCTGCACTGTGCTGGGAGAGTTTCTACAAGGTGAGCAGAAGCTGTTCGCCAGCACCCGCTAGCAGCGACCGAGTTCGGCTTTCCGCATTCTTCCCCGGCTCTCTTTCGCTTCTCCGCACAACCTGCGGCTGTACCCAAGACGCCGCTGGCTGTGGTTCCGCGAAGCGCTGCTTTCTCGGCAAAACGCAGCTTCTCGTTCTTGACAGCTCTGCTATGCAGAAGCACAGGAAAGCCGGCAGAGCTGCTCCTCTAGCTGCTCTACGCAGACGCAACTGTAAATCAGCTAGACGTTGATCCTGTTGTGGAAAAGGCAGGAAAGTTGCTGCAAAAGCGTTTTGGCTTGCTGGAAGCAGCAGCAAGCGCGAGGGCTTCTCTGCACGCTGCAAACACAAAACAGAAGCACCTACACGGCGAGAGGAGACTGCCTGACACCTGCTGCACTCAGTACAGCTCTGGGCTGCTGCCAGGGCGTGTATTTCAAGGAACTAGCCACGGGGACTCTGCACTGTGCTGGGAGAGTTTCTACAAGGTGAGCAGAAGCTGTTCGCCAGCACCCGCTTGCAGCGACCGAGTTCGGCTTTCCACATTCTTCCCCGGCTCTCTTTCGCTTCTCCGCACAACCTGCGGCTGTACCCAAGACGCCGCTGGCTGTGGTTCCGCGAAGCGCTGCTTTCTCGGCAAAACGCAGCTTCTCGTTCTTGACAGCTCTGCTATGCAGAAGCACAGGAAAGCCGGCAGAGCTGCTCCTCTAGCTGCTCTACGCAGACGCAACTGTAAATCAGCTCGACGTTGATCCTGTTGTGGAAAAGGCAGGAAAGTTGCTGCAAAAGCGTTTTGGCTTGCTGGAAGCAGCAGCAAGCGCGAGGGCTTCTCTGCACGCTGCAAACACAAAACAGAAGCACCTACACGGCGAGAGGAGACTGCCTGACACCTGCTGCACTCAGTACAGCTCTGGGCTGCTGCCAGGGCGTGTATTTCAAGGAACTAGCCACGGGGACTCTGCACTGTGCTGGGAGAGTTTCTACAAGGTGAGCAGAAGCTGTTCGCCAGCACCCGCTTGCAGCGACCGAGTTCGGCTTTCCACATTCTTCCCCGGCTCTCTTTCGCTTCTCCGCACAACCTGCGGCTGTACCCAAGACGCCGCTGGCTGTGGTTCCGCGAAGCGCTGCTTTCTCGGCAAAACGCAGCTTCTCGTTCTTGACAGCTCTGCTATGCAGAAGCACAGGAAAGCCGCAGAGCTGCTCCTCTAGCTGCTCTACGCAGACGCAACTGTAAATCAGCTCGACGTTGATCCTGTTGTGGAAAAGGCAAGAAAGTTGCTGCAAAAGCGTTTTGGCTTGCTGGAAGCAGCAGCAAGCGCGGGGGCTTCTCTGCACGCTGCAAACACAAAACAGAAGCACCTACACGGCGAGAGGAGACTGCCTGACACCTGCTGCACTCAGTACAGCTCTGGGCTGCTGCCAGGGCGTGTATTTCAAGGAACTAGCCACGGGGACTCTGCACTGTGCTGGGAGAGTTTCTACAAGGTGAGCAGAAGCTGTTCGCCAGCACCCGCTTGCAGCGACCGAGTTCGGCTTTCCACATTCTTCCCCGGCTCTCTTTCGCTTCTCCGCACAACCTGCGGCTGTACCCAAGACGCCGCTGGCTGTGGTTCCGCGAAGCGCTGCTTTCTCGGCAAAACGCAGCTTCTCGTTCTTGACAGCTCTGCTATGCAGAAGCACAGGAAAGCCGGCAGAGCTGCTCCTCTAGCTGCTCTACGCAGACGCAACTGTAAATCAGCTAGACATTGATCCTGTTGTGGAAATGGCAGGAAAGTTGCTGCAAAAGCGTTTTGGCTTGCTGGAAGCAGCAGCAAGCGCGAGGGCTTCTCTGCACGCTGCAAACACAAAACAGAAGCACCTACACGGCGAGAGGAGACTGCCTGACACCTGCTGCACTCAGTACAGCTCTGGGCTGCTGCCAGGGCGTGTATTTCAAGGAACTAGCCACGGGGACTCTGCACTGTGCTGGGAGAGTTTCTACAAGGTGAGCAGAAGCTGTTCGCCAGCACCCGCTTGCAGCGACCGAGTTCGGCTTTCCGCATTCTTCCCCGGCTCTCTTTCGCTTCTCCGCACAACCTGCGGCTGTACCCAAGACGCCGCTGGCTGTGGTTCCGCGAAGCGCTGCTTTCTCGGCAAAACGCAGCTTCTCGTTCTTGACAGCTCTGCTATGCAGAAGCACAGGAAAGCCGGCAGAGCTGCTCCTCTAGCTGCTCTACGCAGACGCAACTGTAAATCAGCTAGACGTTGATCCTGTTGTGGAAAAGGCAGGAAAGTTGCTGCAAAAGCGTTTTGGCTTGCTGGAAGCAGCAGCAAGCGCGAGGGCTTCTCTGCACGCTGCAAACACAAAACAGAAGCACCTACACGGCGAGAGGAGACTGCCTGACACCTGCTGCACTCAGTACAGCTCTGGGCTGCTGCCAGGGCGTGTATTTCAAGGAACTAGCCACGGGGACTCTGCACTGTGCTGGGAGAGTTTCTACAAGGTGAGCAGAAGCTGTTCGCCAGCACCCGCTTGCAGCGACCGAGTTCGGCTTTCCACATTCTTCCCCGGCTCTCTTTCGCTTCTCCGCACAACCTGCGGCTGTACCCAAGACGCCGCTGGCTGTGGTTCCGCGAAGCGCTGCTTTCTCGGCAAAACGCAGCTTCTCGTTCTTGACAGCTCTGCTATGCAGAAGCACAGGAAAGCCGGCAGAGCTGCTCCTCTAGCTGCTCTACGCAGACGCAACTGTAAATCAGCTCGACGTTGATCCTGTTGTGGAAAAGGCAGGAAAGTTGCTGCAAAAGCGTTTTGGCTTGCTGGAAGCAGCAGCAAGCGCGAGGGCTTCTCTGCACGCTGCAAACACAAAACAGAAGCACCTACACGGCGAGAGGAGACTGCCTGACACCTGCTGCACTCAGTACAGCTCTGGGCTGCTGCCAGGGCGTGTATTTCAAGGAACTAGCCACGGGGACTCTGCACTGTGCTGGGAGAGTTTCTACAAGGTGAGCAGAAGCTGTTCGCCAGCACCTGCTTGCAGCGACCGAGTTCGGCTTTCCACATTCTTCCCCGGCTCTCTTTCGCTTCTCCGCACAACCTGCGGCTGTACCCAAGACGCCGCTGGCTGTGGTTCCGCGAAGCGCTGCTTTCTCGGCAAAACGCAGCTTCTCGTTCTTGACAGCTCTGCTATGCAGAAGCACAGGAAAGCCGGCAGAGCTGCTCCTCTAGCTGCTCTACGCAGACGCAACTGTAAATCAGCTAGATATTGATCCTGTTGTGGAAATGGCAGGAAAGTTGCTGCAAAAGCGTTTTGGCTTGCTGGAAGCAGCAGCAAGCGCGAGGGCTTCTCTGCACGCTGCAAACACAAAACAGAAGCACCTACACGGCGAGAGGAGACTGCCTGACACCTGCTGCACTCAGTACAGCTCTGGGCTGCTGCCAGGGCGTGTATTTCAAGGAACTAGCCACGGGGACTCTGCACTGTGCTGGGAGAGTTTCTACAAGGTGAGCAGAAGCTGTTCGCCAGCACCCGCTTGCAGCGACCGAGTTCGGCTTTCCACATTCTTCCCCGGCTCTCTTTCGCTTCTCCGCACAACCTGCGGCTGTACCCAAGACGCCGCTGGCTGTGGTTCCGCGAAGCGCTGCTTTCTCGGCAAAACGCAGCTTCTCGTTCTTGACAGCTCTGCTATGCAGAAGCACAGGAAAGCCGGCAGAGCTGCTCCTCTAGCTGCTCTACGCAGACGCAACTGTAAATCAGCTAGACGTTGATCCTGTTGTGGAAAAGGCAGGAAAGTTGCTGCAAAAGCGTTTTGGCTTGCTGGAAGCAGCAGCAAGCGCGAGGGCTTCTCTGCACGCTGCAAACACAAAACAGAAGCACCTACACGGCGAGAGGAGACTGCCTGACACCTGCTGCACTCAGTACAGCTCTGGGCTGCTGCCAGGGCGTGTATTTCAAGGAACTAGCCACGGGGACTCTGCACTGTGCTGGGAGAGTTTCTACAAGGTGAGCAGAAGCTGTTCGCCAGCACCCGCTTGCAGCGACCGAGTTCGGCTTTCCACATTCTTCCCCGGCTCTCTTTCGCTTCTCCGCACAACCTGCGGCTGTACCCAAGACGCCGCTGGCTGTGGTTCCGCGAAGCGCTGCTTTCTCGGCAAAACGCAGCTTCTCGTTCTTGACAGCTCTGCTATGCAGAAGCACAGGAAAGCCGGCAGAGCTGCTCCTCTAGCTGCTCTACGCAGACGCAACTGTAAATCAGCTAGACGTTGATCCTGTTGTGGAAAAGGCAGGAAAGTTGCTGCAAAAGCGTTTTGGCTTGCTGGAAGCAGCAGCAAGCGCGAGGGCTTCTCTGCACGCTGCAAACACAAAACAGAAGCACCTACACGGCGAGAGGAGACTGCCTGACACCTGCTGCACTCAGTACAGCTCTGGGCTGCTGCCAGGGCGTGTATTTCAAGGAACTAGCCACGGGGACTCTGCACTGTGCTGGGAGAGTTTCTACAAGGTGAGCAGAAGCTGTTCGCCAGCACCCGCTTGCAGCGACCGAGTTCGGCTTTCCACATTCTTCCCCGGCTCTCTTTCGCTTCTCCGCGCAACCTGCGGCTGTACCCAAGACGCCGCTGGCTGTGGTTCCGCGAAGCGCTGCTTTCTCGGCAAAACGCAGCTTCTCGTTCTTGACAGCTCTGCTATGCAGAAGCACAGGAAAGCCGGCAGAGCTGCTCCTCTAGCTGCTCTACGCAGACGCAACTGTAAATCAGCTAGACGTTGATCCTGTTGTGGAAAAGGCAGGAAAGTTGCTGCAAAAGCGTTTTGGCTTGCTGGAAGCAGCAGCAAGCGCGAGGGCTTCTCTGCACGCTGCAAACACAAAACAGAAGCACCTACACGGCGAGAGGAGACTGCCTGACACCTGCTGCACTCAGTACAGCTCTGGGCTGCTGCCAGGGCGTGTATTTCAAGGAACTAGCCACGGGGACTCTGCACTGTGCTGGGAGAGTTTCTACAAGGTGAGCAGAAGCTGTTCGCCAGCACCCGCTTGCAGCGACCGAGTTCGGCTTTCCACATTCTTCCCCGGCTCTCTTTCGCTTCTCCGCACAACCTGCGGCTGTACCCAAGACGCCGCTGGCTGTGGTTCCGCGAAGCGCTGCTTTCTCGGCAAAACGCAGCTTCTCGTTCTTGACAGCTCTGCTATGCAGAAGCACAGGAAAGCCGGCAGAGCTGCTCCTCTAGCTGCTCTACGCAGACGCAACTGTAAATCAGCTAGACGTTGATCCTGTTGTGGAAAAGGCAGGAAAGTTGCTGCAAAAGCGTTTTGGCTTGCTGGAAGCAGCAGCAAGCGCGAGGGCTTCTCTGCACGCTGCAAACACAAAACAGAAGCACCTACACGGCGAGAGGAGACTGCCTGACACCTGCTGCACTCAGTACAGCTCTGGGCTGCTGCCAGGGCGTGTATTTCAAGGAACTAGCCACGGGGACTCTGCACTGTGCTGGGAGAGTTTCTACAAGGTGAGCAGAAGCTGTTCGCCAGCACCCGCTTGCAGCGACCGAGTTCGGCTTTCCACATTCTTCCCCGGCTCTCTTTCGCTTCTCCGCACAACCTGCGGCTGTACCCAAGACGCCGCTGGCTGTGGTTCCGCGAAGCGCTGCTTTCTCGGCAAAACGCAGCTTCTCGTTCTTGACAGCTCTGCTATGCAGAAGCACAGGAAAGCCGGCAGAGCTGCTCCTCTAGCTGCTCTACGCAGACGCAACTGTAAATCAGCTAGACGTTGATCCTGTTGTGGAAAAGGCAGGAAAGTTGCTGCAAAAGCGTTTTGGCTTGCTGGAAGCAGCAGCAAGCGCGAGGGCTTCTCTGCACGCTGCAAACACAAAACAGAAGCACCTACACGGCGAGAGGAGACTGCCTGACACCTGCTGCACTCAGTACAGGTCTGGGCTGCTGCCAGGGCGTGTATTTCAAGGAACTAGCCACGGGGACTCTGCACTGTGCTGGGAGAGTTTCTACATAGTGAGCAGAAGCTGTTCGCCAGCACCCGCTTGCAGCGACCGAGTTCGGCTTTCCACATTCTTCCCCGGCTCTCTTTCGCTTCTCCGCACAGCCTGCGGCTGTACCCAAGACGCCGCTGGCTGTGGTTCCGCGAAGCGCTGCTTTCTCGGCAAAACGCAGCTTCTCGTTCTTGACAGCTCTGCTATGCAGAAGCACAGGAAAGCCGGCAGAGCTGCTCCTCTAGCTGCTCTACGCAGACGCAACTGTAAATCAGCTAGACGTTGATCCTGTTGTGGAAAAGGCAGGAAAGTTGCTGCAAAAGCGTTTTGGCTTGCTGGAAGCAGCAGCAAGCGCGAGGGCTTCTCTGCACGCTGCAAACACAAAACAGAAGCACCTACACGGCGAGAGGAGACTGCCTGACACCTGCTGCACTCAGTACAGCTCTGGGCTGCTGCCAGGGCGTGTATTTCAAGGAACTAGCCACGGGGACTCTGCACTGTGCTGGGAGAGTTTCTACAAGGTGAGCAGAAGCTGTTCGCCAGCACCCGCTTGCAGCGACCGAGTTCGGCTTTCCACATTCTTCCCCGGCTCTCTTTCGCTTCTCCGCACAACCTGCGGCTGTACCCAAGACGCCGCTGGCTGTGGTTCCGCGAAGCGCTGCTTTCTCGGCAAAACGCAGCTTCTCGTTCTTGACAGCTCTGCTATGCAGAAGCACAGGAAAGCCGGCAGAGCTGCTCCTCTAGCTGCTCTACGCAGACGCAACTGTAAATCAGCTAGACGTTGATCCTGTTGTGGAAAAGGCAGGAAAGTTGCTGCAAAAGCGTTTTGGCTTGCTGGAAGCAGCAGCAAGCGCGAGGGCTTCTCTGCACGCTGCAAACACAAAACAGAAGCACCTACACGGCGAGAGGAGACTGCCTGACACCTGCTGCACTCAGTACAGCTCTGGGCTGCTGCCAGGGCGTGTATTTCAAGGAACTAGCCACGGGGACTCTGCACTGTGCTGGGAGAGTTTCTACAAGGTGAGCAGAAGCTGTTCGCCAGCACCCGCTTGCAGCGACCGAGTTCGGCTTTCCACATTCTTCCCCGGCTCTCTTTCGCTTCTCCGCGCAACCTGCGGCTGTACCCAAGACGCCGCTGGCTGTGGTTCCGCGAAGCGCTGCTTTCTCGGCAAAACGCAGCTTCTCGTTCTTGACAGCTCTGCTATGCAGAAGCACAGGAAAGCCGGCAGAGCTGCTCCTCTAGCTGCTCTACGCAGACGCAACTGTAAATCAGCTAGACGTTGATCCTGTTGTGGAAATGGCAGGAAAGTTGCTGCAAAAGCGTTTTGGCTTGCTGGAAGCAGCAGCAAGCGCGAGGGCTTCTCTGCACGCTGCAAACACAAAACAGAAGCACCTACACGGCGAGAGGAGACTGCCTGACACCTGCTGCACTCAGTACAGCTCTGGGCTGCTGCCAGGGCGTGTATTTCAAGGAACTAGCCACGGGGACTCTGCACTGTGCTGGGAGAGTTTCTACAAGGTGAGCAGAAGCTGTTCGCCAGCACCCGCTTGCAGCGACCGAGTTCGGCTTTCCACATTCTTCCCCGGCTCTCTTTCGCTTCTCCGCACAACCTGCGGCTGTACCCAAGACGCTTCTGGCTGTGGTTCCGCGAAGCGCTGCTTTCTCGGCAAAACGCAGCTTCTCGTTCTTGACAGCTATGCTATGCAGAAGCACAGGAAAGCCGGCAGAGCTGCTCCTCTAGCTGCTCTACGCAGACGCAACTGTAAATCAGCTAGACGTTGATCCTGTTGTGGAAAAGGCAGGAAAGTTGCTGCAAAAGCGTTTTGGCTTGCTGGAAGCAGCAGCAAGCGCGAGGGCTTCTCTGCACGCTGCAAACACAAAACAGAAGCACCTACACGGCGAGAGGAGACTGCCTGACACCTGCTGCACTCAGTACAGCTCTGGGCTGCTGCCAGGGCGTGTATTTCAAGGAACTAGCCACGGGGACTCTGCACTGTGCTGGGAGAGTTTCTACAAGGTGAGCAGAAGCTGTTCGCCAGCACCCGCTTGCAGCGACCGAGTTCGGCTTTCCACATTCTTCCCCGGCTCTCTTTCGCTTCTCCGCACAACCTGCGGCTGTACCCAAGACGCCGCTGGCTGTGGTTCCGCGAAGCGCTGCTTTCTCGGCAAAACGCAGCTTCTCGTTCTTGACAGCTCTGCTATGCAGAAGCACAGGAAAGCCGGCAGAGCTGCTCCTCTAGCTGCTCTACGCAGACGCAACTGTAAATCAGCTCGACGTTGATCCTGTTGTGGAAAAGGCAGGAAAGTTGCTGCAAAAGCGTTTTGGCTTGCTGGAAGCAGCAGCAAGCGCGAGGGCTTCTCTGCACGCTGCAAACACAAAACAGAAGCACCTACACGGCGAGAGGAGACTGCCTGACACCTGCTGCACTCAGTACAGCTCTGGGCTGCTGCCAGGGCGTGTATTTCAAGGAACTAGCCACGGGGACTCTGCACTGTGCTGGGAGAGTTTCTACAAGGTGAGCAGAAGCTGTTCGCCAGCACCCGCTTGCAGCGACCGAGTTCGGCTTTCCACATTCTTCCCCGGCTCTCTTTCGCTTCTCCGCACAACCTGCGGCTGTACCCAAGACGCCGCTGGCTGTGGTTCCGCGAAGCGCTGCTTTCTCGGCAAAACGCAGCTTCTCGTTCTTGACAGCTCTGCTATGCAGAAGCACAGGAAAGCCGCAGAGCTGCTCCTCTAGCTGCTCTACGCAGACGCAACTGTAAATCAGCTCGACGTTGATCCTGTTGTGGAAAAGGCAGGAAAGTTGCTGCAAAAGCGTTTTGGCTTGCTGGAAGCAGCAGCAAGCGCGAGGGCTTCTCTGCACGCTGCGAACACAAAACAGAAGCACCTACACGGCGAGAGGAGACTGCCTGACACCTGCTGCACTCAGTACAGCTCTGGGCTGCTGCCAGGGCGTGTATTTCAAGGAACTAGCCACGGGGACTCTGCACTGTGTTGGGAGAGTTTCTACAAGGTGAGCAGAAGCTGTTCGCCAGCACCCGCTTGCAGCGACCGAGTTCGGCTTTCCACATTCTTCCCCGGCTCTCTTTCGCTTCTCCGCGCAACCTGCGGCTGTACCCAAGACGCCGCTGGCTGTGGTTTCGCGAAGCGCTGCTTTCTCGGCAAAACGCAGCTTCTCGTTCTTGACAGCTCTGCTATGCAGAAGCACAGGAAAGCCGGCAGAGCTGCTCCTCTAGCTGCTCTACGCAGACGCAACTGTAAATCAGCTAGATATTGATCCTGTTGTGGAAATGGCAGGAAAGTTGCTGCAAAAGCGTTTTGGCTTGCTGGAAGCAGCAGCAAGCGCGAGGGCTTCTCTGCACGCTGCAAACACAAAACAGAAGCACCTACACGGCGAGAGGAGACTGCCTGACACCTGCTGCACTCAGTACAGCTCTGGGCTGCTGCCAGGGCGTGTATTTCAAGGAACTAGCCACGGGGACTCTGCACTGTGCTGGGAGAGTTTCTACAAGGTGAGCAGAAGCTGTTCGCCAGCACCCGCTTGCAGCGACCGAGTTCGGCTTTCCACATTCTTCCCCGGCTCTCTTTCGCTTCTCCGCACAACCTGCGGCTGTACCCAAGACGCCGCTGGCTGTGGTTCCGCGAAGCGCTGCTTTCTCGGCAAAACGCAGCTTCTCGTTCTTGACAGCTCTGCTATGCAGAAGCACAGGAAAGCCGGCAGAGCTGCTCCTCTAGCTGCTCTACGCAGACGCAACTGTAAATCAGCTAGACGTTGATCCTGTTGTGGAAAAGGCAGGAAAGTTGCTGCAAAAGCGTTTTGGCTTGCTGGAAGCAGCAGCAAGCGCGAGGGCTTCTCTGCACGCTGCAAACACAAAACAGAAGCACCTACACGGCGAAAGGAGACTGCCTGACACCTGCTGCACTCAGTACAGCTCTGGGCTGCTGCCAGGGCGTGTATTTCAAGGAACTAGCCACGGGGACTCTGCACTGTGCTGGGAGAGTTTCTACAAGGTGAGCAGAAGCTGTTCGCCAGCACCCGCTTGCAGCGACCGAGTTCGGCTTTCCACATTCTTCCCCGGCTCTCTTTCGCTTCTCCGCACAGCCTGCGGCTGTACCCAAGACGCCGCTGGCTGTGGTTCCGCGAAGCGCTGCTTTCTCGGCAAAACGCAGCTTCTCGTTCTTGACAGCTCTGCTATGCAGAAGCACAGGAAAGCCGCAGAGATGCTCCTCTAGCTGCTCTACGCAGACGCAACTGTAAATCAGCTCGACGTTGATCCTGTTGTGGAAAAGGCAGGAAAGTTGCTGCAAAAGCGTTTTGGCTTGCTGGAAGCAGCAGCAAGCGCGGGGACTTCTCTGCACGCTGCAAACACAAAACAGAAGCACCTACACGGCGAGAGGAGACTGCCTGACACCTGCTGCACTCAGTACAGCTCTGGGCTGCTGCCAGGGCGTGTATTTCAAGGAACTAGCCACGGGGACTCTGCACTGTGCTGGGAGAGTTTCTACAAGGTGAGCAGAAGCTGTTCGCCAGCACCCGCTTGCAGCGACCGAGTTCGGCTTTCCACATTCTTCCCCGGCTCTCTTTCGCTTCTCCGCACAACCTGCGGCTGTACCCAAGACGCCGCTGGCTGTGGTTCCGCGAAGCGCTGCTTTCTCGGCAAAACGCAGCTTCTCGTTCTTGACAGCTCTGCTATGCAGAAGCACAGGAAAGCCGGCAGAGCTGCTCCTCTAGCTGCTCTACGCAGACGCAACTGTAAATCAGCTAGACATTGATCCTGTTGTGGAAATGGCAGGAAAGTTGCTGCAAAAGCGTTTTGGCTTCCTGGAAGCAGCAGCAAGCGCGAGGGCTTCTCTGCACGCTGCAAACACAAAACAGAAGCACCTACACGGCGAGAGGAGACTGCCTGACACCTGCTGCACTCAGTACAGGTCTGGGCTGCTGCCAGGGCGTGTATTTCAAGGAACTAGCCACGGGGACTCTGCACTGTGCTGGGAGAGTTTCTACAAGGTGAGCAGAAGCTGTTCGCCAGCACCCGCTTGCAGCGACCGAGTTCGGCTTTCCGCATTCTTCCCCGGCTCTCTTTCGCTTCTCCGCACAACCTGCGGCTGTACCCAAGACGCCGCTGGCTGTGGTTCCGCGAAGCGCTGCTTTCTCGGCAAAACGCAGCTTCTCGTTCTTGACAGCTCTGCTATGCAGAAGCACAGGAAAGCCGGCAGAGCTGCTCCTCTAGCTGCTCTACGCAGACGCAACTGTAAATCAGCTAGACATTGATCCTGTTGTGGAAAAGGCAGGAAAGTTGCTGCAAAAGCGTTTTGGCTTGCTGGAAGCAGCAGCAAGCGCGAGGGCTTCTCTGCACGCTGCAAACACAAAACAGAAGCACCTACACGGCGAGAGGAGACTGCCTGACACCTGCTGCACTCAGTACAGCTCTGGGCTGCTGCCAGGGCGTGTATTTCAAGGAACTAGCCACGGGGACTCTGCACTGTGCTGGGAGAGTTTCTACAAGGTGAGCAGAAGCTGTTCGCCAGCACCCGCTTGCAGCGACCGAGTTCGGCTTTCCACATTCTTCCCCGGCTCTCTTTCGCTTCTCCGCGCAACCTGCGGCTGTACCCAAGACGCCGCTGGCTGTGGTTTCGCGAAGCGCTGCTTTCTCGGCAAAACGCAGCTTCTCGTTCTTGACAGCTCTGCTATGCAGAAGCACAGGAAAGCCGGCAGAGCTGCTCCTCTAGCTGCTCTACGCAGACGCAACTGTAAATCAGCTAGACGTTGATCCTGTTGTGGAAATGGCAGGAAAGTTGCTGCAAAAGCGTTTTGGCTTGCTGGAAGCAGCAGCAAGCGCGAGGGCTTCTCTGCACGCTGCAAACACAAAACAGAAGCACCTACACGGCGAGAGGAGACTGCCTGACACCTGCTGCACTCAGTACAGCTCTGGGCTGCTGCCAGGGCGTGTATTTCAAGGAACTAGCCACGGGGACTCTGCACTGTGCTGGGAGAGTTTCTACAAGGTGAGCAGAAGCTGTTCGCCAGCACCCGCTTGCAGCGACCGAGTTCGGCTTTCCACATTCTTCCCCGGCTCTCTTTCGCTTCTCCGCACAACCTGCGGCTGTACCCAAGACGCCGCTGGCTGTGGTTCCGCGAAGCGCTGCTTTCTCGGCAAAACGCAGCTTCTCGTTCTTGACAGCTCTGCTATGCAGAAGCACAGGAAAGCCGGCAGAGCTGCTCCTCTAGCTGCTCTACGCAGACGCAACTGTAAATCAGCTAGACGTTGATCCTGTTGTGGAAAAGGCAGGAAAGTTGCTGCAAAAGCGTTTTGGCTTGCTGGAAGCAGCAGCAAGCGCGAGGGCTTCTCTGCACGCTGCAAACACAAAACAGAAGCACCTACACGGCGAGAGGAGACTGCCTGACACCTGCTGCACTCAGTACAGCTCTGGGCTGCTGCCAGGGCGTGTATTTCAAGGAACTAGCCACGGGGACTCTGCACTGTGCTGGGAGAGTTTCTACAAGGTGAGCAGAAGCTGTTCGCCAGCACCCGCTTGCAGCGACCGAGTTCGGCTTTCCGCATTCTTCCCCGGCTCTCTTTCGCTTCTCCGCACAACCTGCGGCTGTACCCAAGACGCCGCTGGCTGTGGTTCCGCGAAGCGCTGCTTTCTCGGCAAAACGCAGCTTCTCGTTCTTGACAGCTCTGCTATGCAGAAGCACAGGAAAGCCGGCAGAGCTGCTCCTCTAGCTGCTCTACGCAGACGCAACTGTAAATCAGCTAGACGTTGATCCTGTTGTGGAAAAGGCAGGAAAGTTGCTGCAAAAGCGTTTTGGCTTGCTGGAAGCAGCAGCAAGCGCGAGGGCTTCTCTGCACGCTGCAAACACAAAACAGAAGCACCTACACGGCGAGAGGAGACTGCCTGACACCTGCTGCACTCAGTACAGGTCTGGGCTGCTGCCAGGGCGTGTATTTCAAGGAACTAGCCACGGGGACTCTGCACTGTGCTGGGAGAGTTTCTACAAGGTGAGCAGAAGCTGTTCGCCAGCACCCGCTTGCAGCGACCGAGTTCGGCTTTCCGCATTCTTCCCCGGCTCTCTTTCGCTTCTCCGCACAACCTGCGGCTGTACCCAAGACGCCGCTGGCTGTGGTTCCGCGAAGCGCTGCTTTCTCGGCAAAACGCAGCTTCTCGTTCTTGACAGCTCTGCTATGCAGAAGCACAGGAAAGCCGGCAGAGCTGCTCCTCTAGCTGCTCTACGCAGACGCAACTGTAAATCAGCTAGACGTTGATCCTGTTGTGGAAAAGGCAGGAAAGTTGCTGCAAAAGCGTTTTGGCTTGCTGGAAGCAGCAGCAAGCGCGAGGGCTTCTCTGCACGCTGCAAACACAAAACAGAAGCACCTACACGGCGAGAGGAGACTGCCTGACACCTGCTGCACTCAGTACAGCTCTGGGCTGCTGCCAGGGCGTGTATTTCAAGGAACTAGCCACGGGGACTCTGCACTGTGCTGGGAGAGTTTCTACAAGGTGAGCAGAAGCTGTTCGCCAGCACCCGCTTGCAGCGACCGAGTTCGGCTTTCCACATTCTTCCCCGGCTCTCTTTCGCTTCTCCGCACAACCTGCGGCTGTACACAAGACGCCGCTGGCTGTGGTTTCGCGAAGCGCTGCTTTCTCGGCAAAACGCAGCTTCTCGTTCTTGACAGCTCTGCTATGCAGAAGCACAGGAAAGCCGGCAGAGCTGCTCCTCTAGCTGCTCTACGCAGACGCAACTGTAAATCAGCTAGACGTTGATCCTGTTGTGGAAAAGGCAGGAAAGTTGCTGCAAAAGCGTTTTGGCTTGCTGGAAGCAGCAGCAAGCGCGAGGGCTTCTCTGCACGCTGCAAACACAAAACAGAAGCACCTACACGGCGAGAGGAGACTGCCTGACACCTGCTGCACTCAGTACAGCTCTGGGCTGCTGCCAGGGCGTGTATTTCAAGGAACTAGCCACGGGGACTCTGCACTGTGCTGGGAGAGTTTCTACAAGGTGAGCAGAAGCTGTTCGCCAGCACCCGCTTGCAGCGACCGAGTTCGGCTTTCCACATTCTTCCCCGGCTCTCTTTCGCTTCTCCGCGCAACCTGCGGCTGTACCCAAGACGCCGCTGGCTGTGGTTTCGCGAAGCGCTGCTTTCTCGGCAAAACGCAGCTTCTCGTTCTTGACAGCTCTGCTATGCAGAAGCACAGGAAAGCCGGCAGAGCTGCTCCTCTAGCTGCTCTACGCAGACGCAACTGTAAATCAGCTAGACGTTGATCCTGTTGTGGAAATGGCAGGAAAGTTGCTGCAAAAGCGTTTTGGCTTGCTGGAAGCAGCAGCAAGCGCGAGGGCTTCTCTGCACGCTGCAAACACAAAACAGAAGCACCTACACGGCGAGAGGAGACTGCCTGACACCTGCTGCACTCAGTACAGCTCTGGGCTGCTGCCAGGGCGTGTATTTCAAGGAACTAGCCACGGGGACTCTGCACTGTGCTGGGAGAGTTTCTACAAGGTGAGCAGAAGCTGTTCGCCAGCACCCGCTTGCAGCGACCGAGTTCGGCTTTCCACATTCTTCCCCGGCTCTCTTTCGCTTCTCCGCACAACCTGCGGCTGTACCCAAGACGCCGCTGGCTGTGGTTCCGCGAAGCGCTGCTTTCTCGGCAAAACGCAGCTTCTCGTTCTTGACAGCTCTGCTATGCAGAAGCACAGGAAAGCCGGCAGAGCTGCTCCTCTAGCTGCTCTACGCAGACGCAACTGTAAATCAGCTAGACGTTGATCCTGTTGTGGAAAAGGCAGGAAAGTTGCTGCAAAAGCGTTTTGGCTTGCTGGAAGCAGCAGCAAGCGCGAGGGCTTCTCTGCACGCTGCAAACACAAAACAGAAGCACCTACACGGCGAGAGGAGACTGCCTGACACCTGCTGCACTCAGTACAGCTCTGGGCTGCTGCCAGGGCGTGTATTTCAAGGAACTAGCCACGGGGACTCTGCACTGTGCTGGGAGAGTTTCTACAAGGTGAGCAGAAGCTGTTCGCCAGCACCCGCTTGCAGCGACCGAGTTCGGCTTTCCACATTCTTCCCCGGCTCTCTTTCGCTTCTCCGCACAGCCTGCGGCTGTACCCAAGACGCCGCTGGCTGTGGTTCCGCGAAGCGCTGCTTTCTCGGCAAAACGCAGCTTCTCGTTCTTGACAGCTCTGCTATGCAGAAGCACAGGAAAGCCGCAGAGATGCTCCTCTAGCTGCTCTACGCAGACGCAACTGTAAATCAGCTCGACGTTGATCCTGTTGTGGAAAAGGCAGGAAAGTTGCTGCAAAAGCGTTTTGGCTTGCTGGAAGCAGCAGCAAGCGCGGGGGCTTCTCTGCACGCTGCAAACACAAAACAGAAGCACCTACACGGCGAGAGGAGACTGCCTGACACCTGCTGCACTCAGTACAGCTCTGGGCTGCTGCCAGGGCGTGTATTTCAAGGAACTAGCCACGGGGACTCTGCACTGTGCTGGGAGAGTTTCTACAAGGTGAGCAGAAGCTGTTCGCCAGCACCCGCTTGCAGCGACCGAGTTCGGCTTTCCACATTCTTCCCCGGCTCTCTTTCGCTTCTCCGCACAGCCTGCGGCTGTACCCAAGACGCCGCTGGCTGTGGTTCCGCGAAGCGCTGCTTTCTCGGCAAAACGCAGCTTCTCGTTCTTGACAGCTCTGCTATGCAGAAGCACAGGAAAGCCGCAGAGATGCTCCTCTAGCTGCTCTACGCAGACGCAACTGTAAATCAGCTCGACGTTGATCCTGTTGTGGAAAAGGCAGGAAAGTTGCTGCAAAAGCGTTTTGGCTTGCTGGAAGCAGCAGCAAGCGCGGGGGCTTCTCTGCACGCTGCAAACACAAAACAGAAGCACCTACACGGCGAGAGGAGACTGCCTGACACCTGCTGCACTCAGTACAGCTCTGGGCTGCTGCCAGGGCGTGTATTTCAAGGAACTAGCCACGGGGACTCTGCACTGTGCTGGGAGAGTTTCTACAAGGTGAGCAGAAGCTGTTCGCCAGCACCCGCTTGCAGCGACCGAGTTCGGCTTTCCACATTCTTCCCCGGCTCTCTTTCGCTTCTCCGCACAACCTGCGGCTGTACCCAAGACGCCGCTGGCTGTGGTTCCGCGAAGCGCTGCTTTCTCGGCAAAACGCAGCTTCTCGTTCTTGACAGCTCTGCTATGCAGAAGCACAGGAAAGCCGGCAGAGCTGCTCCTCTAGCTGCTCTACGCAGACGCAACTGTAAATCAGCTAGACATTGATCCTGTTGTGGAAATGGCAGGAAAGTTGCTGCAAAAGCGTTTTGGCTTGCTGGAAGCAGCAGCAAGCGCGAGGGCTTCTCTGCACGCTGCAAACACAAAACAGAAGCACCTACACGGCGAGAGGAGACTGCCTGACACCTGCTGCACTCAGTACAGGTCTGGGCTGCTGCCAGGGCGTGTATTTCAAGGAACTAGCCACGGGGACTCTGCACTGTGCTGGGAGAGTTTCTACAAGGTGAGCAGAAGCTGTTCGCCAGCACCCGCTTGCAGCGACCGAGTTCGGCTTTCCGCATTCTTCCCCGGCTCTCTTTCGCTTCTCCGCACAACCTGCGGCTGTACCCAAGACGCCGCTGGCTGTGGTTCCGCGAAGCGCTGCTTTCTCGGCAAAACGCAGCTTCTCGTTCTTGACAGCTCTGCTATGCAGAAGCACAGGAAAGCCGGCAGAGCTGCTCCTCTAGCTGCTCTACGCAGACGCAACTGTAAATCAGCTAGACATTGATCCTGTTGTGGAAAAGGCAGGAAAGTTGCTGCAAAAGCGTTTTGGCTTGCTGGAAGCAGCAGCAAGCGCGAGGGCTTCTCTGCACGCTGCAAACACAAAACAGAAGCACCTACACGGCGAGAGGAGACTGCCTGACACCTGCTGCACTCAGTACAGCTCTGGGCTGCTGCCAGGGCGTGTATTTCAAGGAACTAGCCACGGGGACTCTGCACTGTGCTGGGAGAGTTTCTACAAGGTGAGCAGAAGCTGTTCGCCAGCACCCGCTTGCAGCGACCGAGTTCGGCTTTCCACATTCTTCCCCGGCTCTCTTTCGCTTCTCCGCACAACCTGCGGCTGTACCCAAGACGCCGCTGGCTGTGGTTTCGCGAAGCGCTGCTTTCTCGGCAAAACGCAGCTTCTCGTTCTTGACAGCTCTGCTATGCAGAAGCACAGGAAAGCCGGCAGAGCTGCTCCTCTAGCTGCTCTACGCAGACGCAACTGTAAATCAGCTAGATATTGATCCTGTTGTGGAAATGGCAGGAAAGTTGCTGCAAAAGCGTTTTGGCTTGCTGGAAGCAGCAGCAAGCGCGAGGGCTTCTCTGCACGCTGCAAACACAAAAGAGAAGCACCTACACGGCGAGAGGAGACTGCCTGACACCTGCTGCACTCAGTACAGCTCTGGGCTGCTGCCAGGGCGTGTATTTCAAGGAACTAGCCACGGGGACTCTGCACTGTGCTGGGAGAGTTTCTACAAGGTGAGCAGAAGCTGTTCGCCAGCACCCGCTTGCAGCGACCGAGTTCGGCTTTCCACATTCTTCCCCGGCTCTCTTTCGCTTCTCCGCACAACCTGCGGCTGTACCCAAGACGCCGCTGGCTGTGGTTCCGCGAAGCGCTGCTTTCTCGGCAAAACGCAGCTTCTCGTTCTTGACAGCTCTGCTATGCAGAAGCACAGGAAAGCCGGCAGAGCTGCTCCTCTAGCTGCTCTACGCAGACGCAACTGTAAATCAGCTAGACGTTGATCCTGTTGTGGAAAAGGCAGGAAAGTTGCTGCAAAAGCGTTTTGGCTTGCTGGAAGCAGCAGCAAGCGCGAGGGCTTCTCTGCACGCTGCAAACACAAAACAGAAGCACCTACACGGCGAGAGGAGACTGCCTGACACCTGCTGCACTCAGTACAGCTCTGGGCTGCTGCCAGGGCGTGTATTTCAAGGAACTAGCCACGGGGACTCTGCACTGTGCTGGGAGAGTTTCTACAAGGTGAGCAGAAGCTGTTCGCCAGCACCCGCTTGCAGCGACCGAGTTCGGCTTTCCGCATTCTTCCCCGGCTCTCTTTCGCTTCTCCGCACAACCTGCGGCTGTACCCAAGACGCCGCTGGCTGTGGTTCCGCGAAGCGCTGCTTTCTCGGCAAAACGCAGCTTCTCGTTCTTGACAGCTCTGCTATGCAGAAGCACAGGAAAGCCGGCAGAGCTGCTCCTCTAGCTGCTCTACGCAGACGCAACTGTAAATCAGCTAGACGTTGATCCTGTTGTGGAAAAAGCAGGAAAGTTGCTGCAAAAGCGTTTTGGCTTGCTGGAAGCAGCAGCAAGCGCGAGGGCTTCTCTGCACGCTGCAAACACAAAACAGAAGCACCTACACGGCGAGAGGAGACTGCCTGACACCTGCTGCACTCAGTACAGGTCTGGGCTGCTGCCAGGGCGTGTATTTCAAGGAACTAGCCACGGGGACTCTGCACTGTGCTGGGAGAGTTTCTACAAGGTGAGCAGAAGCTGTTCGCCAGCACCCGCTTGCAGCGACCGAGTTCGGCTTTCCGCATTCTTCCCCGGCTCTCTTTCGCTTCTCCGCACAACCTGCGGCTGTACCCAAGACGCCGCTGGCTGTGGTTCCACGAAGCGCTGCTTTCTCGGCAAAACGCAGCTTCTCGTTCTTGACAGCTCTGCTATGCAGAAGCACAGGAAAGCCGGCAGAGCTGCTCCTCTAGCTGCTCTACGCAGACGCAACTGTAAATCAGCTAGACGTTGATCCTGTTGTGGAAAAGGCAGGAAAGTTGCTGCAAAAGCGTTTTGGCTTGCTGGAAGCAGCAGCAAGCGCGAGGGCTTCTCTGCACGCTGCAAACACAAAACAGAAGCACCTACACGGCGAGAGGAGACTGCCTGACACCTGCTGCACTCAGTACAGCTCTGGGCTGCTGCCAGGGCGTGTATTTCAAGGAACTAGCCACGGGGACTCTGCACTGTGCTGGGAGAGTTTCTACAAGGTGAGCAGAAGCTGTTCGCCAGCACCCGCTTGCAGCGACCGAGTTCGGCTTTCCACATTCTTCCCCGGCTCTCTTTCGCTTCTCCGCACAACCTGCAGCTGTACACAAGACGCCGCTGGCTGTGGTTTCGCGAAGCGCTGCTTTCTCGGCAAAACGCAGCTTCTCGTTCTTGACAGCTCTGCTATGCAGAAGCACAGGAAAGCCGGCAGAGCTGCTCCTCTAGCTGCTCTACGCAGACGCAACTGTAAATCAGCTAGACGTTGATCCTGTTGTGGAAAAGGCAGGAAAGTTGCTGCAAAAGCGTTTTGGCTTGCTGGAAGCAGCAGCAAGCGCGAGGGCTTCTCTGCACGCTGCAAACACAAAACAGAAGCACCTACACGGCGAGAGGAGACTGCCTGACACCTGCTGCACTCAGTACAGCTCTGGGCTGCTGCCAGGGCGTGTATTTCAAGGAACTAGCCACGGGGACTCTGCACTGTGCTGGGAGAGTTTCTACAAGGTGAGCAGAAGCTGTTCGCCAGCACCCGCTTGCAGCGACCGAGTTCGGCTTTCCGCATTCTTCCCCGGCTCTCTTTCGCTTCTCCGCGCAACCTGCGGCTGTACACAAGACGCCGCTGGCTGTGGTTCCGCGAAGCGCTGCTTTCTCGGCAAAACGCAGCTTCTCGTTCTTGACAGCTCTGCTATGCAGAAGCACAGGAAAGCCGGCAGAGCTGCTCCTCTAGCTGCTCTACGCAGACGCAACTGTAAATCAGCTCGACGTTGATCCTGTTGTGGAAATGGCAGGAAAGTTGCTGCAAAAGCGTTTTGGCTTGCTGGAAGAAGCAGCAAGCGCGAGGGCTTCTCTGCACGCTGCAAACACAAAACAGAAGCACCTACACGGCGAGAGGAGACTGCCTGACACCTGCTGCACTCAGTACAGCTCTGGGCTGCTGCCAGGGCGTGTATTTCAAGGAACTAGCCACGGGGACTCTGCACTGTGCTGGGAGAGTTTCTACAAGGTGAGCAGAAGCTGTTCGCCAGCACCCGCTTGCAGCGACCGAGTTCGGCTTTCCACATTCTTCCCCGGCTCTCTTTCGCTTCTCCGCACAACCTGCGGCTGTACCCAAGACGCCGCTGGCTGTGGTTCCGCGAAGCGCTGCTTTCTCGGCAAAACGCAGCTTCTCGTTCTTGACAGCTCTGCTATGCAGAAGCACAGGAAAGCCGGCAGAGCTGCTCCTCTAGCTGCTCTACGCAGACGCAACTGTAAATCAGCTCGACGTTGATCCTGTTGTGGAAAAGGCAGGAAAGTTGCTGCAAAAGCGTTTTGGCTTGCTGGAAGCAGCAGCAAGCGCGAGGGCTTCTCTGCACGCTGCAAACACAAAACAGAAGCACCTACACGGCGAGAGGAGACTGCCTGACACCTGCTGCACTCAGTACAGCTCTGGGCTGCTGCCAGGGCGTGTATTTCAAGGAACTAGCCACGGGGACTCTGCACTGTGCTGGGAGAGTTTCTACAAGGTGAGCAGAAGCTGTTCGCCAGCACCCGCTTGCAGCGACCGAGTTCGGCTTTCCACATTCTTCCCCGGCTCTCTTTCGCTTCTCCGCACAACCTGCGGCTGTACCCAAGACGCCGCTGGCTGTGGTTCCGCGAAGCGCTGCTTTCTCGGCAAAACGCAGCTTCTCGTTCTTGACAGCTCTGCTATGCAGAAGCACAGGAAAGCCGGCAGAGCTGCTCCTCTAGCTGCTCTACGCAGACGCAACTGTAAATCAGCTCGACATTGATCCTGTTGTGGAAATGGCAGGAAAGTTGCTGCAAAAGCGTTTTGGCTTGCTGGAAGCAGCAGCAAGCGCGAGGGCTTCTCTGCACGCTGCAAACACAAAACAGAAGCACCTACACGGCGAGAGGAGACTGCCTGACACCTGCTGCACTCAGTACAGCTCTGGGCTGCTGCCAGGGCGTGTATTTCAAGGAACTAGCCACGGGGACTCTGCACTGTGCTGGGAGAGTTTCTACAAGGTGAGCAGAAGCTGTTCGCCAGCACCCGCTTGCAGCGACCGAGTTCGGCTTTCCACATTCTTCCCCGGCTCTCTTTCGCTTCTCCGCACAGCCTGCGGCTGTACCCAAGACGCCGCTGGCTGTGGTTCCGCGAAGCGCTGCTTTCTCGGCAAAACGCAGCTTCTCGTTCTTGACAGCTCTGCTATGCAGAAGCACAGGAAAGCCGGCAGAGCTGCTCCTCTAGCTGCTCTACGCAGACGCAACTGTAAATCAGCTAGACATTGATCCTGTTGTGGAAATGGCAGGAAAGTTGCTGCAAAAGCGTTTTGGCTTGCTGGAAGCAGCAGCAAGCGCGAGGGCTTCTCTGCACGCTGCAAACACAAAACAGAAGCACCTACACGGCGAGAGGAGACTGCCTGACACCTGCTGCACTCAGTACAGGTCTGGGCTGCTGCCAGGGCGTGTATTTCAAGGAACTAGCCACGGGGACTCTGCACTGTGCTGGGAGAGTTTCTACAAGGTGAGCAGAAGCTGTTCGCCAGCACCCGCTTGCAGCGACCGAGTTCGGCTTTCCGCATTCTTCCCCGGCTCTCTTTCGCTTCTCCGCACAACCTGCGGCTGTACCCAAGACGCCGCTGGCTGTGGTTCCGCGAAGCGCTGCTTTCTCGGCAAAACGCAGCTTCTCGTTCTTGACAGCTCTGCTATGCAGAAGCACAGGAAAGCCGGCAGAGCTGCTCCTCTAGCTGCTCTACGCAGACGCAACTGTAAATCAGCTAGACATTGATCCTGTTGTGGAAAAGGCAGGAAAGTTGCTGCAAAAGCGTTTTGGCTTGCTGGAAGCAGCAGCAAGCGCGAGGGCTTCTCTGCACGCTGCAAACACAAAACAGAAGCACCTACACGGCGAGAGGAGACTGCCTGACACCTGCTGCACTCAGTACAGCTCTGGGCTGCTGCCAGGGCGTGTATTTCAAGGAACTAGCCACGGGGACTCTGCACTGTGCTGGGAGAGTTTCTACAAGGTGAGCAGAAGCTGTTCGCCAGCACCCGCTTGCAGCGACCGAGTTCGGCTTTCCACATTCTTCCCCGGCTCTCTTTCGCTTCTCCGCGCAAACTGCGGCTGTACCCAAGACGCCGCTGGCTGTGGTTTCGCGAAGCGCTGCTTTCTCGGCAAAACGCAGCTTCTCGTTCTTGACAGCTCTGCTATGCAGAAGCACAGGAAAGCCGGCAGAGCTGCTCCTCTAGCTGCTCTACGCAGACGCAACTGTAAATCAGCTAGATATTGATCCTGTTGTGGAAATGGCAGGAAAGTTGCTGCAAAAGCGTTTTGGCTTGCTGGAAGCAGCAGCAAGCGCGAGGGCTTCTCTGCACGCTGCAAACAAAAAACAGAAGCACCTACACGGCGAGAGGAGACTGCCTGACACCTGCTGCACTCAGTACAGCTCTGGGCTGCTGCCAGGGCGTGTATTTCAAGGAACTAGCCACGGGGACTCTGCACTGTGCTGGGAGAGTTTCTACAAGGTGAGCAGAAGCTGTTCGCCAGCACCCGCTTGCAGCGACCGAGTTCGGCTTTCCACATTCTTCCCCGGCTCTCTTTCGCTTCTCCGCACAACCTGCGGCTGTACCCAAGACGCCGCTGGCTGTGGTTCCGCGAAGCGCTGCTTTCTCGGCAAAACGCAGCTTCTCGTTCTTGACAGCTCTGCTATGCAGAAGCACAGGAAAGCCGGCAGAGCTGCTCCTCTAGCTGCTCTACGCAGACGCAACTGTAAATCAGCTCGACGTTGATCCTGTTGTGGAAATGGCAGGAAAGTTGCTGCAAAAGCGTTTTGGCTTGCTGGAAGAAGCAGCAAGCGCGAGGGCTTCTCTGCACGCTGCAAACACAAAACAGAAGCACCTACACGGCGAGAGGAGACTGCCTGACACCTGCTGCACTCAGTACAGCTCTGGGCTGCTGCCAGGGCGTGTATTTCAAGGAACTAGCCACGGGGACTCTGCACTGTGCTGGGAGAGTTTCTACAAGGTGAGCAGAAGCTGTTCGCCAGCACCCGCTTGCAGCGACCGAGTTCGGCTTTCCACATTCTTCCCCGGCTCTCTTTCGCTTCTCCACACAACCTGCGGCTGTACCCAAGACGCCGCTGGCTGTGGTTCCGCGAAGCGCTGCTTTCTCGGCAAAACGCAGCTTCTCGTTCTTGACAGCTCTGCTATGCAGAAGCACAGGAAAGCCGGCAGAGCTGCTCCTCTAGCTGCTCTACGCAGACGCAACTGTAAATCAGCTCGACGTTGATCCTGTTGTGGAAAAGGCAGGAAAGTTGCTGCAAAAGCGTTTTGGCTTGCTGGAAGCAGCAGCAAGCGCGAGGGCTTCTCTGCACGCTGCAAACACAAAACAGAAGCACCTACACGGCGAGAGGAGACTGCCTGACACCTGCTGCACTCAGTACAGCTCTGGGCTGCTGCCAGGGCGTGTATTTCAAGGAACTAGCCACGGGGACTCTGCACTGTGCTGGGAGAGTTTCTACAAGGTGAGCAGAAGCTGTTCGCCAGCACCCGCTTGCAGCGACCGAGTTCGGCTTTCCACATTCTTCCCCGGCTCTCTTTCGCTTCTCCGCACAACCTGCGGCTGTACCCAAGACGCCGCTGGCTGTGGTTCCGCGAAGCGCTGCTTTCTCGGCAAAACGCAGCTTCTCGTTCTTGACAGCTCTGCTATGCAGAAGCACAGGAAAGCCGGCAGAGCTGCTCCTCTAGCTGCTCTACGCAGACGCAACTGTAAATCAGCTAGACGTTGATCCTGTTGTGGAAAAGGCAGGAAAGTTGCTGCAAAAGCGTTTTGGCTTGCTGGAAGCAGCAGCAAGCGCGAGGGCTTCTCTGCACGCTGCAAACACAAAACAGAAGCACCTACACGGCGAGAGGAGACTGCCTGACACCTGCTGCACTCAGTACAGCTCTGGGCTGCTGCCAGGGCGTGTATTTCAAGGAACTAGCCACGGGGACTCTGCACTGTGCTGGGAGAGTTTCTACAAGGTGAGCAGAAGCTGTTCGCCAGCACCCGCTTGCAGCGACCGAGTTCGGCTTTCCACATTCTTCCCCGGCTCTCTTTCGCTTCTCCGCACAGCCTGCGGCTGTACCCAAGACGCCGCTGGCTGTGGTTCCGCGAAGCGCTGCTTTCTCGGCAAAACGCAGCTTCTCGTTCTTGACAGCTCTGCTATGCAGAAGCACAGGAAAGCCGGCAGAGCTGCTCCTCTAGCTGCTCTACGCAGACGCAACTGTAAATCAGCTAGACATTGATCCTGTTGTGGAAATGGCAGGAAAGTTGCTGCAAAAGCGTTTTGGCTTGCTGGAAGCAGCAGCAAGCGCGAGGGCTTCTCTGCACGCTGCAAACACAAAACAGAAGCACCTACACGGCGAGAGGAGACTGCCTGACACCTGCTGCACTCAGTACAGCTCTGGGCTGCTGCCAGGGCGTGTATTTCAAGGAACTAGCCACGGGGACTCTGCACTGTGCTGGGAGAGTTTCTACAAGGTGAGCAGAAGCTGTTCGCCAGCACCCGCTTGCAGCGACCGAGTTCGGCTTTCCGCATTCTTCCCCGGCTCTCTTTCGCTTCTCCGCACAACCTGCGGCTGTACCCAAGACGCCGCTGGCTGTGGTTCCGCGAAGCGCTGCTTTCTCGGCAAAACGCAGCTTCTCGTTCTTGACAGCTCTGCTATGCAGAAGCACAGGAAAGCCGGCAGAGCTGCTCCTCTAGCTGCTCTACGCAGACGCAACTGTAAATCAGCTAGACATTGATCCTGTTGTGGAAAAGGCAGGAAAGTTGCTGCAAAAGCGTTTTGGCTTGCTGGAAGCAGCAGCAAGCGCGAGGGCTTCTCTGCACGCTGCAAACACAAAACAGAAGCACCTACACGGCGAGAGGAGACTGCCTGACACCTGCTGCACTCAGTACAGCTCTGGGCTGCTGCCAGGGCGTGTATTTCAAGGAACTAGCCACGGGGACTCTGCACTGTGCTGGGAGAGTTTCTACAAGGTGAGCAGAAGCTGTTCGCCAGCACCCGCTTGCAGCGACCGAGTTCGGCTTTCCACATTCTTCCCCGGCTCTCTTTCGCTTCTCCGCGCAACCTGCGGCTGTACCCAAGACGCCGCTGGCTGTGGTTTCGCGAAGCGCTGCTTTCTCGGCAAAACGCAGCTTCTCGTTCTTGACAGCTCTGCTATGCAGAAGCACAGGAAAGCCGGCAGAGCTGCTCCTCTAGCTGCTCTACGCAGACGCAACTGTAAATCAGCTAGATATTGATCCTGTTGTGGAAATGGCAGGAAAGTTGCTGCAAAAGCGTTTTGGCTTGCTGGAAGCAGCAGCAAGCGCGAGGGCTTCTCTGCACGCTGCAAACACAAAACAGAAGCACCTACACGGCGAGAGGAGACTGCCTGACACCTGCTGCACTCAGTACAGCTCTGGGCTGCTGCCAGGGCGTGTATTTCAAGGAACTAGCCACGGGGACTCTGCACTGTGCTGGGAGAGTTTCTACAAGGTGAGCAGAAGCTGTTCGCCAGCACCCGCTTGCAGCGACCGAGTTCGGCTTTCCACATTCTTCCCCGGCTCTCTTTCGCTTCTCCGCACAACCTGCGGCTGTACCCAAGACGCCGCTGGCTGTGGTTCCGCGAAGCGCTGCTTTCTCGGCAAAACGCAGCTTCTCGTTCTTGACAGCTCTGCTATGCAGAAGCACAGGAAAGCCGGCAGAGCTGCTCCTCTAGCTGCTCTACGCAGACGCAACTGTAAATCAGCTAGACGTTGATCCTGTTGTGGAAAAGGCAGGAAAGTTGCTGCAAAAGCGTTTTGGCTTGCTGGAAGCAGCAGCAAGCGCGAGGGCTTCTCTGCACGCTGCAAACACAAAACAGAAGCACCTACACGGCGAGAGGAGACTGCCTGACACCTGCTGCACTCAGTACAGCTCTGGGCTGCTGCCAGGGCGTGTATTTCAAGGAACTAGCCACGGGGACTCTGCACTGTGCTGGGAGAGTTTCTACAAGGTGAGCAGAAGCTGTTCGCCAGCACCCGCTTGCAGCGACCGAGTTCGGCTTTCCGCATTCTTCCCCGGCTCTCTTTCGCTTCTCCGCACAACCTGCGGCTGTACCCAAGACGCCGCTGGCTGTGGTTCCGCGAAGCGCTGCTTTCTCGGCAAAACGCAGCTTCTCGTTCTTGACAGCTCTGCTATGCAGAAGCACAGGAAAGCCGGCAGAGCTGCTCCTCTAGCTGCTCTACGCAGACGCAACTGTAAATCAGCTCGACGTTGATCCTGTTGTGGAAAAGGCAGGAAAGTTGCTGCAAAAGCGTTTTGGCTTGCTGGAAGCAGCAGCAAGCGCGAGGGCTTCTCTGCACGCTGCAAACACAAAACAGAAGCACCTACACGGCGAGAGGAGACTGCCTGACACCTGCTGCACTCAGTACAGGTCTGGGCTGCTGCCAGGGCGTGTATTTCAAGGAACTAGCCACGGGGACTCTGCACTGTGCTGGGAGAGTTTCTACAAGGTGAGCAGAAGCTGTTCGCCAGCACCCGCTTGCAGCGACCGAGTTCGGCTTTCCGCATTCTTCCCCGGCTCTCTTTCGCTTCTCCGCACAACCTGCGGCTGTACCCAAGACGCCGCTGGCTGTGGTTCCGCGAAGCGCTGCTTTCTCGGCAAAACGCAGCTTCTCGTTCTTGACAGCTCTGCTATGCAGAAGCACAGGAAAGCCGGCAGAGCTGCTCCTCTAGCTGCTCTACGCAGACGCAACTGTAAATCAGCTAGACGTTGATCCTGTTGTGGAAAAGGCAGGAAAGTTGCTGCAAAAGCGTTTTGGCTTGCTGGAAGCAGCAGCAAGCGCGAGGGCTTCTCTGCACGCTGCAAACACAAAACAGAAGCACCTACACGGCGAGAGGAGACTGCCTGACACCTGCTGCACTCAGTACAGCTCTGGGCTGCTGCCAGGGCGTGTATTTCAAGGAACTAGCCACGGGGACTCTGCACTGTGCTGGGAGAGTTTCTACAAGGTGAGCAGAAGCTGTTCGCCAGCACCCGCTTGCAGCGACCGAGTTCGGCTTTCCACATTCTTCCCCGGCTCTCTTTCGCTTCTCCGCGCAACCTGCGGCTGTACCCAAGACGCCGCTGGCTGTGGTTTCGCGAAGCGCTGCTTTCTCGGCAAAACGCAGCTTCTCGTTCTTGACAGCTCTGCTATGCAGAAGCACAGGAAAGCCGGCAGAGCTGCTCCTCTAGCTGCTCTACGCAGACGCAACTGTAAATCAGCTAGATATTGATCCTGTTGTGGAAATGGCAGGAAAGTTGCTGCAAAAGCGTTTTGGCTTGCTGGAAGCAGCAGCAAGCGCGAGGGCTTCTCTGCACGCTGCAAACACAAAACAGAAGCACCTACACGGCGAGAGGAGACTGCCTGACACCTGCTGCACTCAGTACAGCTCTGGGCTGCTGCCAGGGCGTGTATTTCAAGGAACTAGCCACGGGGACTCTGCACTGTGCTGGGAGAGTTTCTACAAGGTGAGCAGAAGCTGTTCGCCAGCACCCGCTTGCAGCGACCGAGTTCGGCTTTCCACATTCTTCCCCGGCTCTCTTTCGCTTCTCCGCACAACCTGCGGCTGTACCCAAGACGCCGCTGGCTGTGGTTCCGCGAAGCGCTGCTTTCTCGGCAAAACGCAGCTTCTCGTTCTTGACAGCTCTGCTATGCAGAAGCACAGGAAAGCCGGCAGAGCTGCTCCTCTAGCTGCTCTACGCAGACGCAACTGTAAATCAGCTAGACGTTGATCCTGTTGTGGAAAAGGCAGGAAAGTTGCTGCAAAAGCGTTTTGGCTTGCTGGAAGCAGCAGCAAGCGCGAGGGCTTCTCTGCACGCTGCAAACACAAAACAGAAGCACCTACACGGCGAGAGGAGACTGCCTGACACCTGCTGCACTCAGTACAGCTCTGGGCTGCTGCCAGGGCGTGTATTTCAAGGAACTAGCCACGGGGACTCTGCACTGTGCTGGGAGAGTTTCTACAAGGTGAGCAGAAGCTGTTCGCCAGCACCCGCTTGCAGCGACCGAGTTCGGCTTTCCGCATTCTTCCCCGGCTCTCTTTCGCTTCTCCGCACAACCTGCGGCTGTACCCAAGACGCCGCTGGCTGTGGTTCCGCGAAGCGCTGCTTTCTCGGCAAAACGCAGCTTCTCGTTCTTGACAGCTCTGCTATGCAGAAGCACAGGAAAGCCGGCAGAGCTGCTCCTCTAGCTGCTCTACGCAGACGCAACTGTAAATCAGCTAGACGTTGATCCTGTTGTGGAAAAGGCAGGAAAGTTGCTGCAAAAGCGTTTTGGCTTGCTGGAAGCAGCAGCAAGCGCGAGGGCTTCTCTGCACGCTGCAAACACAAAACAGAAGCACCTACACGGCGAGAGGAGACTGCCTGACACCTGCTGCACTCAGTACAGCTCTGGGCTGCTGCCAGGGCGTGTATTTCAAGGAACTAGCCACGGGGACTCTGCACTGTGCTGGGAGAGTTTCTACAAGGTGAGCAGAAGCTGTTCGCCAGCACCCGCTTGCAGCGACCGAGTTCGGCTTTCCGCATTCTTCCCCGGCTCTCTTTCGCTTCTCCGCACAACCTGCGGCTGTACCCAAGACGCCGCTGGCTGTGGTTCCGCGAAGCGCTGCTTTCTCGGCAAAACGCAGCTTCTCGTTCTTGACAGCTCTGCTATGCAGAAGCACAGGAAAGCCGGCAGAGCTGCTCCTCTAGCTGCTCTACGCAGACGCAACTGTAAATCAGCTAGACGTTGATCCTGTTGTGGAAAAGGCAGGAAAGTTGCTGCAAAAGCGTTTTGGCTTGCTGGAAGCAGCAGCAAGCGCGAGGGCTTCTCTGCACGCTGCAAACACAAAACAGAAGCACCTACACGGCGAGAGGAGACTGCCTGACACCTGCTGCACTCAGTACAGCTCTGGGCTGCTGCCAGGGCGTGTATTTCAAGGAACTAGCCACGGTGACTCTGCACTGTGCTGGGAGAGTTTCTACAAGGTGAGCAGAAGCTGTTCGCCAGCACCCGCTTGCAGCGACCGAGTTCGGCTTTCCACATTCTTCCCCGGCTCTCTTTCGCTTCTCCGCACAACCTGCGGCTGTACACAAGACGCCGCTGGCTGTGGTTTCGCGAAGCGCTGCTTTCTCGGCAAAACGCAGCTTCTCGTTCTTGACAGCTCTGCTATGCAGAAGCACAGGAAAGCCGGCAGAGCTGCTCCTCTAGCTGCTCTACGCAGACGCAACTGTAAATCAGCTAGACGTTGATCCTGTTGTGGAAAAGGCAGGAAAGTTGCTGCAAAAGCGTTTTGGCTTGCTGGAAGCAGCAGCAAGCGCGAGGGCTTCTCTGCACGCTGCAAACACAAAACAGAAGCACCTACACGGCGAGAGGAGACTGCCTGACACCTGCTGCACTCAGTACAGCTCTGGGCTGCTGCCAGGGCGTGTATTTCAAGGAACTAGCCACGGGGACTCTGCACTGTGCTGGGAGAGTTTCTACAAGGTGAGCAGAAGCTGTTCGCCAGCACCCGCTTGCAGCGACCGAGTTCGGCTTTCCGCATTCTTCCCCGGCTCTCTTTCGCTTCTCCGCGCAACCTGCGGCTGTACACAAGACGCCGCTGGCTGTGGTTCCGCGAAGCGCTGCTTTCTCGGCAAAACGCAGCTTCTCGTTCTTGACAGCTCTGCTATGCAGAAGCACAGGAAAGCCGGCAGAGCTGCTCCTCTAGCTGCTCTACGCAGACGCAACTGTAAATCAGCTCGACGTTGATCCTGTTGTGGAAATGGCAGGAAAGTTGCTGCAAAAGCGTTTTGGCTTGCTGGAAGAAGCAGCAAGCGCGAGGGCTTCTCTGCACGCTGCAAACACAAAACAGAAGCACCTACACGGCGAGAGGAGACTGCCTGACACCTGCTGCACTCAGTACAGCTCTGGGCTGCTGCCAGGGCGTGTATTTCAAGGAACTAGCCACGGGGACTCTGCACTGTGCTGGGAGAGTTTCTACAAGGTGAGCAGAAGCTGTTCGCCAGCACCCGCTTGCAGCGACCGAGTTCGGCTTTCCGCATTCTTCCCCGGCTCTCTTTCGCTTCTCCGCACAACCTGCGGCTGTACCCAAGACGCCGCTGGCTGTGGTTCCGCGAAGCGCTGCTTTCTCGGCAAAACGCAGCTTCTCGTTCTTGACAGCTCTGCTATGCAGAAGCACAGGAAAGCCGGCAGAGCTGCTCCTCTAGCTGCTCTACGCAGACGCAACTGTAAATCAGCTAGACGTTGATCCTGTTGTGGAAAAGGCAGGAAAGTTGCTGCAAAAGCGTTTTGGCTTGCTGGAAGCAGCAGCAAGCGCGAGGGCTTCTCTGCACGCTGCAAACACAAAACAGAAGCACCTACACGGCGAGAGGAGACTGCCTGACACCTGCTGCACTCAGTACAGCTCTGGGCTGCTGCCAGGGCGTGTATTTCAAGGAACTAGCCACGGGGACTCTGCACTGTGCTGGGAGAGTTTCTACAAGGTGAGCAGAAGCTGTTCGCCAGCACCCGCTTGCAGCGACCGAGTTCGGCTTTCCGCATTCTTCCCCGGCTCTCTTTCGCTTCTCCGCACAACCTGCGGCTGTACCCAAGACGCCGCTGGCTGTGGTTCCGCGAAGCGCTGCTTTCTCGGCAAAACGCAGCTTCTCGTTCTTGACAGCTCTGCTATGCAGAAGCACAGGAAAGCCGGCAGAGCTGCTCCTCTAGCTGCTCTACGCAGACGCAACTGTAAATCAGCTAGACGTTGATCCTGTTGTGGAAAAGGCAGGAAAGTTGCTGCAAAAGCGTTTTGGCTTGCTGGAAGCAGCAGCAAGCGCGAGGGCTTCTCTGCACGCTGCAAACACAAAACAGAAGCACCTACACGGCGAGAGGAGACTGCCTGACACCTGCTGCACTCAGTACAGCTCTGGGCTGCTGCCAGGGCGTGTATTTCAAGGAACTAGCCACGGGGACTCTGCACTGTGCTGGGAGAGTTTCTACAAGGTGAGCAGAAGCTGTTCGCCAGCACCCGCTTGCAGCGACCGAGTTCGGCTTTCCACATTCTTCCCCGGCTCTCTTTCGCTTCTCCGCACAACCTGCGGCTGTACACAAGACGCCGCTGGCTGTGGTTTCGCGAAGCGCTGCTTTCTCGGCAAAACGCAGCTTCTCGTTCTTGACAGCTCTGCTATGCAGAAGCACAGGAAAGCCGGCAGAGCTGCTCCTCTAGCTGCTCTACGCAGACGCAACTGTAAATCAGCTAGACGTTGATCCTGTTGTGGAAAAGGCAGGAAAGTTGCTGCAAAAGCGTTTTGGCTTGCTGGAAGCAGCAGCAAGCGCGAGGGCTTCTCTGCACGCTGCAAACACAAAACAGAAGCACCTACACGGCGAGAGGAGACTGCCTGACACCTGCTGCACTCAGTACAGCTCTGGGCTGCTGCCAGGGCGTGTATTTCAAGGAACTAGCCACGGGGACTCTGCACTGTGCTGGGAGAGTTTCTACAAGGTGAGCAGAAGCTGTTCGCCAGCACCCGCTTGCAGCGACCGAGTTCGGCTTTCCGCATTCTTCCCCGGCTCTCTTTCGCTTCTCCGCGCAACCTGCGGCTGTACACAAGACGCCGCTGGCTGTGGTTCCGCGAAGCGCTGCTTTCTCGGCAAAACGCAGCTTCTCGTTCTTGACAGCTCTGCTATGCAGAAGCACAGGAAAGCCGGCAGAGCTGCTCCTCTAGCTGCTCTACGCAGACGCAACTGTAAATCAGCTCGACGTTGATCCTGTTGTGGAAATGGCAGGAAAGTTGCTGCAAAAGCGTTTTGGCTTGCTGGAAGAAGCAGCAAGCGCGAGGGCTTCTCTGCACGCTGCAAACACAAAACAGAAGCACCTACACGGCGAGAGGAGACTGCCTGACACCTGCTGCACTCAGTACAGCTCTGGGCTGCTGCCAGGGCGTGTATTTCAAGGAACTAGCCACGGGGACTCTGCACTGTGCTGGGAGAGTTTCTACAAGGTGAGCAGAAGCTGTTCGCCAGCACCCGCTTGCAGCGACCGAGTTCGGCTTTCCACATTCTTCCCCGGCTCTCTTTCGCTTCTCCGCACAACCTGCGGCTGTACCCAAGACGCCGCTGGCTGTGGTTCCGCGAAGCGCTGCTTTCTCGGCAAAACGCAGCTTCTCGTTCTTGACAGCTCTGCTATGCAGAAGCACAGGAAAGCCGGCAGAGCTGCTCCTCTAGCTGCTCTACGCAGACGCAACTGTAAATCAGCTCGACGTTGATCCTGTTGTGGAAAAGGCAGGAAAGTTGCTGCAAAAGCGTTTTGGCTTGCTGGAAGCAGCAGCAAGCGCGAGGGCTTCTCTGCACGCTGCAAACACAAAACAGAAGCACCTACACGGCGAGAGGAGACTGCCTGACACCTGCTGCACTCAGTACAGCTCTGGGCTGCTGCCAGGGCGTGTATTTCAAGGAACTAGCCACGGGGACTCTGCACTGTGCTGGGAGAGTTTCTACAAGGTGAGCAGAAGCTGTTCGCCAGCACCCGCTTGCAGCGACTGAGTTCGGCTTTCCACATTCTTCCCCGGCTCTCTTTCGCTTCTCCGCACAACCTGCGGCTGTACCCAAGACGCCGCTGGCTGTGGTTCCGCGAAGCGCTGCTTTCTCGGCAAAACGCAGCTTCTCGTTCTTGACAGCTCTGCTATGCAGAAGCACAGGAAAGCCGGCAGAGCTGCTCCTCTAGCTGCTCTACGCAGACGCAACTGTAAATCAGCTAGACGTTGATCCTGTTGTGGAAAAGGCAGGAAAGTTGCTGCAAAAGCGTTTTGGCTTGCTGGAAGCAGCAGCAAGCGCGAGGGCTTCTCTGCACGCTGCAAACACAAAACAGAAGCACCTACACGGCGAGAGGAGACTGCCTGACACCTGCTGCACTCAGTACAGCTCTGGGCTGCTGCCAGGGCGTGTATTTCAAGGAACTAGCCACGGGGACTCTGCACTGTGCTGGGAGAGTTTCTACAAGGTGAGCAGAAGCTGTTCGCCAGCACCCGCTTGCAGCGACCGAGTTCGGCTTTCCACATTCTTCCCCGGCTCTCTTTCGCTTCTCCGCACAGCCTGCGGCTGTACCCAAGACGCCGCTGGCTGTGGTTCCGCGAAGCGCTGCTTTCTCGGCAAAACGCAGCTTCTCGTTCTTGACAGCTCTGCTATGCAGAAGCACAGGAAAGCCGGCAGAGCTGCTCCTCTAGCTGCTCTACGCAGACGCAACTGTAAATCAGCTAGACATTGATCCTGTTGTGGAAATGGCAGGAAAGTTGCTGCAAAAGCGTTTTGGCTTGCTGGAAGCAGCAGCAAGCGCGAGGGCTTCTCTGCACGCTGCAAACACAAAACAGAAGCACCTACACGGCGAGAGGAGACTGCCTGACACCTGCTGCACTCAGTACAGCTCTGGGCTGCTGCCAGGGCGTGTATTTCAAGGAACTAGCCACGGGGACTCTGCACTGTGCTGGGAGAGTTTCTACAAGGTGAGCAGAAGCTGTTCGCCAGCACCCGCTTGCAGCGACCGAGTTCGGCTTTCCGCATTCTTCCCCGGCTCTCTTTCGCTTCTCCGCACAACCTGCGGCTGTACCCAAGACGCCGCTGGCTGTGGTTCCGCGAAGCGCTGCTTTCTCGGCAAAACGCAGCTTCTCGTTCTTGACAGCTCTGCTATGCAGAAGCACAGGAAAGCCGGCAGAGCTGCTCCTCTAGCTGCTCTACGCAGACGCAACTGTAAATCAGCTAGACATTGATCCTGTTGTGGAAAAGGCAGGAAAGTTGCTGCAAAAGCGTTTTGGCTTGCTGGAAGCAGCAGCAAGCGCGAGGGCTTCTCTGCACGCTGCAAACACAAAACAGAAGCACCTACACGGCGAGAGGAGACTGCCTGACACCTGCTGCACTCAGTACAGCTCTGGGCTGCTGCCAGGGCGTGTATTTCAAGGAACTAGCCACGGGGACTCTGCACTGTGCTGGGAGAGTTTCTACAAGGTGAGCAGAAGCTGTTCGCCAGCACCCGCTTGCAGCGACCGAGTTCGGCTTTCCACATTCTTCCCCGGCTCTCTTTCGCTTCTCCGCGCAACCTGCGGCTGTACCCAAGACGCCGCTGGCTGTGGTTTCGCGAAGCGCTGCTTTCTCGGCAAAACGCAGCTTCTCGTTCTTGACAGCTCTGCTATGCAGAAGCACAGGAAAGCCGGCAGAGCTGCTCCTCTAGCTGCTCTACGCAGACGCAACTGTAAATCAGCTAGATATTGATCCTGTTGTGGAAATGGCAGGAAAGTTGCTGCAAAAGCGTTTTGGCTTGCTGGAAGCAGCAGCAAGCGCGAGGGCTTCTCTGCACGCTGCAAACACAAAACAGAAGCACCTACACGGCGAGAGGAGACTGCCTGACACCTGCTGCACTCAGTACAGCTCTGGGCTGCTGCCAGGGCGTGTATTTCAAGGAACTAGCCACGGGGACTCTGCACTGTGCTGGGAGAGTTTCTACAAGGTGAGCAGAAGCTGTTCGCCAGCACCCGCTTGCAGCGACCGAGTTCGGCTTTCCACATTCTTCCCCGGCTCTCTTTCGCTTCTCCGCGCAACCTGCGGCTGTACCCAAGACGCCGCTGGCTGTGGTTTCGCGAAGCGCTGCTTTCTCGGCAAAACGCAGCTTCTCGTTCTTGACAGCTCTGCTATGCAGAAGCACAGGAAAGCCGGCAGAGCTGCTCCTCTAGCTGCTCTACGCAGACGCAACTGTAAATCAGCTAGATATTGATCCTGTTGTGGAAATGGCAGGAAAGTTGCTGCAAAAGCGTTTTGGCTTGCTGGAAGCAGCAGCAAGCGCGAGGGCTTCTCTGCACGCTGCAAACACAAAACAGAAGCACCTACACGGCGAGAGGAGACTGCCTGACACCTGCTGCACTCAGTACAGCTCTGGGCTGCTGCCAGGGCGTGTATTTCAAGGAACTAGCCACGGGGACTCTGCACTGTGCTGGGAGAGTTTCTACAAGGTGAGCAGAAGCTGTTCGCCAGCACCCGCTTGCAGCGACCGAGTTCGGCTTTCCACATTCTTCCCCGGCTCTCTTTCGCTTCTCCGCACAACCTGCGGCTGTACCCAAGACGCCGCTGGCTGTGGTTCCGCGAAGCGCTGCTTTCTCGGCAAAACGCAGCTTCTCGTTCTTGACAGCTCTGCTATGCAGAAGCACAGGAAAGCCGGCAGAGCTGCTCCTCTAGCTGCTCTACGCAGACGCAACTGTAAATCAGCTAGACGTTGATCCTGTTGTGGAAAAGGCAGGAAAGTTGCTGCAAAAGCGTTTTGGCTTGCTGGAAGCAGCAGCAAGCGCGAGGGCTTCTCTGCACGCTGCAAACACAAAACAGAAGCACCTACACGGCGAGAGGAGACTGCCTGACACCTGCTGCACTCAGTACAGCTCTGGGCTGCTGCCAGGGCGTGTATTTCAAGGAACTAGCCACGGGGACTCTGCACTGTGCTGGGAGAGTTTCTACAAGGTGAGCAGAAGCTGTTCGCCAGCACCCGCTTGCAGCGACCGAGTTCGGCTTTCCGCATTCTTCCCCGGCTCTCTTTCGCTTCTCCGCACAACCTGCGGCTGTACCCAAGACGCCGCTGGCTGTGGTTCCGCGAAGCGCTGCTTTCTCGGCAAAACGCAGCTTCTCGTTCTTGACAGCTCTGCTATGCAGAAGCACAGGAAAGCCGGCAGAGCTGCTCCTCTAGCTGCTCTACGCAGACGCAACTGTAAATCAGCTAGACGTTGATCCTGTTGTGGAAAAGGCAGGAAAGTTGCTGCAAAAGCGTTTTGGCTTGCTGGAAGCAGCAGCAAGCGCGAGGGCTTCTCTGCACGCTGCAAACACAAAACAGAAGCACCTACACGGCGAGAGGAGACTGCCTGACACCTGCTGCACTCAGTACAGGTCTGGGCTGCTGCCAGGGCGTGTATTTCAAGGAACTAGCCACGGGGACTCTGCACTGTGCTGGGAGAGTTTCTACAAGGTGAGCAGAAGCTGTTCGCCAGCACCCGCTTGCAGCGACCGAGTTCAGCTTTCCGCATTCTTCCCCGGCTCTCTTTCGCTTCTCCGCACAACCTGCGGCTGTACCCAAGACGCCGCTGGCTGTGGTTCCGCGAAGCGCTGCTTTCTCGGCAAAACGCAGCTTCTCGTTCTTGACAGCTCTGCTATGCAGAAGCACAGGAAAGCCGGCAGAGCTGCTCCTCTAGCTGCTCTACGCAGACGCAACTGTAAATCAGCTAGACGTTGATCCTGTTGTGGAAAAGGCAGGAAAGTTGCTGCAAAAGCGTTTTGGCTTGCTGGAAGCAGCAGCAAGCGCGAGGGCTTCTCTGCACGCTGCAAACACAAAACAGAAGCACCTACACGGCGAGAGGAGACTGCCTGACACCTGCTGCACTCAGTACAGCTCTGGGCTGCTGCCAGGGCGTGTATTTCAAGGAACTAGCCACGGGGACTCTGCACTGTGCTGGGAGAGTTTCTACAAGGTGAGCAGAAGCTGTTCGCCAGCACCCGCTTGCAGCGACCGAGTTCGGCTTTCCACATTCTTCCCCGGCTCTCTTTCGCTTCTCCGCACAGCCTGCGGCTGTACCCAAGACGCCGCTGGCTGTGGTTTCGCGAAGCGCTGCTTTCTCGGCAAAACGCAGCTTCTCGTTCTTGACAGCTCTGCTATGCAGAAGCACAGGAAAGCCGGCAGAGCTGCTCCTCTAGCTGCTCTACGCAGACGCAACTGTAAATCAGCTAGATATTGATCCTGTTGTGGAAATGGCAGGAAAGTTACTGCAAAAGCGTTTTGGCTTGCTGGAAGCAGCAGCAAGCGCGAGGGCTTCTCTGCACGCTGCAAACACAAAACAGAAGCACCTACACGGCGAGAGGAGACTGCCTGACACCTGCTGCACTCAGTACAGGTCTGGGCTGCTGCCAGGGCGTGTATTTCAAGGAACTAGCCACGGGGACTCTGCACTGTGCTGGGAGAGTTTCTACAAGGTGAGCAGAAGCTGTTCGCCAGCACCCGCTTGCAGCGACCGAGTTCGGCTTTCCACATTCTTCCCCGGCTCTCTTTCGCTTCTCCGCACAACCTGCGGCTGTACCCAAGACGCCGCTGGCTGTGGTTCCGCGAAGCGCTGCTTTCTCGGCAAAACGCAGCTTCTCGTTCTTGACAGCTCTGCTATGCAGAAGCACAGGAAAGCCGGCAGAGCTGCTCCTCTAGCTGCTCTACGCAGACGCAACTGTAAATCAGCTAGACGTTGATCCTGTTGTGGAAAAGGCAGGAAAGTTGCTGCAAAAGCGTTTTGGCTTGCTGGAAGCAGCAGCAAGCGCGAGGGCTTCTCTGCACGCTGCAAACACAAAACAGAAGCACCTACACGGCGAGAGGAGACTGCCTGACACCTGCTGCACTCAGTACAGCTCTGGGCTGCTGCCAGGGCGTGTATTTCAAGGAACTAGCCACGGGGACTCTGCACTGTGCTGGGAGAGTTTCTACAAGGTGAGCAGAAGCTGTTCGCCAGCACCCGCTTGCAGCGACCGAGTTCGGCTTTCCGCATTCTTCCCCGGCTCTCTTTCGCTTCTCCGCACAACCTGCGGCTGTACCCAAGACGCCGCTGGCTGTGGTTCCGCGAAGCGCTGCTTTCTCGGCAAAACGCAGCTTCTCGTTCTTGACAGCTCTGCTATGCAGAAGCACAGGAAAGCCGGCAGAGCTGCTCCTCTAGCTGCTCTACGCAGACGCAACTGTAAATCAGCTAGACGTTGATCCTGTTGTGGAAAAGGCAGGAAAGTTGCTGCAAAAGCGTTTTGGCTTGCTGGAAGCAGCAGCAAGCGCGAGGGCTTCTCTGCACGCTGCAAACACAAAACAGAAGCACCTACACGGCGAGAGGAGACTGCCTGACACCTGCTGCACTCAGTACAGCTCTGGGCTGCTGCCAGGGCGTGTATTTCAAGGAACTAGCCACGGGGACTCTGCACTGTGCTGGGAGAGTTTCTACAAGGTGAGCAGAAGCTGTTCGCCAGCACCCGCTTGCAGCGACCGAGTTCGGCTTTCCGCATTCTTCCCCGGCTCTCTTTCGCTTCTCCGCACAACCTGCGGCTGTACCCAAGACGCCGCTGGCTGTGGTTCCGCGAAGCGCTGCTTTCTCGGCAAAACGCAGCTTCTCGTTCTTGACAGCTCTGCTATGCAGAAGCACAGGAAAGCCGGCAGAGCTGCTCCTCTAGCTGCTCTACGCAGACGCAACTGTAAATCAGCTAGACGTTGATCCTGTTGTGGAAAAGGCAGGAAAGTTGCTGCAAAAGCGTTTTGGCTTGCTGGAAGCAGCAGCAAGCGCGAGGGCTTCTCTGCACGCTGCAAACACAAAACAGAAGCACCTACACGGCGAGAGGAGACTGCCTGACACCTGCTGCACTCAGTACAGGTCTGGGCTGCTGCCAGGGCGTGTATTTCAAGGAACTAGCCACGGGGACTCTGCACTGTGCTGGGAGAGTTTCTACAAGGTGAGCAGAAGCTGTTCGCCAGCACCCGCTTGCAGCGACCGAGTTCGGCTTTCCGCATTCTTCCCCGGCTCTCTTTCGCTTCTCCGCACAACCTGCGGCTGTACCCAAGACGCCGCTGGCTGTGGTTCCGCGAAGCGCTGCTTTCTCGGCAAAACGCAGCTTCTCGTTCTTGACAGCTCTGCTATGCAGAAGCACAGGAAAGCCGGCAGAGCTGCTCCTCTAGCTGCTCTACGCAGACGCAACTGTAAATCAGCTAGACGTTGATCCTGTTGTGGAAAAGGCAGGAAAGTTGCTGCAAAAGCGTTTTGGCTTGCTGGAAGCAGCAGCAAGCGCGAGGGCTTCTCTGCACGCTGCAAACACAAAACAGAAGCACCTACACGGCGAGAGGAGACTGCCTGACACCTGCTGCACTCAGTACAGCTCTGGGCTGCTGCCAGGGCGTGTATTTCAAGGAACTAGCCACGGGGACTCTGCACTGTGCTGGGAGAGTTTCTACAAGGTGAGCAGAAGCTGTTCGCCAGCACCCGCTTGCAGCGACCGAGTTCGGCTTTCCACATTCTTCCCCGGCTCTCTTTCGCTTCTCCGCACAACCTGCGGCTGTACACAAGACGCCGCTGGCTGTGGTTTCGCGAAGCGCTGCTTTCTCGGCAAAACGCAGCTTCTCGTTCTTGACAGCTCTGCTATGCAGAAGCACAGGAAAGCCGGCAGAGCTGCTCCTCTAGCTGCTCTACGCAGACGCAACTGTAAATCAGCTAGACGTTGATCCTGTTGTGGAAAAGGCAGGAAAGTTGCTGCAAAAGCGTTTTGGCTTGCTGGAAGCAGCAGCAAGCGCGAGGGCTTCTCTGCACGCTGCAAACACAAAACAGAAGCACCTACACGGCGAGAGGAGACTGCCTGACACCTGCTGCACTCAGTACAGCTCTGGGCTGCTGCCAGGGCGTGTATTTCAAGGAACTAGCCACGGGGACTCTGCACTGTGCTGGGAGAGTTTCTACAAGGTGAGCAGAAGCTGTTCGCCAGCACCCGCTTGCAGCGACCGAGTTCGGCTTTCCGCATTCTTCCCCGGCTCTCTTTCGCTTCTCCGCGCAACCTGCGGCTGTACACAAGACGCCGCTGGCTGTGGTTCCGCGAAGCGCTGCTTTCTCGGCAAAACGCAGCTTCTCGTTCTTGACAGCTCTGCTATGCAGAAGCACAGGAAAGCCGGCAGAGCTGCTCCTCTAGCTGCTCTACGCAGACGCAACTGTAAATCAGCTCGACGTTGATCCTGTTGTGGAAATGGCAGGAAAGTTGCTGCAAAAGCGTTTTGGCTTGCTGGAAGAAGCAGCAAGCGCGAGGGCTTCTCTGCACGCTGCAAACACAAAACAGAAGCACCTACACGGCGAGAGGAGACTGCCTGACACCTGCTGCACTCAGTACAGCTCTGGGCTGCTGCCAGGGCGTGTATTTCAAGGAACTAGCCACGGGGACTCTGCACTGTGCTGGGAGAGTTTCTACAAGGTGAGCAGAAGCTGTTCGCCAGCACCCGCTTGCAGCGACCGAGTTCGGCTTTCCACATTCTTCCCCGGCTCTCTTTCGCTTCTCCGCACAACCTGCGGCTGTACCCAAGACGCCGCTGGCTGTGGTTCCGCGAAGCGCTGCTTTCTCGGCAAAACGCAGCTTCTTGTTCTTGACAGCTCTGCTATGCAGAAGCACAGGAAAGCCGGCAGAGCTGCTCCTCTAGCTGCTCTACGCAGACGCAACTGTAAATCAGCTCGACGTTGATCCTGTTGTGGAAAAGGCAGGAAAGTTGCTGCAAAAGCGTTTTGGCTTGCTGGAAGCAGCAGCAAGCGCGAGGGCTTCTCTGCACGCTGCAAACACAAAACAGAAGCACCTACACGGCGAGAGGAGACTGCCTGACACCTGCTGCACTCAGTACAGCTCTGGGCTGCTGCCAGGGCGTGTATTTCAAGGAACTAGCCACGGGGACTCTGCACTGTGCTGGGAGAGTTTCTACAAGGTGAGCAGAAGCTGTTCGCCAGCACCCGCTTGCAGCGACCGAGTTCGGCTTTCCACATTCTTCCCCGGCTCTCTTTCGCTTCTCCGCACAACCTGCGGCTGTACCCAAGACGCCGCTGGCTGTGGTTCCGCGAAGCGCTGCTTTCTCGGCAAAACGCAGCTTCTCGTTCTTGACAGCTCTGCTATGCAGAAGCACAGGAAAGCCGGCAGAGCTGCTCCTCTAGCTGCTCTACGCAGACGCAACTGTAAATCAGCTAGACGTTGATCCTGTTGTGGAAAAGGCAGGAAAGTTGCTGCAAAAGCGTTTTGGCTTGCTGGAAGCAGCAGCAAGCGCGAGGGCTTCTCTGCACGCTGCAAACACAAAACAGAAGCACCTACACGGCGAGAGGAGACTGCCTGACACCTGCTGCACTCAGTACAGCTCTGGGCTGCTGCCAGGGCGTGTATTTCAAGGAACTAGCCACGGGGACTCTGCACTGTGCTGGGAGAGTTTCTACAAGGTGAGCAGAAGCTGTTCGCCAGCACCCGCTTGCAGCGACCGAGTTCGGCTTTCCACATTCTTCCCCGGCTCTCTTTCGCTTCTCCGCACAGCCTGCGGCTGTACCCAAGACGCCGCTGGCTGTGGTTCCGCGAAGCGCTGCTTTCTCGGCAAAACGCAGCTTCTCGTTCTTGACAGCTCTGCTATGCAGAAGCACAGGAAAGCCGGCAGAGCTGCTCCTCTAGCTGCTCTACGCAGACGCAACTGTAAATCAGCTCGACGTTGATCCTGTTGTGGAAAAGGCAGGAAAGTTGCTGCAAAAGCGTTTTGGCTTGCTGGAAGCAGCAGCAAGCGCGAGGGCTTCTCTGCACGCTGCAAACACAAAACAGAAGCACCTACACGGCGAGAGGAGACTGCCTGACACCTGCTGCACTCAGTACAGCTCTGGGCTGCTGCCAGGGCGTGTATTTCAAGGAACTAGCCACGGGGACTCTGCACTGTGCTGGGAGAGTTTCTACAAGGTGAGCAGAAGCTGTTCGCCAGCACCCGCTTGCAGCGACCGAGTTCGGCTTTCCACATTCTTCCCCGGCTCTCTTTCGCTTCTCCGCACAACCTGCGGCTGTACCCAAGACGCCGCTGGCTGTGGTTCCGCGAAGCGCTGCTTTCTCGGCAAAACGCAGCTTCTCGTTCTTGACAGCTCTGCTATGCAGAAGCACAGGAAAGCCGGCAGAGCTGCTCCTCTAGCTGCTCTACGCAGACGCAACTGTAAATCAGCTAGATATTGATCCTGTTGTGGAAATGGCAGGAAAGTTGCTGCAAAAGCGTTTTGGCTTGCTGGAAGCAGCAGCAAGCGCGAGGGCTTCTCTGCACGCTGCAAACACAAAACAGAAGCACCTACACGGCGAGAGGAGACTGCCTGACACCTGCTGCACTCAGTACAGCTCTGGGCTGCTGCCAGGGCGTGTATTTCAAGGAACTAGCCACGGGGACTCTGCACTGTGCTGGGAGAGTTTCTACAAGGTGAGCAGAAGCTGTTCGCCAGCACCCGCTTGCAGCGACCGAGTTCGGCTTTCCACATTCTTCCCCGGCTCTCTTTCGCTTCTCCGCACAACCTGCGGCTGTACCCAAGACGCCGCTGGCTGTGGTTCCGCGAAGCGCTGCTTTCTCGGCAAAACGCAGCTTCTCGTTCTTGACAGCTCTGCTATGCAGAAGCACAGGAAAGCCGGCAGAGCTGCTCCTCTAGCTGCTCTACGCAGACGCAACTGTAAATCAGCTAGACGTTGATCCTGTTGTGGAAAAGGCAGGAAAGTTGCTGCAAAAGCGTTTTGGCTTGCTGGAAGCAGCAGCAAGCGCGAGGGCTTCTCTGCACGCTGCAAACACAAAACAGAAGCACCTACACGGCGAGAGGAGACTGCCTGACACCTGCTGCACTCAGTACAGCTCTGGGCTGCTGCCAGGGCGTGTATTTCAAGGAACTAGCCACGGGGACTCTGCACTGTGCTGGGAGAGTTTCTACAAGGTGAGCAGAAGCTGTTCGCCAGCACCCGCTTGCAGCGACCGAGTTCGGCTTTCCACATTCTTCCCCGGCTCTCTTTCGCTTCTCCGCACAACCTGCGGCTGTACCCAAGACGCCGCTGGCTGTGGTTCCGCGAAGCGCTGCTTTCTCGGCAAAACGCAGCTTCTCGTTCTTGACAGCTCTGCTATGCAGAAGCACAGGAAAGCCGGCAGAGCTGCTCCTCTAGCTGCTCTACGCAGACGCAACTGTAAATCAGCTAGACGTTGATCCTGTTGTGGAAAAGGCAGGAAAGTTGCTGCAAAAGCGTTTTGGCTTGCTGGAAGCAGCAGCAAGCGCGAGGGCTTTTCTGCACGCTGCAAACACAAAACAGAAGCACCTACACGGCGAGAGGAGACTGCCTGACACCTGCTGCACTCAGTACAGCTCTGGGCTGCTGCCAGGGCGTGTATTTCAAGGAACTAGCCACGGGGACTCTGCACTGTGCTGGGAGAGTTTCTACAAGGTGAGCAGAAGCTGTTCGCCAGCACCCGCTTGCAGCGACCGAGTTCGGCTTTCCGCATTCTTCCCCGGCTCTCTTTCGCTTCTCCGCACAACCTGCGGCTGTACCCAAGACGCCGCTGGCTGTGGTTCCGCGAAGCGCTGCTTTCTCGGCAAAACGCAGCTTCTCGTTCTTGACAGCTCTGCTATGCAGAAGCACAGGAAAGCCGGCAGAGCTGCTCCTCTAGCTGCTCTACGCAGACGCAACTGTAAATCAGCTAGACATTGATCCTGTTGTGGAAAAGGCAGGAAAGTTGCTGCAAAAGCGTTTTGGCTTGCTGGAAGCAGCAGCAAGCGCGAGGGCTTCTCTGCACGCTGCAAACACAAAACAGAAGCACCTACACGGCGAGAGGAGACTGCCTGACACCTGCTGCACTCAGTACAGCTCTGGGCTGCTGCCAGGGCGTGTATTTCAAGGAACTAGCCACGGGGACTCTGCACTGTGCTGGGAGAGTTTCTACAAGGTGAGCAGAAGCTGTTCGCCAGCACCCGCTTGCAGCGACCGAGTTCGGCTTTCCACATTCTTCCCCGGCTCTCTTTCGCTTCTCCGCGCAACCTGCGGCTGTACCCAAGACGCCGCTGGCTGTGGTTTCGCGAAGCGCTGCTTTCTCGGCAAAACGCAGCTTCTCGTTCTTGACAGCTCTGCTATGCAGAAGCACAGGAAAGCCGGCAGAGCTGCTCCTCTAGCTGCTCTACGCAGACGCAACTGTAAATCAGCTAGACGTTGATCCTGTTGTGGAAATGGCAGGAAAGTTGCTGCAAAAGCGTTTTGGCTTGCTGGAAGCAGCAGCAAGCGCGAGGGCTTCTCTGCACGCTGCAAACACAAAACAGAAGCACCTACACGGCGAGAGGAGACTGCCTGACACCTGCTGCACTCAGTACAGCTCTGGGCTGCTGCCAGGGCGTGTATTTCAAGGAACTAGCCACGGGGACTCTGCACTGTGCTGGGAGAGTTTCTACAAGGTGAGCAGAAGCTGTTCGCCAGCACCCGCTTGCAGCGACCGAGTTCGGCTTTCCACATTCTTCCCCGGCTCTCTTTCGCTTCTCCGCACAACCTGCGGCTGTACCCAAGACGCCGCTGGCTGTGGTTCCGCGAAGCGCTGCTTTCTCGGCAAAACGCAGCTTCTCGTTCTTGACAGCTCTGCTATGCAGAAGCACAGGAAAGCCGGCAGAGCTGCTCCTCTAGCTGCTCTACGCAGACGCAACTGTAAATCAGCTAGACGTTGATCCTGTTGTGGAAAAGGCAGGAAAGTTGCTGCAAAAGCGTTTTGGCTTGCTGGAAGCAGCAGCAAGCGCGAGGGCTTCTCTGCACGCTGCAAACACAAAACAGAAGCACCTACACGGCGAGAGGAGACTGCCTGACACCTGCTGCACTCAGTACAGGTCTGGGCTGCTGCCAGGGCGTGTATTTCAAGGAACTAGCCACGGGGACTCTGCACTGTGCTGGGAGAGTTTCTACAAGGTGAGCAGAAGCTGTTCGCCAGCACCCGCTTGCAGCGACCGAGTTCGGCTTTCCGCATTCTTCCCCGGCTCTCTTTCGCTTCTCCGCACAACCTGCGGCTGTACCCAAGACGCCGCTGGCTGTGGTTCCGCGAAGCGCTGCTTTCTCGGCAAAACGCAGCTTCTCGTTCTTGACAGCTCTGCTATGCAGAAGCACAGGAAAGCCGGCAGAGCTGCTCCTCTAGCTGCTCTACGCAGACGCAACTGTAAATCAGCTAGACATTGATCCTGTTGTGGAAAAGGCAGGAAAGTTGCTGCAAAAGCGTTTTGGCTTGCTGGAAGCAGCAGCAAGCGCGAGGGCTTCTCTGCACGCTGCAAACACAAAACAGAAGCACCTACACGGCGAGAGGAGACTGCCTGACACCTGCTACACTCAGTACAGCTCTGGGCTGCTGCCAGGGCGTGTATTTCAAGGAACTAGCCACGGGGACTCTGCACTGTGCTGGGAGAGTTTCTACAAGGTGAGCAGAAGCTGTTCGCCAGCACCCGCTTGCAGCGACCGAGTTCGGCTTTCCACATTCTTCCCCGGCTCTCTTTCGCTTCTCCGCGCAACCTGCGGCTGTACCCAAGACGCCGCTGGCTGTGGTTTCGCGAAGCGCTGCTTTCTCGGCAAAACGCAGCTTCTCGTTCTTGACAGCTCTGCTATGCAGAAGCACAGGAAAGCCGGCAGAGCTGCTCCTCTAGCTGCTCTACGCAGACGCAACTGTAAATCAGCTAGATATTGATCCTGTTGTGGAAAAGGCAGGAAAGTTGCTGCAAAAGCGTTTTGGCTTGCTGGAAGCAGCAGCAAGCGCGAGGGCTTCTCTGCACGCTGCAAACACAAAACAGAAGCACCTACACGGCGAGAGGAGACTGCCTGACACCTGCTGCACTCAGTACAGCTCTGGGCTGCTGCCAGGGCGTGTATTTCAAGGAACTAGCCACGGGGACTCTGCACTGTGCTGGGAGAGTTTCTACAAGGTGAGCAGAAGCTGTTCGCCAGCACCCGCTTGCAGCGACCGAGTTCGGCTTTCCACATTCTTCCCCGGCTCTCTTTCGCTTCTCCGCACAACCTGCGGCTGTACCCAAGACGCCGCTGGCTGTGGTTCCGCGAAGCGCTGCTTTCTCGGCAAAACGCAGCTTCTCGTTCTTGACAGCTCTGCTATGCAGAAGCACAGGAAAGCCGGCAGAGCTGCTCCTCTAGCTGCTCTACGCAGACGCAACTGTAAATCAGCTAGACGTTGATCCTGTTGTGGAAAAGGCAGGAAAGTTGCTGCAAAAGCGTTTTGGCTTGCTGGAAGCAGCAGCAAGCGCGAGGGCTTCTCTGCACGCTGCAAACACAAAACAGAAGCACCTACACGGCGAGAGGAGACTGCCTGACACCTGCTGCACTCAGTACAGCTCTGGGCTGCTGCCAGGGCGTGTATTTCAAGGAACTAGCCACGGGGACTCTGCACTGTGCTGGGAGAGTTTCTACAAGGTGAGCAGAAGCTGTTCGCCAGCACCCGCTTGCAGCGACCGAGTTCGGCTTTCCACATTCTTCCCCGGCTCTCTTTCGCTTCTCCGCACAGCCTGCGGCTGTACCCAAGACGCCGCTGGCTGTGGTTCCGCGAAGCGCTGCTTTCTCGGCAAAACGCAGCTTCTCGTTCTTGACAGCTCTGCTATGCAGAAGCACAGGAAAGCCGCAGAGATGCTCCTCTAGCTGCTCTACGCAGACGCAACTGTAAATCAGCTCGACGTTGATCCTGTTGTGGAAAAGGCAGGAAAGTTGCTGCAAAAGCGTTTTGGCTTGCTGGAAGCAGCAGCAAGCGCGAGGGCTTCTCTGCACGCTGCAAACACAAAACAGAAGCACCTACACGGCGAGAGGAGACTGCCTGACACCTGCTGCACTCAGTACAGCTCTGGGCTGCTGCCAGGGCGTGTATTTCAAGGAACTAGCCACGGGGACTCTGCACTGTGCTGGGAGAGTTTCTACAAGGTGAGCAGAAGCTGTTCGCCAGCACCCGCTTGCAGCGACCGAGTTCGGCTTTCCGCATTCTTCCCCGGCTCTCTTTCGCTTCTCCGCACAACCTGCGGCTGTACCCAAGACGCCGCTGGCTGTGGTTCCGCGAAGCGCTGCTTTCTCGGCAAAACGCAGCTTCTCGTTCTTGACAGCTCTGCTATGCAGAAGCACAGGAAAGCCGGCAGAGCTGCTCCTCTAGCTGCTCTACGCAGACGCAACTGTAAATCAGCTAGACATTGATCCTGTTGTGGAAAAGGCAGGAAAGTTGCTGCAAAAGCGTTTTGGCTTGCTGGAAGCAGCAGCAAGCGCGAGGGCTTCTCTGCACGCTGCAAACACAAAACAGAAGCACCTACACGGCGAGAGGAGACTGCCTGACACCTGCTGCACTCAGTACAGCTCTGGGCTGCTGCCAGGGCGTGTATTTCAAGGAACTAGCCACGGGGACTCTGCACTGTGCTGGGAGAGTTTCTACAAGGTGAGCAGAAGCTGTTCGCCAGCACCCGCTTGCAGCGACCGAGTTCGGCTTTCCACATTCTTCCCCGGCTCTCTTTCGCTTCTCCGCGCAACCTGCGGCTGTACCCAAGACGCCGCTGGCTGTGGTTCCGCGAAGCGCTGCTTTCTCGGCAAAACGCAGCTTCTCGTTCTTGACAGCTCTGCTATGCAGAAGCACAGGAAAGCCGGCAGAGCTGCTCCTCTAGCTGCTCTACGCAGACGCAACTGTAAATCAGCTAGACGTTGATCCTGTTGTGGAAAAGGCAGGAAAGTTGCTGCAAAAGCGTTTTGGCTTGCTGGAAGCAGCAGCAAGCGCGAGGGCTTCTCTGCACGCTGCAAACACAAAACAGAAGCACCTACACGGCGAGAGGAGACTGCCTGACACCTGCTGCACTCAGTACAGCTCTGGGCTGCTGCCAGGGCGTGTATTTCAAGGAACTAGCCACGGGGACTCTGCACTGTGCTGGGAGAGTTTCTACAAGGTGAGCAGAAGCTGTTCGCCAGCACCCGCTTGCAGCGACCGAGTTCGGCTTTCCACATTCTTCCCCGGCTCTCTTTCGCTTCTCCGCGCAACCTGCGGCTGTACCCAAGACGCCGCTGGCTGTGGTTTCGCGAAGCGCTGCTTTCTCGGCAAAACGCAGCTTCTCGTTCTTGACAGCTCTGCTATGCAGAAGCACAGGAAAGCCGGCAGAGCTGCTCCTCTAGCTGCTCTACGCAGACGCAACTGTAAATCAGCTAGACGTTGATCCTGTTGTGGAAATGGCAGGAAAGTTGCTGCAAAAGCGTTTTGGCTTGCTGGAAGCAGCAGCAAGCGCGAGGGCTTCTCTGCACGCTGCAAACACAAAACAGAAGCACCTACACGGCGAGAGGAGACTGCCTGACACCTGCTGCACTCAGTACAGCTCTGGGCTGCTGCCAGGGCGTGTATTTCAAGGAACTAGCCACGGGGACTCTGCACTGTGCTGGGAGAGTTTCTACAAGGTGAGCAGAAGCTGTTCGCCAGCACCCGCTTGCAGCGACCGAGTTCGGCTTTCCACATTCTTCCCCGGCTCTCTTTCGCTTCTCCGCACAACCTGCGGCTGTACCCAAGACGCCGCTGGCTGTGGTTCCGCGAAGCGCTGCTTTCTCGGCAAAACGCAGCTTCTCGTTCTTGACAGCTCTGCTATGCAGAAGCACAGGAAAGCCGGCAGAGCTGCTCCTCTAGCTGCTCTACGCAGACGCAACTGTAAATCAGCTAGACGTTGATCCTGTTGTGGAAAAGGCAGGAAAGTTGCTGCAAAAGCGTTTTGGCTTGCTGGAAGCAGCAGCAAGCGCGAGGGCTTCTCTGCACGCTGCAAACACAAAACAGAAGCACCTACACGGCGAGAGGAGACTGCCTGACACCTGCTGCACTCAGTACAGGTCTGGGCTGCTGCCAGGGCGTGTATTTCAAGGAACTAGCCACGGGGACTCTGCACTGTGCTGGGAGAGTTTCTACAAGGTGAGCAGAAGCTGTTCGCCAGCACCCGCTTGCAGCGACCGAGTTCGGCTTTCCACATTCTTCCCCGGCTCTCTTTCGCTTCTCCGCACAACCTGCGGCTGTACCCAAGACGCCGCTGGCTGTGGTTCCGCGAAGCGCTGCTTTCTCGGCAAAACGCAGCTTCTCGTTCTTGACAGCTCTGCTATGCAGAAGCACAGGAAAGCCGGCAGAGCTGCTCCTCTAGCTGCTCTACGCAGACGCAACTGTAAATCAGCTAGACGTTGATCCTGTTGTGGAAAAGGCAGGAAAGTTGCTGCAAAAGCGTTTTGGCTTGCTGGAAGCAGCAGCAAGCGCGAGGGCTTCTCTGCACGCTGCAAACACAAAACAGAAGCACCTACACGGCGAGAGGAGACTGCCTGACACCTGCTGCACTCAGTACAGCTCTGGGCTGCTGCCAGGGCGTGTATTTCAAGGAACTAGCCACGGGGACTCTGCACTGTGCTGGGAGAGTTTCTACAAGGTGAGCAGAAGCTGTTCGCCAGCACCCGCTTGCAGCGACCGAGTTCGGCTTTCCACATTCTTCCCCGGCTCTCTTTCGCTTCTCCGCACAGCCTGCGGCTGTACCCAAGACGCCGCTGGCTGTGGTTCCGCGAAGCGCTGCTTTCTCGGCAAAACGCAGCTTCTCGTTCTTGACAGCTCTGCTATGCAGAAGCACAGGAAAGCCGCAGAGCTGCTCCTCTAGCTGCTCTACGCAGACGCAACTGTAAATCAGCTCGACGTTGATCCTGTTGTGGAAAAGGCAGGAAAGTTGCTGCAAAAGCGTTTTGGCTTGCTGGAAGCAGCAGCAAGCGCGGGGGCTTCTCTGCACGCTGCAAACACAAAACAGAAGCACCTACACGGCGAGAGGAGACTGCCTGACACCTGCTGCACTCAGTACAGGTCTGGGCTGCTGCCAGGGCGTGTATTTCAAGGAACTAGCCACGGGGACTCTGCACTGTGCTGGGAGAGTTTCTACAAGGTGAGCAGAAGCTGTTCGCCAGCAGCCGCTTGCAGCGACCGAGTTCGGCTTTCCACATTCTTCCCCGGCTCTCTTTCGCTTCTCCGCACAGCCTGCGGCTGTACCCAAGACGCCGCTGGCTGTGGTTCCGCGAAGCGCTGCTTTCTCGGCAAAACGCAGCTTCTCGTTCTTGACAGCTCTGCTATGCAGAAGCACAGGAAAGCCGCAGAGCTGCTCCTCTAGCTGCTCTACGCAGACGCAACTGTAAATCAGCTCGACGTTGATCCTGTTGTGGAAAAGGCAGGAAAGTTGCTGCAAAAGCGTTTTGGCTTGCTGGAAGCAGCAGCAAGCGCGGGGGCTTCTCTGCACGCTGCAAACACAAAACAGAAGCACCTACACGGCGAGAGGAGACTGCCTGACACCTGCTGCACTCAGTACAGCTCTGGGCTGCTGCCAGGGCGTGTATTTCAAGGAACTAGCCACGGGGACTCTGCACTGTGCTGGGAGAGTTTCTACAAGGTGAGCAGAAGCTGTTCGCCAGCACCCGCTAGCAGCGACCGAGTTCGGCTTTCCGCATTCTTCCCCGGCTCTCTTTCGCTTCTCCGCACAACCTGCGGCTGTACCCAAGACGCCGCTGGCTGTGGTTCCGCGAAGCGCTGCTTTCTCGGCAAAACGCAGCTTCTCGTTCTTGACAGCTCTGCTATGCAGAAGCACAGGAAAGCCGGCAGAGCTGCTCCTCTAGCTGCTCTACGCAGACGCAACTGTAAATCAGCTAGACGTTGATCCTGTTGTGGAAAAGGCAGGAAAGTTGCTGCAAAAGCGTTTTGGCTTGCTGGAAGCAGCAGCAAGCGCGAGGGCTTCTCTGCACGCTGCAAACACAAAACAGAAGCACCTACACGGCGAGAGGAGACTGCCTGACACCTGCTGCACTCAGTACAGCTCTGGGCTGCTGCCAGGGCGTGTATTTCAAGGAACTAGCCACGGGGACTCTGCACTGTGCTGGGAGAGTTTCTACAAGGTGAGCAGAAGCTGTTCGCCAGCACCCGCTTGCAGCGACCGAGTTCGGCTTTCCACATTCTTCCCCGGCTCTCTTTCGCTTCTCCGCGCAACCTGCGGCTGTACCCAAGACGCCGCTGGCTGTGGTTTCGCGAAGCGCTGCTTTCTCGGCAAAACGCAGCTTCTCGTTCTTGACAGCTCTGCTATGCAGAAGCACAGGAAAGCCGGCAGAGCTGCTCCTCTAGCTGCTCTACGCAGACGCAACTGTAAATCAGCTAGATATTGATCCTGTTGTGGAAAAGGCAGGAAAGTTGCTGCAAAAGCGTTTTGGCTTGCTGGAAGCAGCAGCAAGAGCGAGGGCTTCTCTGCACGCTGCAAACACAAAACAGAAGCACCTACACGGCGAGAGGAGACTGCCTGACACCTGCTGCACTCAGTACAGCTCTGGGCTGCTGCCAGGGCGTGTATTTCAAGGAACTAGCCACGGGGACTCTGCACTGTGCTGGGAGAGTTTCTACAAGGTGAGCAGAAGCTGTTCGCCAGCACCCGCTTGCAGCGACCGAGTTCGGCTTTCCACATTCTTCCCCGGCTCTCTTTCGCTTCTCCGCACAACCTGCGGCTGTACCCAAGACGCCGCTGGCTGTGGTTCCGCGAAGCGCTGCTTTCTCGGCAAAACGCAGCTTCTCGTTCTTGACAGCTCTGCTATGCAGAAGCACAGGAAAGCCGGCAGAGCTGCTCCTCTAGCTGCTCTACGCAGACGCAACTGTAAATCAGCTAGACGTTGATCCTGTTGTGGAAAAGGCAGGAAAGTTGCTGCAAAAGCGTTTTGGCTTGCTGGAAGCAGCAGCAAGCGCGAGGGCTTCTCTGCACGCTGCAAACACAAAACAGAAGCACCTACACGGCGAGAGGAGACTGCCTGACACCTGCTGCACTCAGTACAGCTCTGGGCTGCTGCCAGGGCGTGTATTTCAAGGAACTAGCCACGGGGACTCTGCACTGTGCTGGGAGAGTTTCTACAAGGTGAGCAGAAGCTGTTCGCCAGCACCCGCTTGCAGCGACCGAGTTCGGCTTTCCACATTCTTCCCCGGCTCTCTTTCGCTTCTCCGCACAACCTGCGGCTGTACCCAAGACGCCGCTGGCTGTGGTTCCGCGAAGCGCTGCTTTCTCGGCAAAACGCAGCTTCTCGTTCTTGACAGCTCTGCTATGCAGAAGCACAGGAAAGCCGGCAGAGCTGCTCCTCTAGCTGCTCTACGCAGACGCAACTGTAAATCAGCTAGACGTTGATCCTGTTGTGGAAAAGGCAGGAAAGTTGCTGCAAAAGCGTTTTGGCTTGCTGGAAGCAGCAGCAAGCGCGAGGGCTTCTCTGCACGCTGCAAACACAAAACAGAAGCACCTACACGGCGAGAGGAGACTGCCTGACACCTGCTGCACTCAGTACAGCTCTGGGCTGCTGCCAGGGCGTGTATTTCAAGGAACTAGCCACGGGGACTCTGCACTGTGCTGGGAGAGTTTCTACAAGGTGAGCAGAAGCTGTTCGCCAGCACCTGCTTGCAGCGACCGAGTTCGGCTTTCCACATTCTTCCCCGGCTCTCTTTCGCTTCTCCGCACAACCTGCGGCTGTACCCAAGACGCCGCTGGCTGTGGTTCCGCGAAGCGCTGCTTTCTCGGCAAAACGCAGCTTCTCGTTCTTGACAGCTCTGCTATGCAGAAGCACAGGAAAGCCGGCAGAGCTGCTCCTCTAGCTGCTCTACGCAGACGCAACTGTAAATCAGCTAGACGTTGATCCTGTTGTGGAAAAGGCAGGAAAGTTGCTGCAAAAGCGTTTTGGCTTGCTGGAAGCAGCAGCAAGCGCGAGGGCTTCTCTGCACGCTGCAAACACAAAACAGAAGCACCTACACGGCGAGAGGAGACTGCCTGACACCTGCTGCACTCAGTACAGCTCTGGGCTGCTGCCAGGGCGTGTATTTCAAGGAACTAGCCACGGGGACTCTGCACTGTGCTGGGAGAGTTTCTACAAGGTGAGCAGAAGCTGTTCGCCAGCACCCGCTTGCAGCGACCGAGTTCGGCTTTCCACATTCTTCCCCGGCTCTCTTTCGCTTCTCCGCACAACCTGCGGCTGTACCCAAGACGCCGCTGGCTGTGGTTCCGCGAAGCGCTGCTTTCTCGGCAAAACGCAGCTTCTCGTTCTTGACAGCTCTGCTATGCAGAAGCACAGGAAAGCCGGCAGAGCTGCTCCTCTAGCTGCTCTACGCAGACGCAACTGTAAATCAGCTAGACGTTGATCCTGTTGTGGAAAAGGCAGGAAAGTTGCTGCAAAAGCGTTTTGGCTTGCTGGAAGCAGCAGCAAGCGCGAGGGCTTCTCTGCACGCTGCAAACACAAAACAGAAGCACCTACACGGCGAGAGGAGACTGCCTGACACCTGCTGCACTCAGTACAGGTCTGGGCTGCTGCCAGGGCGTGTATTTCAAGGAACTAGCCACGGGGACTCTGCACTGTGCTGGGAGAGTTTCTACAAGGTGAGCAGAAGCTGTTCGCCAGCAGCCGCTTGCAGCGACCGAGTTCGGCTTTCCACATTCTTCCCCGGCTCTCTTTCGCTTCTCCGCACAGCCTGCGGCTGTACCCAAGACGCCGCTGGCTGTGGTTCCGCGAAGCGCTGCTTTCTCGGCAAAACGCAGCTTCTCGTTCTTGACAGCTCTGCTATGCAGAAGCACAGGAAAGCCGCAGAGCTGCTCCTCTAGCTGCTCTACGCAGACGCAACTGTAAATCAGCTCGACGTTGATCCTGTTGTGGAAAAGGCAGGAAAGTTGCTGCAAAAGCGTTTTGGCTTGCTGGAAGCAGCAGCAAGCGCGGGGGCTTCTCTGCACGCTGCAAACACAAAACAGAAGCACCTACACGGCGAGAGGAGACTGCCTGACACCTGCTGCACTCAGTACAGCTCTGGGCTGCTGCCAGGGCGTGTATTTCAAGGAACTAGCCACGGGGACTCTGCACTGTGCTGGGAGAGTTTCTACAAGGTGAGCAGAAGCTGTTCGCCAGCACCCGCTTGCAGCGACCGAGTTCGGCTTTCCACATTCTTCCCCGGCTCTCTTTCGCTTCTCCGCACAACCTGCGGCTGTACCCAAGACGCCGCTGGCTGTGGTTCCGCGAAGCGCTGCTTTCTCGGCAAAACGCAGCTTCTCGTTCTTAACAGCTCTGCTATGCAGAAGCACAGGAAAGCCGGCAGAGCTGCTCCTCTAGCTGCTCTACGCAGACGCAACTGTAAATCAGCTAGACGTTGATCCTGTTGTGGAAATGGCAGGAAAGTTGCTGCAAAAGCGTTTTGGCTTGCTGGAAGCAGCAGCAAGCGCGAGGGCTTCTCTGCACGCTGCAAACACAAAACAGAAGCACCTACACGGCGAGAGGAGACTGCCTGACACCTGCTGCACTCAGTACAGGTCTGGGCTGCTGCCAGGGCGTGTATTTCAAGGAACTAGCCACGGGGACTCTGCACTGTGCTGGGAGAGTTTCTACAAGGTGAGCAGAAGCTGTTCGCCAGCACCCGCTTGCAGCGACCGAGTTCGGCTTTCCGCATTCTTCCCCGGCTCTCTTTCGCTTCTCCGCACAACCTGCGGCTGTACCCAAGACGCCGCTGGCTGTGGTTCCGCGAAGCGCTGCTTTCTCGGCAAAACGCAGCTTCTCGTTCTTGACAGCTCTGCTATGCAGAAGCACAGGAAAGCCGGCAGAGCTGCTCCTCTAGCTGCTCTACGCAGACGCAACTGTAAATCAGCTAGACGTTGATCCTGTTGTGGAAATGGCAGGAAAGTTGCTGCAAAAGCGTTTTGGCTTGCTGGAAGCAGCAGCAAGCGCGAGGGCTTCTCTGCACGCTGCAAACACAAAACAGAAGCACCTACACGGCGAGAGGAGACTGCCTGACACCTGCTGCACTCAGTACAGCTCTGGGCTGCTGCCAGGGCGTGTATTTCAAGGAACTAGCCACGGGGACTCTGCACTGTGCTGGGAGAGTTTCTACAAGGTGAGCAGAAGCTGTTCGCCAGCACCCGCTTGCAGCGACCGAGTTCGGCTTTCCACATTCTTCCCCGGCTCTCTTTCGCTTCTCCGCACAACCTGCGGCTGTACCCAAGACGCCGCTGGCTGTGGTTCCGCGAAGCGCTGCTTTCTCGGCAAAACGCAGCTTCTCGTTCTTGACAGCTCTGCTATGCAGAAGCACAGGAAAGCCGGCAGAGCTGCTCCTCTAGCTGCTCTACGCAGACGCAACTGTAAATCAGCTAGACGTTGATCCTGTTGTGGAAAAGGCAGGAAAGTTGCTGCAAAAGCGTTTTGGCTTGCTGGAAGCAGCAGCAAGCGCGAGGGCTTCTCTGCACGCTGCAAACACAAAACAGAAGCACCTACACGGCGAGAGGAGACTGCCTGACACCTGCTGCACTCAGTACAGCTCTGGGCTGCTGCCAGGGCGTGTATTTCAAGGAACTAGCCACGGGGACTCTGCACTGTGCTGGGAGAGTTTCTACAAGGTGAGCAGAAGCTGTTCGCCAGCACCCGCTTGCAGCGACCGAGTTCGGCTTTCCACATTCTTCCCCGGCTCTCTTTCGCTTCTCCGCACAACCTGCGGCTGTACCCAAGACGCCGCTGGCTGTGGTTCCGCGAAGCGCTGCTTTCTCGGCAAAACGCAGCTTCTCGTTCTTGACAGCTCTGCTATGCAGAAGCACAGGAAAGCCGGCAGAGCTGCTCCTCTAGCTGCTCTACGCAGACGCAACTGTAAATCAGCTAGACGTTGATCCTGTTGTGGAAAAGGCAGGAAAGTTGCTGCAAAAGCGTTTTGGCTTGCTGGAAGCAGCAGCAAGCGCGAGGGCTTCTCTGCACGCTGCAAACACAAAACAGAAGCACCTACACGGCGAGAGGAGACTGCCTGACACCTGCTGCACTCAGTACAGGTCTGGGCTGCTGCCAGGGCGTGTATTTCAAGGAACTAGCCACGGGGACTCTGCACTGTGCTGGGAGAGTTTCTACAAGGTGAGCAGAAGCTGTTCGCCAGCAGCCGCTTGCAGCGACCGAGTTCGGCTTTCCACATTCTTCCCCGGCTCTCTTTCGCTTCTCCGCACAGCCTGCGGCTGTACCCAAGACGCCGCTGGCTGTGGTTCCGCGAAGCGCTGCTTTCTCGGCAAAACGCAGCTTCTCGTTCTTGACAGCTCTGCTATGCAGAAGCACAGGAAAGCCGCAGAGCTGCTCCTCTAGCTGCTCTACGCAGACGCAACTGTAAATCAGCTCGACGTTGATCCTGTTGTGGAAAAGGCAGGAAAGTTGCTGCAAAAGCGTTTTGGCTTGCTGGAAGCAGCAGCAAGCGCGGGGGCTTCTCTGCACGCTGCAAACACAAAACAGAAGCACCTACACGGCGAGAGGAGACTGCCTGACACCTGCTGCACTCAGTACAGGTCTGGGCTGCTGCCAGGGCGTGTATTTCAAGGAACTAGCCACGGGGACTCTGCACTGTGCTGGGAGAGTTTCTACAAGGTGAGCAGAAGCTGTTCGCCAGCACCCGCTTGCAGCGACCGAGTTCGGCTTTCCACATTCTTCCCCGGCTCTCTTTCGCTTCTCCGCACAGCCTGCGGCTGTACCCAAGACGCCGCTGGCTGTGGTTCCGCGAAGCGCTGCTTTCTCGGCAAAACGCAGCTTCTCGTTCTTGACAGCTCTGCTATGCAGAAGCACAGGAAAGCCGCAGAGCTGCTCCTCTAGCTGCTCTACGCAGACGCAACTGTAAATCAGCTCGACGTTGATCCTGTTGTGGAAAAGGCAGGAAAGTTGCTGCAAAAGCGTTTTGGCTTGCTGGAAGCAGCAGCAAGCGCGGGGGCTTCTCTGCACGCTGCAAACACAAAACAGAAGCACCTACACGGCGAGAGGAGACTGCCTGACACCTGCTGCACTCAGTACAGCTCTGGGCTGCTGCCAGGGCGTGTATTTCAAGGAACTAGCCACGGGGACTCTGCACTGTGCTGGGAGAGTTTCTACAAGGTGAGCAGAAGCTGTTCGCCAGCACCCGCTAGCAGCGACCGAGTTCGGCTTTCCGCATTCTTCCCCGGCTCTCTTTCGCTTCTCCGCACAACCTGCGTCTGTACCCAAGACGCCGCTGGCTGTGGTTCCGCGAAGCGCTGCTTTCTCGGCAAAACGCAGCTTCTCGTTCTTGACAGCTCTGCTATGCAGAAGCACAGGAAAGCCGGCAGAGCTGCTCCTCTAGCTGCTCTACGCAGACGCAACTGTAAATCAGCTAGACGTTGATCCTGTTGTGGAAAAGGCAGGAAAGTTGCTGCAAAAGCGTTTTGGCTTGCTGGAAGCAGCAGCAAGCGCGAGGGCTTCTCTGCACGCTGCAAACACAAAACAGAAGCACCTACACGGCGAGAGGAGACTGCCTGACACCTGCTGCACTCAGTACAGCTCTGGGCTGCTGCCAGGGCGTGTATTTCAAGGAACTAGCCACGGGGACTCTGCACTGTGCTGGGAGAGTTTCTACAAGGTGAGCAGAAGCTGTTCGCCAGCACCCGCTTGCAGCGACCGAGTTCGGCTTTCCACATTCTTCCCCGGCTCTCTTTCGCTTCTCCGCGCAACCTGCGGCTGTACACAAGACGCCGCTGGCTGTGGTTTCGCGAAGCGCTGCTTTCTCGGCAAAACGCAGCTTCTCGTTCTTGACAGCTCTGCTATGCAGAAGCACAGGAAAGCCGGCAGAGCTGCTCCTCTAGCTGCTCTACGCAGACGCAACTGTAAATCAGCTAGACGTTGATCCTGTTGTGGAAAAGGCAGGAAAGTTGCTGCAAAAGCGTTTTGGCTTGCTGGAAGCAGCAGCAAGCGCGAGGGCTTCTCTGCACGCTGCAAACACAAAACAGAAGCACCTACACGGCGAGAGGAGACTGCCTGACACCTGCTGCACTCAGTACAGCTCTGGGCTGCTGCCAGGGCGTGTATTTCAAGGAACTAGCCACGGGGACTCTGCACTGTGCTGGGAGAGTTTCTACAAGGTGAGCAGAAGCTGTTCGCCAGCACCCGCTTGCAGCGACCGAGTTCGGCTTTCCACATTCTTCCCCGGCTCTCTTTCGCTTCTCCGCACAACCTGCGGCTGTACCCAAGACGCCGCTGGCTGTGGTTCCGCGAAGCGCTGCTTTCTCGGCAAAACGCAGCTTCTCGTTCTTGACAGCTCTGCTATGCAGAAGCACAGGAAAGCCGGCAGAGCTGCTCCTCTAGCTGCTCTACGCAGACGCAACTGTAAATCAGCTAGACGTTGATCCTGTTGTGGAAAAGGCAGGAAAGTTGCTGCAAAAGCGTTTTGGCTTGCTGGAAGCAGCAGCAAGCGCGAGGGCTTCTCTGCACGCTGCAAACACAAAACAGAAGCACCTACACGGCGAGAGGAGACTGCCTGACACCTGCTGCACTCAGTACAGGTCTGGGCTGCTGCCAGGGCGTGTATTTCAAGGAACTAGCCACGGGGACTCTGCACTGTGCTGGGAGAGTTTCTACAAGGTGAGCAGAAGCTGTTCGCCAGCAGCCGCTTGCAGCGACCGAGTTCGGCTTTCCACATTCTTCCCCGGCTCTCTTTCGCTTCTCCGCACAGCCTGCGGCTGTACCCAAGACGCCGCTGGCTGTGGTTCCGCGAAGCGCTGCTTTCTCGGCAAAACGCAGCTTCTCGTTCTTGACAGCTCTGCTATGCAGAAGCACAGGAAAGCCGCAGAGCTGCTCCTCTAGCTGCTCTACGCAGACGCAACTGTAAATCAGCTCGACGTTGATCCTGTTGTGGAAAAGGCAGGAAAGTTGCTGCAAAAGCGTTTTGGCTTGCTGGAAGCAGCAGCAAGCGCGGGGGCTTCTCTGCACGCTGCAAACACAAAACAGAAGCACCTACACGGCGAGAGGAGACTGCCTGACACCTGCTGCACTCAGTACAGCTCTGGGCTGCTGCCAGGGCGTGTATTTCAAGGAACTAGCCACGGGGACTCTGCACTGTGCTGGGAGAGTTTCTACAAGGTGAGCAGAAGCTGTTCGCCAGCACCCGCTTGCAGCGACCGAGTTCGGCTTTCCACATTCTTCCCCGGCTCTCTTTCGCTTCTCCGCACAACCTGCGGCTGTACCCAAGACGCCGCTGGCTGTGGTTCCGCGAAGCGCTGCTTTCTCGGCAAAACGCAGCTTCTCGTTCTTAACAGCTCTGCTATGCAGAAGCACAGGAAAGCCGGCAGAGCTGCTCCTCTAGCTGCTCTACGCAGACGCAACTGTAAATCAGCTAGACGTTGATCCTGTTGTGGAAATGGCAGGAAAGTTGCTGCAAAAGCGTTTTGGCTTGCTGGAAGCAGCAGCAAGCGCGAGGGCTTCTCTGCACGCTGCAAACACAAAACAGAAGCACCTACACGGCGAGAGGAGACTGCCTGACACCTGCTGCACTCAGTACAGCTCTGGGCTGCTGCCAGGGCGTGTATTTCAAGGAACTAGCCACGGGGACTCTGCACTGTGCTGGGAGAGTTTCTACAAGGTGAGCAGAAGCTGTTCGCCAGCACCCGCTTGCAGCGACCGAGTTCGGCTTTCCACATTCTTCCCCGGCTCTCTTTCGCTTCTCCGCGCAACCTGCGGCTGTACCCAAGACGCCGCTGGCTGTGGTTCCGCGAAGCGCTGCTTTCTCGGCAAAACGCAGCTTCTCGTTCTTGACAGCTCTGCTATGCAGAAGCACAGGAAAGCCGGCAGAGCTGCTCCTCTAGCTGCTCTACGCAGACGCAACTGTAAATCAGCTAGACGTTGATCCTGTTGTGGAAAAGGCAGGAAAGTTGCTGCAAAAGCGTTTTGGCTTGCTGGAAGCAGCAGCAAGCGCGAGGGCTTCTCTGCACGCTGCAAACACAAAACAGAAGCACCTACACGGCGAGAGGAGACTGCCTGACACCTGCTGCACTCAGTACAGCTCTGGGCTGCTGCCAGGGCGTGTATTTCAAGGAACTAGCCACGGGGACTCTGCACTGTGCTGGGAGAGTTTCTACAAGGTGAGCAGAAGCTGTTCGCCAGCACCCGCTTGCAGCGACCGAGTTCGGCTTTCCACATTCTTCCCCGGCTCTCTTTCGCTTCTCCGCACAACCTGCGGCTGTACCCAAGACGCCGCTGGCTGTGGTTCCGCGAAGCGCTGCTTTCTCGGCAAAACGCAGCTTCTCGTTCTTGACAGCTCTGCTATGCAGAAGCACAGGAAAGCCGGCAGAGCTGCTCCTCTAGCTGCTCTACGCAGACGCAACTGTAAATCAGCTAGACGTTGATCCTGTTGTGGAAAAGGCAGGAAAGTTGCTGCAAAAGCGTTTTGGCTTGCTGGAAGCAGCAGCAAGCGCGAGGGCTTCTCTGCACGCTGCAAACACAAAACAGAAGCACCTACACGGCGAGAGGAGACTGCCTGACACCTGCTGCACTCAGTACAGCTCTGGGCTGCTGCCAGGGCGTGTATTTCAAGGAACTAGCCACGGGGACTCTGCACTGTGCTGGGAGAGTTTCTACAAGGTGAGCAGAAGCTGTTCGCCAGCAGCCGCTTGCAGCGACCGAGTTCGGCTTTCCACATTCTTCCCCGGCTCTCTTTCGCTTCTCCGCACAGCCTGCGGCTGTACCCAAGACGCCGCTGGCTGTGGTTCCGCGAAGCGCTGCTTTCTCGGCAAAACGCAGCTTCTCGTTCTTGACAGCTCTGCTATGCAGAAGCACAGGAAAGCCGCAGAGCTGCTCCTCTAGCTGCTCTACGCAGACGCAACTGTAAATCAGCTCGACGTTGATCCTGTTGTGGAAAAGGCAGGAAAGTTGCTGCAAAAGCGTTTTGGCTTGCTGGAAGCAGCAGCAAGCGCGGGGGCTTCTCTGCACGCTGCAAACACAAAACAGAAGCACCTACACGGCGAGAGGAGACTGCCTGACACCTGCTGCACTCAGTACAGGTCTGGGCTGCTGCCAGGGCGTGTATTTCAAGGAACTAGCCACGGGGACTCTGCACTGTGCTGGGAGAGTTTCTACAAGGTGAGCAGAAGCTGTTCGCCAGCAGCCGCTTGCAGCGACCGAGTTCGGCTTTCCACATTCTTCCCCGGCTCTCTTTCGCTTCTCCGCACAGCCTGCGGCTGTACCCAAGACGCCGCTGGCTGTGGTTCCGCGAAGCGCTGCTTTCTCGGCAAAACGCAGCTTCTCGTTCTTGACAGCTCTGCTATGCAGAAGCACAGGAAAGCCGCAGAGCTGCTCCTCTAGCTGCTCTACGCAGACGCAACTGTAAATCAGCTCGACGTTGATCCTGTTGTGGAAAAGGCAGGAAAGTTGCTGCAAAAGCGTTTTGGCTTGCTGGAAGCAGCAGCAAGCGCGGGGGCTTCTCTGCACGCTGCAAACACAAAACAGAAGCACCTACACGGCGAGAGGAGACTGCCTGACACCTGCTGCACTCAGTACAGCTCTGGGCTGCTGCCAGGGCGTGTATTTCAAGGAACTAGCCACGGGGACTCTGCACTGTGCTGGGAGAGTTTCTACAAGGTGAGCAGAAGCTGTTCGCCAGCACCCGCTAGCAGCGACCGAGTTCGGCTTTCCGCATTCTTCCCCGGCTCTCTTTCGCTTCTCCGCACAACCTGCGGCTGTACCCAAGACGCCGCTGGCTGTGGTTCCGCGAAGCGCTGCTTTCTCGGCAAAACGCAGCTTCTCGTTCTTGACAGCTCTGCTATGCAGAAGCACAGGAAAGCCGGCAGAGCTGCTCCTCTAGCTGCTCTACGCAGACGCAACTGTAAATCAGCTAGACGTTGATCCTGTTGTGGAAAAGGCAGGAAAGTTGCTGCAAAAGCGTTTTGGCTTGCTGGAAGCAGCAGCAAGCGCGAGGGCTTCTCTGCACGCTGCAAACACAAAACAGAAGCACCTACACGGCGAGAGGAGACTGCCTGACACCTGCTGCACTCAGTACAGCTCTGGGCTGCTGCCAGGGCGTGTATTTCAAGGAACTAGCCACGGGGACTCTGCACTGTGCTGGGAGAGTTTCTACAAGGTGAGCAGAAGCTGTTCGCCAGCACCCGCTTGCAGCGACCGAGTTCGGCTTTCCACATTCTTCCCCGGCTCTCTTTCGCTTCTCCGCGCAACCTGCGGCTGTACACAAGACGCCGCTGGCTGTGGTTTCGCGAAGCGCTGCTTTCTCGGCAAAACGCAGCTTCTCGTTCTTGACAGCTCTGCTATGCAGAAGCACAGGAAAGCCGGCAGAGCTGCTCCTCTAGCTGCTCTACGCAGACGCAACTGTAAATCAGCTAGACGTTGATCCTGTTGTGGAAAAGGCAGGAAAGTTGCTGCAAAAGCGTTTTGGCTTGCTGGAAGCAGCAGCAAGCGCGAGGGCTTCTCTGCACGCTGCAAACACAAAACAGAAGCACCTACACGGCGAGAGGAGACTGCCTGACACCTGCTGCACTCAGTACAGCTCTGGGCTGCTGCCAGGGCGTGTATTTCAAGGAACTAGCCACGGGGACTCTGCACTGTGCTGGGAGAGTTTCTACAAGGTGAGCAGAAGCTGTTCGCCAGCACCCGCTTGCAGCGACCGAGTTCGGCTTTCCACATTCTTCCCCGGCTCTCTTTCGCTTCTCCGCGCAACCTGCGGCTGTACCCAAGACGCCGCTGGCTGTGGTTCCGCGAAGCGCTGCTTTCTCGGCAAAACGCAGCTTCTCGTTCTTGACAGCTCTGCTATGCAGAAGCACAGGAAAGCCGGCAGAGCTGCTCCTCTAGCTGCTCTACGCAGACGCAACTGTAAATCAGCTCGACGTTGATCCTGTTGTGGAAATGGCAGGAAAGTTGCTGCAAAAGCGTTTTGGCTTGCTGGAAGAAGCAGCAAGCGCGAGGGCTTCTCTGCACGCTGCAAACACAAAACAGAAGCACCTACACGGCGAGAGGAGACTGCCTGACACCTGCTGCACTCAGTACAGCTCTGGGCTGCTGCCAGGGCGTGTATTTCAAGGAACTAGCCACGGGGACTCTGCACTGTGCTGGGAGAGTTTCTACAAGGTGAGCAGAAGCTGTTCGCCAGCACCCGCTTGCAGCGACCGAGTTCGGCTTTCCACATTCTTCCCCGGCTCTCTTTCGCTTCTCCGCACAACCTGCGGCTGTACCCAAGACGCCGCTGGCTGTGGTTCCGCGAAGCGCTGCTTTCTCGGCAAAACGCAGCTTCTCGTTCTTGACAGCTCTGCTATGCAGAAGCACAGGAAAGCCGGCAGAGCTGCTCCTCTAGCTGCTCTACGCAGACGCAACTGTAAATCAGCTCGACGTTGATCCTGTTGTGGAAAAGGCAGGAAAGTTGCTGCAAAAGCGTTTTGGCTTGCTGGAAGCAGCAGCAAGCGCGAGGGCTTCTCTGCACGCTGCAAACACAAAACAGAAGCACCTACACGGCGAGAGGAGACTGCCTGACACCTGCTGCACTCAGTACAGCTCTGGGCTGCTGCCAGGGCGTGTATTTCAAGGAACTAGCCACGGGGACTCTGCACTGTGCTGGGAGAGTTTCTACAAGGTGAGCAGAAGCTGTTCGCCAGCACCCGCTTGCAGCGACCGAGTTCGGCTTTCCACATTCTTCCCCGGCTCTCTTTCGCTTCTCCGCGCAACCTGCGGCTGTACCCAAGACGCCGCTGGCTGTGGTTTCGCGAAGCGCTGCTTTCTCGGCAAAACGCAGCTTCTCGTTCTTGACAGCTCTGCTATGCAGAAGCACAGGAAAGCCGGCAGAGCTGCTCCTCTAGCTGCTCTACGCAGACGCAACTGTAAATCAGCTAGATATTGATCCTGTTGTGGAAATGGCAGGAAAGTTGCTGCAAAAGCGTTTTGGCTTGCTGGAAGCAGCAGCAAGCGCGAGGGCTTCTCTGCACGCTGCAAACACAAAACAGAAGCACCTACACGGCGAGAGGAGACTGCCTGACACCTGCTGCACTCAGTACAGCTCTGGGCTGCTGCCAGGGCGTGTATTTCAAGGAACTAGCCACGGGGACTCTGCACTGTGCTGGGAGAGTTTCTACAAGGTGAGCAGAAGCTGTTCGCCAGCACCCGCTTGCAGCGACCGAGTTCGGCTTTCCACATTCTTCCCCGGCTCTCTTTCGCTTCTCCGCACAACCTGCGGCTGTACCCAAGACGCCGCTGGCTGTGGTTCCGCGAAGCGCTGCTTTCTCGGCAAAACGCAGCTTCTCGTTCTTGACAGCTCTGCTATGCAGAAGCACAGGAAAGCCGGCAGAGCTGCTCCTCTAGCTGCTCTACGCAGACGCAACTGTAAATCAGCTAGACGTTGATCCTGTTGTGGAAAAGGCAGGAAAGTTGCTGCAAAAGCGTTTTGGCTTGCTGGAAGCAGCAGCAAGCGCGAGGGCTTCTCTGCACGCTGCAAACACAAAACAGAAGCACCTACACGGCGAGAGGAGACTGCCTGACACCTGCTGCACTCAGTACAGCTCTGGGCTGCTGCCAGGGCGTGTATTTCAAGGAACTAGCCACGGGGACTCTGCACTGTGCTGGGAGAGTTTCTACAAGGTGAGCAGAAGCTGTTCGCCAGCACCCGCTTGCAGCGACCGAGTTCGGCTTTCCGCATTCTTCCCCGGCTCTCTTTCGCTTCTCCGCACAACCTGCGGCTGTACCCAAGACGCCGCTGGCTGTGGTTCCGCGAAGCGCTGCTTTCTCGGCAAAACGCAGCTTCTCGTTCTTGACAGCTCTGCTATGCAGAAGCACAGGAAAGCCGGCAGAGCTGCTCCTCTAGCTGCTCTACGCAGACGCAACTGTAAATCAGCTAGACGTTGATCCTGTTGTGGAAAAGGCAGGAAAGTTGCTGCAAAAGCGTTTTGGCTTGCTGGAAGCAGCAGCAAGCGCGAGGGCTTCTCTGCACGCTGCAAACACAAAACAGAAGCACCTACACGGCGAGAGGAGACTGCCTGACACCTGCTGCACTCAGTACAGGTCTGGGCTGCTGCCAGGGCGTGTATTTCAAGGAACTAGCCACGGGGACTCTGCACTGTGCTGGGAGAGTTTCTACAAGGTGAGCAGAAGCTGTTCGCCAGCACCCGCTTGCAGCGACCGAGTTCAGCTTTCCGCATTCTTCCCCGGCTCTCTTTCGCTTCTCCGCACAACCTGCGGCTGTACCCAAGACGCCGCTGGCTGTGGTTCCGCGAAGCGCTGCTTTCTCGGCAAAACGCAGCTTCTCGTTCTTGACAGCTCTGCTATGCAGAAGCACAGGAAAGCCGGCAGAGCTGCTCCTCTAGCTGCTCTACGCAGACGCAACTGTAAATCAGCTAGACGTTGATCCTGTTGTGGAAAAGGCAGGAAAGTTGCTGCAAAAGCGTTTTGGCTTGCTGGAAGCAGCAGCAAGCGCGAGGGCTTCTCTGCACGCTGCAAACACAAAACAGAAGCACCTACACGGCGAGAGGAGACTGCCTGACACCTGCTGCACTCAGTACAGCTCTGGGCTGCTGCCAGGGCGTGTATTTCAAGGAACTAGCCACGGGGACTCTGCACTGTGCTGGGAGAGTTTCTACAAGGTGAGCAGAAGCTGTTCGCCAGCACCCGCTTGCAGCGACCGAGTTCGGCTTTCCACATTCTTCCCCGGCTCTCTTTCGCTTCTCCGCACAGCCTGCGGCTGTACCCAAGACGCCGCTGGCTGTGGTTTCGCGAAGCGCTGCTTTCTCGGCAAAACGCAGCTTCTCGTTCTTGACAGCTCTGCTATGCAGAAGCACAGGAAAGCCGGCAGAGCTGCTCCTCTAGCTGCTCTACGCAGACGCAACTGTAAATCAGCTAGATATTGATCCTGTTGTGGAAATGGCAGGAAAGTTACTGCAAAAGCGTTTTGGCTTGCTGGAAGCAGCAGCAAGCGCGAGGGCTTCTCTGCACGCTGCAAACACAAAACAGAAGCACCTACACGGCGAGAGGAGACTGCCTGACACCTGCTGCACTCAGTACAGGTCTGGGCTGCTGCCAGGGCGTGTATTTCAAGGAACTAGCCACGGGGACTCTGCACTGTGCTGGGAGAGTTTCTACAAGGTGAGCAGAAGCTGTTCGCCAGCACCCGCTTGCAGCGACCGAGTTCGGCTTTCCACATTCTTCCCCGGCTCTCTTTCGCTTCTCCGCACAACCTGCGGCTGTACCCAAGACGCCGCTGGCTGTGGTTCCGCGAAGCGCTGCTTTCTCGGCAAAACGCAGCTTCTCGTTCTTGACAGCTCTGCTATGCAGAAGCACAGGAAAGCCGGCAGAGCTGCTCCTCTAGCTGCTCTACGCAGACGCAACTGTAAATCAGCTAGACGTTGATCCTGTTGTGGAAAAGGCAGGAAAGTTGCTGCAAAAGCGTTTTGGCTTGCTGGAAGCAGCAGCAAGCGCGAGGGCTTCTCTGCACGCTGCAAACACAAAACAGAAGCACCTACACGGCGAGAGGAGACTGCCTGACACCTGCTGCACTCAGTACAGCTCTGGGCTGCTGCCAGGGCGTGTATTTCAAGGAACTAGCCACGGGGACTCTGCACTGTGCTGGGAGAGTTTCTACAAGGTGAGCAGAAGCTGTTCGCCAGCACCCGCTTGCAGCGACCGAGTTCGGCTTTCCGCATTCTTCCCCGGCTCTCTTTCGCTTCTCCGCACAACCTGCGGCTGTACCCAAGACGCCGCTGGCTGTGGTTCCGCGAAGCGCTGCTTTCTCGGCAAAACGCAGCTTCTCGTTCTTGACAGCTCTGCTATGCAGAAGCACAGGAAAGCCGGCAGAGCTGCTCCTCTAGCTGCTCTACGCAGACGCAACTGTAAATCAGCTAGACGTTGATCCTGTTGTGGAAAAGGCAGGAAAGTTGCTGCAAAAGCGTTTTGGCTTGCTGGAAGCAGCAGCAAGCGCGAGGGCTTCTCTGCACGCTGCAAACACAAAACAGAAGCACCTACACGGCGAGAGGAGACTGCCTGACACCTGCTGCACTCAGTACAGCTCTGGGCTGCTGCCAGGGCGTGTATTTCAAGGAACTAGCCACGGGGACTCTGCACTGTGCTGGGAGAGTTTCTACAAGGTGAGCAGAAGCTGTTCGCCAGCACCCGCTTGCAGCGACCGAGTTCGGCTTTCCGCATTCTTCCCCGGCTCTCTTTCGCTTCTCCGCACAACCTGCGGCTGTACCCAAGACGCCGCTGGCTGTGGTTCCGCGAAGCGCTGCTTTCTCGGCAAAACGCAGCTTCTCGTTCTTGACAGCTCTGCTATGCAGAAGCACAGGAAAGCCGGCAGAGCTGCTCCTCTAGCTGCTCTACGCAGACGCAACTGTAAATCAGCTAGACGTTGATCCTGTTGTGGAAAAGGCAGGAAAGTTGCTGCAAAAGCGTTTTGGCTTGCTGGAAGCAGCAGCAAGCGCGAGGGCTTCTCTGCACGCTGCAAACACAAAACAGAAGCACCTACACGGCGAGAGGAGACTGCCTGACACCTGCTGCACTCAGTACAGCTCTGGGCTGCTGCCAGGGCGTGTATTTCAAGGAACTAGCCACGGGGACTCTGCACTGTGCTGGGAGAGTTTCTACAAGGTGAGCAGAAGCTGTTCGCCAGCACCCGCTTGCAGCGACCGAGTTCGGCTTTCCACATTCTTCCCCGGCTCTCTTTCGCTTCTCCGCACAACCTGCGGCTGTACACAAGACGCCGCTGGCTGTGGTTTCGCGAAGCGCTGCTTTCTCGGCAAAACGCAGCTTCTCGTTCTTGACAGCTCTGCTATGCAGAAGCACAGGAAAGCCGGCAGAGCTGCTCCTCTAGCTGCTCTACGCAGACGCAACTGTAAATCAGCTAGACGTTGATCCTGTTGTGGAAAAGGCAGGAAAGTTGCTGCAAAAGCGTTTTGGCTTGCTGGAAGCAGCAGCAAGCGCGAGGGCTTCTCTGCACGCTGCAAACACAAAACAGAAGCACCTACACGGCGAGAGGAGACTGCCTGACACCTGCTGCACTCAGTACAGCTCTGGGCTGCTGCCAGGGCGTGTATTTCAAGGAACTAGCCACGGGGACTCTGCACTGTGCTGGGAGAGTTTCTACAAGGTGAGCAGAAGCTGTTCGCCAGCACCCGCTTGCAGCGACCGAGTTCGGCTTTCCGCATTCTTCCCCGGCTCTCTTTCGCTTCTCCGCGCAACCTGCGGCTGTACACAAGACGCCGCTGGCTGTGGTTCCGCGAAGCGCTGCTTTCTCGGCAAAACGCAGCTTCTCGTTCTTGACAGCTCTGCTATGCAGAAGCACAGGAAAGCCGGCAGAGCTGCTCCTCTAGCTGCTCTACGCAGACGCAACTGTAAATCAGCTCGACGTTGATCCTGTTGTGGAAATGGCAGGAAAGTTGCTGCAAAAGCGTTTTGGCTTGCTGGAAGAAGCAGCAAGCGCGAGGGCTTCTCTGCACGCTGCAAACACAAAACAGAAGCACCTACACGGCGAGAGGAGACTGCCTGACACCTGCTGCACTCAGTACAGCTCTGGGCTGCTGCCAGGGCGTGTATTTCAAGGAACTAGCCACGGGGACTCTGCACTGTGCTGGGAGAGTTTCTACAAGGTGAGCAGAAGCTGTTCGCCAGCACCCGCTTGCAGCGACCGAGTTCGGCTTTCCACATTCTTCCCCGGCTCTCTTTCGCTTCTCCGCACAACCTGCGGCTGTACCCAAGACGCCGCTGGCTGTGGTTCCGCGAAGCGCTGCTTTCTCGGCAAAACGCAGCTTCTTGTTCTTGACAGCTCTGCTATGCAGAAGCACAGGAAAGCCGGCAGAGCTGCTCCTCTAGCTGCTCTACGCAGACGCAACTGTAAATCAGCTCGACGTTGATCCTGTTGTGGAAAAGGCAGGAAAGTTGCTGCAAAAGCGTTTTGGCTTGCTGGAAGCAGCAGCAAGCGCGAGGGCTTCTCTGCACGCTGCAAACACAAAACAGAAGCACCTACACGGCGAGAGGAGACTGCCTGACACCTGCTGCACTCAGTACAGCTCTGGGCTGCTGCCAGGGCGTGTATTTCAAGGAACTAGCCACGGGGACTCTGCACTGTGCTGGGAGAGTTTCTACAAGGTGAGCAGAAGCTGTTCGCCAGCACCCGCTTGCAGCGACCGAGTTCGGCTTTCCACATTCTTCCCCGGCTCTCTTTCGCTTCTCCGCACAACCTGCGGCTGTACCCAAGACGCCGCTGGCTGTGGTTCCGCGAAGCGCTGCTTTCTCGGCAAAACGCAGCTTCTCGTTCTTGACAGCTCTGCTATGCAGAAGCACAGGAAAGCCGGCAGAGCTGCTCCTCTAGCTGCTCTACGCAGACGCAACTGTAAATCAGCTAGACGTTGATCCTGTTGTGGAAAAGGCAGGAAAGTTGCTGCAAAAGCGTTTTGGCTTGCTGGAAGCAGCAGCAAGCGCGAGGGCTTCTCTGCACGCTGCAAACACAAAACAGAAGCACCTACACGGCGAGAGGAGACTGCCTGACACCTGCTGCACTCAGTACAGCTCTGGGCTGCTGCCAGGGCGTGTATTTCAAGGAACTAGCCACGGGGACTCTGCACTGTGCTGGGAGAGTTTCTACAAGGTGAGCAGAAGCTGTTCGCCAGCACCCGCTTGCAGCGACCGAGTTCGGCTTTCCACATTCTTCCCCGGCTCTCTTTCGCTTCTCCGCACAGCCTGCGGCTGTACCCAAGACGCCGCTGGCTGTGGTTCCGCGAAGCGCTGCTTTCTCGGCAAAACGCAGCTTCTCGTTCTTGACAGCTCTGCTATGCAGAAGCACAGGAAAGCCGGCAGAGCTGCTCCTCTAGCTGCTCTACGCAGACGCAACTGTAAATCAGCTCGACGTTGATCCTGTTGTGGAAAAGGCAGGAAAGTTGCTGCAAAAGCGTTTTGGCTTGCTGGAAGCAGCAGCAAGCGCGAGGGCTTCTCTGCACGCTGCAAACACAAAACAGAAGCACCTACACGGCGAGAGGAGACTGCCTGACACCTGCTGCACTCAGTACAGCTCTGGGCTGCTGCCAGGGCGTGTATTTCAAGGAACTAGCCACGGGGACTCTGCACTGTGCTGGGAGAGTTTCTACAAGGTGAGCAGAAGCTGTTCGCCAGCACCCGCTTGCAGCGACCGAGTTCGGCTTTCCACATTCTTCCCCGGCTCTCTTTCGCTTCTCCGCACAACCTGCGGCTGTACCCAAGACGCCGCTGGCTGTGGTTCCGCGAAGCGCTGCTTTCTCGGCAAAACGCAGCTTCTCGTTCTTGACAGCTCTGCTATGCAGAAGCACAGGAAAGCCGGCAGAGCTGCTCCTCTAGCTGCTCTACGCAGACGCAACTGTAAATCAGCTAGATATTGATCCTGTTGTGGAAATGGCAGGAAAGTTGCTGCAAAAGCGTTTTGGCTTGCTGGAAGCAGCAGCAAGCGCGAGGGCTTCTCTGCACGCTGCAAACACAAAACAGAAGCACCTACACGGCGAGAGGAGACTGCCTGACACCTGCTGCACTCAGTACAGCTCTGGGCTGCTGCCAGGGCGTGTATTTCAAGGAACTAGCCACGGGGACTCTGCACTGTGCTGGGAGAGTTTCTACAAGGTGAGCAGAAGCTGTTCGCCAGCACCCGCTTGCAGCGACCGAGTTCGGCTTTCCACATTCTTCCCCGGCTCTCTTTCGCTTCTCCGCACAACCTGCGGCTGTACCCAAGACGCCGCTGGCTGTGGTTCCGCGAAGCGCTGCTTTCTCGGCAAAACGCAGCTTCTCGTTCTTGACAGCTCTGCTATGCAGAAGCACAGGAAAGCCGGCAGAGCTGCTCCTCTAGCTGCTCTACGCAGACGCAACTGTAAATCAGCTAGACGTTGATCCTGTTGTGGAAAAGGCAGGAAAGTTGCTGCAAAAGCGTTTTGGCTTGCTGGAAGCAGCAGCAAGCGCGAGGGCTTCTCTGCACGCTGCAAACACAAAACAGAAGCACCTACACGGCGAGAGGAGACTGCCTGACACCTGCTGCACTCAGTACAGCTCTGGGCTGCTGCCAGGGCGTGTATTTCAAGGAACTAGCCACGGGGACTCTGCACTGTGCTGGGAGAGTTTCTACAAGGTGAGCAGAAGCTGTTCGCCAGCACCCGCTTGCAGCGACCGAGTTCGGCTTTCCACATTCTTCCCCGGCTCTCTTTCGCTTCTCCGCACAACCTGCGGCTGTACCCAAGACGCCGCTGGCTGTGGTTCCGCGAAGCGCTGCTTTCTCGGCAAAACGCAGCTTCTCGTTCTTGACAGCTCTGCTATGCAGAAGCACAGGAAAGCCGGCAGAGCTGCTCCTCTAGCTGCTCTACGCAGACGCAACTGTAAATCAGCTAGACGTTGATCCTGTTGTGGAAAAGGCAGGAAAGTTGCTGCAAAAGCGTTTTGGCTTGCTGGAAGCAGCAGCAAGCGCGAGGGCTTTTCTGCACGCTGCAAACACAAAACAGAAGCACCTACACGGCGAGAGGAGACTGCCTGACACCTGCTGCACTCAGTACAGCTCTGGGCTGCTGCCAGGGCGTGTATTTCAAGGAACTAGCCACGGGGACTCTGCACTGTGCTGGGAGAGTTTCTACAAGGTGAGCAGAAGCTGTTCGCCAGCACCCGCTTGCAGCGACCGAGTTCGGCTTTCCGCATTCTTCCCCGGCTCTCTTTCGCTTCTCCGCACAACCTGCGGCTGTACCCAAGACGCCGCTGGCTGTGGTTCCGCGAAGCGCTGCTTTCTCGGCAAAACGCAGCTTCTCGTTCTTGACAGCTCTGCTATGCAGAAGCACAGGAAAGCCGGCAGAGCTGCTCCTCTAGCTGCTCTACGCAGACGCAACTGTAAATCAGCTAGACATTGATCCTGTTGTGGAAAAGGCAGGAAAGTTGCTGCAAAAGCGTTTTGGCTTGCTGGAAGCAGCAGCAAGCGCGAGGGCTTCTCTGCACGCTGCAAACACAAAACAGAAGCACCTACACGGCGAGAGGAGACTGCCTGACACCTGCTGCACTCAGTACAGCTCTGGGCTGCTGCCAGGGCGTGTATTTCAAGGAACTAGCCACGGGGACTCTGCACTGTGCTGGGAGAGTTTCTACAAGGTGAGCAGAAGCTGTTCGCCAGCACCCGCTTGCAGCGACCGAGTTCGGCTTTCCACATTCTTCCCCGGCTCTCTTTCGCTTCTCCGCGCAACCTGCGGCTGTACCCAAGACGCCGCTGGCTGTGGTTTCGCGAAGCGCTGCTTTCTCGGCAAAACGCAGCTTCTCGTTCTTGACAGCTCTGCTATGCAGAAGCACAGGAAAGCCGGCAGAGCTGCTCCTCTAGCTGCTCTACGCAGACGCAACTGTAAATCAGCTAGACGTTGATCCTGTTGTGGAAATGGCAGGAAAGTTGCTGCAAAAGCGTTTTGGCTTGCTGGAAGCAGCAGCAAGCGCGAGGGCTTCTCTGCACGCTGCAAACACAAAACAGAAGCACCTACACGGCGAGAGGAGACTGCCTGACACCTGCTGCACTCAGTACAGCTCTGGGCTGCTGCCAGGGCGTGTATTTCAAGGAACTAGCCACGGGGACTCTGCACTGTGCTGGGAGAGTTTCTACAAGGTGAGCAGAAGCTGTTCGCCAGCACCCGCTTGCAGCGACCGAGTTCGGCTTTCCACATTCTTCCCCGGCTCTCTTTCGCTTCTCCGCACAACCTGCGGCTGTACCCAAGACGCCGCTGGCTGTGGTTCCGCGAAGCGCTGCTTTCTCGGCAAAACGCAGCTTCTCGTTCTTGACAGCTCTGCTATGCAGAAGCACAGGAAAGCCGGCAGAGCTGCTCCTCTAGCTGTTCTACGCAGACGCAACTGTAAATCAGCTAGACGTTGATCCTGTTGTGGAAAAGGCAGGAAAGTTGCTGCAAAAGCGTTTTGGCTTGCTGGAAGCAGCAGCAAGCGCGAGGGCTTCTCTGCACGCTGCAAACACAAAACAGAAGCACCTACACGGCGAGAGGAGACTGCCTGACACCTGCTGCACTCAGTACAGGTCTGGGCTGCTGCCAGGGCGTGTATTTCAAGGAACTAGCCACGGGGACTCTGCACTGTGCTGGGAGAGTTTCTACAAGGTGAGCAGAAGCTGTTCGCCAGCACCCGCTTGCAGCGACCGAGTTCGGCTTTCCGCATTCTTCCCCGGCTCTCTTTCGCTTCTCCGCACAACCTGCGGCTGTACCCAAGACGCCGCTGGCTGTGGTTCCGCGAAGCGCTGCTTTCTCGGCAAAACGCAGCTTCTCGTTCTTGACAGCTCTGCTATGCAGAAGCACAGGAAAGCCGGCAGAGCTGCTCCTCTAGCTGCTCTACGCAGACGCAACTGTAAATCAGCTAGACATTGATCCTGTTGTGGAAAAGGCAGGAAAGTTGCTGCAAAAGCGTTTTGGCTTGCTGGAAGCAGCAGCAAGCGCGAGGGCTTCTCTGCACGCTGCAAACACAAAACAGAAGCACCTACACGGCGAGAGGAGACTGCCTGACACCTGCTACACTCAGTACAGCTCTGGGCTGCTGCCAGGGCGTGTATTTCAAGGAACTAGCCACGGGGACTCTGCACTGTGCTGGGAGAGTTTCTACAAGGTGAGCAGAAGCTGTTCGCCAGCACCCGCTTGCAGCGACCGAGTTCGGCTTTCCACATTCTTCCCCGGCTCTCTTTCGCTTCTCCGCGCAACCTGCGGCTGTACCCAAGACGCCGCTGGCTGTGGTTTCGCGAAGCGCTGCTTTCTCGGCAAAACGCAGCTTCTCGTTCTTGACAGCTCTGCTATGCAGAAGCACAGGAAAGCCGGCAGAGCTGCTCCTCTAGCTGCTCTACGCAGACGCAACTGTAAATCAGCTAGATATTGATCCTGTTGTGGAAAAGGCAGGAAAGTTGCTGCAAAAGCGTTTTGGCTTGCTGGAAGCAGCAGCAAGCGCGAGGGCTTCTCTGCACGCTGCAAACACAAAACAGAAGCACCTACACGGCGAGAGGAGACTGCCTGACACCTGCTGCACTCAGTACAGCTCTGGGCTGCTGCCAGGGCGTGTATTTCAAGGAACTAGCCACGGGGACTCTGCACTGTGCTGGGAGAGTTTCTACAAGGTGAGCAGAAGCTGTTCGCCAGCACCCGCTTGCAGCGACCGAGTTCGGCTTTCCACATTCTTCCCCGGCTCTCTTTCGCTTCTCCGCACAACCTGCGGCTGTACCCAAGACGCCGCTGGCTGTGGTTCCGCGAAGCGCTGCTTTCTCGGCAAAACGCAGCTTCTCGTTCTTGACAGCTCTGCTATGCAGAAGCACAGGAAAGCCGGCAGAGCTGCTCCTCTAGCTGCTCTACGCAGACGCAACTGTAAATCAGCTAGACGTTGATCCTGTTGTGGAAAAGGCAGGAAAGTTGCTGCAAAAGCGTTTTGGCTTGCTGGAAGCAGCAGCAAGCGCGAGGGCTTCTCTGCACGCTGCAAACACAAAACAGAAGCACCTACACGGCGAGAGGAGACTGCCTGACACCTGCTGCACTCAGTACAGCTCTGGGCTGCTGCCAGGGCGTGTATTTCAAGGAACTAGCCACGGGGACTCTGCACTGTGCTGGGAGAGTTTCTACAAGGTGAGCAGAAGCTGTTCGCCAGCACCCGCTTGCAGCGACCGAGTTCGGCTTTCCACATTCTTCCCCGGCTCTCTTTCGCTTCTCCGCACAGCCTGCGGCTGTACCCAAGACGCCGCTGGCTGTGGTTCCGCGAAGCGCTGCTTTCTCGGCAAAACGCAGCTTCTCGTTCTTGACAGCTCTGCTATGCAGAAGCACAGGAAAGCCGCAGAGATGCTCCTCTAGCTGCTCTACGCAGACGCAACTGTAAATCAGCTCGACGTTGATCCTGTTGTGGAAAAGGCAGGAAAGTTGCTGCAAAAGCGTTTTGGCTTGCTGGAAGCAGCAGCAAGCGCGAGGGCTTCTCTGCACGCTGCAAACACAAAACAGAAGCACCTACACGGCGAGAGGAGACTGCCTGACACCTGCTGCACTCAGTACAGCTCTGGGCTGCTGCCAGGGCGTGTATTTCAAGGAACTAGCCACGGGGACTCTGCACTGTGCTGGGAGAGTTTCTACAAGGTGAGCAGAAGCTGTTCGCCAGCACCCGCTTGCAGCGACCGAGTTCGGCTTTCCGCATTCTTCCCCGGCTCTCTTTCGCTTCTCCGCACAACCTGCGGCTGTACCCAAGACGCCGCTGGCTGTGGTTCCGCGAAGCGCTGCTTTCTCGGCAAAACGCAGCTTCTCGTTCTTGACAGCTCTGCTATGCAGAAGCACAGGAAAGCCGGCAGAGCTGCTCCTCTAGCTGCTCTACGCAGACGCAACTGTAAATCAGCTAGACATTGATCCTGTTGTGGAAAAGGCAGGAAAGTTGCTGCAAAAGCGTTTTGGCTTGCTGGAAGCAGCAGCAAGCGCGAGGGCTTCTCTGCACGCTGCAAACACAAAACAGAAGCACCTACACGGCGAGAGGAGACTGCCTGACACCTGCTGCACTCAGTACAGCTCTGGGCTGCTGCCAGGGCGTGTATTTCAAGGAACTAGCCACGGGGACTCTGCACTGTGCTGGGAGAGTTTCTACAAGGTGAGCAGAAGCTGTTCGCCAGCACCCGCTTGCAGCGACCGAGTTCGGCTTTCCACATTCTTCCCCGGCTCTCTTTCGCTTCTCCGCGCAACCTGCGGCTGTACCCAAGACGCCGCTGGCTGTGGTTCCGCGAAGCGCTGCTTTCTCGGCAAAACGCAGCTTCTCGTTCTTGACAGCTCTGCTATGCAGAAGCACAGGAAAGCCGGCAGAGCTGCTCCTCTAGCTGCTCTACGCAGACGCAACTGTAAATCAGCTAGACGTTGATCCTGTTGTGGAAAAGGCAGGAAAGTTGCTGCAAAAGCGTTTTGGCTTGCTGGAAGCAGCAGCAAGCGCGAGGGCTTCTCTGCACGCTGCAAACACAAAACAGAAGCACCTACACGGCGAGAGGAGACTGCCTGACACCTGCTGCACTCAGTACAGCTCTGGGCTGCTGCCAGGGCGTGTATTTCAAGGAACTAGCCACGGGGACTCTGCACTGTGCTGGGAGAGTTTCTACAAGGTGAGCAGAAGCTGTTCGCCAGCACCCGCTTGCAGCGACCGAGTTCGGCTTTCCACATTCTTCCCCGGCTCTCTTTCGCTTCTCCGCGCAACCTGCGGCTGTACCCAAGACGCCGCTGGCTGTGGTTTCGCGAAGCGCTGCTTTCTCGGCAAAACGCAGCTTCTCGTTCTTGACAGCTCTGCTATGCAGAAGCACAGGAAAGCCGGCAGAGCTGCTCCTCTAGCTGCTCTACGCAGACGCAACTGTAAATCAGCTAGACGTTGATCCTGTTGTGGAAATGGCAGGAAAGTTGCTGCAAAAGCGTTTTGGCTTGCTGGAAGCAGCAGCAAGCGCGAGGGCTTCTCTGCACGCTGCAAACACAAAACAGAAGCACCTACACGGCGAGAGGAGACTGCCTGACACCTGCTGCACTCAGTACAGCTCTGGGCTGCTGCCAGGGCGTGTATTTCAAGGAACTAGCCACGGGGACTCTGCACTGTGCTGGGAGAGTTTCTACAAGGTGAGCAGAAGCTGTTCGCCAGCACCCGCTTGCAGCGACCGAGTTCGGCTTTCCACATTCTTCCCCGGCTCTCTTTCGCTTCTCCGCACAACCTGCGGCTGTACCCAAGACGCCGCTGGCTGTGGTTCCGCGAAGCGCTGCTTTCTCGGCAAAACGCAGCTTCTCGTTCTTGACAGCTCTGCTATGCAGAAGCACAGGAAAGCCGGCAGAGCTGCTCCTCTAGCTGCTCTACGCAGACGCAACTGTAAATCAGCTAGACGTTGATCCTGTTGTGGAAAAGGCAGGAAAGTTGCTGCAAAAGCGTTTTGGCTTGCTGGAAGCAGCAGCAAGCGCGAGGGCTTCTCTGCACGCTGCAAACACAAAACAGAAGCACCTACACGGCGAGAGGAGACTGCCTGACACCTGCTGCACTCAGTACAGGTCTGGGCTGCTGCCAGGGCGTGTATTTCAAGGAACTAGCCACGGGGACTCTGCACTGTGCTGGGAGAGTTTCTACAAGGTGAGCAGAAGCTGTTCGCCAGCACCCGCTTGCAGCGACCGAGTTCGGCTTTCCACATTCTTCCCCGGCTCTCTTTCGCTTCTCCGCACAACCTGCGGCTGTACCCAAGACGCCGCTGGCTGTGGTTCCGCGAAGCGCTGCTTTCTCGGCAAAACGCAGCTTCTCGTTCTTGACAGCTCTGCTATGCAGAAGCACAGGAAAGCCGGCAGAGCTGCTCCTCTAGCTGCTCTACGCAGACGCAACTGTAAATCAGCTAGACGTTGATCCTGTTGTGGAAAAGGCAGGAAAGTTGCTGCAAAAGCGTTTTGGCTTGCTGGAAGCAGCAGCAAGCGCGAGGGCTTCTCTGCACGCTGCAAACACAAAACAGAAGCACCTACACGGCGAGAGGAGACTGCCTGACACCTGCTGCACTCAGTACAGCTCTGGGCTGCTGCCAGGGCGTGTATTTCAAGGAACTAGCCACGGGGACTCTGCACTGTGCTGGGAGAGTTTCTACAAGGTGAGCAGAAGCTGTTCGCCAGCACCCGCTTGCAGCGACCGAGTTCGGCTTTCCACATTCTTCCCCGGCTCTCTTTCGCTTCTCCGCACAGCCTGCGGCTGTACCCAAGACGCCGCTGGCTGTGGTTCCGCGAAGCGCTGCTTTCTCGGCAAAACGCAGCTTCTCGTTCTTGACAGCTCTGCTATGCAGAAGCACAGGAAAGCCGCAGAGCTGCTCCTCTAGCTGCTCTACGCAGACGCAACTGTAAATCAGCTCGACGTTGATCCTGTTGTGGAAAAGGCAGGAAAGTTGCTGCAAAAGCGTTTTGGCTTGCTGGAAGCAGCAGCAAGCGCGGGGGCTTCTCTGCACGCTGCAAACACAAAACAGAAGCACCTACACGGCGAGAGGAGACTGCCTGACACCTGCTGCACTCAGTACAGGTCTGGGCTGCTGCCAGGGCGTGTATTTCAAGGAACTAGCCACGGGGACTCTGCACTGTGCTGGGAGAGTTTCTACAAGGTGAGCAGAAGCTGTTCGCCAGCAGCCGCTTGCAGCGACCGAGTTCGGCTTTCCACATTCTTCCCCGGCTCTCTTTCGCTTCTCCGCACAGCCTGCGGCTGTACCCAAGACGCCGCTGGCTGTGGTTCCGCGAAGCGCTGCTTTCTCGGCAAAACGCAGCTTCTCGTTCTTGACAGCTCTGCTATGCAGAAGCACAGGAAAGCCGCAGAGCTGCTCCTCTAGCTGCTCTACGCAGACGCAACTGTAAATCAGCTCGACGTTGATCCTGTTGTGGAAAAGGCAGGAAAGTTGCTGCAAAAGCGTTTTGGCTTGCTGGAAGCAGCAGCAAGCGCGGGGGCTTCTCTGCACGCTGCAAACACAAAACAGAAGCACCTACACGGCGAGAGGAGACTGCCTGACACCTGCTGCACTCAGTACAGCTCTGGGCTGCTGCCAGGGCGTGTATTTCAAGGAACTAGCCACGGGGACTCTGCACTGTGCTGGGAGAGTTTCTACAAGGTGAGCAGAAGCTGTTCGCCAGCACCCGCTAGCAGCGACCGAGTTCGGCTTTCCGCATTCTTCCCCGGCTCTCTTTCGCTTCTCCGCACAACCTGCGGCTGTACCCAAGACGCCGCTGGCTGTGGTTCCGCGAAGCGCTGCTTTCTCGGCAAAACGCAGCTTCTCGTTCTTGACAGCTCTGCTATGCAGAAGCACAGGAAAGCCGGCAGAGCTGCTCCTCTAGCTGCTCTACGCAGACGCAACTGTAAATCAGCTAGACGTTGATCCTGTTGTGGAAAAGGCAGGAAAGTTGCTGCAAAAGCGTTTTGGCTTGCTGGAAGCAGCAGCAAGCGCGAGGGCTTCTCTGCACGCTGCAAACACAAAACAGAAGCACCTACACGGCGAGAGGAGACTGCCTGACACCTGCTGCACTCAGTACAGCTCTGGGCTGCTGCCAGGGCGTGTATTTCAAGGAACTAGCCACGGGGACTCTGCACTGTGCTGGGAGAGTTTCTACAAGGTGAGCAGAAGCTGTTCGCCAGCACCCGCTTGCAGCGACCGAGTTCGGCTTTCCACATTCTTCCCCGGCTCTCTTTCGCTTCTCCGCGCAACCTGCGGCTGTACCCAAGACGCCGCTGGCTGTGGTTTCGCGAAGCGCTGCTTTCTCGGCAAAACGCAGCTTCTCGTTCTTGACAGCTCTGCTATGCAGAAGCACAGGAAAGCCGGCAGAGCTGCTCCTCTAGCTGCTCTACGCAGACGCAACTGTAAATCAGCTAGATATTGATCCTGTTGTGGAAAAGGCAGGAAAGTTGCTGCAAAAGCGTTTTGGCTTGCTGGAAGCAGCAGCAAGAGCGAGGGCTTCTCTGCACGCTGCAAACACAAAACAGAAGCACCTACACGGCGAGAGGAGACTGCCTGACACCTGCTGCACTCAGTACAGCTCTGGGCTGCTGCCAGGGCGTGTATTTCAAGGAACTAGCCACGGGGACTCTGCACTGTGCTGGGAGAGTTTCTACAAGGTGAGCAGAAGCTGTTCGCCAGCACCCGCTTGCAGCGACCGAGTTCGGCTTTCCACATTCTTCCCCGGCTCTCTTTCGCTTCTCCGCACAACCTGCGGCTGTACCCAAGACGCCGCTGGCTGTGGTTCCGCGAAGCGCTGCTTTCTCGGCAAAACGCAGCTTCTCGTTCTTGACAGCTCTGCTATGCAGAAGCACAGGAAAGCCGGCAGAGCTGCTCCTCTAGCTGCTCTACGCAGACGCAACTGTAAATCAGCTAGACGTTGATCCTGTTGTGGAAAAGGCAGGAAAGTTGCTGCAAAAGCGTTTTGGCTTGCTGGAAGCAGCAGCAAGCGCGAGGGCTTCTCTGCACGCTGCAAACACAAAACAGAAGCACCTACACGGCGAGAGGAGACTGCCTGACACCTGCTGCACTCAGTACAGCTCTGGGCTGCTGCCAGGGCGTGTATTTCAAGGAACTAGCCACGGGGACTCTGCACTGTGCTGGGAGAGTTTCTACAAGGTGAGCAGAAGCTGTTCGCCAGCACCCGCTTGCAGCGACCGAGTTCGGCTTTCCACATTCTTCCCCGGCTCTCTTTCGCTTCTCCGCACAACCTGCGGCTGTACCCAAGACGCCGCTGGCTGTGGTTCCGCGAAGCGCTGCTTTCTCGGCAAAACGCAGCTTCTCGTTCTTGACAGCTCTGCTATGCAGAAGCACAGGAAAGCCGGCAGAGCTGCTCCTCTAGCTGCTCTACGCAGACGCAACTGTAAATCAGCTAGACGTTGATCCTGTTGTGGAAAAGGCAGGAAAGTTGCTGCAAAAGCGTTTTGGCTTGCTGGAAGCAGCAGCAAGCGCGAGGGCTTCTCTGCACGCTGCAAACACAAAACAGAAGCACCTACACGGCGAGAGGAGACTGCCTGACACCTGCTGCACTCAGTACAGCTCTGGGCTGCTGCCAGGGCGTGTATTTCAAGGAACTAGCCACGGGGACTCTGCACTGTGCTGGGAGAGTTTCTACAAGGTGAGCAGAAGCTGTTCGCCAGCACCTGCTTGCAGCGACCGAGTTCGGCTTTCCACATTCTTCCCCGGCTCTCTTTCGCTTCTCCGCACAACCTGCGGCTGTACCCAAGACGCCGCTGGCTGTGGTTCCGCGAAGCGCTGCTTTCTCGGCAAAACGCAGCTTCTCGTTCTTGACAGCTCTGCTATGCAGAAGCACAGGAAAGCCGGCAGAGCTGCTCCTCTAGCTGCTCTACGCAGACGCAACTGTAAATCAGCTAGACGTTGATCCTGTTGTGGAAAAGGCAGGAAAGTTGCTGCAAAAGCGTTTTGGCTTGCTGGAAGCAGCAGCAAGCGCGAGGGCTTCTCTGCACGCTGCAAACACAAAACAGAAGCACCTACACGGCGAGAGGAGACTGCCTGACACCTGCTGCACTCAGTACAGCTCTGGGCTGCTGCCAGGGCGTGTATTTCAAGGAACTAGCCACGGGGACTCTGCACTGTGCTGGGAGAGTTTCTACAAGGTGAGCAGAAGCTGTTCGCCAGCACCCGCTTGCAGCGACCGAGTTCGGCTTTCCACATTCTTCCCCGGCTCTCTTTCGCTTCTCCGCACAACCTGCGGCTGTACCCAAGACGCCGCTGGCTGTGGTTCCGCGAAGCGCTGCTTTCTCGGCAAAACGCAGCTTCTCGTTCTTGACAGCTCTGCTATGCAGAAGCACAGGAAAGCCGGCAGAGCTGCTCCTCTAGCTGCTCTACGCAGACGCAACTGTAAATCAGCTAGACGTTGATCCTGTTGTGGAAAAGGCAGGAAAGTTGCTGCAAAAGCGTTTTGGCTTGCTGGAAGCAGCAGCAAGCGCGAGGGCTTCTCTGCACGCTGCAAACACAAAACAGAAGCACCTACACGGCGAGAGGAGACTGCCTGACACCTGCTGCACTCAGTACAGGTCTGGGCTGCTGCCAGGGCGTGTATTTCAAGGAACTAGCCACGGGGACTCTGCACTGTGCTGGGAGAGTTTCTACAAGGTGAGCAGAAGCTGTTCGCCAGCAGCCGCTTGCAGCGACCGAGTTCGGCTTTCCACATTCTTCCCCGGCTCTCTTTCGCTTCTCCGCACAGCCTGCGGCTGTACCCAAGACGCCGCTGGCTGTGGTTCCGCGAAGCGCTGCTTTCTCGGCAAAACGCAGCTTCTCGTTCTTGACAGCTCTGCTATGCAGAAGCACAGGAAAGCCGCAGAGCTGCTCCTCTAGCTGCTCTACGCAGACGCAACTGTAAATCAGCTCGACGTTGATCCTGTTGTGGAAAAGGCAGGAAAGTTGCTGCAAAAGCGTTTTGGCTTGCTGGAAGCAGCAGCAAGCGCGGGGGCTTCTCTGCACGCTGCAAACACAAAACAGAAGCACCTACACGGCGAGAGGAGACTGCCTGACACCTGCTGCACTCAGTACAGCTCTGGGCTGCTGCCAGGGCGTGTATTTCAAGGAACTAGCCACGGGGACTCTGCACTGTGCTGGGAGAGTTTCTACAAGGTGAGCAGAAGCTGTTCGCCAGCACCCGCTTGCAGCGACCGAGTTCGGCTTTCCACATTCTTCCCCGGCTCTCTTTCGCTTCTCCGCACAACCTGCGGCTGTACCCAAGACGCCGCTGGCTGTGGTTCCGCGAAGCGCTGCTTTCTCGGCAAAACGCAGCTTCTCGTTCTTAACAGCTCTGCTATGCAGAAGCACAGGAAAGCCGGCAGAGCTGCTCCTCTAGCTGCTCTACGCAGACGCAACTGTAAATCAGCTAGACGTTGATCCTGTTGTGGAAATGGCAGGAAAGTTGCTGCAAAAGCGTTTTGGCTTGCTGGAAGCAGCAGCAAGCGCGAGGGCTTCTCTGCACGCTGCAAACACAAAACAGAAGCACCTACACGGCGAGAGGAGACTGCCTGACACCTGCTGCACTCAGTACAGGTCTGGGCTGCTGCCAGGGCGTGTATTTCAAGGAACTAGCCACGGGGACTCTGCACTGTGCTGGGAGAGTTTCTACAAGGTGAGCAGAAGCTGTTCGCCAGCACCCGCTTGCAGCGACCGAGTTCGGCTTTCCGCATTCTTCCCCGGCTCTCTTTCGCTTCTCCGCACAACCTGCGGCTGTACCCAAGACGCCGCTGGCTGTGGTTCCGCGAAGCGCTGCTTTCTCGGCAAAACGCAGCTTCTCGTTCTTGACAGCTCTGCTATGCAGAAGCACAGGAAAGCCGGCAGAGCTGCTCCTCTAGCTGCTCTACGCAGACGCAACTGTAAATCAGCTAGACGTTGATCCTGTTGTGGAAATGGCAGGAAAGTTGCTGCAAAAGCGTTTTGGCTTGCTGGAAGCAGCAGCAAGCGCGAGGGCTTCTCTGCACGCTGCAAACACAAAACAGAAGCACCTACACGGCGAGAGGAGACTGCCTGACACCTGCTGCACTCAGTACAGCTCTGGGCTGCTGCCAGGGCGTGTATTTCAAGGAACTAGCCACGGGGACTCTGCACTGTGCTGGGAGAGTTTCTACAAGGTGAGCAGAAGCTGTTCGCCAGCACCCGCTTGCAGCGACCGAGTTCGGCTTTCCACATTCTTCCCCGGCTCTCTTTCGCTTCTCCGCACAACCTGCGGCTGTACCCAAGACGCCGCTGGCTGTGGTTCCGCGAAGCGCTGCTTTCTCGGCAAAACGCAGCTTCTCGTTCTTGACAGCTCTGCTATGCAGAAGCACAGGAAAGCCGGCAGAGCTGCTCCTCTAGCTGCTCTACGCAGACGCAACTGTAAATCAGCTAGACGTTGATCCTGTTGTGGAAAAGGCAGGAAAGTTGCTGCAAAAGCGTTTTGGCTTGCTGGAAGCAGCAGCAAGCGCGAGGGCTTCTCTGCACGCTGCAAACACAAAACAGAAGCACCTACACGGCGAGAGGAGACTGCCTGACACCTGCTGCACTCAGTACAGCTCTGGGCTGCTGCCAGGGCGTGTATTTCAAGGAACTAGCCACGGGGACTCTGCACTGTGCTGGGAGAGTTTCTACAAGGTGAGCAGAAGCTGTTCGCCAGCACCCGCTTGCAGCGACCGAGTTCGGCTTTCCACATTCTTCCCCGGCTCTCTTTCGCTTCTCCGCACAACCTGCGGCTGTACCCAAGACGCCGCTGGCTGTGGTTCCGCGAAGCGCTGCTTTCTCGGCAAAACGCAGCTTCTCGTTCTTGACAGCTCTGCTATGCAGAAGCACAGGAAAGCCGGCAGAGCTGCTCCTCTAGCTGCTCTACGCAGACGCAACTGTAAATCAGCTAGACGTTGATCCTGTTGTGGAAAAGGCAGGAAAGTTGCTGCAAAAGCGTTTTGGCTTGCTGGAAGCAGCAGCAAGCGCGAGGGCTTCTCTGCACGCTGCAAACACAAAACAGAAGCACCTACACGGCGAGAGGAGACTGCCTGACACCTGCTGCACTCAGTACAGGTCTGGGCTGCTGCCAGGGCGTGTATTTCAAGGAACTAGCCACGGGGACTCTGCACTGTGCTGGGAGAGTTTCTACAAGGTGAGCAGAAGCTGTTCGCCAGCAGCCGCTTGCAGCGACCGAGTTCGGCTTTCCACATTCTTCCCCGGCTCTCTTTCGCTTCTCCGCACAGCCTGCGGCTGTACCCAAGACGCCGCTGGCTGTGGTTCCGCGAAGCGCTGCTTTCTCGGCAAAACGCAGCTTCTCGTTCTTGACAGCTCTGCTATGCAGAAGCACAGGAAAGCCGCAGAGCTGCTCCTCTAGCTGCTCTACGCAGACGCAACTGTAAATCAGCTCGACGTTGATCCTGTTGTGGAAAAGGCAGGAAAGTTGCTGCAAAAGCGTTTTGGCTTGCTGGAAGCAGCAGCAAGCGCGGGGGCTTCTCTGCACGCTGCAAACACAAAACAGAAGCACCTACACGGCGAGAGGAGACTGCCTGACACCTGCTGCACTCAGTACAGGTCTGGGCTGCTGCCAGGGCGTGTATTTCAAGGAACTAGCCACGGGGACTCTGCACTGTGCTGGGAGAGTTTCTACAAGGTGAGCAGAAGCTGTTCGCCAGCACCCGCTTGCAGCGACCGAGTTCGGCTTTCCACATTCTTCCCCGGCTCTCTTTCGCTTCTCCGCACAGCCTGCGGCTGTACCCAAGACGCCGCTGGCTGTGGTTCCGCGAAGCGCTGCTTTCTCGGCAAAACGCAGCTTCTCGTTCTTGACAGCTCTGCTATGCAGAAGCACAGGAAAGCCGCAGAGCTGCTCCTCTAGCTGCTCTACGCAGACGCAACTGTAAATCAGCTCGACGTTGATCCTGTTGTGGAAAAGGCAGGAAAGTTGCTGCAAAAGCGTTTTGGCTTGCTGGAAGCAGCAGCAAGCGCGGGGGCTTCTCTGCACGCTGCAAACACAAAACAGAAGCACCTACACGGCGAGAGGAGACTGCCTGACACCTGCTGCACTCAGTACAGCTCTGGGCTGCTGCCAGGGCGTGTATTTCAAGGAACTAGCCACGGGGACTCTGCACTGTGCTGGGAGAGTTTCTACAAGGTGAGCAGAAGCTGTTCGCCAGCACCCGCTAGCAGCGACCGAGTTCGGCTTTCCGCATTCTTCCCCGGCTCTCTTTCGCTTCTCCGCACAACCTGCGTCTGTACCCAAGACGCCGCTGGCTGTGGTTCCGCGAAGCGCTGCTTTCTCGGCAAAACGCAGCTTCTCGTTCTTGACAGCTCTGCTATGCAGAAGCACAGGAAAGCCGGCAGAGCTGCTCCTCTAGCTGCTCTACGCAGACGCAACTGTAAATCAGCTAGACGTTGATCCTGTTGTGGAAAAGGCAGGAAAGTTGCTGCAAAAGCGTTTTGGCTTGCTGGAAGCAGCAGCAAGCGCGAGGGCTTCTCTGCACGCTGCAAACACAAAACAGAAGCACCTACACGGCGAGAGGAGACTGCCTGACACCTGCTGCACTCAGTACAGCTCTGGGCTGCTGCCAGGGCGTGTATTTCAAGGAACTAGCCACGGGGACTCTGCACTGTGCTGGGAGAGTTTCTACAAGGTGAGCAGAAGCTGTTCGCCAGCACCCGCTTGCAGCGACCGAGTTCGGCTTTCCACATTCTTCCCCGGCTCTCTTTCGCTTCTCCGCGCAACCTGCGGCTGTACACAAGACGCCGCTGGCTGTGGTTTCGCGAAGCGCTGCTTTCTCGGCAAAACGCAGCTTCTCGTTCTTGACAGCTCTGCTATGCAGAAGCACAGGAAAGCCGGCAGAGCTGCTCCTCTAGCTGCTCTACGCAGACGCAACTGTAAATCAGCTAGACGTTGATCCTGTTGTGGAAAAGGCAGGAAAGTTGCTGCAAAAGCGTTTTGGCTTGCTGGAAGCAGCAGCAAGCGCGAGGGCTTCTCTGCACGCTGCAAACACAAAACAGAAGCACCTACACGGCGAGAGGAGACTGCCTGACACCTGCTGCACTCAGTACAGCTCTGGGCTGCTGCCAGGGCGTGTATTTCAAGGAACTAGCCACGGGGACTCTGCACTGTGCTGGGAGAGTTTCTACAAGGTGAGCAGAAGCTGTTCGCCAGCACCCGCTTGCAGCGACCGAGTTCGGCTTTCCACATTCTTCCCCGGCTCTCTTTCGCTTCTCCGCACAACCTGCGGCTGTACCCAAGACGCCGCTGGCTGTGGTTCCGCGAAGCGCTGCTTTCTCGGCAAAACGCAGCTTCTCGTTCTTGACAGCTCTGCTATGCAGAAGCACAGGAAAGCCGGCAGAGCTGCTCCTCTAGCTGCTCTACGCAGACGCAACTGTAAATCAGCTAGACGTTGATCCTGTTGTGGAAAAGGCAGGAAAGTTGCTGCAAAAGCGTTTTGGCTTGCTGGAAGCAGCAGCAAGCGCGAGGGCTTCTCTGCACGCTGCAAACACAAAACAGAAGCACCTACACGGCGAGAGGAGACTGCCTGACACCTGCTGCACTCAGTACAGGTCTGGGCTGCTGCCAGGGCGTGTATTTCAAGGAACTAGCCACGGGGACTCTGCACTGTGCTGGGAGAGTTTCTACAAGGTGAGCAGAAGCTGTTCGCCAGCAGCCGCTTGCAGCGACCGAGTTCGGCTTTCCACATTCTTCCCCGGCTCTCTTTCGCTTCTCCGCACAGCCTGCGGCTGTACCCAAGACGCCGCTGGCTGTGGTTCCGCGAAGCGCTGCTTTCTCGGCAAAACGCAGCTTCTCGTTCTTGACAGCTCTGCTATGCAGAAGCACAGGAAAGCCGCAGAGCTGCTCCTCTAGCTGCTCTACGCAGACGCAACTGTAAATCAGCTCGACGTTGATCCTGTTGTGGAAAAGGCAGGAAAGTTGCTGCAAAAGCGTTTTGGCTTGCTGGAAGCAGCAGCAAGCGCGGGGGCTTCTCTGCACGCTGCAAACACAAAACAGAAGCACCTACACGGCGAGAGGAGACTGCCTGACACCTGCTGCACTCAGTACAGCTCTGGGCTGCTGCCAGGGCGTGTATTTCAAGGAACTAGCCACGGGGACTCTGCACTGTGCTGGGAGAGTTTCTACAAGGTGAGCAGAAGCTGTTCGCCAGCACCCGCTTGCAGCGACCGAGTTCGGCTTTCCACATTCTTCCCCGGCTCTCTTTCGCTTCTCCGCACAACCTGCGGCTGTACCCAAGACGCCGCTGGCTGTGGTTCCGCGAAGCGCTGCTTTCTCGGCAAAACGCAGCTTCTCGTTCTTAACAGCTCTGCTATGCAGAAGCACAGGAAAGCCGGCAGAGCTGCTCCTCTAGCTGCTCTACGCAGACGCAACTGTAAATCAGCTAGACGTTGATCCTGTTGTGGAAATGGCAGGAAAGTTGCTGCAAAAGCGTTTTGGCTTGCTGGAAGCAGCAGCAAGCGCGAGGGCTTCTCTGCACGCTGCAAACACAAAACAGAAGCACCTACACGGCGAGAGGAGACTGCCTGACACCTGCTGCACTCAGTACAGCTCTGGGCTGCTGCCAGGGCGTGTATTTCAAGGAACTAGCCACGGGGACTCTGCACTGTGCTGGGAGAGTTTCTACAAGGTGAGCAGAAGCTGTTCGCCAGCACCCGCTTGCAGCGACCGAGTTCGGCTTTCCACATTCTTCCCCGGCTCTCTTTCGCTTCTCCGCGCAACCTGCGGCTGTACCCAAGACGCCGCTGGCTGTGGTTCCGCGAAGCGCTGCTTTCTCGGCAAAACGCAGCTTCTCGTTCTTGACAGCTCTGCTATGCAGAAGCACAGGAAAGCCGGCAGAGCTGCTCCTCTAGCTGCTCTACGCAGACGCAACTGTAAATCAGCTAGACGTTGATCCTGTTGTGGAAAAGGCAGGAAAGTTGCTGCAAAAGCGTTTTGGCTTGCTGGAAGCAGCAGCAAGCGCGAGGGCTTCTCTGCACGCTGCAAACACAAAACAGAAGCACCTACACGGCGAGAGGAGACTGCCTGACACCTGCTGCACTCAGTACAGCTCTGGGCTGCTGCCAGGGCGTGTATTTCAAGGAACTAGCCACGGGGACTCTGCACTGTGCTGGGAGAGTTTCTACAAGGTGAGCAGAAGCTGTTCGCCAGCACCCGCTTGCAGCGACCGAGTTCGGCTTTCCACATTCTTCCCCGGCTCTCTTTCGCTTCTCCGCACAACCTGCGGCTGTACCCAAGACGCCGCTGGCTGTGGTTCCGCGAAGCGCTGCTTTCTCGGCAAAACGCAGCTTCTCGTTCTTGACAGCTCTGCTATGCAGAAGCACAGGAAAGCCGGCAGAGCTGCTCCTCTAGCTGCTCTACGCAGACGCAACTGTAAATCAGCTAGACGTTGATCCTGTTGTGGAAAAGGCAGGAAAGTTGCTGCAAAAGCGTTTTGGCTTGCTGGAAGCAGCAGCAAGCGCGAGGGCTTCTCTGCACGCTGCAAACACAAAACAGAAGCACCTACACGGCGAGAGGAGACTGCCTGACACCTGCTGCACTCAGTACAGCTCTGGGCTGCTGCCAGGGCGTGTATTTCAAGGAACTAGCCACGGGGACTCTGCACTGTGCTGGGAGAGTTTCTACAAGGTGAGCAGAAGCTGTTCGCCAGCAGCCGCTTGCAGCGACCGAGTTCGGCTTTCCACATTCTTCCCCGGCTCTCTTTCGCTTCTCCGCACAGCCTGCGGCTGTACCCAAGACGCCGCTGGCTGTGGTTCCGCGAAGCGCTGCTTTCTCGGCAAAACGCAGCTTCTCGTTCTTGACAGCTCTGCTATGCAGAAGCACAGGAAAGCCGCAGAGCTGCTCCTCTAGCTGCTCTACGCAGACGCAACTGTAAATCAGCTCGACGTTGATCCTGTTGTGGAAAAGGCAGGAAAGTTGCTGCAAAAGCGTTTTGGCTTGCTGGAAGCAGCAGCAAGCGCGGGGGCTTCTCTGCACGCTGCAAACACAAAACAGAAGCACCTACACGGCGAGAGGAGACTGCCTGACACCTGCTGCACTCAGTACAGGTCTGGGCTGCTGCCAGGGCGTGTATTTCAAGGAACTAGCCACGGGGACTCTGCACTGTGCTGGGAGAGTTTCTACAAGGTGAGCAGAAGCTGTTCGCCAGCAGCCGCTTGCAGCGACCGAGTTCGGCTTTCCACATTCTTCCCCGGCTCTCTTTCGCTTCTCCGCACAGCCTGCGGCTGTACCCAAGACGCCGCTGGCTGTGGTTCCGCGAAGCGCTGCTTTCTCGGCAAAACGCAGCTTCTCGTTCTTGACAGCTCTGCTATGCAGAAGCACAGGAAAGCCGCAGAGCTGCTCCTCTAGCTGCTCTACGCAGACGCAACTGTAAATCAGCTCGACGTTGATCCTGTTGTGGAAAAGGCAGGAAAGTTGCTGCAAAAGCGTTTTGGCTTGCTGGAAGCAGCAGCAAGCGCGGGGGCTTCTCTGCACGCTGCAAACACAAAACAGAAGCACCTACACGGCGAGAGGAGACTGCCTGACACCTGCTGCACTCAGTACAGCTCTGGGCTGCTGCCAGGGCGTGTATTTCAAGGAACTAGCCACGGGGACTCTGCACTGTGCTGGGAGAGTTTCTACAAGGTGAGCAGAAGCTGTTCGCCAGCACCCGCTAGCAGCGACCGAGTTCGGCTTTCCGCATTCTTCCCCGGCTCTCTTTCGCTTCTCCGCACAACCTGCGGCTGTACCCAAGACGCCGCTGGCTGTGGTTCCGCGAAGCGCTGCTTTCTCGGCAAAACGCAGCTTCTCGTTCTTGACAGCTCTGCTATGCAGAAGCACAGGAAAGCCGGCAGAGCTGCTCCTCTAGCTGCTCTACGCAGACGCAACTGTAAATCAGCTAGACGTTGATCCTGTTGTGGAAAAGGCAGGAAAGTTGCTGCAAAAGCGTTTTGGCTTGCTGGAAGCAGCAGCAAGCGCGAGGGCTTCTCTGCACGCTGCAAACACAAAACAGAAGCACCTACACGGCGAGAGGAGACTGCCTGACACCTGCTGCACTCAGTACAGCTCTGGGCTGCTGCCAGGGCGTGTATTTCAAGGAACTAGCCACGGGGACTCTGCACTGTGCTGGGAGAGTTTCTACAAGGTGAGCAGAAGCTGTTCGCCAGCACCCGCTTGCAGCGACCGAGTTCGGCTTTCCACATTCTTCCCCGGCTCTCTTTCGCTTCTCCGCGCAACCTGCGGCTGTACACAAGACGCCGCTGGCTGTGGTTTCGCGAAGCGCTGCTTTCTCGGCAAAACGCAGCTTCTCGTTCTTGACAGCTCTGCTATGCAGAAGCACAGGAAAGCCGGCAGAGCTGCTCCTCTAGCTGCTCTACGCAGACGCAACTGTAAATCAGCTAGACGTTGATCCTGTTGTGGAAAAGGCAGGAAAGTTGCTGCAAAAGCGTTTTGGCTTGCTGGAAGCAGCAGCAAGCGCGAGGGCTTCTCTGCACGCTGCAAACACAAAACAGAAGCACCTACACGGCGAGAGGAGACTGCCTGACACCTGCTGCACTCAGTACAGCTCTGGGCTGCTGCCAGGGCGTGTATTTCAAGGAACTAGCCACGGGGACTCTGCACTGTGCTGGGAGAGTTTCTACAAGGTGAGCAGAAGCTGTTCGCCAGCACCCGCTTGCAGCGACCGAGTTCGGCTTTCCACATTCTTCCCCGGCTCTCTTTCGCTTCTCCGCGCAACCTGCGGCTGTACCCAAGACGCCGCTGGCTGTGGTTCCGCGAAGCGCTGCTTTCTCGGCAAAACGCAGCTTCTCGTTCTTGACAGCTCTGCTATGCAGAAGCACAGGAAAGCCGGCAGAGCTGCTCCTCTAGCTGCTCTACGCAGACGCAACTGTAAATCAGCTCGACGTTGATCCTGTTGTGGAAATGGCAGGAAAGTTGCTGCAAAAGCGTTTTGGCTTGCTGGAAGAAGCAGCAAGCGCGAGGGCTTCTCTGCACGCTGCAAACACAAAACAGAAGCACCTACACGGCGAGAGGAGACTGCCTGACACCTGCTGCACTCAGTACAGCTCTGGGCTGCTGCCAGGGCGTGTATTTCAAGGAACTAGCCACGGGGACTCTGCACTGTGCTGGGAGAGTTTCTACAAGGTGAGCAGAAGCTGTTCGCCAGCACCCGCTTGCAGCGACCGAGTTCGGCTTTCCACATTCTTCCCCGGCTCTCTTTCGCTTCTCCGCACAACCTGCGGCTGTACCCAAGACGCCGCTGGCTGTGGTTCCGCGAAGCGCTGCTTTCTCGGCAAAACGCAGCTTCTCGTTCTTGACAGCTCTGCTATGCAGAAGCACAGGAAAGCCGGCAGAGCTGCTCCTCTAGCTGCTCTACGCAGACGCAACTGTAAATCAGCTCGACGTTGATCCTGTTGTGGAAAAGGCAGGAAAGTTGCTGCAAAAGCGTTTTGGCTTGCTGGAAGCAGCAGCAAGCGCGAGGGCTTCTCTGCACGCTGCAAACACAAAACAGAAGCACCTACACGGCGAGAGGAGACTGCCTGACACCTGCTGCACTCAGTACAGCTCTGGGCTGCTGCCAGGGCGTGTATTTCAAGGAACTAGCCACGGGGACTCTGCACTGTGCTGGGAGAGTTTCTACAAGGTGAGCAGAAGCTGTTCGCCAGCACCCGCTTGCAGCGACCGAGTTCGGCTTTCCACATTCTTCCCCGGCTCTCTTTCGCTTCTCCGCACAACCTGCGGCTGTACCCAAGACGCCGCTGGCTGTGGTTCCGCGAAGCGCTGCTTTCTCGGCAAAACGCAGCTTCTCGTTCTTGACAGCTCTGCTATGCAGAAGCACAGGAAAGCCGGCAGAGCTGCTCCTCTAGCTGCTCTACGCAGACGCAACTGTAAATCAGCTAGACGTTGATCCTGTTGTGGAAAAGGCAGGAAAGTTGCTGCAAAAGCGTTTTGGCTTGCTGGAAGCAGCAGCAAGCGCGAGGGCTTCTCTGCACGCTGCAAACACAAAACAGAAGCACCTACACGGCGAGAGGAGACTGCCTGACACCTGCTGCACTCAGTACAGCTCTGGGCTGCTGCCAGGGCGTGTATTTCAAGGAACTAGCCACGGGGACTCTGCACTGTGCTGGGAGAGTTTCTACAAGGTGAGCAGAAGCTGTTCGCCAGCACCCGCTTGCAGCGACCGAGTTCGGCTTTCCACATTCTTCCCCGGCTCTCTTTCGCTTCTCCGCGCAACCTGCGGCTGTACCCAAGACGCCGCTGGCTGTGGTTTCGCGAAGCGCTGCTTTCTCGGCAAAACGCAGCTTCTCGTTCTTGACAGCTCTGCTATGCAGAAGCACAGGAAAGCCGGCAGAGCTGCTCCTCTAGCTGCTCTACGCAGACGCAACTGAAAATCAGCTAGATATTGATCCTGTTGTGGAAAAGGCAGGAAAGTTGCTGCAAAAGCGTTTTGGCTTGCTGGAAGCAGCAGCAAGCGCGAGGGCTTCTCTGCACGCTGCAAACACAAAACAGAAGCACCTACACGGCGAGAGGAGACTGCCTGACACCTGCTGCACTCAGTACAGCTCTGGGCTGCTGCCAGGGCGTGTATTTCAAGGAACTAGCCACGGGGACTCTGCACTGTGCTGGGAGAGTTTCTACAAGGTGAGCAGAAGCTGTTCGCCAGCACCCGCTTGCAGCGACCGAGTTCGGCTTTCCACATTCTTCCCCGGCTCTCTTTCGCTTCTCCGCACAACCTGCGGCTGTACCCAAGACGCCGCTGGCTGTGGTTCCGCGAAGCGCTGCTTTCTCGGCAAAACGCAGCTTCTCGTTCTTGACAGCTCTGCTATGCAGAAGCACAGGAAAGCCGGCAGAGCTGCTCCTCTAGCTGCTCTACGCAGACGCAACTGTAAATCAGCTAGACGTTGATCCTGTTGTGGAAAAGGCAGGAAAGTTGCTGCAAAAGCGTTTTGGCTTGCTGGAAGCAGCAGCAAGCGCGAGGGCTTCTCTGCACGCTGCAAACACAAAACAGAAGCACCTACACGGCGAGAGGAGACTGCCTGACACCTGCTGCACTCAGTACAGCTCTGGGCTGCTGCCAGGGCGTGTATTTCAAGGAACTAGCCACGGGGACTCTGCACTGTGCTGGGAGAGTTTCTACAAGGTGAGCAGAAGCTGTTCGCCAGCACCCGCTTGCAGCGACCGAGTTCGGCTTTCCACATTCTTCCCCGGCTCTCTTTCGCTTCTCCGCACAACCTGCGGCTGTACCCAAGACGCCGCTGGCTGTGGTTCCGCGAAGCGCTGCTTTCTCGGCAAAACGCAGCTTCTCGTTCTTGACAGCTCTGCTATGCAGAAGCACAGGAAAGCCGGCAGAGCTGCTCCTCTAGCTGCTCTACGCAGACGCAACTGTAAATCAGCTCGACGTTGATCCTGTTGTGGAAAAGGCAGGAAAGTTGCTGCAAAAGCGTTTTGGCTTGCTGGAAGCAGCAGCAAGCGCGAGGGCTTCTCTGCACGCTGCAAACACAAAACAGAAGCACCTACACGGCGAGAGGAGACTGCCTGACACCTGCTGCACTCAGTACAGCTCTGGGCTGCTGCCAGGGCGTGTATTTCAAGGAACTAGCCACGGGGACTCTGCACTGTGCTGGGAGAGTTTCTACAAGGTGAGCAGAAGCTGTTCGCCAGCACCCGCTTGCAGCGACCGAGTTCGGCTTTCCACATTCTTCCCCGGCTCTCTTTCGCTTCTCCGCACAACCTGCGGCTGTACCCAAGACGCCGCTGGCTGTGGTTCCGCGAAGCGCTGCTTTCTCGGCAAAACGCAGCTTCTCGTTCTTGACAGCTCTGCTATGCAGAAGCACAGGAAAGCCGGCAGAGCTGCTCCTCTAGCTGCTCTACGCAGACGCAACTGTAAATCAGCTCGACGTTGATCCTGTTGTGGAAATGGCAGGAAAGTTGCTGCAAAAGCGTTTTGGCTTGCTGGAAGCAGCAGCAAGCGCGAGGGCTTCTCTGCACGCTGCAAACACAAAACAGAAGCACCTACACGGCGAGAGGAGACTGCCTGACACCTGCTGCACTCAGTACAGGTCTGGGCTGCTGCCAGGGCGTGTATTTCAAGGAACTAGCCACGGGGACTCTGCACTGTGCTGGGAGAGTTTCTACAAGGTGAGCAGAAGCTGTTCGCCAGCACCCGCTTGCAGCGACCGAGTTCGGCTTTCCACATTCTTCCCCGGCTCTCTTTCGCTTCTCCGCACAACCTGCGGCTGTACCCAAGACGCCGCTGGCTGTGGTTCCGCGAAGCGCTGCTTTCTCGGCAAAACGCAGCTTCTCGTTCTTGACAGCTCTGCTATGCAGAAGCACAGGAAAGCCGGCAGAGCTGCTCCTCTAGCTGCTCTACGCAGACGCAACTGTAAATCAGCTCGACGTTGATCCTGTTGTGGAAAAGGCAGGAAAGTTGCTGCAAAAGCGTTTTGGCTTGCTGGAAGCAGCAGCAAGCGCGGGGGCTTCTCTGCACGCTGCAAACACAAAACAGAAGCACCTACACGGCGAGAGGAGACTGCCTGACACCTGCTGCACTCAGTACAGCTCTGGGCTGCTGCCAGGGCGTGTATTTCAAGGAACTAGCCACGGGGACTCTGCACTGTGCTGGGAGAGTTTCTACAAGGTGAGCAGAAGCTGTTCGCCAGCACCCGCTTGCAGCGACCGAGTTCGGCTTTCCACATTCTTCCCCGGCTCTCTTTCGCTTCTCCGCACAACCTGCGGCTGTACCCAAGACGCCGCTGGCTGTGGTTCCGCGAAGCGCTGCTTTCTCGGCAAAACGCAGCTTCTCGTTCTTGACAGCTCTGCTATGCAGAAGCACAGGAAAGCCGGCAGAGCTGCTCCTCTAGCTGCTCTACGCAGACGCAACTGTAAATCAGCTAGACGTTGATCCTGTTGTGGAAAAGGCAGGAAAGTTGCTGCAAAAGCGTTTTGGCTTGCTGGAAGCAGCAGCAAGCGCGAGGGCTTCTCTGCACGCTGCAAACACAAAACAGAAGCACCTACACGGCGAGAGGAGACTGCCTGACACCTGCTGCACTCAGTACAGGTCTGGGCTGCTGCCAGGGCGTGTATTTCAAGGAACTAGCCACGGGGACTCTGCACTGTGCTGGGAGAGTTTCTACAAGGTGAGCAGAAGCTGTTCGCCAGCACCCGCTTGCAGCGACCGAGTTCGGCTTTCCGCATTCTTCCCCGGCTCTCTTTCGCTTCTCCGCACAACCTGCGGCTGTACCCAAGACGCCGCTGGCTGTGGTTCCGCGAAGCGCTGCTTTCTCGGCAAAACGCAGCTTCTCGTTCTTGACAGCTCTGCTATGCAGAAGCACAGGAAAGCCGGCAGAGCTGCTCCTCTAGCTGCTCTACGCAGACGCAACTGTAAATCAGCTCGACGTTGATCCTGTTGTGGAAATGGCAGGAAAGTTGCTGCAAAAGCGTTTTGGCTTGCTGGAAGCAGCAGCAAGCGCGAGGGCTTCTCTGCACGCTGCAAACACAAAACAGAAGCACCTACACGGCGAGAGGAGACTGCCTGACACCTGCTGCACTCAGTACAGCTCTGGGCTGCTGCCAGGGCGTGTATTTCAAGGAACTAGCCACGGGGACTCTGCACTGTGCTGGGAGAGTTTCTACAAGGTGAGCAGAAGCTGTTCGCCAGCACCCGCTTGCAGCGACCGAGTTCGGCTTTCCACATTCTTCCCCGGCTCTCTTTCGCTTCTCCGCACAACCTGCGGCTGTACCCAAGACGCCGCTGGCTGTGGTTCCGCGAAGCGCTGCTTTCTCGGCAAAACGCAGCTTCTCGTTCTTGACAGCTCTGCTATGCAGAAGCACAGGAAAGCCGGCAGAGCTGCTCCTCTAGCTGCTCTACGCAGACGCAACTGTAAATCAGCTCGACGTTGATCCTGTTGTGGAAATGGCAGGAAAGTTGCTGCAAAAGCGTTTTGGCTTGCTGGAAGCAGCAGCAAGCGCGAGGGCTTCTCTGCACGCTGCAAACACAAAACAGAAGCACCTACACGGCGAGAGGAGACTGCCTGACACCTGCTGCACTCAGTACAGCTCTGGGCTGCTGCCAGGGCGTGTATTTCAAGGAACTAGCCACGGGGACTCTGCACTGTGCTGGGAGAGTTTCTACAAGGTGAGCAGAAGCTGTTCGCCAGCACCCGCTTGCAGCGACCGAGTTCGGCTTTCCACATTCTTCCCCGGCTCTCTTTCGCTTCTCCGCACAGCCTGCGGCTGTACCCAAGACGCCGCTGGCTGTGGTTCCGCGAAGCGCTGCTTTCTCGGCAAAACGCAGCTTCTCGTTCTTGACAGCTCTGCTATGCAGAAGCACAGGAAAGCCGGCAGAGCTGCTCCTCTAGCTGCTCTACGCAGACGCAACTGTAAATCAGCTCGACGTTGATCCTGTTGTGGAAAAGGCAGGAAAGTTGCTGCAAAAGCGTTTTGGCTTGCTGGAAGCAGCAGCAAGCGCGAGGGCTTCTCTGCACGCTGCAAACACAAAACAGAAGCACCTACACGGCGAGAGGAGACTGCCTGACACCTGCTGCACTCAGTACAGCTCTGGGCTGCTGCCAGGGCGTGTATTTCAAGGAACTAGCCACGGGGACTCTGCACTGTGCTGGGAGAGTTTCTACAAGGTGAGCAGAAGCTGTTCGCCAGCACCCGCTTGCAGCGACCGAGTTCGGCTTTCCGCATTCTTCCCCGGCTCTCTTTCGCTTCTCCGCACAACCTGCGGCTGTACCCAAGACGCCGCTGGCTGTGGTTCCGCGAAGCGCTGCTTTCTCGGCAAAACGCAGCTTCTCGTTCTTGACAGCTCTGCTATGCAGAAGCACAGGAAAGCCGGCAGAGCTGCTCCTCTAGCTGCTCTACGCAGACGCAACTGTAAATCAGCTAGACATTGATCCTGTTGTGGAAAAGGCAGGAAAGTTGCTGCAAAAGCGTTTTGGCTTGCTGGAAGCAGCAGCAAGCGCGAGGGCTTCTCTGCACGCTGCAAACACAAAACAGAAGCACCTACACGGCGAGAGGAGACTGCCTGACACCTGCTGCACTCAGTACAGGTCTGGGCTGCTGCCAGGGCGTGTATTTCAAGGAACTAGCCACGGGGACTCTGCACTGTGCTGGGAGAGTTTCTACAAGGTGAGCAGAAGCTGTTCGCCAGCACCCGCTTGCAGCGACCGAGTTCGGCTTTCCACATTCTTCCCCGGCTCTCTTTCGCTTCTCCGCGCAACCTGCGGCTGTACCCAAGACGCCGCTGGCTGTGGTTTCGCGAAGCGCTGCTTTCTCGGCAAAACGCAGCTTCTCGTTCTTGACAGCTCTGCTATGCAGAAGCACAGGAAAGCCGGCAGAGCTGCTCCTCTAGCTGCTCTACGCAGACGCAACTGTAAATCAGCTAGACGTTGATCCTGTTGTGGAAAAGGCAGGAAAGTTGCTGCAAAAGCGTTTTGGCTTGCTGGAAGCAGCAGCAAGCGCGAGGGCTTCTCTGCACGCTGCAAACACAAAACAGAAGCACCTACACGGCGAGAGGAGACTGCCTGACACCTGCTGCACTCAGTACAGCTCTGGGCTGCTGCCAGGGCGTGTATTTCAAGGAACTAGCCACGGGGACTCTGCACTGTGCTGGGAGAGTTTCTACAAGGTGAGCAGAAGCTGTTCGCCAGCACCCGCTTGCAGCGACCGAGTTCGGCTTTCCACATTCTTCCCCGGCTCTCTTTCGCTTCTCCGCACAACCTGCGGCTGTACCCAAGACGCCGCTGGCTGTGGTTCCGCGAAGCGCTGCTTTCTCGGCAAAACGCAGCTTCTCGTTCTTGACAGCTCTGCTATGCAGAAGCACAGGAAAGCCGGCAGAGCTGCTCCTCTAGCTGCTCTACGCAGACGCAACTGTAAATCAGCTAGACGTTGATCCTGTTGTGGAAAAGGCAGGAAAGTTGCTGCAAAAGCGTTTTGGCTTGCTGGAAGCAGCAGCAAGCGCGAGGGCTTCTCTGCACGCTGCAAACACAAAACAGAAGCACCTACACGGCGAGAGGAGACTGCCTGACACCTGCTGCACTCAGTACAGCTCTGGGCTGCTGCCAGGGCGTGTATTTCAAGGAACTAGCCACGGGGACTCTGCACTGTGCTGGGAGAGTTTCTACAAGGTGAGCAGAAGCTGTTCGCCAGCACCCGCTTGCAGCGACCGAGTTCGGCTTTCCACATTCTTCCCCGGCTCTCTTTCGCTTCTCCGCACAACCTGCGGCTGTACACAAGACGCCGCTGGCTGTGGTTCCGCGAAGCGCTGCTTTCTCGGCAAAACGCAGCTTCTCGTTCTTGACAGCTCTGCTATGCAGAAGCACAGGAAAGCCGGCAGAGCTGCTCCTCTAGCTGCTCTACGCAGACGCAACTGTAAATCAGCTAGACGTTGATCCTGTTGTGGAAAAGGCAGGAAAGTTGCTGCAAAAGCGTTTTGGCTTGCTGGAAGCAGCAGCAAGCGCGAGGGCTTCTCTGCACGCTGCAAACACAAAACAGAAGCACCTACACGGCGAGAGGAGACTGCCTGACACCTCCTGCACTCAGTACAGCTCTGGGCTGCTGCCAGGGCGTGTATTTCAAGGAACTAGCCACGGGGACTCTGCACTGTGCTGGGAGAGTTTCTACAAGGTGAGCAGAAGCTGTTCGCCAGCACCCGCTTGCAGCGACCGAGTTCGGCTTTCCACATTCTTCCCCGGCTCTCTTTCGCTTCTCCGCACAACCTGCGGCTGTACCCAAGACGCCGCTGGCTGTGGTTCCGCGAAGCGCTGCTTTCTCGGCAAAACGCAGCTTCTCGTTCTTGACAGCTCTGCTATGCAGAAGCACAGGAAAGCCGGCAGAGCTGCTCCTCTAGCTGCTCTACGCAGACGCAACTGTAAATCAGCTCGACGTTGATCCTGTTGTGGAAAAGGCAGGAAAGTTGCTGCAAAAGCGTTTTGGCTTGCTGGAAGCAGCAGCAAGCGCGAGGGCTTCTCTGCACGCTGCAAACACAAAACAGAAGCACCTACACGGCGAGAGGAGACTGCCTGACACCTGCTGCACTCAGTACAGCTCTGGGCTGCTGCCAGGGCGTGTATTTCAAGGAACTAGCCACGGGGACTCTGCACTGTGCTGGGAGAGTTTCTACAAGGTGAGCAGAAGCTGTTCGCCAGCACCCGCTTGCAGCGACCGAGTTCGGCTTTCCACATTCTTCCCCGGCTCTCTTTCGCTTCTCCGCACAGCCTGCGGCTGTACCCAAGGCGCCGCTGGCTGTGGTTCCGCGAAGCGCTGCTTTCTCGGCAAAACGCAGCTTCTCGTTCTTGACAGCTCTGCTATGCAGAAGCACAGGAAAGCCGGCAGAGCTGCTCCTCTAGCTGCTCTACGCAGACGCAACTGTAAATCAGCTAGACGTTGATCCTGTTGTGGAAAAGGCAGGAAAGTTGCTGCAAAAGCGTTTTGGCTTGCTGGAAGCAGCAGCAAGCGCGAGGGCTTCTCTGCACGCTGCAAACACAAAACAGAAGCACCTACACGGCGAGAGGAGACTGCCTGACACCTGCTGCACTCAGTACAGCTCTGGGCTGCTGCCAGGGCGTGTATTTCAAGGAACTAGCCACGGGGACTCTGCACTGTGCTGGGAGAGTTTCTACAAGGTGAGCAGAAGCTGTTCGCCAGCACCCGCTTGCAGCGACCGAGTTCGGCTTTCCACATTCTTCCCCGGCTCTCTTTCGCTTCTCCGCACAACCTGCGGCTGTACACAAGACGCCGCTGGCTGTGGTTCCGCGAAGCGCTGCTTTCTCGGCAAAACGCAGCTTCTCGTTCTTGACAGCTCTGCTATGCAGAAGCACAGGAAAGCCGGCAGAGCTGCTCCTCTAGCTGCTCTACGCAGACGCAACTGTAAATCAGCTAGACGTTGATCCTGTTGTGGAAAAGGCAGGAAAGTTGCTGCAAAAGCGTTTTGGCTTGCTGGAAGCAGCAGCAAGCGCGAGGGCTTCTCTGCACGCTGCAAACACAAAACAGAAGCACCTACACGGCGAGAGGAGACTGCCTGACACCTCCTGCACTCAGTACAGCTCTGGGCTGCTGCCAGGGCGTGTATTTCAAGGAACTAGCCACGGGGACTCTGCACTGTGCTGGGAGAGTTTCTACAAGGTGAGCAGAAGCTGTTCGCCAGCACCCGCTTGCAGCGACCGAGTTCGGCTTTCCACATTCTTCCCCGGCTCTCTTTCGCTTCTCCGCACAACCTGCGGCTGTACCCAAGACGCCGCTGGCTGTGGTTCCGCGAAGCGCTGCTTTCTCGGCAAAACGCAGCTTCTCGTTCTTGACAGCTCTGCTATGCAGAAGCACAGGAAAGCCGGCAGAGCTGCTCCTCTAGCTGCTCTACGCAGACGCAACTGTAAATCAGCTAGACGTTGATCCTGTTGTGGAAAAGGCAGGAAAGTTGCTGCAAAAGCGTTTTGGCTTGCTGGAAGCAGCAGCAAGCGCGAGGGCTTCTCTGCACGCTGCAAACACAAAACAGAAGCACCTACACGGCGAGAGGAGACTGCCTGACACCTGCTGCACTCAGTACAGCTCTGGGCTGCTGCCAGGGCGTGTATTTCAAGGAACTAGCCACGGGGACTCTGCACTGTGCTGGGAGAGTTTCTACAAGGTGAGCAGAAGCTGTTCGCCAGCACCCGCTTGCAGCGACCGAGTTCGGCTTTCCACATTCTTCCCCGGCTCTCTTTCGCTTCTCCGCACAGCCTGCGGCTGTACCCAAGACGCCGCTGGCTGTGGTTCCGCGAAGCGCTGCTTTCTCGGCAAAACGCAGCTTCTCGTTCTTGACAGCTCTGCTATGCAGAAGCACAGGAAAGCCGGCAGAGCTGCTCCTCTAGCTGCTCTACGCAGACGCAACTGTAAATCAGCTCGACGTTGATCCTGTTGTGGAAAAGGCAGGAAAGTTGCTGCAAAAGCGTTTTGGCTTGCTGGAAGCAGCAGCAAGCGCGAGGGCTTCTCTGCACGCTGCAAACACAAAACAGAAGCACCTACACGGCGAGAGGAGACTGCCTGACACCTGCTGCACTCAGTACAGCTCTGGGCTGCTGCCAGGGCGTGTATTTCAAGGAACTAGCCACGGGGACTCTGCACTGTGCTGGGAGAGTTTCTACAAGGTGAGCAGAAGCTGTTCGCCAGCACCCGCTTGCAGCGACCGAGTTCGGCTTTCCGCATTCTTCCCCGGCTCTCTTTCGCTTCTCCGCACAACCTGCGGCTGTACCCAAGACGCCGCTGGCTGTGGTTCCGCGAAGCGCTGCTTTCTCGGCAAAACGCAGCTTCTCGTTCTTGACAGCTCTGCTATGCAGAAGCACAGGAAAGCCGGCAGAGCTGCTCCTCTAGCTGCTCTACGCAGACGCAACTGTAAATCAGCTAGACATTGATCCTGTTGTGGAAAAGGCAGGAAAGTTGCTGCAAAAGCGTTTTGGCTTGCTGGAAGCAGCAGCAAGCGCGAGGGCTTCTCTGCACGCTGCAAACACAAAACAGAAGCACCTACACGGCGAGAGGAGACTGCCTGACACCTGCTGCACTCAGTACAGGTCTGGGCTGCTGCCAGGGCGTGTATTTCAAGGAACTAGCCACGGGGACTCTGCACTGTGCTGGGAGAGTTTCTACAAGGTGAGCAGAAGCTGTTCGCCAGCACCCGCTTGCAGCGACCGAGTTCGGCTTTCCACATTCTTCCCCGGCTCTCTTTCGCTTCTCCGCGCAACCTGCGGCTGTACCCAAGACGCCGCTGGCTGTGGTTTCGCGAAGCGCTGCTTTCTCGGCAAAACGCAGCTTCTCGTTCTTGACAGCTCTGCTATGCAGAAGCACAGGAAAGCCGGCAGAGCTGCTCCTCTAGCTGCTCTACGCAGACGCAACTGTAAATCAGCTAGACGTTGATCCTGTTGTGGAAAAGGCAGGAAAGTTGCTGCAAAAGCGTTTTGGCTTGCTGGAAGCAGCAGCAAGCGCGAGGGCTTCTCTGCACGCTGCAAACACAAAACAGAAGCACCTACACGGCGAGAGGAGACTGCCTGACACCTGCTGCACTCAGTACAGCTCTGGGCTGCTGCCAGGGCGTGTATTTCAAGGAACTAGCCACGGGGACTCTGCACTGTGCTGGGAGAGTTTCTACAAGGTGAGCAGAAGCTGTTCGCCAGCACCCGCTTGCAGCGACCGAGTTCGGCTTTCCACATTCTTCCCCGGCTCTCTTTCGCTTCTCCGCACAACCTGCGGCTGTACCCAAGACGCCGCTGGCTGTGGTTCCGCGAAGCGCTGCTTTCTCGGCAAAACGCAGCTTCTCGTTCTTGACAGCTCTGCTATGCAGAAGCACAGGAAAGCCGGCAGAGCTGCTCCTCTAGCTGCTCTACGCAGACGCAACTGTAAATCAGCTAGACGTTGATCCTGTTGTGGAAAAGGCAGGAAAGTTGCTGCAAAAGCGTTTTGGCTTGCTGGAAGCAGCAGCAAGCGCGAGGGCTTCTCTGCACGCTGCAAACACAAAACAGAAGCACCTACACGGCGAGAGGAGACTGCCTGACACCTGCTGCACTCAGTACAGCTCTGGGCTGCTGCCAGGGCGTGTATTTCAAGGAACTAGCCACGGGGACTCTGCACTGTGCTGGGAGAGTTTCTACAAGGTGAGCAGAAGCTGTTCGCCAGCACCCGCTTGCAGCGACCGAGTTCGGCTTTCCACATTCTTCCCCGGCTCTCTTTCGCTTCTCCGCACAACCTGCGGCTGTACACAAGACGCCGCTGGCTGTGGTTCCGCGAAGCGCTGCTTTCTCGGCAAAACGCAGCTTCTCGTTCTTGACAGCTCTGCTATGCAGAAGCACAGGAAAGCCGGCAGAGCTGCTCCTCTAGCTGCTCTACGCAGACGCAACTGTAAATCAGCTAGACGTTGATCCTGTTGTGGAAAAGGCAGGAAAGTTGCTGCAAAAGCGTTTTGGCTTGCTGGAAGCAGCAGCAAGCGCGAGGGCTTCTCTGCACGCTGCAAACACAAAACAGAAGCACCTACACGGCGAGAGGAGACTGCCTGACACCTCCTGCACTCAGTACAGCTCTGGGCTGCTGCCAGGGCGTGTATTTCAAGGAACTAGCCACGGGGACTCTGCACTGTGCTGGGAGAGTTTCTACAAGGTGAGCAGAAGCTGTTCGCCAGCACCCGCTTGCAGCGACCGAGTTCGGCTTTCCACATTCTTCCCCGGCTCTCTTTCGCTTCTCCGCACAACCTGCGGCTGTACCCAAGACGCCGCTGGCTGTGGTTCCGCGAAGCGCTGCTTTCTCGGCAAAACGCAGCTTCTCGTTCTTGACAGCTCTGCTATGCAGAAGCACAGGAAAGCCGGCAGAGCTGCTCCTCTAGCTGCTCTACGCAGACGCAACTGTAAATCAGCTCGACGTTGATCCTGTTGTGGAAAAGGCAGGAAAGTTGCTGCAAAAGCGTTTTGGCTTGCTGGAAGCAGCAGCAAGCGCGAGGGCTTCTCTGCACGCTGCAAACACAAAACAGAAGCACCTACACGGCGAGAGGAGACTGCCTGACACCTGCTGCACTCAGTACAGCTCTGGGCTGCTGCCAGGGCGTGTATTTCAAGGAACTAGCCACGGGGACTCTGCACTGTGCTGGGAGAGTTTCTACAAGGTGAGCAGAAGCTGTTCGCCAGCACCCGCTTGCAGCGACCGAGTTCGGCTTTCCACATTCTTCCCCGGCTCTCTTTCGCTTCTCCGCACAGCCTGCGGCTGTACCCAAGGCGCCGCTGGCTGTGGTTCCGCGAAGCGCTGCTTTCTCGGCAAAACGCAGCTTCTCGTTCTTGACAGCTCTGCTATGCAGAAGCACAGGAAAGCCGGCAGAGCTGCTCCTCTAGCTGCTCTACGCAGACGCAACTGTAAATCAGCTAGACGTTGATCCTGTTGTGGAAAAGGCAGGAAAGTTGCTGCAAAAGCGTTTTGGCTTGCTGGAAGCAGCAGCAAGCGCGAGGGCTTCTCTGCACGCTGCAAACACAAAACAGAAGCACCTACACGGCGAGAGGAGACTGCCTGACACCTGCTGCACTCAGTACAGCTCTGGGCTGCTGCCAGGGCGTGTATTTCAAGGAACTAGCCACGGGGACTCTGCACTGTGCTGGGAGAGTTTCTACAAGGTGAGCAGAAGCTGTTCGCCAGCACCCGCTTGCAGCGACCGAGTTCGGCTTTCCACATTCTTCCCCGGCTCTCTTTCGCTTCTCCGCACAACCTGCGGCTGTACACAAGACGCCGCTGGCTGTGGTTCCGCGAAGCGCTGCTTTCTCGGCAAAACGCAGCTTCTCGTTCTTGACAGCTCTGCTATGCAGAAGCACAGGAAAGCCGGCAGAGCTGCTCCTCTAGCTGCTCTACGCAGACGCAACTGTAAATCAGCTAGACGTTGATCCTGTTGTGGAAAAGGCAGGAAAGTTGCTGCAAAAGCGTTTTGGCTTGCTGGAAGCAGCAGCAAGCGCGAGGGCTTCTCTGCACGCTGCAAACACAAAACAGAAGCACCTACACGGCGAGAGGAGACTGCCTGACACCTCCTGCACTCAGTACAGCTCTGGGCTGCTGCCAGGGCGTGTATTTCAAGGAACTAGCCACGGGGACTCTGCACTGTGCTGGGAGAGTTTCTACAAGGTGAGCAGAAGCTGTTCGCCAGCACCCGCTTGCAGCGACCGAGTTCGGCTTTCCACATTCTTCCCCGGCTCTCTTTCGCTTCTCCGCACAACCTGCGGCTGTACCCAAGACGCCGCTGGCTGTGGTTCCGCGAAGCGCTGCTTTCTCGGCAAAACGCAGCTTCTCGTTCTTGACAGCTCTGCTATGCAGAAGCACAGGAAAGCCGGCAGAGCTGCTCCTCTAGCTGCTCTACGCAGACGCAACTGTAAATCAGCTAGACGTTGATCCTGTTGTGGAAAAGGCAGGAAAGTTGCTGCAAAAGCGTTTTGGCTTGCTGGAAGCAGCAGCAAGCGCGAGGGCTTCTCTGCACGCTGCAAACACAAAACAGAAGCACCTACACGGCGAGAGGAGACTGCCTGACACCTGCTGCACTCAGTACAGCTCTGGGCTGCTGCCAGGGCGTGTATTTCAAGGAACTAGCCACGGGGACTCTGCACTGTGCTGGGAGAGTTTCTACAAGGTGAGCAGAAGCTGTTCGCCAGCACCCGCTTGCAGCGACCGAGTTCGGCTTTCCACATTCTTCCCCGGCTCTCTTTCGCTTCTCCGCACAGCCTGCGGCTGTACCCAAGACGCCGCTGGCTGTGGTTCCGCGAAGCGCTGCTTTCTCGGCAAAACGCAGCTTCTCGTTCTTGACAGCTCTGCTATGCAGAAGCACAGGAAAGCCGGCAGAGCTGCTCCTCTAGCTGCTCTACGCAGACGCAACTGTAAATCAGCTAGACGTTGATCCTGTTGTGGAAAAGGCAGGAAAGTTGCTGCAAAAGCGTTTTGGCTTGCTGGAAGCAGCAGCAAGCGCGAGGGCTTCTCTGCACGCTGCAAACACAAAACAGAAGCACCTACACGGCGAGAGGAGACTGCCTGACACCTGCTGCACTCAGTACAGCTCTGGGCTGCTGCCAGGGCGTGTATTTCAAGGAACTAGCCACGGGGACTCTGCACTGTGCTGGGAGAGTTTCTACAAGGTGAGCAGAAGCTGTTCGCCAGCACCCGCTTGCAGCGACCGAGTACGGCTTTCCACATTCTTCCCTGGCTCTCTTTCGCTTCTCCGCACAACCTGCGGCTGTACCCAAGACGCCGCTGGTTGTGGTTCCGCGAAGCGCTGCTTTCTCGGCAAAACGCAGCTTCTCGTTCTTGACAGCTCTGCTATGCAGAAGCACAGGAAAGCCGGCAGAGCTGCTCCTCTAGCTGCTCTACGCAGACGCAACTGTAAATCAGCTAGATATTGATCCTGTTGTGGAAATGGCAGGAAAGTTGCTGCAAAAGCGTTTTGGCTTGCTGGAAGCAGCAGCAAGCGCGAGGGCTTCTCTGCACGCTGCAAACACAAAACAGAAGCACCTACACGGCGAGAGGAGACTGCCTGACACCTGCTGCACTCAGTACAGCTCTGGGCTGCTGCCAGGGCGTGTATTTCAAGGAACTAGCCACGGGGACTCTGCACTGTGCTGGGAGAGTTTCTACAAGGTGAGCAGAAGCTGTTCGCCAGCACCCGCTTGCAGCGACCGAGTACGGCTTTCCACATTCTTCCCCGGCTCTCTTTTCCTTCTCCGCACAACCTGCGGCTGTACCCAAGACGCCGCTGGCTGTGGTTCCGCGAAGCGCTGCTTTCTCGGCAAAACGCAGCTTCTCGTTCTTGACAGCTCTGCTATGCAGAAGCACAGGAAAGCCGGCAGAGCTGCTCCTCTAGCTGCTCTACGCAGACGCAACTGTAAATCAGCTAGACGTTGATCCTGTTGTGGAAAAGGCAGGAAAGTTGCTGCAAAAGCGTTTTGGCTTGCTGGAAGCAGCAGCAAGCGCGAGGGCTTCTCTGCACGCTGCAAACACAAAACAGAAGCACCTACACGGCGAGAGGAGACTGCCTGACACCTGCTGCACTCAGTACAGCTCTGGGCTGCTGCCAGGGCGTGTATTTCAAGGAACTAGCCACGGGGACTCTGCACTGTGCTGGGAGAGTTTCTACAAGGTGAGCAGAAGCTGTTCGCCAGCACCCGCTTGCAGCGACCGAGATCGGCTTTCCACATTCTTCCCCGGCTCTCTTTCGCTTCTCCGCACAACCTGCGGCTGTACCCAAGACGCCGCTGGCTGTGGTTCCGCGAAGCGCTGCTTTCTCGGCAAAACGCAGCTTCTCGTTCTTGACAGCTCTGCTATGCAGAAGCACAGGAAAGCCGGCAGAGCTGCTCCTCTAGCTGCTCTACGCAGACGCAACTGTAAATCAGCTAGACGTTGATCCTGTTGTGGAAAAGGCAGGAAAGTTGCTGCAAAAGCGTTTTGGCTTGCTGGAAGCAGCAGCAAGCGCGAGGGCTTCTCTGCACGCTGCAAACACAAAACAGAAGCACCTACACGGCGAGAGGAGACTGCCTGACACCTGCTGCACTCAGTACAGCTCTGGGCTGCTGCCAGGGCGTGTATTTCAAGGAACTAGCCACGGGGACTCTGCACTGTGCTGGGAGAGTTTCTACAAGGTGAGCAGAAGCTGTTCGCCAGCACCCGCTTGCAGCGACCGAGTACGGCTTTCCACATTCTTCCCCGGCTCTCTTTCGCTTCTCCGCACAACCTGCGGCTGTACCCAAGACGCCGCTGGCTGTGGTTCCGCGAAGCGCTGCTTTCTCGGCAAAACGCAGCTTCTCGTTCTTGACAGCTCTGCTATGCAGAAGCACAGGAAAGCCGGCAGAGCTGCTCCTCTAGCTGCTCTACGCAGACGCAACTGTAAATCAGCTAGACGTTGATCCTGTTGTGGAAAAGGCAGGAAAGTTGCTGCAAAAGCGTTTTGGCTTGCTGGAAGCAGCAGCAAGCGCGAGGGCTTCTCTGCACGCTGCAAACACAAAACAGAAGCACCTACACGGCGAGAGGAGACTGCCTGACACCTGCTGCACTCAGTACAGCTCTGGGCTGCTGCCAGGGCGTGTATTTCAAGGAACTAGCCACGGGGACTCTGCACTGTGCTGGGAGAGTTTCTACAAGGTGAGCAGAAGCTGTTCGCCAGCACCCGCTTGCAGCGACCGAGTTCGGCTTTCCACATTCTTCCCCGGCTCTCTTTCGCTTCTCCGCACAACCTGCGGCTGTACCCAAGACGCCGCTGGCTGTGGTTCCGCGAAGCGCTGCTTTCTCGGCAAAACGCAGCTTCTCGTTCTTGACAGCTCTGCTATGCAGAAGCACAGGAAAGCCGGCAGAGCTGCTCCTCTAGCTGCTCTACGCAGACGCAACTGTAAATCAGCTAGACGTTGATCCTGTTGTGGAAAAGGCAGGAAAGTTGCTGCAAAAGCGTTTTGGCTTGCTGGAAGCAGCAGCAAGCGCGAGGGCTTCTCTGCACGCTGCAAACACAAAACAGAAGCACCTACACGGCGAGAGGAGACTGCCTGACACCTCCTGCACTCAGTACAGCTCTGGGCTGCTGCCAGGGCGTGTATTTCAAGGAACTAGCCACGGGGACTCTGCACTGTGCTGGGAGAGTTTCTACAAGGTGAGCAGAAGCTGTTCGCCAGCACCCGCTTGCAGCGACCGAGTTCGGCTTTCCACATTCTTCCCCGGCTCTCTTTCGCTTCTCCGCACAACCTGCGGCTGTACACAAGACGCCGCTGGCTGTGGTTCCGCGAAGCGCTGCTTTCTCGGCAAAACGCAGCTTCTCGTTCTTGACAGCTCTGCTATGCAGAAGCACAGGAAAGCCGGCAGAGCTGCTCCTCTAGCTGCTCTACGCAGACGCAACTGTAAATCAGCTAGACGTTGATCCTGTTGTGGAAAAGGCAGGAAAGTTGCTGCAAAAGCGTTTTGGCTTGCTGGAAGCAGCAGCAAGCGCGAGGGCTTCTCTGCACGCTGCAAACACAAAACAGAAGCACCTACACGGCGAGAGGAGACTGCCTGACACCTCCTGCACTCAGTACAGCTCTGGGCTGCTGCCAGGGCGTGTATTTCAAGGAACTAGCCACGGGGACTCTGCACTGTGCTGGGAGAGTTTCTACAAGGTGAGCAGAAGCTGTTCGCCAGCACCCGCTTGCAGCGACCGAGTTCGGCTTTCCACATTCTTCCCCGGCTCTCTTTCGCTTCTCCGCACAACCTGCGGCTGTACACAAGACGCCGCTGGCTGTGGTTCCGCGAAGCGCTGCTTTCTCGGCAAAACGCAGCTTCTCGTTCTTGACAGCTCTGCTATGCAGAAGCACAGGAAAGCCGGCAGAGCTGCTCCTCTAGCTGCTCTACGCAGACGCAACTGTAAATCAGCTAGACGTTGATCCTGTTGTGGAAAAGGCAGGAAAGTTGCTGCAAAAGCGTTTTGGCTTGCTGGAAGCAGCAGCAAGCGCGAGGGCTTCTCTGCACGCTGCAAACACAAAACAGAAGCACCTACACGGCGAGAGGAGACTGCCTGACACCTCCTGCACTCAGTACAGCTCTGGGCTGCTGCCAGGGCGTGTATTTCAAGGAACTAGCCACGGGGACTCTGCACTGTGCTGGGAGAGTTTCTACAAGGTGAGCAGAAGCTGTTCGCCAGCACCCGCTTGCAGCGACCGAGTTCGGCTTTCCACATTCTTCCCCGGCTCTCTTTCGCTTCTCCGCACAACCTGCGGCTGTACCCAAGACGCCGCTGGCTGTGGTTCCGCGAAGCGCTGCTTTCTCGGCAAAACGCAGCTTCTCGTTCTTGACAGCTCTGCTATGCAGAAGCACAGGAAAGCCGGCAGAGCTGCTCCTCTAGCTGCTCTACGCAGACGCAACTGTAAATCAGCTCGACGTTGATCCTGTTGTGGAAAAGGCAGGAAAGTTGCTGCAAAAGCGTTTTGGCTTGCTGGAAGCAGCAGCAAGCGCGAGGGCTTCTCTGCACGCTGCAAACACAAAACAGAAGCACCTACACGGCGAGAGGAGACTGCCTGACACCTGCTGCACTCAGTACAGCTCTGGGCTGCTGCCAGGGCGTGTATTTCAAGGAACTAGCCACGGGGACTCTGCACTGTGCTGGGAGAGTTTCTACAAGGTGAGCAGAAGCTGTTCGCCAGCACCCGCTTGCAGCGACCGAGTTCGGCTTTCCACATTCTTCCCCGGCTCTCTTTCGCTTCTCCGCACAGCCTGCGGCTGTACCCAAGGCGCCGCTGGCTGTGGTTCCGCGAAGCGCTGCTTTCTCGGCAAAACGCAGCTTCTCGTTCTTGACAGCTCTGCTATGCAGAAGCACAGGAAAGCCGGCAGAGCTGCTCCTCTAGCTGCTCTACGCAGACGCAACTGTAAATCAGCTAGACGTTGATCCTGTTGTGGAAAAGGCAGGAAAGTTGCTGCAAAAGCGTTTTGGCTTGCTGGAAGCAGCAGCAAGCGCGAGGGCTTCTCTGCACGCTGCAAACACAAAACAGAAGCACCTACACGGCGAGAGGAGACTGCCTGACACCTGCTGCACTCAGTACAGCTCTGGGCTGCTGCCAGGGCGTGTATTTCAAGGAACTAGCCACGGGGACTCTGCACTGTGCTGGGAGAGTTTCTACAAGGTGAGCAGAAGCTGTTCGCCAGCACCCGCTTGCAGCGACCGAGTTCGGCTTTCCACATTCTTCCCCGGCTCTCTTTCGCTTCTCCGCGCAACCTGCGGCTGTACCCAAGACGCCGCTGGCTGTGGTTTCGCGAAGCGCTGCTTTCTCGGCAAAACGCAGCTTCTCGTTCTTGACAGCTCTGCTATGCAGAAGCACAGGAAAGCCGGCAGAGCTGCTCCTCTAGCTGCTCTACGCAGACGCAACTGTAAATCAGCTAGACGTTGATCCTGTTGTGGAAAAGGCAGGAAAGTTGCTGCAAAAGCGTTTTGGCTTGCTGGAAGCAGCAGCAAGCGCGAGGGCTTCTCTGCACGCTGCAAACACAAAACAGAAGCACCTACACGGCGAGAGGAGACTGCCTGACACCTGCTGCACTCAGTACAGCTCTGGGCTGCTGCCAGGGCGTGTATTTCAAGGAACTAGCCACGGGGACTCTGCACTGTGCTGGGAGAGTTTCTACAAGGTGAGCAGAAGCTGTTCGCCAGCACCCGCTTGCAGCGACCGAGTTCGGCTTTCCACATTCTTCCCCGGCTCTCTTTCGCTTCTCCGCACAACCTGCGGCTGTACACAAGACGCCGCTGGCTGTGGTTCCGCGAAGCGCTGCTTTCTCGGCAAAACGCAGCTTCTCGTTCTTGACAGCTCTGCTATGCAGAAGCACAGGAAAGCCGGCAGAGCTGCTCCTCTAGCTGCTCTACGCAGACGCAACTGTAAATCAGCTAGACGTTGATCCTGTTGTGGAAAAGGCAGGAAAGTTGCTGCAAAAGCGTTTTGGCTTGCTGGAAGCAGCAGCAAGCGCGAGGGCTTCTCTGCACGCTGCAAACACAAAACAGAAGCACCTACACGGCGAGAGGAGACTGCCTGACACCTCCTGCACTCAGTACAGCTCTGGGCTGCTGCCAGGGCGTGTATTTCAAGGAACTAGCCACGGGGACTCTGCACTGTGCTGGGAGAGTTTCTACAAGGTGAGCAGAAGCTGTTCGCCAGCACCCGCTTGCAGCGACCGAGTTCGGCTTTCCACATTCTTCCCCGGCTCTCTTTCGCTTCTCCGCACAACCTGCGGCTGTACCCAAGACGCCGCTGGCTGTGGTTCCGCGAAGCGCTGCTTTCTCGGCAAAACGCAGCTTCTCGTTCTTGACAGCTCTGCTATGCAGAAGCACAGGAAAGCCGGCAGAGCTGCTCCTCTAGCTGCTCTACGCAGACGCAACTGTAAATCAGCTCGACGTTGATCCTGTTGTGGAAAAGGCAGGAAAGTTGCTGCAAAAGCGTTTTGGCTTGCTGGAAGCAGCAGCAAGCGCGAGGGCTTCTCTGCACGCTGCAAACACAAAACAGAAGCACCTACACGGCGAGAGGAGACTGCCTGACACCTGCTGCACTCAGTACAGCTCTGGGCTGCTGCCAGGGCGTGTATTTCAAGGAACTAGCCACGGGGACTCTGCACTGTGCTGGGAGAGTTTCTACAAGGTGAGCAGAAGCTGTTCGCCAGCACCCGCTTGCAGCGACCGAGTTCGGCTTTCCACATTCTTCCCCGGCTCTCTTTCGCTTCTCCGCACAGCCTGCGGCTGTACCCAAGGCGCCGCTGGCTGTGGTTCCGCGAAGCGCTGCTTTCTCGGCAAAACGCAGCTTCTCGTTCTTGACAGCTCTGCTATGCAGAAGCACAGGAAAGCCGGCAGAGCTGCTCCTCTAGCTGCTCTACGCAGACGCAACTGTAAATCAGCTAGACGTTGATCCTGTTGTGGAAAAGGCAGGAAAGTTGCTGCAAAAGCGTTTTGGCTTGCTGGAAGCAGCAGCAAGCGCGAGGGCTTCTCTGCACGCTGCAAACACAAAACAGAAGCACCTACACGGCGAGAGGAGACTGCCTGACACCTGCTGCACTCAGTACAGCTCTGGGCTGCTGCCAGGGCGTGTATTTCAAGGAACTAGCCACGGGGACTCTGCACTGTGCTGGGAGAGTTTCTACAAGGTGAGCAGAAGCTGTTCGCCAGCACCCGCTTGCAGCGACCGAGTACGGCTTTCCACATTCTTCCCCGGCTCTCTTTCGCTTCTCCGCACAACCTGCGGCTGTACCCAAGACGCCGCTGGTTGTGGTTCCGCGAAGCGCTGCTTTCTCGGCAAAACGCAGCTTCTCGTTCTTGACAGCTCTGCTATGCAGAAGCACAGGAAAGCCGGCAGAGCTGCTCCTCTAGCTGCTCTACGCAGACGCAACTGTAAATCAGCTAGACGTTGATCCTGTTGTGGAAAAGGCAGGAAAGTTGCTGCAAAAGCGTTTTGGCTTGCTGGAAGCAGCAGCAAGCGCGAGGGCTTCTCTGCACGCTGCAAACACAAAACAGAAGCACCTACACGGCGAGAGGAGACTGCCTGACACCTGCTGCACTCAGTACAGCTCTGGGCTGCTGCCAGGGCGTGTATTTCAAGGAACTAGCCACGGGGACTCTGCACTGTGCTGGGAGAGTTTCTACAAGGTGAGCAGAAGCTGTTCGCCAGCACCCGCTTGCAGCGACCGAGTTCGGCTTTCCACATTCTTCCCCGGCTCTCTTTCGCTTCTCCGCGCAACCTGCGGCTGTACCCAAGACGCCGCTGGCTGTGGTTTCGCGAAGCGCTGCTTTCTCGGCAAAACGCAGCTTCTCGTTCTTGACAGCTCTGCTATGCAGAAGCACAGGAAAGCCGGCAGAGCTGCTCCTCTAGCTGCTCTACGCAGACGCAACTGTAAATCAGCTAGATATTGATCCTGTTGTGGAAATGGCAGGAAAGTTGCTGCAAAAGCGTTTTGGCTTGCTGGAAGCAGCAGCAAGCGCGAGGGCTTCTCTGCACGCTGCAAACACAAAACAGAAGCACCTACACGGCGAGAGGAGACTGCCTGACACCTGCTGCACTCAGTACAGCTCTGGGCTGCTGCCAGGGCGTGTATTTCAAGGAACTAGCCACGGGGACTCTGCACTGTGCTGGGAGAGTTTCTACAAGGTGAGCAGAAGCTGTTCGCCAGCACCCGCTTGCAGCGACCGAGTACGGCTTTCCACATTCTTCCCCGGCTCTCTTTTCCTTCTCCGCACAACCTGCGGCTGTACCCAAGACGCCGCTGGCTGTGGTTCCGCGAAGCGCTGCTTTCTCGGCAAAACGCAGCTTCTCGTTCTTGACAGCTCTGCTATGCAGAAGCACAGGAAAGCCGGCAGAGCTGCTCCTCTAGCTGCTCTACGCAGACGCAACTGTAAATCAGCTAGACGTTGATCCTGTTGTGGAAAAGGCAGGAAAGTTGCTGCAAAAGCGTTTTGGCTTGCTGGAAGCAGCAGCAAGCGCGAGGGCTTCTCTGCACGCTGCAAACACAAAACAGAAGCACCTACACGGCGAGAGGAGACTGCCTGACACCTGCTGCACTCAGTACAGCTCTGGGCTGCTGCCAGGGCGTGTATTTCAAGGAACTAGCCACGGGGACTCTGCACTGTGCTGGGAGAGTTTCTACAAGGTGAGCAGAAGCTGTTCGCCAGCACCCGCTTGCAGCGACCGAGTTCGGCTTTCCACATTCTTCCCCGGCTCTCTTTCGCTTCTCCGCACAACCTGCGGCTGTACCCAAGACGCCGCTGGCTGTGGTTCCGCGAAGCGCTGCTTTCTCGGCAAAACGCAGCTTCTCGTTCTTGACAGCTCTGCTATGCAGAAGCACAGGAAAGCCGGCAGAGCTGCTCCTCTAGCTGCTCTACGCAGACGCAACTGTAAATCAGCTAGACGTTGATCCTGTTGTGGAAAAGGCAGGAAAGTTGCTGCAAAAGCGTTTTGGCTTGCTGGAAGCAGCAGCAAGCGCGAGGGCTTCTCTGCACGCTGCAAACACAAAACAGAAGCACCTACACGGCGAGAGGAGACTGCCTGACACCTGCTGCACTCAGTACAGCTCTGGGCTGCTGCCAGGGCGTGTATTTCAAGGAACTAGCCACGGGGACTCTGCACTGTGCTGGGAGAGTTTCTACAAGGTGAGCAGAAGCTGTTCGCCAGCACCCGCTTGCAGCGACCGAGTACGGCTTTCCACATTCTTCCCCGGCTCTCTTTCGCTTCTCCGCACAACCTGCGGCTGTACCCAAGACGCCGCTGGCTGTGGTTCCGCGAAGCGCTGCTTTCTCGGCAAAACGCAGCTTCTCGTTCTTGACAGCTCTGCTATGCAGAAGCACAGGAAAGCCGGCAGAGCTGCTCCTCTAGCTGCTCTACGCAGACGCAACTGTAAATCAGCTAGACATTGATCCTGTTGTGGAAAAGGCAGGAAAGTTGCTGCAAAAGCGTTTTGGCTTGCTGGAAGCAGCAGCAAGCGCGAGGGCTTCTCTGCACGCTGCAAACACAAAACAGAAGCACCTACACGGCGAGAGGAGACTGCCTGACACCTGCTGCACTCAGTACAGCTCTGGGCTGCTGCCAGGGCGTGTATTTCAAGGAACTAGCCACGGGGACTCTGCACTGTGCTGGGAGAGTTTCTACAAGGTGAGCAGAAGCTGTTCGCCAGCACCCGCTTGCAGCGACCGAGTTCGGCTTTCCACATTCTTCCCCGGCTCTCTTTCGCTTCTCCGCGCAACCTGCGGCTGTACCCAAGACGCCGCTGGCTGTGGTTTCGCGAAGCGCTGCTTTCTCGGCAAAACGCAGCTTCTCGTTCTTGACAGCTCTGCTATGCAGAAGCACAGGAAAGCCGGCAGAGCTGCTCCTCTAGCTGCTCTACGCAGACGCAACTGTAAATCAGCTCGACGTTGATCCTGTTGTGGAAAAGGCAGGAAAGTTGCTGCAAAAGCGTTTTGGCTTGCTGGAAGCAGCAGCAAGCGCGAGGGCTTCTCTGCACGCTGCAAACACAAAACAGAAGCACCTACACGGCGAGAGGAGACTGCCTGACACCTCCTGCACTCAGTACAGCTCTGGGCTGCTGCCAGGGCGTGTATTTCAAGGAACTAGCCACGGGGACTCTGCACTGTGCTGGGAGAGTTTCTACAAGGTGAGCAGAAGCTGTTCGCCAGCACCCGCTTGCAGCGACCGAGTTCGGCTTTCCACATTCTTCCCCGGCTCTCTTTCGCTTCTCCGCACAACCTGCGGCTGTACCCAAGACGCCGCTGGCTGTGGTTCCGCGAAGCGCTGCTTTCTCGGCAAAACGCAGCTTCTCGTTCTTGACAGCTCTGCTATGCAGAAGCACAGGAAAGCCGGCAGAGCTGCTCCTCTAGCTGCTCTACGCAGACGCAACTGTAAATCAGCTCGACGTTGATCCTGTTGTGGAAAAGGCAGGAAAGTTGCTGCAAAAGCGTTTTGGCTTGCTGGAAGCAGCAGCAAGCGCGAGGGCTTCTCTGCACGCTGCAAACACAAAACAGAAGCACCTACACGGCGAGAGGAGACTGCCTGACACCTGCTGCACTCAGTACAGCTCTGGGCTGCTGCCAGGGCGTGTATTTCAAGGAACTAGCCACGGGGACTCTGCACTGTGCTGGGAGAGTTTCTACAAGGTGAGCAGAAGCTGTTCGCCAGCACCCGCTTGCAGCGACCGAGTTCGGCTTTCCACATTCTTCCCCGGCTCTCTTTCGCTTCTCCGCACAGCCTGCGGCTGTACCCAAGGCGCCGCTGGCTGTGGTTCCGCGAAGCGCTGCTTTCTCGGCAAAACGCAGCTTCTCGTTCTTGACAGCTCTGCTATGCAGAAGCACAGGAAAGCCGGCAGAGCTGCTCCTCTAGCTGCTCTACGCAGACGCAACTGTAAATCAGCTAGACGTTGATCCTGTTGTGGAAAAGGCAGGAAAGTTGCTGCAAAAGCGTTTTGGCTTGCTGGAAGCAGCAGCAAGCGCGAGGGCTTCTCTGCACGCTGCAAACACAAAACAGAAGCACCTACACGGCGAGAGGAGACTGCCTGACACCTGCTGCACTCAGTACAGCTCTGGGCTGCTGCCAGGGCGTGTATTTCAAGGAACTAGCCACGGGGACTCTGCACTGTGCTGGGAGAGTTTCTACAAGGTGAGCAGAAGCTGTTCGCCAGCACCCGCTTGCAGCGACCGAGTACGGCTTTCCACATTCTTCCCCGGCTCTCTTTCGCTTCTCCGCACAACCTGCGGCTGTACCCAAGACGCCGCTGGTTGTGGTTCCGCGAAGCGCTGCTTTCTCGGCAAAACGCAGCTTCTCGTTCTTGACAGCTCTGCTATGCAGAAGCACAGGAAAGCCGGCAGAGCTGCTCCTCTAGCTGCTCTACGCAGACGCAACTGTAAATCAGCTAGACGTTGATCCTGTTGTGGAAAAGGCAGGAAAGTTGCTGCAAAAGCGTTTTGGCTTGCTGGAAGCAGCAGCAAGCGCGAGGGCTTCTCTGCACGCTGCAAACACAAAACAGAAGCACCTACACGGCGAGAGGAGACTGCCTGACACCTGCTGCACTCAGTACAGGTCTGGGCTGCTGCCAGGGCGTGTATTTCAAGGAACTAGCCACGGGGACTCTGCACTGTGCTGGGAGAGTTTCTACAAGGTGAGCAGAAGCTGTTCGCCAGCACCCGCTTGCAGCGACCGAGTTCGGCTTTCCACATTCTTCCCCGGCTCTCTTTCGCTTCTCCGCACAACCTGCGGCTGTACCCAAGACGCCGCTGGCTGTGGTTCCGCGAAGCGCTGCTTTCTCGGCAAAACGCAGCTTCTCGTTCTTGACAGCTCTGCTATGCAGAAGCACAGGAAAGCCGGCAGAGCTGCTCCTCTAGCTGCTCTACGCAGACGCAACTGTAAATCAGCTAGACGTTGATCCTGTTGTGGAAAAGGCAGGAAAGTTGCTGCAAAAGCGTTTTGGCTTGCTGGAAGCAGCAGCAAGCGCGAGGGCTTCTCTGCACGCTGCAAACACAAAACAGAAGCACCTACACGGCGAGAGGAGACTGCCTGACACCTGCTGCACTCAGTACAGCTCTGGGCTGCTGCCAGGGCGTGTATTTCAAGGAACTAGCCACGGGGACTCTGCACTGTGCTGGGAGAGTTTCTACAAGGTGAGCAGAAGCTGTTCGCCAGCACCCGCTTGCAGCGACCGAGTTCGGCTTTCCACATTCTTCCCCGGCTCTCTTTCGCTTCTCCGCACAACCTGCGGCTGTACCCAAGACGCCGCTGGCTGTGGTTCCGCGAAGCGCTGCTTTCTCGGCAAAACGCAGCTTCTCGTTCTTGACAGCTCTGCTATGCAGAAGCACAGGAAAGCCGGCAGAGCTGCTCCTCTAGCTGCTCTACGCAGACGCAACTGTAAATCAGCTAGACATTGATCCTGTTGTGGAAAAGGCAGGAAAGTTGCTGCAAAAGCGTTTTGGCTTGCTGGAAGCAGCAGCAAGCGCGAGGGCTTCTCTGCACGCTGCAAACACAAAACAGAAGCACCTACACGGCGAGAGGAGACTGCCTGACACCTGCTGCACTCAGTACAGCTCTGGGCTGCTGCCAGGGCGTGTATTTCAAGGAACTAGCCACGGGGACTCTGCACTGTGCTGGGAGAGTTTCTACAAGGTGAGCAGAAGCTGTTCGCCAGCACCCGCTTGCAGCGACCGAGTTCGGCTTTCCACATTCTTCCCCGGCTCTCTTTCGCTTCTCCGCACAACCTGCGGCTGTACCCAAGACGCCGCTGGCTGTGGTTCCGCGAAGCGCTGCTTTCTCGGCAAAACGCAGCTTCTCGTTCTTAACAGCTCTGCTATGCAGAAGCACAGGAAAGCCGGCAGAGCTGCTCCTCTAGCTGCTCTACGCAGACGCAACTGTAAATCAGCTAGACGTTGATCCTGTTGTGGAAATGGCAGGAAAGTTGCTGCAAAAGCGTTTTGGCTTGCTGGAAGCAGCAGCAAGCGCGAGGGCTTCTCTGCACGCTGCAAACACAAAACAGAAGCACCTACACGGCGAGAGGAGACTGCCTGACACCTGCTGCACTCAGTACAGGTCTGGGCTGCTGCCAGGGCGTGTATTTCAAGGAACTAGCCACGGGGACTCTGCACTGTGCTGGGAGAGTTTCTACAAGGTGAGCAGAAGCTGTTCGCCAGCACCCGCTTGCAGCGACCGAGTTCGGCTTTCCGCATTCTTCCCCGGCTCTCTTTCGCTTCTCCGCACAACCTGCGGCTGTACCCAAGACGCCGCTGGCTGTGGTTCCGCGAAGCGCTGCTTTCTCGGCAAAACGCAGCTTCTCGTTCTTGACAGCTCTGCTATGCAGAAGCACAGGAAAGCCGGCAGAGCTGCTCCTCTAGCTGCTCTACGCAGACGCAACTGTAAATCAGCTAGACATTGATCCTGTTGTGGAAAAGGCAGGAAAGTTGCTGCAAAAGCGTTTTGGCTTGCTGGAAGCAGCAGCAAGCGCGAGGGCTTCTCTGCACGCTGCAAACACAAAACAGAAGCACCTACACGGCGAGAGGAGACTGCCTGACACCTGCTGCACTCAGTACAGCTCTGGGCTGCTGCCAGGGCGTGTATTTCAAGGAACTAGCCACGGGGACTCTGCACTGTGCTGGGAGAGTTTCTACAAGGTGAGCAGAAGCTGTTCGCCAGCACCCGCTTGCAGCGACCGAGTTCGGCTTTCCACATTCTTCCCCGGCTCTCTTTCGCTTCTCCGCGCAACCTGCGGCTGTACCCAAGACGCCGCTGGCTGTGGTTCCGCGAAGCGCTGCTTTCTCGGCAAAACGCAGCTTCTCGTTCTTGACAGCTCTGCTATGCAGAAGCACAGGAAAGCCGGCAGAGCTGCTCCTCTAGCTGCTCTACGCAGACGCAACTGTAAATCAGCTAGACGTTGATCCTGTTGTGGAAAAGGCAGGAAAGTTGCTGCAAAAGCGTTTTGGCTTGCTGGAAGCAGCAGCAAGCGCGAGGGCTTCTCTGCACGCTGCAAACACAAAACAGAAGCACCTACACGGCGAGAGGAGACTGCCTGACACCTGCTGCACTCAGTACAGGTCTGGGCTGCTGCCAGGGCGTGTATTTCAAGGAACTAGCCACGGGGACTCTGCACTGTGCTGGGAGAGTTTCTACAAGGTGAGCAGAAGCTGTTCGCCAGCACCCGCTTGCAGCGACCGAGTTCGGCTTTCCACATTCTTCCCCGGCTCTCTTTCGCTTCTCCGCGCAACCTGCGGCTGTACCCAAGACGCCGCTGGCTGTGGTTCCGCGAAGCGCTGCTTTCTCGGCAAAACGCAGCTTCTCGTTCTTGACAGCTCTGCTATGCAGAAGCACAGGAAAGCCGGCAGAGCTGCTCCTCTAGCTGCTCTACGCAGACGCAACTGTAAATCAGCTAGACGTTGATCCTGTTGTGGAAAAGGCAGGAAAGTTGCTGCAAAAGCGTTTTGGCTTGCTGGAAGCAGCAGCAAGCGCGAGGGCTTCTCTGCACGCTGCAAACACAAAACAGAAGCACCTACACGGCGAGAGGAGACTGCCTGACACCTGCTGCACTCAGTACAGCTCTGGGCTGCTGCCAGGGCGTGTATTTCAAGGAACTAGCCACGGGGACTCTGCACTGTGCTGGGAGAGTTTCTACAAGGTGAGCAGAAGCTGTTCGCCAGCACCCGCTTGCAGCGACCGAGTTCGGCTTTCCGCATTCTTCCCCGGCTCTCTTTCGCTTCTCCGCACAACCTGCGGCTGTACCCAAGACGCCGCTGGCTGTGGTTCCGCGAAGCGCTGCTTTCTCGGCAAAACGCAGCTTCTCGTTCTTGACAGCTCTGCTATGCAGAAGCACAGGAAAGCCGGCAGAGCTGCTCCTCTAGCTGCTCTACGCAGACGCAACTGTAAATCAGCTCGACGTTGATCCTGTTGTGGAAATGGCAGGAAAGTTGCTGCAAAAGCGTTTTGGCTTGCTGGAAGCAGCAGCAAGCGCGAGGGCTTCTCTGCACGCTGCAAACACAAAACAGAAGCACCTACACGGCGAGAGGAGACTGCCTGACACCTGCTGCACTCAGTACAGCTCTGGGCTGCTGCCAGGGCGTGTATTTCAAGGAACTAGCCACGGGGACTCTGCACTGTGCTGGGAGAGTTTCTACAAGGTGAGCAGAAGCTGTTCGCCAGCACCCGCTTGCAGCGACCGAGTTCGGCTTTCCACATTCTTCCCCGGCTCTCTTTCGCTTCTCCGCACAACCTGCGGCTGTACCCAAGACGCCGCTGGCTGTGGTTCCGCGAAGCGCTGCTTTCTCGGCAAAACGCAGCTTCTCGTTCTTGACAGCTCTGCTATGCAGAAGCACAGGAAAGCCGGCAGAGCTGCTCCTCTAGCTGCTCTACGCAGACGCAACTGTAAATCAGCTCGACGTTGATCCTGTTGTGGAAATGGCAGGAAAGTTGCTGCAAAAGCGTTTTGGCTTGCTGGAAGCAGCAGCAAGCGCGAGGGCTTCTCTGCACGCTGCAAACACAAAACAGAAGCACCTACACGGCGAGAGGAGACTGCCTGACACCTGCTGCACTCAGTACAGCTCTGGGCTGCTGCCAGGGCGTGTATTTCAAGGAACTAGCCACGGGGACTCTGCACTGTGCTGGGAGAGTTTCTACAAGGTGAGCAGAAGCTGTTCGCCAGCACCCGCTTGCAGCGACCGAGTTCGGCTTTCCACATTCTTCCCCGGCTCTCTTTCGCTTCTCCGCACAACCTGCGGCTGTACCCAAGACGCCGCTGGCTGTGGTTCCGCGAAGCGCTGCTTTCTCGGCAAAACGCAGCTTCTCGTTCTTGACAGCTCTGCTATGCAGAAGCACAGGAAAGCCGGCAGAGCTGCTCCTCTAGCTGCTCTACGCAGACGCAACTGTAAATCAGCTCGACGTTGATCCTGTTGTGGAAAAGGCAGGAAAGTTGCTGCAAAAGCGTTTTGGCTTGCTGGAAGCAGCAGCAAGCGCGAGGGCTTCTCTGCACGCTGCAAACACAAAACAGAAGCACCTACACGGCGAGAGGAGACTGCCTGACACCTGCTGCACTCAGTACAGCTCTGGGCTGCTGCCAGGGCGTGTATTTCAAGGAACTAGCCACGGGGACTCTGCACTGTGCTGGGAGAGTTTCTACAAGGTGAGCAGAAGCTGTTCGCCAGCACCCGCTTGCAGCGACCGAGTTCGGCTTTCCGCATTCTTCCCCGGCTCTCTTTCGCTTCTCCGCACAACCTGCGGCTGTACCCAAGACGCCGCTGGCTGTGTTTCCGCGAAGCGCTGCTTTCTCGGCAAAACGCAGCTTCTCGTTCTTGACAGCTCTGCTATGCAGAAGCACAGGAAAGCCGGCAGAGCTGCTCCTCTAGCTGCTCTACGCAGACGCAACTGTAAATCAGCTAGACATTGATCCTGTTGTGGAAAAGGCAGGAAAGTTGCTGCAAAAGCGTTTTGGCTTGCTGGAAGCAGCAGCAAGCGCGAGGGCTTCTCTGCACGCTGCAAACACAAAACAGAAGCACCTACACGGCGAGAGGAGACTGCCTGACACCTGCTGCACTCAGTACAGGTCTGGGCTGCTGCCAGGGCGTGTATTTCAAGGAACTAGCCACGGGGACTCTGCACTGTGCTGGGAGAGTTTCTACAAGGTGAGCAGAAGCTGTTCGCCAGCACCCGCTTGCAGCGACCGAGTTCGGCTTTCCACATTCTTCCCCGGCTCTCTTTCGCTTCTCCGCGCAACCTGCGGCTGTACCCAAGACGCCGCTGGCTGTGGTTTCGCGAAGCGCTGCTTTCTCGGCAAAACGCAGCTTCTCGTTCTTGACAGCTCTGCTATGCAGAAGCACAGGAAAGCCGGCAGAGCTGCTCCTCTAGCTGCTCTACGCAGACGCAACTGTAAATCAGCTAGACGTTGATCCTGTTGTGGAAAAGGCAGGAAAGTTGCTGCAAAAGCGTTTTGGCTTGCTGGAAGCAGCAGCAAGCGCGAGGGCTTCTCTGCACGCTGCAAACACAAAACAGAAGCACCTACACGGCGAGAGGAGACTGCCTGACACCTGCTGCACTCAGTACAGCTCTGGGCTGCTGCCAGGGCGTGTATTTCAAGGAACTAGCCACGGGGACTCTGCACTGTGCTGGGAGAGTTTCTACAAGGTGAGCAGAAGCTGTTCGCCAGCACCCGCTTGCAGCGACCGAGTTCGGCTTTCCACATTCTTCCCCGGCTCTCTTTCGCTTCTCCGCACAACCTGCGGCTGTACCCAAGACGCCGCTGGCTGTGGTTCCGCGAAGCGCTGCTTTCTCGGCAAAACGCAGCTTCTCGTTCTTGACAGCTCTGCTATGCAGAAGCACAGGAAAGCCGGCAGAGCTGCTCCTCTAGCTGCTCTACGCAGACGCAACTGTAAATCAGCTAGACGTTGATCCTGTTGTGGAAAAGGCAGGAAAGTTGCTGCAAAAGCGTTTTGGCTTGCTGGAAGCAGCAGCAAGCGCGAGGGCTTCTCTGCACGCTGCAAACACAAAACAGAAGCACCTACACGGCGAGAGGAGACTGCCTGACACCTGCTGCACTCAGTACAGCTCTGGGCTGCTGCCAGGGCGTGTATTTCAAGGAACTAGCCACGGGGACTCTGCACTGTGCTGGGAGAGTTTCTACAAGGTGAGCAGAAGCTGTTCGCCAGCACCCGCTTGCAGCGACCGAGTTCGGCTTTCCACATTCTTCCCCGGCTCTCTTTTCCTTCTCCGCACAACCTGCGGCTGTACCCAAGACGCCGCTGGCTGTGGTTCCGCGAAGCGCTGCTTTCTCGGCAAAACGCAGCTTCTCGTTCTTGACAGCTCTGCTATGCAGAAGCACAGGAAAGCCGGCAGAGCTGCTCCTCTAGCTGCTCTACGCAGACGCAACTGTAAATCAGCTAGACGTTGATCCTGTTGTGGAAAAGGCAGGAAAGTTGCTGCAAAAGCGTTTTGGCTTGCTGGAAGCAGCAGCAAGCGCGAGGGCTTCTCTGCACGCTGCAAACACAAAACAGAAGCACCTACACGGCGAGAGGAGACTGCCTGACACCTGCTGCACTCAGTACAGCTCTGGGCTGCTGCCAGGGCGTGTATTTCAAGGAACTAGCCACGGGGACTCTGCACTGTGCTGGGAGAGTTTCTACAAGGTGAGCAGAAGCTGTTCGCCAGCACCCGCTTGCAGCGACCGAGTTCGGCTTTCCGCATTCTTCCCCGGCTCTCTTTCGCTTCTCCGCACAACCTGCGGCTGTACCCAAGACGCCGCTGGCTGTGGTTCCGCGAAGCGCTGCTTTCTCGGCAAAACGCAGCTTCTCGTTCTTGACAGCTCTGCTATGCAGAAGCACAGGAAAGCCGGCAGAGCTGCTCCTCTAGCTGCTCTACGCAGACGCAACTGTAAATCAGCTAGACGTTGATCCTGTTGTGGAAAAGGCAGGAAAGTTGCTGCAAAAGCGTTTTGGCTTGCTGGAAGCAGCAGCAAGCGCGAGGGCTTCTCTGCACGCTGCAAACACAAAACAGAAGCACCTACACGGCGAGAGGAGACTGCCTGACACCTGCTGCACTCAGTACAGCTCTGGGCTGCTGCCAGGGCGTGTATTTCAAGGAACTAGCCACGGGGACTCTGCACTGTGCTGGGAGAGTTTCTACAAGGTGAGCAGAAGCTGTTCGCCAGCACCCGCTTGCAGCGACCGAGTACGGCTTTCCACATTCTTCCCCGGCTCTCTTTCGCTTCTCCGCACAACCTGCGGCTGTACCCAAGACGCCGCTGGCTGTGGTTCCGCGAAGCGCTGCTTTCTCGGCAAAACGCAGCTTCTCGTTCTTGACAGCTCTGCTATGCAGAAGCACAGGAAAGCCGGCAGAGCTGCTCCTCTAGCTGCTCTACGCAGACGCAACTGTAAATCAGCTAGACATTGATCCTGTTGTGGAAAAGGCAGGAAAGTTGCTGCAAAAGCGTTTTGGCTTGCTGGAAGCAGCAGCAAGCGCGAGGGCTTCTCTGCACGCTGCAAACACAAAACAGAAGCACCTACACGGCGAGAGGAGACTGCCTGACACCTGCTGCACTCAGTACAGCTCTGGGCTGCTGCCAGGGCGTGTATTTCAAGGAACTAGCCACGGGGACTCTGCACTGTGCTGGGAGAGTTTCTACAAGGTGAGCAGAAGCTGTTCGCCAGCACCCGCTTGCAGCGACCGAGTTCGGCTTTCCACATTCTTCCCCGGCTCTCTTTCGCTTCTCCGCGCAACCTGCGGCTGTACCCAAGACGCCGCTGGCTGTGGTTTCGCGAAGCGCTGCTTTCTCGGCAAAACGCAGCTTCTCGTTCTTGACAGCTCTGCTATGCAGAAGCACAGGAAAGCCGGCAGAGCTGCTCCTCTAGCTGCTCTACGCAGACGCAACTGTAAATCAGCTCGACGTTGATCCTGTTGTGGAAAAGGCAGGAAAGTTGCTGCAAAAGCGTTTTGGCTTGCTGGAAGCAGCAGCAAGCGCGAGGGCTTCTCTGCACGCTGCAAACACAAAACAGAAGCACCTACACGGCGAGAGGAGACTGCCTGACACCTGCTGCACTCAGTACAGCTCTGGGCTGCTGCCAGGGCGTGTATTTCAAGGAACTAGCCACGGGGACTCTGCACTGTGCTGGGAGAGTTTCTACAAGGTGAGCAGAAGCTGTTCGCCAGCACCCGCTTGCAGCGACCGAGTTCGGCTTTCCACATTCTTCCCCGGCTCTCTTTCGCTTCTCCGCACAACCTGCGGCTGTACCCAAGACGCCGCTGGCTGTGGTTCCGCGAAGCGCTGCTTTCTCGGCAAAACGCAGCTTCTCGTTCTTGACAGCTCTGCTATGCAGAAGCACAGGAAAGCCGGCAGAGCTGCTCCTCTAGCTGCTCTACGCAGACGCAACTGTAAATCAGCTCGACGTTGATCCTGTTGTGGAAATGGCAGGAAAGTTGCTGCAAAAGCGTTTTGGCTTGCTGGAAGCAGCAGCAAGCGCGAGGGCTTCTCTGCACGCTGCAAACACAAAACAGAAGCACCTACACGGCGAGAGGAGACTGCCTGACACCTGCTGCACTCAGTACAGGTCTGGGCTGCTGCCAGGGCGTGTATTTCAAGGAACTAGCCACGGGGACTCTGCACTGTGCTGGGAGAGTTTCTACAAGGTGAGCAGAAGCTGTTCGCCAGCACCCGCTTGCAGCGACCGAGTTCGGCTTTCCACATTCTTCCCCGGCTCTCTTTCGCTTCTCCGCACAACCTGCGGCTGTACCCAAGACGCCGCTGGCTGTGGTTCCGCGAAGCGCTGCTTTCTCGGCAAAACGCAGCTTCTCGTTCTTGACAGCTCTGCTATGCAGAAGCACAGGAAAGCCGGCAGAGCTGCTCCTCTAGCTGCTCTACGCAGACGCAACTGTAAATCAGCTAGACGTTGATCCTGTTGTGGAAAAGGCAGGAAAGTTGCTGCAAAAGCGTTTTGGCTTGCTGGAAGCAGCAGCAAGCGCGAGGGCTTCTCTGCACGCTGCAAACACAAAACAGAAGCACCTACACGGCGAGAGGAGACTGCCTGACACCTGCTGCACTCAGTACAGCTCTGGGCTGCTGCCAGGGCGTGTATTTCAAGGAACTAGCCACGGGGACTCTGCACTGTGCTGGGAGAGTTTCTACAAGGTGAGCAGAAGCTGTTCGCCAGCACCCGCTTGCAGCGACCGAGTTCGGCTTTCCACATTCTTCCCCGGCTCTCTTTCGCTTCTCCGCACAGCCTGCGGCTGTACCCAAGACGCCGCTGGCTGTGGTTCCGCGAAGCGCTGCTTTCTCGGCAAAACGCAGCTTCTCGTTCTTGACAGCTCTGCTATGCAGAAGCACAGGAAAGCCGCAGAGCTGCTCCTCTAGCTGCTCTACGCAGACGCAACTGTAAATCAGCTCGACGTTGATCCTGTTGTGGAAAAGGCAGGAAAGTTGCTGCAAAAGCGTTTTGGCTTGCTGGAAGCAGCAGCAAGCGCGGGGGCTTCTCTGCACGCTGCAAACACAAAACAGAAGCACCTACACGGCGAGAGGAGACTGCCTGACACCTGCTGCACTCAGTACAGCTCTGGGCTGCTGCCAGGGCGTGTATTTCAAGGAACTAGCCACGGGGACTCTGCACTGTGCTGGGAGAGTTTCTACAAGGTGAGCAGAAGCTGTTCGCCAGCACCCGCTTGCAGCGACCGAGTTCGGCTTTCCACATTCTTCCCCGGCTCTCTTTCGCTTCTCCGCACAACCTGCGGCTGTACCCAAGACGCCGCTGGCTGTGGTTCCGCGAAGCGCTGCTTTCTCGGCAAAACGCAGCTTCTCGTTCTTAACAGCTCTGCTATGCAGAAGCACAGGAAAGCCGGCAGAGCTGCTCCTCTAGCTGCTCTACGCAGACGCAACTGTAAATCAGCTAGACGTTGATCCTGTTGTGGAAATGGCAGGAAAGTTGCTGCAAAAGCGTTTTGGCTTGCTGGAAGCAGCAGCAAGCGCGAGGGCTTCTCTGCACGCTGCAAACACAAAACAGAAGCACCTACACGGCGAGAGGAGACTGCCTGACACCTGCTGCACTCAGTACAGCTCTGGGCTGCTGCCAGGGCGTGTATTTCAAGGAACTAGCCACGGGGACTCTGCACTGTGCTGGGAGAGTTTCTACAAGGTGAGCAGAAGCTGTTCGCCAGCACCCGCTTGCAGCGACCGAGTTCGGCTTTCCGCATTCTTCCCCGGCTCTCTTTCGCTTCTCCGCACAACCTGCGGCTGTACCCAAGACGCCGCTGGCTGTGGTTCCGCGAAGCGCTGCTTTCTCGGCAAAACGCAGCTTCTCGTTCTTGACAGCTCTGCTATGCAGAAGCACAGGAAAGCCGGCAGAGCTGCTCCTCTAGCTGCTCTACGCAGACGCAACTGTAAATCAGCTAGACATTGATCCTGTTGTGGAAAAGGCAGGAAAGTTGCTGCAAAAGCGTTTTGGCTTGCTGGAAGCAGCAGCAAGCGCGAGGGCTTCTCTGCACGCTGCAAACACAAAACAGAAGCACCTACACGGCGAGAGGAGACTGCCTGACACCTGCTGCACTCAGTACAGCTCTGGGCTGCTGCCAGGGCGTGTATTTCAAGGAACTAGCCACGGGGACTCTGCACTGTGCTGGGAGAGTTTCTACAAGGTGAGCAGAAGCTGTTCGCCAGCACCCGCTTGCAGCGACCGAGTTCGGCTTTCCACATTCTTCCCCGGCTCTCTTTCGCTTCTCCGCGCAACCTGCGGCTGTACCCAAGACGCCGCTGGCTGTGGTTCCGCGAAGCGCTGCTTTCTCGGCAAAACGCAGCTTCTCGTTCTTGACAGCTCTGCTATGCAGAAGCACAGGAAAGCCGGCAGAGCTGCTCCTCTAGCTGCTCTACGCAGACGCAACTGTAAATCAGCTAGATATTGATCCTGTTGTGGAAATGGCAGGAAAGTTGCTGCAAAAGCGTTTTGGCTTGCTGGAAGCAGCAGCAAGCGCGAGGGCTTCTCTGCACGCTGCAAACACAAAACAGAAGCACCTACACGGCGAGAGGAGACTGCCTGACACCTGCTGCACTCAGTACAGCTCTGGGCTGCTGCCAGGGCGTGTATTTCAAGGAACTAGCCACGGGGACTCTGCACTGTGCTGGGAGAGTTTCTACAAGGTGAGCAGAAGCTGTTCGCCAGCACCCGCTTGCAGCGACCGAGTTCGGCTTTCCACATTCTTCCCCGGCTCTCTTTCGCTTCTCCGCACAACCTGCGGCTGTACCCAAGACGCCGCTGGCTGTGGTTCCGCGAAGCGCTGCTTTCTCGGCAAAACGCAGCTTCTCGTTCTTGACAGCTCTGCTATGCAGAAGCACAGGAAAGCCGGCAGAGCTGCTCCTCTAGCTGCTCTACGCAGACGCAACTGTAAATCAGCTAGACGTTGATCCTGTTGTGGAAAAGGCAGGAAAGTTGCTGCAAAAGCGTTTTGGCTTGCTGGAAGCAGCAGCAAGCGCGAGGGCTTCTCTGCACGCTGCAAACACAAAACAGAAGCACCTACACGGCGAGAGGAGACTGCCTGACACCTGCTGCACTCAGTACAGCTCTGGGCTGCTGCCAGGGCGTGTATTTCAAGGAACTAGCCACGGGGACTCTGCACTGTGCTGGGAGAGTTTCTACAAGGTGAGCAGAAGCTGTTCGCCAGCACCCGCTTGCAGCGACCGAGTACGGCTTTCCACATTCTTCCCCGGCTCTCTTTCGCTTCTCCGCACAACCTGCGGCTGTACCCAAGACGCCGCTGGCTGTGGTTCCGCGAAGCGCTGCTTTCTCGGCAAAACGCAGCTTCTCGTTCTTGACAGCTCTGCTATGCAGAAGCACAGGAAAGCCGGCAGAGCTGCTCCTCTAGCTGCTCTACGCAGACGCAACTGTAAATCAGCTAGACATTGATCCTGTTGTGGAAAAGGCAGGAAAGTTGCTGCAAAAGCGTTTTGGCTTGCTGGAAGCAGCAGCAAGCGCGAGGGCTTCTCTGCACGCTGCAAACACAAAACAGAAGCACCTACACGGCGAGAGGAGACTGCCTGACACCTGCTGCACTCAGTACAGCTCTGGGCTGCTGCCAGGGCGTGTATTTCAAGGAACTAGCCACGGGGACTCTGCACTGTGCTGGGAGAGTTTCTACAAGGTGAGCAGAAGCTGTTCGCCAGCACCCGCTTGCAGCGACCGAGTTCGGCTTTCCACATTCTTCCCCGGCTCTCTTTCGCTTCTCCGCGCAACCTGCGGCTGTACCCAAGACGCCGCTGGCTGTGGTTCCGCGAAGCGCTGCTTTCTCGGCAAAACGCAGCTTCTCGTTCTTGACAGCTCTGCTATGCAGAAGCACAGGAAAGCCGGCAGAGCTGCTCCTCTAGCTGCTCTACGCAGACGCAACTGTAAATCAGCTCGACGTTGATCCTGTTGTGGAAATGGCAGGAAAGTTGCTGCAAAAGCGTTTTGGCTTGCTGGAAGCAGCAGCAAGCGCGAGGGCTTCTCTGCACGCTGCAAACACAAAACAGAAGCACCTACACGGCGAGAGGAGACTGCCTGACACCTGCTGCACTCAGTACAGGTCTGGGCTGCTGCCAGGGCGTGTATTTCAAGGAACTAGCCACGGGGACTCTGCACTGTGCTGGGAGAGTTTCTACAAGGTGAGCAGAAGCTGTTCGCCAGCACCCGCTTGCAGCGACCGAGTTCGGCTTTCCACATTCTTCCCCGGCTCTCTTTCGCTTCTCCGCACAACCTGCGGCTGTACCCAAGACGCCGCTGGCTGTGGTTCCGCGAAGCGCTGCTTTCTCGGCAAAACGCAGCTTCTCGTTCTTGACAGCTCTGCTATGCAGAAGCACAGGAAAGCCGGCAGAGCTGCTCCTCTAGCTGCTCTACGCAGACGCAACTGTAAATCAGCTAGACGTTGATCCTGTTGTGGAAAAGGCAGGAAAGTTGCTGCAAAAGCGTTTTGGCTTGCTGGAAGCAGCAGCAAGCGCGAGGGCTTCTCTGCACGCTGCAAACACAAAACAGAAGCACCTACACGGCGAGAGGAGACTGCCTGACACCTGCTGCACTCAGTACAGCTCTGGGCTGCTGCCAGGGCGTGTATTTCAAGGAACTAGCCACGGGGACTCTGCACTGTGCTGGGAGAGTTTCTACAAGGTGAGCAGAAGCTGTTCGCCAGCACCCGCTTGCAGCGACCGAGTTCGGCTTTCCACATTCTTCCCCGGCTCTCTTTCGCTTCTCCGCACAGCCTGCGGCTGTACCCAAGACGCCGCTGGCTGTGGTTCCGCGAAGCGCTGCTTTCTCGGCAAAACGCAGCTTCTCGTTCTTGACAGCTCTGCTATGCAGAAGCACAGGAAAGCCGCAGAGCTGCTCCTCTAGCTGCTCTACGCAGACGCAACTGTAAATCAGCTCGACGTTGATCCTGTTGTGGAAAAGGCAGGAAAGTTGCTGCAAAAGCGTTTTGGCTTGCTGGAAGCAGCAGCAAGCGCGGGGGCTTCTCTGCACGCTGCAAACACAAAACAGAAGCACCTACACGGCGAGAGGAGACTGCCTGACACCTGCTGCACTCAGTACAGCTCTGGGCTGCTGCCAGGGCGTGTATTTCAAGGAACTAGCCACGGGGACTCTGCACTGTGCTGGGAGAGTTTCTACAAGGTGAGCAGAAGCTGTTCGCCAGCACCCGCTTGCAGCGACCGAGTTCGGCTTTCCACATTCTTCCCCGGCTCTCTTTCGCTTCTCCGCACAACCTGCGGCTGTACCCAAGACGCCGCTGGCTGTGGTTCCGCGAAGCGCTGCTTTCTCGGCAAAACGCAGCTTCTCGTTCTTAACAGCTCTGCTATGCAGAAGCACAGGAAAGCCGGCAGAGCTGCTCCTCTAGCTGCTCTACGCAGACGCAACTGTAAATCAGCTAGACGTTGATCCTGTTGTGGAAATGGCAGGAAAGTTGCTGCAAAAGCGTTTTGGCTTGCTGGAAGCAGCAGCAAGCGCGAGGGCTTCTCTGCACGCTGCAAACACAAAACAGAAGCACCTACACGGCGAGAGGAGACTGCCTGACACCTGCTGCACTCAGTACAGCTCTGGGCTGCTGCCAGGGCGTGTATTTCAAGGAACTAGCCACGGGGACTCTGCACTGTGCTGGGAGAGTTTCTACAAGGTGAGCAGAAGCTGTTCGCCAGCACCCGCTTGCAGCGACCGAGTTCGGCTTTCCGCATTCTTCCCCGGCTCTCTTTCGCTTCTCCGCACAACCTGCGGCTGTACCCAAGACGCCGCTGGCTGTGGTTCCGCGAAGCGCTGCTTTCTCGGCAAAACGCAGCTTCTCGTTCTTGACAGCTCTGCTATGCAGAAGCACAGGAAAGCCGGCAGAGCTGCTCCTCTAGCTGCTCTACGCAGACGCAACTGTAAATCAGCTAGACATTGATCCTGTTGTGGAAAAGGCAGGAAAGTTGCTGCAAAAGCGTTTTGGCTTGCTGGAAGCAGCAGCAAGCGCGAGGGCTTCTCTGCACGCTGCAAACACAAAACAGAAGCACCTACACGGCGAGAGGAGACTGCCTGACACCTGCTGCACTCAGTACAGCTCTGGGCTGCTGCCAGGGCGTGTATTTCAAGGAACTAGCCACGGGGACTCTGCACTGTGCTGGGAGAGTTTCTACAAGGTGAGCAGAAGCTGTTCGCCAGCACCCGCTTGCAGCGACCGAGTTCGGCTTTCCACATTCTTCCCCGGCTCTCTTTCGCTTCTCCGCGCAACCTGCGGCTGTACCCAAGACGCCGCTGGCTGTGGTTCCGCGAAGCGCTGCTTTCTCGGCAAAACGCAGCTTCTCGTTCTTGACAGCTCTGCTATGCAGAAGCACAGGAAAGCCGGCAGAGCTGCTCCTCTAGCTGCTCTACGCAGACGCAACTGTAAATCAGCTAGATATTGATCCTGTTGTGGAAATGGCAGGAAAGTTGCTGCAAAAGCGTTTTGGCTTGCTGGAAGCAGCAGCAAGCGCGAGGGCTTCTCTGCACGCTGCAAACACAAAACAGAAGCACCTACACGGCGAGAGGAGACTGCCTGACACCTGCTGCACTCAGTACAGCTCTGGGCTGCTGCCAGGGCGTGTATTTCAAGGAACTAGCCACGGGGACTCTGCACTGTGCTGGGAGAGTTTCTACAAGGTGAGCAGAAGCTGTTCGCCAGCACCCGCTTGCAGCGACCGAGTTCGGCTTTCCACATTCTTCCCCGGCTCTCTTTCGCTTCTCCGCACAGCCTGCGGCTGTACCCAAGACGCCGCTGGCTGTGGTTCCGCGAAGCGCTGCTTTCTCGGCAAAACGCAGCTTCTCGTTCTTGACAGCTCTGCTATGCAGAAGCACAGGAAAGCCGGCAGAGCTGCTCCTCTAGCTGCTCTACGCAGACGCAACTGTAAATCAGCTAGACGTTGATCCTGTTGTGGAAAAGGCAGGAAAGTTGCTGCAAAAGCGTTTTGGCTTGCTGGAAGCAGCAGCAAGCGCGAGGGCTTCTCTGCACGCTGCAAACACAAAACAGAAGCACCTACACGGCGAGAGGAGACTGCCTGACACCTGCTGCACTCAGTACAGCTCTGGGCTGCTGCCAGGGCGTGTATTTCAAGGAACTAGCCACGGGGACTCTGCACTGTGCTGGGAGAGTTTCTACAAGGTGAGCAGAAGCTGTTCGCCAGCACCCGCTTGCAGCGACCGAGTTCGGCTTTCCGCATTCTTCCCCGGCTCTCTTTCGCTTCTCCGCACAACCTGCGGCTGTACCCAAGACGCCGCTGGCTGTGGTTCCGCGAAGCGCTGCTTTCTCGGCAAAACGCAGCTTCTCGTTCTTGACAGCTCTGCTATGCAGAAGCACAGGAAAGCCGGCAGAGCTGCTCCTCTAGCTGCTCTACGCAGACGCAACTGTAAATCAGCTAGACGTTGATCCTGTTGTGGAAAAGGCAGGAAAGTTGCTGCAAAAGCGTTTTGGCTTGCTGGAAGCAGCAGCAAGCGCGAGGGCTTCTCTGCACGCTGCAAACACAAAACAGAAGCACCTACACGGCGAGAGGAGACTGCCTGACACCTGCTGCACTCAGTACAGGTCTGGGCTGCTGCCAGGGCGTGTATTTCAAGGAACTAGCCACGGGGACTCTGCACTGTGCTGGGAGAGTTTCTACAAGGTGAGCAGAAGCTGTTCGCCAGCACCCGCTTGCAGCGACCGAGTTCGGCTTTCCGCATTCTTCCCCGGCTCTCTTTCGCTTCTCCGCACAACCTGCGGCTGTACCCAAGACGCCGCTGGCTGTGGTTCCGCGAAGCGCTGCTTTCTCGGCAAAACGCAGCTTCTCGTTCTTGACAGCTCTGCTATGCAGAAGCACAGGAAAGCCGGCAGAGCTGCTCCTCTAGCTGCTCTACGCAGACGCAACTGTAAATCAGCTCGACGTTGATCCTGTTGTGGAAATGGCAGGAAAGTTGCTGCAAAAGCGTTTTGGCTTGCTGGAAGCAGCAGCAAGCGCGAGGGCTTCTCTGCACGCTGCAAACACAAAACAGAAGCACCTACACGGCGAGAGGAGACTGCCTGACACCTGCTGCACTCAGTACAGCTCTGGGCTGCTGCCAGGGCGTGTATTTCAAGGAACTAGCCACGGGGACTCTGCACTGTGCTGGGAGAGTTTCTACAAGGTGAGCAGAAGCTGTTCGCCAGCACCCGCTTGCAGCGACCGAGTTCGGCTTTCCACATTCTTCCCCGGCTCTCTTTCGCTTCTCCGCACAACCTGCGGCTGTACCCAAGACGCCGCTGGCTGTGGTTCCGCGAAGCGCTGCTTTCTCGGCAAAACGCAGCTTCTCGTTCTTGACAGCTCTGCTATGCAGAAGCACAGGAAAGCCGGCAGAGCTGCTCCTCTAGCTGCTCTACGCAGACGCAACTGTAAATCAGCTCGACGTTGATCCTGTTGTGGAAATGGCAGGAAAGTTGCTGCAAAAGCGTTTTGGCTTGCTGGAAGCAGCAGCAAGCGCGAGGGCTTCTCTGCACGCTGCAAACACAAAACAGAAGCACCTACACGGCGAGAGGAGACTGCCTGACACCTGCTGCACTCAGTACAGCTCTGGGCTGCTGCCAGGGCGTGTATTTCAAGGAACTAGCCACGGGGACTCTGCACTGTGCTGGGAGAGTTTCTACAAGGTGAGCAGAAGCTGTTCGCCAGCACCCGCTTGCAGCGACCGAGTTCGGCTTTCCACATTCTTCCCCGGCTCTCTTTCGCTTCTCCGCACAGCCTGCGGCTGTACCCAAGACGCCGCTGGCTGTGGTTCCGCGAAGCGCTGCTTTCTCGGCAAAACGCAGCTTCTCGTTCTTGACAGCTCTGCTATGCAGAAGCACAGGAAAGCCGGCAGAGCTGCTCCTCTAGCTGCTCTACGCAGACGCAACTGTAAATCAGCTCGACGTTGATCCTGTTGTGGAAAAGGCAGGAAAGTTGCTGCAAAAGCGTTTTGGCTTGCTGGAAGCAGCAGCAAGCGCGAGGGCTTCTCTGCACGCTGCAAACACAAAACAGAAGCACCTACACGGCGAGAGGAGACTGCCTGACACCTGCTGCACTCAGTACAGCTCTGGGCTGCTGCCAGGGCGTGTATTTCAAGGAACTAGCCACGGGGACTCTGCACTGTGCTGGGAGAGTTTCTACAAGGTGAGCAGAAGCTGTTCGCCAGCACCCGCTTGCAGCGACCGAGTTCGGCTTTCCGCATTCTTCCCCGGCTCTCTTTCGCTTCTCCGCACAACCTGCGGCTGTACCCAAGACGCCGCTGGCTGTGGTTCCGCGAAGCGCTGCTTTCTCGGCAAAACGCAGCTTCTCGTTCTTGACAGCTCTGCTATGCAGAAGCACAGGAAAGCCGGCAGAGCTGCTCCTCTAGCTGCTCTACGCAGACGCAACTGTAAATCAGCTAGACATTGATCCTGTTGTGGAAAAGGCAGGAAAGTTGCTGCAAAAGCGTTTTGGCTTGCTGGAAGCAGCAGCAAGCGCGAGGGCTTCTCTGCACGCTGCAAACACAAAACAGAAGCACCTACACGGCGAGAGGAGACTGCCTGACACCTGCTGCACTCAGTACAGGTCTGGGCTGCTGCCAGGGCGTGTATTTCAAGGAACTAGCCACGGGGACTCTGCACTGTGCTGGGAGAGTTTCTACAAGGTGAGCAGAAGCTGTTCGCCAGCACCCGCTTGCAGCGACCGAGTTCGGCTTTCCACATTCTTCCCCGGCTCTCTTTCGCTTCTCCGCGCAACCTGCGGCTGTACCCAAGACGCCGCTGGCTGTGGTTCCGCGAAGCGCTGCTTTCTCGGCAAAACGCAGCTTCTCGTTCTTGACAGCTCTGCTATGCAGAAGCACAGGAAAGCCGGCAGAGCTGCTCCTCTAGCTGCTCTACGCAGACGCAACTGTAAATCAGCTAGACGTTGATCCTGTTGTGGAAAAGGCAGGAAAGTTGCTGCAAAAGCGTTTTGGCTTGCTGGAAGCAGCAGCAAGCGCGAGGGCTTCTCTGCACGCTGCAAACACAAAACAGAAGCACCTACACGGCGAGAGGAGACTGCCTGACACCTGCTGCACTCAGTACAGCTCTGGGCTGCTGCCAGGGCGTGTATTTCAAGGAACTAGCCACGGGGACTCTGCACTGTGCTGGGAGAGTTTCTACAAGGTGAGCAGAAGCTGTTCGCCAGCACCCGCTTGCAGCGACCGAGTTCGGCTTTCCACATTCTTCCCCGGCTCTCTTTCGCTTCTCCGCACAACCTGCGGCTGTACCCAAGACGCCGCTGGCTGTGGTTCCGCGAAGCGCTGCTTTCTCGGCAAAACGCAGCTTCTCGTTCTTGACAGCTCTGCTATGCAGAAGCACAGGAAAGCCGGCAGAGCTGCTCCTCTAGCTGCTCTACGCAGACGCAACTGTAAATCAGCTAGACGTTGATCCTGTTGTGGAAAAGGCAGGAAAGTTGCTGCAAAAGCGTTTTGGCTTGCTGGAAGCAGCAGCAAGCGCGAGGGCTTCTCTGCACGCTGCAAACACAAAACAGAAGCACCTACACGGCGAGAGGAGACTGCCTGACACCTGCTGCACTCAGTACAGCTCTGGGCTGCTGCCAGGGCGTGTATTTCAAGGAACTAGCCACGGGGACTCTGCACTGTGCTGGGAGAGTTTCTACAAGGTGAGCAGAAGCTGTTCGCCAGCACCCGCTTGCAGCGACCGAGTTCGGCTTTCCGCATTCTTCCCCGGCTCTCTTTCGCTTCTCCGCACAACCTGCGGCTGTACCCAAGACGCCGCTGGCTGTGGTTCCGCGAAGCGCTGCTTTCTCGGCAAAACGCAGCTTCTCGTTCTTGACAGCTCTGCTATGCAGAAGCACAGGAAAGCCGGCAGAGCTGCTCCTCTAGCTGCTCTACGCAGACGCAACTGTAAATCAGCTAGACATTGATCCTGTTGTGGAAAAGGCAGGAAAGTTGCTGCAAAAGCGTTTTGGCTTGCTGGAAGCAGCAGCAAGCGCGAGGGCTTCTCTGCACGCTGCAAACACAAAACAGAAGCACCTACACGGCGAGAGGAGACTGCCTGACACCTGCTGCACTCAGTACAGCTCTGGGCTGCTGCCAGGGCGTGTATTTCAAGGAACTAGCCACGGGGACTCTGCACTGTGCTGGGAGAGTTTCTACAAGGTGAGCAGAAGCTGTTCGCCAGCACCCGCTTGCAGCGACCGAGTTCGGCTTTCCACATTCTTCCCCGGCTCTCTTTCGCTTCTCCGCGCAACCTGCGGCTGTACCCAAGACGCCGCTGGCTGTGGTTCCGCGAAGCGCTGCTTTCTCGGCAAAACGCAGCTTCTCGTTCTTGACAGCTCTGCTATGCAGAAGCACAGGAAAGCCGGCAGAGCTGCTCCTCTAGCTGCTCTACGCAGACGCAACTGTAAATCAGCTAGATATTGATCCTGTTGTGGAAATGGCAGGAAAGTTGCTGCAAAAGCGTTTTGGCTTGCTGGAAGCAGCAGCAAGCGCGAGGGCTTCTCTGCACGCTGCAAACACAAAACAGAAGCACCTACACGGCGAGAGGAGACTGCCTGACACCTGCTGCACTCAGTACAGCTCTGGGCTGCTGCCAGGGCGTGTATTTCAAGGAACTAGCCACGGGGACTCTGCACTGTGCTGGGAGAGTTTCTACAAGGTGAGCAGAAGCTGTTCGCCAGCACCCGCTTGCAGCGACCGAGTTCGGCTTTCCACATTCTTCCCCGGCTCTCTTTCGCTTCTCCGCACAACCTGCGGCTGTACCCAAGACGCCGCTGGCTGTGGTTCCGCGAAGCGCTGCTTTCTCGGCAAAACGCAGCTTCTCGTTCTTGACAGCTCTGCTATGCAGAAGCACAGGAAAGCCGGCAGAGCTGCTCCTCTAGCTGCTCTACGCAGACGCAACTGTAAATCAGCTAGACGTTGATCCTGTTGTGGAAAAGGCAGGAAAGTTGCTGCAAAAGCGTTTTGGCTTGCTGGAAGCAGCAGCAAGCGCGAGGGCTTCTCTGCACGCTGCAAACACAAAACAGAAGCACCTACACGGCGAGAGGAGACTGCCTGACACCTGCTGCACTCAGTACAGCTCTGGGCTGCTGCCAGGGCGTGTATTTCAAGGAACTAGCCACGGGGACTCTGCACTGTGCTGGGAGAGTTTCTACAAGGTGAGCAGAAGCTGTTCGCCAGCACCCGCTTGCAGCGACCGAGTTCGGCTTTCCGCATTCTTCCCCGGCTCTCTTTCGCTTCTCCGCACAACCTGCGGCTGTACCCAAGACGCCGCTGGCTGTGGTTCCGCGAAGCGCTGCTTTCTCGGCAAAACGCAGCTTCTCGTTCTTGACAGCTCTGCTATGCAGAAGCACAGGAAAGCCGGCAGAGCTGCTCCTCTAGCTGCTCTACGCAGACGCAACTGTAAATCAGCTAGACGTTGATCCTGTTGTGGAAAAGGCAGGAAAGTTGCTGCAAAAGCGTTTTGGCTTGCTGGAAGCAGCAGCAAGCGCGAGGGCTTCTCTGCACGCTGCAAACACAAAACAGAAGCACCTACACGGCGAGAGGAGACTGCCTGACACCTGCTGCACTCAGTACAGGTCTGGGCTGCTGCCAGGGCGTGTATTTCAAGGAACTAGCCACGGGGACTCTGCACTGTGCTGGGAGAGTTTCTACAAGGTGAGCAGAAGCTGTTCGCCAGCACCCGCTTGCAGCGACCGAGTTCGGCTTTCCGCATTCTTCCCCGGCTCTCTTTCGCTTCTCCGCACAACCTGCGGCTGTACCCAAGACGCCGCTGGCTGTGGTTCCGCGAAGCGCTGCTTTCTCGGCAAAACGCAGCTTCTCGTTCTTGACAGCTCTGCTATGCAGAAGCACAGGAAAGCCGGCAGAGCTGCTCCTCTAGCTGCTCTACGCAGACGCAACTGTAAATCAGCTCGACGTTGATCCTGTTGTGGAAATGGCAGGAAAGTTGCTGCAAAAGCGTTTTGGCTTGCTGGAAGCAGCAGCAAGCGCGAGGGCTTCTCTGCACGCTGCAAACACAAAACAGAAGCACCTACACGGCGAGAGGAGACTGCCTGACACCTGCTGCACTCAGTACAGCTCTGGGCTGCTGCCAGGGCGTGTATTTCAAGGAACTAGCCACGGGGACTCTGCACTGTGCTGGGAGAGTTTCTACAAGGTGAGCAGAAGCTGTTCGCCAGCACCCGCTTGCAGCGACCGAGTTCGGCTTTCCACATTCTTCCCCGGCTCTCTTTCGCTTCTCCGCACAACCTGCGGCTGTACCCAAGACGCCGCTGGCTGTGGTTCCGCGAAGCGCTGCTTTCTCGGCAAAACGCAGCTTCTCGTTCTTGACAGCTCTGCTATGCAGAAGCACAGGAAAGCCGGCAGAGCTGCTCCTCTAGCTGCTCTACGCAGACGCAACTGTAAATCAGCTCGACGTTGATCCTGTTGTGGAAATGGCAGGAAAGTTGCTGCAAAAGCGTTTTGGCTTGCTGGAAGCAGCAGCAAGCGCGAGGGCTTCTCTGCACGCTGCAAACACAAAACAGAAGCACCTACACGGCGAGAGGAGACTGCCTGACACCTGCTGCACTCAGTACAGCTCTGGGCTGCTGCCAGGGCGTGTATTTCAAGGAACTAGCCACGGGGACTCTGCACTGTGCTGGGAGAGTTTCTACAAGGTGAGCAGAAGCTGTTCGCCAGCACCCGCTTGCAGCGACCGAGTTCGGCTTTCCACATTCTTCCCCGGCTCTCTTTCGCTTCTCCGCACAGCCTGCGGCTGTACCCAAGACGCCGCTGGCTGTGGTTCCGCGAAGCGCTGCTTTCTCGGCAAAACGCAGCTTCTCGTTCTTGACAGCTCTGCTATGCAGAAGCACAGGAAAGCCGGCAGAGCTGCTCCTCTAGCTGCTCTACGCAGACGCAACTGTAAATCAGCTCGACGTTGATCCTGTTGTGGAAAAGGCAGGAAAGTTGCTGCAAAAGCGTTTTGGCTTGCTGGAAGCAGCAGCAAGCGCGAGGGCTTCTCTGCACGCTGCAAACACAAAACAGAAGCACCTACACGGCGAGAGGAGACTGCCTGACACCTGCTGCACTCAGTACAGCTCTGGGCTGCTGCCAGGGCGTGTATTTCAAGGAACTAGCCACGGGGACTCTGCACTGTGCTGGGAGAGTTTCTACAAGGTGAGCAGAAGCTGTTCGCCAGCACCCGCTTGCAGCGACCGAGTTCGGCTTTCCGCATTCTTCCCCGGCTCTCTTTCGCTTCTCCGCACAACCTGCGGCTGTACCCAAGACGCCGCTGGCTGTGGTTCCGCGAAGCGCTGCTTTCTCGGCAAAACGCAGCTTCTCGTTCTTGACAGCTCTGCTATGCAGAAGCACAGGAAAGCCGGCAGAGCTGCTCCTCTAGCTGCTCTACGCAGACGCAACTGTAAATCAGCTAGACATTGATCCTGTTGTGGAAAAGGCAGGAAAGTTGCTGCAAAAGCGTTTTGGCTTGCTGGAAGCAGCAGCAAGCGCGAGGGCTTCTCTGCACGCTGCAAACACAAAACAGAAGCACCTACACGGCGAGAGGAGACTGCCTGACACCTGCTGCACTCAGTACAGGTCTGGGCTGCTGCCAGGGCGTGTATTTCAAGGAACTAGCCACGGGGACTCTGCACTGTGCTGGGAGAGTTTCTACAAGGTGAGCAGAAGCTGTTCGCCAGCACCCGCTTGCAGCGACCGAGTTCGGCTTTCCACATTCTTCCCCGGCTCTCTTTCGCTTCTCCGCGCAACCTGCGGCTGTACCCAAGACGCCGCTGGCTGTGGTTCCGCGAAGCGCTGCTTTCTCGGCAAAACGCAGCTTCTCGTTCTTGACAGCTCTGCTATGCAGAAGCACAGGAAAGCCGGCAGAGCTGCTCCTCTAGCTGCTCTACGCAGACGCAACTGTAAATCAGCTAGACGTTGATCCTGTTGTGGAAAAGGCAGGAAAGTTGCTGCAAAAGCGTTTTGGCTTGCTGGAAGCAGCAGCAAGCGCGAGGGCTTCTCTGCACGCTGCAAACACAAAACAGAAGCACCTACACGGCGAGAGGAGACTGCCTGACACCTGCTGCACTCAGTACAGCTCTGGGCTGCTGCCAGGGCGTGTATTTCAAGGAACTAGCCACGGGGACTCTGCACTGTGCTGGGAGAGTTTCTACAAGGTGAGCAGAAGCTGTTCGCCAGCACCCGCTTGCAGCGACCGAGTTCGGCTTTCCACATTCTTCCCCGGCTCTCTTTCGCTTCTCCGCACAACCTGCGGCTGTACCCAAGACGCCGCTGGCTGTGGTTCCGCGAAGCGCTGCTTTCTCGGCAAAACGCAGCTTCTCGTTCTTGACAGCTCTGCTATGCAGAAGCACAGGAAAGCCGGCAGAGCTGCTCCTCTAGCTGCTCTACGCAGACGCAACTGTAAATCAGCTAGACGTTGATCCTGTTGTGGAAAAGGCAGGAAAGTTGCTGCAAAAGCGTTTTGGCTTGCTGGAAGCAGCAGCAAGCGCGAGGGCTTCTCTGCACGCTGCAAACACAAAACAGAAGCACCTACACGGCGAGAGGAGACTGCCTGACACCTGCTGCACTCAGTACAGCTCTGGGCTGCTGCCAGGGCGTGTATTTCAAGGAACTAGCCACGGGGACTCTGCACTGTGCTGGGAGAGTTTCTACAAGGTGAGCAGAAGCTGTTCGCCAGCACCCGCTTGCAGCGACCGAGTTCGGCTTTCCACATTCTTCCCCGGCTCTCTTTCGCTTCTCCGCACAACCTGCGGCTGTACACAAGACGCCGCTGGCTGTGGTTCCGCGAAGCGCTGCTTTCTCGGCAAAACGCAGCTTCTCGTTCTTGACAGCTCTGCTATGCAGAAGCACAGGAAAGCCGGCAGAGCTGCTCCTCTAGCTGCTCTACGCAGACGCAACTGTAAATCAGCTAGACGTTGATCCTGTTGTGGAAAAGGCAGGAAAGTTGCTGCAAAAGCGTTTTGGCTTGCTGGAAGCAGCAGCAAGCGCGAGGGCTTCTCTGCACGCTGCAAACACAAAACAGAAGCACCTACACGGCGAGAGGAGACTGCCTGACACCTGCTGCACTCAGTACAGCTCTGGGCTGCTGCCAGGGCGTGTATTTCAAGGAACTAGCCACGGGGACTCTGCACTGTGCTGGGAGAGTTTCTACAAGGTGAGCAGAAGCTGTTCGCCAGCACCCGCTTGCAGCGACCGAGTTCGGCTTTCCACATTCTTCCCCGGCTCTCTTTCGCTTCTCCGCACAACCTGCGGCTGTACCCAAGACGCCGCTGGCTGTGGTTCCGCGAAGCGCTGCTTTCTCGGCAAAACGCAGCTTCTCGTTCTTGACAGCTCTGCTATGCAGAAGCACAGGAAAGCCGGCAGAGCTGCTCCTCTAGCTGCTCTACGCAGACGCAACTGTAAATCAGCTCGACGTTGATCCTGTTGTGGAAAAGGCAGGAAAGTTGCTGCAAAAGCGTTTTGGCTTGCTGGAAGCAGCAGCAAGCGCGAGGGCTTCTCTGCACGCTGCAAACACAAAACAGAAGCACCTACACGGCGAGAGGAGACTGCCTGACACCTGCTGCACTCAGTACAGCTCTGGGCTGCTGCCAGGGCGTGTATTTCAAGGAACTAGCCACGGGGACTCTGCACTGTGCTGGGAGAGTTTCTACAAGGTGAGCAGAAGCTGTTCGCCAGCACCCGCTTGCAGCGACCGAGTTCGGCTTTCCACATTCTTCCCCGGCTCTCTTTCGCTTCTCCGCACAGCCTGCGGCTGTACCCAAGGCGCCGCTGGCTGTGGTTCCGCGAAGCGCTGCTTTCTCGGCAAAACGCAGCTTCTCGTTCTTGACAGCTCTGCTATGCAGAAGCACAGGAAAGCCGGCAGAGCTGCTCCTCTAGCTGCTCTACGCAGACGCAACTGTAAATCAGCTAGACGTTGATCCTGTTGTGGAAAAGGCAGGAAAGTTGCTGCAAAAGCGTTTTGGCTTGCTGGAAGCAGCAGCAAGCGCGAGGGCTTCTCTGCACGCTGCAAACACAAAACAGAAGCACCTACACGGCGAGAGGAGACTGCCTGACACCTGCTGCACTCAGTACAGCTCTGGGCTGCTGCCAGGGCGTGTATTTCAAGGAACTAGCCACGGGGACTCTGCACTGTGCTGGGAGAGTTTCTACAAGGTGAGCAGAAGCTGTTCGCCAGCACCCGCTTGCAGCGACCGAGTTCGGCTTTCCACATTCTTCCCCGGCTCTCTTTCGCTTCTCCGCGCAACCTGCGGCTGTACCCAAGACGCCGCTGGCTGTGGTTTCGCGAAGCGCTGCTTTCTCGGCAAAACGCAGCTTCTCGTTCTTGACAGCTCTGCTATGCAGAAGCACAGGAAAGCCGGCAGAGCTGCTCCTCTAGCTGCTCTACGCAGACGCAACTGTAAATCAGCTAGACGTTGATCCTGTTGTGGAAAAGGCAGGAAAGTTGCTGCAAAAGCGTTTTGGCTTGCTGGAAGCAGCAGCAAGCGCGAGGGCTTCTCTGCACGCTGCAAACACAAAACAGAAGCACCTACACGGCGAGAGGAGACTGCCTGACACCTGCTGCACTCAGTACAGCTCTGGGCTGCTGCCAGGGCGTGTATTTCAAGGAACTAGCCACGGGGACTCTGCACTGTGCTGGGAGAGTTTCTACAAGGTGAGCAGAAGCTGTTCGCCAGCACCCGCTTGCAGCGACCGAGTTCGGCTTTCCACATTCTTCCCCGGCTCTCTTTCGCTTCTCCGCACAACCTGCGGCTGTACACAAGACGCCGCTGGCTGTGGTTCCGCGAAGCGCTGCTTTCTCGGCAAAACGCAGCTTCTCGTTCTTGACAGCTCTGCTATGCAGAAGCACAGGAAAGCCGGCAGAGCTGCTCCTCTAGCTGCTCTACGCAGACGCAACTGTAAATCAGCTAGACGTTGATCCTGTTGTGGAAAAGGCAGGAAAGTTGCTGCAAAAGCGTTTTGGCTTGCTGGAAGCAGCAGCAAGCGCGAGGGCTTCTCTGCACGCTGCAAACACAAAACAGAAGCACCTACACGGCGAGAGGAGACTGCCTGACACCTCCTGCACTCAGTACAGCTCTGGGCTGCTGCCAGGGCGTGTATTTCAAGGAACTAGCCACGGGGACTCTGCACTGTGCTGGGAGAGTTTCTACAAGGTGAGCAGAAGCTGTTCGCCAGCACCCGCTTGCAGCGACCGAGTTCGGCTTTCCACATTCTTCCCCGGCTCTCTTTCGCTTCTCCGCACAACCTGCGGCTGTACCCAAGACGCCGCTGGCTGTGGTTCCGCGAAGCGCTGCTTTCTCGGCAAAACGCAGCTTCTCGTTCTTGACAGCTCTGCTATGCAGAAGCACAGGAAAGCCGGCAGAGCTGCTCCTCTAGCTGCTCTACGCAGACGCAACTGTAAATCAGCTAGACGTTGATCCTGTTGTGGAAAAGGCAGGAAAGTTGCTGCAAAAGCGTTTTGGCTTGCTGGAAGCAGCAGCAAGCGCGAGGGCTTCTCTGCACGCTGCAAACACAAAACAGAAGCACCTACACGGCGAGAGGAGACTGCCTGACACCTGCTGCACTCAGTACAGCTCTGGGCTGCTGCCAGGGCGTGTATTTCAAGGAACTAGCCACGGGGACTCTGCACTGTGCTGGGAGAGTTTCTACAAGGTGAGCAGAAGCTGTTCGCCAGCACCCGCTTGCAGCGACCGAGTTCGGCTTTCCACATTCTTCCCCGGCTCTCTTTCGCTTCTCCGCACAGCCTGCGGCTGTACCCAAGGCGCCGCTGGCTGTGGTTCCGCGAAGCGCTGCTTTCTCGGCAAAACGCAGCTTCTCGTTCTTGACAGCTCTGCTATGCAGAAGCACAGGAAAGCCGGCAGAGCTGCTCCTCTAGCTGCTCTACGCAGACGCAACTGTAAATCAGCTAGACGTTGATCCTGTTGTGGAAAAGGCAGGAAAGTTGCTGCAAAAGCGTTTTGGCTTGCTGGAAGCAGCAGCAAGCGCGAGGGCTTCTCTGCACGCTGCAAACACAAAACAGAAGCACCTACACGGCGAGAGGAGACTGCCTGACACCTGCTGCACTCAGTACAGCTCTGGGCTGCTGCCAGGGCGTGTATTTCAAGGAACTAGCCACGGGGACTCTGCACTGTGCTGGGAGAGTTTCTACAAGGTGAGCAGAAGCTGTTCGCCAGCACCCGCTTGCAGCGACCGAGTACGGCTTTCCACATTCTTCCCCGGCTCTCTTTCGCTTCTCCGCACAACCTGCGGCTGTACCCAAGACGCCGCTGGTTGTGGTTCCGCGAAGCGCTGCTTTCTCGGCAAAACGCAGCTTCTCGTTCTTGACAGCTCTGCTATGCAGAAGCACAGGAAAGCCGGCAGAGCTGCTCCTCTAGCTGCTCTACGCAGACGCAACTGTAAATCAGCTAGACGTTGATCCTGTTGTGGAAAAGGCAGGAAAGTTGCTGCAAAAGCGTTTTGGCTTGCTGGAAGCAGCAGCAAGCGCGAGGGCTTCTCTGCACGCTGCAAACACAAAACAGAAGCACCTACACGGCGAGAGGAGACTGCCTGACACCTGCTGCACTCAGTACAGCTCTGGGCTGCTGCCAGGGCGTGTATTTCAAGGAACTAGCCACGGGGACTCTGCACTGTGCTGGGAGAGTTTCTACAAGGTGAGCAGAAGCTGTTCGCCAGCACCCGCTTGCAGCGACCGAGTACGGCTTTCCACATTCTTCCCCGGCTCTCTTTCGCTTCTCCGCACAACCTGCGGCTGTACCCAAGACGCCGCTGGCTGTGGTTCCGCGAAGCGCTGCTTTCTCGGCAAAACGCAGCTTCTCGTTCTTGACAGCTCTGCTATGCAGAAGCACAGGAAAGCCGGCAGAGCTGCTCCTCTAGCTGCTCTACGCAGACGCAACTGTAAATCAGCTAGACGTTGATCCTGTTGTGGAAAAGGCAGGAAAGTTGCTGCAAAAGCGTTTTGGCTTGCTGGAAGCAGCAGCAAGCGCGAGGGCTTCTCTGCACGCTGCAAACACAAAACAGAAGCACCTACACGGCGAGAGGAGACTGCCTGACACCTGCTGCACTCAGTACAGCTCTGGGCTGCTGCCAGGGCGTGTATTTCAAGGAACTAGCCACGGGGACTCTGCACTGTGCTGGGAGAGTTTCTACAAGGTGAGCAGAAGCTGTTCGCCAGCACCCGCTTGCAGCGACCGAGTTCGGCTTTCCACATTCTTCCCCGGCTCTCTTTCGCTTCTCCGCACAACCTGCGGCTGTACCCAAGACGCCGCTGGCTGTGGTTCCGCGAAGCGCTGCTTTCTCGGCAAAACGCAGCTTCTCGTTCTTGACAGCTCTGCTATGCAGAAGCACAGGAAAGCCGGCAGAGCTGCTCCTCTAGCTGCTCTACGCAGACGCAACTGTAAATCAGCTAGACATTGATCCTGTTGTGGAAAAGGCAGGAAAGTTGCTGCAAAAGCGTTTTGGCTTGCTGGAAGCAGCAGCAAGCGCGAGAGCTTCTCTGCACGCTGCAAACACAAAACAGAAGCACCTACACGGCGAGAGGAGACTGCCTGACACCTGCTGCACTCAGTACAGCTCTGGGCTGCTGCCAGGGCGTGTATTTCAAGGAACTAGCCACGGGGACTCTGCACTGTGCTGGGAGAGTTTCTACAAGGTGAGCAGAAGCTGTTCGCCAGCACCCGCTTGCAGCGACCGAGTTCGGCTTTCCACATTCTTCCCCGGCTCTCTTTCGCTTCTCCGCACAGCCTGCGGCTGTACCCAAGACGCCGCTGGCTGTGGTTCCGCGAAGCGCTGCTTTCTCGGCAAAACGCAGCTTCTCGTTCTTGACAGCTCTGCTATGCAGAAGCACAGGAAAGCCGGCAGAGCTGCTCCTCTAGCTGCTCTACGCAGACGCAACTGTAAATCAGCTAGACGTTGATCCTGTTGTGGAAAAGGCAGGAAAGTTGCTGCAAAAGCGTTTTGGCTTGCTGGAAGCAGCAGCAAGCGCGAGGGCTTCTCTGCACGCTGCAAACACAAAACAGAAGCACCTACACGGCGAGAGGAGACTGCCTGACACCTGCTGCACTCAGTACAGCTCTGGGCTGCTGCCAGGGCGTGTATTTCAAGGAACTAGCCACGGGGACTCTGCACTGTGCTGGGAGAGTTTCTACAAGGTGAGCAGAAGCTGTTCGCCAGCACCCGCTTGCAGCGACCGAGTTCGGCTTTCCACATTCTTCCCCGGCTCTCTTTCGCTTCTCCGCACAACCTGCGGCTGTACCCAAGACGCCGCTGGCTGTGGTTCCGCGAAGCGCTGCTTTCTCGGCAAAACGCAGCTTCTCGTTCTTGACAGCTCTGCTATGCAGAAGCACAGGAAAGCCGGCAGAGCTGCTCCTCTAGCTGCTCTACGCAGACGCAACTGTAAATCAGCTAGACGTTGATCCTGTTGTGGAAAAGGCAGGAAAGTTGCTGCAAAAGCGTTTTGGCTTGCTGGAAGCAGCAGCAAGCGCGAGGGCTTCTCTGCACGCTGCAAACACAAAACAGAAGCACCTACACGGCGAGAGGAGACTGCCTGACACCTGCTGCACTCAGTACAGCTCTGGGCTGCTGCCAGGGCGTGTATTTCAAGGAACTAGCCACGGGGACTCTGCACTGTGCTGGGAGAGTTTCTACAAGGTGAGCAGAAGCTGTTCGCCAGCACCCGCTTGCAGCGACCGAGTTCGGCTTTCCACATTCTTCCCCGGCTCTCTTTCGCTTCTCCGCACAGCCTGCGGCTGTACCCAAGACGCCGCTGGCTGTGGTTCCGCGAAGCGCTGCTTTCTCGGCAAAACGCAGCTTCTCGTTCTTGACAGCTCTGCTATGCAGAAGCACAGGAAAGCCGGCAGAGCTGCTCCTCTAGCTGCTCTACGCAGACGCAACTGTAAATCAGCTAGACGTTGATCCTGTTGTGGAAAAGGCAGGAAAGTTGCTGCAAAAGCGTTTTGGCTTGCTGGAAGCAGCAGCAAGCGCGGGGGCTTCTCTGCACGCTGCAAACACAAAACAGAAGCACCTACACGGCGAGAGGAGACTGCCTGACACCTGCTGCACTCAGTACAGCTCTGGGCTGCTGCCAGGGCGTGTATTTCAAGGAACTAGCCACGGGGACTCTGCACTGTGCTGGGAGAGTTTCTACAAGGTGAGCAGAAGCTGTTCGCCAGCACCCGCTTGCAGCGACCGAGTACGGCTTTCCACATTCTTCCCCGGCTCTCTTTCGCTTCTCCGCACAATCTGCGGCTGTACACAAGACGCCGCTGGCTGTGGTTCCGCGAAGCGCTGCTTTCTCGGCAAAACGCAGCTTCTCGTTCTTGACAGCTCTGCTATGCAGAAGCACAGGAAAGCCGGCAGAGCTGCTCCTCTAGCTGCTCTACGCAGACGCAACTGTAAATCAGCTAGACGTTGATCCTGTTGTGGAAAAGGCAGGAAAGTTGCTGCAAAAGCGTTTTGGCTTGCTGGAAGCAACAGCAAGCGCGAGGGCTTCTCTGCACGCTGCAAACACAAAACAGAAGCACCTACACGGCGAGAGGAGACTGCCTGACACCTGCTGCACTCAGTACAGCTCTGGGCTGCTGCCAGGGCGTGTATTTCAAGGAACTAGCCACGGGGACTCTGCACTGTGCTGGGAGAGTTTCTACAAGGTGAGCAGAAGCTGTTCGCCAGCACCCGCTTGCAGCGACCGAGTTCGGCTTTCCGCATTCTTCCCCGGCTCTCTTTCGCTTCTCCGCACAACCTGCGGCTGTACACAAGACGCCGCTGGCTGTGGTTCCGCGAAGCGCTGCTTTCTCGGCAAAACGCAGCTTCTCGTTCTTGACAGCTCTGCTATGCAGAAGCACAGGAAAGCCGGCAGAGCTGCTCCTCTAGCTGCTCTACGCAGACGCAACTGTAAATCAGCTAGACGTTGATCCTGTTGTGGAAAAGGCAGGAAAGTTGCTGCAAAAGCGTTTTGGCTTGCTGGAAGCAGCAGCAAGCGCGAGGGCTTCTCTGCACGCTGCAAACACAAAACAGAAGCACCTACACGGCGAGAGGAGACTGCCTGACACCTGCTGCACTCAGTACAGCTCTGGGCTGCTGCCAGGGCGTGTATTTCAAGGAACTAGCCACGGGGACTCTGCACTGTGCTGGGAGAGTTTCTACAAGGTGAGCAGAAGCTGTTCGCCAGCACCCGCTTGCAGCGACCGAGTTCGGCTTTCCACATTCTTCCCCGGCTCTCTTTCGCTTCTCCGCACAACCTGCGGCTGTACCCAAGACGCCGCTGGCTGTGGTTCCGCGAAGCGCTGCTTTCTCGGCAAAACGCAGCTTCTCGTTCTTGACAGCTCTGCTATGCAGAAGCACAGGAAAGCCGGCAGAGCTGCTCCTCTAGCTGCTCTACGCAGACGCAACTGTAAATCAGCTAGACGTTGATCCTGTTGTGGAAAAGGCAGGAAAGTTGCTGCAAAAGCGTTTTGGCTTGCTGGAAGCAGCAGCAAGCGCGAGGGCTTCTCTGCACGCTGCAAACACAAAACAGAAGCACCTACACGGCGAGAGGAGACTGCCTGACACCTGCTGCACTCAGTACAGCTCTGGGCTGCTGCCAGGGCGTGTATTTCAAGGAACTAGCCACGGGGACTCTGCACTGTGCTGGGAGAGTTTCTACAAGGTGAGCAGAAGCTGTTCGCCAGCACCCGCTTGCAGCGACCGAGTTCGGCTTTCCACATTCTTCCCCGGCTCTCTTTCGCTTCTCCGCACAGCCTGCGGCTGTACCCAAGACGCCGCTGGCTGTGGTTCCGCGAAGCGCTGCTTTCTCGGCAAAACGGAGCTTCTCGTTCTTGACAACTCTGCTATGCAGAAGCACAGGAAAGCCGGCAGAGCTGCTCCTCTAGCTGCTCTACGCAGACGCAACTGTAAATCAGCTCGACGTTGATCCTGTTGTGGAAAAGGCAGGAAAGTTGCTGCAAAAGCGTTTTGGCTTGCTGGAAGCAGCAGCAAGCGCGGGGGCTTCTCTGCACGCTGCAAACACAAAACAGAAGCACCTACACGGCGAGAGGAGACTGCCTGACACCTGCTGCACTCAGTACAGGTCTGGGCTTCTGCCAGGGCGTGTATTTCAAGGAACTAGCCACGGGGACTCTGCACTGTGCTGGGAGAGTTTCTACAAGGTGAGCAGAAGCTGTTCGCCAGCACCCGCTTGCAGCGACCGAGTACGGCTTTCCACATTCTTCCCCGGCTCTCTTTCGCTTCTCCGCACAACCTGCGGCTGTACACAAGACGCCGCTGGTTGTGGTTCCGCGAAGCGCTGCTTTCTCGGCAAAACGCAGCTTCTCGTTCTTGACAGCTCTGCTATGCCGAAGCACAGGAAAGCCGGCAGAGCTGCTCCTCTAGCTGCTCTACGCAGACGCAACTGTAAATCAGCTAGACGTTGATCCTGTTGTGGAAAAGGCAGGAAAGTTGCTGCAAAAGCGTTTTGGCTTGCTGGAAGCAGCAGCAAGCGCGAGGGCTTCTCTGCACGCTGCAAACACAAAACAGAAGCACCTACACGGCGAGAGGAGACTGCCTGACACCTGCTGCACTCAGTACAGCTCTGGGCTGCTGCCAGGGCGTGTATTTCAAGGAACTAGCCACGGGGACTCTGCACTGTGCTGGGAGAGTTTCTACAAGGTGAGCAGAAGCTGTTCGCCAGCACCCGCTTGCAGCGACCGAGTTCGGCTTTCCACATTCTTCCCCGGCTCTCTTTCGCTTCTCCGCACAACCTGCGGCTGTACCCAAGACGCCGCTGGCTGTGGTTCCGCGAAGCGCTGCTTTCTCGGCAAAACGCAGCTTCTCGTTCTTGACAGCTCTGCTATGCAGAAGCACAGGAAAGCCGGCAGAGCTGCTCCTCTAGCTGCTCTACGCAGACGCAACTGTAAATCAGCTAGACGTTGATCCTGTTGTGGAAAAGGCAGGAAAGTTGCTGCAAAAGCGTTTTGGCTTGCTGGAAGCAGCAGCAAGCGCGAGGGCTTCTCTGCACGCTGCAAACACAAAACAGAAGCACCTACACGGCGAGAGGAGACTGCCTGACACCTGCTGCACTCAGTACAGCTCTGGGCTGCTGCCAGGGCGTGTATTTCAAGGAACTAGCCACGGGGACTCTGCACTGTGCTGGGAGAGTTTCTACAAGGTGAGCAGAAGCTGTTCGCCAGCACCCGCTTGCAGCGACCGAGTTCGGCTTTCCACATTCTTCCCCGGCTCTCTTTCGCTTCTCCGCACAGCCTGCGGCTGTACCCAAGACGCCGCTGGCTGTGGTTCCGCGAAGCGCTGCTTTCTCGGCAAAACGGAGCTTCTCGTTCTTGACAACTCTGCTATGCAGAAGCACAGGAAAGCCGGCAGAGCTGCTCCTCTAGCTGCTCTACGCAGACGCAACTGTAAATCAGCTCGACGTTGATCCTGTTGTGGAAAAGGCAGGAAAGTTGCTGCAAAAGCGTTTTGGCTTGCTGGAAGCAGCAGCAAGCGCGGGGGCTTCTCTGCACGCTGCAAACACAAAACAGAAGCACCTACACGGCGAGAGGAGACTGCCTGACACCTGCTGCACTCAGTACAGGTCTGGGCTTCTGCCAGGGCGTGTATTTCAAGGAACTAGCCACGGGGACTCTGCACTGTGCTGGGAGAGTTTCTACAAGGTGAGCAGAAGCTGTTCGCCAGCACCCGCTTGCAGCGACCGAGTACGGCTTTCCACATTCTTCCCCGGCTCTCTTTCCCTTCTCCGCACAACCTGCGGCTGTACACAAGACGCCGCTGGTTGTGGTTCCGCGAAGCGCTGCTTTCTCGGCAAAACGCAGCTTCTCGTTCTTGACAGCTCTGCTATGCCGAAGCACAGGAAAGCCGGCAGAGCTGCTCCTCTAGCTGCTCTACGCAGACGCAACTGTAAATCAGCTAGACATTGATCCTGTTGTGGAAAAGGCAGGAAAGTTGCTTCAAAAGCGTTTTGGCTTGCTGGAAGCAGCAGCAAGCGCGAGGGCTTCTCTGCACGCTGCAAACACAAAACAGAAGCACCTACACGGCGAGAGGAGACTGCCTGACACCTGCTGCACTCAGTACAGCTCTGGGCTGCTGCCAGGGCGTGTATTTCAAGGAACTAGCCACGGGGACTCTGCACTGTGCTGGGAGAGTTTCTACAAGGTGAGCAGAAGCTGTTCGCCAGCACCCGCTTGCAGCGACCGAGTACGGCTTTCCACATTCTTCCCCGGCTCTCTTTCGCTTCTCCGCACAACCTGCGGCTGTACCCAAGACGCCGCTGGCTGTGGTTCCGCGAAGCGCTGCTTTCTCGGCAAAACGCAGCTTCTCGTTCTTGACAGCTCTGCTATGCAGAAGCACAGGAAAGCCGGCAGAGCTGCTCCTCTAGCTGCTCTACGCAGACGCAACTGTAAATCAGCTAGACGTTGATCCTGTTGTGGAAAAGGCAGGAAAGTTGCTGCAAAAGCGTTTTGGCTTGCTGGAAGCAGCAGCAAGCGCGAGGGCTTCTCTGCACGCTGCAAACACAAAACAGAAGCACCTACACGGCGAGAGGAGACTGCCTGACACCTGCTGCACTCAGTACAGCTCTGGGCTGCTGCCAGGGCGTGTATTTCAAGGAACTAGCCACGGGGACTCTGCACTGTGCTGGGAGAGTTTCTACAAGGTGAGCAGAAGCTGTTCGCCAGCACCCGCTTGCAGCGACCGAGTTCGGCTTTCCGCATTCTTCCCCGGCTCTCTTTCGCTTCTCCGCACAACCTGCGGCTGTACCCAAGACGCCGCTGGCTGTGGTTCCGCGAAGCGCTGCTTTCTCGGCAAAACGCAGCTTCTCGTTCTTGACAGCTCTGCTATGCAGAAGCACAGGAAAGCCGGCAGAGCTGCTCCTCTAGCTGCTCTACGCAGACGCAACTGTAAATCAGCTAGACGTTGATCCTGTTGTGGAAAAGGCAGGAAAGTTGCTGCAAAAGCGTTTTGGCTTGCTGGAAGCAGCAGCAAGCGCGAGGGCTTCTCTGCACGCTGCAAACACAAAACAGAAGCACCTACACGGCGAGAGGAGACTGCCTGACACCTGCTGCACTCAGTACAGCTCTGGGCTGCTGCCAGGGCGTGTATTTCAAGGAACTAGCCACGGGGACTCTGCACTGTGCTGGGAGAGTTTCTACAAGGTGAGCAGAAGCTGTTCGCCAGCACCCGCTTGCAGCGACCGAGTTCGGCTTTCCGCATTCTTCCCCGGCTCTCTTTCGCTTCTCCGCACAACCTGCGGCTGTACCCAAGACGCCGCTGGCTGTGGTTCCGCGAAGCGCTGCTTTCTCGGCAAAACGCAGCTTCTCGTTCTTGACAGCTCTGCTATGCAGAAGCACAGGAAAGCCGGCAGAGCTGCTCCTCTAGCTGCTCTACGCAGACGCAACTGTAAATCAGCTAGACGTTGATCCTGTTGTGGAAAAGGCAGGAAAGTTGCTGCAAAAGCGTTTTGGCTTGCTGGAAGCAGCAGCAAGCGCGAGGGCTTCTCTGCACGCTGCAAACACAAAACAGAAGCACCTACACGGCGAGAGGAGACTGCCTGACACCTGCTGCACTCAGTACAGCTCTGGGCTGCTGCCAGGGCGTGTATTTCAAGGAACTAGCCACGGGGACTCTGCACTGTGCTGGGAGAGTTTCTACAAGGTGAGCAGAAGCTGTTCGCCAGCACCCGCTTGCAGCGACCGAGTTCGGCTTTCCACATTCTTCCCCGGCTCTCTTTCGCTTCTCCGCACAACCTGCGGCTGTACACAAGACGCCGCTGGCTGTGGTTTCGCGAAGCGCTGCTTTCTCGGCAAAACGCAGCTTCTCGTTCTTGACAGCTCTGCTATGCAGAAGCACAGGAAAGCCGGCAGAGCTGCTCCTCTAGCTGCTCTACGCAGACGCAACTGTAAATCAGCTAGACGTTGATCCTGTTGTGGAAAAGGCAGGAAAGTTGCTGCAAAAGCGTTTTGGCTTGCTGGAAGCAGCAGCAAGCGCGAGGGCTTCTCTGCACGCTGCAAACACAAAACAGAAGCACCTACACGGCGAGAGGAGACTGCCTGACACCTGCTGCACTCAGTACAGCTCTGGGCTGCTGCCAGGGCGTGTATTTCAAGGAACTAGCCACGGGGACTCTGCACTGTGCTGGGAGAGTTTCTACAAGGTGAGCAGAAGCTGTTCGCCAGCACCCGCTTGCAGCGACCGAGTTCGGCTTTCCACATTCTTCCCCGGCTCTCTTTCGCTTCTCCGCACAACCTGCGGCTGTACCCAAGACGCCGCTGGCTGTGGTTCCGCGAAGCGCTGCTTTCTCGGCAAAACGCAGCTTCTCGTTCTTGACAGCTCTGCTATGCAGAAGCACAGGAAAGCCGGCAGAGCTGCTCCTCTAGCTGCTCTACGCAGACGCAACTGTAAATCAGCTAGACGTTGATCCTGTTGTGGAAAAGGCAGGAAAGTTGCTGCAAAAGCGTTTTGGCTTGCTGGAAGCAGCAGCAAGCGCGAGGGCTTCTCTGCACGCTGCAAACACAAAACAGAAGCACCTACACGGCGAGAGGAGACTGCCTGACACCTGCTGCACTCAGTACAGCTCTGGGCTGCTGCCAGGGCGTGTATTTCAAGGAACTAGCCACGGGGACTCTGCACTGTGCTGGGAGAGTTTCTACAAGGTGAGCAGAAGCTGTTCGCCAGCACCCGCTTGCAGCGACCGAGTACGGCTTTCCACATTCTTCCCCGGCTCTCTTTCGCTTCTCCGCACAACCTGCGGCTGTACCCAAGACGCCGCTGGCTGTGGTTCCGCGAAGCGCTGCTTTCTCGGCAAAACGCAGCTTCTCGTTCTTGACAGCTCTGCTATGCAGAAGCACAGGAAAGCCGGCAGAGCTGCTCCTCTAGCTGCTCTACGCAGACGCAACTGTAAATCAGCTAGACATTGATCCTGTTGTGGAAAAGGCAGGAAAGTTGCTGCAAAAGCGTTTTGGCTTGCTGGAAGCAGCAGCAAGCGCGAGGGCTTCTCTGCACGCTGCAAACACAAAACAGAAGCACCTACACGGCGAGAGGAGACTGCCTGACACCTGCTGCACTCAGTACAGCTCTGGGCTGCTGCCAGGGCGTGTATTTCAAGGAACTAGCCACGGGGACTCTGCACTGTGCTGGGAGAGTTTCTACAAGGTGAGCAGAAGCTGTTCGCCAGCACCCGCTTGCAGCGACCGAGTTCGGCTTTCCACATTCTTCCCCGGCTCTCTTTCGCTTCTCCGCACAACCTGCGGCTGTACCCAAGACGCCGCTGGCTGTGGTTCCGCGAAGCGCTGCTTTCTCGGCAAAACGCAGCTTCTCGTTCTTGACAGCTCTGCTATGCAGAAGCACAGGAAAGCCGGCAGAGCTGCTCCTCTAGCTGCTCTACGCAGACGCAACTGTAAATCAGCTAGACGTTGATCCTGTTGTGGAAAAGGCAGGAAAGTTGCTGCAAAAGCGTTTTGGCTTGCTGGAAGCAGCAGCAAGCGCGAGGGCTTCTCTGCACGCTGCAAACACAAAACAGAAGCACCTACACGGCGAGAGGAGACTGCCTGACACCTGCTGCACTCAGTACAGCTCTGGGCTGCTGCCAGGGCGTGTATTTCAAGGAACTAGCCACGGGGACTCTGCACTGTGCTGGGAGAGTTTCTACAAGGTGAGCAGAAGCTGTTCGCCAGCACCCGCTTGCAGCGACCGAGTTCGGCTTTCCACATTCTTCCCCGGCTCTCTTTCGCTTCTCCGCACAGCCTGCGGCTGTACCCAAGACGCCGCTGGCTGTGGTTCCGCGAAGCGCTGCTTTCTCGGCAAAACGCAGCTTCTCGTTCTTGACAGCTCTGCTATGCAGAAGCACAGGAAAGCCGGCAGAGCTGCTCCTCTAGCTGCTCTACGCAGACGCAACTGTAAATCAGCTAGACGTTGATCCTGTTGTGGAAAAGGCAGGAAAGTTGCTGCAAAAGCGTTTTGGCTTGCTGGAAGCAGCAGCAAGCGCGGGGGCTTCTCTGCACGCTGCAAACACAAAACAGAAGCACCTACACGGCGAGAGGAGACTGCCTGACACCTGCTGCACTCAGTACAGCTCTGGGCTGCTGCCAGGGCGTGTATTTCAAGGAACTAGCCACGGGGACTCTGCACTGTGCTGGGAGAGTTTCTACAAGGTGAGCAGAAGCTGTTCGCCAGCACCCGCTTGCAGCGACCGAGTACGGCTTTCCACATTCTTCCCCGGCTCTCTTTCGCTTCTCCGCACAATCTGCGGCTGTACACAAGACGCCGCTGGCTGTGGTTCCGCGAAGCGCTGCTTTCTCGGCAAAACGCAGCTTCTCGTTCTTGACAGCTCTGCTATGCAGAAGCACAGGAAAGCCGGCAGAGCTGCTCCTCTAGCTGCTCTACGCAGACGCAACTGTAAATCAGCTAGACGTTGATCCTGTTGTGGAAAAGGCAGGAAAGTTGCTGCAAAAGCGTTTTGGCTTGCTGGAAGCAACAGCAAGCGCGAGGGCTTCTCTGCACGCTGCAAACACAAAACAGAAGCACCTACACGGCGAGAGGAGACTGCCTGACACCTGCTGCACTCAGTACAGCTCTGGGCTGCTGCCAGGGCGTGTATTTCAAGGAACTAGCCACGGGGACTCTGCACTGTGCTGGGAGAGTTTCTACAAGGTGAGCAGAAGCTGTTCGCCAGCACCCGCTTGCAGCGACCGAGTTCGGCTTTCCGCATTCTTCCCCGGCTCTCTTTCGCTTCTCCGCACAACCTGCGGCTGTACACAAGACGCCGCTGGCTGTGGTTCCGCGAAGCGCTGCTTTCTCGGCAAAACGCAGCTTCTCGTTCTTGACAGCTCTGCTATGCAGAAGCACAGGAAAGCCGGCAGAGCTGCTCCTCTAGCTGCTCTACGCAGACGCAACTGTAAATCAGCTAGACGTTGATCCTGTTGTGGAAAAGGCAGGAAAGTTGCTGCAAAAGCGTTTTGGCTTGCTGGAAGCAGCAGCAAGCGCGAGGGCTTCTCTGCACGCTGCAAACACAAAACAGAAGCACCTACACGGCGAGAGGAGACTGCCTGACACCTGCTGCACTCAGTACAGCTCTGGGCTGCTGCCAGGGCGTGTATTTCAAGGAACTAGCCACGGGGACTCTGCACTGTGCTGGGAGAGTTTCTACAAGGTGAGCAGAAGCTGTTCGCCAGCACCCGCTTGCAGCGACCGAGTTCGGCTTTCCACATTCTTCCCCGGCTCTCTTTCGCTTCTCCGCACAACCTGCGGCTGTACCCAAGACGCCGCTGGCTGTGGTTCCGCGAAGCGCTGCTTTCTCGGCAAAACGCAGCTTCTCGTTCTTGACAGCTCTGCTATGCAGAAGCACAGGAAAGCCGGCAGAGCTGCTCCTCTAGCTGCTCTACGCAGACGCAACTGTAAATCAGCTAGACGTTGATCCTGTTGTGGAAAAGGCAGGAAAGTTGCTGCAAAAGCGTTTTGGCTTGCTGGAAGCAGCAGCAAGCGCGAGGGCTTCTCTGCACGCTGCAAACACAAAACAGAAGCACCTACACGGCGAGAGGAGACTGCCTGACACCTGCTGCACTCAGTACAGCTCTGGGCTGCTGCCAGGGCGTGTATTTCAAGGAACTAGCCACGGGGACTCTGCACTGTGCTGGGAGAGTTTCTACAAGGTGAGCAGAAGCTGTTCGCCAGCACCCGCTTGCAGCGACCGAGTTCGGCTTTCCACATTCTTCCCCGGCTCTCTTTCGCTTCTCCGCACAGCCTGCGGCTGTACCCAAGACGCCGCTGGCTGTGGTTCCGCGAAGCGCTGCTTTCTCGGCAAAACGGAGCTTCTCGTTCTTGACAACTCTGCTATGCAGAAGCACAGGAAAGCCGGCAGAGCTGCTCCTCTAGCTGCTCTACGCAGACGCAACTGTAAATCAGCTCGACGTTGATCCTGTTGTGGAAAAGGCAGGAAAGTTGCTGCAAAAGCGTTTTGGCTTGCTGGAAGCAGCAGCAAGCGCGGGGGCTTCTCTGCACGCTGCAAACACAAAACAGAAGCACCTACACGGCGAGAGGAGACTGCCTGACACCTGCTGCACTCAGTACAGGTCTGGGCTTCTGCCAGGGCGTGTATTTCAAGGAACTAGCCACGGGGACTCTGCACTGTGCTGGGAGAGTTTCTACAAGGTGAGCAGAAGCTGTTCGCCAGCACCCGCTTGCAGCGACCGAGTACGGCTTTCCACATTCTTCCCCGGCTCTCTTTCGCTTCTCCGCACAACCTGCGGCTGTACACAAGACGCCGCTGGTTGTGGTTCCGCGAAGCGCTGCTTTCTCGGCAAAACGCAGCTTCTCGTTCTTGACAGCTCTGCTATGCCGAAGCACAGGAAAGCCGGCAGAGCTGCTCCTCTAGCTGCTCTACGCAGACGCAACTGTAAATCAGCTAGACGTTGATCCTGTTGTGGAAAAGGCAGGAAAGTTGCTGCAAAAGCGTTTTGGCTTGCTGGAAGCAGCAGCAAGCGCGAGGGCTTCTCTGCACGCTGCAAACACAAAACAGAAGCACCTACACGGCGAGAGGAGACTGCCTGACACCTGCTGCACTCAGTACAGCTCTGGGCTGCTGCCAGGGCGTGTATTTCAAGGAACTAGCCACGGGGACTCTGCACTGTGCTGGGAGAGTTTCTACAAGGTGAGCAGAAGCTGTTCGCCAGCACCCGCTTGCAGCGACCGAGTTCGGCTTTCCACATTCTTCCCCGGCTCTCTTTCGCTTCTCCGCACAACCTGCGGCTGTACCCAAGACGCCGCTGGCTGTGGTTCCGCGAAGCGCTGCTTTCTCGGCAAAACGCAGCTTCTCGTTCTTGACAGCTCTGCTATGCAGAAGCACAGGAAAGCCGGCAGAGCTGCTCCTCTAGCTGCTCTACGCAGACGCAACTGTAAATCAGCTAGACGTTGATCCTGTTGTGGAAAAGGCAGGAAAGTTGCTGCAAAAGCGTTTTGGCTTGCTGGAAGCAGCAGCAAGCGCGAGGGCTTCTCTGCACGCTGCAAACACAAAACAGAAGCACCTACACGGCGAGAGGAGACTGCCTGACACCTGCTGCACTCAGTACAGCTCTGGGCTGCTGCCAGGGCGTGTATTTCAAGGAACTAGCCACGGGGACTCTGCACTGTGCTGGGAGAGTTTCTACAAGGTGAGCAGAAGCTGTTCGCCAGCACCCGCTTGCAGCGACCGAGTTCGGCTTTCCACATTCTTCCCCGGCTCTCTTTCGCTTCTCCGCACAGCCTGCGGCTGTACCCAAGACGCCGCTGGCTGTGGTTCCGCGAAGCGCTGCTTTCTCGGCAAAACGGAGCTTCTCGTTCTTGACAACTCTGCTATGCAGAAGCACAGGAAAGCCGGCAGAGCTGCTCCTCTAGCTGCTCTACGCAGACGCAACTGTAAATCAGCTAGACATTGATCCTGTTGTGGAAAAGGCAGGAAAGTTGCTTCAAAAGCGTTTTGGCTTGCTGGAAGCAGTAGCAAGCGCGAGGGCTTCTCTGCACGCTGCAAACACAAAACAGAAGCACCTACACGGCGAGAGGAGACTGCCTGACACCTGCTGCACTCAGTACAGCTCTGGGCTGCTGCCAGGGCGTGTATTTCAAGGAACTAGCCACGGGGACTCTGCACTGTGCTGGGAGAGTTTCTACAAGGTGAGCAGAAGCTGTTCGCCAGCACCCGCTTGCAGCGACCGAGTACGGCTTTCCACATTCTTCCCCGGCTCTCTTTCGCTTCTCCGCACAACCTGCGGCTGTACCCAAGACGCCGCTGGCTGTGGTTCCGCGAAGCGCTGCTTTCTCGGCAAAACGCAGCTTCTCGTTCTTGACAGCTCTGCTATGCAGAAGCACAGGAAAGCCGGCAGAGCTGCTCCTCTAGCTGCTCTACGCAGACGCAACTGTAAATCAGCTAGACGTTGATCCTGTTGTGGAAAAGGCAGGAAAGTTGCTGCAAAAGCGTTTTGGCTTGCTGGAAGCAGCAGCAAGCGCGAGGGCTTCTCTGCACGCTGCAAACACAAAACAGAAGCACCTACACGGCGAGAGGAGACTGCCTGACACCTGCTGCACTCAGTACAGCTCTGGGCTGCTGCCAGGGCGTGTATTTCAAGGAACTAGCCACGGGGACTCTGCACTGTGCTGGGAGAGTTTCTACAAGGTGAGCAGAAGCTGTTCGCCAGCACCCGCTTGCAGCGACCGAGTTCGGCTTTCCGCATTCTTCCCCGGCTCTCTTTCGCTTCTCCGCACAACCTGCGGCTGTACCCAAGACGCCGCTGGCTGTGGTTCCGCGAAGCGCTGCTTTCTCGGCAAAACGCAGCTTCTCGTTCTTGACAGCTCTGCTATGCAGAAGCACAGGAAAGCCGGCAGAGCTGCTCCTCTAGCTGCTCTACGCAGACGCAACTGTAAATCAGCTAGACGTTGATCCTGTTGTGGAAAAGGCAGGAAAGTTGCTGCAAAAGCGTTTTGGCTTGCTGGAAGCAGCAGCAAGCGCGAGGGCTTCTCTGCACGCTGCAAACACAAAACAGAAGCACCTACACGGCGAGAGGAGACTGCCTGACACCTGCTGCACTCAGTACAGCTCTGGGCTGCTGCCAGGGCGTGTATTTCAAGGAACTAGCCACGGGGACTCTGCACTGTGCTGGGAGAGTTTCTACAAGGTGAGCAGAAGCTGTTCGCCAGCACCCGCTTGCAGCGACCGAGTTCGGCTTTCCGCATTCTTCCCCGGCTCTCTTTCGCTTCTCCGCACAACCTGCGGCTGTACCCAAGACGCCGCTGGCTGTGGTTCCGCGAAGCGCTGCTTTCTCGGCAAAACGCAGCTTCTCGTTCTTGACAGCTCTGCTATGCAGAAGCACAGGAAAGCCGGCAGAGCTGCTCCTCTAGCTGCTCTACGCAGACGCAACTGTAAATCAGCTAGACGTTGATCCTGTTGTGGAAAAGGCAGGAAAGTTGCTGCAAAAGCGTTTTGGCTTGCTGGAAGCAGCAGCAAGCGCGAGGGCTTCTCTGCACGCTGCAAACACAAAACAGAAGCACCTACACGGCGAGAGGAGACTGCCTGACACCTGCTGCACTCAGTACAGCTCTGGGCTGCTGCCAGGGCGTGTATTTCAAGGAACTAGCCACGGGGACTCTGCACTGTGCTGGGAGAGTTTCTACAAGGTGAGCAGAAGCTGTTCGCCAGCACCCGCTTGCAGCGACCGAGTTCGGCTTTCCACATTCTTCCCCGGCTCTCTTTCGCTTCTCCGCACAACCTGCGGCTGTACACAAGACGCCGCTGGCTGTGGTTTCGCGAAGCGCTGCTTTCTCGGCAAAACGCAGCTTCTCGTTCTTGACAGCTCTGCTATGCAGAAGCACAGGAAAGCCGGCAGAGCTGCTCCTCTAGCTGCTCTACGCAGACGCAACTGTAAATCAGCTAGACGTTGATCCTGTTGTGGAAAAGGCAGGAAAGTTGCTGCAAAAGCGTTTTGGCTTGCTGGAAGCAGCAGCAAGCGCGAGGGCTTCTCTGCACGCTGCAAACACAAAACAGAAGCACCTACACGGCGAGAGGAGACTGCCTGACACCTGCTGCACTCAGTACAGCTCTGGGCTGCTGCCAGGGCGTGTATTTCAAGGAACTAGCCACGGGGACTCTGCACTGTGCTGGGAGAGTTTCTACAAGGTGAGCAGAAGCTGTTCGCCAGCACCCGCTTGCAGCGACCGAGTTCGGCTTTCCACATTCTTCCCCGGCTCTCTTTCGCTTCTCCGCACAACCTGCGGCTGTACCCAAGACGCCGCTGGCTGTGGTTCCGCGAAGCGCTGCTTTCTCGGCAAAACGCAGCTTCTCGTTCTTGACAGCTCTGCTATGCAGAAGCACAGGAAAGCCGGCAGAGCTGCTCCTCTAGCTGCTCTACGCAGACGCAACTGTAAATCAGCTAGACGTTGATCCTGTTGTGGAAAAGGCAGGAAAGTTGCTGCAAAAGCGTTTTGGCTTGCTGGAAGCAGCAGCAAGCGCGAGGGCTTCTCTGCACGCTGCAAACACAAAACAGAAGCACCTACACGGCGAGAGGAGACTGCCTGACACCTGCTGCACTCAGTACAGCTCTGGGCTGCTGCCAGGGCGTGTATTTCAAGGAACTAGCCACGGGGACTCTGCACTGTGCTGGGAGAGTTTCTACAAGGTGAGCAGAAGCTGTTCGCCAGCACCCGCTTGCAGCGACCGAGTACGGCTTTCCACATTCTTCCCCGGCTCTCTTTCGCTTCTCCGCACAACCTGCGGCTGTACCCAAGACGCCGCTGGCTGTGGTTCCGCGAAGCGCTGCTTTCTCGGCAAAACGCAGCTTCTCGTTCTTGACAGCTCTGCTATGCAGAAGCACAGGAAAGCCGGCAGAGCTGCTCCTCTAGCTGCTCTACGCAGACGCAACTGTAAATCAGCTAGACATTGATCCTGTTGTGGAAAAGGCAGGAAAGTTGCTGCAAAAGCGTTTTGGCTTGCTGGAAGCAGCAGCAAGCGCGAGGGCTTCTCTGCACGCTGCAAACACAAAACAGAAGCACCTACACGGCGAGAGGAGACTGCCTGACACCTGCTGCACTCAGTACAGCTCTGGGCTGCTGCCAGGGCGTGTATTTCAAGGAACTAGCCACGGGGACTCTGCACTGTGCTGGGAGAGTTTCTACAAGGTGAGCAGAAGCTGTTCGCCAGCACCCGCTTGCAGCGACCGAGTTCGGCTTTCCACATTCTTCCCCGGCTCTCTTTCGCTTCTCCGCGCAACCTGCGGCTGTACCCAAGACGCCGCTGGCTGTGGTTTCGCGAAGCGCTGCTTTCTCGGCAAAACGCAGCTTCTCGTTCTTGACAGCTCTGCTATGCAGAAGCACAGGAAAGCCGGCAGAGCTGCTCCTCTAGCTGCTCTACGCAGACGCAACTGTAAATCAGCTAGATATTGATCCTGTTGTGGAAATGGCAGGAAAGTTGCTGCAAAAGCGTTTTAGCTTGCTGGAAGCAGCAGCAAGCGCGAGGGCTTCTCTGCACGCTGCAAACACAAAACAGAAGCACCTACACGGCGAGAGGAGACTGCCTGACACCTGCTGCACTCAGTACAGCTCTGGGCTGCTGTCAGGGCGTGTATTTCAAGGAACTAGCCACGGGGACTCTGCACTGTGCTGGGAGAGTTTCTACAAGGTGAGCAGAAGCTGTTCGCCAGCACCCGCTTGCAGCGACCGAGTTCGGCTTTCCACATTCTTCCCCGGCTCTCTTTCGCTTCTCCGCACAACCTGCGGCTGTACCCAAGACGCTTCTGGCTGTGGTTCCGCGAAGCGCTGCTTTCTCGGCAAAACGCAGCTTCTCGTTCTTGACAGCTCTGCTATGCAGAAGCACAGGAAAGCCGGCAGAGCTGCTCCTCTAGCTGCTCTACGCAGACGCAACTGTAAATCAGCTAGACGTTGATCCTGTTGTGGAAAAGGCAGGAAAGTTGCTGCAAAAGCGTTTTGGCTTGCTGGAAGCAGCAGCAAGCGCGAGGGCTTCTCTGCACGCTGCAAACACAAAACAGAAGCACCTACACGGCGAGAGGAGACTGCCTGACACCTGCTGCACTCAGTACAGCTCTGGGCTGCTGCCAGGGCGTGTATTTCAAGGAACTAGCCACGGGGACTCTGCACTGTGCTGGGAGAGTTTCTACAAGGTGAGCAGAAGCTGTTCGCCAGCACCCCCTTGCAGCGACCGAGTTCGGCTTTCCACATTCTTCCCCGGCTCTCTTTCGCTTCTCCGCACAACCTGCGGCTGTACCCAAGACGCCGCTGGCTGTGGTTCCGCGAAGCGCTGCTTTCTCGGCAAAACGCAGCTTCTCGTTCTTGACAGCTCTGCTATGCAGAAGCACAGGAAAGCCGGCAGAGCTGCTCCTCTAGCTGCTCTACGCAGACGCAACTGTAAATCAGCTAGACATTGATCCTGTTGTGGAAATGGCAGGAAAGTTGCTGCAAAAGCGTTTTGGCTTGCTGGAAGCAGCAGCAAGCGCGAGAGCTTCTCTGCACGCTGCAAACACAAAACAGAAGCACCTACACGGCGAGAGGAGACTGCCTGACACCTGCTGCACTCAGTACAGCTCTGGGCTGCTGCCAGGGCGTGTATTTCAAGGAACTAGCCACGGGGACTCTGCACTGTGCTGGGAGAGTTTCTACAAGGTGAGCAGAAGCTGTTCGCCAGCACCCGCTTGCAGCGACCGAGTACGGCTTTCCACATTCTTCCCCGGCTCTCTTTCGCTTCTCCGCACAGCCTGCGGCTGTACCCAAGACGCCGCTGGCTGTGGTTCCGCGAAGCGCTGCTTTCTCGGCAAAACGCAGCTTCTCGTTCTTGACAGCTCTGCTATGCAGAAGCACAGGAAAGCCGGCAGAGCTGCTCCTCTAGCTGCTCTACGCAGACGCAACTGTAAATCAGCTAGACGTTGATCCTGTTGTGGAAAAGGCAGGAAAGTTGCTGCAAAAGCGTTTTGGCTTGCTGGAAGCAGCAGCAAGCGCGGGGGCTTCTCTGCACGCTGCAAACACAAAACAGAAGCACCTACACGGCGAGAGGAGACTGCCTGACACCTGCTGCACTCAGTACAGCTCTGGGCTGCTGCCAGGGCGTGTATTTCAAGGAACTAGCCACGGGGACTCTGCACTGTGCTGGGAGAGTTTCTACAAGGTGAGCAGAAGCTGTTCGCCAGCACCCGCTTGCAGCGACCGAGTACGGCTTTCCACATTCTTCCCCGGCTCTCTTTCGCTTCTCCGCACAATCTGCGGCTGTACACAAGACGCCGCTGGCTGTGGTTCCGCGAAGCGCTGCTTTCTCGGCAAAACGCAGCTTCTCGTTCTTGACAGCTCTGCTATGCAGAAGCACAGGAAAGCCGGCAGAGCTGCTCCTCTAGCTGCTCTACGCAGACGCAACTGTAAATCAGCTAGACGTTGATCCCGTTGTGGAAAAGGCAGGAAAGTTGCTGCAAAAGCGTTTTGGCTTGCTGGAAGCAGCAGCAAGCGCGAGGGCTTCTCTGCACGCTGCAAACACAAAACAGAAGCACCTACACGGCGAGAGGAGACTGCCTGACACCTGCTGCACTCAGTACAGCTCTGGGCTGCTGCCAGGGCGTGTATTTCAAGGAACTAGCCACGGGGACTCTGCACTGTGCTGGGAGAGTTTCTACAAGGTGAGCAGAAGCTGTTCGCCAGCACCCGCTTGCAGCGACCGAGTTCGGCTTTCCACATTCTTCCCCGGCTCTCTTTCGCTTCTCCGCACAACCTGCGGCTGTACCCAAGACGCCGCTGGCTGTGGTTCCGCGAAGCGCTGCTTTCTCGGCAAAACGCAGCTTCTCGTTCTTGACAGCTCTGCTATGCAGAAGCACAGGAAAGCCGGCAGAGCTGCTCCTCTAGCTGCTCTACGCAGACGCAACTGTAAATCAGCTAGACGTTGATCCTGTTGTGGAAAAGGCAGGAAAGTTGCTGCAAAAGCGTTTTGGCTTGCTGGAAGCAGCAGCAAGCGCGAGGGCTTCTCTGCACGCTGCAAACACAAAACAGAAGCACCTACACGGCGAGAGGAGACTGCCTGACACCTGCTGCACTCAGTACAGCTCTGGGCTGCTGCCAGGGCGTGTATTTCAAGGAACTAGCCACGGGGACTCTGCACTGTGCTGGGAGAGTTTCTACAAGGTGAGCAGAAGCTGTTCGCCAGCACCCGCTTGCAGCGACCGAGTTCGGCTTTCCACATTCTTCCCCGGCTCTCTTTCGCTTCTCCGCACAGCCTGCGGCTGTACCCAAGACGCCGCTGGCTGTGGTTCCGCGAAGCGCTGCTTTCTCGGCAAAACGGAGCTTCTCGTTCTTGACAACTCTGCTATGCAGAAGCACAGGAAAGCCGGCAGAGCTGCTCCTCTAGCTGCTCTACGCAGACGCAACTGTAAATCAGCTCGACGTTGATCCTGTTGTGGAAAAGGCAGGAAAGTTGCTGCAAAAGCGTTTTGGCTTGCTGGAAGCAGCAGCAAGCGCGGGGGCTTCTCTGCACGCTGCAAACACAAAACAGAAGCACCTACACGGCGAGAGGAGACTGCCTGGCACCTGCTGCACTCAGTACAGGTCTGGGCTTCTGCCAGGGCGTGTATTTCAAGGAACTAGCCACGGGGACTCTGCACTGTGCTGGGAGAGTTTCTACAAGGTGAGCAGAAGCTGTTCGCCAGCACCCGCTTGCAGCGACCGAGTACGGCTTTCCACATTCTTCCCCGGCTCTCTTTCGCTTCTCCGCACAACCTGCGGCTGTACCCAAGACGCCGCTGGCTGTGGTTCCGCGAAGCGCTGCTTTCTCGGCAAAACGCAGCTTCTCGTTCTTGACAGCTCTGCTATGCAGAAGCACAGGAAAGCCGGCAGAGCTGCTCCTCTAGCTGCTCTACGCAGACGCAACTGTAAATCAGCTAGACGTTGATCCTGTTGTGGAAAAGGCAGGAAAGTTGCTGCAAAAGCGTTTTGGCTTGCTGGAAGCAGCAGCAAGCGCGAGGGCTTCTCTGCACGCTGCAAACACAAAACAGAAGCACCTACACGGCGAGAGGAGACTGCCTGACACCTGCTGCACTCAGTACAGCTCTGGGCTGCTGCCAGGGCGTGTATTTCAAGGAACTAGCCACGGGGACTCTGCACTGTGCTGGGAGAGTTTCTACAAGGTGAGCAGAAGCTGTTCGCCAGCACCCGCTTGCAGCGACCGAGTTCGGCTTTCCGCATTCTTCCCCGGCTCTCTTTCGCTTCTCCGCACAACCTGCGGCTGTACCCAAGACGCCGCTGGCTGTGGTTCCGCGAAGCGCTGCTTTCTCGGCAAAACGCAGCTTCTCGTTCTTGACAGCTCTGCTATGCAGAAGCACAGGAAAGCCGGCAGAGCTGCTCCTCTAGCTGCTCTACGCAGACGCAACTGTAAATCAGCTAGACGTTGATCCTGTTGTGGAAAAGGCAGGAAAGTTGCTGCAAAAGCGTTTTGGCTTGCTGGAAGCAGCAGCAAGCGCGAGGGCTTCTCTGCACGCTGCAAACACAAAACAGAAGCACCTACACGGCGAGAGGAGACTGCCTGACACCTGCTGCACTCAGTACAGCTCTGGGCTGCTGCCAGGGCGTGTATTTCAAGGAACTAGCCACGGGGACTCTGCACTGTGCTGGGAGAGTTTCTACAAGGTGAGCAGAAGCTGTTCGCCAGCACCCGCTTGCAGCGACCGAGTTCGGCTTTCCGCATTCTTCCCCGGCTCTCTTTCGCTTCTCCGCACAACCTGCGGCTGTACCCAAGACGCCGCTGGCTGTGGTTCCGCGAAGCGCTGCTTTCTCGGCAAAACGCAGCTTCTCGTTCTTGACAGCTCTGCTATGCAGAAGCACAGGAAAGCCGGCAGAGCTGCTCCTCTAGCTGCTCTACGCAGACGCAACTGTAAATCAGCTAGACGTTGATCCTGTTGTGGAAAAGGCAGGAAAGTTGCTGCAAAAGCGTTTTGGCTTGCTGGAAGCAGCAGCAAGCGCGAGGGCTTCTCTGCACGCTGCAAACACAAAACAGAAGCACCTACACGGCGAGAGGAGACTGCCTGACACCTGCTGCACTCAGTACAGCTCTGGGCTGCTGCCAGGGCGTGTATTTCAAGGAACTAGCCACGGGGACTCTGCACTGTGCTGGGAGAGTTTCTACAAGGTGAGCAGAAGCTGTTCGCCAGCACCCGCTTGCAGCGACCGAGTTCGGCTTTCCGCATTCTTCCCCGGCTCTCTTTCGCTTCTCCGCACAACCTGCGGCTGTACCCAAGACGCCGCTGGCTGTGGTTCCGCGAAGCGCTGCTTTCTCGGCAAAACGCAGCTTCTCGTTCTTGACAGCTCTGCTATGCAGAAGCACAGGAAAGCCGGCAGAGCTGCTCCTCTAGCTGCTCTACGCAGACGCAACTGTAAATCAGCTAGACGTTGATCCTGTTGTGGAAAAGGCAGGAAAGTTGCTGCAAAAGCGTTTTGGCTTGCTGGAAGCAGCAGCAAGCGCGAGGGCTTCTCTGCACGCTGCAAACACAAAACAGAAGCACCTACACGGCGAGAGGAGACTGCCTGACACCTGCTGCACTCAGTACAGCTCTGGGCTGCTGCCAGGGCGTGTATTTCAAGGAACTAGCCACGGGGACTCTGCACTGTGCTGGGAGAGTTTCTACAAGGTGAGCAGAAGCTGTTCGCCAGCACCCGCTTGCAGCGACCGAGTTCGGCTTTCCACATTCTTCCCCGGCTCTCTTTCGCTTCTCCGCACAACCTGCGGCTGTACCCAAGACGCCGCTGGCTGTGGTTCCGCGAAGCGCTGCTTTCTCGGCAAAACGCAGCTTCTCGTTCTTGACAGCTCTGCTATGCAGAAGCACAGGAAAGCCGGCAGAGCTGCTCCTCTAGCTGCTCTACGCAGACGCAACTGTAAATCAGCTAGACGTTGATCCTGTTGTGGAAAAGGCAGGAAAGTTGCTGCAAAAGCGTTTTGGCTTGCTGGAAGCAGCAGCAAGCGCGAGGGCTTCTCTGCACGCTGCAAACACAAAACAGAAGCACCTACACGGCGAGAGGAGACTGCCTGACACCTGCTGCACTCAGTACAGCTCTGGGCTGCTGCCAGGGCGTGTATTTCAAGGAACTAGCCACGGGGACTCTGCACTGTGCTGGGAGAGTTTCTACAAGGTGAGCAGAAGCTGTTCGCCAGCACCCGCTTGCAGCGACCGAGTTCGGCTTTCCACATTCTTCCCCGGCTCTCTTTCGCTTCTCCGCACAACCTGCGGCTGTACCCAAGACGCCGCTGGCTGTGGTTCCGCGAAGCGCTGCTTTCTCGGCAAAACGCAGCTTCTCGTTCTTGACAGCTCTGCTATGCAGAAGCACAGGAAAGCCGGCAGAGCTGCTCCTCTAGCTGCTCTACGCAGACGCAACTGTAAATCAGCTAGACGTTGATCCTGTTGTGGAAAAGGCAGGAAAGTTGCTGCAAAAGCGTTTTGGCTTGCTGGAAGCAGCAGCAAGCGCGAGGGCTTCTCTGCACGCTGCAAACACAAAACAGAAGCACCTACACGGCGAGAGGAGACTGCCTGACACCTGCTGCACTCAGTACAGCTCTGGGCTGCTGCCAGGGCGTGTATTTCAAGGAACTAGCCACGGGGACTCTGCACTGTGCTGGGAGAGTTTCTACAAGGTGAGCAGAAGCTGTTCGCCAGCACCCGCTTGCAGCGACCGAGTACGGCTTTCCACATTCTTCCCCGGCTCTCTTTCGCTTCTCCGCACAACCTGCGGCTGTACCCAAGACGCCGCTGGCTGTGGTTCCGCGAAGCGCTGCTTTCTCGGCAAAACGCAGCTTCTCGTTCTTGACAGCTCTGCTATGCAGAAGCACAGGAAAGCCGGCAGAGCTGCTCCTCTAGCTGCTCTACGCAGACGCAACTGTAAATCAGCTAGACATTGATCCTGTTGTGGAAAAGGCAGGAAAGTTGCTGCAAAAGCGTTTTGGCTTGCTGGAAGCAGCAGCAAGCGCGAGGGCTTCTCTGCACGCTGCAAACACAAAACAGAAGCACCTACACGGCGAGAGGAGACTGCCTGACACCTGCTGCACTCAGTACAGCTCTGGGCTGCTGCCAGGGCGTGTATTTCAAGGAACTAGCCACGGGGACTCTGCACTGTGCTGGGAGAGTTTCTACAAGGTGAGCAGAAGCTGTTCGCCAGCACCCGCTTGCAGCGACCGAGTTCGGCTTTCCACATTCTTCCCCGGCTCTCTTTCGCTTCTCCGCGCAACCTGCGGCTGTACCCAAGACGCCGCTGGCTGTGGTTTCGCGAAGCGCTGCTTTCTCGGCAAAACGCAGCTTCTCGTTCTTGACAGCTCTGCTATGCAGAAGCACAGGAAAGCCGGCAGAGCTGCTCCTCTAGCTGCTCTACGCAGACGCAACTGTAAATCAGCTAGATATTGATCCTGTTGTGGAAATGGCAGGAAAGTTGCTGCAAAAGCGTTTTGGCTTGCTGGAAGCAGCAGCAAGCGCGAGGGCTTCTCTGCACGCTGCAAACACAAAACAGAAGCACCTACACGGCGAGAGGAGACTGCCTGACACCTGCTGCACTCAGTACAGCTCTGGGCTGCTGCCAGGGCGTGTATTTCAAGGAACTAGCCACGGGGACTCTGCACTGTGCTGGGAGAGTTTCTACAAGGTGAGCAGAAGCTGTTCGCCAGCACCCGCTTGCAGCGACCGAGTTCGGCTTTCCACATTCTTCCCCGGCTCTCTTTCGCTTCTCCGCGCAACCTGCGGCTGTACCCAAGACGCCGCTGGCTGTGGTTCCGCGAAGCGCTGCTTTCTCGGCAAAACGCAGCTTCTCGTTCTTGACAGCTCTGCTATGCAGAAGCACAGGAAAGCCGGCAGAGCTGCTCCTCTAGCTGCTCTACGCAGACGCAACTGTAAATCAGCTAGACATTGATCCTGTTGTGGAAATGGCAGGAAAGTTGCTGCAAAAGCGTTTTGGCTTGCTGGAAGCAGCAGCAAGCGCGAGAGCTTCTCTGCACGCTGCAAACACAAAACAGAAGCACCTACACGGCGAGAGGAGACTGCCTGACACCTGCTGCACTCAGTACAGCTCTGGGCTGCTGCCAGGGCGTGTATTTCAAGGAACTAGCCACGGGGACTCTGCACTGTGCTGGGAGAGTTTCTACAAGGTGAGCAGAAGCTGTTCGCCAGCACCCGCTTGCAGCGACCGAGTTCGGCTTTCCACATTCTTCCCCGGCTCTCTTTCGCTTCTCCGCACAGCCTGCGGCTGTACCCAAGACGCCGCTGGCTGTGGTTCCGCGAAGCGCTGCTTTCTCGGCAAAACGCAGCTTCTCGTTCTTGACAGCTCTGCTATGCAGAAGCACAGGAAAGCCGGCAGAGCTGCTCCTCTAGCTGCTCTACGCAGACGCAACTGTAAATCAGCTCGACGTTGATCCTGTTGTGGAAAAGGCAGGAAAGTTGCTGCAAAAGCGTTTTGGCTTGCTGGAAGCAGCAGCAAGCGCGAGGGCTTCTCTGCACGCTGCAAACACAAAACAGAAGCACCTACACGGCGAGAGGAGACTGCCTGACACCTGCTGCACTCAGTACAGCTCTGGGCTGCTGCCAGGGCGTGTATTTCAAGGAACTAGCCACGGGGACTCTGCACTGTGCTGGGAGAGTTTCTACAAGGTGAGCAGAAGCTGTTCGCCAGCACCCGCTTGCAGCGACCGAGTTCGGTTTTCCACATTCTTCCCCGGCTCTCTTTCGCTTCTCCGCGCAACCTGCGGCTGTACCCAAGACGCCGCTGGCTGTGGTTTCGCGAAGCGCTGCTTTCTCGGCAAAACGCAGCTTCTCGTTCTTGACAGCTCTGCTATGCAGAAGCACAGGAAAGCCGGCAGAGCTGCTCCTCTAGCTGCTCTACGCAGACGCAACTGTAAATCAGCTAGATATTGATCCTGTTGTGGAAATGGCAGGAAAGTTGCTGCAAAAGCGTTTTGGCTTGCTGGAAGCAGCAGCAAGCGCGAGGGCTTCTCTGCACGCTGCAAACACAAAACAGAAGCACCTACACGGCGAGAGGAGACTGCCTGACACCTGCTGCACTCAGTACAGCTCTGGGCTGCTGCCAGGGCGTGTATTTCAAGGAACTAGCCACGGGGACTCTGCACTGTGCTGGGAGAGTTTCTACAAGGTGAGCAGAAGCTGTTCGCCAGCACCCGCTTGCAGCGACCGAGTTCGGCTTTCCACATTCTTCCCCGGCTCTCTTTCGCTTCTCCGCGCAACCTGCGGCTGTACCCAAGACGCCGCTGGCTGTGGTTCCGCGAAGCGCTGCTTTCTCGGCAAAACGCAGCTTCTCGTTCTTGACAGCTCTGCTATGCAGAAGCACAGGAAAGCCGGCAGAGCTGCTCCTCTAGCTGCTCTACGCAGACGCAACTGTAAATCAGCTAGACATTGATCCTGTTGTGGAAATGGCAGGAAAGTTGCTGCAAAAGCGTTTTGGCTTGCTGGAAGCAGCAGCAAGCGCGAGAGCTTCTCTGCACGCTGCAAACACAAAACAGAAGCACCTACACGGCGAGAGGAGACTGCCTGACACCTGCTGCACTCAGTACAGCTCTGGGCTGCTGCCAGGGCGTGTATTTCAAGGAACTAGCCACGGGGACTCTGCACTGTGCTGGGAGAGTTTCTACAAGGTGAGCAGAAGCTGTTCGCCAGCACCCGCTTGCAGCGACCGAGTACGGCTTTCCACATTCTTCCCCGGCTCTCTTTCGCTTCTCCGCACAATCTGCGGCTGTACACAAGACGCCGCTGGCTGTGGTTCCGCGAAGCGCTGCTTTCTCGGCAAAACGCAGCTTCTCGTTCTTGACAGCTCTGCTATGCAGAAGCACAGGAAAGCCGGCAGAGCTGCTCCTCTAGCTGCTCTACGCAGACGCAACTGTAAATCAGCTAGACGTTGATCCTGTTGTGGAAAAGGCAGGAAAGTTGCTGCAAAAGCGTTTTGGCTTGCTGGAAGCAACAGCAAGCGCGAGGGCTTCTCTGCACGCTGCAAACACAAAACAGAAGCACCTACACGGCGAGAGGAGACTGCCTGACACCTGCTGCACTCAGTACAGCTCTGGGCTGCTGCCAGGGCGTGTATTTCAAGGAACTAGCCACGGGGACTCTGCACTGTGCTGGGAGAGTTTCTACAAGGTGAGCAGAAGCTGTTCGCCAGCACCCGCTTGCAGCGACCGAGTTCGGCTTTCCGCATTCTTCCCCGGCTCTCTTTCGCTTCTCCGCACAACCTGCGGCTGTACACAAGACGCCGCTGGCTGTGGTTCCGCGAAGCGCTGCTTTCTCGGCAAAACGCAGCTTCTCGTTCTTGACAGCTCTGCTATGCAGAAGCACAGGAAAGCCGGCAGAGCTGCTCCTCTAGCTGCTCTACGCAGACGCAACTGTAAATCAGCTAGACGTTGATCCTGTTGTGGAAAAGGCAGGAAAGTTGCTGCAAAAGCGTTTTGGCTTGCTGGAAGCAGCAGCAAGCGCGAGGGCTTCTCTGCACGCTGCAAACACAAAACAGAAGCACCTACACGGCGAGAGGAGACTGCCTGACACCTGCTGCACTCAGTACAGCTCTGGGCTGCTGCCAGGGCGTGTATTTCAAGGAACTAGCCACGGGGACTCTGCACTGTGCTGGGAGAGTTTCTACAAGGTGAGCAGAAGCTGTTCGCCAGCACCCGCTTGCAGCGACCGAGTTCGGCTTTCCACATTCTTCCCCGGCTCTCTTTCGCTTCTCCGCACAACCTGCGGCTGTACCCAAGACGCCGCTGGCTGTGGTTCCGCGAAGCGCTGCTTTCTCGGCAAAACGCAGCTTCTCGTTCTTGACAGCTCTGCTATGCAGAAGCACAGGAAAGCCGGCAGAGCTGCTCCTCTAGCTGCTCTACACAGACGCAACTGTAAATCAGCTAGACGTTGATCCTGTTGTGGAAAAGGCAGGAAAGTTGCTGCAAAAGCGTTTTGGCTTGCTGGAAGCAGCAGCAAGCGCGAGGGCTTCTCTGCACGCTGCAAACACAAAACAGAAGCACCTACACGGCGAGAGGAGACTGCCTGACACCTGCTGCACTCAGTACAGCTCTGGGCTGCTGCCAGGGCGTGTATTTCAAGGAACTAGCCACGGGGACTCTGCACTGTGCTGGGAGAGTTTCTACAAGGTGAGCAGAAGCTGTTCGCCAGCACCCGCTTGCAGCGACCGAGTTCGGCTTTCCACATTCTTCCCCGGCTCTCTTTCGCTTCTCCGCACAGCCTGCGGCTGTACCCAAGACGCCGCTGGCTGTGGTTCCGCGAAGCGCTGCTTTCTCGGCAAAACGGAGCTTCTCGTTCTTGACAACTCTGCTATGCAGAAGCACAGGAAAGCCGGCAGAGCTGCTCCTCTAGCTGCTCTACGCAGACGCAACTGTAAATCAGCTCGACGTTGATCCTGTTGTGGAAAAGGCAGGAAAGTTGCTGCAAAAGCGTTTTGGCTTGCTGGAAGCAGCAGCAAGCGCGGGGGCTTCTCTGCACGCTGCAAACACAAAACAGAAGCACCTACACGGCGAGAGGAGACTGCCTGACACCTGCTGCACTCAGTACAGCTCTGGGCTGCTGCCAGGGCGTGTATTTCAAGGAACTAGCCACGGGGACTCTGCACTGTGCTGGGAGAGTTTCTACAAGGTGAGCAGAAGCTGTTCGCCAGCACCCGCTTGCAGCGACCGAGTACGGCTTTCCACATTCTTCCCCGGCTCTCTTTCGCTTCTCCGCGCAACCTGCGGCTGTACCCAAGACGCCGCTGGCTGTGGTTTCGCGAAGCGCTGCTTTCTCGGCAAAACGCAGCTTCTCGTTCTTGACAGCTCTGCTATGCAGAAGCACAGGAAAGCCGGCAGAGCTGCTCCTCTAGCTGCTCTACGCAGACGCAACTGTAAATCAGCTAGATATTGATCCTGTTGTGGAAATGGCAGGAAAGTTGCTGCAAAAGCGTTTTGGCTTGCTGGAAGCAGCAGCAAGCGCGAGGGCTTCTCTGCACGCTGCAAACACAAAACAGAAGCACCTACACGGCGAGAGGAGACTGCCTGACACCTGCTGCACTCAGTACAGCTCTGGGCTGCTGCCAGGGCGTGTATTTCAAGGAACTAGCCACGGGGACTCTGCACTGTGCTGGGAGAGTTTCTACAAGGTGAGCAGAAGCTGTTCGCCAGCACCCGCTTGCAGCGACCGAGTTCGGCTTTCCACATTCTTCCCCGGCTCTCTTTCGCTTCTCCGCGCAACCTGCGGCTGTACCCAAGACGCCGCTGGCTGTGGTTCCGCGAAGCGCTGCTTTCTCGGCAAAACGCAGCTTCTCGTTCTTGACAGCTCTGCTATGCAGAAGCACAGGAAAGCCGGCAGAGCTGCTCCTCTAGCTGCTCTACGCAGACGCAACTGTAAATCAGCTAGACATTGATCCTGTTGTGGAAATGGCAGGAAAGTTGCTGCAAAAGCGTTTTGGCTTGCTGGAAGCAGCAGCAAGCGCGAGAGCTTCTCTGCACGCTGCAAACACAAAACAGAAGCACCTACACGGCGAGAGGAGACTGCCTGACACCTGCTGCACTCAGTACAGCTCTGGGCTGCTGCCAGGGCGTGTATTTCAAGGAACTAGCCACGGGGACTCTGCACTGTGCTGGGAGAGTTTCTACAAGGTGAGCAGAAGCTGTTCGCCAGCACCCGCTTGCAGCGACCGAGTACGGCTTTCCACATTCTTCCCCGGCTCTCTTTCGCTTCTCCGCACAATCTGCGGCTGTACACAAGACGCCGCTGGCTGTGGTTCCGCGAAGCGCTGCTTTCTCGGCAAAACGCAGCTTCTCGTTCTTGACAGCTCTGCTATGCAGAAGCACAGGAAAGCCGGCAGAGCTGCTCCTCTAGCTGCTCTACGCAGACGCAACTGTAAATCAGCTAGACGTTGATCCTGTTGTGGAAAAGGCAGGAAAGTTGCTGCAAAAGCGTTTTGGCTTGCTGGAAGCAGCAGCAAGCGCGAGGGCTTCTCTGCACGCTGCAAACACAAAACAGAAGCACCTACACGGCGAGAGGAGACTGCCTGACACCTGCTGCACTCAGTACAGCTCTGGGCTGCTGCCAGGGCGTGTATTTCAAGGAACTAGCCACGGGGACTCTGCACTGTGCTGGGAGAGTTTCTACAAGGTGAGCAGAAGCTGTTCGCCAGCACCCGCTTGCAGCGACCGAGTTCGGCTTTCCGCATTCTTCCCCGGCTCTCTTTCGCTTCTCCGCACAACCTGCGGCTGTACACAAGACGCCGCTGGCTGTGGTTCCGCGAAGCGCTGCTTTCTCGGCAAAACGCAGCTTCTCGTTCTTGACAGCTCTGCTATGCAGAAGCACAGGAAAGCCGGCAGAGCTGCTCCTCTAGCTGCTCTACGCAGACGCAACTGTAAATCAGCTAGACGTTGATCCTGTTGTGGAAAAGGCAGGAAAGTTGCTGCAAAAGCGTTTTGGCTTGCTGGAAGCAGCAGCAAGCGCGAGGGCTTCTCTGCACGCTGCAAACACAAAACAGAAGCACCTACACGGCGAGAGGAGACTGCCTGACACCTGCTGCACTCAGTACAGCTCTGGGCTGCTGCCAGGGCGTGTATTTCAAGGAACTAGCCACGGGGACTCTGCACTGTGCTGGGAGAGTTTCTACAAGGTGAGCAGAAGCTGTTCGCCAGCACCCGCTTGCAGCGACCGAGTTCGGCTTTCCACATTCTTCCCGGCTCTCTTTCGCTTCTCCGCACAACCTGCGGCTGTACCCAAGACGCCGCTGGCTGTGGTTCCGCGAAGCGCTGCTTTCTCGGCAAAACGCAGCTTCTCGTTCTTGACAGCTCTGCTATGCAGAAGCACAGGAAAGCCGGCAGAGCTGCTCCTCTAGCTGCTCTACGCAGACGCAACTGTAAATCAGCTAGACGTTGATCCTGTTGTGGAAAAGGCAGGAAAGTTGCTGCAAAAGCGTTTTGGCTTGCTGGAAGCAGCAGCAAGCGCGAGGGCTTCTCTGCACGCTGCAAACACAAAACAGAAGCACCTACACGGCGAGAGGAGACTGCCTGACACCTGCTGCACTCAGTACAGCTCTGGGCTGCTGCCAGGGCGTGTATTTCAAGGAACTAGCCACGGGGACTCTGCACTGTGCTGGGAGAGTTTCTACAAGGTGAGCAGAAGCTGTTCGCCAGCACCCGCTTGCAGCGACCGAGTTCGGCTTTCCACATTCTTCCCCGGCTCTCTTTCGCTTCTCCGCACAGCCTGCGGCTGTACCCAAGACGCCGCTGGCTGTGGTTCCGCGAAGCGCTGCTTTCTCGGCAAAACGCAGCTTCTCGTTCTTGACAGCTCTGCTATGCAGAAGCACAGGAAAGCCGGCAGAGCTGCTCCTCTAGCTGCTCTACGCAGACGCAACTGTAAATCAGCTAGACGTTGATCCTGTTGTGGAAAAGGCAGGAAAGTTGCTGCAAAAGCGTTTTGGCTTGCTGGAAGCAGCAGCAAGCGCGGGGGCTTCTCTGCACGCTGCAAACACAAAACAGAAGCACCTACACGGCGAGAGGAGACTGCCTGACACCTGCTGCACTCAGTACAGCTCTGGGCTGCTGCCAGGGCGTGTATTTCAAGGAACTAGCCACGGGGACTCTGCACTGTGCTGGGAGAGTTTCTACAAGGTGAGCAGAAGCTGTTCGCCAGCACCCGCTTGCAGCGACCGAGTACGGCTTTCCACATTCTTCCCCGGCTCTCTTTCGCTTCTCCGCACAATCTGCGGCTGTACACAAGACGCCGCTGGCTGTGGTTCCGCGAAGCGCTGCTTTCTCGGCAAAACGCAGCTTCTCGTTCTTGACAGCTCTGCTATGCAGAAGCACAGGAAAGCCGGCAGAGCTGCTCCTCTAGCTGCTCTACGCAGACGCAACTGTAAATCAGCTAGACGTTGATCCTGTTGTGGAAAAGGCAGGAAAGTTGCTGCAAAAGCGTTTTGGCTTGCTGGAAGCAACAGCAAGCGCGAGGGCTTCTCTGCACGCTGCAAACACAAAACAGAAGCACCTACACGGCGAGAGGAGACTGCCTGACACCTGCTGCACTCAGTACAGCTCTGGGCTGCTGCCAGGGCGTGTATTTCAAGGAACTAGCCACGGGGACTCTGCACTGTGCTGGGAGAGTTTCTACAAGGTGAGCAGAAGCTGTTCGCCAGCACCCGCTTGCAGCGACCGAGTTCGGCTTTCCGCATTCTTCCCCGGCTCTCTTTCGCTTCTCCGCACAACCTGCGGCTGTACCCAAGACGCCGCTGGCTGTGGTTCCGCGAAGCGCTGCTTTCTCGGCAAAACGCAGCTTCTCGTTCTTGACAGCTCTGCTATGCAGAAGCACAGGAAAGCCGGCAGAGCTGCTCCTCTAGCTGCTCTACGCAGACGCAACTGTAAATCAGCTAGACGTTGATCCTGTTGTGGAAAAGGCAGGAAAGTTGCTGCAAAAGCGTTTTGGCTTGCTGGAAGCAGCAGCAAGCGCGAGGGCTTCTCTGCACGCTGCAAACACAAAACAGAAGCACCTACACGGCGAGAGGAGACTGCCTGACACCTGCTGCACTCAGTACAGCTCTGGGCTGCTGCCAGGGCGTGTATTTCAAGGAACTAGCCACGGGGACTCTGCACTGTGCTGGGAGAGTTTCTACAAGGTGAGCAGAAGCTGTTCGCCAGCACCCGCTTGCAGCGACCGAGTACGGCTTTCCACATTCTTCCCCGGCTCTCTTTCGCTTCTCCGCACAACCTGCGGCTGTACCCAAGACGCCGCTGGCTGTGGTTCCGCGAAGCGCTGCTTTCTCGGCAAAACGCAGCTTCTCGTTCTTGACAGCTCTGCTATGCAGAAGCACAGGAAAGCCGGCAGAGCTGCTCCTCTAGCTGCTCTACGCAGACGCAACTGTAAATCAGCTAGACATTGATCCTGTTGTGGAAAAGGCAGGAAAGTTGCTGCAAAAGCGTTTTGGCTTGCTGGAAGCAGCAGCAAGCGCGAGGGCTTCTCTGCACGCTGCAAACACAAAACAGAAGCACCTACACGGCGAGAGGAGACTGCCTGACACCTGCTGCACTCAGTACAGCTCTGGGCTGCTGCCAGGGCGTGTATTTCAAGGAACTAGCCACGGGGACTCTGCACTGTGCTGGGAGAGTTTCTACAAGGTGAGCAGAAGCTGTTCGCCAGCACCCGCTTGCAGCGACCGAGTTCGGCTTTCCACATTCTTCGCCGGCTCTCTTTCGCTTCTCCGCGCAACCTGCGGCTGTACCCAAGACGCCGCTGGCTGTGGTTTCGCGAAGCGCTGCTTTCTCGGCAAAACGCAGCTTCTCGTTCTTGACAGCTCTGCTATGCAGAAGCACAGGAAAGCCGGCAGAGCTGCTCCTCTAGCTGCTCTACGCAGACGCAACTGTAAATCAGCTAGATATTGATCCTGTTGTGGAAATGGCAGGAAAGTTGCTGCAAAAGCGTTTTGGCTTGCTGGAAGCAGCAGCAAGCGCGAGGGCTTCTCTGCACGCTGCAAACACAAAACAGAAGCACCTACACGGCGAGAGGAGACTGCCTGACACCTGCTGCACTCAGTACAGCTCTGGGCTGCTGCCAGGGCGTGTATTTCAAGGAACTAGCCACGGGGACTCTGCACTGTGCTGGGAGAGTTTCTACAAGGTGAGCAGAAGCTGTTCGCCAGCACCCGCTTGCAGCGACCGAGTTCGGCTTTCCACATTCTTCCCCGGCTCTCTTTCGCTTCTCCGCGCAACCTGCGGCTGTACCCAAGACGCCGCTGGCTGTGGTTCCGCGAAGCGCTGCTTTCTCGGCAAAACGCAGCTTCTCGTTCTTGACAGCTCTGCTATGCAGAAGCACAGGAAAGCCGGCAGAGCTGCTCCTCTAGCTGCTCTACGCAGACGCAACTGTAAATCAGCTAGACATTGATCCTGTTGTGGAAATGGCAGGAAAGTTGCTGCAAAAGCGTTTTGGCTTGCTGGAAGCAGCAGCAAGCGCGAGAGCTTCTCTGCACGCTGCAAACACAAAACAGAAGCACCTACACGGCGAGAGGAGACTGCCTGACACCTGCTGCACTCAGTACAGCTCTGGGCTGCTGCCAGGGCGTGTATTTCAAGGAACTAGCCACGGGGACTCTGCACTGTGCTGGGAGAGTTTCTACAAGGTGAGCAGAAGCTGTTCGCCAGCACCCGCTTGCAGCGACCGAGTTCGGCTTTCCACATTCTTCCCCGGCTCTCTTTCGCTTCTCCGCACAGCCTGCGGCTGTACCCAAGACGCCGCTGGCTGTGGTTCCGCGAAGCGCTGCTTTCTCGGCAAAACGCAGCTTCTCGTTCTTGACAGCTCTGCTATGCAGAAGCACAGGAAAGCCGGCAGAGCTGCTCCTCTAGCTGCTCTACGCAGACGCAACTGTAAATCAGCTAGACGTTGATCCTGTTGTGGAAAAGGCAGGAAAGTTGCTGCAAAAGCGTTTTGGCTTGCTGGAAGCAGCAGCAAGCGCGGGGGCTTCTCTGCACGCTGCAAACACAAAACAGAAGCACCTACACGGCGAGAGGAGACTGCCTGACACCTGCTGCACTCAGTACAGCTCTGGGCTGCTGCCAGGGCGTGTATTTCAAGGAACTAGCCACGGGGACTCTGCACTGTGCTGGGAGAGTTTCTACAAGGTGAGCAGAAGCTGTTCGCCAGCACCCGCTTGCAGCGACCGAGTACGGCTTTCCACATTCTTCCCCGGCTCTCTTTCGCTTCTCCGCACAATCTGCGGCTGTACACAAGACGCCGCTGGCTGTGGTTCCGCGAAGCGCTGCTTTCTCGGCAAAACGCAGCTTCTCGTTCTTGACAGCTCTGCTATGCAGAAGCACAGGAAAGCCGGCAGAGCTGCTCCTCTAGCTGCTCTACGCAGACGCAACTGTAAATCAGCTAGACGTTGATCCTGTTGTGGAAAAGGCAGGAAAGTTGCTGCAAAAGCGTTTTGGCTTGCTGGAAGCAACAGCAAGCGCGAGGGCTTCTCTGCACGCTGCAAACACAAAACAGAAGCACCTACACGGCGAGAGGAGACTGCCTGACACCTGCTGCACTCAGTACAGCTCTGGGCTGCTGCCAGGGCGTGTATTTCAAGGAACTAGCCACGGGGACTCTGCACTGTGCTGGGAGAGTTTCTACAAGGTGAGCAGAAGCTGTTCGCCAGCACCCGCTTGCAGCGACCGAGTTCGGCTTTCCGCATTCTTCCCCGGCTCTCTTTCGCTTCTCCGCACAACCTGCGGCTGTACACAAGACGCCGCTGGCTGTGGTTCCGCGAAGCGCTGCTTTCTCGGCAAAACGCAGCTTCTCGTTCTTGACAGCTCTGCTATGCAGAAGCACAGGAAAGCCGGCAGAGCTGCTCCTCTAGCTGCTCTACGCAGACGCAACTGTAAATCAGCTAGACGTTGATCCTGTTGTGGAAAAGGCAGGAAAGTTGCTGCAAAAGCGTTTTGGCTTGCTGGAAGCAGCAGCAAGCGCGAGGGCTTCTCTGCACGCTGCAAACACAAAACAGAAGCACCTACACGGCGAGAGGAGACTGCCTGACACCTGCTGCACTCAGTACAGCTCTGGGCTGCTGCCAGGGCGTGTATTTCAAGGAACTAGCCACGGGGACTCTGCACTGTGCTGGGAGAGTTTCTACAAGGTGAGCAGAAGCTGTTCGCCAGCACCCGCTTGCAGCGACCGAGTTCGGCTTTCCACATTCTTCCCGGCTCTCTTTCGCTTCTCCGCACAACCTGCGGCTGTACCCAAGACGCCGCTGGCTGTGGTTCCGCGAAGCGCTGCTTTCTCGGCAAAACGCAGCTTCTCGTTCTTGACAGCTCTGCTATGCAGAAGCACAGGAAAGCCGGCAGAGCTGCTCCTCTAGCTGCTCTACGCAGACGCAACTGTAAATCAGCTAGACGTTGATCCTGTTGTGGAAAAGGCAGGAAAGTTGCTGCAAAAGCGTTTTGGCTTGCTGGAAGCAGCAGCAAGCGCGAGGGCTTCTCTGCACGCTGCAAACACAAAACAGAAGCACCTACACGGCGAGAGGAGACTGCCTGACACCTGCTGCACTCAGTACAGCTCTGGGCTGCTGCCAGGGCGTGTATTTCAAGGAACTAGCCACGGGGACTCTGCACTGTGCTGGGAGAGTTTCTACAAGGTGAGCAGAAGCTGTTCGCCAGCACCCGCTTGCAGCGACCGAGTTCGGCTTTCCACATTCTTCCCCGGCTCTCTTTCGCTTCTCCGCACAACCTGCGGCTGTACCCAAGACGCCGCTGGCTGTGGTTCCGCGAAGCGCTGCTTTCTCGGCAAAACGCAGCTTCTCGTTCTTGACAGCTCTGCTATGCAGAAGCACAGGAAAGCCGGCAGAGCTGCTCCTCTAGCTGCTCTACGCAGACGCAACTGTAAATCAGCTAGACGTTGATCCTGTTGTGGAAAAGGCAGGAAAGTTGCTGCAAAAGCGTTTTGGCTTGCTGGAAGCAGCAGCAAGCGCGAGGGCTTCTCTGCACGCTGCAAACACAAAACAGAAGCACCTACACGGCGAGAGGAGACTGCCTGACACCTGCTGCACTCAGTACAGCTCTGGGCTGCTGCCAGGGCGTGTATTTCAAGGAACTAGCCACGGGGACTCTGCACTGTGCTGGGAGAGTTTCTACAAGGTGAGCAGAAGCTGTTCGCCAGCACCCGCTTGCAGCGACCGAGTTCGGCTTTCCACATTCTTCCCCGGCTCTCTTTCGCTTCTCCGCACAACCTGCGGCTGTACCCAAGACGCCGCTGGCTGTGGTTCCGCGAAGCGCTGCTTTCTCGGCAAAACGCAGCTTCTCGTTCTTGACAGCTCTGCTATGCAGAAGCACAGGAAAGCCGGCAGAGCTGCTCCTCTAGCTGCTCTACACAGACGCAACTGTAAATCAGCTAGACGTTGATCCTGTTGTGGAAAAGGCAGGAAAGTTGCTGCAAAAGCGTTTTGGCTTGCTGGAAGCAGCAGCAAGCGCGAGGGCTTCTCTGCACGCTGCAAACACAAAACAGAAGCACCTACACGGCGAGAGGAGACTGCCTGACACCTGCTGCACTCAGTACAGCTCTGGGCTGCTGCCAGGGCGTGTATTTCAAGGAACTAGCCACGGGGACTCTGCACTGTGCTGGGAGAGTTTCTACAAGGTGAGCAGAAGCTGTTCGCCAGCACCCGCTTGCAGCGACCGAGTTCGGCTTTCCACATTCTTCCCCGGCTCTCTTTCGCTTCTCCGCACAGCCTGCGGCTGTACCCAAGACGCCGCTGGCTGTGGTTCCGCGAAGCGCTGCTTTCTCGGCAAAACGGAGCTTCTCGTTCTTGACAACTCTGCTATGCAGAAGCACAGGAAAGCCGGCAGAGCTGCTCCTCTAGCTGCTCTACGCAGACGCAACTGTAAATCAGCTCGACGTTGATCCTGTTGTGGAAAAGGCAGGAAAGTTGCTGCAAAAGCGTTTTGGCTTGCTGGAAGCAGCAGCAAGCGCGGGGGCTTCTCTGCACGCTGCAAACACAAAACAGAAGCACCTACACGGCGAGAGGAGACTGCCTGACACCTGCTGCACTCAGTACAGGTCTGGGCTTCTTCCAGGGCGTGTATTTCAAGGAACTAGCCACGGGGACTCTGCACTGTGCTGGGAGAGTTTCTACAAGGTGAGCAGAAGCTGTTCGCCAGCACCCGCTTGCAGCGACCGAGTACGGCTTTCCACATTCTTCCCCGGCTCTCTTTCGCTTCTCCGCACAACCTGCGGCTGTACACAAGACGCCGCTGGTTGTGGTTCCGCGAAGCGCTGCTTTCTCGGCAAAACGCAGCTTCTCGTTCTTGACAGCTCTGCTATGCCGAAGCACAGGAAAGCCGGCAGAGCTGCTCCTCTAGCTGCTCTACGCAGACGCAACTGTAAATCAGCTAGACATTGATCCTGTTGTGGAAAAGGCAGGAAAGTTGCTGCAAAAGCGTTTTGGCTTGCTGGAAGCAGCAGCAAGCGCGGGGGCTTCTCTGCACGCTGCAAACACAAAACAGAAGCACCTACACGGCGAGAGGAGACTGCCTGACACCTGCTGCACTCAGTACAGGTCTGGGCTGCTGCCAGGGCGTGTATTTCAAGGAACTAGCCACGGGGACTCTGCACTGTGCTGGGAGAGTTTCTACAAGGTGAGCAGAAGCTGTTCGCCAGCACCCGCTTGCAGCGACCGAGTACGGCTTTCCACATTCTTCCCCGGCTCTCTTTCGCTTCTCCGCACAACCTGCGGCTGTACCCAAGACGCCGCTGGCTGTGGTTCCGCGAAGCGCTGCTTTCTCGGCAAAACGCAGCTTCTCGTTCTTGACAGCTCTGCTATGCAGAAGCACAGGAAAGCCGGCAGAGCTGCTCCTCTAGCTGCTCTACGCAGACGCAACTGTAAATCAGCTAGACATTGATCCTGTTGTGGAAATGGCAGGAAAGTTGCTGCAAAAGCGTTTTGGCTTGCTGGAAGCAGCAGCAAGCGCGAGAGCTTCTCTGCACGCTGCAAACACAAAACAGAAGCACCTACACGGCGAGAGGAGACTGCCTGACACCTGCTGCACTCAGTACAGCTCTGGGCTGCTGCCAGGGCGTGTATTTCAAGGAACTAGCCACGGGGACTCTGCACTGTGCTGGGAGAGTTTCTACAAGGTGAGCAGAAGCTGTTCGCCAGCACCCGCTTGCAGCGACCGAGTTCGGCTTTCCACATTCTTCCCCGGCTCTCTTTCGCTTCTCCGCACAGCCTGCGGCTGTACCCAAGACGCCGCTGGCTGTGGTTCCGCGAAGCGCTGCTTTCTCGGCAAAACGCAGCTTCTCGTTCTTGACAGCTCTGCTATGCAGAAGCACAGGAAAGCCGGCAGAGCTGCTCCTCTAGCTGCTCTACGCAGACGCAACTGTAAATCAGCTAGACGTTGATCCTGTTGTGGAAAAGGCAGGAAAGTTGCTGCAAAAGCGTTTTGGCTTGCTGGAAGCAGCAGCAAGCGCGGGGGCTTCTCTGCACGCTGCAAACACAAAACAGAAGCACCTACACGGCGAGAGGAGACTGCCTGACACCTGCTGCACTCAGTACAGCTCTGGGCTGCTGCCAGGGCGTGTATTTCAAGGAACTAGCCACGGGGACTCTGCACTGTGCTGGGAGAGTTTCTACAAGGTGAGCAGAAGCTGTTCGCCAGCACCCGCTTGCAGCGACCGAGTACGGCTTTCCACATTCTTCCCCGGCTCTCTTTCGCTTCTCCGCACAATCTGCGGCTGTACACAAGACGCCGCTGGCTGTGGTTCCGCGAAGCGCTGCTTTCTCGGCAAAACGCAGCTTCTCGTTCTTGACAGCTCTGCTATGCAGAAGCACAGGAAAGCCGGCAGAGCTGCTCCTCTAGCTGCTCTACGCAGACGCAACTGTAAATCAGCTAGACGTTGATCCTGTTGTGGAAAAGGCAGGAAAGTTGCTGCAAAAGCGTTTTGGCTTGCTGGAAGCAACAGCAAGCGCGAGGGCTTCTCTGCACGCTGCAAACACAAAACAGAAGCACCTACACGGCGAGAGGAGACTGCCTGACACCTGCTGCACTCAGTACAGCTCTGGGCTGCTGCCAGGGCGTGTATTTCAAGGAACTAGCCACGGGGACTCTGCACTGTGCTGGGAGAGTTTCTACAAGGTGAGCAGAAGCTGTTCGCCAGCACCCGCTTGCAGCGACCGAGTTCGGCTTTCCGCATTCTTCCCCGGCTCTCTTTCGCTTCTCCGCACAACCTGCGGCTGTACACAAGACGCCGCTGGCTGTGGTTCCGCGAAGCGCTGCTTTCTCGGCAAAACGCAGCTTCTCGTTCTTGACAGCTCTGCTATGCAGAAGCACAGGAAAGCCGGCAGAGCTGCTCCTCTAGCTGCTCTACGCAGACGCAACTGTAAATCAGCTAGACGTTGATCCTGTTGTGGAAAAGGCAGGAAAGTTGCTGCAAAAGCGTTTTGGCTTGCTGGAAGCAGCAGCAAGCGCGAGGGCTTCTCTGCACGCTGCAAACACAAAACAGAAGCACCTACACGGCGAGAGGAGACTGCCTGACACCTGCTGCACTCAGTACAGCTCTGGGCTGCTGCCAGGGCGTGTATTTCAAGGAACTAGCCACGGGGACTCTGCACTGTGCTGGGAGAGTTTCTACAAGGTGAGCAGAAGCTGTTCGCCAGCACCCGCTTGCAGCGACCGAGTTCGGCTTTCCACATTCTTCCCGGCTCTCTTTCGCTTCTCCGCACAACCTGCGGCTGTACCCAAGACGCCGCTGGCTGTGGTTCCGCGAAGCGCTGCTTTCTCGGCAAAACGCAGCTTCTCGTTCTTGACAGCTCTGCTATGCAGAAGCACAGGAAAGCCGGCAGAGCTGCTCCTCTAGCTGCTCTACGCAGACGCAACTGTAAATCAGCTAGACGTTGATCCTGTTGTGGAAAAGGCAGGAAAGTTGCTGCAAAAGCGTTTTGGCTTGCTGGAAGCAGCAGCAAGCGCGAGGGCTTCTCTGCACGCTGCAAACACAAAACAGAAGCACCTACACGGCGAGAGGAGACTGCCTGACACCTGCTGCACTCAGTACAGCTCTGGGCTGCTGCCAGGGCGTGTATTTCAAGGAACTAGCCACGGGGACTCTGCACTGTGCTGGGAGAGTTTCTACAAGGTGAGCAGAAGCTGTTCGCCAGCACCCGCTTGCAGCGACCGAGTTCGGCTTTCCACATTCTTCCCCGGCTCTCTTTCGCTTCTCCGCACAACCTGCGGCTGTACCCAAGACGCCGCTGGCTGTGGTTCCGCGAAGCGCTGCTTTCTCGGCAAAACGCAGCTTCTCGTTCTTGACAGCTCTGCTATGCAGAAGCACAGGAAAGCCGGCAGAGCTGCTCCTCTAGCTGCTCTACACAGACGCAACTGTAAATCAGCTAGACGTTGATCCTGTTGTGGAAAAGGCAGGAAAGTTGCTGCAAAAGCGTTTTGGCTTGCTGGAAGCAGCAGCAAGCGCGAGGGCTTCTCTGCACGCTGCAAACACAAAACAGAAGCACCTACACGGCGAGAGGAGACTGCCTGACACCTGCTGCACTCAGTACAGCTCTGGGCTGCTGCCAGGGCGTGTATTTCAAGGAACTAGCCACGGGGACTCTGCACTGTGCTGGGAGAGTTTCTACAAGGTGAGCAGAAGCTGTTCGCCAGCACCCGCTTGCAGCGACCGAGTTCGGCTTTCCACATTCTTCCCCGGCTCTCTTTCGCTTCTCCGCACAGCCTGCGGCTGTACCCAAGACGCCGCTGGCTGTGGTTCCGCGAAGCGCTGCTTTCTCGGCAAAACGGAGCTTCTCGTTCTTGACAACTCTGCTATGCAGAAGCACAGGAAAGCCGGCAGAGCTGCTCCTCTAGCTGCTCTACGCAGACGCAACTGTAAATCAGCTCGACGTTGATCCTGTTGTGGAAAAGGCAGGAAAGTTGCTGCAAAAGCGTTTTGGCTTGCTGGAAGCAGCAGCAAGCGCGAGGGCTTCTCTGCACGCTGCAAACACAAAACAGAAGCACCTACACGGCGAGAGGAGACTGCCTGACACCTGCTGCACTCAGTACAGCTCTGGGCTGCTGCCAGGGCGTGTATTTCAAGGAACTAGCCACGGGGACTCTGCACTGTGCTGGGAGAGTTTCTACAAGGTGAGCAGAAGCTGTTCGCCAGCACCCGCTTGCAGCGACCGAGTACGGCTTTCCACATTCTTCCCCGGCTCTCTTTCGCTTCTCCGCACAACCTGCGGCTGTACACAAGACGCCGCTGGTTGTGGTTCCGCGAAGCGCTGCTTTCTCGGCAAAACGCAGCTTCTCGTTCTTGACAGCTCTGCTATGCCGAAGCACAGGAAAGCCGGCAGAGCTGCTCCTCTAGCTGCTCTACGCAGACGCAACTGTAAATCAGCTAGACATTGATCCTGTTGTGGAAAAGGCAGGAAAGTTGCTGCAAAAGCGTTTTGGCTTGCTGGAAGCAGCAGCAAGCGCGAGGGCTTCTCTGCACGCTGCAAACACAAAACAGAAGCACCTACACGGCGAGAGGAGACTGCCTGACACCTGCTGCACTCAGTACAGGTCTGGGCTGCTGCCAGGGCGTGTATTTCAAGGAACTAGCCACGGGGACTCTGCACTGTGCTGGGAGAGTTTCTACAAGGTGAGCAGAAGCTGTTCGCCAGCACCCGCTTGCAGCGACCGAGTACGGCTTTCCACATTCTTCCCCGGCTCTCTTTCGCTTCTCCGCACAACCTGCGGCTGTACCCAAGACGCCGCTGGCTGTGGTTCCGCGAAGCGCTGCTTTCTCGGCAAAACGCAGCTTCTCGTTCTTGACAGCTCTGCTATGCAGAAGCACAGGAAAGCCGGCAGAGCTGCTCCTCTAGCTGCTCTACGCAGACGCAACTGTAAATCAGCTAGACGTTGATCCTGTTGTGGAAAAGGCAGGAAAGTTGCTGCAAAAGCGTTTTGGCTTGCTGGAAGCAGCAGCAAGCGCGAGGGCTTCTCTGCACGCTGCAAACACAAAACAGAAGCACCTACACGGCGAGAGGAGACTGCCTGACACCTGCTGCACTCAGTACAGGTCTGGGCTGCTGCCAGGGCGTGTATTTCAAGGAACTAGCCACGGGGACTCTGCACTGTGCTGGGAGAGTTTCTACAAGGTGAGCAGAAGCTGTTCGCCAGCACCCGCTTGCAGCGACCGAGTTCGGCTTTCCACATTCTTCCCGGCTCTCTTTCGCTTCTCCGCACAACCTGCGGCTGTACCCAAGACGCCGCTGGCTGTGGTTCCGCGAAGCGCTGCTTTCTCGGCAAAACGCAGCTTCTCGTTCTTGACAGCTCTGCTATGCAGAAGCACAGGAAAGCCGGCAGAGCTGCTCCTCTAGCTGCTCTACGCAGACGCAACTGTAAATCAGCTAGACGTTGATCCTGTTGTGGAAAAGGCAGGAAAGTTGCTGCAAAAGCGTTTTGGCTTGCTGGAAGCAGCAGCAAGCGCGAGGGCTTCTCTGCACGCTGCAAACACAAAACAGAAGCACCTACACGGCGAGAGGAGACTGCCTGACACCTGCTGCACTCAGTACAGCTCTGGGCTGCTGCCAGGGCGTGTATTTCAAGGAACTAGCCACGGGGACTCTGCACTGTGCTGGGAGAGTTTCTACAAGGTGAGCAGAAGCTGTTCGCCAGCACCCGCTTGCAGCGACCGAGTTCGGCTTTCCACATTCTTCCCCGGCTCTCTTTCGCTTCTCCGCACAACCTGCGGCTGTACCCAAGACGCCGCTGGCTGTGGTTCCGCGAAGCGCTGCTTTCTCGGCAAAACGCAGCTTCTCGTTCTTGACAGCTCTGCTATGCAGAAGCACAGGAAAGCCGGCAGAGCTGCTCCTCTAGCTGCTCTACACAGACGCAACTGTAAATCAGCTAGACGTTGATCCTGTTGTGGAAAAGGCAGGAAAGTTGCTGCAAAAGCGTTTTGGCTTGCTGGAAGCAGCAGCAAGCGCGAGGGCTTCTCTGCACGCTGCAAACACAAAACAGAAGCACCTACACGGCGAGAGGAGACTGCCTGACACCTGCTGCACTCAGTACAGCTCTGGGCTGCTGCCAGGGCGTGTATTTCAAGGAACTAGCCACGGGGACTCTGCACTGTGCTGGGAGAGTTTCTACAAGGTGAGCAGAAGCTGTTCGCCAGCACCCGCTTGCAGCGACCGAGTTCGGCTTTCCACATTCTTCCCCGGCTCTCTTTCGCTTCTCCGCACAGCCTGCGGCTGTACCCAAGACGCCGCTGGCTGTGGTTCCGCGAAGCGCTGCTTTCTCGGCAAAACGGAGCTTCTCGTTCTTGACAACTCTGCTATGCAGAAGCACAGGAAAGCCGGCAGAGCTGCTCCTCTAGCTGCTCTACGCAGACGCAACTGTAAATCAGCTCGACGTTGATCCTGTTGTGGAAAAGGCAGGAAAGTTGCTGCAAAAGCGTTTTGGCTTGCTGGAAGCAGCAGCAAGCGCGGGGGCTTCTCTGCACGCTGCAAACACAAAACAGAAGCACCTACACGGCGAGAGGAGACTGCCTGACACCTGCTGCACTCAGTACAGGTCTGGGCTTCTTCCAGGGCGTGTATTTCAAGGAACTAGCCACGGGGACTCTGCACTGTGCTGGGAGAGTTTCTACAAGGTGAGCAGAAGCTGTTCGCCAGCACCCGCTTGCAGCGACCGAGTACGGCTTTCCACATTCTTCCCCGGCTCTCTTTCGCTTCTCCGCACAACCTGCGGCTGTACACAAGACGCCGCTGGTTGTGGTTCCGCGAAGCGCTGCTTTCTCGGCAAAACGCAGCTTCTCGTTCTTGACAGCTCTGCTATGCCGAAGCACAGGAAAGCCGGCAGAGCTGCTCCTCTAGCTGCTCTACGCAGACGCAACTGTAAATCAGCTAGACATTGATCCTGTTGTGGAAAAGGCAGGAAAGTTGCTGCAAAAGCGTTTTGGCTTGCTGGAAGCAGCAGCAAGCGCGAGGGCTTCTCTGCACGCTGCAAACACAAAACAGAAGCACCTACACGGCGAGAGGAGACTGCCTGACACCTGCTGCACTCAGTACAGGTCTGGGCTGCTGCCAGGGCGTGTATTTCAAGGAACTAGCCACGGGGACTCTGCACTGTGCTGGGAGAGTTTCTACAAGGTGAGCAGAAGCTGTTCGCCAGCACCCGCTTGCAGCGACCGAGTACGGCTTTCCACATTCTTCCCCGGCTCTCTTTCGCTTCTCCGCACAACCTGCGGCTGTACCCAAGACGCCGCTGGCTGTGGTTCCGTGAAGCGCTGCTTTCTCGGCAAAACGCAGCTTCTCGTTCTTGACAGCTCTGCTATGCAGAAGCACAGGAAAGCCGGCAGAGCTGCTCCTCTAGCTGCTCTACGCAGACGCAACTGTAAATCAGCTAGACATTGATCCTGTTGTGGAAAAGGCAGGAAAGTTGCTGCAAAAGCGTTTTGGCTTGCTGGAAGCAGCAGCAAGCGCGAGGGCTTCTCTGCACGCTGCAAACACAAAACAGAAGCACCTACACGGCGAGAGGAGACTGCCTGACACCTGCTGCACTCAGTACAGCTCTGGGCTGCTGCCAGGGCGTGTATTTCAAGGAACTAGCCACGGGGACTCTGCACTGTGCTGGGAGAGTTTCTACAAGGTGAGCAGAAGCTGTTCGCCAGCACCCGCTTGCAGCGACCGAGTTCGGCTTTCCACATTCTTCCCCGGCTCTCTTTCGCTTCTCCACACAACCTGCGGCTGTACCCAAGACGCCGCTGGCTGTGGTTCCGCGAAGCGCTGCTTTCTCGGCAAAACGCAGCTTCTCGTTCTTGACAGCTCTGCTATGCAGAAGCACAGGAAAGCCGGCAGAGCTGCTCCTCTAGCTGCTCTACGCAGACGCAACTGTAAATCAGCTAGACGTTGATCCTGTTGTGGAAAAGGCAGGAAAGTAGCTGCAAAAGCGTTTTGGCTTGCTGGAAGCAGCAGCAAGCGCGAGGGCTTCTCTGCACGCTGCAAACACAAAACAGAAGCACCTACACGGCGAGAGGAGACTGCCTGACACCTGCTGCACTCAGTACAGCTCTGGGCTGCTGCCAGGGCGTGTATTTCAAGGAACTAGCCACGGGGACTCTGCACTGTGCTGGGAGAGTTTCTACAAGGTGAGCAGAAGCTGTTCGCCAGCACCCGCTTGCAGCGACCGAGTTCGGCTTTCCACATTCTTCCCCGGCTCTCTTTCGCTTCTCCGCGCAACCTGCGGCTGTACCCAAGATGCCGCTGGCTGTGGTTCCGCGAAGCGCTGCTTTCTCGGCAAAACGCAGCTTCTCGTTCTTGACAGCTCTGCTATGCAGAAGCACAGGAAAGCCGGCAGAGCTGCTCCTCTAGCTGCTCTACGCAGACGCAACTGTAAATCAGCTAGACGTTGATCCTGTTGTGGAAAAGGCAGGAAAGTTGCTGCAAAAGCGTTTTGGCTTGCTGGAAGCAGCAGCAAGCGCGGGGGCTTCTCTGCACGCTGCAAACACAAAACAGAAGCACCTACACGGCGAGAGGAGACTGCCTGACACCTGCTGCACTCAGTACAGCTCTGAGCTGCTGCCAGGGCATGTATTTCAAGGAACTAGCCACGGGGACTCTGCACTGTGCTGGGAGAGTTTCTACAAGGTGAGCAGAAGCTGTTCGCCAGCACCCGCTTGCAGCGACCGAGTTCGGCTTTCCACATTCTTCCCCGGCTCTCTTTCGCTTCTCCGCACAGCCTGCGGCTGTACCCAAGACGCCGCTGGCTGTGGTTCCGCGAAGCGCTGCTTTCTCGGCAAAACGCAGCTTCTCGTTCTTGACAGCTCTGCTATGCAGAAGCACAGGAAAGCCGGCAGAGCTGCTCCTCTAGCTGCTCTACGCAGACGCAACTGTAAATCAGCTCGACGTTGATCCTGTTGTGGAAAAGGCAGGAAAGTTGCTGCAAAAGCGTTTTGGCTTGCTGGAAGCAGCAGCAAGCGCGGGGGCTTCTCTGCACGCTGCAAACACAAAACAGAAGCACCTACACGGCGAGAGGAGACTGCCTGACACCTGCTGCACTCAGTACAGCTCTGGGCTGCTGCCAGGGCGTGTATTTCAAGGAACTAGCCACGGGGACTCTGCACTGTGCTGGGAGAGTTTCTACAAGGTGAGCAGAAGCTGTTCGCCAGCACCCGCTTGCAGCGACCGAGTACGGCTTTCCACATTCTTCCCCGGCTCTCTTTCGCTTCTCCGCACAACCTGCGGCTGTACACAAGACGCCGCTGGCTGTGGTTCCGCGAAGCGCTGCTTTCTCGGCAAAACGCAGCTTCTCGTTCTTGACAGCTCTGCTATGCAGAAGCACAGGAAAGCCGGCAGAGCTGCTCCTCTAGCTGCTCTACGCAGACGCAACTGTAAATCAGCTAGACGTTGATCCTGTTGTGGAAAAGGCAGGAAAGTTGCTGCAAAAGCGTTTTGGCTTGCTGGAAGCAGCAGCAAGCGCGAGGGCTTCTCTGCACGCTGCAAACACAAAACAGAAGCACCTACACGGCGAGAGGAGACTGCCTGACACCTGCTGCACTCAGTACAGCTCTGGGCTGCTGCCAGGGCGTGTATTTCAAGGAACTAGCCACGGGGACTCTGCACTGTGCTGGGAGAGTTTCTACAAGGTGAGCAGAAGCTGTTCGCCAGCACCCGCTTGCAGCGACCGAGTTCGGCTTTCCACATTCTTCCCCGGCTCTCTTTCGCTTCTCCACACAACCTGCGGCTGTACCCAAGACGCCGCTGGCTGTGGTTCCGCGAAGCGCTGCTTTCTCGGCAAAACGCAGCTTCTCGTTCTTGACAGCTCTGCTATGCAGAAGCACAGGAAAGCCGGCAGAGCTGCTCCTCTAGCTGCTCTACGCAGACGCAACTGTAAATCAGCTAGACGTTGATCCTGTTGTGGAAAAGGCAGGAAAGTTGCTGCAAAAGCGTTTTGGCTTGCTGGAAGCAGCAGCAAGCGCGAGGGCTTCTCTGCACGCTGCAAACACTAAACAGAAGCACCTACACGGCGAGAGGAGACTGCCTGACACCTGCTGCACTCAGTACAGCTCTGGGCTGCTGCCAGGGTGTGTATTTCAAGGAACTAGCCACGGGGACTCTGCACTGTGCTGGGAGAGTTTCTACAAGGTGAGCAGAAGCTGTTCGCCAGCACCCGCTTGCAGCGACCGAGTACGGCTTTCCACATTCTTCCCCGGCTCTCTTTCGCTTCTCCGCACAACCTGCGGCTGTACCCAAGACGCCGCTGGCTGTGGTTCCGCGAAGCGCTGCTTTCTCGGCAAAACGCAGCTTCTCGTTCTTGACAGCTCTGCTATGCAGAAGCACAGGAAAGCCGGCAGAGCTGCTCCTCTAGCTGCTCTACGCAGACGCAACTGTAAATCAGCTAGACATTGATCCTGTTGTGGAAAAGGCAGGAAAGTTGCTGCAAAAGCGTTTTGGCTTGCTGGAAGCAGCAGCAAGTGCGAGGGCTTCTCTGCACGCTGCAAACACAAAACAGAAGCACCTACACGGCGAGAGGAGACTGCCTGACACCTGCTGCACTCAGTACAGCTCTGGGCTGCTGCCAGGGCGTGTATTTCAAGGAACTAGCCACGGGGACTCTGCACTGTGCTGGGAGAGTTTCTACAAGGTGAGCAGAAGCTGTTCGCCAGCACCCGCTTGCAGCGACCGAGTTCGGCTTTCCACATTCTTCCCCGGCTCTCTTTCGCTTCTCCGCACAACCTGCGGCTGTACCCAAGACGCCGCTGGCTGTGGTTCCGCGAAGCGCTGCTTTCTCGGCAAAACGCAGCTTCTCGTTCTTGACAGCTCTGCTATGCAGAAGCACAGGAAAGCCGGCAGAGCTGCTCCTCTAGCTGCTCTACGCAGAGGGAACTGTAAATCAGCTAGACGTTGATCCTGTTGTGGAAATGGCAGGAAAGTTGCTGCAAAAGCGTTTTGGCTTGCTGGAAGCAGCAGCAAGCGCGAGGGCTTCTCTGCACGCTGCAAACACAAAACAGAAGCACCTACACGGGGAGAGGAGACTGCCTGACACCTGCTGCACTCAGTACAGCTCTGGGCTGCTGCCTGGGCGTGTATTTCAAGGAACTAGCCACGGAGACTCTGCACATGTATTAAGATGCCACAACTTGAAAGGGATCAGATCAACCTTCCTTCCACAAATCCTGCTTAACCTTCATGTAGCAATCATTTCACTAAAGGCAATCTGCAACTGTGTCTGTGAAAGATGGAAGTGTGTCAAACTGCAAATTGTAATGTGTGGGATTTCACGCCACCAGAGCTTTATCTTCTGCAGCCATGTATTATGAAAAAAAAAAGGCTAATGGGGCAGTATTTAATGAAAAAGTTGGAGATAATTATGTTAGGTATAAACTATTGTCCAAGTCTGAAGGTAAGACTGGATCTAGCTGCACCTAAGCTCTATCAGAAGTTTAGAAATCAAGAGGGTATATTCTGAACTTTGTGATTCAGCAGGAGTCTTCCTTACTCTTTTTTGTCTTTGGTCTCTGTGTAAATCATTCTAAAACTATTCTAGTAAGATTTTTCTTTGTGCGTTTCATCCATTATGGAACTAAATTTGTCACTGAACTTTATGTCACACTTTTTAAATGTATATTTAACCCCACTTATGCTAATACCTTTGATTATAAACCTAAACCACACTTTTGTGACAAATTGGCATAGTTGGCAGGATCCTAGATGAGAAGTTGTGACACCCTGCTGCACCGGTTTCTCTAGGAAAAAAACATCAGCTCATTTCTACAAAATTTACAGGGCCTAAGAGCAATATAAGCAGAGAATAATCTCTCCAGAAACTGTCTGTATCTGTCACTATGCAGACCCAAGGTTATTTGTTTTCATTTTCTTCCTAATGACTGTATTGAAAGAGAGCATCAAGACGTGTGAGCAGCATCCCAAGACTATTTCAAAATTAAATATGACAGAGGCAATTAAGCTGCTCTGGGGAACATGCAGTGTGACCAAAGAACACCAGACAGTCCTGACAGATCAAAAAAGAGTACCACTAGAAAACTGTTCCTGCAAATGCTGTAGTTTTGAAGGACTGCAAGGAACCAGAACCATCAAGGCAAAGGACACCGTCTACAGGAAACAGGCATGCTGCACACTGTCAAATAAAGCAGTTTTCCTCCACTTTCTTTTTCCTTCCAACATTTGCATAAACCCTTGTGCACCTTGCATTAAGCTGAGAGCCTGACTACATGAGGTACTCAGTCTCACAGAGAATATCTTTCTCAAAACACTTTCGGTTGCCCAGCCTCTTCTGGGTGGCCTGGCTAACAACGGGGCAGTGGGAAAGGCCCCTCACAAAGCTCTGTTTGCTCCACTTTCTAACATGACTGTTGCTTTCCTTCCTCACCACCGTGTCATACGGGACAGTGTCGTGACTTGGCCTCTGCCAGGGGCTGATAGTGTCTGCTGCAGGGGCTCCCTTGGATTTGAAAAAGAAATTTCACGAGACATCAAGGCGGGGACCCATGCAGACGAATTTTCACATGTGTTCCGGAGGCTGCCAAGGCATTTTCGACGCACTCTTTTCAGCCCGGATTGTGAGCTGTAGCGCAGCGGAAGAAAGTCCGGCCCGCCTGTGCCAGACCCTACCCAATCCCGCCGCACATGCGGCGAGATGCTGCAATGGCCGCTTCCTGCGCGGAGCTGTTCTGTGTGAGGCCTCTCTCTCCCTGACCACCTTCTGTAGCTGCGGGCCAGGGTCCGGGAGGGCCTGCGCCGCCATGCGATTTCGGGCCAAGATCGTGGATCTCGCCTGCCTAAACCACTTCAGCCGTGAGTATGACGGGGCAGGCTGAAGGGCGGCAGTGCCTCGCTGAGCGGCTGGGGCTGCCTTTCTTGGGCAAAGGAAAGAGGAAGGGCAGTGAGAATCGCAGTCCTTTCCTGGGAGGAGGTAGAATGAGGCTCTTTTCCTCGCCGTTGAGGTGTTAAAGAGGTTGCGCAGCAGCAGGAACTGCGTTTGTAAAAGCTGAAGGTTCTTCTGTCCCGCAGAGCCCGGGGTGGACGGAACTATCACTGCTATAACGTCCTCCTTCCCTCCGTCCCTCCCTCCGGCACGTATAATTAACACAATCACCAAGTTAGCCAAGACCTGCATCCTGCGCCTTACTGTCTGCAAACTGTATTTCATCCTCTCCGATAAAGTAGCAAATGGAGGCGTCAGTATGTGGTGTGAACTGAGCCAGGTGAGCCAAGGGAAGTTCAGTAAGCACATGTTGAAAACCAGAGCATGCAATTGGGTTTGGTGGATGAGGCGTTTCTTGTAGCCCTTGCCTTCGATGTGCCAGGTCTCTAAAGGTCTGTCTGGTTGCACGGGTGTTTCAGGTTGGATATTCCCTTTACCTTGATTGTCGCTTCAGTGTAAAGCTTCAGTGTATGCTGGCCCTTATGGGCCTTCTCAAAACTGGAAGCGCGAAAGCATGACTCACTGTCTGATAGACTGCTTAGGTGTTAGGGGAGGACGTTAATTGGTTTAGCTGAAAGCAATGAGTCTTCATGGCTGTGCAGCCTGTTGTGATTCCTCAGGTAATGCTGGGCAGAGGGGAGTTTCTGCTGTACCCATGCAGTTCTAAGCTTAAGGTCTGATAAATAAATCTTGCCCCTTTTGTTTGCTTTATTTCCCAACTTCCAAAAATTGTAGGGGAATTTCTTTGCTGAATTTCAGGTGGAAGGAGTAGCTGCAGAGCACAATGAAATCTATTTAGAGTTGGTGCCTGAAAACCTGTCGAGAGCATTTAAAACTTCCCAGAGTGCTAAGGCAGTGAAGATCAAGTTGACTAATAAACACTGTCCTTGTCTCAGAGGAGTTAGTGGAGCTAGTAGGTGCAACCATGCTTTCACAATTCACTCTTAAGAAAAAGTTCTTTAAAATTTAGTGCTTTTTGCTAAGATCAAAGGGTAATATACAGTGTAATTCTAGAAAACCAAAGAAACGTTGTGCCATTTTCCATTTCACTAGCCTTTCTTGACATGGTTTGTAGCATACAGAGCCAGCTTTGTATTTTCCAAAAGGCAAGGAGGAGGTGGAGGAAGAGAGAAAACTCTAGTCTTGAAACAACCTTTTCAAATGTCTACTTTTCTCAATTCCTTTATCTTCTGTGTCTTCCATGGATTATTGCCTTTTCATTGAAGCCACTAGGTCAAGGAGGTTTCAGTGTTTGGCTCCATGCCTTTGCCTTTGGTTTTCCTGATATTGTATGCTGACTTCTGATTCTTTTGTTGTTGCTAACTCCACTGATTCACCTCTTCCGCTCTAAGGATAGCTTATAGATACACTAATGACTGATACATCCTTAACTCTTCCTCATTCCAAAGGGAAGCCCACTTAAAAGCATATTGATAGGAACCCAGGGAAAACTGGAACTAGGGCATGTAGTTATAGCATTTCCCAGAGTGGGTCTGAAAAATTTAATTTGAGAATTGCAGTCTTGTGTTTAACTGCAAGAGCATCCTCTTTTTTTCCCCTCAAGCCATCCTTATCAAGCAGCAGTAGGATCGTGACACATGACATTCCTGTGGGAGTTATTCCCAGAAGAATGTGGAATGACTTCAGAGAGCCCAGTGTGCCAGACTTCCATGTAAGCCTCTGTTTTTATATTGCCTACTGAAAGGGGTGTTTGCAAGTGGAATGATATTGCTACGGAGTATGCTACTAATGGGGTTTGGAAAGGAGTCGAAAGGAAAGAGGGAAGACTGGAGGCTACAGTTTTGAAGGGGAATGGAACATGGCTTCTATCCTGACAAGAGAGCCCAGAGCCTATGGGAACATAGTGGATGATTGCCAATAGCTTCTGTAATGTTCATGGCAAAGGAAGGGAGGGGTAAAGGACTTGCATGGCTTTAGTCTGGAGCACTTCTAAACCACACAAGTTTAGACTGTTTCAGGTGTTCAGGTGCCAGATGGCCCAGATAATCTGTTCTTTCTGAAATTGATGGCCTATCTGGCAGAGTTGAAGATATATGTGTTTCCTCCTGCTTCTTATGTATTCTCTCAATATCCTTTTTGACTTTTAGCAGAGTTGCAAGGAAAAGTCCTTGTACAAACGTGCTCCTATTTGAGGTTATGGATGTCTGTTACCTCTATGGCTAAGAGTATTTAGACTCTGTAGACGTACAAGAAGAAACTTGAGGTATTTTGTTCTTTTATTTCAGATTTACACTGCTGCACTTCCAGAAATTACTGCAGTTTCGTCGGAATCTTGTTACTTCCTTTTTGACTATTGTGATTGACTATTTTAGTAACACAGATGTTCATGTGAGAGTCTGATATGCAAAAACATGCCTCTATTTTGAACACAGACATGGAATATTACGTCTGGAACAATTGCTAGAATGATTGCCTGTTGGTATAATGGGAAAGAGTTCTTCTGTTCCTGAGACATTTGCTGATTTCAGATATTGTGCATCCTGAAAGCCATAGATAACTCAGTCCAAACGAAGATGGAATTGAAAGCAGAAATAGATGCGCCCCAATCACATCTGAAATACTTGCCTAAATGCACTTCTTAATGTATTCCTAGGTCAGTATTTACCTTCCAGTGATGAAAACAATGAAGAGTGTGGTGGAAAGAATGAAGAATCTCAGCAATTTCATTGTAAGTTAAGGCACTTAAAGCACGTATGCTACAGATGTTATTTCATGAGGGATATAACACGTTGCTTAAACTGGTGCTGCCACATAATCTTATTTTGAGATGAGTTAGATGTTGAAATCAAGGCATCTGAAGCCTGTGTAAAGATTGAAAAGAATGATGGGATTTATTTTAGAATTTACACTTAAGAGCTTTTCCTGGGCTTCTCAGTAAATGATGGTCCTTGTACTAAATCCGTGAAAGAACTTGGCATTGTATTGCTACAAGGCGCTCTTTATAGCTGGTAAGAAATGACAGTCCTTCAGGAAGCTAGCTGGAGACTTTCCAGGTTATTTCATTAAGAAAATGCCTATTGAGTTAGGTGTCTGTGAATGAACTTCAGGTAAACTTGATGTAGGATTTAAAGGAAATTCTGCTAATAGGCCCAGGATGTCACATTGTGCTGTAGACTGACATGTTGGGTTTGCAGTCTACCCTGTATTTCTAGAGTGCCGGTGTGCCTTTTAATTGAAAGAAGCCCTCTGCAGTTGGGCAGAAAAGGGCTTTGATTTTTTATTTAGTTATTTTTGCTCACCGTCACCATAGTTGACTGACATGAAAGTTACTAAGTAAGTGTAGAGCTTTGGAATAGTTTGGGTTTGATGCTGTTCATAATTCTAGTAAATAGGAAGTTTTCTGTTAACTGAGAATTCTGAAATTGGAACAGTCTCAGTTTTTCAAGACTTGGAAGAGTTGAGCGATTACCCAGGGTTACTGGCAATTTGGCAAATGGCAGTCATCCTGCAAACACTCTTTTCTTTTGTGAGATATTTTGGGGGCCTTTACTTTCTTTCCTGCCCCCATGTCCTTGGTGGACATTGAGCACAGTGAGCGCAAAATTGAGCACAGTGCTTTTGTTTCTAGAGCTGAGGCTTTTTTCTCACTCAGGATAGTTGTATGATGGGATTGAACTTATACTGAGTGCCTTGCTTTCATGCTGTTAAGAGAATAAAAATATTAACTGTGATAATTATTTTTGCAGGATGCATCCTGGTAATAAAACTGGTCAAGATCAATGCTTCAAAATGCTCTTAGAAGCAATTTCTGATAGTACTTGTCCATTATTTGGGAGCTTGATATCTCCACTGTATACAAGATTCTGATTGCAATACATGTCTTCTTTTTATTTATTTATTTATTTATTTTTTAAATTACTGAGAATTTATCTAATCACAGAAACAAAGTTCTAGGTTGTACTTTAGGAGTCCTCTGATCTGCTTGGGGTTTGTGTAAGACCATGTATAGTTTCCTTCAAATTCCTCTTTCCAGCTTTCAAGATGGAATTTGAAAGCTTTTAGCACTTTTCCAGGATTTCTGTTAGTTCAAATTCCTTCTTGGAGTTACTGATCTCATCCAGCTGTTGTCTATTTTAAATTCTTGAAAGCAACTCTGTCAGCTCCTGGTACATCCAGATTTCTGTGTGTCATATAGACTCTCTTGGTGCCTTTCTATTTGTTGAAAAACTGAATTAGGAAATTAGGAATCTTTGCATTTCTTCAGATTCCGTCTCTTATTTCTGAAGCCTTTTCCTCAAAACGTATACTTCCCAAGGCTAATATTTGTTCTAAAAGTACTGGAGAGCAATTAAATCTCTAAATTAAATCTTCTTTTCATAACTTCTGTAAGTTTGGTCTAGAGTAAGTCACATGGGGATGATGGGAAATGCATTTTATAGCTGAACATTCAAATGTTCAAACTGTTTTCAGAAAGTATGTTTGACTTGCAGTGAAGTACTCCTGGAAGCTTGTATTTGAACAAAACCAAACTGTATTCTTCTGTAATTCTGCAGTGCGAAAGTGGGTTGCCTAAAATTGAGATTGATTGCAGGTGATTGATTGCAGGTGATTGAAGCAAACTTGAGTGGTGAAATGAACTTGAAAATAGGAACTGACTTAGTATCTGTAACAACACATTTTAAAGACTTGGGAAATCCTCCCTGGGGTAAGTTTCCCTGTTACCTCTTGTGTCCATCTATCTTGCTACTTAAGTGTGTTGCTTAAAACGGTACTTACCTTTTAGTCATTAGAAAATAGGATCAAGTACTTTGAAATCTTCAAATGAAATCTTAAAAGAAAAAGTAGGCAGTAGAGTGTCTGTTTCATGTTTGGGGTGGTGGTGGGGAATCTCTTCCATTATTCCTGACAGTTTGGTAGGAAAACTGGGATTTCTTTTCCTACCAAACTGTTCTGAAAAACAAGCCATTTGAGTGCCAGCACTTCAGTGGTTTTCAGGTGTGTCCTTATGGGTGTTGAAACTGCTTTTTGTGTTTGGACTAAGTGTTGTGTCTTTATGCTTTTAGCATCAGAGGATGGATGTCAAAGTTCTGTTCAAAGCAGAGATCCGGAAAGTATGGCTGAAGCATGCACAGACATCAAGAAGCTGCAGCAGCTGCTTGCTGGACAGCAGGTCAATCTAAGAATTTCCAAAGGAAGATTTAAATAATGGGTGCAGTGTTATTGTATATATATATACTATACAGTATATATTTACTTTTTGGTGTCATCTTTCATAAACTATTAATGCTTCACAGACCCTCAAAGATTTAAATTGTCTAGTTACCTTTCTATCAGAAGTGGTGGAAGCATTGTTCTTATGGTGGCATCTTTAAAAGATGTAATTTTAAAATATTTTTTCTGCTTTAAGGTGGATTTTTGTTTTAATTTTTTGTCTCTCTTTACAGATATTGTACGTAAAAGAATTGTCCACTTCATCTTGCTCCATGAGGAGGTTTCACTTCAGTATTTTATTCCAGCAATTGCCTGAGTCTTTTGGAATCTTGGTCATTTTCCAACCTGAGGGCTCTTTCATGAGGTCTGAAATCTTTCACGAGTTGCTGGAGTATTTTGATGTAAGACACTGTTAAATGTAGCAAACAGATGGACATTATTTCAATATTTATGGAAGTATTCAAAATATCTCCTCATCCAGACAGCAATTTTTGTGAAAAGTTATATGCTATGAAAGACACAATGCTGGGGAGTGTTGGTATATCTTAGTCTTAGGAGGAGCAAAACTGAAATTTGCCTTACCCACACCTCAAAGCATCCCAAAAGCACGCTTAATAAAATACTTCGGTCTCCTCAAGAAACTAAAGGTAGAATTCACCTCTGCTGTGTGTATTCAGTATTGAGCAATGTAATCCAAACCCAGGGATCTCTCAGCAAGCTATCATAGCTCCATGAAACAGGAGAGCCTTCTGGAGGGTTACAAGATTGATATTTGCCTGGACAAGTATCAGGACATCAGGAACATGGAGTGGAGACTTTGGATTCCCATGGAAAATGGCCAGGGTTCGTGTCTAATGTTGACTGCCTGCCACTGGGATTATGTCTACTAAAATTCCACTAAAATTCCATACAAATGATGATATCTCCCAGGTGCAATCTACCACAAGATGGAAGTTTTTCTGCCCTTGTAGTTCCAAAGGTCTCCTACAAACTGACATCAGGAACCTGGGGTGGAGACTTTGGTTTCCTATGGAAATGGGCCAACGTTCGTGCCTAATGCTGTCTGCCTGCCACTGGGGTTATGCCTGCTGAAATTCCTCACAAATGAGGATATCTCCCAGGTGCAATCTACCACCAGTTGGAAGCTTGTCTGCCCTTGTAGTGCCAAAGGCCTCCTGACATCAGGACATCAGGACTCCTGACAAACTGACATCAGGAACCTGGGGTGGAGACTTTGGTTTCCCATGGAAATGGGCCACCGTTCGTGTCTAATGCTGTCTGCCGGCCATTGGGCTTCTGCCTACGAAAATCCCACTGAAATTCCATACAAATGAAGACATCTCCCGGGTGCAATCTACCGCCAGATATAAGTTTGTCTGCTCTTATAGTGCCAAATGCCTCCTGCAAACGGACATCAGGAATCTGGGGTGGAGACTTTGGTTTCCCATGGAAAAGGGCCCCTGTTCGTGTCTAATGCTGTCTCCTTTCCACTGGGCTTATGCATATTAAAATTCCATACGAATGAGGATATCTCCCAGGTGCAATTTACCACAAGATGGACGTTTTTCTGCCCTTGTAGTTCCAAAGGCCTCCTACAAACTGACATGATGAGCCTGGGGTGGAGACTTTTGTTTCCCATGGATATGGGCCAGCGTTCGTGTGTAATGCTCTCTGCCTGCCGCTGGGTTTCTGCCTACTAAAATTCCACAAAAATTCCATACAAATGAGGATATCTCCCAGGTGCAATCTACCACCAGATGAAAGTTTTTCTGCCCTTGTAGTTCCAAAGGCCTCTTACAAACTGACATCAGGAACGTGGGGTGGAGACTTTGGTTTCCCATGGAAATGGGCCAATGTTCGTGTCTAATGCTGTCTGCCGGCCACTGGGCTTCTGCCTACATAAATTCCACTAAATCTAAGTACAAATAAGGATATCTCGCAGGTGCAATCTACCCCGAGTTGGAAGTTTCTCTCCCCTTGTAGAGCCAAAGGGCTCCTATAACTGACATCTGAAACGTAGGATGGATAATTTAGTTTCCCATGGAAAAGGGCCACTGTTCATGTCTAATGCTGTCTGCATGCCACTACGCTTCTGCCTCCTATAATTCCATACAAATGAGGATATCTCGCAGATGCAATTTACCACCAGATGGAAGTTTGTCTGCCCTTGTAGTACCAAAGCCCTCCTAAAAAACTGACATCAGGAACATGGAGTGGAGACTTTGTTTTCCCATGGAAAAGGGCCAGCGTTCGTGTCTAACGCTGTCTGCCTGCCACTGGGCTTCTGCCTGCTGAAATTCCAAAGAAATTTGGAAATCTCTCCGATGCAATCAACCACCTGATGGAAGTTTGTCTGCCCCTGTAGTGCCAAAGGACTCCTAAAAACTGACATCCGGAACCTGGGGTGGAGACTTTGGTTTCCCATGGAAATGGGCCAGCGTTCGTGTCTAATGCTGTCTGCCTGGCACGGTGGTTATGACTGCTGAAGTTCCATACAAATGAGGATATCTCCCAGGTGCAATCTACCACCAGGTGGAAGTTTGTCTGCCCTTGTAGTGCCAAAGGCCTCCGAGAAAGGGACATCCGGAACGTGGGGTGGAGACTTTGGTTTCCCATAGAAATGGCCCACCGTTCGTGTCTAATGCTGTCTGCTTGCCACTGGGCTTCTTCCTACTAAAATTCCACAAAAATTCCATACAAATGAGGATATCTCGCAGATGCAATTTACCACCAGATGGAAGTTTGTCTGCCCTTGTAGTACCAAAGCCCTCCTAAAAAACTGACATCAGGAACCAGGGGTGGAGACTTTGTTTTCCCATGGAAAAGGGTCACCGTTCGTGTGTAATGCTGTCTGCCTGCCACTGGGCTTCTGCCTGCTGAAATTCCAAAGAAATTGGGAAATCTCTCCGATGCAATCAAGCACCTGACGGAAGTTTGTCTGCCCCTGTATTGCCAAAGGCCTCCTACAAATTGACATCAGGAGACTGGAGTGGAGACCTTGGTTTCCCATGGAAAAGGGCCACCGTTCGTTTCTAATGCTGTCTGCCTGCCACTGGCCTTATGGCTACTGAAATTACATACAAATGAGGATATCTCCCAGATGCAATATGCCACCAGTTGGAAGTTTGTCTGCTCTTGTAGTGCCAAAGGCCTCCTAGAAACGGACATCAGGAACGTGGGGTGGAGACTTTGGTTTCCCATGGAAATGGGCCACCGTAGGTGTTTAATGCTGTCTACTTGCCACTGGGCTTCTGCCTACTTTAATTCCACTAAAATTCCATACAAATGAGGATATCTCCAAGATGCAATATGCCACCAGTTGGAAGTTTGTCTGTTCTTGTAGTGCAAAAGGCCTCCTAAAAACTGATATCAGGAACCTGGCCTGCAGACTTTCATTTCCCCTGGAAAAGGGCCACTATTCATGTGTAATTCTGTCTGCCTGCCACTTGGATTGTGCGTACTAAAATTCGTCTAAAATTCTTTACAAATGAGCTGGGAGGGTTTCTACAAGTCGACTCGAAGCTCCCACTGAACATCTTTGCCGTCTTCTGCCTCAACGTCCTTTCAAACACCTGCTCTCCGTGATATTTTCTTGCCTTCCACATTCTTCCCCGCTTTCCTTTCACTTCTCTGCACACCCTGTGGCTTCCCTGAGCACGCCCGCTTCCCTGCTGCAAAACGCTGCTCTCTCGGCAAAAGGGCAGCTTCTCGTTCTGGATAGCTCTGCTATGCACAAGCCGCACAGAGACAGAAGGGCTTCTGCTTGCGCTGCTGAACGCAGGGGCAGCTCCAACTCAACTAGCAAGTGATTTTGTGCTGGCAAAAGCAGCACTATTAGTGCACAAGCATATTGGCTTGCTGGAAACAGAAGCAAGCACGACTGCTTCTCTGCAGCATGCAAACACAAAGCAGAAGCACCCACATGGCGAGAGGAGCCTGCCTGACACGTCCTGCACTCAGTATATCTGTCGGGTGAAGCCCAGACAGGATTAGTGAGCAACTAGCAAAGGGGACTATGCACTGTGCTGGGAGAGTTTCTACAAGTCGACTCGAAGGTCCCACTGAAGAAAACAGCTTTGCCGTCTTCTGCCTCAACGTCCTTACAAACTCCTGCTCTCCGCGATACTTTCTTGCCTTCCACATTCTTCCCCGCTTTCCTTTCGCTTCTCTGCACACCCTGCGGCTTCCCCGAGCACGCCCTCTTCCCTGCTGCAAAACGCTGCTCTCTCGGCAAAAAGGCAGCTTCTCATTCTGGACAGCTCTGCTACGCACAAGCCGCAGAGAGACAGTGTCTTGGTTTGGAAAGACAGGTATCTGCCAGGGAAACTTGAGTTCCCCTGGAATGGAGAACGCCAACCCCTCACACCCCGATGAATTATAATTTTGCAATCAAGGGCTCTCAGGCAAAGATGTTGGGGATAGGAATAACAGTTCTTTACTAGGAGATATTAACAATACAAATATGATACGAAACAAAACCACCCAACCAAACAAACAAATAAACTAATAAACAATAATTTTGGAAGAAAACCCTGACAGAGTCAGAGTTTCAATCTGACCCTGTGATTCAGGATGTTGAAAGCAGTCCAAAAGTAAAGTCCTTCTGAAGTGGCAGACGTGATTCTGTTGGAGCAGAGGTGATTCTGTGAAAAAAGCAGGTCCAGGAGTGGTAAGGAGGGGGGTCCGGGAAGGTGAGATGGAATCTGGTGAGACGAAAAATCCAGTCTTCCTCCCAGGCTAGCACAGGAGGCCAAGAAAATCTTGCCACACCGCAGGGAAGGAAGCGCAGAGCACTCAGCTCTTCCAGCAGCGCAGCCCCGGCGCGGCCCCCAGCCTTCTCTCCCGGCCGCCTCCCCTCCCCCCACCCCCCACCGCCAGGGCATGAGATGTATAGAAATGCAAATGCACCGCACAGGCTGGGGAAAGGTGGCAATGGCCTATCAAGGTGGGACATCAGGCCCCCAAACAAATGTAAATAGAATACCCAAAACCTGTCTCCACAACCCAGGACAAACAGCAGTGCTTCTGCTTGCGCTCCTGAATGCAGGGGCAGCTCCAACTCAACTAGCAAGTGATTTTGTGCTGGCAAAAGCAGCACTATTAGTGCACAAGCGTGTTGGCTTGCTGGAAACAGAAGCAAGCACGACTGCTTCTCTGCAGCATGCAAACACAAAGCAGAAGCACGAACACAGCGAGAGAGACTGCCTGACATGTCGTGCACTCAGTATAGCTGTCAGGTGAAGCCTGTGGCTGTGCAAAAATGTTTTTTAAGTTTTAGTTATGAATGTAGTATAGTTTTTTTTATATTGTAAGTTTTAGTATAGTAGATACCCTGAAAGAGCCCCTTTGTTTCAAGGTAGATGATAAAGTTTCTAAGACAACCAGAGTCTCTGTACAGAGTCTCTTCCCTATTGGTTCCCTTTTTGTTACATCCCTGTTTCATGTATGATCTTTTCCCTTTGTCCATCACAAAAGTTTTATCTTCAAGGTCCAAGAGCTTTGGCCCGTGGTTGGCAAAACCCTGAAAGACCACCCCCCGACCTATTCAGGATTTGTTAGTGTTTATGTAATCTAGCTGGCATGTATCGTTTTAATTGTTTTATTGGTTTAAACACGTTGTACCCACCCCTTAGATTCTTTGTACAAAAACGCCCTGCAGCCCAGGTCCAGTGTCTTTTTAGAGGCACTTGCCTGAGGCTGGGGACCCCTGACTCCCCCCACCAAATAAAGCCTCTTTTTCAAAGCCTCTAAAAGTCCCCTCTTTTACCACCGCCATGTCAGCGTGAGCTGAGCTGCCTGCAGGCCAAAAACCCCACCAACGAACTTTACTAAAGCGTATCCAAAAAGCAGCCGGGGGCCCAGCCTGAATATCGAGCTGGGCCAAAAACCAGATACGCACCGTCGCAGCACCCAGCGCCCTGGGGCTGAGACGCAACAAAGCCCAAACAGGATTAGTGAGGAACTAGCCCAAGGACTCTGCACTGTGCTGGGAGAGTTTCTACAAGTCGACTCAAAGCTCCCACTGAAGAAAACAGCTTTTGCCGTCTTCTGCCTCAATGTCCTTGCAAACACCTGCTCTCCGTGATATTTTCTTGCCTTCCACATTCTTCCCCGCTTTCCTTTTGCTTCTCTGCACACCCTGTGGCTTCCCCGAGCACGCCCGCTTCCCTGCTGCAAAATGCTGCTCTCTCGGCAAAGAGAGGCTTGAGGCACCTCTGGGAGAGGATGGGACCCTTCCCCAGCTCCAAACCACACCAAATCCACCATGAATGGGATTTTCCATCTTTACAGTCCACTGGCAACTTGAAATAGACTTGTTATAAATTTAAAGAGCCAATTCCATCAAAAACAATTTATCTGCCAACAAAAATTTTGGACAGAGAAAATCAACACAACCAACGCAACAAGGAAACAGTGCCAGCACTGGGTGAAACCACGAGCGTGACCTCTACCGTGTTACACTCCCCTCGGTTTCACACCGACGCGAGCCCAAGCCAGCTTTTTATACCTTTTCTGGCTGGGCTTAGGTGAGTCTGAGATTCCTATAAGCTCTTTTGTCTCTCAGTGCCTTGGTTTCTGTGGATGTTGAAATCTCTGGTGGCAGGATCTTTGGTTTGAAAAGGTTTCCTGGGTGGAGGGAGTTCCCAGGCAGTTCAGATGGCCCTGATAAGATACTACCTCGGAGCCATCAAGCTTCATCAACCGCCTGATTGCCTTTGTTCTGGTCATTCTCCACCTTCTATTGGAATTGTCATTTCTTTGTCCTCTTTTCCAGAGACAGGGAAGATTCTTGTGAAATTTTCCAAGCCCTCTGTCCTGCTTGGGGGAGGGCTTTTTGGCTTTCTTAAGGGTACATTTTGGTTTCTGATTTATACTAACTAAAACATTGTACAAACATCAACTATAATAACAACATTATGAAAACATGAATTACTATTCACCACAGACCGTACTTTAATCCCAGTGGGAGGAGGGAATTTTCCCAGTGAGTGACATCCAGCCATTGTTAATAATGTCTAGGATTTTAAAGTCTTAACAATGAAAAACAATACTAATAAATAATAACAGCACCAACAAGAAGAAATAAACCCCCAAATCACAGCACCACACTAAAATGACAAACCTCATTTTTCTTTATTATCACAAGGTTCATGGAGACAAATCCTGTTAACTCTCCACCTCACATCTTCCCCACCAGATAAACAAGGCCATTTGCAGTATTTCATACAAGTTAAAATTGACAGCTGGAGGGAAGGACAGGGAGACACCACCAATTTCCACGTCAAGCCCAGCAGGCCAGCTCCAAAGTGGAGAGAATAAAATGGAATGGGGGCAGGGACTGGTCAGATCTTTCTCTAAAGGATTCAAAAATCACCTCCAGGTGAACAGGAGGGGAAAATAAATGCCTATAAAACACCCTGAGTGTTCAGGGACTCAGCTGTGAGGAGTTGGACGTGGACAGAGGCATCGGGAACAGTTCTTTCCTCAGGTTGACTTTTCCAGCCTGGCCCTGAAGTGAACCAAGTGCTTTCCCAGAGGATTCCATGGTTGCCAACCATTCTTCAAGATGTGGCTCACAGGAGCACAGGACCTTTTTCAGGGTTCTGCGCAGAAAAAACAGCAAGAGGTGCCCAATTCAGAGCTCTGTTTAAAAAAGTAGAAAATAAAAATCAGTTGAACTGTGAAGCCCAGCTGTGGGCCCTGGAATCTCAGATCCAAGTGAAAACTGGAAAGGCTTTATACAAGAACAGACACTGAAGAGCTAACAGATGAATGTGTGTGACATTTTGAGAGGCTTCCAATTTTCTACAATTTTCTTTGAATTGTTGAAATTGATTTTGCCTTTGCCTCCTCTTGCCCAAAAGGAGCCTCATTTCACCAGCCAGGAGGGCAAAGCTCATTCCTGGCCCTGGCTGCTGCTCTCCATGCAGCATTTCCATCCCTCCCGTGGCCTCTTCCCTCAGGGTCCCCAGCAGCAGCTGCTGGAGCAGCACATGGAAGCTGCAGGTGGAAGTGCTGCCCACCCCAGCCTGAAGTTACAAAAAGATCCTGCTGACAGGAACCCCAATATTCCCTCCCAGGGGCCCTGCAAACACTTCCCCATCTGTTCTGTCTGCTCCATGCAAACACTGCAGGGAACATCCTGCCTCTCCTTTGGGGCAAGGCCAGGACCCCAAATCCACACTCCAAGTGCAGGATTCTGTTCCGCTTCTGCATCTGGTGAGATGGAGCTACAGCATTATCCAGAGAAACTCCCTGTACTTCAACCTTCAGCTTGCAAACCCAGCCCTTGGACAGTGGGTTTATAAGGACCACAAGTAAGAAGCCAAAGAGAATTAATTTTAAACTGTTACCCTTCACTCTCTGTGGTAGATTCTTCTAGTCTATACCATGAAACACATCTTCAACTAGACTGCAAGTACTGGGTCTGATGCCTGCAGTAACAGAACAAAACCAAACCAGCCAGATTTCCTGATGAAAACTGTAAGACATGATCAATAGTAAATGTGTTTTTCTCTTCCAAAGGTTTTTCAGGTCAACATAACACATACAAGATAAGGCAAATTCACACTATGGGAGTGTTTAAAAAATGGGCAAACAGGGGTTATTTTTTGAGGAAAGGTTAATTCTACTACCAAGCTGACTAGTTGAAGATAACTTGAACTTAACATTTAAAACCTGTCCATGGTGCCTGCACAGGATCTTTGCCAGCTCCTCGTGGCCTCTGAGGAGCAACTGGAGAGGAAGAGCTGGCATGGAGGAGGCAGGACACGTGGGTGCAGTGGAGATGCAGCACTTGAGGACAGCTTTTTGTTGTGCTAGTCAGGATTTTTTGAATAAAAGCTTATTAAACCTCAACTCCCTTGCAAGTTTCCCTTCTTTCCCAGGGTGATTCAGGTGCCTGGAGCAATGTGATGGGGAGCGGGTCCAGTGTGGCCAGGAGCTGAGGCCCAGCAGAGCCCTGGCAGAGCCCAGAGCAGCCTCAGCATCCCCAGAGCCCCCCAGGCTGGAAGGAGGCACTTGGAGCAGGAAGTGGCAGCAGCCCGGCCCTGGGTGCCTCTTCCTGGGACAGGACTCATCACCCAGTCCCAGGGCCAAACTGGGCATGGGCTGGTCCCCAGGGGAAGGGTGGCCCTGCTGTGGAATGTGCAGCCTGGGGGGATTTGGCCATCCCGAGGCTCTGCAGGAGCAGAGCAGCGAGAACAGTGCAGTGCTGGTGTCATTTCTGAGGACGCCTGCCCTTCTCCCAGCCCTCCTGTGGCTCCTGAGGGAGCTGGGAGTGCTGAACCCCCGTGGGCAGAGGGGCAGAGAGCCAGGCTGCTCCACAGCCTGTGGACATCGTTTAAATAATACAGCAACAGAAAAATCTTTCCAGGGTGTGAGCAGCTTCAGCTCAGAAACATGCTTTTGTTTGTAAGAGTAGATTAGTACTAAATAAATCAATGAAATTGATTTTATTTGTAATTCAGATGTATTTCATCCTTTTCCAAGCTTCTGGTCCTGTTCCTCCAGGGTAATTTCATTTACTCACTCATTTTCTAATAGATAGAAGGGAGTTTAAGTATTCATTCCACACTGCATGACTAAAGAAAATCTATCCTTTGCCTTACTAAGTTTAAACTGCAGCATAGTGCAAATATGTGTTAAAAGAGAATGAATGCCATAACCCCCCTTTTATTTTTTGGTCACTTGTGGATACCTCCCTGAACGATACAGAACAACTCAAAAAGGTTGTGCATACAATGAAGAAAACACAACACAAAATTCCCTCTAGGTGACGAGGTTAGAAAACCTGTTTTAATCCATGTCACTGTTTCTCATCACATTTACTTCAACTGACAATAAATTCAGCTGATTTTCTCCAGGCTGAGGCAGTTCTGCAATGAAGCAGCAGTGTGTCATGATGCTAAATAACAATCTGGCATTACCTACAATGCTGACTGCTACAGAGTCTGTCAGCACACAGCAAGGCAGACTGGATTATCACAGTTATCCCTCCCCTCCCGTACATCCCACTGTCTCCTCTGAAAGAAATAGCCCCAGGTTATGCACTCCTAAGTTGTATTGTTATACTGTTTTGCTGTAAAATTAAAGTTGCACTGTTACTTGCCTGTTTTAAACTGTTCATGTTGAATCTGCACCCTGAATTTCTGCTCGTTATGTCCAAGTTCTGTACCCTTTCTCCCTGAATTCTGGGGTTTCCCCTCTCCACCGACTAAAGCCTGCCGCCGCTGCCTGTTGTCCCCCCTGCTGCTTCCTGCTTCCCCCTGCTGCTTCCTGCTGCTCCCTGCCGCCTGCCGTCGAGCTGTGGACACCGCCCAGTATGGAGATGAGGAACTCTCATGGTGCCTGGCTGCGGCCAGAGGTCCAGTTGGAGCTAGAAAAGCCCCCGGGACAGCGAGCCGACACAGAAACTAGACCTAAGAAGGACAAAACTGTGCGAAGCACACGTCTAGCTACCTGCAGGTAGCAGGTATTTTTTGTTACTTTCTCGCCATGACCTGAAAGGAACTGGAGAGAGGTGACCCCCCTGGACCACACGAGCCAAAGGTATTCTATGGAAACCCCCGTGAGGAAGGAATCCCGACTCTGCAGCAGCAGCAGCAGCAGTGGCAGCAGATTCGACTGCATCTCCTCCTCCATGGTGTCTACTGGGAGCAGCGGTGGCATGTGCAGCCCCTCGAGCCCCCTACCCAGAGCTGATTTCTAATAAAGGCCTTTTCAAAGGAGCTGGTCTCCTGGCCCATTTATAACAAATTGGGGGCTCGCCGGGACGTGACCACGCCTGAAGAGGACCGAGGATGGGACGGCCGACCGCCCTTTGGATCCCTAGGACAGCTGGTCACACCGGACCCAAGGAAGACAGCCTGGGATCGGACAGCACAGAGGAGCGCCGGTAAAGTATAGCCGGTGGCGGGAGTGGAGACGAGCGAATGGTGTGTGTGTGAGACGAAGGCCGGCAGCTCGGATCTTCGAAGTGAGTGTGGACCTCTTAATACCGTGGTTCCAGTCTCCCGCGAGGGACCTGGCCGGGAACAGAGGGAAGTGAAAGGAGAACGGTGTGAAAGAGGCGTCTCCAGGGGCATAGGCGCCCCCCTCCGGGCGTGCGGAGGTAATTTAGAGAGTGAGTGGCACGTCACAGGGTGTATGATTGTAGGATAGGCCCGCCTCCATTCTAGAATCTACGGAGGCAGGCTGCTCAGGCTGATCCAAGCGTGCGGAAAGCCTAGAGCTGTGTGTGTAGCACGCACCACACTGGCTGAGGTTACGGCCCGGGGTGTCCACGGGTTGGGACACTGGCTGGGGTAGCTGGCAGGGTGTGGGGAGTGAGAGAGGGTACTGGCCGAGTTACGGCCCGGGGTGTCCAGGCGAGGAAGGGGTGCTGGCTGACAGTCAGGGCAGTCTGAGCACTGGCTTGGGACACCGGCTGGGGTAACTGCCGGGGTACAGGAGTGGGCGCACTGGTCGGGGGTACCTAGAAGTGAGAGGTATGCGTTCCGAGTGTGGAGAGCCTACAGGGCCGGGGGTCTTTTGAGTATACCGCCTGGGTGTAGGATGAATGAAAGTTAGGGAAGTCCCAAAGTGCGAGGGATTTAACGATAGGGGGAGTGAGTGAGTCGCACACTGTACGTCCGGGTCCTGGCTGTAAGTGGTGACTGGAACTCTGGGCCCAGGTTGACCGGCGACTTATGGAAACTCGATAGAGGTACAGGAGAGGAAGAGGGGTGCTGGCTGGGGTAGTGACTGAATCTCTAAGGGCGGGATATCAGGCTACCGACAGGGCACTCTGAGCACTGGCAAGAGCGGTGGCCAGACCCTGAGAGCAGGTTACTGGAGCCACTGACGGGTGTTCGTAGAGTGAGTGAAGATTACCTAGTGAGAATGGGAGCATACATAAATAAGCAAAAACTGCCTGAGGAGGAAAAGGGGAAGATAAAGAACATTCCCCCAGATAGTCCATTAGGACAAATGTTAGAACTATGGGATACTGATGAGGCCACTAAAAATTTGAGCAAGGTTAAAATGATTCATTATTGTATTGAGGTTTGGCCCACTTTAAATTTACCTGGAAAATGGCCGTGGTGTGGAACTAAGGACCCCTGGATGTGCTCGCAATTAAACCAGTATCTGAAATCCTGAGGGGACTCAGATACTGAGCAGATCCTTTATGCTGCCTGCTGGCAGAGACACAGAACTGAAAGTGAAACAGCTAAGATTTGTAAGCTACAAGAGGGAAAGAGGAAAAATGAAAAAGAGAAAAGGGAGGAAAGCAGTCACCATTGGGAGCCTCTTGATTATTTGCCCCCTCTTCCCGTTTACCCTGGGATACCCCAAACTGTCCCTGCTAACCCTCTAGCTTTACCTGTGAACCCCTCCCCATCTCTCCAAACCATGATCCCTATTCCTTCTTCAGCTTGCTCCCCAACAGGATTACCCCCTACAGCTCCACCCTCTCTACCACCTCAGTCTAACCCGACTGTCTCGAGTACTAACCCCTTCTACTCTTCAACTCTATCCTCGACCTCTCCTAACACTGGCCTAGGCCACTCCCCTTCACCATCTACTGTCCCTGCACCCCCACACAACTGGGAGCTGGACTTGCCAGCCAATAATATAGAAACCCCAAAAGGACCCTACTGTGGCACCAGGTCAAGAGCAAAGCTCTTCCCCTTAAGGAAAGTCCCGATAAGTGGGGCAGCTGGGGATGCACCTCTGACAGCTTCAGAAGTTGGGGGCTTTAAGAAAGAGCTGGGAGGCCTGGTTGGGGACCTGGTGGGGTGTTGTATTCCTTTTGGTATCCCCTCCCCTGTGAAACCTTACCTGTCCCTTGACTCTGACCTATGGCCTTTGGCCATAGGTAACTCCGCCCCTTACCCTGAAAGGGATAAAACCCCCTTTCCCTTCGGGGTCGTCCTCTTTGGCCTCGGGATCCCTTCAGGAAATAAACCTTGGAACAACATCTCGGGATAAGAGCCTCCTTTGGTTTTATGTCCCTATCTTGGAGTTTCCCCCCACCCTAACCTCCCTAAATCTGAGCTGGCAACGGGTCTCGGGGGGCTGTGGGAAAGGGGTTAACTTCAGTTGGCGTCCAACCGTGGTCTCTCGAAGTCACGTGCAGGAGCTGGAGTCTCATTTCTGAGATCTCAAAAGCTTTTTGGACTGTTCAACTCTTCTCCACTGATCCAGCTGCTTTTTGTGCAGTTGGGGGCGGTAGAAATAGGATCGGCAGCCTGTGCATTCACACAGGTCGATTCGATAGGAACTTTTATAGGAAAAGAGCAGGGCACCCCAAAAAAGCACGTGATCCGTCCCCCAGGCAAAGACGGGGGGTGGGCAGTCCCGTGCGGTTGGGAAAAAGAAAGATCTTTTGCTGCGTGTGGGCATTGAGCCCACAGCCATGCAGTGAAACCCTTTTAGGACCCAGTTAACATCTTAGAAGTGGTGTTTGTAATTCATCTCTGGGGAGTCAGGCGCCGACTGCCCCAGAGATCCACGGCGTCTCGGGGTGTTGCGGGCTTTGAGGAGAACCCCGGGAAACGGGGCGACCCCCTCACAGCTCCCGGAGCCGGAGAAGCTCGGCAGGGTGCCGATTCCCCGCCCGGATTACACCCCCCCCCCACGTCCCGGAGTTCTCGGAAGTGAGAGACGGACTGGGGACAGAGCTGTGTGTGTGTGTGTGTGTTTTTTTTTTTCTTAACGCTTTAACATCACAAATATGGGTTCTAACCTTTCCACTGACCAAAGGAGCCTTTTAAAGCACCTTAAATCTGCTTTGAAAGGTCTTAAAATCCCAAATAGTTTATTAATGAGTTTTATCCGTTGGTTGTTTGCTGAGTTTCCAAATTTTAACCCCCAGAATGTTCAATCCGTGGCTTTTTGGGATGAGATTGGGGAATTACTCACCTTAAAAATTGAAAATGGAGACACAAAAGCTTCGAAATTTATCCCAATTTTCTTAAAAGCACGCAAGCATCTATTGGAATTAGAACGCAGCAAACAGCCACAGAAAACCCCTTCATCCTCCTTTTTCCCCTCCCAGTCCCCTATTCCCTACGAGAAAACCTCTCAGCCACCCCAATATGCTGTGGCGTGGAGGGGGAATAATGGCGATGACCACGTGGTGGGTTCCCCCCCCCTCAGCCCCCTCCTCCCCCACAGCCCCGTCTCTCTCCCATACCCTGTGCCATGCAACCCCGCCCCCTGCCTTCCCTCCGCCCCCTGTTGCCTTGACAACGCGTGTAGCGTCCTTTTCCCCAGCCCCCAGCCCGGCACGGGACATGGGGAGGGGGGGGGGCGCAAACCGCGGGCGGCGCGGCAGCACAAACCGCGGGCGGCGCCGGCGGCGGCGCGGCAGCACAAACCGCGGGCGGCGCGGCAGCACAAACCGCGGGCGGCGCCGGCGGCGGCGCGGCAGCGCACGCGGGCGCGGGCGGCACGGACGACCCGTGCTTGCGCGGCGGCGGCGGGGGAAGGGCAGCGACAGACCCGATGCATGCTAATGACTCCTGCAGGGCGGGACGAGAAGTACCTATTCCTTCACTAACCTAAACTGAATCTGATGATGATATCCCTTTTGTTGCCCCTGTAGAATACCTTGGTAAGAGAAATGGAAGGAAACAATACAAGCCTTTCTCTTACCAAGATAAAAAGGAGCTATGCAAAATTCAAAGAGAATTTGGAAGATCTAGTGAAATTTTTAAAAGCATGATGACTGCTACCTTTAGCTCCAATGAATTAGTCCCAAATGATATTAAAGATTTATTCAGATGTTTACTAACACCCTCGGAATATGATCTATGGGAATGCATGTGGAAAAAAGCTTTAAATGTAATATTACAGGAAATTCAACAGACTCCTGCTTTAGCACAGGATGGGGATGGTAATGATATAACATTGGACCATCTCTGCGGTACCGGGGAATTGCATTGCCCTGAAAGACAGACCCGATTATTATCAAAGCTAATTTTGGATAAAATTTGTAGTGCAGCAGAAAAATCTTTTTACCAGTTACCGACACCCGAAACTAAGGGCAGCTATACCAGTATTAAACAATTTCCTTCAGAGAATTTTTTGCAGTTTTTGGACCGTTTACGCGCTCAGGTGGAAAGACAAGTCCCACAATCATCTATACACAACGAGCTGATTAAAGAGATAGCTCAGAGGAATGCTAATGAAACTTGTCGTAGAATTATCCTTAGTCTCCCATCAGAACCAACTCTAGCTCAGATGATCAAGGCTTGTACCAGGAAAGCAGAGCTGTTCAGCGCACCTGAAAGCAATCCTGGACTGCCTCATCCCAGGACAGCAGCGCCTGCACGACCTGAACCAAGGCGGCAACCACTGTCACCAGACCGCCTACGGCATATCATCTGCCATCTCTGCAGACAGCCTGGACATTTTGCAGTTTCCTGCCCTCGGAATCGGAACCAGAACCAGAACCAGCAAAGGAAGCCCAACAAACAAAAAAACTAGCTTCTCAACGCGTCCCCATGGTTAATGCTCTCACGCGTGCAAAAACAAATATGAGGGGTCTCCCACCAGTTGACACCTCTCTCTTAACAACAAAGGGGGAGGGGGTGGGGGAAAAGAAAAATGAAAATAGTAAATGTTTAATTAACAAGGTTTGGCAGCCACAAGGCCGGTACAGGCTTGTGACTACCAAAGGTTTTCATTTCAGATCTGCAGACTGGATATTAATTGCAGTGCATCCATCAGACATCTCACAGGATCTGAAGGATAACCACACGGAAATGTTTAGTGAGTATTTTGTTATTGGGGATACTGCACACACACCAGAGGAGATTGAGGTATTTCCAATGTCCATTAAGGGGAACATGACAGGCCTTATGCTCTTGGCACACTGCAAACACCCACCATTCTACCTGACAGAAGGACAAGTTGTTGCCCAGGCTATTCCCGATCCAGCAGAGGTAATAGCAGAGGGAAAATCGTCGGAAGTCTACTGGGCAGAGGTGGTAGGTGAGGACAAGCCTTCCATGGCATGCAACATAGCAAATGGGTCAGAGCGCCTCCATGTGGAAGGGGTCCTAGATACAGGAGCCAGCGTGACCGTTCTACCAGAGAGCAAGTGGCCATCAAACTGGGAATTGCAACCTGTTGCAGGCAAACTTCAGGGCATAGGAGGAATCACATTGGCAAAAATCTCAAAAAATATAGTTCAAATAGAGGGTCCTGATGGAAAAGTGGCAAGTGTCCGTCCATTTATTGCAAAATACAAGGCCCCCTTGTGGGGGAGGGACACCTTGTCCCAGTGGGGAGTTCAACTGGTCATTCCTAAGACACCCCAGGATTTTTAGAAATAGCCACTGTGACGCGCCCTGCCCAAAAGTTAACATGGTTGGATAACACCCCAAAATGGGTAGCACAGTGGCCATTGAGCAAAGAAAAGCTCAAGGCGCTTGAGGAGCTTGTGGAGGAACAGGTGGCTCAGGGTCACCTAGAAGAAACAACAAGCCCTTGGAATTTCCCAGTCTTTGTAGTAAAAAAACCGGGAAAGGACAAGTGGAGGTTGCTCCATGACCTCAGAGAGATAAACAAAATGATAGAGGACATGGGACCACTTCAACCAGGTATGCCTTCTCCAACAATGCTCCCGAGAGATTGGCAATTGGCTGTATTAGATATCAAAGATTGCTTCTTTCAGATTCCTCTACACCCAGAAGATGCCCCAAGGTTTGCATTCTCAGTTCCTACCCTAAATCGTCAAGGCCCTATGAAAAGGTATCATTGGAGATCTCTTCCTCAAGGCCTTAAATTATCGCCTTTCATATGCCAACAGTATGTAGCATCTTTACTGTCACCTGTTCGTGCTGAGAGACAGGATGCCATCATCCTTCACTACATGGATGATGTGCTGGTGTGTGCCCCCAATGACTCTATACTCCAACACACGCTTGACCTAGTGGTTAAGGTTTTAACCTCTGCTGGATTTCCGTTACAGGAAGACAAGGTTCAAAGGATGCCACCTTGGAAGTACCTGGGCTTACAGATTACAGCGAGGACTGTTGTTCCTCAAAAATTGGAAATCGACTGTAATCCTAAAACCTTAGCAGATCTCCACTCCCTGTGTGGGTCATTGAATTGGGTAAGACCCTGGCTAGGCCTCACAAATGAGGACCTAGACCCTCTTTTCAATTTATTGAAAGGGGAGAGGGAGCTGGCCTCCCCCAGGGAGCTGACCCCAGAGGCAAGGACAGCAATCGAAAAGGTACAGAAAGCCTTGTCAGAGAGACAAGCACACAGGTACGAACCAAGCTTACCTTTTCATTTCATTGTGCTAGGAAAGCTGCCACACTTGCATGGTTTGATTTACCAATGGATCGAGGGGCAGAGAGATTCACTCTTAATCATAGAGTGGGTCTTTCTCTCGCACCAAAGATCCAAGACCATCACTGAGCCACAAGAGTTGATAGCTCAATTGATTCAAAAGGCCAGGTTAAGACTATGTGAACTGGCTGGTTGTGACTTTGCATGTATTCACCTCCCAATCAAACTCTCAGAGGAGGGAAAGAACTCTCCAAAGAAACTAACCAAAGAGATGTTTGAGCATTTGCTCCAGAGCAATGCCAGTCTCCAATTATCTCTGGATAGCTACAGGGGACAAATATCAGTCCATGCCCCATCCCACAAGCTGTTCAATGAGGAATTCCACCTCATTCCTCGTGAGAAACAGAGTCGGAGACCACTCAAGGCTCTCACGGTGTTCACCGATGCTTCTGGGGCATCCCACAAGTCGGTGATGACTTGGAGAAATCCTCAGACTCAGCATTGGGAAGCTGATGTGGAGTTTGTGGAGGGATCGCCTCAGGTGGCTGAACTGGTTGCAGTGGTGAGAGCTTTTGAGAAGTTCTCAGAGCCAATTAACTTGGTGACTGACTGCATATGTAGCTGGGGTAGTGTCCAGAGCGGAGCAGGCTGTGCTCAAAGAGATTGAGAATGAGCACCTATTTAGGTTGCTTTCAAAGCTGATTTATTTGGTTTCTAATCGGGAATATCCATTCTTCGTGATGCATGTGAGGTCACACACCGATTTGCCAGGTGAAATTGCAGAGGGGAATCGTCGAGCAGACTCCCTTGCTGCACCAGTAGAAAAAGCACGCCTCCCTGACATCTTCCAACAGGCAAAACTGAGCCACCAACAGTATCATCAAAATGTGCCAGGTCTGATCCGTCAGTTCCAGCTAACACGGAGTCAGGCTCGAGCTATCATAGCCACCTGTCCCAATTGCCAGCTCCAGGCCATGCCATCCATGGGTATGGGGGTTAATCCCCGAGGCCTTGGCAGTTGTGAGGTATGGCAGACCGACATCACACACATTCCTAGCTTTGGTCGCCTCAAATATTTCCATGTAAGTATTGACACACACTCAGGTGCAGTGTATGCCTCTGCCCATGCAGGAGAAAAAGCTGTGCATGCCAAACAACATCTAGTGCAAGCTTTTTCGGTTTTGGGGATCCCAAAAGAGATTAAAACAGACAATGGCCCAGCGTACGTGTCCAAGGAGTTCCTGGAATTTGTCCAGCAGTGGGGAGTGGAACATAAGACAGGCATCCCTCACTCCCCCACAGGCCAAGCTGTGGTTGAACGGGTGCATCAGACACTCAAACAGGTTCTGGCTAAACAGAGCAGCACAACTGTGTGGATGTCTCCACAGCAGAAGCTCTGCAAAGCCCTGTTTACCATCAATTTTCTTAACTGTTCTTTTGAAAACATGAGTCCACCTGTGGTTCGTCATTTTAACAGTGGCAATCAATTCAAACTGTCCCATCGTCCACCGGTCCTGATCAGGGATCCTGAAACTTGGGAAACCAAGGGTCCCTATGAGCTTGTAACCTGGGGTCGTGGCTACGCGTGCGTAGCGATGCCCTCAGGCCCTCGGTGGATCCCCCAGAAGTGGGTAAAACCTTTTGTCCCCAAAAATCCAGCTCCAGCAGAAGGGGATGGAAAGCAAGTCACCACTGCCTCCAAGAGGAGACGACGTCGAATGGAGGAAAGAGAATCTTCCTAGGTGTGGACTCTTTCCCGAAGTAACAGAAGCTTTTAACATGTTTTGAAATGTTTGTTTTTCCCTTTTAGAGAAAACCCTCCTCCCATTTATCCCTGTGATGAATCTCAGTCAAATTGTCATCCTGTTATTGCTGAACAGTCTGGCAGCTGCATGGATCGTCCCTCAGCCACGTCAAAATGTCTGGGTGACCCTGGCACAGACACTTCAGCAGGAAAACATATGTTTGTCCACTGAGTCAGCAAAGAATCCTCTGTCCACCTGTCTGGTAGGAATTCCATTGCAGGCTGGAGAGTTTCCTGCGGGATTGGACACTCACATGTCCAATGAAGTTCCAAAGTCATTTCTCCTAAAACCATACAAAAATAATCAGCAGGAAGCTGTGGTAACTGCAAACCCCTTAGTGGAGTGGTTACCAAACCTGCCTGAGATGGCCCAGGAACCCCAAGAGTTAGAACTATTGGGTTCATCCCCTGCATCATACTGTGTACATTTCTCTGTCTATCCAAAACCCCCTAGCACTGATGAATACCACTACATAAAACAGTATCGTGGGGAGTTTACTGCAAACAGGTGGTGTCATAACCTAAGCCATGTTGCAGCTGACAACCCACCTCACTCAAGTCCCAAAAGCCTCCCTAAGGGATTCTTTTTGATTTGTGGGGATCGAGCATGGGCAGGAATTCCATCTCGGCTTTTAGGAGGGCCATGTACTGTAGGGCGGTTGTCCGTATTGACACCCAACAAAACTCTAATTGGTGAATGGACTCACAAACACAATTCGACAAACAAAATTCATAAGAGAAGTGCTGACAATTTGGATTCAAATTGTAATTCAGACAATTTTTCATTGGGCAAAGTCAAAAAGAGTTGCTGTGTCCCTGTTTCTTCCGTGGGTCGCAGCAGCCAAAGCTCTAGGTGAATTGGGTCACCTAGAGTGCTGGGTAGTCAAACAGGCAAATCTGACCTCAACTGCCATTAGTGCCCTCCTAGAAGAGGAGGGAATTACTAGACAGGCCACGCTGCAGAATCGTGCAGCGATCGACTTTCTCCTGTTGCTTCATGGACATGAATGCCAGGAATTTGAAGGACTCTGCTGCATGAACCTGACGTCGAAAGCACCAAACGTCCACGCTGCCCTTCGGAGCATGAACAACCTGATCGGACAAATGAAGCAAGAATCTGAGGACTGGTTCAATGAACTGTTCAAAGGCTGGGGAGTCACAGGGTGGTGGATTTCTATAGTTAAAACTATTTTGTTATTCCTTGCTATCCTTTTCCTTGTAACCTTAGCATTCGGGATCCTACGTCGTTTAGTTTTCAAAGCTATCAATGGTCTCATACCTCCTACCTCAGAAGTCAACCACACAGAGTTGGCAAATCTAAAGCAAACTGATTTCCCCACCAGGTGTAAGTGGTGGGAAAGAGAAAACCCACACTCCATGTAACTTATTGTTTTTCCTTTAATTTTGTTAAACAAAAAAGGGTGAGATGTTGTATTCCTTTTGGTATCCCCTCCCCTGTGAAACCTTACCTGTCCCTTGACTCTGACCTATGGCCTTTGGCCATAGGTAACTCCGCCCCTTACCCTGAAAGGGATAAAACCCCCTTTCCCTTCGGGGTCGTCCTCTTTGGCCTCGGGATCCCTTCAGGAAATAAACCTTGGAACAACATCTCGGGGTAAGAGCCTCCTTTGGTTTTATGTCCCTATCTTGGAGTTTCCCCCCACCCTAACCTCCCTAAATCTGAGCTGGCAACGGGTCTCGGGGGGCTGTGGGAAAGGGGTTAACTTCAGTGGGGGTGGCTGGCTGGGTGGATCAGTTTCTGAATCCTAATGTTTGCACCTGGAGTGAGATGAACTCTATTTTGCGTGTCTTGTTCAGCCCCAAGAAGATGGGCATGTCCATGTCGCGGGAATGCGAGTCTGGGAACAGGGGAGCCGGTTTGGGCCCCGGGCAGGGGACGGGCTCCCGCGGGCGGATCCAGGGTGGGATCCAGGTGGAAAAGGGGAAGGGCAGAATGTGGGAGACTGTGGAACCCTGGTGGTGAGGGGCATCGGAGGGTCTGTTCCCCGGGGTGGTGGCACCAGGCTGGCCTCTGATGGGACCCAGGGGGAATGGGACCCCAGCCACCTAGTTAAGCAGGGGAGGAGCAAGATAAAGTAAGGGGACCCAGCATTAAACTCCTGAATTTCCTAGGGGAAAAAGGCCTTAAAGTATCTAAAAACAAATTACAGTTTGTAGAAGTACAGGTAACATATCTTGGACACCTCATTGGGGAAGGGTATAAGAAACTAAGCCCTGAGAGAATCTCAGGTATACTGTCCATCTCGGTTCCAACCACAAAAAGAAATGTAAGAAAGCTATTGGGACTATTTGGCTATTGTAAATTATGGATAGAAAAATACTCACAAAGTGTCAAATTTCTATATGAAAAACTGGTCCAACCTGAACCTGTAAAATGGACAATTGAGAATGAAGAACAGTTAGAAAATTTAAAAGCCAAATTATCCTCAGCCCCAGTTCTTAGTCTTCCTGACCTTAAGAAGGAGTTCGACTTATTCATAAATGCAGAAGAGGGAATAGCCTATGGGGTGTTAACCCAAGAGTGGGGGGGACACAAAAAGCCTGTTGCATACCTTTCTAAGCTCCTGGACCCAGTCGCAAGGGGATGGCCAGCTTGTCTTCAAGCTGTGGCAGCCACAGCAGTCCTTGTAGAAGAAGCACAAAAGCTGACACTACAAGGAAAAATCATTGCACACACCCCCCATGATCTCAGAGCAGTGTTGAGTCAAAAAGCCCAACAATGGTTAACAGACTCAAGGATCCTAAAATGTGAAGTGATTCTGACAAATGCTGAAAATCTAGAATTAATCACATCCAAAAGCTTAAATCCTGCACAATTCCTCTCAGGGGAGCCCATACCCGCTCTGGAACATAATTGCTTGGAAGTCATGGACCTGCAAACAAAAGTAAGGGAGGACCTTGAGGATATACCCCTGCCATATGGGAGGGTGTTTTTCATTGATGGATCATCTAAAATGGTGTAAGGAAAGAGAATATCAGGCTATGCAATAGTCGAGGGTATCAACAAACAGAGTTTAAAAGTTTTAGAGAAAGAAAAATTGCCCTCGAGCTGGTCCGCTCAATGCTGTGAGGTCTATGCTCTTAAAAGGGGATTAGACCTGTTAGAACAAGATCAAGGTACAATTTACACTGACTCACGGTATGCCTTTGGAATTGTGCACACATTTGGAAAAATTTGGGAAGAAAGAGGCTACCTAAATTCCAAGGGAAAAGATTTGATACATAAAGAACTAATTAAGTTGGTATTAAAATCCCTTATGAAACCCAGGGAAATTGCAATAGTGCATGTCAAGGGGCATCAAAAAGGGGATACCTTTGAAGGAAGAGGCAATCGAGCAGCTGACCAAGCTGCCAAGTTAGCAGCCCAAAACCCGGGGGAGCCGATAAAGATTTTGACTGTGACTGATTTGCCAGCTGACAAAGAAAAAGAACCAATATATGATGAACATGAGTTGAGAGAAATAAAGAGGTTAGGGCTGCACCAAGGGAAGCAAGGGGAATGGTTAACCCCAGATAGACGAAAGTTTTTAAATAAAGCCCTAGCTTGAAAAATGATAACAGAAATACACAGTCTGACCCACTGGGGCACCCAAGGGTTATGTGATCATTTCTTAAGAGAATATTTATGTATTGGAGTATATAATCTGGCCAAAGCAGTTACTGAAGGATGCCTTATATGCCAAAAGGTAAATCAGAAAGCAATGAGGAAGAATACCTCAGGAGGAAGGCAAATAGCATTAAGACCCTTTCAAAATATACAAATAGATTTTACTGAAATGCCTTCAGTACAAGGTTACAAGTATCTACTTGTTATAGTTGATAATTGAACCCATTGGGTGGAAGCTTTTCCTACAAAAAGGGAAACAGCACAAGTGGTCATAAAAATATTATTGGAACACATCATCTATAACTGACGACGGCGCCGAGGGAGACGAGACAGGGAGGCATCAGTGAAGGCTGCATGGTGCTCTTGCAGGCAAGAGACAGGCAAGAGACCACACCTTTATTTCTGACTCCTTTTTGTACATTTTACAAGTTGCCCACCCCAGAGGTGGGACCCTTGGGAACCACTGGTCATTTTCCAGAGACCATCACCGAAGCCCCTCCTCTGGGAACAGATGTGGGAGCTTCGGTTGTTTACTGAACATGACCTTGTGCTCAACACCGTGCCTGAGAATAGAATTCCCAAAACCAAAACAAGCAGGCACGAAAGCATGGCAACAATCATCCCCCGGTATGGGCTAGTGAATAATATTGATTCAGACCGAGGTCCTCATTTTGTAGCCAAAATTCTACATGATGTCATTAAAGCCTTAGGAATCAGGTGGCGGTTGCATACACCCTGGCATCCTCAAAGTTCAGGGAGAGTTGAGAGGATGAATAAAACCCTCAAAAATGTATTAACTAAATTGATAACCGAAACAGGAATGAATTGGCTCAAGTGTCTGCCCCTGGCCCTTCTGCGAATCCAGGTCCGACCAAGATCTGACATAGGGGCTTCACCATATGAGATGATGTTTGGACTCCCCTTCTTACTGACCCCCTATAGCACTGGGGATTATTTAGAAGGAGAGGCCGCTACCCAAGAATATGTAAAAACAATTGGAAAGACATTGGCAGATCTTAAAAGAAGAGGGTATCTTCCTCAAACCTCTCCCTTGGACACTGACATGCACCAAATAAAACCAGGAGACTGGGTTTTAATTAAGTCCTGGAATACCACCCCACTAACCCCCAAATTCGAAGGCCCGTTCCAAGTTCTGCTCACTACTCATATGTTGCCGATACGGCACAAAGTGAGGCCCGGTGCGATTGAACGGCACGGCTGCTACACTCTAGCTCGCTCGGTCCATTGCTCACAGAACACCAATGTGGTGGATGGCAAAATGGCGTTTATTGAAACTTGCACAGAGTTTTTATAACTTTTGCTACCAAAACTCCACCTGTCTGCTTGGGTCATCCTTCATATGTGATTGGCTGACCCAGCAGGCCTACCAATGGAGAAGCCTAACCTTATCACCTACCCGTACAGCCCGAGATCTTCCGAGAACGCCTGTCCCTAGCTGCTACACTCATACTGCAGTGCAAACCCAGGAAAAGGGCTGGACCCACATCACTAGAGTGAAAGGACCATTACCACCCCCGAGTGATCCCTCTGACCCCAACAAGGGGTCGGATCCCTCTGACCCTGCAGCCCCAACAAGGGTTCCCTCTGAGTGGACTGCCACTCGAGATCCAGACACCCTCAAAGTAACTCTCAGGAAACAACCAAAAACCAGTTAAAGCAATAAGGGACAATAACAGTTATTACAAGCTGTCGTTACCATTGTTAAAAATCCACATTGTTATAAGAGATTAAAAAGTGTTAATATAAAAGTGTAAAATAATGGTTAAATCAAAGGTTATAAATTGTTATAATGAGCCACAAAGTGTTAATGTAAAAGTAATAAGTAGCAGTAATTCTTAATTTAAAAATTAAATCTCTCATAGGGCACACCCAAAGGGAGCTAACTAAAACTAAGAAAAAGGTGGGAGGTGGGAATAAACAAGGGAGAACTCCACAAATCCAGCCTAAGAACTCCCCGACCCAAGAGGCAAGACCAGGTGAGACCAAAGAGAACCCTCAGAGCGAGATGGGGGCAGGTTCATACTGGACTCTTGGAGGGACTAATAGTAGTCCTATTGATATGATGAGGAGAAAGAACCCCCCGACCCAAGAGGCAAGGCAAAGGTGAGACCAAAGGATCCACAAATAGAATGGTTCATACTGGACTCTTGGAGGGACTGATAGTAGTCCTATTGATAAGCAAGTTTACAGATGGGGCTTGCTCCGAATGCTGTCATCCAGTTTGTGATGGGGAGAATCTACAATCCCTTATGAGAGTTCACACCCATGTGAATCCCACATGTTTTGACATGACCCAATTATCCACCTGTCAAAAAGAGGAAAAACAATATTGGATTGCAAAAAATGCTGCCACATTTAAGCAGTGCCTGACTGGGGAGTGCCCTATCAGAGAGTGGTTCTGTTTTAAAGCGTTAAGAAATACAGAGGGAGTAGCAGATCTGATAAAAGAAAAACCACTGGTGGTGAAAAAGAATGAAATAGATGAACCCCTTGGAAAAAGTCTATTTGTTGATCTGGTAGAGGGAATCAGCCATAAACTAAATATAACAAACTGCTGGATATGTAAAGGCACACAAATGTCTGATGTATGGCCCTGGGAAGGGACAAGCTTATCACCCTTAGACATCCTGAGATGGAAGTTAATAACGGGGAAAAAGTATAAAGCTTTCCTCGGAAGAATGGCTTGTAAAAGGTACCTACTGATCAAAGAGTTAAAACAAAAATGGATCCCCAGGGAACCTGAAAAGTATTGGTCTATTGGGAAAAAAGAATCAGGGTGTGTCTGTAATAAAAGTTATGGTCTACAGGAGTGCACTAATAAAGGGACCAATCTTTTTTGGGGAATCAGAGAAATTTCAAAATATTGGGAACACCCCTATGACACACAAAACACATCCTGGAAAGCCCCAAAACACCTCTTTTGGATTTGTGATGACAAAACCTACACCCATCTCCCAGGAGATTGGGCGGGTAGCTGCACCATAGGAATCATCAAACCAGCCTTCTCCCTCCTCCCACGAGAATCAGGAAACCATTTAGGCATACCCTTATATGACAATTTAAAAAGAAAATACCGAAAGAGGAGGAGGGGCAGCACACAAACATGGAAGAGTAAAATATGGACACCAAAAGAAATAGTAAAAACATATAGGCCAGCAACTTGGGCACAAGATAGATCATCGGGGTACCGAGCTCCAATTTACATGTTGAATAAAATTATCAGATTACAAGCAGTATTAAAAAGAATATCAAACAAAACAGCCCTTGCCCTTGATCATATCAGTAACCAATTGGCACAGACAAGAGCAGTAGTTTATCAAATCAAACTAGCAGTCGATCATGAAAGTAAGGTAATAAAAAATATTTCCAAAGAAATGCAAAAAATTGCATATGTAAGTACCCAGGAATGGAAGCCCTTAATTAATATGGACTGGTGGGACAACTTCTGGTCCTTTGAAGGGGCCTGGTGGAAAAAAGTAGTGTTCATTGCAATAAGTGCCTTTGCCAGTCTCCTACTTCTCCCCTGCATACTTCCCTGTCTAATTCGAACTATAGCCACTACTGTTCCAGCTAGTCTCCAAATCCCTAAAGTAAGGATTCAGAAACCTACAAATACAATTAGATTAGAACCCCAAGAAGAAGAACTAAGCACAGCAAAAAGAATTTATAACCAATACCAAGAATTAAAACAGATTTATTCCCTTGAATCAGACATGGCCAATTGATGCGGGCAAAAGCCCAATTAAAGAAATAGAGGGGAGATTGAAAGAAATAGCCCCAGGTTATGCACTCCCAAGCTGTATTGTTATACTGTTTTGCTGTAAAATTAAAGTTGCACTGTTACTTGCCTGTTTTAAACTGTTCATGTTGAATCTGTACCCCTGAATTTCTGCTTGTTATGTCCCAAGTTCTGTACCCTTTCTTCCTGAATTCTGGGTTTTCCCCTCTCCATCGGGTAAAAGCCCGCCGCCACTTCCTGCTACCCCCCTGCTGCTCCCTGCTGCCTGCCGTCGAGCTGTGGACACCGCCCAGTATGGAGATAAGGGAACTCCCATGGTGCCTGGCTGCGGCCAGGGGTCCAGTTGGAGCTAGAAAAGCCCCTGGGACAGCGAGCCGACACAGAAACTGGACCTAAGAAGGACAAAACTGTGCGAGGCACACGTCTAGCTACCTGCAGGTAGCAGGTATTTTTTGTTACTTTCTCGCCATGACCTGAAAGGAACTGGAGAGAGGCGACCCCCCTGGACCACACGAGCCAAGGTGATTCTATGGAAACCCCCGTGAGGAAGGAATCCCGACTCTGCAGCAGCAGCAGCAGCAGCAGCAGCAGCAGCAGATTCGACCTGCACCTCCTCCTCCGTGGTGTCTACTGGGAGCAGCGGTGGCATGCGCAGCCCCTCGGGCCCCCTACCCAGAGCTGATTTCTAATAAAGGCCTTTTCAAAGGAGCCGGTCTCCTGGCCCATTTATAACATACAACTAGGTTAGATTTACAGAGGATATACCCCACCTCTTTGGTGTAGTTCTTTCCTTTTGAGTTGTACAAACTGCTCCAATTACTTGGTGATTTCAAATCCACTCTCCAGGCCATTTTGTTTCCTCAGAAATTTGGGTATAATTCCCTTTTAAAAAGTGTTCTGGAACTAAACCTTTGCCCCACCATGGCCATTTTTCAGCCATTTGATTTCCCCCACAAATCCAACATCTTGATAAACTTAACTGGGTTGTGATTTTTGGCATTAAATCCATAAAAAGGTTTTTACCTGAGGTTGGCAAATCCCAGTTGCTATCTTGCTGCCTTAATTGGTTAGAAAACACTCTTGGATTTTTCTCTTTATTCTTACTCTGCTCTTTTTGTTCTGAATCTCCCCACTCTTCTCTTTTTGGGAAACAAAGGAATTCTTCCTTTGTGGGGCAGTCTGGGTTGGAAGGCTTCCATTCCCTAATGCTGGATTAACTCCCACCCCATCGGCTTGTCCATTTCTATGGCAAATTTCTAAGCTTGTATGGCTATAACATTTGGCATCAGCAGAGTGATGCACTGCAAAAACAGTTATCAGATTGTGGCGTCCCATATCAGTTGGTAACATTGATTCCAGGGGTTGCTAGATGCAAAGGGTATCGTGATCCATGTTAGGAGCAGGTATCTCAGGAGCCTTGGCTCTCTACCTCTCTCCAGGCCCCTTGGGTTGCAGCCAAGGGCTGAGATAGTAGTCTTCTTGGTAGCAGAGTCTGTGTCCTGGAACTTCTTTGCTGATACCATTTCGGTTAAGCCAATCTCTGCTCTTACTCCTTGGATACAATGATTATGTCACAGAATATTTACAGTTTTAAGACACGGTTTTTCTCTCTTTTCCTATTTTCTCTCTTACCAAGGGTGCAAGGAGCCTCAGGGATATGCCAACTACGGTCATGTTTCTTCAAATCTCAAAAATATACCTGTTGTAAACAAGTTGTGCACACTAACAACTACAATAAAACAAAGCAAATTTTACCTCTCATTCAATTGTTGCTGCCACCAATGAACACAATCTTAATGCTAATTTGTAGCTATTGGTGGTCTATTATGGATTTGGTGGGTGACAACTTGGACAACACTCGGGTCATGGTCCAGCCATGCTTCACATTTTGGTAGTACTTCAAGCAGGGATGGGTTATCCCATTCCGTGGAAGACTCAACAGTACTACAAGGCCCCACAGTTTTATGATCCCTCTGCCTCCTTCGCCTACCGGGTGCTTCCTGCAGCGAGGGGCACCATCTTCTGGGCAGCAAGGATGTTCTTCAGAGGTTCCCTATCAGCTCCCTCGGATTGCGTGCTGTCTCTTCAATGCTTCAACGTTTGTGTCACTCAGTCTTTTTAATATTTGCCTGCCTTGCTCACTCCCCTCTTAATCTGTATTTCCACAACATCCACCTCTCATGAAACTCTAGTTCTAATGTTCCTCCTTCTACTCTCTTGTTTGGAGTGTATTTGGTTAAAATCTGTTCAGTGTGTTTACACCCGGGACACAACCCTTTTGGGGGATAAGCCCTGTGACAATGATAATCCCACCTCTCCTTACAATAGTTACATCCAATGCTTACAAAGGGATAGCAATTACAATCCTTCTCAATACAAGTGATTTTATCTCCTGGCATTTTGGCTGAGAGGCAATTCCCAGTCTCTTCCTTTTGTTGTTATTCGGGAGATGTGTATACACCCTTTTCCTTCTGCTTAGGCTGCTGTTTCTGTGGTTAAAAAGATCAGAAAAGGCCCTTCTCAATGGGTTTAAGCATTTATTTTAGTTTTATCAAATTTCCAGTAACAGTCTTAATATGCTGTAACCAAATTTTGGCTACTGTCTGACCTGTAGTCTAAGCCACAGGGAATGCTTCTACCCAAGAAGTCAATTGATCTGCTAGAGCTAATAAATATTTCCATCTGCCCACTCTGGGTAGTTTGGTAAAATCAACTTGGATCTTTTCAAACAGCCTGTATGCCATATGGTGGCCCCCAGAGGGATGACTCCTCTACACTTTTTGTTCACTTTTTAACATGTGAGACATTCCTGAGTAATGTGTTTCCCTTAGATCTGGACATATTTTTGTTTGTAGCTCTGTGACCTCTGTGTAGTCATGTATTAATTCTTCCCCTGAGTCCGCATAGAGAAACTGAGCAGGATTTTGTATATTTGTAACTTTCAGCTCTAATTCAGGGAGGTCATCAAGACAGCTTCATATTTTAATATTTGGCTATCAGTTAACCAATATTTTTTTCTTCTTTCCTACTTCATTGGAATACTACATGGTGTTGTTAATTCCCTGATTATTTTTTTTTTCATTTAAGAAGATACATTTTATTTTAGTTTTCTTTCACGGGGGGGGGCGGGGTGGAGGTTTATCTTAATTTTCAAGGCCTTTATTAAATGTCTTCCTAAAAAATTATTTTCAGCCTCAGGTAATAACAGTACGTCACTCACCCCAAGTTTGTCATCTGGTTCAATCTGTACAATTTTAATCACAGGGACTTGAAACAGTTTTCTTTTTACACCAATTACTGGGACACATTCCTGGCTTGCTTCACATCCCTGTGGTAATTTTCTTAGGGTGGATCTGGAGACTCCTGTATCTACTAAAAATATTATTTCTTCTTTGTGAGGACCTGTCTTAAGCTTTATCAAGGGATGTTCTTGTGTCGTGTCTGTTGACAAGGGGTTTTTGACATGGCTTTTGAGGTGTGGTGGTAGAAATGGAGAATTTTTTCCTTCCCTGGGACTAAGAATAATTGCCATAATGAGAACATTGTTTTTGGAGTGATTGTAGTTATTGGTAAATGTAAGAATTTGGAAAAAAAAATCACTGTAATGCAGATGTCTATTCTAGGAAAGCTGTTGCTTGCAAGACCCTTGAGATTTGGTTTTTTCAGCTGATTTTGGATGGGAAATGGCTTTGATATTTGTCTCTTTGCAATTAAGGATGATTAAATTAATTACAGCTCTTGTAACTTTATGTAGAGATCTCTCACTGTTGTTCATGTACCAGTTAATTAAAAAAAAAAAAAAAAGAAAAATCCAGTTTTCAAAGGAAACTGGGACATATGTTGTCACATTTCTTGTCACGTCTCAATTGTCATTCCAGATTTGAATTGCAGCATTGAATGCGAGCTCCACGATTGAGGATGGCTATGAAGGTACCTTCCAAAGTCATAAGACACAGACAAAGGAAGCTCAGGTAAGTAATTCCACAATTTTCTTCATGAAGTTTTGTCTTGGGGGGAGTTTTGTCCTCTAGGTGCAGGGATTTGTTCAAATGAACATCAAACGATATTTTGTTTTGATGGAAGTTTAGTTACTCTGTCTCTTGAACCCTTCTGTAGCAAACTAAAACTTCACCCAAATGAGTTCTTTTAGGACAGTAACACAAATGTTCTGCTCTACAGCAGAAGTATGAAAAAGTGTTGAAAGTGTGGAACCACTGAAATCCATAATAAGCATAAGTATATTGAATAAAATTGTCCTAATCAATACATTCTAATTCTTGAAATCACAGGAAGCAAAAGCTTTTGCTTTGTACCACAAAGCTTTGGAGCTTCAGAAACATGACTGCTTTGAAGAGTCTGCTAAAGCTTCTCATGAGCTACTTGAGATTGGTCTTCTGCGAGAGGTCAGTGACCTGGAGAGAATGACACTCTAGAAACTGTTTGCTCTCTTTGGTCTGACTTCATGACATCCTGGAAATGTCAGTCTTATCAATTAGTAAGTTGTTAGCTGTTCCTGTTACTTGTCTGATTCCTGATGCTCACATTGCATTTCTTTTATAATTTCTAGGCAGTTCTTTCTGGTGATGAGAAAGAAGGGCTGAAACACCCGGGTTTGATGCTCAAATATTCCACCTATAAAAACCCAGCACAACTGGCAGCACAGTGGGATGACTTAGAGACAGCCATGGAGTTCTATCTGGAGATACAGTGCAGCTGAAATGAGACAGTGGAGCCTTAATGTTTGTAAAAACTTTCTAAAATACAGACATACACATCCAGCATACATGGTGTCAGTGTATAATTGAATCCTATATTCTTTCTGATGCTGTATGGGATAAAATTGCTCCACCATTCAGTCCCCAAAGCAGTTGTAATCCTGCTGAAAACTAAAGCAGTGCCAGTCCCTGCAGCAGAGTGGGTGTGCGTGGCTGAAATGTGGATCATATTATTTGTTGTGGTTTCTAGGCTGCAATGCTGGACTCCACTGATGTCAGCCTCTGGTATAAAATTGGTGGTGTGGCAACAAAACTAATCCGCCTGCCCTTGGCTCGTCATGCTTTTGAAGAAGGGCTCAGGTGTAATCCTGGTCCCTGGCCTTGTTTAGATGACTTGATCACAATTTTGTATACACTCAGTGACTGCACCAGTGAGTACAATGCATGAAAAACATCTCAGTCTGTGTGTAATTTTACACACCAAGACAAATTGTAACCATGAAATCATCAATCATAGGGGTTGAAGTGTATCTTGCCTAGGCAATGCAGCAGGGTTTGATAGAGACTGCTACTTCATGATAGAGATTTGACTGAATTCTAAAGCATGATGGTTTAGAGAAGTTTTGGTTCCCCTCAATATAAATGTCTGTGGTCTGTCACAGATCAGAGACTGCGCAGGAAGTTTCCCTGTGCACTGTTCCTTTGCATTCCCATGTCTGTTGGTTTTGGCTTTCTAGCAATTTCCTGCTGCATAACTCTAGGATTTGGGTTTAAAAAGACAGTCTGACTCATAATCCTGGTAGGATTAATTGTAGTTACAGCAGTGGGATACACTGCTTGCTTCACTTGTGGAATCTGCAGTTAAGACATTTGAGAACAAAAAAATGGTGAATAATTGTGTCTATGGTTTAGGTTCTAATTCCTTCTGCGCTAGAACAGGCTTGAAAGTCAGTGAAAGAGGTACTGCAAACATTGTTGGAACAAAATGCATGATGTTCTTTTTCTGAATACAATACCTAGGAAGACACAAGAGACTATTTTAACTGTCTGCATGTCATGATTTGACACCTTACAAAGCAATTGAATGAATTCATGTAAAGATGACATTTGGGTGGAATTCAGTGGTGGATGTGAGGCCCAGAAATGGGAGCTCTGAATGAACCAAAGCAGCCATTGCTCATTGAATTTCTATTCCGTCAGCATGTTTGTACTTGACCTGCAAAGCTCTGGAAAGAGACTGTCTGTATAGCAAAGGATTGGTTGTGAAGGAGAAGATCTTGGAAGAGCAGCCTTGCCTCCAGAAAGACTCCTTAAGGATGTTCCTGAAATGGTGAATGTTGTCTTAGAGTATCTACTGCCTTAAGAGTGTAAATTTAGGGTTTGGGGTTGCTCAAAAATCCTGCTGAGATCTTGTGTTTTAAGTGATAGGAAGACCTTGCTGACCTGCCTTCTGAATAATGTTCTGTGTTGGTGCTGCTGTCAGAATGTTCTTCAGGAATTCCTTTTGGAGGGAGGTAGAAAGAGGAAAAGAATCCATTTGTTGCTGCTCATTTCTTTTCATACCTGGATCTCTTGTAATCATCTGCCTTTGTTTTTTACTTAGGAGTTCCTGATCCCTGCAGCATTCACTTTAGTTTTCCTAATTAAAACAAGCCAATAACAACCAAAACAACTCTCACCCCGCCCCCCCAGAAAACCTCACCAAAACCTCCCCAGACGTTACTGCTTTTCTTTCTGCATGGATTTTATAGTATGAGTGGGTAGGAAGAAAGTGGGAAAATAGAGGCCCATCACATTGACAGGATCTAGGTTAACTGATCATTCAGAACAAAGACTTCTGATGGTTGACACTTGTATATGTATGTCCTAAAGTTGGTAACAAAATCATTATGTTATGTGAATGCTTCTTTTAATGCTGTTTTTGTTATGTTATGTCAGGGTATTAAATGCATCCCCTCTAGGCTTTAATAAAAAAAAAATCCCAGCAACCGAAAATTTTAAAACTTCTCTCCATTTTTATTATTTCTTAGTGACATGTCTATCCATAATGTGAATGTGAGTGCAGCTGGAACAGGAAGGATCATCATTGAAGCACTGGAGCTGTGTAAGAAAAGACAGGTGTTGCTGGTGCATGACAGAGAGTCAGACCTCAGACTGGGGCAGCCAATTCCCTTTTTCACCTGTGTCTATTTTCCTTTTTCAAAAAGATCCTCTGAAGCACCAGTTCTGACAGTTCTGTGTTGTGCTTCAGACTTCTTCAAAAGACCTTTTTTTTTTCCCCTTGTGAAAACCAACTATTACCCCCCCCCCCCCCCCCCCCCCCCCCCAGTATTTTCTTATTAGCTTCTAGGCTGGTTTGGTGGGCTGGTTGTTTTAGCATCAAGCCCATAGCAATTAGTTTTCAATTTTTGATTTTAAACCAGTGATGTAAAAAACAAATATGGTATCTGGAAATGATTTGGCAGCTATGTCAATGTATTACTGGATTTTTCATATATGCCTAGTTTGGATGTGAATTTCAAAGCAAGTTTAGCTTTTCAAAATTGCTTTTACGATTGGGATAATGAAAACTCAGGAAAAAATTGCAGTTCTTTATTTCCAGGAAGATATAAGGATGCTAATAAGCTGTTGCATATGCCTTTATTAAGGTATAAAGGATTGGTGTTTGATTTTTGTATTGCATATATTTTTCTGGCATATTAGTGGACTCTGTATGTAGTTTGTATTGCAGAGAAGTTGTTTCTATTTGTGAGTAAGGATGAGTTCTTTCAGTAGTGTTGGTTGAATGCTGAACCTGAAAATTTTCTTTGATACTACTTGCAGGTGGAAGTGTTTAGGAGAAGTCTGACTTGCCATGTATCAGCACCTCACAATGTGGGATCCTCCTCGACCCAGTCTGGGCAAGAGAATTGATCTCAGACTACAGAGACCCCGTTCAACATTTGATGCTTTCTCCCACCTCTGCTCCTGTCAGTTTTATTCAGCCAACTCCTGTCAGCACAAATCCAGTGGTGACAATGCCAGATCCTGTATTACCTTCTACTCCAACCACAGCCAACTTCCCAAGTGCCAGTCAGAGTTCATTGGAACCAGGAGCTACTGTAGGTGAGCAAGGTACTTCAATCTAAGATTCAAGCTGTCTTTCCTACTTACCTGGCTCTAAAAACCACCTCAGAATTCTTTGGGACATGCTGCATGTTGGTGAAGTCAGAACCTTTTCAGCATCCATGTAACATCTGATGGAGAAAGTGAAGGAGTATCTGCCCTTGATTGGTTTGGTGCTGTTCCTCACTCTTTCAGATGAGAAAAATTGTGTCTCCATTCCAGCAGTAATGCATATCAAACTTTCCATGCTGGCAAGGGCCTTGAGCTCCACAGAAGGAATGAGCTGTTTTGCAGAAAGATGACTGTGTTCTTTTTCTGCTCATGTATCACTTGAAGAAGCTGAGAAGACCAAGCTGTCACGTGTATTCCTTTGAAATGAATCTCAAGTGTTGCTGTGTAATTATTTTTTAAAAAATAAAAAAAAGATGACTCACTTTTTATTTGTCAATTTAACCTGTCAGGTTTGGGGGTTTTTCATGATGTTTTTAGGTGATGTATCTGCAGGCGATCAATCTAAGAAAGGAGTGAAGCAAAGAAGAATTACAGAAGATAGTGGTGAAACAGCCAGAAGGAAATCTGCTAGAGTTCAGAACACCAAGTGTAAAAAAGAGGAGAAGGTTGACTTTCCAGAGTTGTTGGTGAAGTTCCTTCCTTCCAGGTACTGGTCCAGCAACAACTTTCATGCTGAGATAATCACAGAGAGGAAGCTGTTCGGGATTTTGTTTGATTGCTATCCCCCCAACCCTAAAATGACTGTATTGTTTGTTGAAGCAGATGTGGTGCATTATCTGCTGATAAACGGAATAATTTATTAAGTAGTAAAAATTGCTGAATAGAAATTGAAAGTTCAAAAAGCTTTTACTACTGTTCAAGTGAATTAGTGGACAATGCCGGTATCAAAATGGATAAGATCAAGTGATCTTGATTTGGACCAAAGGAACTGGATGCAAATCTCTGAATTGGTTTCAGTACTATATTTTCACTGTTAAAATTTGCACAGTGTTTCATATTTAGGTTTCACCTAGTAATGAAAGAAAGAATGAGGACTTTGTTGATATTGTGGTTTATGCTCCCCTTTCACACAGATTAAGGAAATTAGATCCTGAGGAGGAGGACCCTTTCAATAACTGTGAGGTGCAATGGGAGATCAAAGAGGAGACTTTTCAGCATGTTGGACCACATAGAATGTCACTGGGTTCTACAACATTTATGGAATCTGATAAGGATTTCATAACAACCCCAGTTCTTTCTTTGTTGTTTTTTCCATATTGTATGCTTTCTTCTCTGTATTTTCCTGTCATGCCTAGAAGATACAGAAATAGATGCTCTTTTAAAGGGTATAACTTTATGGTATAGAAGTATCTCAGTTGGTACTAATTTTTGAAGTCTTGGGGGATTGCTTAATCACTGTGGGCAGGAGCCCTGTTTTGTGGAATGTCCCATTGAAAGGGATTGGAATACAGGAACTGAATTCTGCACATGTGCAGTACAGAGGAACTGCTGTGAGATAAGTGCATAAAACACTGTTGAAACTTGATTGTTTCAAGTCATGATCTGCCTCAAGCTTACACATGTAGGCCTTTGTGTTTATCTGCTTGCTAGAAACAGGATGTTGATGAATTCCTGCTGGATAACCTGAACAATGGTGGGATCTTGGAGCTGATGATGAGATCTGTAAAAGTCATCAGCAAAAAGTTCCTGGTGAAGTGGCCTCCTGGCTTGTGTGAGGTGGTCCTCAGTATCTCTAACAGCTGGAGAAAGCCCAGCAGTAGCCTTCCCAAGCCACTCATGAGGGACTCAAGTAATCAACACATCAAGGGAATGCAACATTTCTTCTTCTCTTGTTTGCTGTTGTCTTGGTGTCAAGGTACCAGAAGTACTCAGCTGAGATCCAGCACACGTGGCTTTGGCTTAGCTCTGCCTGCAACTGCTTGTCCCAGCTGTAGGAACTGTCCTCAGCTTTGGTGCCCTGCAGCTCCTGGAGCTGTTCCTGAGCTGAACAGACCTGAGTAATGCTCCATGCAACTCTAACCTGTATTAATGTGTGTTTAGGCACACACACCCACAGAGATGTTATGGATCCAGATAGATTTTACCCATTTATTCTGTTGCTGTTCTTTCTTTCCCTCCCTCTCCCTTTCCATCTCATAGGACAGTTTTGTTTTGTCATCAGGTCAGTACAGAGGCTGCTCTGTTCTCACTGCCTGATGGAGAGTCAGCATTGCTGCTTTCAACAGAGTAAATACAGTGTAGTTTTAAGATAATCTGAAGCTTACAGTGAAAAAACCCAAGCAACAAACCAAACCAAAACCATCTCCACAGCATCATCATTTTATTACCTTCATAAATCTGGAATTTCCTGAAAGCAAATAGAAAAAATAGTAAGTTCTTTCCACTAAAGTTAAACCAGCTTAATGACAGAAGATGGTATTTCTTGAATGATAGAACCAGTTCTGATACTTCTTGTCCACTGAGCCAGACTATGTTATCTTTGTAGTATTTGCAGTCTGTATTCATTTGGAAAGTGATTTGCTTTAGGTATGACTTCAGTTTAAATATTTTTTCACATCAAGTGTTTTTACTTCTATGCAAATTAAATATTAATGATGAAAACTGCTGTGTTCCATTGATGTCATTGACAAAACAAACCAAAGTGCCTATATGTAGCAGATGTTAAATTTTTATACATCCTGTGACTTATTGGTGTGTATTTTTCAAATCTACATGCCCTTTTTTACACAAATGTAAATATAGCTATAAATATATTCCCTTGGTTCTCATTATTACTGCAGAACTGCTTCCTTGTATGTAAATTTTGACTTCTTTTTCAAATGTCAGTGCTACTGCTATATTCTGGAATTGTGCTTTTAGCATGATTTGGCAATTCCATATAGTTTTATTTCAGCCAGGTCAAAACATAAAGATAACAATTTTTTTACATCAGAGGCAATGCTGTTCTGACTTTCTTTCATGAGCTGAGATTTTTTCTTTTTGAATGCTTGTAAGTATGGTTTGATTTTGTACCTGTTGATTTGTCAGTGGTATTATATACACCTTTTAGGCAGAAGAAGTAGTTCTATAGCTTGGGAATAGAAATCCCAAGAGGACAAGATGAAGGCTTTCTTTGAAGTAAATTGCAAATCTAGTGATTTTTAAAAAAAATCTATGCTTCTTTGAATGTATTTCTTTCTGTGACTACTCTTCTGATATCTCCTTACTTTTTCTGAAGACTGTGATGATCATGAGCCTTTCTTGCATGGAACTGCAATGAGATCAGTGGCTGCTGACAAAAGGGGAGAGTTCTGCAGGTGAGAACTTGATGTCACTTTCTTCAGACTCTGAAAACGCTGAGGCTATATGAAGAAATGTTTCCAGGCATTCACTGGATTTTGGAGCTATTTTTTCTTAATATCTTCCAGGTCTGTGTTTAATTGGTGCATCAATTGTTTGCCTTTGGGTAGATCAGTAGCTTTGAAATTTGGTGTGTGGGACTCGTTCCAGGGGATGCCACTAACTTCATGCTAAAATGTAATGAACTGCCTTGCAGTTTCTCCACAAAATTGTCCTGCTGCCTCTGTGAATGGAGAGTCTGGTCCTGCCTTGCCAGGAACTCATTTTTTGGGAGACCTGTTGCAGCTGTCATTTGCATCTTCACAGCGAGATTTGTTTGGGGAAGGCTGGATGGAGTTTGCCACTTGGGTGCATTGGCTGAAGGGTGGCTTTCCAGCACTGCAGGGTTGGTTTAACACACACAGCTTTTCCCAAATTAAAGTCAATCTGATTCAGATGCAGGTGATTGGGGAATCTCAACTCTTTGAAGCATGTGGATAAAATCAGCTTAAAACAGAGCAATTTCATTTTACTTTTCAATATCATTAACTTTCCCTGAGGATTGAGGTGGAAATGAAGTAGGAGGTCTCACATGTTAAGCAAATATTCAGCTATGTTTAATATATGTCTTTGTTAAAATAACTTGGAATAGTATTGTGGAGCTGCAGAACATAAGATTTTTGGGGGTCTGGAATTGTGGACACTATCATAGTCTCAGGAAGTCCAAAATGCAGATTATAACAGAAGCAGACTCTGTTTTATTACTCCTCCCTCTGGTTTTTCAAGGTGGCATGGTTCTACTTTTGCAGACTTTTAATTGAATCTGTAAATTTTGCAGCAGAGGGTTTTAAGCCTATCACTAAGGGGAATAATTTGAAAGAAATTGATCCCAGTCTTTTTTCCCCCTCTAAGTGTTCCTTCCCAAGGACATCAAAGAGGGGTTTTTTTATCCATTAATTATGTTTAAATCAATTGTCAACTAGTTACGTGAGTCAGTTTTATAAGTGTGAACTAACTTGTTCCTTCCCTTTTTTTTCTTCTGCATCTAAGGATTCCTTTCGAATAAAGTCATTTGGGAAAAATGAGAGTTCCTTTACAACTTCTGGCAATTTTTTCCCTTGTGATATGCAGAGTTGTATTTTGCCTGTGCATTCCTTCCTGACCTCTCAGCTTCAGTAATTACTTGGCCCAGAGCAAGTCCAATTCATTAACTTTGCAGAATATAGGAATGTTTCTTGACTCAGTGTTTTAATTGGCACAAATGGAGGAGTTCTTTCTGATGGTTTACTCTTCTGCCTTTTAAAAGGAAAGGGGTTTTAGCACTTTGTAAGGCAAATCTTACAAATTTATGCAGGCTCAATTCTATTTTCCTGATATGTTTTATCCGTTCTTGAAATAATTGGTAAGATATTTTAAAATATTTTGGCTTTATTTGAGCTGTTCAGTTGATTTTTTTGTTGTTGTATTTCGAGGACATGTGGTAACCACACTGGCAGTGCCTGCATTGAATTCAAACATTTTCTACAAATTTTGGAGAGCCTTTCTGCAGTGAGAACCGTAAGATTTTTTGGTTGATTGTTTTCCTCTGTACTGTTTCTACAGGGAGATCTGGAACAGGCCCTTGAAAACGATGATATCTGCCCTGAAACGCTGCAGAACTCCAGCAGCACACAAGCTAAAGCTGGCAATGAGTGCAGCATCGTGATATGGTTGCCTGATCCGCATGTTGGTTCTGTGGTCTCTTTAGAAGAGGGAAGAATTCATTTGCAGGTGTGTGTTCCCTGTCCCATCCCTCACATTCCCTCTCTCCCAGTTTCAAATGTCACCTCTGAGTTAGTTCTTTTGTGGTGGCAGTTTACTGTAGCTCAGAGTGAGGGTTTTGTATTTTGAAGGTGATGTCAATACTACCTCTCATTTTCAAAAACCACAGTTTTTGTATCTGTTGGTCCTGTGCACTTTAGATTGCTTTTATGCAACATAAAAATACTAAAGCAGCTGTATGTACAGCAGTAGATGATTGAATCAGTGTTTTTCTTTTCTTTTCTTTTCTTTTCTTTTCTTTTCTTTTCTTTTCTTTTCTTTTCTTTTCTTTTCTTTTCTTTTCTTTTCTTTTCTTTCTTCAACATGAAGAGCTCAACTGCTGAGAGAAGTGTCAGTAGTCAAATAGATGTGAAAAGCAAAGGGAAGATTGTATCATCTCTGATGTTTGCAGCTTGAAAAGAACCTGAAATCTCTGAAGAGATGCCAGTCTTTGGGAGAGACCCAGCAACTGCACGAGGCAGGGGATTATAATGCAGTGGTGCATCTGCTTCAGCCAACCTTGTGCTGTCATGGTTAGGGCAGAGCCAAACATCTGCAGTTTGTCACGTCCACACCAGAGAGACCAGCACAGCTGCTACTCCTCCAGGTTTGCTTTGTGCCTTAAAACATCTGCTGTAGCAAGGAATTCAGACTAACTCCTGAAAACAGCATGGAAAGGTTTCTGGAGTGTCAGCTGTGTTCATGAGTCTTATTTAGAAAGCCAAACGCGGAACCAAGTCTGTAAATGCTCTGAAGAGCACAGCTTTATCAACATCATTAGCAATGGGCCAGCTTTTGCTGACTGAGAATGTGGCTAAAGATACAAGATGCTGAGGCCTCCATGAAAGGAACAGAAACTTGGATCATTTCCTGAGTGATTTCTGTGCATGGATTCATGCTGCTGCTGACTATACGGTGACTTAGAACCATTCTGACACTTGGGTATCCAGCATATGAATGATTTTTGTGCTGTGAAGACACTCTCATGCATAAATGAGAAACTGTTGATCCATGCAGTATATTTGCTGTAGGGTTAGTCCATTTTTTGTCCATGTTTTGTCCCCCCTGCTCTGCGAAGAGAGCTTACCAGCACTTCATGTGAGGCTCAGAACTGCACCCCTAGGCAGCACAGAATCTGAAAAACATGAAAGTTAAAACTTAAGGCATCATAGACACCAAGCAACCTAAACCAACCAAAATATGGTGGTAAGATAACCCAGCACTGGGATTTTTGGGCTCTTTGAAATGGTGATAATGTGAAGATTGATTGAGCTGCCAGGGTGTAGCTTTGACTAAGGCATGGCTCTGATCTTGCCTGTGAGTGCTTTGGGCTGGGGGGCAAGGTCCTGTAATCCTTACAAACGTGGTGGAATTGCTTGCAACTGCTGGCCAAAGGAAATGTTTTTCTAGTAAAAACAGAGAGGGTGACCTTGAACAGCGCAGGGGAAAAAGTGAAATGTGAACTGCTTCTAGAATGATGAATACAGCTAATTTTAGCCTTTTCCAGAAGGTGCTTTCAAACCTGTAAAAAGAAGTGTATAAATTAGCTCAGTTGTGAGGATATTAGGTTATTTGGGGGAAAAGTTGTCACAAAAAAAGACTGCTTGTCTTTTAAGTGGACTGAACCAAATCCTACAGTTTCCTTGCTATCTCATGACTCGACTTCTGTAGAGTAGAAAGAAGCAGGAGAACGTTGCTATTACACTGGCCTTAGAGTTGCTGCTGTGTTATTTATGAGGTAATAAAATGGTAGCCCAAGATCCTAAAGGTCCAAACCCTGTTTCTTGTGAGGGCTCTATTCAGCTGTGGATCATTAAAATGACAGACCTACAGCCATCCTTTTCCTATTTGGTTTCCTTGCATCTCTTATGAAAGCAGAAAGATGTGATGATGTTTTGGTATTTAGATCCTACTTGTGGATTTGTCATCCAGGATCCATGCACCTCCTGTTGTCCTTTGAATGTTGTATTGAAAGGTTTCTGTTTCATTTCATGGAAGTAATCCCATGAACTGAGTAGAGTGTTTTGCATTGCCCTGCTGTGCCTTCCTGTTTAAAAGAAACTCTGCATTGTTCTAATAGAACTTTTTTATGTTTCCATTCCCTAGGATTTCCTGCTCAAACTGAAAGACTACAAGCAATGCTTTGTATGCTCAGGTGTTGCCTTGACTGAAGCAGTTCAGCAGATGATGAATGTGACAGCAGCCTCTGCTAAAGAGGAGTGGGTTGCTAGGGTCCCACAGCTGCTGACAGGAATAGACACTTCATTCTCATCAGGGAACAGCATCTTGAAAGACTCCTCTGTCACAGCCAGCCTGCTTGGGTTAACAACCAACCTGATCCAGGTGAGACATGCCCTGGCCCCAGCAGGGATGTGTTGTGTGCTGCAGACCTCCAGGCATGAGACAGCTGCTCTGGGAATTCCCACCCTCTGGTGGTGATGGCTTTGGTTCCATTGCTGGTCCATTTTGGGGGAGATGGCTCTCACCATCTTGTGGGAGCATTGTCACAGTCTGCAGTGGGATAGACCTGCACTGAGCACACACCTGTGCTAGAACCAAGACCAGCAGGTACCTTTAGATGATGCCTTAGGAAGGCTGACCTGAAGCAGAGCTAGAGAATAAAGTAGGGATTTCTTGAAAGGCCTTTAGGATGCACCTTGGGCAGGACAAGAGCCTGACCAGGGCTACACCCATGGTGGACTAAGAATGGTCACAAAATGGATACCCTGTCACGAGGTCTCCCACTTGGATAAGTTTTGGTCCATTTGCATCTTGGGGTTTAATTGTCCAATTCCAGCTTCAGGTTGTGAGGTCCCATCCTTCTTGTTGCTCCCTTCAGTCCCCCATTGTTTGTGCTTTTGGGCCTGAAAGTTGTCCTTGGTCTTCAGCAGGAAAAGGATTTGTTTTGTCCCCCTGCTCTGTGAAAAGAGCTTACCAGCACTTCATGTGAGGCTTAGAACTGCACCCCTAGGCAGCACAGAATCTGAAAAACTTGAAAGCTAAAACTTGAGGCATCATAGACACCAAGCAACCTAAACCAACCAAAATATGGTAGTAAGATAATCCAGCACTGGGATTTTTGGGCTCTTTGAAATGGTCATAATGTGAAGATTGATTGAGCTACCAGGGTGTAGCTTTGACTAAGGCATGGCTCTGATCTTGCCTGTGAGTGCTTTGGGCTGGGGGGCAAGGTCCTGTAATCCTTACAAACGTGGTGGAATTGCTTGCAACTGCTGGCCAAAGGAAATGTTTTTCTAGTAAAAACAGAGAGGGTGACCTTGAACAGCGCAGGGGAAAAAGTGAAATGTGAACTGCTTCTAGAATGATGAATACAGCTAATTTTAGCCTTTTCCAGAAGGTGTTTTCAAACCTCAAAACTGAATGAGCATTTTCAGTCCAGGTAACAAATGGCAGACTTACCAATGGCAGTTCTGTTAAGAAGCAGGTCTAGTTCATGTCAAAATTCAATGTGCTTGCAATTCTCCAATCTCCCTTTACTTCAGTAAAAGCCAAGGACCCTTCACTACTCACAAAATCATCCTCTGATTGTGTAAAATGGTATGTGTTATGGAATGTCATGGAATTCTGGAGAACAGTGTTCAGGCACATCATTTCCATAGCATCTTTAGTGATTCTAGTTGGTCTTGAACAGTTGTTGTAAGATCTTTTCTAGAATTAAGGAATTTTTTTAAGTTCCTCTTCATCTGGGCTGTAGAGAAATTTGTTGTACAAGAATGAGGCCCAGTAATGCTAAGAATTGATGGTGTGTATTTGCTTACTCTGAATTGCTTGTAGAGCATATGAACAGAGACACATTTTTCCACACTAGGTGTAAAAGGAGGGCAAATCATCTACTCCCCCTTCCCGTCCTGATTGATCTACCTCTAGCATTTTTACAGCTACTTGTGGGAAGCTGAGACTCAACTTGAGATGATTTCCTTGGGGTAAAATGTGTTGCCAACTTTGGGTTGTTTGGAAAGGATTCACAGCCAACCTTTGTCTTGCATCACTTTGTCTGTAGAATGTCTGTTTCTTTATTAGATCACAGACTGCAGCATGGCTATGCAGGGAGAACCAAAAGAGCCATGTGTGTCCTTGGTGCTTCCATGGATGATCCTGCACAGGATCACCCAGCATGAGGAAGATGTTTTTCGATGCCTTTGCTGCCAGCAGCAGCAGAACCAGGGAGAAGAAGGTGGATCATTTCTTCACTTTCATGTATTGGGCCTGAGCTCTTGACCACCTAGCTCAGGAAGATCAAGTAATCGAAGACTTGTTTGTTGTCTTACCTTGCGGGACAGAGGGAGTAGAGGGCTGTGTAAGCATCACTTTCCACCAGAGAGGAAGCTTTTTGCCAGCTGAAACATTGACTCCAATTTCACTCAGTTCTGTGCTGCTTTAATATTTACCAATTTCTTTCTTCCAGTAAGTTCTGATACCCCTATGTTACCTTCTTCCCTGATGCTGCTGAACACAACCCATGAGTATTTGGGAAGCAGATCCTGGTGTTGCAATTCAGATGGTGCTCTGCTCCAGTTCCAGTGTAAGTATTGGCATGGTGGAATAACTGAGATTGATTCTGATTGATCTCTGAAAGTCATCTGGCCAAGCCACATCTCAGAGCAGGAAACAAAGTTAGATTGTTTATTGCCTTGTCTTCATGTTAAATATGCACTTTTAAATCCACTTTCTGTCTTTTCCCAGACAAACATATGAAAGTTTCAGTCAGTTGAATCTGAACAGCAAAGGTTTGTTATTGCAGACCCTTTTCTATTGGTCTGCTTCTGTCATACTTTGCATTGTTCTCTGGACTTACCTCACTGAAAAAAAGAATTGCTTTCCTCTGTTTTTTCTCCTTTGTTTTGCTTTTTGCACTGGTATTTTATTTTGTTCATGGGATTTGAAGGGAAGTAGGAACAACTAAGCAGTCTGACAGTACTGTACATCATTCAGAAGCTAAAAAAACCTGTGGTGTTGCATCTTTTAAATTGCTGCTAAAATAACCCAGTGGGATCCATATTCATCTTGTCTCAGTGATTCTAAATGAGTTGCTCTCTTCAGAGAACTGAATTTGTCAAGTGTCAAAGGTAGGGTTTGCACATTTTCAGTGTACATAAATACTGTTTATCATGTCAAAAGAACATATTGAAACTTTCAGCCAAGAAAATTCAGATTTGAACAGCTTGGCTGTTTGTTTCTTCCAAATCATAAAGAGTCAAGATTTGCAGGCCATCATCTGCCTTCAGTTACACAACTGGAATGCTCCTGAATGCTCCCACATCCTGTGGTATTACCTGGATTTGCTCTGAAGCTGTGATGATTTTCATTGTTCTGCGGTTGATAGATTTGTCTTGTTTGAGTTTACCTAACTTGATTTTATACCACAGTCTGAAAAAAAAAGAGCAATTCCATTGTTTTCATGTCATTAACTGAATATTTTTTAAAATACACATCCAGAGTTCATTTGTTGAACAGTGATGAGAAGGAAGAATCCCTTTAGCCCTCCATTTCCCTGTGCCTTAAGGCTGTTCTTTGCTCTGTTGTTCAGATGGGTGTCTGACATCTCCTCTGCTCCAGGAATGGGTGTCTGGGCAGTAATGCTGTCACATCATTAGATGACAGGACTTACCCATTCCTGGTTGACCTTTTGAAGATTATTCCTTGAAGTCTCACTGTTGCGCCAGGAAAGAAATTTCCTCTGGTTAAGTAGAATATCTCTATGTGTTTGCTCATTTTCTCTTCTCTCAGAAAGCCAAGTGTTTCCCTGAGCAGAGCACTGACAGGACAGCCTGGCTGCTGGCAAATCCCAGAGAATGCAGTGCCATGGCATCCACTGGGCTGTGCTCTCCAGGAACATTTCAGTGGCATTTTGCAGATCCAGCTGGACTTCACTGAGGTTTGCTACCTTCAGCCAAGAGAAAATCAGGATTAGTTCTGCATGGAGCTACTCAGGAATGTCTTAATTTCCCTTCTCAGCACTTCCTGCAGCTTCTTAGCCACAGCTCAGTGCCAGACCCCATCTACCTCTGCATTTGAGCAGTGGCACGTCCACGACAGTAATTCAGACAGCTGGGAAGGATGGCACAGAGAGCCTGAGGGGTTCTGCAGGAGTCAGCTCACCCTGGTAGGGCTGGAGTGAGTGAGCAGGGTTTGAACTGAGGCTGATTCAGGGTAGAACTCTCAGATGATCAACATGTCCTGCTCTCTTCAGCCTCCCTGGTGTTAGGAGCATCATGCTGATCCAGCTCAGCTGCCCCTGCAGGGACTCCAGAGCCTTCTGAGCTCAGGCTCTGTGCCTGATGAAAATAGATGGGCTGTTCCCAGGCTCCAGCTTGTCCACGGATGTCATGCTGCCCAGTGATGAGTTTGAATTGTGCCTGTCCAATGTGCCTTTACCCCCAGCCTGGGGAGTCCCAGAGCAGGGGCTGTGAACCTGAGGAAAGTACAGATGATACCTTTGCAGTGAGATCTTTGCCATTGTCATCAGGTACTTTCAACAAAACGTTCCATTTTCACTTCCAAAATTGCCTGCTCCTTAAGCTAAATTATAATCTAGTGTTATTCAAGACAAGAATTTTGTATTCAGAGACGAGAGGGTGTTGGGAGGATAGGGAAAGATGAAGAGAAAATGGGATGAATTCTTTGAAGAGCAAGGCAGCTTCAAGAATATGAGAAGTGTGTTTCATAGATTAGTATTAAATGACCACCTTCTGTAGGTGAACTGTCTGCTCGAGGACCTTATGCTGCTTGTGGATGTATGTGCTGGGAGAAGGGGTTAATATTAATTCAGACCTTTAGCAATAGTCTGAATTTTCAAGAACAATTCTGGATTTCTGCCAAGAACTTAAAAAACGTTGACTAAAAACACAGGAGATTGTTTTGAACAGTGTTCAAGTGAGAATTCTGTTACTGCTGTTAGATGTGCTTTTGTTTGTAGCAGTAGGAATAGAAGGCTTTTGTTACAGTGTCCTCTGATGCTCACTGTTTTTCTTCAGCTTCTTTAGTTACACTTTCTGTAAATTTCTGTCAATGTTGTTCACAAATTCATCCAGGGCAAGTGCTGGCTATGAGGTGTCTACTGGGACTCAGTATGAATGAGTCTGCTCGGACTCCAGATGTCATTGAAATGCTTTCTAAGAATTGTCTTTGTTTTTATTCAGGGGTTTGGCTCTTAATAAACCCTCCAATATATTTTAGAGAAAGATTACTTTCATTTCCTTGTAAATGTTATGTATTTTTCACATTGTAGAGAATAAATTAAAAGTGTTCATGTTTTTTTTTAAATTGTAAGTATAAGGAGTTGAATATTTTAAATTAAATGCTAGTCTTATCCACAGTAATCTGCCATCCTGGAAGTATTGAGAAATTGATTTTATTAAGCTATCACTTTCCTGTTTTCAGCTGAGAAGAAGTTTGAGGTTGAGGAAAATGTAAAGAGGAAAAGTCAGCTTGAGAGAAGAAAACTAGCAGCCAGCCTTGCAGCTTATGAAAGTGAAAAACGTCCCTGTTCAAAGTTGGCAAGACCATCATATGATGACTTCTTTTGACATCTCTGATAGTAAATGACCTGGTAGCTGTTTTTGAGCAATGTGAAATTCAGTTGAGAATTTCTCCTCAGGGAGAAAGGCAACTGCAGAGTGCCTCTAGAAGAGGGTTGTAATATTAAGGGAGGAAGAGAAAACTACAGGGCAGCAATCCAATGTCCTGCCTTGAGAAACATCACTGATTTTGTTCCAAAACCCCAGAGTAATTTGGACTTAAAAATTGCAAGTGATCATAGAATCACCAATACATACCATTTCATGCAATCAAAATGATTGTCTGGCTCTGTTGAACTAACCTTTTAAAACAGGCAAATCCTCCTACATGACTGTTCATTGAATGTTTGGAAATTTTGTATTTTATACATACATCTTAGAGAATGAAGATAATGAAAGAAAGAGGATGAGTAAAAAAAAACCAAGAAGTGTAAAGAGATTACCCTCTGCAACTTTCCTGATTTTCAATGCAGAGCAAAATTGACTGTAATGGTAAAGTGAACAATAAAAGAAAAACCAGAAAAACGTAGTCTAGCAGAAGAGAACTGTAAATTCTTTTGGGTGAGTTAAGAGATTCTTGAGGCTCAGAATTTTGTTTGTTTCCTGTTTCATAAACTCTTCTTACTTGGCTCTGAAATGGAAGGAGCAGAGTTCATCTCCATCTCTCACCCATGATCTCAGTGTCACTCAGAATGTTCACAATTGATCCTTGCTTATCAACAACTTTTCTGAGCAAGTCTTCTAAGCAAGTAGAATGAATTTCTTTTGACTTTATGATGACTTCACTGACACAGACTAAGTTGCAGCCATATCTTTGTTTAATCAGTGAGCATTCAATTGTATTTGTGAGCAGCATACATTAATAGCACCTTTAACTCTGTTCTTGGGAGGTTTCATTTAGTTTCTGCTAGAGTAATGTGTACACTCTTGTGAACTAGAAAGGCTATAGAAAACCATCATCAGTGGACTTGAATTTTGGGATTTGAAGTCTTTTTTCCCCTCATCTACTTCTGTCTTCAGGTTGATCCGACATGGGGAGATGCTTTGTTCATGTTTGAGTATTTTAAGCCTAAAACTCTTCCAGAATTTGATACTTACAAAACCAGTCCTTTGTCTGCTGATTTGGCCAACCTTCTGAAGAAAGCTGCCACAATGGTTCCTTGAACTGACAAGCCTGTGCTGAGTCTGGAGACTGTATCTGCCTCTATTGAAAGAACATGCAGCAAGGTATAATTAATTGCTGGTTTGTTTTCTTTTTTAATTAAATTGGAGTAAAAATTGGTTTTGCTGTTTTTGTGTTGCCTCTGAGATTATTAATGGAATGATTTATTCCATGATGTTGGGTTTCCTTGGGTAATTGCATTGAAATAAAATAAGAATGATCCCTTTAGTCCAAGCTTCTAGCCTTGAATGGTAAAATATAGTCAGCATGAGATGTTCCTTAGTGTTTGTAAGTGCTGTGTGTATCTGTGAAATGCTTTCAATGTCTTCATATTCAAACCCTTCCTATTGTGTGATGAAAAGGCTGCTTCCTCTACAAGGAAGAAGCAAATGTGCAGCTCATTTAGTACGAACCTTTGCCTTCTTGATTTTCAGGCACCATCTCTCCCCAAGGGTGCAGACTCTCCTCTACCCGTGGTGACTGACTTGTATTATCTCCTGGCAGACTGTCATTTCAAGAACAAAGAACAGTCCAAGGCCATGAAATTTTACGTGCACGGCATTTGTATTTGACCAAACAGGTCAGTGTTTTTGAATCCTGCTGCATATCCATCATTCTTCTCACTTCTTTCAGTACTGAAAAGCAGACAATTGGTTTCAGAAATGAGAAGAAACCCCAAACAACCAAAGCCCCCACCTACCATCCATTACCACAGGTCCATTGTATAATTAGGGGCATCTCTAAAATAACCCAACAGAGAAAAAAAACCCCAAAATGTAGGGTTCAATATTTGATTGCTTTGAAATTAAAACCAAGACATGAATGGGGGAGGGGGAAACTAAATTGAAATAAAGAATAACTGTGAAGAATGAACTGTTTGCACCTTTTGTTCTTTGCTTTGGCATGTTCATGCACAATAAGGAGTGAAAAATGTCCATCATTTGATAGTGTAGCTACAGCACAAATGGCAGCAGCCTTTAGTGAACAAATTGTTTAGGCTGACCTCCAACTAAAAGTGTTGATTTTGCTGCTAGAGGACTGCACAGAGAATACAAGTAAAGTATTTAGGTGCTATTTAAACAAAACCACCTTGTTTTTTTAAGATATACGATTCACTGAAATACCATCAACATTAAGTTCTCTCATCTTAAAAATAAAGCATGTTCTGAATATCAGTCTTCTAAATGAAATTGAATAACCTTTCAATTTACTGATTCAATATAGAGTTTGTGTATTAGGTGTTATCATTTTAATTCTCCTTGAAGTTGATAGATCAGGGTCAGTGGCATACCCCCTAATTTCATAGATTTGAGACAAGAAAATTGTTTCTAAATCCAGTCATGTAACAGAGACAAAAGGGAAGGTGAAGGCACAGAGCAATTTTAGATGTGAAATTTTCAGAGGAAAGAGCTGTAGTTTAATATTAATGCATCTTCTAGTCTGGGACTTGTGACTAGCAAATGGCAAAAATCTTTCATTTTAAGGCAGATAAAGAAATTACCAATACCATCCTCTACCAATTTTTCTGTAGTTTTGGTGCTCTAAAACTTAAATTCAAAAATAAATGAATGGAATGCATTTTGATTTTAATGTGTGGCATTTTTTTTGCTCAGAAGACACCTTATGTGGTAGCATAGTATTTTTGCCCCAGTCAAAAGAGTTGGTACTTGTCTGTACTACAGTTCCTGTTCCATTGCCCTCAGGAATCTGACTGCTGAGATCACTTGGCCTAGAAATGTGTTTTCAATTGGAATCAGAAGAAATTGCAGGCAAAAGATGAGAACATGATGGTTATTGCCTTGGTGTTAAAATCCTGGTAAAATTGAACAACTCCAGAGCTGCTGAACCCTGGCGTTCAAGTGAGGTTGTTGCCTGTGCAAACCAGCCTTCAGGTTGTACTGCCAATAGACACAGGGCTGGACCCTCTGCTGGGGTTTGTACCTGGTTCTGGCCCAGCTCGATGGTCAGCCTGGGCCCCCGGCTGCTCTGGCACACCCCAGCAAATACACTCTTGTGGGGTCTTGGCTCAGGCAGTTGGCCTACACTATCATGGCTGGGGTATAAAAAGAGGGGACTCTCTCGAGGCTTTCAGGAAACAGAGGCTTTATTCGGGGGAGGGGGTCGAGGGAACCCCCAGCCTCCAGGCTGGAGCCTCTGGAGAGAGATGTCAAGCCTGGTCTGGAGGGCGGTTTTGTACTACATATTTTGGGGTGGGTACAAAATCACAGAAACCAATAAAACAATCCAAATACAACATGCCAAACTAAGTCACTTAAATTCCAACAAATCCAACACAGGTTTGGGGGTGGCCTGAGGAGGGTCTAGCTAAGCTAGTGGCTGAAACTCTTGGACCTTAAAGATAAGGATTCCATGATGGACAAAGGGAAAATTATGCATGACAGAAGGGATGAGACAAGAAAGAACCAATAAAAGAAAGTCTCCAGGCAGAGGCTGTAGCTGCCCCAGAAACTTCTATCAAACTACAAGAAAGATACATTCTAAAACAAAAGGCCTTTCTAAAGTTGTGCAAACTCTGCTAAACTTAACAATAAAAACTTTTATACTGTATTCATAGCTAAGGCTTCTAAATCATTTTTTGCAGACTCACACTTCCCCCTTTTTTTTTTTTTTTATTTTGTTACTGTTCTGGAGTGTAAATCTCTGAACTATTTTCGCTGCTTGAAGCATCATCTGGTGGAAATTCGATGGCTGGCACCACCGAATGCACTGAGGGGGTAGAAGTGGGAAAAATTGCAGGCATAATCAAAGTTTTCACTAAACCAAAAGCAATGGCTACAACTAAAACAATGAACAGAATTAACAGTCCTGTTTTGATCCATGAGCTGGCAACACTAGAAAGTCCAACACCTGAAAAGATGTTGTCAAACTAGTCCCCTGTTTCTTTTTTGATGGAATTGACCATTTCTCGCAGCTGGTGGACAGATTTTCTGACATCTTCTGCTTTGGACGATAGATTGAAACAGCACAATCCTTCAAACTCCTCGCATGAATGTTGATTCAATAAAAGCAGGTAGTCAATGGCAGCTCCGTTTTGGAGGGTCGTCTGCCTGGTAACTTGTTCGTCTGATAGGAGGTCACTTATAGCTTGCAACGTTAAATTTGCTTGCTTGGCTACCCAGCATTCCAAACGGCCTAATTCCCCCACAGACTTTGCAATTGACACCCAAGGTAAAAAAACTGTCAGGGCTGTAGTCTTCACCCTGGACCAATGGATAATTTCCGAATTGCAATCTGAATCAAGACTTGCTAGGTCTCTCTTCTGAACTTGAAGAGAGGAGTTTTTCTAGTGCCAATTGAGAATCTGAGGCATGTTTGGGGTAAACAGGCTCAACTTGCCTAACGTGCATGGACCTTCTATCAGTCGAGCAGGAATGCCTGTGAATGCTCTGTCACCACAAATGAGGAAAAGACATTTGGGAAGGGAAAGGGAATTGCTAGCAGAAGGAACGAGAACATGTACAATTTTTGCACACCAATTTGTTGCCATATAAGAAATCTCAGCTTGCCGCAAATTGTAAAACAGCTTCTCTTGTTCTTTAGGAGGGGTGTACATAAACTGAACACAAAAAGGAGCTTTGGAAGACCCAAGAAGTTCCAATTCTTGGGGCTCTAAGTGGGCACACCCAAGAGTTTGTGACCATTCCTTCCAAAAGGCAAGGGGATTTTTAACAACAGTAAAAGGGGGTTCACCCATTTCTTTAAAGTGTTTAACTGTGCTAGGTCTTAGATTAAAACTTTGATGCCAGCGGAGGAGTGGTTGAGGATACTCCTCTTCTTTCACAGGGATTCCTACCAGGCAGGAGGATATGGGATCTTGGGCTGTTGCTGAGGCTAGGCAAATGTGGTCTTCGCCTAGACTCCGTGCGAGGGTTCTCCACACATTGGTTTTGGGCTGCGGGACGATCCAGGGGATGGTTATTGATGGTAAACTGAGCAGCACCACAAGAGTAAACACTGTCGTGCTGTGAATTTCCATGCTGACCACCAGGCCTGTGGTCCTGTAACTTAAAAGAAAAAATTCAGTTAAACAAACACTGAAAACACTCAGCTAGAGGAGACAGTTCTCCTGCTTTTTCCTCTTGCCAAAACATCTAGGAGGGAATAGTAACTGGGCAGGAAGGCTTTGTCTCTGGACCTCCCTCTTCTTCTCCTTTTTTCTTCCTTCTCCAGGAGGCCACAGTGATCTGGGGTGCTTTTGCTTCTTTGAAAGCTGGTTTCTTGCATCGTGGAATGGTGACACTCACAGCTTGCAGCATTTGTCTGAGCTGAGGGATGGTTCCTGGTTCTCTTGGAATGAGGGTGATGGCAGCTGTGTGATGGCGATAACAAAGAGACGTGGACTCCATACATTGCCCATATGAAGCCGTTTATTGATCCACCTAGCTGTGCTTTTATACCCACGCATTATATAACAAGTAATACATGCCAAGTGATATTGCTTAACATATGCCTCGTACTAACTAACACAGGTATGCCTAAAATGCACTATCACAGCAACTTTCTCAAAATCCCGCTTTGCCGTGCCAAGGCTTGAGGCCTAGCTCTTCTGCTCTTGACATGAGTGCAGCCATACTTCCACTTCGGCTCTCTAGCTCCAGGCCCTGCAGGCCCACATCTCCCCCTTTCTGTTCTACCAAGAGGATCTTCTTGGTGGTCTTGTCAATCAGTCTCTGCACACATTGCAAGATACATGGCAAACAAATCATCATCAGCAACAATATGGCTAAGATATAAATTCCTGTTTTAGCTAAATGTTTAAGCCAGCCAGTAAGTCCCCATCCGCCAAGCAAGTGTCCAAGCCAGTCACTATCATCTACCACTCTTAATTTGGTCACGCTGTCCCGAAGAGCTTGTATGCTAGCATGAATAGACAAGGAGTTGTCCGACAGATTCATACAGCATAAGCCTTCAAAATCTTCGCAACCGTGTCCATGGGCTAAAAGCAAAAAATCAATCGCAGCCCTGTTCTGAAGGGTTGCATGCCTAATACTATCAACATCTGTTAGCAAGCCTGTTAAAGCAGAGCTAGTAGCATTAGTTTGTTTCGCAAGCCAGCAGCCAAGATTATTCAAAGTCTTCAATGCATGCGCTGTACCTATAGCCGGAATGATAGAGGCAAAGATTCGGGCTCCAAGATTCCAGGACTCCACATTATCATTACAGTCAGGGCTGTATGTGTGTGTGCTGCGTTTTGCTCTCACTAAGCTGCGCAGCATTGGCAAGTTATCCCGAAAAGAGTGAAACATGGTTAGCCTCCCAAAGGTACAAGGTCCTCCTACAGACCTTCCTGGTATTCCCTTCCAAGCTCTGTTTCCACATATCATAAATATATTATCCATCAAGCCAATAGAAGCAGTCCCAGGTGTAATGGGCTGCGGCAGGGTATGATTGCACCAGGCAGAGGCATTGGCATAAATCCCCGTGCCTGAAACTTCCTGAAAAGGCCCAGCGGTGTAGTTTAAGTAAAAACATGCAAAAGCTTGCATGGATCCAAAAATGTCCAATTCCTGGGGTGGCAAGGAAAGGGGGGAAAAATCAGAAACCTTGTTCACCCCCAACCCTTTATCATTAACAAAGTACCACCCAGCATTTCTATTATTTTGTTTTCGATATCTATCATAACACCACCACAGTGGCTCAATTCGGCCTGGGGCAGTACAATCCCTGTGCATTGTTTCATTGTATAGGGTATCCCATTCAGTTTTCCCCAAAGGTATAGCTATCAGGCAAGTCTGGAAAGGATCACCAGGAGAGGTCATGGACAGGCACAGTGTAGACTCATTCAAAGCTTCAGCAAGCGTAAGCCATACATTGCGTTCAGGAAGGGGTGGCATGGCAGTCACTTCCTCTATATAAAGAATCCTTAAGTATAAAAGAGTTAATATATGAATTTTCCACATTTTGTTTTGATTATAGTTTGCTTATCCCACAACTTAACAATCAGGTTATCTCTTGTTTGATTATACACAGTAATAGCTAAAGCACGTTAATCTAACGATTCTATTCTCTGCAAAAATCTCTGTAAATTAAAGCGTGAAAAATGTCTAGGACCAGACAGGTGCTGCCGAAGCACTTCAGGCCCTAATTGATCCCTAATAAATGCAAGTGGAGTAAATGTTGTATTAATATCTCGAAAGCAGAAGAAACATAAAATACTAGCAATATATGAAATTCTACGAGTAGTTCGTACACCACACTGTAGACAAACAGCAGTCACAACAGGGTAACAGCTAAAATTATGTGACCGACACCGTGCTTCCCTTTCTACACGTCTTTCTGCACGAACTTGAGCATAAAGCAATTCATGTATTATATCATCAACATTACCATCACTATGTTTCTGCAATAGCCAACTAAGCACTCTGCGAGTTCTTTGAATGTGTCTTTCGACTGCTTCTGGGTCTTCCAGTTTGCAGATCAGCAGGTATCACAGCATGCCTGCGGCATGTAGCTTCCCACTCACTATCCTCTATCTGCCAAATTTGTGGAATCTTTAAGCCTACCTTACACCTATGTTCTAATACTTGAGTATTCTTTTCTGCTGTTAACCGATTCACAAGGCGATCCAGGCGCCAAGCCAAATGCAATCTCTCTCGGGCCGCTAGATCTTCAATCAAGCTTAACCCTTTATACCAAGGCAATCCAGTGTACTTACTTATAGCATTGTACCAAGTATCTCTGCTCCAATTATGAAAACAAGTCCCACAAAGGAGGTAATTTCTCCAATGGTTCTGAAACACCCACACCTTATGGCCACAACCCCCACAATAGATTTTTATCCAAGCAGCACAATCGCGTTTTCCGCAATGCAAACAGGTGTGATATGGAATAGGATTTTCACCACAAGTAAATACAGTTATTATCTGTCCCAAATCTTCCTCATTTGTCCAACGCAAGCGTCGTTGCAGAAGCTGTTTGAGTTGTTGTAGGGGTTTCTGTGTCAGCAGTCGAAGACGATGTAGGTGCCTTCGTCGTTCTTCGCTTGGCATAGGTGGGTGCAGGCTCTCAGCAGTCTCTGGATTCAGCTGTCTGAGAGGGGAGGAGGCGAGGGTGGAGCAGGCGAAACTGCAGGCGGAGTGCCAGGTTGATTAGGATCCTCAGGGGAGGTCTGCAGAGGTTCTCTGAAAGGTCTCACATTCTTGGCCGGAAGCCATCTGGGGCCGATCTCTGTGGAGACACAAGCAAAACCTCTTCCCCATGTGACAAGGGGATAGGGTCCCATAATTTTACCCGTCTCAGGATCCTTAATTAAAACTGGGGCTTTCTGCTTTACTTCCAGCTTGGGGCTGCTGCCAAAATGCCTTACAATCGGTGGGTTCGGATCCATGAGTGAGCAATTTAAAAAGTTAAACACATACAATGCTTTCTGCAATCGTTCTGCCGGGGTGGAATTCCCCATTCCCCCTTTCTGTTGCAACAAAAGGCGTTTAAGTGAAGCATGAGCCCTTTCAATAATAGCTTGTCCTGTGGGAGAGTGAGGAATCCCCGTCTTGTGTGTTACTCCCCAGAGAGCGAAAAAGTTCGCAACTCTCTGGGAAATGTATGCTGGCCCATTATCAGTTTTAACCTGTAAGGGAACACCAAGAACTGCAAAAGCATTTAAAAAGTGACGGCACACGTCCTTTGCTGATTCTCCTGTGTGGCAGGAGGCAAACAAGGCACCTGAAAAGGTATCAATAGAGGAGTGAATGTACTTGAGTCTCCCAAATTCAGGGAAGTGAGTTACATCTGTTTGCCAAATCTGGAGGCTTTCGAGTCCTCTAGGGTTAACACCTCCAGCAAGGGCAGGGAAGGAGTGCCTCTGGCAATCTGGGCACACAGCCACAATACTAGCAGCTTGGCGTGTAGTCAAATCAAAGGTGCGAGCAAGTGCAGCAGCATTCTGATGAAAGAAAGAGTGGCTGAGTTTAGCCTGGGAAAAGCGATCTGGTAAATGAACAGTTAAAGTAAGCAAGTCTGCCTGGCGGTTTCCTTCTGCAATAAAACCAGGCAAAGTAGTGTGAGACCTAACATGCATAACAAAATAGGGGTGCTGTCTGTTATCTAAAAGGTAAACAAGTTGTTGCAACCAGTAAAACAGATCCTTGTTAGGTACATCTTTTAAAACAGCAGCTTCAGCTCTCTCCACAAGGCCTGCAACATAAGCAGAATCTGTTATTAAGTTTAAAGGAGCAACAAAACGTTGAAAGGCTCGAACAACAGCTGCTAATTCAGCAATCTGGGGGGAACCCGAAACTATAGCGACATCTGAGTCCCACCGGGCGAGATCGGTGTTCCACCACAGCAGTACTGACTTCTGAGTGCGTCCGGAACCATCTGTAAAAACAGTTAAAGCTTGTAAAGGGATCTCACTTCTTTTAGGACGCATCAGGAGGTTAAAACTGGTGGCTACAAGTCTGTGCTTTGGGGGATGTGTAGAAAGCTGTCCAGAAAAGTCTGCAAGGGCAATTTGAAAAACTTCAGATTGTTGCATCAGCCACTGTAAATAAAAAGTAGTAACAGGCAAACAAATATAACAGAAATCCACACCTGCAAGTGTGGTAAGTCTCTGTCTTGCTTTAACAATAAGCATAGCAAACATTTCATGTTGTGTAGTTACAGTTTTAGACATCTGATGTGGCAAAAAGATCCATTCAATAATCAGCAAGGGGTCGGGCACTTTAGGATCCCACTGAAAAATTAAAGCATGAGGTTGTTTACCTGGATTCAGAATTATCAGTGAAAAAGGCAACTCAGGGGCCCATCGGGCTGCTTGCCGACTGGAAATAGCATCAGCTACCAATTGCAGTGCTTGGCAGGCCTCTGGTGAGAGGTGCCGGGGTGAAAGGAGATCAGACTCCCCCTTCAGCAACTCAAACAGAGGGGCTAATTCAGTGTTTGAAATTCCCAATAAGGAACGAACCCAATTTATCTTTCCCAGAAGTTTCTGGGCATCATGCAAAGTACGAATGTCAGCATGAATTTGCAAAGGCTGAGGAGAAATACTCTGGGTCCTAATGCGCCATCCCAAATATTTCCAGGGGGGCTGACGCTGAATTTTTTCAGGAGAAATACAAAGTCCTGCTTGGGTTACAGCAGCAGTGACAAAGGCTAGGGCTTCCTCCATGATTTCCTGTTGTTCTGCTGCAACAAGAATGTCATCCATATAATGATATATCAAAGCAGCAGGCATTTGCTTACGAATGGGGGCTAAGACCCCCGCAACAAACCACATACATATCGTGGGGGAGTTTTTCATTCCTTGGGGAAGAAAACGCCAATGGTACCTTTGCAAGGGGGCTTGTAAATTAAGGCTAGGAACAGAAAAGGCAAATTTAGGAGCATCATCAGGGTGCAAAGGAATATCAAAGAAGCAGTCCTTTAAATCTATTACTGTGAGATGCCAATCACGGGGAATCATGGTAGGGGAAGGTAAACCAGGCTGAAGGGTCCCCATGTCCTCAATAACATCATTAACTTTACGGAGATCTTGGAGCAAGCGCCACTTGCCACTTTGTTTTTTAACAACAAACACAGGTGAGTTCCAGGGACTGGTAGAGGGGACTATACGTCCCTTCTCCAGCTGCTCCTGGACAAGGTCAGTGAGTGCGCATAATTTGGGAAAGGGAAGGGGCCATTGATCCACCCAGACAGGTGTCTCAGTTTTCCAGGTTAATTTCAGGGTGCTACGCGCCGCAATGGCCCCAATTAAAAATCTGACTGCATTTTTATTCCCCATTGAGAGAGCACATCCCGTCCCCACAATACCATAGGCACAGGTAACACAAATGGCCTAACAGAGGCTATGCGACCATCAGGTCCTGTCACCTGTATGGGACAGAGACTTTGATGACTGTTGCTATGTCCCCCAATCCCAGTGAGGGATTGTGATACCTCGGTGAGGGGCCAAGTGGGGGGCCACTTGGCCTGAGAGACTATACTCACGTCCGCACCCGTATCCAGAATTCCGGTGACTGTCACCTGCTGTCCCCGTAGTGTCAAGGTACATGTATACACAGGACGTTTATTAGAAATTTCCTGCACCCACAATATTTCCGGGGTACCTGTGGAACCAAACCCTCCCTCTCTTGTGTTACACTCTGGTACAGGGGGTGTTAAACTGTGTGTAAAGGGGATTAATTGTGCAATGCATGCCCCTCGTGGAACAGTACAAGGTGGAAAAGGAGTCCAAGCCATTATTTTTATTTCCCCTACAGAGTCCGAGTCTATGACTCCTGGCAAAACAAAAAGTCCTTGGATGGTAGTTGAGGACCTGCCCACGAGCAAGGCACTCGTCTGGGGTCCCGGTGGAACAAAAATTCCTGTAGGGAGTAAATGAACAGTAGAATCAAGCAACGTTACTGTGTCTGAGGTTGCCAGGTCCATGGCGAAGCTGCCTGGGGTTGCTGGATGTAGGCTTGAGATGGTCCTTGGCTGGGCTGAGACTGCGGGGCTGGCGGAGCTGGCGCTGGCGTCTGTGGTCGGACGTACTGTGCCGGGGGCCGGGGGGGGATTTGTATCGTCACGCGTCTCCGGCCATCCGCGCTCCTGTTCCAGTTTCCCTGGATCGGGCGACCTTCAGAATCATACTTAGAATGACATTCATTAGGAAAATGACGACCCTTACGACACCGAGGGCATATATCAGGGATCTTAGATTTGGCTCCTTGCCGAGCAACGCAGTGTTTTTTCAGGTGACCGGGCTTATGACATTTATAGCAAACGGGTGTCGTACCCTTAGCTGCTGCAAAAGCTGCAGCCATAGCCTCATACTGATGTTCCAGAGTCCCAATACGATTACACGCCTCAACCATTTCGACAATGGTCGGTTCCTGGTTCGGCAGGGACTTTAGGAGTTTTTTACAGTCAGCATTTGCATTTTCAACAGCAAGTTTTAAAAGCAAGATTTCACGAGCATCTGCATTATCAATCTGACGTTCCAGTGCCTGCTTAAGGCGATCAATAAATTCCATATATGGCTCCTGGGGTCCCTGGACAATAGTTGTAAATGCCTTCAGGGGTGTTTTTGCGTCAGGGACCTTAAGGAAAGCCTGGCGCGCCGCATCACGAGCCCCATCTAGAGCCTCCCGCGGGCATTCACGCGCCTGAGTAGCAGGGTCAGAAAATGGACCTGTTCCCATTAGCTGCCTGATAGTAAGAGCAGCCAGGGCTGGATTTGCATGGCCCATATAAGTTAACAACAGGCTTTGCAAGCCCTTTTCCCACTCCTTTTCCCATAAGCTGTATTGTACGGGAGTTAACAGTATTCTGGAGAGGGTTTTTAAATCATACGGGGTCATCGTGTGGGCAGCAAATACAGAATCAAGCAAACTTGTAAAATGCGGTGACCCAATACCATGATCTGTAGCTGCTCGCCGCAACTCTTTAATCTCAGAGAAAGAAAGCTGTTCCCAGTGCGCTGAACGTTTCCTAGTACCAGTATAAATCACCGGAGCCACAATCCTCCCAGCAACCTCAAGATCCCCCTCTCTTAATGCCTGTTGTTTTAAGTGGAGCCAGTAATCATGGGGGTCAGGCGGAAACAAATTAGGCTCCTTGTCAGGGTCTATGAGTCCAGGGTCGAAGGGATCCTCCTCCGGACCACTGTCTTCATCGTCATAGTTAGCAGCAAAAGCCTTTACAGGTCGGCGCGAAGGACCCCCCTCCCTTTTTCCCTCAACACACAACGCAGAAGCAGCAGGGGATTTGTGCGGCGGGAGGGGGGGTGAGGTGGACAAGCACTGGGATGCAGTTTCCTCGGAATTCAAGGAATTCGGGGAGTCTTCCGAGATAGCAGCAGTTTTAGAGATAGCGGCGTTCTGGTTTTGAGCAGCAGTCTCTTCGAGTTTTAAGGTAGACTGAGAATCAGCAGTAGCAGTACAAGATTTCTCTGCCTTTTGGGAATTTCTCTGAGCCTTCAAGGCTTCAAAAATCACCCTCCAAGAGGGCAGCATTTGTGCAACGGCTTTGTTTCCTTTCGTGGCAGAGTCCCATAACTTAACTCCCGCCTCATCCCACAGATCTAAGGTAAAGACCGTGGATTCCGTTACTCCCGGGACTTCTGCCGCTACCCAGCGTAATATAAGTTTTAAATCATGCGAAGGCAGAGTTTTATCATGTTGCTGTAAGAGCTTAAGCATACGTTCATAAACGTCTCTTTCCGGACCAGAAATTCCCTGACCCATCGTTCCCTGCAGCGCTACCCCAACCCAGCAGGGGTTAGCTCACCTCCTTTTCCTGGAGGAATTGATTGCCGGCCGGTCTCCGCTTCCTTTCAGCGGTCTCGTCCTGCAGGGCGTCGCCACCCGGTCGCAGAGCTAGGCGATCATCGCTCCTCACACGAGGGCACCATTTGATGGCGATAACAAAGAGACGTGGACTCCATACATTGCCCATATGAAGCCGTTTATTGATCCACCTAGCTGTGCTTTTATACCCACGCATTATATAACAAGTAATACATGCCAAGTGATATTGCTTAACATATGCCTCGTACTAACTAACACAGGTATGCCTAAAATGCACTATCACAGCAACTTTCTCAAAATCCCGCTTTGCCGTGCCAAGGCTTGAGGCCTAGCTCTTCTGCTCTTGACATGAGTGCAGCCATACTTCCACTTCGGCTCTCTAGCTCCAGGCCCTGCAGGCCCACAGCTGTGCACTCTTCGTTTGCATGAGAGAATGCTAGCTGTGGATCACTTGCTTTTGGGCTTCTTCTCCCACTACTTGCTGTTCAACTGCTACTGACAGGTGACTGACAAAGTTGACATATGATTCTTGTGGTTCCTGAAAAATTTCTAAATAACATTTAGAGGGTTCAGCAGGTTGCATCTTTAAAAAAGCTTTACAAGCCTGTTCAGCTACAAACTCAAGAATATTTTGTGGAATAATATTTGCTTGGTCATTGGGCAGTCCCCACTCTCCCTCACCAATTAAATGGTTGAGGGTGATTGGATCTCCTGCATTGTCTGTGGCTGTTTCAGGGTTTTTTAACAAACTTGGGAGAGATTCCTTTAGCATTTTGACCCAGGTTCCTTCCCAAAGGTCAAACTCAGCTTTCTTTGATAGACATTTGAAAAGTTGCTTTAAATCAAATGGGACTACTATCATCCTAGTAAAAGAAGAAAACATTCTCTCAAAATATGAACCTTACTTGCCCATGTTCTTTCAGGGCTTTCATTAAATCTTTAATGAGTGACTTAGGGAATGCTCTCCAAGTAGCAACAACATTTCCACTGCTACAACTCTTGCGGTAGCTAACTGGTGTTATGGTGGGCATTTTCTCACTAATTGGTATTTGCTCTGCTTTATTTGGAAGTTCTGCCTCAGCTGTAGTTAAAGCTGATGCAGCTGCAGACTCGCTGTGTGTGGGGTTGTTGCCCTGACAACTGACTGCGGGCGGAGCTTCAGCAGCGCTGCGAGGGGCGGGAGCGAGGCTGTCTGGGACTTCCCCTGACTCCACCCCCCCTCCCCGTAATGGCGACGACGACAGCAGCAACAGCAGCTCGGACCTGCAGCAAGAATCAAGAGAGGAGCTGCGCAGGGCCGGCCCCTCCACTGCGGCCGCTGGTGGCAGCAGCGGCGGGGGTCCCGGCAGGAGCCCGGGGCCAGAGCAGGGCGGGACCGGGACCGCGCCATGAGCAGGGAAGGGGGTTGTGTCTGGTCCGGTTTCAGCCGCGCACGCGGGGAGGACGGCGCTGGCCCCGCAAGTGTGAGTCTGCAAAAAATGATTTAGAAGCCTTAGCTATGAATACAGTATAAAAGTTTTTATTGTTAAGTTTAGCAGAGTTTGCACAACTTTAGAAAGGCCTTTTGTTTTAGAATGTATCTTTCTTGTAGTTTGATAGAAGTTTCTGGGGCAGCTACAGCCTCTGCCTGGAGACTTTCTTTTATTGGTTCTTTCTTGTCTCATCCCTTCTGTCATGCATAATTTTCCCTTTGTCCATCATGGAATCCTTATCTTTAAGGTCCAAGAGTTTCAGCCACTAGCTTAGCTAGACCCTCCTCAGGCCACCCCCAAACCTGTGTTGGATTTGTTGGAATTTAAGTGACTTAGTTTGGCATGTTGTATTTGGATTGTTTTATTGGTTTCTGTGATTTTGTACCCACCCCAAAATACGTAGTACAAAACCGCCCTCCAGACCAGGCTTGGCATCTCTCTCCAGAGGCTCCAGCCTGGAGGCTGGGGGTTCCCTCGACCCCCTCCCCCGAATAAAGCCTCTGTTTCCTGAAAGCCTCGAGAGAGTCCCCTCTTTTTATACCCCAGCCATGATAGTGTAGGCCAACTGCCTGAGCCAAGACCCCACAAGAGTGTATTTGCTGGGGTGTGCCAGAGCAGCCGGGGGCCCAGGCTGACCACCGAGCTGGGCCAGAACCAGGTACAAACCCCAGCAACCCTCAACAGTCCCTCAGGCAGAACTTGCAGTTTTACTTCATCAGAATTTTCCTCCTTGAATGCAATTTTGGCTTTATGATGTTTATGCTGGGAAATGATTATGATTATTCACAGTTGAGTCCAATAGTACAAGCTGTCATCATGTCTGCTGGCCTACAGGGTGACAACATTTGGACAGGACTGCGTGGTTCCTGAGAAAACAACCATGGGAGTGCTGCCATTAGAAATACAGATATCCTGGCTTTCCATGGCAAATAAACCTGGAGTTTCCATTTGTTTTCCATGTGTGACTGTTCCTGGGGGCAGTGCTTTGTTAGAAAACCGCTTGAAGACAACCAGCGTGATTTCGGCTGTGCAGCTTGTGTTCCACTCTGAGGAGAGGAGGAAGTGCAGAAATCTGTTTTGTGTGATGAAAGGAGGAAAAAGTTGTACCTACAACAAGACAAATCTTGTCAATGCTTTCAGTTGAATGTTCAGGGGTGGAGTTTGTTCATGGGTTATGTTCTTGACTGCACAGGTTTGACTCCTGGGCTGGGATGGCTCTGGCTGGAGCCAGCTGGATTCAGGACAAGTTGGACTCCAAGGAATGGAAGAGTGATGGCCCCATCTGGAAGCACTCTACTCCTGCCCTGAACTGCTTCAAACGAGCCCTGGAGATCGACAGCTCCAACCTCTCCCTGTGGATTGAGTAGGCATTTCCTATGCCCTGCAATCCTTTGCATCCTGACAACTTAAGCAGTGGAAAATGGAACTTCCCCCTGAAGTTGTGCAGCAGGTGGGATATAACAGTGAGGGTATCAAATTTTAAGTATTTCAAATAAGGTTTTCTAACATAGTATTTTTTTAAATTAAGTATTTACATGATGTATTCCACATATGAGAATGTATGGTTACTTAGTACTGTTGGAAATGCAAATATCGATGTAATCTGGTGGTGTCAGGCAGCATTTCAAGGTGGGTTTTTTCCTTTCATTTTCCCGCATCAAATTGGTTTGAGCGTAATATTTGAATTCTCTGTTGAAGGTGACACAAAATTACCGTAACCTTCTGGAAAGGGGAATTGTATTTATCTTTCCTTGCTGTAAATGTCATGCAGAATTTCCAGGAAAGGGTGAAATGTACAAATCGTGAAATAGCGAAGAGATCAGGAATTACTCTGATACATCTGTGTCCACATGTCGTCTCTTCTATCTAAGGAATTTTCCCCTTTTTCTATGGTTTTGGGCCATTTACCTAAACCAAAGATCAAAGTGAGAAGATGGGTAGAATTTCCATTGAAAACATTGTTATGAATTCATTCTCTCTTTCTGCGTAAGGGAGGTGGAAAATATTATTAAGAAGTTTATTGCTAAACCAAAAGGAGCAATTCTAAATACACTCTGACCGTGATAACAGGTGCTTGAGAAAATGTTTTGTCTTTTTTGGACCGGTGAACTCCGTTTCTGGTTTAGCTATGCTGACTTCCAAATGTTATGGAGTCTGCAGCTGGAAGCACAATGAGAAAAGGAAGTGCTGCTCCTCTGCTGTAGTTTGTAAAACTTTCAGTGTTTGAAGATCAGAGATCAATGCTGGGAACAGTCTTTGCTTCTGGTAGAAATATTTCCAGGAGGTGGTGAGTCTCACACCTGAGCTGCCTCCAGCACTGCATTAACACTCTGCTTCCCACTGGCACCTCCTTGCCTGAGAACAAAGGCGATCTCAGCCTGCGGATTTCAAGGGAACATGTTGTTAATTAAAGAACCTATTTGAAATTACAGTTAACAATAGAGTTTCCTTCTGGAGGTTGAATGTATCCAACAGCTCCAAAACCAACTCCTCAGAAAATGAAGTTTCTACATTTTCTGCATTTCCCCTGTCAGAAGTTTGGTCATATGGTCTTGCAGCCTCTTGGCCATGAGGGGTTTATTGAACAATTCCAGGGATAGTGCTGGAGTTACTTCATATTCTCAGATAAAAGGAGCAATACAGAGCAGCCATCTGAAGTTGAGGATTAAATGAGAATGTTTATTTCGGGCTACTTAAGTCTTCATTTTTTTCAAGTGAGTCTATTAAAAATGCATAATTTAGTAAGAAAAGCTCTATTGTCATAGAAGATAAATTGAAACCATTTCATCTCACTTCCACAGATCTATCTCTTCAGGAATGTGTTTCTCATACATAAAAACCTTATTCTTCTCTTCTTCTTCCAAAATGTTTAGGAAAGGAAAGGTTATGTTCTAGTTCTTGGTTATATAGCCACACAGCTTAAATTTATAAACTTCATTTTCAAAAAGAGAAAATTACATTAATGCATCTTTTGGCCTCATTTTTTTTTAACATGAATTTGTTGGCACTTTATGCTGCTGGTTTTAAATTTTGTTTCGACGGGGTGAGGTGGGGAGAATATTCTTCTCAAAATTAGATACATTGCAAGCAAGATGAAATACTTTTCTTCACAAATGAGAGTGGTCCATAGTGGCTTTAGCAGACTTCAGTTGCAGAACAAAGCAAATAATACTTTTCTTGGAAGAGTTAAGAGAATTACAGCTGTGAAAAGGTGGTAGAATTTCTGTAGACATGAATATTGGGTTGTTTTTTTTCAGATTTATATAAATATAAATAAGGTTAGGTTAATATATATATATATATATATATTTCTTCTATTTTACTGTTTTGTTCATGTTGTTTGTGCCATATTTTGCAATTTGCTCCTTAAGGACATGAGCTTGTACCTTAGCAAGGTACTGGGGTGTGCCAAGCTTACTGCAAGCCGAAAGCCTTTGAGGGATAGTTGGGGACTGATCAGGCAAAGCTGAAATAACTTTCTTGCATTCATCATCTGCATTAGTAAAAGCAAGGCTTTTAAGGATATAGGGGTGTGCTTGTTTATCTGAACACTGCTGTTTAACAGCTTGTGTTAGTTGATTTAGAAAAGCACTATAGGGTTCAGTTTCACCTTGCATTATTGTAGAGTAAGCACTGATGTGACCACCTGCTGCTTCAACAGTGAGCAAGGCCTTTCTAGCAGCATTTTTGATATCATCAAGCACGGCCCTAGGCATATCACCTGCTTGATCTTTAGGCTTATCATATGGACGATCTCTAGCCAGGTGGGCAATATTAAAAGGAGCAAAAGGACTATTTATATACTTTTTAGTTAACTCATTGAGATGTTTTCTCTACTCTATGTCCCAGCACATGTACTGTGAGTTGGTTTAGACTCATGGAAGCCACGCTGTGACAATCTGCTGGAACAAGCTCATAAGAGTTAAAAATACTTTTCACCACATTATTAAAATAAGGAGAAGTCAGTCCACTATCTTTTGCTGCTTGTCAAGGTTCTTTAATATCATGATGTGACATAGTCTCATATTGAGGATTTCAATTATTACTACCGTATCTTACAGGCATAGCTAGAATTTTTTTGTTCTAAATGCATATTTTGGAGTCGGTTTTTTGCAAATTTTGAGATGAATGTTATACATATAATGTAAGAAGGCTGTACTGTCTTTCCTTTTATTTGTGGAATTTAAAAATGTAATGAAGGTATATTTCCTAATTGTTACAAAGTAGAGATGGAGGTAGGTTGTTTTGTTTTTTTTTGTAACTTCTTAACTAGACAGAAGCCAGAAGGGTCTTCTGGCATTCCTGTGAAAGAAGATTGCTGATAAAGAACCTTTATGGCCAAGACAGATTTATGGCACCCAAGTCAACTGCAAGGCGCCAAGAACAGATAAAGAAGCTACAATACTTGGGGACCCTTGAAACTGATAAACCAAACAGATGTTTAAATATGCATTAGACTCTTTTTGAAAATGTAACACCAAGATTCTTAAATACCAAGAAATCTGGAATAGGCGGGATGTTGCTTTGCACCCTCAGCTGAGAAGCTATCTTCTTCTGTCTCCTAATTTTCTGTTTTTATTCTATTTTATTTTTACTAAATTTATAAATTAATATAAAAAGGTGAAAGGTTGTTTTTCACATTTTTCATTTGAAGAATCAGAATCCTTATGTTGTCTAAGATTATGTTTGATATTAGACCAACCAGTTAAGCATGGTACATCAGTTTTCCAATTAATCTCTGAAGGGTTCTCCGCTTTTTTAGAAACTAAGGAAGCCTCTGGATTGGACTGGGGCAAATTAGAGCTTTGTGTTAAATTTGTGGAACCAGAATTAGATAAAGAAGGACCACCCTTGGAGCTTATTCCAGTGTCTTGTATTTGTGTAGAAGATGCATGTATTGTCTTAGCTTCTCTTGAGCTAGGAGCAGTGACAGGCATTGGCTGTGTCTGTGCTGTGACTGTGTCTGTGCTGTGACTGCAGCCTGAGGCATCCGGGGTGTGGCCTCAGGCTGAGACACTTGGGGTGTAGCTTCAGGCTGAGGCACTTGGACTGGCTGTCCAAGCCGCTGAGGATTGATTGGAAAAAGTTTGAAAACTTCCCATATTGTTAACAATAGACACTCCCCCCCCTTGGCTCAGTGGTACAGCAGCAGAAGAATCAGCAGAGCCCACAGGTCCAGGAATGCAGGCTGCTCTTGTTCCAGAGAAGGCAGTAGGAGGGTGAGCTGGTGCTATAGCAACGGGCAGAGGTTGGCAAGGAGCCTGGGAAGTTGCAAACTGCATGGGCATCAGCAGTGAAGCAGGCAACTGTAGAACACACAGGCTGAGAAAATTCGTTAAATTCAAGAAACACTGGCAAAGATAATAAAACAAACAAAGAAGGGTTACATGTGGAGTGCTTCTGGGGTTGCATTGAGTTTGCAAAGCTAATGTGTGGCTGTGCAACAGGATTAGAACTGGATAGAGGGTTGTGGGAGACTAAAAGGCTGCGTTGGGGAATAGAAGAAACCAGAGCAGCTATGGTGACAACTGGGGGGGAATGAGAAATGAGAGGGGCTGGTCACACTAGGTGGAGGGGACGCAGTTGCAGGGTACCCGAGCTGAGAGGCACAGAAACTCTCAAACCCAGGTGGTGAAGCCATCCATGTAACAGGAGGAGCAATTTGAAAGACTGTAGGTGAAGAGGAAGAGAACAGAGACTGCAAAGCTGTGCCGTGTGGACTTGGTGAAGGGAGAGGCTGCAGAAGTACCCAGATTGATTGCGGAGGGTTGTAAAGAGCTGACAGAGACAGAGGGCTCTGTTGAGGAACATTAAAAAGGATTTCCTGATGCAGGGGTATTTACACAATTAATTTGAGACCTGGAAGTTAGGGAGGGACCCAATTCAGGGGCTGAACACACTATTTGGTATGCAGAGAGTACAGGAGAAACACTGTGTAGGATCAGGGGGGTCGAGGACACATGAGGGGAAGAAAGGGGATTTAAAAACCCACTCTGAATCACAGAATTGCTGGGAGGGAGAGTGGGAGATGCAGACTCATCCTGACGTTCAGAAGGAGGCCTAGGCTGGTCCTGTTTCACTGCAGATTTGGTATTGGACCCGGGTGGGGTCACGGTTTCTGTCTGTTTAAAAGTTTCCAGCAGGAAATAACTTAGTTACAGTGTCATCTCTGTTAACAGAAAGAGCATTATACAGTTTCCAATTAACTCTATCCCAGAAATCATAAGTGAAGACACACTTGGAGTCTACAGCTTGAAAGCAATCACCCAGGTCAGCAAGTTTTTCAGTTCATCTTTCTGGACATTTATATGAGATTTATCTTTTAAAAGATTATCAAGCTGGTTTAAGATGTCCCATTCCTGTGTGGATAAATGTTGCCCCATTTTAAAGTCTCCCAGACATCCTTGTCAAGTTACTCTGTCTGAAGTCCACAGTGAGAAGCAGCAGTTCTTGAACTTCAAGGGAGAATCCTAATTTATTTATGCTCTGGCTTCCAACACTGATGATTCACAGTCCATGAGGGAGTCTGAGCTCCTTCCTAACACCAGGGGCACCAGTTTGTGACGGCACAGGCAGGAACGGGACAGGACTGCTGTGGTAGCTATTGTCTTTAATAAAGCATCAGTCTCATCACAGAAGTAAAGGCAAAAGCAGCAGCTCACAGCACTCACACAGCAGCCAGCAGGAGCTGCAAATTTCTCCGTTACAGAGCATCTTAAGAACTTTTCAGCCAATAGTAGATTACTGAAACTTACAGACAGTTGTTTTAACCAATCAATTATAGCACACATATAACTGTTTCAAACCCTGGTTGTTCGTATGCTTTTCTATTAACAATACACAATAACCCTATTAAGCTTAAGACCTTCTACTATCTTGTCAGGCATATGTTTTCTATGTGTTATGATTTATTTAAGCCAAACCTAAAAACTCAGCCTTTGTTTTCCATGTCCTTGTTCTCTAGACTGCTATATACTGCTATATACTGCTATATACTGCTATATACTGCTATATACTGCTATATACTGCTATATACTGCTATATACTACTGTATCTTTTCTAGTTCCCAACATTCCTCAGTTGCTGCAGATTCTGAGATCTCAACTTTTTCTGTTTGAGGCTTGCTTTTTCAGCTCCTAAAGATCCTTTTTGCTGATCAGGCCTCTGCTGATGGAGATTCCAGTGATCTTCAGTTCTTCTCACATTTTCCTTATTCCTCTTCTTCCCTGCAATGATGTCACTCGGGGCTTCAGGTGGCTCTGCTTGCGGCTCTGCCTCGATGTTCTGTAGACACAAATGCAGAGCAAGTGACTGGAAGCTGCCATCAGGCTCAGCTTTTCCTCTTTCAGCCTCCAAATCACATTCATTCAGCCACTTCTTTCTGCTTCCCTGACCACCTCTGCTTCCATTGGAACCCTGCTGTCCCAGTGCTGATCTCTGCAGATGACAAGGCTCGGTGCTTTCAGTGCCTGTGGCACTCCTGGCCTCCTCAGTCCCAAGAGCTCCATTTTATGGGGCCCCTCTTCCTGCCCCTCACTCCGTCACCTGCCCAGCCAGGCTTACCTGGCCATTCTCCTGAGGCTCTTCCACCTGCTGCCTGAGCTGCTTTTCCCGTTCTTTGGCTGGAAACAGCTCTCCCTGAATCTGGCATGGCTGCCCTGGCATTTCTGAGAAAGCAAGCTACTCATGCCCTTTCTCTAGAGGGACCAGCACAGGAAGCAAGAGCAGATGGGTTTCACCTTCCCCTACAACATTTGTGGGCCAAGATTCCAAGACTGCTGGGCTCACACAAGATTCCCAAAGAACTGTGCTGCTGCTGCTCTCCTGGGTCATTCTCTGCCCATGGGGAGGCACAGATTCCAAAGTGACCCTGGCAGTACAATCAGACTCCATCTGGGGGGCTCAAGCTCCAACAGCCTCTTAGCAAGCTGACAGGGAACGTGTCTTTTGCCACACAAGAGAAGAGTGGCCCCCACAGGTTCATGGACAACACACTCATCTCTTAGCAGCTTATTAAAAGCCAAAAGGCAGGGTAATATTTTTTAAATGAAAAGGGTTCAGACTTGGACTAGGTCAATGCACAAGATGGCGGCTGGGGGCTGAGGCAGCCACACACAAGATGGCGGCTGGGCCTGAGGCAGCCACACACAAGATGGCGGCCAGGGTTGAGGCTGTGCTTCCCAGCACCATCTGCAGCCCCTGCCAGCCCAGCCCAGCCCCGGAGCAGCGCGGGGCAGGAAGAGCCCCCCTCTTCAGCCATCTGTTCAAATGGACATTAGCAGACACCTGGGAAACCAACACAGTGTGGCACCTTTGCTCTGTACACAAAAACATAGACCAGGCATTTTGGAACATTGGCTGGCAGTATTTTGATTTCAAGGCAATTCAAATAGGTGAAAATAGGAAGAAACTCCAAGAACTGAACGCTTTAAAACAAAACGTATTTTTTCTTTTTTTTCCCAGAAGAGGGCCAAGAGCATTTCCTGTGCAGATGGACTTTGTTTAGCATCGAGAAGCATCCCAACTGGTTTCGTCCAGGCAGGAGTCATAGTGACTATGAGGTGATGAAAACAGAGATGGAATTGCTACAGTGTTGCAAAATAATGATGAGGCCATAAATCCAAAGAAGGTAAAAAGGAAAAAAACCCCAAAACACTACAGGAACAAGAGGCTCCCATTGGAAGGCCCTGGAGCTTCACCATCCCTGGAAGCCCGGCCACAACTGAGAAGGACCCTTCTCTTCACTGCAGAGCGGCCGAGCTCCGTGCTGGGCCCAGAGCAGCTGCCACTATCTCTGCCCCACTGCCCGCGGGATCTGCTGTGGGCCTGCTCCCTGCCAGGGTCTTCCACTGCCAGCGCCACATCCTGGAAAGTGATGCCTTGGATTTTAGCTTTCATAGTTTCAGTTTATGACACCTACAAATGTTGTTTTGAGCCTCATATTAAGTGCTAGTAAGCTCTCTTCACAGAGCAAGTAGATAAATCTTTTCCTGCTGAGGACCAGGGAAAACTTTCAGCCCAAAAAGCACAAACAAGGGTGGAATGAAGGGAGGAACAAGAAGGATGGGACCCCACAACCTGAAGCTGTAATTGGACAATTAAACACCAGTATGCAAATGGACCAAAACTTATAAAAATGTAAACTCTCGTGATTGTGCAGCCATTTTGTGTGGCTCTCTGACCCACCCGGGGTGCAGCCTTGCTCAGGCTCCTGTAATGCCCAGGGTGGGTCCTAGAAGTCTTTTAATAAATATCTACTTTATTCTCTAGCTCTGTCCAGCCTCTGTTTCAGGTCAGCCTTCCTAAGGCATCAAAAGAAAACTGTGGAGAGCTGCTGCCCTTCTCTCCTGAAAGGGCCAGAGTCAGTGGGGAAGCCCCAGGAGTTGTGGGAGGGGACATTTCACAGCCTCCCAAAGGCTCTTCTGGAGGGCTGCCAAGGCCCAAGGGCCAAAGCCCCCACTTGGGATGGATCCAGGTGGGATGTTTTGAGAGGAAGCAGCATTGTGGCTGTGAGGAATGCTGCAGGGTAGGAAGAGGAGAAGGAGAAATGCTGAGATCCTAGAAAGAAATCCACTGCTCCTCTGTGCCCTGGCCCTACTTCCCAGAGTTACCTTTTTTCTGCCAGGAAAACCCTGTGGGCCAAAAGAAGCCACCTTCTTGCTGCTGGCTGCCCAGGGGCTGAGGACATTTCAGAGCTATTAGAAAACACGGGCTGTGGCCACGTGATGGGGGGACTGGGAGGGTACCGCAGCTGCCACGTGCTCCAGGGAGTGTGGGGGGGGAGGGGACGGGGCAGCATGCACTGGGGATACAGACGGAATGGACTCCGTGCACTGCGAAAGTACAGAAAAGAGCTGGACTAAAGCCCTACAGGCGGGCACATGTTCTGCAACAGCGATATTTCGATAGGAAATCTCATTAAAAAGCTTATTTCCCACTAATTCCCAAAAGTGACTAGTAAAGACAGTTGATCGATCAGCATTTGGAAAATTATTCAGAGTCTATGTTAAAAGGCCCTTCAACTCCTGCTTAGGCAGATAAATTGAATGAGTTTATAAGAAATGCTTTAGCTGCTTGTAAAAATCTGTATCTGAGGTAGAGAATCCCTGACCCATTTTTACAAAAGGTTTATACTTACCAGAAGTCAGTCGAGGAGGGAGGGAGAGAGAGACGTCCCAAAACAACTCTAACTAACGGTGCTGGCCAGGCACCACGTGTCCTCTCAGGAACACCAACAGATCCCTCGTCCTCGAGGATCTTAACAGGAGTTTTTCCACAAGCTCCCGAAGCGCCTGCTACTGTGTAACAGCCTTGCGGGGCTCACCACGCTGATATAGGTGCCTGAAAGCTTCGGCTGAATGTTGCTTTCAGCAGCGACCCACCGGCTTCTGGCACCACCGCAGTCTGCGAATATTTTAAGAGCTCCAGGCAGAGCTTTTCCTTAGCTTGCCTGTGCTCGCCCGTATCAGGGAACCCCACAGCTGGGCTTAAGGGTCCCTAGGGCTAAAATATTTTAAGCGCTTCAAGTCCCGGTGCTTTTAGCACTGGACTGCGCTCGGGAGTCTCTCGAGGTAAGGAAACAGTTTTTCAGATTACCATAGACGGAGATGAGTCAGGCTGCTCCAGCGGTTTCCACGTTGGGCGTCAGATATTAGAAAACACGCTTGTAGTCCAGCGAGAAAAATGACTTAAAGATCAAGATCTCTAAAACACGTGCTTTATTAGTCGTGGGAAGGCAGTCTGACTAGGGAAGGGTCTAGAGATCTAGTGCAAAGTCCAAGAAAGTCTAAGGGAAAGCAAGCAAAGAGAGTTCCAAGAGAGGGTGCAAAAAAAGGGCTGAGCTCTTTGTTACATTTTATTTTAACTCCTTCTATTGTGAATATGCTAATGAACATTAACCAATCACCTTAAGATACAAAACTTACAGAATCTACATACAGCCTATAAAAGCTACAACATTACAATACTACTCTACATACCAAAACCTGTGAAACCCACCTTATCCCTGATACTTGAGAAGGTGCAGCCTTTCATTCATCCTTTTGTCTTGGCAGGGGTGTCACTGACCCACCCAGCCAAGGCCTTTCAGCTGCTTAATCACCTTCTTCCTGTCCATGCTTACAGTTCAAACTTTGCTTTTAATTCTATTCCTCTTGTAAGTTTCATAGTTTTAAAATCTTTTACTATTAAATTATCTCTACAGAGCCTAGCTACTTCATCCTCCCCAACACAGAGCCTCCTTCTTCCATTGTCCCACCACCCTTAAACTGAAGCATTTCTTCCAAATACCTAATGTAAACCTGCCCTGGGTTAGCTGAGAACTGATACCCTTCATCCTGCCCAACCCTCCCTGATGAAGAGTCCCTCCCCATCTTTCCTGGCAGGCCCCTTGGAGTTCTCTCACTCCTCTCTACATAAGTCCAGCAGTGGAGAGAGCAGACAAGTTACATCACGGCAGCAGCCTGAAGGGCAGACATGCCGTAGTACAGGTGTCACAGCACTGAATGAGATTCATGCTGTGGGTCAGGTTTGACAGGAGCAGGGCACAGCTATATCCAGGCTTCTAAAAACATTTTTATGGACATGGCTAAATAATGAGTGGAAATGGATGTACCAGAGCAGGGCAGCAATCTTTAGGCTGGGGTAGTAGGAAAATGTGAAGCCAGAGCAGATTAGGTGTGATGGAGAAGTGAATACAAGTAAGGAGACAGGACAGTCTTACTGTTATAGATACAAAATCAAAGTTAAAACTTTTGAATACTTGTGTCTGTACACTAGCTGTGTGTGTTTCCATTTCTCTTTCTAACTGTGTTTATTTTCCAACTAGTTCTAAGTTTTTACAAATACTTACTGTTGTAATGTTGTTCAAGTAGTTATTAGATATTGTTGCAGTGTTTAGTTAAGAATGTTTGTGAAAGTTATGTGCGGCTGCCTCCCCAAATGCAAAGGGACAACACCAGAGAAAAGGAAGATTTTCTACTCTCCCCCAAATGGCCCAGAGACTGAGACCACCAGCCAGCACTTCGATTGGAGAACACAACCACCCAATCAAAACACGACGGGAAGAAATGATTGGTGTAGAGAGCACCCTGATAAGAACCAATGAGAGCCCGAAGAATACACCATTCAGGGAAAGGATCCAAAATGGACCAATCCCTGAGGGGACTGAGACTTTAAAAGGGACTGACCACCCTCAGTAGGGTGCTTCGCTCTCAGGAGCTTGACTGTCCTGAGGGGTGGACTGTGTGCAGGTTTGTAGTTACTCTGACTTCCCGTGGGAGCTGGGACTAACCCAGCCTCCTGATCTGTAGGTGATTTTATAACAATAAATAATGGGCCATTCCTTTTTACCACCTTTGAATTTAAGGCCTCGTCATTAAATTTACAACGTTGTAAGATTACCACACTGTTCTCCACTGCCAGTGAATTTTCCAGCTATAGACAAAGCCCTCTCCAGAAATACCTCCAGCAGTACTTGTGACACAGCTCCGTAACCCTGCCAAAGCACCCCCACACAGCCTGACCCTAGCTGCTCCTTCCACAGCAGCAGCTCCAGCATCTGGGCATTCCTGTTTTGGGCATTCCTGCCACTGGCATTCCTGTCTTTCCAGGTGGTGCCTGAAGGGCAAATTCAGCAAATCCAGGCTGCTGCTCCCTTCTGCTGCCAGGAGCGTTCATTGCAAGCCTGTGAGCCAGCAGGAGCAGCAGAAGCCTGGAACAAGTTTCCCCAGCCCAGTTGCACCAGGGTTACTCAGCAGAAAGGAGAAGTTAAGCAGAAGTTACACCGTGGATGTACCGGGTCAAAGGTGTTCCACTGCTGTCAGACATCGGGAAACTCTTGGTGACAGCAGGTGACTGAATGAGCCTGAAGAGCAGGCTTGGCATGACTTAACATAGAAACACCTCCCTCGACCTGCTGGCCATGTTTTTGCCCAGACCAGGATGAAATTGGCCTTGTGGGCTGCAAGCATGGATTGCCAAGTCACGTTGAGCTTCCCCATCCCCAAACCCCCACACCTTTCTCCTCGGGGTTTGATGCCAATTCATTGTCACTCAGGTTATCCTTGTGCTGGGCACTGCCCTGATCCACGTGGGGGACTGTCCTGGGTTAACGTTACACTGTATCCCCAATCATCTGTTTGGTTTATGTTGGATCTGAGAGTAACGGGGAGAAAGTGCAAAGTTTGTTTTCAGGAATTGCACAGACTGGCCTTGAGAATGTGAGTCACTGGCGTGGAGATGCAGTTTTTTTTTCCTTGCAGCACTCACTTTTGGTTTGCTTTTGCTAGTAGGTAGTTTAGCTTAGTTAGGGCTGAGAAGCTTTGCTTTTTTTTTCCCCCATTTTTTCCCTTTTTGCTTTTTTTTTTCCTTTTTTTTTCCTGCCTGTTTTTCTGGAACTGTTCAAACCTCCCCCCAGACTGAGGACCCCGGGGGCGCCAGGGCAGCTTGCACCAGACCCCACCGGGACCGGCGCAGCAACGTCCACCAGCGCTGCAAAGAATTGAGAGCAAAACCACCTGCAGGAGGGCTTTGTTTTTTCCCTAATTCATCATCCGGTATTGTTCAATTTATCATGTTGGGGGAGTGTTCTGCTGGTCTAATAAACAGGCTTCTTTCCATTCTCTCTCTGAGGAGTCTTTTTTTCTCCCAAACCCAGGGGGGCGGGGTGGGGAGGGTTTCCCTTGGAGTACTCCTCCCAAATTGGCCTTAAACCATCACAGGGACTTTGCACGGGAGCATGTCAAGCACTCCAAAGGGCTCAGAACTTTTTGTGGGAGTGATTTGCTTGTGCTTCCTCGGTGCTTGCACTCAGAAGAGCCCTCTGCATGGCATTGACAGTACAGCACAAGAAGTCATGGGCATCTTCCTCCCTGCCAAGCTGAAAATGTTCTCCAATGCTTAGGAAGGAAGAAGTCTGTATTCTCTCATGCAGGAAGGGGAAAGAACCTGACAAGGCAGCTGGCATGACTTACATCTGGAAACCTTGAGGACAGCGCAAGGCAGGATGGCACTGACAAGGGAATGCAAGGCCTTGTTGACATGTTTTTCCATGGTGCACATCATGACAAAACTCTTCTGGTCACAGAGGTTACAGCCCTGCCGCGGACACTTTCTCAGTTTTGCCCCCGTGAGCTGGGTCTGCTCTTGAGCATCCCCAAGCACTGGAGCCTGCTTCAATCCTGGCACGGCACTATCGACACGGGTTTTGACACAAGGTGGAGAATCTGCAGTCTGCCTCCACTGCTTCTTGGCCGAGAGCCCCTAATCCGTGTGCTGCACGAAGCGGCTGCAGAGGTCGTAGCCATCCAGCACGGGTCCGCTCATCTCTCCGTGCCTCAGCAGGGCTTGCTCCGCAGCAGCCCCGAGGCCACTAGCCCATTGCAAGCTCCCGTTGGAACGCCCTGGAGCTTCACCATCCCTGGGAGCCCAGCCACAACTCAGAAGGTCCCTTCTCCTCGCTGTGGAGCGGCCGACCTCCATGCTGGGCCCAGAGCGGCTGCCGCCATCTCTGCCTGTCTCTGGATGTTCTGCCTCTGGCATTCCTGTCTCTGGCATTCCTGCCTCTGGCATTCTTGTCTCTCCAGGTGGTGCCTGCAGGGCAAATTCAGCAAATCCAGGCTGCTGCTCCCTTCTGCTGCCAGGAGTGTTCATTGCAAGCCTGTGAGCCAGCAGGAGCAGCAGAAGCCTGGAACAAGTTTCCCCAGCCCAGTTGCACCAGGGTTACTCAGCAGAAAGGAGAAGTTAAGCAGAAGTTACACCGTGGATGTACCGGGTCAAAGGTGTTCCACTGCTGTCAGACATCGGGAAACTCTTGGTGACAGCAGGTGACTGAATGAGCCTGAAGAGCAGGCTTGGCATGACTTAACATAGAAACACCTCCCTCGACCTGCTGGCCATGTTTTTGCCCAGACCAGGATGAAATTGGCCTTGTGGGCTGCAAGCATGGATTGCCAAGTCACGTTGAGCTTCCCCATCCCCAAACCCCCACACCTTTCTCCTCGGGGTTTGATGCCAATTCATTGTCACTCAGGTTATCCTTGTGCTGGGCACTGCCCTGATCCATGTGGGGGACCTTGCATGGGAGCATGTCAAGCAGTCCAAAGGGCTCAGAATAGCAAGGAAAAGGGAAAGAGAAAAGGAAAAGGAAAAGGAAAAGGAAAAGGAAAAGGGAAAAGGGAAAAGGAAAAGGGAAAGGGAAAGGGAAAGGGAAAGGGAAAGGAAAAGGAAAAGGAAAAGGAAAAGGAAAAGGAAAAGGAAAAGGAAAAGGAAAAGGAAAAGGAAAAGGAAAAGGAAAAGGAAAAGGAAAAGGAAAAGGAAAAGGAAAAGGAAAAGGAAAAGGAAAAGGAAAAGGAAAAGGAAAAGGAAAAGGAAAAGGAAAAGGAAAAGTTCATTTATTTAAGAATTTCTTATGTATATGGAAGTAGTTTCCTTCCCAAGTGTTAACCTAGCTTCTAACACTCCCTCTTACAGCTGAAAATCTCCTCTCTTCACCCTCTTTTGTTCCCAAAAGCTGAAGTGTATCTGGAAATTAATTTTACTGAACAAGAATTTAGAGTGAAAAACCCCACCACAACCACCTGGAACAAGGCAAACATAGTCTTTCATTTCCACACTAAAGTGGTTTTTCTCTATTTTTTCTTCACGGCTCCTTATTCCTCAACCTATAAATGATGGGTTTTAATCAAGGAGTCACCACAGAATAAGAGAGTGAGAGGTATTTATCCACAGATGCACAGTCGGTGTATTCTGGCTGCAGATACATGGAGCCTGCAGCACCATAACAAACAGCCACCAGCAAGAGGTGTGAGGAGCAAGTGGAAAATGCTTTCTGCCAGCTCTCAGCTGATGCCATGTGAAGAACTGTGGCAATTATACAAACATAGGAATAAATGATCAGTAAGAAAGGGCTCAGAATGGCAAAGACAGCCACCACAATGACTTGGATCTCCCTGGGGAAGGTGCTGCCGCAGAGCAGGTCCAGGAGAGGCTGAGTCTCACAGAAGAAGGGGTCAATGGCTGAGCCACACCAGGGTGAGCTGAACGTTGTGAGGGTGTGAACTAAGCCCACAGCAGTTCCACAGAGGTAACTTCCAGCCACCAGGCTCCTGCAGACCCTGCTGCTCATGAGAACTGTGTAATGCAAGGGGTGGCAAACGGCAAAATAACGATCAAGGGACATGGCAGCCAAGAGAAAACACTCAGCAACCCCGAAGAAAAGGAAGAAAAACATTTGCACTGCACATCTTGTCTTGGAAATACTTACTGTTCCCACCATCAGGTTCTCCAGAATAGTTGGGATGATGACTGACAAACAGCAGATATCCAAACAGGACAGCTGGGTGAGGAAGAAGTACATGGGGGTGTGAAGGGTATGGTCACTGTTTGTTATGACAACTATCACTGTGTTAGCCATCAAGGTGAGGACATAAAGAGATAATAAAACCACAAAGAACAAAGAGTGCAAATAAGAAATTTCAGAAAAACCCAGGAGTCTGAATTCACTCACTCCTCTGAGGTTCCCAAGGATCATCCTCTTTTGGTGCCTTGCAGGACTCTCTTCGTTTTAAGTGTTCAGTGGCAGATGAAGCTGCAAACAGCCAGGCAAATCTGCAATCAAAATGCAACTGCCTGCTTGAACAGACAAAAGGATGAGTAGAATTTAGAAACTAAACAGATTTTTGAAAAAGTCTTCTGAAGAAATCATAAAAGTTTCTAAAGAAAATAAAGCAGTCTTATGCATTTATTTCTGTCTCTCTTTTTGACTGATGCTTCTTTCATAGCATTGCCTTCAGAGTTTGTGTGCTGGTTTGAAAGCAAAACCAGTGAGACTCCCAGTCAGAGATACAATTTAATAGAAAAGAGGAAAAAAAAAAAAAAGGTAAAATAAAATAAATGGAACAACACAACCTGACACCCTTTTGGTCAGGGTGTTTGAAGAAGTCCAAAAGTAAGTCCTCTTGGAGTGGCAGATGTGGTTTTGTTGGAGTAGAGATGATCCTGAGAGAGAAGGTTCCAGTGATACTAAGAAGGGTCCAGTCTTCCTCCAGGAATCCAGTGGAACTAGATGAGATGTTCTTGTCAAAGCAGTGATTCCGTCTGGTAGCTCTTGTCTCCTCTGGGAGTCCAGTGGATAAAAGCTGCTTGTGATGTCTCAAACCCTGGATTATATCCAGGTGGGAATCCTTGGCTCCTCCCCCACAATGGGATGATCTCATTCTATGAGTCATGCAGTGGGTCCTTGATGGCCCATTAAACAGAGATAACTCCCGGAGGAAGTTATCTATGAGTCATGAGGCAAGGCATTGTTAGGCTCGTTAACAGAAGATAAGGAAAACACTGCCCCACCTTGGCTCCAACGGCTCATGGGGATAGAATACATACCCTGGGCACAATTTTACATTGTAACCCAGGACATAGTCCACCCCTTATTCTATCACCATCTACATCATACAGATAAATACATATACATACATATATACACAGAATTAAACCCTACACACTAATTTTAGTTCTCACTCAAAATTAAATCTCCTTGTGGTACACAACGGGTTTCTCTATCTTTTTGCATTACCCAGTGTTGCATCCCTCTGGGGAGATTTACCCCAGAGGGAGCCCCAAAGCTGTAACTGTGTCCCTACCTTTCCCTGCTATCTCTGACCAATTGGCCCAGTGCCAGTTATCTATCCTGGAACAGAGGGTCTACATAAACTCCTGTTCTTCCTGGTTCGTGCTCTTTGCCTCTTTGCCTCGTGCTCTTTTACCTCCTTGGCTCTCTCTTGCCCCTGGAATCCCTGCAAGAATAAAGCCTTGGAACAATCCTAGGTAAGGAGCCTCTTTGGGTCTCCTCCCCTTTCCTGATATAATCCTAGTCGAAAGCCCTCTAGAATCTGAGTTAGCAATCGGGGTATAGGAGGAGGGCGGAGGGACGGGGATAAAGTATCAACCCAGGTAATATATAGTATAACCAGGTAATATAAATTATAACCAGGTCCTTGAGCAAAAACAATCCCACGGATGGGTCTGCCTTTGCCTGAGGTGGGATTAATCCAAACAGTCCTTCCTAAAATCCCTTTCATGTGTACTACAGGGACTTTATCTCCATCCACTGTGTGCAAGGGTTCAGACTGGGCAGGACCAGCTAGATTGATGGAGCTTCGGGTGTTTACCATCCAGGTGGCTTTGGCTAAGTTTATGTCCCAATTCTTGAAGGTCCCTCCATCAAGTGCCTTCAGGGTAGTCTTTAATAGTCCATTGCACGGTTCAACTTTCCTGGCAGCTGGTGCATGATAAGGGATGTGGTATATCCATTCAATACCATGTTCTTTGGCCCAGGTGTTTATAAGGCCATTCTTAAAATGTGTCCCGTTGTCTGACTCGATTCTCTCCGGGGTGCTGTGTCTCCACAGGACTTGCTTTTCAAGGCCCCGGATGGTGTTCCGGGCAGTAGTATGAGGCACAGGATAGGTCTCCAGCCACCCAGTGGTTGCTTCTACCATGGTCAGCATGTAGCGCTTGCCTTGGCGGGTCTGGGGAAGGGTGATGTAGTCAATTTGCCAGGCTTCCCCATACCTGTACTTCAACCATCGTCCACCGTACCACAGAGGCTTCACCCGCTTGGCCTGTTTGATTGCAGCGCAGGTCTCACAGTCATGGATGACCTGTGAGATGCTGTCCATAGTAAGGTCCGCCCTTCGGTCACGGGCCCATCGGTATGTTGCATCTCTTCCCTTATGACCAGAGGCATCATGGGCCCAACGAGCTAGGAATAATTCTCCCTTGTGCTGCCAGTCTAGATCCACCTGTGATACTTTCACCTTGGCAGCTTTGTCTACCTGCTCATTGTTGCGATGCTCCTCATTAACCTGACTCTTGGGTACGTGTGCATCCACGTGTCGAACCTTCACGCTTAGCTTCTCTACTCGGGTGACAATGTCCTGCCAAATCTCAGCAGCCCAGATGGATTTCCCTCTGCGCTCCCAGTTGGCCTTTTTCCAGTGATTCAGCCATCCCCACAGGGCATTAGCTACCATCCATGAGTTGGTGTAGAGATAGAGCCTCGGCCACTTCTCTCATTCAGCAATATCCAAAACCAGCTGGACAGCTTTAAGCTCTGCCATCTGACTCGATCCACCTTGTCCCTCGGTAGCTTGTGCAACTCATTGTGTGGGGCTCCATACTGCAGCTTTCCATTTCCGGTCAGCGCCTATAATTCGGCAGGAGCCATCAGTGAAGAGGGCATATCGTTTTTCAGTCTCCGGTAGCTCATTATATGGTGGGGCCTCCTCAGCACGTGTCACTTGCTCCTCTTCTTCAGAGGTTAATCTGAAAGTCTCACCTTCAGGCCAGTTCGTTATAACTTCCAGAATCCCAGGGCAATCTGGGTTTCCAATACAGGTGCGCTGTGTAATGAGGGCAATCCATTTGCTCCAAGTAGTGTCGGTGGCATGATGTGTGGAAGGAACCTTTCCCTTGAACCGGCAGTCAGGGTGCCAGAAGCAGCTGCGTTTCAGTGCCAATTACTTCTGAAGCGGCTTGAACTCCTTCACAGGCAGCCAAGATTTCCTTTCTCTGTGGGAGTGTAGTTGGCTGCGGACCCTCTGTAACTTCAACTCCAGAATCCCAGCGGTTGACCCCGAGTCTCACCAGGCACCTTCTGCCAAAGGCTCCAGGACAGGCCATTGTTCCCGGCTGCTGAGTAGAGCACATTCTTCACATCTGGTCCTGTCCTTACTGGGCCAAGGACTACCACATGAGCGATCTCCTGCTTGATCTGGGCAAAGGCTTGCTGCTGTTCAGGGCCCCAGTGGACATCATTCTTCTTGGGGGTAACCAGGTAAAGAGGACTCACAATCTGGTTATACTCAGGAATGTGCATTCTCCAAAAGCCTATGGCACCTAGGAAAGCTTGTGTTTCCTTCTTGCTGGTTGGTGGAGACATTGCGGTGATCTTGTTGATTACTTCTGTGGGTATTTGGCGACGACCATCTTGCCACTTGACTCCCAGGAACTGGATTTCTCGAGCCGGTCCCTTAACCTTACTTCGCTTAATGGCAAAACCAGCTTTCAGTAAAATCTGGATAATCTTCTCTCTTTTCTTGAAAACTTCCACTTCTGCGTTCCCCCACACAATAACGTCATCAATATACTGGAGATGTTCAGGAGCCTCGCCTTTTTCCAATGCAGTCTGAATGAGTCCATGGCAGATTGTGGGACTGTACTTCCACCCCTGGGGCAGTCGGTTCCAGGTGTACTGCACGCCCCTCCAGGTGAAAGCAAACTGGGGCCTGCACTCCACTGCCAAAGGAATGGAGAAGAAGGCATTGGCAATGTCGATGGTCGCGTACCACTTTGCTGCCTTGGACTCCAGCTCGTACTGAAGCTCCAACATGTCTGGCACGGCAACGCTCAGTGGTGGCGTGACTTCATTCAGGCCATGGTAATCCAATGTCAGTCTCCATTCTCCACTGGGCTTACGCGCATGCCATATAGGGCTGTTGAAAGGTGAATGAGCCTTACTGACCACCCCTTGGCTCTCCAGTTTACGAATCATCTCATGGATCGGGGTCACAGAGTCTCTGTCAGTGCGGTATTGCCGACGGTGCACTGTTGCTGTGGCAATTGGTACCTGTTGTTCTTCAACTCTTAGCAGTCCCACAGCAGAAGGGTCATCTGAGAGACCAGGCAAGGTATTCAGTTGTTTGATCTCTTCCGTCTCTACAGCAGCTACTCCAAAAGCCCAACGATATCCTTTTGGGTCTCTGAAATATCCATTTTTGAGATAGTCTATGCCTCTGGGCCAGTCACGATGGGGTGTTTCTGGCACCCATTCCCAGTTAAACTCACTTTGGCCTCTACTACAGTCAGCTGCTGGGACCCTCCTGTCATCCCAGAAATAGAAATGGGTTCTGCTCCTACATACCCCAATGGCATCAGGGTACATTGGGACCCAGTGTCAACCAAAGCCGTATATTTTTGTGGGTCGGATGTGCCAGGCCATCGGATCCACACAGTCCAATAGATCCGATTGTCCCTTTCCTCTACCTGGCTAGAGGCTCTAAGCATTGGTTATTCCCTCCCTGAGTATACATACTAGAGGTTCCTTCAAGGGGATTCAACACAGCATTGGCAGCTTGGTTATAGGAGGTTGAGGCTACTTTCCTTTTTGTGGAACCCCCTTGGTGAGTGTTCCTCTCCTTGAGCTCACGCACCCATGCTGTCAGGACAGAAGTGGGTTTCCCATCCCACACTCTCATGTCTTCCCCATGGTCACGCAGATAAAACCACAGGTCAGCTCTTGGAGTGTACCCTCTCTCTCTAGCTGGGGGTCATTGGGCTCTAACTCTGGGGCCTGTGACTCGCACTGGTGCCACACTGGAACTGTTCATCCTCATCTCCTCCCTCACCCCCCTTATCTCCTCTTTGAGTTCTTTAACCACAGCAGAGATATGAGCCTGCATTGGGCCATTGATCATACTCTCATAATTCCTAAGCTTATTGGCAACAGACCCCACAGTCTCTCGGTTGTCCTCAGCATTAATTGCTGCAATGAAGGTGGTGTACTGAGATGGCCCCAGATTTGCCAGATTCCACAACATCTGCCCTGTGCATTTAACCTTGTCAGGGTCATTATCATGCTGTCCACTCCTCCCAAAAAGTACCTCCAGCACCGCCACTTCCCTCAGCTGTTGGATCCCTTCCTCCAGAGTTTTCCAGTGCATTCTATGGTGGTGCTCCTGCATTCTTTCTTTGTGGATAAATCTCTCTCTCACACTCATTAAAAAGCCGCTCCCAAAGGGAAAGGGGTCCTGGCTCTCTTACAAATACCTAATTTATACCTGAGTCCTGGGTCAAGGGTCCCAAATTCCTTGCCTCACCACTATCTAATTGCACATCAGTACCCATGAGATCCCAGACCCGAAGTAGCCAGGCTGGGTAAGCCTCACGTCCCCGCAGTACAACATCTTTTTGCAGATTACAGAGACTTTCATACGACAGGGACTTGGTGATGATCTGGACATGTGATTCTCCTGCAGGTTGTGAGGGCCCTCCTTTCTTATTCTTATTGTCTGGGTTTGCTGTTTTCACCTTAGATTTCTTTTTTTCCACAGGGGCAACTGCTGCTGGCTGTGACTGCCCCTGTGGTTCAGCTGGGACCTGGGCAGTTGTAATATCTGTGGGTTTCATTGCTGCACCATCAGACTCTTTTGTCAGGGCAGGGGGAGGGTTTCCCACCAGCTGGGGAAATGTACTCCCTCAGCATCTGGCCCATCTCATGCATCTCCTTCATCAGAGCCCCCACCCAAACTGGGTAGTTTATCTCTGAGGCAGGCTGTGAGGCAGGAGCGGGCTCTTGGACAGCATCCTTATTCTCTGGGGTACTTATTAAGGTGCTTACACAGGCCAATCTCCCCTTATCTCTGACTGCTAAATAGAATAGGCCGATAAGCAACACTAGCCACTGTATGATATTATTAGCATTCAGAGGAGATTTTAACCCTTCAAAAACTGGTGGGTAGACCCAAAGAGCTGGGTGAAGGGTTGGGAGAAAATTTCCCCAGATGCCATTTCCTCACAATAGGTACCATTGTTAACCCCAGAAACACAGACTTAGTGTATGATAGCCCTGAATCCATGTGCTTGCTTTCCAGAGGAAGTTAAAAATCCATGAATTCCTCACCTTATTAACCCACAAAACAAACTGGATGCCAGCCACAGTAGCCTTAGTTATAGGGCCCATGTTTAGATAAGAGCCTGCAAATGGCAGAAATACAGCCACGACCACGTGCCACCCAAAACAGGGAAAGCTAAACTACATGATTCTGACCAGTGGGCTTCTATCTACTACACAAGAACTGCTATACCTTTCTCTCAATGCCTTCATGGCATTGGGCGCCAAAATGTCTTGGTTTTGAAAGACAGGTATCTGCCAGGGAAAGCTGGGGTTTCCCTTAGAATGGAGAATGTAAACCCCTCACCCCCGCCAAATTATAATTTTGCAATCAAGGGCTCTCAGGCAAAGATTTTGGACTAGGAATTACAGTTCTTTACTAGGAATATTAACAATACAAATGTAGTAGAAAACAAAACCACCCAACTAAACCAGCAAACAAACAAACAACAATTTTGGAAAACCCTGACAGAGTCAGAGCTACAACCTGACACCCTGTTGGTCGGGGTGTTGGAAGCAGTCCAAAAGTGAGTCTTCCTGGAGTGGCAGATGTGGTTCTGTTGAAGTAGAGATGATCCTGTTGAAAAGGGTCCAGTGGGTGAGAAGAGTCCAGTCTTCCTCCAGTAATCGGGTAAAGCTAGATACCTCGCGTTCCTACATCTCAGTTTTATCCAGGTAGGAATGGTTGGCTCCCCCCACTTGGTGGAGCATCTCACAGTAGGACAATGGAATGTGGATGTACTGCTTTGTGGATGTACTGCTGTGGAGAGGAGAACAGCTTGGGGAGGAGAGCAGCTTGGGGAGTCTAAATGGCCCATTGTATAAAGAGATAAAAAACACTGCCCCACCTGGTTTTAACAGTGGGCCCATCATCAGAGGGCACCTGCCCCCCTTCTTCTGTTACAAGAGATAAACAAGAACATCTCCCCAGCGGCTTTTAACAGATGAAATAGAATACACATTTTTGGTTCCATAAGCCAAGACAATTTGCATGAGACTATTCCTTTTACTACCATTTTCATTACCTGCATCATTATTCATGTCACTCTAGAGCTTTTTTGTGACAAATCCATTTCAGAGGAAACCAAAATAACCAGGATGGGGTCACTCTGGAGTAGACAGGGAAAAGGGGGTGGGAGTGAGGAACCTGGGAGAGAGGCATTCATCCCAGAGAGACGAAGGGCAGGGGAGAAGCGACACAGACAGAGAGGTCTCCTGTTCCCAGAGGGAATTGCAATGACCTCCACAGAGGTGAGGACACCTCGGGAAGATGACAAACCTCAGTGGGGAAGAAGCCCCTGACCCCCCGATGCCCCGCCCTGGGTGTGCAGCAGAGCTGGTGATTGCAGCTGGGGAGGTGAGGGCTCCACTGCCAGCTGAGCGGGAACAGCCCCTTGCCATGGCTGAGGTTCAGAGGCACGGAATGCTCCCAATGCCAGTGGCTGAGGAGCCACAGGAGCTGCTGCTGGATGAGCCAGAAACCCAGAAGGAGCATTTCAGGCGCTGCAAGGACAGGTCATTTCTCTGCCTGCTGCCGCTGCTGCTGCTGCTCCCTTTGCTGCCCTCGAGAGTAGTTTCCGGCAGCTCTGCTCTCTCGGCGCTAGGACGTGCTTTCTGTCCTGCCTCACTCAGCACACACGCAGCTTGGTCTCGCCATGCACCTCACCTATCTCATCCTCACCGTCTGCCTGGGACAGCTCCTGGCTCTCCCCCAAGGCATCCCTCTATTTCTTCTCCCCAAGAAATTCTCAGCAGCCTTATCAGGATCACGTGAGGAAATATCAGAGAATAGAGGGAAAGGGCGGAGAAAAACCAGCAGAGAGCAGCAGCTTGCCAGGTTCAGAAGGAGCCCGAGTGCAGCCGAGTGCTGCCGGCAGCTGCCCGCTGCAGGTGTGTGCAGGGTGGATGTGTTTGCGCTGCCGTGTGGCTGGTGTGTGGGATGGGACACGGCTGTCTCTTGGCCCTGGCACTGCCCAAGCTCCTCCTTGTGCCGCTGGTTGTGCTGGTGCCGGGAGAGGCGGGGGCTGAGGCCGGGCGGGGCGGAGGTGGCGGCGGCGGCGGCGGAGAGGAGGCAGCCCGGGCGCAGCAGAGAGCCGGGACTGAGGGGGACAGCGCTGCTCGGCCGGCGGAGGAGCGGCGGGATGCGGCGGTGTCGGGGCGCGGCGCTGGCGGCGCTGACCGCGGGGCTGCTCGGTGCGCGGGGCTGGAGGGGCCAAGGGGCCGCTGCTGGGACTGGGCTGATCCCGTAGGTCCCTGGAGGCTGCCGTCCTGCCTGGCTTCTGCACTGACCTCTTACCGAGAACTGCTCTCCCGCTCTTCCTGCCCTCTTCTCCATCTCGTACTCCCGCAGACATCTACGGGTTCTATTCTATGTCTAACCCTGCACAAGCATTCCTTCTTTATAACTGACGTAGTCGGTCCGGCCCCCTTCTTACTTTTCTTTTTGACCTTTTGTGCTTTCTCCTACATCCTCCCCTTCTCCAGTGACCCCATTGATCCTCCTGTCCTCCAGGCAGGATGGTGTAGAAAGTAGAAGTAGAAGTTTGTTTTTTTGGCCCTCTGCCACTGGCTGTGGTCAGAGGCAAGGTGCAGCAGGAGCCATTTCTGGAGACCACCGAGGGCACCCGTATCAGCATCAAGTGCTCACACCCCAATATCCGAATGGGTGATTTCATCCATTTCTACCGTCAGCTCCCGGGACAAAGACCCCAACTCGTGGCTGTCACTGCTACAGCGTCCAAGTACGTGCGAGTCCCTGAAGGGCGTCTGGTGGTGTCGGAGGATCGGCGATGGAGCGCGCTGTGGCTGTGGCGGCCCCGGCGCGGGGACGCGGCCGTGTATTACTGCGCGCTGGGCCCACGGGCAGAGGAGCCGGGGCTGCGGCCGGGCACGAACCGCCGCGGGCGGGGCCGGGCGGGGCCGGGGGCACAGCGCCGGCCGCGGCCAGCAGGGGGCGCTGCCGCTCCGCCCTCACGCACCGAGCCCCGCTCGGCCCGGGCTGCGCCTCCAACATCGCCCGGGGCCCTCCGGCCACGGCTGCTGCTGCTGCTGCTCTCAGCCGCCTGGGCAAAGCAAAGAGCTGCTGCTCCTTGACACCGCCTGCGCTGCCAGCTGACAAAGCAGCGGCACTCTCGGCCACACAGGGGCTGATTCATGGAGAGCTGTCACCGCAGTGGGTCGTGGCATGAGAGGGATTTGCAGCGAGGCTTTCTGAGGGGACAAAGGAATCTCCATCTCTGTCCCACCAGAAATATCTCTGCCATGTTCTGGAAGTGGCACAAGAAGCACTATTCCCACATGGATGTGTAATCAAGTTGTAATTTGAATCCTATCTCAGGCTGGATTTCACTTCTCTACACTTTCTTCTCCTCATCCTCAGGTGTCCACAAACACCCTGGGATGTGCATTCGGCATCTTGCTGAAGTAGCAGAACATTCGGGAAGGAAAACAATAAATCTGTTGGAGTAGAGAAGCTTTTCACCTGAGGGCTCTGTCCCATCCACTGTCCACCTGAAATGTACTGGTCCCATTCCCTTCACATCAGGAACCTCTCAGGCACCCTGAAATCAGAGGCCAGGATTTGGCAATGCTGCAGGCGTTGGAGGGAGACACTTGAACGGCTGAGCTCCACATGAAGTTTCTCTCCAGACAATGCTCTAGAGACCCCATTTCCCTTTGGGGACAGGATCCTTTCAGCACCTTTAGGACCTCACTGACTTGAGCAAAGTTGTGCAGAGGCCACAGTCAGGGCATGTGAAAGGCGAGGGTGTCTGCTTCTCTAAGGCTCACATCAGGTGCATTTTCTTTTCTAAGGAAAGAAACAGGAAAAGGGACAGTGACCAACAAAGCAGACGATGACACCAATGTCAGCAGAAGGTGATAAGGGAGAGACTATTTCTCTGCCTGCTGCCGCCGCTGCTGCTCTCTTTGCTGCCCCCGAGAGTCGTTTCCGGCAGCTCTGCTCTCTCGGCGCTAGGACGTGCTTTCTGTCCCTGCCTCACTCAGCACACACGCAGCTTGGTCTCGCCATGCACCTCGCCTGTCTCATCCTCACCATCTGCCTGGGACAGCTCCTGGGTAAGTCCTGGCTCTTCCCCAAGGCATCCCTCTATTTCTTCTCCCCAAGAAATCCTCAGCAGCCTTATCAGGATCACGTGAGGAAATATCAGAGAATAGAGGAAAAGGGCTCAGAAAAACCAGCTCCTCTTTGTGTTTTTGCCAGTGTTTCCTGAAGAAGTTCTTCGATTTGTAAAGCAGAACGGAGAGAAGGTAGAGAAGCGAAATCTAAGAGCCTTTCTCTGTCTTTTCTCTCACTTGAAATTCAAATCCCTCTGCCTCTCTGCTCTAAACCTGTGTCTGTCACCTCAGGAGACATCAGCTGTCTCGGCAGTGCCATAACTCCTGTTTTGATGTAAATTCAAAGATCCCGTCAAATCTGCCCCAGGCTCCTAAAGTTCTCATTTCACTGACTTTAACAGGGTTCCCCGTTCTGCCTCCAGGCTGACACAGCTCTGCCACGGCTCCCAGTGATCCCTGGGCTGGCAACACAACCAGGGCTCCCTCTTTCCAAGCTCAGTTTGTGTGTACTCAGGGATGGAGGGGCCCTCAGAGGTGACAGGGATGGGGAAGCAGGATGAGCCTTTCTGCTGTACCTTGATGGGCTCCTCAGGCAGCTGGACGGGTGCTGGTTCCAGCACACAAAATTCAGGCATGAGAGGCTGTTCCCTGCTCCTTTCAGCATTAGGAGCAGGAGCAGAGACACAGCCCAGCTCTCCTTTGGGTGATTCAGAACAAAGAGCTCTGAACTCATGGCCCAAATCTCTAAGGACTCTTCTACAAAGCAGGGAGCTTTCTCCACCCGGTTTCTCCATGCACTTCGCTTTGCTTCCCATCGTCCATCCCTGTGGAGCTGCTCACCTTCACTTTCTTCCAGGCACCACGGGGCAGATCGTGGTCACCCAGGAAGATGGACCAGTCATGGTGAAGCAGGGACACACATTCCAGACCACCTGCAAATACCAGAGCAGTAACTTTTATGCCTTGCTTTGGTACCAGCTGCGGAATGGCCAAGCCCCACAGCTGCTCTCCTATCAAGCTGGGAGTGGCCCCAGGCCCAGCGGCCGTATCACCACGCACCTGAACACCACGGGGAAATCCAGTGTCCTGCAGCTGGAGCAAGTGGAGGTCTCTGACAGTGCCTTGTACCTCTGTGCTGTGCAAGACACCCTGGTGCAGGGAGCTTCCTGGGCTGGGCAACAACCCAGGGCAGGGAGGGGAGGTGTCAGTGCGAGGCTGAGGTTGGGCAGGGGACGCTGGGCTCAGCCCAGTGCTCACCAGAAGCTGCATCCCATGTGTGGACAATGGTCTGATGGTTTTGACTGCATCCAGCCTGACACTTCCCTTGGGAAAATATTTTATACTACTTTGACTCATCTCTGCACTGTGCAGTCTCTAAGTAAAGAAAAATTGCCCAGTGCCTGCCTGGGCCCTTGTCCTTGCACAATCCAGCCCTGCTGCTTTTGGCCCCACATGTCCTCAGCAGAGCCCAGGGCTGCTTCTGTGCTCCTGCCTTGGGAGCTCTTGGAGCAGCTCCGTTTGCACGGCCACAGGTGAAGCCCAGATTTGTGTGTGGCTCCACACGGCTGTGGCCCAGCCTGTGTCTGTGCGTGTGTGTCCCTCGTCGGGAGGGAATTCCCTGACTATTGCAGGGACACTGAGCACTGCTCTGGGCCTGAGCAGCAGAGAGCAGCAGCTTGCCAGGTTCAGAAGGAGCCCGAGTGCAGCCGAGTGCTGCCGGCAGCTGCCCGCTGCAGGTGTGTGCAGGGTGGATGTGTTTGCGCTGCGGTGTGGCTGGTGTGTGGGAAGGGACACCGCTGTCTCTTGGCCCTGGCACTGCCCAAGCTCCTCCTTGTGCCGCTGGTTGTGCTGGTGCCGGGAGAGGCGGGGGCTGAGGCCGGGCGGGGCGGAGGTGGCGGCGGCGGCGGCGGAGAGGAGGCGGCCCGGGCGCAGCAGAGAGCCGGGGCTGAGGGGGACAGCGCTGCTCGGCCGGCGGAGGAGCGGCGGGATGCGGCGGTGTCGGGGCGCGGCGCTGGCGGCGCTGGCCGCGGGGCTGCTCGGTGCGCGGGGCGTGGGCGGCCAAGGGGCCGCGGCAGGGACTGGGCTGATCCCGCAGGTCCCTGGAGGCTGCCGTCCTGCCTGGCTTCTGCACTGACCTCTTACCGAGAACTGCTCTCCCGTTCATCCTTCCCTCTTCTCCATCCCGTACTCCCGGAGAAATCTCCGAGTTCTGTTCTATGTCTAACCCTGCACAAGCATTCCTTCTTTATAACTGACGAAGTCAGTCTTGTCCCCTTCTTACTTTTTTTTGGTCTTTTTTTCCCTTTCCCCCAAATTGTCCCATTCTCCAGTATCTCTACCGTTTCCCCTGCCATTCATGCATTCATCCGTCCTCAAGTGATTAATGGATCAGTCCATTCCTGCAAATCCTGTCAACTTCTGGGAACTGTTTTACTCATCATCTCTCTGTGTTCCTTAAGGCATCTGCGGGCTTTGTTCAGGGGACTGGAAAGCAAAGCTGGGTAGAAAGTAGGAGCTGATGTTTGTTCTTTTTGTCTCTCTGGCAGTGGCTGTGGTCAGAGGCCAGGTGCAACAGGAGCCATTTCTGGAGACCACCGAGGGCACCCGTATCAGCATCAAGTGCTCACACCCCAATATCCGAATGGGCGATTTCATCCATTTCTACCGTCAGCTCCCGGGACAAAGACCCCAACTCGTGGCTGTCACTGCTACAGCGTCCAAGGACGTGCGAGTCCCTGAAGGGCGTCTGGTGGTGCCGGCAGATCGGCGATGGAGCGCGCTGTGGCTGTGGCGGCCCCGGCGCGGGGACGCGGCCGTGTATTACTGCGCGCTGGGCCCACGGGCAGAGGAGCCGGGGCTGCGGCCGGGCACGAACCGCCGCGGGCGGGGCCGGGCGGGGCCGGGGGCACAGCGCCGGCCGCGGCCAGCAGGGGGCGCTGCCGCTCCGCCCTCACGCACCGAGCCCCGCTCGGCCCGGGCTGCGCCTCCAACATCGCCCGGGGCCCTCCGGCCACGGCTGCTGCTGCTGCTCTCAGCCGCCTGGGCAAAGCAAAGAGCTGATGCTCCTTGACACCGCCTGCGCTGCCAGCTGACAAAGCAGCGCCACTCTCGGCCACACAGGGGCTGATTCATGGAGAGCTGTCGCCGCAGTGGGTCGTGGCATGAGAGGGATTTGCAGCGAGGCTTTCTGAGGGGACGAAGGGATCTCCATCTCTGTCCCTGCAGAAATGTCTCTGTTCCATTCTGCAAGGTGCAGAAGAAGCAGCATTCTCAGATGGATGTGTAGGGCAAGGGTACTTTGAAACCCACCTGCGGCTGGAATTCACTTCTCTACATTTTCTCCTCATCCTCAGGTGTCCACAAACACCCTGGGATGTGCATTCGGCATCTTGCTGAAGTAGCAGAACATTCGGGAAGGAAAACAATAAATCTGTTGGAGTAGAGAAGCTTTTCACCTGAGGCCTCTGTCCCATCCACTGTCCACCTGAAATGTACTGGTCCCATTCCCTTCACATCAGGAACCTCTCAGGCACCCTGAAATCAGAGGCCAGGATTTGGCAATGCTGCAGGCGTTGGAGGGAGACACTTGAACGGCTGAGCTCCACATGAAGTTTCTCTCCAGACAATGCACTAGAGACCCTATTTCCCTTTGGGGACAGGATCCTTTCAGCACCTTTAGGACCTCACTGACTTGAGCAAAGTTGTGCAGAGGCCACAGTCAGGGCATGTGAAAGGCGAGGGTGTCTGCTTCTCTAAGGCTCACATCAGGTGCATTTTCTTTTCTAAGGAAAGAAACAGGAAAAGGGACAGTGACCAACAAAGCAGACGATGACACCAATGTCAGCAGAAGGTGATAAGGGAGAGACTATTTCTCTGCCTGCTGCCGCCGCTGCTGCTCTCTTTGCTGCCCCCGAGAGTCGTTTCCGGCAGCTCTGCTCTCTCGGCGCTAGGACGTGCTTTCTGTCCCTGCCTCACTCAGCACACACGCAGCTTGGTCTCGCCATGCACCTTGCCTGTCTCATCCTCACCATCTGCCTGGGACAGCTCGTGGGTAAGTCCTGGCTTTCCCCCAAGGCATCCTTCTTCTTCTTCCTTTGCCCAGGAAATTCCCAACTGTCTTATGAGGATCATGTGAGGAAATATTAGTGCATAGAAGGAAAAGGCTTAGAAAAATCTACTTTTCCTTGTGGTTTTCAAGTGCTTGCTGAAGAAGCTCTATGATTTTTAAAGGAGAAGGGAGAGAAGAAAAACCTCAGAACCCTCTCTGTGTCTTTTCTCTCAACTTCAATGCATCTCCCTCTGCCTCTCTCTTCTCCTCCTTCTGCTGTCACCTCAGGAGATCTCAGCTGTCTCTGCAGTCCCGCATTCTCTCTATCTTCATGAAAATTTCCAGATTCACTGAATCCTGCCCCCAGTACCTCACTGTTTTTAATTCAGTATATTACCAGGGTGTCCCATTCTGCCTCCAGGCTAACACAGCTCTGCCACAGTGCCCAGTGTTCTCTGGGCTGGCAACACAACCAGGGCTCACTCTTTCCAAGAGCAGCACTGTGTGTACTCAGGGACTGAAGAGCCCTCAGAGGTGGCAGGGATGGGGGAGGAGGATGAGCCTTTCTGCTGTACATCAATGGGCTCCTCATTCTGCTTGAACACACAAAATTCACTGTTCCAGGTTATCAGAGAAGCAGAAGTAGGAATCAGGGATACAGCCCATCTCTTGTCAGGATCCTGATGCACTGAGATCTCTGAAATCTTGCCCCAAATCCCTATTGTCCCTACATGTGCACGTGGACTTCCCTGCAGGGCACAGAGCTTTCTTCAAGAGGGTTTTGCAACCTCTTCACTCGTTCTTCCTGGTGACATTAACTTTCTTCCAGGCACCACGGGGCAGATCGTGGTCACCCAGGAAGATGGACCAGTCATGGTGAAGCAAGGACACACCTTCCAGACCACCTGCAAATACCAGAGCAGTTATATCACTGCCTTGCTCTGGTACCAGCTGCGGAATGGCCAAGCCCCACAGCTGCTCTCCTATCAAGCAGGGAGTGGCCCCAGGCCCAGCGGCCGTATCACCACGCACCTGAACACCACGGGGAAATCCAGTGTCCTGCAGCTGGAGCAAGTGGAGGTCTCTGACAGTGCCTTGTACCTCTGTGCTGTGCAAGACACCCTGGTGCAGGGAGCTTCCTGGGCTGGGCAACAACCCAGGGCAGGGAGGGGAGGTGTCAGTGCGAGGCTGAGGTTGGGCAGGGGACGCTGGGCTCAGCCCAGTGCTCACCAGAAGTTGCATCCCATGTGTGGACAATGGTCTGATGGTTTTGACTGCATCCAGCCTGACACTTCCCTTGGGAAAATATTTTATACTACTTTGACTCATCTCTGCACTGTGCAGTCTCTAAGTAAAGAAAAATTGCCCTGTGCCTGCCTGGGATCTTGTCCTTGCACACCCCAGCCCGGCTGCTTTTGGCCCCACATGTCCTCAGCAGAGCCCAGGGCTGCTTCTGTGCTCCTGCCTTGGGAGCTCTTGGAGCAGCTCTGTTTGCACGGCCACAGGTGAAGCCCAGATTTGTGTGTGGCTCCACACGGCTGTGGCCCAGCCTGTGTCTGTGCGTGTGTGTCCCTCGTCGGGAGGGAATTCCCTGACTATTGCAGGGACACTGAGCACTGCTCTGGGCCTGAGCAGCAGAGAGCAGCAGCTTGCCAGGCTCAGAAGGAGCCCGAGTGCAGCCGAGTGCTGCCGGCAGCTGCCCGCTGCAGGTGTGTGCAGGGTGGATGTGTTTGCGCTGCCGTGTGGCTGGTGTGTGGGATGGGACACGGCTGTCTCTTGGCCCTGGCACGGCCCAAGCTCCTCCTTGTGCCGCTGGTTGTGCTGGTGCCGGGAGAGGCGGGGGCTGAGGCCGGGCGGGGCGGAGGTGGCGGCGGCGGCGGCGGAGAGGAGGCGGCCCGGGCGCAGCAGAGAGCTGGGACTGAGGGGGACAGCGCTGCTCGGCCGGCGGAGGAGCGGCGGGATGCGGCGGTGTCGGGGCGCGGCGCTGGCGGCGCTGGCCGCGGTGCTGCTCGGTGCGCGGGGCTGGGGAGGCCAAGGGGCCGCGGCAGGGACTGGGCTGATCCCGCAGGTCCCTGGACGATGCCGTCCTGCCTGGCTTCTGCACTGACCTCTTACCGAGAACTGCTCTCCCGCTCTTCCTGCCCTCTTCTCCATCCCGTACTCCCGGAGAAATCTCCGAGTTCTGTTCTATGTCTAACCCTGCACAAGCATTCCTTCTTTATAACTGACGAAGTCGGTCTTGCCCCCTTCTTACTTTTCATTTTTTTCTTTGCCCCTTCTCCCACGTCTGTCCATTCTCCAGTGACTCCATTTATCCTCCTGTCCTCCAGGCAGGACGGGGTAGAATGGAAGAGCTGAAGTTTCTTCTTTTTGTCTCTCTGGCAGTGGCAGTGGTCAGAGCCCAGGTACAGCAGGAGCCATTTCTGGAGACCACCGAGGGCAGCGGCATCAACATCAGATGCTCACACCCCCAAATCCAGACCTACGATTACATCCACTGGTTCCGTCAGCTCCCGAGCCGAGGTCCCGAATTCCTCGTGAGCGCTCTCAAAGGATTCAAGGATCTGCAGGACAGTGCGGGGCGTCTGGTGGTGTCGGAGGATCGGCGATGGAGCGCGCTGTGGCTGTGGCGGCCCCGGCGCGGGGACGCGGCCGTGTATTACTGCGCGCTGGGCCCACGGGCAGAGGAGCCGGGGCTGCGGCCGGGCACGAACCGCCGCGGGCGGGGCCGGGCGGGGCCGGGGGCACAGCGCCGGCCGCGGCCAGCAGGGGGCGCTGCCGCTCCGCCCTCACGCACCGAGCCCCGCTCGGCCCGGGCTGCGCCTCCAACATCGCCCGGGGCCCTCCGGCCACGGCTGCTGCTGCTGCTCTCAGCCGCCTGGGCAAAGCAAAGAGCTGATGCTCCTTGACACCGCCTGCGCTGCCAGCTGACAAAGCAGCGGCACTCTCGGCCACACAGGGGCTGATTCATGGAGAGCTGTCGCCGCAGTGGGTCGTGGCATGAGAGGGATTTGCAGCGAGGCTTTCTGAGGGGACAAAGGAATCTCTATCTCTGTCCCTGCAGAAATGTCTCTGCCATGTTCTGGAAGTGGCACAAGAAGCACTATTCTTACATGAATTTGTGAGGAACTTGTAATTTGAATCCCACCTGCGGCTGAAATTCACTTCTCTCCATTTTGTTCTAATACTCAGGTTTCCCCAAAGACACATGGATCTCTACTCAGCACCTTTTTGAAGTAACGCAAATGTAGAACGGAAAACAATAAATCTGTTGGAGTAGAAAAGCTTTTCACCTGAGGCCTCTGTCCCATCCACCTTCCATCTGAAACTGACTGGTCCCTTTCCCTTCACATCAGGAACCTCTCAGGCACCATGAAATGCATAGGCCACGATTTAGCAATGCTGTGGGAGTTGGAGGGAGACACTTGAAAGGCTGAGCTCCGCATGAAGTTTCCCTCCAGACAATTGCTCGAGAGACCCCATTTTGTTTGGGGACAGGAGCCTTTCAGCACTTTCAGGATCTCACTGACTTGAGCAAAGTTGAGCAGAGGCCACAGTCAGGGCATGTGAAAGGCAAGAGTGTCTGCTTTTCTAAGGCTCACATCAGGTGCATTTTCTTTTCTAAGGGAAGAACCAGGAAAAGGGAGAGTGACCAACAAAGCACACAATGACACCAATGTCACCAGAAGGTGATCAGGGAGAGACGATTTCTCTGCTACTGCCGCCGCTGCTGCTGCTCCCTTTGCTGCCCCCGAGAGTCGTTTCCGGCAGCTCTGCTCTCTCGGCGCTAGGACGTGCTTTCTGTCCCTGCCTCACTCAGCACACACGCAGCTTGGTCTCGCCATGCACCTTGCCTGTCTCATCCTCACCGCCTGCCTGGGACAGCTCCTGGGTAAGTCCTGGCTCTTCCCCAAGGCATCCCTCTCTTTCTTCTCCCCAGGAAATCCTCAGCAGCCTTATCAGGATCAGGTAAGGAAATATCACTGAATATAGGGAAAAGGCTATAGGAGAAAAATCAGCTCCTCTTTATGGGTTTGGAAGGGTTTGCTGAAGAATTTCTTCGATTGGTAAAGGAGAAGGGAAGAGAGAGAACAGACATCTCAGAGCCTTTCTGTGTTTTTTCTCTCACCTTCAGTGCATCTCCCTCTGCATCTCTCTTCTCCTCCTCCTGCAGTCACCTCAGGAGATCTCAGCTGTCTCTGTAGTGAGATATTGCTCCTGTTTTAATGTAAATACCCAGATGCGCTCAAACCTGCTCTATGGACCTCAAAGTTCTGATTTCACTGACATTTGCAGGACATCCCATTGTGCCCCCAAGCTGACACAGCTCTGCCACGGCTCCCAGTGATCCCTGGGCTGGCAACACAACCAGGGCTCCCTCTTTCCAAGCTCAGTTTGTGTGTACTCAGGGATGGAGGGGCCCTCAGAGGTGACAGGGATGGGGAAGCAGGATGAGCCTTTCTGCTGTACCTTGATGGGCTCCTCAGGCAGCTGGACGATGCTGGTTCCAGCACACAAAGTTCAGGCATGACAGGCTGTTCCCTGCTCCTTTAAGCATTAGGAGCAGGAGCAGAGACACAGCCCAGCTCTCCTTTGGGTGATGCAGAGCAAAGAGCTCTGAACTCATGGCCCAAATCTCTCAGGACTCTTCTACAAAGCAGGGAGCTTTCTCCACACAGGTTCTTCATGCACTTTGCTTTGCTTCCCATAGTCCTTCCCTGTGGAGCTGCTCACCTTCACTTTCTTCCAGGCACCACGGGGCAGATCGTGGTCACCCAGGAAGATGGACCAGTCATGGTGAAGCAGGGACACACCTTCCAGACCACCTGCAAATACCAGAGCAGTAACTTTTATGCCTTGCTTTGGTACCAGCTGCGGAATGGCCAAGCCCCACAGCTGCTCTCCTATCAAGCTGGGAGTGGCCCCAGGCCCAGCGGCCGTATCACCACGCACCTGAACACCACGGGGAAATCCAGTGTCCTGCAGCTGGAGCAAGTGGAGGTCTCTGACAGTGCCTTGTACCTCTGTGCTGTGCAAGACACCCTGGTGCAGGGAGCTTCCTGGGCTGGGCAACAACCCAGGGCAGGGAGGGGAGGTGTCAGTGCGAGGCTGAGGTTGGGCAGGGGACCCTGGGCTCAGCCCAGTGCTCACCAGAAGTTGCATCCCATGTGTGGACAATGGTCTGATGGTTTTGACTGCGTCCAGCCTGACACTTCCCTTGGGAAAATATTTTATACTACTTTGACTCATCTCTGCACTGTGCAGTCTCTAAGTAAAGAAAAATTGCCCTGTGCCTGCCTGGGATCTTGTCCTTGCACACCCCAGCCCGGCTGCTTTTGGCCCCACATGTCCTCAGCAGAGCCCAGGGCTGCTTCTGTGCTCCTGCCTTGGGAGCTCTTGGAGCAGCTCTGTTTGCACGGCCACAGGTGAAGCCCAGATTTGTGTGTGGCTCCACACGGCTGTGGCCCAGCCTGTGTCTGTGCGTGTGTGTCCCTCGTCGGGAGGGAATTCCCTGACTATTGCAGGGACACTGAGCACTGCTCTGGGCCTGAGCAGCAGAGAGCAGCAGCTTGCCAGGCTCAGAAGGAGCCCGAGTGCAGCCGAGTGCTGCCGGCAGCTGCCCGCTGCAGGTGTGTGCAGGGTGGATGTGTTTGCGCTGCGGTGTGGCTGGTGTGTGGGAAGGGACACGGCTGTCTCTTGGCCCTGGCACGGCCCAAGCTCCTCCTTGTGCCGCCGGTTGTGCTGGTGCCGGGAGAGGCGGGGGCTGAGGCCGGGCGGGGCGGAGGTGGCGGCGGCGGCGGCGGAGAGGAGGCGGCCCGGGCGCAGCAGAGAGCCGGGGCTGAGGGGGACAGCGCTGCTCGGCCGGCGGAGGAGCGGCGGGATGCGGCGGTGTCGGGGCGCGGCGCCGGCGGCGCTGGCCGCGGTGCTGCTCGGTGCGTTGCGCTGCCGGCACCGGGGGCGTCCGGCTCAGCGGGCTCTGGGAGACCGACCAGGATTCATCTCTTACCCTCCTGTTCCTTTTCCGTTCTTATTTATCGTTTGTCCCCTCCTCTGTCATCATACTTTCTTCTCTCAGTCAAGTCATTGATTCTAAGATTACCTTTTTTATTCAATGTCTGTATCCATCCGTCCGTCCATCCATCCATCCATCCATCCATCCATCCATTCCCCTCAGCCCGTCTAATTTTGTCATTCCCTTCTGTTTTTTCCTCAAAACACACTCAAAGATTCTTGTCTCCAGCCAAACACTGCCTGAGAAATTTTCCCTCCATAGTGTATTTTCAAAACCTAACCCAGTTTGCTCTGATCTGTCTTCCTTCCTTGTCGCCCTCGAGGGCACTTTCTGTAAAAGAAAACTGATTGTTCTTTTCTCCACGGCAGTGGCTGTGGTCAGAGGCCAGGTACAGCAGGAGCCGTCACTGGAGACCACCGAGGGCAGCGGCATCAACATCAGCTGCTCTCATCCCCAAATCCAGACCAACGAGTTGATCTACTGGTACCGTCAGCTCCCGGGCCGAGGTCCCGAATTCCTCGTGAGCGCTCTCAAAGGATTCAAGGATCTGCAGGACAGTGCGGGGCGTCTGGTGGTGTCGGAGGATCGGCGATGGAGCGCGCTGTGGCTGTGGCGGCCCCGGCGCGGGGACGCGGCCGTGTATTACTGCGCGCTGGGCCCACGGGCAGAGGAGCCGGGGCTGCGGCCGGGCACGAACCGCCGCAGGCGGGGCCGGGCGGGGCCGGGGGCACAGCGCCGGCCGCGGCCAGCAGGGGGCGCTGCCGCTCCGCCCTCACGCACCGAGCCCCGCTCGGCCCGGGCTGCGCCTCCAACATCGCCCGGGGCCCTCCGGCCACGGCTGCTGCTGCTGCTCTCAGCCGCCTGGGCAAAGCAAAGAGCTGCTGCTCCTTGACACCGCCTGCGCTGCCAGCTGACAAAGCAGCGGCACTCTCGGCCACACAGGGGCTGATTCATGGAGAGCTGTCGCCGCAGTGGGTCGTGGCATGAGAGGGATTTGCAGCGAGGCTTTCTGAGGGGACAAAGGAATCTCTATCTCTGTCCCTGCAGAAATGTCTCTGCCATGTTCTGGAAGTGGCACAAGAAGCACTATTCTTACATGAATTTGTGAGGAACTTGTAATTTGAATCCCACCTGCGGCTGAAATTCACTTCTCTCCATTTTGTTCTAATACTCAGGTTTCCCCAAAGACACATGGATCTCTACTCAGCACCTTTTTGAAGTAACGCAAATGTAGAACGGAAAACAATAAATCTGTTGGAGTAGAAAAGCTTTTCACCTGAGGCCTCTGTCCCATCCACCTTCCATCTGAAACTGACTGGTCCCTTTCCCTTCACATCAGGAACCTCTCAGGCACCCTGAAATCAGAGGCCAGGATTTGGCAATGCTGCAGGCGTTGGAGGGAGACACTTGAACGGCTGAGCTCCACATGAAGTTTCTCTCCAGACAATGCTCTAGAGACCCCATTTCCCTTTGGGGACAGGATCCTTTCAGCACCTTTAGGACCTCACTGACTTGAGCAAAGTTGTGCAGAGGCCACAGTCAGGGCATGTGAAAGGCGAGGGTGTCTGCTTCTCTAAGGCTCACATCAGGTGCATTTTCTTTTCTAAGGGAAGAACCAGGAAAAGGGAGAGTGACCAACAAAGCACACAATGACACCAATGTCACCAGAAGGTGATCAGGGAGAGACGATTTCTCTGCTACTGCCGCCGCTGCTGCTGCTCCCTTTGCTGCCCCCGAGAGTCGTTTCCGGCAGCTCTGCTCTCTCGGCGCTAGGACGTGCTTTCTGTCCCTGCCTCACTCAGCACACACGCAGCTTGGTCTCGCCATGCACCTTGCCTGTCTCATCTTCACCGCCTGCCTGGGACAGCTCCTGGGTAAGTCCTGGCTCTTCCCCAAGGCATCCCTCTCTTTCTTCTCCCCAGGAAATCCTCAGCAGCCTTATCAGGATCAGGTAAGGAAATATCACTGAATATAGGGAAAAGGCTATAGGAGAAAAATCAGCTCCTCTTTATGGGTTTGGAAGGGTTTGCTGAAGAATTTCTTCGATTGGTAAAGGAGAAGGGAAGAGAGAGAACAGACATTTCAGAGCCTTTCTGTGTTTTTTCTCTCACCTTCAGTGCATCTCCCTCTGCATCTCTCTTCTCCTCCTCCTGCAGTCACCTCAGGAGATCTCAGCTGTCTCTGTAGTGAGATATTGCTCCTGTTTTAATGTAAATACCCAGATGCGCTCAAACCTGCTCTATGGACCTCAAAGTTCTGATTTCACTGACATTTGCAGGACATCCCATTGTGCCCCCAAGCTGACACAGCTCTGCCACGGCTCCCAGTGATCCCTGGGCTGGCAACACAACCAGGGCTCCCTCTTTCCAAGCTCAGTTTGTGTGTACTCAGGGATGGAGGGGCCCTCAGAGGTGACAGGGATGGGGAAGCAGGATGAGCCTTTCTGCTGTACCTTGATGGGCTCCTCAGGCAGCTGGACGATGCTGGTTCCAGCACACAAAGTTCAGGCATGACAGGCTGTTCCCTGCTCCTTTAAGCATTAGGAGCAGGAGCAGAGACACAGCCCAGCTCTCCTTTGGGTGATGCAGAGCAAAGAGCTCTGAACTCATGGCCCAAATCTCTCAGGACTCTTCTACAAAGCAGGGAGCTTTCTCCACACAGGTTCTTCATGCACTTTGCTTTGCTTCCCATAGTCTTTCCCTGTGGAGCTGCTCACCTTCACTTTCTTCCAGGCACCACGGGGCAGATCGTGGTCACCCAGGAAGATGGACCAGTCATGGTGAAGCAGGGACACACCTTCCAGACCACCTGCAAATACCAGAGCAGTAACTTTTATGCCTTGCTTTGGTACCAGCTGCGGAATGGCCAAGCCCCACAGCTGCTCTCCTATCAAGCTGGGAGTGGCCCCAGGCCCAGCGGCCGTATCACCACGCACCTGAACACCACGGGGAAATCCAGTGTCCTGCAGCTGGAGCAAGTGGAGGTCTCTGACAGTGCCTTGTACCTCTGTGCTGTGCAAGACACCCTGGTGCAGGGAGCTTCCTGGGCTGGGCAACAACCCAGGGCAGGGAGGGGAGGTGTCAGTGCGAGGCTGAGGTTGGGCAGGGGACGCTGGGCTCAGCCCAGTGCTCACCAGAAGTTGCATCCCATGTGTGGACAATGGTCTGATGGTTTTGACTGTGTCCAGCCTGACACTTCCCTTGGGAAAATATTTTATACTACTTTGACTCATCTCTGCACTGTGCAGTCTCTAAGTAAAGAAAAATTGCCCTGTGCCTGCCTGGGATCTTGTCCTTGCACACCCCAGTCCGGCTGCTTTTGGCCCCACATGTCCTCAGCAGAGCCCAGGGCTGCTTCTGTGCTCCTGCCTTGGGAGCTCTTGGAGCAGCTCCGTTTGCACGGCCACAGGTGAAGCCCAGATTTGTGTGTGGCTCCACACGGCTGTGGCCCAGCCTGTGTCTGTGCGTGTGTGTCCCTCGTCGGGAGGGAATTCCCTGACTATTGCAGGGACACTGAGCACTGCTCTGGGCCTGAGCAGCAGAGAGCAGCAGCTTGCCAGGCTCAGAAGGAGCCCGAGTGCAGCCGAGTGCTGCCGGCAGCTGCCCGCTGCAGGTGTGTGCAGGGTGGATGTGTTTGCGCTGCGGTGTGGCTGGTGTGTGGGAAGGGACACGGCTGTCTCTTGGCCCTGGCACGGCCCAAGCTCCTCCTTGTGCCGCCGGTTGTGCTGGTGCCGGGAGAGGCGGGGGCTGAGGCCGGGCGGGGCGGAGGTGGCGGCGGCGGCGGCGGAGAGGAGGCGGCCCGGGCGCAGCAGAGAGCCGGGGCTGAGGGGGACAGCGCTGCTCGGCCGGCGGAGGAGCGGCGGGATGCGGCGGTGTCGGGGCGCGGCGCTGGCGGCGCTGGCCGCGGTGCTGCTCGGTGCGTTGCGCTGCCGGCACCGGGGGCGTCCGGCTCAGCGGGCTCTGGGAGACCGACCAGGATTCATCTCTTACCCTCCTGTTCCTTTTCCGTTCTTATTTATCGTTTGTCCCCTCCTCTGTCATCATACTTTCTTCTCTCAGTCAAGTCATTGATTCTAAGATTACCTTTTTTATTCAATGTCTGTATCCATCCGTCCGTCCATCCATCCATCCATCCATCCATCCATCCATTCCCCTCAGCCCGTCTAATTTTGTCATTCCCTTCTGTTTTTTCCTCAAAACACACTCAAAGATTCTTGTCTCCAGCCAAACACTGCCTGAGAAATTTTCCCTCCATAGTGTATTTTCAAAACCTAACCCAGTTTGCTCTGATCTGTCTTCCTTCCTTGTCGCCCTCGAGGGCACTTTCTGTAAAAGAAAACTGATTGTTCTTTTCTCCACGGCAGTGGCTGTGGTCAGAGGCCAGGTACAGCAGGAGCCGTCACTGGAGACCACCGAGGGCAGCGGCATCAACATCAGCTGCTCTCATCCCCAAATCCAGACCAACGAGTTGATCTACTGGTACCGTCAGCTCCCGGGCCGAGGTCCCGAATTCCTCGTGAGCGCTCTCAAAGGATTCAAGGATCTGCAGGACAGTGCGGGGCGTCTGGTGGTGTCGGAGGATCGGCGATGGAGCGCGCTGTGGCTGTGGCGGCCCCGGCGCGGGGACGCGGCCGTGTATTACTGCGCGCTGGGCCCACGGGCAGAGGAGCCGGGGCTGCGGCCGGGCACGAACCGCCGCGGGCGGGGCCGGGCGGGGCCGGGGGCACAGCGCCGGCCGCGGCCAGCAGGGGGCGCTGCCGCTCCGCCCTCACGCACCGAGCCCCGCTCGGCCCGGGCTGCGCCTCCAACATCGCCCGGGGCCCTCCGGCCACGGCTGCTGCTGCTGCTCTCAGCCGCCTGGGCAAAGCAAAGAGCTGCTGCTCCTTGACACCGCCTGCGCTGCCAGCTGACAAAGCAGCGGCACTCTCGGCCACACAGGGGCTGATTCATGGAGAGCTGTCGCCGCAGTGGGTCGTGGCATGAGAGGGATTTGCAGCGAGGCTTTCTGAGGGGACAAAGGAATCTCTATCTCTGTCCCTGCAGAAATGTCTCTGCCATGTTCTGGAAGTGGCACAAGAAGCACTATTCTTACATGAATTTGTGAGGAACTTGTAATTTGAATCCCACCTGCGGCTGAAATTCACTTCTCTCCATTTTGTTCTAATACTCAGGTTTCCCCAAAGACACATGGATCTCTACTCAGCACCTTTTTGAAGTAACGCAAATGTAGAACGGAAAACAATAAATCTGTTGGAGTAGAAAAGCTTTTCACCTGAGGCCTCTGTCCCATCCACCTTCCATCTGAAACTGACTGGTCCCTTTCCCTTCACATCAGGAACCTCTCAGGCACCCTGAAATCAGAGGCCAGGATTTGGCAATGCTGCAGGCGTTGGAGGGAGACACTTGAACGGCTGAGCTCCACATGAAGTTTCTCTCCAGACAATGCTCTAGAGACCCCATTTCCCTTTGGGGACAGGATCCTTTCAGCACCTTTAGGACCTCACTGACTTGAGCAAAGTTGTGCAGAGGCCACAGTCAGGGCATGTGAAAGGCGAGGGTGTCTGCTTTTCTAAGGCTCACATCAGGTGCATTTTCTTTTCTAAGGAAAGAAACAGGAAAAGGGACAGTGACCAACAAAGCAGACGATGACACCAATGTCAGCAGAAGGTGATAAGGGAGAGACGATTTCTCTGCCTGCTGCCGCCGCTGCTGCTCTCTTTGCTGCCCCCGAGAGTCGTTTCCGGCAGCTCTGCTCTCTCGGCGCTAGGACGTGCTTTCTGTCCCTGCCTCACTCAGCACACACGCAGCTTGGTCTCGCCATGCACCTCGCCTGTCTCATCCTCACCATCTGCCTGGGACAGCTCCTGGGTAAGTCCTGGCTCTTCCCCAAGGCATCCCTCTATTTCTTCTCCCCAAGAAATCCTCAGCAGCCTTATCAGGATCACGTGAGGAAATATCAGAGAATAGAGGAAAAGGGCTCAGAAAAACCAGCTCCTCTTTGTGTTTTTGCCAGTGTTTCCTGAAGAAGTTCTTCGATTTGTAAAGCAGAACGGAGAGAAGGTAGAGAAGCGAAATCTAAGAGCCTTTCTCTGTCTTTTCTCTCACTTGAAATTCAAATCCCTCTGCCTCTCTGCTCTAAACCTGTGTCTGTCACCTCAGGAGACATCAGCTCTCTCGGCAGTGCCATAACTCCTGTTTTGATGTAAATTCAAAGATCCCGTCAAATCTGCCCCAGGCTCCTAAAGTTCTCATTTCACTGACTTTAACAGGGTTCCCCGTTCTGCCTCCAGGCTGACACAGCTCTGCCACGGCTCCCAGTGATCCCTGGGCTGGCAACACAACCAGGGCTCCCTCTTTCCAAGCTCAGTTTGTGTGTACTCAGGGATGGAGGGGCCCTCAGAGGTGACAGGGATGGGGAAGCAGGATGAGCCTTTCTGCTGTACCTTGATGGGCTCCTCAGGCAGCTGGACGGGTGCTGGTTCCAGCACACAAAATTCAGGCATGAGAGGCTGTTCCCTGCTCCTTTCAGCATTAGGAGCAGGAGCAGAGACACAGCCCAGCTCTCCTTTGGGTGATTCAGAACAAAGAGCTCTGAACTCATGGCCCAAATCTCTAAGGACTCTTCTACAAAGCAGGGAGCTTTCTCCACCCGGTTTCTCCATGCACTTCGCTTTGCTTCCCATCGTCCATCCCTGTGGAGCTGCTCACCTTCACTTTCTTCCAGGCACCACGGGGCAGATCGTGGTCACCCAGGAAGATGGACCAGTCATGGTGAAGCAGGGACACACATTCCAGACCACCTGCAAATACCAGAGCAGTAACTTTTATGCCTTGCTTTGGTACCAGCTGCGGAATGGCCAAGCCCCACAGCTGCTCTCCTATCAAGCTGGGAGTGGCCCCAGGCCCAGCGGCCGTATCACCACGCACCTGAACACCACGGGGAAATCCAGTGTCCTGCAGCTGGAGCAAGTGGAGGTCTCTGACAGTGCCTTGTACCTCTGTGCTGTGCAAGACACCCTGGTGCAGGGAGCTTCCTGGGCTGGGCAACAACCCAGGGCAGGGAGGGGAGGTGTCAGTGCGAGGCTGAGGTTGGGCAGGGGACCCTGGGCTCAGCCCAGTGCTCACCAGAAGCTGCATCCCATGTGTGGACAATGGTCTGATGGTTTTGACTGCATCCAGCCTGACACTTCCCTTGGGAAAATATTTTATACTACTTTGACTCATCTCTGCACTGTGCAGTCTCTAAGTAAAGAAAAATTGCCCAGTGCCTGCCTGGGCCCTTGTCCTTGCACAATCCAGCCCTGCTGCTTTTGGCCCCACATGTCCTCAGCAGAGCCCAGGGCTGCTTCTGTGCTCCTGCCTTGGGAGCTCTTGGAGCAGCTCCGTTTGCACGGCCACAGGTGAAGCCCAGATTTGTGTGTGGCTCCACACGGCTGTGGCCCAGCCTGTGTCTGTGCGTGTGTGTCCCTCGTCGGGAGGGAATTCCCTGACTATTGCAGGGACACTGAGCACTGCTCTGGGCCTGAGCAGCAGAGAGCAGCAGCTTGCCAGGTTCAGAAGGAGCCCGAGTGCAGCCGAGTGCTGCCGGCAGCTGCCCGCTGCAGGTGTGTGCAGGGTGGATGTGTTTGCGCTGCCGTGTGGCTGGTGTGTGGGATAGGACACGGCTGTCTCTTGGCCCTGGCACTGCCCAAGCTCCTCCTTGTGCCGCTGGTTGTGCTGGTGCCGGGAGAGGCGGGGGCTGAGGCCGGGCGGGGCGGAGGTGGCGGCGGCGGCGGCGGAGAGGAGGCAGCCCGGGCGCAGCAGAGAGCCGGGACTGAGGGGGACAGCGCTGCTCGGCCGGCGGAGGAGCGGCGGGATGCGGCGGTGTCGGGGCGCGGCGCTGGCGGCGCTGACCGCGGGGCTGCTCGGTGCGCGGGGCGTGGGCGGCCAAGGGGCCGCGGCAGGGACTGGGCTGATCCCGCAGGTCCCTGGAGGCTGCCGTCCTGCCTGGCTTCTGCACTGACCTCTTACCGAGAACTGCTCTCCCGTTCATCCTTCCCTCTTCTCCATCCCGTACTCCCGGAGAAATCTCCGAGTTCTGTTCTATGTCTAACCCTGCACAAGCATTCCTTCTTTATAACTGACGAAGTCAGTCTTGTCCCCTTCTTACTTTTTTTTGGTCTTTTTTTCCCTTTCCCCCAAATTGTCCCATTCTCCAGTATCTCTACCGTTTCCCCTGCCATTCATGCATTCATCCGTCCTCAAGTGATTAATGGATCAGTCCATTCCTGCAAATCCTGTCAACTTCTGGGAACTGTTTTACTCATCATCTCTCTGTGTTCCTTAAGGCATCTGCGGGCTTTGTTCAGGGGACTGGAAAGCAAAGCTGGGTAGAAAGTAGGAGCTGATGTTTGTTCTTTTTGTCTCTCTGGCAGTGGCTGTGGTCAGAGGCCAGGTGCAACAGGAGCCATTTCTGGAGACCACCGAGGGCACCCGTATCAGCATCAAGTGCTCACACCCCAATATCCGAATGGGCGATTTCATCCATTTCTACCGTCAGCTCCCGGGACAAAGACCCCAACTCGTGGCTGTCACTGCTACAGCGTCCAAGGACGTGCGAGTCCCTGAAGGGCGTCTGGTGGTGCCGGCAGATCGGCGATGGAGCGCGCTGTGGCTGTGGCGGCCCCGGCGCGGGGACGCGGCCGTGTATTACTGCGCGCTGGGCCCACGGGCAGAGGAGCCGGGGCTGCGGCCGGGCACGAACCGCCGCGGGCGGGGCCGGGCGGGGCCGGGGGCACAGCGCCGGCCGCGGCCAGCAGGGGGCGCTGCCGCTCCGCCCTCACGCACCGAGCCCCGCTCGGCCCGGGCTGCGCCTCCAACATCGCCCGGGGCCCTCCGGCCACGGCTGCTGCTGCTGCTCTCAGCCGCCTGGGCAAAGCAAAGAGCTGATGCTCCTTGACACCGCCTGCGCTGCCAGCTGACAAAGCAGCGCCACTCTCGGCCACACAGGGGCTGATTCATGGAGAGCTGTCGCCGCAGTGGGTCGTGGCATGAGAGGGATTTGCAGCGAGGCTTTCTGAGGGGACGAAGGGATCTCCATCTCTGTCCCTGCAGAAATGTCTCTGTTCCATTCTGCAAGGTGCAGAAGAAGCAGCATTCTCAGATGGATGTGTAGGGCAAGGGTACTTTGAAACCCACCTGCGGCTGGAATTCACTTCTCTACATTTTCTCCTCATCCTCAGGTGTCCACAAACACCCTGGGATGTGCATTCGGCATCTTGCTGAAGTAGCAGAACATTCGGGAAGGAAAACAATAAATCTGTTGGAGTAGAGAAGCTTTTCACCTGAGGGCTCTGTCCCATCCACTGTCCACCTGAAATGTACTGGTCCCATTCCCTTCACATCAGGAACCTCTCAGGCACCCTGAAATCAGAGGCCAGGATTTGGCAATGCTGCAGGCGTTGGAGGGAGACACTTGAACGGCTGAGCTCCACATGAAGTTTCTCTCCAGACAATGCACTAGAGACCCTATTTCCCTTTGGGGACAGGATCCTTTCAGCACCTTTAGGACCTCACTGACTTGAGCAAAGTTGTGCAGAGGCCACAGTCAGGGCATGTGAAAGGCGAGGGTGTCTGCTTCTCTAAGGCTCACATCAGGTGCATTTTCTTTTCTAAGGAAAGAAACAGGAAAAGGGACAGTGACCAACAAAGCAGACGATGACACCAATGTCAGCAGAAGGTGATAAGGGAGAGACTATTTCTCTGCCTGCTGCCGCCGCTGCTGCTCTCTTTGCTGCCCCCGAGAGTCGTTTCCGGCAGCTCTGCTCTCTCGGCGCTAGGACGTGCTTTCTGTCCCTGCCTCACTCAGCACACACGCAGCTTGGTCTCGCCATGCACCTTGCCTGTCTCATCCTCACCATCTGCCTGGGACAGCTCCTGGGTAAGTCCTGGCTTTCCCCCAAGGCATCCTTCTTCTTCTTCCTTTGCCCAGGAAATTCCCAACTGTCTTATGAGGATCATGTGAGGAAATATTAGTGCATAGAAGGAAAAGGCTTAGAAAAATCTACTTTTCCTTGTGGTTTTCAAGTGCTTGCTGAAGAAGCTCTATGATTTTTAAAGGAGAAGGGAGAGAAGAAAAACCTCAGAACCCTCTCTGTGTCTTTTCTCTCAACTTCAATGCATCTCCCTCTGCCTCTCTCTTCTCCTCCTTCTGCTGTCACCTCAGGAGATCTCAGCTGTCTCTGCAGTCCCGCATTCTCTCTATCTTCATGAAAATTTCCAGATTCACTGAATCCTGCCCCCAGTACCTCACTGTTTTTAATTCAGTATATTACCAGGGTGTCCCATTCTGCCTCCAGGCTAACACAGCTCTGCCACAGTGCCCAGTGTTCTCTGGGCTGGCAACACAACCAGGGCTCACTCTTTCCAAGAGCAGCACTGTGTGTACTCAGGGACTGAAGAGCCCTCAGAGGTGGCAGGGATGGGGGAGGAGGATGAGCCTTTCTGCTGTACATCAATGGGCTCCTCATTCTGCTTGAACACACAAAATTCACTGTTCCAGGTTATCAGAGAAGCAGAAGTAGGAATCAGGGATACAGCCCATCTCTTGTCAGGATCCTGATGCACTGAGATCTCTGAAATCTTGCCCCAAATCCCTATTGTCCCTACATGTGCACGTGGACTTCCCTGCAGGGCACAGAGCTTTCTTCAAGAGGGTTTTGCAACCTCTTCACTCGTTCTTCCTGGTGACATTAACTTTCTTCCAGGCACCACGGGGCAGATCGTGGTCACCCAGGAAGATGGACCAGTCATGGTGAAGCAAGGACACACCTTCCAGACCACCTGCAAATACCAGAGCAGTTATATCACTGCCTTGCTCTGGTACCAGCTGCGGAATGGCCAAGCCCCACAGCTGCTCTCCTATCAAGCAGGGAGTGGCCCCAGGCCCAGCGGCCGTATCACCACGCACCTGAACACCACGGGGAAATCCAGTGTCCTGCAGCTGGAGCAAGTGGAGGTCTCTGACAGTGCCTTGTACCTCTGTGCTGTGCAAGACACCCTGGTGCAGGGAGCTTCCTGGGCTGGGCAACAACCCAGGGCAGGGAGGGGAGGTGTCAGTGCGAGGCTGAGGTTGGGCAGGGGACGCTGGGCTCAGCCCAGTGCTCACCAGAAGTTGCATCCCATGTGTGGACAATGGTCTGATGGTTTTGACTGTGTCCAGCCTGACACTTCCCTTGGGAAAATATTTTATACTACTTTGACTCATCTCTGCACTGTGCAGTCTCTAAGTAAAGAAAAATTGCCCTGTGCCTGCCTGGGATCTTGTCCTTGCACACCCCAGCCCGGCTGCTTTTGGCCCCACATGTCCTCAGCAGAGCCCAGGGCTGCTTCTGTGCTCCTGCCTTGGGAGCTCTTGGAGCAGCTCTGTTTGCACGGCCACAGGTGAAGCCCAGATTTGTGTGTGGCTCCACACGGCTGTGGCCCAGCCTGTGTCTGTGCGTGTGTGTCCCTCGTCGGGAGGGAATTCCCTGACTATTGCAGGGACACTGAGCACTGCTCTGGGCCTGAGCAGCAGAGAGCAGCAACTTGCCAGGCTCAGAAGGAGCCCGAGTGCAGCCGAGTGCTGCCGGCAGCTGCCCGCTGCAGGTGTGTGCAGGGTGGATGTGTTTGCGCTGCGGTGTGGCTGGTGTGTGGGAAGGGACACGGCTGTCTCTTGGCCCTGGCACGGCCCAAGCTCCTCCTTGTGCCGCCGGTTGTGCTGGTGCCGGGAGAGGCGGGGGCTGAGGCCGGGCGGGGCGGAGGTGGCGGCGGCGGCGGCGGAGAGGAGGCGGCCCGGGCGCAGCAGAGAGCCGGGGCTGAGGGGGACAGCGCTGCTCGGCCGGCGGAGGAGCGGCGGGATGCGGCGGTGTCGGGGCGCGGCGCCGGCGGCGCTGGCCGCGGTGCTGCTCGGTGCGTTGCGCTGCCGGCACCGGGGGCGTCCGGCTCAGCGGGCTCTGGGAGACCGACCAGGATTCATCTCTTACCCTCCTGTTCCTTTTCCGTTCTTATTTATCGTTTGTCCCCTCCTCTGTCATCATACTTTCTTCTCTCAGTCAAGTCATTGATTCTAAGATTACCTTTTTTATTCAATGTCTGTATCCATCCGTCCGTCCATCCATCCATCCATCCATCCATCCATCCATCCATTCCCCTCAGCCCGTCTAATTTTGTCATTCCCTTCTGTTTTTTCCTCAAAACACACTCAAAGATTCTTGTCTCCAGCCAAACACTGCCTGAGAAATTTTCCCTCCATAGTGTATTTTCAAAACCTAACCCAGTTTGCTCTGATCTGTCTTCCTTCCTTGTCGCCCTCGAGGGCACTTTCTGTAAAAGAAAACTGATTGTTCTTTTCTCCACGGCAGTGGCTGTGGTCAGAGGCCAGGTACAGCAGGAGCCGTCACTGGAGACCACCGAGGGCAGCGGCATCAACATCAGCTGCTCTCATCCCCAAATCCAGACCAACGAGTTGATCTACTGGTACCGTCAGCTCCCGGGCCGAGGTCCCGAATTCCTCGTGAGCGCTCTCAAAGGATTCAAGGATCTGCAGGACAGTGCGGGGCGTCTGGTGGTGTCGGAGGATCGGCGATGGAGCGCGCTGTGGCTGTGGCGGCCCCGGCGCGGGGACGCGGCCGTGTATTACTGCGCGCTGGGCCCACGGGCAGAGGAGCCGGGGCTGCGGCCGGGCACGAACCGCCGCGGGCGGGGCCGGGCGGGGCCGGGGGCACAGCGCCGGCCGCGGCCAGCAGGGGGCGCTGCCGCTCCGCCCTCACGCACCGAGCCCCGCTCGGCCCGGGCTGCGCCTCCAACATCGCCCGGGGCCCTCCGGCCACGGCTGCTGCTGCTGCTCTCAGCCGCCTGGGCAAAGCAAAGAGCTGCTGCTCCTTGACACCGCCTGCGCTGCCAGCTGACAAAGCAGCGGCACTCTCGGCCACACAGGGGCTGATTCATGGAGAGCTGTCGCCGCAGTGGGTCGTGGCATGAGAGGGATTTGCAGCGAGGCTTTCTGAGGGGACAAAGGAATCTCTATCTCTGTCCCTGCAGAAATGTCTCTGCCATGTTCTGGAAGTGGCACAAGAAGCACTATTCTTACATGAATTTGTGAGGAACTTGTAATTTGAATCCCACCTGCGGCTGAAATTCACTTCTCTCCATTTTGTTCTAATACTCAGGTTTCCCCAAAGACACATGGATCTCTACTCAGCACCTTTTTGAAGTAACGCAAATGTAGAACGGAAAACAATAAATCTGTTGGAGTAGAAAAGCTTTTCACCTGAGGCCTCTGTCCCATCCACCTTCCATCTGAAACTGACTGGTCCCTTTCCCTTCACATCAGGAACCTCTCAGGCACCATGAAATGCATAGGCCACGATTTAGCAATGCTGTGGGAGTTGGAGGGAGACACTTGAAAGGCTGAGCTCCGCATGAAGTTTCCCTCCAGACAATTGCTCGAGAGACCCCATTTTGTTTGGGGACAGGAGCCTTTCAGCACTTTCAGGATCTCACTGACTTGAGCAAAGTTGAGCAGAGGCCACAGTCAGGGCATGTGAAAGGCAAGAGTGTCTGCTTTTCTAAGGCTCACATCAGGTGCATTTTCTTTTCTAAGGGAAGAACCAGGAAAAGGGAGAGTGACCAACAAAGCACACAATGACACCAATGTCACCAGAAGGTGATCAGGGAGAGACGATTTCTCTGCTACTGCCGCCGCTGCTGCTGCTCCCTTTGCTGCCCCCGAGAGTCGTTTCCGGCAGCTCTGCTCTCTCGGCGCTAGGACGTGCTTTCTGTCCCTGCCTCACTCAGCACACACGCAGCTTGGTCTCGCCATGCACCTTGCCTGTCTCATCCTCACCGCCTGCCTGGGACAGCTCCTGGGTAAGTCCTGGCTCTTCCCCAAGGCATCCCTCTCTTTCTTCTCCCCAGGAAATCCTCAGCAGCCTTATCAGGATCAGGTAAGGAAATATCACTGAATATAGGGAAAAGGCTATAGGAGAAAAATCAGCTCCTCTTTATGGGTTTGGAAGGGTTTGCTGAAGAATTTCTTCGATTGGTAAAGGAGAAGGGAAGAGAGAGAACAGACATCTCAGAGCCTTTCTGTGTTTTTTCTCTCACCTTCAGTGCATCTCCCTCTGCATCTCTCTTCTCCTCCTCCTGCAGTCACCTCAGGAGATCTCAGCTGTCTCTGTAGTGAGATATTGCTCCTGTTTTAATGTAAATACCCAGATGCGCTCAAACCTGCTCTATGGACCTCAAAGTTCTGATTTCACTGACATTTGCAGGACATCCCATTGTGCCCCCAAGCTGACACAGCTCTGCCACGGCTCCCAGTGATCCCTGGGCTGGCAACACAACCAGGGCTCCCTCTTTCCAAGCTCAGTTTGTGTGTACTCAGGGATGGAGGGGCCCTCAGAGGTGACAGGGATGGGGAAGCAGGATGAGCCTTTCTGCTGTACCTTGATGGGCTCCTCAGGCAGCTGGACGATGCTGGTTCTAGCACACAAAGTTCAGGCATGACAGGCTGTTCCCTGCTCCTTTAAGCATTAGGAGCAGGAGCAGAGACACAGCCCAGCTCTCCTTTGGGTGATGCAGAGCAAAGAGCTCTGAACTCATGGCCCAAATCTCTCAGGACTCTTCTACAAAGCAGGGAGCTTTCTCCACACAGGTTCTTCATGCACTTTGCTTTGCTTCCCATAGTCTTTCCCTGTGGAGCTGCTCACCTTCACTTTCTTCCAGGCACCACGGGGCAGATCGTGGTCACCCAGGAAGATGGACCAGTCATGGTGAAGCAGGGACACACCTTCCAGACCACCTGCAAATACCAGAGCAGTAACTTTTATGCCTTGCTTTGGTACCAGCTGCGGAATGGCCAAGCCCCACAGCTGCTCTCCTATCAAGCTGGGAGTGGCCCCAGGCCCAGCGGCCGTATCACCACGCACCTGAACACCACGGGGAAATCCAGTGTCCTGCAGCTGGAGCAAGTGGAGGTCTCTGACAGTGCCTTGTACCTCTGTGCTGTGCAAGACACCCTGGTGCAGGGAGCTTCCTGGGCTGGGCAACAACCCAGGGCAGGGAGGGGAGGTGTCAGTGCGAGGCTGAGGTTGGGCAGGGGACGCTGGGCTCAGCCCAGTGCTCACCAGAAGTTGCATCCCATGTGTGGACAATGGTCTGATGGTTTTGACTGTGTCCAGCCTGACACTTCCCTTGGGAAAATATTTTATACTACTTTGACTCATCTCTGCACTGTGCAGTCTCTAAGTAAAGAAAAATTGCCCTGTGCCTGCCTGGGATCTTGTCCTTGCACACCCCAGCCCGGCTGCTTTTGGCCCCACATGTCCTCAGCAGAGCCCAGGGCTGCTTCTGTGCTCCTGCCTTGGGAGCTCTTGGAGCAGCTCTGTTTGCACGGCCACAGGTGAAGCCCAGATTTGTGTGTGGCTCCACACGGCTGTGGCCCAGCCTGTGTCTGTGCGTGTGTGTCCCTCGTCGGGAGGGAATTCCCTGACTATTGCAGGGACACTGAGCACTGCTCTGGGCCTGAGCAGCAGAGAGCAGCAGCTTGCCAGGCTCAGAAGGAGCCCGAGTGCAGCCGAGTGCTGCCGGCAGCTGCCCGCTGCAGGTGTGTGCAGGGTGGATGTGTTTGCGCTGCCGTGTGGCTGGTGTGTGGGATGGGACACGGCTGTCTCTTGGCCCTGGCACGGCCCAAGCTCCTCCTTGTGCCGCTGGTTGTGCTGGTGCCGGGAGAGGCGGGGGCTGAGGCCGGGCGGGGCGGAGGTGGCGGCGGCGGCGGCGGAGAGGAGGCGGCCCGGGCGCAGCAGAGAGCTGGGACTGAGGGGGACAGCGCTGCTCGGCCGGCGGAGGAGCGGCGGGATGCGGCGGTGTCGGGGCGCGGCGCTGGCGGCGCTGGCCGCGGTGCTGCTCGGTGCGCGGGGCTGGGGAGGCCAAGGGGCCGCGGCAGGGACTGGGCTGATCCCGCAGGTCCCTGGACGATGCCGTCCTGCCTGGCTTCTGCACTGACCTCTTACCGAGAACTGCTCTCCCGCTCTTCCTGCCCTCTTCTCCATCCCGTACTCCCGGAGAAATCTCCGAGTTCTGTTCTATGTCTAACCCTGCACAAGCATTCCTTCTTTATAACTGACGAAGTCGGTCTTGCCCCCTTCTTACTTTTCATTTTTTTCTTTGCCCCTTCTCCCACGTCTGTCCATTCTCCAGTGACTCCATTTATCCTCCTGTCCTCCAGGCAGGACGGGGTAGAATGGAAGAGCTGAAGTTTCTTCTTTTTGTCTCTCTGGCAGTGGCAGTGGTCAGAGCCCAGGTACAGCAGGAGCCATTTCTGGAGACCACCGAGGGCAGCGGCATCAACATCAGATGCTCACACCCCCAAATCCAGACCTACGATTACATCCACTGGTTCCGTCAGCTCCCGGGCCGAGGTCCCGAATTCCTCGTGAGCGCTCTCAAAGGATTCAAGGATCTGCAGGACAGTGCGGGGCGTCTGGTGGTGTCGGAGGATCGGCGATGGAGCGCGCTGTGGCTGTGGCGGCCCCGGCGCGGGGACGCGGCCGTGTATTACTGCGCGCTGGGCCCACGGGCAGAGGAGCCGGGGCTGCGGCCGGGCACGAACCGCCGCGGGCGGGGCCGGGCGGGGCCGGGGGCACAGCGCCGGCCGCGGCCAGCAGGGGGCGCTGCCGCTCCGCCCTCACGCACCGAGCCCCGCTCGGCCCGGGCTGCGCCTCCAACATCGCCCGGGGCCCTCCGGCCACGGCTGCTGCTGCTGCTCTCAGCCGCCTGGGCAAAGCAAAGAGCTGCTGCTCCTTGACACCGCCTGCGCTGCCAGCTGACAAAGCAGCGGCACTCTCGGCCACACAGGGGCTGATTCATGGAGAGCTGTCGCCGCAGTGGGTCGTGGCATGAGAGGGATTTGCAGCGAGGCTTTCTGAGGGGACAAAGGAATCTCTATCTCTGTCCCTGCAGAAATGTCTCTGCCATGTTCTGGAAGTGGCACAAGAAGCACTATTCTTACATGAATTTGTGAGGAACTTGTAATTTGAATCCCACCTGCGGCTGAAATTCACTTCTCTCCATTTTGTTCTAATACTCAGGTTTCCCCAAAGACACATGGATCTCTACTCAGCACCTTTTTGAAGTAACGCAAATGTAGAACGGAAAACAATAAATCTGTTGGAGTAGAAAAGCTTTTCACCTGAGGCCTCTGTCCCATCCACCTTCCATCTGAAACTGACTGGTCCCTTTCCCTTCACATCAGGAACCTCTCAGGCACCATGAAATGCATAGGCCACGATTTAGCAATGCTGTGGGAGTTGGAGGGAGACACTTGAAAGGCTGAGCTCCGCATGAAGTTTCCCTCCAGACAATTGCTCGAGAGACCCCATTTTGTTTGGGGACAGGAGCCTTTCAGCACTTTCAGGATCTCACTGACTTGAGCAAAGTTGAGCAGAGGCCACAGTCAGGGCATGTGAAAGGCAAGAGTGTCTGCTTTTCTAAGGCTCACATCAGGTGCATTTTCTTTTCTAAGGGAAGAACCAGGAAAAGGGAGAGTGACCAACAAAGCACACAATGACACCAATGTCACCAGAAGGTGATCAGGGAGAGACGATTTCTCTGCTACTGCCGCCGCTGCTGCTGCTCCCTTTGCTGCCCCCGAGAGTCGTTTCCGGCAGCTCTGCTCTCTCGGCGCTAGGACGTGCTTTCTGTCCCTGCCTCACTCAGCACACACGCAGCTTGGTCTCGCCATGCACCTTGCCTGTCTCATCCTCACCGCCTGCCTGGGACAGCTCCTGGGTAAGTCCTGGCTCTTCCCCAAGGCATCCCTCTCTTTCTTCTCCCCAGGAAATCCTCAGCAGCCTTATCAGGATCAGGTAAGGAAATATCACTGAATATAGGGAAAAGGCTATAGGAGAAAAATCAGCTCCTCTTTATGGGTTTGGAAGGGTTTGCTGAAGAATTTCTTCGATTGGTAAAGGAGAAGGGAAGAGAGAGAACAGACATCTCAGAGCCTTTCTGTGTTTTTTCTCTCACCTTCAGTGCATCTCCCTCTGCATCTCTCTTCTCCTCCTCCTGCAGTCACCTCAGGAGATCTCAGCTGTCTCTGTAGTGAGATATTGCTCCTGTTTTAATGTAAATACCCAGATGCGCTCAAACCTGCTCTATGGACCTCAAAGTTCTGATTTCACTGACATTTGCAGGACATCCCATTGTGCCCCCAAGCTGACACAGCTCTGCCACGGCTCCCAGTGATCCCTGGGCTGGCAACACAACCAGGGCTCCCTCTTTCCAAGCTCAGTTTGTGTGTACTCAGGGATGGAGGGGCCCTCAGAGGTGACAGGGATGGGGAAGCAGGATGAGCCTTTCTGCTGTACCTTGATGGGCTCCTCAGGCAGCTGGACGATGCTGGTTCCAGCACACAAAGTTCAGGCATGACAGGCTGTTCCCTGCTCCTTTAAGCATTAGGAGCAGGAGCAGAGACACAGCCCAGCTCTCCTTTGGGTGATGCAGAGCAAAGAGCTCTGAACTCATGGCCCAAATCTCTCAGGACTCTTCTACAAAGCAGGGAGCTTTCTCCACACAGGTTCTTCATGCACTTTGCTTTGCTTCCCATAGTCTTTCCCTGTGGAGCTGCTCACCTTCACTTTCTTCCAGGCACCACGGGGCAGATCGTGGTCACCCAGGAAGATGGACCAGTCATGGTGAAGCAGGGACACACCTTCCAGACCACCTGCAAATACCAGAGCAGTAACTTTTATGCCTTGCTTTGGTACCAGCTGCGGAATGGCCAAGCCCCACAGCTGCTCTCCTATCAAGCTGGGAGTGGCCCCAGGCCCAGCGGCCGTATCACCACGCACCTGAACACCACGGGGAAATCCAGTGTCCTGCAGCTGGAGCAAGTGGAGGTCTCTGACAGTGCCTTGTACCTCTGTGCTGTGCAAGACACCCTGGTGCAGGGAGCTTCCTGGGCTGGGCAACAACCCAGGGCAGGGAGGGGAGGTGTCAGTGCGAGGCTGAGGTTGGGCAGGGGACGCTGGGCTCAGCCCAGTGCTCACCAGAAGTTGCATCCCATGTGTGGACAATGGTCTGATGGTTTTGACTGTGTCCAGCCTGACACTTCCCTTGGGAAAATATTTTATACTACTTTGACTCATCTCTGCACTGTGCAGTCTCTAAGTAAAGAAAAATTGCCCTGTGCCTGCCTGGGATCTTGTCCTTGCACACCCCAGCCCGGCTGCTTTTGGCCCCACATGTCCTCAGCAGAGCCCAGGGCTGCTTCTGTGCTCCTGCCTTGGGAGCTCTTGGAGCAGCTCTGTTTGCACGGCCACAGGTGAAGCCCAGATTTGTGTGTGGCTCCACACGGCTGTGGCCCAGCCTGTGTCTGTGCGTGTGTGTCCCTCGTCGGGAGGGAATTCCCTGACTATTGCAGGGACACTGAGCACTGCTCTGGGCCTGAGCAGCAGAGAGCAGCAGCTTGCCAGGCTCAGAAGGAGCCCGAGCGCAGCCGAGTGCTGCCGGCAGCTGCCCGCTGCAGGTGTGTGCAGGGTGGATGTGTTTGCGCTGCCGTGTGGCTGGTGTGTGGGATGGGACACGGCTGTCTCTTGGCCCTGGCACGGCCCAAGCTCCTCCTTGTGCCGCTGGTTGTGCTGGTGCCGGGAGAGGCGGGGGCTGAGGCCGGGCGGGGCGGAGGTGGCGGCGGCGGCGGCGGAGAGGAGGCGGCCCGGGCGCAGCAGAGAGCTGGGACTGAGGGGGACAGCGCTGCTCGGCCGGCGGAGGAGCGGCGGGATGCGGCGGTGTCGGGGCGCGGCGCTGGCGGCGCTGGCCGCGGTGCTGCTCGGTGCGCGGGGCTGGGGAGGCCAAGGGGCCGCGGCAGGGACTGGGCTGATCCCGCAGGTCCCTGGACGATGCCGTCCTGCCTGGCTTCTGCACTGACCTCTTACCGAGAACTGCTCTCCCGCTCTTCCTGCCCTCTTCTCCATCCCGTACTCCCGGAGAAATCTCCGAGTTCTGTTCTATGTCTAACCCTGCACAAGCATTCCTTCTTTATAACTGACGAAGTCGGTCTTGCCCCCTTCTTACTTTTCATTTTTTTCTTTGCCCCTTCTCCCACGTCTGTCCATTCTCCAGTGACTCCATTTATCCTCCTGTCCTCCAGGCAGGACGGGGTAGAATGGAAGAGCTGAAGTTTCTTCTTTTTGTCTCTCTGGCAGTGGCAGTGGTCAGAGCCCAGGTACAGCAGGAGCCATTTCTGGAGACCACCGAGGGCAGCGGCATCAACATCAGATGCTCACACCCCCAAATCCAGACCTACGATTACATCCACTGGTTCCGTCAGCTCCCGGGCCGAGGTCCCGAATTCCTCGTGAGCGCTCTCAAAGGATTCAAGGATCTGCAGGACAGTGCGGGGCGTCTGGTGGTGTCGGAGGATCGGCGATGGAGCGCGCTGTGGCTGTGGCGGCCCCGGCGCGGGGACGCGGCCGTGTATTACTGCGCGCTGGGCCCACGGGCAGAGGAGCCGGGGCTGCGGCCGGGCACGAACCGCCGCGGGCGGGGCCGGGCGGGGCCGGGGGCACAGCGCCGGCCGCGGCCAGCAGGGGGCGCTGCCGCTCCGCCCTCACGCACCGAGCCCCGCTCGGCCCGGGCTGCGCCTCCAACATCGCCCGGGGCCCTCCGGCCACGGCTGCTGCTGCTGCTCTCAGCCGCCTGGGCAAAGCAAAGAGCTGCTGCTCCTTGACACCGCCTGCGCTGCCAGCTGACAAAGCAGCGGCACTCTCGGCCACACAGGGGCTGATTCATGGAGAGCTGTCGCCGCAGTGGGTCGTGGCATGAGAGGGATTTGCAGCGAGGCTTTCTGAGGGGACAAAGGAATCTCTATCTCTGTCCCTGCAGAAATGTCTCTGCCATGTTCTGGAAGTGGCACAAGAAGCACTATTCTTACATGAATTTGTGAGGAACTTGTAATTTGAATCCCACCTGCGGCTGAAATTCACTTCTCTCCATTTTGTTCTAATACTCAGGTTTCCCCAAAGACACATGGATCTCTACTCAGCACCTTTTTGAAGTAACGCAAATGTAGAACGGAAAACAATAAATCTGTTGGAGTAGAAAAGCTTTTCACCTGAGGCCTCTGTCCCATCCACCTTCCATCTGAAACTGACTGGTCCCTTTCCCTTCACATCAGGAACCTCTCAGGCACCATGAAATGCATAGGCCACGATTTAGCAATGCTGTGGGAGTTGGAGGGAGACACTTGAAAGGCTGAGCTCCGCATGAAGTTTCCCTCCAGACAATTGCTCGAGAGACCCCATTTTGTTTGGGGACAGGAGCCTTTCAGCACTTTCAGGATCTCACTGACTTGAGCAAAGTTGAGCAGAGGCCACAGTCAGGGCATGTGAAAGGCAAGAGTGTCTGCTTTTCTAAGGCTCACATCAGGTGCATTTTCTTTTCTAAGGGAAGAACCAGGAAAAGGGAGAGTGACCAACAAAGCACACAATGACACCAATGTCACCAGAAGGTGATCAGGGAGAGACGATTTCTCTGCTACTGCCGCCGCTGCTGCTGCTCCCTTTGCTGCCCCCGAGAGTCGTTTCCGGCAGCTCTGCTCTCTCGGCGCTAGGACGTGCTTTCTGTCCCTGCCTCACTCAGCACACACGCAGCTTGGTCTCGCCATGCACCTTGCCTGTCTCATCCTCACCGTCTGCCTGGGACAGCTCCTGGGTAAGTCCTGGCTCTTCCCCAAGGCATCCCTCTCTTTCTTCTCCCCAGGAAATCCTCAGCAGCCTTATCAGGATCAGGTAAGGAAATATCACTGAATATAGGGAAAAGGCTATAGGAGAAAAATCAGCTCCTCTTTATGGGTTTGGAAGGGTTTGCTGAAGAATTTCTTCGATTGGTAAAGGAGAAGGGAAGAGAGAGAACAGACATCTCAGAGCCTTTCTGTGTTTTTTCTCTCACCTTCAGTGCATCTCCCTCTGCATCTCTCTTCTCCTCCTCCTGCAGTCACCTCAGGAGATCTCAGCTGTCTCTGTAGTGAGATATTGCTCCTGTTTTAATGTAAATACCCAGATGCGCTCAAACCTGCTCTATGGACCTCAAAGTTCTGATTTCACTGACATTTGCAGGACATCCCATTGTGCCCCCAAGCTGACACAGCTCTGCCACGGCTCCCAGTGATCCCTGGGCTGGCAACACAACCAGGGCTCCCTCTTTCCAAGCTCAGTTTGTGTGTACTCAGGGATGGAGGGGCCCTCAGAGGTGACAGGGATGGGGAAGCAGGATGAGCCTTTCTGCTGTACCTTGATGGGCTCCTCAGGCAGCTGGACGATGCTGGTTCCAGCACACAAAGTTCAGGCATGACAGGCTGTTCCCTGCTCCTTTAAGCATTAGGAGCAGGAGCAGAGACACAGCCCAGCTCTCCTTTGGGTGATGCAGAGCAAAGAGCTCTGAACTCATGGCCCAAATCTCTCAGGACTCTTCTACAAAGCAGGGAGCTTTCTCCACACAGGTTCTTCATGCACTTTGCTTTGCTTCCCATAGTCTTTCCCTGTGGAGCTGCTCACCTTCACTTTCTTCCAGGCACCACGGGGCAGATCGTGGTCACCCAGGAAGATGGACCAGTCATGGTGAAGCAGGGACACACCTTCCAGACCACCTGCAAATACCAGAGCAGTAACTTTTATGCCTTGCTTTGGTACCAGCTGCGGAATGGCCAAGCCCCACAGCTGCTCTCCTATCAAGCTGGGAGTGGCCCCAGGCCCAGCGGCCGTATCACCACGCACCTGAACACCACGGGGAAATCCAGTGTCCTGCAGCTGGAGCAAGTGGAGGTCTCTGACAGTGCCTTGTACCTCTGTGCTGTGCAAGACACCCTGGTGCAGGGAGCTTCCTGGGCTGGGCAACAACCCAGGGCAGGGAGGGGAGGTGTCAGTGCGAGGCTGAGGTTGGGCAGGGGACGCTGGGCTCAGCCCAGTGCTCACCAGAAGTTGCATCCCATGTGTGGACAATGGTCTGATGGTTTTGACTGTGTCCAGCCTGACACTTCCCTTGGGAAAATATTTTATACTACTTTGACTCATCTCTGCACTGTGCAGTCTCTAAGTAAAGAAAAATTGCCCTGTGCCTGCCTGGGATCTTGTCCTTGCACACCCCAGCCCGGCTGCTTTTGGCCCCACATGTCCTCAGCAGAGCCCAGGGCTGCTTCTGTGCTCCTGCCTTGGGAGCTCTTGGAGCAGCTCTGTTTGCACGGCCACAGGTGAAGCCCAGATTTGTGTGTGGCTCCACACGGCTGTGGCCCAGCCTGTGTCTGTGCGTGTGTGTCCCTCGTCGGGAGGGAATTCCCTGACTATTGCAGGGACACTGAGCACTGCTCTGGGCCTGAGCAGCAGAGAGCAGCAACTTGCCAGGCTCAGAAGGAGCCCGAGTGCAGCCGAGTGCTGCCGGCAGCTGCCCGCTGCAGGTGTGTGCAGGGTGGATGTGTTTGCGCTGCGGTGTGGCTGGTGTGTGGGAAGGGACACGGCTGTCTCTTGGCCCTGGCACGGCCCAAGCTCCTCCTTGTGCCGCCGGTTGTGCTGGTGCCGGGAGAGGCGGGGGCTGAGGCCGGGCGGGGCGGAGGTGGCGGCGGCGGCGGCGGAGAGGAGGCGGCCCGGGCGCAGCAGAGAGCCGGGGCTGAGGGGGACAGCGCTGCTCGGCCGGCGGAGGAGCGGCGGGATGCGGCGGTGTCGGGGCGCGGCGCCGGCGGCGCTGGCCGCGGTGCTGCTCGGTGCGTTGCGCTGCCGGCACCGGGGGCGTCCGGCTCAGCGGGCTCTGGGAGACCGACCAGGATTCATCTCTTACCCTCCTGTTCCTTTTCCGTTCTTATTTATCGTTTGTCCCCTCCTCTGTCATCATACTTTCTTCTCTCAGTCAAGTCATTGATTCTAAGATTACCTTTTTTATTCAATGTCTGTATCCATCCGTCCGTCCATCCATCCATCCATCCATCCATCCATCCATCCATTCCCCTCAGCCCGTCTAATTTTGTCATTCCCTTCTGTTTTTTCCTCAAAACACACTCAAAGATTCTTGTCTCCAGCCAAACACTGCCTGAGAAATTTTCCCTCCATAGTGTATTTTCAAAACCTAACCCAGTTTGCTCTGATCTGTCTTCCTTCCTTGTCGCCCTCGAGGGCACTTTCTGTAAAAGAAAACTGATTGTTCTTTTCTCCACGGCAGTGGCTGTGGTCAGAGGCCAGGTACAGCAGGAGCCGTCACTGGAGACCACCGAGGGCAGCGGCATCAACATCAGCTGCTCTCATCCCCAAATCCAGACCAACGAGTTGATCTACTGGTACCGTCAGCTCCCGGGCCGAGGTCCCGAATTCCTCGTGAGCGCTCTCAAAGGATTCAAGGATCTGCAGGACAGTGCGGGGCGTCTGGTGGTGTCGGAGGATCGGCGATGGAGCGCGCTGTGGCTGTGGCGGCCCCGGCGCGGGGACGCGGCCGTGTATTACTGCGCGCTGGGCCCACGGGCAGAGGAGCCGGGGCTGCGGCCGGGCACGAACCGCCGCGGGCGGGGCCGGGCGGGGCCGGGGGCACAGCGCCGGCCGCGGCCAGCAGGGGGCGCTGCCGCTCCGCCCTCACGCACCGAGCCCCGCTCGGCCCGGGCTGCGCCTCCAACATCGCCCGGGGCCCTCCGGCCACGGCTGCTGCTGCTGCTCTCAGCCGCCTGGGCAAAGCAAAGAGCTGCTGCTCCTTGACACCGCCTGCGCTGCCAGCTGACAAAGCAGCGGCACTCTCGGCCACACAGGGGCTGATTCATGGAGAGCTGTCGCCGCAGTGGGTCGTGGCATGAGAGGGATTTGCAGCGAGGCTTTCTGAGGGGACAAAGGAATCTCTATCTCTGTCCCTGCAGAAATGTCTCTGCCATGTTCTGGAAGTGGCACAAGAAGCACTATTCTTACATGAATTTGTGAGGAACTTGTAATTTGAATCCCACCTGCGGCTGAAATTCACTTCTCTCCATTTTGTTCTAATACTCAGGTTTCCCCAAAGACACATGGATCTCTACTCAGCACCTTTTTGAAGTAACGCAAATGTAGAACGGAAAACAATAAATCTGTTGGAGTAGAAAAGCTTTTCACCTGAGGCCTCTGTCCCATCCACCTTCCATCTGAAACTGACTGGTCCCTTTCCCTTCACATCAGGAACCTCTCAGGCACCCTGAAATCAGAGGCCAGGATTTGGCAATGCTGCAGGCGTTGGAGGGAGACACTTGAACGGCTGAGCTCCACATGAAGTTTCTCTCCAGACAATGCTCTAGAGACCCCATTTCCCTTTGGGGACAGGATCCTTTCAGCACCTTTAGGACCTCACTGACTTGAGCAAAGTTGTGCAGAGGCCACAGTCAGGGCATGTGAAAGGCGAGGGTGTCTGCTTCTCTAAGGCTCACATCAGGTGCATTTTCTTTTCTAAGGAAAGAAACAGGAAAAGGGACAGTGACCAACAAAGCACACGATGACACCAATGTCAGCAGAAGGTGATCAGGGAGAGACGATTTCTCTGCCTGCTGCCGCCGCTGCTGCTCTCTTTGCTGCCCCCGAGAGTCGTTTCCGGCAGCTCTGCTCTCTCGGCGCTAGGACGTGCTTTCTGTCCCTGCCTCACTCAGCACACACGCAGCTTGGTCTCGCCATGCACCTCGCCTGTCTCATCCTCACCATCTGCCTGGGACAGCTCCTGGGTAAGTCCTGGCTCTTCCCCAAGGCATCCCTCTATTTCTTCTCCCCAAGAAATCCTCAGCAGCCTTATCAGGATCACGTGAGGAAATATCAGAGAATAGAGGAAAAGGGCTCAGAAAAACCAGCTCCTCTTTGTGTTTTTGCCAGTGTTTCCTGAAGAAGTTCTTCGATTTGTAAAGCAGAACGGAGAGAAGGTAGAGAAGCGAAATCTAAGAGCCTTTCTCTGTCTTTTCTCTCACTTGAAATTCAAATCCCTCTGCCTCTCTGCTCTAAACCTGTGTCTGTCACCTCAGGAGACATCAGCTGTCTCGGCAGTGCCATAACTCCTGTTTTGATGTAAATTCAAAGATCCCGTCAAATCTGCCCCAGGCTCCTAAAGTTCTCATTTCACTGACTTTAACAGGGTTCCCCGTTCTGCCTCCAGGCTGACACAGCTCTGCCACGGCTCCCAGTGATCCCTGGGCTGGCAACACAACCAGGGCTCCCTCTTTCCAAGCTCAGTTTGTGTGTACTCAGGGATGGAGGGGCCCTCAGAGGTGACAGGGATGGGGAAGCAGGATGAGCCTTTCTGCTGTACCTTGATGGGCTCCTCAGGCAGCTGGACGGGTGCTGGTTCCAGCACACAAAATTCAGGCATGAGAGGCTGTTCCCTGCTCCTTTCAGCATTAGGAGCAGGAGCAGAGACACAGCCCAGCTCTCCTTTGGGTGATTCAGAACAAAGAGCTCTGAACTCATGGCCCAAATCTCTAAGGACTCTTCTACAAAGCAGGGAGCTTTCTCCACCCGGTTTCTCCATGCACTTCGCTTTGCTTCCCATCGTCCATCCCTGTGGAGCTGCTCACCTTCACTTTCTTCCAGGCACCACGGGGCAGATCGTGGTCACCCAGGAAGATGGACCAGTCATGGTGAAGCAGGGACACACATTCCAGACCACCTGCAAATACCAGAGCAGTAACTTTTATGCCTTGCTTTGGTACCAGCTGCGGAATGGCCAAGCCCCACAGCTGCTCTCCTATCAAGCTGGGAGTGGCCCCAGGCCCAGCGGCCGTATCACCACGCACCTGAACACCACGGGGAAATCCAGTGTCCTGCAGCTGGAGCAAGTGGAGGTCTCTGACAGTGCCTTGTACCTCTGTGCTGTGCAAGACACCCTGGTGCAGGGAGCTTCCTGGGCTGGGCAACAACCCAGGGCAGGGAGGGGAGGTGTCAGTGCGAGGCTGAGGTTGGGCAGGGGACGCTGGGCTCAGCCCAGTGCTCACCAGAAGCTGCATCCCATGTGTGGACAATGGTCTGATGGTTTTGACTGCATCCAGCCTGACACTTCCCTTGGGAAAATATTTTATACTACTTTGACTCATCTCTGCACTGTGCAGTCTCTAAGTAAAGAAAAATTGCCCAGTGCCTGCCTGGGCCCTTGTCCTTGCACAATCCAGCCCTGCTGCTTTTGGCCCCACATGTCCTCAGCAGAGCCCAGGGCTGCTTCTGTGCTCCTGCCTTGGGAGCTCTTGGAGCAGCTCCGTTTGCACGGCCACAGGTGAAGCCCAGATTTGTGTGTGGCTCCACACGGCTGTGGCCCAGCCTGTGTCTGTGCGTGTGTGTCCCTCGTCGGGAGGGAATTCCCTGACTATTGCAGGGACACTGAGCACTGCTCTGGGCCTGAGCAGCAGAGAGCAGCAGCTTGCCAGGTTCAGAAGGAGCCCGAGTGCAGCCGAGTGCTGCCGGCAGCTGCCCGCTGCAGGTGTGTGCAGGGTGGATGTGTTTGCGCTGCCGTGTGGCTGGTGTGTGGGAAGGGACACGGCTGTCTCTTGGCCCTGGCACTGCCCAAGCTCCTCCTTGTGCCGCTGGTTGTGCTGGTGCCGGGAGAGGCGGGGGCTGAGGCCGGGCGGGGCGGAGGTGGCGGCGGCGGCGGCGGAGAGGAGGCGGCCCGGGCGCAGCAGAGAGCCGGGACTGAGGGGGACAGCGCTGCTCGGCCGGCGGAGGAGCGGCGGGATGCGGCGGTGTCGGGGCGCGGCGCTGGCGGCGCTGACCGCGGGGCTGCTCGGTGCGCGGGGCGTGGGCGGCCAAGGGGCCGCGGCAGGGACTGGGCTGATCCCGCAGGTCCCTGGAGGCTGCCGTCCTGCCTGGCTTCTGCACTGACCTCTTACCGAGAACTGCTCTCCCGTTCATCCTTCCCTCTTCTCCATCCCGTACTCCCGGAGAAATCTCCGAGTTCTGTTCTATGTCTAACCCTGCACAAGCATTCCTTCTTTATAACTGACGAAGTCAGTCTTGTCCCCTTCTTACTTTTTTTTGGTCTTTTTTTCCCTTTCCCCCAAATTGTCCCATTCTCCAGTATCTCTACCGTTTCCCCTGCCATTCATGCATTCATCCGTCCTCAAGTGATTAATGGATCAGTCCATTCCTGCAAATCCTGTCAACTTCTGGGAACTGTTTTACTCATCATCTCTCTGTGTTCCTTAAGGCATCTGCGGGCTTTGTTCAGGGGACTGGAAAGCAAAGCTGGGTAGAAAGTAGGAGCTGATGTTTGTTCTTTTTGTCTCTCTGGCAGTGGCTGTGGTCAGAGGCCAGGTGCAACAGGAGCCATTTCTGGAGACCACCGAGGGCACCCGTATCAGCATCAAGTGCTCACACCCCAATATCCGAATGGGCGATTTCATCCATTTCTACCGTCAGCTCCCGGGACAAAGACCCCAACTCGTGGCTGTCACTGCTACAGCGTCCAAGGACGTGCGAGTCCCTGAAGGGCGTCTGGTGGTGCCGGCAGATCGGCGATGGAGCGCGCTGTGGCTGTGGCGGCCCCGGCGCGGGGACGCGGCCGTGTATTACTGCGCGCTGGGCCCACGGGCAGAGGAGCCGGGGCTGCGGCCGGGCACGAACCGCCGCGGGCGGGGCCGGGCGGGGCCGGGGGCACAGCGCCGGCCGCGGCCAGCAGGGGGCGCTGCCGCTCCGCCCTCACGCACCGAGCCCCGCTCGGCCCGGGCTGCGCCTCCAACATCGCCCGGGGCCCTCCGGCCACGGCTGCTGCTGCTGCTCTCAGCCGCCTGGGCAAAGCAAAGAGCTGATGCTCCTTGACACCGCCTGCGCTGCCAGCTGACAAAGCAGCGCCACTCTCGGCCACACAGGGGCTGATTCATGGAGAGCTGTCGCCGCAGTGGGTCGTGGCATGAGAGGGATTTGCAGCGAGGCTTTCTGAGGGGACGAAGGGATCTCCATCTCTGTCCCTGCAGAAATGTCTCTGTTCCATTCTGCAAGGTGCAGAAGAAGCAGCATTCTCAGATGGATGTGTAGGGCAAGGGTACTTTGAAACCCACCTGCGGCTGGAATTCACTTCTCTACATTTTCTCCTCATCCTCAGGTGTCCACAAACACCCTGGGATGTGCATTCGGCATCTTGCTGAAGTAGCAGAACATTCGGGAAGGAAAACAATAAATCTGTTGGAGTAGAGAAGCTTTTCACCTGAGGGCTCTGTCCCATCCACTGTCCACCTGAAATGTACTGGTCCCATTCCCTTCACATCAGGAACCTCTCAGGCACCCTGAAATCAGAGGCCAGGATTTGGCAATGCTGCAGGCGTTGGAGGGAGACACTTGAACGGCTGAGCTCCACATGAAGTTTCTCTCCAGACAATGCACTAGAGACCCTATTTCCCTTTGGGGACAGGATCCTTTCAGCACCTTTAGGACCTCACTGACTTGAGCAAAGTTGTGCAGAGGCCACAGTCAGGGCATGTGAAAGGCGAGGGTGTCTGCTTCTCTAAGGCTCACATCAGGTGCATTTTCTTTTCTAAGGAAAGAAACAGGAAAAGGGACAGTGACCAACAAAGCAGACGATGACACCAATGTCAGCAGAAGGTGATAAGGGAGAGACTATTTCTCTGCCTGCTGCCGCCGCTGCTGCTCTCTTTGCTGCCCCCGAGAGTCGTTTCCGGCAGCTCTGCTCTCTCGGCGCTAGGACGTGCTTTCTGTCCCTGCCTCACTCAGCACACACGCAGCTTGGTCTCGCCATGCACCTTGCCTGTCTCATCCTCACCATCTGCCTGGGACAGCTCGTGGGTAAGTCCTGGCTTTCCCCCAAGGCATCCTTCTTCTTCTTCCTTTGCCCAGGAAATTCCCAACTGTCTTATGAGGATCATGTGAGGAAATATTAGTGCATAGAAGGAAAAGGCTTAGAAAAATCTACTTTTCCTTGTGGTTTTCAAGTGCTTGCTGAAGAAGCTCTATGATTTTTAAAGGAGAAGGGAGAGAAGAAAAACCTCAGAACCCTCTCTGTGTCTTTTCTCTCAACTTCAATGCATCTCCCTCTGCCTCTCTCTTCTCCTCCTTCTGCTGTCACCTCAGGAGATCTCAGCTGTCTCTGCAGTCCCGCATTCTCTCTATCTTCATGAAAATTTCCAGATTCACTGAATCCTGCCCCCAGTACCTCACTGTTTTTAATTCAGTATATTACCAGGGTGTCCCATTCTGCCTCCAGGCTAACACAGCTCTGCCACAGTGCCCAGTGTTCTCTGGGCTGGCAACACAACCAGGGCTCACTCTTTCCAAGAGCAGCACTGTGTGTACTCAGGGACTGAAGAGCCCTCAGAGGTGGCAGGGATGGGGGAGGAGGATGAGCCTTTCTGCTGTACATCAATGGGCTCCTCATTCTGCTTGAACACACAAAATTCACTGTTCCAGGTTATCAGAGAAGCAGAAGTAGGAATCAGGGATACAGCCCATCTCTTGTCAGGATCCTGATGCACTGAGATCTCTGAAATCTTGCCCCAAATCCCTATTGTCCCTACATGTGCACGTGGACTTCCCTGCAGGGCACAGAGCTTTCTTCAAGAGGGTTTTGCAACCTCTTCACTCGTTCTTCCTGGTGACATTAACTTTCTTCCAGGCACCACGGGGCAGATCGTGGTCACCCAGGAAGATGGACCAGTCATGGTGAAGCAAGGACACACCTTCCAGACCACCTGCAAATACCAGAGCAGTTATATCACTGCCTTGCTCTGGTACCAGCTGCGGAATGGCCAAGCCCCACAGCTGCTCTCCTATCAAGCAGGGAGTGGCCCCAGGCCCAGCGGCCGTATCACCACGCACCTGAACACCACGGGGAAATCCAGTGTCCTGCAGCTGGAGCAAGTGGAGGTCTCTGACAGTGCCTTGTACCTCTGTGCTGTGCAAGACACCCTGGTGCAGGGAGCTTCCTGGGCTGGGCAACAACCCAGGGCAGGGAGGGGAGGTGTCAGTGCGAGGCTGAGGTTGGGCAGGGGACGCTGGGCTCAGCCCAGTGCTCACCAGAAGTTGCATCCCATGTGTGGACAATGGTCTGATGGTTTTGACTGTGTCCAGCCTGACACTTCCCTTGGGAAAATATTTTATACTACTTTGACTCATCTCTGCACTGTGCAGTCTCTAAGTAAAGAAAAATTGCCCTGTGCCTGCCTGGGATCTTGTCCTTGCACACCCCAGCCCGGCTGCTTTTGGCCCCACATGTCCTCAGCAGAGCCCAGGGCTGCTTCTGTGCTCCTGCCTTGGGAGCTCTTGGAGCAGCTCCGTTTGCACGGCCACAGGTGAAGCCCAGATTTGTGTGTGGCTCCACACGGCTGTGGCCCAGCCTGTGTCTGTGCGTGTGTGTCCCTCGTCGGGAGGGAATTCCCTGACTATTGCAGGGACACTGAGCACTGCTCTGGGCCTGAGCAGCAGAGAGCAGCAGCTTGCCAGGCTCAGAAGGAGCCCGAGTGCAGCCGAGTGCTGCCGGCAGCTGCCCGCTGCAGGTGTGTGCAGGGTGGATGTGTTTGCGCTGCCGTGTGGCTGGTGTGTGGGATAGGACACGGCTGTCTCTTGGCCCTGGCACGGCCCAAGCTCCTCCTTGTGCCGCTGGTTGT